>OU343160.1:303500048-306302548 GCA_910595825.1 Philhelius pedissequus | reverse complement strand
GGATGAATTTGCAACTGTACTTGAATTAGCTCAACTGGAAACTGATAACACAGACATGCCTATCGAAGTTGATGGATGAAAACGAAACGCTTAAGCTTGATAATCTATCACGCAGGTCCAAGACAAATGAGAATTTAAAATGCATCGCTGAGCAACACACGACGAGCAAGAAGTTTTGATTGATTCAAAATTTATAGTCGAATGTGACAAAATCACTAATTGTTTATTATCGACAGCTGACGAAAGCAACGATGTGAATTATTTGCTGAAGGAGACTTGACATCGTAGACTTGTCAAAATACAACTCCAAGGACACCAAGAACACCAAGCACTCCAAGGAATCTAAAGCCGCTTATGACCATCCTGTTTCCTGGCAAAGAAAATTTACTACCCAGCATGGGGGTTATAAGCCCCCTTATGACGAGGAATAAATAATTAAATAGATATATATCCTGTTGAGAGGTCTCTGTCAACCTCATCAAATGAATGAATAATATTTCGCATGGGGGATCCCAGTTGTTCCTCCCTCCTTTTTGCCGTTTTATTGGTGTCGTGAAGAAGAATGTCTCCCGCACACACATACATACAATTATTACGAAAAATATAAAGTATCGGCGTTTTTGTTTTTTCGTTCAGAGCAGAGCACTGAACAGAGTTCAAACACATAGATTATGCAGGGCGAGCTCTGAACACACTTGAGCCACATAAATCAGAACAAATTTTCATTTTAACCATAAAAGGCAATATAACACAAAACCTACCCTTTTTTGTAGACAGATACACACCAGATACAGAAAATCAACAAGCGATCAACTTCTTTCGCCAACTTAATTGTATCTGATTATTCTTTTCTTCACATTTTCCTTCTTGACATACTTGGCGTTGGTGTGATCAGCGATTTACTTACATGCTCAGTCAATTATGTTCGAGCACGTCGAGTGCGATCTATACATGGTCACAACGAAAAAAGAAACACACATTTGGAGCTCTGAATGCTCTGAGTTAAAAAGAAACACAAACAATTTTTTTGACAACTCAGACTCTGCTCTGAACTAAAATAGAAAAACGCCCTAACGGTTCATCATCTTTAACGTGTGGTTATTTTTTTAGGATACACACAAGCAGGAATTAAATGTTTACCTACCACCTCAAAATAAAATGCTAGGCTGGATTGTACGAACTTGCTCTCTTAGCTAACAACTTTAATGTATAACTAACCATTGAGGTTGTTTAGTAGGCAAGAAGTCTAGTTATCCTATGTCAGGCTTAAAGCGGATGCAGGTACTATTACCTTGATTCTTAGTAAATATAATGAATCTTCAAATGAATAGTTACATAGTCACCTACCTAACTATACAAAAACAAAGATGCCAGATAAATTCCTGGATAAAGAAGAATATATCAAAACAAAATTTCAAAAACTGTTAAAAACATTTTTTGAAAAAAAATTCAAACCCCATTTTGAAGCTTTTATTATTATAAAATTCAAGTTTAAAAAAAAAGTCAGTAACAAGTTTTTGAAATATCGATTTTTCAAAAATTGTATTTATTTTTTAAGAATCGAAAAACTTTTTTTTTTAAACTTAAGTATGCAGTTGTATTATAACTTGTATATACCGTTTGCATGAACAAAATTATTTCAATCCGTTCATCTAATATTGAGAAAGTCGAAAATATGAAAAGATGTTCTTTGGGAAATAACGTTAATAAGTACGCAAAAAAAATATGTTCTTATACTTGAAAATGGACTGTGATAATTTCAGAACACACACATTTTTTTATAAAAAAATTTGGAGCCGTTTTCGAGAAATACAATTTTTTCTTAAGGTTTTTTTAACATTCGTACGGGAGGTAACGTTGCTTTTTATTTTAGGGAAATAGTGTTATTTTTTTAACTATTCAAGATAATGTCAAAAAACTACTAAATACGAAGTTTTGCAAAAATCAATTAAGTCGTTTTCGATGTTTTGAGTGTTCAAAATTTAAGTTCAAATTCTTGAAGCGAAAAATATATCTTCGAGTGCGATCACCACGCAGTAAATATTTAGTCAAAATTGCAGACATTTTATGAAGTTCGACATTATTGTGATTGATGGAGAAAAAAATATTCTAATTCCAGCCTATAGAATTGTCCTCTATGCACTAAGAAACTATTTTTGGGAAATATTTCATAACATCCGTACCACTTCAAACGCTCAAAATTTATGGAAATCGAACATCTGACACTTAAGCTGATAATTGGTGTCATGTATTCAGTGGCAATTGGGCTAAGCTCCGATATAATTGTAACAGTCTTGCGAGGAGTAGAGTTTTTATAAAATGAAAAATTTACTCCATGGGTGTTGTGATTTCCTGGAAAAGCACCTGAACCAGAGCAATTGCCTGCCTGCATTCATTACGTTTGGCCAAGTATTTTAGACTATCTGAACTGCTTCTAAAAAAATTTATACCAACTTCGAGGAAGTGAGGAAGCAATCCGACAATTTGCTCCTGAACGAAATTGAAGTGAAGGATCTTCTATTTGAAAACAATCCGCATGAAGACCTAGAGGAGGAAGTGCTTTTGGGTTTGGTGGCTTGGGTTGAACATGACCAAATAAATCGGAGCCATCTATTATTCCGGTTTCTTTCAATGTTTCGCTATGAATTTCTCACGCCCAAAAGTTTATCATTGAAAACAGAAGGGCAGTTTGTACAACTCTAGAGAACAGCAAAGTGATACACGGTTGGCTTCAATACCATTTATGTGAGGAATATGGTCCGATTGAAGAGACAAGAATAGAGTCAAGGAAAGAAGCCAACCCAAACGAAGAAGAAAATGAATTTGCAAAGTCAATGGCGCAAAATTTTAAACAACCCATTTGTAAGGGCTTAACATTTTACTAGTTAGCAACTTCCTAAGTGCTTATTGATTAAATAACTATTTAAGAATTTGTAAACCTTTTCTTAACTAGTAAATTGCTAATTAAGCAGAAAGCTGAGCATTTGTAGTTCAAACATTGTGGAATGTATAGACTTTAAAGCCTCTAAATTAACAAAATTTCCCTCGCCGGGGAAAGGCCAGACACGACAGTCAGCTGGAAAGTTTAAATGGACATTTATATGTCTTTAGGTTTTTGGTGTGTCTTTGGACATTTTTGAATAAAAAATCCTTTGAGCCGTTTTTGAGAAATAATTTTTTTTCTTAACGTGTTTTCAACATTTGTATGGGAGATACCGTTGTTTCTTATTTTAGGAAAATAGTTTTTTTTTAACTATCCAAGATAATGTCCAAAAAATTATCAAATACGAAGTTTCGAGAAAATAAGTTGAGTCGTTTTCGAAATGTTGAGTTTTCAAAAAAAAAAAAATTTTTTAATGACTGAATGAATTGCCCAAACAACAACTTGAGTGTGCTTTCACGAAGTTTTTTCCCAACTATTTTTGGCTGGAATTATAGCTATTTCACGACTTGCCAAGGTCGATCATCAGATTACTTTGCTCTAGTGGTGCTAGTCTACTTTCTCATTTGAATTGAAAATCTTATTGTGCCTTCATCGTGTATTGAACCATGACCAGCCGCTTAGTAGCCAACGCACTTCGCATCACGCCACCGAGCCCACATGATCATATCCAACCTTATGCAGGTTTTTCTGTTTATCAATTGCATTGAAGACATTATTGTGATTGCTGGAGAAAATAATATCTTGATTCCATCCCATAGAATTGTCCTCTCTGCACTAAGTACATAACTATTTTTAAGAAATATTTCATGGCAGCCCTACAATTTCAAAGAAACTTAAGCTGATAATTGATTTTATGTATTCAGGTGTGATTGAGCGTAGCTCCGATAATATTGTGACAGTTTTGTGAGGAGCAGAGTTTTTAAAAGTGAAAAATTTACTCGATGGCTGCTGTGATTTTCTTGAAAAGCATGTTAACAGGAGCAATTGCCTGTATGCGTTATGTTTAGCCAATAAATTAAAATTATCTGGATTCTGGACCTGAGAAAAAATCTTCGAAAATAATTTACAACAATTTCGAGGAAGTGAGAAAGCTAACTGACTTTTTGCTCCTGAACGAAATTGAATTAAAAGAACTATTGGACGGGTTTTGCAATACTTGGACAACGTTGGCCAGGATTCAGAATGCTCAAGTCCACCTTGTGCAATTGTACTATTAGGAACAGGAAATGATTTAGCTCGGGTGCATTGATTGAGAACTGGTTATACCAGATCCAAAATTGAATTGTAGGGACTACTATTTAGCATGGAGACCCAGAGGAGGAAGTGTTTGTGGGTTTGGTGGCTTGGATTCAACATGAGCAAATAAATCCGGACCATCTTTTATGCGAATTTCTTTTAACGGTGCGCTATCAATTTCTCACGCCCAAGTTCCTCATTAAAAACAGATGGACCGTTTTAACAATTCTAGAGAACACCAAAGAGATATACGGTTGACTTCAATACCATTAATGGCCAGAATCTAGAACAACTAAACAGAACAAATTTACTTCCGAACCCGATCCAAGGAAAGAAGTAAACCTAAATGAAGTGGACAATGAAGTTTCGGCAGCTATTGGTTTTAATGATCGAAAACAATTCCAAATGTATAGTTTATCATAAACAATATATGTCCTGGGTTATCAAGATTAGAACACATCCATTGCCACCAGAAGAGAATGTAGAGACCAAGTTAATTTCGTACAAAGGCAGTTCATATTAAAACTACAAACACTGGACGATTCGCTGAATGAATTCTTTGAAGCTTATAAAGTATCTGGCCTTAAGCCAGGACGAGGTAAAAATGGTTTTAACTGTGATTACAAACGACAACCGCCACTCGGACATGTTAACGATATTGACATCAAAAGCTGTGATCCGTGCACTAAAGAAAATAACTATAGCTACCACACGAGTGCGCCATGTATTTTACTCAAATTGAACAAAATATTCGGTTGGGTTCCACAATTCTATAATACTTCAACTCAGTTGCCCGAAAAGATGCCAGAGAACTTAAAAACTTTAATAGGAGAAACTGGATAAGCTGACGCTAAGAAGTTGAATCTAATTTGAAAACCCAGCTGATCAAGAAAGTATTGGTCCAGTTGATTATCATCCGATGCGAGGATTTGATGGATTTTTCTATCCATATACAAATGCCAAAGGCTATCTGAGTCCTCTCGTAGCTGTCCATTTCCAGCGACCAAAGCGAGGAATCACCATCAACGTCGAATGCAAGTCATGGGTCAGAATCATCTGCTATGATCGCGAAGAACGAAAGAGATATGTAGACTTTGAACTTCTGGTTTGATTAATAGGTATCACTTTAATTTCTCCCATCAGACTCGAGTTAGAGACAAAAATCATTGACTGCGTCTTTCTATAAATAATGTATTTTATATAACAAATCTGTGTAGAAGTCTTCTCCTGCCTTTTCACATGCATATTTCTCTGTCCATTGCAGAATCCTTAATATTCTTTATGTCAAACAAAAAAGTTTAAATTAATAACATTGTTTCAACAAACAAAAATAAAATGCACCGACAGGATCGTACAAACTTGTAGCTAACAACGTTAGTATTACTCACTGACGCTGTTGGTATAGGTTTAGCTAGCCTATATGTATCCTAGGCACATTTAAAGCTGATGTAGGTAAGGTTACCTTGATTCTTAGTATAATGAATTGTCGAAGGCATGATTCAATGAATAGTTACATATGTACCTACCTATGTAATTGATTCAAAATAGCTTTTAACGGCCTTTAGTCCAAAAAAATTGGAGTTTCGTCCCTCACATGGACTCATCAGTTGACTAGTGAAGACCTTTTTCAATACGTAATTTTTGCGAAGTTCAGTTCATCTTACATAGATTTCGTGAAGAACATCTAGTGTGAACTATATTCAACGAGACTAGAATTCCTAATCATTAAATTGGAAATTTTTGTTTTTGGCCGTGGACTGGCATTATTTATATAAGAAGCCGGGACGAAACGCCAATTTTTGTTGGACTAAAGGCCGTTAAAAGCTATTTTAAATCTATAATTCAACAAGTACAAATATTATAGAGCTAAGTCTTCTACTTGGCTGATGTATTTCAGTTTTTTTTTTTTTTTTTTTTTTTATAATCTACACGCGCTCAAGGTTTTATGAATACCCTTTAAATGTATGAACACAGCGCGGGCGTGAGGGTGAGGTTAAGGAAGAGAAAGAATGATAGGAAAGATGTGTGGCGCGATATTCGGAGACTGTAGGTGGTTGTTGTCTCAGATTTTATATCCAGGGATGGCGGCGGAACTAATGCGGAGAAATTTCCGTGTCTTATTTATCGATGTCCCTTATAATTCGCATTAATTTTTTTATTCTTTGTCATATTTTATCGGTGTACTAGTTTTACTCAATCACATGTTGTTAGTTCTATGCCTAAACAGCATGTAATGAGTAAACCAGCAACTCATTGTATGACATTTATTTTTAGAATTGGTTTTTAATGGAAAAATAAGAAGACATAGACTACGGCAGGGATCGAACCTGTGACCATGAGGTTGGCAGGCGAACACACAACTATCGCGGGTCCGCCATCTAACGTTTTTTTTTTCAACTAGTGCTTATTTCGTGAATGGTAACACTTAGCTCATGTCTGGTTTGACAGATAATTAGTTTTATCCTTCCGCTAAAAGAATATGGTTGTGTATACGCTTGAACAATGCTCGCTAAATGGGCCTGCGATCGACTTAGAGAAGATGCCGATTTTGCCAAAAAAAATCATCTTTTCAGATGAAGCTCATTTTGATCTTGGCGGGTATGTAACAAGCAAAATTATCGTATTTGGGGCACAGAAAACCCGCATGCATACATTGAAAAGCCGATACACCCAAAACGAGTCACTGTTTGGTGCGGATTTTGGTCCAGAGGCATAATTCGAAAATGAGCAAGGAGTGGCCGTTACAGTCAATAGCGATCGTTATCGGGCCACGTTGAACGAATTTTTGTTCACAAAAATTGAAGAGGAGGATATTGGCAATATTTGGTTTCAACAGGACGGCGCTACGTGCCACACAGCCGAAGTTACACTCGATGTTTTGCGCCCATTTTCAGAAAAAAAGTTATTTGGCGGACCCTGTATATAGAATTTGTATTATTAAAAAAAACTTCTTACATATCTATGTAATGTATCTCGAAAATTGTAGGACGGATTTTTATTTTTAGTTTTTTGAAAACAATTGGGTTTTGAAATTTTTGGTATGCAGTTTTTTATAGTATATTAATATACATGTGATTATAAAATTTAAAATTATTTGTTTTTGTTTAGTTTTAAGAATATTGATTTTTGAAAAAAAAGTTTTAAAAACAAATTTTTATTAGAAACAAAAAAAGTTATTCAAAATTTTGAAATGCAGAATTAGTTTGGCTACTTAGATCTTCTCAGATATGAAATTTGAAGGAAATCCAATGTACCGTTACCGAGAAAGCAAAAATTAAAAAAAAACATTATATGAAAGGTACCGTCTTAGACTTTTCCCGTAAACTTGGTTTAGATTAAATGCTAGCTTCTGCCAACAAAAAAAATCTCAATTTTTTGTATTAAAATCGTTGGAGCCGTTTTCGAGAAAAATAAGATTTTCCGTTATTTAAAAATCAAATTTCAATATCCCTTCTGACGAATGCCAAAAGAATCACACATACCAAATTTGAAGGTAATCGCTTAAACCGTTTAGGCTGACAGACTGACAGACAGACATACAGGCATTTTTTGCCGATCACTTTTTTAGAGTTCTCTGTGATCGTAATGTCATGTTTGATTGTTAGAATTTTTTCTACGAATCCATGACTTCCCTTATAGTACCTATAATCGCTATTACTCCAACCAGGTTCTACACAACGGAGCCAACATAAACAGAATATCTAATCTTTTGATTAAGCTGATTCGGGGCCACCTTGCAAGGTCAATGTCCTTAACCAACAGCTTTATTTTTGGGGCTTGTTACCCAATAACGAATACTTTGAGAATGTGCGGCTAAGTGGCTACATCCCGCCCAATGCATTCCTCTTTTTAGACAGGCGAGGGCTGATACAGAATAGAATGGCGGTTCCGCTAATCTACCACGTCAGCCGAAGAAGTTTAGACAGGCGACTCCTATATGATCAAGACGTCATCGCTGAAGGTGGAAAAGAGCGCTTTTGGTTCAGTAGGACTGTGTCCGATCTGGCCCGAAGGGATAGGGTGAAGCAGGAGAACCAGTTATGGTGGCTGTCTGAACAACATACCGATATATAAAATCCGACTTACATAGAAATAAGGGTAATTATTTAAGGGACAGTCAGTGTGGCGCCAAAAAAAATAAAAAAAATATGTAGGTAGGCGAATGTATATGAGGATGTATGTGCGCATGTGTATATGTTTGTTCATATATGTATATGTACATATGTGTATGTATGGCTGTATAGGTGTTTGCATGTTTATACTAAAAATACACAAAAAAAATTAAAAAAACCGGAAAATTCTGCTGTGGGTTTTCTAGTTTTTAATAAGTTTTAGGTATATTTAGGTATTTTAAGTAGTAAATTAAAATAAAATGTAAAAATGATACAAAGTTTTTTTCAAATAAGTTTTCTTGGTGAAAATTAAAAATAAAATAATAAGCATAGATTCATATAGTTTTTAGGTCGAAAGACAGTAGTATTAAGAGATGTAGTTTAGCTTAGAGAGCCCGTAATGGGCCAGTAAGTTAGTGATAAGTTATTGATAAGTAGGCTAGTTTTATGAATTTTTGTCTAGCTTTAAGTTAGTTATAACTTAATGGTAAATTAAAATGAATTGGAAAAAAAGTACCTATGTATATATATTATAAATATAACAGGTTCATATAAATATATTTTTCAAAATATTATGGTATGTAAAGCTTGTCACTAAATTATAAGGTTTTTTTATCTTTATGTCTAAGCAATATTTAATATATAAACAAACAAAAAAAAATTTGAATAACCAAGTTGTTATCAATAAATTACAAAATAAAAGAATAAATAATTTAACTAGAGTTAATAATGAGATATTAAATTTCCTTAAAAAGGATAATACCAAAAATAAAAAAAAACTCATAACTAAATTTCAATATAAGTTTAATCTAATAAAAGAAGAATAACCATGCCGTTAATTGGGCAAATATGGGAATTAAAAATTTATTAATATTATTGCCAAAGCAGAAATAAATTAAGCCATAAGCATATTATAGATAAAGATAAAAATCCTTATAAAACTATAGAAGAAGCATTAAATTTCCCTGAGATAAAAATTGTAAAAAAATATGACCTCACATTATATATTATTAATAAACCAAAGAAAAAATAATCTAATTATGAAAAATTTTTATTAAAACATATACAAAAAAGGAAAATTGTAAAAACATGTCGCTAAGTTATGTGAATTTTGCAAAATTGCAGCATCGAACAATAGATATAGAATGATCAATTAAAATTTTGATGTGTCAAAATTTGATTAATTAAAAATTTTGTAAAATTAGACATAATAGTTATTGCAATACTTTTTAATCGGAATATTTATTACATATGTAAATCAAATTTATTTTAGTTGTCAATCTGGCAGACGGCAAGTGCCATGCTATACTAATTTTTGTGATTTCTGTTAGCTATGCTTAAATTAATTTATTAAAAAATAAAAATCAATAGATATTACTGCTATTATTTATTACTAATTTTTATTGTAAAAAACAAAAATTAAATGTACGAAATCAATTATAATAATTGTAAGACTATGACTTATGTAACTATTTGTAATACTAACAACAAAAACTCCACATGCATTATTAAAAGGTTTAACTGCAGAATGTAATCAAATGTACAGTTACCATCTCCCGCTTATCAAAGAAATATCACCTGGCATTATCATACTAAGCGACTTCAATGGGACCATCAAAGCTGAAAACATCAGCCAGAATCTTATTGGCACTTTCCTCGCTAAATACCACGATATGAACTTAACCATCGATAACCAACAGCTTACCAACAACTCATCACATTTTATCAGCAATATTGCAACTCTCACCTATACAGAAAAAAATACCATAAATACCTATCACTTGAAATGGTCAACAAAATCCACATCATCAATAAAAAAGAAATCCAAAAACTTCAGAGGAAGTAACTCATAAAATAATAACAATCTATGTTCTATAGGCTTATCATAATCCTCGGCCTACTATTCGCAATTTCATCCATATGAAAACCATTGCTTACGACATCAAATCAGTCCCAAATTACCATCACGATTACTGAAGGAATAAACGAGATGAAATTCCACTACAAACAGTATTACAGATGAAGCGAGATTAACAATTCCAATACCACCAGCTTCTGCAACATCGCCATCAAAATTGTATGACCTACCTTACTTTTAAGCAAATGACATAATCATTCATCATCTCACGTAAGCCCTACATCGGAGTTGCTTGAGCCCTAGAATATTTCCAACGATTGAAGAAAATGGTATCTAAGAGAGGAATACTCAAAGACGCATTAGTGAATTATTGCTCAACAGCAACAGACATGTTTTATGGACAATTTATTGAAGACCTTAGTTTTTCTGAGCTTAAGCAATTTTAATATTTCTTGTGCAATATTTTTCAAGAGATCTACGTGCCTTCTGGCAGAAAATGTGAAATTAAGACTTTCATGGAGCTGCTGGCTTATCATCAATGTAGCCGATATACCAATCTTTGTATAAATCAATTAACACAAAATGGAACTCTTCAGTTGAAACAACAATATTTGCAAAAGAGTTTAGTAGTGGTGACAATGCACAGGAAGACGAAGCATTCTGTGATCCAGCAACCATTGGTAGTGGTTCAACTAGAGGAGGTAGTGGAATTGGACCAACACACTATCGTGCTGACTCACAAACATGACAAAGAAATAAATAAAATAGTGCGAATTATAAGAGACATAAACAAATCAGATACGGTAATTTTCTGCGGATTAGTTCAGCTGCCATCCCTGGGGATAATTCTGACACAACAACCACCTCGCGGCACATATCTGTCCTATCCCTCTTTCTCTTGTTTCACATGACGACGCGCTGTGTTAAAAACATATAAAGGCCAATTATAATCCCTTGAGCGCATATAAGATTATTAAACAAAAAACGCACAAATCTGACAAAGATAAGGAAAAGAAAGAAAGGGAAAGAGAAGAAATAGATCTTGAAATGATAAAAGTGTTCGAAGGAAATAGTTCCTAGAGACGGCAGTTTAACCGTGTCATTAGAATTGCTAGAACCTGTATGCTTTACAACATTTATTAACGACTTCATTCAGAGCATGTCAAATTACTAGGGATCCTAACCGATTTATACAGGGTGGCGCAAAAATCGTGATACAATTAGAAATTTAAATAACTTTTATTTTATTCGATGTATTTCATTAATTTTTTTATTGGATTAAAAATTAAATTTTATTTTAAATAACTAATGATTTTTAAAGTTGATAGACCGCAAATGACCTCCACGCTCATCCACGCCTGAGCCTGAGGGGTTGAAATTGGGATCGCCTCAATTATTGCCTTAATGGGCTGCTTCAATTTTTTTTATTTATTTATTATCGTCATTCAAGTTACAAGACTTTATGAAGACTACCCATTAAAATTAACTTTCAATATATGTATATACAATTTTAAAAAGATAAATTAATTAAGTCAAATATACGTTATAGTATTTCCAATAAGCTTATCAATTTTCTTTTAATTTCATTTCTATTCATATTAAAATCAATTGCATAATCAAATTCATTAAAATCAATGCACGCATTAGTGATTGGACTGTGCCTAGCATAACTTGTACTATGATATAGAACATATAAAAAATTCAGTCAAATTCCTAGGTTTGGTTTTGTACACTTCCTGCTTGACATAATCCCATAAAAAAAGTCTGGTGCAGTCAGGTCAGGTGACCTTAGAGGCCAGCGGAAAGTGCAGTTTCTGGATATCAATTTGTTTGGGAATTTTCGTTGTAGCTCCGCCATAACTTGTGTGGCTACGTGTGCACTTGCTCCATTTTGTTGAAACCAAATCCTGCTGAGAGGGATACGTCTTCGGCGAAGTTCTGCGTGAAAATAACTTCTTCAACATCTTTAAATAACGGTCCCCTTTGAAAGTTTGTGTTACACCGTTTTCTTCAAAGATGAAACTGCGCACCACACAGTGACTCGTTTTGGGTGCAGTTCCGTCTCATGGAGCATTTCTGGATTAGATTCGCTCCATATACGGCAATTTTGCTTGCTAACATTGCCGGCAAAATTCCAGGCGAACAGGCAAATCCTGAGGGCTTAACTTGCTTGTAATTTGGACTTTGTATGGAAGCAAGTTTGAGTCATCATGAAGTATCCCTTGTAATGACCGTCTGCTAACTCCAATTTGGCCCGACAAGTTTCGAGTCGAAACACTTGGATTTGCCTGCATTGCCCATGCAACATCCATGATTGTATCCTGAACCCGAACATTGGGATCTCGATACGGTCTTCGTTCGATGCTTCCAGATTCGGCAAACATGTTCACCAGCCTCATAATGGTCTATCTACTCGAGGGAGTCCCGCAAACTCCAGCCCAAATTCCATTTGGACGCAAATGACGGACTGCAAAGAATGTTATCGCTGCACTATCCAAATCCTTTTTTCAGTATCCCAATCATTCATTTTGATAAATCTAAATAGTAGCCTATAAAATAAAAAATAAGCCGTTTTATTTTTGTAGCACGATTCGTGCGCCACCCTGTAGTCCACAAAGTGAAGATAATTCTCAAATCTATGTTATGAACTACCAGGTAATCTATTACCAAATTTCACTGGTTGCGGTGCACAAAGTGAAGATAATTCTGAAATCTATGTATGATCTACTGGGTAATCTACAATCGGGGATGATGAACAGGCCCACATGGACCAATATGTCGCCCAGGACAAATAGGAAGCGAGGGTTTTAATATATTGGGACCCAACGGTTATCCAGGTGATTCAGGTCGGCCAGGTTCACATGACTACAGGTGTGATCGTGGTGAAGCAGGCTTATCTGGTGAAAAAGGTCCACCGGGTGAGGGAGTAGAAATTGTCGGACCGCCTGGTGGTGAAGGTCGCCCATGAACTCGATGACCTCCAGGAGGAGATGGTTATTATGGCAATCCAGAAGATTTTGGTGATAAAGGTGAAAGAGGAGAGGACTGGTGTGTGCCCCTGGGACCAAGAGGTATCAAGGGATTTATTGGTGACATTTGTTTCGCCGGCTTACCCGGTTTACCTGGAAAACCTGGCTTAAGTGGAACCAGATGCCCAAACGGAAAGCTGGATATCGGTGTATAAAGGGATTCAAGTGTGTTCAAGGACCCAGTGGAATTCCAGGAGAATCTGGACGTTCCGGATTACCTGGTAGTGAAGGTGATGTCATGCGCATATGTAATTTGTCAGGAACTGAGAAAGGAGATTTCGGTGATCGAGGTGAGCATATGGAGCAGGGCGAACAGGGTGAAAAAGGGTACCCAGGCAATCCTGGTGCATTTGGGGGGTACGGTCTACGTGATTAATTCGGTGACCCTGGACTCCCAGGAAAAGATGGCTTAGATGGCCGAGATGGAGCAAAAGGAGATGCTGCCGATACTCCAATTTATTTCTTGATCGGTGCACCTGGCTACAACGGAAGAGTGTAAATATATTACAATATTTCATATTTAAGTAAGATTAAATAATTTTATTTTTAGGGGTCATAAGGGAGAGCATGCAAGTTTTGGGTTAAAAGGTAAAAAAGTTGAACCTGGCCCAGGACCAATTATCGATAATAAAGGTGATCGTGGAGATAAAAGAAATTATGGCCCAGTTGGACACAGAGGTGCAAAGGGACAAGCCGGTGAAGAAGCTATGTTAGGCAAACGAGGGGATATTGGTTTGGTCTCACTACCTATTCGAGGAGTACAACGTAACAAAGGTTAACCAGAAAACCCTGTATTAGATGCTTCCCCTGGTTTACCTGGTCCACTGGGCAGGGAAGTACAAAGAGGTGATCCCGGTCTAAACATACTGCCTGGTGAAATTGGAAAAGAAGGTTATCCTGGTCTTAAAGGGGAAATGGCTGATAAAGGGTTTTCGCGTTTCCCTGGACCAGCTGGTCTTCAATGTATTCGCGGACGCAAAGGTGAAAAAGGAGATGACGGTCCTCCTGGTGTTTATGGTCTATCAGGTAGAAAAGGCCAGCGCGGTGATTTGATCCCAGGTCCCCCTGGGTTAGTGGGTGAACCAGGTCGGGATGGAAGAACAGCACCACATGGACAAAAAAGTCAAAAAGTGAGATTGGACCATTTGGGACTGTGGGCGATCAGAGTGCAAAAGGAAAAATTTATTTTACCTGGACGCAGAGAAGAAATTGGTGATGCTGGCATGCAAGGAATTCACGGAATAGCCGAAAGTGAGGGCTATCAAGGTATTGCAGGACTGCCAGGAGATCGTGGTGATATGGGCATTGACGGACGTCCAGGAGACATCTGACCTCGTGGTGAACTAGGTCCTATGGGACCAAACGGAGAACTTGGAAATTTGGGATATATTGGTCGTTCCGGGAGACCTGGATCTGTTGGTCGAAAAGGAGCAATGGGCAAAAGAGGTTATGTTGGGTCCCAAGGCCGAAAGAGTGGTTTTTAAGGTGAAGAAGGTATTGCTGGATATGTAGGACTTCACGGCTTAGATGGACGTCCAGGTGCGAAGGGTAAACGTGGACCAGAAGGAGACCCGGGACTTGCTTTCGATGGATCAAAGGTTTGGGTGGTCTAAACGGCCTTCCAAGAATCAATGGATCTAAAGGTGAACGTGGTGATTTTGGAGAAAGAGGTCTTCAAGGAGAACTAGGTGAACCAGGTATGGATGGTTTGCCCTCTATTAGAGCAAGAGATGGCTTATATCGAATAAATGGAAAAATGGGAACTTGCGGAGATATTGGACCTATTGGACTAAAAGGAAAGTTTGGAGAGCCAAGTATTTTTGGAAGGCCTGGTAGAAGAGGAGAAGAGGGAAATTATGGTATCGAAGGTTAACAAGGATCCCAAGGAGATCGAGGAGAAAGTGGGGATAAAGGGAAACCAGGACGTAGTTTGCATGGTTTCGCGCCAAAAGGAGACAAAGGCGAACCTGGACCATATGGCAGAACGGGTGAGACTGGAGCTCAAGGAATGCAGGGAGATATCGGATACCCAGGTCGCATAGGTGAACGTAGAGATATTGGTTAAATCTGTTGTCGAGGAATTAATGGAAGAGCTGGTCAAAAGGGTGAAATTGGAGAAAGAGGACGCCGTGCTCACCAAGGTGCTTTTCCATAAAACTTAAATATGATGACCTTTTAGGACGACCAGGAAGAGATGGACAAAAGGTTTCTCCTGGTGAACAATGAGATTATGGAGCCAATGGCTTAATAGGTCTACGTGGACGCGAAGTTGAACGAATTAAAGGTATTGTAGAAGACATTGGTTATACTGGTCCCCCTGGTCGAAATGGATTACCTATCCACGAAGGTGCTAAATGTGAACAAGGAGACATGGGATTCAGAGATGGGCAGGTAGAGGTTGGTATTGCCATTCGAGGTCGCACAGGAGATGTTGGAGACGTGGGTATATCTGGTTTGGATGGAGCTCCTGGACTAAAGGGTGACGTTGGTGATGTAGGACCTACAGGCCGTATAGGAGCAGTAGGCATGCGAGGACGTCGTGGTCCAGAAGGTGATATTGGCAGGAGTGGAATCGATGGTGAAAAAGGAGAAGCCGGTGTTACTTTCCCATTCGACTTGGAACTACCTGGAGATGGTTGTGAGGCTGGCTTACCTGGATTCGAAGATCAACAAGGTGACATGCTAGAGGTTGGAGAAATTGATCTAATGGGTTACCGTGGGTTAAAAGGTCTTCAAGGAGATATTGGCGAAGAAGAACTAATTGGGCAAGATTGGCCACATGGAGAAATTGGTATGCAAGGTCCACTCGGCTTCCCTGGTGTCAATGTCCTTCAAGAAGAAAGTACTGTCTTTAGACAGTAAGTTGTGGCCTCTGCATACAGTTGTTTACGAATTTTTTCGAGTCAAGAAGCGCAAACACGTCGAAAAACTAACGAGAATCAACTTTATTGCTACTACCAAAACGTTGAGGGACTAAAATCCAAAATAGTCTCCTTTTTCAAATTAAGTTTTTCTTGGGATTATGATATTTTATTTTTCGCTGAAACTAATCTTGATTCAACGGTTCTTAGCTCTGAAGTTATAAACGATGTGTACAAAATTTTCAGAGCTGATCGTTCGGGTATAAGTAGCAATAAGAAATCAGTTGGTGGAGTTTTTATAGCACCCAGAGCTGAGCTCGAAGCTAAATACATCAACCTACTTCACTTAAACGTTGAGATGGTTTGTGTTGAAGTTGATCTTAAAACCACCAACGCATATTTATTCAGCGTTTACATTCCACCAAGATCTGATTCTTTAATATACGAGTCTTGTTTTAATAATATCACAAATATGATGGATAACTCAAAGCCATGTGATAAGTTCGTAATATGTGGTGATTTCAAAATGCCAGACATTTTTCGGACCAAAAATGATGACGAAAACATAAACCACTTTTTACCAACTTCGTTAACCCCAACCTACGTGGACTTTACGGACAAAGTAGCAACCCTTCCTTTGTTTCAATTCAGTGGAATTCAAAACGAACTAGGGCGAAATCTGGACCTCATTTTTTGTGATGACCCAAACGGACTTTTTGTCTGCAGAGCTGATCCGATTCTTAATGATGTTCAATATCATCCAGCTCTCGAATTTCATTTTGAAATATCTAGATTGGTTCTTGAGGAAAGTTCCTCAAAACCAGGTCGATATTTAGTTAAATATGACTTCAACTCAACCGACTACGGTGGGCTAAACAACAACATTTCCGAAATTAACTGGAACGCTAAGCTTCAAAACATGGATTACAACTCCATTGTAAACACTTTTTATTCAACCTTGTTTGAATATTTCGATTTACACGTTCCACGAAAACGGTTTAAGCCAAAAAGTGATTCTTTCAAACAGTGGTTTTGGACCGAACTGCGGAAATTAAAAAAACTATAAAAACCATCTTCACAAAAAATTGAAAAAGAGATTTTGTAAATTCATTGAAGCCCGGAAAGAGTTGGCTAGAAAAACATCAGTTACCTACGATAGATATATCATGAACGTTAAATCGAATGCGAAAACCAATCCATCTTTGTTTTGGAATTTTATAAAGAGAAAACGGAAACAGACCCAAAATCCATCTTCGCTTTGTTTTGAAAACAACGTGGCGCAAATGACTCTGACCCCAAGGAAGTCATCTTGGACCTCTACTATTTTATTATACATAAATGACTTACCACACAAACTTCAACATTCTAAAATTCTCCTCTACGCCGACGATGCCAAAATATTTTTGACGTATTCAAATCCTGAAGAATCTTTATATCTTCAAAATGATTTTGATCCTCTTCCTGAATGGACAGCTATAAACAAACTATCGCTTAATATGTCAAAATGGAGGATCATGACCTTCTCTCGAAAGCTTTTGCGTCATCAGTTGGATTATCAACTGAATGGATACAGTTTAGAAAGATGCGAACAATTTAATGATCTCGGAGTGCTTTTTGATCGAAAGCTTTACTTCAATGACCATATAGACTACATAGTAAACAAAGCAAAATCAAGATTGGGAATGATAAAGCGTTGGTCGAAAAAACTTAACGACCCATTTGTTACAATGTCTCTTTATGTTGGTCTCGTACGAAGCTGCTTAGAGTTCGCTTGCCAAATATGGTCACCCACATATGAAACCCATATTCAAAGGATAGAATCCGTCCAAAAACAATTCTTGTTATTTGCACTTCGTGGTTTAAACTGGGAAAATCGATTTTCGCTTCCACGATACCGTCAAAAGCTATTACTGTTACAAATGAACACACTCGAGGACAGAAGGAAGGTCTTCAATTGCTTAACAACAATAAAAATCATCAATGGTGAAATTTCGTCACCATATTTACTATCGTTAATTACATTTAACGTACCTGCTCGTCGGACACGGTTCTATACACCAGTACATATCAGCTTTCAGAGGAGTAATTTCTTAGCCAACGAGCCGTTGAGGAAATGTTGCCAGACTTTCAATGATCTCTATTTTGTTTGTATTTTCTTTCAGTGTCTCATACATGAAATCACATTTGTTAAATTATTTTAAACTTTAAAATTTTCAATAATAAATCTATTATTGTAAGTTAAGTTTAACTGTTCTTTAACTGTAGTTAATTACAAATAAAAAATAAAAACTATAAAATATATACAAGAAAAGTGTGTATTAAAAGATTATAACAGAAAGTATGGGGAAAAGAAAAAAAAATGATTAAATAATATCTGTTCTTGGATAACAATTTACAAATGATAATTTTTTGAATTGAGAAGCGCTAATAATTTGCCTTACCGTTGCGGGAAGAGAGTTTCAAAGTCTGGCAACGTGTATGAAAAATAGACGTGAAGAGTTCAAATAGTTAAAAGATGGCATAATAATATATCGTGTTCTGTTGGACTGGACAATTTGAATTTTTTCGAAGAGGTATTGTGGAGATGTACTGCTTAATACTACGTTTCCACCGAACTTCAATCTCTTTTAGATTTACTAATCTCAAAAAGTGGTTCCACCGCTCCAAAAGTAGATTCATTTTGACAGCACTATTCAAAATGCATATATCGTTTCATTTTCTCTTATGATGCAGAAGTGAGATAGGCAGTTTCATCTGTGTCAACCGAAGAGAAAAATTCACTTTCCCGATGAATGTGTTCCTTTCGATATGGAAATGGGGTAGTTCTATTGAAGATTTAAATGAGATTTATTTTAAATCTTCATCTTAGAAGATTAAAATTTGTATGGCAAATCCTGAAGATTTGTAGGAGATTTAGCTAAATCTACTTAAATCTCGGTTTAGTGGTCGGTGGAAACTTAGTATAAAAGGCTATGCATGAATAGACAACATCTGACATTCAAAAATTGTTGGAAAGTACAAGAGTGCGGTAGTGCGATATATGATCATATCGACGCAGTCCATATACATACCTAATTGCATCATTAAACACTACAAGTAGCTTGTGTTGTGAATAGTCGAAAATTGGAAGAAATAAGGTTTTCACAAGTCAAATCTTTGTGCTTGTGGGTGTAAAGCTTGAAGACAACAGAAGCTTTCGCAAACCAACATAAATTCGGCCAATGGCATAGTTTGTATGGTTAACTGCAGAGAGCGATCGATTTATCTTAAAACCAAGATTTGTCACAGTATTAAAGAACTTAATTTGTTTATTATTCAATATTACGTGTAGTAATTCACTCGTATCATATTGTTTCTTGGATACCAGAATTACTTGAGATTTTTCTGAATTGAGATTCAATCCGTTGGAAAGTGACCAGTTGTAAATTTTCGATAAATCATTTTTCATTCTTACAATGAGATCTTAAATCAGTCCGATTGGACGTGAAAAATAAATATATCTGGACATCATCTGCGTAAAGATGAAAACAAACATTCGAGCATACACTAGGAAGATCATTTATGTATAAACAAAATAAAATTGGACCAATTATTGATCCCTGAGGTACTCCAGTGATCAATGGTTTAAAATCAGAAAATCTTCAATCATGCTCAACTCTTTGATAACGATTACAAGGATAATTACGTAGTAAACGAACTGAACTCTCACTAAACCCAAAATAATATCTAAGTTTTTGACACAATATTTCATGATCAACTCTATCAAAAGCCTTGGAGAAGTCAAGCAGGCAAATGATCTATATCATACTTAATTCTTATGGCATCGAGAATTTTAATCATAGCGGTAAAGCAGCTGTGACCTGCTCGAAAACCAGATTGGATTGGGGATAACAATTTGTTTTGATATAAATAACTCGAAATTTGATTGGCAAGAAATTTCTCCAAGACTTTCGAAAGGCATTGTAAGATACTGGCGTTAATCTGTTGCCCGATTGGGCTGAGACTTTTTAGGCACGGGAACAAGTTTAGCTTATTTCCAACTGTCAGGATAACTAGATGATGTTATACAAAAGTTAACGATGTGTGTAAGAGAGCTTATTACATGGATTAAAATCATCTTGACGAATCGAAGCTGTATACCATCTTCACCCACAGCATTGGATTTTAAAGAACCAATAACATTGATGATGTCAACCTCCGTTGCAACGTCGAAGTTAAAATCCGCATTATAAGGCAGTCAATTATTAGGCGTAAAACTGGAGTTGATATTGCCACTACTTAAAAAGACATTATTGAGATCAATCACATCAGCAATCTTTTTCCCAATCCCAATTGAACGTAAGTTGCTCCACAACTTCTTAGAAGGTAGATCAGTGCTTAGTTTGGATAAAAAATATCTTTTTTTTTTGTCGTACGAGTTATAAAAGTACAATAGTTGCGAGATCGACAAAAACATTCCTAATTCTCAGTTGTTGGTCGTTGTTTCTACTTTGAATACAGTTTATTGGGAACTTTCATGGAATTATGAACCTCACTAGTAAACCAGGGATATTTTTTATTTCGAATTGCAAATGTCTTTAGGGGAACATGTCTATTTATTAAAAAGATACAATATTAAAGATTGAACATGACTCCTTTTGTCACTTACATTAGAGGCTTCATAGCAATGGCGCCATGGAAGTTGGCTAGCATCATATTGTAAGGAGTTGTAATCTATTGAAGCATAGTCTCTAAATTCAAAGGATAAAGGAGTTGAAGAGCGAGACAAATCAACAATTAGTGGGTGGCAGTGAGGTGATAGTTGTGTGCTCGCCTGTCAACCTCGTGGCTGACGGTTCGATTCCTGCCGTTGTCTATGTCTTCTTATATTTCATTAAAACGCAGTTCTAAAAATTGTCATAAAATAAGTTGCTGTTGTTGCTCATTACATGCTGTTTAGGCATAACACTGACAACATGTGATTGAGTAAACTAGCATACACATAAAATATGGCAAAGAAATAAATAAAATAATGCGAATTATAAGGGACATAAATAAATAAGGCACGGTAACTCTCCGCATAAGTTCAGCCGCCATCCCTGGATACAAATCTGAGACAACAACCAGCTCTAGTCGCAGAACATCGCGCCGCACATCTTTCCTATCCTTCTTTCTCTTCTTCCACCGGATGCCCGCGCTGAGTTAAGAAAAACATATAAAGGGTATTCGTAATCATTTGAGCGCGTGCAAAGTTGTAAAAAAAAACCCCACATGTGCAGAACAACATGTCGTGATCAGAAATCCCACCCAGGGAAAGCTGGTCGTGAAGCAGGACATATGACTGATTGGAGACCATGATGACATCAAGAAGACTAGGAGTCGCCTTTGGAGAAAAATGGGTAGCATATGAATTAATAACAGACATTCCGACGGCAAGCAATTGGTTAGACTTATTTTCGCGTTTTATAAGGTCACCATTGAGATCTCCACAGATTATGATGTGCTCATAAAGTGCAGTGAACTCATGTAATGCGGCAAATAGTGGCTCTGGAGAGTGGCAGCGGTGCGGATTGTAAGAAATCCCAATGAGACACCTAGTTGACCCATTCGTAACTTCTACAACACTCCTTGGGATTGTTTGAGTATTTTGTGGGTTAATGAAGTGCTGCAGTATACCGCAACTCCTCTGCCTGTCGTATTAGTTACCCTATCATTACGAATGAGTTTAAACCCCGGAATATCGTACAACTGATTAATTGATTCATCGAAACTCAGCCAAGTTTCATAGATGCACACTGCAATTAATACCGCATGGAAGAATATCTTTAGTAACAGACATATATCGCATAGTGTTAAATACAAAGTGTTTGAATCGGTGTCCCAATCCACATTGTTGTATGCGGCCCAAGTATGGGGTGCAAAAAAATACGAAACTGTTGAAAAATTACTTAGATTTTATTTGAAGCGCATATTTCGACTTCCCCAAAATGCGCCAAATTACATGGTAATGTTAGAGTCGGGCATCTCTCCAATGTTTATTAAAACATTAAAATTGAATGTTGATTACATCATTAAGGTATTGAATATGCCGGATTTTCGACTACCAAAAAAAGCTGCTCTTCAAGCAATACGTAGCAGATCTGGATGGTTTAAGGATTGGCTCGATCTGGCCCAAGAAGCTAATGTAGAATTAAATCTTAATGACTTGAACTCATGGAAACCAGCACTATACAAACTGATCTCAGATTTAGATGACCGTATAAGAGTAAAGTATGCGGAGGAAGCAGCAGAATCAATGCACAGAATGATCTACAGTAAACTGAACCATAATTTGAACGTAAAAAATTATTTTAGAGATGACCACTCCATTGAAGAAATATCAACCATGTTCAGGATGAGAGGTGAATTACTGAATCTTAATTACGTACCGCATCGTGAGGATTTACCTATCTTTTGTGAAATATGTAATATGGATGAGAGAGAAGATATTTTTCATTTTCTTGGTAGATGTCCAATACTAAGGGAAACACGAAGAGATATATTTGGTGAAGATTTTTTATCCGAAGAGGTGATTTTAGGATATTTAAATGAAATGAATGCACCCAAAATGTACAAATTTTGTAAAATTGCACTAGTGTATAGAAATAGAATTTTAAGTGAAAATTTTTGAACCTGAATTAATACTTAAATTGGTTTATACATTTGTAATGAAAAGCTATAATTGTCAATCTGGCAGACGGCAAATGCCATGCTATATTGTATGTACATAATTTTGTTACTAATATTTAATACAGAATAAAAACAATCTATCTATCTATCTATCTATCATAGATGCACACAATGTCAACCCCCGAGTCTCTAAAAACATACGAAATATAATCTAACTTATTTAAATTTAGACTACGTGCATTAAGGTAACAAATTTTTAACCCTCCGTGAGCAGCAGATAAAATTCTAATAACTGACCTAACTGCCATTTCATTCACACAACCATACACAGAAGCCATTTTTCAAACAAACAAAAAATGCACTGTTTAACAAAAAAAAAATATTATAACGATAGAGAATAAAAATATGTATCCAACGACAATATTGGCACCCAATATTCAAGATAAGATGGAAGAAAGTTGGGAAAGAAAATAAATTTAAAATTAATTGTTGCAAAAAGAAAATACCTAGAGATTCAGAGATCTTAAATCCATAAATAATTATGAGCTACTAAATGATGGCATCAACTACCCCCGGAATAAGTATCATGCTTTCTCTAATCCGAATGATAAAGTTTTTGAGCTATTCGAAAAAGATGTTCCAACTGATGTTAAAACTGTGCGTGGCAGGACCTGTCCCTGGTTTACAACTGAAGTAAGTAATGCGATCAAAAATCGTAGAAAAATGTATGCGAAATGGAAAAGTAATCCCTCTGATACAAAATGCGAGTTTTTTTTGTCGCTCACGCAATACGGCCAATTTTTTGATTCGCAGAGCCAAAAAACTTTTTTTATGTCCAACCTGGATACTTACCAATCTTCTCGTAGGCTATGGAACAATCTGTGTTCCATTGGAATAGGTAAAAAGGATACAGCTCACACTTTTTCTGGCCCTAATATCCTAAATAGGAGTTTTAGTGCATCTGAAATGCCACAAGAAGACTTTTCTTTTCAATAATGAAGCTTTTTACGCTTCAACAAGAGAATTCGAATTTGAGGTGGTCTCGGAGACTGAGGTTTTTGATTGCTTGAGAACAATAAGTCTGAGGCAGTAGGAGAAAATATGGTACGTGTTAGTTTTGTTAAAAAGATTGTTTTGAAAATTATACCTGCTCTAACTCATGTGATTAACCTCCTCATTTCCTGCCTGCTGGAAGCTAGCTAAGGTAATCCCGGTGGCTAAAAACAACAACCCAAGTTCCTGCTCTGATTTCCGATCGATCAGTAATATTTTGCCCTGCATTTTTTTTGTTATAATCTACACGCGCTCAAGGGATTATACTACCTTTTAAATGATTCAAAACAGCGCGGGCTTGAGGTTAAGGAAGAGAAAGAAGAATATGAAAGATGTGTGGCGCGATGTTTTGAGACTGAAGGTGGTTCTTGTCTCAGATTCTATTTCCATGGATGGCGGATGAACTAATGCGGAGGAATTTCTGTGTCTAATTTATCTATGTCCCTTATAATTCGCATTATTTTTTTTATTGGTTTCATATTTATCGGTGTATACTAGTTTTACTCAATCACATGTTGTTAGTGCTATGCCTAAACAGCATGTAATTAGTAAACCAGCAACTCATCGTACGACATTTATTTTAGAATTGGTTTTTAATGGAAAAATAAGAGGACATAGACTACGATAGGGATCGAACCTGTGACCATGAGGTTGACTGGCGAACACACAACTATCGCGCCACGGCCACCCACCCTGGCAACACAGATCTCCAGTCACTTAGAAGGGTTTAATTTGCTTACCCCATTTCAATCTGGTTTCCGTCCTCATCACAGTTGCCAAAACTGCAATGATTAAAGTTCTTGATGATGTTAGGATTCAGTATGACTACGACAATGTGACTGTTCTCTATTTGCTGGATTTTTCAAAGGTTAACCATCAAATACTTTGCACTAAATTGAAGAGTTACTTTGGCTTTCATGATAGAGGAGTAAGTCTTATAAAAGACTATTTATTTAAAAGGAGGCAAAGGGTAAAGTTAGGCCAAAATATTTCCGATTATATGAATCTACGGTTGGGGATCCCACAAGGCTCTATTTTGGGGCCCATCCTATTTTGCCTATATTTGTTCATGATCTCCCGAATGTTTGTTCGAATGTTTCGATTCACCTATATGCTGATGATGTGCAAATTTATTTGTCTCGTCCAATTGGTGTGCAGGAGGATTTAATATGTAGAATGAATGGCCTAGCCCTTAATCTATCTAAGTCTCAATTGATTGCGATTTCTAAGAAACAGATTAATACCGTACTTTTACCTCCGGTTTTTCTTTCACAGTTGAATCTTAAGTTGATGAGCTCTGTGATCAGTCTTGGTTTTAGGGTCAACACTTCTCTCTCGGCTGTAAACCAAGTTAATCATACCATTGGAAGAATTTATGGCGGATTATGTAAGCTTTGAGGCTTGTTAAACCACTGCTAATTCCACTTATTGACTTAATGTTGTTTATTGCAAACTCGATTCCCATTCCCAGCATAAACTTCTCGTAGCATTCAATGACATGCTAAGGTACATTTATGGAATTCGGAGACATGAACACATATCACATTACCATAAATTGGTTCTCGGGTGTTCTTTTCGACAATTCTTTGATGCAGGATGCTGTATCTTAATGCACAAAATCATTCAATTACGAAAACCATCTTACATTTATGATAAACTTCAATATACCCACTCCATCATAACTTTAAACCTTGTATCGCTCTCACACAATTACTTTAATTCTTCGCGACTTTTTATGGTATATGCAACGAAATGATGGAACTCTCTGCCAGTAACAATTAAAAAAATTATTGTAACTCCTAATTTTGAGAAGGCAATAAAACTTCACTTTTCATAAAATTAAACATACAAATAATTGGTGGGCGGTGGGGGGGGGGGGGTAAGGACAGGTGATGATGGGGAGAAAATGGTTGAGATACAAATAGCAACATCGAAAATACAAATTGTAATATATGTAAATTGTTAGGATAACACAGACTTCCTTCTTTCTTTATTTTGATTTATAAACATTTAGTAATTAATAGTTGTTATGGCAGGAAATTATATTTAAGAATACTATTATATTATTGAATTTAACCATAGTAAGCTACTATAAAAGACTAAGGCCAGTTTGCTTATTCAAATCATAAATCCTATTAACAACTAAGTGATACATAAAATTATTTATGTTGCACGTAGAAATTCATGTGAAACTTAGTAAAGTAACAGACTTTCTAAGTTCACTTCGAACTATGTGATGTGTCAAAATTTGAAAATATTTCTTACAAATTTAAAATTGAAATTGTGAAATTGAGTTATTGTGTATTTTTGTTCATAAAATACAAAAATGTCGGGATTTGAGCGATACACTATCTCACGCTTCCAACCGCCCCCAAATGATTTTTTTGGAGATGTCACCTGTTGGCAATTGCGATTTATTGGTGAAGGCCTCCGGTGTTGGTGGCGGAGCAGCCGGCACCACTAGGTCAGTTGGAGCAACCACAACTTGAAAGGCTTCTGGAGTGACAACTGTCGTTGCAGTCGAGGTAGATGGTGTAGGCGATGGCGAAGCACTTGCAATTTCTCAGACTTTAGTGACATTTTCTTCTCAAGCCAATTTCTTCGGGTACTTCGGGAATTTCTTCACAATCCAATGTCCCAAATATATGTAGGTATGTGCCAGTTTCCCCATCAAAGCCGAAGAGATTGTAGGTATCTGACATATCCCGCGGCAAATCGTAATATAATTTGGGCTTGTTGCTGCTACTGCTACCACTGCCAGCAGCTTCAGAGCCATCGTATTCATAATTTGTCTTGAGCGTGTTGTTAGTTGTAGTGTTAGCAGCATCTTTAGAACTATCCCCACCATTATCGGCAGCTGTGTCATTACCACCACCCCCACCGCCGTCCTCGTTTATCGATACAGACATTTGCACGGCGGCAATGTAGTCGACACTTTCATCGGGAATCGTGGCGTCCACTTCCATACGAATATACGATGGAAACTTTGCTTTCGTTTGGGAGAAATGATTCTAGATTTTTTTGCCAACGTCGGGTTTTGTTTAATGGCAAACTGCCTTCGCGAAGCTAGGTTTGAAAAAATTTGAAATTTGTGCAACCACTAGATACACACAAACACAAGAGAACAAGTGTACAACGTCGTAAATTGGAGTTCTTCTTGAATTTTAAGGCTATATCTGGATTCAGATTCGGACGCGCTGTTCGTAGAGAGAAGTTTTATAAAATCGAAGTTTTAATCAGTTATTTACGAGTATTATTCACTTTTTTTTTGCTAACCTAAATTTTTTGTGATAAGAGAGGGCATCAAATGAAGAAAAACATATTCATTTATCTCGTATATATGATGAGGAATTCCAACTTCTATTTTAAGGATTCAACGTCATCGTCAAGCAAATCCAGAGTTTCAAAATCCATTTTTATTTATTTTTTATGCGTTGAATCTAATTTAAATGCGTTGAAATCTAAGAAACCAAGTATCCAAACATTATTTTTAAGAGCTCTTCAGTCCCGTATGTTATACTTAAATATTTTATGTACTGCTTTAAAATTATGTAAACTTTAAACTATGTTTTACTTAAAGACTTTTATGTTTAGGTTTGAGTTTGGTGCGAAGCGCTATTTATTGTTTAAGCGTTTATGTGGAACATAAACTCTTAAGTTTCGTATCAACAAACGGACCTAAGTCTTACTTGTACACCAAATTGAAATAAAATTGAATTGAATTGAATTAATAAATTTTTGTTATCATACTGATTAAAATGGTAGTGACTTTTTCAAGGAATGAGGATAAGACATTAAAATGTGCCATTCTTTTGTCCCAAATAGTAAGTGTTTTCATATAATATTCGACGTTTTATTGTTTTCCGTTTTTTTATTTGTTTTTAAATTAATAATAAACAGAGAGCTCAAATTAAAATTATACTTTGTTCGACAACTTATGATATTTAATAAAAATCCGATCGGCTTACTTAGGAGTCACATATTTAATTCCTTTTAACATTTATAATAATTTTGTATTTAGTAATTCTATAGAATAGTTTTAAAAACGTTCGCTTTTCTTCTAACAATCGAGGGATTTTCATAATGATGAACAAAACAAAACTATGTAAGTATGTGTCTACCAAGTTTAAAGTAAATCGCTTCAGCTTCTATCATTGGAATGCTGAGATTGGATGAAAATCTTAATATATATATTTTTTTTTATTACTTTACCCAATTGTGCCTAAATATATACACCAAATGTATCGCAATTAAAAAATAAAGATTTTTGTTTTATTTTGTTTATGTTTTATTTGGTAATAATTTGTTTTTCTTTTAAATTATGTTCTAATATTTATGGAGTCTGCTCATAACAGCATAAGTCAATTTTATTCGAAAATAATCCACCGTTTTTTAATCAGTTCATTAATAAAGGGATATATTTTAGAAGTAGAATAAGTCCTAAGCCTTTATTAATTTAGGTGTATAACTTCCTTATTCATTCCAGTTTTTTTAATATACTGCATTTTAATAATATATTTTTTTTTCAAGTTTTTCTTATTTTAAAGTTTTAATACCTACCTATAATTAACAACCTTAAATATGTTAAAAAAAAACATAAAAAAAATTAACATAACAGCAAAGCACCTATAGTAGATAATAGCTATAACATGATACATGACCTAGTTTCTAATACATACATCACCCACATGCAACCTATTTAAATAAAAAATAAAATTCATTCAAAAATTAATTTTAAGTAGAAAAAAAACTTATTCAAAATTTTTATATGCAGAATTAGTTTGGCTACCTAGATCTTCTCAGATATAAAATTTGAGAGAAATCCAATGTTTACCGTTACCGAAAAACCCAAAAAAATAAAAACCCGTTATATGAAAGATGCCGTTAATAGACTTTTCCCGTAAACTTGGTTCTTACTAAATGATAGCCAACAAAAAAATTCGCAAACATTTTAAACAGTTGTATGGCAGGTACGTTTATTTTTAGGCCTAAAAATAAAATTTCAATTTCCCCTCTAAGTAATACCAAAAAAATCCCACGTACCAAATTAGAAGGTAATCGCTTAAGCCGTTTAGGCTGCACAGACGGACAGACTGATAAACAGACTTTTTTTTGTCGATCACTCTTATAGGATTCTCTATGATCGTAATGTCATGTTTGATTGTCAGAATGTTTTTTTTGTTTTTTACGAATGCATAACTTGACTAGTACATAACTAAACGGTGATTTTTTGAGAGCTTGGTTTTTGAAAATTCAAAAAAACACAGAAACTTGTAAAAAGTGAATGAAATTTTTATTTGGATCGATAAATCAATTTCTGCCATTTACTTTTTAAAAATAATTTCACTTAAATGTTGCCCGCGGCTACGCTTCAGGTGGTCCATTCTGAAGGTCCAATTTTGGCAAACTTTTTCACACATTTCGGCCGGAATCTCACCAATGACGTGTTCAATGTTGGCTTCCAAGGCAGCAATCGTGTTTGGCTTGTCCCCATAGACAATAGACTTAACATAGCCCCACAAAAAATAGTCTAACGGTGTCAAATCACATGATCTTGGTGGCCAAATGACTGCGCCAAAACGTGAGATCAACTGCTCACCAAATTCGCCTCTCAATTGATGCATGGTTTCGCGTGCAGTGTGGCATGTGGCACCGTCCTGTTGGAACCACATGTCGACCGAGTTCAATTCTTGCATTTTCGGCAAAAAAAAATCTGTTATCATCGAACAGTACCTTTCTCCATTGACCGTAACCCTGCGGCCTTCATCGTCCTTGAAGAAGTACGGCCCAATGATGCCGCCTGCCCATAAACCGCACCAAACAGTGCATTTTTCGGGATGCATTGGTAGCTGCTGAATTGCCTCTGGCTGCTCTTCACTCCAAATACGGCAATTCTGCTTATTCACGTATCCATTTAGCCAAAAATGAGCCTGCTCGGTGGGTCGATTATGACGACCATAAAACGGTCGTAGAGCACGAATTTTGATAATAAATTTCAATAATTTGCAAACGTTGTTCAGGCGTAAGTCTATTCATGATGAAATGGCAAACAATACTGAATCGAAATGTCAAATGTTCGTGGAATTTGTCATGTGTGATCTGTCAAAAATATAAACGTCAAAAACCAAGTAGCAAAAAAATCACCCGTTATAATAAATAATACATAATAGCTCACAATAAAGTAAAAATAATAGGGATTATAACCAGCCTGTGTTTTTGAGTAAATGGGTAGCTACTTTTATTTACTTTCAAAAATAAATATAAAAAAGAAAACGATAAAAATAAAGGTATGTACAAAAATTGTGTTAAATTTTCTTAAAAACATATAAATCATTTCTTTAATTATAGTATCATGTAACAATAAAGAAGTCCTAGGAAGCTATAAAAGCCAACCAAGAGGCAAATGAAATATGTTCCAGAGGTTCACCGATAAAATATTCAATCGTAAATGAATAAGAAATAAAGAATTCACTTATGATGCAATTTGAATCCTTTTACCTGCGCTCTTAGACACCGATTCGAATCCTTTTAATGATTCATTTATGATCTAAGAATTCTGCAATTAAATGAACGTATATAAGGGTTTCATATATTCCTTTAAATGATTAATCCCTGAACCTTTTCTGAATCGCAAAAATGATTCCTATACGATTAATTAAAGTCAAGGTATATACTTAGAAATCCTTCACTTAAATGAATTTTATTGTAGTTATTTTTATGATTAAGAAAAGATTCAGGCAATAATCATTTAAATGAATATATGGATCCCTTATATACGTTCATTTAAATGACGAATTTTCAAATCATAAATGAATCATTACAATGATTCAAATCCGTTTCTAAGAGCCCAGGTAAAAGGATTTAAATTGCATCATAAGTGAATTCTTTTTCGGCCGGTTTCTTCACTTTTATGAATTAATTATCGTTCATTTCTGAATTAAAATGTTTGCTGGGACGTGATGTCAAAAAAATACACCACATTTGGTTTTCTCCCTTTTATTCCATATTGCTATAAGAACAGAAATAAATTTACCTCATCTCTTCTTTTCCCTCTTTTATTTCTCTGCCGCGCTCAAATAACTGCAAAGGCAAATTTCTCGACACAAGCGCCATCTGCACAGGCCCGCTGATGAACAGATTTTCATGTTCCATGGTAGTACTATATAAATATAAATACAATGGTTTATTGTTTTAAAATTTTATCCTATGAAAATTTGTGAGTGTTTGTGCAAGAAATTAATCTTGGACTGCCTTGGTGCGATTGCCTTATATGAACCTGTTTCTTATGTAAATGGATAGGTAGCTAATTTCCAATGTATTTTCGTTGGATATTATCTTGCACTGCCTTGGTGCGATTTATTGTTTCGGCTCATATGAACTTTTTGTTTGGTTTTTGTGCATGAATTTACCTTGCAAGCCTGCAGCAACGTAATCTTGATGGGTTTTTTTATTTTCACTCTATTCACACTATGTTGGTTCTCGTGTAATTATATGAATGTTCTTTCGTGTAAGCAGATGAAATAACTTAATTTGAATTATTGAAAGATAATTATTGGAATGAAATAACTTTTGGAAATACATATGTATAGGTAGCTGGTTACACGAACTTAAATTTGAAGAATGAAAGTATGTGTATCCATAATTGTATTTTGTATTATGGTTTGACAATTCGCCCCCACAGCTTTGCGCCCTGTGCATTTGCACATCCTGCACACATGGTGGGACCGGACCTGCTTAAGATATATTTTCAAAGCAATGTACTTCTAAAGGAACACCAATAGGTAATAACGTAGAATTAATAGAAATCTCTGTCGTTGCTGATTTTATTTATACTTTGTTTCGTCTTAAGAGTTCATAGTGTCCTACCACGGTCATTAATTGTCTCCACTTAAACATAGATACTTCGTTCGAACAATGTAAATTCAACTTCCATACCTCAAGTGTGCTAACATCCGTTGCAGGCAAAATTTGGATTACAAATTCAAATGGCGAAGCTCTTGAATATAATCTGTCTACCAACAAAATCACTCAGCAGAAAAAGTTGAAATTCCGTAATTTTTACTGTACTATAAGGCAAGTTACGTATTCGTAAAAAAAAATTTTTATAACAATCAAACATGACATTACGATTATAGAAAAAAAGAAAAGATTGGGTCCCCTCAATTCTGTCTGTCTGTCCTCGGGTCTGCAGCCTAAACGGTGCGCTAGATTTGCTTCAAACTTGGTACAAATTGTTTTTTTGGTAATAAGCCCACACGTTTTTTTAAATTTTTTTTAAGAAGACAAATAACAGTAGCTCCGATACATTTTTTTGCCAAATATAAAAAAACGTATTTTTTCTAAAAAAAAACGGCTCCAACGAGCCTAAAAAATTGATAGTGGAAATGTAAATAAAAACTGCCCTCAATTCCCTAAAAATGATAAAAAATGTAAAAATTTTATTTAAATGTAATTTTTTTTTATTTTGTCAAGGCTATCCCCTCTAATTTTATTATTACAGCAGGCGGAGGTTTTATGTCGAATCCTCCTGTAATCGGCTGCAGCTTAGCAATACAAATTTGGTGCTCCAGAGATATTTTCGGAATCAATACTCAGTTAGAGTTGTATATTCCAACAACTCTTGTAAAAGTTGTCCAGCAAATGGGTTTTGATTATGTTAAAACCCATCTTAACGTTAAGAACTTTGAATTTTATTGTAAAAGAATACAGAATTCGTAGGTCTTTTATACATTTTTTTTTTTAAATTTAAACAGTAGATTTTAATTGCTATCATACGAACATCGAGTTGTTAATGCCTTATCATCATCAAACTTGAGCTTAAAATGTCTATAAAAAACTTCTTTACTTTGAATAATTCCAGATCTTTCAGTTTCTTCTTTAACTAAGTCTTGCCTAAAGCTTTCGATTACCTCCTCTACGGTTACTGTTTTCTCATAGAAAATTTTGTTTATAAATTTTGTTGATGTTGTATCTGAATTTGCATTGTTTTGTTAATTCTTACCGTTTGTAAGTAAAGGTTAACAAACGAAACGATAATCCTATTTGTACTGTATCATTATTAGGTAAATTCAATGAAAACGAAAGATTGTCAGTTATATTTGATTGTTGTAAATTTATATTTACAGGTAGAGCTGATGTAATAATTATTGATGGAAAAATTGAAAGCAAACGTAAAATGAATAGATAGAGATACGAGTATACCAGACTCACCTATATTTCTCGATCTTTACAAATGCAATGAGCAAGTGTCTTAGGCAGCGGTCGTGGTGAATTTGGCAGCTTCTATAATTCCCCTATCTATACATGAATGGCTTCGATGAACTACAGGCACGTGGGCTTAGATTTCCAATGTCAAAAAATTTTGTTTCTATCGGAATTGTATCTAATGGAAAAAAGAAGAATTTCCTCAACAGGGGAGTTATTGCCTGCTAACACTGGATTGATTTATTTAAAAATCGTCGAACAATTTAGATTGTCGAAATCATTTACGATCTTAAGGTTTTTAATACTGCTACTTTATATTTATTTTTTTCTACTTAGGGTCTTCTGAAATGCTTGGCTGGAGGATGTCATTACATGATGGTTAGCTCAAGACAAAAAAAAGATAGATGAGAAAGATATGAGAGCCTAGTTGGGCTAAAGGGCAGACATCTTGACCTATCATTTGCAGCGAAGCAGCTGCTTTCGATACCGAAATGTTTAATTCTTTCTTTTTTCTGTAATCGCAGTGTGATTAAATTGAGTGTGCGGAATTAGTGTGGAAATCCACATGACATCCGTAACAGCAGCACAGTGTCATCTATTTATATATCTCGGCAATTTCTCAACCTAAATGCACGCAAAACGTCTTTTATCACAATTATCCGATATTTTGCAAGCTTCACAACGAATTTTTGACCTAAAATCGTCCGAAACATCCATGGAACAATCTTACAGTTCGCGCAACGTCCGGAAAAAGAAGAAGAGATACATAGAACGTTCAAGAAAGTTCGACAAAATATCAAAATCCATTTAATAAGAATTAAATGCTGTAATTGTGTGCATATACGCAGCAACAAAGAGGTTGTTCTTTATATACGAATAAATAATAAATACAATCAATTGACCTCATACAACTTTTCTACTAATGTTTCAACATTATTCTCTTTCATTTTTTCTAAAGATAATGGTAAAAAAATGTTTCAGAGCTGTCCATTGCTCCAGCACTTTATATACAGCTGTGCTGAACCAATAAATACCATCGAGTAGAACATGTATTCACAATTTTCTATTCAGGTGTTTCGAAATACTCTTGAAAAGTTATAAATTCTGACAGTTTTTTTGGAGCTATGAGAAAACAAATTGAAAATTGTCTTGATCAATAATTAAATTTTTTCAAGAATCTGTTTTGCCGCCGCTTGACATACAGATTAAGTGAATGGCTAGCACAACCCAAATAAAAGGAATTTGGGTTCAACGACTTCAGATTACTTGTCAATCCATTGAGTAAACCATTCATAATTGTCGCATTATCAGTCCCTAATCCTATTAAATTGTCACACAAAATCTATTAAATATTCCAATTTTTCTTATAAATTACTTATAAACATAAAAATCTCATGTAATACAACTTAACATTTTTAGAAGCACAGAACACACTACCACAACTCACCAGATCAATTTAACAATCTTTTTTTCGAAAAACTGTTTTTGGCGATCGACTACTTAACTTTCACTGCACACTTGTACTTGCGATTATAGGCACTATACTATGCATTCGTCAAAAGAAATTGCTTCAAACTTGGTATTTAGAGTTTTGTATGTATTGTACAGAGGAGAAATTGAATTTTTTAGCTCAAAAAATAACAATACTTGTCATATATCCGTTATTTTTGTCGAAATCGTCTCTAATGGTTTTGATGTTTAAATCAGTGCAGCTTTTTAGATCCGACCGATTATATGGTTGAAAAAAAAGAATTAAAAAATTGCTCATAAATGACTTAACCGATTTTTTCGAAATTTCGGGGAGAGTACGATAACTTTGGCGCCAAGATAAAATAACGGTTTTTGGTAGAGGGGCTTAATACAAGCATTTTTTACTATGGTAGGGGGGGGTCTATCTCCCCTCGTTTAGGCGGGAGGGGCAATTTTATAAAAAAATTACTTAAAATCTTTAAATAAATATTAAAAAAGAACGGCAACACTTACAGTTATAAATTATACCTTTTTCAAAAGTCAGAACTCTACAATTTATAATTAATTTTAAATAAAGTTGTTTTAGTCAATAGTTTTTTTAAATAATTGACTTCAAAGTCAAAATTTATGAAAAAAATGTTACAAAAATCACTATGAATATTATTTTTCTCTTGGTTATGGATATCGATAAAAAAATAATTGATGTAGTTAACTGCTCCAATTATTTTTTTATTAAACACAGAAAACTACTTCTTTTTATGTCTTCTAGTTTTTAAGATATGTAATTGAAAAATAGTAAAACTATACTTGTTCTTTAAACCCAAAAGATTCTTTAATTTTAAAGAAACTTTGCATATAATAAAATTTTCACCCTCCCCAAAGCCTATAGTGAGCCCAAGCAGGGGGGTTGCAGGGGGGCAGCATGCCCCCCTTTAGGCATCTAACTGTTTGCATCGTAAATTTCATATATACCTTTGTGATTTTATTACAGTTAATGCGGTTATTAGGTGTTTCTTTTTTCTATACGCACAAAGCTCCTATTTCTAACAAGATTTCCTTCTCTGAGTAAAATATTTTTGCTTTATTTTTGTTTTTTGGTTTTTGGGGTTTTTAAAACTACTTTTTAAAGAGTTTTTTTGGTATTTACTTTCAGGATCATTTTTAATGATAAGTTCATCTTTGTGAGTCAAGTAAAGCAATTCATTTAGCATAACCCAGAATGCACCACGAGGAGGTAGAATTGCAATGCATTCCGCGTCCCAGTCAGTTAGTTTTTAAGTAAGTCAGGAGTTAGTAAAAAATAGTCATGTCAATTTTCAATGTGTTGAAGGTATGTAAGTCTCGTCAATGAATTCATCGTCCGTACTAGTGTCACTGTGGAGTTCGTTAAGTTCGTCATTATGCTCAAATATATTAAATGTTAAAGTTTTGGCCAGGTACCTAACCGTATATTTAGAAAAAAGAGATTGAAATGGACATGACATATGTAAATACGTTTATGTATATAATATCAATTTTTTTAATCCAGATTCTTTAAATGCAAAAGAAACTTTACATGCACCCATCTGATACAAAATTATTTTTTTTTGTTTTCCAATTTTCGCAAAAACTAGAAAACATAGAGACGAATAGTTTTCAGTGTTTGATTAAGAAATAATTGGAACAGTTAACTATATCAATTACTTCTTTATTGGTATTTATAATCATGAGAAAAATAATACTCAAAATGATTTTTTTAACTTTTTTTTTATAAATTTTGAGTTTGAAGTAAATTATTTCAAAAACTATTGACTGAAACAACTTTACTTAAAATTTGTTATAAATTGTAGACTTCTGACTTTTTAAAAAAGTATAATTTATAACTGTAAGTGTTGCCGTTCTTTTTTAATATTTTTTTAAAGATTTTAAGTAATTTTTTATAAAATTGCCCCTCCCGCCTAAACGAGGGGAGATAGACCCCCCCTCCCATAGTAAAAAATGCTTGTATTAAGCCCCTCTACCAAAAACCGTTATTATATCTTGGCGCCAAAGTTATCGTACTCGTGCCGAAATTTCACACATATGTAGGTGTAGGTAGACCAATTTATACTTTTTTTTCAAGAACCGCTGCACAGATTTTTAAATTTTTTTTCTCATAAATTCAAATTTATTAAAGAAATAAAATAGTATACTTTTTTTGAGCTCAAATTTGTTTAAGTATTTATTTCAGAATTTTGAATTATTTTTTCTTTGATTAAGCCGATTTAATATTTTGATTTTAAATTTATTTTAATATCTCAAATTGGCATACCAAGTTCTTTTTTTAAAAAACAAATTTTAATAATTTTGTAGGTATACAAAAATTTAAGTAATAAACGACTTTGAAAATATATTTAGATTCTTAATAGAAATCTTTTGCACACAATGTGATCGAACATAAGAGTAAGTTCGTGCGATCTACTCGTGTATTTTATTTTCTATTGGAATGCGATCATGTTTCTTGCTAAGTCACAGGATCTGTTACACCATAACAGTTAACTAGTGATTTTCCTGGTAGAACGACAGCTGCTGCTGTAAAAAAAAATAAATTGTTTCTATTTTTTTTTTCAATTTAAATAGCTATTCTTTCTTCTTTTCAGATTTAAAATGTCAAGTTTAAATTCTTGAAGCGAAAATATATCTTCGAGTGCGATCACCACGCAGCAAATATTTCGAAGAAATTCCAGAAATTTTATGAAAACATGAAGTTAGTCGACATTATTTTGATTGCTGGAGAAAATAATATATTGATTCCAGCCCATACAATTGGAAATATTTTTCATGGCAACCCTCAAGCTCAATTAAGTCAAATTAAAGGAAATCGAATTAAACTTAAGCTGATAACTGATCTTATGTATTTGGGTGAGATTGAGCTGAGCTTGGATAATGCTGAAAAACTTTTGCGAAGAATTTACTCGGTGGCTACTGTGATTTTCTTGAAAAACGCTTAAACAATAAATGGGTCTAATGTTTAACGACAATCCCCGTATAAGCCTAAATGAGCATTTGTTTTTGTGCCTAGTGGCGTGGATTGAACATGATCAAATAAATCGGAGCCATCTATTATTCGGGTTTCTTTCAATGGTGCGATATAAATTTCTCAAGCCAAATTCATTAAAAAACAGAAGCATCGCGTCGCTTATAAGACTCTTGAAAACTGCTAATTTATACACGGTTGGATTCAATACCATTTATGTTCGGAATCAGGGACGGTTGAACAGAAAAATCAATGCAGTAATTTTTTAATTCTGCCATTGATGTTAATTAACTGTTGTAAAACTTGAAAATAAAACTTATATTTTATGTTATTTTTTCTATTTCACGAATATTTAATTTTTGTTTCAATACATTCATTAAAATTTAATTTACAAAATAAAATACTTTCTCTTTTTTTATAATTATCCCAAAATGACAAACATTTCTTCCCGGAATATATGGCATGATTCGATAACTTTTCAGGCTTCGAAAATTTTCCAACGCATATATATATTTTTCAATATTTATGTACCCAAAATTAGTTGTTCCTTAAAGTAAATCATATTCCTGCTTTAGACTTGGAAACACATATTAATTGCAGTATTGAAATCTGACACATATTTCACGAGCATTTATTTATAACTCTCCTGCTGTGTAAAACCCACGTAAAGACAGTGAGTTTTGTTTATAACTTCGCTCACAGTAAAAGAGAAATGCATTTCCAGCGATGGACTCTCTTTGAATAAGATATGATCATGGTTTATTTTTCTTTCATAGCTTGATGTCTAAAAAACTATTTCATCTCTGGTGAGATAAAAAGAAAAGATTTTTAAGTGTAAACTTTACTTCGAAAAAATAAAATTAATAATTTTAGTTTTTATTATTGGGACAAATTTCAGTGCACCTATAATAAAAAAATAAGTCTATTGCAAAATGCAATTGGGTTAGACAATAAAAACTACCTGCGAGCTGCGACATAGGATTAATGACAAAAAGCTTAGGGATTATTGTTTATTTCTATGTTTTATGATTTGTAGCTTAGTAACAGAAAGGTTCCGGAGGCGTTGTGTTTATATTTATTTTATTGCGTTAGTGTATATTTGATATATTTTTTTTTGACCTGTGGGGTTGGGATATTTGCTTTGGTTTGCAATTCAGTTTAAAAAAACAACCAAGAATAATACATTGAAATACATTTAAAAGAAATTGTAATGGATCCATTTAGAAACGGAAAACCTATTGGAAGCCAGGCACATAAGATAATTGTTAAGATATATAATGACAAACTGGAAGAAGCAAAGAATTCGTTTCTTGGAAATCCTGTGAGTTACGCAACAACGCATGCAGTGGAAACTACTGGAATTTCTGAACGTTCAATCAGAAGGATTATTAAGGAATACGAATAGACAGGAGTTGTACAGTTACCAAATAAAAAAGTGCAGCATACGAAGTGGAAAACTGGACTAGACGAATTTGACATCGCAGCTATTCGGCGTTTAATGCACAACTTCCACCAGGAGGAAAAAATGATGATATCCTTAAAAATGTTGAGACAACGAGTACAGGAAGATCTGGAGGTTAACTTAAGTATTACGTGTCTCAACAGGATTCTAAGAAGAAACGGATTTAGCTAAAAAAAAACTCAAAATAACCGGAAACTTCTCTGTGAAAGAAATGATATTAAACTCATGCGAGTGAAGTATCTGAGAAAAATCCGGGAATACAGAACAAGAGGATATGATATCATTTATTTGGACGAAAGCTATAGTCATAGCTCACATACAAGGCCACGGGCTTGGACCGATGACAGTAACAGTGGGTTGAAGACGCCAATTTCAAAGGGAAAGAAGCTGATAATGGCGCATGCAGGTGGTGACAAAGGTTTCGTGAAAAACTATTTACTTTTATTCAAATCTGGAACGAAAACGGGAGACTATCACGACGACATGAACTTCGAAAATTTCTGCAAATGGATCCAAGAACAAGTTTTGAATAACTTGGAGGAACCTTCAGTTATTGTATTGGACAACGCCTCGTACCACAACAAATTAGAAGAAAAACAAATTACTTCTTCTAGCAAGAAATCCGAGATGATACAATGGCTAAACGAAAACAATATTCCGCATACTATACAGATGTTGAAACTTGAACTGTATGAGCTAATAGAAGGACACCGAGCTACACACAACCCAAAGCATAAGATTGACGATATTATTCACGGCTTGGGACATGAGGTTCTACGTTTACCACCCTCTCATCCAGATCTCAATCCCATTGAAAATATTTGGGCAACTGTCAAAGCAAGAGTAGGATCACGAAACACAACATTCAATTTATTGGATGTTCAAAAATTAGCAGAGGAGGAATTTTCAAAAATAACGGCTGAAGACTGGCGAAAAGTGTGTGAAGAAGCCATAAGTACTGAGGAAGAACACTTTTCTAACGTGGGACACAATTTTGGATTCTATTATAATTAATCCAGGTTACGATTCTTCAACCGACTATGAAAGCGACATTAGTTCTTAAAACTAAGTATATGTAAATGAACATTTATTATTTAAATTATATTATTCTTATTTATATTATTTTTATTTTATTATTTTGTTTCATACTTATTTCTGAAGTACAAATTTATAATAATTATTTTAAGGTAAAATAAATTCTTAAAAACTCGTAGGTAAAAATTATTCAAACTCGTAAACACTAATCTAACTAATTAACACTAATCTACAATTAATCCCAAGACCCCACAGATCAAAAAATTATAAATACATATATCAAATAAAACCTAACACCATAAAATAAATATAAACATAACGCCCCCGGAACCTTTCTGTTGCTAAGGCACAAATCATAAAACATAGAAATAAACAATAATCCCTAAACTATTTGTCAAAGCAAAGTTGAGTTAGGAACTGTAAGATTTAAGGAAAATTTTTTACTCATTAAATATCTTGTGCACCATTTTTGTTCTCTTAAATCCTCTCTCTGCGCAACCGACCATTGGCCAACTGAATTGGTTCAAGCTATACTTAATTTTCACTGCACATGTTGCTAACTGTTTTCTCAATAGTTTGAGTAATTGTTTTTGGGTTATGCGAGAGAAATAAAGAATCGTAAACAAAATAAAAAACCATGAGTATAAAGTCTTAAAAAAATTTCAATTGGATTTCATTTTCAACACAGTAAGTACACAAAAACTACTTTTTAATATTACATAAAATGCACGACTGGATCGAACGAACTTGTTCTTGTAGCTAACCACTGATGCTATTAGTAGGTACATTATGTAGTCTATTTATCAAAGTTTTGAAAAAGCTAGGTCAGGCAAATTTTTTAATCAAAATTCTTGGAGCAGTTTTTGAGAAATAATTTTGTTTGTTGCCGGTTTTTTTTTAACATTTGCATGGCAGATGTATTCAAGAAAATGTCAGAAGACTGCCAAATACGAAGTTTCAAGAAAATCCATTGAGTCGTTTTCGAAATTTTGAGTTTAAAAAAAAAACGCACCTACTTCAACTCTACCTCCGCGGTGTTGCGCAAGAGTGTTGTACCTATATGAATAAAAAAATACAACCAATTATTCATTAAATTCAAAATGGCAACTAAGACTCTACCAGTATTTTCCCGAAAATCAATTTTTAGACTACTAATGGTCCCCAAAAATCTATAGGAGAAAATTGTACGTATTAATATTTCATAGTCCCAGAAGGGGGTCACACAGTTTTTCATTAATATCTCGCGAACGGTAACTTTTTTGAACAAAAATATTAAGACTAAAGTTGTATAAAATTAAATTTCCTACAAGTTTTACCCTTATTATTTTTGTCAAAAATCAAAAATGGCGACGTTATTGCCCAAATTAAAATTTTCATTAAATTCAAAATGGCGACTGAATCTACAGCGCGATTTTCCCGAAAACACATATTTACACTACCTATGACTCCCCCTAACGAACTGTGAAAGAAAATTGTACGAATATTTTTTTTCTATTTCAGCTCTTTTTTTTTGACAAGACATGCATATGATGAAGCCTCCAATCTGTCGAAGTTTCCCGCTTTCATCCAACATATTATTTTTTGGGTAATATACCCACACATTTTTTTTTTCATTTGTCTGAGGCCGAAATTAACAGTGTCTGTCATACATAAAAATTTTTAGCCAAAAAGTTTAATTTTGTGGCGGAACTTTGCTTTAGGGGAGCACGAATTTTAACACTCGGATATTTTTATTCGGTAGATTTGTGCTTAAAAATAATAAATATAACATTTTTAATGTGCGGGAACTTAAAAAAAAATAAAATTTCCCCCCCAAAAAAAGTAACTAGGTACAAAAAAAACTCATCAGAACACTATACCATAGGGAAGTATTAACAAGAACTGTCAAAACAATTTTTCGTTGCCGCGAATTTTGTAGCGTACATTAATATTGCAAACTTTAAAAACATGTTAAAAATAGAAAAACTCATATTTAAACCGTTTTAATTATTATCTTTAATAATAAATCTACCGAATATAAGTATCCGTGTTTTGAAACTCGTTCTAATTTAAAGACAAATTTAACAAAAGGCCAAAATTTAAAATTTAAACATTTTTTAATCATATTTAACAGTGTTTCCCGATCGTAATATTTTAAATCTGTCCTATAGAGACCCCTAGCTCACTGTAAAAAAAAATCAAAATTCCTTGCGTGTTCCCCTAATGGAAAGTCGCCCCAATTTTATCATTCTCACAAACAGCTTCAAAGGCGCTTATAAAAAAATTGTTAATTATTGAATGGATATGGTTAAGGTTAGTAGAACATTTTTTTTTATTTTTGGAAAACGGTTCATTTAGTTTTTTAAAATACTTTTGTAGGGAATCTTTTTCAAAAAACTAAATTTTGAAATTAACAAAAAAAAAACAATTTTCTTTTTGAAAGCTCAATATTTTTAAAACGATTTATTCTATTTCTGCAAAAATTTGTATTTAGTACCACCTACCACCATACAAATGTTTTGAAAAAAAAATTCCATAAAAATGCGCCACGAATTTTGATAATAAATTAATGTTATTATATCTTACATTAGTGCAGTTCACCTTTAAATAAAAAAATATTTAATTTTGCATTCTTATTAACGGTATGCTCATAGAACCAGTTTTTATATTTTCGCCTTTCTCAGTGTAGCTTAGGGAAATGTTATGTGGCAAATTCACACATGAGTAAGACTAAGCCCTATGCATAAACATTTCCATAAAAAAAAAAAACAAAATATAATATCTATTAATACCGACTAGCGGGTGTTTGATCGGATGATCAGATTTGTGTGGAGTAAAAAATTAAATCCACGACTGGATCGTACGAACTTGCTCTTTGTTTAGTAGATAGGTAGTTTAGTTATATCCTATGCAGGCTTAAAGCCGATGTAGCCAAGATTACCTCGATTCTTAGTACAATGAACTGTCGAATGAATCATTCAAGGAATAATTAGGTAGGTACCTACCTACAAATGTATATTTTAATCTAAGTTAGGGATTTTAATTATGTAGGTAAGGGGACTACCCAATATTAAGCTACATACATAGATGTAACCTAGGTATGCAAATACGTACATAAAATACTGAAATAAAAGGATGAAGGTGGGTAGGTAGCTATAATATGCATACACATAACTTTATAATGAAGGGCAATATATCGCACCCTCAGTGCAAAAGAGCGATAAGTCAAAGAATGTCATTTTTGAGTTATTGATGAGGAAATATTTCTATTTAAATTACCTTTCTTTTGAGGGGCTTGTCATTTCAAGAAACAAAAAATTACGAAAGATATGACTATTTATAACAATTTTTTGTTATATGACATGTCAGACTGTTTCTTAATTTTTTCTACTTGAAAACTTATATAATTTCAATGCAATAGAGAGATAATCCAAAATAATCCCATAAACCAGGCATATTTTTTTTTTCATTTTGACAAAAAAAAATTTATGCAAGACAGACACATTTCAAAAAATGTCGCTTCAAAATTTATTGGTTCCAACAGATACATAACAAAAATATTTCATTTTGCTTAGTGCAATACAGCGATAAACTGAAACAAGTCTCTTTTTCACTTTAAATGTTTCCATGGAAAACAGCGTTAAGTGGGAAAAAATATATTTTTCTAATGCAAGAGAGTGCTAATTCAAAATTTGGCGGGAGTTGTGATTAATCGATGAATATTTTTCTGAAAATCAGGTATTTGTGAAATGAGATCATGAAAGTGATAAGAAAAAATTATTTTATAGAACTAAAATGGAAATTAACCGCCGTTTAAGTATTGTAAAAAAGGTAGGGGTATATTTATTAAGTGAACAAATGAATGCGAAAACTAAGAAACTATTATATTTTATTTTTTTTTTAAATGTTCGAAAACATAATCGTTGCAAGACTTTTTCGAGGGCATCAAGAAAAATGTTAATAAGTTAAATTTATCTTCTTGTTGTGTAGTTAGTTAATACCTATTCAATCTTTTTCTTATAAAAGAATTGTGTCACAGAAAAAGAATTGTCTACGTGAATAAAAAAAAGCACAAAAGTTGTCGGAATGGACTTTAAAGCCATTATTCCGGTACCATGTGGCAAGGGAGGGTGTTTAAAATCAGGTCCAATTTTCGATTGCCATAAGCTTGTGCCGATTATTCAACTGGCAAAAAAAAATTTCAAAACCACTTTACAACTTCAAACTAACGAGGTATGTACATATACGGCCTAAAATACTTATGCTCGAAAACTGGAAAAAAATGTCTAAAAAACGAAACTGGAGAAAAAGTTGTTTGGACTGATATAAAAGTGCTAATAGTAGAAATGCAAACATTGTTAAATATAATACTTTATTTGCGGATGCCAAGTACAAATCGATGAAGGTATGTAACAAAGCTTAGCCCATTGAGTTAAATCTTGCATATCCCTAAGCAGCTAAGAAAAAGGACTTGATGGAGCTGTGCAAACCAAATAAGCTATCATGTAATCACCAATTTTTCAATAACTTGGAAAGTGATGAAACGGAAAGTCCTAAGTCAGCTGCCAGCTTAGAATAATTGTAATGTATATTAAAACTTGTATTATCTTATAAGATAATGTATCTTACAATGCAAGTATTAAAATAAATAAATAAATAGAAATAGTATGAACAGAAGAAGAGTTGAAGCCTAGACGATTTTTTTTACTAATTTATTTTTACTCGAACATTAATTTTATAATAATTATAAAATAATAATAATAGATAATTATTAAAACTAACTATTTTGCAAATAGCTTTTCACTTAATTTATTGATTTTCTACCGTTTTACTTAGATTTATTTTAAGTTGTAGCTTTATTGCACTAGAGAATACTTGAATTTAAAACGAGTCATTTTGGCTTAGCACTCTTTTACACTAAAATTTTTTATTAGTTTTATAAATTATCTCAAAAACCTAGATTATTTATATATTATTTAACTAAATTAAACACAAAATTATTAAGAACACAAAACATATTTATTTGTTCTTGTCATAGAGCTTCAAAGTTATGGAAAAAGATGCCGGCTGTTAAATTATTGCCAAAAGTTTAGAGTTGCGTTTTCTCGAAATAATATTTTTTGAGTTAACGATCTTTTACACTGAGGGTGCGATATGTACATATAAAATTCAAATTTCAAAAAAATTCAGTGACTGGTTTTTGAAAAATCGACTTTTCAAGCAAAAATTTATTTAGTTTTTAAAAATCGAAAAACTTTTTTTAATTTTTTTAATTTGAGTATGCGCAGTTTTATTAACACTTTTATGGAGCATTTGTTAAAATAAAATAGTTTTTGTCGGTTCATCCAATATCGAGAAAGGCAAAAATATGAAAAGTGGTTCTATGGGAAGTACCGTTAATAATTAGGCAAAATAAAATATTTGTATACTTGAATAAAGTTGACTGTACTAATTTACGAACACATACATTTTTTTATAAAAATTTTTGGAGACGTTTTCGAGAAATACATTTTTTCTTATCGGTTTTTTAACATTTGTATGCCGTTGATTTTTATTTTAGAAATACAGTTATTTTAACTATTCAAGCTAATGTCAAAAATCCAGATACGAAGTTTTGAGAAAATCTATTTCTAAGTCGTTTTCGAAATTTTGAGTTTTCAAAAAAAGTTGTTTTTTCTTAATAAAAAAAAAAACAAGTTTGAAGCAAATCCATCCAACTATTTAAGCAGACTCGAGGACAGACAGACTGACAGAAGGAATTGAGGGACTCACTTTTTTGGTGTTTTACATGATCGTAATGTCATGTTTGATTGTTAATTTTGTTTTATTGCCAGTGCATAACTTGCTTTACAGTACTTAAAATCACCGTCTTCGGTCTTAGGAAAACCTTTTTAATCTATTAAACCTATCGACGCTGAAGTAAAGAAGGGAAGTGAATAATGTTCTTTTCCTGTTTCAATTACTATCTGGATCAATTTGTTCCTCTCACATCCTCAGTATGCTAAATATAAATTATATAAAATATAAATAGTGTTGGACTTTCACCAACCAAAACCACATGTTCTCACTTGATGTTCTGTAAGCCGCTTTATTTCTCGCTGCGGATTTATAATCTGTTGATTTGATGTTGTGGGGGCGAGTTCCCCAAAGGTTATGAGAAATCATCCCACTCCTGTTCTCTCAAGTCCTGTTAGTTTGTTCCACCTGTTCCAATTTGTTGAGCTGCCCTGTAGAGCTCTTGTAGTAATGCCAGATAGTAATTTCCTGGATAATCCTAAGTTCTGTAGGAATTCGGCTGACTTTGAGGACCATATTCCTCTCCAGGAAACTGTACATGTTGAGAAGTTGATGTTTGATGAGGTGACATTATCTTTGTTGGATAGTTCATTTACTATATCTTGGTTAAGTGAATAGTAAGTCTTCTTTCTCTCATGAGCACTGTTTACAGACGTTGCACCACTTACGACCTGTGCATCAATTACGTTCACTATATTTCCTTTGACTGCTACAATGTCCGGTTTTCTTAGTCCTTGTGCAGTTCTAATGCGTGGTTCTTCCTCTACTCGGAAACCTTTGTCCTTAAGGCCGCTTACTAATACTCTGCATACTGCGTTGTGTCTCTGGATCCGGCCACCATTTGTTCTGTGGCAATTTTGTATAATATGTGCTGCCGTTTCTGTGACTCTACATCCACCTCTGCGGTTTATTTGTGCGGTTATCGTTCTAATTCCTTGGGACGTTCGGATTCGCGTTGGGAGACAATTGATGCTCACGTGCACATGCTGGATGAAATCTCTTCCCGGGATTCCATACACATTGTTTATCCATGCTGTTGAGTTCTTTGACTTGTTGGCCTCTCTCAGTTCCACTCCATCTACTGATCTATAGAGGCTTTCAGCCCACCATTTCTCCCTGCTCATCTTTGTTTCAAGTAGAATTCCATCTTTTTGCAGTACCTTCTGACTCCATTCTAACTTTTTTTACAACCCAGTTCTCTTGTGCTACTGTTCTTACTGCTGACGAGGTAGATGTTGGTAGCCTCTGGAATCTGCTTATTATCAGAGCTGGTATCGTGGTGCATAGAGATGGGATCCTTAATCCTCCGTCAGTAATACTTGCATGATAGAAAGCAAGGTATGTCTCCTGGAAGTCTTATCCAATAAAGGTTGGCAATGGCGCAGTGGATAAAATGCTTGATTGCTAACTTAGACGTGTGGGTTCGATCCCCACGCTAGGCGCATTCTTTTCTTTTCCTCCAGTTTTAATTGGATGCCGCCCATGGGTTAAAATGAGACAGTCAATACCTGGTTCTCAAATCCACTGTGTCAAACTGGTGCCGTGCAATTCAGGTTGCATTTAAAAGAGCTTAGGTCTTACAGACATGTAATTACATTAAAAAAAAAATCTCGATCCAGAATAAATCGAAACTCTGATTTTTTTAATACTTCTTTTGCAAGATCAAATTATGGTTTAAATGAACCTGTGCATTGATTTTAATTGTTTTTATGATTGTATAGATTTTAACTTGTCAAAGAACAGTCTTAAAAAAAATTGTTATATTCCTAATTATTATTATAGTATAATCTTTCCATTTCTTAAATGCTTTCTTTTAAAATGTTGATATTTTCTTATTATTAAATGTTTATGTTTTTGCTTATTTTACGTTACGTTTTGATTCAACTTAAGCATGTTAGTTTGTAGTTGAGAGAATTATAAATAAATAAATAAATAAATTGTCTCACAGAAACCTGTTGTCGGAGTTTTAAAGGCTTCTGATTTACTTCAAATATTCTCAGAAGTTTAATTGTTTTGGTAATTAAAAATACATTCAATAGCCGTTGCAAATTTGCGAAATAAATGAGGAAAATACACAAAGAAAACGGAAAAGACTTTTATATTGAACGCGTTTTATAATTACTTTGTTTGACATGTGCAAATTAAAAGTTAATACATATTTTTATATTTAATTCGTAATAAAACTTACATTTCCCATTTAGTTAAATATTTTTGCGCGTTGTTCCTATTCGTCTACAAGTAATTTTTTATTCTTGCTTCCACTTCAGGAGACTACTATGAAAATAACTGTTGGTACAAAAACTGTCAAACTTCCTATTCAATTGCGACTAGTGATATCAATTCCGAATTTCGTAGGAAATGTTTTTAATATGACTGGACCTGTAATACTTTTTTCGTGATTTGTAGTAAGAATACATTTCGACAGGGCCTGTGATAAGGCTGATGAATTTATAGTATGGAAAAGATGTAACAATGGGAAAAATTGAGTTCATTGTACCCTCTATAACCACATTTGCATCCCTAAGAAGTTTTAATTTTTTATCATTAAAATTGACACGTTTTTTATTTGACTGCAAACTTCTACGTAAATATTTTTCGATTTCATACAGTTTGTTTTCTTCAAAGTCTTGAAATGCATTAAATCCCTGGAACTCGATCGCCAAGATAATCTAAAGACCCTACTTTCCAAATCCAAATTTGTACTGATTGTATCTATTTAAATATATTTTATTTTAAATTTCTATATAGAAATCTGTTATGGCTTGATCAGAACAAAAAAATACAAAATAATTAAAAATATTTTTATAAGTCAGCTGTTAACTGTCAATTACCTTCAAAACATAGCCAAAAGCCGAAAGCCATTATTTTTCAGTTGTTTTGTCTCCATCAAATACTAAAATAAATATAAAAAAACTAAATTTAATTTTATTTTTATTTTTATATATAAAAATTTTTAAATTTTTTAAAAAATTGTCACAACATTAATTATTTTGAAAGCTTCGCGTTTCGGACTATATGTCCATCATCGGGCTTTAATTTACTTTAAACTGCCAATAGGTATGTCTTGCACTTTTTACTTTAATATTTTTGTTGTTTTTTGTTGAGTTTTCTTTATCTGGTTGTAATTCGTTTTTATATTGTCTCTTTTTATCTGCTCTGTGTTTCTTGGTGTATTATAGCTGTGTCATATAGTGTGTTATTTTTACTTGTTAATTTGTCGTTGAGTATTTTGTCTTGTTCTGTTTTACATGCTTTATATATGTCAAATTTCTCCAATGCGTCCAGTGTTTTCCCTTTTCTGCAAATATGTATTGGAATTAAATTAGTTTTGTATACACCTGAACATAAATCTGTTGGTCTGCTTGGTTTACACCTGAACATAAATCTGTTGGTCTGCTTGGTTTAGATCTTAGAATTTTTTGTGTGTTGTTGTTAGTTTTAAATGATATTTGTATGTTAAGTTTTTTAAGTTCATATTTTAAAATTTGTGGGATTAAGTTAGTGTATTCGACTGAAATATATTTTGTTTTGGTGTTGTCATCTTGAATGTTGGGCATATTGTTGTTTTGGTCTAGTTTTTTTTTCTTTTTGTGAATTAATTTATCTATTAAATTCCTGGAATAGCTATTTGCATTTGCTATTTGTTTAATTATTTGTGTTTCTTTTATTTCAAGGGAGTAGATTTGTTTTTCGAAGAAATTGCAGTAGATCTACTATCCGAACCCTAGCGGTAGATAATTATGACGTAGGTATATAAAGAGTTTAGTGTTGTTTTTATGTATGTATAAGTAAATTAAAATTCTCCGATTCCATAGTCAAATGTGCGTAGGTATCCGGTATTACACAGCGCGTGTTTAACCCTGCGTGAATGAAGTGCGAAAGAGAAAGAAAGAACGAAACGATGACACAGAAATAAATCTATCTGAATACGCGTGGGTAGGATTTTCCTTTCGTGTTTTTGACGTTTCTCTTTCTACTTTTTCTTTCTTTTTCGGATATGCTTCATTTAATATTCGCTGTAGAATTTAAATGGAGGAAAGAAAAAACTTCTAAGTTTATTTCAAATTACCAAATGAACCCCATTCTCTACAATCCTTATCTTTGTCATCCGTAATACCAATATAAATAACTTGGCCTTTCATTTTTCGTTTAAAAATATTTTTTTTGTTCAATCTCTGCACTGGGCAAAGAAGATAAAGTGAAAGATAGCTGTAAAATAAACGCGCAGTACTGTAAATGAAAAAAGGCTTCGTGTAATAACTCGCGCATTACGGAATAAGAGTTCAAAATAAAATAACCAATGCGCGTTACAGTCACGCGCATTGTAATACCTGACGTATTGTGCATTGTTTGTATTTTAGTTAAATTATTTAAAATTGTCGATTCAAAAATTACTGTGCAGTATAAAAGTAAGTATTAAATTTGATATTGGAAAAAAATAGAAAAAAGCCTGTTTTTTAAAATATCTCTAATAATTGTGTTAATATTTTAGATATTATTTAATATTTATTTATTTATTTTTGTTGCTTTATATTATTTACTTATACTTCAATATTGAATTTTCAGATGTTTAATTATTTGATACAAGCACAAGAATCAATGGGGGAACTTTAAAAAAAAAGAAAATTACAAAATCAGATTAAGTGTAACGTGTAAGCGATATAGAGATGAAGTTCATTTAAATGTTTTTATATTACAAAATAACGTCGAATTTCGAAATGAAAGTAAAATAACGCCAAATTTCAATATTTGGTTTTATTTCACTTTGATAAAATGAAATAAAACCGATTCGGCCTTATTTCACTTTTCATTTATAAAGACATTTAAATAAAGATTCTCTTTGTTTGTACCCACCCCAAATCCTATATTGGGCCGAGGTGGAGGGTTGCAGGGGCTATCATGCCCCCTTACACGGCGATCTTTCTGTACACCGTAACCTAATTACAGAAAATTCTCGAATTTATTTTTCAAACAACGTTCGGCGTTATTTCAATTTGTCATTGTGGAATTACGGCGAATTTAAAAATTTGGCGTTATTGCGCTTTAACAAATTGAAATAACGACGAATTTTGGAATTCGGCGTTATTTTGCTCGGCAGTATTTCACGGCACCGCTTTTATCAACGATAATGATAAAGTGGGCACATTCAGATTTCAGTACGATAATCTATCTAGGATGGGTTAGTACCATCTAAGTAAATTTTTACCAATCAGCTGTGGGGGGCTTACCTTAGCCATACCTTTTATCAATGTTGGAGCTTTAACCCCATAGTTCCCATTGGATCCGGTCCTATTTACTATTTGTATGACGTGCATATAAATAAATTGTTTTGTTTCAGAAATATTATACTATCAATCGAGCACACTCGCCACACCAAGATATACCGTATTTTTTTTGTAATTTTGTTTATTATTTTAATAACAGTTACGTCAGTCTGTCAGCAGTCACATGCATAGCTATATGTTTTAGAAAACGATACCTAAGTTTATTTTTAAAGTGTTTATTATTATTCGAATTTTAGGTTGTGGATTCGTAAACAAAATTTAACTCGTGATTTTGATCACGATGAATACGAGAAACTGGGTCTCATAATTCTGTATGTCTGGATAGATGATCTGCAAATTTGTTAGATATTGTTTTGCTCGTGATTTTTTTTATTTTTCTAAAGATCGCCATAAAAGTTTTTAAGTCTTATTTATAAACATCCGGGTTCTTCACCATTCTTGGGCTTATTGAAGGCTCCCTGGTGGCGAATCTAAAATATTGTGAAATAATAAATTGTTTCTGTTTTTTTTTTCAATTTAAATATTATTTCTTCTTTTCAAATTTAAAATGTCAAGTTCAAATTCTTCCAGCAAAAAATAATTCTATAGCAGAAATTTTATGAAGAAAAGGACTTGTTCGACATTATTGTGATTGCTGGAGAAAATAATATTCTGATTCGGATACCAGCCCATAGAATTGCCCTCTCTACACTAAGTAAATATTTTTAGGAATAATTTCATAGCAACCCTCAAGCTCAATGAAGTCAAATTATAGGAAATCGAATGAAACTTAAGCTGAAAGCTGATTTTATGTATTTGGGTGAGATTGAGCTGAGCTTCGATAATGTTGAAAAATTTTTGCGAAGAATTTACTCGATGGGTACTGTGATTTTCTTGAAGAACGCTTAACCAATAAATGGATCTAGTGTTTAACGACAATCCCCGCATATGCCTAAAGGAGCATTTGTTTTTGTGCTTAGTGGCGTGGATTGAACATGATCAAATAAATCCGAGCCATCTATTATTCGGGTTTCCTTCAATGGTGCGATATAAATTTCTCAAGCCAAATACATAATTAAAAACAGAAGCATCGCGTCCCTTATAAGACTCTTGAAAACTACGAATTTATACACGGTCGTATTAAATACCATTTATGCTCGGAATCTGGGACGGTTGAGCAGAAAAATCAATGCAGTAATTTTTTTTAATTCTACCTTTGATGTTAATTAACTGTTGTAAAACTTGAAAATAAAACTTATATTTTATGTTATTTTTTCTATTTCACGAATATTCAATTTTTGTTTCAATGCATTAATTAAAATTTAATTTACAAAATAAAATACTTTTTTTTTTTTTAATTATCCCAAAATGTCAAACATTTCTTCCCGGAATATATGGCATGATTCAATAGGTAAGTATCTTAAGATTTGCATTCATCAATCCACCCACGTGGCTTCGAAAATTTTCCAACGCATATATTTATTTTTCAATATGTATGTACCCAAAATTGATTGTTCTTTAAAGTAAATCATAGTCCTGCCTTAGGCTGGGCCACACATATTAATTGCAGTATTGAAATCTGACACATATTTCACGAGCATTTATTTATAACTCTCCTGCTGTGAAAAACCCATGTTAAGACATTGGCGCAAGATTTTACTCGATTTAGTAATATGTTAAATCATTTTTAGTATGATACTAGGCTAAAAAGAGGATTTAGCTAATTTTAAACCAGTTTAGTATCGTACTATTTCCTTAACATTTTACTAAAGTAAAATCACAAAATGGCTACTTTATTTTTTTAGTATCGTACTAAATCCATATGCCTCTTTGACATTTACAAACGTCAAAAAGGTCTGTTCGCTTACTTTTTTGCACTATTTTAGCCGTGTTTAGTTGTAGTTTATTAAGCAAATAGATTTAGTATAGTGCTAGTTGAAAAGTGTTTAAAATTAGAAAAATATTATTAACGTGCTTTAGTATTAGCAAACTGTTAAGTAGTTTAGTATCATGCTAAGCCCATAACATGAGGCTGTTTAAAATTTTGCGCCATTGATTTCTAAAAAAGTCAGTCGGTACAGAGTGCAAATATCGTGACCAACAAGCTGGCAATTCAGTCATCATGATAGATTCGCACCCGTTGTCTATCCATGTCATATTTATTATTACGCTAAAATGGGTAAAATTGGTCCATTACGACAAAATGTTCCAGCTCCCACAAATGTGCTTATCCCGTCAACAACCACAAATTCGATCGGAACTAGGTCACGGAATAAAGCAATTTCATGGATATTGAGATTACTGTATTCCAATACTGAAAAAAAAAACATTTTAAAATTCAATATACGAGTTATAAAAATAAATACCTAAATTCTTAAGTTAAAATTCTAAATTCTAAATTAAAAAAATAAAATCTTATATCGTTCAAATATTCTTAAACATTAAAATTAAATTAAAATTTTGATTAAAATGTAAGCTGTGAGTGAAAAAATACAAGGAAAAAAATAGACCTAACTGTTGTTGTCTTTAAGAAAAGGAGTTAGTTAGACGACTATTCACAAGAAAGTGTTTTATTAAAGTGACAAATTAATATTAAAAAAAAAATATGTGGTCAAAATATAAATATAATTATAGGTGAATATTTAATGTTATGTAAATTGAAGTAGAAACGGCGGAGTTCAATAATATTTTACTCGTATAAGTGTCGGCATTATTCTAATTGCTACAAGAGCTCATGCTTCAATATATACTCTCTCAACATTACTTAATAACCCAGGATTTTAAACAAAAAAAAGTATTTATAATAAATTTAATTCAAAAATATAATTTCGAGATTATTAAATAGATTATTATATTTAATCCCTAGAGAGCTAGGGTTATCAGATTGAAAATGACGAAAAATGGGACATCGTGAATTTTCTATGGCGCCAAGTGTTCAAAAAAACGCGTTTTAAAAAATTTAACACCATAGTAAAATCAGTGAAGAACATCTCCATTCGATGTTTTATTATAATAAAAAACAATCACAACAATAGAAAAAAATTATAACTTATAAAATAAAATAAATTATTGAGAAACCAAAACTACTGCCAGCCCAGATTTCCTTCTTTTTGAATATTCAAAGAAATCCGCAAATATTTTTATGTTTATGGGACGGTTAATGCTAGTTTGCAGGGGTTCCAATTTTGCTTACAAAATATATTCCGAGGCTTATTGCTTTCTTTCATACTACAGCAATTCCTGATCTGTGAAGTTTTGAAATGACAAAAAAAAAATAAAATGCACGACTGGATCCCACGAACTTGCTCTCGATCACATCGAATGCAAAAGATTTCTGTTAAAAATCCAAATATATATTTAAAGCAGTTTTTTACTTCATTTTTTATATATACAAAATATCTAAAATTTTTTTCTAAAAAAAAATTGGTATGACAGTCTTAAATATTATAATAAAAACTTAAAAACAAAATATTAAATTGGCTTAATCAAAAAAAAAAATTCAAATGTCTGAAATAAATACTTAAACTAATTTGAGCTCAAAAAAAAGTACGCCATTTTATTTCTTGGATAAATTTGAATTTATGAGAAAAAAATTTTTAAATCTGTAGAGCGGTTTTTGCGATAAAAAGTTTTTTTTTTTAAACTGTTTAAAAAAAAAAAATTAAAAAAGGCCAATTCATAGGTATTCAGCAAATACATACAAATATTTTTTAAAAAATTCTTTTAAAAATACAAAAAAAATATTTATTAAAAATATTGGTATGCTGTATAAATTGGGCAGCCTAAACCTATATACGTGTGAAATTTCGAAGGAATCGGTCGAGCCATTTATGAGATAGTCGAAATAAAAAAACGGTTCTATGGAAAGTACCGTTTTTAGACATTAAAATTTTTATTTTTTCAATTATATGATGGCTAAAAAGCTGCACTGCTTTTTTAAATCAAAATCGTTACAGCCGTTTTCGAGAAAAATATGTTTGAACGTAACGGTTATATGGCAGGTACTGTTATTTTTTGAGCTAAAAATTTCCAATCTGTACAATACCTAAACAACTCTATATACCAAGTTTGAAGCAATTCGGCCCACCCGTTTGGGCTGTAGGTGTCTATATATACAGACAGACTGACAGACAGACAGACAGACAGACAGACAGACATACAGACGGACAGAATTCTTAGACCATCTTTTTTCGTCTTCGCTATCGTCGTAATGTCATGTTTGATTGTTATCTTAAAACTTTTTTATTCGACGAATGCATAACTTGCCTTATAGTTAGTACCTATAATCCCAAGTAAAAATGCTAGTAAATATAAGCATTGATTGTCAATTTAGGTGTAGTTTTCATAAGGTGTTTGAATTTAAACAATATTTCTTTAATTATAAACATTGTGGGCGTAATGCTTAAGCATTATTTTGTGTTGTTTAGTACTGGACAATGGTGATTAAAAAGTACACAGATGGTGAAAATTTTGAAAAATGTTTGTAATATCCAACATAATGTGTTCAATTTTGTTTAACCTATTGTCATGTGTATAAATAGGCAACTTGCCTACTTCAAGACTAAAAATTACACACAATTTCGTAATAAATTTACACGCAGTTTCTAGAGTGTTGACATCTTAAATCTGAAAAGAAATAATATATAAATTGAAAAGAATAGAAACAATTTATTGTTTCACAATATTTTAAATTCGCCATTAGGGAACATTCAATAAGCACAAGAATGTTGAGGAACCTGGATGTTTTTAGAATTTTATAAGAAGGGAACGAATAATATTAGTCAATCACTGACCGGTTTATTAAACAAAGTTCTAGAAGAAACCTGCAAGAATAAAAATTTCAAGATTTAAAAGAAATGTTCCAGGAATCCTGCACAGGAGTATTTCGTTTACCAACGCTATACTTCAGAGTCGAATAAAAATGTGGATGACATCTAAAAATCTTTTAAATCAATTTTAAGTTGGGCTTAGATATCCTTGGGATATCCTTATAGTGAATATATTTTTTGGAGAAAAAATAAGACTTAAAAACTTTTATTATTAAGAAAAATAAAAAAAAATATATATATCTAAAAATTTGCTGATTATCATCCATCCAGACAGATAGAATTATGAGACCCAATTATTTGTGATCAAGATCCACAAGTTCTATTTTGTTTACGAATCCACACCCTTAAATTCGAATAATAATAAATACTTTAAAAATAAACTTATCGTTTTCTAACGTTGTTTTGAATATAAAATTAAGTGGTGGCTGACAGACTGAAGTAAATTAAAAAGAAATACAAAATTAATTACGGTATATCTTGGTGTGTCGCTGGCTCCCAATGTGTATTTAGATTTGGCCCATCTTTTGGCACAACCGCAATATTTCTTGGACCAAGCGCTTATGAGCTATGAGCGATTTACTAAAAATATCGCACAAACAAACTTACGAGTATATAGGACTAACTTTCTGTAACTTGTAACTTGTAACTTGTAGTTTGTAATGTGTAGTGGCGAGGGACTGGTGACTTGATAGCAAGTTTCTTCGCTTTATGATAGTAAAGTTACACGATTTATTTTTAGAGTGAAGTTCGAATACTTGAAGCGAAATATATATCTTGAAGTGCGATCATCACGTAGCAAATATTTCGTCGAAATTGCACAAATTTTATAAAGAAAATTACTTTTTCGACATTATTGTGATTGCTGGAGAAAATAATATCCTGATTCGGATACCAGCCCATAGAATTGCCCTCTCTACACTAAGTAAATATTTTTAGGAAATATTTCATGGCAACCCTCAAGCTCAATGAAGTCAAATTGTAGGAAATCGAATTAAACTTAAGCTGATAACTGATTTTATGTATTTGGGTGAGATTGAGCTGAGCTTGGATAATGCTGAACAATTTTTGCGAAGAATTTCGATGACTGCTGTGATTTTCTTGAAAAACGCTTAAAAAATAAATGGATCTAGTGTTTAACGACTTATCCCCGCATAGGCCTAAAGCAGCATTTCTTTTGTGCTTAGTGGCGTGAATTGAACATGATCAAATAAATCGGAGCCATCTATTATTCGGGTTTCTTTCAATGGTGCGATTTAAACTTCTCAAGCCAAATTCATAATTAAAAACAGAAGCATCGCGTCGCTTATAAGACTCTTGAAAACTGCGAATTTATACATGGTTGGAATCAATACCATTTATGGTCGGAATCTGGGACGGTTGAGCAGAAAAATCAATGCAGTAATTTTTTAATTCTGCCATTGATGTTAATTAACTGTTGTCAAACTTGAAAATAAAACTTATATTTTATGTTATTTTTTCTATTTCACGAATATTTAATTTTTGTTTAAATACATTAATTAAAATTTAATTAACAAAATAAAATACTTTTTCTTTTTTTTAATTTCCCCAAAATGTTAAACATTTCTTCCCGGAATATATGGCATGATTCAATAGGTAAGTATCTTAAGATTTGCATTCATCAATCCACTCACGTGGTTTCGAAAATTGTCCAACATATATTGTGATGCTTTTTTTTGTAAGGCTGAGGTAAGCTCTGTGTCCAGGGCTTACAACTGGGGATCCATGGGAATCTTATTCCTCAGCAATAACCAAAACCTAGATCGATGAGACTATGCTGCTGTTTTTGTCTGTATTGTGGTTATGTAGTGGTCGTGCGGACTTGCTGGACGTATTTAATCAATATGACTGGTTAATGGTTAGGCGGTTGTCAGGTAAGTAATTCGGGTTCGGCATGGGATGGGGTGCGTAAGTGTAACGCTTCGTTACAATATTTTTCATAATTTAAGTACCTAAAAGTGATCGTTTTCCTTACTTACTCTCGGCCTGTGCAAAAGCCATGTAAGCGATTGATTTCTAAAAAAGTCAGTCGGTACAGAGCTGAAAATATCGTGACCAACAAGCTGGAAATTCATGTATTATCAGGAACAACAAAAGAAACAATGTATTGGACAGAACATCCACAATTAGATGCAAGGGTAAATAAACATTTAAAACCTACTCTAAGCCAATTTTAAATGGGAGTCGACTTTTTAATAATGATAAACGACAAAAAGTGTACTTTGAAGTTAAATAGGTCACCTAACTTTTGCGAAACATCAAAGTGCTTCTTTTCTCTTATATTTAGTTGGAACAACAACCGAGTCTTGAGTTAATTTTTTTGTTTTGACAATCCAAGAAAGATAAAAAATAAGCACGTTGAACTCAAACTACAATCTAAAATCGAATTAAAAACCAGAGTATAAAATTACCAAAAAGTTAGATAACGTTTCGCATAATAAACTACTTCCTTAATTAAAGTCGTGTTTTTCCTTAAATGAGTACTGTTTAAAATTGTGCGCTATTAAAAAATAAATTAAATATAAAAAAATTAAAATTAATCAAAATAGTTTTTAGGTCGAAAGACATTAGTATTAAGGGATAAAGTTTAGTTTAGAACGCCCATAAAGGGCCAGTAAATTAGTTGGAAGTTATTGATAATTAGGCTAGTTTTAAACATTTTTGTCCAGCTTTAAGATTAATTAATTATTTAATAATAAATAAAAATGAATTGCATAAAAAAGAACAACTTTAAAATATTACGGTGAGGGAACACTGTTAAACATAATAAAAAAATATTATTTAATTTTTAAATGTTGGAACCAACTGTTCCTATTAAACATATCCCAAGGCCTTGACGAAACATGCCTGGATCGGTGCAAGACGTACAATCTTCTTCAGGTGTTGTATATTATGGAAGAAAGCAATAAACCTCGAAATAGATCTTTTAAACAAAAATGGAAGCTGGAAACTAGTTAACCGTTTTATAAAGATAAAAATGTCCGATCTCTGTGAGTATTCCAAAACAAGCGTCACTCCAATGGAACTGTAGAACGAAGGAATGCTGGGCGAGCAGCAGTTTGGTTTCTCATTAATTTATTTTTGTTAATAAGTTATAGTTTTTATATTTTTGTGATTATTTTTTATAATAAAACATCGAATGGAGCTGGTCTTCACTGTTTTTACTCTGGTGTTAATTTTTTTTAAAGCGTATTTTTTTAACACTTGTCTCCCTAGAAAATTCGCGATGTCCAATTTTTCGTCATTTTCAACCTGATAACCCTAGATCTCTACCTAAACCAAATAATTTACTTAATTATCTCGGAAATATATTTTTTAATTAAATTTATTATAAACATTTTTTGTTTGTTTAAATTTCTTCACCGAGATTCAGCTAATTCGAACCCGCAGTGAGTGAGATGAGCCACTTCTGATTAAAAATCGATTCAGCTAGTGAAAGTGACGGAGTGAGTGAGTGAAATGAAATGTCAGATTACTCGCCTGAGATTTCAGCAGTGACTTGATGCATTTTTTGGTGTATTTACGTGTTTGGTTAAGTATTTGTTCTTTTCTCAAAGAAATTGTTTCACACCTATTCACGTACACGAAATAAAAATTACAAACACAGCCAACTAGCCCAAATGAATCCAACAAACTATAAAAAATATGGAAAATATGATTTGCAATAATCTTGTAAATCACTTTAAGAACAATGTGCGACTTGTGCATTTGTAATTAATGTACAAAATATGTAAATCTAATTGTATAAATATGTGTATTTAATATAAATACTTCTTTTGGATTTAATTTATTGAACATTTTCTTGTTTTGATTTGTTTGTTTATATTTTCTTTGCTTATGTATGTATGTAGCATTGTAGATACTTACATTTTGTTGTTGCTTCAAGACATTTATATGGTCGAAACTAAATTCGATTCACTTAAATATCTGAATCACTTTTTGGCGGAAAGTGAGATGAGTCATCTCACTTCACTCGCTGAAATAGCTGAATCTCGGTGCTGGATTATTAAGTATTATATATATTGAACATATTGAACTATTGTAGCTATTAGATAATGCAAACAATTATACGAGTTTAATTATTGAACTCACCCGACACTACTTTAATTTACATAATATTAAATATTCACCTATAATTATATTTATATTTTTACCAAATCATTTTTTTTAATTTTAATTTTTCACTTCAATAAGACACTTTCTTGTGAATAGTCGTCTAACTCTTTTTCTTAAAGACAACAATAGTTTTTTTCATTGTTTTTTTTCACTCACAGTTTACATTTTAATTGAATTTTTAATTTAATTTTAATGTTTAAGAATATTTTAACTATAAGAATTTATTTTTAGAATTTAGAATTTTAACTTAAGAATTTAGGTATTTATTTTTATAACTCGTATATTGATTTTTGATGAATTTTTTTCAGTACTGTAATACAGTAATCTCACTTAGTATGTAAATATTTTATTCCGTGGCTTAGCTCTGATCGACCTTGTGGTTGTTGACTGGATGAGTACAGTGTGGAAGCTGGAACATTTGGCTGAACTTTCATTTAGGGGAGCACGGATTTTAACACGCAGATACTTTTATTCGGTAGATTTATGCGTAAAAACAATAAATATAACAATTTTAAAGTGAGGAAACTTTTATTACTATCTTAAATTAATTTTTAAAATTTTCATTTTCCATACAAAATGTATGCAAAAGATGACTTTTTTTACTTGTTTCCCAATCCACAGATGACTGTATGCGGTTTGGTAAGTGTTGTGGGATGTGCAATTTTGTTGGGATTTTTTTGGTATTTTTTGTTTGTTTTTGTTGCGATAAGTTTTTTTTTGTCAATTTCTAAAAGAAATATTTCTTGTTTTGTTTCATGCCAATTCCTAAAAAACCTTTGCACACACCCAACTTTGACCCCTCCCCAAATTCTATAATAGGGCCGAGCATGGAGGTTGCATGCAGCCAGCAACCTTACGCGCCAAGAATTTTGTACGCCACGAACTTCATTACAGAAAAACTTCATGCAAGGCGGTTTTTATATACCTATGTTTTATTTAAATCCTTCTTTTGTAATTGGTTTTCATTGAGAGTATGTACATATACCAAAAATGATGCATACATTTGGCAAAATATGAAATTTCATTTAGTTAAATGTTTTCAAGTATGTTTTAAGATTGAAAAGTACTTTTAATTTAATTGTACTTTTAATCCAAAAAATTATTTCCATTAAAATTTTCCGAAAAATTATCGAGTATTAATAGTGGAAATTTTATATATATATTAAAAATAGAACAACTAATATTTTTACATTAAAACCGTTATAATAATTATCTTTCTTAAATGATAAATCTGCCCAATAAAAGTATCCGTGTGTTCGTTCTGATTTGGTAAAAAATTGAACAAAAGTATTTTACGAAAAGGCCGAAATTGAAAAATGAAAACGTTTCTTATTCATATTTAAAACAGTGTTCCATACCGTAATATTTTAAAGCTGTTCTATTGAGACCCCTTGCTCAGTGTAAGAAAATCAAAATTCTACGCGTGCTCCCCTAATTTGTCGTAATGGACCAATTTTTACGTTTTAGCGTAATAATAAATAGGACATAGATATACAACGGGTGCGTATCTATGATGATAGCTGAATTGCCAGCTTGTTGGTCTCGGACTTCTTAAAAAATTAATGGCGCAAAATTTTAAGCAGCCTGATGTTAAGGGCTTAGCATGATACTACTCGAGAGTTTGGTAATGCTAAAGCACTTTACTAATATTTTCCCAATTTTAAACACTTTTTAACTAGCACTATACTAAATCTATTTTCTTAATAAACTACAACTAAACACGACCAAAAAGTGCAAAAAAGTAAGCGAATAGAACTTTTTGACGTTTGTAAATGTCAAAGTGGCATATAGATTTAGTACGATACTAAAAAAATAAAGTAGCCATTTGGTGATTTTAATTTTAGTAAAATGTTAAGGAAATAGTACGATACTAAACTGGTTTAAAATTAGAAAATCCTCTTTTTAGCCTAGTATCATACTAAAAATGATTAACATATTACTAAATCGAGTAAAATTTTGCGACAATGTCTTTACGTGGGTTTTGCACAGCAGGAGAGTTATAAATAAATGCTCGCGAAATATGTATCAGATTGCAATACTGCAATTAATATGTGGGGCCCAGTCTAAAGCAGGACTATGATTTACTTTAAAAAACAATCAATTTTGGTCACGTACATATTGAAAAATAAATATATGCGTTGGAAAATTTTCGAAGCCACGTGGGTGGATTGATGAATGCAAATCCTTACCTATGGAATTATGCCATATATTCTTGGAAGAAATGTTTGACATTTTGGGCCAATTTAAAAAAAAAAGTATTTTATTTTGTGAATTTAATTTTAATTAATGTACCCCTTACTGCATGATTTTTTTTTATTTCATGAAAAAATTATATGTGGTTGTTTATGTTAATTAAAAAGACACGTGTTTCAGGAATTTTCATTTTTGTGAAAAAAAAGTGGAAAATTTACAGTTTTCCTGTTTGGATCATATATGGCACACTGAGCAGAAAAGGAACAAAAATTATCTCAACAAATTAAATCAATTATTTATTCAAAAAATTATGAAGTGTGGAATATCGTGAAACAATTTCTTTTCTCATTCAAGCAAAGGTTTACTTTGCATTTTCGGCACTCCACAAAAGATCTTCCATTGCAGTCTGGAACCTTACACCGCTGTCTAGTGGTCCAAACAGGAAGATGATCTAGTTGATCTAATCGTACATCTTGGGATGGCATAATGGCAATAGGTCCTTTCAATTTCTTCAACTGTATACTATTCTCCATGACATAAGAGCGTCGTCCACATTTATTTGTTGTACTTGGCTTGCTGGCATGGCATAGATCTTCAGCTACCGCGCACTAGAAATCTGCTAATGGCAGCCACGCCTCAGAACCATCGAGCGTCCGTTTATACAACAGCCACGCATTCACAGCTGTCATATCGATCATATGGAAGAATATTCTGTGGTAAAATTTTTTTGATCTAATTCGTATTCTATAATATCCAAGAAGAGCATCCAACAGATCAACTCCACCCATATGCCGATTATATGTCATGACTGCCTTTGGACATGATACAGTTTGGTAGATCTTTTCTTTTTTGTTGAAGCGTTGGACTTCAGAAGACGGTTTGCTGCCAACGTATGTTGAAGCCAAATTCACAATTCTATTGTCAAACCATGTAACTACAGAAATATCCATGTTATCAACAGTCGCCAGTTTTTCCACTGTTGCACCTCTTCCTTTTTTTCTCAATTCTTTTTCTGCAGGAACTTTGTAACCCGGAACCCGATTGGCTTTTATTGTGCCTAACGGTAAAATCGCCTTCTTTGCCAGGTAAGCCAATAGCGGCAAAGACGTATACCAGTTGTCGAAGAACAATTTGTAGTTGACTCCTTCAGGAATTGTTCTCGCAAGTCGAACAACAACGTCGCTGGATGTACTTATTTTTGGCAAATCGGTTACTAACTGTACAGGTCCTTGAGCTCCAGTATAAAGTTCAAAGTCATAGCTGAACCCAGAGCTACCGCTAAGAACAAAATTTTTGTATCCCCATTTGTGTGGTTTTTTTGGGTTGTATTGCCGCATAGAAGACCTGCTTTTTGTTGGTATGATTTGCTCATCTACTGCCATGTATTCTTCTTTAGGTACAGTAAGAAGTCTCTGCCTGATTTTCTCCAAGAAAATGGATACCTCCGTAAAACCGATGTGGGTCCATATCGGATTTCTGTAATGTTCGTATAAATAACAACGAAACCAAAATGTGAACATCATTTTACTCTTTACCTTACTTATATGCAATACACCGAAAGTTGTAACAAAAAGTAATTAAAAAGTAATTAAAACGTAATTAAAAACTCATTAGGGGTGCTGCCAGCAGTTTGTTTTTTGTATGAGAAAATTAAATATGTATGTAACAAAAAAAGAATTCAGGTAAAAAAAATATTCAAATTTTGTACCCTTGTTGCATGGTGTGCCATATGTGATCCAAACAGTTTTATCAACTTATAAGTAATTATTACTTCATAAAATTGAAAAACTTCACATTATCAATAATATTTATATAATTTTCTTCACTGGTAAATTTTTTTTCGCACCCTAAATTTTATTTTTATATTTTTTATACAATTTTGAATTTCTCAAACACGCTTCTCACCCACTGCAACCTGTTTTACGAGTTTGACGAAAGAAATTGTTCCCGCAACTCGTTCACAGATGGCGCTTATTTATATAATATAGAGCGTCTATGTTACTAATTTCAAACTGTATGCACAAAATAACCAAATTTGTTGAAAATTCGAAGATATTCACACTAAAATGGTTTGGCTCATATATGAGCCACCATGCGGTAAAGGGTAACCAGCCTAATTATCAATAACTTCCACCTAATTTACTGGCCCTTTATGGGCGTTCTAAACTAAACTATATCCCTTAATACTAATGTCTTTCGACCTAAAAACTATTTTGATTAATTTTAATTTTTTTATATTTAATTTATTTTTTAATAGCGCAAAATTTTAAACATTACTCATTTAAGGAAAACACGACTATAATTAAGGAAGTACTTTATTTTGCGAAACGTTATTTAACTTTTTGGTAATTTTAAACTCTGCTAATTTATGTGGGTAACTAACTCGATTTTAGACAGTTGTTTGAGTTCAACTTGCATATTTTTTATCTTTCTTGGATTGTCAAAACAAAAAAATGAACTAAAGACTCGGCTATTGTTCCAACTATTAAAGAAAAGAAGCATTTTGATGTTTCGAAAAAGTTAGGTGACTCATTTAACTTCAAAGTACACTTTTTGTCGTTTATCATTATTAAAAAGTCGACTCCCATTTAAGATTGGCTTAGAGTAGGTTTTAAATGTTTATTTACCCTTGCATCTAATTGTGGATGTTCTGTCCAATACATTGTTTCTTTTCTTGTTCCTGATAATAAATGAATTTCCAGCTTGTTGGTCACGATATTTGCAGCTCTGTACCGACTGACTTTTTTAGGAATCAATCGCTTACATGGCTTTTGCATAGGCCGAGAATAAGTAAGGAAAACGATCACCTTTAGGTACTTAAATTATGAAAAATATTGTAAAGCGTTACGCTTACGCACCCCATCCCATGCCAAACCCGAATTATTTACCTGACAACCGCCTAACCATTAACCAGTCATATTGAGTAAATAAGTCCAGCAAGTCCGCACGACCACTACATAACCACAATACAGACAACAACAGCAGCATCGTTTCATCGATCTAGGTTTTGGTTAATGCTGAGGAATAAGATTCCCATGGATCCCCAGTTGCAAACCCTGGACACAGAGCTTACCTCAGCCTTACACAAGAAAGCATCACAATATATGTTGGACAATTTTCGAAACCACGTGAGCGGATTGATGAATGCAAATCTTAAGATACTTACCTATTGAATCATGCCATATGTTCCGGGAAGAAATGTGTAACATTTTGGGAAAATTAAAAAAAAGTAAAAGTATTTTATTTTGTTAATTAAATTTTAATTAATGTATTTAAACAAAAATTAAATATTCGTGATATAGAAAAAATAACATAAAATATAAGTTTTATTTTCAAGTTTGACAACAGTTAATTAACATCAATGGCAGAATTAAAAAAATACTTTATTGATTTTTCTGTTCAACCGTCCCAGATTCTGACCATAAATGGTATTGATTCCAACCATGTATAAATTCGCAGTTTTCAAGAGTCTTATAAGCGACGCGATGCTTCTGTTTTTAATTATGAATTTGGGTTGAGAAGTTTATATCGCACCATTGAAAGAAACCCGAATAATAGATGGCTCCGATTTATTTGATCATGTTCAATCCACGCCACTAAGCACAAAAACAAATGCTCCTTTAGGCCTATGCGGGGATTGTCGTTAAACACTAGATCCATTTAATGTTTAAGCGTTTTTCCAGAAAATCACAGCAGTCATCGAGTAAATTCTTCTCCAAAATTTTTCAGCATTATCGAAGCTGAGCTCAATCTCACCCAAATACATAAAATCAGCTATCAGCTTAAGTTTCCTTCGATTTCCAAATAATTTGACTTCATTGAGCTTGAGGGTTGCCATGAAATATTTCCTAAAAATATTTACTTACTCCGAATCAAGATATTATTTTCTCCAGCAATCACAATAATGTCGAAAAAGTAATTTTCTTTATAAAATTTGTGCAATTTCGACGAAATATTTGCTACGTGATGATCGCACTTCAAGATATATATTTCGCTTCAAGAATTCGAACTTCACTCTAAAAATAAATCGTGTAATTTTACTATCATAAAGCGAAGAAACTTGCTATCAAGTCACCAGTCCCTCGCCACTACAGGTTACAAACTACAAGTTACAAGTTACAAGTTACAGAAAGTTAGTCACTATATAAGTTTTTTTGTGCGATATTTTTAGTAAATCGCTCATAGCTCATAAGCGCTTGGTCCAAAAAATATTGCGGTTGTGCCAAAAGATGGGCCAAATCTAAATACACATTGGGAGCCAGCGACCACAAATAAGCCATAATAGAGATTGGAAACCTTCGTACGTTTCACCCCCCAAAACCCATTAGCTTACATTGTTGTTTTGTAGCTTTGAAACTCTATCCATGGATAGATGGGAAATCGAAAAGCAAAACAAAAACAAATTACTAGGGCTGTGTTGTCTATGTTTCTATATGAAGAGGAACAGAAAAGATTCTTGTGTGCGTTTTTATCAATGAGTCTATTGGAAGAGGAACAGAAATGTTACTTGTGTGCGTGTTTCAACTTGTAGGCAAATGTCAAATGAAATCAGAGGTTTCTGGTCTTTAAGTTATTAGTTTATATACCGAAATTAATTTTGTAATTTTTTTTATTATTTTAGAAACAGTTACTTCAGTCTGTCAGCCACCACTTAATTTTATATTCAAAACAACGTTAGAAAACGATAAGTTTATTTTTAAAGTGTTTATTATTATTCGAATTTAAGGTTGTGGATTTGTAAACAAAATAGAACTTGTGGATTTTGATCACGAATAAGTGGGTCTCATAATTCTATCTGTCTGGATGGATGATAATCAGCAAATTTTTAGATATTTTTTTTTTATTTTTCTTAATAATAAAAGTTTTTAAGTCTTGTTTTTTCTCCAAAAAAAATATTCACTATAAGGATATCTAAGCCCAACTTAAAATTGATTTAAAAGATTATTAGATGTCATCCACATTTTTATTTGACTCTGAAGTATAGCGTTGCAGGATTCCTGGAACATCTCTTTTAAATCTTGAAATTGTTCTTCTTGCAGGTTTCTTCTAGAAATTTGTTTAATAAACCGGTCAGTGATTGACTAATGTTATTCGTTCCCTTCTTATAAAATTCTAAAAACATCCAGGTTCCTCAACATTCTTGGGCTTATTGAATGTTCCCTAATGGCGAATCTAAAATATTGTGAAATAATAAATTGTTTCTATTTTTTTCAATTTATATATTATTTCTTTTCAGATTTAAGATGTCAACACTCTAGAAACTGCGTGTAAATTTACCACGAAATTGTGTGTAATTTTTAGTCTTAAAGTATGCAAGTTGCCTATTTATACACATGACAATAGGTTAAACAAAATTGAACACATTATGTTGGATATTACAAACATTTTTCAAAATTTTCAACATCTGTGTACTTTTCAATCACCATTGTTCAGTATTAAAGAACAAAAATTAATGTTTAAGCATTACGCCCACAATGTTTATAATTACAGAAATATTGTTTAAATTCAAACACCTTATGAAAACTACACATAAAGTGACAATCAATGCTTATATTTACTAGCATTTTTACGAGGGATTATAGGTACTAGGCAAGTTATGAATTCGTCGAAGAAAAAAGTTTTAAGATAACAATCAAACATGACATTACGACGATAGCGAAGACGGAAAAAGCTGGTCAAAGATTAATAATATTTAAGACTGTCATACCATTTTTTTTTTTAGAAAAAAATTTAAAATATTTTGTATATATAAAAAATGAAGTAAAAAACTGCTTTAAATGTATATTTGGATTTTTAACAGAAATCTTTTGCATTCGATGTGATCGAGAGCAAGTTCGTGGGATCCAGTCGTGCATTTTATTTTTTTTTTTCATTTCGAAACTTCACAGATCAGGAATTGCTGTAGTATGAAAGAAAGCAATAAGCCTCGGAATATATTTTGTAAGCAAAATTGGAACCCCTGAAAACTAGCATTAACCGTCCTATAAAGATAGAAATGTTTTCGAATCTCTTTGTGTATTCAAAAAGAAGGAAATCTGGGCTAGCAGTAGTTTTGGTTTCTCAATAATTTATTTTATTTGATAAGTTATAATTTTTTTATTTTTGTGATTGTCATTTATTATAATAAGACATCGAATGGAGATGTTCTTCACTTTTTTTACTATAATGTTAAATTGTTTTAAAAAGCGTTTTTTTGAACACTTGGCCCCCTAGAAAATTCACGATGCCCCATTTTTCGTTATTTTCAATCTGATAACCCTAGCTCTCTACCTAAACATAATAATTTATTTAATAATCTCGAAATTATATTTTTGAATTAAATTTATTATAAATATTTTTTTTTTTTTTAATTCTGGGTTATTAAGTAATGTTGAGGGAGTATATATTGAAGCATGAGTTATTGTAGCAATTAGAATAATGCAAACACTTATACGAGTACAATATTATTGAACTCCGCCGTCTCTACTTCAATTTAGATAATATTAAATATTCACCTATAATTATGTTTATATTTTGACCACATATTTTTTTTTAATATTAATTTGTCACTTTAATAAAACACTTTCTTGTGAATAGTCGTCTAACTAACTCTTTTTCTTAAAGACAACAACAGTTAGGTCTATTTTTTTCCTTGTATTTTTTCACTCACAGTTTACATTTTAATCAAAATTTTAATTTAATTTTAATGTTTAAGAATATTTTAACTATAATATTTTATTTTTAGAATTTAGAATTTTAAAGTATTTATTTTTATAACTCGTATATTGAATTTTAAAATGTTTTTCTTCAGTACTGGAATACAGTAATCTCAATAAGCATGAAAATGCTTTATTCCGTGACCTAGTTCCGATCGAATTTGTGGTTGTTGACTGGATAAGCACATGTGTGGGAGCTGGAACATTTTGTGGTAATGGACCAATTTTCCCATTTTAGCGTAATAATAAATCTGACATGGATAGACAACGGGTGCGTATCTATGATGATAGCTGAATTGCCAGCTTGTTGGTCACGATATTTGCACTCTGTATCGACTGACTTTTTTAGAAATCAATGGCGCAAAATTTTAAACAGCCTCATGTTATGGGCTTAGCATGATACTAAACTACTTAACAGTTTGCTAATAGTTAAGCACTTTACTAATATTTTCCTAATTTTAAACACTTTTTAACCAGCACTATACTAAATCTATTTTCTTAATAAACTACAACTAAACACGACCAAAATAGTGCAAAAAAGTAAGCGAACAGACCTTTTTGACGTTTGTAAATGTCAAAGTGGCATACAGATTTAGTACGATACTAAAAAAATAAAGTAGCCATTTTGTGATTTTAATTTTAGTAAAATGTTAAGAAAATATTACGATACTAATCTGGTTTAAGATTAGCTAAATCCTCTTTTTAGCCTAGTATCATACTAAAAATGATTTAACATATTACTAAATCGAGTAAAATTTTGCGCCAATGTTTTTACGTGGGTTTTGCACAGCAGGAGAGTTATAAATAAATGCTCGTGAAATATGTGTCAGATTTCAATACTGCAATTAATATGTGTGAACCAGTCTAAAGCAGGACTATGATTTACTTTAAGGAACAACCAATTTTGAGTACATAAATATTGAAAAATTTATATATAAGAGACTTACCTATGGAATTATGCCATACATTCTTGGAAGAAATGTTTCATATTTTGGGCCAATTTAAAAAAAAGAAAAAGCATTTTATTTTGTGAATTAAATTGATTTTTCTGCTCAACCATCCCAGATTCCGGACATAAATGGTATTGAATCCAACCGAGTATAAATTAGCAGTTTTCAAGAGTCTTATAAGCGACGCAACGCTTCTGTTTTATGAAATTGGCTTGAGAAATTTATATTGCACCATTGAAGAAAACCCAAATAATAGATGGCTCCGATTTATTTGATCATGTTCAATCCACGCCACTAAGCACAAAAACAAATGCTCCTTTAGGCCAATGCAGGGATTGTCGTTAAACACTAGATCCATTTATTGGTTAGGCGTTCTTCAAGAAAATCACAGTAGCCATAGAGTAAATTCTTCGCAAAAGTTTTTCAGCATTATCGAAGCTGAGCTCAATCTCACCCAAATACATAAAATCAGCTATCAACTTAAGTTTCCTTCGATTTCCTATAATTCGTCTTCATTGAGCTTGAGGGTTGCCATGAAATATTTCCTAAAAATATTTACTTAGTGCAGATAGGGCAATTCTATGGGCTGGTATCCGAATCAGAATATTATTTTCTCCAACAATCACAATAATAGCCGTGTTTTATTGGGAAATTTATCCGCCGTAAGTTTATCCCCCGTAGCAATTTACATACAATTCATTACGGTCGATAAAAAGCTAAAGTAGAAGCTACGGTGGATGGCTGGTTGACGTTCAGTCGAGTCTCGATTCTGATTTTGTTAGTTTTGTTGGTACGATTGATAATTGAATTGAATCTCGATGGATGTGTTCAAGGAGTGTTATAATTATTAATTTCATTCGTGAGACAAATCGATATTTTGATTCTTTTTTTTTATAGTTGGCCAGTTTATATTTCTCAAATCTTAGATAACTCCATTTTTTAATAAATTATAAGCTGTTCTTCTGAAAAGTTTCTGACTTTTACTATTAAAAACTGTATTCTTTGCTCAATTATTTTCTGAAGTACGTCTAAAATTGCACCTATATCTGCAATTTTGCATACCCCTAATGTCAATTAATCAATTTTAACAAATCTTGATATCCATTTTGAAAAACAAACCAATATTTATCGAATGAATTTTACTTTTATTTTTGACTAACCAAGCCCAATATTCGTTTTGTGTTCAATTTTTATTGATAGTTGTAAATAAACGGAGTTTGGTGAACAAAATCATCTTTTTATTTAGTTCTACAAAAAGCAATTTGAGAAGACAAACCGCATTGGGTGGAACTGCACTATAGAGGAATTGCTTGACACTGCCTCGCAAAATATTTATTCGTATAAAATTCTATGAGCTATAAGGCCAGAGGCGCGCTCATATGCAACTTTCAGTTTTGCAACAGTTTGGTTGCTAAAGTGAATACCCTGGACTTATATGAGAGTGCGCGCACATGCAAAAACTATTCACTCCGCGATTCGAGCAACTTAAGAGTTTGTGTTTTGGCACAAATCAAACGATCTCCCCAAATAAGTTCTTCAGTTAACTATAATGTAACTGCTCGCACATTAAATCAAAATGATGTTTATGTGTTCGTTTATCTCGTTGATTGATTTTTAAGTTGCTTATGTGCGCGATCATCATTCAACTAGTGATTAAAATATTTCATTTCGGCAAAATTGCATGTGCGCGCCTAGCCTAAACGCACTAAGCGGAAACTGAACTCACTGTTTAATGTACGTTGGCCATGGGCGGTAATCGATTCACTACATGGACATGGACTGGGCATATGTTTTTGTGATCCAAAATGGTGAAATGGCAAACCAAATGTTAACTTTTTGTTACTTACTCCGCGTATGTTAAGTGCAGTCTGATGAGTAAATATTGAATTGAAAGCAAAACATACTCAGAAAATAAATTTGTAAATTGACTTGAAAAATAAAACTCTAGCTATCGATAAGCTCAGAAAATAAATAAAAGCATGAAATATAAGAAGAGTGAACAATTTAAACTACGTTGTAGTGTGCGTTCCAAGCAAAGAAACATTAAAAGTAAACAATTAACTCATCGGCATTTTTGTTTCCTCGTGTGAAATACATAGACCATTTTTAAGGCAATACAAAAATTGTACTGTGTAAAAAGGGACTTGACCATAGTCTATGAACAAAGCCATTCACTTATCATTTCCATTCTATTGGTGCAAAATGAATGTTCGAATTTAAAACTGCAATTGCAGAAAAAATGAAAACAAGAAATAGGTTTGTAATATAAATTAAATATTGGTACGTTTTCCTACTTTCTATTTTATATGAATTAAAGCTAATTATTGTTCATAACTTTGATATTTTCTTAATTTTACCTTGCAAAAGACTATTTCATTACCTGTGATTGCTGTACAGGGGTAGCAATTTTACAAAAATAAAAATGCTACGGTCGATGCTACGGTCGATGCGTTTTTTTGGGAATTACTTACGGTACAATGGATAGATTCCCAATAAAACACACCTAATGTCGAACAAGACCTTTTCTTCATATAATTTCTGATATAGATATATTTTTTGCTGGAAGAATTTGAACTTAACATTTTAAATCTGAAAAGTAGAAAAAATATTTAAATTGAAAAAAACAGAAAAAAATTATTATTTCACACTATTTTAGATTCGCCACTAGGGAGCCTTCAATAAGCCCAAGAATGGTGAAGAACCCGGATGTTTATAAATAAGACTTAAAAACTTTTATGGCGGTCTTAAGAAAAATAAAATAAAACACGAGAAAAACAATATCTAACAAATTTGCAGATCATCCATCCAGACATACAGAATTATGAGACCCAGTTTTTCGTATTCATCGTGATCAAAATCACGAGTTAAATTTTGTTTACGAATCCACAACCTAAAATTCGAATAATAATAAATACTTTAAAAACAAACTTAGGTATCGTTTTTTAAAACATATAGCTATGCATGTGACTGCTGACAGACTGACGTAACTGTTATTAAAAAATTAACAAAATTACAAAATAAAATACGGTATATTTTGGAGTGGCGTGTGTGCTCGATTGATAGTATAATATTTCTGAAACAAAACAATTTATTTATATGCACGTCATACAAATAGTAAATAGGACCGGATCCAATGGGAACTATGTGGTTAAAGCTCCAACATTGATAAAAGGTATGGCTAAGGTAAGCCCCCAACAGCTGATTAGTAAAAATTTACTTAGATGGTACTAACCTATCCTAGATAGACTATCGTACTGATATCTGAATGCGCCCACTTTAAAAGCGTAATAATGCAGAATTTTGAAATTCAGCTTAATTTCACAATGACAAAGTGAAATAACGCCTAACGTTGCTTGAGAAATAACGCCTTACGTTGCTTGAGAAATAAAGCCGAGTATTTTTTGTAATTAGGTGTACAAAAAGATTGGCGTGTAAGGTGGCATGATACCGCCCTGCAACCCTCCAGCTTGTCACAATATAGGATTCGGGGAGGGTTCAAACAAAGATTTCACAATCTGTCATTTGGCCATACTTATGTCTTATAAAATTTGGGAGTTTTTTTCAGTTAGGAATCTTTATTTAAATGTCTTTATAAATGAAAAGCGAAATAAGGCCGAATCGGTTTTATTTCACTTTATCAAAGTGAAATAAAACCAAACATTGAAATTTGGCGTTATTTCCCTTTCATTTCGAAATTCGTCGTTATTTTTCTCGGCGTTATTTCACCTCACCGATAAGAGATTTGTTCACTAAAGAGAAGATCAGAACAGAAAAGTCACTTTAACTCAAAGCAAGTCACAACCGAAAATTCTTCACTGAAAAATGAAAAACTTCCAAAAAAATTTATAATTAATTGTTGCTGTGTGGCCCAACTTGGAATATTTCTGCCAATTTTAGATTTCTACAAACTTCTCGATGAGCACTTTTCTGTCATACCATATGCACCGTCGTTATGTGGCTACTAACCGCACCCCCTGAAAATGTCCATCAATATTTCATATTCCTTTTGACAGAAACAATCAAAATCAAACATTTCATGAAAACGCTTTCATATATTTATTAAATACGACTTCCAAGAAGAGGGGAAGGAAACAACCAAAATTATAACAATTAAGCTGCCGATAGAAGTGAAAATATTAAATTATGAAATAACAGCAATTTTTCGTATTAAAATTAATTGTATATCTCTATATCGCTTACACGTTACACCTAATCTGATTTTGTAATTTTCTTTTTTTTTTAAGTTCTCCCATTGATTTTTGCGCTTGGTTGGAATAATTAAATATCCGAAAATTCAATATACTAGTAAGTATAAGAAAATAATATAAAGCATCAAAAATATCTAATTTTCGGACGGAAATATTAACACAATTATTAGAGATATTTTAAAAAGCAGGCTTTTTTTATTTTTTTTTTCAATATCAAATTTAATACTTACTTTTATACTGCACAGTAATTTTTGAATCGACAATTTTAAATAATTTAATTAAAATACAAACAATGCACAGGTATTACAATGCGCGGACTGTAACGCGCAAGCCTTGGTTATTTTATTTTGAGCTCTTATTCGGAAATGCGCGTGTTATTACACGAAGCCTTTTTTCATTTACAGTACTGCGCGTTTATTTTATAGCTATCTTTCACTTTATCTTCTTTGCCCAGTGCCAGTGCAGAGATTGAACAAAAAAAATATTTTTAAAAGAAAAATGGATGGCCAAGTTATTTATATTGGTATTACGGATGACATAGATATAGATTGTAGAGAATGGGGTTCATTTGGTAATAAACTTAGAAGTTTTTTCTTTCCTCCATTTAAATTCTACAGCGAATATTAAATGAAGCAAATCCGAAAAAGAAAGGAAAAGTAGAAAGAAAAACGTTAAAAACACGCAAGGAAAATCCTACCCGCGCGTGTTCAGATAGATTTATTTCTATTTCATCCTTTGGTTCTTTCGCACTTCATTCACGCAAGATCAAACACGCGCAGTGACTATCTACGCACATTAAACTACGGAATCGGAGGATTTAAATTTACTTATACCCACGTATAAAGGAGGCTGTACATGGATCTGCATCTGCAGACTTGAAGAAAAGTAGAGCGGGACCATAATAACCGCGTTTTATTATCGTTCATAACCCATATGGGCTACAAGTCCTCAGAGCGTTTTCAAAACTCAAATAAAAGGGGTCTGCCAAAGATATCAGCAGAAAAGGAAATATATATGTTTATTTGGTACATGGGCAACACCAATACCTTTCGGGAGCTGGCAAACTTATTTGGAGTTTCCAAATCAACAGCATGGAACACCATACGGAGGGCTTGCTTATGGCTAATTTCCATAGGCCATAATCTAAGCAAAGCTATCCAACCGACAGACAGACAGACTAACAGACAAACAGACAGACGGAGTTGGGGGACCCACATTTTTAGTGTTCTCTATGATCGCAATGTCATGTTTGATTGTTAGAATTTTTTTTCCACGAATCCATAACTTGCTTATAACGGGTGATTTTTTTGTTACTTGGTTTTTGACGTTTATATTTTTGACAGACCACACATGACAAATTCCACGAACATTTGACATTTCGATTCAGTATTGTTTGCCATTTCATCATGAATAGACTTACGCCTGAACAACGTTTGCAAATTATTGAAATTTATTATCAAAATTCGTGCTCTGTGAAAAATGTGTTTCTCAAGCTACGTCTACGTACTATTGTCTTCAGCGACGAGGCTCATTTTTGGCTAAATGGATACGTGAATAAGCAGAATTGCAGTATTTGGAGTGAAGAGCAGCCAGAGGCAATTCAGCAGCTACCAATGCATCCCGAAAAATGCACTGTTTGGTACGGTTTATGGGCAGGCGGCATCATTGAGCCGTACTTCTTCAAGGACGATGAAGGCCGCAGGGTTACGGTCAATGGAGAAAGGTACCGTTCGATGATAACAGATTTTTTTTTTGCCGAAAATGCAAGAATTGAACTCGGTCGACATGTGGTTCCAACAGGACGGTGCAACATGCAACACTGCACGCGAAACCATGCATCAATTGAGAGGCGAATTTGGTGAGCAGTTGATCTCACGTTTTGGCGCAGTCAATTGGCCACCAAGATTATGTGATTTGACCCCGTTAGACTATTTTTTGTAGGACTATGTTAAGTCTATTTTCTATGGGGACAAGCCAAACACGATTGCTGCCTTGAAAGCCAACATTGAACGCGTCATTGGTGAGATTCCGGCCGAAATGTGTGAAAAAGTTTGCCAAATTGGACCTTCAGAATGGACCACCTGAAGCGTAGCCGCGGGCAACATTTAAGTGAAATTATTTTTAAGGAGTAAATGGCAGAAATTGATTTATCGATCCAAATAAAAATTTCATTCACTTTTTACAAGTTTCTGTGTTTTTTTGAATTTTCAAAATCCAAGCTCTTAAAAAATTACCGTTTAGTACCTATAATCGCAAATAATAATTTTCCGTATATATTTGTTTTTTTTTTACACTGTTGATATTCCGCATCTAAATAAATTACAAATAAATACAAATATCAAAAATCTGTTTCGAAAATACTTTTATTCCAACAAATAAGTGAATACAAAACATAATAAGGAACAAAGCAAAAAATACTTTAATTAAAAACTATAAAAATGAACTAAATAAGTATGTAGGTACTTCATTTTCAAAAAAAAGGAACAAATTAAGAAAATACTTTAAATAAAAAAAAAAAACAAAAAACAAAACCATCTTAAGCATAACTTAAAGAAATAATATTTCTGTAAGGTATAAGACACTTTTCTTATCACAGAATATTTTAAATTGCAAATATTTCTTTTAATATTTTTCTTTTTTCTTCAAGGCGATTGTAGCTGCCTTGCTCAGCTTCTTCCATCTTTTTAATTTTGTTATCGCAATGCTCCTTTAGGATTGCTAATTTTTGCTTCTTTATTTTTAATTTCTCTTCGAAATATTTTTCCTTCACACTCTTCACACTTCTTTTTGCTGTACATCTTGTAGTTGATTCTGAAGAGCGAGGTATTACAGCTTGAGTTTGAAGCGCCTGCGATGCTATTTCTTCTCCAGATGGTGATGGTGTATTTTGTAATAAATACGTCGATGTTTCTGGTTGTGGAGATGGTAATACAAATTGATTTTGATTGATATTGCGTACAGATGTTGATGCTGCCGGATCTAAAAAAGTAGAAGTAACCTAATAAAGTGAATATTAAACATTCAAAGTAAATTATCAACCCATTGAATTTCTAACGCAACCCAACGATTCGTTAAAACTCTTAAGTTGCCTTATGTCACAAAATTTTCCACCGACATTTTATCGAAAGGGTAAGAGGGTTCAATGACTATTCTAAAAATGTATAAAACACCTCTTTAGTTTGAGGGGTTTCTTATATATTTTCTTATATATTGCGTTTTACTTACCATTATAGGATTTAGCTATCAGTAGGCCTTGAATAGCCTTCCCAGCTTAGTTTAATGTATTGCTATTTCTAATTTCTGGCCGCTTGCCGAAAAGCTCCTCCATAATTGTTGCAAAAGGCGCATCACTACTGCACTCTCCAGTCCTGTTGTTATTATCCTCTGACGCTTTAAATGCTTTCATTAAATTTTTTAATTTATTTGTCAGCATATCAGGTGTTGTTGGCTGAGTCTGGAAATAAATTTGCAAGCATCTATTTAGAATTTTCCACTTTTTGTTTGCAAATGTCATAACTTAAACTTACCAGAATTCCATCGGCTATTAAGTCCTCTAGGACATTGCTCATGGCGTGTTTTTTTTTTTTGGATGAGCAAATTCCGCCTGCCTCTTGGAATATGCGTGTAGGAATCCAATAGTTTCCTCCTTTGTCCAGATTCTTCGTATATATAAAATACTATTTGAAAAACATTTAATTAAACACAAATTACAAAGTACTTACGATTTATTTTCATTTGCATCCATATTGTCTGGCGCCTGGGACTGTTTTATTTTTTGTTGACATTTGAGTATTTTGTTTTTCTTCTTTTCTCAGTAGTGACAACATTTGAGAAGAAAATTAGCCCTCTGTTCGTTCAACTTAATACTAATATTTGGAAACCCAGATAAAACCCCGATAGAAACCTGTATCTCGTGTTGTTTTTGTAATACGTGCTAAAAAATAACCCAGACCCAGACCCAGACCCGTAGATAATAAAACGCAGCTAATATAAAACAAACTCAAAAGTAAGACAGCGTACACACTAATAACTTACTCGAACTCTGCTATAACTTTCTTGACACATCTCACAATCACATGCTCTCAGCGTTCAGGTATGTAGTTTTGAGAAGATAATTTTCGCTATTTTCGTTGTTTTTAAGCAAACTGAGGTGAAATGGTAAAAAACAACTTGAAAATTCGTTATCTGAACGGAACAAATTATGGTGCAGATGAAAATGCTATAATAAAGATGAACAAGTTCATCTTCACTATAATCTTCAATCTTCAGATTGATACTTCCTATAATCCTCATACATGAAGATGATCTCCATTTTGGTCTTCGCTCTCAATCGCACAAGTATGATTTTTTTATTTTGTTTCCTCTTTTTTTGCAGATGTCGATGCAGATGAAGATGAAGATACATGTAAAGCCTCCTTAAACAGCACTAAACTCTTTCAGCCTTATTTATAATTGCATTACATTGAGTATATAGTGCTATGCACTCCTTATAATGCCTCTGAACTCGAAAATCTCATTTATAAAACTTATGCAACGTTGAATAGATCCATTATAAGCTAAGCGCGCTTAAAGGTTGAATAGAGCCCACATAAGGAAATTATAGTGTCGAAATGTCATTTTGAGCTTGGATATAAAACAAAAAAAAAAAACAAAATGCCTTTAAATTTTGTATCCTTTTTAAATGATTTCAGTAATTTAAATGCAAAACTTCCAACGCCAAGAAGAAGAAAATTGTATAAAAAACGATTCAATCCAATGAATCATAGAAATGGAGACTTAAACAAAAAATACAGGTTTTCCAAAGCAAATATGCTTAAATTATTGCAATTGTTCGCTTGGACCTTTTTTGGTGGTGTGACGGCGTCCACAGCGAAAGCCTGTAGCCAACCTGCATAAATTAAAGCTAAACCTAAAATTGTTGTGCTTAAAAAAAAAACAAATTCACAACTTCTAGAATAAATACAAAAACCAAAAAAGTGCGTTTTGCTACTCAGAACCTGATCGTGAGAGAGCAAACGATTGTACATCTTTAATTTTCACATGAATTTGTATTTCAGTTTCTGTAAGTAAGAATGTGGCAAAATGTTTTGCAAATTCTTCTGCCTTATTTTGTAGAATTTCCCCGCTTAGTTTAGTATTAAAGCTTCTTTGTGCGTTGAGCTACCTGAGCAAGCAATCGTCTAGGTCGGGATATTGACTGTATCTAATGTTTTTGTTTTTAAGTTGGATTCTTCAAAATTCTTCTTAATTTTATCTCGATCTCTGCCGAAAGAGAAAACTCTGCTGCCAAATTTGTATTGGAGTCACCAGCTTCGAGCCTTTAGATTTTTGCAGAGTTTCTTTAAACGTAAAAACTCTACGTTTTTAACTAACACATTTTTAACCTTTCGTCTCAGAAACTGAAATTGGAGTATAAAAAAAACAGAAAGAGGGTAATCCCCATAATTTATCATATTAAATGCGATAGATTTTAAAATTTTTCATTTAAAGCTCTTCGCTATAAGCGATAATTTATTATAGGCGATATCGTTAAAACCGATATTTGGTTAGTACAATTTGTATGGACAACGGCCGGGACTTCGAGATTAGTTGGCAATAACCGACATTTCGATATAACCAATGTCGTTTAAACCGTTTTGACTAGTCAAAATCGAATTTAATCGAATAACGAATTCGACAGGACTGGAGAATTTGCTCAATAAAAGTGTGAATAAACTGCGCATACTCAAATTAAAAAAAAGTTTAATCAATCTAATACAAAATTTTAGTGTAAAAGAGCGCTAAGCCAAAATGACTCTTTTTGAATTCAAATATTCTCTAGTGCAATAAAGCTACAACTCAAAATAAATATAATTAAACGGTAGAAAATTAATAAACTAAGTGAAAAGCTATTTGCAAAATAGTTAGTTTTAATAATTATCTAAATGTTATAAATTTAGTGAAAACGTATTTGTATAATTAATGTTCGAGTAAAAATAAATTAGTAAAAAAAAATCGTCTAGGCTTCAACTCTTCTTCTGCTCATACTATTTCTATTTATTTATTTATTGTAATACTTGCATTGTAAGAGACATTATCTTATAAGATAATACAAGTCTTAATATGCATTACAATTATTCTAAGCTGGCAGCTGACTTACGACTTTCCGTTTCATCACTTTCCATGTTATTGAAAAATTGGTGATTACATGATAGCTTATTTGGTTTGCACAGCTTCATCAAGTCCTTTTTCTTAGCTGCTTAGGGATATGCAGGATTTAACTCAATGGGCTAAGCTTTATTACATATCTTCATCGATTTGTACCTGGCATCCGCAAATAAAGTATTATATTTAACAATGTTTGCATTGTGTTTCTACTATTAGCACTTTTATATCAGTCCAAACAACTTTTTCTCCAGTTTCGTTTTTTAGAAATTTTTTTTCCTGTTTTCGAGCATAAGTCTTTTAGGCCGTAACGTACCTCGTTAGTTTGAAGTTGTAAAGTGGTTTTGAAATTTTTTTTGCCAGTTGAATAATCGGCACAAGCTGATGGCAATTGAAAATTGGACCTGATTTTAAGCACCCTCCCTTGCCACATGGTACCGGAATAATGGTTTTAATGTCCATTCCGACAACTTTTGTGCTTTTTTTTTATTCACGTAGACAATTCTTTTTCTGTGACACAATTCTTTTATAAGAAAAACATTGAAGAGGTATTAACTAACTACACAACAAAAAGATAAATTTACCTTAATAACATTTTTCTCGATGCCCTCGACAAAGTCTTGCAACGATTATATTTTCGAACATTTAAAAAAAAAATAAAATATAATAGTTTCTTAGTTTTCGCATTAATTTGTTCACTTAATAAATATACCCTTACCTTTTTTACAATACTTAAACGGCCGGCGGTTATTTTCCATTTTAGTTCTATAAAATAATTTTTTCTTATTACTTTCATGATCTCATTTCACAAATACCTGATTTTCAGAAAAATATTCTTTGATTAGCCAAAACTCCCGCCAAATTTTGAATTGTATTGCAATAAGCAAAATGAAATATTTTTGTTTTGTATCTGTTTTGCATTGGAACCAATAATTTTTGAATTGACATTTTTTGAAATGTGTCTGTCTTGCATATATTTCTTTTGTCAAAATGAGAAAATATGCCTGGTTAATGGGATTATTTTGGATTATCTCTCTTTTGCATTGAAATTATATAAGTTTTCAAGTAGAAAAATTAAGAAACAGTCTGACATGTCATATAACAAAAAATTCTTATAAATAATCATATCTTTCGTATTTTTTTGTTTCTTGAAATGACAAGCCCCTCAAAAGAAAGGTAATTTAAATAGAAATATTTCCTCATCAATAACTCAAATTTTTTTTCCGTGGGTAGGTGTAAAACCTTCAAAAGGCTCTATGAGGACCGAAAAACGCGTGCTCATAGGAGTTTGAGATTCCTACTGCACTAAAAACACCACCTCCTCCCGATTGCAACTAAGTTGAAATTTATCTAGCAATTTATTTTTAACGAATTTAATTAACATGTTGCAGGTAACTATCCGGTTCCTGCTTATACCGCGGTTTTAAAGCGGATTCTCGTTTAGTGCACCAGATCGGAATGCTTTGTCCTTCGCAGGCGGCGTACTAAATTCGTCTCATCGATAATTTCGATTATAGTACTATTGCACTGTTGTAATAGCCGTTTTCTATGATTTCGGGCAAAATTTTTTATTTCATCGCGAACGTGGGAAACCCGAGATCTCTGTGGAGATCTTCGTTTCTATTGTACCAAGGTGCTCTTACAAAAGATCTGAGGAGTTTATTTTCAAATGTTTGTAAGGTATTTAAATTAGAATCTCGTGTACAACCCCAGAGTTGTGTACCGTAAGTCCAGACAGGCTTAAGCACCTGTCTGTACAAAATTAGCTTGTTTTCGATACTGAGCTTAGAGTGTTTCCCGATCAACCAGAACTTATCTCTGAGTTTATTATTTAACTCTTCGCATTTCTTTTTAAAATGCGGTTTCCATTTGAATTTCGCGTCTAGAGTCATTCCGAGATATTTTGCTTCGTTGACAAACGGAACTTGAACCGTATTAACAAATACCGGTAATCTATTAATTTTCTTATACGTAAGATCTACATGGACTGATTTTACTTCGTTGAGCGATATCCGCCATGTTTTTGTCCGAACATTGACATTATTTAGAGCTTTTTGTAATTTTGTCGTAGAATCGTTTATCGTTTGGCTCATTGCTAGTATTGCAGTGTCGTCAGCAAACGTGACTACGATTGTGTCTTCTGTTTGAGGTATATCACGTGTAAATAATAGGTACAATATTGGACCTAAAACACTTCCCTGTGGTACCCCACCCACTATTTCTTTGTGATCCGAGTAATCGTTTCCATGTCTTACTCTAAAAAGTCTATTTACTAGATATGCTTTTAGAAGCGTATAAAGTGCTTTAGGCAGAATTTGTCTTAATTTAAAATGTAGGCCTTCGTGCCACACCTTATCAAAAGCTTGCGACACGTCTACGAAGACCGCCGAACAAATTTTGTTTTCTTCAAGAGTTTTCTCAATGACATCAGTGATCCTATGCACTTGGTCAATTGTCGAATGCTTGCTTCTAAATCCGAACTGATGTTCAGGTATTAGGCGCTGTTCATCTATTATTGGCTGCAGGCGCAGAAGTAATACTCTTTCAAAGACCTTAGATATTACGGGCAGCAGAAGCGAAATAGGTCTATAAGATTTCTTATCATGTGATGGTTTTCCTGGTTTGAGAACCATTATAACTTCCGCAACATTCCATTGGCTCGGAACGTACTTTAGCCTTAGAGTGGCATTTATTATATAAAGAAGATTAATTAACTCAAAAATGACATTCTTTGACTTATCGCTCTTTTGCAATGAGGGTGCAATATGTTGCCCCTTCATTCTAAAGTTGTGTCTATGCATATTATAGCTACCCACCTTCATCCTTTTATTTCAGTATTTTATGTACGTATTTGCATACCCAGGTTACATCTATGTATGTAGCTTAATATTGGGTAGTATCCTTACTTAAGGGCTGGCAACTAGACCGGGACTAGTCTCGGTCTCGTCTCGGTCTCGGTCTCGTCAACGAGACGAGACTCCTTTAAAAGTACCGAAGACGAGACCGATACGAGAGCGAGACGAGACCGTATTGTTGGTACCGAAATTCGACGAGAGTCTCGCTGGTCTCGGCGGTCTCGGTGGTTTCGTTTCGGTTTTCGCTATAAGAAAATTTTGTTTTTATTTCATTATTTTTTAATATCTAATCATGTTCAATTTTTGTAATATTCACAAGTTTTTTTGGGAAATATTATATGCGCGTTAACATATCAAACCATATTATGTATATACATAGTTATACAGAGATAGGCGCATTTCGAAAATCCAGAGAAGAATGCGTACGATTTATATATGCATGGCGTTGCTTCCTTTTGGGTGACATTTGGAAAAAAATAATGTCAAAACGTTAAAATATACTCGTAGTTCGTTGCCTAACTGTCAAGCCATGAGCTGTCAAAATCCCATGAAGTATTTCTCCGATTTAAATGGATTAAAAAATCTCTACAAAAGTCAAATTTTACCTCAGAAAATTATAAATTTTTCGATTTAATGTATTGCTCCGTAAAAAGGTGATTTAAGGCCTTTTGGGTGAGGTTTGAAAAAAAAATATTTTAAAACGTCAAAATATACAGTCCTATTCTGTTAAACGTTCACGTGAATATTTGTATTCTGCTATCCGACGGAAAAAACGAATTGTTTCAAAAAGTACATAAATTTCGATCAAACATAAATTTTAACAATTAGATTCTCTTAAGAATTAAACAAAAAAAATATTAGTAAAGCTTTGGACTCAAAAGATAGAGGGCATTTGAAAATATCTAAAAAGTGAAAAATTGAGTAAAATATTCACGTGAATCGGAAGATAGCAGAATAGGGCTGATAGTTTATTGCCTACCTGCCAAGCAGTGAACTGTCAATTTCATTGAAGGATTGCTCCGATTAAAATGGATTAAAAAAACTGTACAAAATTCAAATTTTATCTTGGAAATACGGCTCTTTAAAGGTGTCTGATAACGTTACTTCACAGCCTATTTTTTTACGTTATCACACACCTTTGAAAACTAAATTAGCACAAAATGTAAGCCATTCGGAGCGCTTTCATAAGCTAGTTGCTTAAAATTCAACTTAAAATCATAGTTTTCGATTTACACAAGTAAAACTTACTCGTTTCAAGTGAAGTTTATGGCCTTAGCTTCATGGACTTACGTACTGCAGAACAAAATTTCTAGTTTATGATTTGTTTAGCATAGGCAACGTACAAGGATATATCAATATTAGATTCATGCATAATTGACAAGCACAATAAAGTTGGATAGGACGTGCAGATGCCAAGTTTGACCGAATTCTTGAGATCTATATTATAAGTTGATTTTCACCAAGTTTCCCAAGCTTGGTTTTTTTTCTATGGGTTTTGACAGCTAAATGTGAAAATTTGTACCAATTCGTACGATTTTTAACGTTAGCAAACACTAAAATCGGAGCAGTCCTTCAATGGATTTTGACAGCTCATGGCTTGACAAGTAGACAACATACTATATATTGACGCTTAGATAATATTTTTTTCCAAATGTCATACAAGAGGCTTAAAATCAACTTTTGTCGGAGGAAAAAATTTCGAGGTAAAATTTGAATTTTGTAGAGGATTTGTAATCCATCTAAATCGGAGCGATGCTTCAATGGATTTTGACATTTCATGACTTGACAGGTAGGCAACTTACTATATCTTGACATTTGAGCAATATTTTGTTTTCGAAATTTCACCTAAAATGTGTAAAATCAACTTTTTAGGGAGCAATAAATTAAATCGATAAATTTCGATTTTTTTGAGGTATAATTTGAATTTTGTAGAGGCTTTTTTAATTCATTTAAATCGGAGACATCCTTAAATGTTTTTTGACAGGTCGGGGCTTGATAAAAACAGTTAATTTATTTTGTATGTAGGTACTCTTTTTTTTTAAATATTTTATTTGTTTTTGCTATGAAATATATTTACTTACACAATTCTTCCAAAATGTTATTTCTACTTAACTCAAAAGACAAAACAGACTCACGAATTTGTTTCATACATTTTCCCGCATTTTTCTTACCGACGAACTGCTGAGATACCACAACCATACTCTATATTTGCAATCCGAACAATGCGTCTTATCTTTATCTTACATCTTTTTACTACCAAAAAAACACGAACGAAACCAAGACTAAGGATGACCGAGACCGAGACGAGACAGCACATTAAAATTTTCTAGAGAAAAAGGCGAGACCAAGGCCGAGACGAGACTTGGTTAGGCAAGACCTGGACCGAAACCGAGACGAGACTGAAATTTTTCGATTTTGGCGAGACCGAGACGAGATTAACAAAAGTCTCGCCTGGTCTCGTCTCGTTGCCAGCCCTATTACTTACATAATTAAAATCCATAACTTAGATTAAAATATACATTTGTAGGTAGGTACCTACCTAACTATTCCTTGAATGATTCATTCGACAATTCAGTGTACTAAGAATCGCGGTAATCTTAGCTACATCGGCTTTAAGCCTGCATAGGATATAACTAGATTACCTACCTACTAAACAAAGAGCAAGTTCGTACGATCCAGTCGTGCATTTAATTTTTTTCTCCAAACAAATCTGATCATCCGATCAAACACCCGCTAGTCGGTATTAATAGATATTATTATTTTTTTTTTTTTATGGAAATGTTTATGCATAGGGCTTAGTCTTACACATGTGTGAATTTGCCACATAACATTTCCCTAAGCTACACTGAGAAAGGCGAAAATATAAAACCTGGTTCTATGAGCAGTGCCGTTAATAACAATGCAAAATTAAATAATTTTTTATTTAAAGGTGAACTGCACTAATGTAAGAAATAATAACATTCATTTATTATCAAAATTCGTGGCGCCTTTTTGGGGATTTTTTTTTTCAAAACATTCGTATGGTGGTAGGTGCAATTGTTTTTTGTTTATAAAAGTGATTTTTGTCGAGTGTTATAGGAAATGTCAAAAACTACTAAATACAAAATTTTGGAGAAATAGAATAGATCGTTTTAAAAATATTGAGCTTTCAAAAAGAAAATTGTTTTTTTTGTTAATTTCAAAATTTAGTTTTTTGAAAAAGATTCCCTACACAAGAATTTTAAAAACCAAATGAACCGTTTTCCAAAACTCAAGAAAAAATGGTTCTACTAACCATAACCTTATCAGTAGTATAGATTGGTAGGTTCTGGCGTTCGTAAAGTGGTGCAAACACCACCCTATGGATTGGTAGGTTCTGGCGTTCGTAAAGTGGTGCAAAACACCAACCTTCTTGTGGTTTTGATTTGATTGACAGTTGGATGTTCCAATTGTGGTTAGGGTGTTCCAATTGTGGTTAGGGTGTTCCAATTGTGGTTACGATGTTCGGATTGTGATTATGATGTTCCAATTGTGATTTAGTTGTTTATAGTTTTATTTATATATTATGTTTGATGAATGATATATTTTTAGAATTTATTTTTGACTGATAATGATTACAAACGGTATAGTTCATAAATTAGTTCAAAACACGGTTTTGGTTTGATTGTCAGTTGGATGTTCCAATTGTGGTTTAGTTGTTTATACTTTTATTTTTATATTATGTTTGATGAATGATCTATTTTTAGAATTTATTTTGATTGATGATGGTTACAAACGGTATAAGTTGAATTGATTTTCAATTCAAAGGGACAGTTGATTTTTTTTTCAAAAAGAAAAAAATGAAGTGTAATATCTGTAGTAAAGTGTTTTCGCGAGATTATACATTGAAGCGTCACATACAAACTATGCATGAGGAGATCTTAAATCATTGCGCGGGTTGTGGCAAGAGATTTACTAGGAAATACAAATTGAAGGAGCATATGTTGAAATGTATAGTTTTGGTTGAGCAGAGGAGAAAAAGTAATGAAAAATTACTTGTGACATCACTAGCTACATCAACATTACGAGTAATATCACCGTCGGAGTCATCATCATCATCATCATCAAAAATGATATGCAAAGTGTGTAATATTGAAATTGATAAGAAACGATGGAAACAACATCAGCGAAGCAGTGTACATAAAATAAAAGAGCAAGTGTTCTGCAGTGATAACGTGTATAAAATATTGACATCATTTAAAGATCGAATTGTGTCATATTCCATCCAAAATGAAAAAGAAGACGATTTGGACGTGAATTCATTTTTTGCAAGGAAGAGAGCAAATATTAAAAATCTTTTGCAAGAAAAAGTCGTAGAGAATGGATCAATTAAATTCAATTTGGAATTATTCGCCGAATTTGTGAAGATTGTTAATGTGGATGATATGAATTTTGATGTAAAGTCAATGATGACACGTATGCGAACTCTTCTTCCATTTGATAATATTGATCAATTAATATCAGAAATGGAGACAAATATAATGGAGAAGCTGGAAGAATTTCAGGAGCGAGACAGTGGATGGACTCTTATTAAGATAAAAGCATTGGAATTGAATATAAATAGATTTCAGTGTTTGAGGGGGTCAAAGCACTTCAAATTACCAGCTTTCATTAATAACAAAAAGGCTGTTATTAATATTCAAAACAATGATATATACTGTTTCAAATGGGCTATAATATCAGCTGTGAATCCAAACGTGTCGAATGCTAATTCCCCATATGCTTATAACATATCAGATATAACTAGTGATTGTATTCCCATTGCTAATATGGTTTTAAATTTTAAAGATCTTGTTTTTCCTTTGGGAATTGATCAGATATACAAATTTGAAGCACAAAATGATATAAGCGTAAATGTTTTTGGATACTCAAATGAAGAAAATAGTATTGAGGGTCCATACTATTTGACTAAAACTGAAAAACCGATTCATATTAACTTATTATTTTGCAAGGCTAACGCAATGTCACATTACGTTTGGATAAAAAGTTTAAGTCGGCTTCTACGCGATAGGATACTTAATGCGAAAGAGAAAAAACTATACTTTTGCAATAGTTGCTTACATCATAATTACAGCGAGGAAAGTTTGCAGAACCATAAGAAAGAATGCGGGGGTGTTGTTACACATATGCCAAAGGAAGGAGAAAACTGTGTAAAGTTTTCAAAAGTTGAAAATTCTATCAATGTGCCTTTCGTGATATATGCAGACTTTGAGAGCATTTTATTACCTGTCAGTACTTGTCTTCCTGATCCAACCATATCATCAACAACAACAACTCAACAGCATGTTCCTTGTGCATTTGCGTACTACATTAATTGCTTCTTTGATAAAAGAAATAATTTAATGAGGACATTTACTGGTATGTTATATTTTTATTTTTTTATTTTTTTATTTTTTAAATATTCTTGTTTTTTATAGGGCCAGATTGTACGAAGGAATTTATTCTTAGTTTATGTGAAGATATTCAACGTCTTTATGCTGATTATTACAAATATGCTGTACCGATGAAAGATCTCACATCGCAACAAGAATGGTGTCAGGAGAACAAAGAATGCTGCATATTATGTGAGAAAAAGTTTGTAGAATTTGAATATAGAGTAAGAGATCACTGTCATATTACAGGTGAATATAGAGGACCTAGTCATAATAGTTGTAATTTAAGATCAGGTCTTCCCAAATTTATTCCAATATTCTTACACAATCTAACAGGCTATGACAGTCATTTGTTTTTCTCTTCATTGAATGCAGTGGAGGGAGAAATAAATGTCATTGCCTTGAATAAAGAAAAATATGTATCAATATCTAAAAAGATACTTGTAGATGAAAAATCACAGACCTACTTTGAAATGAGATTTCTTGATTCATATCGCTTTCTGAACGAAAGTCTTGACTCCCTTTCACAAAATTTAGGTAAAGATGATTTTAAATTAACAACATCATATTTTAATTGTGATAATCAATTCGATTTAATTAAACGAAAGGGTGTGTTTCCCTATGATTATATTAATTCATGGGATCGCTTAGAAATGAAGTCTTTACCGGAAAAATATCATTTTTTTAACAAACTAACTGATGAGGAATGTTCCGATGAGTCATATGAAGTTGCTAATAAAATGTGGTCATATTTCAATTGTAAGAATATGAAGGAATACATGCAAATTTATTTACAAAGTGATGTTGTTTTGCTTGCCGATATCTTTGAAAATTTTCGAAAAATATGTCAAGAAATTTATAAATTAGATCCCTGCTACTATTATACAGCACCAGGTTTATCTTGGGATGCAATGCTCAAAATTACAGACATTGACTTGGAATTATTAACCGAATTAGAAATGTATAAATTTTTCCAAAAGGGTGTTAGAGGTGGTTTAACTCAATGTTGTCATAGATATTCGAAAGCAAACAACAAATTTATGAGTTCATATATGCCAAACTTACCTTCATCATATTTGATGTACCTGGATGTTAATAATCTCTATGGTTGGGCTATGAATCAAACTCTTCCCTATGGTGGTTTTCAGTGGGTGACTGATGTTGAGCAGTTTACCAAAAATTATATAACATCTTACAAAAATAAAGACATTGGTTACGTTTTGGAAGTAGACTTGGATTATCCCAGTTCCTTACATGATGTTCACAATGACTTACCATTCTGCCCAGAAAATATTTGCACTCCGGGAACCAAATCTAAAAAGTTGGTAAGCAGCTTTTATGATAAACGTAAATATGTTATTCATATAGAAAACTTGAAGCAAACCTTAAAACACGGTTTGATATTAAAAAAAGTTCACAGAGTCATTCAATTTAAACAATCAAATTGGCTTCAAAAGTATATTGAATTGAATACTAACCATCGTAAGAAAGCCAGAAATACCTTCGAAAAAAAATTTTTCAAATTAATGAATAATAGTGTCTATGGTAAGACAATGGAAAACGTTGATAAAAGAACTGATGTTAAAATTCTTACATATTGGGAGAATATTGGTAAAAGAAAAGGTGCACGGGATCTAATAGCAAAACCAAATTTTCACAGTGTATCTATTTTTTCTGAAAATATGATTGCTATACAAATGAAAAGGGTAAAAGTTGTCTATGATAAACCTCTTTATTTGGGCTTCGTTGTCTTAGAACTTTCAAAATTACTTATGTATGAGTTTCATTATGAATATATGAAAGTAAAATTTGATAACAGGTTGCTTCTTAATTATATGGATACAGATTCTTTCATATATACTATAAATACAGAAGATTTTTACTCTGATATCTTGACTGATTTAGTCACATATTTTGATACTTCTGACTACAATCCCTTGAATGTGCACAACTTTCCGATTGTTAATGCAAAAAAAATAGGTATGTTTAAAGATGAGAATAGTGGAAAGAAAATGGTACAATTTGTTGGCTTACGTGCAAAAATGTACTCCTTTACAATTGATGATGGTACTTCAATTCAGAAATGTAAAGGGATCAAGAAGTATGTTACAAAAAGACTAACTATAGAAAACTATAAGACCTGTTTATTTGATAAAATCTCTATTTATAAGAATATGACTACTTTTAGGAATAAGCTTCATATAATTTATACACAAAATTTAAATAAGATGACATTGAACTTTGAGGATACAAAAAGATATATATGTAAAAATAATATAAGTACTTTAGCTTGGGGACATTATAAAATTGAATATGAAAATCAATAAATGTATAAAAATTGCCTATTTAGGTCCTATAGGAAGATCCTCGAAAATAAAAATTGTACCAAAAAAATAAATAAAACAAATTTTTCTTTTACATATAATGTAACATAATTAAATGACTTTTTATTTAATAATTTTTTTTTTGAATCAACAAAACTGCGGATTAAAAAACTATTTTCCAAGGCACAGCAACCAGCTTTATAGTCCTCCAAAATGTATGTAGTTGGATTAGTATTTTGAATTGATTTGATTTTAAAAATTTCAGTCGTCCAATTTGGTGTGTAACCCTTTTCAAAAACATGTTTATATTTACTAATGCGTACACTGTCTCCCTTATGAAACTTTGGTTTATTAAATATTTTCAAGTTGTTGTAAACAGTTTTTAGTAACATATTTTCATTTGTAGAATTTACACTGATTGGTGACATTTTAATGGTTCTATGTTTTGTATTATTGTACCTTTCAATCAATTGTTTGTAAATATTTATCCATTGATATGACCCATGATAACTAAACTCCTTCCACATTAGACCTTTAAAGGTTCTGTTGAAACGTTCAACTATTGATGCCTTTACAATATTAAATGTTGAATAATGATTTATCCTGTACTGCTTCATTAAAAATTGAAATTGTTTGTTGAAAAATTCTTTTCCATCATCAGTTTGTAAGTTTGCTGGCGACCGACGACTCTCAATAAGTATACTTTTCATCGCTTCACTGACACTAGAAGCAGTTTTAGTTTTAAGAGGTACAACCCAGGCAAATTTCGAAAATGTATCTATGATAGTGAGAAGAAAGCGATGACCTTTATTAAATTTTGAATAGATACCCATTTCTACTAAATCTGCTTGCCAAAGATCATCGATTCCTTTCATTATTACTCGACGACGTTGGAAATTCCTGCGCGCTTGTCTATGAAGCTCATCTACTAATCCTTTTTTTATATTTAAATTCATTGCTTTGGTAAATGGCTTTGCTCAAATTTTTTCAAGATTCTTGGTTCCATCAATTTGTTTAAACATATAATTTTCAAACCCTCTGAACCTATCTTCAATATAATTGTTAAGTGTTTTTATTTCATTGTTTAGGTTTTCGTTCAGCAATTTGTTTGATTTTATTTTGGATTCTAAATCTTTTATAACTTTTTCAATATCTTTAATATTGTTTCTCAAAAGTGTGATTTCTTGTTTTGATTTTAAAGACAACTGACTCAGACTTTCCGAGACAAATTGCTTTGACACTGCATCATTGTCTTCAATAGGGAAAGCTATATTCTTCAATCGTTTAAAATGAAGGTTTATATTTCGATCACGGTCCAAATTAAATCCAATGGTTTTCTTTAGTCTATCCTGTCGTACTATATTATTATTAGAAAAGTGACCAAACTTGTCGACGCTCATTTTGCTAATGATTCTATACATTTATATTTATACAATTATATTGCTTTCTTTAAGTTCTTCAATAATGGAAACAATTTCATTACTGTGACCTGTATGACCTGCCGACTGTGATGAAATTAAAAGTCGTAATCTATCGACGATTTCATTGGGATCATCCCAAAAAATATAGTTAGGTTTTTGTGGATTTACAGTCATGATACCATTTCCTTTATGGAGTGTTTTATCATTGTGTTTATCATTGAATAACTTTTTTATAATACTTCTGTACTTGTATGCTTTTGTTCCTTTAATTTGTTCGTTTTCATCATATTGACGTTTATGTGCACTTGTTATAATAAGAATTTTTTTGTAAATTTGCAAATCGGATTTATTATAGTTTTTAGATGGTGTTTTGTAAAACAAAAGCTCAAAGAGTCCGGGTGTTAAAGACCACATATGATCGTCTATAGAAATTTGATTTGATTTTAGTACGAATTCTTTATTACCAAATTTCCATTTAGCATTTGAATCTCTATGTGGACCATATAATTTATCCAATTTGTTTTTCTGTTCCAATGTTGTCAAATTCAAATTTGTATATACACCACTTTTGTTAGTGTCATCATTTTGTGAATAGAAGGTATCTTCATTACTTAAACCATTTGAATTGATTAAAATCGTATCATCATTATCATCATCTTTTTTATAAGTATGATCAACCGGTGAGTTGCTCTTTTTAAGGGGTGTACTTGTATTACCTTTTAGATGGAATTGTAAAGGTTCAAGGTTGGTTTCTTCATTTTCACCATAATCATAACTAGGTTTTGAATTTTTAACGAGGTCTTTGAGATGTTTAGTGATTGGCTTAAAAGTGTCTTCCAAAAAGTCTGCTGCATCTAATTCTTGTAATTTAATACTATTGAACTTTTTCCGCAATACATTTCTCATGTTTATAACATCTCTTATTATTTTCTTATTCATTTTTTTTCATTGATCAGATCAGCTTTTTAAATATCAGATCAGGTTGTTAATAGATCAGCTTTAAGATATCGGATCAGGTTGTTAACAGATCAGCATGCAATTATCGGATCAGTTAATAGATTTACCTACTCTCATGCTATTGCAACAGCACATTGTATACTGATCAGAAACGGTTTAATATTGAATATTTATTGTTTTTTAGATATCAGATCAGGTTCTTAACAGATCAGATCAGGTTCTTAACAGATCGGCTTGTAGATATCAGATCAGGTTATTTACAGATGAGCTTTATCAGATCAGCTTTATCAGATCAGCTGTTTAAATATCAGATCAGGTTGTTAATAGATCAGCTTGTAATTATCAGATCAGATTAACAGATTGACCTAGTCTCATACTATTGTATACTAATCAGAAATTGATTAATTTTGAATACTTATTGTTGAATGAATATATCAAACCCTTTTCTATAACGACCCGCATCGATAGGATCGTCTTTGTTTATAACAAGAAATCCATATTTATCCTTCCAACACTCGGTGCACATATTTGAAAATTTTTCAAATTTCATATCTGCACCCACATGATCATTGTATATATGCTTCATATTCATTTCATCTTGTTTGAACATGATAATCATATTGGCATTATCTCGTATTAAGTGTTTAGGAATTCGTGTGTATGTTTGACATAAATAAAAACAATCAATGTTTTTATGACGCCCCATACAAAAGTATGATCTAATATTGTTTTGTTTCTCACATGCAACATCATCGAAAATAATAATAGAATTATTTTTTGCTTCATCCGGTGGTAGAACATCTTCATTTGCAGAGAATGTATAAAATCCTATACCTTTTATAGGTTGTATTAATTGTTGTAGATATTGATATTTTGATTGATATAATGATTTTGAATATAAATAAATATTTTTGAACTTTACTCCATTTGGACTTTCTATTAAACCTATCATAACATTTGTTTTTCCACAATTTGATGGTCCCACTATCAAAGCTCTTATTGTGTTTGGTAAAAGTAAACTATGCCTCGGTTTCGATAAACTATTAGTATTTGAAAAATCTCTGTTGCGGACAACAAGATCGTTTTGTTGTTTAATGAAACGCATCTTAATAATGAGTGCACACATATACATTAAAACCTAAGTTTTTAATTTAAATGTTTTAGTCTTCAGTACAAGTACTGACAGGTAATAAAATGCTCTCAAAGTCTGCATATATCACGAAAGGCACATTGATAGAATTTTCAACTTTTGAAAACTTTACACAGTTTTCTCCTTCCTTTGGCATATGTGTAACAACACCCCCGCATTCTTTCTTATGGTTCTGCAAACTTTCCTCGCTGTAATTATGATGTAAGCAACTATTGCAAAAGTATAGTTTTTTCTCTTTCGCATTAAGTATCCTATCGCGTAGAAGCCGACTTAAACTTTTTATCCAAACGTAATGTGACATTGCGTTAGCCTTGCAAAATAATAAGTTAATATGAATCGGTTTTTCAGTTTTAGTCAAATAGTATGGACCCTCAATACTATTTTCTTCATTTGAGTATCCAAAAACATTTACGCTTATATCATTTTGTGCTTCAAATTTGTATATCTGATCAATTCCCAAAGGAAAAACAAGATCTTTAAAATTTAAAACCATATTAGCAATGGGAATACAATCACTAGTTATATCTGATATGTTATAAGCATATGGGGAATTAGCATTCGACACGTTTGGATTCACAGCTGATATTATAGCCCATTTGAAACAGTATATATCATTGTTTTGAATATTAATAACAGCCTTTTTGTTATTAATGAAAGCTGGTAATTTGAAGTGCTTTGACCCCCTCAAACACTGAAATCTATTTATATTCAATTCCAATGCTTTTATCTTAATAAGAGTCCATCCACTGTCTCGCTCCTGAAATTCTTCCAGCTTCTCCATTATATTTGTCTCCATTTCTGATATTAATTGATCAATATTATCAAATGGAAGAAGAGTTCGCATACGTGTCATCATTGACTTTACATCAAAATTCATATCATCCACATTAACAATCTTCACAAATTCGGCGAATAATTCCAAATTGAATTTAATTGATCCATTCTCTACGACTTTTTCTTGCAAAAGATTTTTAATATTTGCTCTCTTCCTTGCAAAAAATGAATTCACGTCCAAATCGTCTTCTTTTTCATTTTGGATGGAATATGACACAATTCGATCTTTAAATGATGTCAATATTTTATACACGTTATCACTGCAGAACACTTGCTCTTTTATTTTATGTACACTGCTTCGCTGATGTTGTTTCCATCGTTTCTTATCAATTTCAATATTACACACTTTGCATATCATTTTTGATGATGATGATGATGATGACTCCGACGGTGATATTACTCGTAATGTTGATGTAGCTAGTGATGTCACAAGTAATTTTTCATTACTTTTTCTCCTCTGCTCAACCAAAACTATACATTTCAACATATGCTCCTTCAATTTGTATTTCCTAGTAAATCTCTTGCCACAACCCGCGCAATGATTTAAGATCTCCTCATGCATAGTTTGTATGTGACGCTTCAATGTATAATCTCGCGAAAACACTTTACTACAGATATTACACTTCATTTTTTTCTTTTTGAAAAAAAAATCAACTGTCCCTTTGAATTGAAAATCAATTCAACTTATACCGTTTGTAACCATCATCAATCAAAATAAATTCTAAAAATAGATCATTCATCAAACATAATATAAAAATAAAAGTATAAACAACTAAACCACAATTGGAACATCCAACTGACAATCAAACCAAAACCGTGTTTTGAACTAATTTATGAACTATACCGTTTGTAATCATTATCAGTCAAAAATAAATTCTAAAAATATATCATTCATCAAACATAATATATAAATAAAACTATAAACAACTAAATCACAATTGGAACATCATAATCACAATCCGAACATCGTAACCACAATTGGAACACCCTAACCACAATTGGAACACCCTAACCACAATTGGAACATCCAACTGTCAATCAAATCAAAACCACAAGAAGGTTGGTGTTTTGCACCACTTTACGAACGCCAGAACCTACCAATCCATAGGGTGGTGTTTGCACCACTTTACGAACGCCAGAACCTACCAATCTATACTACTCTTATCCATTCATTAATTAATATTTTTTATAAACGCCTTTGGAGCTGTTTGTGAGAATCATAAAATTTGGGCGACTTTCCATTAGGGGAACACACAAGGAATTTTGATTTCCTTTGCAGTGAGCTATGGGTCTATATAGAACAGCTTTGAAATATTACGGTGCAGAAACACTGTTAAATATGATTAAAAAATGTTTTAATTTTCAATTTTGGCCTTTTGTTAAATTTGTCTTTAAATTAGAACGAGTTTCAAAACACGGATACTTATATTCGGTAGATTTATTATTAAAGATAATAATTAAAACGGTTTTACTATGAGTTTTTCTATTTTTAACATATTTTTAAAGTTTGCAATATTAATATACGCTACAAAATTCGCGGCAACGAAAAATTGTTTTGACAGTTCTTGTTAATACTTCCCTCTGGTATAGTGTTCTGATGAGTTTTTTTTGTACCTAATTACTTTTTTTTGGAGGGAAATTTTAATTTTTTTTAAGTTCCCTCACATTAAAAATGTTATATTTATTATTTTTAAGCACAAATCTACCGAATAAAAATATCCGAGTGTTAAAATTCGTGCTCCCCTAAAGGAAAGTTCAGCCATAAAATTTAACTTTTTGGCTAAAAAATATTATGTATGACAGACACTGTTAATTTTGGTCTCAGACAAATGAAAAAAAAATTTGTGGGCATATTACCCAAAAAATAATATGTTGGATGAAAGCGGGAAGCTTCGACAGATTGGAAGCTTCATCATATGAATGTCTTGTCACTACATTATTAAGTCCTGTCGCGTTGTCAAAAAAAAGAGCTGAAATAGAAAAAAATTATTCGTACAATTTTCTTTCACAGTTCGTTAGGGGGAGTCATAGATATTCTAAATATAGGTTTTCGGGAAAATCGCGCTGTAGCTTCAGTCGCCATTTGAATTTAATGAAAATTTTAATTTGGGCAATAACGTCGCCATTTTTGATTTTTGACAAAAATAATAAGGGTAAAACTTGTAGGAAATTTAATTTTATACAACTTTAGTCTTAATATTTTTGTTCAAAAAAGTTACCGTTCGCGAGATATTAATGAAAAACTGTGTGACCCCCTTCTGGGACTATGAAATATTAATACGTACAATTTTCTCCTATAGATTTTTGGGGACCATTAGTAGTCTAAAAATCGATTTTCGGGAAAATACTGGTAGAGTCTTAGCTGCCATTTTGAATTTAATGAATAATTGGTTGTATTTTTTTTTTTCATATAGGTACAACCGTGTTGCACAAGACCGCGGAGGTAGAGTTGAAATAGGTGCGTTTTTTTTGAAAACTCAAAATTTCGAATACGACTCAATGGATTTTTTTGAAACTTCGTATTTGGAAGTTTTTTGACATTTTCTTGAATTGTTAAAAAACTATTTTCCTATAATAGAAAAAAAGGTAACTGCCATGCAAATGTTAAAAAAAAACCGGTAACAAACAAAATTATTTCTCAAAAACTGCTCCAAGAATTTTGATTAAAAAATTTGCGTGCCCTAGCTTTTTCAAAAACGTTGATAAAAAGACTACATATGTACCTACCAACAGCATTAGTGGTTATCTAAACGAGCAAGTTCGTACGATCCAGTCGTGCATTTTATGTAATATTAAAAAGTAGTTTTTCCAATTGAAACTCTTTTAAGACTTTATACTCATGGTTTTTAAATTTGTTTACGATTGTTTATTTCTCTCGCTTAACCCAAAAGCAATTACTCAAATTATTGAGAAAACAGTTAGCAAAATGTGCATTGAAAATTAAGTAGTCGGTCGCAAAAAAGATTGTTAAATTGATCTTGTGTGTTGTGATGTCTTCAGTGCTTCTTAGAATATGTTAAAATTAAATTAAAATTAAAATACCAATTTATAATTTAATATTTTAATAAATTAAATTTTATTTATAAAAAAATAAATAAATAATAAATGTCACAACTTTTTGTTTATATTTTATGATTTGTAGACGCATTTCGGGTTAATCTCCCATCATCGGTACACGTCACGCTCTAAGTTGTGTTCTCTCTTCCACTAGCTCTTAAATGCTTTGGCTATTTTATTATTTATTGTTGTAGTTGATGGCTGTGTGGAATAATGGGTTAGTTTTCAGTGTTAATTTGTCGTTAAGCAATTGGTTTTGATGTAGTTGGTATGCCGTGTATATTTCGTACTCCTCTGTTGCGTCTGGTATTTTTCCAATTTTGCATTATTTAATAAAAGCAAAATAATATAACAAATTAAAAATTAGTACTAATAAAAATATGGAATTGTTTAGTTTAAATAAATAAGAGATGAATTAATAATAATGTCAGAAAGAGTAAGGTAAATAAATAAAAAGATATATAATCAAAGAACAAAACTAATAAATAATTAATTAAAGGTACGAAATACATAAATCAATAAATAATAAATAAACAAATGAATTAATAATTAAAGAGATACAAGAAAATAATTAATAATAAATAATTTTTTTTATACGAATGTCTAAGCATTCATAACATTCAACAGCTATTATAGTTTTTTATTGAAGGATTTCTATTCTTTTTATCTTCCTTATCAATAGCCAATTTGAGGTTGGTCTATCTTCCCCCGTTTTGCCGGGAGGGGCAATTTCATAAAAAAAAGTACTAAAAATGGAAAACAAAAAATTTCAAAATAACGGTAATACTTACAAATAAGTGATATAACTTTTTTTTAGAGCCAATACCTTAATCTAATAGCTGATTTTTAAATTAAGTGGAAGCTATGCATGGTGTTTGAAGAAACAGGTTTTAAACTCAAACTTTGTGTAGAAAAAGATTAAGAAAGTTTTAAAGTATAGTTTTTTTGCAAACAGAAAAATTATATAATATTTTTTTTCCACAAACTTGTTACTGTGATTAATTCTAAATGAAAATTAGAAAACTATATGAAAAATTATATAATATTTTTTTTCCACAAACTTGTTACTGTGATTAATTCTAAATGAAAATTTGAAAACTATATGATTTTATGTGTTCTAGTTTTTGAGAAAAAAGAAAATTACTAAAACTACTTTTTTCATGATTTTTTTTTTGTATTTACGGTGATCTCACTTTGGGGGGAGAGTGTATTTTATTTAAGTATTTTTTTAGAAAATTAACCCTCCCGTTTAAAAATAGGGAAATAGACCCCCTCTTCCACAGGATAAAATGATTGAATTAAGCCCCTCTACAAAAACCAATTATTATTTTGCCGCACAATAGCTATGGCGCCTCTCCCCTCAAAGTGAGATCACCGTAAATACAAAAAAAAAAAAATCTCATAAAAATATTGTTTTAGTAATTTTAAATTTTCTCAAAAACTAGAACACATAAGTTCATATAATTTTCAGTTTTTGAATGAGAATTACTCAGAGCAACGAGTTTGTGAAAAAAAATATTATATAATTTTACAGTTTTGAAAAAAGTACACTTTGAAACTTTTTTTTAATCTTTTTCTACCCAAAGTCTGAGTTTAAAATTCATTTTTTTTTTTCAAAACCTATGCATAGATTCCACTTGATTTAAAAATTAGCTAATAGATTAAGGTATTGGCTTTATAAAAAGTTATAACACTTATTTGTAAGTATTACCGTTTTTTTTTTTTAATATTTTGTTTTCCATTTTTAGTACTTTTTTTATGAAATTGCCACTCCCGGCCAAACTGGGGGAGGTAGACCCCCTCACATATTAAAAAATACTTGTATCTAACTATTCTACAAGAATCCATTTTTATTTTTTGGCGCCTGAGTTATCGTACTGTCCCCATAATGTTTTTTTCAGCTTTTGTGCAAAAGGTTTTTTTTTGAAGTACGTAGAAAATATTTCTACATGAAGACAATACACTTGGAATCACATTTCAAATGGCCATAAAAGAACCATGTGTTTTCTTTGGAGTTTTCGTACTCTTTTAATTTTATTAATATTTCTGTTAGATCAAAATTATGTTTGTCTTTCGACATTTTTGTTGAATAAAGTTTTCACAGACTTTATTCGTTTTCTTTATTGTTTTAAAAAGGCAATAGCCTAAAAAATATTTAGTGGTAATATCACTTATTTGCGGCACCGTCACCGATATTGCATTTTCTTCAGTTATGTTTTCAACATTCATATTTCAATTGTTAAAGCAAAGCCATTGAAAAAAAAGTTCTGTTTCTTAGGTTTATCGGTTCAATGTTAAGTATATAAGTCTTCATTTCTTGTATAAAGAGAATATTTTCATCATTCTTCTAAAGCCGATTTATCTTATGTAGAAATTCAGCTGTTGGTTTGGGCAAATTGTGCAATATTTTCAGGAAATTGGTTTATTTTTAATAAGGACTCAATTCCAAGAGCTACAGATCTGCTTAGAAATTGTGCAGCCAAATTAACATACAATTTTTGAAACTCTGTTGAGTAAATGTGTGCTGATGTTAGTTTCGGACATTGTCTCTGTACAGTAAAGGTATTCCAACTTATAATTCCATCGGAAGTGGATAAATTATATTTAATAAGGTTATTCCGAATGCTTTTAATTAAATGGGGAATATATAAATGGATTTTTGATTGTAAGTGAAGTTACAATTTTGTTCATTTGTAAACACACTACCATTTGTCCCTGGTCACAACAAAAACTTCTTACATTTAGTTTAAATTCTGCGCATATATCAAGACAGTAGTTGCAAACCTCAACTTCAAGTTTCTGAGTAGGTATATTACTTGGGCGTATTACATGATACAGGACTTACTTGTAGTTTCCACATAAGCTACAAGAATCACGAATACACACGCTGACTTAACGCATATATTTTAGACCTTTGATTTTTTCGTTATAGGCTTTTCACACCAATCCCAAAACCGGGTTTTCAGCGAAAAGTTTCCGAAAACTCGAAAGCCGTTCACACTGAACATTTACAAGTTTTCACTTGACATTTCAATTATTTTGGCAGCACAGACAACAACAAATACTTTGTGAATGGCCTCATTCAATAACCGAACTATAGCTATCCGGATAGGTTGGTGTTGTTGTATCTCCACGTAAGAATACAGCTGATGACAAAACAATTGCTGCCAAAAAAAAAAATCTTAAGCTATCCGAAAAACTTTGGTATACTTTTGTATTCCATGAGAAATGTCAAAAACATATGCACAAACCCATACAAATTTTACTTATTCGATGTTGGTTGTTCAGCAACTTCAGTGAATACTAAAATATCTTAGATAGGCTATCGTACCGACATCTGAATGTGACCAATTGAAATTGAAATTACCCAAGACAGCTGTTTTTTTTTTCGCTTTTATTGGCGGCAACCCATCCGCTAATTATGTGACGATTAATTGAGCACTGAATGTTTCACAAGGTGTATTTGTTTAGTTCATCTTGCAGATCCAACATGTTTTCTACAGGTTTTATTTAAAACTTGTAGTTTATCAAAACTCGTGGTTTATCAAAAATGTAGGGAAAAACTTGTGTTTTCGCTTTCAGTTTTCAGCCACAACCGATAATTTCGCGAAAACTGTGTTTTGGGTTTGGCGTGAAAAGGCTATTAGTCTACAAAACTTTCAATTATATCCTTGAACTTGTTGTATGTGAGAGGTTTCAATGATGAGTCTCAACTGGCGCCTTAGTACTTTTTAGTAGGTACAAACTTTATCGCAATGAGTTCGCATTAGGGGTGTGAGTGAAGTTGGAAAATGATAAATCTCTGTGAAAACTAAAATGATATTTTTTTTTTAAATTTCAAAACTTCAGAGATCAGGAATTGCTGTAGTATGAAAGAAAGCAATAAACCTCAGAATATATTTTGTAAACAAAAATGGAACCTGCAAACTAGCGTTAACCGTCCTATAAAGATAAAAATGTTTGCGGATCTCTTTGAGTATTCAAAAAAAAAGGAAATCTGGGCTAGCAGTAGATTGGTTTCTCAATAATTTATTTTAGTTGATAAGTTATAATTATTTTTTTATTTTTGTGATTGTCTTTTATTATAATAAAACATCGACTGGAGATGTTCTTCACTGTTTTTACTATGGTGTTAAATTGTTTTAAAACGCGTTTTTTTGAACACTTGGCCCCATAGAAAATTCACGATGTCCCATTTTTCGTCATTTTCAATCTGATAACCCTAGCTCTCTACCTAAACATAATAATCTATTTAATAATCTCGAAATTATATTTTTGAATTTAATTTATTATAAATATTTTTTTTGTTTAACATTCTGGGTTATTAAGTAGTGTTGAGAGAGTATATATTGAAGCATGAGTTATTGTAGCAATTAGAATGATGCCAACACTTATAAGAGTACAATATTATTGAACTCCGCCGTCTCTACTTCAATTTAAATAACATTAAATATTCACCTTTAATTATATTTATATTTTGACCACATATTTTTTTTTTTAATATTCATTTGTCACTTTAATAAAACACTTTCTTGTGAATAGTCGTCTAACTCTTTTTCTTAAAGACAACAACAGTTAGGTCTATTTTTTTCCTTATATTTTTTCACTCACAGTTTACATTTTAATAAAAATTTTAATTTAATTTTAATGTTTAAGAATATTTTAACGATTTAAGATTTTATTTTTAGAATTTAGAATTTTAGCTTAAGAATTTAGGTATTTATTTTTATAACTCGTATATTGAATTTTAAAATGTTTTTTTTTGTTTATTTTTCATTATTGGAATACAGTAATCTCAATAAGTATGGAAATGCTTTATTCCGTGACCTAGTTCCGATCGAATTTGTGGTTGTTGACCGGATAAGCACATGTGTGGGAGCTGGAACATTTTGTCGTAATGGACCAATATTCCCATTTTAGCGTAATAATAAATATGACATGGATATACAACGGGTGCGTTTCTATGATGATAGCTGAATTGCCAGCTTGTTGGCCACGATATTTGCACTCTGTACCGACTGACTTTTTTAGAAATCAATGGCACAAAATTTTAAACAGTCTGATGTTATGGGCTTAGCACGATAATACTTAACAGTTTGCTAATACTTAAGCACTTTACTAATATTTTCCTAATTTTAAACACTTTTAACTAGCACTATACTAAATCTATTTTCTTAATAAACTACTACTAATAACGCCTAAGATAGTGCAAAAAAGCAAGCGAACAGAACTTTTTGACGTTTGTAAATATCAAAGTGGCATATGGATTTAGTACGATACTAAAAAAATAAAATAGCCATTTTGTGATTTTAATTTTAGTAAAATGTTAAGAAAATACTACGATACTAATCTGGTTTAAAATTAGCTAAATCCTCTTTTTAGCCTAGTTTCATACTAAAAATGATTTAACATATTACTAAATCGAGTAAAATTTTGCGCCAATTTCCTTACGTGGGTTTTGCACAGCAGGAGAGTTATAAATAAATGCTCGTGAAATATGTGTCAGATTTCAATACTGCAATTAATATGTGTTTCCAAGTCTAAAGCAGGCATATGATTTACTTTAAGGAACAACTAATTTTGGGTACATAAATATTGAAATATATATGTATACATTGGAAAATTTTCCAAGCCTCAAAAATTACTGAATCATGCCATATATTCCGGGAAGAAGTGTTTGACATTTTGGGATAATTATAAAAAAGAAAAGGTATTTTATTTTGTGAATTAAATTTTAATTAATGTATTTAAACAAAAATTGAATATTCGGGAAATTAAAAAAAAATAAATTAAAATATAAGTTTTATTTTTAAGTTTTACAGAAGTTAATTAACATCAACGGCAGACTTAAAAAAATTACTGGATTGATTTTTCTGTTCAACCGTCCCAGATTCCGAACATAAATGGTATTGAATCCAACCGTGTATAAATTAGCAGTTTTAAAGAGTCTTATAAGCGACGCGAGGCTTCTGTTTTTAATTATGAATTTGGCTTGAGAAATTTATATCGCACCATTGGAAGAAACACGAATAATAGATCGCTCCTATTTATTTGATCATGTTCAATTCACGCCACTAAGCACAAAAACAAATGCTCCTTTGGGCCTATGCAGTGATTGTCGTTAAACACTAGATCCATTTAATGTTTAAGCGTTTTTCCAGAAAATCACAGCAGCCATAGAGTAAATTCCTCGCAAAAGTTTTTCAGCATTATCGAAGCTGAGCTCAATCTCACCCTAATACATAAAATCAGCTATCAGCTTAAGTTTCCTTTGATTTCCTTTAATTTGACTTCACTGAGCTTGAGGGTTGCCATGAAAAATATTTCCAATTTTATGGGCTGGAATCAATATATTATTTTCTCCTGCAATCAAAATAATGTCGACTAACTTCATGTTTTCATAAAATTTCTGGAATTTCTTCGTAATATTTGCTGCGTGGTGATCGCACTCGAATATATATTTTCGCTTCAAGAATGTCAAACTTGACATTTTAAATCTGAAAAGAAGAAAGAATAGATATTTAAATTGCAAAAAAAAATAGAAACAATTTATTTTTTTTACAGCAGCAGCTGTCGTTCTACCAGGAAAATCACTAGTTAACTGTTATGGTGTAACAGCTCATGTGTCGCAATATGGTGACTTAGCAAGAAACATGATCGCATTCCAATAAAAAATAAAATACACGAGTAGATCGGACGAACTTACTCTTATGTTCGATCACATTGTGTGCAAAAGATTTCTATTAAGAATCTAAATATATATTCAAAGTCGTTTATTACTTAAATTTTTGTATACCTACAAAATTATTATAATTCGTTTTTTAAAAAAGAACTTGGTATGCCAATCTTAGATATTAAAATAAATTTAAAAACAAAATATTAAATCGGCTTAATCAAAGAAAAATTAATTCGAAATTCTGAAATAAATACTTAAACTAATTTGAGCTCAAAAAAATTACACCATTTTATTTTTTAATAAATTTGAATTTATTAGAAAAAAAAAATTTTAAATCTGCCCAGCGGTTTTTGAAAAGTTTTTTTTTTAACTTTTTGAAAACATTTTTCAATAAAATATCAAAAACGTCAATTCATAGGTATTCAGCAAATACACATAAAACTATTATTTTCTAAAAACATTAATGAGCAGTTTTCAAAATATAAATTGGTTAATTTGTTTTTGTGAATGCTTTAAAAATACAAAAAAACATTAATTAAAAATATAGGTATTTAGTATAAATTGGAATACCTACACCTATATATGTGTTAAATTTCGAAAGAAGCAATAAAAACGGTCCTATGGAAAGTACCGTTTTTAGAAATTAAAAATTTTTTTTTCAACTATATGATCGGTCGTATCTAATAAGCTGCACTGATTTAAAAATCAAAATCATTAGAGACGATTTCGAGAAAAATAGGTTTTAACGTAACAGTTATATGGCAGGTACCGTTATTTTTTGAGCTAAAAAAAATTTAATTTCCTCTCTGTACAATACCTAAAAAGCTATATATACAAATTTTGAAGCAATTCGGCCCAACGGTTTGGGCTGTAGGTATCTATTCATTCGTACAGACAGACGGACAGACAGAAAGAATTTTTTTTCTGCTTCGCTCTCATCGTAATGTCATAACTGACAATATTTCGTTTTCATTGAATTTACCTAATCGTTCGTTTGTTACACTTTACAAACGGTAAGAATTTACACAATAGTACTCATTCAGATACAACATCATTTTAAAATGATAATCATACATCAGATGATGAGACAACAACAACAACAACAACAACAACAACAACAACAACAACAACAACAACAACAACAACAACAACAACAACAACAACAACAACAACAACAACAACAACCACAACAACAACAAAAATACCACCAACAACAACAACAACAACAACAACAACAACAACAACAACAAACTCTATATATAAAATTTTCGATGAGGAAACAGTAACCGTAGAGGAGGTAATCGAAAGCTTTATGTAAGCCTTAATTTGAAAAGGAACTGAAATATCTGGAATTATTCAAAGTAAAGAAGTTTCTTATAGACATTTTAAGCTCGAGTTTGATGATGATAAGGCATTAACAACTCGATGTTCGTATGAGCAATTAAAATCCACTATTAAAATTTTAAAAAATGTATAAAAGACCCACGAATTCTGTATTCAACAAAAATAAAAGTTCTTAACGCTAAGATTGCTTTTAACATAATCAAAACCCATTTGCTGGACGACTTTTACAAGAGTTGCTGGGAATATACAACTCTAACTGAGTATTGATTCCGAAAATAACTCTCTGGAGCACCAAATTTCTATTGCTTAGCTGCTTGATGGGTTATACCATCAGGCGATTGCAGGAGGATTCGACACAAAATCTCCGCCTGCTGTAATAATAAAATTGACAACGGCGATAAAATTGACAAAATAAAAAAAATTAAACAATTCGTCTTTTTACATTTAAATAAAATTTTTTTATCATCTTTAGGGAATTGGGGAAAGCTTTTCTTTACGTTTTCACTGAACTTTAATCTCTTGTTGATTTACTAATCTCAAAAAGTGTTTTCACCGCTCCAAAGGTAGATTAATTTTGAAAGCACTATTCAAAATGCATATATCGCTTCATTTTCTCTTATGATGTAGAAGTGAGACAGGCAGCTTCATCTGAGTCAACCGAAGAGAAAAGTTCACTTTCCCCATGAATGTGTGCATTTCGATATGGAAATAGGATAGTTCCATTGAAGATATAAATGAGATTTATTTAAAATCTTCATCTGAGAAGATTAAAATGTGTATGGCAAATCTTCAAGATTTGTAGGAGATTTAGCTAAATCTACTTAAATTTCGGCTTAGTGGTCGGTGGAAACGTAGAATTACTTAACATATTTAAATAATTTCATAACTTTCTTAATTAAGTCTTCCGTTAGAGCTTTCAATTGACTCTTAAAAAGAAGATCTTCTATTTTGATAGAACTTAGTTTTTATTTTCCCATGATTCTTATTTCATTTATATAATATTCAATGGCACGCGCCCTCCTAACCACACACAGCCAACTAAATAAGCTTTTTATATCACCCCAAACGCCAGCGCCATACATTAGCATCCAATTTTTTTTTCTTAATTTACTTCCCACACTGAATACACCTTCAACCACATCCGAGGACCTCGCCGGCCAGCGCCCCGCATCAGGCACCAAAACAGCCTACAGTCCCAACCACCGCAACGGTCGCGCGTGCACAATCTGTGGACCGTAAATGGTGAGTTCTCTCTCTTATATATAATATTATGTTTGCCGTTGTTTCTTCTCATAAATGAATTATATGCCCTGCTAGTCTTAGCTGTCAAAAAGTAACGTACCTTCACATACTCAGCGCTGCCGTTTTGAAAATTTGAAAGGGAGTATTTCATACGATTAGAGGGGAGTATTTCGCGTTCATGGGGAATACGTTAAAAAAGCTATGAACATTGATATTACCAATATAAAATTATTAAAACATTTTTAAAATTGGTACTTCAACTCAATTTATTATCACTTAAAGGTTTTTTTTTTCCACGTGGGTAGTTGTAAAACCTTCAAAAGGCTCTATGAGCACCGAAAAACGCGTGCTCATAGGAGTGTGAGATTCTTACTGCACTAGAAACACCTCCTCCTCCCGATTGCAACTAAGTTGAAATTTATCTAGCAATTTATTTTTAACGAATTTAATTAACGTGTTGCAGGTAACTATCCGGTGATATTTCCTGCTTATACCGCGATTTTAAAGCAGATTCTCTTTTAGTGCACCAGATCGGAAGGCTTTGTCCTTCGGAGTCAGCGTACTAAATTCGTGTCTTCGATAATTTCGATTATAGTACTATTGCAGTGTTGTAACAGCGGTTTTCTATGATTTCGGGCAACATTTTTTATTTCATCGCGAACCGTGGGAATCACGAGATCTCTGTAGAGATCTTCATTTCGAATGTACCAAGGTGCGCTTACAAATGATCATAGGAGTTTATTTTCAAATGTTTAAAAGGTATTTAAATAAGAATCTCGCGTACAACCCCAGAGTTGTATACCGTAAGGCCAGACAGGCTTAAGCACCTTTCTGTACAAAATTAGCTTGTTTTCGATACTGAGCTTAGAGTGTTTCCCGAGCAACAAGTACATATCTCTGAGTTTATTATTTAACTCTTCGCAATTCTTTTTAACATGCGGTTTCCATTTTAATTTCGCGTCTAGAGTCATTCCGAGATATTTTGCTTCGTTAGGAAACTGAACTTAAACAGTATTAACAAATACCGGTAATCAATTAATTTTCTTATACGTAAAATCTACATGGACTGATTTTACTTCGTTGACCGGTATCCGCCATGTTTTTGTCCAATCATTGACATTATTCAGAGCTTTTTGTAATTTTGTCGTAGAATCATTTATCGTTTGGCCCACTGCTAGTATTGCAGTGTCGTCAGCAAACGTGGCTACGATAGTGTCTTCTGTTTGAGGTATATCACGTGTAATTAATAGGTAGAATATTGGACCTAAAACACTTCCCTGTGGTACCCCTGCCACTATTTCTTTGAGATCCGAGTAATCGTTTCCATGTCTTACTCTAAAAAGTCTATTTTCTAGATATGCTTTTAGAAGCGTATAAAGTGCTTTAGGCAGAATTTGTCTTAATTTAAAATTCAGGCCTTCGTGCCACACCTTGCGACACATCTAGGAAACCGCCGAACAAATTTTCTTTTCTTCAAGAGTTTTCTCAATGAAGTCAGTGATCCTATGCACTTGGTCAATTGTCGAATGCTTGCTTCTAAATCCGAACTGATGTTCAGGTATTAGGCGCTTTTCTTCTATTATTGGCTGCAGCCGCAGAAGTAATATTCTTTCAAAGACCTTAGATATTACGGGCAGAAGCGAAATAGGTCTATAAGATTTCTTATCATGTGATGGTTTTCCTGGTTTGAGAATCATTATAACTTCCGCAACCTTTCATTGGCTCGGAACGTACTTTAGCCTTAGAGTGGCATTTATTATATAAAGGAGATTAATTAACCGTTTGCGAGGAAGCATTTTGAGAACTTCGGCCGTAATTAGGTCATATCCCGGAGCTTTCTTATACTTAATCTTTCTTATTTCCCTACTTAATTCGGCAAGGGTAACATTTCTTGTAATGTAATTTTCGCTTGAGTTAGAACTTATATTTAAATTTTCGTTGAGCACTTGCCCATCAAGAGGTTTAAATGTGTTCTCCAGGTAATCCGCGAAAACGTTTGCTTTCTCTTTGTCGCTTTTTGCCCATTGTTTTGATCATTCTTAATCGGAGGCCCTGGGAGCTTTGGTTTCTTCGTTACTTTAACAGCTTTCCAGAGTGAGTGGTTGGATTCTTTTCCTGCTGTCAAACTTTCAAGATAATTTCCAACTTCAGAATATTTGAATTCTGCTATCGTCTTTTTTAGTAAATTACACAAGCGATTTAAATTTACCTTGTGTTGAGGAGTTCGAGTTTGCTGCCATTTCCTACGTGCTTTTTGTTTCTCTTTTACTAAATCTTTCATTTCCTGCGGATATTTTAGATTTTTAAAGCGCGGCATTTCTCTTTGGTACGGGGTGTTTTTCCATGCGGCTTGTTGTACTATATTGACGAAGTTATCTACTGCGTCTTCAAGTTTCAAGTTCGACAGGCGTTTGTAGAGAAACCCTTAATTCAACGTTATTCTCTATATCTTCCTTAAAAGCTTCCCAGTTGGTTTTCCCATTGGTTAGCGGGGGTGGTTTTTCATTTTTAACAAGATTTTCGCTTATAGTGAGAATAACAGCAGAATGATCTGAGAAAAGATCAAAGCTTTCTGTTATGCTAATTTTATTTGAGCGTATTCCTTTGACCACAAAAAAATCAATAAGGTCAGGTATTTTCGATGGATTAGTCGGCCAGTAAGTCGGGTTGCCAGTCGAATGAAAATCTCAATTATTTTCCAATACCGCTTCGTAGAGCATTCGACCCTTTTGAGAGATAACTCTAGGTCCCCAAAAGCTGTGCTTCGCATTAAAGTCACCACCAAGAATAAAATTTTGTTTAAGTAACTTTAGATAAATTCATTCTTTTCGATTTTACATCGTGGAGGACAGTATATGGATGATACATTCAGTACAACATTCTGAGTTCTAACCTGTACACCGATTAATTGCATTGATTCTGCCTCTATTTTTGGGCCTATCGTGTGTTCGATGCATGCTTTTATAAACAAAGATGCCCCACCTCTTGCTTTGTTCGACGGATGAGTTGCGTGGTATTCTAAATATCCATTGATCTTTAAGTTCAAACATGGCTAGGCAACCAACTGAACCCAGAAGACTGGGGTTGGAAATTGAAAGTTAATAGTCTGAAATTTATTAAAACTTTACTCCCACCTACTCCTCAACACTATTCATTGCAATTGCTAAAAAGGTTGTAGTGCCAAATGTGACTGTAAAATAGTCAGGTTGCTGAGTTCTCCAGTGTTTACCAATTGCCAAGGTCAATCTTGCTCAAATGTCCAGTTGAGACAATAGAGGATTTTAATGAAAAAGCCAATGACTCAGCCACATTTGAACAATATATGAACATCCAGCAAGAGGAAGAGGAAGAAGAAGAAGACGTGACTGTTGAAAGTAGACTTTCAAGAGTATGAATCTGATTAAAATATCTAAAAAAAATCAAAACAATAGTTAACCCAATATTCAATAGCAATATCAATAAATCCATATCAATAATAGGGCTTTAGAGCTTCGGCCGTAATTAAGTCATGTCCGGGAACTTTCTTATACTCAAGCTTTCTTATTTCCCTACTTAATTCGGAATGGGTAACATTTCTTTTTATGTAATTTTTCTAAAGCAAATGCTATTGGACGGATTTAAGTCTGAAATAAATGAAATAAATGCTGCTGTGCCCCAAGGTTGGGTTTTGTACCCGAGTGTCTTTATCGTTTTCATTATAGATATCTTAAAGTATCAAATTATTTTGCTGACGGGCGTACCTTTGGCTTTTCTTACACGCAGACTTTTGCACTTGCAGCGAAGAACCCTATTAGCTTAAAGATAATATAATATTATCTGCTATACAAACAGTCGCCATCCCCGGAGACAAAATCTGAGACAACAACCACCTAGATTCTTAGAACATCGAGCCACACATCTTTCCTATCATTCTTTCTCTTCCTTAACCTCACGCACGGGCTATGTTGAAACATTTAAAGGGTAATAATCCCTTGAGCGCATGTAGATTATAAAAAAAAACTGCCATATAACCGATACGTTATTTTTTTTGAAAACGGCTCTAACGATTTTGATTTTAAAAAATCAGTGCAGCGTTTTAGGTACGACCGATAAAAATATTAAAAAATATCTAAAAGGTTTTTTTTGCTTTCGGCTATCTTATAAATGGCTTAACCGATTATTTCGAAATTTCACACGTATATAGGTGTAGGCAGTCTAATACCAATACCAATATTTTTAATTAATATTTTTTTGTATTTTTAAAAGCATTTAAAAAAATAGAATTTAAATTTATATTTTGAAAACTGCTCATTAACTTTATTTCAAAAATTATATTTATATTATAAATATTTATATTAAAAATTCCATAGTTCAGAATTTTGAACTATTTTTTCTTTGATTAAGACGATTTAATCTTTTGATTTTATGTTTATATTATTAAATGTTTAACATTGTTATACCAATTTTTTTTTTTTTTTGATAAAAATTAAAGAAATTTTGTACACATAAGAAATTAAGTAAAAAACGATTTAGATTTTTAATCGAAATCTTTTGCATTCGGTGTTTTGGATCTTCGAGAGTCTTACTCCGCGGCATACACAATTTTATATAACAATATACATAAGTATCTGTGAATATGTAATTCTCAAAAAAATATTTTAACCGTTTCGAATCAATTCTAAAAATAACACAAACAAATATTTTAAATTGTAAGTTAAATTTTATATTCGGTATTATATATAAAAATATACTTGTCTTTGTAAGTTTAAAACCAACGAATAGTAAATAAATATATAAGTTAATAAATATGGATTAAATAATGCAACACATTACTTCTTCTTTATTATAATCAATTGGTATTCCCTTGTAAGTCCATTTATCATAAGAGGTGTGATAAGTTTGCAATATACGGTGATGACCATCAAAAATATATAAGATGTTATTATTACCATATATTTTTTCGTGACTAGAGTCTATTTGAAAAGGCGTTTCTAACACAGTCCATTGGCGTGTCCAAAAATTGTAAATCTCTAACAAATTCTCAAAATTTCCGTCATTGCCGTAACCACCAAGCACACATAAATATCCATTTAATTGTGCCAATTGACTTTCGCATCTAGCCACTTCCATCGGGGGTAATTCAGTTAATTCAGAAGTTCTTAAGTCTACGCATTCGATACTGTTTGTCATTTGATTATCAAAATTATACCCTCAATTTGGCTCTGCTTCAGAATTGAAATTAAAATTTTGCTGTTAAATTGTTCTGGTTTCTGGGGACAAATGGTATTGAAGCCAACTGCATATTAATTCTCTGGTTTCTAGATTATTACAAAGGAGTGTGAAACTGATATTGCACCAATGAAAGTAATTCGAGTAACAGGTGGCCCCGGTTTGTTTGCTCATGTTCAATCCAGGCCACTAAACCCAGAATACTTTGCTTCTCTAGACCTCTAGGACTGTTCTTAAATAGTAGATCCTTTAATTCCATTTCGTCCAGCAGCAAAAACTCTGATTGATTTCTAACTTCCTCGAAGTTGTTGTAAATTATTCTCGACGCGTTTTTCTGAAGACTAGATAATCTCAATTTATTGGCCAAACGTAACTCTGGTTCAGAATATTTTCCTGGAAATTACAACATCCATGAAGTAAGTTCTCCATTTTTAAAAACGCTGCTCTAGGAGCAAAAGTTTCTCTATATTATCGGAGTTGAGCACAATCAAACCCGAATACATGTAATCAATTATCAGTGTTGGACCTTCAATTTCCTGCAATTGAACTTCTTTAATGTTGTGACGAGGGTTGCAATGAAATATTTCGCAAAAATAGTCACTCAATTCAGACAGGACAATTTTGTGAGCTATAAATTTGGTGCCATTTTCGCTAGCAATCACAATAATGTCGAAGAAGTGCATATAATTCATTTAAGAGAAGAAACAACGGCAAACATAATATTATATATAAGAGAGAGAACTCACCATTTACGGTCCACAGATTGTGCACGCGCGACCGTTGCGGTGGTTGGGACTGTAGGCTGTTTTGGTGCCTGATGCGGGGCGCTGGCCGGCGAGGTCCTCGGATGTGGTTGAAGGTGTATTCAGTGTGGGAAGTAAATTAAGAAAAAAAAATTGGATGCTAATGTATGGCGCTGGCGTTTGGGGTGATATAAAAAGCTTATTTAGTTGGCTGTGTGTGGTTAGGAGGGCGCGTGCCATTGAATATTATATAAATGAAATAAGAATCATGGGAAAATAAAAACTAAGTTCTATCAAAATAGAAGATCTTCTTTTTAAGAGTCAATTGAAAGCTCTAACGGAAGACTTAATTAAGAAAGTTATGAAATTATTTAAATATGTTAAGTAATTCTACGTTTCCACCGACCACTAAGCCGAAATTTAAGTAGATTTAGCTAAATCTCCTACAAATCTTGAAGATTTGCCATACACATTTTAATCTTCTCAGATGAAGATTTTAAATAAATCTCATTTATATCTTCAATGGAACTATCCTATTTCCATATCGAAATGCACACATTCATGGGGAAAGTGAACTTTTCTCTTCGGTTGACTCAGATGAAGCTGCCTGTCTCACTTCTACATCATAAGAGAAAATGAAGCGATATATGCATTTTGAATAGTGCTTTCAAAATTAATCTACCTTTGGAGCGGTGAAAACACTTTTTGAGATTAGTAAATCAACAAGAGATTAAAGTTCAGTGAAAACGTAAAGAAAAGCTTTCCCCAATTCCCTAAAGATGATAAAAAAATTTTATTTAAATGTAAAAAGACGAATTGTTTAATTTTTTTTATTTTGTCAATTTTATCGCCGTTGTCAATTTTATTATTACAGCAGGCGGAGATTTTGTGTCGAATCCTCCTGCAATCGCCTGATGGTATAACCCATCAAGCAGCTAAGCAATAGAAATTTGGTGCTCCAGAGAGTTATTTTCGGAATCAATACTCAGTTAGAGTTGTATATTCCCAGCAACTCTTGTAAAAGTCGTCCAGCAAATGGGTTTTGATTATGTTAAAAGCAATCTTAGCGTTAAGAACTTTTATTTTTGTTGAATACAGAATTCGTGGGTCTTTTATACATTTTTTAAAATTTTAATAGTGGATTTTAATTGCTCATACGAACATCGAGTTGTTAATGCCTTATCATCATCAAACTCGAGCTTAAAATGTCTATAAGAAACTTCTTTACTTTGAATAATTCCAGATATTTCAGTTCCTTTTCAAATTAAGGCTTACATAAAGCTTTCGATTACCTCCTCTACGGTTACTGTTTCCTCATCGAAAATTTTATATATAGAGTTTGTTGTTGTTGTTGTTGTTGTTGTTGTTGTTGTTGGTGTTGTTGTTGGTGGTATTTTTGTTGTTGTTGTGGTTGTTGTTGTTGTTGTTGTTGTTGTTGTTGTTGTTGTTGTTGTTGTTGTTGTTGTTGTTGTTGTTGTTGTTGTTGTTGTTGTTGTTGTTGTTGTCTCATCATCTGATGTATGATTATCATTTTAAAATGATGTTGTATCTGAATGAGTACTATTGTGTAAATTCTTACCGTTTGTAAAGTGTAACAAACGAACGATTAGGTAAATTCAATGAAAACGAAATATTGTCAGTTATGACATTACGATGAGAGCGAAGCAGAAAAAAAATTCTTTCTGTCTGTCCGTCTGTTTGTACGAATGAATAGATACCTACAGCCCAAACCGTTGGGCCGAATTGCTTCAAAATTTGTATATATAGTTTTTTAGGTATTGTACAGAGAGGAAATTAAATTTTTTTTAGCTCAAAAAATAACGGTACCTGCCATATAACTGTTACGTTAAAACCTATTTTTCTCGAAATCGTCTCTAATGATTTTGATTTTTAAATCAGTGCAGCTTATTAGATACGACCGATCATATAGTTGAAAAAAAAATTTTTAATTTCTAAAAACGGTACTTTCCATAGGACCGTTTTTATTGCTTCTTTCGAAATTTAACACATATATAGGTGTAGGTATTCCAATTTATACTAAATACCTATATTTTTAATTAATGTTTTTTTGTATTTTTAAAGCATTCACAAAAACAAATTAACCAATTTATATTTTGAAAACTGCTCATTAATGTTTTTAGAAAATAATAGTTTTATGTGTATTTGCTGAATACCTATGAATTGACGTTTTTGATATTTTATTGAAAAATGTTTTCAAAAAGTTAAAAAAAAAACTTTTCAAAAACCGCTGGGCAGATTTAAAATTTTTTTTTTCTAATAAATTCAAATTTATTAAAAAATAAAATGGTGTAATTTTTTTGAGCTCAAATTAGTTTAAGTATTTATTTCAGAATTTCGAATTAATTTTTCTTTGATTAAGCCGATTTAATATTTTGTTTTTAAATTTATTTTAATATCTAAGATTGGCATACCAAGTTCTTTTTTAAAAAACGAATTATAATAATTTTGTAGGTATACAAAAATTTAAGTAATAAACGACTTTGAATATATATTTAGATTCTTAATAGAAATCTTTTGCACACAATGTGATCGAACATAAGAGTAAGTTCGTCCGATCTACTCGTGTATTTTATTTTTTATTGGAATGCGATCATGTTTCTTGCTAAGTCACCATATTGCGACACATGAGCTGTTACACCATAACAGTTAACTAGTGATTTTCCTGGTAGAACGACAGCTGCTGCTGTAAAAAAAATAAATTGTTTCTATTTTTTTTTGCAATTTAAATATCTATTCTTTCTTCTTTTCAGATTTAAAATGTCAAGTTTGACATTCTTGAAGCGAAAATATATATTCGAGTGCGATCACCACGCAGCAAATATTACGAAGAAATTCCAGAAATTTTATGAAAACATGAAGTTAGTCGACATTATTTTGATTGCAGGAGAAAATAATATATTGATTCCAGCCCATAAAATTGGAAATATTTTTCATGGCAACCCTCAAGCTCAGTGAAGTCAAATTAAAGGAAATCAAAGGAAACTTAAGCTGATAGCTGATTTTATGTATTAGGGTGAGATTGAGCTCAGCTTCGATAATGCTGAAAAACTTTTGCGAGAAATTTACTCTATGGCTGCTGTGATTTTCTGGAAAAACGCTTAAACATTAAATGGATCTAGTGTTTAACGACAATCACTGCATAGGCCCAAAGGAGCATTTGTTTTTGTGCTTAGTGGCGTGAATTGAACATGATCAAATAAATAGGAGCGATCTATTATTCGTGTTTCTTCCAATGGTGCGATATAAATTTCTCAAGCCAAATTCATAATTAAAAACAGAAGCCTCGCGTCGCTTATAAGACTCTTGAAAACTGCTAATTTATACACGGTTGGATTCAATACCATTTATGTTCAGAATCTGGGACGGTTGAACAGAAAAATCAATCCAGTAATTTTTTTAAGTCTGCCGTTGATGTTAATTAACTTCTGTAAAACTTAAAAATAAAACTTATATTTTAATTTTTTTTTTTTTTAATTTCCCGAATATTCAATTTTTGTTTAAATACATTAATTAAAATTTAATTCACAAAATAAAATACTTTTTCTTTTTTTATAATTATCCCAAAATGTCAAACACTTCTTCCCGGAATATATGTCATGATTCAGTAATTTTTGAGGCTTGGAAAATTTTCCAATGTATACATATATATTTCAATATTTATGTACCCAAAATTAGTTGTTCCTTAAAGTAAATCATATGCCTGCTTTAGACTTGGAAACACATATTAATTGCAGTATTGAAATCTGACACATATTTCACGAGCATTTATTTATAACTCTCCTGCTGTGCAAAACCCACGTAAGGAAATTGGCGCAAAATTTTACTCGATTTAGTAATATGTTAAATCATTTTTAGTATGAAACTAGGCTAAAAAGAGGATTTAGCTAATTTTAAACCAGATTAGTATCGTAGTATTTTCTTAACATTTTACTAAAATTAAAATCACAAAATGGCTATTTTATTTTTTTAGTATCGTACTAAATCCATATGCCACTTTGACATTTACAAACGTCAAAAAGTTCTGTTCGCTTGCTTTTTTGCACTATCTTAGGCGTGATTAGTAGTAGTTTATGAAGAAAATAGATTTAGTATAGTGCTAGTTAAAAGTGTTTAAAATTAGGAAAATATTAGTAAAGTGCTTAAGTATTAGCAAACTGTTAAGTATTATCGTGCTAAGCCCATAACATCAGACTGTTTAAAATTTTGTGCCATTGATTTCTAAAAAAGTCAGTCGGTACAGAGTGCAAATATCGTGGCCAACAAGCTGGCAATTCAGCTATCATCATAGAAACGCACCCTTTGTATATCCATGTCATATTTATTATTACGCTAAAATGGGAAAATTGGTCCATTACCACAAAATGTTCCAGCTCCCACACATGTGCTTATCCGGTCAACAACCACAAATTCGATCGGAACTAGGTCACGGAATAAAGCATTTCCATACTTATTGAGATTACTGTATTCCAATAATGAAAAATAAACAAAAAAAAACATTTTAAAATTCAATATACGAGTTATAAAAATAAATACCTAAATTCTTAAGCTAAAATTCTAAATTCTAAAAATAAAATCTTATATCGTTAAAATATTCTTAAACATTAAAATTAAATTAAAATTTTTATTAAAATGTAAACTGTGAGTGAAAAAATACAAGGAAAAAAATAGACCTAACTGTTGTTGTCTTTAAGAAAAAGAGTTAGACGACTATTCACAAGAAAGTGTTTTATTAAAGTGACAAATTAATATTAAAAAAAAAAAATATGTGGTCAAAATATAAATATAATTAAAGGTGAATATTTAATGTTATTTAAATTGAAGTAGAGACGGCGGAGTTCAATAATATTGTACTCTTATAAGTGTTGGCATCATTCTAATTGCTACAATAACTCATGCTTCAATATATACTCTCTCAACACTACTTAATAACCCAGAATGTTAAACAAAAAAAATATTTATAATAAATTAAATTCAAAAATATAATTTCGAGATTATTAAATAGATTATTATGTTTAGGTAGAGAGCTAGGGTTATCAGATTGAAAATGACGAAAAATGGGACATCACGAATTTTCTAGGGGGCCAAGTGTTCAAAAAAACGCGTTTAAAAAAATTTAACATATTAAAAACAGTTTAGAAATTAAACAATCTCAATATTAAATGTTCAACTTATATTAGTTGACGGGATAGTGATAACCTATCACTTCTGTCGGTCGTCCCGAGACGCACATGTTTTTTTTTTGTTTTTTTTTGTTAAGTCCAAACTCAAAATGACATTTCAACACTATAATTTCCTTATGTATGCTCTATTCAACCTATAAGAGCGTTTATCTTATAATGGCTCTATTTAACTTTGCATAAGTTTTATAAATTAGAATTTCGAGCATTATAAGGAGTGCATAGCGGTTTATACTCGCTTTCATGTAATTACAATAATTTATATTGTAAGTAATTTTACAAAATATTTTAACTACACTTACTTAGTTATGCTTAAAAACAATCAATGTTTGGTAATACTAAGGTTTTCAATAAATAAATAGAAATACAAAATACAATAAATTTATAATTTCATAGTGGCAGAGTAACAAAATTTTCCAGCCTCGACTTTGCCAGGGGGTCATTTTCTTGGTCTCATGCTTCTATTCAAAGACTTTAGCAGTTGGGGTTGTACTCCAAATTGTATTCCTATTAGCTGATATATCCACCATTTCACAATAAATCTTACTGATGTTGAACGTACATTCTTCGGACCAAAATCGGATAAATCGACAGACTTATCCATTGTAAAAATACGGAAATATTATCAAAAATGTATAATTGAATAATACAATTTTATGACCACACATGTTTTGTGATAACTCTCTATTTTAAAATATGCTTTTCAGACACTCCATTGGCATGTTGCAAAATTGAAAATCTCTACCAAATCCACAAAATTTAGGTCTACACATTGGACGATGTTTACAACAAATTTACTACCGAATTTACAACATCCAACTAAGAATAGTTTTTCATCAATGCCAATCTTTTCATTACCATAATCATATTCTTTTATTTTTGATGAAAGAGCTGTGTTCTACTCTTGATGAACCAAGTCTTCAATGTTTACATTATAACTATACATTTCTAAGTCCTTTCGCTTATTCAAACCAATAGCTGCTAGAACTTCATTGTTTCGTTGTTCAATTTGCTAAAGGTTCAATGGTATTGAAGCTAGGGCTGGCAACGAGACCGAGACTAGTCTCGGTCTCGTCTCGGTCTCGGTCTTATCAACGAGACGAGACTCCTTTAAAAGTACCGAAGACGAGACCGAGACGAGAGCGAGACGAGACCGTATTTTTGGTACCGAAATTCGACGAGAGTCTCGCTGGTCTCCGCGGTCTCGGTGGTTTGGTTTCGGTATTCGCTATAAGAAAATTTTGTTTTTATTTCATTATTGCTTAGTATATAATCATGTTCAATTTTTATAATATTCACAAGTTTTTTTTTTGCGAAATATTATATACGCGTTAACATATTAAACCATAATGTATGTACATAGTTATACAGATATAGGCGCATTGCGAAAATCCAGAGAACAATACGTACGATTTAGGTATGCATGGCGTTGCTTCCTTTTGGGTGACATTTGGAAAAAAATATTGTCAAAACGTCAAAATATAGTTCGTTGCCTAACTGTCAAGCCATGAGCTGTCAAAATCCCATGAAGGATTTCTCCGATTTAAATGGATTAAAAAATCTCTACAAAAGTCAAATTTTACCTCAGAAAATTATAAATTTTTCGATTTAATTTATTGCTCCGTTAAAAGGTGATTTAAGGCCTTTTGGGTGAGGTTTGAAAAAAAAATATTTAAAAAACGTCAAAATATACAGTCCTATTCTGTTAAACGTTCACGTGAATATTTGTATTCTGCTATCCGACGGAAAAACCTAATTGTTTCAAAAAGTATATAAATTTCAATCAAAAATTAATTTTAACAATTAGATTCTCTTAAGAATTAAACAAAAAAAATATTAGTAAAGCTTTCGACTCAAAAGATAGAAGACATTTGAAAATATCTAAATAGTGAAAAATTGAGTGAAATATTCACGTGAATCGACAGATAGCAGAATAGGGCTGATAGTTTATTGCCTACCTGCCAAGCCATCAACTGTCAATTTCATTGAAGGATTGCTCCGATTTAAATGGATTAAAAAAACTGTACAAAATACAAATTTTATCTTGGAAATACGGCTCTTCAAAGTTGTCTGATAACGTTACTTCACAGCCTATTTTTTTACGTTATCACACACCTTTGAAAACTAAATTAGCACAAAATGTAAGCCATTCGGAGCGCTTTCATAAGCTAGTTGCTTAAAATTCAACTTAAAATCATAGTTTTCGATTTACACAAGTAAAACTTACTCGTTTCAAGTGAAGTTTATGGCCTTAGCTTCATGGACTTACGTACTGCAGAACAAAATTTCTAGTTTATGATTTGTTTAGCATAGGCAACGTACAAGGATATATCAATATTAGATTCATGCATAATTGACAAGCACAATAAAGTTGGATAGGACGTGCAGATGCCAAGTTTGACCGAATTCTTGAGATCTATATTATAAGTTGATTTTCACCAAGTTTCCCAAGCTTGGTTTTTTTTCTATGGGTTTTGACAGCTAAATGTGAAAATTTGTACCAATTCGTACGATTTTTAACGTTAGCAAACACTAAAATCGGAGCAGTCCTTCAATGGATTTTGACAGCTCATGGCTTGACAAGTAGACAACATACTATATATTGACGCTTAGATAATATTTTTTTCCAAATGTCATACAAGAGGCTTAAAATCAACTTTTGTCGGAGGAAAAAATTTCGAGGTAAAATTTGAATTTTGTAGAGGATTTGTAATCCATCTAAATCGGAGCGATGCTTCGATGGATTTTGACAGTTCATGACTTGACAGGTAGGCAACTTACTATATCTTGACATTTGAGCAATATTTTGTTTTCGAAATTTCACCTAAAATGTGTAAAATCAACTTTTTAGGGAGCAATAAATTAAATCGATAAATTTCGATTTTTTTTAGGTATAATTTGAATTTTGTAGAGGTTTTTTTAATTCATTTAAATCGGAGACATCCTTAAATGGTTTTTGACAGGTCGGGGCTTGACAAAAACAGTTAATTTATTTTTTAAGAAATCGAGCGTTGTATGTAGGTACTCTTTTTTTTTAATATTTTATTTGTTTTTGTTATAAAATATATTTACTTACACAATTCTTCCAAAATGTTATTTCCACTTAACTCAAAAGACAAAACAGACTCACGAGTTTGTTTTATACATTTTCCCGCATTTTCTTACCGACGAACTGCTGAGATACCACAACCATACTCTATATTTGCAATCCGAACAATGCTTCTTATCTTTACTTACATCTTTTTACTACCAAAAAAAAACACGAAAGAAACCAAGACTAAGGATGATACCAAGACCGAGACCGAGACAAGATCGCACATTAAAATTTTCTCGAGAAAAAGGCGAGCCCAAGGCCGAGACGAGACTTGGTTAGGCGAGACATGGAGCGAAACCGAGTCGAGACTGAAATTTTTCGATTTTGACGAGACCGAGACGAGATTAACAAAAGTCTCGCCTGGTCTCGTCTCGTTGCCAGCCCTAATTTGAAGCCAATAGCGTACTGATTTGCAGATTTCTGGAGAATGGCATTTGGCATTTAATTTTAAAACGTTGCCCTTTTTCGTTATATAATGATATCGCACCATTGAAAGGAAATCGGATATTAGATGTCCCCGATTTATTTTTATCATGCTCAATCCAATCCACCAAAGGACTACATCCGAATCGTCTTCAAATAGTATATGCATCACTTCAGTTTCGTTGAGGAGCAAGATTCCGGTTGTTTCCTCACTTCCTCGAAGTTATTATAAATTATTTTCGAACATTTTTCTCCAAGTTCAAATAATCTGAAATGCTTGGCCAAACGTAATGATTCCCGGCAATTGCTCTGGTTTAGATTCTTTTCCAGGAAATCAGAACGTCCAATGAGTAAGCTGTCTATTTTTAAAAACTGTGCTCCAAGGAAAAGTTTCACAACATTATCCGAGCTCATCTCGATCGTACCCCAATAAATAAATTCGATTATCAGCTTGAGTATCGAACCTTCTATTGGCTTCAATTTCACTTCGCTTGCGTATGAAATTGTAGAGTTGTCATTAAATGTTTCCCAAAAATACTTACTTAATGCAGAGAGGACAATTCTATGAGCTGCAGTTGGGATGTTTTTTTCTCCAGCAATCAAAATAGTGTCGACTTACTTCATGCTTTCATAAATTTCTACTCGAAAATATATTTTTGACTTGTAGAACTTTTGACGTTGCCATTCCTAATCTGAAAGAAAGAAATTATATTTAAATTGAAGACTAGAAAATAAAGACTGTAAAAATTACCTTACTGTCGTCTAAGATTCATAAGTTGTTCGGAATATTAAATTAATTGACCGGTAAAAGGCAAAAGTTTAAAAAAATTTTAAGACAATACAAAAAATACACAATAAAATACGGTATATATCTTGGTGTATCGAATATGATCGAATGACTGAATATTTCCGAAAAAAAATCAATTTATTCAAGAAATTATTAAAATTTTACTCAACATGTACATGATCTTATAGCTATACAATTTTTATTCTTTTAGATCTTAAACATAAGTGAATTTATTTACGTTCCTTTAATTGCATGATATTTTGCATGTATGTAGTTTTAAACTTAGCGCGTTTAAATTTTTAGACTCAATTCAAATATATTATGTATGTTTAGTATGTATATTTTTTGTTTTTCTAATTATGCAACAAGTTGATTATCTTTCTAGTTTTCGTTTCTTGTTTACTTCGTTGAAAGGAGTATGTGAAGGTACGTTACTTTTTGAAAGCTAAGACTAGCAGGGCATATTTAGTTCATTTAAGAGAAGAAACAACGGCAAATATAATAAAGGGTTATCCATTTTGCGGTTTCAAAAGTAAACGTAAATAAAACACACATAAAATATTTTTATTTTTCATGATATTTCTTTTTTATTATAAAGTTTGAACGTTGACATTATGTGCGAAACACTACATCATTTAAATGACCACCACGCGAATTGTTGCAAGCATCGATTCTTTTGAGGTAATTTTCGACCACTTTTTGACACATATTGGGCAGTATCTCAGCCATAACTTGACGAATGTTGGTTTTCAAGTGCTCAACAGTTAAAGGCTTATCTGCATAAGCACGGTCTTTCGCGTAGCCCCACAAAAAAAAGTCCAGCGGTGTCAAATCGCATGATCTTGGTGGACAGTTGATATCGCTACGACTAGAAATAACGCGGCGAGGGAATGTCTCTGGCAATAAAGCCATATTCGCTCGAGTTGTGTGGCATAAGGCACAGTCTTGTTAAAACCACTTATTCTCCAAGTCATATTCTTCAAAACCAGGGAAAAAAAGTCGGTTATCATATGATCATAACGCTCCGAATTGACGGTAACCGTCGTTCCATCGTCATTTTCGAAGAAGTAAGGTCCAATCACACCTCCGGACCAAAGAGCGCCCAAAACAGTCACTTTTTGTGGATGTAGTTGCCTCTCTTCTATTACCTGAGTATTCTCAAAACTCAAAATACGACAATTTTGTTTAGTAACATACCCACCGAGTGAGAAATGTGCTTCGTCGATAAAGAAAATTTTGTTCGAAAAGGCGGCGTCCACCGCCTGTTGTTCAAGCTCTCATTCGACGTATCTACGACGTGGTGAATGGTCAGCTGGTTTCAGTTGTTGTGTGAGATGGACTTTATATGGATGTAGGTGTAGATCCAAATGCAAAATACGCCATAATGTGCCGTAAGACAGTCCTAATTCCTGAGAACGACGAGGAATCGACACATTCGGGTCTTCGGCAACACTTTCACTTACAGCAGCGATATTTTCAGTGGTACCAGCGAAACAATGATGCACAGGCCTTACAATATCTGTAACCAATCCAGTCTCTTCAAATTTCCTCACAATTTTGCAAATTGCTTGCGTAGTTGGACGATTATGTAAACCATTATCTCCTCTTAAAGCACGATATGTGGTTGTGGCAGAATCACCATTTTTGTAGTAGGTTTTAACAATTTTTATGCGTTGTGCGATAGTTAAGCGATCCATTTTCGTAAATGTCAGACTTTCAAATGAAAAAAAAAAATTGGTTTAACAACGTGGTTTGACAGATGTCGAATTCCAGCCCTATACTTTTGAAACCGCAAAATGGATAAACCTTTATTAAATATAAGAGAGAGAACTCACCATTTACGGCCCACAGATTGTGCAAAATTTCTTAATTCCGTCGTCTCTCGGAGATGCTGAAAATAAGTTAATTGAAATATACCGCAACCTCTTGCCAACCTTTTGTTATCAACTTGTACGCTATTTTATCCAAGACATGAGCCTTTCTTTTGACTTGCTCTTTTTTTTTGTAGATTTAAACTTGCATTACTTTAACTACATTAAAAATTACTTTTACTGGATATAAATAACTAAAAATTAAAAATTGAATTCAAATTAAATCTCAAGCAAGTTCTTTTTTTTCTCAATTTAATTAGAACTTAATCAGTTCATTGCATTATGAAGGGCAGAAATAAGCACAATCTTTTTGTTTTGTTCGTCGTCTGTTCTTCGACGACTGTGTGATATTTCTGGCATTGTTTTAGCCCCTTTGGGGCTGCAGGGGGTCAAATCACCATAACCAGACACGCATGCCAGGAGATAGACCAGACTTTCCTTTATTTCTCGATCTTTACAAATGCAATGGGCAATGGGTTTAGGTAGCGTTCGTTGTGAATTTGGCAGCTTCTTGAATGAGCAGAAGTGATAATTCCCCTATTTTATGCATGGATGGCTTAGATGAAACCCGGGCACGTGGGCTTAGATTTCTACACGTTACTAAATATAAGAAAAAAAAATTGTTACAATCAAACATGACATTACGATCATAGAGAACACGAAAACAATAGGCCCCGCAATTCGGTCTGTCTGTCTGTCCTCGAGTCAGCAGCCTATAGGGTTGGATGGATTTGCTTCAAACTGGGTACATATTGTTTTTCCGGTAATATGCCCACCACATTTTTTCATTAAATAACGGAAGTTTTTTCCAAAAACAAAAATCTTATATATAAAAAAAAACTTCTTATATAAATAATGCCAGGCCATGGGCAAAAAAAAAAATTCCAATTTAATGATTAGGAATTCTAGTCTTGTTGGATATAGTTCACACTAGATGTTCTTCACGAAATCTATGTAAGATGAACTGAACTTGGCAAAAATTGCGTATTGACAAAGGTCCTTACTAGTCAACTGCTGAGTCCATGTGAGATCGCCGGGACGAAACGCCAATTTTTGTTGGACTATAGGCCGTTAAAAGCTATTTTGAATCAATAATTCAACAAGTCCAAATATTATAGTGCTAAGTCTTCTACTTGGCTGATGTATTTCAGTAGTATATAGAATTTGTATTATTAAAAAAAAAAAAAACTTCTTATAAAAATCTTATTTTTCTCGAAAGCGAGGCCTACGATTTTTATAAAAAAAAAAAAAAACAGTTCATTAGAAGAGTTACCTTTTGGTATTTTTTTTTTTTTTGAAAAAAAATGATTATTTTGTGTACCTCTACTCTAGTAGAACCCAAATTGAAGAAGATATTTATGACCTATAGTCCAAAATGCTTTTCGACCAGGCTCGATAGTTGGACTCATCAGTTAGATGCTATCGTACCCTTCTAAGACACAATATTTGTTGGTCAATGATTACAGGATTTACACACTACAAATTATATTTTTTAGGGGAATTTGGAAAAATTCGGCCACCTAAATGTATGTTAAGTCCGTGTTCTGGCCAGTAATAATATTAAAGAAAACAAATACAATAACTACGTAAATATTATTTTTGTTTTTGTTTTTGTGGACTGTGTGCATAAAAACCAAATTGAAATATTATCTATATCTTATATTATAATCTCTTCAATTTGGCTTTTATCCACACAGTCCACAAAAACAAAAATAATATTTAGGTATTGTTTTTCTTTTCTTCAATATTACCTGTAGTTTTTTGGTTTTCGATTTTCTGGAAAACAGTTAATTTAATTTTTTTGAATTTTTTTATGATCCTGGAAAGTTTTAACACTATTTTAATCTACAATTTAAAAAAAAATCATTTTTTTTGGAAATTAAAAAAAACTTTATTTTTTTGAAAACTCAAAATTTTGAAAACCACTCAATCATTTTTTTCGAAACTTCGTATTTGGTAGTTTTTTCACATTCTCGTGAAAAGTTAAAAAACATTATTTTCATAAAATATTAAAAACTCTTAAGAAAAAAATGTATTTGTCAAAGACGGCTCCAAGAATTTTTATAACTAAAATACTCGACTAGATCTTACGAACTTGCTCTTGTAGCTAAAAACTTTTGTGTGGCTAACCACTGTTATCCTATGCAGGTTTAAAGCCGATGTAGGTAAGAATACCTTAATTCTTTATATAATGAATTGTGGAATACATGATTCAAGGAATAGTTACTTAGACACCTAACTACAAATGAATATTTAAATGGATTTGAATTATGTAAATTAGGAGGGTAATATGTACCTACCTACATTAGTGAAATGTACCTACAAACATATGTATATAATGAAAGGGCATAGTTAATAGGTGGGTAAAAATCGTTTTTTAAACTTACAAAAACTGCCAAAACCATCACTTTAATCAGTTTCAGTTTATCAGTAAACGAAGAACGCCATTAGATGCCACGGATCAATGAAAATTTTATAAAAAAATATAGCGAAAATTGTAGGACGGATTTTGAGGAAATCCTGTTTTTTTATTTTTAGTTTTTTGAAAACAATTGTTTTTTTCAAATTTTGGTATGCAGTTTTTTAAAGTTTACATGTGATTATAAAATTATTTTGTTTGATTAGTTTTAAAAATATTAAAAATGAATTTTAATTTAATTAAAAAAAAAGTTATTTAAAATTTTGATATGCAGAATTAGTTTGGATACCTAGTTCTTCTCAGATATAAAATTTGACAGCAATACAATGTACAGTTACCGAGATAGCCAAAAATTAAAAAACCGATATACGAAAAGTAGCGTTAATAGACTTTTCCCGAAAACTTGATTCATATCGAATGTTAGCTATTACCAACAAAAAAAATCTCAAAATTTTTTATCAAAATCGTTGAAGCCGTTTTCGAGAAAAATAAGATTTTTCCTTAAGGTCATATGGCAGGTACCGTTATTTTTAGGCCTAAGAATAAATTTTCAATTTCCCCTCTGAGGAATGCCAAAATAATCACACACACCAAATTTGAAGATAATCGCTTACGCCGTTTAGGCTGCAGTTCGTTATACATGCAGACGGACTGACAGACTGACAGATATGCATTTTTTGTCGATCACTTTTTTAGGCTTCTCTGTGATCGTAACTTCATGCTTAATCGTTAGAATTTTTTTTTAAGGAATGAATAACTTGCCTTATAGTAGCTATAATCGCAAGTAAAAAATGTATGTATCTATTCTTAAATTAGTATAGTTGGCTTTGGGTATACAATTTTTTTTATTTTGCGTACGTACTTAAGAACTCTACCTCCCGTAGAATCACTTTTAATATTTTTGCGACTTTCTCGCAAATGCTCCTTAAAAGTGTTAATAATAAATAAATAATCAAATTTCAAACAAAAAATTCGATAAATTTCGAAAATTTCGATACAATTTTAATAATTTAATAAAAATAAATATTTTTTTTGTTTTTTTTTTTAAATCGATTTTTTAAAAACCAGATACTGATTTGTTTTGAAATTTGAATTTTATATGTACAGTAATAATACGAAACACAGATTTTTTGATAAAAAAATAATTTAATTTTTCATCGTAGTCTCCCTTGAGCTCTATACACTTTGTCCAACGCTTCTCCCATTTTTTTATCCCTTCCAAAAAAAAAAATGATTTGTCGAGGTCCTCAAAATAGGCCTTTGTTTGCGAGATGACTTCATCATTGGAGTCAAATCTTTTTCCACCAAGCCATTTCTTCAGGTTTGGGAACAAGAAGTAGTCGCTCGGAGCCAAATCTGGTGAATAGGGTGGATGAGGGAGCAATTCATAGCCCAATTCATGGATTTTTGCCATGGCAACTGCATATGTGTGCACCCTTGCATTGTCTTGGTGGAAAAGAACTTTTTTCTTGGCCAAATGAGGTCGGTTTTTTTTTTAAATCGTCATTGAATCGGTCCAATAAGTTGGCATAATATTCCCCATTGATTGTTCTTCCCTTTTGAATGTAGTCAATGTGGATTATCCCGCGTGCAATCAAAAAAAACAGTCGCCATAACTTTATTGGCTGACAAACCCACCTAGGCCTTCTTTGGCGCCGATTCACCCTTAGAAACCCACTGGTTTGACTGTTGTTTGGTCTCTGGTGTGTTGTGATGGATCCATGTTTCGTCCACGGTTACAAAACGGCGCAAAAACTCCTCCATATTGCGATTAAACAACGCCAAACCTTCCTGTGAAGTTGTTACACTATTGCGTTTGTGGTCGACTGTGAGCAAACGCGGCACTCATCTTGCGGAAAGCTTTCTCATGTCCAAGTGATCATTCAAAATTGATACCACTGAGCCATGCGAGATCCCTACGGTTTCCACAATCTCTCGCACTTTCAATCTTCGGTCGGCAAACACCATATCGTGAATTTTTTCGATTGTTTCGGGTGTAGAGACCTCAACTGGGCGTCCAGGACGTTCGGCATCTTCAGTGCTTGTACAGCCACAACGAAATTCAGTAAACCACTTTTTTACCATTGAAATCGATGGTGCAGAGTCCCCATAGTATTTATCAAGCTTAGCCTTGGTCTCGGTAATGGTTTTTTTTTCGCAAGAAATAATGCTTAATAAGCACACGAAATTCACTTTTTTCCATTTTCTCCTCAAATTAGTGAGTAGTCTGATAAAAATAGCTGTCAAACACAAACTTACTGACGCAGCAAGTTTAAATTTTGACAGGAGTCAACTGACAGATGCCTGTCGAGAGGAGCAGTGTTGCTGTTTCAGTAAAGAGGTCAGAAATTCAAAAAGGACTTATTGACCCGCCCGTAGCTCCAAATTGGCAGTTTAAATTTTTTTCAAAAAATGATTTTTGATTTTTTTTTTATATATCCTTATTTATCAAGGAATTCAATAAATAATAATTTCTTAGCAATATAAAATAAAATGCACGACTGGATCGTACGAACTTGCTCTTGTAGCTAACAACTTTAATGTGGCTAACCATTGAGGTTTAGTTAGTTAGGTGTAGTTATCCTATGTAGTTTAGAGCCTATGTAGGTAAGATTACCTTGATTCTTAGTATAATGAATTGTCGAATTGATGATTCAAGGAATAGTTACATAGGTACCTACCTACAAATGTATATTTAAATCTAAGTTATGGATCTTAACTATGTGAGTTAGGAGAGTAAAATGTATGTACATACATACATAGATGGAAACTAAGTATGTAAACATGTACATATAATAATGAAAATGAAGGATGTAGGTGGTAGGCAGCTATATGCATATAACTTTATAATTTAGATTAACTATGCATACATAAGATTCATGTGATTTTTAAAGCACATATTTATACATAAATGTATGAGGGCCTACATTGTATTTAGTAATCAGTGGTGTAGGCAAAAATTCGTTAAAATTGAATAATAATAAAGTAGAAATACATGGATAATACACACAGTTAAATGTATTTATATTGCTTAGTCGTTAAAGTTTGAGAAAAAACATAGATGCGAGTTGAATTTATGGATAAATTGATTTATATCAAAAAAAATCAAAAACCCTTGGAGCGGTTTTTTAATAAATTAAATTCTTATGTATAAAATTTTAAAAATATTTTGAGAAAAAAAAATTCGAAACGCCATTTTGAAGATATTATTAATATACATATAAAATTCAAATTAAAAAAAAATTCTGTGTATGGTTTTTGAAAAATCGATTATTCAAAAAAAAAAAATATTTGTTTATTTTTTAAAAATCGAAAAACTTTTTTTTGGAAAATTGGACTACGCAGTCTTATTAACAATTTGAGGAAGCATTTGCATACAAAAATTTATTTTAATCGGTTTGTCCAATATTGGGAAAGTCGAAAATATGAAAAGTGGTTCTATGGGAAGTACCGTTAATAAGTACACAAAAAGAAATATTTTTATACTTAAAAGTGAACTGTACTTATTAAGAACACACAATTTTTTTTATAAAAATTCTTATAGCCGTTTTCGAGAAATAAATTTTTTCCTTAACGGTTTCTTAACATTTGTATGGAAGGTACCGTTGTTTTTTATTTTAGAATTTTTTTTTTTTAAATATTCAAGATTATGTCAAGAAACCACCAAATACGAAGTTTTAAAAAAATATATTGAGACGTTTTCGAAATTTTGAGTTTTCAAAAAAAATTTATTTCCAAAAAATCAAATTAACCGTTTCCGAGAAAATCGAAAAACAAAAAAATGGTTCTACCAGAGGTACCAAAAAGAACAATTTTTTTCCAAAAAAAAAATTATCAAAACGTACCGTTTCCCTTCGTTAATCAACTGATTTTTGTTATAAAAATCACTGGAGCCGTTTTTGAGAAAAATAAGATTTATGTTTTCGGCCGAAAAAAAAAATTTATGGGAGCTACTGTTATTTGTCGTCATAAAAAAATGAAAAACCCTGTGGGCATATTAGCGAAAAAACAATATATACCAAGTTAGAAGCAAATCTATCAAAGCGTTTAGGCTGTAGACTCGAGGACAGACAGACAGACTGAAAGAATAACAGACAGACAGACAGACGGAATTGAGGGACCCACTTTTTTCGTGTTCTCTATGATCGTAATGTCATGTTTGATTGTTAGAAAAAAAAATTTTCTACGAATACATAACTTGCCTTATAAATAGTACTTATAATCGCAAGTAAAAAACTAAAAACAAAATATTGTTTTCCTTTAATTAATAGGTGCCTATAATTGTAGATTTTTGGGGTGCCGATAATTGTAGTCGGGGGCTAATAATTGCATCTTTTAGCAAGCTTTTTTTAATATCCCATTTTAACCTCTTTTTTAATTAACAAATAATAATAATTGTGGTGGCCGTGGCGAGATAGTTGTGTGTTCGCCTGTCAACCTCATGGTCACAGGTTCGATCCCTGCCGTGGTCTATGTCTTCTTATTTTGCCGTTAAAAAACAAATAAATATCATACAATGAATTGCTGGTTTACCATTACATGCTGTTTAGGCATAGAACTAACAACATGTGATTGAGTAAAACTAGTATACCGATAAAATATGACAAAGAATACAAACAAAATGAATGCTAAGGGACATAGATAAATAAGACACGGAAATTTCTCCGCATTAGTTCAGCCGCCATCCCTGGACATAAAATCTGAGACAACACCCACCTACAGTCTCCGAATATCGCGCCAAACATCTTTCCTATCATTCTTTCTCTTCCTTAACCTCACGCCCGCGCTGTGTTGAAACATTTAAAGGGTATTCATAACCCCTTGAGCGCGTGTAGATTATAAAAAAAAAAAGAAATAAATATAAATAAACAAGGAAAATTCTATATTAAAATTTAGAATATTTTTAACTTTTTAATTGCGAAAATTAAGCGCATTTAAAATTGAAAAATCCTTAAGGGTGCCAATAATTGTAACCGTTACGCTATACGTCCCTAACTTACATAATTTAGACACAGAATATAGATTTAAATATGCATTTGCAGGTAGGTATATACTTATGTAACAATTCATTATTCTAAGAATAAAGGTAATCGACTACCTGCCTACTAAACGGCCTCAATGGTTAGCTACATTTACTTTGTTAGATACAAAAGCAATTTGAATATGCTTCAAAGGATTTAGAATGAAACATTTAGTTGAAGAGACACATACATATCATTTGCGCTTTAGTTGTATACACGAATTAATATAGGACTTGTTCTAAACCGAAAATTCTTAGGAGCTATGGCTATTTTAATTATTGCTTATATAATTTATTTATGTTTTCAATAAAGTTTTGATAATAATAATAATCAATATTCGAATTTAGCCTGGATTTTCATAATGTTACCCTCCATACACTATAAAGATTCTGAAAGGTAAACGCCTTTTTCTATCAGGAACATCGATTTTGAAATTGCAGATACAGCTAGGTATTTAGAAATTACTCTTCTAGTGTACCCCAGGCTATAGATTTAAGTGGGTTTTCCCTAAAACACAAATAAAGGGTACATAAGTTATCATTTTCCCCTAATTACTTATTACTGTATCTCTTTCCTTAATTGCTTTAAGCTGTGATTCTCAGAAAATTATTATTTAATTACATAGTTAATTGCTTCTCGGATCTTTTCGATTCGAAGGTTACTCTAAAACACCTATAAATAAATTGATTTGTTTCAGAAATATTCACTGAAACGAGCACAACCGTCATATCTTGTATTCCGTATTTTATTGTGTGATTTTGTTAATTCTTTTAAGCACAGTAACATAAGCCTTTCAGCAGTCACTTAACTATATTTTCATAACAACGTACATCTATATATTAGAAAACGGTAAGTTAATTTTTAAAGTGTTTATTATTATTCAATTTTTAGGATGTGGGTTCAGAAACAAAATTTAACTAGTGATGTTGATCACGATGAATACGAAAAAGTGAATCTCATAATTCTACACCTGGTTAATCTAAATTATTGTGAAATTAAAAATGATTTCTATTGTTCTCCAATTTAATTTAAATATTATTTCTTTTGTTTTCAGATTAAGAATGTCAAGTTCAACTTCTTCAAGCGAAAAATATATCTTCCAGTGCGATGAGCACGAAGAATATATTTCAGCAAAATTGCAGAAATTTTATGAAAAACAGGTCTTATTCGACACTATTGTGATTGCTGGCGAAAATAACATCCAGATACGAGCCCATAGAATTGTACTCTCGGCAATGAGTAAATATTTTTGGAAAACATTTCATAGCAACCCTACAAATTCATACATTAGCGAAGTGAAGTTGAAGGAAATTGAAGCTCCCGCACTTAAGCTAATAATCGACTTTGTGTACTGGGGTACGATTGAGCTGAGCGCCGATAATGTAGAGGAACTCTTGCGAGGAGCAGGGCTTTTAAAAATAAAGAGCTTAATCAATGGATGTTGTGATTTCCTGGGAAAGCATCTGAGCAAGAGCAATTGCCTGCATTCGTTGCGTTTGGCCAATGAGTTTAGATCATTTGAACTTCAGCAGAAATCTCTTAAAATAATTTACAACAACTTCGAGGAAGTGAGGAAGCAGTCCGGATTTTTGCTCCTAAAGAAAAATGAAGTGAAGTATCTACTATTTGATAGCAATTCGCATGATAACCTTGAGGAGGAAGTGTTTTTAGGTTTAATGGATTGGATTGAACATGACCAAATAAATCGGAGCCATCTATTATTCGAATTGCTTTCAATGGTGCGCTTTCAGTTTCTCACGCCCAAGTTCATCGTTAAGAACACAATTTCTATTTGTAATATTCCTGAAAACTGCAAGTTGATACTCGGTTGGCTTCAATACCATTTATGGCCAGAATCAAGGACAACTACAGCAGCTATTGGTTTAAATGAACAAAACGAACTTGAAATGTATAGCTATGAACAACATTTGAAGTCCTGGGTTATCAGAATTACGACAAAACCACTTTTATTCAAAAAATATGGGGGCTATTCTAAGATTGTTATCGATGACAAACTATTTTTAGTTGGAGGATATATTTCTGATTCCAAATTAACAAAAAGCGTCGAATGCATAGACTTAAAGACATTTGAATTGACGGAACTACCCCCGATGGAAGTAGAAAGAGAAGAAAGTCAGGTGGCAAATTTAAATGGAGATTTGTGTGTCTTTGGCGGTTTAGATGATGAAAGTGATAATGTAGATTGGTTGGAGATTTTTAATTTTTCAACGCGACAGTGGACTGCCTTAGAACTGCCTTTTAAAATAGACAGTATGCACCAACAAATGTGTAGTCATAATGATGTACTATACATTTTTGATAATCGTCGAGGGTTCTTGCATTGTTATGACGCCCTTACAAAGAAATGGACTTCTAAAAGCACATCAATTGATCATAACCTGCACTTATTCAATATCTGTGTCGTTGGTGATTTGGTTTATATTTTCTGTGGTCCTAATAGTTCCGTGAGTCCTACCACGGTAATTAAGTGTCTCAATTTATCCAAAGATACATGGTCCGAAGTATGCAGTTTTAACTACTATACTACATTGTCAATGCTAGTTACATCAGTTATTGGTAATGAAATTTGGCTTACAAACTCGGATGGTGAAGTAATTGTATATAATCTTGTTACCAAGAAAATCACTCCTCAGGAAAAGTTGGAATCTGAAAATTATTTAATTCTGCCATATAGATTTTAAATTTATTCTCCTATTTATATGTATGTTAATTATATGCTGTAAAACTCAAAAGTTCAGTTTATATTGTATATTATTTTTTCAAATTCTTGGTTTTAATACATAAAATAAAATTTAACCTACAAACTAAATTAATTGTATGCCTTTTCAAATTGTTACAAAATATCAACCAAAATATCAGTGGCGAGTCGTGAATTTTTTCAAAAGTTAAGTCGAGGAATTTTTCCTCGCCAAGAAATTAAATTTCAAAAGTTTACTCGCAATTTTTTCGTTAATTGCATAACTTAGTAAAGGGTTATGTATTTTGCGGTTTCAAAAGTATAGGGCTGGAATTCGACATCTGTCAAACCACGTTGTTAAACCAATTTTTTTTTTCATTTGAAAGTCTGACATTTACGAAAATGGATCGCTTAACTATCGCACAACGCATAAAAATTGTTAAAACCTACTACAAAAATGGTGATTCTGCCACAACCACATATCGTGCTTTAAGAGGAGATTATGGTTTACATAATCGTCCAACTACGCAAGCATGTGGCAAAATTGTGAAGAAATTTGAAGAGACTGGATTGGTTACAGATATTGTAAGGCCTGTGGATCATTGTTTCGCTCGTACTACTGAAAATATGGCTGCTGTAAGTGAAAGTGTTGCCGAAGATCCGAATGTGTCGATCCCTAGTCATTCTCGGAAATTAGGACTGTCTAACGCACATTATGGCGTATTTTTCATTTTGATCTACACCTACGTCCATATAAAGTCCAGCTCACACAACAACTGAAGCCAGCTGACCATTCACAACGTCGGAGATACGTCGAATGGGTGTTTGAACAACAGGCGGTGGACGGCGATTTTTCGAACAAAATTTTCTTCAGCGACGATGTACATTTATCACTCGGTGGGTATGTTACTGAACAAAATTGTCATATTTTGGGTTTTGAGAATACTCAGGTAATAGAAGAGAGGCCACTACATCCACAAAAAGTCACTGTTTGGGCCGCTCTTTGGTCCGGAGGTGTGATTGGACCTTACTTCTTCGAAAACGACGATGGAACGACTGTCACCGTCAATTAGGAGCGTTATAGTCATATGATAACCGACTTTTTTTGCCTGCTATTGAAGAATACGACTTGGAGAATATTTGGTTTCAACGAGGCGGTACCACATGCCCCACAACTCGAGCAAATATGGCTTTATTGCAAGAGACATTTCTTGGCCGCGCAATTTCTCGTCGTTGCGATATCAACTGGCCTCAAAGATCATGCGATTTGACACCGCTGGACTTTTTTTTGTGGGCTATGCAAAAGACCGTGTTTATGCAGATAAATATTTAACTCTTAAGCACTTGAAAACCAACATTCGTCAATCAAGTTATGGCTGAGATACCGCCCAATATGTGTCAAAAAGTGGTCGAAAATTACCTCAAAAGAATCGATGCTTGCAGCAATTCGCGTGGTGGTCATTTAAATGATGTAGTGTTTCGCACATAATGTCAATCTTCAAACTTTATAATAAAAAAGAAATATCTTGAAAAAAAAAATTATATGTGTTTTATTTACGTTTACTTTTGAAACCGCAAAATGGATAACCCATTATTATGAGAAAATACTCGGATCAGAACTAAGTAATTTAAATTGAACTTGACTTTTATTAAAAACAAAAAATGGCCAACATTCACGCACATACAATTGCTTCCATCCAATGCTACGATGTTAAAAATGTTTTCATTCTTTTGTTATATCTAACGGGTGATTTTTTTGCTACTTGGTTTTTGACGTTTATATTTTTGACAGATCACACATGACAAATTCCACGATCATTTGACATTTCGATTCAGTATTGTTTGCCATTTCATCATGAATAGACTTACGCCTGAACAACGTTTGCAAATTATTGAAATTTATTATCAAAATTCGTGCTCTGTGAAAAATGTGATTCGCAAGCTACGTCCGTTTCAGCGACGAGGCTCATTTTTGGCTAAATGGATACGTGAATAAGCAGAATTGCCGTATTTGGAGTGAAGAGCAGCCAGAGGCAATTCAGCAGCTACTAATGCATCCCGAAAAATGCACTTTTTGGTGCGGTTTATGGGCAGGCGGCATCATTGGCCCGTACTTCTTCAAGGACGATGAAGGCCGCAGGGTTCCGGTCAATGGAGAAAGGTACCGTTCGATGATAACAGATTTTTTTTTGCCGAAAATGCAAGAATTGAACTCGGTCGACATGTGGTTCCAACAGGACGGTGCCACATGCCACACTGCACGCGAAACCATGCATCAATTGAGAGGCGAATTTGGTGAGCAGTTGATCTCACGTTTTGGCGCAGTCAATTGGCCACCAAGATCATGTGATGTGACCCCGTTAGAATATTTTTTGTGGGGCTATGTTAAGTCTATTGTCTATTGGGACAAGCCAAACACGATTGCTGCTTTGGAAGCCAACATTGAACGCGTCATTGGTGAGATTCCGGCCGAAATGTGTGAAAAAGTTTGCCAAAATTGGACCTTCAGAATGGACCACCTGAAGCGTAGCCGCGGGCAACATTTAAGTGAAATTATTTTTAAAAAGTAAATGGCAGAAATTGATTTATCGATCCAACTAAAAATTTCATTCACTTTTTACAAGTTTCTGTGTTTTTTTTGAATTTTCAAAAACCAAGCTCTTAAAAAATCACCGTTTATTATTACGTTTCATAATTGTAATGATTAATTGGTTTAATTCATTACAATGACATTTAACAATTCTTAAATCGTGTTCAACAGTATAAAGAGATCTGATTTGTATAAATATTCATGCATTTAAAGTTATCAAACATCCATGCTCGACAATTGCAATGTTTCATCAAATATCATTTGATAAATAAATTTGTATTTTTAAATGTTGCTTTGATTCATAGCTCCGCTGCATCCAACACAAGTTTGGTTTTTTATTTTAATTAAATTTTCTTTGCAGAAATAAATTATTATTATTCGTATTTCGTGGTGTCCACACAACCAGCTGACAAAGTATGACCATAATTTTAAGGTAATTTCAATTGAATTTACACAAAACGTGCAAACATGACCTACTTCATTAGCATCGACATCTCCTTGTTGTAAGATTGATGGATGGAGTTGTCGTAGATACAATGTTACTAACTTTTTACTCAATAGCAACACATCGAGTTCCTGTAATACTCTGTTCTTTTAGTTTCCAAACCTAACCCAGCCCGATCAAAGTTCAATCTTAGATAATGTTTGACCTTAAATAGAAGTGTTTCACACCTTTCTGGAATTGTATTTAAATTCCTACACAACTACTGACTGTGACATTGGGTCTGGTTGGTTGAATAATAATTCTAATCCAATGAACTATCAGTAGGAATAAGATATATGTGTCTTTTATTTTTAGTTTTAATATGCAACAACATTGTGATAAAGCGATCGTATGATTAAACCACACACATTATACTTTTTGACGAAGTACGGAGTATGTTTATTTATGAAGAGTAATTAATTCATCTGAGAATTGGCGACTGTAAGACTGCATTTGTCACTTTGCGAAATATCTTCCATAAGCATTGTATTGGATTTTGACTTGCGATTATAACTAGGTACCTACTACAAATAAGGCAAATTATGTATTCGTAAAAAAAATAAAACGCACGACTGGATAGCACGTACTTGATCCTATGTTCGATCACATTATATGCAAAAGATTCTTAATGGAAACGGCTAAACGTATTTTTAAAGTCGTTTTTGACTTAATTTTTTATATATAAAAATACTTAATTTTTTCAGAAAAAAAATTGGTATGAACATTTTAAATATTTAATAATATAAACTTAAAAACAAAATTTCAGAAAAAATCGCCCACTCGTTTTCGAAATATTGAATTTTCAAAAAAAAAAAAAATATTTTTTTTTCAAAAATCCAAGGCAACAATTTTTCGAAAATTTTGAAATCCAGTATTATTTAGAATTTGTAGGAGGTCCTGTATACAATTTTTTATCGAAAAAATTAGTACACACACACACAGTTTTTGAGATAATTAAGATTGTAGAAAAATTTGTATGGCAAGTACCGTTATTTTTGGGGCTAAAACAACGATTCAAAAATTTGTTTTGAACAATCACCTGAAACGCCTAACCACGAAGCTTGCACAAGATCGGTTCAGCCGCTTAGGCTGTAGATCGTTCTACAGACAGACAGACAGACAGACAGACAGACAGACAGACGGAATTGCGGCCTGACTTTTTGTTGTTCTCTATCATCCTAATATCAACTTTGATTAAAATCTCAAGTTCGATTTTTTTTCCAAATGCAAAACTTGCCCTATAGTACCTATATCGCAACTATAAATTCTACCAATCAAACATGACATTACGATCATAGAGAACACCAAAGAAGTGGGTCCCGCAATTCCATCTGTCTGTAAGCCTGTCTGTCAGTAAGTCTGTTAGAGTTGGGTCGTTCCGGACCTAAATAGTTCCAGGAACTATATCCTCTCTCGGATACATTGGATACGGTTCCTTTTATTGAAAGTAAACATATCCACATGGTTCCAACTTCACAGATACAAAACATACGTTCGTTTGATATTATTCCCTCTTTCTTATATTTTATATTACCGTATACGGGTAAACATGTACACGGACTACTGTGTTTACCAAGCCGTAAGAACAAAGCGCGAGTTTCACCACTCGCACGTTTGTGTGGTGAAATTGAAAGTGCAAATATGAAGTGTGTTGTATATTTGGTTTCATAATCCGTACATGGTATGGAATGGGTTCCATCTATATTCCACATCTTTTTGAGATGGAACTAAATAGAGAAGCGGAACTATCTTTCGTTGTTAATTCCATCTCCCTTGGTTAGTCCTAGGTGGTCCATTCTGAAGGTCCAATTTTCGCAAACTTTTTCACACATTTCGGCCGGAATCTCACCAATGACGCGTTCAATGTTGGCTTCCAAGGCAGCAATCGTGTTTGGCTTGTCCCCATAGACAATAGACTTAACATAGCCCCACAAAAAATAGTCTAACGGGGTCAAATCACATGATCTTGGTGGCCAATTGACTGCGCCAAAACGTGAGATCAACTGCTCACCAAATTCGCCTCTCAATTGATGCATGGTTTCGCGTGCAGTGTGGCATATGGCACCGTCCTGTTGGAACCACATGTCGACCGAGTTCAATTCTTGCATTTTCGGCAAAAAAAAATCTGTTATCATCGAACGGTACCTTTCTCCATTGACCGTAACCCTGCGGCCTTCATCGTCCTTGAAGAAGTACGGCCCAATGATGCCGCCTGCCCATAAACCGCACCAAACATTGCATTTTTCGGGATGCATTGGTAGCTGCTGAATTGCCTCTGGCTGCTCTTCACTCCAAATATGGCAATTCTGCTTATTCACGTATCCATTTAGCCAAAAATGAGCCTCGTCGCTGAAACGGACGTAGCTTGCGAAACACATTTTTCACAGATCACGAATTTTGATAATAAATTTCAATAATTTGCAAACGTTGTTCAGGCGTAAGTCTATTCATGATGAAATGGCAAACAATACTGAATCGAAATGTCAAATGTTCGTGGAATTTGTCATGTGTGATCTGTCAAAAATATAAACGTCAAAAACCAAGATGCAAAAAAATCACCCGTTATATCTCATGAATCTTGTTGTTCAATTTGTTGGATCAATTTTAAAAACAAACAAGTAATTTAGATTCTAAGTTAAATTTTATTGTATCTACTTAAACAAAAACATAATACATACGTGACATACATTTAACCTTGCCACACAGTGAATAGATATACAAGTTAATTAATAATAAATGGCATACATAACACAATAAATTTATAATTTAAGTGGCAGAATTAAAAAATTTTCGGATTTCAAATTTTCTTTGGGAGTGATTTTCTTGGTAGCAGGATTATATTCAAAAACTTCAGCTTTTGCAGTTGTAATCAAAATTGTATTACCAATAACTGATGGTGTTTCCAACTTTGAAGAAAATCTGTTCTTGAACCTACATTCTTCGGACCAAGTATCTTTGGACAAATCGAGACATTTCATGACCGTAGTAGGCTCTGAACAATACTTAAGACGACAGATAGCATACATTATATCATGAATGAAACAAATTCCGAGTACATCTACATTTTCATCTATCGGAGTTCTTTTGGAAGTCCATTGCTTAGAAGAGCTGTCATAACGATGCAAAAACTCTTTACGATTATCAAAAATGTATAAGACACCATTATGGTCACACATGCTTTGGTGACTACTCTCGATATTAAAAGGCGTTTTTAAGACACTCCATTGGCGTGTTGAAAAATTGAAAACATCTAAGGAATCCAAATATTTATCGCTGCTACATAATCCACCAAAGACACACAAATGCCCATTTAAATTTGCCAACCGACTGATGGATCTAGGTACTCCCATCTGCGGTAATTCAGTCAATTTAAAAGTTTTTAAGTCTATGCATTTGACGCTGTTGGAAAATAAATCATTGTCAACAGAATACCCTCCAACCATATATAGTTTTTCATCAATGACAATTTTAGAATACAACAATTCTTGTTTTGATAAAAGGGGCTGTGTCTTACTCTTGATAATCCAGGTCTCCAATTTCACATCATAAGCCCACATTTCCAATTCCAGGTATTCATTTAAACCAATAGCCGCAATTATTTCATTGTCCTCTTCGCTTAGGTTAACTTCTATATCTGGTTCTATTTTGGCCGTAAAAGTAAAATTTTGCTTCTCAATTGTTCTAGATTCCGTCCATAAATGATACTGAAGCCAACTGTTAATCAAGTCGCTGATTTCTAGAGTTTTAGAAACGGAACTTCTGTTCTTAAAGATGAAATTAGGCGTCAGAAATTGATACCGCACCATTGAAAGCAATTCGAATAATAGATGTCCCCGATTTATTTCGTCATGTTCAATCCAATCCACCAAACCCATAAAAACTTGCTCCTCTAAGCTTCCATGGGGATTGTCGTTAAATAGAAGATCCTTTACTTCAATTTCCTTCAAGAGCAAATATCCGGACTGCTTTCTCACTTCCTCGAAGTTGTTGTAAATTATTTTATAAGATTTTTCCTGAAGTCCAGATAATCTAAGCTCCTTTGCCAAACGTAACGATTGAAGACAATTGCTCTTGTTTAGATTATTTTCCATAAAATCACAACATCCTTTTACTAAGTTTTCTATTTTCAAAAACACAGCTCCTCGCAAAAGTTTCTCAATATTAACGGAATTTAGCTCAGTCATTCCCCAATACATAAAATTGATTAACAGCTTAAGTGTGGGAGCTTCAATTCCCTTCAATTTCACTTCGGTTACGTTTGAAATTGTAGGGTTGCCATGAAATATTTCCAAAAAATAGTCACTTATTGCCGACAGGACAATTTTATGAGCTGGAATCTTGGAATCGTCAGCAATCAAAACAGTGTCGAAGAATTCTTTTTCTTTATAAAATTTCTGCAATTTCGACGAAATAATTGTGGCATGTTGTTCGCATTCGAAAACGAATTTTTCGCTTGAAGAATCTGACATTGACATTCTTAATCTGAAAAGAAGAAATTATATTTAAATTGAAGAATATAGGCAAATAGTGTAAAAATTAACTTACCGTTTTCTATGATTTATAAATTGTTTTGAATATAGAATTAAATTACTGCTGACAGACAAAATGTAACTGTTTTTTAAAACGATAGACAAAATTACACAATAAAATATGGATATCTTTTGGTGTGACGGGTGTGCTCGATTGACTGAATATTTCCGAAACAATTCAATTTATTTATAGGCACGTCAGACAAATGCTCGAATCAAACAAATCCGAAAAGCAATTAGCTCGGTAATTAAATAAAGATTTTCGGAGAAACATTTAAATCGAACAAAACTAAAAGCAATTAAGGAAAAATAATGAGCAGTAAAGCAATTAGGGAAAGAGAAAAAATAATAAAGCAATTATAAGAAGCAATACGGTAATCTGTCCAAAGAATAGTTAACGTTTTCAACAAAATCGTATTTTTCTGTATAAGAAAGTCGAAAATGACTCCTAGTTGCGATTTTCAATTATTAACCTAGACATTTCTGGGGACAGAACCTACTCAAAGTTCAGCACACTGGTGTACATAGGGTGAGGGTAAGACTATGGCCCGAAATTCAAGAGCAAATTCCTGTGACTCATGCGTGCCTTTTATTATTCTCCAATTCAGAGATGCAAAAATGTCCTCTAGATACACAGCTCGTGCCAATACTACGTCTTCACGTATAACTTAATCAGGATTTTTTTTTTATAATAAACAGGCACTAAAGGGGTTTTGGCTACCCTTAATATGACAAGCACAGTGCGAGCTTTAGAAAAATAGGGAAGGATTAAAAAGGAGTTTTAAAGTTCAGAATATCAAAATGAGAGGGGAAAAATAGAGCCTTGTAAAGCATTCCACATACGTGTTGAACGATTAAAGAAAGAATCTCTGTATTTCACAGTACGTCCGAAATTGGGCTTAAGGGCAAACTGATGAGCATTCCTGGAATCGCGAGTATTACGGTTGAATTGTTTAGGCGGAGGAATGCAGCTGGCTACTTCGCTAAAAGACTGCTTATAAAAATAAATAGCGATAAAATAGCGAAATACATGAAACATTACGACGATGTTCGAGAGATGTAAATGTCTCCACTATAGTTTTATCGCCAATCATTCTAAGAGCTCTATTTTGAATTCTGTCTAAGAGACTCAAATGAGTTTTGGGAGCTCCTGCCCAAATGTGCGAGTTATACTCCAGCTTTGGACGAACGAAGGTCTTATAGATTACAGCCAGATTAGACGGGGAAAAAAATTTCTTGCATCCTCGAAGAAAGCCCAAACACTTTGCAGCGTTTTTGGCGACATCAAATATGTGTTCATTCCACAAGAGATGGTCTGTGATGCACATGCCAAGGACTGAAAGCTGATCGCTTTCTTCAATGCAAGCTTTAACGACAGAAGACAGCACTGAGTTTTGAAGCATTTTATTCCCCATTGGATAATGCTGTCAAGACCTGAATTTAATGAGCTTATCATACGCTGCCGTTGCAGTTGTACATCCGAAGAACAAGGAGGTGCATTTGCAAATCGTCAGCAAAACAAGTGGATTAGAAGTTCCAGATAAGAGATCATTAATAAAAATGAGAAAAAAGGGTCGGAGACAATACGGGGCCCTGGGGCACACCAGCATTTATTTTGTGAATATCAGACTTGAAACCGCCCAATACAACTTGTATTGAACGGTCCGAAAGGTAATTTCTAATACAACGCAGAACAGATTCATCAATACTAAATGCATGCATTTTTGATAAGAGAGCTTAATGCCAAACTCTATCAAATGCTTTTGAAATAACAAGTGCAATAATATTACTTTCTCCAAAACAATGTAAAGATTTGTGCCACTGTTCGGTGAGATATACCATCAGATCATCAGTGGACCTGTTGCTTCGAAAGCCATACTACGGTCATTAAGGAGGTTTCGTTCTTCAAGATATTTCTTAGGCTGATAATTAACCAGCGTTTCCATGACCTTGGAAAGAAGGGACGTAAGAGCAATTGGACGGTAATTAGATGGTGAAGAAGATGCGCCTTTTTTAGGGACAGGCTGGACAAATGCTGTTTTCCATCCACTCGGAAAGAGACCTGTAGAGTAGGGCAGATGAAAAAACTTAAGCAGTGGTTTTGCCAGCGTTGAAGAACACCTCTACAGAACGATAGGAGGGATGCTATCCGAGCCAGCGGATTTGTTTATATCAAAGTCTTTGAGGACTCTAGCAACTGCACGAGTGCGAAAGAAGATTCGTCCCATTAAATCGTCATAGCACTTTCTGGCAGCGTCGAATTAACAGCGAACTACGCTGTAAGCAAATTGGCTTTTTCACGAGAGCTGACAAAAGGGGTGTCATTAAAGACGAGTGCTGGAATCGAAGACGAAGTTGAATTTCGAATATTTTTTACAAATGACCAAAACGGTATGTAGTAATTTTTTCCTTAATTTATGGTCATGCAAAAATTTGGTTCTACAAATGTGAACGTTACAAGTCTTTCTAGCTCGTTGAAACTTTTTCCGGTTTTCATCAGTGGGGTTGGCTTTATAATTCCGTAAACTTACTTCTCTAACCTTAATAGCCTCTTTACAGCTCCAATCAAACCATGCATTTTCTTTCGGTTTGAAAGATTTCTCCCTATTCGGGATAAATTCTCTCATTCCATGAATAATTAAATTTGTTATCATATCAGCGCTGGAGTCTACGTCACTATTAAGTGGATTAACCATAAATCCTCTTTGAAATCTTCTAAACCTTGAAGATTTCCCATACAAATTGTAATCTCCTTAAATGAAGACTACAAATTAATCTCATTGCAATTTTCTTCAAAGTAGAAGATTTTCAAAACAAACAAAACTTATTTCGTGGAACGGGCCTATCCAAATGTCATTTTCGCCATTGACAATCAACAAAAAAAAAACCTGTCATAAAATATTTAATTGTTTGTGTCTGTTGTAATTTCGTCGCCTGGATAAAATATTGTCGTAAGTTAAATTGGATACTTTTGGGGAAACGCGTTTTAAGTTCAAAAATTTTTTTCTCAAAAACTGTACGGTGAATTGTTTTAAAAATTTGACGGCAGATACAGAAATCATCTGCCAGCTCAAAAACGTTAAAATAAGTATAATATTAAAATAACTAAAGGAATAAAGGTTAATTTTCTCAATATACCGTTGTCGTATGTGACTTTATCCAAAACTACTTGGTATCCAAACACATACGACAAAATAATCACCAATAGCTTAACCAGTTGAATGATTGTGTTTTTTGTTTCGCGAAGATAAATTATTGATCTATGTAATTTGTCCATAACAGTTCCTGTCCAATATATAAAGTTGTACGCTAGCACACCGGCAAGATAAGCGAATATTTTCTTTTACGTATCATCCATCAAATGTGTTCTGTGCTTTCGTGTATTGAAATAATTTAGTTTAAAATTACTTACATATTTATGTTTGTTATTATTTATTTTAATAATAATTTGTTATTTCTGTTTCCTTTTAAGAACAATTTCAAAAAGTAGTGCAATATATTGAAAGCTCAAGAAAGTACTGGTTCGTCTGGTCTTGACAAAATTCCATCTATATTCGTTAAAACTTGTAACTCTTACATTTGCTCTGCAATCACATATTTATTTAATTGTTCGGTGTCATCTGGTGTTTTTCCTGAATTATGGAAATCTTCATTTATTACACCTATGCATAAGTGTGGAAATAGAAACAAGGCTGAGAATTATAGAGGCATTACAAAACTCTCATGTATACCAAAGCTTTTTGAAAATATAATCGGCAAACACATTCAGTTTTGTTGCCAATCACTAATTGTACCTGAGCCACATAGATTTTGTCTCAAAAAGTCTACGACAACCAATCTTCTCGAATTCACTAATCAAGTAAACATTATTATGAAAAATGGACTTCAAACTGGTGTATTTTACGCTGACTTAAGTAATGCCTTTGATCGGGTGAGCCACTCTATTCTTTTAGTGAAACTAGAAAGATATGGGTTTCCAGAGTAGATACTCACTTGGATCCAAAAACTGTATATCCAATTTAATAAATGTTAAATCCGGGGTTCCTCAAGATAGTCGTATTGGGCCATTGCTATTTATAGTGGGTTATCCATTTTGCGGTTTCGAAAGTAAACGTAAATTAAAGACATATTTCATGATATTTCTTTTTTATTATAAAGTTTGAACGTTGACATTATGTGTGAAACACTACATCATTTAAATGACCACCACGTGAATTGTTGCAAGCATCGATTCTTTGAGTTAATTTTCGACCACTTTTTGACACATATTGGGCGGTATCTTTCTTGACGAATGTTGGTTTTCATGTGCTCAAGAGTTAAAGGTTTATCAGCATAAACACGGTCTTTCACTTAGCCCCACAAAAAAAAGTCCAGCGGTGTCAAGTCGCATGATCTTGGTGGCCAGTTAATATCACCACGACGAGAAATTACGCGGGCAGGAAATGTCTCTTGCAATAAAGCCATATTCGCTCGAGTTGTGTGGCATGTGGCACCGTTTTATTGAAACCACATATTCTCCAAGTCGTATTCTTCAATAAAAGGCAAAAAAAAGTCGGTTATCATATGACCATAACGCTCCGAATTGACGGTGGCAATCGTTCTATTGTCGTTTCGAAGAAGTAAGGTCCAATCATACCTCCGGACCAAAGAGCCCAAACAGTGACTTTTTGTGGATGTAGTGTCCTCTATTCAATTACCTGAGTATTCTCAAAACCCAAAATACGACAATTTTGTTTAGTAACATACCCACCGAGTGAGAAATGTGCTTCGTCGCTGAAGAAAATTTTGTTCGAAAAATCGCCGTCCACCGCCTGTTGTTCAAGCACCCATTCGATGTATCTACGACGTTGTGAATGGTCAGCTGGCTTCAGTTGTGTGAGCTGGACCTTATCCGGATGTAGGTGTAGATCCAAATGCAAAATACGCCATAATGTGCCGTAAGACAATCCGTATTCCTGAGAAAGACGAGGACGACACATTCGGGTCTTCGGCAAAACTTTCACTTATAGCAGCGATATTTTCTTTCAGTGGTACGAGCGAAACGATGATGCACAGGCCTTACAATATCTGTAACCAATCCAGTTTCTTCAAATTTCTTCACAATTTTGCCAATTGCGTGCATAGTTGGACGATTATGTAACCCATAATCTTCTCTTAAAGCACGATATGTGGCTGTGGCAGAATTACCATTTTTGTGGTAGGTTTTATCAAATTTTTATGCGTTGTGCGATAGTTAAGCGATCCATTTTCGTAAATGTCAGATTTTCAACTCAAAAAAAATTGGTTTAACAACTTAGTTTGACAGATGTCGAATTCCAGCCCTATACTTTTGAAACCGCGAAATGGATAACCGTTTTTTTTAAAGAAAAAAGTGAATCGCCATTTTGAAGTAATTATTATCTTACGTAATCCAATTTTAATTTTAAAAAATTCCTTAACTGGTTTCTGAAACATCAATTTTACAACAAAAAAAATTAGTTTATTTTTTAAATATCGAAAAACCAATTTTTTTGAAAATTTGAGTATCCAGTTTTATTAATACTTTTATTAAGCATTTGCATAAAAAAAATAATATTAATCGGTGGATATAATAGTGATAAAGTCGAAAAAATTTAAAAAGTGTTTCTATGGGAAGTGCTGGTAATAAGTACGTTTGACTGAAGTTGACAGCAGTAAATTAAGAACATGCATATTTCTTTAATCAAAATTCTTGGAGCCGTTTTTGAGAAATAATTTGTTCATTAACGTTTTTTTTTAACATTTGCATGGCAGGTGCCTTTATTTTTATTTTAGGAAAATAGTTTTTTTTAGCATACTGAAAGCTGATCGGTTTCTTCAATGCAAGGGCCACCAAGGGATAACTGCATGGGGTGAAATTTGCTTTAACGAAGGCAGCATTGAATTTTTGAAGTATTAAGTACCTTTAAGTTTTTTATTACCTTTTGACAATGCTGTCAAGATCAAAATTCAATGAATGTATCATACGAGTATGCGGCTGTTGCAGTTCCACATTACTTTTCACGCCTGATTTGTTAAGCAAAGTTTTTTGTATATGGAAAAACTTGGCTACCTTTTTAACATTTACGTTTTTGGCGTGATCTACATATCTATCTCTACCAACGGAATTCAATATTTACTCTCCGACCGTTCAACACACCAATTTTGAAAAAACTTGGTCAATATGACCAAAAAAAAAAAAATAAAATGAACGACTGGATCGTACGAACTGCTCTTATAGCTAACAACTTTAATGTAGCTAACCATTGATGTTTAGTTAGTTATTAGGTGTAGTTATTCTATGCAGGCTTAAAGCCAATGTGGTTAAGATTACCTTGATTCTTAATATAACGGATTGTGTCGAATGGGTGGTTCAAGGAATAGTTACATAAGTATCTACAAATGTGTATTTAAATGGATTTTGATTATGTAAGTTAGGAGAGAAATATGTACATACGTACTTATATGTATGGAACCTAGGTATGTAAATATGTACTTATGATAATGAAATTGAAGGATGTAGGTTGGTAGGTAGCTATATGCATATAACTTTATATAATTTATGTGAAATATTCATAAGATTCATGTGATTTTGAAAGACACAAACACAAAATAAGGTAGAAGTAAATGGATAATACATATACAACTAAATGTTTTTATATTGCTTAGTTGTTATAGTCTGATGGAGAACAAAAATGCCAGTAAAATTTCTGGATAAGTAAGAATATATCAAAAAAACATTGTAAAAATTCTTGGAGCGGTTTTCTAAGCAAATAATTTTTCATATATAAAATTTTGAAAAAAATTAAAGAAAAAAAATTAAAACGCCATTTGGAAGCTATTATTAATATGTAATTAATTATTACATACAAAATTTAAATTTCAAAAAAATTCAGTGACTCGTTTTTGAAAAATCGATGTTGCAAAAAAACTTTATTTATTTTTAAAAAATCGAAAAAAAAAAATTTTTTTTGAAAATTTGAGTATGCAGTTTTATGAACACTTTTAGGGATCATTTGCAAAAAAAAAATTATTTAAATGATTAAGGCGAAAATATGAAAAGTGGTTCTATGAGAAATACCGTTAATAAGTACGCAAAATAAAATATTTTTATACTTAAAAGTAAATTGTGCTAATTTAAGAACACACACATTTGTTTATTAAAATTCTTGGAGCTGTTTCCGGGATATACATTTTTAACGGAATTTTTAACATTTTTTGTATGGGAGAAGTACCGTTGTTTTTACTTGCGGTTATAGGTACTATAAGGCAAGTTATTGTAAAAAAAAATTCTAACAATCAAACATGACATTACGATCATAGAGAACACCAAAAAAGTGGGTCACGCAATTCCGTCTGTCTTTATGTCTGTCCTCGAGTCTGCAGCCTAAGCGGTTCGGTGGATTTTTTTAAATTTTACATATTATTTTTTCGGTAATATGCCCACACGTTTTTTTTTTTATTTTTTTTTAAGACGACAAATAACAGTAGCCCCCATACATTTTTTTATCCAAAAAAAAATCTTATTTTTCTCAAAAATGGCTTCAACGATTTTTATAAAAAAATCAATTCAATTACGAAGGGAAAGGGTACCTTTTGATAATTTTTTTTTTGAAAAAAAAAATCGTTATTTTTGGTGCCTCTAGTACAACCATTTTTTTGGTTTTCGATTTTCTCGGAAACTGTTAATTTGATTTTTTCGAAATTTTTACGCAGAAGCTCCTAAAAAGTTTAAACACTTGTATACCAAAATTTTTCAAAAAAAAAATTTTTTTTTCAAATTAATTTTTTTTTTGAAAACTCAAAGTTTCGAAAACGACTCAATAGATTTTTTCAAAACTTCGTATATGGTGGTGTTTTGACATAATCTTGAATATTTAAAAAAAAAACTATTTTTTTAAATAAAAAACAAAAACAACGGTACCTCTTATACAAATGTTAAAAAACCGTTAATAAAAAAATTTATTTCTCGAAAACGACTCCAAGAATTTTTATGAAAAAAAATGTGTGTTTTTAAATTAGTACAGTTCACTTTTAAGTATAAAAACATTTTTTTTGCGTACTTATTAACGGTACTTCCCAAGGAACCACTTTTCATATTTTCGATTTTCAATATTGGATGAACCGATTAAAATAATTTTTTTTATTAAAATGCTCCAGAAAATTGTTTATCAAACTGCATGCGTAAATTGTCAAAAAACAAAGTTTTTCGATTTTTAAAACATAAATACAAATTTTTTTCGAAAAATCGATTTTCAAAAGCCAGTCACAGAATTTTTGAAATTTGAATTTTTTATGTATATTAATAATATCTTCAAAATGGCGTTATCGTATACACAAGAAATTAATTTATAAAAAAACCGCTCCAACAATTTTTGAATTTTTTTTTGATATATTCTTATTTATCTATGAATTCGAATTACATCTTTGTTTTCCCCCAAAACTATAACGACTAAGTAATATAAAAACGTTTACAAATATTTTGTTATTAACGGTACCTGCCATACAACGGCTCAACGGATTTATATTAAAATTTGTATACAGGATCTCCTTCATATTTTAAATAATACTGCATTTCAAAATTTTCGAAAAATCCAAACATTTTTGAAAAAAAAAATATTTTTTTTTTGTTTTGAAAATTCAATGTTTCGAAAACGGGTGGGCGGTTTTTTTTGAAATTTTGTTTTTAATTTTCTATTACTAAATATTTAAAATGTTCATACCAATTTTTGTTAAAAAATTTACTAAATATTAAGAATCTTTTGCATTTAATTTGATCGAACATAGGAGTAAGTACGTGCGATCCAGTCGTGCATTTTATTTTAAATTTATCAGATACTGTCAAAAACCTCCTAAATAAGAAGTTTCGAAATAATCCTTAAGTCTTTTTCGAAATTGTGAGTTTTCAAAAAAAAAAATTGTTTTTAATTTAAAAAAAAAACTTTGAAAATTTTTGGCTTACATTAGTTAAAAAAATGTGAAAAAATCGTATGAGCCGTTTTTTAGAAAAATAAGATTTTTGTTTTTGGCAAAAAACAAATTTTTTGGGTGCTACTACCGAAAAACCAATATGTACCAAGTTTGAAGCAAATCCATCCAACCGATTAGGCTGCAGACTCGAGGACAGACAGACGGACTTGGTGGACCCACTTTTTTGGTGTTCTCTATGGTCGTAGTGTCATGTTTGCTTGATAGAATTTTCTTTGCGCGCGAATCATAATTTGCATAATAGGTTCGGTGACAATCCGTCCTCTTTTTTAGAGGATAGTCCTTTTTTTCGGTATCGTCCCTTTTTTGTTTTTCTTAAAGATGACAGCAATTTGTCCCATTTTTCTCCTCTTTTTCCTTTGAAATATTTTTCTTTCAGATCACTACTTTCTTATGGATTAATTGACTTAAACACAAAATGACAGCACTGGTCTGAATAAGTCAGTAGTTGCTATTTTCAGGTTTCTTGCGTAGGAAACAAAACGAAAAACGGAAAACTTGTCACCAAGTCATAATTTGGTTGAAATTTTCATACGCTTTGATGTAGAAAATTTAAAGTACAAAAATTTACTGACTCATAGAGCTTTCATTGTCGCTTCCAACTTCAAATGTCCCTATGGAAAATGTTTTCAATTTCTAATAATATTTGGACACCAGAAAGATCGTAATTAAAAATTGATAAACTAAAGGCAGTGTTGATAGCAATGTGCAATTATGACTATGATTGTGGAGATGTTAAGACTTTATTAAGAAGTTAGGATGACATCTTAAAAAAAAAATACACTGTGAAGGAAGGTCCAAAAACTAAGAATTTCTTTGAGCTGAACTCTTAAATTACATTGAATTAAAGTACTTTTAATTTTTTTTTAATAATAATAATTTGAACTATATGCCTGTAAGACCTAAGGTCTTTTAAATGCAACCTGAATTGCACGGCACTAGTTAGAAGGAATAGAAAGACAGGACACAATTTTGTGTTGGCACAGTGGAATTGCGAATTAGGTATTTACTATCTCATTTTCACGGACGGGCGGATTCCAATTAAAATTAGAGGTACTGAAAACACTGCTATCTAGCGTGGGGATCGAACCACACGTCCAAGTTAGCAGTCAAGCAATATATCCACTGTTCCATTGGCATCCCGCAATGTTATAAAAAATGTATTTTTGTTTTTACAATTGAAATGATGTTTGTAATCTGTTCTTCCTAAGCTTGTTTAAGTTAATTCAAGGTTGTCCTCTTTTTTGCATCTGAAGAAATGGTCACCGTACTTAAAGTTACAGGATCTATAATCGCAAGTAAAAAACTGCAAGAAATCGGTATAGGGGAACAGCATTTGACATTTTTTCTTAGAAATTGTAGGTTTTCCAACGCAACTATTGATATGACTAATTTACTGTTTATTATGAAAAAAAAACTTGCAAATCATATCCTGCTTTCAAAATTAAAAACTTACCAAAAAATGAAGCTCTCACAGACCTTAACCCGTATACCAATCAACAATGGACATTATTGAACTGAATTTAACACAAAAGACCGCAAATCGAAGTCGAAGAACGAAAGAAGTTGGAGGTGTGACAATACCAATCAATTTCCCTTCTTTCACTTTGAATCCTACTTATAAAAATGACTTCCTCTCAACAGAATATACACCACCCCTTTGCAGTCGAAGTCACAGCTCTACATCAATATCAAAGCATCCAGAGAGTCAGAGAGTGCATAATGATCATGGGCCGAACATTCTTCGTTTTTGTGTAAATGTAAAGAGGGCCTCATTCAGCGCGTAAAATATGAACATTTGCGATTATTTATACCCGAAGGCTTAACACTTTTTTATTCCCTGTCAATATGACTGGAGCTGTTATGTTGCTCCTGTTAGGGATGACTCTTATACACTGTATAGTATGCAGGGCATGTAATGCTGTGCGGTTGTGGTTGCGGCTGGTTGGAGGACCGTTGATCATTTTTATTATTAATTTTTTTGTGTTTTGTGATTTTTTTTTGTTGTGTTATTTTTTTTATTTAATTTCGTTCACCTCGGACCGCAAAAAGAGTTATGAAGGGAGATCCGCAAAATGCAATACCACCGATGACCCAAAAGATTAGCGCACCATAAAATCAGTTAGCGAAAGGTACTAACCGACCGACGGCGACGCCGACGACGACGCGACGTCTATCCGAGAAATGGGAGTGAAAATAAATTTGAAAATCCTCAACCACAACGAGATATGGCGAGATTATTGATTCCTGATGAGGAATCATGGAGACCGAGCAGTCCCTGCGCTAACAATCGACACACCATTGTGAGGATGCCAATGAAGCCTCTCTCGCTGACCCTTCCGTAAGGGCACCCCCTGGAGGTGATAATTGAATTTGCGTTGTTAGCAACACGCAGAGGTACTTAAGTCTGACCCCATAGAACTTCGTGAGGGTGAACTGTGAACATGGAACAAGGGCACCGAATACGGTGAATGACCTGAGAAGGAATTTCAAAAAAATCTTAATTCATCAAAATGTCACCAGGCAGCAGGCAACTGTTGCTGTGACATAGCACAGCGCAAAGTAGCAAGTCCCGAAGAGGTGTCCACTGTCCAATACCAGTATCTACCGCTCAACCCACCACCATCCTGATGACAGCTCTAGTTTTACGGTCGGTTAATACAATCGTTCCGTTCTGTGGCATGAGATGGTGTTAACTTGTCTCCCGACTGTCGTTGCAATTTACACAATTTTCAGGACCAGCCCAAGTGACATTCGCAGAAATATAAACGAGAAGAAAAAGAATATACAATAAACTCCAGAGCGGTCGTTGTACTCTGGCCTGGCTTACCATCAAATCACTTGGACTTGTATGGTAGCCAAAAAGGAAGATTCAACATCGAGAAGATGCCATACAGAAACAAAACAAAAATTCAAAAAAACCCACACTCAAAAAGGAACCCAGAATTTTTGGGCAGGGCCACGAAGGATTACCCATGTACGGTACGTGTGACTTTCAGTGCACTCTGCTTCTGCGAAGCCATACCTTGCCGCCCGCGGAACATGTTCAACCGCGCCAAAGCATAATTTGTTGGTGAAATATAAATTGACTTTTTGGCAGAATGGTTGATGGTTAGAGTTTTAGGAACGACACGACGAACGAATGGACGGATATATTTGTGCTGCATCGCGGAAATGTGAAAGTCGTTCGACAGACGCGACTTGATGACGCGACGCACGGTGTTTGGTTGGTTGGGGCATCTGTGTGACTGGAGGAAATGTGTTTGGTACTCCATCATATCGTCAGGCAGTCAAAGGCGACCAAAATTTTGTAGTGTGATTCGAGGAAAGCCATAAGAACAAGAACTGTTTTCTTTTCGGGCCATCATCATCACCATCTTGCCGGAGAGTCTGTCTGTCTTTTACCATATTGAAAGAGGATGGTGCCATTGAAAGTGTCGTCGGACATTGTTTTTTGGTGTAAGGATCGTTTTTCTTTTTCTTATTTAACAAACACTTCTTCTCTGCCGTCGAATGTCGAAAACACCGATAATCATTTTTTATTTCTACCTGATGCCTTCCTGGTTGGTTTTGGTTTGAGTATTAGCAACTCGCTGCTCTCTGGCTTGGCCCTTTTTTTTTCGGCCAATTTCGGGCGTTTCTTAAATAATTGAGTTTGGCACAATAAATTGCACATCTGGTTATGTGTTGACAGTGGCCAATGAGTAGGTTAATTTTTTTTCGTTAACGTACATTTTTTCCCTGGCTGTAAGTCTTAGGTTGGGGCTGGAACTGTCTTTTTTAAAGGATAGGCGTTTATGCGGGTTCATTTATTATGAGGCTTTTTCGATGATGAGTTTTTTTTTTTTTGGGATCAAACGATGGTTCAACACCACCCATCGATATTGAGTCCTTTTGGGAACATAATATGCCGCAATTTTGGGTTTCATTTGAAAGATAACTTATGCTTCCCAGAGGTTCGGAAGGAATATTTCAACTGTTTCTTTTTTCTTATGTTCTTTTTTTTAAATAATTTATTTATTTTTATTTTCGACCTACAAAAATATTTTCATTTATTTTTTTTTATAAATGAGGTGTCTTCGAAATGATATTTTAATGCAATAACTGCTTAAAAGATTTTGATAAAATTTGGCACAGAAGTAGCTAGAAAAATTGATTCATAATTTTAAAAGCATAATAAATAATTCACTCAATAACGATTGGGTCGATTTTGGTGATCTATGATTTGTTGGATTCGTCTCTGAGTGAGTTATTTATTTTTAAGAAAACATAGGTTACCGGTATTATTATTGAAAGTGCTGCTACACGGAAATCTTTCCCAGGAAAACCGTAATGCAATAAGGCTTCGTAACATTATTGCGAATCAATCCACTGAAGAAGAACGAGAAATCACGAGAAAAACCCCGCGATGGCATGGCCCCCGCGATAGCATGTGCTTCTCAAAAACAAGAGTAAAGAGAGGCAGCATGTGGAGATGAGAGATCGTCGAGCTTATCGCATTACTTGACCAGTATCTTTATGATTTGGGATCGGAGATGACAAGTTATTATACTTGGAATACCTCATGGACAAAAAATCAACGTCGGAAGCGATGCGGTTGCTGGTCATTCGAATGTTCGTTCTACTGATCCTCTTGGTCGTATTTACACTGTTAATTCGAAGAACGATGAAATGAAAGACATCTTCCCTCGTCCTTTGGTTACACTTTACACATTGAACATTCAAGTGTTAGATCTTTTCTACGTGGCTGATAGTTGAGGATTTGAAGCTCTCCTATCATCCTGAATATTGTAGATATTTTCTTCACGCTAAAATTGATGTGAAAATAGTTTTTGTCTCCGAGGAACTGCTGAAGATTTGTATAGATTGACCGGTGCATTGACGTTTTCGCTTTCCATTGACATTCCTCAATTAATTTTTCATCCAAGCACGCCACCATTCCATATATTTGTTCCTTCCACCTACCGAGATTTTCCAGCGAAAGATTAAGTTGTATGCCACAAGACGTTTCTAAGTTTTGCCAATTTTTAAGCCACAGCGAGTTTCGCTGGAGAGCGTATATAGCAGTTATTTTCGCCTGCCTTACACATACACATAAGATTCAAATGACAAACATATAGCTTTATGATGAACGGAGTTATGTACTAAAGAAAATCAGACATTTCTAAAGAGTATTTTAAATCATTATTTATGGACACTTAGTCCAATATTCTCCCTAGACTGTTCTTTACATTATTTATTTGAAATAGATCATAGTGGAAAATGAATCAACGACTAACATTTCTTCACCTTTAATTATATTAAGGGTGGATCTTGACATTATACAACGAAAATGGCAATGGATTGGCCATATTCTGAGGAAAGCAAACGAGAACATAGCAAAGCAGTCCTTCGGGTGGAATCCGCAGGGTGTAAGGAGAGTTGGTAGACCAAGAACAACATGGAGGTCAACTGTACTTAATGAAGCTCAGTCCTTTAACTTTCTTTCGTGGGCTCAGCTAAGGCACCATGCCGTGATCCGAGATAGATGGAGGGAATCTGTTGCTGCCCTATGCTCCAGGAGGAGTTAAAGTGTTGCTGCGAAGGCTGCAGTTACCGGAACACATATATAATTATATTAAAAGGCATTAAAACATTATCATCTTCAATGTACTGCCAGTCGATATCACCTAAATTAAAATCACCAAGTATACATGGGAATTGGTTAGTCTTGAATTCATTAACTATCGCTTGAGCATTCGAAATATGTTCATTATATACATCTAATCCACTCATGGGACGAATGTAACTTACAATAAATAAAATGCACGACTGGATCGTACAAGCTTGCTCTTGTAGCTAACAACTTTAGTGTTACTCACTGACGCTGTTGGTAGGTAGCCAGTCTATTATAAGCTGTGTTTTGGTGAGAATATAGCACAGTGAAGTAAAACAAATTCAAGAAAACGATCCACGGCAAATGTCCTTCTACTTGGTTAGCTATTTAGGGGTTGGTGCCTCTGCTTGTTGTTTGTTTGACATAAAGATTTGTTCGATTTTTGAGCATTTCTAAATTATCAATTTTGGTCTAAGGCTAACCTATCACTTTTATTTTTTAAGTTAGGTTAAATAAAATGAAAATGTAGTCTCAAAGTGGCTGATCACTATGAGAATTTTTTACGATCTTACATTCATAGGAAAGAGAAGGGCAGATTACCTGTTTCTTTTTCGTAAAAAATTGCCAGGTACAAAGGGATTAAAAATGATAAATCTTGGAAATACCTTGTCGATGTTTGATGATTCGAACATAAAAACAACCACATGACAAACGTGTTGTTTAATAATTCATAAGTTTTTGAGCTTGGAGGCTTTTCAAGACATACAACCTATGTGAACTTCTTTTTTATTTTTCACATCTTGTGCAGTATACTGTAATGCTTTTTGCAATATGAATTAAATAATGAAAACTAATTTCACCATCAACAATCCGTTCGTTCCGTTAGTCAATTGCCGTATTTCACTGCGGCTAATGATCCATATAGATCATGAGCCTGATTACACGACTCGTTCGTTTCGTCATTTTGACAGGCACATACGTTCGTGATTACACCGTTCGTGGAAATTCGTGTATGCCATTTCGTTCGTCATTTTGACGTTTATGAAATTTTATATTGTTTTGTGTAAGAATAAACTTTAGAAATCATTAAAAATGTATTTCAATTACTTCTTTTACAAATATATAATTTGAAATTACACCGAGGAGCATTACGGTTGTCAAATCAGAAACATCAAAGTTCAACCATCGAGAGGACGCAAAAAATAGTATTCAATTCAATATAATAGAAAAATCCATTATTTGAAATTGTTTAATTGGAAAAAAAAACAATAAAAATAAGTTTTATGTAGCGCGGCCAATTCAAAGGCGGAAAATAAATATATCTATAGTTAAGTTAAAAAAAACTGTAAAAAGGTCTATGTAAATTAAAGAAAATCTCAATAAAAATATACATGCATTCAAGTTCAACCATAAAAAAGTGTTGAAATTTTCATTCGTGCTTTCGAAACGAAAGAAAGAAACTTCCTCATAATAACGAAACAACCAAAAAACGAATGGTGTAATCGGGCTCCATCTCATGAAAATAAAACAATACATATCAGAGTGACAACAGCGCTCTACTTCCATCTCTTTTTCCTTGTGTGTTTATTTTTCATATAAATTTTGTTTCTTTTCTTTGCAATATAATTCAATACAATTCAATTCAATTCAATTTCAATTCTTTCTTTATTTTTCAAATCATAGAATACAATTTTATATATAAGAAATAATTACGAACCATCCCAGAACAATATTTTTGGATTACGAAACGTGATCCCGATGAAGTGCAAGATCTTTTGTAAATGGAAAATGACTTAACTCTAAATAACTATTTTATAAACTCCGCCTTAGAAAGTCACGTGCCTAAAGATCAAAAATCGAACACATCTATTGTAATCTATTATCAGGTTTACCAACATAAAAAATACACAAAATTGGATCAGCGCCCTCTAAATTTGAGCAGCACAAACGAATTATGTCAGTGAATTTTCACTGGAATAAAAAGGTAGAGTGCATCCCAGTGGGTTTTTGTTATTGTGTCTGTTGTTACATTTTGACTGACTGAGTTTCTTTTTCTCACCAAAACACGCATATAGTTATCATATGCAGATTTAAAGCGCATGTAGATAATATAACCTTGATTGTTAGTATAATGAATTGCCGAATGCATGATTCAAGGAATAGTTAAATAGGTACCTACAAATGTATATTTAAACGGATTTTAATTATGTAAATTGGGAGGGTAATAATGTAAATATGTACAAGTACATACATGTATATAAAGAAAGGGAATGGCGTATAGGTGGGAACAATTCATTTTTTAAACTTATTTAAACTGTCAAAACCATCACTTTAGTCGGTTTTTCGAAAAAACGAAGAACGACATTAGATGCCACGGATCAATGACAATTTTATAAAAAAGTATATCGAAAATTGTTGGATGAAATCCTGTTTTTTTATTTTTCGTTTTTTTGAAAACAAAACTCTTTTGAAATTTTGGTATGCAATTTTTTAGAGACTATTAATTTTCATGTGAATATAAAATTTAAAATTATTTTTTTTTTAAATTATTGATTTTTCAAAAAAAAAAAATTAATAAATTATTTTAATTTAAAAGAAAAAGTTATTCAAAATTTTGATAGGCAAAAATAATTTAGCTACTTAGATCTTCTCAGATAAAAAATTTGACAGAATCGAAAAAACCGTTATATGAAAGGTACCCTTAACAGACTTTTCCAAAAAAATTTCGTTGGAGCCGTTTTAGAGAAAAAGGATTTTCCTTCAAGGTCAGGTACCGTTATTTTTAGGCCTAAAAATAAAATTTGAATTTCCAAAATAATCACACATACCAAATTAGAAGGCAATCGTTTAAGCGAAGAAGATAAAAAAAGTGGTTTGTTTTAGCTCGCAGGCCACCAGCATTTTGAAAATAAACACGTACTTCAGATAAATTCAACCTAGGATCTAATCTTTTTATTATTTCATCTTTGCGTTGTAGTCCTTTTGTAGAAAATTTACAAATTTCTTACTTTGCACATGCACAGGCCAAATTGATGGATCTAAAGCAGTATCAATTTAATTAGCAGGAACTTAGAATTGACGAAGCGAAGTGAAGAAGAGTCGGCTTGTTTTTTAAGCAACCTCGTACAACGCAACTAACACTTAGTGATATTTAATTTTCCCGAAGCATATTCCATTACCTGATCTTCCGTCACATTGCTGTCCATATTGTAGAAATCTTGTGCTCTCATATATTTAATGACGTGTCTTGCGAAATTCACACGAATCCACAGATTAGGGGAAATGCCGGCTTCCCCTTATTACTTAATTACTTATTACTGTTTCTGTTTGGCTGTTTAGCCTTTATTGTAATTTATACACTTTACTTTAATGAAAATAAAAAAAATGAAAATAAAATGAAAATGACACACACTTTTCTTTGAATTTGCTTTATTAATGACACTGAAGCATTGACGTATTATCGGATATGACATTTTACATTTTTTTATAGTAGCATTTACATGTGCTCTTTTCAATTGCCTTGCTTTTTTCTCAACCAGAACATTTACATGTGCTGCTTTCAATTGCATTGCTGATTGCGTTCAACATTCTCCCCGGGCGAAAGACAATTGGTGGATTGTTAAGTCCTTTGAAGTGCTGCACTATGTAGAAAATGGCTGGTTATTGCGTTTTGTCTTCTTCAACATGAAAAGAAACAATTTAGTATGAATTCGCACATTAATCAATAAAAAAAAATTAAATTTGTATCAAGTTGAACATAAGTTAATCGATAACTTGGACTTCATCGATAGCCTGAATCTTAGTAAATTGCCCATGCAGATCTTATTCGTTGTTTCTACTGATAACATCGAGTAAGCATGAAGAAGGAGGCAAACAACAACAAATTGCTTGCTTGCGTTTGATGAATGGAAAATTCCAGTGATTACGCTGTTTGGTTTTGCATTGTATTGTGCTAAGTGTTGAGTGTAATTTTAAGTTTGGTTTTTAAGTATTATGAAACTGTAAAATTAAAACCAAATTTTTGGCTGCAGTTTTGGGAAATGATTCAGGTGAGTTAAATTTCATATTATTTGTTGTAATTATGTCGTTTTATATTGAAATAAATGGTAATTAAATATTGTGGTATTCATGTTAAAAGTGTGCAGCTTGTTAAAGATGTGCAACGTAATTTTATATTATCGATATTTTCATCGTTATTGTTATCGATACAGTTGGTGATAATTTTATCAATATCGTTGATTTCGATGTCAATGTTGATGTTTATTGAAAAATTATATAAATTGATTTGGTTTTGAAATATTAAGCGATTTAAATTTAAATGAGCTTAGATTGTAGGTGTTTTGAAATTTACCATGGCGAATTAACTTCTGTTATATTATTTGTTTGCGTGTTTCGATTGAAATGAGCAAATTCGTTGCCTTCGATTTTGTTTGCGTGTTTTTCTTTAAAAATGAGCGTTTTTTTTTCGGAGAAAATGAGCGTGTTTTCGTACAGAAAAATGAGCAAAGTCCATTATTTTCGGGGGCTTAAATAATATAATTTATTTATTCGATAATGTTAATTAGATGAAATCGATAATTCGTTAATGTAAATTATTTTATGTTTGTGTTTGTTTGCAAATGATAAAGTTATGTGTGTGTGTTTGCGAATGATGAAATTATGTATATTTGTTTGCGAATGATAAAGTTATGTGTGTGTGTTTACGAATGATGAAATTATGTATGTTTGTTTGTGAATGATAAAGTTATGTGTGTGTGTTTGCGAATGATGAAGTTATGTATGTTTGTTTGCGAATGATAAAGTTATGTGTGTGTGTTTGCGAATGATGAAGTTATGTATGTTTGTTTGCGAATGATAAAGTTATGTGTGTGTGTTTGCGAATGATGAAATTATGTATGTTTGTTTGCGAATGATAAAGTTATGTGTGTGTGTTTACGAATGATGAAATTATGTATGTTTGTTTGCGAATGATAAAGTTATGTGTGTGTGTTTACGAATGATGAAATTATGTATGTTTGTTTGTGAATGATAAAGTTATGTGTGTGTGTTTGCGAATGATAAAGTTATGTGTGTGTGTTTGCGAATGATGAAGTTATGTATGTTTGTTTGCGAATGATAAAGTTATGTGTGTGTGTTTGCGAATGATGAAATTATGTATGTTTGTTTGCGAATGATAAAGTTATGTGTGTGTGTTTACGAATGCTGAAATTATGTATGTTTGTTTGCGAATGATAAAGTTATGTGTGTGTGTTTACGAATGATGAAATTATGTATGTTTGTTTGCGAATGATAAAGTTATGTGTGTTTGTGTGCGAATGATAAAGTTATGTATGTTGGTTGTTGATTGGTAGAGGACAAAGTTTTGTTATTGGCCGCTTAAATTCGCCTTGTTGGGTCTTTAATTTGACAACTCGGGTGAGATTGTCTTGACCGGGATATGTTTCCAGAATCCGGGCCAAGTTCCATTTCTCTGGAGGAAGACGCTCATCTTTTACCAATACCAAATCTCCAATTCTGGGTTCAGGTTGTGGTTTGAGCCATTTTGGTCGCTGTTGTAGGCGCGCTAAATATTCGACTTGCCAATGCTGCCAAAAGGTTTGTAAATTAAATTGGATGTTTTTCCACCGGTCCACATAATTTGTTTTTGTTGCAGTAACGAGGTCTGGTTCCGGAATTGTATGCATTTCTGTACCGATCAAGAAGTGTGCTGGAGTCAATGCTTGGAAATCGTCGGGGTTTTCAGTTAAAGGACATAGAGGTCTCGAATTAAGACACGCTTCGATTTGAGATAGAAGAGTGGCGAGTTCCTCGAACGTTAGTGTCCCATTTCCCACGATTCGTTTAAAGTGGTGTTTCACACTCTTTACACCGGCTTCCCATAATCCTCCGAAGTGTGGAGAAGCGGGCGGAATGAAGTTCCACTTTGTTCCTTCTGATGCTAGAGTGTCAGCAACTTCTTTCCAGTCGTGTTTGGCGTTCTTCAAAAGACGTTGTAATTCCGCTTCAGCACCTTTAAAATTGGTGCCACAATCACTGTAAATTTGGCTACAGACTCCTCGTCGGGATGCAAAACGACGAAACGCAGCAAGAAAGGCTTGGGTGGTAAGATCACTTACTGCTTCCAAGTGAATCGCCTTTGTTGCTAGGCAAATAAAAATTGCTAAGTAGCCCTTATAGACTTTGGCTCCACGGCCTTTCCAAGCCCGAATGCTAATCGGACCAGCATAATCAACACCCGCATGACTAAATGGTCTTGAAATTGTCACTCTGGCCTCTGGCAATGCACCCATCAACTGTTGAGCTGGTTTGGTTCTATACCTATAGCAAATCGTACACCCATGAATATATTTTTTGACTGCTCGCTTGTTTTGAAAAATCCAGTATCGTTTTCGAAGAAACCCCATCATCAGCTGAATGCCTCCATGAAGAGTCTTTTCATGAGCTTCGTGAAGGATCAATTTTGTGAAATGGTGAGAAGGTTCCAAAATTATTGGATGCTGCTGATCGTACGATAAGTTGGCATTTTTAAGTCTTCCACCGACGCGAATGATTCCGTGAGAATCAACGAATGGATTCAATGATGCCATGCCTCTCGACTTCGATATACCTTCAGGAAACATCTCCAGTTGAGCTAATTTCATCAATATGTTGGAAGAATGATCGAGTTCGTTTGGTGACATCGATCCAGTTTTCCGGTTAGGGATAACATTTTTGGTATTATCTGTGAAACGTAAGACCATTGCCACAATTCTAATAAGTTTTTTTGATTTCAGATGACCGATGTAAAAGATCATTGATTGGCTGAACGCCTTGCTCAACATAATGAGCATTTATCGTTGTTTGTATCGGATACTCAAAGTTCCATGACTCACAGAGAAATTCGGGACCGTTCCACCATAACGTATTATCCAATAAGGCCGATGGTAGAACACCTCTGGATACCAAATCTGCCGGATTGTGTTGCGTTGGAATATGTTTCCAAAATTTGACGGCAGTCAGTCGCTGGATCTCTCCAACTCGATTCCTAACAAAGGTATCCCATTTGGTTGGCGGTGCTCGGATCCACGAAAGTGTTATAGTGGAATCAGTCCACGCAAAAGACTTGATTTCTTTGTTGTCAATCGCTTGGTTAACATGGTTCAGGAGCTTGGCTAACATTACAGCACCGCAAAGTTCTAGACGGGGAAGACTTACTGGTTGTACAGGAGCGACTTTAGATTTTGCGATTAGAAGGTGCATTTCCACATGAACTTTATCGTCCTCGACCCGTAAATAAACTGTTGCTCCATATGCCTTTTCGGATGCGTCACTAAAACCATGCAGTTCTACTCGGGAAAAGTTAGCATTAGTTTGAACCCACCTTGGAAAGTGAATCTTATTGATGGCGTGTAAATTCTCATAGAGCAAATTCCACTGATCCAAAAGTGATGATTCGATTGGATCATCCCAAGATAATTTTAATGCCCATAACTGCTGCATAAATATTTTTGCCTTGACGATACATGGAGCAATCCATCCCATCGGATCAAAAAGTCGGGCTATGGTAGAAAGAACGAACCGTTTTGTCGGCTGAGGATTAGAAGGTGGAATGTAGCAAAATGAAAACTCATCAACAGAAGGAAGCCAGTGGACACCGAGCGTCTTAACTCGTTCCGAATCTTATGAAGGTAATGAAAATGGTGATTCCAGTTCTGCAATTGGAATGCTTGTTAATAATTCGTCAGAATTGGACGTCCATTTCCGTAAGTTGAATCCCGCTGTCTCTAGTGTTGACTTGATTTGTTGTATTTTTTCTTCAGCCTCTAATATAGTGTTTCCTCCTGATATTAAGTCGTCGACGTACATCCCGTTATGGATCATGGTGGAAACCAATGGATTTTACTGATTATCTTCAGCTATTTTATGCAGTGTCCTGATTGCTAAATAAGGTGCGGCTGCTGTTCCGAATGTTACCGTATGAAGCCTGTAAGCTTTAATAGGGTCCTCAGGACTATTTCTCCACAGAATTAACTGGTAATTTTTGTCTTGTTCTGCTATCAATATCTGACGATACATTTTTTCGATATCCGCTGTGAAGGTGAATCTATACAGCCTCCATCGAAGAATAATATCGCAAATATTTTTTTTGAAGAGCTGGACCTATCAACATAGCATCGTTCAACCAAACTCCATTCGATGTTTTAAAGGAGGCATCAAACACCACCCTCAGTTTCGTGGTTGAACTACTTTCTTTAACGACAGCATGATGTGGCAGGAAGTAGTGCTGATTTTCTGGCAAACTATTTTTGTCGACTTCGCTCATGTGACCCATGCGGATATATTCTTCGATGCACGCTGAATACTGTTCTCGGAGCTGTTGATTATCACTTAGACGTCGCTCCAATCCATGAAATCGCCGTAAAGCACCTTGGTACGAATCTCCGAAAACAGGAGGAACGTTTCCCTTAAACGGTAATGCCACTTGATAACGTCCATCTTTTGTTCGTTTTGTATTGTTGATGAAATGTTCCTCACACTCAATATCTTCTGGTTTTCGAAAAATTTTAATAGGTGTTTCTTCTACTTCCCAGAATTTACGAAGCTGAGCTTCGACATCAATCGTTTGCATAAAACTTCTGACCTGCATCGCAAACAACTGGAGCCTTTCCGAATAAGATCCAGCCCAATGTGGTTTTTTTCATGACTGGCATAGATTTGTCTGGCGGTGTAATCAGCTCCGGTAGCAAAAGTTCGGGTAAGATATCACTTCCTAGCAAGATGTCAATTTTTGATGATTTAAAAAATTCAGGATCAGCGAGTACATAATCGTTGAGATGTGTCCAGTTCTCAACGTGAAGGGTCCGGGCCGGCAAATGCCCAGACAGTGACTTTAAGATGAAGGTTTGCGCTGTGGTTGCAAAACTGGAATGCTGCGAAGCAAAAGTGATGTCTATCACTCTTAAACATGTGCCACTGCTGACCAAACCCAGCCCGGATACACCCGCATGAGTTGCTCGAGATTTTAATTGAAGCAATTGGGCCGCAAACTCTGTGATAAATGATGCTTCAGAACCAGAATCCAACAATGCTCGCAGCGTCAACCACTCCCCCAACGACGACTTAACGTTGACAAGCGCTGTTGTCAGTAAAACTTGTGAGTTTTTGTTCGGGAGACTGTAATGCAAGTGGTGAGATGCAACATTGTTAGTTGACGTCTGCTGTCTACTAGAAGACGGGAATGAAGGAGCTTCGGCGTTTAAAATTGCACATTGAGAAGTTGTGGTGATGTTTTGTTGCTGTCCTGGGTTGCTTGTATGGCTGAAATTATATTGTTGTTGCTGCGCTGATGGTTGAAAAAAGTTACTATTCTGGTGGGAACGTGATGGTTGTTGGCTTGGCTGAAAAGAAGTATTATTTGCATGCAATAAAGTATGATGTGGTTGTTGACAATGGTAACACCTACGACTACTTGGACAGTTATCCGTATCATGATTATACCCTAAACAGTTTCGACACAAACCCAACTTATTTATAACCTGACAACGCTCGGTAACATTCATTTTCAAAAATTTACTACATCTTCTAACAGCATGTTTATTTTTCAGGCAAATTTTGCAGGTGATACTCGACCTATCCGGCTGAGCATAAGCAACGAACGAATTTTTGTGAGAAGAGTTCCGAGGTGTTTTGGATGTACCCTGATTGTGCTGCTGGTCGACCGCTTCAAGGGTCCGGAACCTTGTCTCCAAGAAGGATGTGAATTCCTTGAATGTTGGCAACTCCTTCGGATTTTCCCTATCATTCAGCTTCTCCTCCCACATTTGCTGCGTTTTACTCGGTAATTTTCGTACTAATAGAAAAATTAGCACTGGATCTAAATGCTCAACTTCAATTTTTAGGTTAGCAAGACTGTGAACAACTTGCGTCGAAGTATACAGCAGATCTCTACTTGACTCTGCACGCTCTTGCGTCAATGTTGACAAATTTAACAAGGTATTTAACTGGATGTTAACTAGAACGCGAGGGTGATCATACCGATCTTTTAACATGGACCCTGCTTTGGCGTAGTTTTGACCTTGGATATTCAATGACAGTAACAGCTTTTCAGCGTCGCCTGCTAAACTGGTCTTCAGATAATGCATTTTGTGAACATCTGAGAGCGATGCTTTACTGGCGACGAGAGTTACAAAAAGATCGTGAAAATTCGGCCAGTTTTCGTAATTGCCATCGAACATCGGGATCTTAATCGAAGGTAAATGGAGTTCCTCGTTTTTGCCTGCCAGTTCCTTTCCTGAAACTTCAGTAGACTGCTGCTCACTGCTGCTACCAAAACTTCCCAGCGAATCGACGAGTTTGGATTGAAACACACAATAGTCTTCCCTTATATTTTCGTAGATTGTCTCAGCTTCGAGTTGCTCCTTGCTGTTTTTATCGTCGGCGTCGTTTTGCAAAAATTCGTCATAAAATTTGGAAACTGACTGCCACAAGTCATCCAACAACTTTAACCTTGTTTGGACGTAAGTAAGGTTAATTGCTTTGCCCTTTTTTCCAAAATTCTCGACATCCTTTTTCAACTGCTTATGTTTTGCAGACAATATTTTTGTTACCATTTTGTTTTTAATTAACAATAAGATTGAATATAATTAAAGTAAGCAAAAAAAAAATGGAACTTACTTTGCTTTTTGGGAAGGCAGCGGCGACAGCAAATTCTTCGGATGGCTCGTTTTAAGGTTAATCCCACGTTGCACACACAACACAATTTTAATCGTCGAATATTTTGGTAATCGTTTATAAGTTTTAATATATGTTTTTAAGGCTCGAAGGACCAATGTTTGGCTGTTTAGCCTTTATTGTAATTTATACACTTTACTTTAATGAAAATAAAAAAAATGAAAATAAAATGAAAATGACACACACTTTTCTTTGAATTTGCTTTATTAATGACATTGAAGCATTGAGGTATTATCGGATATGACATTTTACATTTTTTTATAGTACCATTTACATGTGCTGTTTTCAATTGCCTTGCTGTTTTCTCAATCAGAACATTTACATGTGCTGCTTTCAATTGCATTGCTGATTGCGTTCAACAGTTTCTCTTTCACTAATTGCTTTATCGGGCATTATCCTTTCTTAATTGCTTTAAGTTGTGCTTGTCCGAAAAATATTATTCAATTACTTAGTTAATTGCTTTTCGGATCCTTTCGATTCGAACGTTACTCTGACGTACCTATAAATAAATTGATTTGCATCGGAAATATTCACTCATTAGATCAAATCCGATACACCAAGATAAGCCGTATCTTATTGTGTAATTTCTGAATTATCTTAAAAACAGTTACGTTTGCCTTTTACCAGTGATTTAATATTCCGAAGAACTTACACATCTTAGGAAACGGTAAGTTATTTTTGCACTCTTTGTTTCAATTCTTCATTTTAAATATAATTTCTCCATTTCAGATTAAAAATGGCAATGTCAAATTCTTCAAGCGAAAAATACATTTTCGAGTGGGAACAACACGCTGTAAATATTTCCGCAAAATTGCAGACATTTTATAAAGAAAAAGAATTTTTCGATACTGTTTTGATTGCTGACGATTCCAGGATTCCAGCCCATAAAATTGTACTGTCGGCAATAAGTGACTATTTTTGGGAAATATTTCACGGCAAACCTACAATTTCAAACGTAATCGAAGTGAAATTGAAAGAAATTGACGCTAAGACACTTAAGCTGATAATCGATTTTGTGTACTGGGGTAAGATAGAGCTGAGCTCCGATAACGTAGAGGAAATTTTGCGAGGAGCAGGGCTTTTAAAAATGGATAACTTACTCCATGGATGTTGTGATTTCCTGGAAATGCATCTGGACAAGAGCAATTGCCTGCATTCGTTGCGTTTGGCCAAGGAGTTTAGATCATCTGGACTTCAGGAAAAATCGATAATTTATAACAACTTCGAGGAAGTAAGGAAGCAGTCCCGGTATTTGCTCCTGAATGAAATTGAAGTGAAAGATCTTCTATTTAAAAACAATCCGCATAAAGATCTAGAGGAGGAAGTGTTTTTGGGTTTGGTGGCTTGGGTTGAACATGACCTGATAAATCGGGGCCATCTTTTAACCGAGTTACTTTCAATGGTGCGGTATCAGTGTCTCACACCCAAGTTCATCGTTAAGTACTCAATTTCCGTTTGCAATACTCCAGAAAACTGCAAACTGATACACTTTTGGCTTCAACATCATTTATGTACGGAATCTGGCCCGACTGAAGAGAAAAATACCACTTTAAGTCCTGAACGGTAGCCAAGGAAAGAAGTGATCCCAAACGAAACAGAGAGTGAAGCTTTAGCAGCTGTTGGGATATACAAAGGCGGGAAAGTTGAAATGTATTGTTATGACCGGCAGGAGAATACACTTATTTTCAAGAATAGGACATATCCCTCTTTATCAAGAAAGAAATGTCAACATTCGAGGATTTTGATCGATGGAAAACTATTTTTAATTGGAGGGTGCAATTTTGGTAGCAGGGATACAATTTCAAAGATTGTTGAATGCATTGACTTGAGCACTTTTCAACTGACGCTATTACCCCCGATGAGAGTGGCTAGAGAAGAAAGTCAGGTGGCAGATTTAAATGGATACTTATGTGTCTTTGGTGGTTATGGCGACGAAAGATTCTATGTAGATGCTTTAGAAATTTTCAATTTTTCTACAACCCAATGGACTACCCTAGAACCGCCCATTGAAGCAGAGAGTATAAAACAAAAAATATGTGCTCATAATGGTCTCTTATATATGTTTGATGGTATTCATTTGCAATGTTACGACACCGTTTCTCAGCAATGGACTTCCGAAAGAGTACCAATAGATGATGATATGGAAGTAATCGCAATTTCTGTCGTTGGCGATTTTCTGTATGCTGTCTGTCTACCAAGGAATAAAGAATGGCTCACTGTGGTGATTCAGTGTTTCGATTCATCCACAGAGACTTGGTCCGAAAAATGTAGGCTAAACAACTCTACCAGATTTAGAAGGGTGGTCATCTCAGTTGTTGGTAATAAAATTTGGATTGTAGACTCAAGTGCTGAAGTAATTGTATATAATCCTGACACAAATGAAATCGCTCAAAAGGATAAGTTAAAATCCAGACATTTCTCAATTCTGCCAAATAAATTATAAATTAATTATTTTATTAATGCCTTATTTATTATTTATAATTTTTTATATTTATTTACTGTTCAACAAAGTAAAACTTATGTAGGTATATTTTTATTTTTAAGTTCATACAATAAAATTCAATGCACAATATAAATTATTTTTTTGTTTTTAAAATTGATCCGCAATGGTCAAAAATATTTTTTGAGAATCACATACTCCTCCCGAAAACCAAAAAAAAAAATCCCGAAAGATTATTCACGTTTTATATTATTTCGCTTTTAATAAAATACGTCAAAACAGAACTGACATTCATGTTTCAGTTATTTTGCCATTTGCAATTGCGCTTAGACCAGTAACAATTTGAAGTGAGATAAATTGGTGTCGAAAAATCGATTTGAGCATAATGTGCCAAAAGTTTTCAAAAACATACGAACATAATTCAGTCATTTCACTAATGAACTTATAATAAAAAGGCGAAAAGCAAAAGATTTGAACCGAACGAACGAACTACACTCCATATCTACGTACTTGGTTATAAACAAGATCCGTAAGCTTTTGACTACCTTTAAAATGATCAGTCACATAATGAGAGCGTTTTAAATTTAAAAAAATGCAAGACTCCATCGCACGTACTTGCTCCCATATTCGATCAAATTATATGAAAAAGATTCTAATGGAAACGGCTAAAAAAAATATTTTTTTTTTAAATCCAAAAAAAATATTGTTCGAACATTTTGAAATGCAGTATTATTTAGAATCCGAAGGATTCGATCGAAATCCGTTGAGCCGTTTGTGAGAAAGGTGAGAATCCATAAATAGTTGTATGGCAGGTACCGTTAGTAACAAAATGTTTAAACAAAATTTTGATCAAAATGTAGACCATACACAAAGTAGTACACACACTAATTTTTATCAAAACGTTAGAGCTGTTTGTATGATAATTAAGATTGTTGAAAAATTTGTATGGCGTTACCGTTATTTTTGGGGCTAAGACAACGGTTCAAAACTCTAGTTTGGACAATCACCTAAAATGCCTAAGGACCAATATTGAACAAAATCGGTTCAGACGTTTAGGTTGTATATCGTTCTACAGACAGAAAGACAGTCAGACGGAATTGCGGGACCCACTTTTTTGGTGGTCTCTATCATCGGAATGTCAACATTGATTAAAATCTCGAGTTCGATTTTTTTTTCAAATGCATAACTTGCCCTATATAAATAAATGGTACATTAGTGAAGAACTCGAATAATCATCCCACAACACAGTTATATTCATGATAACAGCTAATTATTGTTCTCTCGCTATTTTGCATTGCACAATGTAAAATGCAAGGTAATTGTGCTGTGGGAGATAAGAAAAGAAATTGTTATTATGTGATGGTAAGTATGTATATGGGCAATCAAGCAAAGAGAAAACTCGATTAAAATCTTCTGTGCTCAAACTAAAAGCAAAACCAAAAAGCTGCATAGGGCATCTTCTACCAAGTTTGGTCTCAAAATAAAAAATAAATTCAAATTAATTATTATTTACGTTACTTTAACATTAATGTATATAAATTCATTTCTAAATACTATTGATGCTCATTTATTTTAAACTGAATAATGGGCTCCAGTCGTTAAAGCGGAACATACCTCCGTAAATGTGCAACGAAAAACTCCATCAGCTGTTCAATCGTAATACTCCCGATTCTGGAAATGCTAATCTTTGGACGTTTTTTCATCCAAAGATAATTCATTTTGCCGTTCAATGCGAATACATGGAACACCATATCTGGTTGCATTTATTACTTGCGATATATGTATGGAGGTACTAAGGGCAAGTTTTGCATTTGGAAAAAAAAATTGAACTCGAGCTTTTAATCAAAGTTTTCATTACGTTGATAGAGCATTTAAACCTTTTGATGGGCAACTATTCAACGAAAATTTAAATATAAGTTCTAACTCAAGCGAAAATTACATAACAAGAAATGTTACCCTTGGCGATTTAAGTAGAGAAATAAGAAAGCTTAAGTATAAGAAAGCTCCGGGATATGACCTAATTACGGCCGAAGTTCTCAAAATGCTACTTCGCAAAGGGCTAATTAGTCTTCTTTATATAATAAATGCCACTCTAAGGCTAAAGTACGTTCCGAGCCAATGGAAGTTATAATAATTCTCAAACCAGGAAAACCATCACATTATAAGAAATCTTATAGACCTATCTCGCTTCCGCCCGTAATATCTAAGGTCTTTGAAAGAATATTACTTCTGCGCCTGCAGCCAATAATAGAAGAAAAGCGCCTAATACCTGAACATCAGTTCGGATTTAGAAGCAAGCATTCGACAATTGACCAAGTGCATAGGATCACTGACGTCATTGAGAAAACTCTTGAAGAAAAGAAAATTTGTTCGGCGGTCTTCCTAGACGTGTCACAAGCTTTTGATAAGGTGTGGCACGAACGCCTAAATTTTAAACTAGGACAAATTCTGCCTAAAGCACTTTATACACTTCTAAAAGCATATATAGAGAATAGACTTTTTAGAGTGAGACATGGAAACGATTACTCGGATCTCAAAGAAATAGTGGGTGGGGTACCACAGGGAAGAGTTTTAGGTCCAATATTGTACCTATTACTTACACGTGATATACCTCAAACAGAAGACACTATCGTAGCCACGTTTGCTGACGACACTGCAATACTAGCAGTGGGTCGAACGATAAATGATTCTACGACAAAATTACAAACAGCTCTGAATAATGTCAATGATTGAACAAAAACATGGCGGATATCGCTCAACGAAGTAAAACCAGTCCATGTAGATCTTACGTATAAGAAAATTAATAGATTAACGGTATTTGTTAATTCGGTTCAAGTTCAGTTTCCTAACGAAGCAAAATATCTCGGAATGACTCTAGACGAGAAATTAAAATGGAAACCGCATGTTAAAAAGAATTGCGAAGAGTTAAATAATAAATTCAGAGATATGTACTTGTTGCTCGGGAAACACTCTAAGCTCAGTATCGAAAACAAGCTAATTTTGGACAGAAAGGTGCTTAAGCCTGTCTGGACTTACGGTATACAACTCTGGGGTTGTACGCGAGATTCTAATTTAAATACCTTTCAAACATTTGAAAATAAACTCTTAAGATCATTTGTAAGCGCACCTTGGTACATTCGAAATGAAGATCTCTACAGAGATCTCGTGATTCCCACGGTTCGCGATGAAATAAAAAATTTTGCCCGAAATCATAGAAAACGGCTGTTACAACACTGCAATAGTACTATAATCGAAATAATCGATGAGGCGAATTTAGTACGCCGCCTGCGAAGGACAAAGCCTTCCGATCTGGTGCACTAAACGACAATCTGCTTTAAAATCGCGGTATAAGCAGGAACTATCCTGCAACACGTTAATTAAATTCGTTAAAAATAAATTGCTAGATAAATTTCAACTTAGTTGCAATCGGGAGGAGGAGGTGTTTCTAGTGCAGTAAGAATCTCACACTCCTATGAGCACGCGTTTTTCGGTCCTCATAGAGCCTTTTGACGGTTTTACACCTACCTACGGGGAAAAAATCACCACTAAACCACTAAAAAGTGGGTCCCAAATTCCGTCTGTCTGTTTGTGTGTCTCTCTTTAGAACGATCTACTGCCTAAACCGCTAAGCCGATTTTATCTCAAATAGAATTTTGCATCGTTGTTTTAACCCCAAAAATACCGGTACTTGCCAAACAAATTTTTCTACAATCTTAATTATCTCAAAAACGTCTCTATCGATTTTGTTAAAAATTGGCGTGTGTACTAAATTGGATATGGTCAAAAATTCTTTTCATATATTTTGTTATGAACGGTACCTGCCATACAACCATTTTGGTGATTTTCGAATTTCTCATAAACGGCTCAATGTATTTCGATCAAAATTTGTATACAGGAGTTACTTCAAATTCAAAATTTCTTAAAACCATTGGATGATTTTTTCTGAATTTATATTATTAAATATTTAAAATGTTGGAACCAATTTTTTTTTGGAAAAAATTTAAGAATTTTTATACCTAGTGCCGAAGCAAAGTTTCGCAGAGATCTTCGAAGTTACTTTCAAAGTGCATAGCTTTCAAATCTGCCAATAATTACGCACTTAGGATTTTAATAAGTGATGTATGTAAAAATTGAATATGTTTCAAAACAACAGTATTCAAATATAAACTTTTTCTGTGTATGTAACTTTTTCTTTACATATTATTTTTATATATATAATGTTTTTAACTAGTATAACACTAATGTAAAGTATTATATATAATATATAAATTATTTATTACTATGTAATCAATGAATAAATTAAATTTAAATTAATCAAACAGAATTAAAACTAAATTTAGAAATAAAAATAAAATCTTAAAATCTTAAATTTTAAATTTCTTCAAAATGTAAATTAAAACTAAAAAATTAAAGCTCAAAATGTAGCTCTCTTTAACCAACTTGAATTAATTAATTAAATTTTATATAAGCAATCCTAAAATAATAGTATGTAACTCATATTAAAACTTGTATTAGATTATAAGATAATGTATCTTACAATGCAAGTATGCAAATAAATAAATAAATAAATAAGAAATAAATATATAAGAAATTAAGTGAAAAACAACTTTAATACCTTAAGCCGTTTCTATTAAGAATCTTTTGCATATAATGTGATCGAACATAGGAACAAATACGTGCGATCCAGTTGTGCATTTTATTTTGATAGCAACCACCACCGGAGCAACATCGTCTGGTGATCGGCTTTTATTTAATTTTGAATTTTATTTGTTTTGGATATTCGGAAACAAATAGTAATATTTATTACCTTGGAGCTTAGTATAATTAATTGTTAATTGGATAATTCAAGGACATAGGTACCTTCCTATATAAACGGTGATTTTTTAAGAGCTTGGTTTTTGAAAATTCAAAAAAACACAGAAACTTGTAAAAAGTGAATGAAATTTTTATTTGGATCGATAAATCAATTTCTGCCATTTACTTTTTAAAAATAATTTCACTTAAATGTTGCCCGCGGCTACGCTTCAGGTGGTCCATTCTGAAGGTCCAATTTTGGCAAACTTTTTCACACCTTTCGGCCGGAATCTCACCAATGACGCGTTCAATGTTGGACATATCACGATCTTCAGCAACACTGGCGGAAGCAGCAGCAATATTCTCTACGGATACGATTTGGTGGATTAATGTCCAATAAAGTGAAACTGGTGCGAAATTTGGTCACAATGAGCTGAATAGCCTGCTCGGTGGGTCGATTATGACGACCATAAAACGGACGTAGCTTGCGAAACACATTTTTCACAGAGCACGAATTTTGATAATAAATTTCAATAATTTGCAAACTTTGTTCAGGCGTAAGTCTATTCATGATGAAATGGCAAACAATACTGAATCGAAATGTCAAATGGAATTTGTCATGTGTGATCTGTCAAAAATATAAACGTCAAAAACCAAGTAGCAAAAAAATCACCCGTTATGTATATTTAAGTGGGTATTAATTATGTAAATAAATAGGGTAATATGCACAGTACACATAATAAAGGTAATATATTCCGGTTTTCATTTTCGTCAAAGTTCGCGCATGTGGCAAAACTCAGCGACGCTTGTGTCACATTTGGCATGCGCATAGGCTTAGGCATGGGCCAAACTGCTAGTTTCAATATAACTGTTACTTTTAAATAATAGTATAAATAAATAAAAAATTGTCAGTGAAATCACAATTTTTATAAACTATTTCCCACTACCATTTTAAAATAAATTAGTCATAGTTTTTCATCTACATTCCGCTGTTTGGTTTGATCAAAATGTAAATTTAGAAATTTCAAATGTCAGTTATTTTGCATCAACTGTTACCTCTTACTGAACATATCTTACTGAAATATTGACCCATTCCTATTTGTATGCGAAAATGTCAAAAATGTGAGTGCACGTGCCAAATCTCAAAGACATTTTGCCAAATATGACAACCGAATTTTTTTATTATGACAACCGAATTTCGACAACATGCGCAATATATTACCCTATTATGTGTACTGTGGGTAATATAGATGGCATCTAGTTATGTAAATATGTACATATATATGTACATAATGAAAGTTAATGGCGTAACGGTAAGTGAAAATCCATTTTTGAACTTATAAAAGCTGCCAAAACCATCACTTTAATCGGTTTTTCAAAAAAAAAAAAAAAACGAAAAACAACAGTAGAGCAAGAAGTATGTAGCAACTGAACTAATGTTGTAATGTACTTTTGTCTTTATTTATACATAAAGTTATTCTAGCCTTTTAATACGCTATATAGATCAGCGAGTGTTACTATTTAAAAAAGAATAAAATGTACGACTGGATCGTACGTACTTGCTCTTATTTTCGATGAAATCATGTGCTTAAGAACTTGAACATATTTTTAAAGTCTTTCTTACAACATTTTTATAATTTTTTTCTAGAAAAAAAATTTGTATGACAATTTTAAACATTTGATAATATAAACTTAAAACAAAATTTCAAAAAAAAACATCCACAACTTTATAAAAAAATGTTGTCAAGAACATATTTCTGTTGGCATTGAACCATTTTCAACATACTTTTTTTTATGAAAGATATGGTCGAGAAGAAGGTCTTAAGCTATGTGCTATATACTTATGTGTATTAGTTTTCGATTTATGGTTATTTTTGTGAGCTATTAAAATTTAAAAAGCCTTACTAAAACAGTTAAATCTCATGATCTAATACACATAAGCATAAACCGTAGTCTATGTCTTATTTTTCCATTAAAAACCAATTCTAAAAATAAATGTCATACAATGAGTTGCTGGTTTACTCATTACATGCTGTTTAGGCATAGAACTAACAACATCTGATTGAGTAAAACTAGTATATAGATAAAATATGACAAAGAATAAAAAAATTAATGCGAATTATAAGGGACATAGATAAATAAGACACGGAAATTTCTCCGCATTAGTTTAGCCGCCATCCCTGGAGATAAAATCTGAGACAACAACCACCTACAGTCTCCGAATACCGCGCCACACATCTTTACTATCATTCTTTCTCTTCCTTAACCCCACCTTCACGCCAGCGCTGTGTTGACACATTTAAAGGGTATTCATAATCCCTTGAGCGCGTGTAGATTATAAAAAAAAAAAGAATATATATATATATATATATATATAAAATGTTGTCAAAAACGTATAATTCCTGATTTTGCTTTTGTTATTTCAGCCGGTGTATTTCTTTGACTAAGCTACCTTGCGTTTGTTCAATACACTTCGTTTGACCGCTGAGTGAAAATTCGTTTTTCTGTTGTGTAAAAAATTAAAACGATTTCTAATAATACATTTACACTGATTCCGATCTAACCTTGGACGACGTACACGTCTTGCAATAATTATTCAGAATGTCCGTGATAATCAAACGAAATAGGTACGTGCAGAGGAAATAAATGGAGACATGTCCATATTGCAGAGCTCCAAACTGCACCACAAGCTCGACAAAAAGTTATTAGAAAAAGAAAAGTGGTAAATTTGATGACTTTGAATGCCCAACAACAACTTGAGTGTGCTACCACCAAGTTTTTTCTCAGGTAACTTTGACCTTGACAAGTCGTGAAATAGCTATAATTCCAGCCAAAAATACCTGAGAAAAAACTTGGTGGTAGCACACTCAAGTTGTTGTTGGGCATTCAAAGTCATTAAAATGATACGAAAAATGGCTTAAAAAAGCAAGTATGTAATCATACAAAAACTGAATAGAAAAGAAATGTAGTCTTCAATTGCGCTGCTTTGGAATACGATTCCGCAATCGCATTTACTTGCTCGATGCTCCCGGTGGAGATGCAAGACATTCGTCATTTAGTTGATTCTAGCAACAATTCGGCCAAGATTTTTTTCGTTGTCTGTTATCCTATGGCATCTATGTCATTGATACCATGCCGTTTGAAGGCGGTCGAACTGCACATGCCGCTTTGAAACTGGCGATTGGTTGGCAAACCAATAACGTGGACAATGAAAAAGAATCCGGCGACAGCCAAGTTGATGCGAGAATGCAAAATCATAATTTGAGATGAATGCACGATGGCGCATAAACGAGCTTTGGATTCAGTTGACCTAACAATGAAGGATTTACAAGGTGATTCGAGATGATATGGTGGGGATATAATATTGCTCAGCGTAGATTTACGTCAAACGCTTCCCGTCATCCTGAAATCTACTGCTGCCGCTGAACTTAATGGATTCTTATAATCGTCGTCTATGTGTTAAAATTGACCACAAATATGAGTGGCATTGCAGAACGACCCATCTACTGAATTCTCAAGACAACTGCTGGTCCTTGCCAATGGCCAAATTTCTGTTAATGTCTCGATTGGATTGATATTACTCCCGACAAATTTTTGCGAGTTAACAACGCCGAAGGAGAAACTCATCACCAAAGTAAAGTGTGACACGGCATTCCAAAAAATTATATAAATCTCGATTGGATTTATGAACGGGCAATACTAGCAAAGAAGAAAAAGAACGTCGTCGATAGCTTGGTAAACGGTCTTTGTTGTTTGTTTATGCGCCGGAAAAGAAATCGAAAAATATTTTTTATCATATCAATCTCTCCTAAGTTTTATTCCATTCAAATAAATCACATTGAAATTTTAACTATCTGTGCTCTATTATAGCACTGGACTTCATTTGAAGGCGTTAAATTGGGGTTATACGAAGTTCGCCTGGTCCGCTAGTTTTATATAATTGAAGGATATCCTATATGAATAAATTGATCGAAATCTGCCGAGGAAAAAAATAGTTGTATGGCAGGTACCTGCCATTAATAACAAAATATGTAAAAAAAATTGTTTACCAAAATATAGGCAATATTGAAGGAAGTAGTGCACACAAAATCGTTTTGAGATAATTAAGATGGTAGAAAAAATTATACAGCAAGTACCGTTCTTTTTGGGGCTAAATAAACGATTCAATTATTTTATTTGAGACAATCACCTGAGGCGATTAAGTACCAAGTTTGAAGAAAATCGCCTCAGCTTTGTTGCAAATTTTCGAGTTTCAAACCGTGTAGTGATTTATCATAATGAAAGTTAAATTAATTTCACCAACAAATCGCAATAATGCGCTTAGAGTTAGACAAAAAAATTATTTTGAAAACTTTGCTTTACTCACTGCACTTTTTGTCTCCGCTTGTCTAGCTGTAGAGCGGCAACTTGTATAACGTAGTTGTAAAAAAAAAGGAAATCTGCAAATTTAACAAACGTAGCTATTTCTTTTGTGGTACAGAAACAATAGTTACTTGTTACCCATACATAGTTGACGATTGCTTGTGTATAGGCCCCTGGGAGGCCCGATAAAATCACTATTTTTCGAAATTATACGTCCGAATCAGAAGAACGACTAGCGGTGCCATCCAGGAACCAGACATAGTTCATGTCATTCTAAAGACCGCCGTCATAGTTATAGGGTTACCAGATATCTTATTAGCTTACACATTTTATCTTATTACTTTAAACGAGCTATTATATAACGGGTTATCCATTTGCCGTTTCAAAAGTAAACGTAAATAGAACACATATAATTTTTTTTCAAGGTATTTCTTTTTTATTATAAAGTTTGAACATTGACATTATGTGTGAAACACTACATTATTTAAATGTACACAATGCGAATTGTTGCAAGCATCGATTTTTTTTAGGTAATTTTCAACCACTGTTGGACACATATTGGGCGGTATCTCAGCCATAACTTGACGAATGTTGGTTTTCAAGTGCTCAAGAGTTTAAGGTTTATCTGCATAAACACGGCCTTTCACATAGCTCCACAAAAAAAAGGCCAGCGGTGTCAAATCGCATGATCTTGGATGCCAGTTGATATCGCAAAGACGAGAAATTGCGCGGCCAAGAAATGTCTCTTGCAATAAAGCCATATTTGCTCGAGTTGTGGGGCATGTGGCACCGTCTTGTTGAAACCACATATTCTATAAGTCGTATTCTTTAATAGAAGGCAAAAAAAAGTCGGTCATATGACCATAACGCTCCGAATTGGCGGTGACAGTCGTTCTATCGTCGTTTTCGAAGAAGTAAGGTCCAGTCACACCTCCGGACCAAAGAGCACCCCAAACACTGACTTTTTGTGGATGTAATGGCTTCTCTTCAATTACTTGAGGATTCTCAGAACCCTAAATACGACAATTTTGTTTATTAACATATCCGCCGAGTGAGAAATGTGCTTCGTCGCTGAAGAAATTTTTGTTCGAAAAATCACCGTCCACCGCCTGTTGCTCAAGTACGCATTCGACGTATCTACGACTTTGTGATTGGTCAGCTGGCTTCAGTTTTTGTGAGAGTTGGACTTTATATAGATGCAGGTGTAGATGCAAATGCAAAATACACCATAATGTGCCGTAAGACAGTTCTAATTCCTGAGAACGACGAGGAATCCACACATTCGGGTCTTCGGCAACACTTTCACTTAGAGCACCGATATTTTCAGTGGTACGAGCGAAACGATAATGCACAGGTCTAGTATCTGTAACCAATTCAGTCTCTTCAAATTTCTTCACAATTTTGACAATTGCTTGGAGGATTATGTAAACCATAATCTACTCTTAAATCACGATATGTGGCTGTGGCAGAATCACCATTTTTGTAGTAGGTTTTAACAATTTTTATGCGTTGTGCGATAGTTAAGCGATCAATTTTCGTAAATTTCAGACTTTCAACTGATAAAAAAATTGGTTTAACAACTTAGTTCGACAGATGTCGAATTCCAGCCCTATACTTTTGAAACCGCTAAATGGATTACCCTTTATTTATATGTTTGGTGTCTCGGGAACGGCTCCAATGATTTTAAGGAAATTTTAACAGTTTGGTTTTCCGAGCGATGAAAAAAATGGATTCAGATAAATCCACAGTCTGCCACGCCCACTTTTTTAATTTTAGTTTCCCGGAAATTACTCTATTTCCTGGAGACTAGTCAAATGATTTAGATGACATTTTCAGATTGTATTCTTTCGCGGAAGAGAAAAATTATAAAAACAATATTTTACTTAACCATGTCCACCACCACACTCACTTTTAACATTTGTTGATTTGTCGGAAACTGTAACGATTTGGATTAAAATTTCCGACTTTTATTTTATGAGCGCAAGACACAAATTCAAATTTTTTTTTGAAAACGACTAAAACAATTTTAATGTAATTTTCAGAATTTATTTGTACATGAACTGAAGAAAATTGATTTGCTTAAAACCACCTAATGTCACGCCCACTTTCATAATCTCTGAAAAAAATCTTATGTAGGTTTTGTGGATGCTAAGGATTGAATTTTCGATACTAGTTCTGAGGTTTTGAAAGAACAAATGTCGGCCTAGTTCAGACTTAACATCAAAGAAGTGCCTTTTCGGCAATCAAAAGGTGTTGAAAGTATGTGATTGCAAGAGTTCGCCTAATCAGATGCGTACATTGGCGTGACATGTTCCTGTTGAATTTGCAGCAATGTATTTTGATAGAAGAGTCCATTACATTGTATCTTACCTATTGGACTATTATAATATAGACACACATTATACAAAATTGTTCTCGAGCAGCGCTGCCGTTTTGAAAATCTAGATGGGAGTATTTCAAAGGTTTAGAGGGGAATATTTTATGTTCGTTGGGAGTAGGCAAGAAAAACTGACAAAAAAAAAATAGATTATACTTATTAACAATATAATTTTATTAAAATATTTTATAAATTTGTACTTCAATTCCTTGTATCACCTAACGGTGAAATAAAGGAACACCCAGATTAATTAATTGCATAACAAACTTAAGCAAAGAAAAATAACATCTATTAAATAAGGAACTTACATAACACACATTCAATGTGAAAAAAAAACAGATTATATTGTTACGCAATCGGCAGTGCATATCAGAATTTTTTATGTTATTTGCAATAATTACACAAGAGCTCTTTTGAGGGTACCCATTGCGATGCATGTTCATTTTGTAATAGAGATTTTGCAATTAAAATTGAATTAACTGTGCTTATGCTTAAGCAGTTTCTATTTTGTGTTTTTATTAAATGCAACTGGGAAAAAATGTGTTCAGCATTAGCACTGCTGTGAGGTAAACAAATCAGAGAACCAATAAATGTTTTCAATGTGCCAAACATTGGCTCATCAAGGGCATTATTAGTTGCGAACACATTTTTCCAGAACTCTTCCAAACTGCAATTTCGATTGAAGGATTCATTATTGTTCAAAAACCTCCATTCTTCATCTAGTTCCTCAACTTTATCACCCGTTACAAGATGTGGAAATATTTTTATAAGAGTAACTAGAGAAGGACTTTTCGCTTTTTGATCAATAATGTTAAGCGCTTTTAACACTTCATCGTCGAAACTTATTCTCGAGCGTATTTCCTTACAGAGAATTACATAGTATTCACGACAGTTCTCAAGAATACCCTTAGTATCATCTAGTGAAAGCTGCTCTCCAGACAGCAAGAGACTCGCTTTAGCACCTATGTACGTTTCATCAAGGAAAATCGCATTATTTAAAAAGTGCTTGAGTGCTTCATCGTCAATATAAAAAGGCTTTATAAAATTTGTTAAAACCGTCTTATAGTACATTTCAACTATAGGAAGGAGAACATGTATACATGTAGAGAAGTATCGCATTGAACTTCTCGCTACAGACAGGCCATCGTTTCCAAGAAGCGGTGCCTATCTGGATCTATTGTTGAAAGACGCAAGACTAACAATTCAATTACTGATACTGTGGGCCATCGGCCTAAAAATTGTTTAAGAACGATCGAGTACGACAGTGACCACTGCGGTCTCGCCGCCGAAATACAACTTCCGAACGCGCTTATGGAGTTGGAGGAGTATGTACCGGTGCATACTTTCAATTACAGTAAGGAGCGCTGGTCACGTTTCTCCAATGCCTTATTGAGTGAATTACGTTCAAATGGTATATCCCCACCAAATGACAGGAACATGACAAATACTGAAATGGACAGATACTTAGAACAAATGGACGAAACAATTCAACGAACAATGAACAGGACAATACCGAAATACAAAGAACGTAACGCAACTGACATGTACCGTAACGCGACAATTGATGCACTACACAAACAAAAAAGTGGCTTACTGACAAGACTAAAACGCTTGTACAGACGGTTTACTGACACACGAGATCTGGAGATAAGGACACTGAAGTCGTCCATCAAAAACATCAACCAATTGATCAAAGAAAATTATAGGTTGTCCATTAATTTGTTTTGGGACAACAAAATTCGGGCCGTGAACGCTACCGACACGAGTATGTTCCCACAAATTAATAAGATATTCAGAAGAAAAGATAAAAACGACCTTCCGTGTCTTAAGCTCCAGAGGACGACACAAAACAGAGACGTACTTCTGACAGCAGGCATAGACCCAGATGACGCCGTCTTGGACGATGACCTCTTCATAATCGAAGATCCGCAGGAGAAGGTGGAGGCTGTGGGGGCTGCTTTCCAGCAAGTGTACAAGGTGAATGCTAGCATTCGCCCGAATCATGACCTGGAGAACAGAGCTCTGCTTCATCACTTATGGCTCCGAAACGATATAAGCGAATGGCGATCTGAGAACCTTGGTTTTACCGGGTTTAATGATGAAGATTTGGCAAACGCCATAATCGCCGACCGAAATGGGCCCAGTCCCCTGTTAATTTCGAAGAATGAGCTCCAGCTCATCTTCGATTCATTAAAGAAAAAGAAGTCTGCAGGAGTCGATGGTATATCCAACGTTGTACTACGACATTTGCCTCAAGAAGCAGTTGACATTTATACCACACTGTTTAACAACGCGCTGAATAATGCATATTATCCAGTGCGGTGGAAGACAGCTGTGGTGCACCCTCTCCCAAAAAAGGGAAAGGACAACTCCAATCCGGCGAATCTCCGGTCGATAAGTCTTCTTCCGAGTATCAGCAAAGTATTTGAAAAGGTTATTAATAGAGCTCTGTTCTGTTCAAGTGGGTGGAGGACAAAAATATCATCCTAGATAATCAGTTCGGTTTTAAGGCGGGACATGACACAATTCATGCCGCGTCTAAACTAGTTTCTGATATCCAATGGAACAAAACTAAAAAGCAGTGTACGGGTGCCTGTCTGGTTGATTTGGAGAAGGCCTTCGACACCGTATGGTTAGAAGGTCTCTATCTAAAGCTAACCAGACTAGGTATAAGTAAACCTCTATTGTATATGCTTTATGACATGCTAAATGGTAGAAAGTTTGTTGTCAAGAGTGGCAATGTAACTTCTACCGCAATTTTTAATATTAATAATGGTCTTCAGCAGGGAGCGGTCAACTCGCCGATTCTATTCAGCATTTACACCAGCGATCTGATAGGTTATCTAACTCAGGCAATTGCCAATTGCGATCTAATTGCGTACAGAACAGCTAATACAGTTTAGGTCATCAAAAGTCTCTTGCAGAATGACTTTGACAAGATTCAGCGATATTGTGATGACTGGAAGTTGAAAATCAACTTCCAGAAATCAGAAACTATTTTGTTTAGGACTCCGTTGTCTAGCGCCTCAAGGGATACGAGAAAGAACTGGCGCAAGCTGGTGATCGTAGGGTCACATGGACATCCACTGTCGAGTAAAAGTGTAGCAAAGTACCTTGGCATCTATTTGGATCAGTACCTGTATTTCGACAGACATATAGGTGCTGCTTTGGCCAGGGCTAGGGGAGCCTTTGCCTTGACAAAACGACTGTTTTATAGCAGCCGTCTTGACAGCAGGGTGAAGGTGATTTGCTACATGGCCCTCATCAGGCCGATGATTGCCTACGGATGCCCGGTGTGGTTCAACGTTGCCCCATCTCAAATGGAAAAGATTCGGGTGTTTGAGAGGCAATGTCTTAGACGTTGCCATGGATTACACAGAACACCAGAGTCGGAGTACACAAGATATTATTCCAACCAGGTTCTATACAACGGAGCCAACATAAACAGAATAGATAATTTCTTGTTCAAGCTGATTCGGGATCACGTTGCAACTAACAGCTTAATTTTTGGGGCTTATTACCCCAATAACGAATGTTTTGAGAGTGCGCGGTTAAGTGGTTACATCCCTCCCGAGGCATTCCTCTATTTAAACAGTCGAGGGATGATACAGGATGGAGGGCGGTTCCGCTCATCTACCACGTCAGCCGGAAAAATGTGGATAGGCGACTCCTGTATGGTCGAGACGTCATCGCTCAAGGTGGAGAAGAGCGCCTTCGGTTCAGTAGGACTGTGTCCGATCGGGACCGGAGGGATATGGCGAAACAGGAGAACCAGTTCTGGTGGCTCTCTGAACAGCATCGTGATATTAAAGTCGATGAAGATATTATATCTTGGCCGACTTACATAGATTTAAGGCAATTAGGTATAGGGAACAGTCAGGGTGGCACCAAAAAAAAATTAAAAATATGTATGTATGCGGGGGCATACGTGCATGTAGCTGCGTGTCTGTACATGTATGTGCGTACGTATATGTATGTGCGTATGTACATGTATGTGTGGGTTGCATGTTGGTGTGTGTCTGCATGCATATAAAAAATAAACAAAAAAAAAATAAAAAAAATGATGAGATATCAAGTTTTTGTGAAAGTTCCTTGAAATATAAAATAAAATAAAAAAAAAATTAGATTTAATTAAAATAGTTTTTAGGTCGAAAGACATTAGTTTTAAGAGTTATTGTTTAATTTAGAGCGCCCGTAAAGGGCCAGTAAATTAGTTGTAAGTTATTGATAATTATTCTAGTTTTAAACATTTTTGTCTAGCTTTAAGATAGTTATGAGTTAAAATGAAATAAAAATGAATTAAAAAAAAAAAAAAAAAAAAAACAGGAGAACATGTATTCTGGGCTCTTCAGATTGAAACTCCAAATTCAACTTATTTATTATTTTTAAGATAAGATGAAAATAATTAAAAATAAATTTTGTTTTCTACAATCATATCCAAAAAAATCTGATAAGCCATGCTTCCAGTTTTGTCTAATTCACATGAAAAAATAATCAAAGAAAACAAGATTACGACACTTCTTTATTTTTCTTATTTTATTGACGTCATATGTGAAAACAAATCTGCAAATTGTTTTGATTGTTGTTTGTGGATTTTTTCACATATGACGTCAATAAAATAAGAAAAACAAAGAAGTCTCGTAATCTTGTATTATTTGATTCATGGTTTGAACGCACTGGATGATATCGGAGATACCATCTTTAATGAATGTTTGCAAAAGTTTTGGACATTTTCGAGGTGAGTACATTTCGAGTGAGGGGAGTACGAATACTCCCTTAGCACTCACTTCGGCTGCCCTGTTCTCGAGTCTATAAGTCAAATTTGAGTTGAGACAGCAGCTTGTCTTGTTGTTTAGCCGAAGCAAACTATAAACCTTGTGTTATATAGACAAGTTGTAGTCGCACAATATTTAACCCCAGCCATACAGCAAACAGAGAGCCTACCATAATAAGTAACGCTCGCAGAAACGTTTAAATTGGACACGGATTCAGATAAGTTTCAACCTACGGGCTATTTACATCGCGCGACATCGATACCAATTTACACAAGGACGGAATTTAATTTAAAGGCTCGACTGGATGTGTTTTCTTTTTTTTTTTTTAATTAAATCAGTTTTAGGAGTTTGGGTCGTCTCAGCTGGTTGTTGTTGGGAAAGAGCATGATGATGCTGGCTGGGTGATGGTAATTCCAGGAGTGGGTATTGTCCATCGGGGGATTAAAAAAAAGACAAAGGTGCGGCCATAGGGAAATTACTTTTTTAGCTAAAGGCTGCAATGCCCCTACGGTGGGATTAATTGTACCAGAAAAAAGGGATGTGACTGTGCAATGTGGCTTGTGAATTAATGGTGCTTCGATGGTGTAGCGTTCGGTAACCGTCCTTTGTTAATGTTCGATTGGACAGCCTCCGCGATTTAAAGCAGCATTCCTGGCACCACACTCTCGTATATCAAAGTCATTAACTAATTACGCTCCTTGTGAGTTGCATCTCGCTCTAGCTTTTCGGCGGAACTGAGACGATGCGATTTGCTTTCAAAAATCCTATCCATGGATGTTTTATGCCACCGTCACAAGAATAATTGCGCGCAGTCGCCATCATTGTTCCTGTTTCGGTTCCACTATGCTACAATATCCACCATCCGCATCACATCTACTGGGGGAAGAGGGGATACCTTCTTGCTTGATAGTAGGTACTCTGGGCAATTAAAGTGTAATCTTCATGTTGTTCTTCTGCTGGTGGGAACTGGGAACATCATAGCAAGTAAGGGGGATATCTTAAATTGTTTGGCAGTAGTGTTGTCAATGCCACTTAAGTCTGGGGGGATGATGATGATGATGATGACGATTTGGATTCGATATCTTCGAGTTGCTAACTTGGCTTCAACTATACATACATATATACCAACAACAACAACAAAATAACACTTTCGATTCATTGGCAATGTGTGAATTTAATGCATTGCGCAAATGGCTATAAGTGTATTGCCCTGCTTCGGCTGAGTAAGCGCATCGTCATCGGCATCGCCCATGGTCAGGACAGTCTGTTTGCCGCTTGTTCCTTGCAGTTGCAGTACCTACATTGTCAGGCATCACTTTGTGTTATGTGCTCTGCTGTTCCGTTTGGTGTTTTGTGTAATTTTATCGGAATTGCCAAAGCGATTAATTCGATTGAATTGCGAAGATTTCTTATTTTGTTGTTGTGGTTGTTGTTTTGTAATTTTTGTTCAATTGGATATAGGGACAAAAAAGAGGACTACTTCTCTCATGGATGTGTGCTATGCTGAAGTATTTTGCGAGTACAAAAGAGTTTCCATCGGAGTTGGTTGACTATAGATGTCAAAGGTGGACCAATGTCGACATAGATCTTTAATTGAAATTCGTACATCGTAAGTTTCTTCTTAAGTGGTTGTATTCTTTTGCATGGCTTTTGTCATTCAATGTAAAAGACAACAAATCGACTTGAAGAATTTTTTTCACGAACAATCTTGTGAGAAATAGCTATAGCGTAACGTTAAATTAAAATTGTTTTAAAATGAGAGTGCCGTAGACAGCAATCTAATTTGACAACCTTTCAAATTCAAATATTTGAATGAAGAATGAGTTGTTCTGGGATGAGCACAAGGATTTCTAGTGACGTGAGTAGCACATCAACTCCAACTCGATCATAGGATCCTTCAATCTTTATTGATTCGACAGATGGGTTTTTTATATGTGGTCCCCGTACCAATATGCTGATACTACTAGCATCCAGCAATAGGTTAGGTTAGGTTAGGTTCCATTACACTTATTCTATTCAAAATATTGTTTCGCTTTGCATATGATTTCTATTTGAAATGCATGTCAATTTTCTTACCACGTCTATTCTACATCTTTACATTGAATATGGTTTCTGGCCAACAGATCGATCGACATCGCAAAGCTCTTCCAAAAGTCACAGGTGAATAATGAAATTGATCTTAGGTTCAATTCTAAGGGCTTTAATTGGGTGCGTATTGCGTAGTGATCCTGTTCCAACCATTCAGGTCTAAAGCACCAACAATTGCAAAACTTGTTGATAGTTGTTGAATATTTTAACAGCTGTGCGATGGGAATTGTTAGCGGCAATCTTTAAATGCCAAATAAAATCACCCTGTCTTGTGAATAAAAGTTCATGTATATTATTAATTAGGGATGGTATCCTAATCATATTTCCTGAACCCATAATTGATAAATTTCACTATTATGTTTTAATTTAATAAAAGTATTTTTTTGTCATAAAAAAGTTTCCCTGACGAAGGTAATTACCGGTGCCGCATCTGGCGGTTTTGACCACCCTTAAAATAAACAAGCATAGTGTGAGCGTAAAGAAAATAGGGAATGATGTAAGAGGAGATACCGATGCACTACATTGGTTTTGAGTTTCTGAATATCAAAATGGGAGGGGAAAATAGAGCCGGGTAAAGTGTACCACATTCGCGTTATACGGCTAAGAAAGATTATCTGTACTTGACAGTATACCTCCGAAGTTGGGTTCAAAGGTAAAGTGATGAGCATTCCTGGAATCGCACGTATTAGATACGGTTGAATAGTTTAAGGGGAGGAATGCAACTGGCTTTTTCGCTTATAAACATAGCAATAAAATAATGAGAGACATATAACATTTCGACGGTGTTCTAGAAATGTAAATGTTTCCATTATAGTTCTATTGCCAATCATTCTTAGACCTCTATTCAGAATTATATCTAAAAGATTCAAATGAATTTTGGGAGCTCCAAATGTGCGAGATACACTCCAGCTTTTGACGAATGAAGGCCCTAAAGATTACAGCCATACCAGACGGGGAGAAGAATTTTTTTGCAGCGTTTTTGGCAACATCAAATATGTGGGAGCGGGTCAAAATTCTGGCTTCAAAATACTGCTTTTCAAAATTCTGCTTATCAAAGTTCTGCTATTTTTAATTTTGTCTGCTTTTCAAAAATAAAAAAAATCTGCAATATTAAAAGATATTAGGAAGTAGGCATATGACCAAAAAAATATGATTGGAAAAAGTGTGTAGGTAAATTAGTTGCAAGAATTAAATAATTTTTTTTTTTTAAATCTTTATTGTAGCTGAATTTATTTAATGTATCTTTTCTATAACGAGATTGCACAATTTACAGAGAAATGGTATATTTTCTACCTTACTACTGAAAAACGTATGACATTTATACAATAATATTATCACAGATTCAAATTGTTTTGGAAGGAAAAGCTACATCAAAAAAACCTTCATACAATAAACAAATATAGATATTTCCTGGATATTTCCAGAGAAGAGGGAAGTGGGACTGTGTGAGATCACAAAAAAGATGTTGTTTACATACTCGATTAAATAAGCATTTAAATAGATAAATAAATGTATGAACAACGAAATACAAAAATGCATATCATAGTAGGTGGTTTATATAAACGAATAAATAAATCTATTATTAAACAAGAAGAAACAGAAAGATTAATAAATAAATAAGTTTAAGAAACAGAAAAAAATATAAATAAATAAATTAATCAATCAATAAATAAATAAATAAATAAATAAATAGGTAAATAAATAGATGATATATGAATAAATAAATAATAATAAATAGATAGATAAATAAATAAAAATAAATAAATAAATAAATATGTTAATAAATATAGAAATAAATAAATAAATAAAAAGTTACAATAATTGAACTGTTTAAAGTCGAAATCTCTTTTGATTTCGACTGATGATTTGTCTTATGTCTAGAATTGCTCCTTACCTCGGGTGGGGGGTAGCAATGACAATTAAACAATCTGTTTGGCTTTCGAAATATAAGTGACTTTATTATAAATTTGTAAGACTATTTATACTAATTAACATAGATGCAATTCGGCATTAATTTTTGTGGGAAGAGAAATGCAATTTGATAGGCGAGCACCTTTAAAGAATGCTGAATAATTTTGTGGGAAAATAAATGCAATAGGAGAGGTGAGCAGCTATAAAAAGTGCTTATTTTGCAATATGGTATACTTTATTTGGGAATAGGGTGTTTGAAATTTGGATAGGGTGTTTTGCATTTTCAGGTACATTGTAATAAATTAAAGGTTGTTGGCTTAAACATGAACAAAACAAATAAATAAATACAAATGTAACTAAATTAACAAACAAATAGATATATTTTTTTTTGGATCACAGCATACATTTTGAATAAATAAATAAATGGAAAAGAAAAAACAAAAGGTTACAACATCTTAAGTTGCTAAATTTAATATCAAGTTATTTTCAGAGTAACCGCACGATACCTTATAACGATCATATAATTTTGCGATTCGAATTGCAACTTTTTCAATTTTTGCTTCTTCGTGGAGTTCTTCCGTAGAAAAGTGCCATTTAGATTTTTTTTTGCATAATTTGAAGCCGGCGTATATGACTCTTAGCGCATGTTCCCCAGAATGGAGAACCATATAGCATTATGCTTTGAAATATAACTTTGTATAATAACAATTTGTTTTCAACACTCAATTTGGACCTACGATTTATAAATGGATAAAGAGTGTTTATTGCCACATTAAGTTTGTTAAGTTTTTGTTGAATATGCAAACTAAAGGTCAGGGTTTTGTCCAGGTGTACACCAAGGTACTTGGCACTCGATCTCCATTCAGTTTGAACCCCATTCAACTGAAGTCTATTGCTTGGCAGATAATAGGCTTTTCTTTTTCTAGTGAAAAAGAGAGCCTGCGTGTTGGAAGCATTCAACTTTATTTTCCAATCATCGCAATATGATTGAACTAAATTCATAGCAGACTGCAGATTGTTTTCAATTGAGAAAACAATTGAATCTGTAAATGCAAGTATTATCCGCGAAAATTGCGGTTTTACAGTAATGGGGTTTTGGAAAATCATGCGTGTATATAATATAAAGTAACTGGCCAAGCACGGATCCTTGGGGTACACCTGCAAGAACATCAATTTGATCGGAATACCAATAATTGACAGAAACTTTGAAAACGCGATTAGTAAGGAAGTACGAAATCATTTTTACTAAGTAAACTGGGAAATTTAATACAAGAAGTTTGTGAGTCAGCCCTTCATGCCACACTGAGTCAAACGCTTTTTTGACATCAAGAAAGACCACTCCCGTACTTTTACCACTAATAAGATTATTTTTAATATCATTTACAATCCTATGAACCTGGTGTACAGTACTATGATGTCTGCTAAAACCAAACTGTTCTTGTGGCCGAATTTCATTCTGATCGACATGTTGTAATAGTTTGATTTTTATCAATTTTTCTAAACACTGACTTAAAGAGCTTAATAAACTAATTGGTCTGTAACTAGAGGGCAGACAAGCATTTTTGCCCGGCTTAACAATTGGAATTACTTTAGCCATTTTCCACGCATTCGGAAAGTATCCTATTTTGAAACATGAATTGAAAAGTGTAGTCAAATATTTTACACCTTTTTTTGGGAGATTTTTTAAAAATACATTTTTTAAACCATCAAATCCAGGTGATTTGGTATTTTTGAGGCTTCTTAAAATTTCTCTTAAGTCTTCAGAAGATACAATATTATCTGTAACGTCGATTGTATTTGAATTTAGCGATTGTATTGATTGAGAAACAGTGTTTTCAATATATCTGTTAACAGTTAAATTATTTGCAACTAAATGGTTGGCACAGAATTCCGTTGATATAGCACTGGCTTTTTCCTCGTTAGAAAGCAATATTGTATCACCTATCTTGAACACTGGAATGTAGACTTTTTTTTTCTTAACAACTTTAATTATATTCCAAAAGGGTTTACTTCCTTTATCTAAGCCCTGAAGCTTATGGTTCCATGATTTATTTCTAAAATCAGCAAGCAGTGCTTTAATAATTATATTCAAAAGTTTCATTTCAGAGTAGTAATATTGATTTCTTGACCTAATCCATAAAGTTCTATATCTATTTCTAATCTTTATAGTTTCTACTATTTGAGGTGGAAGTGCGTCGCCATTATCTTGACATTGAATTTTTTTCGGGACAGATTGCTCAAGGCTTTCAAGTACAGAATTTGTAAATGCATTCACAGATTCATCAATTTCTGCAGAACTTATATGATTGGAAATAATGATCGGTATATCACTTAGTTTTTGTTGCACATGACTTTCAAATCTGTTACAATTTATATTTTAAAAATCATAGACAATGTTACAAGTCTCTGCAGGGGTAGAATTAATTTCAACTTTGGGTTGGGTAAAAAGTTCGGGCATATTATTAAGGAATAAATCCAATGTGAAGGGGTTGGTTCGATTATTGGAGGGAATACAGGTGGGTTGAGGGGGATATAAAACGTTAAATGGATGTCTTGAATTCAAATCCGCCATAATATTGCCCCAAGCATTTGCTCTAATGCAACCCCAATTTCTGTGTCTACAGTTGAAATCTCCACCGATGAGAAAAATATCATTGGTCGTCATTAATTAAATCAATTCAACTGCTGATTTCAGTGTTAGGCACTAGCGTAGCTATAATGAGAATTAGTAAGTAAAATAAGGACGTACTTTGAATAAAATTATGAAAATATTTCTGAGATTTATTTGTTGTTTTCTTATCCAAGTATGTGTTTGCATAAATTTGAATAGAAGGACTGGTATTACACCACGACTTATGAGTCGCGGCTCTTCTTCGAATTCTTCTTTGAAATTTCGTACGCTGAGGCGCGCGTTATTACACACAAGACTTTAGAGTCAAGACTCAAATTTGACTGTTTTTTTTAGTTCGAATTTGGTGTTTTTTTTTAAATTATTATTTATAATAACTGTCAAGAATATTTATTGAATCAGAAAAATTAATTTCGGGCGGCTGGTGAGTAAAACAAAGTAAATACATACTAATTTGTATTATGTATGTTATCTATTATGTGACGTTGCTATCAGCACAGGATGGGTTTCTTGTTTAACGTGTACACCTGCCGGTTACGGCTTTATTACACGGTGGGCCTACCCACGTACGGACTCAACTAAGAAGGCATGAGTGCTCCTTGTTACAAACATCTATCTATGAGCGACAATACCGCCACTCATAGTATACACGAATTGTATAGCAACCACAGCCACTGCGAGCTCTCCGAAGAGGCCTTCCCAAGACTTGTATTTTCGGGCATTAGCGGGAAAATATTAGGATACAAGTCCCCGCAGTACCGAATTACGGTATTACTGGAGTCTTTTCATCCACCTAAGTGAAGAATGCACTACCAGGTTATCTTTGGCGAATGACTACCCAGGAACGATAATCCTGCCCCTTTTTATGTTTCGCAACTCAACTTAGGGACAAGGGAACCCTATGTAGAAATTATTCCTCACCATCGGGATAATGGATCATCGTATTTCTACTATAGACAAGGCCATATAGACCTTGCCACATGGTTAGTATCCCAAAACTAGCCATATTAAACTTTCGTTCTAATCCTCATCTTGGTAAGTAGGGGCTTCGTTTCCAGTTCCATAGAACCTTCCACTTACCGCTACCACCTCAGAGCTCGCCTTAACCAGATAGATTAGCCGCCCAGTGCAGAATACCCTCATTGAAGAGAGCTAATCATTCCTGAACGTTGCCCGTCTTTCACCACGAGGAGGTGCTATCTTGGCTCATCACGACGGACCAGGAAGAACGGCTCCATTGCAAAGCAACTTTCCGTATATTCCCTTAAGGCCCGCCGATCAGATTTCCCGAAAGACGCTATCAGCACAGATGAGTAACACAAAGATGCTAAATTTCGGCATACATTTTGGGTTGCCTAACAAGCTAAGATACATATTAGCCGTGTTTTATTATCGCCAATAACCCATATGGTTCACCCCGTAAAAATAAAACGATCTGGGTTATGTACTGATATGTGCCCACTGTTCGCCGAATTTAATACTAATATTTGCAAACCCAGATAGAAACCCCGATAGAAACCTGGATCTCGTGTTGTTTTTGTAATACGTGTTAAAAAATAACCTAGACCCAGATCCGTAGATAATAAAACGCAGCTATTGATTTCAAATCTATTTAAGGTTAAAAAAGTCAAATTTACAATACAACATTGTTTTTAAATGGATTTAGGAGGGTGAAACGAATGAAAGTTTCCCATCTTCGTATGGCTCATCTGTGGATATTACCCGCACACGCAAGGATAGGAAATAAAGCGTACGCTTCAATAACAAATGAGTGTGAAGAAAAACGTCAAAAGTGCGTCGCCGACATCTTGGCCCGCGACTCACAAGGCAATTTTTTTCCGTCTCGATTTGTTTCTCTTTCGCACTTATTATGTTCGCCTCATAAGTCGTCGTGTAATACCAGTCAAGGGATAAATAAATTAAGAAAAATCAATGAGCTCTAAAACTAAGAAATTGAAACTGAAAAAATCGATAATCAGTTAAAAAAATTTGTATCGAAACGGGACAATTAATAATTTTGTATATATATATACATATATATATTTCATTGGCTTTACAAAATATATGTATAATGTATATTGAAAACGATTAGAAACACAAACGAACTCGCGTTATTTTTGTTAAATGTTGTTTAATCTTTAGCGTTATTTTTCTCATTCATTGTAAATTCTTTGAAATGTATATATATTATTTCATATTATTACATCATATTATATATCATATACACATAACTCAAAAAGAAATTAAGAGCAAAGCAAATTAAACAATGTACATTATTTCTTTAACAACAGTCACCAACATTAATATCATCAGTGACTGTGTTCCTATTTTCCCCTACTAAACATTTCTGAGATACGCTTCTGTTCTCATTTGAATAGAATGTTAATCTCTACACCTTCAAAATTTTGCTTGGGAAAAAATATGTAGAGATAAAATTTACGTTTGCTCGAACTGAGTACTAGGCTAAACATCACAATTTGTCTAGCAAAATAATGATTCGGACATTGTTTGTCTTGGAAAAATTAAGTGGAGATTTTTGCATGTACAGTTCGAAATAAAGATTTTTATTTTGCGTTGAAGTAAGTACTGGGTGGGGAAAAATTAGAGATAAAATTTGTTCTGGAAAAAAAATGAATGAGAAATAATATTTTTTCCGAACTGAGAACTGGGCTTAAACTTTTAAAAACTGCCAAAATCATCACTTTAATCCTATTTTAGAAAAAAAAAATCAAGAACATCATTAGACGCCACGGATCAAGGAAAGTTTTATAAAAACGTATCTAAAAATTTTAAGACGGATTTGGATGAAATCCTGTTTTTATTTTTTTTCCTAATTAAGTTTCATGGAAATAACAGCCGGCACCAGTTTGTTTGAAAAAGCTCTCCCATAAGGCTTGTACTGAAAATATAAATTGAACAGATTATAATCTTCTTTTCTTAATTCCATGAATTCTTTCGTGCAGATTCGTATTAACGAATCGACAATGAAAGGATCACATTTGAAGTTAAGCGAGCCCAAAATTCGGACCGCTTCTACGTAATTTAATGATATCGGTCATTCATGGATATCAATGGTATCTGTGTTTATTAATCTAAGTCGGAGCTTTTAGTTTAGCACTCCCAGAGCGCCAAGTGCCTCAGCGTCAACTTCAAAGACCTGCTGAGATTGAAGGCTCTCTCAAGGAGAAAAACGTCAGCTCTAATTTCCATCCAACAAATAAAAACTCTAATTTATAACCAGCTGCTAAGACCAGTCACCAGCTCCTCCTTTCCAGTATGCTTTACCATTACTAAAAGAGCGATGAAGGAGTTTCAGCTGTTTGAAAGGAAAATCCTGAGGATCTGCACCGGCCTTCACTTCGATCGCCAATGGTGCAAGCACTAAAAAAACAAGCGCTTTATGCCGATGCCAAGATAACTTCGCTCGACCAGTACTCCATGTTTGTCCGCAAAGAAGCTAGTTACTTACATTGCCAGTCAGCTAAAAAACTTCATGATAAGAATGATAAGTCAAGCATGACATCCCGAATTATATGTATTTTGGATGTCCAGGGATGTCCCGAGTGAATGACGACATTACAATATTTCTTTGCAGAGCTTCCTATTTTTCAAAAAAAAAAGTTGTCTGGCTTTTTCAAAAACAAGAAAAATACGCCAAAAAATTTGTCTCAAATTTTGTTCCATGCACATCCTTCATTTCACTGACATCGGAAAAGGTGCGAAAACTTTCTCAAATATCCAGCTAATTTATCAATTAAACGACAACCAATTGAACGGCATCACCATTAATTTTGTTCTCCAAAAAAAATATATGTATGTTCCCGGTGACAGGCTCGAGCAATTCGTAAGAAAAAAAAACTGATAAACCATCAATTAAAAGGGAGCTTCAGCTCCCTCTCTTCTGGTATTGGCCAAACGGAGTATTATGTCCAAATTTAGAGAGAGAGGTTAGAGTGTGTATAGGGAGGATAACAAATAAAAAAAACCTTCCAAAATTGGATTTACTAATTCCATTGAAGTTAAAAAAAAAAAACAAAAAAAAAATGAGGAAACTCGGCTACAAAGAATAATCATGACTTTAAAGTTGCATTGGACCATTGGCACATGATTAATGGGGTGTGGCATGAAATGTCCTGAGTGCTCTCTTTCCAGTTGAACATTGAACATTTTCCGCCTCGACGTCTTGGTCGTCGCCATAACCATCATCATCATCATCGTTATATGTCCAAAAAATCGTGGCTTACAGCAGCCAATTCGAATCCCGAAACCAACAACAGCATCCCTTAAACACGTTTGACCTTCCGACAAGCCCGAACGGCAAACATTGTGTCTGTCTCTCACTGTCGTGTCTAAGTGATTTCGAGATTTAATGTTCTTCCATATCCCGCCAGCCAGAGCCAGCAAAGTCTGAGAATGCTTGAGGAAGAAGTTTAAATTAAAGAAAATCTTCTGCCGCGAATAAATACCAAAAAATATATCTGCACCGCACCGTCTACGTCTGCCATAGGACCTCCGTGGATCATTCGTTATATGCGCGAGCGCGCTCCACAAACTAATATGATTAATTTGCGATCAGATAAAAATCACGCGAATCTCTTTCGCGCCCGTCCCACCACCGCCGTCGGTCGCTGTCGCGCCACCTCACCGTACAGTCGTTGGGTGATAAAGGTGCCTGCGGTATAGCCCCTTCGCCGCGGCGATGTGCGATGGCCAGTTCTAGAATTAATCATGAATTATGGAAATAAGTCGGTTTATGGGCATGTGGCATTATGTTTAAAAGAGCTACCAGTTTTCCCTGTGAACGACGAGCAGCTCACTGGGTCGGCACACCACTGAGAGGACTTTTGCAGTCCTGATGGTGCGCATGCACTGCACATAGCCATGGATATAAAAAAAAAGGAAAAAAGAAAACACTTCTTTTAAATCACTCCCCGTCACATTATAAAATTATTCATCTTTTGTGATCATTGTGTGATCGGTGGTAGATCATTTTTTTTCCGGAGCAAAAGCTTTTCCGGGGCCTGCAACAATAGAATTTGCATTTTTACCACACAATCAACGCGGACTTAGGTTGGGGCTGTCTGCTAGCCGAGTCGTTTGTGGCCGTTGGTGGTTGCGACTTAAATAGACAAATTGCTGATGTACCTGCTTCCAAAAGATAAATCGTGCTAGAGCACTTCGTGGTGATCCCTTCTTTATTTAGTTGGTCCGGAATTTAACTCAAATTCTCAAAACTCAACCTAACCAAGCTTCTCAGCTCTTAAAGGTCTAGCTGATTCACAACACAGCAGTAGCAGCAGCAGCAGCCAATAAATAGATGGTGGTGAGAATTTTTGTGATAATCTACCGAAAGGAGGAGGGGTGAGGAGGATTTTGTGATTTATAATTTATGCATTTCCAATTGTTTAGATTATTATTATTCAGAGTTGATGTGGCCTCCTCTACTAGACCACCTACACTTACACACGCAGACCTTACCATCACCACACCAAGCCGGACAAAAGTACACGGCTTTATGACTCAAGTGTTATTGTGACACCAGCAGCGCCAACTAGGTTCATAATGTATGAAAATGTAATTTGTTTGTGGTTGCGTTGGCTTGGAGAGTTTTGAGCAAAAGATTGATTCAATTTGAAAGATTGATTTATATCTGCATCACAATATATGCGGGAGAGAAGAGAGTATTTGTGTTTGTGTGTTCTCTTTGATCCGAACCGTTTATATGAAAATAGTGTTTTTTTTCAAAGGTGGGACGTTTTCAAGCTTGTTTTTTTTCTAAAGACAGACAGATAGATAAGAATGAAAAAGACTTGTAATAAGATTAATTAATTGACAAAGATTATTATTCTATGAGATCAGCAAATGAATTTCTGGAGGATTTGGGGTGCTCTGGTTGATTTTACATTAAAATGTTTTGAAATGCCCGATGAATTGTGGTCACTATGAAAATAAGACTTGTATATCTGAATGCATTTCTGCGCTATTCGTTAACAAAGTTGCTTAAAGGATACAACAAATTATGTTGAAAATAAACAGATTGTTTTGTAAGCTATAAGAATTTTGTAAACTTTAAGAGTGTTTTATAATTGATTTTATTAGAAAAGAACATGGAATTCTTTAATGAAGATCAATTATCACTCCTTGATGTTTCTTTGATTTCCTGCTTGATTCTATCGCTCGAAAGCCAGAAGCAAGAAGTAGATGACATATATGAGTGTTGTCAAAGAATCAGATCGCTTGTGAATACAATATTCAGACTTCATTAATTGAAAACAATCAATAAATCAATTTACATTTAAAAACAGAATTCAAACAAAAAAAAAATCGTCCTCGCGTTTTCAAAGTATGGAGTTCCAAAAACAAAGTTTTTTTTTTCAAAAATTTAAAAATTTTTGTATTATTTAAAATTTGAAGGACTACTTGTATAAACATTTTGTGGGAAATCCGTTGAGCCATTCATGGGACAGTGTGAAATAAACAATAAAAATGGTTAATAACATTTTGTGGTTTCAAAAGTAAACGTAAATAAAACATATAATATTTTTTTTCATGATATTTCTTTTTTATTATGAAGTCTGAACGTTGACATTATGTGTAAAACACTACATCATTTAAATGACCACCACGCGAATTGTTGCAAGCATCGATTTTTTTGAGGTAGTTTTCGACAACTTTTTGACACATATTTTGCGGTATATCAGCCATAACTTGACGAATGTTTGTTTCCAAGTGCTCAAGAGTTAAAGGCTTATCTGCATAAGCACGGTCTTTCGCGTAACCCCAGAAAAAAGTCCAGCGATGTCAAATCGCATGATCTTGGTGGCCAGTTGATATCGCCACGATGAGAAATTACGCGGCCAGGAAATGTCTCTTGCAATAAATCCATGTTCGCTGGAGTTGTGTGGCTTCTGGTACCGTCTTGTTGAAACCACATATTCTCCAAGTCGTATTCTTCAATAGCAGGCAAAAAATGTCGGTTATCACATGACCATAACGCTCCGAATTGACGGTGACAGTCGTTCCATTGTGGTTTTCGAAGAAATAAAGTCTAATCACACCTCCGGACCAAAGAGCGCCCCAAACAGTGACTTTTTGTGGATGTAATGGCCTCTCTTCAATTACTTGGGGATTCTCAGAACCGCAAATACGACAATTTTGTTTATTAACATACCCACCGAGTGAGAAATGTACTTCGTCGCTGAAGAAAATTTTGTTCGAAAAATCGCCGTCCACCGCCTGTTGTTCAAGCACCCATTCGACGTTGTGAATGGTCAGCTGGCTTCAGTTGTTGTGTGAGCTGGACTTTATATAGATGTAGGTGTAGATCCAAATGCAAAATACACCATAATGTGCCGTGAGACCGTGCTAATTCCTGAGAACGACCAGGAATCCACACATTCGGGTCTTAGGCAGCACTTTCACTTACAGCAGTGATATTTTGAGTAGTACGAGCGAAACGATGATGCACAGGCCTTACAATATCTGCAACCAATCCAGTCGCTTCAAATTTCTTTACAATTTTGCCAATTGCTTGTGTAGTTGGACGATTACGTAAACCATAATCTCCTCTTAAGGCGCGATATGTGGCTGTGGCAGAATCACCATTTTGTAGTTGGTTTTAAAAATTTTTAGGCTTTGTGCGATAATTAATCGATCCATTTTCTTAAATGTCAGACTTTCAACTGAAAAAACAAATTGGTTTAACAACCTAGTTTGATAGATGTCGAATTCCAGCCTTTATACAAATTTTGTGCGAAATCCGTTGACCCATGCATGGGACAGTGGGAAATAAACAATAAAAATGGTTCATAACATCTTTTGTAAAACTTTTTTTTACCTATATGTATGGGGATGTAATTGCAATAGTGGCCTAATTTTTCAATAGTTTCTGTTGAGCGAAAAATTAAGAAATAGATTATTTTTGTAAACAAATAAGCACATTTTTGATATTCTATTTACAATATGTTAACAAAATAAGAGTCCTTTGATTGTGTATTTATAATAATTCAAAATAATGTAATAAAATTTTCGTATTTTCAATAATCTTGCACAAACCAAATGTAAAAAAAAAATTAAAAGCTTCTAAGGATAGGTCAAAGAGTTTTTGAATAAAATAGCCTTTTATGAATTTTTGTTTAATTATTTGTCTAAATCTTACATTGTTACTCGCTTTCAGGTAATTCCATAAAAATTAGGTAACTGGCTGTCATCAGTCAGTAAAACTAATTGTTATTATATTTTTTAATTATTTTTATTTTATTTTAAAACAACTTAAAGTCTTTTATTTGGTCACCCAACTTCACCTATTTATTTTAAATATAATTTATAAAACACCATAATATATTCTCAAAACGTCAGTTCTTTGGCATGTCACCACTCCAAAAATCCAGAATCAAATGGCTGTCTATTAAATATTAACTTCAATTTAAGCAAATTTGGTAATTCACTACAATCTGTGATGTACTTAATAACGTATATCACAATTTTCGTAACACAATAGCTGTGTTTAATTGGGAAATTTTTCCGCCGTAAGTTTATCCGTCGCAGCATTTTACATACAATTCGATACGGTCGATAAAAAGCTAAACTAGAAGCTACGGTGGATGGCTAGATGACGTTTATTCGCGTCTCGAATTTGATTTTGTTAGTTTTGTTGGTACGATTGATAATTGGGTTGAATCTCGATGGATGTGTTCATGGAGTGTTATAATTATTAATTTCATTCGTAAGACAAATCGATCTTTTTGATTCTTTTTTTTTTCTTTTTTTTATAGTTGGCCAGTTTATATTTCTAAGACCTTAGATAATTCCATTTTTAATTAATTATAAGCTGTTCTTCTGAAAAGTTTCTAATTTTTACTATTAAAAACTATATTCTTTGCTCAGTTATTTTCTGAAGTAAGTCCAAAATTCCACCTATATCTGCAATTTTGCATATCCCTAATGTCAATTAATCAATTTTAACAAATTTCGATTTCCATTTTGAAAAAAAAAATCAATATCTATGGAATGAATTCGGTTTTACTTTTATTTTTGACTAACTAAGGCCAATATTCGTTTTGTGTTCAATTTTTATTGATAGTTATAAATAAACGGAGTTTGGTGAAAAAATCATCTTTTTATTTAGATCTACAAAAAAGCAATTTCAGAAGACAAACCGCATTGAGTGGAACTGCACTATTGAGGAACTGCTCGACACTGCGCCGCAAAATATTTATTCGTATGAAATTCTATGAGCTATAATGCCAGGCGCGCACATAAATATGGAACTTACAATTTTGCAACAGTTTGGTTGCTAAAGTGAATACCATGGACTTATATGAGAGCACATGGAAAAACTATTCACTCCGCTATTCGAGCAACTTAAAAGTTTGTGTTTTGGCACAAATCGAACGATCGCCTCAAATAAGTTCTTCAGTTTGAATCACACCGAACTATAATGTAACTGCGGGCACATTAAATCAATATGTTGTCTGTGTGTTGGTTTATCTCGTTGATTGATTTTTAAGTTGCTTATGTGCGCGATCATCGTTCAATTAGTGATAAAATATTTCGTTTCCGAAAAAAATGCATGTGCGCGCCTCGCCTAAGCGCACTAAGTGGCAACTGAACTTCACAAATGTGCTTTTTCCTCACTGTTTAATTGACATTGGCCATGAACGGTATTCGCTTCACTACATGGACATAGACTGGGCGTGCAATTTTGTGATCCCATTGTTTTTTTTTCTGGACATGTGCATGGAAATTGCAAGAGAAATGTTAACTATTTGTTCATTATTCCGCGTATGTTAAGTGCAGTATGATCTCTGTTGAGTGAATATTGAATTGAAAGCTAAACATACTCAGAAAATAAATATATAAATTGACTTGAAAAATAAAACTCTAGCTATCGATCTAAAATTGCAAATGCAGAAAAAGTGAACACAAGAAATAGGTTTGAAATTTAAATTAAATATTGGTACGTTTTTCTACTTTCCATTTTTTATGAATAAAAGCTAATTATTGTTCCTAATTTTGATTTTTTAATAATTTTACTTTGCAAAAGACTTTTCCATTACTTGTGACTGCTGTGCAGGTGTACCATTTTTACAAAATAAAAAAGCTACGGTCCATGCTACGGTCGATGCGTTGTTTTGGGCATTACTTATGGTACTATGGATATATTCCCAATAAAACACAGCTAATATTCTCACTGCTGTTGTTAAAATAAAAAGAAACTTTGTGCTCAGTTTTATTCGTCGGTCCGCTTTCTGTTGTTCGAATTTGAATTTCTCGCGAAATGTAACATACTCAAATTCAAATTACTGTTAACGTTCAAAGTTGTTAGTAAAGTTAGCTGCAGACAACGCCATTTGACAGTTGCCATTACTGTGCCAGTGCTAGTGTTGCGTTTGGCGTGGAAACACGTGCGTGTCCAGTCAAAATATCAGTCCTATGTTTCTAATAAACATGTGTTTTATTTTAATTTATGACTAGTTAACTTTTATTTATACAAATGTAGCTTGTTTTTATTCGAAAATACCAAAATAAACGTTGGTTCTAATAATAACCTCAAATTCCTGCCTTATTCATCAGTCCATTGGCGTCAGTCCTTTGCCTGATATTGGGCCAGACTAGTGACGTGTTTCCAGGGTACTGATTTTTTTTTTGTTTTAGATAACTTTTATTTCAACTATTAGACTCTTCAACTATTTTTTTACTTATTTTTATTTTTATTTAAAGCATAATGGCGCCTCTTAAAAAACACAAAATGTGTCATGGTCGCTTCACCCCAGAACTCATATAACTCATGCTTGCATCTAGTAGCATGTTTTTTTGCCATTTCAACCGAAGACATGTTCCTTCGTTCAGCAGTCCCGTTTTATTGTGGTGTATACGGAACTGTGTGTTGATATACAATGCCTTTCTTTTGTACAAATTTTAAAACTCAACCCGCTGTGTCTTCACCACCATTGTTTGATCTTAGTATCTTCGGTTTTGTTGAAAATTTATTTTCTGTGTACTCTTCCATGCGACCGAAAGCTCCGGATTTCTCCTTATCAAATAAACAACAGTGTATCTACTGAAATTGTCAATAAAAGTTAGAAAATATCTTTCCCCGCTAGGTGTTTTCGTTTGCATGTGTCCGCAAAAGTCACTGTGAATGAGGTCTAAAGGTGCAGTGCTCTTTCTGTTTGACTTTTACTTAAATGGTTGACGAGTCATTTTTGTTTCCATACAAATTTCACAGTACTGATCTTATTACAATTTATAAACTTTAAATGATCACTTACCATTCTTTCCGATTCTAGGCGTTTAAGTGATTCGTAGTTGCGATGGCCAAATATTCGGTGTCAGTGATGTAAGCAGTTACCTTCTACGCTGCATTCTTCAATAACGGTGATTTTTTAAGAGCTTGGTTTTTGAAAATTCAAAAAAACACAGAAACTTGTAAAAAGTGAATGAAATTTTTATTTGGCTCGATAAATCAATTTCTGCCATTTACTTTTTAAAAATATTTTCACTTAAATGTTGCCCGCGGCTACGCTTCAGGTGGTCCATTCTGAAGGTCCAATTTTGGCAAACTTTTTCACACATTTCGGCCGGAATCTCACCAATGACGCGTTCAATGTTGGCTTCCAAGGCAGCAATCGTGTTTGGCTTGTCCCCATAGACAATAGACTTAACATAGCCCCACAAAAAATAGTCTAACGGGGTCAAATCACATGATTTTGGTGGCCAATTGACTGCGCCAAAACGTGAGATCAACTGCTCACCAAATTCGCCTCTCAATTGATGCATGCTTCCGCGTGCAGTGTGGCATGTGGCACCGTCCTGTTGGAACCACATGTCGACCGAGTTCAATTCTTGCATTTTCGGCAAAAAAAAATCTGTTATCATCGAACTGTACCTTCCTCCATTGACCGTAACCCTGCGGCCTTCATCATCCTTGAAGAAGTACGGCCCAATGATGCCGCCTGCCCATAAACCGCACCAAACAGTGTATTTTTCGGGATGCATTGGTAGCTGCTGAATTAGCTCTAGCTGCTCTTCACTCCAAATACGGCAATTCTGCTTATTCACGTATCCATTTAGCCAAAAATGAGCCTCGTCGCTGAAACGGACGTAGCTTGCGAAACACATTTTTCACAGAGCACGAATTTTGATAATAAATTTCAATAATTTGCAAACGTTGTTCAGGCGTAAGTCTATTCATGATGAAATGGCAAACAATACTGAATCGAAATGTCAAATGTTCGTGGAATTTGTCATGTGTAATCTGTCAAAAATATAAACGTCAAAAACCAAGTAGCAAAAAAATCACCCGTTATAATACTTTGATTTCAGTTTCTTTTTGTGTGAGGTTTAAAAGATTTCCTACTAGATCTCCAACTGCTACCTCGAATCGAACTTTAGATGGAATTTCACATAGTTTACCACAAAAGAGAACTGTGTATCCTTTTTCCATTAACTTCTTTATTGATAGTAAGCTCCCTTGCAGATTTGGAAGATAAGATTTGTAACCTCTTTGCTCTTGCTGTTGGTGGTCTTTATTTTGTAGGTACCCTTTCCTTCCTAAGTGATTTGCTCTCTATTTGCTGCTGTAATATGAATTTATCCAGCTTGTTTGAGATATGTACCGTGACTCTTGAACCCAAAACCCAGCCTTCAACAACATTTTAGTAAAAGCCCTATTAATCTTGTTTGTTACCTCAAATTGAAATATTTTATGACCTTTAGTCCAAAATGCGTTTCGCCCGGACACGATAGTTGGGCTCATCAGTTAGATGCTATCGTGTCGCTCTAAGACGCACTATTTTTTGGTCGATGACTACCAACTCACAGTCCACTAAACCAAAAACAAAAATAATATGTAGGTATTATTTGCGTTTTCTTCTATTTATTTACTTGTTTGCTACCTTCATTACAGAATTACTTATACCATTGTTTTGATTGCGGCGAGTATATTCTTCTAAAAGTTTTCTTTCAACCAAGTTTCCAGATCTGTTACAAGTGTATCGTATTTTTGATGTAAGCTGCTGAGTAACATAGCGAAAGTCCAATTATCTGATAGTTGATTATCCCCTAGAGCAGTCAATTTTTAAATAATAGCATAAACAAAATATCCCTAAAAGTTACCCAATTTTTGTGGAATCAGCCATATATTAGTATCAGCGTTGCGACAAACAAAAGAATTTTGAGGGCCTTTCTGAGGGCCATTTCCAAAAAGTGACACCCAATACTCGTCAGAATATTAAAAAAAAAAAAAAAAAAAAACTAATAATTATTAGACAACATTTATCCATATAGTCACGTCAGTCTGAGTGAATGAATTCAGTGCGAGTTTTTCTTTTTGAGCTCTAAGCAGAGCACTGAGCAGAGCTTGAACATGTCAAGTACGCTCTGGGCAGAGTTTGATCAGAGCTTTCCCGTTTGCCTCTGTCATATCACACAAACAACTTTACTCTATCTTTTTGGTATGCTTTTGTGTTTAATGTTAAGTTTTTTATTGATTAAAATATATACTTTTTTTTACGAAACAGTTTTCCAATATTTTATTCATTAGACGTCAAAAATTTTACAAAATGCATTTTGGCATGATTGACATGCCATCACGCTTTAAAATAAACCAATGAAAAAAATAGAAAAAAACTGTCATTAATTTGTTGACAAAATGAAAGACTGAATTAAGAGATAGTTACATACTATTGGTAAAATAAATTAATTTATTTTATATCTAGATCTGACAAAACACGTATTTTTCCCCTTTTTGGTGTACCATTGGGCATAATAAATTGATTTATTTTTGAATCAGACCATTTTTGCAAATCTGGATTTTTTGACAGGTTTATCGCTCTTTGTACTAATATACCATTACAATTTTCTGCTTAAGATATTTGTGTATTGTACTGGACTCATTAAAACGAAGCATCATTTTATTTCCAAGAAAACCGCGATGCTGTTATAATTAATCATCCATTATTAATTTCATTCATTTAAAATGTTTGGTTTCTTGACAAATTAAATATTTTAAAATCTTTTTCTCACTATTAGGAAAATTAGACATTCACTTGCTAAAAATTCCTACAAAGCTGAATCCCCCTCCTTGAACATTTTTGCTCCGCACCAAATTTAGGGTACTTTTTAGGAAATGCTTAGGACATTAAAATGAAAGCTCTCCAACAAACTTCGGCTTTGTTGGAATTTTTTCGGAGTTTCATCATTTTTTTGTCTAATTTTCCTGGACTATATATCAAATAAACAAATTTAGACATTACACAAATAAAAGCGTTCCATTGGGCTCGAAAAATCAAAATTTAGATTGAAATCTGGAAATGGAAAGCCACAGAAAATAAAAAAGAAAAATAGATCTGTTTTTACGGCTCAGTTCTCTGCTCTGAGCTTTAAAAGATAAACGCCTAATAAGGGAATTTGTTTAAAGAGGAAACACATTGACAATTTTGTGATGAAATTTGAAAGATTACTTTATAAAATATTACAAAAAATGAGAAAGAGCCAAAAAAAAAAAAAAACGGAGAAATTTAACTGGTCACTATGCTTCCTCGATAGTGACGTAGACTCCAGCAAATTTAATTCTTCACGGAATGAGAAATTTTATGCCAAATAGGTTGAAATCTATCAAACCGAAAGAAAATGCATGGTTTGATTCGAGCTGTAAAGAGGCTATTAGGGTTAGAGAAGTAAGTTTACGGAATTATAAAGCCAACCCTACTGATGAAAACCGGAAAAAGTTTCAACGAGCTAGAAAGACTTGTAACGTTCACATTCGTAGAACCAAATTTTTGCATGACCAAAAATTAAGGAAAAAAATACTACAATGTCCCAAAGGTAGTAAGAATTTTTGGTCATTTGTTAAAAATATTCGAAATTCAACTTCGTCTTCGGCTCCAGTACTCGTCTTTAATGACACCCCTTTTGTCAGCTCTCGCGAAAAAGCCAATTTGCTTGCAGCGCAGTTCGCTGTTAGTTCGACGCCGCCAGAAAGTGTTATGACTGCTCCTGTACTTGAAAGCGTATACGATTTTATGGGACGAATCTTCTTTCGCACTCGTGCAGTTGCTAGAGTCCTCAAAGACCTTGATATACACAAATCCGCTGGCCCGGATAGTATCCCTCCCATCGTTCTGAAGAGGTGTTCTTCAACGCTGGCAAAACCACTGCGTAAGCTTATCCATCTGTCCTACTCTACAGGTGTGTATCCGAGTGGATGGAAAACAGCATTTGTCCAGCCTGTCCCTTAAAATGCGTAGCTTCTTCACCCTTTATTTACCGTCCAATTGCACTTACGTCCCTTCTTGCCAAGGTCATGGAAATGCTGATTAATTATCAGCATAAGAAATATCTTGAAGAACGGGAGCTCCTTAATGACCGGCAGAATGGCTTTCGTAGCCATAGATCCACTGGTGGTCTGATGGTATATCTCTCCGAATAGTGGCACAAATCTTTACATCGTTATGGAGAAAGTAATATTATTGCACTTGTTATTTCAAAAGCATTTGATAGAGTTTGGCATCAAGCTCTCTTATCAAAAATGCGTGCATTTAGTATTGATGAATCTGTTCTGCGTTGGATTAGAAATTACCTTTCGTACCGTTCAATACAAGTTGTATTGGACGGTTTCAAGTCTGATATTCACAAAATAAATGCTGGTGTGCCCCAGGGCTCCTATTGTCTTTAACCCTTTTTCTCATTTTTATTAATGATCTCTTATCTGGAACTTCTAATCCATTTAATTGTTTTGCTGACGATAGTACTCTCAGCTTTTCATATTCGTTTTTAGATGCACCTCCTTGTTCTTCGGATGTGCAACTTAAACGGCAGCGTACGATAAGCTCATTAAGTTCTGATCTTGACAGCATTGTCCAATGGGGAATAGAAAACCGCGTAGAATTTAATGCTTCAAAAACTCAGTGCTGTCTTCTGTCGTTAAAGCAGATCCCACTTCACATGCTGCTATCCATGAGCGGCACTTGCATTGAAGAAACCGATCAGCTTTCAGTCCTTGGCATGTGCATCACAGACCATCTCTTGTGGAATGAACACATATTTGATGTCGCCAAAAACGCTGCAAAATGTTTGGGCTTTCTTCGAAGATGCAAGAAATTCTTTTCCCCGTCTAATCTGGCTGTTATCTATAAGGCCTTCGTTCGTCCAAAGCTGGAGTATAACTCGCACATTTGGGAAGGAGCCCCCAAAACTCATTTGAGTCTCTTAGATAGAATTTAAAATAGAATTAAGAATAGAATCATAAGAATGATTGGCGAAAGAACTATAGTAGAGACATTTACATCTCTCGAACATGGTCGTAATGTTTCATGTATTTCGCTATTTTATCGCTATTTTTATGAACAGTGTTCTAGCGAAGTAGCCAGTTGCATTCCTCCGCCTAAACAATTCAACCGTAATACTCGCGCTTCTAGGAATGCTCACCAGTTTACCCTTGAGCCCAATTTTGGACATACTGTGAAGTACAGAGATTCTTTCTTTAGTCGTACAACACGTATGTGCAATGTAGTACCAGGCTCTGTTTTCCCCCTCAACTTCAAAACTAATGTACATCTATTGGTATCTGCTTTTAAATCCTTCCCTATTTTCCTAAAGCTCGCACTGTGCTTGTCATGTTAACTGTAGCCAAAACCCCTTTAGTGCGGGTTTATTATAAAAAAAAAGGAGGGTCAAATGGCCGATCGGGCACATTATGGCAACGCTGATTAGTATCCAAAAGTCTGTGAATTATTTGAAATAGATGAATTGTTATACCTGAGATCGGTGGAAAACTTATCATGTTTTGGCAGTATAAATTAGAAAAGTTTCGGCTAATCATTTTTCTTCTCGATGCTTATTTATGTACAAATGTGGATCTAGTTTATGCTTGGTTGGAATATATATACTTATTTTTTTTCGAAATACAAACACTTTGCAATATAAAGAAATATTTACTTCAAGATAATTAATTTAAAAAATATAAATAAATGGTCGGTCTGTAAATTTCAAAATTTTTCTAGATAGCTTTCTGTTTGAAATAAATTAAATTAATTTAAGTACATACATTATCAAATGCTTAGATCAAACACTTTAATTATTAAATCTCAGTTGTTTCCAATTTTCCTTGGGACACTTGAAACAGCGCTGTTATTCCGGGGGTACATTCCAGCATCTTCAACTCGAATGCACGGCGAATATCCAAGAAATGCGATGGTGTAATTTTGAACGCTTCCATCGTCAGAAACAAAGAGATCTATAAGAAAAAAAATGTTTAACTTCCTAACAACTTATCAGTGCTTGGGTTTCTTATGGTGACTGTATTGTGGGCGATTCTTTCATTTTATTCGTCTCTTATTGACACATATTCTGATTCGGAACATTTTTCTGAACCAAAAATTTCTTCAAAATTGAAAAACGTGTAGATATTTAAGAAATTACACATACAAAAATTTGTTTTGATTTTTTTTTGAAATTCTATTTTTAAATTTATGTTATTTTTGGGGAAAAAAATCTAATAAATTTTGATTTTGATTAAGTTTGTCACGAAATATCGCTTTGTAAAGTGTAACTGCCTATCATTTTGTGCCTTTCTTATACATTCATTTTAGCTTACGCTGTGGAAAATGCAATGGGTCTATTAAGATCCGAGTGAGGTGGCACATATTGACGTATGTATCTTCAGTACTCTCTTGTGATTTCTCCTGCATTTAACTTGTCAACCTATATTTAATCCTTTTTAAATCAGCAACGTTAGACGCTTTGGAACACAACATAAGAATCGATATTGATGATATTCCTAATTTTGACTAATTATATCTGAATACCGGTCGCGGTCTAAGTATGCAAACGATAATTCTTAAAAGCTAATTTTCGTAAGTTAATCAATCGATTGAATGCAATTATTATCAATGTTTGTACTTGATTATTAGTAGAAACAGCTATTGATAATTTTAAAGTAGTTTTTTTTTTTACTAAAATTTGAATATTAAAAACTTTTCTAACAAAAGTTGGTATGGCAATTTTATGTAATTAAAAATATAAGCCTAAAATAAAATTTCGAAAACAAAAATCGTCATCTGTTTTCAAAACATTGGATTTTCAAAAAAATTCCAAAATATATTTGTCCAAAATTTTTGTACGCAGTATTATTTATAATTCAAACGAACTCTCATATAAATTGTTCTATCCAAATTCTCGGGCCAGTCGAGGTTGGTTACAGAGATATGGTTACCGTTAATAGCAAAATGTATGTTTAAAAAAAGTTTAAACCAAACTGTAGACTATACATATAGTAGTGTACATATTTCCGTTTTGAAAGAACTAAGAAGGTAGAAAATGTTGTATGGAAGGTACCGTTCGTTTTGTGCCTAAAAAAACGATTCAAAGATCTATTGAAAGCAATCACCTAAAAAGCTAAAGTATCAAGTTCGAATAAAATCGCTTCCGTCGAGTGGGCTTTAGATCGTTGTACACACAGACAGATATACGGAATTGCTTGACCCACCTTGTTGGTGTCCTTTATCAACGTAATGACAAGTTTGATTAAAATTTCGAGTTCGTTATTTTTACAAATGTAAAACTTGCCCTATATTATCTATATCTCAAGCTTAAATCACTTCTTAGTTAATACTATATTCTTTACCACACCATTAGACACCTAATGATCTGAGTTTACTTTTATTAATTTAACTAACATGCTTAAGCTGTACCACTAATTCCATTTTTACCGGTTTAACACACGATATTAGTATGATTAAAAAAAATAAAATGTCATCACACTGCAAACAAAAGAGCTGATACCCGAACTTTCCAAATTATATTTCGCTCACAGTCAGTTTGGAGTCGAATTTAAAATTTAAAAAAAAATATTTAATGTACATTAAAAGTCATTATTTTGAATATTTATTATTACTCATATATTTCTACGCAGTGGTACAGGAAAAACCACGCCATTAAGGACTATCACTTTTCTTTAATTCTACTTAACTTTCCCTTGGGAAAGTGTTTTTTTTTTTTGTAAAGTCGGATGTATCACGAATAAAAATCTTATTTAAAATTGATATATTGATAGTTAGAGATTATACCGTTAGGTTACCTGACTTAAGAAAGCGAAATCAAATAATGATGATCGATAAATCTCCACAATTACTTTCAGTTTTGATTATATACTATATTTGTTTAGTTACTCGGAAATTGAAATTTCCTTCACATGCGTTCTAAAAAATGTTGCACGTCTCTGTAATGTTTCCAACATACTCATAGTTGAAGCATTTTGTGTGCATACACTTCAGCTAAAGCACAAAACGTGATGTATTTATTTTGCAATTATTGATTGAATATTTACTCCTTTACCATGATCTCACTCATGTTAGAGTGCCGTAACTGAGTTTTATTTAAGATTGCGGATGTAATTGCGGAAGGCTTAAATCATATATTGTGAAAGAAAGTGAACTATGTTAGCCAAAATATCAATTCTGTAATCCAAAATGTGTATAAGAATTGCATTAATTTTTAAAGTTTTTCATAGATTATGTTGTTTTATGACTAAAACCATCCTAAGATCTATGACACATACTCTCAGTAAACAGTTTTGTAGAGGCGGTGATGAAATGGGCTTGTCATCCATCACTTTTAAATCGGTGTTTTGTTTGAGGCAAACTATTAAATATGGGATATCTTGAAGTGAATGAACGCTAGCCTTAATGGCTATGTCTTGGATGAGAATTTTAAGTGGTTGGCTTTTTATTAGCGGTAACTTTGATGGTGATGGAAGTTCTTCAGTGGTAATAATATTTGCAAGACTACGTATAGATCAATGTAAGTAATATCGATACTTATGACGAAGAGAAACTTTTATATGGGAACTTTACTTTATTGATGCAAGAGTGTGTTTAATCAGATTAGTGGCGTAAAATGTATGCAAATTTATTATTTTTTTAATATATTCACAACGGTGAAACAACGAATTTTTTGAATTATCACATTTAGAGAAAATGGTAGATGTGAAAATTAAGTTAGAAGGTAGGTTTGTAAACTGTTAAAGAAACTAGTCAGGATTTTGCATGAAAAGTATAGTTTTAATTGATTAAGTTCAAATAGTCGGAATTACTAAGATATAATAACTGCAGTTAAAAAAGATTTGTGCAAAATGTTAATCGATTTATTAGTATGTTAAATAAATTATCGAACAATCTTTTACCATTTTACTAAAGTTAAAATTACTAAAAAGTTATTTACTTAAAAAATATTGACACTTGGACATCTACAAAAGACCAAAAGTTTTCTTTTTTTTACAAAAAATTGTTTTAGTGGGTACGCGTAAGGAAAGCCATATTTTATTTGTGAGTTGCTACCGAACAACAAAACGATTGCTGGCGGAAAAGATTTCAGTAAAATTTTGTTGTGCTTTAAAGTTTGGCAGACTTTCAATTTCGAAGGATGTGTTCGTAATGCTTGTGTGTTACTACTCGACCAGTTTTGCATAGTGAGTCTTATGTATAAAATACTACCATACGATGATTTTTAAGCCTTGACCCATCGTCAAGGCGTATCTTTTCTAATAACTAGTTATATTATAAATAATTTCGAATCAAGTTTTCAAACAGACATTATTTTTACCGATTTTGCCAAAGCTTTCGATCGCGTTAACCATTAGGTTTTTTTTATGGGAAAGCTGTTGCAGTTTGGTTTTCATTCAAACTTTTATGATTGGGTAAAATCTTATTTAACTCTTAGGGTTCAAATAGTTAAAATCGATAACAATTTTTCAGAACAAATTTTGGTGTCATATGGCGTCCTTCAGGGCAGCCATTTGGGACCGCTATTATTTCTTTTGTTTATTAATGACATTCCTGATATATTCAGGAATTCATTATGTCTACTATTTGCGGACAATCTTAAACTGTATCGAATTACAAAATCCATGGAAGTTTGTGTTTTATTAAATGAAGATTTAAATAGATTGACTGATTGGTGAAACATTAATTTTCTGCACTTGAATGTCTCTAGTGTCAAGTTATGTCCTGTTGCCGTAATATTTCACCCATATACTTCTCAATTAAAAATTCTAAATTAGAACGTGTGGATCAAAAGATCTTGGAGTTATTTTAGATACAAAACTTTCTTCGTACCGCATAAGGGTTATATTATCAATAAATCAAATTAAATGTTTGGGCTTATTAAGAGGAACACCAAAGAATTTAATGACCCTTTCACACTTAAGTCGCTTTATAGTTCTTTAGTTCGATCAGTGCTTGAGTACTGCAGTATAGTTTGGAACCCATATTATAATAACTGGTGTGATCGAATTGAAAAAGTACAAAAGAAATTTACGAGATATGTGTATTTAAATTATATTGGAGAATTCATACTCCGTCTTATAAAACCAGGTGCCTATTGGTTGAAATGCTAAATTTGGAAAACCAACGTACATACTTTGGAATAATGTTTACCAGAAATATTCTTTCATACCATATTAAATGTTCTCCTTTGCTTTCCTTCATTAGTTTACGCCCTAGGAGCAATTCTCGTGATTTCATTTTGTTTCATGGTTTTTTCCATAGAACGAATTACGGTCGTAATGAACCAGTCTCTCGTTGCATCAGTGAAGCTAATTTGGTTTGCAATAGATTAGACTTTTTTGACAGTTCCTCTAGAGATACTTTCAAACTATATGTATTTAACTTATTAAATTTGCCACCATTGTGATATAGAATCCTAATTATTATTTACAAAATATTTATATAATTTAATTGTATTTAGTTTTTAAGAACTGGTGTATTAGTCTATAAGGGAAATTGTTTTCTGTTTGATGAAATGAAGGAAATAAATAAAAGCGCAGAGAAGTAGGTGACATCTTGCGATAGAGCGCAGATCCGTTTTTAAGTAGCGCTACATTGAAAGGCTTTGAAAATGAAAAAAACAGTTCCTGAAAATGAATCATAATTTCATCTTGACCTATAATAAATACAGTTTTCAATTATATTTCAAATCGAATTCTTTTAATCGTGTGTGTGAAATATATTTTAAATTTAAATTTACAATCAAAAAAATGTGAATATCTATAAATGTCTATTATTGGAATACCAGCAATAAATTTTCCTACGGAAAATAATAACATAAGATTTTCATGTCAAATTCGAAAGATCAAAGATCCCGAGCAAGGCTCGTTCTCATAGGTTTAGCTACAAAGCCAAGTTCACACGGTCCAGTACTGATCAACTTTTTTTATTTAAGAACATATTTTGTTAGGTTCTAAACAATTTTACATTGTTTTAGTGGTGCTGGTCTACTTTTTCATTTTAATTGAAAAACTTTTTGTGCCTTCATCGTGTATTGAACCATGACCAGCCGCTTAGTAGCCAACGCACTTCGCATCACGCCACCGAGCCCACATGACCAGATCCAACCTAATGCAGGTTTTTTTTGTTTATCAATTGCATTGAAAAGCCTAAGAACTTTTATTAGCCACACAAGTTTGTTGTTGTTTATTCGGGATCTTCTTGTTTTCTCCTTACTCATATATAAGCCATCATTTTTGCTGTTCATATAAGGAGGGAGATTTTTTGTGTGAAAGATTTTGATTTTTTTTATTTGTATTATATTCAGTCTTGTATGATTGCATACTTGCTTTTAAAGCACATTTTCTTATCATTTAATGACTTTGAATGCCCAACAACAACTTGAGTGTGCTACCAGGTATCTTTGACCTTGACAAGTCGTGAAATAGCTATAATTCCAGCCAAAAATACATGAGAAAAAACTTGCTTGTTGGTAGCACACTCAAGTTGTTGTTGGGCATTCAAAGTCAAATGATAAGAAAATTTGCTTTAAAAGCAAGTATGCAATCATACATAACTAAATATATTACATCTTACATTGTATTTTTTTTAAATTTTAATTGTAAAATAATAAAGTGTACTTTTTTTATTATATTTCAATTTTACAACATTTTTTTATATTTTCACATTTTTTTTCTAATTTTTTTCCTTAATCCGTATGAAATTTTATAACAGGCAGACGGCAGAATTGCCACATCCTTTATTCTAAAAAAAAAAATGCACCGCTGGATCGTACGAACTTGCCCTTATAGCTAACTGACAATCGCCAGTCTCATCCCATGACCACGAAGTTTGAAACTTCTTCGAAACGTCGGGAAAAAGAAAAAGAAATTGAAAATATTTCTTACATTTAACGCGGTAAGTTCCGAAAAATTTAAACTTTTTGTGATATGTACCTAGGTGGCTATTTTTATGTATACAACGTATATATAAATGTAGAGGGTAGAGGGTAGAGGGGCATCATAATATAAATATATATAGATTTTCAGTGAACAATGAGTAAAAATGAAATAAAATAAGGTAGAAATACATGGATGATACACAATACACATAATAAAATCTTTATAGATTGCTTACTTTATGAAGGTTTGAGGGAAAACAAAGATGCCATTTGAATTGTTGGACAAATTTGTTTAAAAAAATATAATTTTGGATTTTTAAAATTTCAAAAACATTTTTAGAAAGAAAATTTGAAACGTCATTTTGAAGTAATTATTAATCTTTATATAAAAAATGAATGTTTGTCTGTATGTCCTTTATAGAATTGTAAGCTATGCATTTCATAATGTGGTGATCTTTAGCAAAGCAGTTGTGCATAAGCCAAAGAAGTTTTCTGAGTTGTTACGACCAATTTTCGACAGACGACGCCACTGTCTGTAAATTGTGAAATTCATCCAGTGTACATCTAGTGTAAATTGAGTCTAAAGGAATATCAGCTGACTTAATCCAAGAAAAAAATATATAAAAAAACAAATGAAATCGTTTTAATTGCCACGAGCGAAAGATTGTTACTTACGAATTCACTGTCGTTGCTACGAACAAAAACTCGTTGCTATGAGAAACAGATGAAAAAACAAGAAATATTGTGCATCCCACAGCACTTCAATAAATATCGAATTGAAACGAAACGCTGCAATGTCACAATCACAATTATTTCGAAATAAACAAAATCAATTAAATGACTCAAAATGAATTAAATATTTGTGTATATTTGTGTAAAAAATTGTGAAAAATTGATTTTTAAAAACAAACATTTTATTTACTTAAAAAAAAAACAAGTCTTTGACAATTTGAGTATGCAGTTTTATTAACACTTAATAGAGGACTGTACTAATAAAAGAACACACACATTTTTTATTAAAATTCTTAGAGTCGTTTTCGAGAAATATATTTTTTTAAACTATTTGTTAACATTTGTATGGATGTAACCGCTGGTTTTGGTTAAGGAAAATAATTTTTTTAAGTATTCAAGATAATGCCAAAAAACTACAAAACCCGAAGTTTCGAAAAATCAATCCAGTCTTTTTCGAAATATTGAGCTTTAAAAAAAAGTTGTGTTTCTTTTTAATTTAATAAAAATAATTTTTCGAAAAATTCTGGTTTACATTAGTGTTTTAACTTTCTATAAATTCTGCACAAAATATAAAATGCATGACTGGATTGCACGTACTTGCTTCTATGTTCGATTACATTATATGCAAAATGTTCTTAACAGAAACGACTAAATATTTTTAAAGTCGCTTTTCACATATTTTTTTTATATATAAAAACTCTTAAATTTTTTCTAAAAAAAAATGGTATGGACATTTTAAATATTTAATAATGCAAACTTAAAAGCAAAATATCAGAAAAAATAGCCCATCCGTTTTCGAAACATTGAATTTTCAAGAAAAAAAAATATTTTTTTTTCAAAAATCCAAAAAAAAAAACTATTTTTCGAAAATTTTGAAATGCAGTATTAATTCGAATTTGGAAGAGATCCTATGTACTCATTTTGATGAAAATCTGAGCAGCTATTTATGAGAAAGTCGAAAATCAATAAAATGGTTGTATGGCAGATACCGTTAGTAACTAAACGCTTAAGCACCAAGTTTGAACAAAATCGGTTCAGCCGCTTAGGCTGTAGATCGTTATACAGACAGACAGACAGACAGATAGGCAGACAGACAGACTTAATTTCCGGACCCACTGTTTTGGTGTTCTTTATTATCGTAATGTCAACTTTGATTAAAATCTCGAGTTCGAATTTTTTTTCAAAATACAAAACTTGTCATATAGTACATAATATTCAAGTAAAAATAAAAAAAATCAAATAAACCGTTTTCCAGAAAATCGAAAACTAAAATGGTTCGACTTTTCAAAAAAAAAAATTAGCAAAAAGTACCGTTTTCATTCATTAATGAACTAATTTTTACTTCCGATAAAGGTTAGGTACTCTAGGGCAAGTTTTGCTTTTGGAATAAAAAATCGAACTCGAGATTTCAATCAAACTTCAGATTACAACGATAGAGAACACCAACAAAGTGGGTTCCGCAATTCCGTATGTAGAATGATCTACAGACTAAACGGCTAAAGCGATTTTTTTAAACTTGATATTGAAGCGTTTTAGGTGATTGATTTAAACAGATTTTTAAATTGTTTTTTTTTCCAAAAATAACGATTCAATTCTGTCTACCATCTTAATTATCTCGAAAACGGCTCTAACGATTTTCATTAATAAAAGTGTGGGCACTACTCTAGGTATAGTCCCAATTTAGTCAATATTTTTGTATTAGATATTTTGTTATTAACGGTACCTGTCATACAAATATTTATTGATTTTCGACTTTCTCATAAGCTGCTCCACGAATTTTGATCAAGATTTTTGTAAAGGTCCTTTGAATTATAAATACTCGTAATACTGCATATGAAAATTTTCCAAAAATATTTTTTTTGTATTTTGAAAAAATCAAATTGAAAATTCAATATTTCGAAAACCGGTGGGTATTTTTTTTTGAAAGTTTGTTTTTAAATTTATATTATTATACTAAGGGACCAGGCGAACTTCGTATAATCCCAATTTAACGCCTTCAAATGAAGTCCAGGGCTATAATAGAACACAGATAGTTAAAATTTCAATGTAATTTATTTTAATGGAATAAAAATTAGGAGAGATTGATATGATAAACAATATTTTTCGATTTGTTTTCCGGCACAAAAACAAACAACAAAGACCGTTTACCAAGCTATCGACGACGTTCTTTTTCTTCGCTGCTAGTATTGCCCGTTCACAAATCCAATCGAGATTTTTATAATTTTTTGGAATGCCGGGGCACACTTTAATTTGGTGATGAGTTTCTCCTTCGACGTTGTTAACTCGCAAAAATTTGTCGGGAATGATATCAATCCAATCGCGACATCATCAGAAATTTGGCCATTGCCAAGGACCAGCAGTTGTCTTGAGAATTCAGTAGCCGATGGGTCGTTCTGTAATGCCACTCATATTTGTGGTCAATTTTAACTTATTGATATACCGGCACAACGATTATAAGAATCCATTAAGTTCAGCGGCAGCAGTAGATTTCAGGATGACGGGAAGCGTTTGACGAAAATCTACGCTGAGCAATATTATATTCCCACCATATCATCTCGAATCACCTTGTAAATCCTTCATTGTTAGGTCAACTGCAGCCAAAGTTCATTGTCCACGTAATTGGTTTGTTAACCGGGAAAAAATTCATCGCCAGTTTCAAAGCGGAATGTGCAGTTCGACCGCCTTCAAACGGTGTGGTATCAATGCCATAGATGCCATAGGATAACAGGCATCGAAAAAAATCTTGGCCGAATTGTTGCCAGAATCAACTAAATGCCGAATGTCTTGCATCTCCCACCAGGATCATCGAGCAAGTAAGTGCGATTGCGGAATCGTATTCCAAAGCAGCGCGATTGAAGTCTACATTTACCACTTTTCTTCTTCTAATAACTTTTTGTCGAGTTTGTGGTGCAGTTTGGAGCTGTGCAATATGGACATGCCTCCATTTATTTCCTCTGCACGTACCTATTGCGTTTGATTATCACGGACATTCTATTAATTATTGCAAGACGTGTATGTCGTCCAAGGTTAGATCGGAATCAGTGTAAACGTATTATTTAGAAATCGTTTTAATTTTTAACGCAACACAAAAACGAATTTTCACTCAGCGGTCAAACGATGCGTATTGAACAAACGCAAGGTAGTTTAGTCAAAGAAATACACCGGCTGAACTAACAAAAGCGAAATCAGGAATTATACGTTCTTGACAACATTTTTTTATTATATATATATTTGTTTATGTTTATTGTTTATGTTTATGTGTATTAACTCATGAGATTAACAATTTTAGTAAGCATTTTTAAATTTTAGTAGCTCACAAAAACAGCCTTAAATCGAAAACCAATACACATAAACACATAGCACATAGCTTAAAACCTTCTTCTCAACCATAACTCTACAAAAAAAGTATATTGAAAATGGTCCAATGTCAACTGAGAGCATTTGCGTCATACGTTTTTGACATGATTCTTTTATATATATAGAAGATATTTAAAACTTGCACACCAATTTTTTTTTGAAAACAATTAAAGAAATTTTTAGTACAAAAAATTAATTAAAACAACGATTTTAAAAATATATATTTAGCCGTTTCTACACTCAGAGAAAAAAATAGTTATTTTTAACTATTTCTTAACTATTTTCATAGGAAAAGTCGGCAACACTTTATTAAATAGTTAAAAATAGTTATTTGTGACTATTTTCATTGTCATCTTATAATTTAATCAAAATCAGATCCTGAATAGTTAATGCAACTACTAAAAATAGTTGGTTTTAACTATTTATTGTCAGTTGATATTTTTTTAAAGCTTACTATTAAATAGTCAGAATCAATTATTTCAATAGTAAAATCAACTATAGAATAAGTCAATGTTATAGTTATTTTTAACAATTTTATTGTCAGTTGTGTTTTTTTTTTTTAAATAACTATTCGATAGTCAGAATCAACTATTTCAATAGCAAAATCAACTATTCAATAGTCAATGTTATTGATACTAATAGTTATTTTTGACTATTTTGATTGTCAATTGGATTTTTTTCAGAATCAATATTTTAATAATCAATTTAACTATTATTATACACTACTATTACAATAATCCTTGAATAATTATTTTTATCGTCATCTTCGGTACCTGTATTGAAAACGCTTACCTGATTATTTTTTAGTTTCCCTGTATATAGAAAAATAATTAGTTTCCTGAAAATTCTCCAAAAAATCAACAGCAACAACAATTTTCTGAAATCATTTTAAATTTTATTATATCTTAAGAATTAAGAAAAATAAACAATTAAGAGTATTTAAGTCTTATTAATTTTTTGTTATTTACAAAATGAACATGAAGTGATAGGGAATTTATTTTATTAAAGTTAAAAATTAAATGTCTTTTGTATTCATCCCCAAGTTCGTATGCTTCAAAATGTTCATTAAAATTTTTGTTTTCCAATTCAAAACAAACGAAATAAATAACATTTTTTTCATCAATTACAATTAAATTTATTTTAACAAAATTTAAACAGGGTTCAGAAACGGCAATATAAAAATTTTGCTTGTATTAGGCGTTTTTCTTTTTTAGTTCTGAGCACAGTCTGAGTTGTCAAAAAATTTGTTTGTGTATCTTTTTAACTCAGAGCATGCAGACCTCCAAATGTGTGTTTCTTTTCTAGTTCTGAACAGGTTTAGATCGCACCCGACGTGCTCGAACATAATTAACTGAGCATGTTAGTAAATTACTGAACGCACCAATTGCCATGTATGTAAAGAAGGAAAATGTGAAGAAAAAAAAATAATTAGATACCTAATACCTACATAAGTTGGCGAAAAAAGTTGATGGCTTGTTGATTTTCTGTATCTGGTGTGTATCAGTGTACAAAAAGGGTAGGTTTTGTGTTATATTACGTTTTATGGTTAAAAATGAAAATGTATTTTGATTTATAGTGTGTTTAAAAAATATATCAGTGTTCAGAGCTCGCTCTGTTTGGAACAAGTTCAGTGCATAGTCTTGTGTTCAAACTCTGTTCAGTAATCTGCTCTGAAGGAAAAAAGAAAACCGCCTATTGTGTGCCTTTTATATTTACTTCATTTGCAACATGCACTGGATTATTAAATGAAAGTGGACTTTGACAGCTTAGTAAGTAACTGAGGCATGGTTCTTCTTTGAGTATGATTCTATTAAAACTCTATATTTAACGTTTCACTAATAAAATAAGAATCTTTTTGGTTATTCATTTTATTTTATTGTTCAATTTTTTACCACTTATTTTTTGCAAAGAACTGCATAAAATGATCGACATGTAACAAAGAAATCGCGACGCGCAAACGAAACTACCACTACATAGTCATTTGCAACTACACATAGTAATTTTCAACAACATATAGTAATTTACAACTATGTGGTAGTTGTTGTGTATACCATAATGCACTGAATTAAATAACTACAACTATTCCATAGTAGGAAGCTATTATAGAATAGTCGAAATTGATTGCTAATTCTTATTTTGAAGAAACTCTTTAATAACTATGCTTTAATACCAAAATAGTCACAATTAACTATTTTGTATAGTCACTAAATAATATGATTGATTTTAAACTATTTTTTAACTATTTTGTTAAAATTTTCAATTTAATTTTTTTGCAAAAATAGTCATTCAATTAATTTCATTGGAATTCATAGAATGACTATAGCAATAGTTACAAAAGTAACCATTTTTTTCAAGAGCAAGTATGTGCGATCCAGCCGTGAATTTTATTTTTTATAACAATCGTTTTTGGAGAAAATTAAGAGTTATTTTTCTTCTTAATAAAAAGGGAAAAACGTGTGGTAATATTACCGAACAAACAATGCGTACCAAGTTTGAAGCAAATCCATCCATTTAAGCTGTAGACTCGAGGGCAGACAGACAGACAGACGAACGGAACCCACTTTTTTCGTCTTTGCTAGCATTGTATGTCAAGTGTGATCAAAATCTCGATTCGATTTTTTTAATAATATATAACCCGCCATATAGTATAGTTACGTATATAACGCAGGTAAGAAAAAATATTATAGTAAGACTTTTGATGAAATAAAGAATTAATTTAATCTTATTGAAGGATGGTTATGAATTGATCTTGAATCAACTGATAAAAAGAGAGATATATGACTGAAAAGCCTACTGACATAAAATTGTCGAAATTTCTTCCGTTTGCTTAACATTCTTGATTAATTCATCATGTAAATTTTCTAAGATCTGCAAACTGTCGTCTCATAATTATAATTGTTGACGCTTTTTTGAAAATTCTGACAAAATTTAACTAAGATATCCATTATTTGAATTCGTCTAGGTATGTTGATTGTATAATTGATTTATTTAAATATTTTTCCAGATTCTTGACAGAAGTTCTGTCACTCCAGCTAAATCGAAAACTTCCCCCATCCGTCTGACTTTTTAAATGAATGAACGAAATATTACTCTATAAGCCTAGTACGCTGCTGATGCGAAACGAAATTTTTTGGTAGTCTATTTGTGGAAAATGTGTAAGCTGTCAAAAACAATTGACAAGTTGTAAAAAAAAAGTAATTTTGTCACCAAATTATTTTTAGATGGAAAATTTTTTGTCGCCAAATTACTTTTAGATGTAATTTTTTTTAAATAATTCTTGGATTTAAAAATGGTTCTGGTTACACATACAGGATTTAAAATAAAACTCAGAACCGTTTAACTGATGGAAATACTTTGGGACTTATTAACTGGTTTATCTGCCGATTTGATGAAATTTCTATCAATTTTAAGGAAATCAATGAAATTGGCAGGTAAACCACTCTATGATTCGAAAACTACGTGCTTCATTGGGATGGTGTAAACGGTTATGAGTTCTAATTTGTGGTTTCTTACTAATTCCGGATACCATTTTCAAGTCCAAGAATTATTTCAAAAAAATTATATATAAAGGAAATTTGGTGACAAAAAAAAAATAAATCTAACAGTAATTTGGTGACAAATCTACTTTTGGTTTTGTTAATGCTTCCTTTGAAAGTATGAAGTTTTGATTCTAAAAAGATATCACTCGCATTTATTGGACAACCCGTTCCAAAAATATATTCTAAAAGCTATTCACTGTTCACCTTGAAATATATAATCTGAAAATACTTTAAAGTGTATCTTTGGAACGGGTTATCCTAAAAACTTGGCTGATACCTTTTTGTAATCTACTCTTGATACTCTCAAAATCAGCATCAAAAGTTTTTAGGTAGAAGGATTATTGCAAAAAATCAATCTTGAAATACGCATATTTAGAATGAGGTATGCGTATTCCAGGAGTTATTTTTTTTAATACAATTTCATTGCAAAAAATGTTGATGCTTCCTTTGAAAGTATGAAGTGCTGATTCTAAAAAAATATCTCTCGCCTTTATTGGACAACCCGTTCGAAGATATAGTCCATTATATTTATATTATATAGTCTGATTATATTTTTGAGATTATATATTTCAAAGTGAACAGTTAATAGCTTTTGGAGCAGTGCATCTGCCATACGATGGTTCAATTACATTAAAAAACTTCTTCCAGAAAAGAAAAAGAAGGTAGCGATGGCAATGCGAGGTAAGTGATTTGTCATCATCTTCTTTCTATCACCACAACAAAGGACTATCGAGGTCATCATCAGAAATTGTAGACTAAATAACAATGTCCATCCCGTGCCGATACACGACAAACTGACAGACTGACAGACTGACAGACTGACAGACTGACAGACTGACAGACTGACAGACTGACAGACTGACAGACTGACAGACTGACAGACTGACAGACTGACAGACTGACAGACTGACAGACTGACAGACTGACAGACTGACAGACTGACAGACTGACAGACTGACAGACTGACAGACTGACAGACTGACAGACTGACAGACTAACAGACTGACAGACTAACAGGCCAGACATACAGACAGACTGAATTCTTAGACCATTTTTTTCGCCTTCGCTAGCATCGAATTGTCATGTTTGATTGTTGTCTCAAAACTTTTTTTTTCGACGAATGCATAACTTGCCTTATAGTACCTATAATCGCAAGTAAGAGATCTGACAATTTCGCTCTATAAGTTGGCCAGTAAATTTGTTTCCAATAAAAGCTTTGAGTACTGTCTTACTCTAGTTGAGATGCACTTTAATCCCCAGAAGGTGTGTTTCGTATTATTAAATTCAACACCAATAAAAAACTTTGTTCGGAGAGCTTCAGATAGATTTATAAAGTCATTTGTCTCAACTTTACATCTGGGTGGACCTGGACAGTATACTTATAGATGCATTGCTATAATACGAATGTCAGTATTTCATGTGAGACTGAATTTCCAACATGTGTCGAAAAACCATACGCACCGTGTATGTTGTACCGTATTGTATTAAATCGAATCTGACTGTAAGTAGATTTTTTTTCTTAAATAAAAAGGCTGTGAGGGAATGACCTTTAATTGCTTCAGTTCTATTATTTCTTTAACTACACAATAATTTGATTCTAATTTTTCCGACAAATTCATTGCGCCCTGGACAATTATTCCTCCATTCTCCCATTGATTATAATTTTCCAAGAAAAAAAATCAAGATAAAGACATAAATTAGTTTTAGTCAAAATGCATGCGCATCGTAGTCGACGCGACGGCCGGCGGCGGCGGCGCCCGGGCAGGCAGTCGCGTTCATCTTCAGATTCGGGGATTCATCGTTTCGTTTGACTGACTTAATTCTCCCTTTGAAGACATTCTATTTATTTTATTTTAATTTCTTCATTTTTATGTCTGAGCTCAGCGTCAGCACCAAAGTTCATGGCTTACTTAAGTGCGTAAATAAGCCTCGCGCCCTGCACCTAAGAACCACAAGAAGAGACGAAACAACCAACATCAACTTGGACTTAAACGACTCGATGCGACCGAGGCGACGCGAACGCCCGGATGATGGTGTGAACGTCAAGCACAGGATGAACCAGCAGGAAGTTTCGCGCACAAAGCCCCTCAATGCTCATAGCTCGATTCTTGGCCATCAGTGTTATGTGGTAATCGTATGATGGTGATGGTGACGCAAGACGCAAGTTGGCAAGGTGGCAAAGTGGCAAGGCGGTGGCGGCAGTGGATCATCATTTGTTTCAGCAATTATTTTCGCATTTGGAGAGTTAATTTCTGCATAAGAGTGTAAGTGTATGTGCGTTAGAGCGTATGCGAAGTTCGCAACGGAGATTACACAAAAGACAAACAAAACAATTCCCATCATGTGGTGCCGGTGCCGCAATGCGTCTCCCATATTCGCAGCATTAACAACTGACAGATCCAATGAAGACATTAGCGTTAATGGAATTGTTATTAAGGTGTTGCAGGCGATTGTTGCTTGCCTCATTACAGCGAGCGCGATCTTAATTTAGATGAATCTCAACTTTGGCCATTTTTCTGACGAAATCATTCAGCCAGTCAGCCAGACAGACCATCTTTCTTTTAACAATAATTTTCTGTTCGTTAAAGAAGTAGGCAAGGCATTTGTATATATATATTTTTTTATAGTAGGAATAATTGTGAGAGCAGTTTTTTTTTATTTTTTTGCAAGGAAGGAGGCCATGTCAATTTACTGCCAGAGTTGATTGTTGTTTGTTTGCTTTGCATTTGCAGGCCAACTGACAATAGCTTTTCAGACTTTCGCTTTTGACAATTTGAATGGAACAAAACAAAGAATCTAATTCACATATATAGGAAGGTATAGGTATCTTTAAGAAAATCACATCAAATCAGTGTCCGTCATTTGCATAGAAATCGCTTTGATTGTTTGGTTTGGCTTCAATTGGCAGTTTTGTCAACTCTAAAAGTTTTTTGCGCTGATTTTTTTTTTTTTTTAACATTGACAGGAGCGAATCACAACATGCAACAACTACATAGGTACCTACCTACTGCCATTAATTTTAGTCGATTAGTTAGTTAGCTTCTATAGGCTAAGTCTTATGGAAGTCGTTGAGTTGCTGCTGCTGTCGTTTGAGTGAGTTTTATGTGACAAGTCATGAATTTTTATCTGCAGATAAAAATCGTGCAGAACTCTAAACTCACAATTCAGAGGGGAAATTTCATCATAATCCATTTATATCTACATAGCTTTACACAGTTGGTGGAGGAAAAAGGCGACTGACTTTAAAACGAAGTAATAAATCACGGTACCTACCAACCATAGACCAAAGGAGATGAGTTCAAGTTGGATGATTAGGCTGTGGGGATGAAAAGTTGGAATAGTCTACCGGTCGAAAGGAGTCAAAATCTGGATGACCGGAAAAAAGGTAAAGGAAAATATTTTGTGGATACCTTACCTTTAGCTATGTTCATATTTTTGCCTTAACATATTTATTAAATTTATGTAATGGCATTGTTTTTCAACTTTGCCGACCTTTAATCTAATTTATAAGGTCCATACTTGCATTGTAGTGAAAGTAGGTAGATACCTACACATGGTGGTAGACAAAATTTACAATGACCAAAAAAAACCCTCAAGAGTTGGTATAACTTCAAATAGGGATGGGTTGGTATTAATATTGAATAAAACAAGTTGTTATCAAATATCAACCAATTGCTTAATAAGATTCATTTGAGAAAACCAATTGGTCGAGGCGAAGTTCAATTTAGTTGTTCCCAACTATCAAACGTATTCCACATACCATCCACACTTAAACAAACAAACTTTTCGCAAGCGTTTTACCTCAAAATCTTATACGTCATTCTTTCGCAATTTAAACGACACGTCAAAATGTAAGAATATTCTTCCGGCGTTGATCTTGATCGACATTAGGTGAATATCTCCAGTCATTTGCCGACCATGTGCATTACTTAAGGATATCTTACAAGAAAAAGTGTTATACATTATTTCCCGGAAGTTAGCGTCAAGGTGTTTTGTTCATACCCAAGGCGGGTAAAGACACCCAAGTTATCCCGAAAGACCTCCGACTTATTAGTCTATCATCTTTCCTTCTAAAAACTCTTGAAAAATTGATTGATATCCACTTACGTAATATCATCAATACGAGATTTTTGTCAATGGCACAACATGCGTACTGCAAATGAAGATCGGTAGATACTGCCTTACATGCACTAGTACGAGCTCTCGAATACTCCCTTCACCATAAAAAGTATACCATGGTCGCCTTCCTGGACATAGAAGGCGAATTTAATAATGTCGATGTATCAGCAAACGCATTTGCACTGTTAATTCTAAAAGTAGGTGGATCGCTTGGTGAACTGATTAATCAAATGCTGAATAGCAGGGTTATCAATTAAAAACTGAGCGGCTTCTCTCCAAGAAGATTTGTTAGTAGAGGTATACGCCGCAAGGCCTTGTTCTATCTCCCCTTCTCTGGAATCTGGTAACAAATGAGTCGCTGATGGATCTGGAAGCGGAGGGCTATAGAGTGGTTGCTTTTGCGGACGATGTTCCCATATTGCAGTATCAGGAAAATACCCCAACGTTCTAAAGGAACTGCTTCAAAACGCTTTAAATAAGCTAAAAAGGCATAACCTATAGGAGTCAACCGTAAGAAAACTGAACTTGTTTCAAGGAAATACAAAATTCCTCACGTAGATTCTCCTACTATCAAAGGTATTCCACTAGCTTTCTCAGATGAAGCAAAATACTTGGGTCTTATTTTAGATAAAGAATTAAGTTGGAAACCCAATATAGAAGAAAGAGTTAAAAAAGGCACAGTGGCAATCTTCTCATGCAAAAAAGTAATAAATGGGGTATTAAACCCCGTATTGCTCACCGGCTATATACTTCGGTAATCAGACCGATTATGACCTATGGCGTAACAATATGGTGGACCGCTTTAGGAAAAGCTGCAAATCGTGAGAAGGTGAGCAAAGTCCAACGATCAGTTTCAAAATGTATAAACGAAGCATTAAGAACAACATCCACTGCTGCGCTAGACATTCATGATGTTTTAAATCCACTGGATTGTTTTTTTTTATGAAAAAAAGAAAACATTACAAAACAAAATGCATCGTTTTCTTCCACTTGCATATAAAATATAAAAAAAAATATGATATAGAACTTTAAGGAAAACAAAGAAAATCTACTTCTAACTTATTCTTGGTTCATGGCAGAGAAGTATTCCTGAGATTTCTTTGGATCAGTGACCATTGATTTGCTACCCGGCTTCCAGTTGGCTAAGCAGACCTCACCATGTTCATCGGTGAATTGGAAGGCCTGCACCAGACGAAGACTCTCATCCACACTGCGGCCAACAGGCAAGTCATTTCCAGTAATTTGGCGGAAGTTTTGTTTGCCATCGATGATGAACAATCCACGGAACGAAACGCCACTTCCTTCATCTAATACACCGTAATCCCTTGCAACTTTCATTGACTTGTCGGCGAGCAATCTTTGCGTGATGTGTTGATCCATGCCAAATGGGTGAAGTAAGAGGCTGTGGAGCATCCGATGACTTCAGCACCAATGCTGCGGAATTCCTTTGCAGTGGCAGAAAAAGCAATGATTTCGGTGGGGCAGACAAAGGTGAAGTCCAATGGATGGAAGAAAAGAACCACGTATTTACCCTTGTGGACTTTTAAAGAAATCTCCTTGAACTGACCATTAGTGACAGCGGTTCCGGAAAATACCAGGGCTGGCTTCTGGAGTTGCGGCATCTTAGTAATAGCGGTAGTGGATAAATTAAGACTGGAATTAATTTACTGGTCAATATTCTTTAACTTAATTCCGCCGAACGTTTCGTGAAACATGAACTTTCCTTGATTGCCGGGAACAGAATCAACAGACATTCTGCTCCATCTACTAACCTCGATATTTTCAGCAAACAGACGTCAGCGAGCACAGCCGCCCGCCTTAAGGATTGTTTTTAATGGATTTATAATGATACTGACCATTCTATTATTCTGAACTCGTTCGGATCAGTTCCAAGTTACATTCCAAGTCACCATCCCTCCAAGATCTGGCTGGGAGGACTAAAGCTTCTTGGAAGATGATGGTATCCGTTTTTATACTGATGGTTCAAAAACTGATGACGGGATTGGTGGGGTGTGTACTCAAACAGACTAAAATTAAGTCTCTTTTCCGTCATCCTAATCACTATAGTATGTTCCAGGCGGAAATTATGGCAATCATAGAAGTCCACTGTTGGTTTAGGAAAACGTGATATCAGCTACTGATATCCGTATTTTCTCAGATAGTCAGGCGGCTATGAAATATCTGGAATCGTATTCTACAAACTCCATAACTGCTCTCAACTGGCGTTCATCTCTCATGAAGATGGCGCAGCAGTTCAATATTCACCTATGTTGGGTGCCAGGGCACAGGGATATTCCAGGGGATTGTAAAGCTGGTGAACTTGGCAAAAATGGAACGACACTAACTTTATTACCTTAAAAGGCAAATACAGGTATTCCCATCGCTTAATGAAGTAAAAGCTGAAACAAAAGATGCTATAGAAAGGACAAACCGAAGATGGCAAAATACAACAACGTGTCTGACGACAAAACAGTTCTGTTCAATACTTGATCTGAAACGCACCAAGTGTTTGATATCATTAAGCAGATTGCAGATCAGCTCCCTAAGTGGTGTCATAACCGGACACTGCCTCATAGGGAAGCACTCGAACGAGGCTTGGCGTTTATTCAAATAATTTTTGCAGAAGCTGGATGGACGAGGAGGAGGTGGAATATGTTCCTCATCTTCTGCGCACATGCTCTGCTAAATTTCAAAGAATATACGTAAGCTCCATCTTGGAGAATTTTTCTTCAATGATCTCAGCGATCTAAACAAAATTGGTATCTACATATTCTTACGCTTCATTAGGAACTCCAAATCTTTCAGGATTGATGCAGAATCTCAAGTGTGTCAGCTGCAACCCTGAGAGTCACTTCAACCTAACTTAACCTAGTTTCAAGAGGATTGAAGATTAGATTAATTTTGACAGCACCTTTCAAAAATCAAATATTTTGTCATTTTCATTATGATTTCGAGACAGGCAACTTATCCTGTATCAAACGAAGTGAAAAATTCACTTTTCGTGTTCATTTCGAAATAAGCAAGAATAGGTTAGTTCGATTTGAACAATACCAAACATATACAGCTTTGACACTTCGGGGATATCTTGTGGAATAGATTCCAACAATGACTAAACCTTTCATTCAAAAAAGAACCCTCGTTGCTAAAGGTAATAAGCTTTTTTGCATCCAACTATTTAGGAAGTATTTAGAGTCAGCGAACACTTGACCGATAATGTTGTATCTGATCACCCGCCCTATTGGTAAATCATTTATCCCAAAAAGAATGACAATCATTTGTTCGTTGAAAAAAAGTATAAAAATAAAAAAAAACATTAATCCGCATCTGCGATAGTTGAGAATTATAATGGACTTTTGAAAACATTGTTTTATAAGTCCTCAAAAACTTGATCTGCAAAGCCAAGAAAAGCCTTGCAGATGTTTGGTTTTCAAAAATTATTTTAACGTTTTTGAAAGTAGCAGTCTCATTATTTGGCACCTGAAGATGTTTTGGTTTACACAAGGAAACGTTTATATAAGTGCTTCCAAGCATATGCAAGTATAATTGCGCCCCACTGTGGTTTTGTGGATATGCGTTCTTGAACAGAAATAAAACTGTTTGCTTGGCTGGACTCTGTACTACTGATTTGGTGTAGACCTCTCTTGTTGCTTTGGTTAACTGGAAAACTGGATTGGATACTGGAAAGCGGATGTATGCTGTGCGTGTGTGTATGTACTATCTTGTGAATAAAAGCTATATTGGCTATATTTGTAGAATGAGCAGATACGTCATATGTGCTCTATGCAAAATTAAAACAAAATCTATCCCATTGGAATCACACAGGAATATTTTACCGGGATAAAAAGTAGCTTATGTGCTTTCGAGACTATAATCTATATCTGTGCTAAATTTCATCGAGAACCGTTCGGCTGTTCTGGTGTGATTGAGTAACAAGCATCCATTCGTTCATCCATCCAAACGTTCACATTTATAATTCTAGCGGACCCGGCGAACTTAGTCTCACCCCAATTTAACGCCTTCATATAAACTCCAGAGGTATAATTAGTTCAAATTTCAATGTGATTTATTTGAAAGGAATCGAAATTAGTAGAGAGCGATATGATAAACAATATATTTTGATTTTTTTCCGGTGCAAAAACAAACAACAAAGACGGCCAACAAACGGACAGGCAACGTGCACCTGAACGTGCGAAAACCTGAAATTCGAGATTTATCCCATAGACTTACAACGACTGACCTTGCGAACGAGGAACTCTATCCACTTGAATTGGAATGGAAGATCAGTTGGAATAATCGGAATTCGTGGGATAAGGACTTCTTCTTTCTTTTGAATTTGCCTTTGATGATCATCGTTTGAATTACCGCAACATGATTATTATCTATCCCACCTTCAGTTATAATTTATGCGGCAGATTTCCTGACATATGAAACGAGTTAAAAAATCCCGTTAGATATTTGTCAAGGGACATGTACGAATGCATTTCTCCAGCGATTCAACTTTGTAACTAAAATGAAATTCAAACTATCGACGTCCTCATTCTTCGTTGCTGGTATTGCCCGTTTACTAATCCAGTCGAGCTTTTTATAATTTTGTATTTTGTGCATTGCATTTAGTTTGGTGATATAACTTCCTTCTTAAACGTTGTTAACTCGCAAATATTTAATGGGAGCGATATAAATCCAGTCGAAACATTATCAGGAATTTGGTTACTGCCAAGTATCGAGAATTCAGCAGTTGATGGGTCGTTCTGCAGGTCGACTCTCATGTTCATAGTCAATTTTAACTTCTTGATGTGTGCGGCTATAAAGAGGACGATTTCAAACATGCCTTAGGTTCGAGGGCAGAAGTAGATTTGGGTAGACAATAAGCTTCTGACGAAAATCTGCGGAAAACAGTATGAAAACCACACTAAATCATCTCGAATCACAACGTAAATCCTTTATCATTCAATCCACTGCCTTTAAAGCTCGTTTATGTCATATTTCAAACACTCAACATTATAGCATAGTCTACTTGCCCCATAGTGTTGGTCATCTTACCCCGGTGCTGGGGCTGGTTGGCTTACTAGTTGTCATTTGGTAAAATTAAAAAAAAAAACAATACTTATCTATAATATATTTTAATGGGAGCGTTTTATTTACAAACACAAAAGGATGCTTTATTTTCGTATATAAAATGAACACTAAAATGAAAGTCTAAAAGCCCCTGGCTCCCATACTGTTTGTGGATGTGATGTGTGATGTAAGACTATCTAGATGGAGTCTGTATAATAGTACGCAAAACTCGATTTGATTGTAGCAAGAAAAATTCCACATTTGCTGAATAGAAAATGACAATATGAAAAGGGCACCTGTCAAATCGCTCACAGCCTTAGTCAACGTACAGCGCCACCTATAGGGTGGCATTGATCGATATATACCTATATTGATTGATATACAATATAACTCGTTAACTGCTCCAACTTAATGCACGTAAAACATCACAATGTATATCACAATTATCCGAAATATTTTTAAAAATTTCCGACTTTTCTAGAGGGTTTTTCCAAAATTTTCTTTAACAAAAACCTCCTGGGTATTACGAACAACTGAAAAAGATTGAATGTTGTAGGAACTGGGGGCCTCGAGCTGTATTCCTACACATCAAGTGCTTACATTACCTCCAAGTTCGTAGCCGACGGATACTGGTGTTGACTTTATGTCATGACTTGCTTAACTTGTAAGTGCGAATGTTGATCACGGAAATATTGCAAAATTAAACCCATGGCCCTACAGATTGGAGGTTAGTGCTTTGGGCTAACGACCCGACCACGGTAAAAAACAGTATTTTTATGAGAGATACGCGAGAAGCCTCGGATAACGACCCCCCTCAAATGGCAACCAGACCCGGAAAAAAAATGGACTATGAAATACGAGTATACACCTGGAATGTAGGACACTCTATACGCCAGGTGCTACTCAAAACCTTGAATCTGTCCTCTCGCGTTATAAGGCAGACATTAACCCGATCCAGGAGATATGATGGATAGGATCAGGAATAACGAAAAGAAAAGATTGTCGCATTTAGTACAGCTGTCATCAAAGAATGCACATGTTGGAATGCGGATTCGTCGTGCGAAATCGACTCAGGTCGAAAGTCATCGATTTTAAGCCGATTAGCGATCGCCTGGCTGTGATCGGCATCAAAGCTACATACGCCTGTACTGATAAAGCTGAGGAGTCTCAAAAGGAGAAGTCTTACGACCTCCTGGACGGAGAATACGGAGCATGTCTGGAGTACGATGTCAAAGTCGTGCTCGGAGACTTCAATGCTAAAGTCGGGAACGAAAATATGTTTGGGGGATTAGTGGGAAAGCACAGCATCCACAAAACGACAACAGATAACGGCTTCCGACTAATCGATTTTGCTGCAGCTCGTAATACGGTGATAAGTAGCACTCGGTTCCCCAGGCGAAGGACACACACAGCAACCTGGCGATCTCCACATGGTCGAACCGCCAACCAAATCGACTACGTGCTTATTGGCGCAAGGCACGCATCAAACATCTTGGACGTGCGAACCTTCCGAGGTGCAAACGTAGACTGTGACCACTTTCTTGTTGTGATAAAGTTCAGAGCCCGACTGTCAAATGAAAAGAAACCGAAGATCACCCAAAGGAAGAAATTCAACATCGCCTGCCTCAGCACATCTGAGAAATCTAGAGACTACAGCGATCAATTGACAGGGAAACTCTCTGCCATATCCCCGACAACATTAAGGAGACAGCCAAGACCACCATAGGCTACCAACCACCCACGAAAAAGAACCCGTGGTATGATGATGAATGGAAAATCCACGAATGCAAACCCGTCGGCTCTACAAAACAGCCATGTAACGGGCATCTGGTTATATGACTGGCACGCCACCTCTTCGAAACAGCAAAGGGAACCTAGCCACCGAAGCACATGCAATTGTAGACGTGTGGAACTCTTCAAGTATGGAGGAGATGTCCTGGTAGGGCGCATGCACCAGCTAATCAACTAATTGTGGGAGGGGGAAAGCATGCCCGACGACTGGTCAAATAGCTCCATATCCCCAATCTACAAAAAAGGCGATCCTTTGTCCTGCAAGAACTACACAGGCATATCCCTGCTTAATGATGCCTACAGGATCCTATCCAACGTACTATGTGAGTGTCTAAAACATTTCTGCAACACTATCATCGGCACGTACCAGCTTGGCTTCTGGCTATGCAGATCAACGATAGACCAAATCTTCACATTGAGGCAAATCCTGGAAAAGACCAACGAATTTCAAGTCGCGACTCACCATCTTTTCATTGACTTCAAAGCCGCATATGATAGCATAAGTTGCCAAGATATTCTATTGGCTATGTCGGAACTCGGGATCCCGAAAAAAATGATCCAGCTATGCCGCATGACATTACAAAATACGCGGTGCAACGCGCAAATGGGAAACAGCTCATCTCAGCTTTTCCAGACGTGTACAGGGTTCAGACAAGGAAATGCGTCACGATCATGTGACTTCCTCAACATAGTCCTGGAGCAGATAGTACGCAAGAGTGGTGTTAACCTGGAAGGAACTATCTTCAACAGGTCTTCCAAAGCGTGCTGTACTTGAAGCATTCACAGCCATTGATGAATAGGCAAAATGCGTTGGTCTTGAAGTGAATGAGGACAAACCCAAGTATATGCTATCAACAAACAAAGCCTAATCTGTCCTTTGCCTCAGACAAAACGTCACTGTTGGTAGCAGTAATTTCAAGGTAGTCAAGGAGTTCACCTACCTCGGAACAAACATCAATTCCACGAACGACACCTTAGTGGAAATCCGACGAAGAATTACCCTATCCAACCGCTGCTACTTTGGTTTAGCCAAACAAATGGGTTCAAATCTCCTGTCTCGAAAGACAAAGTGCACCCTATACAAAACGCTAATTTTACCAGTTCTACTCTACTTCGCCGAGTGCTGGACGATAAGTAAAAAAGCGGAATTCATACTGGGCACTTTCGAGAGAAAAATTCTTTGGAAGATATTTGGTCCTATATGCGAAGAGGGCGAATGGAGGAGAAGATTCAATCGAGAACTGTACGATCTGTACCAAGATGTGGATGTAGCTCAAAGAGCCAAAGCGCGTCGACTACACTGGCTTGGCCACATCGACCGAAGGGACAACAACGCTCCAGCCAAGAAAATCTTGTCAGCAATATGTCAGGCAGCGACCCTCCATGCATCGGGAGCCGGTTAAGTAAGTAAGTACAAAAAGATTTTAAGCCAAATCGGCCCAACCGATTACTACACATTTTTTCGCACCATTTTTAATAGCAGCTGCCATACTCGAGCGATGCTATACGGACTTTCTATCCCACGGAAATCTAATGACATCTATCCACCCACAAAATTTCATTAAAAACTGTTCAGTCGTTGAGTCGTGAGAGCAGAACAAACACCCAGTATATATTTTTTCATATTTAGGCCTCTCCCATAGGAACCCTTAATTTTTTTTGGGACAAAAAGACATATGTGATAATCCAGTACCCCATCCATCTACCAATCAAATTGCATGCAAATCCTTGTGCCTTTAGGCGTCTTGTTAATAAAAGCTATGTTGGCTATAATTGTAGAATGAGCCCTATGCAAAATTAAAGTAAAACTATCACACGGGAACCAAATATTAAAATACATCTCGTTTTCACTAGAGAGTGGGAGTGAGATGTGAATACTGGAATGTTAAAAGATCGGTGGATCAAGTAATGTAAACACTAATTAAGTTTTGTTTTAAGTAATTCCAATCTGCAAATTTGATTAAAATTACCTCATTCCACTTACAAAATTGTAAGGGAAATTCGATTTTTTTTTCGATCGAATTGCAAATAAAATCAATTTTAAAACAACTAACTACATATATATGTAAATAATTTCTAATTTATGACCTGTAAACGCCGTTGTAAGCCCTACGGGATAAAAAAAATCGAAAATGTGTCTTTTTTCATGAACATTTTACTTACGATTTTATTTAAATTTTGCGTCCTCTCTTAAAGTCTTCAAAACAATTGTGAAACACATGACTGATTTTACTAAAATTTGGTAACCTTACATAATCAATTTTAATATAAAGCAGATAATATAATTATTCAACAAGCAAAACATCCTGGAACTTTAATTTAGAAATTAACTTTTGATTTTCGCAAATTTCATGTTTGTATCTATTGACTAAGTATCCCCCCGAACCCAAAATGCCCTTTTTGAGATCAGCTTATTAAAATCGACAAATTACTTTATACAAACTGCGATCAACCATCCACACCGTTCTATACTCTAATCACAAGGCACCGCGCATTAAAAAAAGAGAAAGAGATTATCCTGAAATTGTGGAACGATAATAAATTCATATCACGATTAAAAGTGCATTAGCTCATTAGCCACATTCATTAGTTTGTTCTCCCTTTCAGTCCGCATACATAAATATATGTTGTATATTATGTGGCCCCCCTTTGTTGCCCCTCGACCCTAAAGAATATATTAACTATATTAACATGTGGATGGAAAGTTGATGCTGATGATGATGTCTCCTTGGTTGAGTGCTAATTTAGCCTGCGGGAGGAATACGAAGGCAAATGCCATCAAGTAAGCCGTCATTAAAGTCGGCTTCAAATTTTGAAAAACAAAAGATGATTTTGAGAGAAAAAATAAAGCAAAAAAAAAAAATAACCGCAAAATCTCGTCCTTGGCGGTCATGTAGACTTAGTTTTGACGTACGTTTCCTTTCGATGATGAAAAAGCCAAAGAAAAAAAAAACATCAAAATACCCTGATTTAGCTCAAAATTTGAATGCAATTTCAGCTTTTGTGTGTCCTTTGTCTTTGTGAGAAACTATAGTACCTACACTTTATATACTCCCCTAATGCGATCCTCTTACAAAAGCGAAGGATGCATGTCACACAAAATGTACACACATAAATCAGGCTGCACAAAAAGGTTATTTGAAGGTGCAGCCAGGCCAGTTAAGAAGTAGAAAACATAAAAAAAAAAATAACAGAAAACAAAACTCAGCCTTGCTCCTTAATTTTGCATCCTTCCCATGGCTGATGTCTGTGGTCGTCGCCATCGCCTTCGTCATCGCCATTATTGACATGGAATAGGTTTAAGGGGTTTGAGGGATGGGAACAAAAACAAAAAACAAAAATCCTTTTCGCCGGCAACTGTCTGTGTACCTACTTCTCTTGCTACTGCTCCACCAATCCAAGCAGCTCCCAAAACAAATGATGCATTCTTTTGGCCCGTCTAAATGGAGTCTCGAAAGCCGAAAGACGAAGAAGAATCGGATCGTGGATTCTATTACAAGAATATCAAATTGCATCGCTCTCTCTTTCTTTCTCTGTCTCTCTATCAATGGAACTATAGAAGCAACCCATAAGTAGCCTCCAGTGCGCAGCCGCTGCCGCACTCCATCGGCCTACTTCCTCCTACACCGCTGCGCGGTACCACGACAGCTCTCTTGTTTGAAAGCAGACATCCCGGTTCAGTGGATTTTATTTGTTTTGATTGTTCCAGACTCTGCTCTTGGTTTTTCCACCGATTGATGATCCCTCTCTATATACCATGTATAAGGATTGTTCTCTGCTTGCTCAGTTATGTCCTGCGTGTTCATATTGCGGCCATTATATAGCGGCAGTTCCAACAACAACAAAAATGGCAACGATCATTATGCCGAAGCTAATTTGTCAAAATTGTTGACTTCTAATTCCAACTGACGTCGAACAAGGCACTGATCATAATGATCGCGATTTGTGATTTTTAGATCCTTAATAATATGTGAAGAGCGGATAAACAATGAAAAACGAGACGAGTTAAAATCTGATGGGATCGGGCAAGGGCATAGATCTTATAAGACGAGACTGTGGTGCGGATGCGGACAAACAGCATTGGTACGTTGTCCGGGAGATGTGAAAAGGCGAAGAAAACTAAAAAAAAAAAAATACGAAATTGTGTCTGCGAATAGTATCGAAAAATGATACATTTGACGTGGCATCGTAGACTAAAAAAAAAACTATTAAACAAGTAATACCATGATCTAGGAAATTTTAATCAGATTGTTGGCCGAATGCACTTGAATATTTTTTAATAGAAGAAAAAGCCAATGGAATTACATATAACTCAAATTCAAAACTCAAACTGAACGGATCTGGATGAAATTTGGCACAGAGAGAGATTATAGTCTGGAATAGCACACAGCATTCTTTTTATCCCGTTAAATGTATGGCTCCAGTGGGATAGATTTTTTTTTTTTTTTTTTTTTTTTATAACTTTGCACGCGCTCAAGGGGTTATGAATACCCTTTATATGTTTTTCTTAATACAGCGCGGGCATCTAATGAAGAAGAGAAAGAAGGATAGGAAAGCTGTGTGGCGCGATGTTCTGAGACTAGAGCTGGTTGTTGTCTCAGATTTATCTCCAGTGATGGCGGCTGAACTAATGCGGAGAGAATTACCGTGTCTTATTTATTTATACCCCTTATAATTCGCATTATTTTATTTATTTCGTTGTCATATTTGATGGGTATGCTAGTTTACTCAATCACATGTTGTTAGTGTTATGCCTAAACAGCATGTTATGAGGAAAGCAACAACTTATTTTATGACAATTTTGAGAATTGGTTTTTAATGGAATATAAGAAGACATAGACAACGGCGGGAATCGAACCTGCAACCACGAGGTTGACAGGCGAGCACACAACTATCGCGCCACGGCCACATAATACCATATGCACCTATCTGTTCATTCTAGAAATAGCCAACATAGGTTTTGTTCACAAGAAGCCAAAACGCACATCCACGTACACACATGCCGACACACACTCGATTATCACATATGTCATTTTTATCCCGAAAAATGGAACATAACGCTTCCTATGTGCGAGGCTTAAAATATGAACAAAATATATACTTATCGGTGTTGTTCCGCATTCATGCCTCATCCATTGAATGGATTTTAAGCTAAGATGTCATCTTAAAGACTGCGTATCTCCGAAAAGTCAGCTATGATAAAATCATCAAATAAATCAGCTATGATAAAATGACGTATGTCTGCCGGCCCTGGGATCTTACTCTATAAGGTTTTCAAATTATTTACACATTTAATATGTTTTCCGTATAGAAAATGTAGAAAAAACTTTTAGTTTAGTTAAGGTTATTTAGCTCACTGATACACTAAGCACATTAAGATACAATCTCTTGTAAGAAAGTGATAGTTTAAATAATGTACAAATTTAAGAATAAAAGCTAACTTATAGAAAATGAACATAAATCAAAAAATTTAATGAAGTAAGCTGAGCAGTTAAGGTTAAGGTAAATATTTTGTTACAATTTATTTAATTATTTTTAATTTATTATTAAAGATGAGAAACTCACAATAAGTATATCAGAGCAAAGTAACGTTTGATTTGTTTATGAAACATATTAATATTCTAATCTATAATACAGGTACTGTGGTTGACGCGTCTGTAGGATGCTGGAAAGTAGAAGTGTTCGATACTGAAGAAGGTGATTAAACTGCATATTGCATAGCGTGAAAGAAATGTCAGACATGTGGTCCTACCTTTTAAGACCATAAATGTATCTAATTGAGTTGTTGAAGGCAACTGTGGGTTTTCGTCTTCTCTCAGCATCACAATTGCAGTTAATTTCACAACCATATGTAAGGGAAGGAACAATTAAAGTCTTTACTAGCATTTTACGAGTTTCTGTGGGAGTTATATATTGGGAATTTCGAAGGATTCTGTGGGCACCATATACTTTACCAACAATTGAATTTATGTTATTTTGCCATGCTAAGGACCTGCACTAGGCGAGGAAAATACGAGAGATCCAGCGGTTTTTTTTTTTAGAAATAAGTAAACATTTTGTTTTCAGTGGGTGCAAAAACAGTCCATTTTGATGGGACCAGGTGTGAAAAGTTTGAATATATTTATTGATATTAAAAACTCAATTTGGATCAGACCAAGTGGGCTACTCAAGTAAAGTTGCACATCGTCTGCATAAATGTGTATAAGCGAGAACTTTAATAGGGATGGCAATCCATTTATGTAAAGTGAAACAAGAATTGGACCCAAAATCGATCCTTGTGGAACACCATTCAAGATTGACAAGAAAGAAGACAATCTATTGGAAACAAAAATAACCTGTTTTCTATCACTTAAGTATCAAGTTAACTGCAGAAATGGAGAAATTATGTTGGTGTAGTAACTTTCGTATTAGAATCGAATGGTCAATCGTGTCAAATGCTTTAGAAAAATCGAGAAGGGCTGGAAAGCTGACCTTTTCTTCATCAACAGCTTGTCTAAGGTCTTCAGTCACAGTGATTAGTGCTGTTGTACAACTTTGATTTGGACAACAACCGGACTGAAAAGGTGTCAGTAGATAGGCAGTGCGTAGATGTGATTTTTTCTTGTTTTCTTATTTAATTCTTTACCATTAGATGATTTTGGTACAGGGACTATCTTGGCTAGCTTCCAGGAACTAGGAAAGATTCCAGTTGTAAGTATGGTGTTAAACAGATATGTGATGCAAGACAAGATCAGTGGAAGTATAACTCGAATAAAAACATGGTATACACCATCAATTCCAACCGCATTAGATTTTACCTACATACAACTTTCAACAACGTCAGCGCAATCTATTCCAGAAAACTCAAACGATGAACTAGTATCAGTATCAGTCACTTGATATTCGTAAAATACACTATATTGTTGAGTTGAAGGTGAAATAGGCAATGTTAAAAACTGTTTTTTTAACTCACTACTTTCAATGTTATGACAGTAGTTGGAACGTTTTTGCCGGCCAATACCAATATCTCGAAAATTATTCTACAGTTTTCGACCACTGATGGATAAATTATGGCGACTTTTAAAATGTTTTGATTTTCTGTGCTTATTATACAAACGACTTTGTTTCGTAGTAGACAATATGATCTGTGGAGTTCTTCCAACCTGTATCTTTTCCAGCGAAGGTAAGCTTGATTTCGGCGAAGCATAAGAGAAGATATTTCAGGCGTAAACCATGGGCGAGATGCATGAGTTAGACATTTCTGCTTATGAGGAACAAGAGTATTGAACAAATACTCAATTTTAAATTGAAGGAATTCCACTTGTTCACTGGGTGATAACATGTAGTATATATCATTCAACCAATGAGATACTTCGCTCAAGAGAGTCAATATCGATGTTTTTAAAATCTTGTTATTGGACAACTGTTGGGGGCGTTATAATATTAAAATTAAAGTCAGAAAAATGAGATCATGTTTTGAAAAAGCGGGTGCTGCAAATTGGTCATAAAATAGAACATCATATTACTAACAAAAATAACATTAGCGAACTTGAACTACCAGTAAAATGAGTCCATACATTAACATTTACCGGTGAAAGATTAAAAGAACTTATTGTATCAACTAAAGTATGTAAGTAAGTATTTATCAAGTAAGTAAGTATCATTTAGAAAATTACTATTGTCACGAAAAATTTTCCGTGACAAAAATCGTTCTTTAAACCTTCCCAATCCTTATTCCTTGCTTTTCCTTTTCTTATTTTATACAGGTGGTTTCTTCAATTTACTGAGAGGGAGTGGGGTAGCCATGGTCCATCAGCCATCGGTACGCTCTTTCAGTACTTTGTAGAAGCAATATGGACGTCACTATTTATGACAGACGGGTGGTCTTTCTACTGAGCGTATCTTGGAATAATCCGACAGGTGATCTGAAATACCTGCAAACATCCAAAACTAAAAGTTCGGAGGACATTTGGTCCCCGAAAGATATTACTCATTTTTTGAATGGCTGTATGCCCAACATATCTTATATTTTTATTTAACTTTTAATTGCACAAATTGGAACGCTGACGTGAGTCCTCACTTCCCCCGAAATCTGTGCAAAAGTCCAACGAAGTAAATTCAATCGCGGTGTAGGGAGCCTTTGCTAAAACATCTCCTTCACTATAATTAAAACTTGAATTAGTTTCACTAATTTTTCGCAATTTGTTTTTGGGCAATGGTAAAATTGTTGGATAAAAATTCTCGTGTGAACAATCAAATTTCTGAGTCTTGAATTTTAGTTGTCTGAATGCATCCATTGAATTGCCGCCCTCTGGAAGTCATGCCAGAGTTCAGCGAATTCAAAAAGTGCGATTGGGATAGCTGATGGAGACTCAACTATGTTCGTTTCGTGACCGAGATCCACGCTTACAGTTTGGCCGAAAGCACTGGGCATTGTAAGGAGATGCCATCTAGGCATGTAACAAAGTCTGGAAAGTCACTTCTTAACTAGCGAAAGAACGACGAAGTAGTTTTTAAGTTTAAGATTGTGGAAAAGAAGAAACATTTTGGAAAATAAAGGAATTTAAATTTACGCTGAAGGAAAAATTTTAATTAGAGTTAAAGGTCTTGTAAAATAAACATTTTTTTCTCGAAAGTTGCGAGGAGATAGTTTGGAATTAGATAATATGAAGGACAGGAGTTTAGCACAATTAACAAGCTAATTATAGTTTTTTTTTCTTGTTTGGTAATATAAAAGTAAATTGTTTTATCGTCTGAATAATTTTCTCATACATTTTGCGTTTGACTTTTGTTTCGTGAAATTTCCCAAAAATTACGGAACTCGTGACCCGGTTCTAAAATTCTTTTTTTTTTTTATAGTGGACTAACCGTTAGCGGTCCATTTTCATTCTTTATAATATTAATTTCCTTTGATCTGTTGTTGAAAAGAACTTGGATTTTTGACCTACTTAATTGCAAGGTTTCCGAGGCAAATTTGTTGACTTAATTAAACTAATTGTTTTCCTGTCTTTTAACATTAAGCATTTCTAAACATTTTCACCGTCGGTTACGCTCCAAAAGGTTGTGATATCCTTTAATTTCAAAAAAAAAAATCACTGGCGCCTTTATTTATTTTCAGATACTAGGCTCCTGAGGTAGGTTTAAAAAAGGTTTAAAAAAGATTTCAAAGTATCCTTAGAGAAAACACTTCAACAAGGACTTCACTATTCAAATTAACGGGACTCTATCGAAGTGTGTAAACAAAATTTTAAGAACAAGCAAACAAAACCGATTCACATGAATAAAGACAATAAACAGCGAAATATGTACCTACTTTCTGATTTTATTTATCCATTTTTTTTAAAAATTATTATTAATTTAATATTTTATAAAGTACTTGTTAATGTGTATGACCACCATTGTTTGAAATTACCTCAATATGCGGTCTGGAAACAAAGTTCGGCCCAAGCTGACTTAATTCATTTGGTAAGTGATTCCTTAATGTCGTATTGCCTCCTTCCCTCATATACTTTATGAGTCAGCTTGCCCCAAACAGCTGACTGTATTTAAGTCTGTAGAATATGGCGGCCAGGTCAATAATTCCACATTACAATTGAATTTTTAAACGAGTCGGAAGACCACTCCGTTATTTCTTCTAGCGCCTGATAATAAAACAAAAAATGTCGTGTATCACAAGGTACTTAACTCAAGAGTGCAACCTATGCACCAAAATACATGAACAATAAAGAACCATTAAATTACTCAATTTGTACTTGCGATATAGGCACTATAGGGCAAGTTTTGCATTTGGAAACAAAAATTGAACACGTAATTTCATTCAAAGTTGACATTACGATGATAGAGAAGTAGTCCTGCCATTCCGTCTGTTTGTCTGTATCTCTGTCTGTAGAACGATCTACAACCTAAACGGCTGAACCGATTTGGTTCATACTTGGTGCTTAAGCGTTTTAGGTGATTGTACAAAATAGATTTTCGAATGGTTGTTTTAGCCCCAAAAATAATGGCACTTGCCATAAAAATTTTTCGATTTTGATATAAATTGGCGTGTGTACTTTGGATATGGTCTATATTCTGGCTAAACATTTTTTTTAAAAATATTTTATTATTATCGGTAGCTGCCATACAACCATTTTATTTATTTCCGACTTTCTCATAAACGGCTCAACGGATTTCGATAAAAAAAATTGTACAGGAGCTCCTTTAAATTCTAAATAGTATTGCGTTTCAGGATATTCGAAAAATAGTTATTGGGATTTAAAAAAAAAAATATTTTTTTTTTGAAAATTCAATATTTCGAAAACGGGTTGACAATTTTTTCTGAAATTTTGTTTTTGAATTTATATTATTAAACATTTAAAATGTTCGTACCAATTTTGTTTTGAGAAAAACTTTAAGAATTCTTATATATAAAAAAATTTGTGAAAAACGACTTTAAAAATACATTTAGCCGTTTCTATTAAGAATATTTTGCATATAATGTGATCGAACATAGGAGCAAGTACGTGCGATCCTTACTTACTTACTTAGGTGGCGCTACAGTTCGGGGCGAATCTGGGCATCAACCTACATGACACCCCAGCTAGCTCGGTCTTTGGCTAGCTGCCTCCAGTTAGGCACTCCAAGTTGGTTGAGGTCATCTTCCACTTGAGCGAGCCACCTTAGGCGAGGTCTTCCTTGACTGCGTCTTCCCTCTGGGTTGGAATCGAAGATCCTGCGAGCCGGAGCATTAATATCCATACGCTCTTCATGATCTAGCAATCTTAAACGTGATTTACGTATTTTTTGTACCAGGTCAATGTCGCTGCACAGCTGGTATAGTTCGTGGTTTAGCCTTCTCCTATAAAGCCCGTTAACGCAGATAGGGCCGAAAATCTTGCGAAGAAGCTTACGCTCGAAACGACTAAGGATATCTTCATCCGCTTTCGATAGACTCCATGTCTCCGTGCCATAGAGCAGGACTGGGATGATCATATTCTTATAAAGAGTCTCCTTTGCTTTTCGAGAGAGGGCTTTACTACTCAATTGCCTCCTTAGCTTATAGGAACAGCGATTGGGAAGAGTTATTGTTCGCTTTATTTCTAACGAGATATTGTTTTAGATGTTATAGTGGGTCCGAGGTAGACAAAGTCTCTAACTATCTCAAAGTTGTACTTGTCTATTGTGACGTTTTGTCCAATCCGCCGGTGTTGTGTGTCCCATTTTGTGGACAGCATGTACTTCGTTTTGGCTTCACTGACTGCTAGTCCCATCTTAGCCGCTTCAGCTCGCTGGGTTCTGCCAATAATGTCTATGTCATCAGTGTATGCTAGTAATTGCACAGACTTGAAAAAATTGTGCAAGTAGAGTTAACTTGGGTATTTCTTACAAGTTTTTCAGGTATTAAGTTGAAGAAATCGAACGATAGCGCATCACCTTGTCGGAATCCTTTCTTAACATCAAAAGTTTCTGTGAGGTCAGTACCAACCTTGACGTAGCAGCGATAGTTCTCCATCGTCATCCTACAGTGTCGGATGAGTTTTGTGGGGATGCCAAAACCAGACATGGCTCTGTATAGCTCGTCTCTATAAATGATATCGTATGCGATATTCAGGATACTTATTCCTCCTTAGTTGGCGCAGCTTAGAGGGTCTCTTTTTTGTGGGTCGGGCAAACAATGCTGAGGTTCAGGCATACTTTCTTCTGACCAGAGTTGGTGTATGCACTGTACCAGGTCATCAGTGGCTGCTTTAAAGTGTTCAACGGGTAGTCCGTCGGGGCTAGCAGCTTCGCCGTTCTTTAGTTTGGATATTGCCACCCTCACTTCATTTTGTTCAGGTCGACGGAAGTTTTGTGTGCCATCGTCCATCAGCCTGACAGCGGGATTTTGGTCTTCATCGCCGCTTAACAGTCTGCAGAAATGGTCCTTCCATACACTCAGCACCGTCTGTGCCTCTACTATTAGGTTTCTATTCCTTTCTCTACAGGCTTCTGTGCAGGATTTTTCGCCTTGACACGTTCTTTTTATCTGTTTGTAAAATTTCCGCACGTTATTCCTGGAGTACCATCTCTCAATATGTTCGATCGGGCGTTTCTCATGCTCTCACTTTATCTTCTGGAAAGGCCGGTGTTCTTCCTGTCTTTTCTGCTCGTAGAGCTCGCGAGCAGCTCTCGTCCTTACTTACTTACGTTCAGGTTATTCGCATTCTTACCTTGGCTGCAACAAGGTAGTGATCCGAGTCGATGTTAGCTGATCGGAAGATGCGAACATTTAGAATACTGGAGGCGTGCCTTGCATCGATCGCAACGTGATCAATCTGATTGACGGTTTTTTTTTTTTTTTTTTTTTTTTTTTAAATTCATTTTTATTTCATATTAACTTATAACTATCTTAAAGCTAGACAAAAATGTTTAAAACTAGCATAATTATCAATAACTTACAACTAATTTACTGGCCCTTTACGGGCGCTCTAAATTAAACAATAACTCTTACAACTAATGTCTTTCGACCTAAAAACTATTTTAATTAAATCTAATTTTTTTTTATTTATTTTATATTTCAAGAAACTTTTATACAAAAAACTTGGTATCTGATCATTTTTTTTTTTTTTTTTTTTTTTTTTTTTACCTATAAACTAAACCTAAATATATATTAAAAATAATTAAAACTAAATAAAACTAACTTATACTAACTAAAAATAACTTAAACTACTTAAAATACCTAATAATACTTATAACTACTTAAAAACTAGAACAGCCACAGCAGCATTTTTTTCGTTTTTTAATTTTTTTTGTTTGTTTATTTTTTATATGCATGCAGCCCTCGACTGTCTAAATAGAGGAATGCCTCGGGAGGGATGTAACCACTTAACCGCGCACTCTCAAAATATTCGTTATTGGGGTAATAAGCCCCAAAAATTAAGCTGTTAGTTGAGGACATCGCTCTTGCAACGTGACCCCGAATCAGCTTGAACAAAAAAATATCTATTCTGTTTATGTTGGCTCCGTTGTATAGAACCTGGTTGGAATAATATCTTGTGTACTCCGACTCTGGTGTTCTGTGTAATCCAAGGCAACGTCTAAGACATTGCCTCTCAAACACCCGAATCTTTTCCATTTGAGATGGGGCAACGTTGAACCACACCGGGAATCCGTAGGCAATCATCGGCCTGATGAGGGCCATGTAGCAAATCACCTTCACCCTGCTGTCAAGACGGCTGCTATAAAACAGTCGTTTTGTCAAGGCAAAGGCTCCCCTAGCCCTGGCCAAAGCAGCACCTATATGTCTGTCGAAATACAGGTACTGATCCAACCAGATGCCAAGGTACTTTACTACACTTTTACTCGCCAGTGGATGTCCATGTGGCCCTAAGATCACCAGCTTGCGCCAGTTCTTTCTTGTATCCCTTGAGGCGCTAGACAGCGGAGTTATAAACAAAATAGTTTCTGATTTCTGGAAGTTGATTTTCAACTTCCAGTCATCACAATATAGCTGAATCTTGTCGAAGTCACTCTGCAGGAGACTTTTGATGACCTCAACTGTATTAGCTGTTCTGTACGCAATTAGATCGTCGGCGTACGCAATTGCCTGAGTTAGACTACCTATCAGATCGCTGGTGTAAATGCTGAATAGAATCGGCGAGTTAACCGCTCCCTGCTGAAGACCATTATTAATATTAAAAATTGTGGTAGAAGTTACATTGCCACTCTTGACAACAAACTTTCTACCATTTAGCATGTCATAAAGCATATACAATAGAGGTTTACTTATACCTATTCTGGTTAGCTTTAGATAGAGACCTTCTAACCATACGGTGTCGAAGGCCTTCTCCAAATCAACCAGACAGGCACCCGTACACTGCTTTTTAGTTTTGTTCCATTGGATATCAGAAACTAGTTTAGACGCGGCATGAATTGTGTCATGTCCCGCCTTAAAACCGAACTGATTATCCGGGATGATATTTTTGTCCTCCGCCCACTTGAACAGGGCTCTATTAATAACCTTTTCAAATACTTTGCTGATACTCGGAAGAAGACTTATCGACCGGAGATTCGCCGGATTGGAGTTGTCCTTCCCCTTTTTTGGGAGATGGTGCACCACAGCTGTCTTCCACCGCACTGGATAATATGCATTATTCAGCGCGTTGTTAAACAGTGTGGTATAAATGTCAACTGCTTCTTGAGGCAAATGTCGTAGTACAACGTTGGATATACCATCGACTCCTGCAGACTTCTTTTTCTTTAATGAATCGAAGATGAGCTGGAGCTCATTCTTCGAAATTAACAGGGGACTGGGCCCATTTCGGTCGGCGATTATGGCGTTTGCCAAATCTTCATCATTAAACCCGGTAAAACCAAGGTTCTCAGATCGCCATTCGCTTATATCGTTCCGGAGCCATAAGTGATGAAGCAGAGCTCTGTTCTCCAGGTCATGATTCGGGCGAATGCTAGCATTCACCTTGTACACTTGCTGGAAAGCAGCCCCCACAGCCTCCACCTTCTCCTGCGGATCTTCGATTATGAAGAGGTCATCGTCCAAGATGGCGTCATCTGGGTCTATGTCTACTGTCAGAAGTACGTCTCTGTTTTGTGTCGTCCTCTGGAGCTTAAGACACGGAAGGTCGTTTTGATCTTTTCTTCTGAATATCTTATTAATTTGTGGGAACATACTCGGGTCGGTAGCGTTCACGGCCCGAATTTTGTTGTCCCAAAACAAATTAATGGACAACCTATAATTTTCTTTGATCAATTGGTTGATGTTTTTGATGGACGACTTCAGTGTCCTTATCTCCAGATCTCGTGTGTCAGTAAACCGTCTGTACAAGCGTTTTAGTCTTGTCAGTAAGCCACTTTTTTGTCTGTGTAATGCATCAATTGTCGCGTTACGGTACATGTCAGTTGCGTTACGTTCTTTGTATTTCGGTATTGTCCTGTTCATTGTTCGTTGAATTGTTTCGTCCATTTGTTCTAAGTATCTGTCAATTTCAGTATTTGTCATGTTCCTGTCATTTGGTGGGGATATACCATTTGATCGTAATTCGCTCAATAAGACGTTCGAGAAGCGTGACCAGCGCACCTTACTGTAATTGAAAGTATGCACCGGTACATACTCCTCCAACTCCATAAGCGCGTTCGGAAGTTGTATTACGGCGGCGAGTCCGCAGTGGTCACTGTCGTACTCGATCGTTCTTAAACAATTTTTAGGCCGATGGCCCACAGTATCAGTAATTGTTAGTCTTGCGTCTTTCAACAATAGATCCATATAGGCACTGCTTCTTGGAAACGATGGCCTATCTGTAGCGAGAAGTTCAATGCGATACTCCAGGTTGTATCGACCCATCCAATTATACAGATGGTTACCACGAGGATTTTGTATTTGATTTCCCCAATCTATATGTTTGGCATTCAAATCACCAGCCAATATGTAGTAGTTTTCTTCCGAGCTCAATCTTAAGCATTCAAAAAGCTTTTCAAGCTCTGTTATAAACTGTGTGGGCTGAGGTGTTTCGGGTGCATAGGCAGCGATCACATACATTCGCTTCCCCTGTTGGAGATGAATGCATATGATGCATGCCTCTAACGTCCGAAATTTACGCACATCACTATTATATATTACCTTATGACTAATGCCTTTACGTATAAAGATTGCGACGCCCCCTCCTTGAGTGGAGTTGGGTCGGTCTCTCCTTACGATATTGTAATTGTTGTTAGTCAATTTATGTTTCTGGTTAAGCTTAGTTTCGCTAGCCATAAACACATCTGGACTTATGTCTTTAAGCAATTGGAATAAATTCGCTCTACGTTCGGTCCTAATCAGTGAATTTACATTCACAGCTAGGATCTTAAAGGGCCTCTCCGGCAGCGCGCCCTTAACCTCTAAGTTGCGTTAAGCTCGGCAAAACAGAGTAGATATAATCCACCCTAGTCGCCTGCTCCCTGATCTGGTTTTGGAGGCCGTTCAACTGGCCCTGGATGGCCAGTAGAACGCCCATAATGTCCGCCTGTGCCGCCGGCGCCTTAGGCACGGTGGCCTGTTGGGCGACCTTTGGTGTAGGCTGTACCGTGCTTCCCCTTCCTGACGCCATTTGGGCGTAAGAAATTTGGGGGTTGACGGGTGTTGTTGTAGGAGGGCGCACTGTTGGACGCTTTTCTACGACTGTTTGCTTTGCTGCTTTATTGTTTTTTATAAGCTGAAACGTCGGGCATCCCCGATAATTAGCGGGGTGTCCGGCGCCTCGGCAGAGTACACATTTAAGCTGGGTCCTATCTTCGACCCGTTCCTTTCCAGTTTGCTGCTGGGTGAGAGTTGAACAAGGAAGAAGGGAAGACTCCGCTTCTCCCGCCTAGCTCTAACTGTAGCGAACGGCTTGACCCCGATAAAGTCGAGATCGTCATTCGCTTTTTGGTGGAGTTCATTTAAGAGCACCTGTGGTTCCGTGCAGGAATCTATGCCCTTCAAAAGGACCGTTTGAAATTTTTCGGTTTTAGGGGTGAAACTAAAGAATTCAGTAGTAGTTTCTTTTAGCAACTCTTTAATTTTTTTGTGCTGTTCCAGTGTGAAGCACTGGATAGCATGCCTATCGTTATTTAATCTTTTAATAGTAAAATTTTGACCTATGGTCAACTTACATAGATTTATGGTATCCTGTAACTCCATTTTATAAGTATTTATGGGTGGCACCTTTTCTTTTTTCGTAATCGGCGGCTGTGGCTGCTGCTGCTGAGACTGACTTTTCTGCTGCTGTTGATTCTGCTGCTTTTGAATCTGCTGCTGCTGTTTTTGTTGCGGTTGTTTCTGGGCTTGTGTCTGCTGCTGTTGCTGTTGTTTTTGCCGTTGATGTTTTGGCTGCTGCTGTGGCTGTTGTTTTTGTAATTGTTCGTTTTGCTGTTGTTGTTTTTGTTCCTCGATTTCTTTCAGTTGTTTCGCTCTGCGCGCTTCTAGCTTGGCCTTAAGTTGGGTTTTCAAACTTTGGATTTCTGCCTCCATTGTTTCAATTCTTTTTTCCTCGTCCTCCTTAGATGACGCCTCTGATGTGGAGAGGTTCACGAAGGCAGTACTATCGCCTGTCGTGAAGTGCCCTTCTCCTTCCTCAGACATATATTCAATACCCTCTTCGGGTGAAGTGTCTAGCTGGGTTTGTCTTGCTGCCTCTGACGTCTCGTCTATATCGGACGTATTCACCCCAGCTGGCAGCTTTGCTGAGGTGGCCGTGGATCTCCTCTTTACCAAATTTGGTGCGCACTTGATCCTCTTTCTGCGCTTCTGATTTACATCGGATGATGTTGCCGTTGTTGTTATTGCTGTTGATGTTGTTGCTGCAGAATCACTGCTTGTAATTGGAATATCTTTCGATGTTCCCTCAGCTGATGCCATCGCTGGCCTCATTGGCCCTAGGACACCTTTCGGTGCCCCGGTGCTTAAGCTCCTCCTCCTTTGCTCGTTTTCCCAACCAATAAAGTTTTCCACTTCACGGTTGTGAAAAAAAGCTTGCAAAGTTCTGATGCCCGGCTGGGAATCGAACTGGCGACCCTGGGATTCTCGGTCGGCCACTCTACCTTTGTGCTACTGCACCACTTAAGAAATCTTGATTTAATGTTATACTTAAACGCACACACGAAATTTATTTGGAAAAACTGGGAAGCCGAAAACGTGTTAATACCTCCACAGTACGAGATCGACTGCATGATTGACGGTTATTTGATCTGGATGCCACCAAGTCTCTTTGTGTATCTCGAGATGAGGAGAACTTGTGCTTGCAAGGGTGACGTTACGTGCCGCCGCAAAGTCAATTAGCCTAAGTCCGTTTTTAGACGTTGTGTCGTGTAGGCTATGTTTTCCGACAGTCCTACCAAAGATTTCCTCTTTACCTATTTTGGCGCTAAAATCGCCTAGTACGATCTTAATGTCATATTTATGGCACTGCTCATAGGTTTTGTCGAGGAACTCGTAGAAGTCATCCTTGGTGGCGTCATCCTTGTCTTCTGTGGGGGCGTGAGCGCATATTAGACTAATGTTGGCGAATTTAGCCTTCATACGGATTTTCACAAGTCGCTCACTCACATGTCGAAAGCCCAAGACATCTTGCTTTAGTCTGCCGCTTATGACGAATCCGCACCCAAATAGACGCTGTGCTCTTCTTTCAAAATCATCGTAGTGTACGGTACAGTTTTTCACCTCTCTTTTGCCCGGCCCATCCCATCGCACTTCCTGGATGGCAGTAATTCCTGCACTGTACCAGTCTAGGGCCTCCGTTCTAACATTCCACGTGCAGATCCGAAGGTCATTTTCCTTAATGCATTTTGCTGGGTCGTTAACAGTTACTCCGTCCTTTTCCGAGGCTATTGTTCGCTTCGCAACTTATATTTTTTTACATGGCGCGGTTGTTAACACCACGCGCAACCCCCAACCTGGAGGGCCAGGTCCTTTGTTGGACTCCTTGGACGAAAGGATGCGGAAAGTTCGGAGTCAGTAAGCCGCTTCAGGGATATGAGCGCTGCGGTTGGCCCATTGGGGGCTCATCCGCCGCCATCTCTTTTTTCAATGCCCTGACTTGCTTTGAATTGTCCCAATGACCTTCCCTATTCATACACACCCAAACACCTCTGTCCAGAGCTAAGCTCCAGAAATCTGAAAAAGAATCTTGTTAGCCTCTTTTAGATTCCATTACTATCCTTAGAGTTAATTTCTTGTTACGAACCTTAAATTATTCTGATAACGGTTTTTTTATAAGAACTTAGCTCTTCACAATTTTCAAATAATTTAAATCTTATACTTAAAAAAAATTAGCTTCTTTTTAACAAGATTTCAAGAACTTATAGTTTTATAAAAATCTTGTTATGAAATTTAAACGCCTATATATCTTCAATCCCATAAGAACTTACTTATCGGAGTCTAAGCTATTTTAAAATTTTATAGGGAACCTTATAGAATTAAAGATTTACAACATTTTATTACAGGATTCTAATAGGAGTTGTAGTTTTCCAATCGGCACCTGGATTCACAAACTTCCTCGTCACATGCCTGTCTTGTAGTCGAGATTACTAAATGGATGTGAATCCTTTGCAAATCATTCTGAATGCATTCATAATGCATTTAATTTACATAGTGATATATTCCCTAAAAAATAATAAAGATTATAAACACCATCCAGCCAATATAAGGGATGCAAATACAAACATGGAAACAGAATAATTTGCATTATTTGAAGTGTCCTGTTTACTTTATGTGGAGACTTTTTAATCCTTTTTTACCATATTGCGGGAGAACGAAGAGCGCGGAAAATTTTTTGACTTCGCGGATAATTTACGGATTTTATTCGGCAGTTACTGGCATACTCAAAAATTACTTTTTCAGAAGTTGTCGTGCTAACTTTATACGGCTAAAAATACAACTCTGTTTGGGAGTACATATATAGAGCCTCTCATAACTAGATCATTTACCACTTTTAGCAGTATTATAATAATCTAGAAGAATTCTTCAAGATTTCTTAGGTGCATGAATTTAACCAAATTCCCCTAGAAAAATATAATTTGCAGTATATATATGCTGCAAATTCTATTAGAGTCATGCTTTTGGCATGTTGATCATGTTTATGCCACGAAAAATTCTTGGCCGACAAACTTTTCCAATCACCAGCAGTTTTTCTTTGTATCCTGCCATAAGTTGACTTGCATTGGAGTTTGACTCCCATTCACTTATAAGATCATTCTTCTTCTTTCAGTAAATCAGAAACTTGGGTTTTTTTTGTTATTTTAAATTGTGTTGTTCTTGTTTACCTTTTTTACGTACAAACAAAATCACTTTCACCACATGAATGAAAGATCCAACAGACACTTACATACAATCCTTAAAATTCACATGCAACAGATACACAAAATTCACACAAATATAATAGAGTTTCTGGACTGGCAGCTGGCACGCATGTAACGGGTGATTTTTTTGCTACTTGGTTTTTGAGGTTTATATTTTTGACAGATCGCACATGACAAATTCCACGAACATTTGACATTTCGATTCAGTATTATTTGCCATTTCATCATGAATAGACTTACGCCTCAACAACGTTTCCAAATTATTGAAATTTATTATCAAAATTCGTGCTCTGTGAAAAATGTGTTTGCCACACTGCACGCGAAACCATGCATCAATTGAGAGGCGAATTTGGTGAGCAGTTGATCTCACGTTTTGGCGCAGTCAATTGGCCACCAAGATCATGTGATTTGACCCCGTTAGACTATTTTTTGTCTATTGTCTATTTAAGTCTATTGTCTATGGGGACAAGCCAAACATGATTGCTGCTTTGGAAGCCAACATTAAACGCGTCATTGGTGAGATTCTGGCCGAAATGTTTGAAAAAGTTTGCCAAAATTGGACCTTCAGAATGGACCACCTGAAGCGTAGCCGCGGGCAACATTTAAGTGAAATTATTTTTAAAAAGTAAATGGCAGAAATTGATTTATCGATCCAAACAAAAATTTCATTCACTTTTTACAAGTTTCTGTGTTTTTTTGAATTTTCAAAAACCAAGCTCTTAAAAAATCACCGTTTATTTTTCTATTACATAAAAAGAAGTTAATGCCCGATGTAGACTGCGTTGAAAATTACAAAAAATAACGTTGCCAAAATTATCGGAGTGATGAAATATTTAAACCTGCTGTGGTGGCCGTCTAAGAAAAAATATTTTTCCATTCATATGTGAAATTGCTCTCCGTGTCCGTCCAAGGGAGTGTCCGTCTAAGAGAAACTGAAAACATTGAAACTTATATGGAGCAATTTCTGTACAAAAAAATGTGTCCGCTTAAGGGAGGTGTACGGAAAGGGAGATTTCACTGTATTCATATTTGTCAGAAAATTTCAAATGGCATCTGTTTTTTTCCCAAATTTTAACAACTATGCAATCTAAAAAGATTTTATTATCTCCATCATCCATATATTTCTTTTTAATTATATTTGAATTTACACATTTTTGAGTAGGTACGTCACTGAATATCTACATATATAATATGTAACCCCTCGACATTTATATATACCTTTAAGATCAAATGAATATTATCAGAAATAATAGACTCACTATACAGTTACTTGGAACTCTATTATTTGGGATATCATTTTTAGTGCACCTAAATTATAAAGTGGTGTGCATTTAGCTACCTACCCACCTAGGTTTATCCTTCGCTTTCATTATTATATTATGTACATACTAACTTACCCATAGGTTCCATCTATGTATATCGGTATATTGTACATACATATTTCTCTACTAACTTACATAAATAAAATCCATAATCCAAATTTAAATATACATTTGTAGGTGTGTACGTATGTAACTCTTCCTTAAATCATGCATTCGACAATTCATTGTAGGTACTAAGAATGAAGAATCGTAATTACTTACATCGGGTTTAAACCTGCATTGGATGACTAGAGTATATCTACCTACTAACAGCATCAATAGCTGTGTTTAATTATCTACGGGTATGGGTCTGGTTTATTTTTTAACACGTATTGCAAAAACAACACGAGATCCAGGTTTCTATCGGGCTTTCTACTTGGTTCGCAAATTATTAGGATAAAGTTTGGCGAACAGATGGTACATTTAAGTACAAATTTTTTATATCCCAATATATTTTCACATCGTCAACAATATGGTTTATTTATTAGCGATAATAAAACACAGCTAATATTTAGCTATACATTATACAAGTTGTTAGCTACAAGGGCAAGTTAGTACGATCCAGCCCTGCATTTGTTTTTAAGAATAAAGGATGTGGAAATTCTGCCGTCTGCCTGTTATAAAATTTCATATGGATTAAAGAAAAGAATTAGAAAAGAAATGTGAAAATATAAAAAAATAATGTACGAGTATAATTGAAATATAATAAAAATGAAATGCACGACTTGATCGCACGTACTTGTTCCTATGTTCGATCACATTATATTCAAAAGATCTTTAATAAAACTGCTAAATATATATATTTTTTTATATATAAACAATTTTAAACTTTTTCTAAAAAAAAATTGGTATGAACATTTAAATATTTAATAATATAAATACAAAAACAAAATTTCAGAAAAAATTGTCCACCCGTTTTCGAAATATTGAATTAAAAAAAAATATTTTTTTTTCAAAAATTAAAAAAAAATATTTTTCGTTTTATGGAAATCCGTTGAGCCGTCGAAAATCGATAAGCTGGTTGTATGGCAGGTACCGTTAATAACAAAATATTTTAAAAACCTTTTTGGTCGAAATGTTGACCATACCCAAAGTAGTACACACACCAATTTTTATCAAAATCGTTAGAGCCGTTTTTGAGATAATTAAGATGGTAGAAAAATTTGTATGGAGAGTACCGTTATTTTTGGGCCTAAAATAACGATTCAAAAATTTACTATGGACAATCACGTAAAACGACTAAGCACAAAGTTTGAACAAAATCGGCTTAGCGGCTTAGGCTGTGGATCGTTCTACAGACAGACAGACAGACGGAATTGCGGGACCCACTTTTTTGGTGTTCTCTATGATAGTAATGTCATGTTTGATTATTAGAAAAAAAAATTTTTACGAATACATAACTTGCCTTATAGTATGTATAATCGCAAGTAAAAAGTACAGTTTCCTAATTTACAATTAAAATTTAAAAAAATACAATTTAAAATAGTTTAGAACCTAATAAAATGAACACAAATTATATCAGTTTTGCGTGATTTGAAATAAATAAAATGCACGACTGGATCGTACGAACTTGCTCTTGTAGCTAACAATTGAGGTTTAGTTAGTTAGGTGTAGTTATCCCATGCAGGTTTAAAGCCTATGCAACTTTATAACTTAGATACAATATGAATACCAAAAAAATACGAAAAATCGATTTTTCAAACAAAAATTATTTATTTTTTAAAAATCGAAAAACTTTTTTTTTGAAAATTTGAGTACGCAGTCTTATTAACAATTTTAGAGAGCATTTGCATAACAAAAATAATTTAATATAATATATAATATAATAATATAATAATATAATAATATAATATAATAATATAATATAATATAAATATAATAATAATTTATATCAATCGGTTCATCCACTATTGAGAAAGTCGAAAATATGAAAAGTGGTTCTATAGGAAGGACCCTTAATAAGTACGCAAAAAGAAATATTTTTATACTTAAAGGTGAACTGTACTAATTTAAGAACACACATATTTTTTTATAAAAATTCTTGGAGCTGTTTTCGAGAAATACATTTTTATCTTAACGATTTCTTAACATTTGTATGGGAGGTACCATTGTTTTTTATCTTAGAAAAATAGTTTTTTTTAAATATTCAAGATAATGTCAAAAACCACCAAACACGAAGTTTTGAAAAAAATCTATAGAGACGTTTTTGAAACTTTGAGTTTTCAAAAAAAATTAATTTCCAAATTTCAGTAAACAATAGTGTTTAAATTCTCTGGGAGCATCTGCGTAGAAGATTTCAAGAAAATCAAATTAACCGTTTCCGATAATATCGAAAACCAAAAAAAAAAATGGCTCTGGTAGAAGTACCAAAAATAACAATTTTTTTCCGAAAAAAAATTATCAAAAGGTATCCTTTCCTTTCGTTAATGAACTGATTTTTATTATAAAAATCGTCGGAGCCGTTTTTGAGAAGAATACGATTTTTTTTGGGCCAAAAAAAATTTATGGGAGCTACTGTTATTTGTCGTCTTAAAAAAATGAAAAAAAAAACGTGTGTACATTACCTACAGAAAAAACATCAACACTTTTGCCACTCACTATCACTGTCCGATACAGAATCAAAAAAAATTTCATAAGATCCGTCCGATGTAATTACTTAATGCAAGTGTTTATTTCTAACTTGTTGACTTTGAACAAGTCCGGCGCCGTCAGTTGAAATTTTTATCAACAAGTTGATTTTTTTTTTAACTCTTGTTGTTTCCAGTTACAGAAACGGTGAAATATTGAAATTTCCCTCTTGTTGAAGAACCCAAAACAATTTTATAGTTCTACTAGACTTGTTGTTCCGTGTTACACAATTTTTAAAAAGTTGTGTAACACTTGTTCAACAAGCACTTTATGCATTGAGTTATATCCCAATTATCGTTTTTTCACAACCTACAGTTCTTAAAAATCGAGTTTAAGCAATGTAAAATTGAAACTTGTCGTAAGTTTTGTTTCTAAAAAGAAAATAACAATTAATATATATAAAAAAATACTATTTTCGCACGTAGACATTTGGAGTATCAAAATAAAAGCTATACCACCTAAAAAAAGCAATGCTAAAAATGATCTCGTTTACTCTGCCTCAAAAGTACTTAAACCAAACATAGTTTTTACCAATAGAACGTGCCTCAGCTACTTATCCTGCTAGTGAATCAGATTCAGTCTCAAAAGCAAACAGTCGCGTTGTATATAAATTTGGCGAAACTCTGTGCCATCGGACAAACGACCAGCGACCGACACGACACAACTGACGCGACGCAACGACGACAGACAGCACTCATTTGTATAATGTTCGAAACATTGGTAGAACTTGAAGAAAAATTTGTCTGTCTGCCTGTCGCTTGAATTCATTTGAATCATTTTTTTTTTTTGGATTCTCTTTCTAGTTTTAAAAGGCTTACTCTACTTCATGTTGAACGAGTAGGTATATGCCTTATACCATGCCGACTTGATCTTTTGATGGAATCTCTTTTGAAAAAGCCACGATCGGTCTTGAAAAAATAAAATAAAAAAAAAAAACAGAAAGCAGAAGCAACCATTCGACCTGTCGTCTCACCCAGAGATATTACAGGTACAAAGTGAGATTGCTCCGAAAGCTAAATAGAACTAGAGCCCAACACAAAATAAGAAAAACTGAAAATATTCCCAGACCTATTTGAAAAGGGGGTCGTAATAGGTAGATGACGACAAAAAACAGTGGGACAGAGTGAAACAAAAATCAAAAAAAAAATTATAGATTTCTTAACAGTTGCAATGCTGCCAAATTCACTTTTAGCCTAAAAAGCATGACGCCTACTGACACACCTACAAAAAAATAAAATTTTGAGCTTGGTGTCTAAATTAACAAGGATGGTTTTGTTCATGGTTAAAATTGTACTGAATTGACGTTTCAAAAAAAGTGTATATTCAAGTTAAATGTCAAAGTTATTCCATGTCCTCACACCGAAATAATTTACTGTTGTTAAATTTCAAAATTTTATTATGAAAATCATAGGAGATTAAAACTTCTTGTTTTTTTTTGCCCACAGGGCGGATTATGTTGTCCCACTATACAACAGACAATAAGAGAAATATAAACAAAATACATGCCACAGCGAATTTGCTCTAAAATTAATGAAGGCGTTCTACCTGCAATCCATTTAATTTTTATAAACGATCTCGTCCTAATGCCACTGTGCTAGTACGGCTATTATAAATTACACCCCAGTCCAGTCCAGTTTAGCTTAGTTCTCGTAGTTCATAAGGAGTATAGCAGGAGGCATGTATATAGATATCTATAGAGTGAGAGAGTGGAAGCTTGGTGAGGTGGTTCAAACAGACATAAGACAGCAACAATCTCTAGACTCTGATTGTCTAAGTCTGTTGGTGAGGAAGACCAAGAATGTATATTGTTTTGCATCGTCTTGCTCACAGTTCCAGTTCGTCATCATCATCTTCATTGTCGTCCTCCTCATCGTCATTGTAGAGGTAACACTACAAGGTCGACAATGTGATGGTATAGGTTGGGCACGTAAGTCAGCCAAAGAACCTTCGAAAAGAACTATTATTAAATTTTATTTCTTATTTTTTTTTTGCTGGCTTTTCAAAAGCTACAGAAGAAGCACTTAGTTTGGCAGGACTAGAGAAATTGTTGCAGCAGAAACAAACAGCAGCCAGAGCTTGCTTATGTCATAGCGCATGTTGGACCACTTGCAGCTGCAACACGTGCATTTCGTCGACCGAAGGCTTCTTCTGTTTTGGTTTGTTGCGCATCCGCAAGTGGAGCATTGAGATGGGGTATTTGAAATGTGGTAGCGCCTTAGAATTTATTGTACTGTCCATCGTTGTAGGTATGGTGTGCTTCTTCTATAAGAGGAGATTTCTTCTCAGCCATCACCTTCATCAGCGAAACTCAGATCAAGCAGGGCTTTTGGCTATTATTAGTTGTGTCCTGGATGTTTGTTGTTTCTGTTGAAGACTTCTCATTTTGCTGTCTTGACTTTTTTTATTTTAGTTATGCTGACTTTTGAGCTGGAAATTGTTTCTATGTTGAACTGATTATAGGTTTGGAAAAGTGAAAAGGAAAAAGAAATAGGACCAATTCGTGGGGAAGAGTTGTTTGCGTTAAAAAAAAGTTTGCAGTTCAAAAATATATTTATTTGTCTTGGGAGAGATAGAATGGAATTTATTACTTGAGGGTGGCATACAAATCAGAAGTGGAATTGGAAAAGCTTTATAACGATCTAGACCTTTGTTTTGTAGTAACAAAAAAGTTAGATTAAATATTTTTACAAAAAACTAAAATAAAATACAGTATTCCCCGCTTAATTGGACCTCATTTAATTAGTTCTGCGGCTAACCAACTTGACGTAAGAAAATGCGTCCGAGAATTTTAAGTAAGTATTCATCATGTAGGTAACGTATAATTATGTTGTTGCCGCCGCTTTGCAAATTATGACAAAATATAAAAAAGATATCCATTATTTGACTTCGTCTAGGTATTATGATTATACAGGGTGGCACACGAATCGTGCTACAAAAATAAAACGTAATAACTTTTTTTCAGTGTGAGTAATCGGCTTATTTTTTTTTTATTTTATATTTTTTAGATTTATCAAAATGAATGCTTGGGATACTGAAAAAACGATTTGGATAGTGCAGCGATACCATTCTTTGCAGTCCGTCATTTCCGTCCAAGGGGAATGTATGATGGAGTTTGGCGGTACTCCCCCGAGTAGATGGACCATTATGAGGCTGGTGAACATGTTTGCCGAATCTGCAACCATCGAACGAAGACCGTATCATCGAGATCCCAATATTCGGGTTCAGGATACAATTGTGGCTGTTGCATCGGCAATGCAAGCAAATTCAAGCATTTCGACGCGTAACTTATCGGGCCAAATTGAAGTTAGCAGACGGTCATTACAACGGATACTTCATGATGCCTTAAACTTGTTTCCATACAAAGTCTAAATTAGAAGCAAGTTAAGCTCTCAGGATTTGCCTGAAAAATAATTGCAATGGCCGAAGAAGACAACACATTGATAAATTGTTTGTTCATGTCTGATGAGGCCCATTTTGACTTAAACGGCAATGTTAACAAGCAAAATTGCCGTATATGGAGTGAATCTAATCCAGAAATGCTCCATGAGGCGGAACTGCATCCAGAACGAGTCACTGTGTGGATCGTTGTTTCATCAAGGTGCATTGTCGGGCCATACTTCTTTGAAGAAAACGGTGTAACACAAACTGTCAATGGCGACCGTTATTTAAAGATGTTGAAGGATTTTTTTACCCAGAAATTCGCCGAAGACGTATCCTTTTCAGCAGGATTTGGTTTCAACAAGATGGAGCAAGTTCACAGGTAGCCACACAAGTCATGGCGGAGCTCCAACGAAAATTCCCAAACAAATTGATATCCAGAAACTGCACTTTCCGCTGGCCTCCAAGGTCACCTGACTGCACCAGTCTTTTTTTTTATGGGGTTATGTCAAGCAAGTGTACAAAACGAAACCCAGGAATTTGACTGAATTGAAGCAGTCCATTAAGACAATAATTGAGGCGATCCCAATTTCAACCCTTCAGAACGCAATGAACAATTTTCTAATCAGGTGCCGCATATGCGGGGATGAGCGTGGAGGTCATTTGCGGTCTATCATCTTTAAAAACCATTAGTTATTTAAAATAAAGTTTAATTTTTAATCCAATAAAAAAAAAAATAATGAAATTAAGCGATTAAAATAAAAGTTATTTAAATTCTTTTTTGTAGCACGATTCGTGTGCCACCCTGTATAATTGATTTTATTCATTACTAGACGATCCGTGCTCAAGCCCACACAATGCTATCCGTAGCCAAATAATGAATTGTATGTTCTCTCACTGAAACTGAAATAAAATGCACGGCTGGATTGCACGTACTTGCTCTTATCTGTGATCACATCGTATATGCAAAATATTCTTAATATATGTAGAAACGGTTATATATATTTTTAATCGTTTTTTAATTTCTTATATACAAAATTTCTTTGATTTTTTTTTAAATTGGTGTGGCAATTCTAAGTATTAATTAATATTAAGTCTTCATAAAAATGTTTTTGTTCAAAAACCAATAAAGTATGCAGTAGGTATTTAAAATTCGATCGACCTTCTAAATAAAAATTGTGATCAAAATCCGCTTATGAGAAAGTCGAAAATCAAAAAAATGGTTGTATTTTTTCAGGTAGGTACCGTTAATAAAAAAATTGGTATATAAAAAACTTTGTTGACCAAAATGTAGGTAGACTACCTAAAGTAGTGCACAATTTTTTAATTGCCATATATGAAGGTACTATAGGGCAAGTTTTGCATTTAGAAAAAAAATCGAATCCGAGATTTTAATAAAACTTAACATTACCATCATATAGTACACCAAAATATTGGATCGCGCAATTCTGTCTCTCTGTCTGTCTGTAAAACTCTCTACAGCCTAAGCGGCTGTAGCGATTTTCTTCAAACTTGGTATTTAAGGGTTTTAGGTGATTGTCTAAAATAGATTTTTGCAACGGTGCAAATCTAACGGTATCTACCATACAATTTGTTCTATCATCTCATTTATTTCGAAAACGGCTCTAACGAGTTTGATAACAAAAAGTCGACTATTTAACTGTTAACTATTTTGGATATATCCTACATTTGGTAAAATTTTCATCATCATCTTTATTTCGTAATAATGTCAAACAAAAGTCTGTGACCGCACATTTTACAATTCAGAGATTTGATACAATATCTTTGAACTGAAACATTTTCTTGTATATACGAGTAATAAAGTAATAAAATTAGTAAATATAAATAATGAAAAAATATATTATCGAAGGAAACTACGAAAAAAACCTTCATTTAAAAAAAAAAAAAAAAAAAAAAAAAATATATAGTATTATAATTCAAACTATAAATTTACGAAAAAACAATTAACGAAAACAAAAAGTTTTATACAAATAAATGAATAAGTGAATAAATAAATAGTTTAATAAATAAAGAAATAAATAAATAAACAAATAAATAAAAAATAATGAATGAATAAATAAATAAATTAGTAAATAAATAAATAATATATATTTCACAATGAAAGCAAACGCAATAAAATTTACACAGAAATATCACAGATTAAGAATTAAGCTGGTTTATGAGAGAATTCTCAGAACTATCACAGCTTTTATTAAAATTAATTGTTAGTTTTCGAATCCTTTCAAGAACCAATTCAACATTCGCCCTTCTGTGGAGATCAAGGGTTGAATTATGCCAGGGCAGATTTAACATCATTTTTAAAACTTTGTTTTGTGATACCTGCAACTTCTTTATATGGCATGTTGCTGCATTGCCCCACATTGGGCACCCATATAATAGTATTGCTTGGAAAATTACTTTATAAATTATAATCTTATTGTCATTTGTGAGAGAAGATTTTCTATTGATAAAAGGGTAAAGCATCTTAATTGCAATACTTATTTTCTTTAACGTGCTTTGAATATGTTGGCCAAATGTAAGTTTCGTATCAAGATGAACCCCGAGATACTTTACGGATTGCTCCCATTCTATTGCGTTACCATTTATTTGAAGCTGACTGCTGGGAAGATAGCAAGCTTTTCTTTTTCGTGTGAAAAAGATGGCTTGCAACTTCCCAACATTCAGCTTAATTTTCCATTTCTTATAATATTTTTCAAGTATTTCAATAGCATTTTTAAGATTGGTCTCAATGTTGAGAGCAAATTCATGCGACGCAAATACTGCAGTGTCATCAGCAAAAATGGCTGCTTCACATTGCGGAAGATTTGGAAAATCTGAAGTGTAGATATTGTATAAGGCTGGTCCAAGGACTGAGCCTTGAGGGACACCAGAATCAAAAAATAACACTTTAGAAACAGCACAATTAACATGCACCTGAAAACATCTACCGGATAAGAAACTCTGAACAGTTTTACATAAATACAAAGGAAAGTCAAACTGTAACATTTTATATATTATTCCATTGTGCCATACACCATCAAAAGCTTTTTCAATATCTATCAATATCATGCGGGTTGACTGACCCCTTAAACGACGATCTAAGACGTGATTACAAATTCTTTTTACCTGGTGTGAAGTGCTATGAGAGCTTCGAAAATCAAACTTTACATATGGAAAAAGACCTTTATCTGAAACTATATTTAAAATATATTGCTTCAGGATTTTTTCAAGAACTTTACTGACGTTGCTTAATAAACTAATTGGCCTGTAACTTTCAGAAATATCTGGGGGTTTTCCAGCCTTAAGAACAGGGACAACCATGGCTTATTTCCAACATTGAGGGAAGTATTGGCATTTTAAACATGCATTAATAATAAATGTTAAATATTTAATTCCAACCTGAGGTAGTTGTTTTAAATATGCATTTCGAACTTTGTCTAGTCCTCCTATTTTTCGGGATTGTAAGCTGTTGACTACATATTTAATGGTAAATTTTTTTTTAAATATTTTGTTATTAACGGTACCTGCCATAAAACCATTTTTTTTATTTTGAACTTTCTCATGACCGGCTCTACGGATTTCGATCAAAAATTTTATATAGAAGGTCCTTCAAATTAAAAATAATACTGCATACCAAATTTTTAAAAAAATATTTTTTTTGATTTTGAAAAAAAAAAATATTTTTTTTTGTAAATTCAATATGTATTTCGAAAACGGGTGGATGACTTTTTTTTTGAAATTTTGTTTTTAAGTTTATATTTTTTTTTTATAACTTTGCAGGCACACAAGGGATTATAAAACAGCGGGGGCATCCGTTGGAAGAAGAGAAAGAAGGATAGGAAAAGTGTGTGGCGCGATTTTTCTGAGACTAGAACTGGTTGTTGTCTCAGATTTATCTCCAGGGATGCCGGCTGCACTAATGTGGAGAGAATTACCGTGTCTTATTTATTATTGTCTCTTATAATTCGCATTATTTTATTTATTTCGTGGTCATATTTTATGGTTATGCTAGTTTACTCAATCACATGTTGTTAGTATTATGCCTAAACAGCATGTAATGAGCAAAGCAGCAACTTATTTTATTACAACTTTTAGAATTGGTTTTTAATTGAATATAAGATGACATAGAAAATGGCAGGAATCGAACCCGCAATATTATTAAATATTTAAAATTGTCATACCACGTTTTTTTTTTTAGAAAAATAAATAAAATGCAGTAAAACAGTACAGTATGTTAATTTTAATTATTTCTTATTTCAAAGCTTCTGGATAAACAATATTAGCAGTTTTATTATTTTCATGACGAAGTGAATATACTTATAATTTACTATGAGAAAAAGCAATTTCCCTAAATCCATTTTCCATCGAAATATGTAATTTGAAAAAGTGTCAAATTATGCAGCAAAATTTCTAGATTATGGATGATTTCCATTAAGCATACTTTTTAAAAGTACAGTTGGCTCGCCAATAGAAAAACTGCCTACATTACCATTAGCACAACACATGCTACTAAATTCACCAGGCCATTTTTTTGCTTTGCAAGAATTGCAAATTTTATCCAATTTTCTATATTTTTTTTTTGTTGTTCCAATACGTAAACTGTGTTACATAATTAAAAGACTGATTAAGACTTAAAATATTAATTCTTGCTGTTTCTACGTTAATCGATGAGCGAACAATATTGAGCGGATAGAAATTCAGAAGCAAATAAACGAAAGAAAAATCACTCACACGCTAAACGATAATAAATTGGATATTGGAACAAAGCAGATTGAATCGAATTCATAAAGGCAAACATACAAAAAAATGATAAATTTATAATTTGTACATATGTTTACTTCTCAGTTTATAAATACAGTTAAAAAATGACTTAGGGCTTAAAATTTGTACTAAACTATTGACTTTATACAAAACATGTCATTTTTATAAAACATCAAGTTGGTTTAAGAGCATAATTGAATATATTGGTCAACTTCGACAAAAAAGTGTACGATTTTTTTAGAGTTATTAATCTAATTCAGCAAACATATATATCAAATAAAAAATATCCTAGAACATTCTCAAGAGAACAATGAAAATTATAAAATTGGTTTCAAGTAAATCAGTTGAATACTTCCTGAGATTACCCCCGACAAATTTAATAATTGTTTCGGATTTCATAATGGATTTTATTTATTATTTTGTTAGTTTTTTGACAGGAGTTCTGTCACTCCAGATAAATCGAAAATTTTCCCCATCCCCCCTGACTTTTTAAGGTAATAAACGAAATATTACTCTATGCCTCGAATATCTGATATTGAACAATACATTTGGCACTCTTCTTACACACATGGGTTTGTATAGCAGAACCTGAAAATGTTATTCGTCTTTGTCCACCACAGGAATTTCCTGGAACAAATCCGAAACTCACATATTGTAGACATCTTGTGCTCTCATAAAATAAATGACTTCGGACCGAAATTCATAAGAGAGATAGATAGATATTTTATTACTGTTTCGAAAAGAAGAATTACATAGTTAACAATATTTTAAAGTCATTGCATAGCACAGAGATGTGATAACAAGTTGTATCTTACTACTGAAAAATCAATATTAGGTTTCTGAAAAGCTTACATTTTAATATTTATAAAATCGAAGGAAAAAGATTACTAAAACCTTCATTTGAGATTTGTTTATAATTACATATATCACAGGAAAAGCTTAAATCTAATAATAACTGAATACTTATTCAGAAGTAGATGAATAGGTACATAAATAAATGAATCAATAAATATATAAATAAATGTGTATAAGAACATAATAAAATATATAAATAAATTAACAAACAAGGAAATAAATACATAAATAAATTAATTAATAAATAAGTAAATAAATAAATAAATATATATATATATATAAGAAAAAATGAAATATATAAATAAATAAATAAACAAACAAGCAAATAAATAAATAGATAAGTAAACAAGCAAGTAATAAAATAAATAAACAAACAAATAAGTAAATTATCATATGAGAGATACAGTAAATAAATATGTAAATATAGAGTAAATTATAAATAAATAAGTAAAACAAAATACACAAATATATAAGTTAAACTATCAAAAGAAATAATCAAGAAAGGAAACAATAATGATACCTAGTATATATATTTTTGATATTATTAACATTTTTTTTGTTGCTTAATATATACATTTTTTTTTTTTAATTAGGTTTTTTTTGTGTTAAATTAGGTTTCTTATAAGAGTGTTTTCACTTGATTCACATTTTCTAAAAAAAATTTCATTGAGAACTTCAATTTTTCTGTGTATTTTTAACGCGTTTGCTCTTTCGTGTAACTCCTGAGTTGAAAAATGCCATGGGACCTTTAGGATCATTTTTAAAATTTTATTTTGTAAGATTTGTAATTTTTTCTTATGCATTTCAGCACAGTTTCCCCAAACAGGTGATCCATATAACAATATCGCTTGAAAAACGACCTTAAAAATGATTAATTTGTTGTATTTACTTAATAACGACTTCCGGTTGATAAGCGGGTATAACAGTTTAATACCAATATTTATTTTATTCGTTGTCATTAGTGTGTGTTCCTTAAAGGACAACTTCTTGTCTAAGTAGACACCTAAGTACTTAACAGAGTTGACCCATGGGATATCACAGTTATTTATATTTAAATTGCTGCTGGGTAAAGAGCAATCCTTTCTTTTTCTGGTGAAAAAGATAGCTTGACTCTTTCCAGCATTTATTTTAATTTTCCAATGTTTATAATATTCGAAAATAACGACAAGAGCATTTTGAATATTGTTCATTATATTCGAAGGAAGTTCATCGGATGAGTATATCGCAATGTCATCTGCGTACATTCCAAAATCACAACTTTGTAGGACTGGGAAGTCCGATGTAAATATATTAAATAGGGTGGGTAATAAAACAGATCCTTGGGGAACGCCGGCAGGGATAATTTTCGAGACGGAACTTATTCTTTTGACTGAAACTATGAGTTTTCTATCACTCAAAAAACTTTGAATAAGCTTAATTAAATAAGCTGGACATTCATTCATAATAAGCTTGTGTATGAGTGCATGATGCCATACTGTATCAAAAGCTTTTTTCTACATCTAGTAGAACTAGTCCAATAGATTTTTGTTGGTTGAATTTTTCTTTTACATGTCAGCAGATTCTAAGAACCTGATGCGACGTATTATGCTCTTTCCTGAAACCAAATTGCTGCATTGGTATTACATTCTTATCATTCAGAAAAAAATCGAATTTGCTTCGAATAACCTTTTCAAAAATCTTGTTCATACTACTCAGTAGACTTATCGGTCTATAACTCACAGGATCACTTCGAGGCTTCAAAATTGGGACAACTTTTGCCATCTTCCATTTTAATGGGAAATATTGACTTCTCAAACATGCATTTATTAACCCAGTTAGATATATAAATCCATTCATGGGTAGTTCTTTCAGAAATTGATTTCTTATGCCATCAATTCGTGGAGATTTTTGGTTCCGCAGATCACATATTAAATACTCTACATCTTCTACAGAAATTAGCTCATTAGCCGGAAAATTTATTGCAGTTCTATTAAATTCTCTGATAGATGTGTCTACGAGGTTAGTCAGAACTGGGTCGAAGTTAAGATTTAAGGGTGAAATATGATTATTAGCAAAAGTATTTGCAAATGCATTTGTTTTTCTTCATTAGAAGTGAAGACTATACCTGATGACTCGAGCGGTGGTAATTGACAGTTTTTTTTTTTTAATTATTTTATAAATGTTCCAAAATGAAATTCATAAGAATCCACAGATTAGAGGAAACGTCAGCTTCCCCTAATTACTTATTAATGTTTCTGTTTCACTAATTGCTTTATTACACATTATCCTTTCCTAATTACTTTAAGCTGTGCTTGTCCGAAAAATATTATTTAATTACCTAGTTAATTGCTTTTCGGGTCCTCTCGATTCGAACGTTACTCTGACCTGCCTATAAATAAATTGATTTGTTTCGGAAATATTCAGCCAGTCGAGAAAATCCGATACACCAAGATATACCTACCATATTTTATTGTGTACTTTTTATTCTTAAACACAGTTGCTTTTGCAATTTACCAGTCATTTATTATTAAAATTCCGAAGAACTTATAAATTTTAGAAAACGGTAAGTTATTTTTTACAGTGTTTATTTCTATTCTTCAATTTATATATAATTTCTTCATTTCAGATTAAGAATGGCAACGTCAAACTCTTCAAGCGAAATATATATTTTCGAGTGCGATTCCCACGAAGCAAATATTTGCGCACAATTGCAAAAATTTTATAAAGACAACGACTTATTTGACACTATTGTAATTGCTGGAAGAAATAACACACATATTTCGGCCCATAGAATTGTCCTCTCAGCAATGAGTAAATACTTTTGGAAAATATTTCATGGCAACCCTACAAATTCAAACGTAAGCGAAGTGAAATTAAAGGAAATTGAAGCTCCCGCACTTAAACAGATAATCGAATTTATGTATTGGGGAACAATTGAGTTGAGATCCGATAATGTAGAGGAACTTTTGCGAGGAGCAGGGCTTTTAAAAATGGATAACTTACTCCATGGATGCTGTGATTTCCTGGAAATACATCTGGACAAGAGCAATTGCCTGCATTCGTTGCGTTTGGCCAAGAAGTTTAAATTATCTGGACTTCAGGAAAAATCGTCTAAGATAATTTATAACAACTTCGAGGAAGTAAGGAAGCAGTCCCGGTATTTGCTCCTGAATGAAATTGAAGTGAAAGATCTTCTATTTAAAAACAATCCGCATAAAGATCTAGAGGAGGAAGTGTTTTTGGGTTTGGTGGCTTGGGTTGAACATGACCTGATAAATCGGGGCCATCTTTTAACCGAGTTACTTTCAATGGTGCGGTATCAGTGTCTCACACCCAAGTTCATCGTTAAGTACTCAATTTCCGTTTGCAATACTCCAGAAAACTGCAAACTGATACACTTTTGGCTTCAACATCATTTATGTACGGAATCTAGCCCAACTGAAGAGAAAAATACCACTTTAAGCCCTGAACGGCAGCCAAGGAAAGAAGTAATCCCAAACGAAACAGAGAGTGAAGCTTTAGCAGCTGTTGGGATATACAAAGGCGGCAAAGTTGAAATGTATTGTTATGACCGGCAAGAGGATACACTTATTTTCAAGAATAGGACATATCCCTCTTTATCAAGAAAGAAATGTCAACATTCGAGGATTTTGATTGATGGAAAACTATTTTTAGTTGGAGGGTGTAATTTTGGTAGCAGGGATACAATTTCAAAGATCGTTGAATGCATTGACTTAAGCACTTTTGAACTGACGCTATTACCCCCGATGAGAGTGGCTAGAGAAGAAAGTCAGGTGGCAGATTTAAATGGGTACTTATGTGTCTTTGGTGGTTATGGCGACCAAAGTTTCTATGTAGATGCTTTAGAAATTTTCAATTTTTCTACAACCCAATGGACTACCCTAGAACCGCCCATTGAAGCAGAGAGTATAAAACAAAAAATATGTGCTCATAATGGTCTCTTATATATGTTTGATGGTATTCATTTGCAATGTTACGACACCGTTTCTCAGCAATGGACTTCCGAAAGAGTACCAATAGATGATGATATGGAAGTAATCGCAATTTCTGTCGTTGGCGATTTTCTGTATGCTGTCTGTCTACCAAGGAATAAAGAACGGGGCACTGTGGTGATTCAGTATTTCGATTCATCCACAGAGACTTGGTTCGAAAAATGTAGGTTAAAGAACTCTACCGGATTTAGAAGGGTGGTCCCCTCAGTTGTTGGTAATAAAATTTGGATTGTAGACTCAAGTGCTGAAGTAATTGTATATAATCCTGAGACCAATTCAATCGCTCAAAAGGATAAGTTAAAATCCAGACATTTCTTAATTCTGCCACTTAAATTATAAATTTATTGTTTTACTAATGCTTTATTTTAAATTTATTATTTATTATATTTTTTCACTGTTCAACAAAGTAAAACTTATACATAAAGTTATTCTTAAGTAAATTAAATAAAATTTAATTAGCGACTAAATCACGTGTTTGTTTTTTTTTTTAAATTAATCCGAAACGGTCAAAAATATTTTTTGAGAATCACATAGGTACACCCTTTTATGCACATACATACATAATATACATTTTGCTATGAAATTATTTACGTCATTGTAGCTCAAAATGAATCTTTGGTTTTAACAGACGTATCTTTCTACTTTCAAAATAACATTTAGCAAAAAAAAAGTTGGGTGTAAAAATCCCAAAAACCAAAAAAATCCCGAATGATTATAATCTCTTTTAATAAAATACGTCAAAGCAGAACGAGTTATTTTAGCTTCTTGAAATAATCGCTTTTGATGTTGCGCATTTGATTTTCTACCAATTCTTGAAGTTCGCTTTAAGTCCGCAGTTACAATTTGCAGTAAGATCAATTGGTCTCGAAAAATCGATTTGAACATCATCTGTTAAAACTTGTGCAAAACGTAACGACATATTTCAGTTATATCACTAGTGAACTTATACTAGGGGTATTCTTGCTTGTACAGATAGTTTACTGATACACGAGATCTGGAGATTGGGACACTGAAGTCGTCCATCAAAAACATCAACCAATTGATTAAGGAAAATTATAGTTTGTCTATTAATTTGTTTTGGGACAATAAAATTCGTGCCGTTTACTCTAGCGACCCAAAAATTAATAATATTTTTAGAAGAAAGGATCAAAACGATCTTCCGTGTCTTAAGATCCAGAGGACGACAGAGAGTAGAGACGTACTTCTGACAGCAGGCATATACCCGTATTGGACGATGACCTCTATATAATCGAAGATCCGCAGGAGAGAGTGAAGGCTGGGAGGGGGTTGGCCTGCTTTCCAGCAAGTGTACAAGGTAAATGCTAGCATTCGCCCGAATCGTGATCTGGAGAACAGAGCTCTGCTTCATCACTTATGGCTCCGGAACGATATAACCGAATGGCGATCTGAGAACCTTGGTTTTACCGGGTTTAATGATACAGATTTGGCAAACTCCATAATCGCTGACCAAAATGGGCCCAGTCCCCTGTTAATTTCCAAAAATGAGCTCCAGCTCATCTTCGATTCATTAAAAAAAAAGAAGTCAGCAGGAGTCGAAGGTATATCCAACGTTGTACTCCGAGATTTGCCTCAAGAAGCAGTTGACATTTATACCACACTGTTTACCAACGCAAATTATCCAGTGCGGTGGAAGACAGCTGTGGTGCACCCTCTCCCAAAAAAGGGAAAGGACAACTCCAATCCGGCGAATCTCCGGTCAATAAGTCTTCTTCCGAGTATCAGCAAAGTATTTGAAAATGTTATTAATAGAGCTCTGTTCTGTTCAAGTGGGTGGAGGACAAAAATATCATCCCAGATAATCAGTTCGGTTTTAAGGCGAGACATGACACATTTCATGCCGCGTCTAAACTAGTTTCTGATATCCAATGGAACAAAACTAAAAAGCAGTGTACGGGTGCCTGTCTGGTTGATTTGGAGAAGGCCTTTGACACCGTATAGTTAAATGGCCTCTATCTAAAGCTAACCAGACTACGTATAAGTAAACCTCTATTGAATATGCTTTATGACATGCTAAATGGTAGAAAGTTTGTTGTCAAGAGTGGCAATGTTACTTCTACCGCAATTTTTAATATTAATAATGGTCTTCAGCAGGGAGCGGTTAACTCGCCGATTTTATTCAGAATTTACACCAGCGATCTGATAGGTATGCTATCTCAGGCAATTGCTTACGCCGACGATCTAATTGCGTACAAAACAGCTAATACAGTTGAGGTCATCAAAAGTCTCTTGCAGAGTGACTTCGAAAAGATTCAGCGATATTGTGATGACTGGAAGTTGAAAATCAACTTCCAGAAAACAGAAACTATTCTGTCTAGGACTCCCATTGCGCCTCAAGGGATACGAGAAAGAACTGGCGAAGCTGGTGATCGTAGGACCACGTGGACATTCACTGACGAGTAAAAGTGTAGTAAAGTACCTTGGCATCTGGTTGGATCAATACTTGTATTTCGACAGGCATATAGGTGCTGCTCTGGCCAAGGCTAGTGGAGCCTTTGCCCTGACAAAACGATTGTTTTATAGCAGTCGTCTTGACAGCAAGGTGAAGGTGATTTGCTACATGGCCCTCATCAGGCCGATGATTGTCTATGGATGCCCGGTGTGGTTCAACGTTGCCCCATCTCAAATTGAAAAGATTCGGGTGTTTGAGAAGCAATGTCTTAGACGTTGCCTTGGATTACACAGAACACCAGAGTCGGAGTACACAAGATATTATTCCAACCAGGTTCTATACAACGGAGCCAACATAAACAGAATAGATAATTTTTTGTTCAAGCTGATTCGGGGTCACGTTGCAAGAGCGATGTCCTCAACTAACAGCTTAATTTTTGGGGCGTATTACCCCAATAACGTATATTTTGAGAGTGCGCGGTTAAGTGGTTACATCCCTCCCGAGGCATTCCTCTATTTAGACAGTCGAGGGCTGATACAGGATGGAGGGGCGGTTCCGCTCATCTACCACGTCAGCCGGAAAACTGTGGATAGGCGACTCCTATATGGTCGAAACCTCATCGCTTCAGGTGGAGAGGAGCGCCTTCGGTTCAGTAGGGCTGAGCCCGATCGGGACGGAAGGGATAGGGCGAACAAAGAGAACCAGTTCTGGTGGCTCTCTGAACAGCATCATGATATTTAAAGTCGATTAAGATGACATGTCTTGGCCGACTTACGTAGATTTAGGGTAATTAGGTATAGGGAACAGAAAAAATATGTATGTATGCGGAGGCATATGTGCATGTAGTTATGTGTCTGCATGCGTATGCAAAATATAAACAAAAACAAATTAAAAAACGGCAAAAAAATGCTGCTGTGGCTGTTCTAGTTTTTCAAAGTAATTTTGGGTATTTTTAGGTATTTTAAGTAGTTTAAGTTATTTTTAGTTAGTATAAGTTAGTTGTATCTAGTTTTAATTGTTTTTAGTCTAGCTTAAGGTTTAGTTTATAAGTAAAACATAAAAATATGATAAGATACCGAGTTTTTTGTTAATAAGTTTTCTTGGTTAAATAAAAATAAAATAATTAGATTTAATTAAAATAGTTTTTAGGTCGAAGACATTAGTTCTAAGAGTTATTGTTTAGTTTAGAGTGCCCGTAAAGGGCCAGTAAATTAGTTGTAAGTGAGCTTTAAGATAGTTATAAGGTTTTAATAAATAAAAATGAATTACAAAAAAAAAAAAATTCACGATCCGATGCAACAAAATGGTGTAATATTGCAATTTTTTTTTGTGAATCGCAAACGCAGCTTTTCTACTCTATTGGCTCCCTGAAGTAAAAATGTCAAAATCAGTTTGAATCTGACCTAACTCTCTGAGTGAGATTGAATATATAAACATTTCGGACAGAAAATAGAAGCTGCTAAACTCCTACTTTTATTTTTAACTACCCTTAAAATGATAAACAACAGCGCGAGAGTTCAAAATATAAAAAATTGGATTTAAAAAGACAACCATAAAAAGCGTGCTGCAATCGTATTTAACCGCAAAATGAAGAATCTCTGTTTTGGAAAGAACGCTTCCCAGAAACGCGAGTATTACGGATGAACGGTGAAAAGGGAGGACTACAACTGGTTATCTTGCTAGAATTGAGAATAGAAATTGTGATTCTTTAATGGCGTGAGGATTGTCTTCGCTCCATATATGAAAATTTTGCTTATTGACGAAGCCATTTAACCATAAACGAGCTTTATCACCAGACCTATATCTTCTTATTTTCCATTAAAAACCAATTCTAAAAATAAATGTCATACAATGAGTTGCTGGTTTACTCATTACATGCTGTTTAGGCATAGAACTAACAACATGTGATTGAGTAACAACTAGTATACCGATAAAATATGACAAAAAGAATTAAAAAATTAATGCGAATTATAAGGTACATCTATAAATAAGACACGGAAATTTCTCCGCATTAGTTCAGCCGCCATCCCTGGAGATAAAATCTGAGACAACAACCACCTACAGTCTCCGAATATCGCACCACACATTTTTCCTATCATTCTTTCTCTTCCTTAACCTCACCCCCACGCCCGCGCTGTGTTGAAACATTTAAATTGTATTCATACTCCCTTGAGCGCGCGTAGATTATATAAAAAAAAAAAAAAAGGCCGAATATGTTGACCTTAAAATGGACGAAGCGCTCTATGGTCTTCGTAAAGAGATTTATTTTTTTTTAGTAAATTTCCAAAATTAGGAAGCGATGTTCCGAAGTTAAACGATTCATGATGAATTGCCAAACTTTTCTGAACAGAAATGTCAACAGACTTTGACAACTCAACTCAACTATCAAACCGCATAGACAACAATCATTGAAACTTCTCATGTAGCTAATCATAAAATGCACGACTGGATCGCACGAACTTGCTCTTATTATCGATCACATCGTATGCAAAAGATTTCTATTAAAAATCTAAATATATTTTTAAAGTCGTTTCTTAATTAATTTTTTATATACACAAAATTTCTTAAATTTTTTTCTAAGAAAATTGGTATGCGAACCTTAAATATTTAATAATATAAACTTAAAAACAAAGAACATAATCACAGACAAAATAATTCAAAATTCTGAAATAAATACTTAAACTAATTTGAGCAAAAAAAATGTACGCCATTTTATTTCTTAGATAAATTTGAATTTATGAGAAAAAAATTTTAAAAATCTGTGGAGCGGTTATTGAGAAAAGATGTTTTTTTTTAAGCTTTTCGAAAACATTTTTTCAAAAAAAAAAATCAAAAACGCCAATTCATAGGTATTCAATAAATACATATAACTATAATTTTTGAAAAAAAATTAAGGAGTCGTTTTTAAAATATAATTTTTTTAAATATTTTTTTTAAATGCTTTTAAAAATATAAAAAATAATAATTAAAAATATTGGTACGCAGTATAAATTGGGCATACTAAACCTTCATATGTGTGAAATTTCGAAAAAATCAGCTAAGCCATTTACGAGATAGTCGAAAGCAAAAAACACGGTCCTACGATAAGTGCCGTTTTTAGACATTTAAAAAAAAATGTTCAACCATTTGATCGGTCGTACCTAAAAGCTGCAATGATTTTTTTAATCCACCTCTGCACAATATCTACAAGACTCTATATACCAAGTTTGAAGCAATTCGACTCACCCTTTTGAGCTATAGGTGTCTTAACATACAATACAGACAGAGTGACAGACTGACAGAATTTTCAGACCATCTTTTTTCGTCTTCGCTATCATCGTAATGTCATGTTTGATTGTTATCTCAAAACTTTTTTTTTTCGATGAATGCATAACTGCCTTATAATTAATTAGTACCTATAATCGCAAGTAAAAACAAAATTTCCGAAAAATATTATTTTGAAATGTAGAAAAAATATAAATTTCTTCATTTTTAAAGTCACACTTATTGTTGTTATGCGTTTTAAATCAATTATATATTGATGAAAACCCAACATGTGCCTTAAAAAGGTATTAGTTATTTCTATTTTCATTATTTTAACTTCATTATTTACAAAAAAAAAAAAAAAAAAAAAATATATAAAATTGTGCACCAGCAGTACTCGAACCTGGGCACCCCATGTGCTAGGCTGATATACTATCAGATTCCATAATGGATTTAGCAAATTGTTAAAAGTTAAAGTAGCCATTCCGTGATTTTAACTTTATTAAAATGTTAAAATAGTTTAAAATTAGCTCAATCATATTTTTAGCTTAGTTAATTGCTAAATGTGGTTTTAACATTTTACTAAATTGTATAAAAATTTGCGCCAATAAATATAACAATTTTAAAGTGAGGAAACTTTTATTTCTCTTTTTAATTAATTTTTAAAGTTTTCATTTTCCATACAAAATGTATGCAAAAGATGACTCCGCACAACTGTTTTTCTTTACTTGTTTCCCAATTCACAGATGACTGTATGCGGTATGGTAAGTGTTGTGGGATGTGCATTTTTGTTGGGATTTTTTTTGGTATTTTTTGTTTGTTTTTGTTTCGATAAGTTTTTTTTTGTCAATTTCTAAAAGAAATATTTCTGGTTTTGTTTCATGCCAATTCCTAAAAAAAATTGCACACACCCAACTTTGACCCCAATCCAAATGCTATAATAGAGCCCAGCAGGGAGGTTGCAGGGGGCCAGCAACCTTACGCGCCAAGCTTTTAGTACGCCACGAACTTCATTACAGAAAAACTTCATGCAAGGCGGTTTTTATATACCTACGTTTTATTTAAATTCTTTTTTTGTAATTCGCAATGGGGTTTCATTGAACATATACCAAAAATGATGCATACATTTCGAAAAATATGAAATTTCATTTAGTTAAATGTTTTCAAGTATGTTTTAAAATTGAGAAGAACTTCACTTGTACCTTTAATCCAAAAAATTATTTCCATTAAAATTTCCCCAAAAATTATAGAGTATTAATAGTGGAAATTTTAAATATTTATTAAAAATAGAAAACAACTAATATTTTTACATTAAAACCGTTTTAATTATCTTAAATGATAAATCTACCCAATAAAAGTATCCGTGTGTATGTTCTAATTTGGTGAAAAATTGAACAAAAGTATTTTACGAAAAGGCCGAAATTGAAAAACATTTTTTAATCATATTTAGTAGTGTTTCCCCACCGTAATATTTTAAAGCTGTTCTAAAGAGACCCCTAGCTCACTGTAAAAAATCAAAATTCTACGCGTGCTCCCCTAATGGAAAGTCGCCCCGAACATTTTGTCGTAATGAACCAATTTTCAGGTTTTAGCGTGATAAATATGACATTGATTTGGGTAGACAACGGGTGCGTAGCGATGATGATAGCTGAATTGCCAGCTTGTTGGTCACGATATTTGCAGCTCTGTACCGACTGACTTTTTTAGAAATCAATGGCGCAAAATTTTAAACGATTTAATAAAATGTTAAAGCCAATTTTAGCAATTAACTAAGCTAAAAACATGATTGAGCTAATTTTAAACGATTTTAACATTTTACTAAAGTTAAAATCACGGAACGGCTACTTTAACTTTTAGCAATTTGCTAAATCCATTATGGAATCTGATAGTATATCAGCCTAGCACATGGGGTGCCCAGGTTCGAGTCCTGCTGGTGCACAATTTTTTTTTTTTTTTTTTTTTTTTTTTTTTTGCAAATAATGAAGTTAAAATGAAGAAAATAGAAAAAAACGAATACCTTTTTAGAGCACTTGTTGTGTTTTCATCAACATATGATTAATTTACAACGTATAACAATAATAATTGTGTTCATCAAAATTCAAACCCTACAAATGCTCAGCTTTTTACATAATTAGCAATTTACTAGTTTAGAAAAGGCTTAAACATTTTGAAATAGTTATTAAATCAATAAGCACTTAGGAAATTGCTAACTAGTAAAATGTTAAGCCCTTAACAATGTGTTGTTTAAGATTTGGCACCAATATTTCTAAAACAGGTAGACGATTTTTTCTAATCCTATAAAATCGTACTAATTACGGTTGTGTTTTTTTTAAATCTTCATAAGTAACTTTGTCACTTTTCATTAAGAAAATTATTCTACCACATCTTATGCATGCGAGAAAAGTAAAAAATAGATTCTAATGTGAACGAAATTGATATTTTTAATTTTCAAAAAAGTCAACGGCCTGGGCTACGATAAAAGCATCACTTCCAATAGACCAGCGAAATCAAGCATCGTTGCGCGTGGTTAGTACTTCGATGATGGACCGTCGGAAATCAACCACGTGCTGTTGACATGTGATTCTTCTGTTGTGTGTTCTTTCTATCTCTGTATGTAAAAGTTTAAGCCAATGATGTAGTTGCCAATTTATCTGCGGAGTAGTATAAAATGTAATGTAATTTTCAAAAAAAAAAAAACCAAGGTGAAATGTCAGATGTTACACATCATATTCGAAAACTGTTGATGCTCTCTCATTTTCTTTTTTTTTTTAGAAAGTTACTCTTATCGCATAAACGGGTCAATGTACCCACCATTCCATACCGTATTTTTTATAGTCTCGACCATAATTTCGTCATATCTTATAAGAAACCCCATTTATATATTAATTATCTGTTGTAGGTTCATTAGACCTGTATTGTCAGTTTATTGTTGAATTCATATTGAACCGGGGAAACACACTTTTGATCGGTGAGATGAGCTCATTGGAATAAGTGCAACAACTCCTAAACGAACGCAATTCGCTGGCTAAATTGGATTGATAAAAAAATAACAAAAAAAAAAATTCGAATTTGCGGAATCTCGCGACAAATGGTGATAACGTGGAATTTTAAAGCGTGCGTCGTGAAGACCTAACAATCATACATCGTATTACAATATTCGTTAATGTTCTTGGAAGGTGATGATTCCGAATTTTAATTCCTGAAATAGCTTCATCAATTACTATACAATGTCCAGTAAAAAAGCCATCATACTGAATTGGAAGAAAAAAAAATGTACCCGCAAATAAATTCACTAATCATTAGTAGTATTTAATTCAAGTAGTTATAAATTTTTTTTAGTTTTTGCGAAGGATCTTTCAGAATGCATGCCTTTTGAAGAGATTCTATCTCATTATAAAGGGTTATCCATTTTGCGGTTTCAAAAGTAAACGTAAATAAAACACATTAAAATATTTTTTTTCATGATATTTCTTTTTTATTATAAAGTTTGAACGTTGAGATTATGGGTGAAACACTACATCATTTAAATGACCACCACGCGAATTGTTGCAAGCATCGATTATTTTCAGGTAATTTTCGACCACTTTTTGACACATATTGGGCGGTATCTCATCCATAACTTGACGAATGTTGGTTTTTAAGTGCTCAAGAGTTAAATGTTTATGTGCATAAATACGGTCAATCGCATGATCATGGTGGCCAGTTGATATCGCCACGACGAGAAATTACGCGGCCAGGAAATGTCTCTTGCAATAGAGCCATATTCGCTCGAGTTGTGTAGCATGTAGCACCGTCTTGTTGAAACCACATATTCTATAAGTCGTATTCTTCAATAGAAGGCAAAATAAAGTCGGTTATCATATGACCATAACGCTCCGAATTTACGGTGACAGTCATTCTACTGTCGTTTTCGAAGAAGTAAGGTCAAGTCACACCTCCGGACCAAAGAGCACCCCATACACTGACTTTTTATGGATGTAATGGCCTCACTTCAATTACTTGAGGATTCTCAGAACCCCAAATACGACAATTTTGTTTATTAACATACCCACCGAGTAAGAAATGTGCTTCGTCGCTGAAGAAAATTTTGTTCGAAAAATCGCCGTCCACCTCCTACTGTTCAAGCACCCATTCGACGTATCTACGACGTCGTGAATGGTCAGCTGGCTTCAGTTGTTGTGTGAGCTGGACTTTATGTGGATGTAGGTATAGATCCAAATGCATAATACGCCATAATGTGCCGTAAGACAGTTCTACTTCCTGAGAACGACGAGGAATCCGCACATTCGGGTCTTCGGCACACTTTCACTTACAGCAGCGATATTTTCAGTGGTAAGAGCGAAACGATGATGTACAGACCTTACAACATCTGTAACCAATCCAGTCTCTTCAAATTTCTCCATAATCTGCTCTTAAAGCACGATATGTGGCTGTGGCAGAATAACCATTTTTGTTGTAGGTTTTAGCAATTTGTATGCGTTGTGCGATATTTATGGATCCATTTTCGTAAATGTCGAACTTTCAACTGAAAAAAAAAATTAGTTTAACAACTTAGTTTGACAGTTGTCGAATTCCTGCCTATACTTTTGAAACCGCAAAATGGATTACCCGTTAGATCGTGAGCAAAACTAACACGCATATGTACGATAATGTGTACCCTACTTAGCATATGTTATCATGTTTTTTTGTAATTATTTTTTTATATATATAAATTCGCTTAAATGCAGACGACTGTTTTACCTCTTGTGCTTAAGGAAGAATGGATACCTGGGAAAATTTTTCTTCGATAAGTGATTTTTAGTGACTTAAGTATTGTACTTAATTTTACTTCACAATAGTGATTTGTATACTAATTTATTATACTTGTATTTAATCAAAAATTAAATAATTAATTGTATTTAACTAATTTACTAAATAGTGTAAAAATTTGTGTTTAATTAGGAAATTAGTAGTACACAATATATAATTTAAAAATATTTATTTTTAAGTCAGCAGGCGGTAACCCTACATACTTTTCTCTTTCATTTGTCGCGATTTTTAATGTTATCTATGGAATCAATATACTGACATTTTTTGTTGGATATAAAATCACTTCATATACGATTACAGTGAAACCCACTTAAGTGAAACTCGCTTAAGTGAAAATCCCGCTTACCTGAAAACATTCTCAAATCCCTGTATATACTCGTATATTTACATACAAACTAACTCGCTTAACTGAAAACTCGCTTTAGTTAAAAACCCGCATAACTGAAAAAAAAAATTTCTTCCAGTTTTCTATTTTTCTATAGAAAACAACTCGGTTAAGTGAACAACTAAAAATCGATAAATATCTTGTCTTGAATTGCTTCATTTTTGTATATGTTCAACCCCTTCCTCCACCACTTCCGCATTCATGACACATGTAAATTGTAAGTTTTAAATAAAATGGAAAACCCCGAAATTTCCATTTACTTATATACATTGTTGTTTCTGTAACATGAATTATATCTGTGAATAAGAGAAACTGAACTCATGGTTGGTTGGGTACAATTTCGCTTTGTGTAAAAATAAATTATTTGTTTGTTAATAACTAAGTTCTGTTTTTTTATTTAAATAAACCAAATTTATTTGTAAAAGCAATTGGAAACATTTAACACTGATTGTTTTTCAGCTGTTAAAGTTCAATATATGTGGTAAAAATTGTAACGTGACACGAAGTGTGCCTACTAAAATATTTGTTCACTTTTCGTTTGTCTTCGTTTCGCTTAAACGGGTTTCACTGTACTCATATCGCTTGATAATTCCCTATGATTTCATTGATTGTTTCATGTACATAAAAATAGAAACAGAACGCCTCAATTTTATACGGTGAACCATATTTTGTTTTTTTTTTCGTCGAAAATGGCAACAACGATTCTGATTAAAGTTAAAATTATAACTTAACAAAAACAGGGTTTTAACAATTTTTGAAAACATTATTTTATTTAAGCATTCCTGCGACAAAATTGCTGAATTTGGCTTGGCACGATGTTCATCCACAGAAAATCCACCAAGGGGCAATGCGATATAAGAAGTAGGCGGCATAGTCGATTCGTATATCTCTACAAAAAATATTTGACGTTACAATTAACGCAAAGGGATACTGATGAATGACAACTATTTTCATGGCCCAAATTTGATGATATGGATGTGAAAAATATTTGCTTCCAACAAGACGGTGCAACGTCTCACACAGCAAAGTCATCGATTATCGAAATATTTCACCATTAATATATGTATCTTTTTTGTCTCCCCTTTTAAACTTCTACTGTTGTCGCTTAGTTAGTTTGAACTTACCAATTTGCCGTTCTGTCGCTTTTTGAATATGCGATTCCTTATTTAGCTAAGCCTAAACCCAATAAATATTTGTAAGACATCATTTCATTTTGTCCGACCTCAATCAATATGTCCAATATCATTTGATTTTGATTAATTCAAAATGGCGCCCAACGCGAAACCCATTATAACTGGAACTTAGTGGATTATTTTAATTCTCAGTATTTAGAAGGATCCACTTGGATTTAGTATATATATATACATATATATACATATAATTATATGCCTGATCAGACGGTAAGATCATGCTCTTAGGTTGCTGTAGCTCAGTTAGAATTTTCTCACTTCAAATATATAAATTTAAAAAAAAACATAAATTTTCTATTTATATAAAACCATCATTTTATTCAACCTATTTGTTGTTGTTTTTTGTTGTCATTTTAAATTTTTAAAATATCTAATGAATAAAAATAATACAATTTAATTACACAAACTAATAAGACTACTTTTACAAAAAGTAGTATAATTCTTAAAAAATTAACATTTATTGAAAATAATAATTTTACTAAATTATAATTTGTGGACATTTGATTAAAACAAACTTACGAATTATTTTATTAATGTTTTTTTTTAGACTAATTATGATTTTTTTTAACGTTTGTACAAAATTGTTTACCTAATAATTTTACGTAACTCTATTTATACACTTTTTGATCATTTAGTTAAAATTAGTATTTTTAATGGAAGAACTATTTAATTATTTTTGTTTTTAATTTATTTTATTCTTGGCAAGTCTTTTTTATTAAATTAAGATTATTTATTTTAAATGCAGAAAATCTATGAATTAAAATAAATTTTTTTATGGCGAATAATTAATTTTTATGTATGATTTTACTATTTTTTTATACAACTATTTAAGAGTCTTTATTGGCTTTTTAGTCTTGGATACTGTATGTACAATTACGACTTATTTTCCATTGTGGGGGTTCTGGTGGTGAGAATTAATATTAAATAAGAGAAAAAAAATGAATGAGGTTTGTTATCTTAATTGCTAAAGTCCTAAAATTTAATGGCAAACTGATTAAAAAATAAAAAAAATCTGTACAAGTTTGATTATGACGTAAGTTATCTATTTTATTTTTTTAAATAGTTTAAAATTTGTTGTTACCACAGCCGGGAGGGGCAGCTCGTGTTACCTCACTCTTAACCACTTAACTTAGATTCTACAGTCTACACAAATGATGGGGAGAGGTGGGAAAGGGGATATTTGCTTTTTTGTTAATTCGTTATTTCGACAAAGAAACACACAATTTGCTTTTTCTTATGATTACATTCTCACTCGCATCTCACTGTCGAGATTCTTACGTTGCTGCGGTTGCGGTTGATGCCGTGGCAGTGACACCATATGATGGCCAGTCGGCACTCCACCAACAACATGTGGCGATATCGATGGCGATCTTGTCGCTAATGGAGATAGGGATGGTGAAAAGCTGGGAGACATCGCTGATGATGTGCTGAAACCACCGCCGGGTGCATCATGACTAATTGGTGATCGTGGCAGGAGGTATTGATTGGCAGGCACCGAGGAATGATGGCTACCGCTCCCCCGGCTAGATAATACTGGAACGTTGATGGACCGGGGGGCGACATTTGTTAGGAGCGGTGGCGGAATGTGTTTGGCGGAGTGCGCCAGCGACTGCTTGCTCTTAGCACTGGACGATGCTCCGCTATTGCCGCTATGCACCGACAGGGTATCGTCTTTCAGTCTTGCGATCTCTGAGAATACGTGGGCCAGCGGCTGGTATTGTGGACCCCAGTCGAGTAAGTAGTCCCAGTTATAGCTGCCAGTGAGTTCCTCTTCGCTGTGAACTATGGAACTCAGGGAGCCATTCATCGATGGGCCGACGTTCCCACTTCCGACAACTGGTACATCCCCAAAGCCCATCACGTGATCGACGGCGGCACCGATACTTCCAGCTGTTGTCGCCGCTTCATCGGTACTGCTAGCTCGGTCACTGCCTCCATTTACATCATTGAGTTTAGCATAGATAAGGTTTGTGATATCCGACTCGCCACCAGGTTCCTCGTCGAACATATGAAGGGAGTCAATGGGGAGGGGATGATGAAGATGAGAGTCCTTATTGCTGCCACCGATACTCTCCGAACATCTGCGGGATGATGTTGACGCAGCTCCCGTTGTGTTGGGATTATCAACAATACCCAGTCGGGCTAGATACTCTTGGGTATTTTGCACCGAAATATCCGACAGCCGTCCGTCATCACTGCCTCTGTGATGATCCCGATGAAGCGGTCCTTCATTGATCATTCGAATTTCCTCATCCTCACCGTCATCCTCAGCTGAGCCCCGTCCACTTGATCCAGACTGCTCGGATCCCGAAAGCTCTGATGTGGTTGCTGCTCCAGAATTAGAACTAGCTGCATGTGGACCATAGGGAGGAATTTCATCATACTTAGGTGGGGCGAATTGACCCGCGCTCCCAGTAGCCCCTGATCCTCCTCTGATTGGTATCGTATCGAATGCACTGGGATCCACATAGCTGTTGGTGTTACCCACCGTCTCAGTGCTGAGACTCGGCTTGGAGACTTGCCTATGCCGTCGATTACGCATATGCAAGAACAAGAAGATCCCGGCGAAGGCACAAATTACAAGCAAGAATGCAATTAATAAGCCGAGAGCCCAATCAGCGAAGCCGCTACCAGAACTAGGCGCTCCCACATTGCTGGCGACGTTTGTATTAAGATGTCCCAACGGATCGAGGGAAATCTCAACGACAGTCATATTGGTGAGTGATCCTTGGCGGCCTGAACTCGCAGTGATTACTAAGCTGATATCACGCCCGTCATCAAAGTTGTCATCGAGCTTCTTTTTGATGACTACCGCTCCAGTTGTGCGATTCACTTTAAAATAAGCATGCTGTGAGGTCAGCTGATAGACAACACGTCCGTCGGCGCCCTTATCACGATCACTGGCCGAAACTTGACCCACAGTATACCCGAGTTGCATATTTTCTTCCGCAGCCGATGACATCACAAAGCGGTATGTTCTTTCCGTGAACTGTGGACTGTATTCGTCCTTGGAGTCGATCATGATACGCACTTTGACCGTTGCATACTTGCCGCCCGTATCAGTGGCGCGCAGCACGAAGTCATAGCGGTTTCTTTGCTCGTAGTCGAATATGGCGTTTGAGGTGACGACTCCACTTGTGGCATCGACGCGAAATAGCTTATACACTAGTTCATCGCCGGCCATGCTGTGCGGATCCGATTGATCGATGGAGTAGTTCAAGTTGCCGTAGATGCCGCGATCGAGATCGGTTGCGCGAGCTGTGAAAATGCTAGTTCCAACTGCTTCATTTTCTCCAATAAACTCAATGTATTCAGTAATGGGAAATCGTGGAGCGTTATCATTCTCATCGACCAGCTCAATTCCAAAGGGCTGCAAACTGCACCGTGGAAGAGCGGCACTGTCACAAGCGCGCACGATCAGTTCGTAGTTCATTGCCCCACGATCATAGTCGAGTTGATTGTTCACAAACAGCACTCCAGAGACCAGGTCGACGGTAAACATGCCCTCGTCGTTGCCTGATGTGATATCGTATACAATGTCCGAATTCGGAGAGTTTTCCAAGTCAGCATCTACAGCGACTAATTGTGCTATGGAGTACCTCAGTGGTGCTGATTCACTGATTTCTGCTTCATACTGTCCGCTCGAATCAAACACCGGCAGGTTGTCATTGGCATCCTCTACCGTCACAAACACGTTGATCGCCGACGAATTGTTGTCCGCCCGCAATGGAGCACCCTTCTCGCTCATTATCAAGCGCAGCTTGTACAAATCAACACGCTCACGATCCAACGGCTGGACAAGGATGATGGCACTCGATTGGTAGACTTCAAACGTGCCGTCCTCGTTGCCTGCAACAATGGTGAACACCAAATGCTGGGTGAGCTCCGTATCAAGAACGTCTTGCGATAACCTCAACACCACCGTACCTAAGGGTGCTTCTTCGTTAATGCTGGTTCGATATTGCGTTTGCAGGAACTGTGCCCTTCCCTGGCTATTTGCATTCGATTGCACCATGACAATAGTTGATGACTGCTGCGGAGGAGTGCCCGCGTCAGTAGCGAGAATTGTCAGATAGATGTCATCACGACCAACTGCTGCGTTAATGCGACTAGTGTTAACATAGACAGTTCCAGACGATTCGTGAATCGAGAAGCCCGCTTGTGGCGGTTGAATGCTATACCGGATGAGTGCATTGCGCTCCGAGTCGATGTCAGTTGCATTGACCGTAAGCAGTTCGATATCCCCATTGGACGACATCTGATCCGGAAGCATAGTGTAATAGGCTGGCTGCTGAAATACGGGCGCGTTATCGTTCTCATCGGTGACACGAACGGTAAGTGTAGTGCGTGCTTCATGTGCTGTATCCGATGCAATTATCTCCAATTGGTATTCCTGTTGCAGTTCGAAGTCGAGTCGTTTGCGGAGAATCACTTTGCCGCTGTAACGATCGATTGCAAAGATGGAAGTGTTCTCTTCGAAGATGGTGTTTTTTATTATTGCCGAAGTCGATGCATGGATGTTGCTGTTCCTGTTGATGTTGTTGTTGTGTTTGCTGTTGCTATTGCTGGTGGTGTCATCCTCAGTGGCGAAGCGATATGTCAGTTCTGGATAGGTGTCGACGTCGTTTGCGGATATTATTGTTATCACACTACCAGGTTCAGTGCCTGTTTTGGAGAAAATGAGAAGACAAAAGAAAACAAAAATAATGGTCAGAAATAGAAATAATGGAAGAAAGTTAATATTGTGATTCTTATAATTATTGGTGCTGACTTTATAAAAATGGATTAATTACTCACATCAAAATAACTATTGTATCTAGTATATGATAATAAAAAAGGAGAGTATTGTTTTTTTTGTGTAACATAGCCGAAAAATGTATAATAAGTCGGAGGGGCCTTAATTGTTGATAATTGGGACGGTTCTGATTCACAACAGGTGTGTAATAGAAAAATAGAAGTACCCATACAATTTGGAAACTATCACCTTACTTCGTTTACTGACAAAAATGACAGATTGATATTAGAAATGCATTTTTTGCAAGAAACATCTAAAACTTCAAGAAAATATTAGGAAAAATCTTATTATTTTTTTTACAAGATTTTTTAGGGTGCACAGTGTCTTAGTTGGTCTTAAGTGGCTTTTAAATTCAATTCTTCTCCCTACGAGTATTATATTTTGACTAAAAGAGCCTAAATGACTGGGTCGATTTTGCTTAAAGTTTCTTGGACCTTGTCCGCAGGTGATTTTTAGATGTATAATATATTTCTCATTGCTCTCCTGCACTCTGCACTGGGTGTGATTTCTTAAGAGGACACGGAAAATATAAGTCCCGTAATTCCGCATGTCTGTGTCTGTCCGTTTGTCTGTCTGTCTGTGGCACAATCTACAGTCTATTAGCCTAAGCGGCTGAAGTGATGTTATTCAAACGTGGTATTTAGGCGTCTTAGGTAATGGACTCGATTCTTTTTTTTATCCTTTTTTTTTGCCCCAGAAATAATGATCTTAAGTATCTCGAAAATGGCTAAAGGGATTTTGATAAAAAGAACTTCAGTGCAGTTTTGTAGGTGTAACTTACCTTTTCAATTAAAATAAAATACACAACTGAATTGCACGTTCTTGCTCATATGTTGGATCACACCTTAAGCGCAAGACTTTTATATTTTGCTTTAGGTAATATAAATATTTTAGTCTTTTTTACTTAATTTTGTATATACAAAATTTCGTAATTTTTTCTAAAAAGATTTTGGAATGATAATTTTATGTATTTAATAATATAAATTTAAAAACGGAATTTCAAAAAAAAAATCGTTCACCCATTTTCGAAATATTGAATTTTCAATATAAAAAATCCAAAAAAAAAAAATATTTTTCAAAAATGTTGGTATTGCTTAGAATTTGAAGAATCTGCTACATAAAATTTTTGATTGAAATCTGTTGAGCCGTTCCTTAGAAAGTACAAAATCAAGAAAATGGTTGTATGAAAGGTACCGATAATAATTAAATATTAACAAAAAAATTAACCGAAATGTAGACTATACATATGCACATATTTTGTTTATCAGAATCGTTAGAGCCGTTTTCGAGATAATTAAGATGGTAGAAAAAATTTTACGGCGGTTTTAGGCCTAAGAATACGATTCAAAAATCTATTTTCGACAATCCCCTAAAACGTTTAAGTACTAAGAAAATCGCTTCGATTTTCGTAACAAAAATCAATTTTTTTATTGAAAATACCTATTTCGAAAATGGGTAAGTGAATTCGTATAATGCTAAAAAATCGTTCTAACGATTTAATGAAGCATTGTGTTTTCTTAAAATATCTTCATACGGAACTTTGCCACTTTTGAAATATTATGAACATTTTTTACAACATATTTTGTGGTTTAACGATCTTTCGATTTTTTCGAAGCCTCAAAATGTACATTTTAAAAATATAATGTACCTACTTGCAATACAACCGTTATTCAAAAAGACTAATTACATCGAACACTGCTCTAACGATTTTGATAAAATTCTGTATGCTGTTCTAAATTCAAATTTTAACATAAAATGTTAATGCGGGTGGCAATGGCGCAGTGGATATAGTGCTTGACTGCTTACTTAGACGTGAGGGTTCGATCCCCATGCTAGGCAGCAATTCCTAAGTGCTTATTGAATGAATAACTATTTCAAAATTTTTAAACCTTTTCTTAACTAGTAAATTCCTAATTAAGCTGAAAGCTGAGCATTTGTAATGTTTGAATTTTGATGAATACAATTATTGTTGTTATGATGCGTTGTAAATTAATCATATGTTGATGAAAACCCAACACGTGTTCTAAAAAAGTATTAGATAATTCTATTTTCATCATTTTAACTTCATTATTTCCAAAAAAAGAAAAAAAAAAGTGTGCAACAGCAGGAATCGAACCTGGGACCCTCGGGTCCATCAGCGATATACTTGCAGATGCCATAATAGACTTAGCAAATTGCTAAAAGTTAAAGTAGAAATTCCGTGTTTTAACTTTAACAAAATGTTAAAATTGTTTAAAATTAGCTAAACCATCTTTTTAGCTTAGTAAATTGCTGAAAGTGGCTTTAACATTTTACTAAATCGTTTAAAATTTTGCACCATTATTTTCAACCTGTTAGCAATTGTTTGATTTTCAGCTTTCTCATTTCGAACAAATTTTTGTACAAGATGTCCTTCAAATTCCAAACAATATCTACGGCATTAAATGTTCGCGAAAGAAATACAATATTTGGAAAACGGCTAGAAACGACATTTTTCTGAGAGTTTTTGATGTTTTATTAATAAATACTTATAGCCCCATTTATAAAAAAATGCTTAGTTAACTGGTATTTCGTGAGTTTACTAAACTACAGAATAAAAGTTAGTCTGCGGCAAAAATTTTCAATTAATAAAGTATCGAAAATTCACGAAACAAAATCTACTACAATAAGTTGACTCTATCTTTTTTATTCTTTGTCACTGTAAATCTTTTCTGAATGTTAATTCTTAGTCCTTAACTAAACCACTGTCTTCGATGGTCTAGCGAAGGACTAATTTTGTAAATTTCAAATAGCAGAAATTCTGTTTTATTAATAGCATTCAGAACTAAGTCCATGGAATAAGTCCTAGGCCTAGCCCTTCCCTAGTAGATGTTAACTAATTTGGATGTTAAATTTCAGATACCAACATTTTTTGAAGACACTTTATAAACAAATGTGTGTGCATTTGATTTCTATATATAAGTCGTGTTCTCGTGACAAGATAGTACTGCAAAGTAAACAAATTAAAATGCAAACAACAACAAAAACATACTGGCAATTAGTTTTCCTTTTCATCCGAAGAATAATTCAGTTCCGATGATTAGGGAAGTATTTTCTCCTTGTATTTTGTATGCTTTTTGACAGAAAAGAACATAGATGTGATAGTCCCTCCAAATTAAAATAATTAAAATCAAGTTGCTATGTTGATCATTTTCGTGAAAATGTTTTACTTTGCCGTACTTGTTTGTCACGAGAACACGACTATGGTTTTTAAATTTATACTTTTAAAAACCTTCCGTGGGAACAGGTGTCATTTTCAGTTCTAACAAAATGGCAGCGATCATAATTGATACTGTTTTCCACACACTTTTTAGATATTTGACATTAATTTTACTCCGTTTTTGAAGCACATGTACATAATGTGTGCCCGAGTCGTTCACTGAATGTAATCGTAGGTAAAATAAATCAGATCTGTGAAAATCAAAATTCAAATTCTAGATCAGTTCTTGTCAAGTATTCGAGTTTTTCGAGTTCTAGAACAGTTCAATGGCAGTTCAATGCAAAATCAAAACCAGAGACAAAGCTGAAAAGACAAAGAACAAACCTCTTGGGGCGTGTTCTTTGAAGGCGAGAATGGGGGAATATTAAAAAAAAAACGACATCGGGAACTAGAGATGCCATTACAGAAAAAAGTGATATTTTCAATCGATTTATCGATAACAAAGCGGTAATTTAAGTCTCTGTCCGCAATAAGTGTTAAGCCACGAAAATTATCTGTGCTTAGTAAATTGCTGTTAAGTCGTTTTTATTTGTCCAATTATCTTAGGATTTGGGAAAACACACGTAAAAATGTAAAAAATGACAGCTGTCATATTCAGTTCATATTTAATCTTCAAAACACAGCACTTGGCCCGAACTTGACGATAGTCTGCACAGAAAATCCTTTATTAAAATAATGCACCCCTTTCAACACTTCAATACGCAATTTGACAATTAAAAAAAATAATGACACTTAAGTCTCATTAGAGTCTCTCTTAAGAAAGACGCTTTTGACATTTCAATAAAGCGAATGCCTGAGTTACAACATGCGAATATAAAATATGAACTAACACCTGTGTCAGAACAGAATACAACTTCCTCATTATATCAGCTCAGAAGAAAAATCTTTAACATAACTGTCTCTAATGAATCGACAAACAATTAAATCAATTTAAATCTCAAGGCCTCAATTGTCTATAAATCTAAATGCTTTTTAAGTTCCAACAAAAGCAAACCACTTGTCCATGTTAATTTATTACAGAGCAGACAAAGCCGCTCAATTGCGAATGTGACTTTATCATTTCCATTAAACAGTCCTAATCATTATGCAAAACATTTCGATGTGCATAATATGCAACAAGACGTGTCACCTAAATAACATATCGGCATTGTCAACCTATCAAATCACTAAGCGAGATAAACCATCTTAACCAAGTCGTCTTGCATATGATTATATGTAAACCGAGCTCTGATGTAGAATATGTTGTTGCAAAGTCAGCACCAATCTAACGCGCCGGCCGAGGCACTATACAAACACACAAAAAAAAAACACTATCACAATCATAGCATAAATAAAAAATATAAAATTCTTACCTTCGCTAACACTAATCACACTGTGCGGCGGAAAAGTCGGCTGATTATCATTTACATCGATAATGTGCACCTGAATGGTAGCCGTGCCTGTCATCTGTGGCACCCCCTCATCGGTGGCGATCACCTTCAGCCTATAGATGTCGCGTATCTCACGATCGAGCACAATATTCGTCTTAACGATACCACTGAACGCTGGCTCAATGACAAACGCATTGTCATGATTGCCATCGACGATGTGATACAGCACCCGCGAGTTGGAGCCGGCATCGGCGTCCAATGCCTGCACCTGCACCACCAGCGTACCCTTGCTGTTGCCCTCCCACACGGTCGCCGAGTATTGTTGCTGTGTGAAATGTGGTCCATTGTCGTTCTCGTCCTCCAGGATAATGTGCAATTCCGCATAGCCGTACAACAATGGCGTCTCTTCGGTATGTGCGACCAAAATTAATCGCATCTCACTGGGCACCGGACTCGAGTGGTCTGCCACCGCTGTTGATGTTGCTGCTGCTGTCGCTGCCACATCGTCATTGTTCCTGCTGTTGTATTTGATGCCACGACGATGACGACGCATTCGTCTGACAGTTTGCGTCACTGCTGTTGGTTTTCTATTCGATGCCACGTTCAAGGAATTACTCCTGTTGCCTGTAGTTGGCTCAATGTCATCGTTGTGGAACAAACTGCGGCCATTTGACGAGGCCATGGATGATGACTGGACATCACTAGGCCAAGAGTACTTCTCGTAATCTAGATGTTCGGAGTTGCGCACTTTGATCTCGCCGGTGATCGAGTCTATCGAGAATGCATCGTCCTCGTTGCCCGCACCAAATGAATAAATAATCTTCTGGCGTCGCCCGTCACTACGCACTGCATTCACCCGAATGACAGACTGACCAATTGCTGTGTTCTCGCGCAGGCGCACATGATATGTATCGTTGTGGAAACGCAGCAGCGGACTGCCAAGCTGTTCTTCCCCCACACGGATCTCAATTAAACCGATCGAACTCTTCTGCGGAACACCCTTATCTTGTGCCATCACTTGCAAGTGTAGGAGTCTGCCGTTCTCGCTGGCCAAACTTTGAGTGGCACTCACCGTCCCGGTGCTGGGATCGATGCGGAATTTGTTCGCTGTCGCATCCTTGATGAGGGTATAGAAAATCTCGGCGTTGATGCCTTGATCCGCATCAGTAGCACTGACGGCCAGCAGTGCCTTGCCCGGCTGGTTCAGGGTCGGCACTTGCGTCCGGAACGGGTATCGGTCGAATATCGGCTTGTTGTCGTTGACGTCGTCCACGATGATCTGTACTGGTACACGTTGCGAACGTGAGTCATACGGCCCGTCATCGGTGGCCACAACTTCAAAGTTGTAGATATGTTGACGTTCCCGATCCAGAGTTCTGCAAAGAGAAGATCGAAAAATATATATAAAAATTTATGTCGAAGGAAATATTATATACTGGAAATGGGGAATGGAATCATAGGCGAATCATTCATTATTTTGTATGTTGTGACAAATGGGATGCGTTTAAATCATTTCCAATATGCATAAGTCTTGGGTTGTGGTATGGGCGTTTCTTGGACTTGCCCCAACGTCTATGGTGGCATCCGAGAATAGGTATATGTATCTACATTATATATAGGAGGACGAGAGTTATGGTCTTCAGCTGGGAGGCAATAAGACTCGATGATCATGATGAAGACTACGACCGACATCGACACATGGGCAAGGGATTGTATTTTTTTTATTTTATTTTGGTTTGGTTTTTTTTATTGGACTAGGATGGTAAACTATCCGATCGGCATAACCTGACCAAGCAGCAGTGTTGTGCGTCTGGGTAAAGCGAAAGGCGAGCCAATGTGATATTCTTTTATGGTTCATTTTTTATGAAGGCGAGACAAAAACCAATCTTCGAAAATAGGATTTATTTCTTCGACGCAAAAATATGCCCCGGTAATTGTGTTATTAATCGAGCACCTATATAAGGGCTTGTGCCAGATTTCACTAGATGAGGGCAATTTTGTTATCCGCCTCCATTTAAATTGTAAATGTTTAAAATGTTTAATCATAAGAACTAATTTCAGATCTTTTTTAGATCTGTTTGAAGACCCTGTTACATCAGAAATTCAACTGCTAATGAATATACTTTTTTTTGGGCACGTTTAGAGCAACAATTTATAAAGATGATGTTGCTACTTTGGTACTAGGTAAAAATATTAATTTTTCCGCTTCCAGAAAATATTGTTGGGAACACTACTGAAGCTAAAAATGTTGCCAAGCCCAGAAAAAAGACCTCTAAGCTTTGTCACCCCAAGAAATGTTGCTCCGAATGGTCTTGATTTTTAGATAATATCTTCTAACCTTCCTGGTTAATTAGTCATTAATTCCTGGTTATCAATGTGCTGAATTTATTGTCTAAGCCGATCGATGCGAATTTTGTGGATATAAGGGCCTAAGAAATTCTACCTAACCATCCAAATATATATAAATTATATTACTCAATACAGTTTTGACTAGATAGTAGGGCTCACCATAAAGGTACCAAACTATACAATTTGGTTTAGACATAAATGAATACTTAGTTTCTATCAAAAATGATCAAATGATGCTTCCAAAAAAAAAATCTTTAATTCTTGTAAAAAAATATACAGTTAATATCCTAAATCGTCCTTCTTACTTGCGATATATAGGTACTTTATGCGGGAAGTTATGGATTCGTAAAAAAAATTGAACTCGAGATTTCGATCAAACTTGACAATACGATGGATTGATTTGCTTCAAATTTGATGCATATTGTTTTTTTCGTAAATAGCCCACAATTTTTTAAATATTTTTCTTACAGTCCAAAAATAACTGTTCCTACCATACATTTTATTTTTGGCCAAAAAGGTAAATCTTATTTTTCTCAAAGACGGCTCCAACGATTTTTATAAAAAAAATCGGTAATTAAATGAAAGGAAAAGGCAATTTTTATGTTGGACAAAATGGTTATTTTGGAACCTCTTGTAAACGACTTTTTTTTGGTTTTCGAATTTCTAGAAAACAGTTTATTTGATTTTTTTTTCAATTTTTAATGCTGACGCTCTTTTTTTGAGAACTCATAATTTTGAAAACGACATAATTGATTTTCTTCGAAATTTCGTATTAAATAGTTTTTGACATTATCTTGAATATTTAAAAAAATATATTCCTAAAATAAAAAAACAACGGTACAAATGTATTTCTCGAAAACTAATCCAAGAATAGAAGCACTTTTCATATTTTTGACTTTCTCACTATCGGATTTTTTTTTATACAAACACCCGCCCCCAAGAAATGTTAATAAAACAGCATACTCAAATTTTCAAAAAAAAAAGTTTTTCAAAAATAATTTTTTTTTTGAAAAATCGATTTTTATAAAACGCCCCAGCATTTTTTTGAAATTTGAATTTCATACATATATATAGATATTAATAGCAACCTCAAAATGTTTAAATTTTTTTATTGTAAGAATGTTTTTAAAATTTTATAGCTACATACAAAATTAATAATTTCATATTGACGTTTGGATAATATTTTTTCCAAATGTCATCTAAACGGCTTAAGATCAACTTTTTTCGGAGCAAGAAATATTATTTCTACTAACGGTGTTGATTTATATTTTGATCTATAAATTGAATTTTTTTCGTAACGAATCGAATATGTTTTCATATTGATTTTTATTTGCTATAGTAGGTATTGGTGTAAATTTGTATCTGTGAACCAGCTAGCGGTATCAGCTATCTTGTCAAACTGATGGCTGTCAATTATGATGCATAGTGGTGTTAGTAAAAGAGGGGTAGATCTACTGAAAATCCAGATCTGCAAAATTGATTTAAAATCAAAAAATAAATCAATTTTCTTGGCAAATTAAAGTCAAAAATTGTCAAAATGAGTTTATTGGCAGATATAAATCAAAAATAAATTGATTTTTGTTACCAAACGAAAATCCTATAAGAATCTTATGCTTACTATGTAAACATAAACATAACATAACAAATTATAACAATGACACTTTCCTGCTGACAGTTCAAAAATGGCGAAAAGAAACCTTTTATTCGAAAATTCTTAATATGTTTATTCTTTGAGCTCTAAGACACTCTAGGGTCGCCCTAAAGCGTTTTTTTTTTCAGAAATCTCGCCTGAAGTAGGTCTAGGTTCTTGTGAGTTGGGGTAAACGAATAAACTGTCAAAGTCAAATGAAATCTGAAGTAGAATTGAGCGATATTGAGAAAATATCTGTGCAATATCGAATACTCTTCAACGTTGTAAATAATTATTGAGTCGTAAAAAAATTCAATTTTTCTGAGGTAAAATTTTAATTTTGCAGAGGGTTTTTTAATCCATATTAATCGGAACCATCTCTCAATCGATTTTGACAGTTCATGGCTTGACAGATAGGCAACATACTATGTTTTGACGCTTGGATAATATTTTTTTTTCAAATGTCACCTTAAAATCACCTTTTTCTGGAGGGGAAAAAAGTCTGAAAAATAAGCGGTTTCTTTTCCAACGACATGCACACATAAATCGTACGTATTCTTTTCCGGAATTTCACAGAGCGGCTACTTAGTATAACTACGTATGTATGTATGTATGCATAGTGCGGTTTGAAATTTTAACGCGAATAGAAATTTTCCCAAAAAAAATCGTGGATATTTTATAAATTAAACATGAGCACTGTAACTAATTAAAAAGAAAAAATTCATCGAATTTCGGTACCAAAAATACGGCCTCGGTATATACAGGCATTTGGTATCGATTAGTCTCTTCTTCGTTATATAATACATACATGCATAATTATACTGGTGTGCCTCAGGGTTCCGTTGTGTCCCCGAATCTATTTAATATTTTCATTAATGATCACTTATCTGCTTCTTACACATTAAATTGCATTCTTGAAGACAAATTTCTTAGTTTATTGTATTAATTTTTATTCATTCATTTCTTTGTTCTTCGGTATTAGAACTATAAAGGTACCGAATGATAAGCTCATCAATTTGTCATCGCGAAATTAAGAACGTGGTAGACTTCAATGCTTCACAAACTCCATGATGTTTTTTGTGGTTAATGCCTTTTAAATTCTTCATATAATTTTTTATCCGGTAATTGTCAAAGAAAATCGTATACAGTTGACAATTTCTACACATAATAATTGGAGACTGTTTATTAGACAATTGTTCAGTAAAACATTGTTGAAAATTTTGAATTTTAAGATATTACACCATAGGATTGCGTAAGATTTCAATCATATTGATTTTCTATTAGATTTTCGAAATCAAATATTTTTGTGCATGGGAGATTGTTCCTTAAATGAGATATATTTTAAGTCCTTTATTATCCTTCAATTTAAAAAAAAAAGAAAACCCTATTCTTATCAAGTTTTAACAAAATCCTCAATGAAATTAATATAAACTCGACATAAACGATTTATGACTTTTTTTTTAATCCAATCATCAATTATTATAAATTCACATCTTTTTGTTGTTGTTCCGTACCTATATTCATTCCAGTGCCCAATAATTCATCATTAATATTATTTTCAGCCTTTCAATAAAAATAGCTTCAATTCCGACGATGACTAATAGACTCATTTAATTTGTTCAATTAAAATCGAGCTGCTGCTTCATACTTCTGAGGCCGCGATGTTCGTGTGCTCTCCTTACATACAAATCAAAAAAATTTTAACACAAAACTTAAGAGACAACAAAAAAATTAAAAAAAAAAAATTAAAATAACTCCCAATGTATCCATTACAAGCGATTGATTTATGGCATTCGATGAATCCAACAAAGCGTAGAAACTACAATAACAGCAACGAAACCACATTTAAAAAAAAAGACTTTTCAACTTAGCTACGATTTCGCCCAGTCTGATAATATATATTTTTGTATGCATTAAACATTATCCACAAATTGAACCTCCTTACCCCCCCTCTACCATAGTCACACAAAAAGTCAATCTTGATCTGAAAATAGGCCACAATTCTGAGGAATGAGAAATGCTGCCTTATTGGCTTCCCCACTGTTACAATTTCAACAGCACCCCTCTGTCTCTACTCAATTCCTATGATGGTATATCTTCAGAATCCTCCGGCCGACCATTGGTCGCGGCGACAGCATGTGTTGCAGAAATGCAGTAGAAGATGAAAAACGAACAAAAAAGAAATGAAACGAATTCTTTTGAATTATTGCGTTAACTTAACGAGTAATAAAAATAGCCAACATTGTAACATCATTTATCAGCGATGTTGTATAGTTTCGTTGAAATCAAAAAATTAACAAAAAAAAAAAATACAAATAAGTTGCAACAAAATTACCTAGAAAGTTAAAACAAGATCACACACGATTGGTCTAGGATGAGAGGATTATATGGATAGGAAGTACAGTGGTTCAAGTTGTATGGGAAATTTGGTTTAAATCCATAAATTCTTTATCGCAATCGCATAGAATGAATGAAATATTCACCATTGTGAAAAAAAAATAAAATGCACGACTGGATCGCACGTACTTGCTCGTAATTTCGATCACATCTTTAGCACAAGATTTTTAGTAAAAACAACTAAATATGTTTTTAGTATTTTGTACTTCATTTTTATGTAGTATGATCATTTTATGTATTTAATGATATAAATTTAAGAACTGAATTAAAAAAAAAAACGTCCACCCATTTTCGAAATATTGAATTTTTCAAAAATCCGAAAAAATATTTTTCGAAAATTTTTTTAAAATTTTGTTGACCAAAATGTAGAATATATCTAAAATAGTGAAATTTGGATCCGTTATTTAGTATAATAAAGATAGTAGAAAAATTGCTTAGCAAGTACCCTTATTTTTGGGTCTAAGACAACGATTCAAAAATATGTTTGAGACAATAACCTAAAACGCTTAAATACCCAGTTTGAAGAAAATCGCTTCAGCTGTTTTTTTTTTTTTTTTTTTTTTTTTTTTTTTTTTTTTTTTTTTTTTTTTTTTTTTTTTTTTTTTTTTTTTTTTTTTTTAATATTTAATATACACGCACTCAAGGGATTATACTACCCTTTGAATGTTTCAACACAGCGCGGGCGTGAGGTTAAGGAAGAGAAAGAATGATAGGAAAGATGTGTGACGCGATGTTCTGAGACTAGGCGGTTGTTGTCTCAGATTTTATCTTCAGGGATGGCGGCTAAACTAATGCGGAGAAATTTCTGTGTCTTATTTATCTATGTCCCTTATAATTCGCATTAATTTTTTTATTCTTTGTCATATTTTATCGGTATACTAGTTTTACTCAATCACATGTTGTTAGTTCTATGCCTAAACAGCATGTAATGAGTAAACCAGCAACTCATTGTATGACATTTATTTTTAAAATTGGTTTTTTAATGGAAAAATAAGAAGACATATACTATGGCAGGGATCGAACCTGTGACCACGAAGTTGACATGCGTACGCACAACTATCGCGCCACGGCCACCCCTGAAGTTCGTTGTACAGACTGGCAGATAGACAGGCGGAATTGCGGGACCCAATTTGATGGTGGTCTCCATCATCGAAATCTCAAGTTTCATTAAAATCTCGAGTTCGATATTTTTTCCAAATGCAAAACTTGCCGTATAGTATCTATATCGCGAGTAACAATAGTAATCATAGTCGCATGGTATTGTGGCTATAGAAGGAATCACTATGCTTAACAAAGGTGGTGTTCTCGACTTGTCATCAGGGAGCGTTCCAAAAAAATTTGAACCCGAAAAACTTATGGATAACCATGCCCATAATGTGAAATGAGTTAAGTTTCAATTTTGGCTCAAGTTGGATAACAGATGAGCATTGAGAGTAATATGGACAATTTTATTGAGATCAGTTACATAGTAATACATAAGGATTATACTCAAGTTTTGGCGATCGCGCGCAGAAAATATTTGCTTGCATCACGTTTTGGCAGATTTGAAAAACTGTGCATCCTTTAAGTTACGTTCGATTCGACTTTGGATCACCCTTGAACCACTGTCAGACATCATATCTTCAGAGTTGAACAACAAAAATAAAATTATCAACTCGAACTATGTGCATAGCTACACCCAATCAAAATAATCAATACGCTGCTTGAACGCGCCCAACAACTTAAATGCAACAACGACGGACGACGACGACGCAACGCGACGCACCCAATGCAACTTTAACAACTCAGTAATTCCTATGTGTGTATAAATGAATGTGTGTAGTGTATTATCATCGGTCGGAGACCCCCCTGTGGAGAAATTTATTCTTATGGCAATCGACGACAACATTTATAGATTTAACCGAACAGAATAAATAATTTAAAACAAAACAAGCAAAGAAAAAACCCCAAGTCACAGTTCAATATGTGGTCTTTGATGATGTTAAAGGAAAAAGGAGTCTCCACCATATCTCCAAGTCTAAGTCAATCATAGAGTTTCGCAGTCGTTCGTTGTAGTGTCGTCGTGTAAGTTGAACGTTGAGGCAAACGCAATGCGCACCAAAAAACAAGATATCACATGAATACTCCGCGTCTCGTTGCCGACTACTTCCCAGCTATAGCTGCGTGAGGCCTTAGTCCAACGAAACTCTGCATTCAAGCATTTTGCAGGAAAAAAACAAACCTCCACAGAACAGCCGGGCTAGTGCGAAAGAAAATGCGGATGAGAAAAATGGGCTATCACAAAAATATCAAAAAAAAAAAACAATACACACACAATGGCCGACCAACACGCAATATCACTTTTGCTTTTTGTTTTGTGTGCAATCGGCTTTTTGTTTTTTCGTGCGCAATCCTATGTTTGGTTTACTATCCTGAAAGAACAAGTGCGCACGTTGGGCAAACTGAAGTCTCAAGGCCGCTTGGTCGGGGTTGAGTTCGGTGATGACGATGATCATGGACACCAAACATGACATACACTGATCCGGCCAGTTGTGCTGTGTGTGTTCGATTTGATGCGGAGTGGTGTGTGCTGTATTGTGTGCTCATTAGACATTATGGAATTTTTATCAGATGATGCAGTTTTAGAATCCACCAGACTACAGCGACAACGACAACGAGTCAATCTGTGCTGTTGCGACTGCATGATTATTTGTTTGCGTTTGCTGGAAAAAAGAAGAAGAAGGAAATGACCGCCAATTGGCAATGTCGATGTCGACGATGATGATGATGGTGATGGTGGTGAGAGAATGAAATGAATGTTCCTGGTAAGATTTCAATCAGAGCCCAAAACAACTTAACAACATGGCAGCAGATCAGTTGTCGATAGTTTTTCTATGAGACGAGACTAGAACAATGGCTTTCACAGATAACAAGAATTCATACCAACCAGAAACGACGACGTCGCAAGACCGTCGAAGATGAAAGCGAAGATGAACCGTCAGGATGGATAGTGACGACCTACTCAATTTCTTTAATTTTTATTGATTATACACCATTACAACTTCGTTGTGTTTGTTCGATCTATATCAAAAAAGAACTCCAATTGAGTGTGCGTGCCCACATTCCACTAGATCAGAAAAAATGCACTTTTTTTTTATTCTGCATTGTTTTTCTTCAGCAACAACAAAAGCAATCACAAGAAGTCGAAGGAGAGTGAAGAAGAAGTCTCTAGAGAAAGATCATCATCCAAGTCATCATCGTACATTGAAATTTTAATGGCAAGATGTTTGATCCAAACACGGACCAAGCATCTTTGACCATCATAATCTGTCCCGCCTCCCTCTCATCCTTGTTCCCTTGCCGCTCCATTATTGTGTGTTTTCATTGTCAGATCAATGCAACTTCAATGTTAAGTTTCTGTGTTTTGTTGCATTTGCGTGCTTTGGCGATCTCTTGTTCTCCTTCTTAAAACAGCTAAAGCTGAATACTTCAAATGATGATGCTAATAATGATGATGATGAAGAGTAACTCGTGATGTTGTCTTTAATTCATAATTGCACATAGAGTGCAATTTTTAGCCTGAGTGATTGCATTTCAAAATTAGCTAAAGGGATTGGTTAAAATAATAAAAAAAAACACCAACCACAATAATGGTGAAAAAGAAAATAAAAATATTAAAACCTAAAGATAAATAAGTAAACATTGGCCGGATAAGATGCAAGGCGGGGTTTTTCGCATGTTGGACAAAATTGTCTAGTTAAATGCACAATGAACCTCTACCTCGATATAATAGAGGTTCAATGTGGTATCTTTGAATACAATATAATCGTGGGCGGAATTGGATGTGAATATTTTTTTTTGTAAATTCAAGTTCGGACGTCAGCTCTTTTGTTTTTTGATACATTCGATTCATTTGGATTTATATGTTTCTTATAGTTGTATAGTTAAAGTTGATTTTATTAAAGAAAAAAATGTTCAGCTGTATTGGGGGTAAACATATTCTATGAAGCTGTAAGTGGCATGTTAAACTGACCCGTTTTCTATCAAAAACCGAAGGAACAAAAAATTTACCCAAAAATAAATATTAAAAAAAAACATCTTTTATACCAAAAAAGAATGATTTTTTCCTTGTAATAAAATCACAAGGATTAACCGGACTTAAATACACATTTTGATTAAAAACGACGTCAACAGATTTTATTAAAAATTAAATCCAAACATCAAAATTTGAACCAATGTTGATTTAACTCTCCAAAATTGATGAATTAAAAATGTGGAACCACGGATCAAAGTTTGAGTGACGGAGGCGTTTTTACAATTGTAAGATAACGTCATTATGGGGTATCATTTATGAAAGTGTTGGCCCTTTTGAGTGCCATTTCCATAAGGTGAAGGGAAATACTCGTCAGATATGTTTTTAAAAAATAAACTCAGTTTGAATGAAGGAATTCAGTGCGCTTTTAATAAGCGTTTTTCTTTATGTGCAAAGTACTGGGCAGAGTTTTTAGTACTCTCAGAGCAGAGTTTACTCAATCTTTTCTATATGTTTCTTGTTTAATGTGAAGTTGCTTATTGCAAACAAAACGGTTTTGTTTTTAAATAACGTAAAATAAATAAAAGGCACGAAATATATTTTTTACGAAACACTTGTCAAATATTTTATTCATTAGGCGTTAGGATTTACATGCAATCATCATAAATAGAAAGTTACATATTATTTTGTTTTACTACACCTGCTCGTAGATTTTATTCTGAGCTTATATCTCGCAGCTGGTTTTGATTGGAAAAAGAAACACAAGTTGAACTTAAACGATCTGATGTGTCTCAGCTAAAAATGAAACATATATCTTTTTTTGACAGCTCAGTTCCCTGCTGTGAGCTTTAAGATAAACGCCTAATATGTGAACTTGGTTATCGAAAAAACACATTGACAATTTTGGTGATGGAATTAGATAGAATACTTTATAAAAAAATATTTAAGAAAATGAAATATGTGGGTCATTTCTTGTTGGCCAAGGGCCAGAATGAAAAACAGAGGGCCCAATGGTCTGATCGTGTCCATGAAATTGAAATAGAATGTAGCTGATAAAGAATTATGAAAGAAATAAAAAGCACGCCTGGCACGTACTTGCTTTTGGCAAAATGTAGACGATATGAAAACTAGTATACACATTAATTTTGATCAAATTCGTTAGAGCCGCTTTCGAGATAATTAAGATGGTAGAAAAATTTGTATGGCAAGTACCGTTATTTTTGCGGCTAAGACAACGATCCAAAAATCTACTTTGCACCAAGCACCAAGTTTGAACAAAATCGGTTTAGCCGCTTAGGGTGTAGTTCATTCTACAGACAGACAGACAGAATTTCGGGACCAACTTTTTTGTGTTCTCTATCATCGTAATGTCAACTTTGATTAAAATCTCGAGTTCGATTTTTTTCCAAATGCAAAACTTGCCCTATAGTACCTATATCGCAAGTAAAAATGTAATTTTTCATAAAAATATTGAAATTTTTTTTTTTTGAAATCACTTAGAATCCTTGTAGAAATAAAGCTCACAGATGCCTGAATCAAAAAAATAATATAAAAAGCTTTAACATTTTAGCATTCTTATAACGGGTGATTTTGTTGCTACTTGGTTCTTGACGTTTATATTTTTGAGAGATCACACATGACAAATTCCACGAACATTTGACATTTCGATTCAGTATTGTTTGCCATTTCATCATGAATAGACTTACGCCTGAACAACGTTTGCAAATTATTGAAATTTATTATCAAAATTCGTGCTCTGTGAAAAATGTGTTTCGCAAGCTTTTATCGCAAAATTGTCTTCAGCGACGAGGCTCATTTTTGGCTAAATGGATACGTGAATAAGCAGAATTGCCGTATTTGGAGTGAAGAGCAGCCAGAGGCAATTCAGCAGCTACCAATGCATCCCGAAAAATGCACTGTTTGGTGCGGTTTATGGGCAGGCGGCATCATTGGGCCGTACTTCTTCAAGGACGATGAAGGCCGCAGGGTTACGGTCAATGGAGAAAGGTACCGTTCGATGATAACAGATTTTTTTTTGGCGAAAATGCAAGAATTGAACTCGGTCGACATGTGGTTCCAACAGGACGGTGCCACATGCCACACTGCACGCGAAACCATGCATCAATTGAGAGGCGAATTTGGTGAGCAGTTGATCTCACGTTTTGGCGCAGTCAATTGGCCACCAAGATCATGTGATTTGACCCCGTTAGACTATTTTTTGTGGGGCTATGTTAAGTCTATTGTCTATGGGGACAAGCCAAACACGATTGCTGCCTTGGAAGCCAACATTGAACGCGTCATTGGTGAGATTCCGGCCGAAATGTGTGAAAAAGTTTGCCAAAATTGGACCTTCAGAATGGACCACCTGAAGCGTAGCCGCGGGCAACATTTAAGTGAAATTATTTTTAAAAAGTAAATGGCAGAAATTGATTTATCGATCCAAATAAAAATTTCATTCACTTTTTACAAGTTTCTGTGTTCTTTTGAATTTTCAAAAACCAAGCTCTAAAAAAATCACCGTTTATAACAGTTAAACAACATTTCGAAAGAAAATCATACGAATTCTCATAAGTTGTTGCGGTAAAATTTACCACAACAAGTTTTACCTGCCTATTATAGAAATTAACCATTTTAAATCCTCTTTTTCCGTTACTGCTCCAAAATGATTGTAGAGTCTATAGATACCTGGCGGCCATCAGCTAGAGTCCTACTCTTAAAGTATTTTGGAAAAGTAAATAAAACAGGTTTCCATATATTTAAGATTTGAGAGGAAATAAATCCATGAATGATAACCATCAAGAAGATGGGCGGTCTCTTGTCGATGTACCAGCGGATGAGCTGAAGAAGTAATCGAGTCAGGCGGACTCTTACCTATATTGAAACAACACATCATTAATTAAAATTAAAGTAATTTATTATTAACTTCATATTGTGTTAAATAAATGGTTTGTTAGCGTTCCTTTTTGTAATTCTTTAAAGTTATTTCTCTGTTAAATAGTACAGTTAATCTATCAGAATTGAAACACAGTGGATTTCAGTATTTAAAGAAATGTTTTCCTCTCTCACTTCGCGATATTGGTTTTAGGGGGATTGCTTCGCGCTTTAAATCACTCGCTATTTGTTTGATATTAACTAGGAGAATGCCTAGAAGAAACTTTTTCTCAGTTTTATTCCTTTTAAGCTTTCTCGAATAATTTTAGTTGAAAAGGTTCTGAACACCGCCATTTGGATTCGGCAAGTTTTGGAAAGACAACCAACAATTTACTGAATCATCGAATGTGTGTGTGAGAGTAAAGTTTCGATGAGATTCGACAACGGAGGAACAGTGGTTTTCTAGGAGAGCACGTAGCTTTTCAGGAAGCCGTGATCCCGTGACTGAAGATCTCGAAAACGAGTGAATATGCGATAGTCTGGAATGACCGAACTAGACAATAGATTATGCATGGAAAGTACACTTTTTTGTGAGCTTTGCAAGCAATAGGTTCTTTTTGTTGAAAAGATTCGGGAAAGGTTAAAAAAAGTAGAAGTGGAGAAAAAGAATTGATCAAGGAGGAAGTGTTTCAAAGCGAAAATTGAAGAGTAAGCGGCGGATAGGTGATCCGTAAACACATTGGACACAGATAAGTATAGAATGTTGTAGTTTGATTTGTTTTTTTGTGGGTTTCAATTCTTATCATTATTTTTTTGTTTTCGTTTTATTAATTCGAAGTTTATAGCAGTTTTGAGGGACACGGTAATTTTTTTTATTTAGCGGCCCAATTTTGTTGGATTATTGTTTTGCGTTTCTTTTCGGCTTAGCGTTTTCACCGTAAACCCGTTAAAATTTTTACCTACTTCTATATATTGAAAAGCTTCTCGTTTTAAATCCCGGCTTCGGCCAAGGTTTTCCAGACAACTTTTTAATTAAATAAATCTTTTAAAATCCCCAATTAAGGCCTTTCCATATACGGTAATTATTCAAAATCGACACTTAAAATTCTCCATCCAATATACCACTCTACAATAAGATGCACTCTTAAAGCGTTCAAAACTAGTCCAGTAAAGAACCTACTTGCTGAAGGAGGTTTTTCATCCATCGAAGACAGAAAAAACCAGCTAACATCTCGACTTCTACCAAAAATATTCGATTCTTCCAGATTTCCAATACACGCTGAAGCAGCCACAGTCTTAAACAGAAAAAAAAACTCCAGGTTTGAATACGATAACCCTAGAAAAACACCCTCCATGGCTTTTACCTCCTGAATCAATTAATGCCAACCTATCCAAATTTAAAAAAATATGACAACCCAAAAGAAGCATATCTGGAAATGTTCAACGAAATTATGAACACATTTCCCAAAATAACCTGGGATATACTTTTTACTGATTCAGAAAATGAAAACAACGCTGGATACGCTGTAGTCAACTCAAATGGCACCCTCATCCTTGCTGAAAAGGTTCCAACGTACCTTTCAATTTTTACTATCGAAGCTCTAGCTGTACTAAGAGCTACGGAAAAAGCCTACAAAAACAAAAGAAAAACAGTATATGTACCGACAGCCTTTCGACAAGCAACAGCAATTCAAAATATAAATAACCATTCACCTTACATTAAGAAAATTCGTGAAAATATTATAAAACTAGAAAATAATTTAAAACTAGTCGCGTTCGATTAATAAAATCTTTGTTTTTGATTACTGAACACACCCCACTGCTGAGGTATTGGCAGACAGTACTTTATATGTTGTCTGTTGTAAAATTTATTAAACGCACTCAATGTTTCGTTTGACAGTTCATCCTCGTTGTTTTCTCATTTCTTGTACGGTTGCTTAGATTCATCAAATCGTCGCTTTGCATTAATTAAATTAATTGATTTTGCGGATTGTGGTTCCGCCATTGTAAAGTTAAATTCGCGTTGAATAATTTTGTAACAAAATGTTATGTACAAAACGAAGTAATTTCAAAACTACTTACTCGATTTGGATTATTAGAACGATTTTGAGTTTCAAATGAATCGGTCGTTGTGAGTTCCGAAAAATGGAACAAAGTCCTACTTCTAGCGCGTGTACGTAGAAGAGTATACACCCTTTTTTGTAGTTTAAAAATAATTGTCAAATAATATAATATATTTGTTAGAAATTATAATATAATTTAAGAAGCTCATTGAAATATTCTTAATTAACAAATAATATTCCAAGAAATTATTTGAAAATAAGGACATTTTTACTGTTAACTTGAACAATTTAATGACATTCCACAAGAAGTATATTTAGGGGTAAATGCAATTTAAGCTAAAAAGTAAATAGTATCTCGATCTTTATTTAAAAAAAAATCAAATCCTTCTTGGTAAGGGTTTTGGGTTCAAGTCAACTTTTCAAATATCAACTTTTCCCAGTGTTGTCCCTGCACCTATTATCATGGTATAATGAAGAAATGTCGCCTTAGAGCTTAGATCGAGAAGTTACAAAATAGAAAGTAAGTAGCGTAGTAAGTAGCTCAGTCTCCATATTTCTAATTAATACAAATTTGGAAGAGCAACGCTTAGCGTATATTCCTATAGCGTAGACCACAGCTTTAGTAGTTTGGTCCGCGGCTGAGTTTTCGAACAAAAAATGCCTTAAGGCATTGTGAAAAGCGCAACATGCAATAACTTTGTACAGATCAAATGATGATTCGGGAATTATACGCAAATTTTTGTTGAGGAAGAAGCGATAATTTTTCTAATTCCACAAAAAGGAAATTGGTTATCGACGCTCATGATGACTGACGATACAAAGTTCACTTCCTAGTGGTCACGATAGATTCAGCGTACTTTGCAGTCAACAGATAACTACGCTTTGTATTTGAAAATTTTGAAGTCCTTCACAAAACGCCTCCATTTGGTGTCTAATTGTGTTGCACTTCATCTGGTCTATCATCCGGGTGCTCTGCGAACGAATTTTCGCAGTTGCTCTAACACGATAGGGATAAAATACGCCTAGATTCATGCTGCACAAAAACCATCAACAAATTTTGCTGCAAAAAATTCGATACAATAGTCTTTTTGATTTTATTTTTTTTGTATCTGTTTGCTTCACAAATTTTAAGAATAATTTCGGCCATTTGGAAAAAAATAAGACCTTTCAATTTCTATATTTTTTTTATTTTTGAAATTCAAAATCTAGAAACCCCATAATCTTTAATTGTTAAATTCCCTTAATCACAAAAAAACGATTGTCAATAAAAAATTTTTGCTGACAAGGCTACTGTGTCCTGGCGATTTTACTTATCTTAAGCGGAGTACCGGATATGACCAAAAAGGCCAGCACTGGTGCCCAAAAAACAACGATAGTATAAAATTACTCTAGCCTAAAATATAGCGAACATTTTTAAATTTATATATTGTCTTTTGAATTTCGTTTTCTGGCAAAAAAAAATGTGATTGCTTGTATTTAGCAGTTTTGAGGATTTTGCACTTGGATGGAGATTCTGATCTCCATTAAGGACTTTAATTATTTGTCACAACAATGATTCTAACCAAAATCAACAAGGGCATAAATAGAAATGAACTTAAATAGTAGGTACTCACCCAACAACAGTTATCAATCCAGTCTGATTATCAATAGCGAAGAGCCATTGTGTTTCATTCGCAAGCGAGTAAAGGATTTTTGGATTCTTATCGAAATCAGCATCGTTTGCCCTCACTTTCAATACCGATGAACCAATTGCAATATCCTCCGGTATATTTGCAATATACTTAGATTGTTCGAAACGTGGATCATTGTCGTTTTGATCCATAACCACCACAGTTATATTACAAAGGCTCTGATATGTGATGGGTGTACCACGATCTTGGGCTTGAATTTGCAACGAATACCGTGAATGTTGTTCACGATCCAATGAGCGTGCTGTTAGTTCACCCGTATGCATATCGATGCTGAATTTATTTCCCAAGTTACCGCCTGCAAATTAACAAATACAAAAGAAAAAAAATAAATGTAAAAGAAAAATATTTACTTATTTAAAAAAAAAATTCAAAAAAAATATTTATAACTTTGCATAAAACTAAACAATGCAAGGAAATGGTTTTGATGCCATTTTTGGAATTCGATTCTCTGTCTCTGTTTCTTTTTTTTATACTCGTTTATTTTTACATCAGTACTGTTTGAGTGTTTTCACACGAAAAATAAAAATGCTAATGAACTCACCAATTATACTATAGACAATTTCACCATTGGCACCCTCATCCAAGTCTGTGGCGACCACAGTATGAATGACCGTTAAATCACTATTTTCTGGCACTGACAACCTATAGCAGGAGCCCGGATGAAATTCAGGTGCATGATCATTAACGTCAGTTATTTTAATGACAATTGTTGCAATGTCAAATTGTTGTTCGCCATGCTGATGTTGTGACTCTGCTGCGGCGGATGTGACATGAGTTGATGGTGCTGAAGCTGCTGCTGCTAATATTGCTTGTGATGTTGCAGTTCGTTGTATGGCAACACTTGGGGCACGATTCGTTTCAAATACATAGATTGGTATCGTGTATTCATCTTTGGTCTCACGATCAAATTGTCCTTGCGATGTGACGAGACCACGATAAGTATCCACAATAAAGTGATTATTAGCAACACCTAATGGGATTTTATATGTTAGATTTGCTGTGAAAGAAACAAAAGAAATGCATAGATCCAAAAAAAAAGATTAGTTTTCGATTGAATTTCGTAAGTACAAAAAAAAATACTTCTATAGGAATTTTTGCATAACGAGCTTAGTTGCTAACTTATAGCTTGGAAACGAAGTTTGACATGTCTAGTTGTAAAACGTGCGCAGCAAAAAAATAAGTTTCTAAACAAAAATCTGTTTTGGATGACAAGTTTCCAATTATGGAAAATAAATAAAGAATTTTCCCAAGTTGCATTTCTTCAAGTGAAATTGTGTAAAAGAGAGCGGTAAGACAGTACATTATGGGTATATGCCCAATTCCAGCAGAATTTCTACTAGCCCGGGAGTTATGGAAGGTATTGCCTGTATGGTTAAAATTTGAACAATTATTTTTCCGCTAGTTATAGGATTTCATAATATAAACTTTAAGGATTTATTATTTTAAGATGCAAACTAGAATTTTAACATACATATCTTAGCAGATTTTATATACTCTATATATTCCTTCAGCAATGTCGAACATATATGCATTTAGTTCTATACATTCAACCTTACACCAAAGTCCGAAAGAATTAACTTTTGCAGAAGGGTATCTATAAATAAACAATTTTTCAAAGCGTAGCTTAGACGGAGCCTTTGGAGCCTGTCCGGAGTACGATGTCAAGGTCGTGCTCGGAGACCTCAATGCTGAAGTCGGGAAAGAAAATATCTTTGGGGTATTAGTTGGAAAGCACAGCCTCCACGAAACGACAACAGATAACGGCTTCCGACTAATCGACTTTGCTGCAGATCGTACTACGGTGATAAGTAGCACTAGGTTCCCTAGGCGAAGGATACACACAGCAACCTGGCGATTTCCAGATTGTCGAAACGCCAACCAAAATCGACCACGTGCTAATTGGCGCAAGGCACGCATTAAACAACTTGGACGTGCAAACCTTCCGAGGTGCAAACGTGGACTCTAACCACTTTCATGTTCTGACAAAGTTCAGAGCAGGACTGTCAAACGAAAAGAAAACGAAGACCGCCCAAAGGAAGAATCGCCTGCCTTAGCACATCTGAGAAAGCCCGAGACTACAGTGAGCAATTGACCGGGAAACTCTCTGCAGTACCCCCAGCCACAAGCGTCAACGACCAGTGGAACAAGTATCGCGACATCGCTACAAACCACCCACGAGAAAGAACCCTCGGTATAATGATGAATGCGCGGAATTGAAGCAGGAGACGGAAAATGCACGAATGCAAATGCTGCAACGGAAAACAAGAGCAGCAAGGGAGGAGTACCGTGAAAAGAGAAGGAACGAGAAAAAATCCTGTGAAGAAAGAAAAGAGCATCCGCAGCCTCTCAGCACAAGTATCTAATGGAATTTTGCACCGCCACCAACACCCGCCGGTTCTATAAAAGAGCCAAGCCACTGGCATCTGGTTATAGGACTGGTACGAAAGCTCTTTGAAACAGCGAAGGGAACCTAGTCACAGAAGCACCGGGAATTGAAGACATATTTAGGCAGCACTTCCAGCAACTACTTAAATGGCATTATGAAGAGAAAGCAACAGGAGAAGAAAGACGCATGAGACTAGTCAATGAAGATCCAGTCCTAGCGCATAGTACTAAAGAGGTTAAGAAAGCGATCCACAAGCTTAAGAACAACAAATCCCCCGGCTAGGATGGCCTTCCCGCGGAACCCTTCAAGTGTGGAGGAGATGTCTTGATAGGGCGCATGCACCGGCTCATCAACCAAGTGTGAGAGGAGGAAAGCATGCCCGACGACTGGTCAAATGCCCAATCTACAAAAAAGGCGATCCTATATCCTGCAAAAACTATAGAGGCATATCCCTGCTTAATGTTGCCTACAAGATCCTACCCAACGTACTATGTGAGCGTCTAAGACCTCTCTGCAACAATATCATTGGCACGTAACACTGTGGCTTCAGGCCAGGCTGATCAACGATATATCAAATCTTCACATTGAGGCAAATCCAAGAAAAGACCAAAGAATTTCAAGTCGAGAAGCATCAAGAGCTTCTATTGGCGATGTCGGAACTCGGGATTCCGAAAAAACTGATCCAGCTATGCCGCATAATTTTACAAAATACACCGTGCAACGTGCAAATGGGAAACTCCTCAACGGAGCTTTTCCAGGCGTGTACAAAATTCAGACATGGAGATGAGCTATCATGTGACTTCTTCAACATAGTCCTGGAGCAGATAGTACGCAAGAGCGTTGTTAACCACTATCTTCAACTGGTCTTCCCAACTGCTTGGTTATGCGGACGACATCGATATCATCGGCCGCTCAAAACGAGCTGTACTCTAAGCATTAACAGCTATTGATGAACAGGCGAAATGCCTTGGGCTTGAAGTGAATGAGGACAAAACCAAGTATGTGATATCAACAAGCAAAGCCTCATATGTCCATCGGCTAGGACAAAAAGTCACTGTTGGTAGCAGTAATTTCGAGGTAGTCAAGGAGTTCACCTATCTCGGAACAAACATCAATTCCACGAACGAAATCTTAGTGGATTAGTAATCCGACGAAGAATTACCCTAGCGAACCGCTGCTACTTCGGCTTGGCCAAACAAATGGGATCAAAACTCCTGTCTCGAAAGACAAGGTGCACGCTATACAAAACGCTAATTTTACCAGTTCTACTCTACGGCGCCTAGTGCTGGACGATAAGTAAAAAAGCGCAATTGATACTGGTAATTTTCGAGAGAAAAATTCTTCGGAGGATATTTGGTCCTATATGCGAAGAGGGCGAATGAAGGAGAAGATTCAATCGAGAATAATACGATGTGAATGCAGTTCAAAGAGCCAAAGCCCGTCGACTACACTGGCTCGGCTACATCGAGCGAATGGACAACAACGCTGCAGCCAATAAAATCTTCGAATCTCAGCCCCCAGGTTCGAGACGACCAGGAAGACCGCACTTTCGCTACAGGGACCAGACGGTTACAGGCGCAAGAGCGCTTAGCCTCGACGACTGGAGGAAGCCTGTGAGGGACCGCAACCGATGGGAGTAAGTAAGTAAGCTTAGACTTTCAAAGAGGATTTTTTTTAAATATATTCCTTATTGACCTATAACCCACCTATACAGAATATCTATATAAGCTAATATTCAAAATTGCAATCTGACCATAATACAAAGCTATCGAAGTCTTTCTTGATAACCATATGCCGGGCAAGTTTGAAGAGCTCTTTCGTGATGCAATATTATTTTGTCAAAGAGTTCTTAATCTGGAAGAGAAGAAATGATTCTCAGACAACAATGCGTCATCGACTTCTAGTTTTGCCATAATCGCGAGAGCGGGTGAAAGAAGAAAAACATAAAAATACAATTTTAATGAATTTTGAAATGAAGATAAAAGACGGATTCAGTTAAAATGTATGAGTTTATTTGGAACAAGGAGGAAAATGGTCCCAATATAACAAAGAATTTTATCGGTATTTTTAACGAAACTGCAGCAAAACACGTAGATCGAAAAGAATTGAATTTAAAGCAAAGAAATTCTGCCGGGGTCCAAATTCTTTTAACAAAATTCTGCTTTCAAAATTCTGCTCGCCGAAATTCAGCTTTTTAAAATTCTGCTCATCAAAATTCTGCAAATAATAAAGAAAACAAAGGTTTGGAACATGTTTTCTTTATTATTTGCAGATTTTAGAATTTAATTAAAAAAATATTCTTTTTTTCGGTCAACTTCTTAATGCAAATATTCAGTTAGTGTATATTAAGGGGAAAAAAAAGTGTTTCCACAAACAAACAAATAAAAATAATTATAAAAAAGATATCACATTGTATATCTTAGCATTTCAAAAAACATTGTTCTCTTTGGTTTTTCCTTGTTTTTTTTCTGTAATTTTTGTTTCATACTTCAGTTTACATAATGGATTGTTTTGTTTTATTCTTATAAAAATATAATATATAATAATAAAAAAAGTTAATTAAAAATAAAAAAAAAATAAACAGAATTTCCTTCTTTTTTTGTTGACGGACAGAATTTTGAGAAGCAGAAGTCTGTCTGTATGTCTGTCTGTAAAACGATCTGAACCGATTTGTTTCAAACTTGGTGCTTAGGTGTTTTAGGTGATTGCCCAAAATAGAATTTTGAATCGTTGTTTTAGCCCCAAAAATAACGGTACTTGCCATACAAATTTTTCTACCATCTTAATTATATCGAAAACGGCTATAACGATTTTGATAAAAATGGGCGTGTATACAAATTTGGGTTTGGTCTACATTTCCCGTAAAAAAATATTTAAACATATTTTTTTATTAACGGTACCTGTCATACAACCATTTTATTGATTTCCGACTTTCTCATAAACGGCTCAACTGATTTCGATAAAAAAATTTATACAGGATCTCCTTCAAATTCTTAATAGTATTGCATTTCAAAATTTTCGAAAAATAGTTTTTTTTTTTTGGATTAAAAAAAAAATATTTTTATTTTAAATTCAATATTTCAAAAACGGGAGGACAATTTTGTTTTTTAATTTATACTACTAAACATTTTAAATGCTCATACCAATTTTTTTTTTAGAAAAAATTTAAGAATTTTTATATATAAAAATTAAGTGAGAAACCACTTTAAAAATACATTTAGCCGTTTCTATTAAGAATCTTTTGCATATAATTTAATCGAACATAGGAGCAAGTACGTGCGATCCAGTCGTGCATTTTATTTTCTTCGTATTCTTATTAATTTTTTTTTGCTAAAAAATATATCTGTATAATTTTCACCAAAACTGTCTTTTTCTTTTCAAAAAAATCAATATATACTTCGTTTAAAAAAAAAGACATTTTCTTATAATTTCTCCAAAAGCTTCGCTTTGAAGAGCACCTTAAAACTTTTTTATCCAGGAAGATCTTTTTTTTTTAGCTAACCAGTACTTTCGGCCAATCAGTGAACGCGTTTTTCGGTCACGTTCTCATTCAAATAATCTTCGTTATTTTTGCTGGAGAGAGGGCACAATCACATGAAAACGACTGGTCCTTGCTTGCAATTTCGCCTTCGCTAATGCAAATTCATCATGTAATTATGCGACCGGTCGGGGCTGGTTTCAATTTCAGGAGCGCCAAATTCGATGAACGCAACTAACGATACATTCCAATTTTTAAAATTAGAAAAAAATTCAAATCACTTTTTGTGTAGCGGTCAATTTTCCCCTACAGATTTGGGGTGGCTTAGGACTCTATCTTTCACAAAAATAAATAATGGTGGTTGAGAAAGCGGCCATTTTCAAAATGAGTGACTTCTAGCGTTCGAGAACCAACTGCACATACCCCCGGTCTTTTGATGATTACGTAATTGAACGCTGATCCACTTTCTATACCGTGGTGGCTTCGATTTGTTTCTCTAAGATACTGGGAAAGTGGACCGATGGCTCTTGAAACACGCGTATCCTACTATCTCCTATAGTTAGTGTCGAAAATACCTGTAGAAAACAAATGGATAGTAGGGAAAACAAGGATACGGATAAAAGAAAGAGCAGTTTACGGCACGATACATTTACCGTGACAATGCTAATTTTGACAGCTTGAAGAGTGCAATTGTTAAGACTGTATTCTTCGAGAAGTGTTTCATTACAAAGGTCTATTACTTTTTTCAACTGATTAGATTAGAAGCAGGGTACATTTATTGATTTCAGATAAAAAATCTTTCAATCAAGGTGATTCAAATAAAATCTTCTTATTTTCGGTACCTTTTCTATAGGGCAAATTTTTGATTTAAAATTATCGAACTCGAGATTTTAATCAAACTTGACATAACGATGATAGAATGATAACACATACAAAAGTGTGTCCCGCAAACAAGAAATGTATTTTATTTTATAATTTCACATTCCGATTTTTGAGAATATTGGCCAGGAACGTATGTGATTCTAAGGCAGGAAGGATGGTGGAAATGGTGGCCACGAGCAACTTAGCTCGTTTACGAAATTAACGACAGAGTGCGTCGCGTCGTTTTGTATGCCATTATTTTCTGATCTTTTCATGAAAATGTATTTTGAGAGAATAATTGGTGGAATTACCCCTATTGGAAATGATGTTGCTCTCATTTTGACCAGAGCTGTTCAATTGCAGATGAAACAAATGACTATTTATTTTCGTGTTCACCCTTTCAATTAAGGAAGTGGGTATTGTGCGGAATATCTTAACTAAATGGAAAATTTATCCTTCCTTTTTACAACGTTGCACGAAAACCCTAATCGTTTTATTTCTTATTAAAAATATTAAAATTGAATTGTTTTAAGTTGAAATAGATTTATTCTGGAAATAAAATTTCATCAGAAAAAATACAAATAAAATGAGACAATGAGACAAGAACAACTTGTGTTTTTGCATACTTTATGGTATTGACATAGATTTCCTGTTTTTTTTTTTTGAAATATTTTTGCTTTAGAATTTCCTCTCAACTTCCCCAAGCTACAACCTAAAGATTGCCACCTTGTTTTAAGTATAAGTAGGTAGATTTACCATTGAAATAAATACAACAAAAAAAAACCTTGCACCCGAATGGCATTCATGCCAACGCAACGCGAAGCAACAAGAGTAGCTATAAGCTAACCTGTCCCTTCAATTTGAACAGTGATGATAAGATATTGGTTCATTGTTTTGCCACTGTCATTAATCGTATAATGCAGCTTAAGACACAACAAAGTTGTTTTAACTTTATATACCAACTCTAAGAAGTTATTGGTCTCTCTATAAATCGGCCTTAAAGTTGAGAGAAAATAAGAACATATAAGCAAATCATTCTACTGTGTAGGTAGTGAAGTGAGCTAGAAAATATATTGTCAATATCAGGTCTGGATATTGTGAAAAGAAGTCACTGTCAACAATTGTTGTTCAAAAGCTGACAAGATGCTTTGAATCCTCCTCAAATCAAATACTCTTTAAAAGTTCCTTTTGAGATTTTTAAATAAAAGAGTTGAGGTTAAAAAATATTGTGAATTTTAATTGCTGAATTCTCGAATATAAAAATTTAGCTCGAAGTGAAAACATAGCTTAAGGGTTTCCGAATTGATAGAGGATTTTTTGTGGCGATCATGTTGTTTTCATAGCACTTGCCAAATCCGAGACTTGTCATTCAATCACATGATGGAAAATGACCATATCAATTTTATCGAGCAGTACGTCCAAATTAAGAATTAATTATCAAAATTAGAGTTTGTTAGAGGAAACGTTGCTCGAGTTAACCTTAATTTAGGACAGACATGGTTTACCTTCAAAGTGATTTTTTAACGTTTGTTACACCATAAAACACGATTGGGAGAGACTAAATGTATTGGGACTGGCGCCAACTTGGTCTTGGAGCTTTTTGAAGGTTTGCCGTAATTTTGGAACACAAAAATAAATGAAAATTCTAAAACGCCTACAAGTCAATATTGTAAACTATTATCAGTCGGAAATACGATAGTGAATGTTGGAGAAACCCACAACCCGAGAAGATTTTTTTCTGGAAACCTCTTTTAATTAGGATACTGTAAATATTGAAGATTGATGCGACATTATTTTTAAAGCTCACAATTTTGTTGGAAATTATTTTGTGGTGAATGTCGAGGTACCACTAAGGCTAATAAAGTTGAACACCGTATACAAATAATTCAATTTTAATGATACGAAAGTTTCGAGCGTTATGTCAAATACATAATATTTACTGACGCAGCGTACTTTTTGACGAATGATGGTTTAATGCCACAATGACAGCAAAAGCCATATTCAACAAGAGTGGCTTATTTTAGGTGATAAAGTTAAACAAATATAGCTTTGTAGAACAATTACCTGGAATTCCTCAAGATTCTACTTTTGGATCTTTAATGTTTAGCTGTTATCAAAAACTTTTCCTTGTTTTTTGTTATGTGCCGCGGAATGATAGAGGGTTGTGCTTATAGATTAAATAGTGATTTCTAGCCGAGCTTTTACTCGTCGGGCAGTCTTGATAAGACACAAAACTACAGTAACGAGTTAATTCGAAATTTGTGATAAAATTTTTACTTTATAGTTAAATCGTGTAAAATCGAAAATATCATCTGGGCTATACAGTTTATCGTCTTGGAAAGCATAGTCTTCTTATATCTAATACGCAAGCGAATCTGAAAAGTGGTAAAAAGAGGTATGCTTAAGGCCCTAGGCCGATCGGGAGCAATATTTAATTCCACGCGGCATGCAAGCAAAGGTTCCAGTAGATTTGGGATAATAGTACGTTATCTGGTGGTATGTCGAACTTAGAGCCCTTACCACTGGTGAAGAAATTACTTGACTTTGTCTCATTTACAATCAGCATTTGGTCACTGGTTTGTAATGTTTTGTGGTGCAAGTGAATGCGAACTGTATTATGCAGACGAAGAAATTATTATATAAAATTTGGATGTGACTGATGGAGACATTCCAAACTGCAACAGTATTTCGGGTTTGTTTGGGCTTAACAGTGTGAGCTTCTGACGCTTTCGGGTTAATATTACCAAGCAGGGCAATGCTACATTGTGACTGTGCATTGTGACAGTGTAAAAGGGTGGAAGTTTTCAAATATTTCTATGCGACATTGATGGTATATTTTTTGTTTGCGACAGTATATGAACTAGAAAATTTGGTTTTATTTAAATTTGTATCCGGCCTAAAAAGCGACAGTGTGGAAATGTGAAGTGTATAAAAGGCAAAATTAAGAGAAACAGTGGAGAATACTGTACAGAGAGACCTTAAAATAGAGATAGTGTGGAAAAATGTACAGTGTGACAGTCAGAAAGTGTCCAAGATAGAAAGTATTAACGAATAATAGTGGGACAGTGTGAAATATAAATACATAAAAGAAGGATTGACTGTGTTACAGTGTTGCAAAATAAAAAAAATACAACCACCTGTCTGACGACCAAATCAGTTCAAAACTTGATCTGAAACCAAGTATTTGATATCCTTAAGCAGATTGCACATCAGCTCCGTAATAGATATTATAACCTGACACTGTCTTACAGGCAAGGGCTCAACGAAGCTTTGTGTTTGCTTAAACCAGTATTGCAGAAGCTCATGGACAAAGAAGAGTTGGAATCTATTCCTCATTTTCTGTGTACCTGCCCTGCTCTATTACAGCGACGTAAGCTCCATCTTGCAGACTTTTTCTTCGATGATCTCATCGATGTAAGCAAAATAAACATCCAAATTCCCTTACGCTTCATTAGGAGCTCCAAATTGTTCAATAAATAGAAAGGCTATTTAAGGAATCATATAGTATCACCAGCTCTGCTCTTGGTGTGTCAGTCGCAACGCTGACAGCAACTTCAACCTTATCTGACCTAACTTAACGTCATGTTAAATGAAAACAACTGGTGACGATTAGTACTAATCAGTACTGTCAGTCTTTGAAATTAGTCCACAAATAGCATGGTAGGCTTCGTTACAACCTAAGCAATAGTGGATTAACTTTACAATAAAAAAGTAAAGCTTTCACATCGATCAACTTTCCAAAAATCACATTTTGTCGATAATGACAAAGTGTTAAGCTTAGATATTTGGTTTAATACCACATTAAGTTCGGATTACCATATCGAGCTGGCAGGGCCCTAGTGCTAACTTGGTGTTAAGACTTTTGTTTTAAACTCAGCGTTTTATTGATTTGGGCATTTTCATGAATGTAGACGCAGGTTAATAAACTATTTGAAGCAATTTATTAACTGTTATTGTCTAGACTTCAAGTCTTTTAGAGTGTAAAAATGTCTATGCACATATTTTATGTCATATACCTCATCACTGTGTGGTTAAAATTATAGTTACTACGATAAGAAACAACCATTCAAAAAATTGTCAAACAACTAACAAGTTGCCAGCAAGGTGGGACGGGAGCCATTTTACTAATTCAATGTTAAAAATAGCTCAAACGAATGTCCACACTCATTTAGGAACGATAAATACTCTTGTACTTCTAACTAAGTCATGTGACTACAAACATTTAACACCACTCCACATGAAATGGACATTAACTATATTGATCACTATGCTGTGAGTTTGCCCCATCTGCCCACACGTGTGCGCTTCTGGCAGAGATCTTCTTCTCGAGACGGCCATCTTTTAAAAGAACATAACATAAAGTTTAAGGCTGTAAGACAATCTCGATTAATTACTATTTTTGTCACCATTTTGACTCAGTCATGTTCTAAATATATATCTACCATTGCATAGGCAGTGTGTATATACACAACACGATGGAAACTGTAGACCAATAAGACATTTAAACCAGACTAATATCAAATTAAAGGGCTTCAAGTCTTTTAATTAGCACTTGTTACAGACAACTTGTCGATGATGATAAAGAATAAACGGATAAAGTAAGAAGGAAGACAAACTGATGTGAAACATATCACAGGCCCAAAGACGTACCTTGTGAAGTGAGAAAATAAGACTCAAACAAATAGTAACACCAAACACTTAATCAGCTACAACTTTGATTTATGTCAATACTTAATACATTGTAGTGTAAGATTTTTTTTTCTTTGATGATCATTAACCATCACTGCATATTTTTTTTATTATGAAGATTTGATAAAAAAAAACAACTATACGACACTCTTGACGACGAAATTAATCGACAAGCAAATTAAATACCAACAAAAAAAGGAACCAACTCTCAGACCATAAGATGTACCTATACGACATACATACAACATATTGAAGTTGTACTTTTTGAGGACCATTCAAACTGAAGGACAAAATGGGCAACACCATAATGAAACGTAACAACTGCCAACCGAAGGTGCTAATTAAAGATTTCGCAACGAATTCCATTTCTTTCGCTCGCCGCTGCAAGACCCAATAAAGTCTCTTCAAGTTCCAGCATTTATTTTACGGGAGAGCGAACGAAGCGACGCACGGAAACACTAACTAAAGCTTTAATTCTGATATGGTTATTGTCGGAGTTCGCAGAAAGACCGCACGGACCAAAAACAAACAAAACAGAGACACCCATCTCAAGATAACATGGAGTCCTTTGGATTTTAACAATAATTTCGTGTTGTGTCCCTTATGGCGTTTTTTTTTCTGCGTTCTGTAGCTTGGCTTTGGTTTTCGATTTGAACTTGTCTGGTGATGGTGGTCGACAGCCCACAAACAAATACACTTTATGATCTTTGCAATTTTGGCGCAGTACCTACTGCGATGGGTGTTATTGAATAAAATTGAGATACTTACCTCTCTTCCTTTCTATGGGTATATACATCTCCTGGCAATACATGGCAAGATATATGTACTGCGCATTTTCCACATATCGAACTACGGAATTGTATGAGTTGCTAATTATGAGCTTGTAATAGACCAGGATCAAATCGCAAATACCTAAATGAAATTGGACGTGCGTCCTTACCATGGTAATTTCATAATCTGAATTGGCTGACACTAAGTTGGAAAAAATGATATCGATGAAATGATACAAATTTTGAATTATTGCTTGAATTGTTAGAGATTTGGATTAAGAATATTAAATGGAAAGAGTCAAGGAGAACCAAATACGGAAACCCAGTTTTATTGGGGGCGAATGGAGTAACCACTTTGGAGATTTAGAAGTATATATAACATGAACCCTTTTGGGATGAGATACCAATTGTTGTATCTCTTACTCAAGCAGATATGGTCATTGACCCAATTACAAACGTGGCACTACTACCTAAGATAAATTTGGAATAGCAGAAAAGGGCACACCTATAAAGTGAAATAAGATGCAGTCCTAAAAATCACAATGTCAGAAATGCTAGTTTGGCGAGGGACGTTTCCTACAGGTGCCTGAAGCTTTCCGCAAGTTTAGTACCAGCTGGATAAGAGGATGTCGCGGCAAAATTTGTCGCGACAAGCTTGACCCTCGTTTAACAGCTCTTCTTCCACTTTACTAAGAGATAGCGGGACGGCCATCTGTTCTTTCTCTCAGTACTGTGGAAGAAAACAAAATGGATGAATGTGGCGAATTTAGCCAAATCGAAGTGTTACCTATCTGGCATTTATGAACGAGAATTTATATTATCATTATTGAAAACTAGATGTCACTCCGGGTAGAGAATGGCCAACGGCCCAGCCTAATTTTTCAACGTTTTTATTTTATATTTTATAATTATTAATTGATTAACTTATTTTCGTCTGTAAAAAGGACTATTTATGTTGGTTCCCACCTACTTAAACAGTCAAACACGATAGGTAGGACTTATAAGATTTAGGCTCTTTCACACTGGGTTAGTTCATATTTGCATTTTAAATTTCGCTTTAGAGATTTCCTTTCTTTTTCCGACGGGCTTCGCGTTTTAGTTTTTTTTTAGTTTTAGAAAATAAGTTTCATGATTTTTCTTGTGGTTAAAATTTTGTTTTCAAGGAACAGGATGTACGAGGCTGAATGCAGTTCTGGAACTGACGTAACCCGGAAGTGCATGCAGTGCGGCGAGTTCCAAGATGACTTGCATTTATTAGGGAGAAAAGGTTGTGAGTAAGCAGGATGGCGAGACTTCCACACGTCGGTACTACTCTGCAACTTTACGCTGAGTGACCAGTGGTGACGCGATTGAAAGGCCGCTGCTCCGGATTGGCTGAAAACAACAGAGACTGGAATGGTAAGAAGTGTTCGCTCAGGATAATGATCCTAGCGAACTCACTTTTATGAAGATCTTAATTGTGAGAACAAGTAGAGGAAAGCCAAATTTTAAGAGACAAGGAAAAATCAGGGAAATTTATAAAGGATTCGTGTCGAGGAATTTTGGATAGACAAAGGAAAAACAAAATAGAAGGCAAAGGCGAGGAAGGGGAAAATTTGAGTTAGAGGAGGGAAATTTGGAGGGAATACAAAAAAAAGCAAAGTACAAAACCTTTACCAGAAAATAATTATATATATATATCGGATTGATATATATATATATATATGTATAGTTATATTACCATTATTATGTGTTACGAAAATCGCGTTTGCCTGTAGGGTTTACTTATCGTATAAAAAGATTAAAATATTAATCATTAATTAGCTTCAATTATTCGCAAAATTGTGCCTTATTCGGGAACCAGAACTTAACGGTCCATCTCTTGTCTTTTTTTGCTAAGATATTTCTTTTCATTGTAATTTCGTTTCGAAAAGATCCTTTGTTTTAAACCTCTTTAAAAGGTTTCCCAAGCAATAAAAATTCAAAAAACATAATTTGATTATTCTTCGTAGTCAAATTCATTGGCTGTATTTTTTCCTACATCGTTGTATTCCGCTCCATAAGGTTTGCAATTTCCTTAAATTGCAAAAAAAAAATTACTGGCGCCCTTTTCTATTTCACAGGGGCCTGGAAACCATCAAGTTTATTTTGATTAAGTGAAAAATTAATTCATGCAAAAAAAATTGATCGATCAATTAACAAAAAATTCGAACCTTCCCTCACCCAGCTCGTCGGGGTGGCAGCACTCTTTTTGATTGCTTTTGTTACACTTTTTCTTATTCGCTGCCTTGCCTTGACATTTCCGAATTGTCAACCTTTAAATCGAACTATTAGATAAACGTGATCCGCGGCAATAAATTTCAATTCCTTTCGTTCAATAAAATTAAAGTTCATAAAATTATAAACTAATAGTTCCAATCGGTTCGCGAGTGGCTTGAGAAAAGAGAGGTGTAACAAGGATTATTCGTAGATATAAGACCATATGTTCAGAAATGAAGAAAACATAAGCTAACTGGAGCTATGATTTCTTCGGACTTTAAAACTTATCTCGGGATTTATGGTGTATTGTAAAAAATACATCGTCTGTACGAATTTCAGTCCTCAAATTTTGAGAAACCATTTTGAGCAACTTTTGAATCCAACATCAAACGATATTTTAAAATTCCATTACGATTCACCTGGGTTTTATGATCCTTGCTTGGGTTCACCACTCACGGAACAAGCGTTTTTCTTTCAGTTGCTAATAGACTCAAAAATGTCAAGGGAACTGGATCAGATGGAATACCTAGAAGCTTATACGTATAGAACGAATAATCTAATTCGATCGCTGATTGGTTTGGTGAACAAAGTCTTGAGAGACAGGTTGATGTCAGATCAGTTTCAGGGAATTCCAATTGTCCAATTGTCTGGGTTTCCTTTAGACTATGCATGAAATATTTATCTTCTTTTAATCTGGCTGTAATCTACAAAGCCTGCATTCGTCTAAAGCTTAATTAAAATTGTCATATCTTGGCAGGTGCTCCTATAACTCATTTAAATCTCTTGGACAGAATCCAAAAAAGAGCTTTAAAAATGATAGTTGATAAAACAGTAACTGGAAAAATTGCACGCCTCGAACATCGTCTAAATGTGTCATGCATTTCCTTGTTCTATCGGTGTTTTTATAGACAATATTTTAGTGAAATAGCCAGATGCATTCCTACCCTCAAGCTATTCAACCGTAATACTCGTGCTTTTAGGAATGCTCATCAGTTTACCCTTGATCCCAACTTCGGACGTACTATAAACTAAAGAGATTATTTCTTTAACCGCACCACCCAAATGTGAAAATTTTTATCCGGGCGAATTTTTCCCTCCTATTGCGATATACAAACATTTAAAACCAATGTGCATCGGTATCCTGTGTCTAGTCCTATCCCATTTACCTAATCGTTCAAACTGTATTTCAACATTTTAAGGGTATAGTCATAACACATTGTGTGTGCGCAAAATTAAAAAAAAGAAAAAGATTTTGATCATTTTTGAAGTGAAAAAGCAAGTTATGAGAGTAATATGTAGCTACATAATATACATTGAACCCAGCTATATAAATATATGTAGTTATAATGATAATGAAGGGTTATGTGCATATACATAACTCTATAATTTAGTTGCAATATTCATACATAAAATTCATGTGATTTTTAAAGGTACATAATGTTATGACGGTGTACATTATATATTCTGTGAAGTACGCAAGAATACGTAAAAAGGAAATATAATAAGTTAGAAATAAGTGGATAATAATTAATTGAAGAAAACGCAAACAATATGTTTATATTATTTTTGTTTTTGTTTTAGTGGACTGTGTGGATTTAAAGCCAATTGAATGAATTTGTGACCTTTAGTCCAAAATGCGTTTCGCCCAGGTACTACAGCTGGGCTCATCAGTTAGATGCTGTAGTACCTTTCTAAGACGCATTAAAGTCGGTAAACATCGATCAAAAAATAATGCGTCTTAGAAAGGTACTACGGCATCTAACTGATGAGCCCAGCTGTAGTACCTGGGCGAAACGCATTTTGGACTAAGTGGATAATACACATAATAAAATGTTTTTATAATGCTTAGTTGTTCTAGTTTGGGATAAGCTAATGATGCCATTTGAATTTCTGGAGAAATAAGAATATATCAAAAAAAATTCAAAATTTGAAAAAATTGAAACGCCATTTTGAAACTAATATTAATATACATAAAAACTTCAAGTTTCAAAAAAACTTCAGTGACTGGTTTTTGAAAAATAAAAAAAATGATGTACCCAAAATAAAATATTTTTATACTTAAACGTGGACTGTACTAATATAAAATCTAACAAATTTTTTTATAGAAGTTCTTGGAGCCGTTTTCATGAAATTTGTTTTAACGGATTTTTTAATACTACTGTCTTTTTTTTATTTTAGGAATATAGGTTTTTAACTATTCAATATAATGCCAAAAAACACGAAATACAAGTTTCGAAAAAAAACCCATTAGGTCGAAAAATTTTGGCTGATATTTGTGTTTAAACTTTTTAGGAGCGTCTGCGTAAAAATTTTGAAAAAAATCAAATCAACGGTTTTTCAGAAACCCGAAAACCAAAAAAATGGTACTACAAGAGGTACCAAAAATAACCATTTAAAAAAAAATATTACCAAAATGGGAAATGGAAAAGCCCTTCATTAATGAAATTATTTTTACTTGCAATTATAGGTAATAGAAGGCAAGTTATGCAGTCGTCGAAATAAAGTTTTGAGATAACAATCGAACATCATGACATTACGATGATAGCGAAGACGAAAAAAAGATGGTCTAAAAATTCTGTCCGCCTATCAGTCTGTCAGTCTGACTAAGGCTATTATACTGCGTACTAATATTTTTAATTAATATTTTTTCTTATTTTTAAGCATTTTTAAGCAAAAAATTTAAAAAAATTATATTTTGAAAACTGCTCATTAAATTTTTTTTCAAAAATAATATTTTTAATATATTTGCTAAATGCCTATGAATTGGCGTTTTTGATTTTTTTTCAAAAAGTTTAAATAATAAGTTTTTTTCTCAAAAACCGCTTAACAGATTTTTATTTTTTTTCTCATAAATACAAATTTATCCAAGAAATAAAATGGCGTACTTTTTTTTTAGCTCAAATTATTTTAAGTATTTATTTCAGAATTTTGAATTATTTTTCTTGATTTTAATAATAAATAAAGTAACAAAAGACTTTAAATATATATTTATATTTTAAATAGAAATCTTTTGCATACGATGTGATCGAACATAAGAGCAAGTTCCTGCGATCCAGTCGTGCATTTTATTTTTATAAAAATCGTTGAAGCCGTTTTTGACAAAATACGATTTTTCTTTTTTGGGAAAAAAAATATATGGCAGGTAGATATCGTTATTTTTCCTCTTAAAAAAATGAAAAAAATGTGTGGGCGTATTAACGAAAAAAACAATATATACCAAATCAATCCAACTATTTAGGCTGTAGTCTCGAAGACACACAGACAGACATACGGAATTGCGAAATCCACTTTTTGGTGTTTTCTGTGATCGTTATGTCAGGTTTGATTGTGGTAGAAATTTTTTTTTACGAATCCATAACTTGCCTTATAGTTCCTATAATCGCAAGTAAAATTAATGTAAAAACGATTTTAAGAATATATTAGCTGTTTCCACTAAGAATCTTGTACATACGATATGTTCGAGCACAAGCCCAAGTACGTGAGTTCCAGTTGTGCATTTTATTCACTAGGACCAATAGCTACTCTCTTTAATCAGTTACTCAGTTTGATAGATAAAAATAAAATGCACGACTAGCAGCTTCTTGCTCTTGGATGACATCGTAATCGTATGCACAAGACTCTTAGTAGCAAAGGCTAAATAAATATATTTTTATCGATTGTTACTTAATTTTGTATGTACATTTTTTTTTTTTAATTTTTTTTCTAAAAATAATTGGTATGGCAATTTTATATATTTAATAATATAGAATCAAAAAAACTACTATCGTTTTCGAAATATTGAATTTTCAACAAAATAAACAAATATTTTTCGAAAATGTTGGTAAGTACCCAAGTAACATCGTTACAGCTATTAGATGCAAAACTGTTCTTCTGCAGCTCCAAGCAAGTGAAATTGAAAGCTATGGCTTTATAGGGTATAATTTCACAGCTCTATAGTGAAGTTGAAGAGCACTGTCAGCTCGTTCAACGTTTAGTTATTCAAACTAGCTCCATAATACCTTTTATGCGATCTATGAACGAGTTTCTTGAATTTCCCTAATCTAAAGGGCCGTTGTGCAGCTTTTAACTACACAAATGCAATAACAGTGGCGATAAGAGTTCTAAACAGTAGCTTTAGCTTTAGAAGTAAAATTATAACGCATGCGCATTTCGAAATGTCAAAATATAGCATTAAAAGACCAACTTCAAATCGGTTGTTGAGCTGAGTATTAATATCTTGACACATTCTTCTCAGGAACTCATATTATAATAGAGTGTTGCCCAAAATAAATACAAAATATTTAAATTATCAAGAAAAACAAATTTATTATTTTAAATAAGAAATAAATGAATGTAGGTTACTATTCAATGTTTAGTATAAGTTAGCCATGTTCAGATTGGAACTGTAAATTTACTCTGTTAAACACTGCGGATGAAATTTAATAATTTGTTGTTTTGCATAGCACTACTTTAATTCCCTTAGAGAATATATAGATGTGTTTACACATTAAGGATGCCAATTTTCTATATACAGTGAATCGAGCAGCTTTATTAAAAAAAAAGTTTTAAACCTCTTATCTTTAAAAATTGCAACTTAGGCTTTAAATACACTTCAGGAAATATTCTTTAAAAAAAATTTCTATTTGTTTTGTTATTTGCTTTCCTTGACTTTTAATTCCTGAAGCACCCTATATTATAACAATAACATGAAGTTAACAAGACGAAAATGCCATCTTTTTGGAACTAGCTCTAGAGAATGTACAATGAATTTTAAAGCGACATAAGAGCTCTATATCACCAGGGGGTCAATTCCCGATCTGTGAAATTATGCAGTGATAAAAAAATATCATTTCAGTTTTCACAGAGGTTTATCATTTTCCAACTTCACGCACACGCCTATTGCGATTCTAGAACTCATTGTGATAAAATTTGTACTAAAAAGTACTAAATGATAAATTCTGTCATTTCTGATTAGATTTTTTGTTGGGAAAGGTAAATATTTCATTTCAGTTTCTAAATTTGCTTAAGAATAATGTCCGGAATAATAATTCGTTTAATAAATTAATAAAAGGCGTCGTACTGCACAATTGTGGGTTTTATATAATATTCAATAGTATTTCTGTTTTGAGTAAGATTTATTATTTTTTTTATGTGAGGATATTGAGGCTTTCCCTTCGAGATGGGCAGAATCTATTCGAAGTTACAAATAGGAGCACTTTATTGAACTTCATAGATTCCCAAAACATTTATGCATGGATTTAATACGCGAATTGAGAGCATTCTTGAAAAACACTCAACTTATAAGTGCCATTTAAATATGGTTAAGTTCTCTGCATTTTTTTGCAATGGGTAGTTTCCAACGATCTGTCGCGGGAATGAGCACCGTCGTCGCGTCGGCTGTTGTGAATCTCTTGATTTAACAATTTCGTTATTTACTCGAATACACACAAATATAACTTATAACCAAAATATATTTGTGTATAAATATAATGGTTGCTTACTTGTCATGTGCCAAATCCTGTTTTTCTTCTTAATATTCCATTAAACATTTTCTTCACAAAACAATTGACTGTGATAAAAAAATTATCATATGAAAAATGTTTGGCATTTAACTTCACTTTTTCACGAATCGAGAATCGAATTAGACTTGAAAACGTGATAAAATTTATCACTTCACTTCTTCACAGATCGGGAATTGACCCTCTGTAATGAATATTGAAGCTCCAGAACAGATAGTATTGCAGCTTAATTGGAAGAAACGTCTTGCCTGACAGTAAAAATGGCGACGAGATATAAAATTAATTCAATTATTCTTTTTTTTTTCATTTTAAAAAAGAATCATCTTCGGAGCGTAATTAAAGAAATTATTATTATTTTTCAAAAATAATTTTATTTCAGCTCTGGAAAATTAATTTTTAAATATTTTTATTAGCTATCTATTTTTTAAAATTATTTTTGATGACCTAATACACAGAATTATGTAGGCGCGCTGTAATTTAACGAAGTATGGTCACTACATTACTGAAAATATTAAACGCGCACTTGAAATTCACTATCAAACAATCGAAAATCTTAATTTCTTTTCTTATTTATTTGCATAAAGATATTTTTTAATTTGGTTATTGTCATCTTCCTTATTTCTATTTAACATACAATGAAACGATTCATTCATACTTATTTTATAATACACAAACCAATACAAACAATAATAATATGTCGAAAGTGGTGTTTTAATAGTTTGAAACCCATGTAATACAGAGCTTCAAGTCACTTTTGCCACTGATAACAGGCTAAAAAAGAGCAAAAAAGAGCTCTCAAACTCAATGAATTAGCTACATGGGAGCTTGATTTTTGCTCTAAATCCACATATAGAGCTCCTTGTTAAATAAACAGCTTTAATATTTAGCTCTTGAAGAACTATAAATGCTTTTATACAGCTAAGAATGTTTCTTGGGTAGTTTTATTTACAATTAAAAGGACCTTATATAGAAAAATGTTGATCAAAATCCGTCGAGCCGTTTATGAGTCCAGAATAAAAAAAAAATTATTTTATGGAAGGTATTTTACCAGTTTTATTATTTGATGAATTTTAATTTAATTTATTTTATGCAGATTATGAAGATAAGAATTTCAAAATTTTCAAAATACATTTTTTAATTAAAACAACATCACTTTTCTTAAAGGCTTTTTAAACACCATCCGATTTAGAGAATTGTTTTCGATAACAATATATGCCATCTTAAAGTAAGCAATTGCTCACAAAAATGTCAAATTATTTTAGTAATTTATAAACCAAGAAAAAAAAGTCTGTATTATGGCAAGTAGTTTTTGCTATTTAATTTTATTTCATGTAAACAAAGGACATCTTCGGAGAACTAACGACGAACAATATTTCAGAAAAAAAAAACGATATTTCGATTCAAATTATGGATACAAAATTTTACGCCGGAAAAAGACTAAGAGCCCGGAAATTCTCGTATAATTGACTACAACAAGAAACTAATATGGGTTAACACTTTAAAATATCTAAAAAAGTTTTCTAAAAAAAAAGGAACTACTGTCGACATGTACCTACCAACGCCGCCGTTTCCAACCATATCTTTAATGAAAAGCTTACAAAACGCTAATTATACAAATTAAGAACACTTACCGCCATTAAAGGACTTGGCGCCTACTTGCAAGACTGTAGTTCCCGATGGAAAATTCTCAGAGATGTTAGCATAATAGACAGAATCCAGAAAACGCGGAGGATTGCTTGTTGTGCCTTGGATGAGTATCTGTAAATTCAAATGCGATTGCTTGGACTGCGGACTTCCATGATCACTGGCGCTGATCACCAAATTAAATTTATTGTTCGCCTTGTGACCGCCATTACTGATGGCACTACTGCGGCTGTGTTCGTGTATAAAACGATTGCCATAGATGCCATTGGCATCGTCATTGCCAATCATCTGCGGTAGGCTCTTTGCCAATTCGATGAAACCAGTCTTCGAATCGATCCTAAAGCGTCCATCTTCATTACCGCTAAGTATTGTATAGGTGATGTGTCCATTATCGCCCGCATCCTTATCAGTCGCCACAACGTGTGCCACTAATTGACCGACTTGTGTTGCGTCACTCAGTTCTATGATTGTGGTGTCGCTATCTCCGGCCGGTGACACAAAAACTGGACCGTTATCGTTGGCGTCCTCGACGAGGATGCGAGCCGTTACCGTCGTGTGCAGACGTTCGCTGGCATTCGATGATTGGTCGAGAGCTTGTACAATTAGAATGTACTCGCTGATTGTTTCGTAATCAAGTGCAGCTTGTAAGGTCAGAGCACCGGTAAGTGGGTCCACAGAGAATAGTGATTGTTTTTGTAGTTGCGGTTGCTGTTGTTCATTCTGATTTTGCTGCTGTTCCTGCTGGTTAGTAGCGTCCACGCCGTCGGGGCTCTGGCGCAGCAACTTGTATTGCAGTTCACCGTTGGTGCCGGTATCTGCGTCGGTGGCGGTAAAGTTGTAGATTATCACTCCAATAGCGGTGCTCTCACTGACGTAGATCATTATTGGATCTTCGGCCCACTTAGGTGGATTGTCATTCACATCGGCGATCTCGACTTTAACTGTGATTGCGCTGCTCTGCGGATTGTTGGAGGCGGTGTTGTCCAATGCGCGGATCTCCAATCGATATTCGGATTGCTGTTCGCGATCTAGTCGACGGGCAACGACAAGGAATCCGGTTTGGCGGTCCATGTCGAAGGCACCCTCGATGGTGTCTTTGGTGAGTGACGTCAGAGTGTAAGTTATATGAAGTCCTGGTTCGGCGATCATGTTTTGGGTGTCACTTCGTTCGGAGGGGCCAACCGAGCCGACAACGTGACCCACTGGCACATCCTCACGGACCTATATGAAAAAAAAATAAATAAGAAATCAGATGAAGATTAGAGATGAGTCATTGTGGTGCCTATAGTGATGTGCAAAATTCAAACAAAAAAATATGGGGACAAATTCAAAAAATATAAATTTTGTTTTCAGTCTCTGTGACTGCAGCACGTACGGGACTTATTTAATTTTTTTTCCTTTTTCTTTTTTGACTTTGAGGTTCTTTAACGAGCTACCATTCTTTTGTGGAGTTATGATAATTTTAATGGTGATTTTATCTTTTTGAAGCAGCAGCAGTCAACAGGAGCACAATGTGGGGGTTTGGTTGTTTTTTTTTTTTTATTTTTTTTTGGGACAGACTCTTGGCAGAATTAATCTCTTAGTCGTTGAGAGACGACCGCTGACGACAACGTCGACAACGAGAACAAAAACAACTAAAACGACGTCGCTTACATTGTCGGCGGCGCGGCGGCTATGTCTTTACACAAATACCAAAGAGACATGAGGATGAGGTTTTGCATATTAAATACAGAAACGGATTTGCTGTCCACTTTGCCAAGAAGGAACATAATTTTTTGTTCTGTCTCAGAAAAAAAGGACAAGCTTTTGGAATAAGGAGTAAAAGTCTGGATGCGAATGGTATTTATTTTCCTGTTTTTTATATTTTGGCAGGCTGCGGCATACTTGATTTTTGTGCTACGCCAGGATTTTTCATACTGTGACGAGTAATTGGGTTTTTTTTTGGTGAAAATTTAGTTTTTATCTGACGTTTTGGAGTTTATATTTTGAAGCAATAAATAAGTTATTATTATTCTTATAAGCAGTGGCAGTATAAAAAATGTGTAATTTCAAGTTGACGAATTTTATGCAAATAAGGACGATTGGAATTTTATGTTAAAGTTCATGTTTTGAATAAAATTAGCTTGGAAGATACTTATGAAATGTAAAACTGATTTATGTATCCGCAAAGTGCAACCGGTTCAATAATTGGTGGAGTGTTGCGTTAGAAGAGATTGAGCAGTTTAAATGTATTATAATTAAAAAAGAAAGAAAAAATGGAAATAAGAATGCGTTACATGAGGCTTTCCAACAAGACACTTGACAGAAAGTCTGTACCCATCCCTGTAACCAGATGGATTATAGAACTGATGGAGTCTAAGATAACAGGGGCAAGCTCGGGAACATAGTTTTATAGAATTTCATCACAAAAAAAAGGATATGATATCAAGTGGTATACCTGATGGCTATGAAGGGACCAGGGCAGGTATCTCTTAACCTAGAATCGAAGTTTGCCTATCGATAAAAAGGGTGAGTCAACTGGCATTTTTCCGCGAGGAAGTAAAAGCTATATGGAAATATGCAGAATGAAATCTAGGAATAAATACTCACAACCAAAACATTGCCATCATGTCAGATAGTTCATCTGTACTAATAGCTCTAAGCTCTCATCACATCCGTTCAAACATTATTTGCTGGTGTTTCCATCACTTCTTTGCACCAAAGAAGGAAAATCATAGTTGTCTAAGACTTTGAAGAGGAACTTTGGAGCAATGACAATTGAAAACATAAAAGAAAGTCTTTTGAAAAAAAAAATCGTACGAGAGTATCTATATAGTCATCTTTTTATATGCAATACTCTCTTCTTAACTATGGCTTAGCTGAATTTAATTGTAATGCACTTCCAGGGCTTAACTCTTACCCTGTATATAGGAACAATTTCTAAGGTAAGAGTGAAATTGACTTCGTTTTATCGAAAAAGATTCATATGGTCGGAAGTTTACATCAGGGTTTTATTTAGCAGCAAGAATGTATAAGAATTGAGGAAATAATAAAAATTCTAAAGGCAACAGTCAAGTTGGGAAACTTGCTAAACTTCTTTGTTCTGTAATCAAGACGAAAACTCCAGTTCAAAAAAAAAAAAAAAAACAAAAAAAAATATCGGAAATATCATTCCTTAGTCTTGGACACATAATGACCACAGTGGGCCATAACTTATTTTGAGAACTAATAAACTGTTCGAGAAATCGGGTTTGTAATGCAATTAATTACTACATAAAAGGCTTGACTAAACTATTTATGATGTTGGTCATACAGCAAAATTATGCGAAGATTAAATGAAAGGACGTGACTCGGGACTAGCGAGGAATATTTAACATTTTTAATGGCGAACAACTGTTATAAAATTCATAACAATTAGATTTTCTATAGTGTCTCCTAAATGGAAAAAACGTATAAGGGCAGGCGAGTGTATAGCGCAAAAGAAACTGTTTTATTGAAAATAAAAAATGCACGACTGGATCGTACAAACTTGTTCTTGTATAGCTAATGACTTTGTAGCTAAACATTGACGATGCTATTATAAGTAGGTATTCGCTATAGTTATCATTTTGTAGGTTTAAAGTCGATTTAGGTAAGTTTGCCTTTGTTCTTAGTATAATGAATTGGAGTAATCAATAAATAGTTTGGTACATACCTAAGATTGAAGCTGTTATAGATTTTAACTGTGTGAACTATGAAGTTATTACCTATATGCATAGATTGATACAATCATTTATTTTATTCGAAAAAATACTTGGTTGTACATTTGAAAATGCAATATAATAATTATATCGAATAAATGTTCGAAAATTATTTTAAATTTTAAGCAGCCTTTGCTTAAAGAAAGAACACACAAATTTGCTTATAAAAATTCTTGTAGGTGTTTTAGGGACAAGCAAATTTCTTAACGATTCCCTAACTTTGCGTGTACCAGGTTATTTGCTTTAAGGAAATATTTTTTTTTTTGACTTTCCAAGACAATGTCAACAAAACTACTAAGTACAAAGTTTCGAAGAAATACGCTAAGTCGTTTTTGAAATATTGAGTTCTCAAAATAAAAATATGTATAATACCTTAAAATAATTTAGGAGCTTATTCATACAAAAATTTTAAAAAAATCAAATGAAGGTATTTTCATAAAATAGCTAGATAACAAACAAAAATAGGTCTACTAGAGGTGCCAAAAATAGCTATTTTCCAACAAAACCAAAACCCCAAACAGTGCCGTTTCCCTTAATTTATGAACTGATTTTTTCTTATAAGAATCGTTGGACCCGTTTTTGAGAAAAATAAGATTAACTTTTGTTAAGACTTTTGTGTAGATTGGCGAACACAAAGATATAGAGGTGAGACCCACTTTTTCTTGTCTTCAATATCGTAATGTCAAGTTTGATAAAATTCTCGGATTTGATTTTGTTCTGAATTCTATAATATATATATGCCATCGAAATAATTAAACATTAAAGAAAACAATATTGTTCCAATTAAGAAATTATCCATAAAAATGGGCTAGCGTATTATGTACAAGAGCACCACAGAGCGAATAATTTCTTAGGATTCAATAATTACATTGGCATCTTAAATGGTTTTTTATGCACGCTAACGAAAGCCAGCATACTTAAAAAAATTCTGTTAACGATATAAATGGTCCAGCTCAGTCGACCGAGATCATTCCGAGCAATTGTAGAACGACCAACGTTGAACGATATATTCAACAAACTATGGGTCAATATGATTGCTATATGTTAGGAATATGTTATGCAAAAGTTATTTATTTTTAAGAAATATACAAATCTGATCAATCTTAAAAAAGTAATTGAATAAAATGTAAGCAGACAAAAACAAAAGAGCTGTCGCAAGAACGTGAAAAGCAAAAACTTTGCCTACCTAAATTCCAAAATAATAAGAAATGAAAAAAATGTATGGGAATGTATTAGCGAACCATAATTTAAACTAGAAAAAGATAAAAAAAAGTACCTGTGTATAACAGTTATAACAGATTATGTTCTTCAAAAGCGTGAATGTGTAAGCGCTCTGCTAAAAAAAAAAACATATAAATGAATGGTCGAATTGTAACCTCCAGCAGTGGAAGACCCTAGAAGCACTGCGACCCATAAATTATAATTTTATAAGTAGGACAGTTATACATTATATTTTTATTAAAAAAATGTTAATAATCATCATCAGCTGGATAAAAGTAACCTTAGAAATTATTTGACAATTACCAAAAAAATGACATACTAGTACTCAAATCATAAATAAAATATCCTTAATAAATTTTAATGCCAATTATATTTTTAATCATAAAAACTTTATCAAACCAATTTTACATGCAAATCCAAACAAAAGAGTTGAATTGTCAAAATCGTCCTATCAAAATTTGTATAATTTCTTCCATCGGATACACCAATAATAAATAATACTCGTTGACAGCACAAACCACTTTGCATTCCACACCTGTCCATCATCATTGCCAAGCCAGAAAGAATCGCAAAGCAGACAGCAACAAAATAAAACAAAATTCTCCGATATCATCGGCCAAAGGAATTATAAAAAAAATGTGTAAGAAAAAAAAAACACAATTACATGTCACAAGACATGTTAATTTGCCAAATTTACTGACAGTATCACGCGTCGTCAAAAAAAAATTAAAACCTCAAACCTAAGCCGCGAAAAATTAAAATTATCATGGCATATACACAAAATTTAAATTGATGTAGTAATTCAGAGAATTTCAAGTGCCATCATCTTCATTTGGTATTCAGTCTTTTTTCATTTTTGTCGATGACAGTTTTGGGGACAGGTACTTAATTTTAATTCTTCGTATTTTTGTTTCACCCCCAAAAATGATGGCTGCGTGGAGTGCTTTGAGATAATAAATTCAAATGTGGAATTTTTAAGCTTCCAGTTGACAATGTAATTGGCTTTTCAAGTTAACATACATAACACAAGTTCACGGGTTGATATACGTGTTATACGCATTTTGACCCTTGAGGAACTTGAAAATGTTTCATCGCTCGACCATCAGAACCAGGACAGGTAGTCTGACAGAATAATGTTAGGAAATCATCCCACGCAACTTTAACGCTGTCGAAACAATAAACTCTCATATTCACAAGAAGTTACAAAATAAAACCGACTTAAAAAAGAAAAAGGAGAAAACTCAAAATCGTGTCTTTGCCGTTTGTCACGTGACGATACAAATCATCTCGACACTCTTCCTCCGCACTTAGAGTCCGACTCTGACTCGGTTGGAGGAGCAGAGCACCAGAACTGCTGACAAGACCATTCTGTAAGACAAAATCACGAATTCAAATAAGCCCCAACCAACAGCATCACCATACAAAGGTCAATTCCCGGAAAGAACAAGGTCAAAATGTACATGCATTAGGTCCGAACGACCAACCAACAAACTTACTTACACCAACGTGCCATCAGTTTTAGTAGTAAAATTTTACCACTTTTAGAAATGGAAGGCCGATCGGCGCATTCGAAGAAGAAGAATGTTTCTTGAGGTATGTATGTATGTATTGTAGGAAGGCAGATATAATATAGGTACTCACCCTAAAGACCAAACTGGAACTGGTAAACGTCGGCCGATTGTCATTCAAATCCAACACCTCGACACGCAACAAACGTACAGTCTGCTTCGGCGGCGCACCACCATCGGTAGCGGCCACCGCCAGCCGATAGATGCTGCGCTCCTCATGGTCCAATACGACACGAGTGCGAATTTGGCCCGAACTCGGATCGATCGAGAATAGCCCGTAGCCGTCTGAGTCACGACCCTTTAGTATCGTATAGGTGATCGATGCATTTTGGCCATTATCACGATCGATGGCACGAATTCGTACCACTTCGGTGCCGGGCGGCTGTTCCTCGCGAACACTGACCACATCCTCCTGCGGATCAACGATGTCCGGAGAATTGTCATTCACATCAGTCACCATGACTTTCACTGCAACGCGAGCGCTGCGGTATGGTGTGCCCTGATCACGGGCCTCAGCCACTAGATCGTAAAGGGAACGCGTTTCACGGTCCAGCGGCTCGCGGGTGATGATTTCGCCTGCAAATAAAAAGAACAGAACAAAAAAAAATAAGAGATTGTAAAAAAAACTATTCGGAACATCGTGTCGTTAGCGCAATGGAGAGCTTGATGGCTTGGCAGTAGCAACAGCAACTTGATGGCCAGGCATCCGCGATTGATTGATGTTGCGCGCAATCGGCCAGGTTAGCATTCGGAACTAGGTTAGTTCGTGCATTCATTCTACTTCTGCTGCTGCGCTCATTTTGCAGCAAGCAGAACCACTCCCTGTCGTCGCGTCGCGACGCTAGCCGTCGGCCGGTTCTCGTGGTCAGTCAGCTGATGGTGGAATCGAATGCAAATCAATGACCATCACCGGTCAAAATCGATTTATTTCTTCCTGATGTTTTACGGCCGTGTTTTGGTGGCCGTGCTTCCTGTTTGCTGTGTTTACTTCTCGTCAGATGTCAGTCGCAAAGATGTGTAGAAAAACTAACCGCGATCAGTCTGCCGGACCGCTATTGTGCATTTTTATGTTTAATTTAATTAAATCCGCAACTAATAAGCTCCGACATCGATATCTATATACTCGTGGCTGCTGCTGCTGCTACTACTACTACTGCTGTTAACTTACTCCATGTACCACTTAAGCTAGCACATTATTTGCATAAAATCTAAATATTCATCAAGGTTTGCTCTGCCACACTTGATTGAGGAAAGAGACGCCGAGAATTGACATTGCAACTCACCTGTAACTGGGTTAACCTGGAAGCTGGTGTTGCTCGGTATCAAGCTGTAGCGTATCGCTGCGTTTGCATCTAGATCCAAGTCGGTGGCAGCAACAGTGCCAACTATTGCACCGCGTCGCATATTCTCCTCGATGGCGAATTCATAGGTGTTGCGCAGAAATCGGGGATCATTATCATTGGCATCGAGTATATTGACAGTGACACGTGTTTTCGCATGAGCTGACGGTGTACCATTGTCACTGGCCATTACAGTGAGTTCGTAACGATCACGCGTTTCGCGGTCGAGTGTGCCACGCAAGTAGATCCAACCACTGTTCGGGAAAATTCCAAATAATTGATTTGGATCTGAACTTGCAGTTATGGGGGCATTTGTTACGCCTTGGATGGCCATCATCGCAAGTGTTCTTAGGCCACCGTTCGAGCCAAGGGGGATGGTGAGATTGGCTTTTGGTAGGGATTTTCTATCGTTGCCGCTAGAGTCAGTAAGGCGATAGGTGAGACGTGCATTGTTGCCTGTGTCAAGGTCGATTGCTGTAACTTGTAGTATCTGCAAGAAAACAAAACAAATATTATTAACAAATAGTAATGTATAGTGGACTTAAAGGAGTCAAATTTAACATAGAGAAAATTTAACTTTAATTAGACGGTCAAAGTAATATTAAAGTAAGGTGATATTTAAAGATTTACTAGCGAAACTATTTCTGTGGCTTAGAAGAAATTTAAGCAGAGAATTCAGAGGTATTATTTTGAAATAAAAATAAAAGTTTGTAATTGTCCTAAAGTTGCTACCTTTTTGATCATAAGAAAAACATAAGAAAACACTTCATCTTAGGTTACAACATTTCTCTTCCTTGATACCCCTTTGTCCTAATGGACCGGGATAGTGCCCTTTCCACTGTTTTCGAAAGGTCTTCTTCAACCACTTCAAAAGGTTTTCATATGTCCTTATAATCTGGTCTCTTCCCGAGATTATGGAAAACATCATTTTTTTAGCCTGTGCTTAAAAAAGGATCCTATGTCTCTTCTTTCCCCGCAATTTTTAATAATGATTAATGATTAGTGTAGAAAGTATCTTCCTCAATAACATGCAGGTAGCATTCGTGATATAGCTCACAGAACAGGGGGTCAATTCCCGATCTGTGAATTTGTGAAATGAAACAAAATATCATTTCAGTTTTCACAGAGATTAATCATTTTCCAACTTGACACACGCCTTATGCGATTCTCGAACTCATTGTGATAAAGGTTGTACTAAAAAGTACTCAATGATAATTTCTCAGTCTCAGCCTCAGACTCAGACATCAGTTGGTCGGTGTGTTGCTATGTGTAGTTTCCTACGAGGGATGAATTTCCAGCGATAAATGCGAAATTTTATCAACAATTTCATACAAAATAAATAAATGATACAACAACAAACTTTGATATACTATTTTTTATTTCTTTAAGTAATTTGTCCACAGCTTTTTTTTTCGGTTTGTACTCTTCGTCACAGAACAAATTGATTCTGATAATAAAATCTTCATATGAATTTTTTTTTTGACAATTAACTTCACTTTTTCACGTATCGAAAGCGTGATAAAATTTATCACTTCACAGCTTCACAGATCGAGAACAGGGACCTTAATTTTTCAAATGTTACTGGACTTTTCATGTTTTATTTCAAACACATTTGATACAGTTTGTCATGAAGTAAATGCGTGGATTTTGTATTGACAAATTCCTTCTTCGATAGATTTAAAATTGTCTTCAGACGGCTCAAAACAAGTCGTATTAAAGTACATGCAATAAATATTGGTGTGCCACAGGGTTGCATTTTGTCTCCGAGTCTCTTTCTTATTTTGAGCAGCAATCTCTCATCTGGAACTCCCGATCCATTAATTCATGATCGGCGCGGCGCTTGAATTAATAAAACCAAACAGTTTTCAGTTCCCAGCCACCTTTGTTCGAATGATATGATGCTGATAAGGATGTAGGTGCTCTTCGATGAGGCAAGTTGCATTTTTGTTTATAATCAGCGCACACTCAAGGGGATTTCTGCTAACCATTATTTTGGCAAGACACCTTATGATCATTAGGAAAGTGAGAGAGGGTTTGATCAGAGGTATCGGTGCACATTGGTTTTGAAATCCTGAAGATTGCAATGACTGGCAAAGACAGAGTGTACGGCTAAAGAACGAATCTCTGGACGTGATTGTACGGCCGAAGTGGAGCTCGAGGGTATACTGATGAGCATTCCTGGAGGCGCGATTACTATGGTTGAATTGTTTGAGCGGATGAATGCAACTGGCTATTTCGCTTGGGCATAATCCGTTAAAAAACGGTAAAAATGGTGACAAAAGAAACTTTATGGTTTTATCAACAATCAATTTCAATGCTCTGCGTTCATTATTGTCCAAGAGACTTAATAAGTAAGTTACAGGGACACCATCGCAGAGGTGGACACACAAGCGGTGGTTGGAAATACATATACCGAGAATTTCGAGATGTTCAGTTTGTTGTTGCAAGGAAACACATGTATAGTGGCAGAGGTGATATAAATTATGCTTTAACGACAAGGCAGCATTGGCTTCTTGACGCACTTAATTCAACTCGATTTTTGATTCGCCATTTAACAATGCTGTCTTGTTCAGAGCGTATCATACATTGCCGTTGAACAACCACATCCGAAGAGCAGGGTTGTGGATCTAAAAACGAATATGAAAAGCTGGGGTACTATCGTCAGCAGAGCAATTAAGTGGATTAGAAGTTTCATACAAAAGATAATTAATAAAAATGAGAAAGAGTGTCGGAGACAGATCAGAGCCCTGGGGCACATCAGAATTTATTTTGTGGATTTCAGACTTGAACCCATCCAATACTACTTGTATTGAACAGTCAGCAAGGTAATTTCTAATCCAACGAAGGAAGAAAAAAGGACGTAAGTGCATTCTCTCACTTTAATTATTCAACCCCTATACTATGGCACTATTAAGAGTGCTTACCAAATTAAAAGTATAGATGTTCTTTCTTTATTGCCAAACTACACGAATGTATGATATTCTATCATTTTAGGTCTTCAGCTTTTTATAGCCAAATCAAGATCTTCTCTACTGGTTGGTTCAAATGGTTGTTCATTGTATTTAATCAAATGAAAAACTCTAGTATCGTAAGTATTGCAGATTTCAAAATATGTGGAATGAAGTAATAGAAGACTACTGAAAACTCCCTGAAAGTCTCTGAACCGACGAATAAATTGACTAACTATTAAAAAATTGCGAAATAAGTAATCCTTGACACAATTTGGGCAATTGCAAATTAAAACCTAAAAGAGAAAACACATCCGGGATGCTGCCTTAATTCCACAGACCTTATTGAGACTTCATAAGCTCCTAAAGCAGGCTAGAAGTTCTAACTTGTTTGTCGTAGGAGACTATTAGCTGTATCACATTAAATGGTTCTGATACTTGGAAGTTACGATAGAGGTATAGGAATGGATGTGGTGACGAATCATCCAAGAGTTTATATTGCCTCATAAATGGTGTGTCACTAGGGCTCCACGAACTGTTCCAATACCGAATTTCTTACATGGATAGTAGTTATTACAGCCCTAGGGAAATTTTGAGGAACTTTATGTGATATAATCCAAAGAAGGTTTAAAAATCAGAAGGAAATGGATTAAATATTAACCCTACAAAAAACGACGACTATACCGTTTACCAAGAAAACACTTCTACCACATATGAAACATTTTCGGGTAGCTGGCGAAGTAATCGAAATGAAGAGGGAGGTAAAATACCTAGGTATCACACTAGATAGTAAGCTCCTCTGGAACAAACATGAATAATCAACCATCGGGAAAGCCACAAAGTCCCTAATGATATGCAAGAGATTTGCAGGCAAATCTTATAAGGTTGCAAGCCGAACCGAACTATTAACAACTAGGACAACTCTAGAGAAGGTACAAATCCTCGTATGATTAGGCATAACTGGAGAAATGAGAACCTGCCCTACATCAGCTATGGAGGTTATCCTTCATCTCTTTCCTCTACACGAGGTTATATGAAGTGCTGCAAAGGGATCCATTATAAGATTTGCCAAAGAGGGAACTGGCACTGGAAAATGTATTGGTCTCAGGGAACGAGACTGCATTCAGAAGTCTTCAGTAACAGCCCTTATTGACATATATTGAAAATATAACTTCGAGAAAAACTTCCAAATGAAGTTAAGTAGCAAGAAAGAGTGGGTAGGAGCAATTGTTAACTACACTTTGAAACCAAAAACCAAGAACCAAACTTTATATACCGACCCGAACTTTAAATTATTTATTTCGCAGCTGATAAAGCTGGGCAGACTCGGGTGGGCTGGAAGAAGTCGTGTTCCTAGGTTAGCTGTGGCTTGGAGCCTATTTATGTGAAAAATAACGACTTGGAATTTTCAGCTCATTTGGAATAAGCTTCACTCACTTGGTCTGCTTTTCAGTTTCTATTCTTATTGATCTGATAATACCCAGTTGGGTTCTATAAAATTATAAAAGAAGGAATTTTCGAATCCTTCTTCAAAGCCCACCCATGCAACTATTCTTTTTCCCTGCTTCAAGACTCTTTTGAATTTCCATTTAACATTGTATCCTACTTATACTCCCGTCAGAAGTAAGTCCTAACACATATATTCCCACAATACATCATTTTCATTTGAAAGCTTTACCATTCCGTCATAGTCCCGTACACATTACCATCACACAAACTGCCATAAAGCAAAAAAAAAAATAAACTGAATTAAACATATATTCATATTTTCCACATTTCAAAATCTATAACAAAGGAAATTCTGAACAAAAAACCAGTTAACTGTTTGGTCGCTTCAATATCCTCACTCTCTTTTGAATGCCCCATTGAATGCCAACCTTACTCAGTTCAATAAAAAGAAAAATGTGCATACACAAGTTTCCAGAAGCCACTATACCAACCAATATAATAGCTTAGTACCAAAGAACTAGAAGTAGAAGCTGTAGAGGTTGATCTGCTTGGGAGCAGCTAGTCCATCAGCAATTGGGTGACCGTAAACGACGTATAAAACGATTTTTACTATTTACAAGCTCTTTTGTGGTTTAGTGCTACTCGAGGTTGCGTCATTATCATCATCGCCACATCATAATCATCTTCATCATCGTCATCATACCTATATCGTCTTCTCGCGCGCTCGCGTTCGAATGACTAATGAATGAGCTATACGCGCAGCACACTGGAATGGACATTCAAACTCGTAGTAAATTGTTTTATTCACCGAAAATGCATAAAAAATCCATCATTGCATGCGACCATTAAATTCCATAATACGAGCAGTGTGGGGTAATAGTTATGTTCCTCTCTTTAGTATTATATAAAATGAAGGGACGTCCATGGACTTTGCTAAAACTAAACTCCTTGTCGGCCATTTGACTTTTTGCCCTCGGAATATTCCCAACGGCTCTAACAGTGCACAGTACACTCATACAATTTCAGATCAGATTAATTTATTTTGACTGGTATTTGTGTTATTCATCGAAAGAATTTAGTCAGGGACGTAGATAGATGGGTTCTCTTTACTATTTTATTTATAGACGGAAATTATAGTTTTAACAATGCAAACCATTTTAGTTCCTTATTTATGAAATTCCATGGATGGTTAAAATAAAACAACAAAAAATAATTGGAGGGGTTTCCTATCCCAATTTAATTTCTGGCTTTCAGAGTATCTAATGCGATTCGTATTGAATGGTCCAAAAGGTTACTTCTACTCCAACGAAGAAGAGATTCGTTGATAGCAAATGCACGTATTTTCGATAAGAGAGCTTGATGCCAATTTATTGGAGGGGGTGCTTATACCTCCATTGAAAGGAATATTCCCAAAATTTAAAACAAATACAAGGGAATCATAAAACTAATTGACAATACCGTTAATCTGTCATATTTGGATATTGGCTATGAACAATTACAAAATTTTATACGAAAGAGGGTCTATTTTCCCCTTTAAAGTAGGCATGGAAATTTTAGAAAAATTCCTAAGATTGAAACTTTGACATTTTACTAATTCTGTTTTTTTTTATAGTCATAAAGGGTAGTAGGAACCCTTTTCGGGCCCTCTTTATAAATAGTTATTTCAGACATTTTCGTTTTAAGAGACATATTCTCTTAACCAAAAATTTTGGATGAAAATTATATTAAAAATATTATTTAAATAGAAGTTTAGTCCTCGTTATATCCCTATTTTTATTATATGATTTTTTTTTTCAAAAACCTGAAGGGTAGGTTAACTGCACCAACTTTTAGCATTGTAGTACAAAGTTTCATAAAAATCCTTGGGGCTGTTTTTAAGGAAATTTTTCTTTATGGAGAAACCAAAGTTAGAATTTCTTTTGAAGGAATCCAGATTAAGGGCTTCGCTAGCTGTATGAATCAAATGCGTGCATATTTCCGGGCTCAAGATTTCTGTATCATCGTTGCAATGTTAAATTTGATAACCGTTAAGATTTTTTACTTGCGATATAGGTACTATGGGGCAAGTTTTGCATTTGGAAAAAAATCGAACTCGATATTTTAATCAAACTTGACATTACGATTATAGAGAATACCAAAACAGTGGGTCCCGCAATTCTGTCTATCTGTCTTCAAACTTGGTACTTAGGCGTTTTAGGTGATTCTCTAAAATAGATTTTTGAATCGTTGTCTTAGACCCAAAAATTACGGTACTTGCCATACAAATTTTTCCACCATCTTAATTATCTCGATTTGGGTAAAAAAATGGTATGTTTACTATATTAGGTTTGGTCTACATTTTGGCCAAAATTGTGTTTCAGCATTGTTTTATTTTCGACTTTTTCATAAACAGCTCAACGGATTTCGATTAAAATTTTTATACAGCACGTTCTTCAAATTCTAAATAACACTGCATTTTAAATTTTTGGAAAAATAGTTTTTTTTTGTTTATTTTTGAAAAAAAAAAAAATTTTAGAAAATTGAATATTTCGAAAACGGGTGGACGATTTTTTCTGGAAATTTGGTTTTAAGTTTATAGTATTTTATGTTTACAATTGTCATTCCAATTTTTTTTTTGCAAAAATTTTAAGAATTTAGAAAATTATGTAAAAAACGACTTTAAAAATTTATATATGTATTTTGCCGTTTCTATTAAGAATCTTTTGCATACAATGTGAACTAACATAAGAGCCAGTATGTGCGATCCAGTCGTGCATTTTATTTTTTTAAACAATAATGTCGCGTGTCTTATCCCTCAAGCTCGCTCACCAGTGACGAATCCTTGTCACGAGGGAAATAATATTAAATGCACTACTGGATCGCATGTACTCGATCTTATGTTCGATCACATCGTACGCTAGAGATTCCTAGCAGATAAAGCTCAATATATTTTTGAAAAATGTTTAACTTGTTTTTTTTTGTATATAAACAACTTACTTAATTTTTCTATAAAAAAAATTAGGTGTGCCGATTAAAAATGTAAATTTTAGAGCATTAATTTTTAAAATATTCGAAATATAAAATTTTTTTCCAAAAATTTAACAAAATATTTGGTTCTAAAATTTTAAAAACCATTTGGTACTATTTAGAATTTGAAGGACCTCATAGTAAAATTTTTGATCGATCTGTATAGCCGTTAATAAAAATGTAGAAAATCAGTTAGTTATACCTGCGAAACTGCATACAATTTTTTTTTTATCAAAATCTTTATCAAAATCTTTATAGTCGTTAACAATTTGGCGCTCTATAACGTTGTATGGTGGTAAGTATACCATTTTTTTTTTGGGGCTAAGCAAATTCAATATCTCCTCTGGAAAATAATCAAGACGCTTAAGAACCAAGTTTGAAGAAATTCGCTAAAGCGGTTCAGGCTGTCGAGGTAAAGAGGTCTATTTTAATCAAAATCTCCAGTTCTACATTTTTTCAAAATGCCAAATTTTGTCCTATAGAAACTGAATCTGTATCGCAAGTGAATATGATTAAGTTTGCGATTTTTTACTTCTTGATTATAAAATTAAATTTGCAGAATTTGTAAACCAAATTTTCATTTTATTTGTATGTTTTCGGAAGTGCAGATTTTCTAAAAGTGATATATATATTGTTAAAACTTTTAAAGCATAATTATAAAATTAAAATTTAAGATCTAAGTTAAGAAAATTTACCTGCATATATTAGATTAGAAAATTAACAAATATTCATATTACAGAATTTTCTAAAATTTATTTTCAAAAAAAGTATAAAGAGAGTTTTAACCGTGGGAGTCTTTAATTATTTTTGATTTTGATGTTAAAACTTTGAAATACAGATTTTTTGAAAAAAAAATAATTTTTCAAAACAAAAATAAAAATATAAGAATATATATGAAAGTTACATCATTCCTGTGAATACAGCTTTCAAAATGAAAACTGAATATTTCGATGAAAACTTAATCTGTCACCTGATTGCGTAATAGTTCTATAATCACTGCTTTAGACTAGTGGTTCCTATATCGTAAGGATATTCATCACCAGTATCAGGGTTTATTAAACGTTTTTTTTTTTGGATTCGTCTGGACTCCTTACTTGGAGTTCATATATAGTCTTCAAGATATATCTGACAAAGCAAACTTGCTCTTAACCTTTCATTGCTTAATCCAGAGTGCCCCAGGGAAGTGATTTAGGACCTCTGCTTCTTATATTATCTTTCAGTGATGAAGAACACATGAATATAATTTTCGCCTTTTTTACGAAGACCTCCAAGGAAGGTGAGAATGAATCTATTTTGCTTAATTATTTTCATCGACTGTTTGAACATGTTCTCTAACTATTTTATAAAATTAATAGAAGTACAGTAAAAGGCTTAAGTTTGAAGGATCACATTGACTTACCGGATAAAATAAGTACACACAAATTTGTATGTCAATATAGATTCTAAGAAATCCCTGATGACGCTAGATGAGGCCTCAAGCCACCATTAACATTTTTATCAACTAAACTAGCTACAACCGGAAAGAGAAAGAGAAAAAAAAATAGATAGAAACTCGGTGCTCCGTGGTAGGTGAAGTAGGTAAGCTAAAATTCCGTTTAGACTGAGTATGACCGCTTGACTGGTTATTTTTTTGGTTGTTTTGTTGGCCAATGTGCAATGTGCATACCACATGCTTGTTTTTGGTCTCGGTTAACTTGGTTAATTTTTTGTTTGTCATTTTTCGTTGTCGTTGTGTTTTAACTGCTACTCCTACTCTCTGCATACCCCTAGGCCCAGGCTCTCAAAAAAAACTCCTCATGGCCATATTTCGTCCCATTTCTTCTGTCATCGGGGGACAGTATACAAACATACATATAGATTACCTCTGCCGCGGCTTAAGCGGTGGTAGGTATATGTAAATGAGTTACGAGCCTTTGATGGAGTTGTAACCACGATTTGTATAGGTAGTAGCTGTATGCATCAGCAGCCAGCAGCAGCATCAACCAAAACAGCACCATCAGAGAGATGAGAAGCTGCATTATGTGCCATTGCATAGTAGTAAACAAGCCAGGCGAGCGCGGGACAAAAACAAAACAACAATCATGTGAATCTAGGAAGCGCACTTCAACATACTTACATACAAACATACAAACATATATAAATATAAGCTTGCGGTTAGCCTTGATTGAAATAAGAGAACGAAAATATTGCAAAGACCATGTTTCGTCCTAGGCAAAAAAGGCCAAGTTGCAACTAACTAACATTGTGCATTCGATGTCGTCGTCGTTGAAGTTATCCAAGTTGGAGTTTACAGTCTTCGTCTTCCGCGTCTTCGTTGCTCGTGTATAACGACCTATAGTAATAGTTGACGTTTTTTTTTTTTTTTTTTTTGTTGTTCTTGAAAGTGTAACGGATTCAGCGGGAGCAACGGCGGATGTTGATATTAATGCCGCCGCTCAGGACACACAGTAACCTCTAAACGAATTTATGCAGAAATGCCCAACTCTGTTGCGGTAATCGGCCTTCTTTGCTTTCGCTATCTCTGTTTCACTCTGTCTTCTGCTGACTGGGTCTTTATTTCTTTTTTTTTTATTTTTTGCTCCATTTTGATGTTAAGTCATCTTGTATAAGTAGATGGTTGTTTTGTTTTTGTTTTGATGCCATGTATAATGCTTTGCCAAACATACTGTACGTAGCTACATTTTCATAGATAACTAAATACTGTCATAAAAGTAATGAAATGTAGAATGTCTGTCCGCGCGGTTTGGTAACATACTCTTGTGCAACGGGAACCGTTGGTTTGCTCAATGTATTCTATGCAACGGATGTGATCGCATTCAAATGCGCGCATGACTTCGTTTCTTATGTGATCCCTCATTGACCCTCATCCAAGAGAGTTTTTTTTTTTTTTTGTACTCGCTTAACTTTGGTATGTACTTGATTTGACTTTCTTGGTCAAAATGCAGGTTTGTTCCGACATATTTGCCAACCTCTACGTTGTATAGTAGACAGATAAAATTGTGTGGGGCTTAGGTATAGTTTTGGGGATAAATTGCAAACAGATTTACCATTTTAGGCATGCGAGAGAGCTTATGAAAAGTAGAAGTCGAGGTCATGCGATTAAGCCAAATTAGCAAAAGAACTTGAAATTAAAGTTGGTTTGGTCTGGTGAAATTATGGATGGTGGAAGAAATGAAAGGTTATAAGCAAAAGGAGAGCAAATTCATTTGGAAAAGCCTTATTTATAGTTATATGATTTTGACAGTTATGTTCTGTATAGTCATTTACTTCATAGAATGAAGCTAAGTTCAGACCTATCAAGATACCACCAGCACGTCGGTCATGAAGATCTAGGAGTTAATACGAGTAGTGTGGTACAGTACAACACGGATTAAAGAAACTCCGAAAATCCCTGAAATTTCTTTCTTATATCGGAGTTTTTCTTATATCGAAACATTGGAAAATTTCTTATATAAGAAACACGGATAAAAAAAAGAAAATTAAAAAAAAAAACGTGAACCTACAAAAATTCTTTAAAACGAAGTAAGCCATAGAAACTTTATATGCGCAAATGAATGTATGTTCATATAAAAACTTAATCTGTAATATTTTTAAAGATAAAAAGCTTTAATGTAACAAAGTAACAAACATGTACTCTTCTTCAGCAAGTACAAAAAATATAATAAATAGGAACATAAGCCTTCTTTTCAAATAAATAAAATTAAGCAAAATATTGTGAGCCTATGCAGTTAAGGTTAATTACATATCGCAAATGTCAGAATCACATTTGTTTACATTGTTGTATTTGTAAATTTGACTTTCTCTCCATAAAAAGATGTGAAATATAACAACAATGTGGTGTATTAAAACTACACACAGATGCAAAACTATCAGTTTCATAAAGGTAATAGCTTGTAGGCAAACACAAATAGCTGCCGAAATTTGTCATCCTTGTATTGCTCATCTGTGGTCGGAATATTCGCGGCTTTTCCATTTTTCAGCTGTCATTCCTTTGGAAAGTGGGAATTTTTAATGAAGGTCTTACCATAAAGATGCATATTGAAAAGGTTTTGTTAGATGTTTGACTGACAAAATATATTCCGTATAAGCGTACATTTTTGTTCTAAGAATTGATTTTGGTGTGTAAGAAAGGCTTTCTGATAAGAGTGTTTTTCTTATATGCGAGTTTCTTATAAATGATTAATCTCGGCACGGTGTTTCTCGTTGCGTTTCTTATAAACAAGTTTTTCTTTTATGAGTGTTTCCTTTTTCCGTAAAATACTGTATGATTGCTTTTTATCGTAGGCTGATGTACGTCGGGTGCAGAGTTTGAGAAAGTAGCAACTATTATTTTTTTTCATAATTCTGAATATTTGTATTTATTCATTAATTATCCATTTGGCGGTTTCAAAATTATAAGGCTGGAATTCGACATCTGTCAAATTAAGTTCTTAAACCAATTTTTTTTTTCAGTTGAAAATCTGACATTTACCAAAATGGATTGCTTAACTATCGCACAACCCATAAAATTGTTAGAACCTACTACAAAAATGGTGATTCTGCCACATGTCGTGCTTTAAAAGGAGATTATGGTTTACCTAATCGTCCAACTATGCCAGCAATTTGCAAAATTGTGAAGAAATTTGAAGAGACTTTATCGATTACAGATATTGTAAAGGATGTGCATTATCATTTCGCTCGTACCACTGAAAATATTGTGTGGATTCCTCGTCGTTCTCAGGAATTAGGACTATCTAACGGCACATTATGCCGTATTTTGCATTTGGATCTACACCTACATCCATATAAAGTCCAGCTCACACAACAACTGAAGCCAGCTGACCATTCACAACGTCGTAGATACGTCGAATGGGTGCTTGAACAACATGCGGTGGACGTCGATTTTTCGAACAAAATTTTCTTCAGTGACGAAGCAGATTTCTCACTCGGTGGGTATGTTAATAAACATAATTGTCGTATTTGGGGTTCTAAGAATCCTCAAGTAATTGAAGAGAGGCCATTATATCCACAAAAAGAGTCACTGTTTGGGGCGCTCTTTGATCTAGAGGTGTGATTGGACCTTACTTCTTCGAAAACGACGATGGAACGACTGTCACTTTCAATTCGGAGCGTTATGATCATATGATACCCGACTTTTTTTTGCCTGCTATTGAAGAATACGACTTGGAGAATATGTGGTTTCAACAAGACCGGCCCACATGCCACACAACTCAAGCGAATATGGCTTTATTACAAGAGACATTTCCTGGCCGCGTAACCAAGATCATGCAATTTGACACCGCTGGCCTTTTTTTTGTAGGGCTACGTTAAAGACCGTGTTTATGCAGATAAACCTTTATCTCTTGAGCACTTGAAAACTAACATTAATCATGTTATGGCTGACATACCGCCCAATATGTGTCAAACAGTGGTCGAAAATTACCTTAAAAAATCGATGCTTGCAACAATTTGCGTGGTGGTCATTTAAATTATGTAGGTTTCGCACATAATGTCAACGTTTAAACTTTATAATAAAAAATAAATATCATGAAAAAAAATATTTTATATGCGTTTTATTTACGTTTACTTTTGACCCCGCAAAATGGATTTTATAATTTTAATATATTTAATTTACTACGAAATACAATGTTAATACATTTTATTGTTCTTCTGAAAAGCTTTATATAATTCTGAATTCATACATTCTTATATCATTAACTTGACTGAGAAGCAAGATCCACTAAACCACAGTCTAAGATAGCAGATGTCACTAAGCAATAATCTGAGATAGCAGGTGTTGTAACGAAGCGTTACAATTTTCAAACGACCGCCAACAGCAATTCCATACGCCCAAGGCGAAACCATAATCCAGCAACAGCATGCGACCACTACCGGCCCTTAGTCAGGGACAATTACCAGCAACATACTCGAGCAACATCAATCGACCTGAACACCAACCTAACATTTGCGTTCGTCATCGTTACAGTTCACACCGCCTCACAGCTACAAATATCTCAAGTAGAGGTAATGAATGACAACGAACAGTAAGAAACTTGTATACTCAATAGCAAGCTTTAATTGCGATTTTGGCTGTGTTGAGGAATAAGGTTCTCGTTGATCTCGAGCGGCAGCCAGCTGGACGATCAATTCCGATTGACCTTAATTGGTACACTGTTGTGCCATTTAAGGCGGACTTTTTTGTTAATAAAAATAGGTTTTCCCTTGGGATTAGCCCTTGGGCAGGAATTAGATTCCTAACCACTTTTCCCCTATTAATGCTCTTTAGTAAGTTGTGGGCTTCCCGACTTTCCCTCGGACTAGCCTTGGGCAGAAATTAGATTCCTAACCACTTTTCCCCTCTTACTGCCCCTTCTGAGTAAGTCCTGGGCGCGTATATTCGCTATTCCCTGTCTGTTCCTTCTGAGCAAGACGTATCGTAAGTTAAAGAATTTGTAAGAATATTGTAAAAGGAAATATTGTATACAATAATAGATAATTAAACCGAGTTCTAACCTTCATAAGCACGAGTTTTATTGTGTTTTCTTCGAGATACCCTAGACACCGACGAGATTACTTCAGCTTTTGGGAAAAATTCATCTCAATGTCACTAAACAATAATCTGAGATATCAGATGTCACTAAACCACACGTTGGGATAGCAGACGTCACTAAAGCACAGTCTGAGATGGCAAACGTCAATAAACCACAATCTAAGATAGAAGACGTCAAAAAACCACAATCTGAGAAAGCAGATGTCACTAACTAAAACCTTGCTTAAAACCTGAGTTTCCACTGTCCTTGCTGGAACCCGAGTCTTTCAAAATGTGAACGGTGGTGGTTGGTAGATGTAATACTTTATTTCAACAGGGGTGGCCGTGGCGCGATAGTTGTGTGCTCGCCTGTCAACCTCGTAGTTGCAGGTTCGATTCCTGCCGTTGTCTATGTCTTCTTACATTCCATTAAAAAATCAATTCTAATAATTGTCATAAAATAAGTTGCTGCTTTGCTCATTACATGCTGTTTAGGCATAACACTAACAACATGTGATTGAGTAAACTAGCGTACCCATAAAATATGACAACGAAATAAATAAAATAATGCGAATTATAAGGGACATAAATAAATAAGACACGGTAATTCTCTCTGCATTAGTTCAGCCGCCATCCCTGGAGATAAATCTGAGACATCAACCAGCACTTGTCTCAGAACATCGCGCCACACATCTTTCCTATCCTTCTTTCTCTTCTTCCACCAGATGCCGTGCTGTGTTAAGAAAAAACATATAAAGGGTATTCATAATCCCTTGAGCGCGTGCAAAGTTATAAAAAAAAAAAAAAAAAAAAAAAGATACTAATTTATTGATTCAAATAGCTTTTAACGGCCTTTAGTCCACAAAAATTTGCGTTTCGTCACGGCAATCTCACTTGGACTCATCAGTTGGTTAGTGAGCGCCTTACCAATACAAATTTTTGTTAAGTTCAGTCGGGACGAAACGAAAATTTTGTGTACTTAAAGCCGTTAAAAGCTATTTTGAATGAATAATTCGACAAGTCGTATTAAATATAATGCTAAGTCTTCTACATGCCTGAGTAATTTCAGTAGTATATAGAATTGTATTATAAAAAAAAACACCTTCTTAGATACTAACTTAGTTCTGTAATTCTACTTCATCACTTTCTAATTCCACCCCATAATAACATTCGCTTTGTACAGTTAAAAAAGAATCCCTGTACTTTAAATTACATCCGAAATTGCGCTGAAAGGTAAGCCGATGAGCATTCCTAGTAGCGCCGATGTTGATGTTGAATAGTTTAAGTGGAGGAATACAACTACCTATTTCGCTTGAATATTGAATATAAAAATGGGCTCTTTCCCAAATGTTAAGTATTAAATTAAAACCAGATCAGAAGGAGAGACGAGTTTCTTGTATCTTCCAAGAACAAGGAATTTCTATCTAAGAACAAATAGATGTATGTATATGTCAACACTCAGATCTTCATATACAGCTGAGTGTTGACATCAGCAAAACACTTTAGTGGATTAGAAGTTACAGATAGGCGAGCATTAATGAAAATGAGAAAAATATTCGGAGACAAAACGGAGCCCTGGGGTGGAACCTTATGTTTGATAGGTTATTTCTATTCCAACGAAGAAGAGATTCATAGTTACGGTAAGAGATCTCGATGTCTAACTCTACCTTTTAAGATATCAAGGTCAATAATCTTACTTTCTCCAAAACGATGTAAAGATTTGTGCCACTGTCCATTGAAATATACTATCAAATCACCAGTGGACCTATTGCTCCGAAAGTCATACTGCCGGTCATTTAGTTCTTCAAGATATTTCTTAACCAGATAATTGATTAGCGTTTCCATGACCTTGGAAAGAAGTGACGTAAGTGCAATTGGACGGCAATTAGATGGTGAAGAAGATTCGCCTTTCTAAGGGACAGGCTGGACAAATGCTGTGTTCCATCTACTCGAAATGATACCAGTATATAGTAGTGCGGATGGAAAATCTTACGCACTGGATGGATACTATCCAATTTTATAGCATTCTTTTAATTTGTATAATCGGCGCAGGGGCGTTACTCGGCGGGACATAAGTCCAAAATTCTTTTTTGTGGACTTATGTCCCATTTTGTTCCAAAATTAAATTTTGGGATTTTGTCCTACTTCAGTAGGACATAAGTCCAAACTACGGATTTTGGACTTATTTCTCGCGGAGTTATGTTCTGGCACCGTATAATAATTTTTAAGTGAATTAGGTTTTTTTTTATCAAACTATTAAAATGTATTTTAAGATCAAAGACTATTTAAATGATAGATAGTTAGAATCTAACTACTTCTTCAATGCCGCATCATTGCATTTTTGTAAATCTACCATTCATATGAAGTTAGCTCTGAGACAAGTTCCACAGGGTTCCAAAAGCCTGTCTGGACATGAAAGAGTGTGATTAACTTGCTGAATTGTACATTTTCGAGATGAACTTTAATTTCTTGCTAATGTTTGCTTCGAGTAATCATTATAAAATCTTTGACTTCTCTTTACACCATGTTGGTACCGACACAAAATTTTATATTGGAAGTGAATTGAGTACTGTAAATTAGCACATAACTATTGAAACTTGTTCCTGCGACCAATTTGACGCAGCACTCATTCTCTTGATTTTAACGAGCTTAATAAAAACTTTGTTAACTTAAACTGTTCAGGTTTTAAAACCCGAAGATGTTATTTGACAGAAACGCTAAATGACCATTTTTCTTTGAATGAATTTTGTTTCTTAGAAGTTAATGAGTATGATGGGCTAGAAAATTTTTAGCTATTAAGTAGCACTCTATTGGAACTGACGATAACCATTTGCTTTTTCTGAAAGCCGTCTCCCGTATGTAATCCAAAACATAACTTACATCTTTAAGAATATTTAAATGACAGATACTTTTCACTTTGCTTGGAAACAAAAATCGTGATGAAAATGAAAATGACTATCGACCAATAATGATATCTGTTTAAATCCGTAAAATACCAAACGCCTATCATATCGTCATATTTTCCAGAAATATATATATAGAAATATATACAACTGTGCTTAAGGCTGACAACGAGATGAGATCAGACTTTTGTTAGTTATGTTTCGGTCTACTCTGTCTACTAAAATCGAAAAATTTCAATCTCGTCTCGGTCGCGCCTAACCAAGATACGTCTTGACCTCGATCTCGGTGTCGGCCTTAGTCTCATCTTTAGTCTTAGTTTCTTTCGTGTTCTTTGGTAGTAAAAATATTTAAGATAAGACGATTATTTAGATTAAAAAGATAGAGTACGCTATCTCAGCACAGTTGGTAAGTAGGTTTGGGTTGGTAATATTTTTTTTTTCAAATGTCACCCATCAAAAGGTCTAAAATCAACTCGGTTAATATTGGCTAAAAACCTTGGTTGTCTTCTCCTTTTTTGCGCGGTGTTTAGTAAATGTGATTTCGAGCACAAACGATAATTAATTTTACGCATTCGGAAAGATCCTGTGAGCCTATTTTAGTACACTACAAATTCTTGGTAGAACGGCAGTTTAAATTGCATTCTATTCGTTTACAGATCACCCTCACACACTCTGTTAAATTATACTTAGCCCGACTATGTTCCCAGTATTTTCAACGTAATTTTCCGCGTAAATTACCCATATAGTTACCCGTAACTAATTGCAATTAGTAACAAAAAAATGTGTATTGATTGCGTAAGAAAGTTGTATTATTAAAGGCTCCTGAAAGAGTAGTTAAATTTGTGGTTTTTAAACGAAATATAAGCTCAAAAGCACGTTTAATAAGCGCTGTTAACACTTGTGGGTGAGTCTTTTAAAAAATCTGATCATAAGAAAAGGAAGTTTAAGCTGAAAAAAGGTTTAAAAAATTTGCATAATTCTCACTGTCGGCTATCACACATATATTATATGCAAAAAATGCCTCTTAACCGTACACCACCAAAGGTTAGCGAACAGGACAACAACACAGCACAACCTTGCTCTAGTAAGAGATGCTTAGATAAAACCTCACCGGAATATTTCCCCCCGCAGAAAATAAGCACTGACAGGGATAAAACTAATATGTACGTCGGCAATATGCAAATCCCGGATCTTTTAAACCTGGTGAAAGACACGATGGCCTCGCTTCTGGATGAGAAATTGAAAGATCTACCCACCAAATCTGATATGGACATGCTTGGAACAGAAATAAAATCTTTGAAACAAAATAATCTTTTGCTTCAAGCTCAGCTTGACAAAATGCAGACCAGATGCATCTCTCTTGAGCGACAAGTAGAGTCTCTGTCAAAGAGGATAAATGAAAAAAATATAATTTTGCATTTTCCGGCTCAAATGGGGTGGTTCAGCCGGTGGAAAAAGCGAAAGCACTGTGTATGGATTTGCTCGAAACACAAAACCAAGGAGTAATTGCAGATACACGTCTTATTCGCTCAAGAAATGCTCAAATTGAAAACGTAATTGTGGAATTACAAAACAGAGAAGATGTGGGACGTATTCTAAGATCAGCAAAAAAATTGAGAGGTACCGGTATTTCCCTCCATAAAGATTATCCCGCTGTGACAAGAGAAAGAAGACGAAAACTATTCGAAATGAAAACAAAAATAACATCTAAAAATAGAAATATAAAAACATTTATTCGAGGAGAAACACTACAAATCGAGGGTAAAATATTTTATTATAACCTAAACAATGTTTTGACATGTGACGAAGACGGAGGAATGACGTTTCTGGAGCAGCTGTTAGATGAGATGTCAATAAACGAAAATCATACCCGAGCTTCTCAAACTGCAAGACAAGCAGTGCTGCCAAAACGTTTTTAACGTAAATGCCGTCAGCCACGTTCACATTAATAGTCATTTAAATGAAATAAAAAATAATAGTATTCCTTTTAAAATTATTTCATATAATATATCAGGTTTAGGTAGTAAACTAGTTTTTAAGAATTTCTTTGATAAAATAAGAGAAGGCGACATTTTTCTACTATTTGAAACTTTCATCTATGGTGACACAACACAATATGAAAACTATTTCCCAGAATTTATATTGAAATGGACCCCAGCAACAAGAACTCATGTATACGGAAGAGCAAGTGGAGGATGTCTATTTGGAATCAAAAAATCATTTAAGGAATGTACTAGATGCCGATTTGTCACGGAGATGAACAGGATTGTTATTGAAATGACCATTACACATCAGAAATTTTACATCGTTCCGGTTTATATTAACTGTAATAAATGGATGGATGACTTCGCAGGATTGTACGACTTCCTAATGGAACTAGGCAAAGAAAATATTATGCTGATCGGAGACTGCAACGCTAGGGTAGGAATTTCTCCGATGTTACAGATGGAACCAGACTTTACACCAGCGTCAATTAGTATAATTAGATCTGCTCGGGACGAGAAAATAGATGGAAATGGGAGAAGATTCATAGAAATGTGTGAATCGATTGGTCTGACAATGTTGAACGGGAGAACTAAAAGTGATCGAGAAGGTCATTTTACTTTTATAAGAGGTACATCTTGTTCCACAATAGATTACTGTCTCATTCGTGGAAAATGGTTCGAGTATGTAGATGATTTAAAAGTAGATGAGCTGGTTTATTCTGACCATTTGCCTCTGAATGTTAAATGTCGATTTGATGAAGAACCGGGTTACACCAACGAAAACATGAAGCTGATACCAAAACTTCAATGGAAGAATTCTTTTTTAGAACTGTATCAAAGAGTTCTTAACCAATCTCTTGATTCTGTAAGTAATGAGCAAATTGAATCGGTCCATGGTATTGAGACATTAGTTACATGCGTATCTCAGGCCGCACTATCATTTCAAACAGTCCGTTTGCAAAGCTGGAAAGATCCATGGTTTGATGCAAATTGTGAGAGAGCAAGAAAAAAGTCGTTTGGTTTTTTGCGACTCCTCAGGGCAACAAAATCGAATTTCGCAAAAAGGATGTATCAAGAGGCGAATAAAGCTTTCAAACACCTTTGCAAAGAAAAACAAAAGCAATACTCCCAATACCTCATGCAAAGATTGTCGGAAGTAAGAGACAGTCGATCCTTTTGGAAGCTGGCACGTACACTCAACGGTATACCTTTTGCAAGGAAAACAATAATAAGTACGAGTATACTTGCTCACCATTTCGAACAACTTCTATGTGCACCACCAAGACCAAGTCAAATATTATATGCTAGTCCTTTGGTAGAAAATGAAGATTTCGACCGTGCTTTCTCAGTTCAAGAAGTAATGAGAGTCCTACACAGATGCAATCTTAACAAGGCTCCAGGGGATGACCGTGTTTCGTACGAATTTTACAAATACGCTACAGAAACTTTTTTGATTAAGCTTACTGAAAGCTATAATTATATTTTCAATTCTGGTGAAATTCCAGAAAGCTTTAGGAGGAATATTATCGTCCCACTGTTTAAAAAAGGCGATGTAAACGACCCTAACAATTACAGAGGCATATCCTTTATGAACTCTGTTATGAAAATTTTTACTGGTGTCATTCAAGACAGACTGTTAAACTGGATACAACAAAATAATCTTCTAAGCGAGTTTCAAGCCGGCTTCAGGAAAGAATATGCAACAGTCGATAACATATTTTCACTAACTTGCATTGCTAGATCATACCTAGACAAGGGGAAAAAGTTATATGCTTTCTTCGTTGACTTCAAGGCTGCCTTCGACTCAATCGACAGAAATGCCCTTTTCTACAAACTTTGTTGTCTAGGCTTATCGTCGAAAATACTCAAAATATTACGAGGGCTGTATGAGCAAAACCTCACAGCAGTATGGGATGGAAATGATGGATCTTCCTGGTTTCATACTTCTTCCGGGGTCAAGCAGGGCTGTCTTTTGAGTCCACTTCTGTTTTCGCTTTTCTTGGATGACCTTACATCGTTTTTGCCTGGAGGTATTAGTTTTGCTGGTACAGTAATAAAAGCTTTGATGTATGCGGACGACATTGTCATTTTTGCGGAGACTCCAAATATGATGCAAATAATGATTAATAAATTGCAACTGTACTGCCGTAATTGGGGTCTTACAGTTAACACTAACAAATCTAAAGTAATGATATTTCGAAATGGCACAGGGCGATATGCAAGGGAGGAGAAATGGATGTGGGAAAATGTGGAGCTTGAGTTGGTGAGGGAATATAAATATCTTGGAGTCATCATTACGCCTCAGATGTCGTTCAAAAAGCATCTGCAGGAAAAGCTTATAGAAGCAAAAAAAGCCATCAACTGCAACTGGAGGGGGGTCCTTGGGAAAAAACAGATAACCCCGAGTGCTAAATATAAACTTTTCGAAGCAGTTATGAGGTCAGTGATGTGCTATGCTGGTCAAGTATGGGGGTTTCTTCAATATGAGGAAGTAGAAAAATTACTGAGGTATTTTTTGAAAAACATCTTTTGGCTCCCCGAAAACACACCTACATATATGCTTCATTTGGAGACCGGGGTGTCTCCGCTCTACGTCTTTTCCCTCAAGTTGCATTTGTTCTACATTGCAAAGGTTATGGCTCTCCCAAATCACCGTCTGCCAAATATTATCGCAAAATATCTGCTATCGCAAAAATCACAGTTCTTCGAAAAATGGTCACGACTTGAAGTTCAGCACGACATCCAGTTGGTAGAAAGAAATACTGGTGATTGGAAAGACGTTTTTCCAGAATTGTTACTAAGGATTGAAGATTCTTTCTTTGTTAAATTTAAGGAGTCAGCCCAACGGAGTTGTACCCGAAACATGTATAAGCTCCTGAGATACGACCTTGGACCTAACAATTACTTCAACGACCGATATAAAATAGAAACAATCTCTTTAATTTTCAAAACCAGAGGAGAATTACTACGACTGAACTACATACCATACGGACCTGATGGAAGTACGGAATGCAGTTTATGCAATCTACGTACGACAGAAAATGTTCTCCATTTTATAGGAACATGTCCGATCCTGCAAGCAATACGGAGACAGTACTTGAAGAAAAACTATTTAACTGTTGATGAAGCTGCAAATGTCTTGAATGGTCAAGATTGGATAATGTTATCAAGCTACGTTAAAACAGCCCTTGACTACAGAAATCAAATTTTAAATGAAGCTTTTTAATAAGAAAACAAAATATGTATTTTTATTTTTTTGTTGTGATCATCTTAAAGGAGTCTAATCTTTTCAATTTCAATTTTACTTTAATCTATACTATACATAATGTTTGAATAATACCTTTTTTTTCTGGCTGACGGCAAAAGCCAATGCTATACTTGTGAATTTGTAAATATATGTAAACTTCTGTAAATTATCAAATAAAATCACATTCTACTACTACTACTACATCTCATTAATGTAACTAATATAGCTAAAAAATGATGACTGACTGAACATTGAAAAAAAAATAAACATTAACATTTCTAACCCCCAGTTTCACAGCGCGAGTTTAAAGTCCACTTTTGGTTTAAACTTCAGATCAACAATTTATTCGGTTTCACAGTGTCGTTCAAACCTTGAACTGAGATCAATTTGTAATTTAAGTTAACCGAGATTATTCTGTCGTTTAAAATTCAGTTCAGCGTTTGTATTTTTTTTTTTTTTTTCAGAAAATATTATGAACAAAACAAACTTGTCTATTCAAATGTTATCGAGTTGTTATAGTGATTTTGAATATTTTTTCATTTATTATTCTCGATGTTTCGCGTGTTTTTTTTGTGTCAGAGAGAGAAAAGGAGGACGAGGTAAGAAAAATGCTGCCAACTCCTTGTCATAAAATGTAGTTCAACTGATCTGTCGATCCGATCTTACTGTGAAACCGGACGAATTAAACCAAAAATTTGAACTCAGTTTAAGTTTCAGTTGATCTTAAAATTTAAACTTGATCTTAAAGTTTAAACTCGCACTGAAACTGGGGGTAAGTAAAAAAACATTGTTTTTCTATAAATAACAAATAACAAAAGAAGGATAATAAAAGAATTCGGAGATCAAATGCATGTTTGATACCCAAATACGTATGTAGTTCTTAATATAGTTGAACTCGTCAAACTCAAAGAGTTCCAAAGATAAATGTATGTCTTCCATTCTTAAAGTTCCTTAAAGAAACATAAATTGTTGGTACGTTCGAAAGACAATTGATTTCTCAAAGGGGTGCGAATTAAAGACCATTTCAAAAAAGCACGATCTATTTCTGAATTGCAAACAATATTAGTGCAAGCTTTGGAAGAATTAAATGCATAGAAATCGGTTGTCTTCCAAAACAAAATTGGATTTTCAAATTTGTTTTTTCATATAAAGTTTTAAAAACTCCGTCTTTGTATTTAAAAAGATCCCATTCGTTAAGTCCTTTAGAATTTAACATTTTGAAAAGATAGTTATTAATTTGAAAATTATAATTGCTCTCTAATTTGTCATTACCAATGACTTAAATAGAAAGATTCTAGTGCATAAGCATTAAGCTAATTATTAAGACGAGATTTGTAGTGATTTTCAAACTGTGATGGAACTTTTGGTTCTAACCACCAAAACTTGGCAACTTCAGCTAATGAAGTGGTTGACTGTTGACAATTATTTATTAGGTGGATCCAATAACTCAATTTTTTGTTTTGCATCTTTTTGGTATGAATCCAAGATCCTCATGTGAATTGGTAACATGCCTTCCAGATTGAAGCTTTGTTTCATTTTTTGACTGCGACATTTTAACTTTTAAATTATAACTTATAGAACGTGACTTCGAATTTTATTTTGATGTGAAGATTTTTCTAGAGAAGTGTCAAAATAATTGGTTAGTTACATTAGTTATGCGTAACTAATTAAAATTTTTAAGACTCGTGTAACTTACCAAACTGCTTGTTTCACAAAATGCTAAAAGAGTTCTCATCCTAGCTCTGTATAAGCTACATATTTCTTATAAAATTTAATGAAATGAACTGAAAAACTTGTTAAGGAAAACCCGTGTTTTCTAACCTGCATAAGCTCGTTTGCTTATAAGTCCATCAATGTTACATTAGTCCTTACTTTAGCTGCCGCTTACAATCCTAAATAGACTACTGCCAGCTTAAGAAAAACCTCCAGTCAACTCAGTCCCTTTGTAATTTTAAGACAGGGCCAGTTACGTCTAACAAATTTTGGAAAACTCGCATTATCCTAGTGATGTTTGTCTTTTAACGAAATTACGGTCAATTTATTTTTATTTCTGGAAGTTTTCTTCTCCCGATTCTCAAGACTGAGGCAATGGGCTTGTTCCCCATACCATTCGTTATAACCTACAATCCAGCAACTAACCAAAGAAAATATTTTCTCAGGATCCTTGCAGTGTACGTATTCAGGTCACCGAGAAAAAAAACTCCTCTCGTGACGTTCATTAGTGAAGTGATTTTTCTACTTCTCACCGATCGATGTCACTCCGCTTAGCTTAAAGAAGTAACAAAAAAAAAAGCACACCGCCCCCGCATGTATGTCATTAGTTGTTTTTTCACTTGACTTGTTGGCACACAGGTAATATGAAGCTTGTCAACTTATCTCACCGGAAAAATCAGCAAACGCAGAGGGGAGTCCTTATTTCAGGGAAAAGCATTTCTTTTCCATAAGAAAATACCTATACATAGCTAATGCACCATATTGGCTTTTAAGGTATAATCTTCAGGAAAATAAAGAAAAAAAAGCTCCGGAAGGTCTTATGTTTACCTATACTTATAGAAAGCGATGGAATCAGTGAAACAGAGGGGGAAAGGAGTTTTTTTTGTAAAGTTTGACTTACCTGCGAGTTAATCGGCATTGATTCCAACACCTTAATTGAATATTCATTACGCTCGAAGACCGGCGGATTATCATTAACATCTTGTACCTCGACGAGAATAGTTAAATTAGCCGATAATGGTGGTTCACCAGAATCGGTTGCGGTGACAATTAACGAATGCCGTTGTGATGTCTCGTAGTCTAAATGTCGTGACAATGTTAAATGTCCGGAACGTGAATCGATGGCAAACAGTTGAGCTTGGTTCATGGCAGATGGCCGCACTAGATGGTGATGCTGCTGCTGCTGTTGCAAGTCTAGTGGCAATGAGTTGGCCAGGAGATAACTACTTGCACTGCTACCACCACCACCCATTCCATACAATTGTTGCTGCTGAGATCCAAAACCAATTTGATTGTGATTACCACTTCGAATTGAATAAAGCCTTCCCATTCCTCCAATACCACCAGATGATAAAAGTGACGATGAGGACGAGGATGTCAGTGCTGATGTCGATGATGTCGATGATGATGCAGATCCAGATGCCAGTCCTGGCGACAAAAACATCGATGAGCCACCGTACATCGCTGCTGCTGCTGCTGCGGCTGCTGCCGTTGTCACATTCAGATGTGATGGCATTGAACCAATCATTGTTAGACTGTATGTGACAATGCCACTTTTGCCGGAGTCCTTATCGCGGGCGTGAGCAGCATACAATGGCGTACCAAGTTCGACGTTCTCTGGCACAGAGATACGGACCATACTTGTCTCGAATTCGGGCGGATTGTCGTTAACGTCCTCGATATCGATGTTGACCTACGAAAATAAAAAAAAAAAAAAAAACAAACAAACAATTAAAAAAAAATCAGTATCGTGAGTCGTCTTTCAAAAAAAATGGCCACAAGAGTTTCTTCGAAATCCAATGCAAGAAATTGCGCGCACACAATTGCTTAATTAACATACGTCCTAAGTATTTTAATTAGGATTGGATACGGACTCGAATTCGGATTTGGGAATGGGTTCGGGATCGGGTCGGGTTCCTGGGTGGACTTGTTTTTATTTTGTTTCTCAGTCTGAGATTTTGCATCTCCTTTCGAGATCTCATTTGGACTTGGTTTTTTTTTTGTTCGTTAGGTTTGTTTTCATGGTCAGTGTGGTGAATTTACCAAAGTGCTCAAGTGCTCCATAGGGCAACAGTGAAATGAAATTTTGTATCACGTTTCTGTGATAATGATGGCAGGGATGCTCGAGGGGAGAGTCGAGCTGCAAAATAAACATAGCTACTATTTAACTCCATATTGGAGAGGAGCACAAGTCATCTGCCGCAATTCAGAGAATTTCATGGTGGGAAATCTTCAAGGGGGCTTATTTTAAATTTAATGGACGAATTCTATTGTAAAGTAAATGCTTGTGTTCTGATTCCTTTTGTTTCTCATTATTTTGATGCCTCTTTTCGGGTAGAGAGATTCAAAGATAAATTATACGAGTATCTTTGAATCTACTCTGCATTTGTTGATTTCATAGAACTTACCTGAGTGTGTCCATATGCTGGTGGATCACCACTTTTGGCTTGGATATTTAGTAGGACTTGTGGCTTGGCTTCATGATCCAATGGCTTCGCAACACGAATGTTACCAGAGTTCTTGTCAATGCTGAAATAGTCATCGGGATCACCAGTGTAAATGGAATAGCTAACAACATTACGGCTTCCTACAAACAAAAAAATAGCAAAAAATAAACATTAAAAGGGTTTCACATTGGGCGCCATTTATTATAAATTAATATTATTTGTTCACAAATGAGTTTTCTTTCTAAGTAAAACATTTGTTGTAGCTTATTGTGACGAATATTAACTTCTTTGTCCCAGAGGTTATGATCTTTAGGGGATAAACCTGAGTTAAATTGTAAGGCAATGTGCTCAATTTAGTTTATATATTTATATAAAAATTTTGCTTAATCACATAAGCTGTGCAACAAACTAATATATAAAATTTTTCTTGTTGCCTCATCTATAGTATCTGTATATAAATAAATAGAGGGCATCTATTTTGACAGTAGAATTCCAAACTAACATACTCTCCAGAGTTAAGCTCCCAAAATCTGAAGAACAATCTTGTAAGCCTCTCTTAGGTCCCATTGAGTTAATTTCTTGTTACGAAACTTAAATTATTCGCATAACGTTTTTCTTATAAGAACTTCGCTCTCTACAATTTTCAAATAATTTAAATCTTATACTTAAAACAAATTTGCCTCCTTTAACAAGACTACTTGTTATGAAATTTAAACGCCTATATACCTTCAACCCCATAACATCTGACTTATCGGAGTCTAAGCTATTTGAAAATTCTATAACGAACATTATAGAATTTAAGGTATACAACATTTTATTACAGGATTCTAATAGGATTTGCATTTTCGAATTGGCACATTGAATCACATACTTACTCGTCACACGCCAAGTCAGGGACGTAGTCGAGATTATTAATTGGATGTGAATTGTCCGAATTTTCCGAAAAGTGTTTATTTTTCTGAAGGTTTTTTTTCAAATATTTGAAAATGCAAGTGTATCGCGACCAAAAATTAACACATATCAAATAGCGAAGCATTCAACATTTGTTGTTAAAGGGCTTTGGATTTTATTAGAAGATTGATGGTCGCCGTCGACTAAAACGTGTCATCAAAAAAGAAACATATTTATAATTTTGTAAATCAAATTTACAAAAAAATGTATTATTGGTATCTCTATTGGGCTCGATATTTTGAATAATAATTGAATATTTCACCATTTTAATGGCGAACAACTGTAATAAATTGGCATTCTTCTAGTGTCGTGCTATGATAAAAACAAATACATGTTTTACTTTTGTAGCTGAAGCCCCATTCCCTTACTACATCCGTGAATAATAGTTCAATAAGGTAACTTGTTATCTCGCTCGCTTTTTTTGAAATAATCCCATAATAAGCGGTGATTTTTTAAGAGCTTGGTTTTTCAAAATTCAAAAAAACACAGAAACTTGTAAAAAGTGAATGAAATTTTTATTTGGATCGATAAATCAATTTCTGCCATTTACTTAAAAATAATTTCACTTAAATGTTGCCCGCGGCTACGCTTCAGGTGGTCCATTCTGAAGGTCCAATTTTGGCAAGCTTTTTCACACATTTCGGCCGGAATCTCACCAATGACGCGTCCAATGTTGGCTTCCAAGGCAGCAGTCGTGTTTGGCTTGTCCCCATAGACAATAGGCTTAACAAAACCCCACAAAAAATAGTCTAACGGGGTCAAATCACATGATCTTGGTGGCCAATTGACTGCGCCAAAACGTGAGATCAACTGCTCACCAAATTCGCCTCTCAATTGATGCATGGTTTCGCGTGCAGTGTGACATGTGGCACCGTCCTGTTGGAACCACATGTCGCCCGAGTTTAATTCTTGCATTTTCGGCAAAAAAAAAATCTGTTATCATCGAAGGGTACCTTTCTCCATTGACCGTAACCCTGCGGCCTTCATCGTCCTTGAAGAAGTACGGCCCAATGATGCCGCCTGCCCATAAACCACACCAAACAGTGCATTTTTCGGGATGCATTGGTAGCTTCTGAATTGCCTCTGGCTGCTCTTCACTCCAAATACGGCAATTCTGCTTATTCACGTATCCATTTAGCCAAAAATGAGCCTCGTCGCTGAAACGGACGTAGCTTGCGAAACACATTTTTCACAGAGCACGAATTTTGATAATAAATTTCAATAATTTGCAAACGTTGTTCAGGCGTAAGTCTATTCATGATGAAATGGCAAACAATACAAATCGAAATGTCAAATGTTCGTGGAATTTGTCATGTGTGATCTGTCAAAAATATAAACGTCAAAAACCAAGTAGCAAAAAAATCACCCGTTAAATATTCCCATAAGAAGACTTAAAATATACTTAATAAGTACGTGAGTAAAAGTAGAGGAAACAAAACTAAATGGCAACACAATAGCATTAATTGTAAAAGATTTTTTCTGATCTCGATACAAAATAGTTAATAATCGAAATGAGTATTACCTTAAGTTTTTGACGTTTCTCTGTTGAAAACTTGTGAAAAATATTACTTGCGTAATTCTGTCTTGTGACATAAAAATATCTACCAACAATTACATTTTGTCATTTGTGTAAATGCAGCATTAAGGCTCTTAGTGTGTAATATGGATTGCTTTTCAGATTTAATTTGACTCACAAGTTAATTTTTATGCATTTAGGATTGCATATCATCCACTATAATTTCAAAAATTGATTGATATACAAGGTAACCCTATCCTTGATAAAAAGTATAAATTAACTAATTTTTTTGATGGCGCTTTGTTTTTTTTTCGATGTAAAATCTAAGAATTAGTAGATACAATTTCAACCGCATTTATTTTTAGCTCCCATATACAATCGCTAAAATTAAATAAAAAATAATTGACTTACAAAATTAATATTATCACAAATAATTACATATAGAGCCCATCAGTTTTTAGCCATGACATATACACGCAAAAACTTTAGAAGAGTTTGCTTCTTTCAAAAAAAAAATTAATGAGAAAGATATAATTTTGCTAAGGTTTATTCTCTCTTCTCTTTTCATTTTCTCTATTCTCTTTTAGTAACTCCCATTGCAAGAAACGCTTTCTCACAACAAGATTTAACCGAGCTTTATAAGAGTCATATAAGAGGCCTTTTTTCTATATTCTATATCTGTCATCCCATAAGAAGAATACAACTCTGGTAGGGAGTATAGATAGGCTCTCATAACTAGGCCATTTAACGCTTTTAGCAGTATTATAATAATCTAGAAGAATTCTTCCAGATTATTTTTGCTCCCTTAAATTAGATATAGGAATTTATTGGTGACCTTTCTGTTATGTAAATTGATGTTTTTTTATGCAGGCTCCATGTCAATTAAATAAATCTGATTTTGTGAAAAGTTTTATTGATAATTTTGATAATTCTTTTATCTATATTGTGGAAATGTGATGTACATTAAGTCTATAAACTAATTGTTGTTGTAAGGGTAATTGACTTTTGTATAATAGTTTTATACAAGAAATTAACATTGTTATATTTTTACAATAAAAAGGCCTGATGAAGAGTGTATTCATACTCGAAACGTCGCTTACTTTTTAACACCGTCTTTTATTGACCTGGAGCCCGCATCAAAAACATCTATTCCCTTAAATTAGTCTCATTTGGTTATTGGAGAATGTTATGAGAGGAAAAATGTTACTTATGTTATGCGCCACGGGGTTCTCGTCACTGACTGCTTCATAATCAAACATTTTTACAACATACGCTTCTGGTTTCGATTGTGAAATGAACACTGTGTGCATTTTCTATAACTGTCAAAATGCATTATACAGATCAAGATTAAAAATTCAGGGAATCAATTTTTTATTGAGGGATGTTGATATGTTAAATTATTCTTCAATTATGTGAAAAAAAGATGAATATTCATATGAAATCCACTTGCTATGCATTTATGATTTCGTCAAGTAAATTTTTTATCCGTTTTATCAACTGTCATCGTGTAATTATGTTGCTGAAGCGATTCTGAAAATTATGACAAAATATAAGAAAAATATCCATTATTTGACTTTTAGTAGTTATGTTGATTATAAATTGATTTTGTTGGAGGAAATTATGCCAGAATTTTTTTTTGGAAAAAAATTTTCCATACAAAATTCTGGTATTTTTTTCTTGGAAAAAAAGGCAAAGTTTTGTGATAATTTCTCCTAAATTTCTGTCCGTTTTTCTATAAAAATTCTTGCGTTTTTTGCATTTTCTTAAAATAAAAGAGAACCAGAAAAAAATTAGAGCGCTTTTTCCTTTCTAGTTTTGGAAAAAGACTAAGAAAACTGTATTTTGTATAATATTAATACTATTTTTGATTTTTAACAGAACGTAGAAGGGAATTATTGATTTTTAATATTGGAAGAGAAATTTCTTTTTTTATTACGTCGGGTAAGGCGGGGCATGATGTCCAACTGCAACCCCCCTGGTTGTCCCAATTATATAGTCTCAAATCATTTTTCAAAATCGTCATTTTTTCTTTCATAATTATTTTTAAAAAATTAAAAAAAAAAAAGTTGGTAAAAAAAGTTTTTTTTTATAAAATTTTAAGAAAAACCAAAAATATTTAATAAAGAAATAAAATGTTTTGCCATAAGTACAAAATAGTACTAGGTAGATGTTAAAGAAATAAATAAAATATGATTGGTTAGTAGGAAATAATAAAGGGTTATCCATTCTGCGGTTTCAAAAGTAAACGTAAATAAAACACATATAAAATATTTTTTTTCATGATATTTCTTTTTTAAGTTTGAAAGTTGACTTTATGTCCGAAACACTACATCATTTAAATGACCACCACACGAATTGTTGGAAGCAGCGATTCTTTTGAGGTAATTTTCGACCACATTTTGACACATATTGGGCGGTATCTCAGCCATAACTTGACGAATGTTCGTTTACAAGTGTTCAAGAGTAAAAGGTTTATCTGCATAAAAACGGTCTTTCGCGTAGTCCACAAAAAAAAGCCCAGCTGTGTCAAATCGCATGATATTGGTAGGCAGTTGATATCGCCACGACGAGAAATTACGCGGCCAGGAAATGTCTCTTGCAATAAAGCCATATTCGCTCGAGTTGTGTGGCATGTGACACCATCTTGTTGAAACCACACATTCTCCAAGTCGTATTCTTCAATAGCAGGCAAAAAAAAAGTCGGTTATCATATGATGATAACGCTCCGAATTGAAGGTGACAGTCGTTCCAACGTCGTTTTCGAAGAAGTAAGGTCCAATCACACCTCTAGACCAAAGAGCGCCCCAATCAGTGACTTTTGTGGATGTAATCTCCTCTCTTCAATTACTTGAGGATTCTCAGAACCCCAAATATGACAATTTTGTTTATTAACATACCCACCGAGTGAGAAATGTACTTCGTCGCTGAAGAAAATTTTGTTCGAAAAATCAACGTCCACTGCATGTGGTTCAAGCACCCATTCGACGTATCTACAACGTTGTGAATGGTCACCTGACTTCAGTTGTTGTGAGAGCTGGACTTTATATAGATGTAGGTGTAGATCCAAACGCAAAATACGCCGTAATGTGCCGTAAGACAGTCATAATTCCTGAGAACGACTAGGAATCGACACATTCAGGTATTCGGCAACACTTTCATTTGCAGCACCGATATTTTCAGTGGTATGAGCGAAACGATAAAGCACGATATGTGGCTGTGGCAGAATCCCCATTTTTGTAGAAGGTTTTAACAATTTTTATGCATTGTGTGATAGGTAAGCGATCCATTTGCGCAAATGTAAGACTTTCAACTGAAAACAAAAATTGGTTTAACAACATATTTTGACAGATGTGGAATTCCAGTCTTATACTTTTGAAACCGCTAAATGGATAACCCTTTATTTTTAATTGCATTGATTGATGCGATGCTGTCAGTAAATATAATGCTCTTTTGTATTTTGTGCAGCTTCGAATGCTTTTAGTATGGCAAAAGCCTCTGCCTTGCATTTTGTAATTATGTTTACCCTGGTAGTTAGGTTTTTCTTAATATATTTACAATGGTCCTTAAAACTATATTTTGAATCGCATACAATTTCTAATATTTTATTATTATTTACATTTTTTATAGGAATGTTCTTTAAGCTAACTCCTTCTATACATTTTTCACATTTATATTTTCGACAGGTATGTAATAGTTCGCAATTTTGAAGTGGATATTTTAGATCCAGATATATTACCCCAATTTGAAAAATTAGAAATTATTTCAGAGAATATTGTTGATAAAACTGTTAGATCTTTACATTTTGAATATAATATAAGGTTATCTGCAAATAGTACATGATTTATTTCTGGGTAATTTTGAACAATTTTTTTAATCTCATTAAAAGCAATTATAAATAGTATTACTGGGGCCAAATTCCGCAAGCGTGAGTTTCTCTGTGTACACGAACAATCGGGTACACATATATATTTGCGAATCCGCAAGGGTGCGATTGATTTTTTTGACAGATAACGTGTACACAGATAGGCAAATTTATTCACGCATATTTTGAGGGTGAATAATTTTTTTGCACGTAAAAACATTCACGCTTGCGGAATTGCGTCCCTGATAAAGGCGATACATGTGGGATGCCGTTTTTAAAACTGTGGATGCTGAAATAAATGTTGTTAGTTTTTTAATGGAATTTACGATTTGAAAGAAAGGCCTTATGATAGTTTAAAATTTATGGATCAATTTTCCAATTAATTAATTGTTTTAGGATGTCATGGAGGCCAATTCTATCAAAGGCTTGTTCAAAATCTATTGCCAAGATGGAAGCATGTTTTTTTTCAGAAAGGGTTGAATATATGAAAAAGTCCAAGCGGATAAGTGAGTCGGTGGTGCTTCTTCCTTTTTCAAAAGCGTTTCGAAATAATTTTTTCCAAAATCTTTGACGCACATGTAAGAAGGGATATGGGACGGTATCCTGATATGGTGGAGTTGTCTTTGTTTAGTTTTGGTATAGGTATAATGCTGGCCACCTTCAAAACTTGGGGGATAATACCATTGTTAAAGATGTTATTGAACAAAGACAGAAGCTTAAACTTGAAACAAGTTACATTTTGTTGAAATCGTTCTCGAAAATCACTGACAGCAGACATTTTGTACTTTGTTATAAAAAAACAAACTACGAATTTTTTACTACCTGCACGCAAGGCTGATATTCACACGAATGCATACATTCAAGTAACGGGTCTAATATCGTCTTCCCCTAATTACTTATTACCGTTTCCCTTTATCTAATTGCTTTATCCGTCATTATCTTTCCCAAATTCCTTTAAGGTATCCTTCTCCGAAAATCCCTATTTTATTAGCGAGTTATTTGCTTTTCGGAAATATTTTATTCGGACATGAGGCTGACGTGCAGATTTAAATTGTTTGATTTGTTTTAGGATAATGTATTCAGTTTCAGTCGAGCAAACACAGCACTTCAAGTATTACCGTATTTCTTGTGAAATTTTATTCTTTGTTTTAAGAACGGTTACCTTCGTCTGTCACCAGTAATTACAACTTATACATCTTTATAAAACTGTAAGTTCATTTTTTAAGTCTTTTAAACGATTAAGTAGTTTTAGCAAGATACTAAGCTAAAAAGAGGATTTAGCTAATTAAAAAAAAACATAGCGTTTACTAAAGATAAACTCACAAAAAGATTATGTTATATTTTCAGCATCATACTTAATCCATTTGACAAACACTAAAAAGTAATTTAATTTCTTGCACTGTTCAGCCGCCGTTTATCTAGAAAATAAATAAAATTTAGTATGATGCTATTTAAAAAGTGTTAAAAATTATAAATATTTTAGTAAAGAGCTTAAATAAGAGAAAATTGATTTAACATCAACAGTATAATATTTTGCGCCTTCTCTTCTATACCTAATTAAATTTAAATAATATTACTACTTTTTTTCAGTTTAATAATGACAACTTCAAATACATCAAGCGATAAATTCATCTTCGAAAGTGATCAGCATGCTGCAAATATTTCGTTTAAGTTGCAGAAATTTTATGAAGACAAGGACTTCTTTGACACGGTTCTGATTGCTGGCGAGAATGACATCAAGATTCCAGCTCATAAAATCGTCCTCTCTGCATTGAGTGACTATTTTTGGGAAATATTTCATAATAAGCATTCAATTTCCACCAACGTCAACGAAGTTAAATTACAGGGAATTGAAGCCTCCGCACTCAAGCTGATAATTGATTATATGTATTCGGGTACAATTGAGTTGAGTTCCGATAATGTGGAAACACTCTTGCGAGGTGCAGTGTTCTTAAAAATGAAGAGCTTACTCAATGGATGTTGTGATTTTATGGAAAAACATCTGAACAAGAGCAATTGTCTGAGTTCGTGGCGCATGGCTAAGAATTTGAAATTATCTGGGCTTCAGGAGAAATCTTCGAAAATAATTTCCAAAAACTTCGAAGAAGTGCGGAAGCTGCCCGACGTCTTGTTTCTTAATGCAATGGAATTGGAGGATCTACTATTTAACGAAAATCGTTATGAGGACTTCGAGGAGGAAGTGTTTCTGGGTTTGGTGGCTTGGATTGATCATGACCAAATAAATCGGAGCTATCTATTATTCAAATTCCTGTCAATGATCCGCTATCAATTTCTTACGCCGAGTTTTATCTTTAAAAATAGGAGTTCCGTTTCAAAAACTCTAGAAATCAGCGAGTTGATGAACAGTTGGATTCAATATCATTTATGGCCCGAATCTAGAACAATAGAACAGCAAAATTTTAATATTACTTCACTACAGCCCATGAAAGAAGTTATCCTAAATGAAGCAGACAAAGAAGTTTTAGCAGCTATTGGCTTAAGTGATGGAGGGGAACTCGAAATGTACAATTATGATCACAAATCGAAGACCTGGCTTATCCAGAGTAGAACACGGCCCCTTTTTACAAAAAAAGAATCGCATCATTCTAAAATTGTGATTGATGAAAAACTATTTTTAGTTGGAGGATTTAGTTCTTCTGATCGTGAATTTTATTCATATGGTGTAAGATGCATAGACTTAAAAACCTCTAAATTGACGGAATTACCCAAGATGGGAGTATACAGATTAAAGTGTCAGTTGGTAAATGTAAGTGGGTATTTATGTGTCGTTGGTGACTCTTTGCGGTATTCTGTGGATTTGGCAGAGATTTTTAATTTTTCAACAAGTCAATGGACTAGATTAGAACCGCCTTTTCAAATAAACAATGTTAATCAAAAAATATGTGGTCATAATGGTATCTTATACATTTTCGATAATCGTTACGGAATTTTGCAATGTTATGACACCTCTTCTAAGCAATGGACTTCCAAAAAAATACCAATCGATGATAACGTTGAACTAGTCGGAATTTCCGTCTTTGGGAATTTTATGTATTCTGTCTGTAATCTTAAGAGTTCAGTGACGACAGTCATTAAGTGTCTCGATTTGTCTAAATGTACTTGGTCCGAAGAATGTAGGTCCAACATCCAAACGTCAAGTGTGCTAACATCAGTTATTGATAAAATTTGGATTACAAGTTCAAATGATGAAGTCTTTGAATATAATCCTGATACCAAAAAAATCACTCGCCTGGCAAAGTCAAAATCAGGAAATTTTGTAATTCTGCCATATAAATTCTGATATATTGTTTTATTTATTTAATTAACTGTTAACATAAAATAAAATTTAATTTGCAATCTAAATTTCTTGGTTGTTGTTTTTAAATTTAATCCGAATTGGTCAAAAATATTTTTTTGAAAATTATTATACTCCAGCATTGAAGGTAGGTACAATTGGTAACTCGAAATTAATCTTTGCTTTTTTATAGATACATTTTACCGCTTTCAAAATATTATGTAGGAAAAATGAAGATTTAGATTAAGGGGTTGAATTCCACTTTGGAGAGAGAAGACAGCATTGAAGTCTTGAATCAGTAAATTTTTAACGATTTCTTAAGTGAATTTTCGAGGTTGAGTTTTTGAGAAACGACAAACTGCTAAAACATTATGATATCAATGATTATCTGAGTGGCGGATACTGATGAGAAGAAAATTGTTTTTATATGCTATTATCCAGTGCCGAACTTGGAGTTTTTGCCGCCCTAGGCAAATTATAATTTTGCCGCCCCAAAGTTAAAAAAAACGAAAATCATACAAATTAATATTTTCAAATTTTATTTAATATGCCTTTTATTCAACATGCCTTTTTCAATGGAAATCGTTGCACGGGTGCAGTGTTATTCCTCTAAGTGTTGACTTTAATTGTCTACATTTCAACGCAGACAAGTGGTCGACAATGTAGATAGAATATGTCGACAATGTAAACAATAACGTTGACTTCTTAAATCTCACAAATATAATCATTCCAAAATTGAGGGTTTTGAAGATTTGATTTAATAGAAAAATTGACTTTTTTTAAAATGCTTTACGAAAAGACCATAAGAAACCCGATAGTTTTTTTGGAACATGGATGCAATAAAACATCCGAATCTGGCTAAACTCGCGAATCCTACAAATTCCTGCTTCTTCCCCTCAAATTGAGAGTTTTTTTTTTAAGTTGGGCACATGTACGTTCTGCTGTAAAAAATCGCCTTACTTTTGAGCGATCAAGGAGCTCCCTCACCTTTATTATTCACTTCGAATTGAAGATGGCCAACATGATTATTCCAATGAAGACGACACATTGAATAATTTCTTTGCTTTGTATACCTAGGATCCGCTATAAACTCAGCGAATGATACCAGTGCTGAGATTAAACGCAGAATTACTCTTGCCAATCGCTGTTTCTTTGGGCTAAAAAGGCAATTGAGAAGCAAAGCCCTCCTTGGATAAACTTAACTGTCCTTATATAAAACGCTATTCATCCCAGTCCTGATGTGTGGTGCAGAGACATGGACAATGTTAACGGTGGATGAGAACGCGTTAGGTTGTTTTGAGAGGAAAATTCTCAGGGTGATTTTTTGTCCCGTCTGAATAGATGGGGAATGCAATGGAAATACAAAGTTAGCTGAATTTTTATTTTATTTTTTAAATATAAGGCTAAAATTATAAATATAAATAAAGTTAATAAAAAAATATTAAAAATCTATATGTAGATGCATCTCTTAGGTCTAAGAGAGAACCAAAATCTATTTTGAAAACAGAATTGTAGGCGATTTTAAAAAGAATAAGTTGGAAGAAGGAAGTAGGACCGGGAATTGTCTCCTTCTTCCAGCTAATGCTTTTTAAAATAACTTATAGATATTTCTGTTGGCATTAGTCAATAACGCAAATTGAAAAAAAAAAAGATTCCCAAATCATTAGATGGAAATATCTGAAAAACTGAATACTTATTTGGGGCGATCGTTCGATTTGTGCCAAAACACAAACTTTTAATTTGCTCAAATCGCGGTCTGAATAGTTTCTGCATGTGCGCGCACTCTCATAAAATCCATGGTAATCACTTTAGCAACCAAAGTGTTGCAAAACTGAAAGTTGCATGTGCGCCCCTAGCCTAAGACGCAGTTGCTTAATTTGGATATAATTCAAGCAAATGGGTTGAAGCTAAATAATTTAAATTGAAAGCAGTTTGAGATCAGTAAGCGTAGACGTTTGGTTTTGTTCAGTCCATGGATTTAGACTCAAGCATCTTTGAAAGGACATCAAAGGGCAAGGTTGTGCCCAGCCAAGTTCTGGCACTACAATTTTTTAACAGGAACAAACTCATGCGATTTTCGACCCCCTCTAACTTTAGTACCCCAATAAAGTTAGAAACTTCAAACTCACAGCATTTAATAAGCTCACCAGGCTTAGGCAACTCGCCAAATTTCAATTCTTTAGCTTTAGTGGTTCCCGAGATATAAGACTGCAAAAATCACAAAAACTGTGACTGACTGACTCTCTGACTCACTCACCGAAATTATGGAGCACTTCCCGACATAGCAGAATCTTGTAATTTCGCACAACGGAAGGCCCTGTGGTATTTACAAAGGAAAAAGTCGAATATTTAAAATTTTCCATTCAGAGGGCGTGGGAAACACCCATTTTCATAGAATTAATATTAAATATTTGAGAGCACTTCCGATTGGTACAGGATTAAAAAATTTGATAGAGCGGTCAGCTTTCAGGTATATACAAGGAAAAAGTTGAAATTATGAAAATTTTATTCCACCCAATTTTCCTGATAAAAAGAATATGTGCAAAAAGAAGTGAAATCACACCAAAAACATAAATGTTAAAAAAGTAGCCATAAGTTCTTCTATATGTATACGAAAATCCTTTGCGTAACAAGTCAGCCGTGAAAAGTAGTGAGATCTAAAATTATGGCAAGTTTTAAGCTTATCAATATTAAATATAAAATATTTTAAGTAGGAAAATATGGAACAACCTCAAAAATATCACTGAAATGTGTTTTTTACATGATTACTGGCTTAATTGTGTTGGTTTACTTGGAAAATTTTCTTTTATTACCTAATTGCTCAATTTTGTCACTCATGTAAGTCCAGATAAATCGAAAACATCTCCCCTTAATTTTTAATTGAATAAACGAAACATTACTCTATATTTTGGAAATTTGATATTAAGCCTTTCATTCGGCAAAATTGTGAGCTTTTGTCCACAGAAATTTTCTGGCACAAAACCGAAAATCACATATAGACAGTAGACATTTTGTACATTCATATAAAAAAACATCGGATTGAAATTCACAGGAATCCAAAGATTAGGGGTAATCATATAATGTCGTCTTCCCCTAATTACTTATTGCTCTTTTTCTTTCCCTAATTGCATTATCGGGCATTATCTTTTCTTAATTGCTTTAAGCTGTGATCGATTTAATTGATTCTTTTTCAGATATGTTTGATTCAAACATTTGTTAAGGCTCTTATAAATAAATTGGTTTGTTTCGAAAATATTCAGTCAGTCGAACACATCCGGCACACCAAGCTATACCGCATTTCACTGTGTAATTTTGTTAATTGTTTTAAATAGAGTTCATTTTGTCTATCAGCAATTATTTCATTTATATATAAAACAACTCATACATTTCTATTAAGAGGTAAGTTAATTTTAAAGTCTTTTAAACGTTTTAAAAGCAATGTTAGTATGATTTTAAGCTAAAATTACAATTTTCATAATCTTAAACAAATTAATAATCGAATTTTCTTTTAACATTTTACTAAAATTAAAATCACAAAAAGTCTAGCATCATACAAAATCCATATGTGACATATTTTGTCACAAAAATATTTTTAGTATGACCCTAGTTAAAAAATGTTTAAAATTATAAATATTTTAGTAAAGTGCTTAAATATTACTAAATTGTTAAATATGTAGTATCATATTAATATCTTAAAATCAAGCTGTTTTAAATGTTGCGCCTTTGTTTCAATTATTCAATTAAAATATTATTAATTGTTACAGATTAACAATGTCAACTTCATTGGTCAATTCGTCAAACGAAAAAATCATCTTTGAATGCCAGCAGCATGCTGCAAATATTTCCGCAAAATTGCAGAAATTTTACGAAGACAACGACTTCTTCGACACTGTTCTGATTGCTGGTGAAAATAGCATCAAGATTCCAGCTCATAGAATTATCCTGTCTGCATTGAGTGATTATTTTTGGAAAATTTTTCATGGCAACCCTACAAACGTCAACGAAGTTAATATGAAGGAAATCGAAGCTTCCACACTCAAATTGATAATTGATTTTATGTATTTGGGTGCGATTGAGCTGAGCTCCGATAATGTTGAACCACTCATGCGAGGTGCAGTGTTTTTAAAAATGAAGAGCTTACGCAAAGGATGTTGTGATTTTATGGAAAAACATCTGAATAAGAGCAATTGCCTGCATTCATTGGGCTTGGCCAAGAAATTGGCATTAGCTGGACTTCAGGAAAAATCTTCGAAAATGATTTACAAACATTTCGAAGAAGTGAGGAAGCAGTCTGGGTTCTTGCTGCTGAACGAAATTGAAGTGAAGGACCTACTATTCAACGACAATCCGAATGGGGACATTGAGGAGGAAGTATTTCTGAGTTTGGTGGCATGGATTGATCATGACCAAATAAATCGGGGCCATCTTTTAATCGAATTACTTTCAATGGTGCGCTATCAGTTTCTCACGCCTAATTTCGTCTGTAATAACAGAAGTTCCGTTTGTAAAACTCTAGAAATTAGCGAATTGATAAACGGTTGGCTTCAATATTATTTACTCACGAAATCTAGAACAATAGAACAGCAAAAGTTTACTGTTGCGTCTGCATTAGAGCCAAAGAAAGAAGTTATATTAAGTGGAGTAGACAGTGTAGCTGTAGCAGCTGTTGGTTTCAATGGAAACGTTTTAGAAATGTATGGTTATGATGAAAAATTGGACACCTGGATTTTGAAAAAGAGAATACAAACCTTTTTTTCCGAAATACCGCAAACTTCTTGGATTGTGATTAGATCATCACTATTTGTAGTTGGAGGCCGTGTCTTTTATAACAAGCAATATAAACCACCAGTCAATACTGTAGAATGCGTTAACTTAAAAACTTCTCAAAGAATTAACATTCCTCCGATGAAATCGCAGAGATATGACAGTCAGCTGGCAAGTTTAAAGGGACATTTATGTGTCTTTGGTGGTGGCTGGCTTACTAATTCAGTAGAGATTTTAAATTTTTCAACAATGCAATGGGAAACGTTAAAATTGCCCTTTATAATAGACAACGGTCGTCAAAAAATATGTGGTCGAGATGAAATCTTATACGTTCTTGATAACTTTTACGGATTTTTGCAATGTTATAACATCTCTTCTAAGCAATGGACTTCCAAACAAACACCCTACGATGACAACGTTAAAGTAGTCGGAATTTACGTCCTTTGGAATTTTATGTATACTTTCTGTCATCTTAAGGGTTGTTCAGAGCCTACTACGGTCATTAAGTGCCTCGATTTGTCTAAAGATACTTGGCTCGAAGAATGTAGGTTCAACATGTATACGTCAAGTGTGTTAACATCAGTTATTGATAAAATTTGGTTTCTAAACTCAGAATCTGATGTCTTTGAATATAATCCTGATACTAAAAAAATCACACGCCTGGCAAAGTCGAAATCCGGAAACTATTTAATTATGCCATTTATAAAATAAATTGACTATCTTATTTATTTAAATTGACTGTTATTGAAGGTACAACTTATAATTTATGTTATTTTAAGTAATATTTTGTTTAAGTACATATATTAAATTGAATTTAACTTAAAACTAAATTACATGGTTGTTTTCTATTTCTTTCTATCAATTTTATTTGTCGAAAGTGACAAAAACAAATGGCAGCAGATCGTCTGTCAATTTTCTATCAAAAAATTGGCAGACTTTTCGAATTGTATGAACTCGTCTAAACACACAATTTTTCTGATTTTCAAATTATTGGATGATTCTCGACTAAGTGGATATTAGATGATGTTCTTACCAAAAACATCAACCAATTTTTAATTGGTAGATATTTTTTTTTAATTAGGGGTGAAAACTGCTAAATTGATTTATTCGCTTTCGAAAAAAAAAATGAAAAAGTGTTTTCTACAAGAACTAAAATGGATACAGAAATAAATCAGAAGCTGCTAAAGTCACCGTTCGTCAAAATAGCGAAGAAAAAATCTTGTAAAAAGGAGGTCGAAAAGTATTGAGCGCATAAACAAACTTTGCAGTCCATTCAGGAGCTACCCAAGGACACAGCTTGGCATGATGTTGGGGACGCCATTGAGATGGCTTCCAACGAATACAAAGCCAAATAGTCGAACATCCTCACTAGCTTCAACTATAACGTAGAGAAGATGCGAAAAAAAGCCTGGCCAGCGAACGACGAGCGACAATATTTTGTAAATTATTTTTTTTTTCACAACTATCTACTTCCAGTCTTTCACAAATACTTCCCTTGTAAAATAAAGTTGCATATTCTCTATCATCTGTCAAGAAAATTGTATTCCAATGAATGCACCAACCGTCAATTTTCACGTGATAGAAAATTGGCAAAAATTGTCAGCTAATCGGTTGCAATTGGAAGACTTTTGACAGTTCGGCCAAAATTAGAAGATCCTCCGAAAGTGTATACTTAGCTTTAGAAACCAAAAAGAGGTTATGACTGCCCTTAAAATGGTTAGGAATTCGATACCAATGGCACATAAGCGCCAAAAGAAAGAATATCTGAATTTGACATCAACGGCCAGAGTTAGACTCAAGTGTAAACTGATGAGCATTCCTAGAAACGCGAGTATTACGGTTGAATAATTAAAGGGGGCAATTGACTATTTGGTGCAACTGGCCACATAGAGCTGATCGGTTTCTTTATTGCAATATTCTTACCTTTTACGAGTCCAGAGTTTACAATTTGACATAACACTAACTTCCAAAATATATTGTCTCGGATTGCCATATCTCTTGTAATATAATTGAAATACATATAAAGAGGCCTTGTTTCTTCTTCAAATGCTTATTCCTACTTTCAAAGGTGAAGCGTTTAAGTCTATATTCATCAATAGCTGCTTTCCGTCTATAGAACCAGTGTATGATAAACTATATCGCCTGCATACATATATAAGACTTGGGATAGATTTTGCACTCAGAACTATATCTCTCTTCAATGAGTCAGTGATGTAAATTATGTATAAGATAAAGAGGGGAGTCGTAGTGTTTTAAAATTAAATCTGAATTATATTGATTCTTCAAGATTTCCTTTTTAATTGAATACTATGTTGCCACGAAATCGAAATCTGAGATTTCAGCAGGAAGCTTTCGAGATTTCAAATTGGTGTCAACACCGTCTTAATCCACGATTTTGTCTCTCAAAAGCACAAACAACAACCATTTTTGTTTATCTAGTCCATCAACCCAAGGCACGTTGTCAAATAAAAATTGATGCTCTCTCTTTTTATCTCCTTATCGTTAGAGTGAAAGATCGTAATTTGCACATAAGAAGCTTTTCACCAAATATGGACTCGTTCAATATGAATGGCCCGCATCGGTAATGGGATTTTATTGTGATTTCAACGAAATCCCGGATTTCAAAATCCCAAAACTATATGGTGAAAGGCGAAGATTTGGACTGAAATCTACGAAATCCGAGATTTCGCTTCTGATCGAAAACTTCGGCTATTTGGAAAATTCTATTAAATTATGCAGAAAGAATTGGTAGAAAGGGATATTACTTCGTATAAGATTTTAAGAAAAAATTTTTAGGAGCTTTGCCAATGTTGGCATTTTCTATAACTATTTCTACCACGGATTAAGAAACAGGTACATTAAGAGCTCATCAGTTAGATGCTTTCTTACCCTTCTAAGACGCATTGACAATAGCATCTAACTGATGAGCCCAACTATCGTGCCTGGGCGAAAGTTATTTTGGACTACAGGTCATAAAAATCTTCAATTTGGCTTTAATCCACACAGTCCACAAAAACAAAGACAAAAATAATATTTACTTTTTGTTTGCGTTTTCATCAATATTAGTACATCAAGTGCTTCATCAACTGTTAAAATAGCTGAAATACTAAAATGGAAGCGATATTTTCACAATGTTAAGAAGGCTCAAAAAATTTTCAAATCTACGAGTAGAACTGAAAAAATTGAGTTAATTTTTCCTTAAGAAGCTTCATTGCTTTCCAAAAATCCATTTAGCTGTTGGGTTTTCTTATTACAAGTATTTCTATAATCCTTAGGTCTTTTTTTTTAGCTTGCAAAACTCATTTTAGTTTTTGTTTGCTGACATGTTGTTAGAACGTTCTGAATCCATTCCAGTATGCAAAAGAAAGATGTATTGCTACCAAGCATTGATTAATTTTCGAACAAATTTTTCTTTGTTTTGAAATACATATTTTATTCCCGACATCCGTTGAGGTGCTGCCTTTCTAATGTAGTTTGATAGATTCTTCAAGTCAAGGGTTTGCTGAAACTTCCAAGCCTATCCGCATATCGGTCTGTCTATTTCGATTCCGCTAAGAAAATCTCTCTGCAAATGTCATTCCGATGAAACTTTCTACAAGGGCTTTTATTTCGAGAACTATTTCACTGCAACTTTGGAAATTATCAAAACAAGAAATTGAGTCTCCAGATAAAACAGACTATGAACTATAACAACGAACACGCTGTTCCACATGGAAGAAAGTGAATTCGCCACCACAATTGCCTCCAGCACAGCTCCCATTTAGAACTTGAAATTCCTTAGCATTAGTCAGTTCAGAAGTTTTGATTACCCTCGAATCAAAAAAAAATTAGAAAATTAATGTCATAGCCTACATCCCTTAGTGGCACAAAATTTCTCGCTGATTTGTGTTAACGGGAAACATAATACACTGCTGTTCAGAACTTTTGACAAATAAAATGTGAACTTCTCTAATAATTTAGTTGTTAAAAACGAGGCAAAAAGAACATAGATTTGAATTTATTTTTATTTCAAAACTCGGACTTTATTTTAAATTTAGGTACAGCTTTCTTATTCACCACTTGAAAAATTATACAAATAATTGTACCACATCAAATATTTCTGATTCCTCTAAAGGCTCATACACTTCTACTTGCGATATAGTTACTATAGGGCAAGATTAGAACTTGAAAAAAAATCGAATCGACAGCTGAAGCGATTTTCTTCAAACTTGGTACTTAAGCTTTTTAGGTGATTCTCACAATTAGATCTTAAATCGTTTTTTAGCCTTAAGAATATCTGAAAATTTGTTATATAATCTTAATTATCTCGAAAAATATGTTTGTAATACTCAGTACCTACTTAAAAATAACGGTACTTGCTATAGAAATTTTTCTACCATCTTGATTATTTCAAAAACTGGATCAAAAAAAATGTGTGTACTATTTTAGGTATAGTCTACATTTTGGTCAAATATTTTTTTTACATATCATGTTATTAACGATACCTCCCGTACAATTTTTTTTTTGTTTTCACTTATTCGTAATTGCCAGTAGAAGGTTTTCGAGAAATTGGAAAAATCTTGATCTTTTGTACCGAATTGTTGTGTGCGATTATTCCGGAATGACTCTTCGAATGCATTCCATCGTTAAGCAGAAAGTTTTTGACGTACTCGGTTGAATGGCAGAAGCGGATGTGCGACAAGATCTGACCAGATCATATTGATTCGATAATTTCTGCCCAGCTACCAAATCCAGAAACTGATCTGGAGCTGCAATCCATTGTGACAACGCACATGAAGCGTTATCTCTCTCCGTTGGTGGCTGACACAAACAGTGGAATTGACACATTATTCAATTTACCGACGTCATTCTCGAACGTGTCATATTTATTGTACTTAATATTTGCATGAATATTTAATTTTTTTACTATCGCCTAGAGGTCTTAAGCTATTGATACCAAGATTTGCACATACAGTAGGAGAACGATCTTATTTTGTAAACGAATGTGGAATAATCTGCCACAACAGTTGCAAAGAAATACTTCGTCAGAGTTATTCCGGGAGAATCTACACAAACTAATGTCACGTTAAATTTGAAATTTCACACCATTAAAATAATAAAATGTATATGATACGTATTGCTTTTATTAAATAGGCTTATTCATTTTAACATAATAAATATACTAATTAGTTTATACAAAAATAATGGCGCAAAATTTTAGTCCATTTAGTAATATGTTAAATCATTTTTAGGCTAAAAAGACGATTTTGCTAATTTTAAACCAGTTTAGTATCGTAATATTTTCTTAAGATTTTACTAAACCTAAAACCACAAAATGGCTACTTTATTTTTTTAGTATCGTACTAACTCCATACGTCACTTTGACATTTACACACGTCAAAAAGTTATGTTCGCTTACTTTTGCACTATTGCACTATTTTAGGAGTGTTTAGTTGTAGTTTATTAAGAAAATAGATTTAGTATGGCGCTAGTTAAAAACTGTTTAAAATTAGGAAAATATTAGTAAAGTGCTTTAGTATTAGCAAACTGTTAAGTACAGGGTGGCGCACGAATCGTGATACAATAAGAAATTTAAATAACTTTTATTTAAATCGATGTATTTCATAAATTTTTTTTATTGGATCAAAAATTAAAATTTATTTTAAATAACTAATGGGTTTTAAAGATGATCGACCGCAAAGGAACTCCACGCTCATCCAAGCATATGCGGCACCTGATTAGAAAATTGTTCATTGCGGGCTGAAGGGTTGAATTTGGGATCGCCTCAATTATTGTCTTAATGGTCTCCTTCAATTCAGTCAAATTCCTGGGTTTCGTTTTGTGAACTTCCTGCTGACATAACCCCATAAAAAAAAGTCTGGTGCAGCCAGGTCAGATGACCTTGGGGGGCAGCGGAAAGTGCAGTTCCTGGATATCAATTTGTTTGGGAATATTCGTGTAAGCTCCGCCATAACTTGTGTGGCTACGTGTGCACTTGCTCCATCTTGGTGAAACCAAATCCTGTTGAAAGGGATACGTCTACGGCGAAGTTCTGGGCAAAAAAACTCCTTCAACATCTTTAAATAACGGTCGCCATTGACAGTTTGTGTTACACCGTTTTCTTCAAAGAAGTATGACCCGACAATACACCTACCTTGATAAAACTGCGCACCACACAGTGACCCGTTCTGGGTGCAGTTCCGTCTCATGGAGCATTTCTGGATTAGATTTACTCCATATACGGCAATTTTGATTGTTAACATTGCCGTTTAAGTCAAAATGGGCCTCATCAGACATGAACAAACAATTTATCAATGTATTGTCTTCTTCGGCCATTGCAATCATTTTTCGGCAAAATTCCAGGCGAACAGGTAAATCCTGAGGGTTTCACTTGCTTTTAATTTGGACTTTGTATGGAAACAAGTTTAAGTCATCATGAAGTATGCGTTGTATTGACCGTCTGATAATTCCAATTTGGTCCAATAAGTTTCGAGTCGAAACACTTGGATTTGCCTGCATTGCCAATGCAACAGCCACGATTGTATCCTGAACCCGAATATTGTGATCTCGCTGATACGGTGTTCGTTCGATGGTTGCAGATTCGGCAAAAATTTCCCCAGACTCATAATGGTCCATCTACTCAGGGGAGTATCGCCAAACTCCAGCCTAAATTCCCTTTGGACGGAAATGACGGACTGCAAACAATAATATCGCAGCACTATCCAAATCCTTTTTTTAGTATCCCAAGCTTTCATTTGGATAAATCTAAATAATAGCCTTAAAATAAGAAAAAAAATATGAAAAAATATGTGAGTAAAATACTCACACTGAAAAAAAGTCATTACGTTTTATTTTTGTACTACGATTAGTGGGCCTCCCTGTAGTATCATGCTAAGCCCTTAGGCTGTTTAAAATCTTGCGCCAATGTTATTATATTATTATTATCCATTTATGTGTAAACAATATTACCTATGTAATTTAAATTGTATTACTTATTATAAGAACTAATATCTTGAAGTACAGTTTAATAACTTCAAAATGAAATAAATGAAAAAAATTCTCCAGATGACAACGTCATTTGTGAACGAGTTATTTCCATTTTTATTAACAATCGCTTGTGATGTGTATCATTTAGATGTCTAAAAACTCTTGTAGCTCGAGTTAAGACCAGACACACTGGCGTCGAAAAATAAATTTGAATATAACGACTTACTTTAGTTATGCATATCATTGATACATATAATGAAAAAAAAGAGGACCAAAAAGTCCGCCTTGAGGAACACCAGAAACCAAATAATATTTGCAGTTTTCTTTTTAAACCAAAGCATGGCTAAATCTAACGAGAACTTCCGACAAATCGAACGCATGTAACACTGTAGCAATGTTTTCATAAAATTCCAGAATTCTTACTAGAGTAGTCAAACAGTTCGGTTTGTTTTGCGAAAGATGAATATTGGTACTATAAGTCGAGTTTTGTATTTGAAAAAAAAATCAAAATCGAGATTTTAATTAAACTTGACATTTCCCTGATATAGAATACCAAAAAAGTGGCTCCTGATATTCCGTCTGTCTGTCTGTCTATCTGTCTACCCGTCCGTCTATATGTCTCTCTATCTATCTCTAAGCGGCTGAAGCGATATTCTTCAAACTTGGTACTTAGCCGGTTTAGGTGATTGACTCAAGAAGATTTTTGAATCGTTTCTTTCGCCACAAAACGAGCGGAAATTATCAAAAACGACTCTACCCATTTTGATTAAAAACTGCACTACTCATAGTGTACCTACATTTTGATTCAAAATTTGTTTTACATAATATATCGCTATTAACTGTACCAGCAATAAAACCTTTTTTTGATATTTAACTTTCTCAGAAACGGCTCTAAGTATTTCGATCAAAATTTGTATATACCCTAGAATTATAAATTAAATACTACCAACATTTTTTTTTATTTTTGCAATTTTTTTTTTGTTTTTTAAATTCAACATTACGAAAACAGATGACGATTTTTGTTTAAAATTTTATTTTTAAGCTTATATTATTAAATATATAAAACTCACATACCAATTTTTTTGTATATTCTGTTTTGAATTTATATTTTCATTACAGGTCTTATGGGAGAGCCTTTTCAAACACACGGGTGCCGGCTGGTGTTTGCATGGCACTCAACTTAAACAATAGCCACTGAAATATTCCATAAGCCCAAGACCACCAATTTGCCTCTCGCTAATGCCTATTGTATTTATTACAAAAAAAAGAGTTACCATTCGTCCGTTTTTGGGTATTTATTTTAAGGAATAAATTACAATCTGAACAAGTTTTTGAAGGAGTTCTGTTCATTAATTAATTGCAACTTTAAATTTCCAAATTGTTTTTTTCTTCATGAAAAAAAGATGAGGGTTTCGTGTATAATATATTTAAAATAGAGCAGTGCAATTTAAGGTGATATTATTATTTTTGTGGTGAGTTTATTTACCTTTAAAATGGCTGCTTCAAGTTCTTCGAAAAACACAAGTTCACGAAAGAACAATCGTGCTGCAACCAATATATTTAACGATATTGTAAAAAATAAGGCGAAAGCTGTTAAGAAAACAGCGGATGTATTTTCTGTGACTGAACCAACTGTCTACAATTGTTTGAAGGAAAATAAAATCAAATACCACAACTCACCACCAAAAAAAGAAAAAAAAAAAACGGTAAGAGGAAAGTCGACGATTTTGATAGGTGCGCAATCGGAAAAATCGTTCACCAGGTTTTTTTTTTCAAATAATTGAATTCCAACGCTGGACAACATATTTTTTTTCAGTGAATTATTTATACGTTTTTTTTTGTGAATTATTTGTACGTTCAAATAGATAAAGCCTTCTGGGGAACTTTTAAAAAACTCGCCTACTATCATACCTCTTGGTGGTGTAGAGAAAGATAGATTTGTTTTCATTTGGGTTTAGTTTAATTTTTCTTAGATTTAGTTTACGATCTACATGTTTCTGTTCATGAAATCTTAATTAACAGTATGTTATCCTACCGAAATTTTTAAGAGAAATATGCAAATTTAGCGGGTTTTCCAATAAGAGGTGTTATTTTGAATAGCCCGCTATTTCGGTAGCTGTCATTTTTGAAGCTGTCATTTTTTGACATTTGACAAGTAGAAACTACGCTATTAATAAAAATGGAACGATACACGCTTCAACAACGCATTGAAATTATTAAAATTCACTACAAAAATGGTGAAAATTTGGCAGAGACGGTTCGTAAAACTAAAACATTTTTGGGTCGTCGTGAAGCACCTTGTCGGACCGCAATACAGAAATTGGTGGACAAATTCGAGCTGTTGGGACAAGTTAGTGATGTGAAGAATAAAACCCGTGCACGTCGCTCAAGAACAACTGAGAATATTGCTGTTGTAGCCCAAAGTGTTGAAGAAAACCCAGGTTTGTCCATTCCTCGTCGTTCTTTGGAATTAGGCATTCCACAAATGTCATTACACCGTATTTTGCATAAAGACTTGGGTCTTAAGGCTTATAAAGTTCAGTTAACACAAGAACTCAAGCCGGCTGATCATCAACAACGTCGTGTCTTTGCTGATTGGGTCCTTGAAATGCATGAAAATGAACCGGAATTTCATCGAAAAATCATCTTGACTGATGAGGCCCATTTCCACCTCGGAGGCTACGTCAACAAGCAAAACTGTCGCATCTGGGGCTCGGAAAAACCAAGAGTTATTGTTGAAAAGCCTCTCCATCCTCAACGCGTGACTGTTTGGTGCGGTTTATGGTCCCGCGGGGTCATTGGACCTTACTTTTTCGAAAATGAGGCAGGAGCAACAGTTACGGTCAATGGATTGCGCTATCGAGAGATGATTAATGATTTTTTATGGCCTGAATTGGATGGTATTGACCTGGACAACGTTTACTTTCAACAAGACGGCGCTACGTGCCACACAAGCAATGAAACCATCGATCTTTTACGGGAAAAGTTTCCGGACCGTGTTATCTCTCGAAGAGGTGATCACAATTGGCCACCGAGATCTTGTGATTTAACACCTTGCGACTTCTTCCTTTGGGGCCACGTGAAAGATAAGGTCTACGCCAACAGCCCAGCGTCGATTCAAGACCTCAAAGATGAAATTCGTGAGGCTATCGAGGACATAGGACAGCCACTTTGCGATTTGGTTATGGAAAATTTCATGAAAAGGATATGGTCCTGTAAGCGTGGTCTTGGCGGCCATTTGGCTGATATTGTGTTCCATTATTAACGGCATACCTTCCTCTTTATAATGAAATAAACATGCGATCATTCATCTCCAAAAATGCCATTTTTCTTTGAATATCAAAATAACACCTCTTATTGGAAAACCCATATAGTGTTATAATTTGTTTTCTGAATTGAGGTACAACACCTCACAAAATCGTTCCGTTCTATTATAGATTAAAATATATCCCCGAACATAACATTTCCTGGGAGTTTAAAGAGACAATACTGAGCCGCCATTTTGTATCTTCCGAAGTCTCACAAATACGGACTTCGAAACTTCTCGGGTTGAATTCAATCGAATCACCAAAAACATCATCGTTTCCAATTAAACGCATTTTTACTTGCGATTATAGGTACTATAAGGCGAGTTATGCATTCGTAAAAAAAATTCTGACACTCAAATATGACAGTACGATCATAGAGAACACCAAAAAAGTGGGTTCCCCAATTTCGTCTGTCTGTCTGTCTGTCCTCGAGTCTACAGCCTAAACGGTTGGATGGATTTGTTTCAAACTTGGTACATATTGTTTTTTGGTAATATCACACGTTTTTTTTTTCATTTTTCTTTGTAAGATATAAATAACAGTGGATGCCATACATTTTTGTTTGTCAAAAATGTAAATTTTATTTTTCTCAACGATTTTTTTTTTTTTAATAAATTCATTAATGAGGGAAAAAGGTACATTTTCATACTGTTTTTTTTTTGTTTGGAAAAAATGGTTAATTTTGGTACCTCTAGTAGAACCATTTGTTTGATGTTCAGTTTTCTAGAAAACGGTTCATTTGATTTTTTGAAATTTATTATGCAGAAGCTTCTGAAAAGCTTTAACCCTAATGTGAAAGAATATTGTTCAAACATTTTTTTTTTGAAACTCAATATTTTGAAAACCACTCAATCGATTTTTTTTTAAATTCCTATTTTGTTTGTTTTTTGACATTATCTTTTATAGTTAGAAAAAATTGTTTTGCTAAAACAAAAAATAACGGTTCCTCCCATACAAATGTTAAGAAACAGTTAACAAAAAAATGCAGTCCCCAAAAACGGCTCCAAATATTGTGATAAAAATATGTGTGTGTTCTAGGATTAGTGCAGTCTACTTTTCAACCACTTTTCATATTTTCGACTTTCTCACTATTGAATAACGGAATCAATATTATTTTTTTTATGCAAATGAAAGTACATAGTCAAATTTTCAAAAAAATTGTTTTTCGATTTTTAAAAAATAAATAAATTTTTTTTATTTGAAAAATCGATTTTTCAAAAACAAGTCAGTGAATTTTTTTTAAATTAAAATTTTGTATGTATTTTAATAATTTCTTCAAAATGGCGAATCAATTTTTTTTTCTAAAAATGTTTTAAAAGTTTTATAAATAAAAAACTATTTGTTTAATAAACCGCTCCAAAGATTTTTGAATTTTTTTTAGTATATTCATATTTGTCCAATAATTCAAATGGCATCTTTTTTTTCACCCAAATTTTTACGACTTAGCAATCTAAAAGATATTATTATGTCTATCATCCATTTATTTCTACCTAATTATATTTTATTTTTACTCATTTTTGCGTACGTCACTGAATACCATTGCCAGCATTCGCCCGAATCATGACCTGGAGAGCAGTGGTTCACCACTATTACCTCCGGAACAATATAACTCAGTGGCGATCTGAGAACCTTGGATTTACCGGGTTTAATTATGAATATTTGTCAAACGCCATAATCGCCGAGCGAAATGTGCCCAGTTCCCTGTTATTTTCGAACATTGAGCTCCAGCTCATCACGATTCACTAAAGAAAAAGAAATCAGTAGGAGTCGATGGTATATCCAACGTTGTACTACGACATTTGCCTCAGGAAGCAGTTGACATTTATACCACACTGTTTAACAACGCATATTATCCAGTGCGGTGGAAGACAGCTGTGGTGCTCTCCCAAAAAAGGGAAAGGACAACTCCAATCCGGCGAAACTCCGTTCGATAAGTCTTCTTTCAAGTATCAGCAAAGTATTTGAAAAGGTTATTAATAGGGCTCTGTTCAAGTGGGCGGAGGACAAAAATATCATCCCGGATCATCTGTTCGGTTTTAAGGCGAGACATGACACAATTCATGCCGCGTCTAAACTAGTTTCTGATATCCAATGGAACAAAACTAAAAAGCAGTGTACGGGTGCCTGTCTGGTTGATTTGGAGAAGGCCTTCGACACCGTATGGTTAGAAGGTCTCTATCTAAAGCTAACCAGACTAGGTATAAGTAAACCTCTATTGTATATGCTTTATGACATGCTAAATGGTAGAAAGTTTGTTGCCAAGAGTGGCAATGTAACTTCTACCGCAATTTTTAATATTAAAAATTGTCTTCAGCAGGGAGCGGTTAACTCGCCGATTTTCTTCAGCATTTACGCCAGCGATCTGAGTAGTCTAACTCAGGCAATTGCGTACGCCGACGATCTAATTGCGCACAGAACAGCTAATACAGTTGAGGTCATCAAAATTCTTTTGCAGAGTGACTTCGACAAGATTCAGCGATATTGTGATGACTGGAAGTTGAAAATCAACTGGCTCTCTGAACAGCACCATGATATTTAAACTAAATTAAGATGGTATGTCTTGGCCGACTTACATAGATTTAGTTTCATTAGGTATAGGGAACAGTCGGGGTGGCACCAAAAAAAACTAAAAATATGTATGTATGCGGAGGCATATGTGCGTATATGTATACATGCATATGTATATATATATATGTTCATATGTGTATGGGTATGTATGTTTGCATGTGTTTCTGTATGCATATTCAAAATATAAACATAACCATTTGTTCTAGTTTTTAAGTAGTTTTAAGTGGTTTTGGGTATTTTTAGGTATCTTAAGTAGTTTAAGTTTGTTTTATTTAGTATATAAGTTAATTGTATCTGGTTTTAATTATTTTTAGTCTAGATTTAGGCAGTTTATGAGTAAAAATTTGAAAAATGATACGAGACCGAGTTTTTTTTTTAATTTTCTTGGTAAAACAAAAATAAAATAAGATAATTAGAATAAAATAAAACAGTTTTTAGGTCGAAAGACATAAGTATTAAGAGATATAGTTAAGTTTAGAGCGCCTGTAAATGGCCAGTGAATTAGTTGTAAGTTATTGATAATTAGGGTAATTTTATGAATTTTTGTCTAGCATTAAGATAGTTATAATGTAATAATAAATAAAAATGAATTACAAAAGAAAACAAAATACCATTGTACGTACATATATACTAAGTAAGCCATCATACATGAATAGTATGTTTGATGTTTAACTACCTAACCACCTACATCCTTCATTTTCATTATTATATGTACATATTTACATACATAGGTTTTACATATCTATATGTGTAGTGTAGGTATACATATTACTCTCCTAACTTAGATAATTACAATCCATAATCTATATTCAAATACACAGCCCGAGATTGGTGGAAGATTGCCAGAAAGATACGAGGTGACAGTTTCAACATGCCAACATTCTTATCAGCTACTGAATTCAGCATATATTTTCAAAAGTTGCTGTCACTATTGCCAAACCATGTTGATATCAGTTCCTGTTCACCTCAAGTACTAACACCTCAGTTGAACCGCACAATAGAGCTTGAAGAAGTTTATTCTGCATTATCCTCGTCAAAAGATCATAAAGCCCCAGGTATGGATGGAATTCCATTCGAATTTTATAAAAATGCAAGCCCATCTCTAATCACTGAAATTCATAAGCTATTTGTTAAAATATTTGAAACTGCAACTGTCCCAGGCTCATTTAAAAATCAATTATATATCCCCTGTTTAAGAAAGGAGATGTAAACTTGGTATCTAATTATAGAGGATTGTCCTTCCTTGACACGTTTTATAAGCTATTTACCACTGTTCTTCTAAGTAGACTAACGACTTGGTTAGAAGAAAATTAAATAATAAATGAATTTCAGGCTACTTATAGATCTAACTCTTCTACTGTTGATCAAGTTTATAACCTATCCTGCCTCGTACAACTTCAACTCAATCAAAAAAAGAAACTATATGCGTTTTTTTATAGATCTTAAAGCTGCTTTTGATAACATTAACAGAAATGCATTATTTTATAAACTTTCTGCTTCAGGAATCTCTACAAAAATGATAACTATTATCAAAGCACTTTACATGAATACGTCTGCTGCCGTTTGGGATGGTCAAGGCTTGTCAGATTTCTTCTGTTGTGTCTTGAGTGCACTGCTTTTCGTTCTGTATCTAAATGATCTGCACGTTAATCTACCCTTTGGGTATTAATGGCCTATTATATGCCGACGACATTGTGTTGCTTTCCGATAATCCTTCCAAGCTACAAGAACTTATTGACAGCTTTAAATTATACTGCATCAAGTGGAATCTTGAAGTAAATCTTGGAAAATCTGAAATAGTTATTTTTCGAAACGGAGGACGTAGAGCTGCGTGTGAGAAATGGTTTTTCAACGACACGGGGATTACTGTATCAAACCATTATAAATATCTGGGAGTTGTTTCCAACTACAATATGTCTTGGAACGAACATTTAAATAATAGACTTGCATCTTCATAAAATTCCATAAACGCTACATGGTCCAAGCTGCTTAGAAATATATCAGTTCAACACTCAACAAAATTTAAAATTCACGATGCTGCAACAAGATCTATAATGTTGTACTGTGCTCAAGTTTGGGGATATAGAGAACACACACAAGTTGAAAAGTTGCAGCGATTTTTCATTAAAAGATATTTTCTCCTACCAGAAACAACACCAAACTATGCCTTACATATTGAAACTGGACTTCCTAAAGCTTTTTTAACGACCCTAGACATGTATTTTTCATTTATACGGAAAACACTCCATCTTCCAGACGGCAGGCTACCAAGAATCTTGTCAGAAGCTATAATTAGTAAGAAGATATTCTGGGCCAAGGAATGGCTGGATCTTTTTCATTTCACGTCAATGGACTTTTCTTTCACCACAAATTTAAATGAATGGCAAGAACTGCATAAGATCCTCTTGTCTAAGCTGAAGGAAAAACATTGGAATAGTTTTATCAGCAACGCCAATCAGTCCAAATTCCATGATGATTACTGTAATCTGCCTTACTCTGAAGTACCAAACTACTTTCATGACTCAAACCCTCGAGATATGATTTCCCTTATCCTAAAAACTCGCTGTGGACTTCTAAGTCTAAATGGAAGATCCTTCCAAAGAGATGCAAATGGTTTATGCACACTTTGCAATTTAGACGCCTCTGAAAATACCTATCACTTCGTTGGAATCTGCCCAATCTTCAAAATGTATAGAAGGATATTTCTTGGAAATGACGTGCTTTCACGCACACAATTTTCAAACGTTTTAAATGGCAGCTGCTACTTTAATCTCTATAAGTTTTTAAAAGCGTCACTGAAGTATCGCTACCTTATATTAAATGAATTTTCATAATAATTTTTTTGTTCAAATCACTAATTTGCTTATCGTCAAATTTAAAACCTGACAGGCAACTTTATGTTATTGTCATAATTAATTTGTATACCAGTATATAAAATGTTTTTGTTAAACCTTTTAATGAAATAAAATTATATATCTATCTATCTATCTATTCAAATACACGTGTAACTATTCCTTGAATGATCCATTCGACTAATCATTATACCGAATATCAAGCAAATCTTACAACATCGGCTTTAAACCTGCATAGGGTAACTATATGGACTACCTACCTAGTAAACAGCGCCAATGTATAGCTACATTTAAGTTGTTAGTTACAAGAGCAAGTTAGTGCGATCCAGTCGTGCATTTCACAAGGGTCATTTATAGCAGTTGAAATAATTGCTGATTTGAATTTTGCGAGCAATTGTTCGTTTGCTCTGAATTGTGTCACGGTTTCTTCCTTCCTTGTCAGCATATGTCAGTGTTGATGTTAATGCCAATTTTCCGCAGCATTTCCATTATAAATTTCTCCCTACACCGTTCGAACTGAATAACTTTACACAAATCCCATTGCTAATTTAAATGTGATATCCCAAAGTAAAAGCAGAAGTACATTCACGACACAATGAAAATAAAGGAGGCTCCTGTTTTATAATAATTGACAAAAAATTCGTTCTTCATTTTTTTTTTATTTTTTTTTTTTGGAATAAAAATTGAATTATTTTTGCCATTTTTTTGTACAAATCTCTTGCGCATCCCAAATAACAGAAGATAATATATCGAACTCTGGATGTAAATACATACATATACCTATAGATATAATATGTAGGTATAATCTCATATAGGACAATGTAAAAAAGGACATTTCTTGTGTTATGCCATTGATTGATCGTGATATGGCTTCTGCAACCGCCATGGTGCTGCGCGTAAAAGAGGTTGCCGCCACCAATTTTTGGTCGCATTTCTTCAATCCAATTCTTTGCTTTTTTTTAATAGATTTTTTTTTGTTATGTATCATCATCATCTGATCCCTCTCATCTCATGAGATGCGCCCAAAAAAAAAAACAAAAAACAGAATAACAAAAAAATCGTTTATTTTCTGCAATTTTGTGTTCCGTCAAATAAATTGCTTTCAGCAGTTCTCGCTATATGAAGAACGGCCGTTGGTTACGTTGTTCTCGGTCGTCGGTCCTCGCACACACAAATGGGAGAGGATGTTGTCCGTTTTTAGGCAGCTTTTTGCATTGAAAAAATTTTGCAAACTAACAATCGATTCAGCTTCGCCAAGCCATTGCAAAAGTTCAATGATTTGGAAACTAAAAATCTGCACTTTTGAGGGACAGCATGGAAATTTAAATATTGTGCATTGTTATTGTCTGCTGACATTTTGGGTGAAATTTCAAGAGGCCTGAATAATGTTGATTTTAGACCAAATCGTCGATGTCAGTTGTGTGTTGAATGATCCAGACATATGTACATACCAACATCAAAGGAGGGATTGTCAAAAATCTTCGCTGATGTATGCAAAAAAGGATCTCTCCTCAGGGAAGAATATTTTTTTTGTTAGTGATGCGCTTACAGTGTGTGTTAAAATTCTTGATGGCGCAGATAAAGAACAAACAAACGGTACCATCTTGCTGCACTGCATCAATTTTAATGATCTTACTCTAAAAAAAAAAAAAAAAAAATGGCTCCCACATCACATACCTATACCAACTCGTTGTAAAATCGCATATCGTTTGTTTGTTTATTTGAATAAAATGAAAATTGTATATTTTCGTGCATGAAGCCATTAGGGCTAAAGTCGCGAGAACCGATGGCCACATTTCTTTATTCAATTCCATCATCATTGCAAAGAAGATGACCCAAGCCATCATCAGATTCAGTTGAATGAAAGAATACAAAAAAAAAATATAAATAAATAATTGCTTCATTCGAAGTTATAAAATGGCAAAGAAAAGATTTGCCGTTGAAGAGTGATGAATTTGAAGGAGATACATTTCCAAGAAATATCGGTGATCACAGCTCAGAACACAGATTTTTTGTTGACTGACTTTTTGTGGCAAAAGATTAAAAAGATTAAGTTTTTTGAATTCTTACACTTAAATCGTCTTATTATTCTTTTTTATCTTTTAAATTTAAATTGGAGTTGAGTTTTGAGTACTTTTTGGTTATATGAACTTAAATTGGTGATCAATTGAGTTTTCTGAAAAAGTATTTAATCATAAGGGCTGCTGTCAGAATTCGGAGATCATTATGTGTTGTAATAATGGATTTTTATTTGTTGGATAATCACAATCCATTACAAATTGAACAGTACAAATAGGGTCAAGTGAACCAGAGTATATACCAATCGATTAGTTGTCTATCTATGACTGTAGGGTGCGCCACTTGATTTGAAAATTAAATAAATATTTTGTGCTAACAGTGCCATCTCTGAGAATTATTTTATCTCATCCTTAAAAACCACCATCTTTTAATTCCGTTCATTAAAGATGTGACTCAGAAATCTATTATGGAGCTAGGTTCAAATTTCACGATAGATGGCCGGGGGAAGGCCGTCGGAAAACTGGGATAGCTGATTGAGAAAAACACTTATAAGAATTGGATGAGTCCACCAAAATTATCGTGAATAGATACGAATGAATTCAATAAATTGAATCAATCAACTCTAATTAATATGTTGTCGAAAGTCTAAAAAAACAGATACTTTATTGGAGCTTACTTAAAGTTATGTCCAGTTATTGACCGCAATGTACTGAATACTGAAAAAGAACTCATGACTAATGAGTCCTTTCCTAACTAACAATTTAGCTGGATCCGATTTTGAGAATTTCGCCGGCTAATGGCTTGCACATGGTTTTCTTATGCAAACTTAACATTTTATAGAAATAAATTTTTAAAATAACTTGTATAAGGCCTTCTACAGGCCTGCCAAAGTTGTTAATTTGAGCCCAAAAATCAATAGCTTCAATATAGCCATCTAATACAAGATATAGCTTGTAAACGGTGATTTTTTAAGAGTTTGGTTTTTGAAAATTCAAAAAAACACAGAAACTTGTAAAAAGTGAATGAAATTTTTATTTGGATCGATAAATCAATTTCTGCCATTTACTCTTTAAAAATAATTTCACTTAAATGTTGCCCGCGGCTACGTTTCAGGTGGTCCATTCTGAAGGTCCAATTTTGGCAAACTTTTTCACACATTTCGGTCGGAATCTCACCAATGACGCATTCAATGTTGGCTTCCAAGGCAGCAATCGTGTTTGGCTTATCCCCATAGACAATAGACTTAACATAGCCCCACAAAAATAGTCTAACGGGGTCAAATCACATGATCTTGGTGGCCAATTGACTGCGCCAAAACGTGAGATCAACTGCTCACCAAATTCGCCTCTCAATTGATGCATGGTTTCGCGTGCAGTGTGACATGTGGCACCGTCCTGTTGGAACCACATGTCGACCGAGTTCAATTCTTGCATTTTCGGCAAAAAAGATCTGTTATCATCGAACGGTACCTTTCTCCATTGACCGTAACCCTGCGGCCTTCATCGTCCTTGAAGAAGTACGGCCCAATGATGCCGCCTGCCCATAAACCTCACCAAACAGTGCATTTTTCGGGATGCATTGGTAGCTGCTGAATTGCCTCTGGCTGCTCTTCACTCCAAATACGGCAATTCTACTTATTCACGTATCCATTTAGCCAAAAATGAGCCTCGTCGCTGAAACGGACGTAGCTTGCGAAACACATTTTTCACAGAGCACGAATTTTGATAATAAATTTCAATAATTTGCAAACGTTGTTCAGGCGTAAGTCTATTCATGATGAAATGGCAAACAATACTGAATCGAAATGTCAAATGTTCGTGGAATTTGTCATGTGTGATCTGTCAAAAATATAAACGTCAAAAACCAAGTAGCAAAAAAATCACCCGTTATATAGCCATCTAATGCTAGCTATATAGCACGTACAAACAAATACAATATACAGCGCGCATTTGTTTCGTTTGTATTGTTGTAAATTAATTTTTAATCTCTTATCTTTAATCTTAATTATCTCGAAAACGGCTCTAACGAAACGATATTGATTAACAAAAAAAAAACTGTGTTCAATACCATCGATATAGTCTACATTTTGGTGAAATTTGTATTTTGATATTAAGGGTAACTGCAATACAACCATTTTTTTGAATTTCGACTATCTCGTAAATGCCTTGAAGGATTTCAATCAAATTCTAAACAATAGTGCATATCAAAATTTTCGAAAAATATTTTTTTTTTGGGTTTTGAAACAAAAAAAATTGAAAATTCAATATTTTGCAAAGGGATATTTATTTTTTTTTTCGAGAATATATTTTTAAGCTTATTTCATTAATTAGGTGCAATTACCATACCAAATTTTATTCAGAAAAAAATTAAAGAAATTTTGTATTATATCAAATTTACAACAATGTTTTCGAATATAAGAGCAAGTACGTGCGATCCAATCGTGCATTTTATTTTTCTTTCAATTCGATTTGCGGCCAAACTAAATTGTTATCATAGAGAGTTTAAAATACAATTTTCGTGATCTATGTTAACCATTTCTTTTCATCGATATATCGCATGGCATGATACACTTACTTTAATCTTAAAAAGCGATTTGTCGCCAAACTAAGCATTCTAGAGAGAACAATCCTGTTTTGTTGCGGATTGATTTTCCAAGAAACATTGCTATGGAGCTTTACGCTATATATAAATTGGGTGCCGTGAAATAATTCCGAAGGAAATAACGCCGCATTCCAAAATTCGGCGTTATTTCGTTTTATGAAAAACCTAAATTGTAGGTTGTTTCTTTGCAACTGACTTTTACGGGAAGTTATAAGTTGACACCCGGAAATTTGTAGTAGATTGCCTCTAGCATGATCGAATTTTGTGTTCTAGCAAATTGGTGAGCAAAGTACCCGGCTATAAACTCTACCTCCAATGGAACACATCTAATATCAATGTTTACATGCAGTAATTGATAAGCAAATGTATACTACATTTTGGCACCACTTAATCGATATTTACGTGGATTTATTCTAAACCTCCTTTAAATCTTGAGGATTTACCAGAAGATTTCTGAGTTGGTACGACCAATTTTCGACAGATTGCGCCATTGTCATTCCAATGTAAATTGTGAAATTCATGTCTGGCTCACATTGAACATAAAATGTCTAGGTTTTTTCTGCATCCAGTTCAAATCGAGTATAAATTGAGTCTAAAAGAATATTAGCTGACTCATTCCAAACAAATATACAAAAAAATAAATGAAATTATTCTGATTGCAACGAGCGAAAATTGTTGCTATGAATTCACTATAGTTGCTATACGAGCAAAAGAAATATTGGTATACTACAGCACTTCAATAAAAATCGAATTGAAACGAAACGCTGCAATATCACAATTCATTTCGAAATGAACAAAATCAATAAAATGAATTGAATACCTATGTGTAATGTCGTTCCTTGAAATATATATTTAGTTGGTGGTGTAGCAACGCGCTCAGGGTACATCTAGTACAAAATAAATCTCCTCGGATAAAGATTTAAGACAAATCTAATTTAAGTCCTTCATTTGACCAATAAATGTAAAAATCGAATGTTTTCGAACTGAACACATTCTTCGGGAAATTGAATTCTTCCCTTCATTTGACAAATATTAAGGTGCCTGTCTCACTTCTCCATCATACGAGAAAATGAAACAACATTGCCATTTTAAATACTGCTATAAAAATTAATCTTCTTTATTTCTTAGCAGTTGAGAATTATTAAATCTACAGGAGATAAGCGTTCGGTGAAAACGTATAGTAATACGACAAATGAATTGATGAAGTTTTTCGTTTGTCGCGATAATATCTGCAAGATATTACAGCGCACCAAGACTTAAATTGTCAAAACGATGGTTTGCCAAACCTTACGGCCACATCAACACAGTGTAACGAAGTTACAAATTTAACCTTATCCACCGACATTCCAATTTTCACCACACATTGCATTCATCGACGAGCTAACAGCTACTTCAACTTTTCAAATTTAAAAGCTATAACCGTCAAAGAGCTGATATGCAGAGCATACGGTTTCTAGTGAAGGCAGAACATCACCATTAAGTCAAACATCACGTCATATGATTTACATGGGATGAGTTTTTCTGCATTTTTCTTAACAAATGTGTACCCTTGTTAAGAATCAAAACTCCTTGTCTTTCTTAATTTTATAATTTTAACATTTACTCCTTTATTACTTTAATTAATTTAAATCTACTTTACAAATTAATTTATTATACGCAGCCGCGAACCTCCAGCCAATGGTGCGTAACAAATCTAAGACGAAGGGTTAACAAAAATTCTGCTTTTTATATGCAAAATGCCGGAAGTTGAGAGAGAGACGATATGATGTTTCACTTATTGTTCTTTCATATATTTTGCACTACGAAGTGCAATACATTTATGAATGCATTCAGCAATGCATCATGAGTGGCAATCAAGAATGACCACTTCACATTCTTACAATTCACTTTCGCTTGTTACTGAAAATATATCAAGAGGAGGTAATATTTGTATGGAAAAGCATGGAATTTTACCTTGGGTGCTATATGTGGCAATCTAGTGTACATAAGGGAACCGCCGAAAAACTTTGTGGTGCACTAGTGAGGAGTTTCGTAAACTTTTGGCCTAGTGCTATAAATTTTGTGCCTTTGGTTTCGACCAGGACCAAGGAATCTATCCCAAATTATATGCAATTATTAGTTTAAGCTTATTTTAAGGAAATCTGTTCTAAAGTATATGAAATACCTTGTTAAAGTATTTTTGAGCGAAATTAATATAATACCAAGAACCTTATTTAGAGTCTATCAGGAACTGCAATTCGACTTTGTGACCTATTCATACTTTCTGTACTCGGAATTCATTTCGAAAACTAAATACGAGTTTAAACTGAACCCCCATACATTTTGGAGATACCTTAATAAAAAAATAAATCTGACGGTTATCCAGCTAGTATGATTTTTAAAATTCTTGTAGTCATCTACCAGATACAATATCTAACATGTTTGCTGCTTATTTTAAAAGTGCCTTCCAAGATTTCTCTTCAGCAAGCACTTCTATTGTCCATCCTAACACACTAGAATACACACATTTTAATTTAATTAATTTTTCGATTTCTGTTGCCGATATACGTGAAAATATTTTAAAACTAGATGAATGTTTCAGTTCTGATCCTGAGGATATACTATCATTTATGTTGAAAGAATGCGTGTCTTCTATTTCTTATCCATTGTTTATTCTTTTCAACGAGTCTCTGAAATGTTCTAAATTCTCATGTCTTTTGGAAATATTCGTACCTTAAACCAGTCCATATAAAAGCCCCTATGAATTTAATAACAAATTATCGTCCCATAGCGAAACTTTCAGATATTCCTAAACTGTTCAAGTCTCTTCCTGTGACATAAGTTCTTTTAATTGTTGTTATATGTGAAAGTCCACATGGTTTTGTGAAGAACAAATCTGAAGTTACTAACTTATTACAATTCTCTACTTTTTGTTTGGATTTATTAGAAAAACAATCTCAAGTAGATTGCATCTTCTCAGATTTCAGCAAAGCATTTAATAAATTAAATAATGAAATTCATCTGACTAAATTAAATAAAATTGGACTCAACGATCATTTTGTTATGTGGATTTGGTTATACCTTAAAGATAGATATTGCAGTGTTATGTTTAGAAGAAACCGTTGTTGTCAATTTAAAGTTAATTTCGGTGTTCCCCAAGGGAGTCACATTGGTCCTTTGCTGTTCATTTTATTTATAAATGATCTTCCGTCGATATTAAAACATTCAATGACATTAATCTATGCTAATGATGTAAAAATATTTAGAAAAGTTAACGGACGAGAACAAGATGATCTAAATACATTTTGTGAATGGTGCTGTTGTTGCACGTTTGATTTTAAATATTGACAAGTGTAAGACAATGAGTTTTATACGCAAACGTAATTTAATAAATTATGACTATCTTTTTAACTCGACGCGTTTATAAACGGTGATTTTTTAAGAGCTTGGTTTTTGAAAATTCAAAAAAACACAGAAACTTGTAAAAAGTGAATGAAATTTTTATTTGGATCGATAAATCGATTTCTGCCATTTACTTTTTAAAAATAATTTCACTTAAATGTTGCCCGCGGCTACGCTTCAGGTGGTCCATTCTGAAGGTCCAATTTTGGCAAACTTTTTCACACATTTCGGCCGGAATCTCACAAATGACGCGTTCAATGTTGGCTTCCAAGGCAGCAATCGTGTTTGGCTTGTCCCCATAGACAATAGACTTAACATAGCACTCTACGGATACGATTTGGTGGATTAATATCCAATAAAGTGAAACTGGTGCGAAATTTGGTCACAATGAGCTGAATAGCCTGCTCGGTGGGTCGATTATGACGACCATAAAACGGACGTAGCTTGCGAAACACATTTTTCACAGAGCACGAATTTTGATAATAAATTTCAATAATTTGCAAACGTTGTTCAGGCGTAAGTCTATTTATGATGAAATGGCAAACAATACTGAATCGAAATGTCAAATGTTCGTGGAATTTGTCATGTGTGATCTGTCGAAAATATAAACGTCAAAAACCAAGTAGCAAAAAAATCACCCGTTATAATGAATCTAGTTTTTCTGACCTCGGAATCGTATTAGACTCAAAATTAACATTTACCGACCATTTTAATTATATTATAAGAAAAGCTAATAGAATACTTCGTTTTCTGAAGAGACTTTTCCGTGATTTCAGCGATCCTTATGTAATTAAGATTCTTTATGTTTCTCTTGTGCGTTGTATGGGCGCCATACTACTCTATTCACCTAAATAATGGGTTATCCATTTTGCGGTTTCAAAAGTAAACGTAAATAAAACACATATGAAATATTTTTTTGCATGATATTTCCTTTTTATTATAAAGTTTGAACGTTGACATTATGTGTGAAATGCTACATCATTTAAATGAACACCATCTGAATTGTTGCAAGCATCGATTCTTTTGAGGTAATTTTCGACCACTTTTTGACACATATTGGGCGGTATCTCAGCCATAACTTGACGAATGTTAGTTTGCAATTGCGCAAGAGGTAAAGGTTTATCTGCAAAAGCACGGTCTGTCGCGTAGCCCTACAAAAAAAAGTCCAGCGGTGTGAAATCGCAAGATCTTGGTGACCAGTTGATATCACCACGACGAGAAATTACGCGGTATATCAGCCATGTCTCTTGCAATAAATCCATATTCGCTCGAGTTGTGTGGCATGTGGCACGGTCTTGTTGAAACCACATATTTTCCAAGTCGTATTCTTCAATACCAGGCAAAAAAAATCGGTTATCATATGACCATAATGCCCCGAATTGACGGTGACAGTCGTTCCATCGTCGTCTTCGAAGAAGTAAGGTCCAATAACACCTCCGGAACAAAGACCGCCCCAAACAGTGATTTTTTGTGGATGTAATGGCCTCTCTTCAATTACTTGAGGATTCTCAGAACTCCAAACACGACAATTTTGTTTATTAACATATCCGCCGAGTGAGAAATGTGCTTCGTCGCTGAAGAAAATTATGTTCGAAAAATCACCGTCCACCGCCTGTTCTTCAAGTACCCATTCGACTTACATACGACTTTGTGAATGGTCTGGTCAGCTGGCTTCAGTTTTTGTGAAAGTTGGACTTTATATAGATGTTGGTGTAATCCAAACGCAAAATACGCCATAATGTGCCGTAAGACAGTCATTATTCCTGAGAACGGCTAGGAATCGACACATTCGGGTCTTCGGCAAAACTTTCACTTACAGCAGCGATATTTTCAGTGGTACGAGCGAAACTATCATGCACAGGCCTTACAATATCCGTAACGAATTCAGTCTCTTCAAATTTCTTCACAATTTTGCCAATTACTTGCGTAGTTGGACGATTATGTAAACCATAATCTCCTCTTAAAGCACGATATGTGACTGTGGCAGAATCACAATTTTTGTAGTAGGTTTTAACAATTTGTATGCGTTGTGCGATAGTTAAGCGATCCATTTTCGTATATGTCAGACTTTCAACTGAAAAAAAAAATTGGTTTAACAACTTAGTTTGACAGATGTCGAATTCCTGCCCTATACTTTGGAAACCGCAAAATGGATAACCCTTTAGAATAGGAAGTACAACGAAAATGTTTAATATTTTCTCTTCGTTTTTTCATTGCTTTGTTCGGTCAGACGTTGGACTCGCTGACGCTACCTCAGCTATAAATTTAAAAAAGAAAAACAACGTCTACACCATATTTCGTCTTTCAAGCTGAAGTACCTACTATAGCAATAATTGGAACCTAAAAAGTCTTGAATTCAATCCAACTCAAAACATAAACTCGGAAATAATAACAGACAACCAAGCGGTTTCAAAACCGCTTAATTCGACAAACACATCTTCAAAACTGGTCGAAGAAATGCCGAAATGATATTGATAAACTAGACATTAACTTTAGGGTCACTTTAGACTGGATTTCAGGACGCAGTGGCATCGAGGATTATGAACGGGCAGATGAACTGGTCCGGCAACGATTCATCACAGCTAATTTGGTGAGTTTGTCTCCATCCTACTTATTGTTATAAATGGTAAAATTCCCCGAATTTTCCTTCTGACTCAAATTGTGGGTGGAATAATCTAACCGATTGTGTCATATCTAGAACGATATGGCCTATCTTCAATAAATCCAGAGGTAAAAGACCCAGACAAGACATAACAATGGTAGTCGCTACTTGCACTGAACAACTACTACCCCACGTGTAAAAATCAGTTTAGAAAGGAAAACATTAGTTAATTTTCTCTGCAAATGTCCCGCCTTGGCTAAACAGACAATTCAATCATTTGGAAAGCTTTCTTTTCCACTCCAACATAGCTTTCTGATAAAAAAAATTAAAAACCTTATCCCTGTCATCAACGCTACGAAATGGCGGCTCTAGGGACGCTTCGCTTCTCATGTTCCTGCTAAAAATCATGTTTTATTCAGGTTCGTATGATCTGTTGGTATCAAAACGGCGCATTCCACCGCTGTTTGGGCTCCTTCTTGACCGCCATTCTTGGTTACCTACCTATACCTTGTCGCGAATGACATTTAATAATTCTCCGATTTTGAGTTTAGTTGCCCGCAAACAATTTATCCGTTGAAGTGTGGATGGTGTGTGGAACGTGAATAGATTTTGCCAGTTTATCACAATCAGATTGCAATTTATGACACACAATTTTTGTTCTCAAATTGACCTCATTATAAAAATTAGGAAGCAAATGTTAATATATAATTATTATTAATATATTTCTATTAATTTATTGTTTTAGATCATATTGATAGCTCTCATGCAAACACACTCTTAAACTAACAAACCACAACATTATCGATGACAGTTCGATTTGATGTAAATGTCATTGAAACTGGAATGTCATATTTGCACCACGAATTGGATAATCCTGTATAAAAAAAAGAGTTCTTGCCCAGAATTCATCAATTATTTCTAATATTCCTGCCAATTCCTGTAATACTTCCACTTCTAATAAATTATTCTTTTTATGTGTTTTAATCACCCAACAGCATTCAGATCATTATTCCTCATCTCCAACATATCAATATCAATTTGGCTACCTATTAATCTGTCATTTGTGAACAATAAAGTAATATTCTTAACATTTTTTTCGCTTAATTTATTTGCTCACTGACTTCTTCATTTGTGAGCAATTTTATTAAAAAAAAAAAAAAAAAAAATCGTAATAAAATCCGCCATCATTATACAGGCAGCCGAGTAATTTCTTCCTTTTAATAAAGTATCTTTTTTATTTGCATCGATTTCTGCGATAATAAATGATGCACTCACCTGAATCGCTGCTGGTTGCCATTACCGATCCAACAACTGTCCCTCGCGGAACATCTTCCTTAACGTAATAGTTATAGCGCGACTTTTCGAAAATCGGCGGCCTCTGTGTCGAATCAATTATGCTAATGTAAATCACAGCATCTTGTGAAGTTTTAATGCCACCTCCGTCGGTTGCAGAAATATTTAAAATATGAAAAGGATGACTCCGAATGGACATGGACAACAGATTGGGACGATCAACGAATACTTCGCCGGTCAGTTTGTCTATGCGAAAGATGCCGTCGTTATTACCGGCCACAATGCGATAGGTCACTTCGCCATTACGCCCAGAGTCCGGATCAGTGGCTACAACAGACACTACTGGCGTTTCGTCGGACATTGACCCTGTTGATGTGTCACGCAGCGACACATTGTACTCCTTGGGATAGAATTCAGGACGATTGTCATTGACATCGATGAGTTGGATCTTTACCATGGCCGATGTGCTAAGACCACCTGCATTGAGAAAAAAATTAAAAAAAAAAAACCAATGAGGAATTTAGGTTTAGTTTGTCTATGGTAATTTTTTGTTTGTTAGCACACATCAGCCCAAGCCCATAAGAGATACGACACTCATCGCGTGATGGGCTGACATACTGACAGACAGACAGACAAGTGGGATGTGTGCATAATTTTGGAATGGAAACTTACCTCGATCGGTTGCAATGACGGGAAACTCATAGGAGGAACGCTTCTCATAGTCTAGGTCACTAGAAATGCATATCTCTCCGGATGCGGGGCGTACTTCAAACTCCGCCAGCTGCCTTATACCCTCGCCTAGGGTATAATTAACCATTGCATTTACTCCGCAATCTGGGTCACTTGCAGACACCTGTTAGAAAAAAAAACATAGAAAAAGAGTTTTGCGTTAGATTTTGTTGTTTTTTTTTTTTGAAAATTTATTTGAAAAGGAACCACATTCTCTGTTGGTTATGTGTCTTGTTATAATAGGTCGGGTCTTTAAGATCATAAATGCTAAAAAAAAAACGTCCACCTCCTCCTGCCATCTATATATGCATATATACTGCAGATCAATCAACCAACCCATAGCTGCCAGGGCTGTCGTGTCGAAAATAAAATACAGAACGGTGTTATTTAGAAGTTTAGATGGGAGTTTTTACTTGCAATTTTAGGTACTATAAGGCAAGTTATGTTTTCGTAAAAAAAAAAATTTCTAGCAATCATAGAGGTCCCCAAATTCCGTCTGTCTAACCTCGAGTCTGCAGCCCAAACGGTTAGGTGGATTTGATTCAAACCTGGAACATATTGTTTTTTCGTAATATGCCCACAACAAATTTTTTTTGAAAATTAAAAAAAAAACTTTTTTTTTTTAAAACTCAAAATTTCGAAAACTACTTAATGGATATTGTCGAAACTTCGTATTTGGTAGTTTTTGACATTATCTTGAAAAGTTAAAAAAAACTATATTCCTAAAATAAAAAACAACGGTACCTTCCAAATAAATGTTAAAAAAACCCGTTAAGAAAAAAATTTATTTCTCGCAAACGGCTCCAAAAATTAAAATAAAAAAGTATGTGTTCTTAAATTAGTACAGTCCACTTCCAAGTAAAAAAATATTTTTTTTCGAACAGCTTTTCATATTTTCGACTTTCTCAACATTGGATGAACCGATTAAATTAATTTTTTATGCGAATGGTGCCTAAAATTGTTAATAAAACTGCATACCAAAATGTTAAATGTTCAAATAAAGATTTTTCTACTTTTTAAAAATAAATTCAAATGCAATCTTTGTTTTCCTTCAAACTTTAACGATTAAGCAATATAAAAACATTTAATTATGTGTATTATCCATTTATTTCTACCTTATTATTATTATCCCTTTTTCGGTATTTTTGCGTACGCCACTGAATACTTAATACAATATAGGCCCTCATACATTTATATATACATATAACCGTTCTTTGAAAATCACATGAATCTAATGTATGCATATTACACCTTAATTACAAAGTTATATACACATAGCTATCTACCCACCAAGATCCTTCATTTTCATTATTATATGAACAAGTTTACATACTAAGGTTCCATCTATATGTACATATAAATATGTAGATACATTTTACTCTCGTATATAATTAAAGGGCAATTAGGTATAGTGAACAGAAAAAAAAAATTAAAAATATGTACGAGTATGTATGCGGGGGCATACGTGCATGTATCTGCGTGTCTGTACATGTATGTGCGTACGTATATGTATGTGCGTATGTACATGTATGGGTGGTTTGCAGGTTGGTGTGTGTCTGCATGCATATAAAAAATAAACAAAAAAAAATTAAAAACCGAAAAAAAAGCTGCTGTGGCTGTTCTAGTTTTTAAGTAGTTTTAAGTATTATTAGGTATTTTAGGTGGTTTGGGTTGTTGGTTATTATAAGTTAGTTTTATTTAGTTTTAATTATTTTTAATATATATTTAGGTTTAGTTTATAAGTAAAAAAAATTATAAGATATCAAGTTTTTGTGAAAGTTCCTTGAAATATAAAATAAAATAAAAAAAAATTAGATTTAATTAAAATAGTTTTTAGGTCGAAAGACATTAGTTCTAAGAGTTATTGTTTAGTTTAAAGCGCCCTTAAAGGACCAGTAAATTAGTTGTAAGTTATTGATAATTAGGCTAGTTTTAAACATTTTTGTCTAGCTTTAAGATAGTTATAAGTTAAAATGAAATAAAAATGAATTAAAAAAAAAAAAAAAAAAAAACATATATAATTAAAATCCATACATTAGATTTAATTATACATTTGTAGGTAGGTACAGGGTACATATGTAACTATTCATTGAATCATCTATTTGATAATTAATTATACTAAAAATCAAGGTTATCTTACCTACATAGGCTTTAAACCTGCATAGGATATAACCACACTTAACTAACTAAACCTCAATGGTTAGTTACATTAAGGTTGATACCTAAAAGAGCAAGTTCGTACGATCCAGTCGTGCATTTTATTTTTTTCTTCAAAAGATCCTTTTTTTTATTAGAAGTTTTCATTTTTAGTTCCACAAAGTAACCTTCTGGGCAGCACTGAATTACTACCTACAACCATGGTAAATCAATGTTACTACAAGTGGAGTATGATTAGTACACTTCGAATCTAAAATCGACAGCCCTGTCAATTATAGCCTTCGCTTTGAGCGTTCGATCTCAAAAAGTTGCAAATAATTTTGCGATCAATTAAAATTCCAAAAGGCGACTATTATACGACTTGGGTGTATGATGTTTAGCCCGGGGAGCTATACTGCAGTGTGCTTTTGTGGCATTAACGGCTTCAGTAGGTATATGAGTGTAAAAACTGCGTTGTTTGAATCTTATATATGCAAAACTACACTACAAAGCTGGTATATACGATAAAGTGTTAAATGGTCTTAACACTTCTTTTATATTTTTTGTTTTGTTTGCTATCGATGTGGATGGATTTTTCTTTTTGAAAAAAATCGATTGAAATGTTGCATTGTGTGTGTTTATTATTGCAACTCGAAAGTTTATGTTTGTTTTGCAAATGAGATTGAAATTTTGAGTGACAATGAATTATTTTATTTTAAGCGCGAAGTCGTTTTTGTTGTTCTGAGTTGTGCGATCGGTGGTTGTTGTTGTTAATGGCTTCGACAGTGGTACGGTGGAAATTAATTTTCTTTGGTATTTAACAATGAGGTTTTGTTTTTTTATTGTTCTTGTATATGATGCCAATCGCTTTGGACGTATTAACCTTTGACTTAGATTAGATTTGTCTAAATGAGCTGTTAAAGTTGTCGAATAATAAAATTGATTGTTATTGATTTATTAAATTTAACACTTATGTATGTTGTTGCTGAGGGAATTTCAAGACAAGGCGAATAAAGGTTGGTAGTATTTAACTGCCTATTTCAAGTAATTTAGTCAATAGCTTCTGATATAATTTTATTTTTAAATGCGCCGATTTTAAATGGGTTACCGATGGTCTTGAACGTATAAATTTCGGAATTTGAGGGGAAATAGAGGTGAACGGGTAAAGAACATATTTCCCTACTGAGCAGTTTTTTTTTTCAAAATTTGAGGTCTACAGTAAAAACTTTTCTAGAAAAATTTTATCCAATACAAATTTCTAGCAAACTCGAAGAAAACCTATGTGGCCAAATAGATCAATGATAGTCGGTTGGTCTACCTCGAAATGTAAAATGGATTACTTCTTGACACTAGGATTCATCATTGTACTTTTGAAGCATAATAGCTAGGTTTTATTATCTACGGGTCTAGCTCTAGGTAATTTTTTAACACGTATTAAAAAAACAACACGAGATCCAGGTTTCTATCGTAGTTTCTATGAGGGTTTGCAAATATTAGTATTAAATTCGGCGAACAGAGGCCACATATCAGTACATAACCCAGATCGTTTCATTTTTACGGGGTGAACCATGTGGGTTATTGGTGATAGTAAAACACGGCTAATATCTTCGCGCATTGAGTCTATCGAAATCAAGCTTGAATTGGCTGCCGTTCGAAGTCCACATCCGAAAACAACAAGGACGTAAATACAGAAATTATTAAGTAAAGCAGGAGGTACCATGTTTTCCAGAATAATTTAATGGATTAGAAATTTGCGGATAAGAGATCATTTACAAATATGAGAAAGAGTGTCGGAAACAAATCGGAACCTTGAGGCACACCATATATTTCGGGTCTTTTAAACTTGAAACCATCCAATATGACTAGAATTAAACGGTGCCAGTTTTAATATCTAATTAACTAAAAAGAAGAGATTCGTCCATGTCAAATATGTCAAAGTCTGTCAAATATATTTTAAAATATCAAAAGCAACGTTTCCAAATTGTTGTAATGATTGGTTTCACTGCTCAGTGAATAATACCATATCAGCAAAATTCTGGCAATTTTTCCTAAGAAAAAAACTAAAGTTTTCTGATAATCTTTCCTAAATGTCTGGCCTTTTTTCCAAAAAAAATTCTGGCGTTTTTTTGCATTTCCTTAAATGGAATTGATTTTTAATTTGGAAGATGAATTTATTTGTTCATCACGGCGCGTAAGAGTGGGCATGCTGCCCTTCCAGGAAAACCCATGCTTGGCCCAATTATATGATTTGGGATGTAGTTGAGTTTTGGTGTATGCAAAGTTTTATGGGATTTAAAGATTTTTGTGGACACCGAAACTGCATAATCTTAAATCATTTTTCCAAATCGTCACATTTTTTTTTATAATTATTTTAAAAAAATCAAAAAAAGTTGGTAAAAAATCTTTTTTTTTAATAATATTTTAAGAAGAACCAAATGTATTCAATAAATAAAAAATATATATTACTACATATTAAAGAAATAAATAAAATATTTTTCTTAATGTTGTACTTTTCGAAAATTTCAGGGAAATTGTTACTCGGGCGAGACGGGGCACGCCGTACGCTCCACCCAACCCATTCGTCTTGTTTAAAAATACATTAAAACATTTTATGGCCTTTTTTCCTAACGTTATATAAGGCCAGAATATACTAATTTTCTGGCTTAGTTTCGATTTTGCTTTCAGGCTATTTTGTTACACCCACCTGGCATAATTTCCAATATTTCTGGCTTATTTTCCTAATAAAATTCTGCTCTTTTTTCCAATTTTGAGCCAGATAAAAAATTGTGGCGTTATTTCGAAAAAAAATGCGGGCGCACTTTCCTCTGGCCTAATTTCTAGCTTAAAACAAAGAAAATAACCTGGTAGTAGCACATTCAAGTTGTTGTTGTTGTTGTTGGAGTTGTTGTTGGTGTTGTTGTTGTTGTTGGTGATGTTGTTGTTGTTGTTGTTGTTGTTGTTGTTGGTGTTGTTGGTGATGTTGTTGTTGCTGTTGTTGTTGTTGTTGTTGTTGTTGTTGTTGTTGGTGTTGTTGCTGCTGTTGTTGTTGTTGTTGTTGTTGTTGTTGTTGTTGTCATTGTTGTTGTTGTTGTTGTTGTTGTTGTTGTTGTTGTTGTTGTTGTTGTTGTTGTTGTTGTTGTTGTTGTTGTTGTTGTTGTTGTTGTTGTTGTTGTTGTTTGTTATTCATTTAAAAACAATGTTTAATCTTGTTCCAGTTAGAATTTATAGAGATATACGCCAAAGTGCTGAACTTTGACAAGGTGGGGTCTTCAAAATTCGAGAACATGTGAGTTCCCCTACGATTCTAGAGTTGTCCAAGGCAGCCTCCTTGGGCCTGTTCTTTTCATTATTTCTGTTCATTAAATATCAGTGTACGTCAACGATATCAAAGTTTTCAAAGCGGTTTCTTGGACCACATGACAATTTCTTTATTAAACGGAATTTTTCACAGTTTGATCAGTCTGGGGGTTCAAAAATTTCTTGAAGCTTATCAATGCCAATGACCAGTGAATAATTTTTGGAGTATGTTGAACAGCTATCTATAAATACCTCTTCAATTTCCTTAATTGACTCAATACATCGAAAACAATAATTCATATAACTAAATCCGCAAGAAGAGTCTTAAAATGATTGTCCAATAAATTCTATAACCATCAGCCTTGCCTTTTTTCTACGCCTACTTGAATATATGGCTGGCAACGAGACGAGACCAGGCGAGACTTTTGTTAGTCTCGTCTCGGTCTCGTCAAACTCGAAAAATTTCAGTCTTGTCTAACCAAGTTACGTGTCGCTCTTGGTCTCGCATTTTTCTCGAGAAAATTTAAATGTGCAGTCTCGACTCGGTCTCGGTCTTGGTCTTATCCTTAGGCTTAGATTCTTTCGTGTTTTTTGATAGTTAAAAGATGTAAGAATAAGACTGCAAGGATAGGACGATATTTTCGCAGTTTGTTGGTAAGACAAATGGGTACCATTTGGAAAAAAATATTATCCGAACGTCTAACTATAGTTTGTTGCCTAATTCATTTAAATCGGAGCCATCCGTCAATGGATTTTGACAGTTCCTGGCTTGGCAGATACGCAACATACTCTATTTTCACATTTGGATAATATTTTTTTCAAAACGTCACCCAAAATGCATTAAATCACCTTTTTCCGGAGCCAAAAATTAAATAGGAAATATTTCGAATCTTTTGAGGTGAAAATTTGAATTTTACCGCCGAGACCAGGGCGACTCTCGCCGAAATTCGGTACCAAAAATACGGTCTCGTCTCGTTCTCTTCTCGGTCTCGTCTCGGGTGCTTTTAAAGGGGTCTCATCTCGTTGACAAGACCGAGACCGAGACCGAGACCGAGAGCGACACCGACACCGACACCGACACCGACACCGACACCGACACCGACACCGACACCGACACTGATTTATTATTAGAGGTCATTCTTGGAAAAATACCTTGATTCGCTCTTCCTCTCAAGACCGTCGTTAGTTAATCAACTTGAATTCACTGAATTTCCTAGTACATCTTTTATCTACGCCAGTCTGTTGGAAAGCATATGTATCTTACAGCTCTTACGAATCTATTTCGTTAGGTTTTTGGACTTTCACATACCTATGTTCTTCTTTCCTGATAATCAGTCTTCAAACATCCTAATTTTAGCTTATCTATGTATCTTATTCTTTAAGATAGATTCAGAATTAGTTTTTTTAGCTGGTTTTACACTTAATCAATTTTATTATTTTTCAAAACAATAATTTTCGCCTGTAGAACATTTTGGTCAAGTAAGTGGGCCACAGTCATACAAGTTCCCACTTAGACAAACTCTCTTAGCAACTCTTTCACAAATAAAATAAAAAAAAACGTACTTAAAAAAAAGAACATTTAACATACCATGCGCATTTATAAGCCTCGGGTTAAGGTTTCTCACTTAACATTTTTATCGACTTATTAACCCGACTACGACTATACAGGAAGTAATTGGTACCAAACACGAACTCTTTCTTTGAGCGGCTCATAAAATATTATAAAAGAAACCGCCAATCTAACAAAACTACTCTCCCAAGTATTATCTTTATCATTTGGCTTTGAAATCACAAAACCACATCAACAACAACAACAACACCAACAAAAAGTAATCACCTTCTCATTTAACAATGACATTAAATAAAAATCAAAGGAAAAAAAGTTCTGTGCGCGCATTTATAACATTAGCCATAACCAATTCAGCCAAATGCCATAAGGGCATGTAAAAATCAACCATTTAATGCTTAATAGCATTGGCCAAGTCTCAAAAAAAGAAAAATAATAATAATAAATAAATAAATATAAGACTCAAAGGCAATCAGAGGCAATTATTGCGGCAGTGCTACCAAGCAAATTGAACAACAATGCCGCAAATACCATGTCGGACAGAAGACGGACGGATAAGATGCCCTCGCCAGTTCAACTCGACTTATAGCGGCTATTATGGACTTCAAAAAAAATGAAGTTGTCAACATCATAATTTGGTCGAAAGGCCTTACATAAGCTGAAAAGTGGGTTCAGGAATACCGCGCACACAGCTTCTGAAGTCCATCCCCGTACCGGTATATTTTTTTTGGTTCAGGACCCAAATCCACACATGAAAATATACAATTTGCGAATCCATCGTACCGTCGCGTCATGTCGGTCGTCCTAATGTGCGAATAATTTCTCATTCTTTATTCTTTTGCACAGGTTCATCTCGCGCTGCCACCACCACACCAGGCCAAAGACGAGGAAGACCATCGCTATTGCCGCCAAATGCAATGGTATAATTTGCATCTCTGACCGCTAAGATGAACTTAACACCTGACCATATTGCGTACTCGCAGTATGGGGCGCTACATTGGGTTGAAAATTTGTTGAGCAAGTGAGCGTTTGAGTAATATTTGTGACTTTTATTATCCCATTGACCACCCACACATGAATTGATTTGGTTTGGTGCAACAACGGTATCGGGTTCTCAAATTCCGATCACGCTCATATAAATTGCAATTTAAACAGTACAAAGAAAAATGGTGAACTCTATCTGCATTTAAGGACGACGACGTCGAACGACGGATGGTACTTACAGCTCTCTTTCTTCCTTAATCCAATTAAAATAAATCACTTCTGTCCTGTTTCGAAGTCAGATCGAAAGGAGAACATTTTTTGGGGATCCAAAAAGATGTGAAGGATCCCCAAAAGCGGCAATATGCGCTCATTTTTTTATCCGCTTATAGCCTGGAATGTAATTTACTGTTTGAATGCAGCTCATGCATCGTCGTTGAATGCTATAAGCGCATTTGGTTTATAGTGTGCCACATCAGCCACACAGTGCATCTCACCATTACATATGTATATACTCATGTTAAGAATTTGGCTAGAGGCCCTTCACATTATACAACGGGTGCCCCATCATTCAAATTTTTCGGGGATTAATTTGTGGTGGTTAAGGATGGCTTTATGGATGAATAAGAGACCAATAAAAAACACACGTTATACAACATATATACATATACATAGAAATTATGATGATGACGAAAGAAAAGATGAATTGACAGGGCAGGGATTTTGTTCCAGTTAAGTGATCTTGTCGGAGCTTTAAATATAAATCAACAAAAAAAATATTATCAAAAAATTTAAGTTAAGAGTCGTTAAGGAAACGACTACTTTTTGAGAACTCAATTTGCTCTCAAAGACGACTCAAATGACAAGCAAACTTATGATGTTAATTCCAAGTTTTGAGGCTAAGGGTTTTTTTTAACGATTACCGTGTAACTTTTTACACTTTGAGAAATTTGTTGCAGATTCTGTATCAATAATAACACTAGTCAACCTAGTTTACCACCGGCTTTATAAGACTCAAAAATAAGAATGAGCTCTTACGCACTTTTCATTGATTCGAAACTAACACAATAGATATGAAGGAGTCAAAGTTTTATTATTGTATTGGATATACTATAAAAGGCTTTAAATTTTTGAAAAGTTAGTAGACTACTATGTATATAATTAGTATCGTGTCAAGGCCTTAATAAGAGTTTGTTTAAAATTTGGCGCCAATGAATTTTTCAAACAGAAATGGCTGTAGCAATTTGCAGGGAAAAATTGTGCTCGCAGGATTCTATACTTACAACAATTACAAGTTCGAATATGGAATCATATTGAAAAGATCGATTCGGTGATGGTGATTAAATAATCATGAGTTTTTGAGAAATGGATTAATGAGGAGATTGCTGCGGAGTACTCGCACTCGCACAAAAAAATCTTAAAAATTGACTTACATATATCAGAAAAAATATTAGAAAGTAACGGTAACATTTATAAAGCCAAACTATTAATTTTTGTAGAGCATAAAATGAATCCATTTATTTTGCCATTAAATAACAACAAATTCAAATTTTTTATTTGTTCACTGTACAGTGAACAGTTTTTGAAAAAGAAAAATTAAATTAAAAATTTGAATTTTTTTCTTCTGTTTAATTTCCAACTAATGTTTAAATTAGTAGAAGCGGCTAAATTAATTTAAAATTAATTTTTTATAAATTTTATATACAAAATTTCTTTAATTTTATTCTTAAAAATCTAATTTCGAAAAAAACCATCCGTTTTTGAAATATTGAACTTAAAAAAAAAAAAAAATATTTTTAAATCATAACAATATATTTGACGTACATTTTGGTATGCAGTATTTTTTTAAAATTCGAGGGACCTCAAAAATAAAATTTTTGAACCCAATCCATTGAGCCGTTAGTAGGAAAGTCTAAAATAAAAAAAATGGCATTACAAAAAATATGTAAACAAAAAAATCAACCAAAATGTAGACTATGCATTATAGTAGTGCATAGATTTTTTTTTAACAAAATCGTTATAGCCGTTTTCGAGATAATTAAGATGGTAACAAAAATAGTATGGTATGGTAAAAAAACGATTCAAAAATCTATTTGAGATAACCACTTAAATACCAAGTTTACAGAAAATCGTTTCAGGTGTTTAGGCTGTAAATCCTTGTACGGACAGAAATACAGATAGATGGAAATGCAGGACCCTCTTTTTTTGCAGTGCTCTACTATCGTAATGTCAAGTTTAATTAAAATCTCGAGTCCGCGTTCTGCAGCCTAAAACGCTGAACAGATTTTCTTCAATTTTGGTAGGTACTTAAGCTGATTGGCTCCAATCTTAATCTAATTTTTTGTAGATACAAAACTAACGGTACCTATATCATAAAATTTGATTTACCAAAAAATGGAATATTATAATTCCAACGATTTTGATAATAAAGATTTTGAGAATTTTTGTGTTGGTACCTACTAGATATCATTTAATCAGAACCAAGATAACGGGGAAACTCTAGTAAGGGTACTTTTCACATAACGTTTTTTTTTTTTGAATTTTTGTGTTTCTCGGTAACGGCTCTTTTACATTTGAAAAGATCTAAGTAGCCAAATTGATTCTGCATATCAATATTTCGAATAACCTTTTATCTTCCAATTAAAATTAAATTTTGAATTTTTTTTCTTGAAAAATAAATATTTTTAAAACTAATACAAAATTTTATTTTATATCTAATAATCACACGTATATTAACAAACTAAAAAAAAAATTAAAAAGAATTTTTTTTCAAAAACCTAAACAGGATTTCAAAAACATCCGTCCTACAATTTTCGTTATAAATTTTGTTAATAAATTTTTTATTTATCCGTTGCATCTAATGGTGTTCTTGATTTTTTTCGAAAAATCTATTAAAGTGATGGCTTTGGCAGTTCTTACTTCGACAAAAATAAAATTGTTTTTTTTTTTTTTTTTATAACTTTGCACGCGCTCAAGGGATTATCAATACCCTTTCTAGGTTTTTTTTTTAACACAGCGTGGGCATCCGTTGGAAGAAGAGAAAGAAGGATAGGAAATATGTGTGGCGCGATGTTCTAAGACTAGAGCTGGTTGATGTCTCAGATTTATCTCCAGGGATGGCGGCTGAGCTAATGCGGAGAGAATTACCGTGTCTTATTTATTTATGTCCTTTATAATTCGCATTATTATATTTATTTCGTTGTCATATTTTTGTATGGGTATGCTAGTTTACTCAATCACATGTTGTTAATGAGCAAAATGGCAACTTATTTTATGATAATTTTTAGAATTTGTTTTTAAAGGAATATAAGAAGCCATAGACAACGGCAGGAATCGAACCTGCAACCACGAGGTTGACGGGCGAGCACACTACTATCGCGCCACGGCCACCCCCTGATATATGTATTCATTTTTGCCCCAAAATTCAAATGGCATCTTTTTTTAGCTAAAACTATAAATATTACATATATTTGCATACGTCATGGAATACCTAGATAACTATGTATACCCTCACGCATTTATATACCTACATATATGATTCAAAATCACATGAATATTATGTAGGTATATATTGCACCTTACATATAAGGTTATATTTATACTTTCAATATTATATATACATATTTACATATCAAGGTTCCATCTACCTAAGTAGGTACATAATTACCTTCCGAATTTCAATAATTAAAATCCGTTTAAATAAAGACTATTCCTTGAATCATCCATTCCACAAATGCTTATCCTAATAACCAAAGTTAATCTTACCTACATTAAACCTATCTACAATGATGATTTATTAAAACATCAGCTAGATTCCGCAAAACCAGAACCCACATCATACAACTTTCCAGCAAACATTAGAGTCATAATATTTCAAATGTCAGTGACGTGGTATGTTTTTTAGTTATGAGATCAGAAACGATGAAATTGAGTTAAACAGTAATAATGGGCATGAAGAAGTACATGCTGTGATACAGAAATTAGCCACCTACAATCGACGTGTTTGAAACTATGCCAGCGATTAATAGCTTTAATTTAATGACTTACTCTGCCTATAAATGCCGTTATAAACTTAAAGACTGATGTAGGTCTATGTACCTACCAGCGCTGAAATCAATGGAAGAAAATCTCTTTCTAACAGCTGCTTTTTGGGGCTAAAATATTAATTGGCTATTAAGCCCCTATCTCTTGCGACTGAAGTATCGCTTTTTACTTGCGATATACAATAGTAATATGGGACAAGATTTGCATTTGGAAAAAAAATCGAACTCGAGATTTTAATCAAAGTTGACATTACGATGATGGACAACACCAAACAAGTGGGTCCCGCAATTCCTTCTGTCTGTTCTTCTGTCTATCTGTCTGTAGAACGATCTACAGTCTAAACCGGTGAACGTATTTTGTTCAAACTTGTTTAGGTGATTGTCCAAAATAGATTTTAAAAGCACTGTGAATTATATTCTTCCAGGGGAATTCGGTCGAATTCAGACAGCTAGAAAATGATACTCGTGGTCTGGCTTGGGCCAGGTGTCTGAATTCGACCGAAATCCCTTAGAAGAATATAATTCACAGTGCTTAAAAGCTGTAAATTTTATTTGTGTCAGTAGCCATCGACTAATATATTGCGTCTTAGAAAGGTAGTACAGCATCTAACTGATGAGCACAACTGTAGTACCTGGGCGAAACGCACATTAATTTGGATTAAAGTTCGCAAAAAAACTCAATTAAAATCATAATTACAGTCCACAAAATAAAGAACATAAACAATGCCTAAGTATGTAAATGCGTTTGTATTACTTTTGTTTTTGCATTTATTCTTAAAACAAAACAAATTTTTGAATCGTTGTTTTAGCCCTAAAAATAACGGTACTATTGCTACACCAGATATTCTACAATCTTAATTATCTCGAATACTGCTATAAGGATTTTGATAAAAATTGGTTTGTGTACTACTTTGAGTATTGTCTACATTTTGGTTGATTTTTTTTCTTTTTTTTAATATTTTGTTGTTAACGGTACCTGCTATACAACCATTTTATTGATTCTCGGTTTTCTCATAAGCGGCTCAATGGATTTCGATCAAAATTTTTATACAGGAGCTCCTTCAAATTCTAACTAAATATTACTGCATTTCAAAATTTTCAAAACATATTTTTTTTTTGGATTTTTGATAAAAAAAATAGTATTTTTTTTTGAAAATTCAATTTTTTGAAAACGGGTGGACATTTTGATTTTGAATTTATATTATTATATATTTAAAAATACCATTTTTTTTAGCAAAAAATAAAGAATTTTTAAATATAAAAAAATTAAGTGAAAAACGACTTAAAAAATAAATTTAGCCGTTTCTATTAAGAATCTTTTGCATATAATGTGATCGAACATAGGAGGAAGTACGTGCGATCCAATCGTGCATTTTATTTAAAACGCTTATTATTCCGGTTCTGGTTCATGGTTCACGGACATATAGGTCCCGTCAAAGAACCGTTTAAGATGGAAAACCCTTTTTATGATTTTGGTCTCCATTGACGTTATCGTGTAGAAAAAAATACTCAAGCTCAACATGCTGGCAAAAAACAATCGGAGTACAACGATTGCAGTAGTGGTACAGAGGGATACCGACTCTCCGACCGTGAAATTCTTTGAAGCCACCCCCGAAGGATGGTTGAGTAATAAAAGACCAGCGTTTCAAAGTGGATCACGGAAATCCCATCATTGGTGAAAAATATAGCTAGTGGGCGAGCTGTATCGATATGAAATGTTGTTTGATACGACACCGGAGTGAACCGCCATTACATTACAAATATTGAAATTGAGTACATATTTTAATTTGTTAATTGGAGTATTTTCTGTCGCGGTACTTGTTCTCAGCTATAGGGATAGCTCTATTTTATGGTCGAAAACGTTCACAATATGTCCTCTAAATAAAATACAATGTAACTAGGCTTAATAGAAACTACTGATGAAGGTTTTTTATATTGACACTCATTTATTATTTTAATTTATTGATTTGTAATGAAATTTTTAAGAACACTGTAATAGATCTTGAAATCGTCCATTAGCAGGTTCTGATAGTTTCCATTAAATAGTTATACCCATAAAAAGCCGCAAGTTACAAATAAATGTTAAAATAAAACTCATTTCCTTTGTTTGAGTAAGAGCTCAAGTTATCCTCTAATTTAACTGTACCACATACTATATTTTCAAAATTCATTTTCTCAAATAATTTATTTCATTGTTAATGAAAAAATAAAAAAAATGTTTCCACCTCCTAGAGGGCAATTACTTGTATTTGCGTCAGTTATTTTCATTATTATTATTTGAGCTAAAATGAGTGATGAGTTGTAGGGTGTAGTTAAATACAGATCAGAATCTACAGTACAATCAACTAAGAACCGACAATGACATTAAGCACGATGCCAATTCAAATCAATTTTTAATCCATCCAAAGTTGTTGCCGGTTATTTTTTTAAACACTATAATAGACACACGTACATACACACACAAAAGACAATCTTCATTTTACAAGCCAGTTTTTATTTAATTATTTTTTTTATGTATGCGAGTTTCTATAGTAATGCAATTTTGTAATTTTCCATCACTGGATGCAACCAGTAGTCGCGTGTGCAAAAATTCATTTATATTTATTTTTTTATATTTAAGAACGCAGTAGTAATTTTCAAATGCTTACTTGCGTTTTTACCATGCGCCTCTGCTTCATTTTAATTTTTTTATATTACCCATCTCCATCATCATCGTCATTGCCAACTTCAATTTCAAAACAAAAAAAAAACGAGTAAAAAAAAACAGGATTTACCAACATCTCCCAGATGCATTAATCCATTATATAATTCAAAATAGAATTTAAAACAAAAACAAAAGAATTATGGCCACATTGCATCGCACAGTTCACTTGAAGGAGGCTATAAAGAGCTTTTACCACACTCTTTCAATGATAGACTTCTTGCATCAACCACAATTTACAGCTGAATCACTTTGTAATTATTTTTGAATTTCATTTGCTGCATGAAAGAAATGAGTTCGTTCAAAAACAAAATCGATCTTTCTGATGCTGCTTTATTATATTTATTATTAAAGATTTTTCTTTCATTTGTGTTTCGTTGCTTTTTTCTTGTGCTTGTTCTTCTTTCTTACCACCAGGTACTAAATGCCAAATTAAAAAGGCAAGTCATCTTTGTTCCTTGAATCTGAATTTATTCCAATGCCAGTGTAATGTTTTATAGCATATATGCGTCTTCATATGACGACGACGGTATTATAATGATCCATTGGTTGATTGAAGAAGAAGAGGTGTTAATGATGTTTCAAGAGTGTGTTGTTATCGAAAGTGTTTTTTTTTTGATAAGCGAGGATTTCCTTTAAAATTGAAGAAATACTAAAAGCAAAAAAGATCTTATGAACTTAACACTGACACCTATCGGAAATCGTTTTGCAACAAATTATAGCAGGATACTCGTCTTCTTTTTTTTTGGTCTCGACTCGTCACCTTTTTGCAATTGACATTATTTCAAGTTGATCGCATTATGGAAATAAGAAGGGAATGTATTTAATTTTTTTTTTGAAATTTCAAAAGACATCTTCAAATGGTAATAAATCTTTTTATCCACATCTGGCAGGATTCATGATGAGAGTGTATTTTTTTTTTGTGGTGGAAGATTGTGTTGTGTTTTTGCGGGATGATTCATAATATATGATTCTTTATTAAGGAGATTTTTGTGCATTATTCATATCAAAAATCAATGGAAACACAAACGCAAAATGAAAGAGCTGAGGTGGGAACCTTTTTTTTTAATTAGTCGTAGCAAGTTTAAAAATTTAAATAGTTTTAGACGTGAAATACACTACACAAACAAATGAGCTGAGAAGCAAACTTCTATTTTGTTCATATGATTTTGGGCTATATAATAGTTTATGTTGGGTTAGGAAAGACGGAGTGGTGATAGAGCAAGTCTAAAATGGATATATTGTGCTTCGAAAAGTACAGAAAGGAAAGATATATGGAGGAGTAAGGAAAGGAGAAGGAGGAACTAATATATGAGTTCTGAGTGAATTTCCTTAGTAACAGTGATGAGATGTCGGCTCGCCAGGAGCGTCGAAAAAGTATTTTCAGAGGGCTGATTTACAAGTTTTGGCTAAGCTAGCTTTAAGAAGAGCCATTTTTCATCTCTTCACCTCAACAATTCAGGTCAGCTGATACCCAATTTAGAGGATTAGGGGAAGTATATGATGCCGTCTTCCCCTAATTACTTACTATCCACTGTTTCTCTTTCCCTAATTGCTTTACTACGAACTATCCTTTCTTAATTGCTTTAAACTATGCTTCTCCAAAAATCGATATTTAATTACATATTTATTTTACTTTCGGAAATATTGTATTCGGATATTAGGCTGACGTTCAGATATAAATTGATTGATTTGTTGCAGGTTCAATCAGTCGAAAAACTCAGCACTCCTAGCATTACCGTATTTCTTGTGTAATTCAGTTATATAGTTACTTTTGCCTGTGACAAGCAATTTAATTTTTTATTCGAAATAACTTACAATTCTTTAATAAACGGTATGATTATTTTTAAAGTCTCTTAAGCGCTTTATAGTAGTTTTAGGATGATAATAAATTAAAAAGAGGATTTTGCTAGTTTAAAAAAGATAATCACCATTTTACTAAAGTTGAATAGGTTATCTTTTCAGCATCATACCTATCTAATGCCAAACATTTATGTTCGATTAATTTTTCTAAATTTCTAGAAAATAGATTAAGTATGATGCTATTTAAAAAGTGTTAAAAATTATAAATATTTTAGTAAAGAGCTTAAATAAGAGAAAATTGATTTAACATCAACAGTATAATATTTTGCACCTTCTCTTCTATACCTAATTAAATTTAAATAATATTATTACATTTTTTCAGTTTAATAATGACAACTTCAAATACATCAAGCGATAAATTCATCTTCAAATGTGATCAGCATGCCGCATATATTTCGTCTAAGTTGCAGAAATTTTATGAAAACAAGGACTTCTTTGACACGGTTCTGATTGCTGGCGAGAATGACATCAAGATTCCCGCTCATAAAATTGTCTTGTCTGCACTGAGTGACTATTTTTGGAAAATATTTCATGGCACATCTACAACTTCAAACGTCAATGAAGTTAAATTGAAGGAAATCGATGCTCCGACACTAAAGCTAATAATCGATTTTATGTATTCAGGTGCGATTGAACTGAGCTCTGATAACGTGGCAAAATTTTTGCAAGGAGCAGGATTTTTAAAAATGAAGACCTTACTCCATGGATGTTCTGATTTCCTGGGAAAACATCTGAACAATAGCAACTGCCTGCATTCGTTGGGCTTGGCCAAGAAATTGGGACTATCTGGCCTTCAGAAAAAATCTTTAATTGTAATTTACAACAACTTCGAAGAAGTAAGGCAGCAATCCGAGTTTTTGTTGCTGAACAAAACAGAATTGAAAGATCTACTATTTCAAGACAATATTCATGGGAACTTTGAGGAGGAAGTGTTTCTTAGTTTGGTGGCTTGGATTGATCATGACCAAATAAATCGGGGCCATCTATTATTCGAATTACTTTCAATGGTGCGCTATCAGTTCCTCACGCCTAATTTCATCTTTAAAAATAGAAGTTCCGTTTCTAAAACTCTAGAAATCAGCGAACTGATGCACAGTTGGATTCAGTATCACTAATGTCCTAAATCTAGAACAATTGCGCAGCAAAAATTGAAACTTACATCTGCATTAAAGCCAAAGATAGAAGATAAGCTACATGGAGAAAAGAGTGAAGCTGTAGCAGCTATTGGGTTTAGTGATATATACTCGTATGATTTGGAAATGCATGCTTATGATGAAAAATTGCAGAAATGGATTCTCAAGAATAGAATGGAACTGGTTTGGAATGAAACACCGGATTGTTCTAAGATTGTGATGGATGAAAAACTATTTTTAGTTGGAGGCTCTACAAACCGTTTAGCGTGCAAGACAGTAAAATGCGTAGACTTAAAAACTTATAAAATTATTGATTTTCCCCCGTTGGAAATTCCCAGATACAACAGTCAGCTGGCAGGTTTAAGTGGACATTTATGTGCATTTGGTGGTAGCCCGCATTATAATTCGGCAGAGATTTTTAATTTTTCAACACGCCAATGGACTGCGTTAGAAGCGCCCTTTAAAATATCCAGCAATCACCAAAAAATATGTAGTCAAAATGGTATCTTATACGTTTTTGATAACCATTATGGATTTTTGCAATGTTATGACACCTCTTGTAAGCGATGGACTCCCAAAAAAACACCATACGATGACAACGTTGAAGTAGTCGGAATTTCTGTCATTGGGAATTTTATGTATACTTTCTGTCATCTTAAGAGTTGTCGAGAGTCTACTACGGTCATTAAATGCTTCGATTTGTCTAAAGATACTTGGATCGAAGAATGTACGTTCAACATGCAGACGGCAAGTGTTTTAAGATCAGTTAGTGATAAAATTTGGATTCTTAACTCAAATTCTGTTGTCCTTGAATATAATCCTAATACCAAAAAAATCACTCCCCTGTCAAAGCCGATATTAGAAAATTTTTTAATTCTGCCATATAAATTCTGAATCTCATTTGTCTTAGTTAACTATTTGTGATAGAACAACTTATCATATTATTATATTTTTTTCTAATAATTCAGGTATCCATAAAATAAAATTTAATTTACAATTTAAATAACTTGTTTGTTTTTAAATTCGATTCGAAACGGTCAAAAATATTTTTTTGAAATCCTTCATAGATACATACGGTAGCGGGTTAAAATTCTGGTCTTAAAATACTGCATTTCAAAAAATTCTGCGTTTAAAATGAAAATTCTATTTTTTTCATTTTTTCAGCTTTTCAAAATTCTGTCCGTCAACAAAAAAGAAAAAAGTTCTTCTGCTTATCAAAACTTTGCAAATAATAAAGAATATAAAAGTTTGGAAAATGTTAAAAAGCGCCCGGCAGAATTTTGAGCCCAACCCGATACATAGACATATTTAGTGCTATGGAACAAAGAACTTCATGGAAACTCGAAAGTAATCTTTGAAAAATATCAGACAGAAGACGTACTGAATCAGTAAATTTTAAGCGATTTCTTAAACGGATTTCGAAGCTGAATTTTTAAGAAACGATAAAACGGATCATTACATGCAATACATTGAAGGAAATTGAAGAAAATTGAAACTTCGACACTTAAGTTGATAAATTGATTTCCTGTATTCAGAGGCGATTGAGCTGAGATCCGATAATGTTGCAACAATTTTTCGCATGTTGTGATTTTCTGGAAAAACATCTGAACAATAGCAATTGTCAGCATTCGCTACGCTTGGCACATAAATTTAGATTAACTGGTCTCCAGACAAAATATTTGGAAATAATTTAAAACAACTTCGAAGTGAGGCAACAGTCTCAGTTTTTGTTTCTGAACGAAATGGAATTGAAGGATCAACTATTTGCGAACAATCTGGGTGAAGACCTAGAAGAGAAAATGTTTCTGGGGTTAAACATGATCAAATAAATCGCGACCCGTTCTTGTCGCTATTACTGTTAATGGCGCGCTTTCAGTTTCTCACGATCGAGTTCATTTTTATGAATAGAAGTTCTTTTTGTAAGACTAGAAATTATGGAATTGATGAACAGTTGTATATATGATCCCAGAATCTAGAACAATATAACAGAAAAAATTTTAATTTTATCTCCAAACTAGAGCAGTTCCTTTTGTCAAACAAAATCAAACAAAAATCGAATTATTTTAAGATTGTGATTGATGAATACTGTTTTTAGTTGGAGGGTAGGATTTTTATAAAGAAGTTTCATAAACATCGTCGAATTAGTAGACTTAAATACTTTTGAATGGTCAGAATTACCTCCGATGAGAGTGTCCTAAATATATGTTCAATTGGCAAATTTAAATGGAGATGTATGTGTCTTTGTTGGCGCCATCTATTCTGTGGATGCGGTAGACAGTTTTAATTTTTGCAACAAGCCAGTGGATTATAGTAGAACCGCCTGTTACAATAGACAGTTTTTGATAAAAAATATGTAGTCATAATGGTATCTTATACATTTTTAATAACAGTTACGGATTTTTTAATGAATTTTATGACTCCTAATCTTAATGAATGGCGACTTCCAAAAAAAACTACCAACAACTACCTCGGGGATATTATGTTCACTTTCTGTCTCCTTAAGAGTTCAGAGGGTACTTCGGCCATTCAGTGTCTCGACTTATCAAAAGATATTTGGTGTGAAGTATGTAGGTTCGACATCTATACCTCAAGAGTAATAAGATGTTATTAATAAAATTTGGATTTAAATTCAAATGATTTATTACTTGAATATAATCCTGGATCCCAGAAAATCATAGCCCTGAAAGTAATACTTATATATATATATATATATATATGTATATTTTTTTAATAAATACATAAAATAAAATTTGGCTTACAATATTTATTACTTTTTATTTTTAAAATTGATCCGAAACGGTGAAAAATATTTTTTGAGAACTACATAGGTACTTACACATACAGGTGTCTATGGGTAGCAACCAGCATTCAGAGAATAACCTCGAAAGTGGAAATTGTCTTGTGTTGTCCTGTCGTCGGTGTTACATTTTTTTTAAGCCCTCTATTATCTAAAAAATTAACAAACGGGTTGGGTTCATAATTCTGCCGGGTTCAAAATTTTTTTAACAAAATTCTGCTTTTTAAATTCGCGCCCCCGCTTTTTAGCATTTTCCAAACCTTTGTTTTCTTTATTATATGCAGTCTTTTACTAAGCAGAGTATATACTCTTACTAACTTAAGGGCCAATATTTCAATAGGCAGTTAAGCAGTCAGTTAGTGCATATTCTCCAGATAGGGCAAAAATCATTTTTTCAACAGTCAGACACAATTTCATCTAGGGATAAATTTATTTTTTATGGAAAAGAGTTATCTGCTCAGAACGGAATAAGTAGTTATTCTGAGTAATAAAATAAATAGCTATTTTCGATGTCAAATACATTTTGAAAAATGATTGCTTTGAAATAAACGTTAAAAAATTAATGTCTATGCAAGTTTCGATACTCGAAATAAAATTGACGTTCAAATTAAATTATTATTTAGGTTGTATTTTCTTGATTGAAAAATTCGATGTTGTTATCCGGTTAAGAAAAGCAAGTTTATTCCTCTGGTAAATAACTGCATGTTTATTTGGAGATTGAAAAATCGGCTATAAGAGCTTTTTCTTGTATTTTTTTTTTCATACTTAAGGTTGTTGTTTTTACTTAATTTTCTATACAAAAAAAACTTCTTAAACTTTTTTAAAAAAAATAATTGGTATGACAATTTTAAATATTTAATGATATAACTTAAAACAAAATTTTAGAAAGAATCGTATTGAATTTTCAAAAAAAAAATTGAAATGCAGTATGATTTAGAATTCGAAAAATCTCCAGAATAAAAATTTTGATCGAAAACAGTTCAGCCGTTTATGATAAAATCGAATATCAAAAAAATCCTTGTATGGCAGGTAGTTTATAACAAAATATGTAAATAAAAAACGTTTGCCCAAAATGTAGACCATCATACCTAACATACATTTTGTTATGAAAATCGTTAGAGCCGTTTTCGAGATAATAAAGATGGTAAAAATATTTGCAAGGCAAGTACCGTTATTTTTAGGGCTCAAACAACGATCCAAAAATCTATTTTAGACAATGACCTAAAACGCCTAAGTACCAAGTTACAGCCGCTTGGCGCTTAGGCTGTAGATCGTTCTACAGACAGATAGACAGACGTGTTCTCTATCATCGTAATGCCAAGTTTGATTAAAATCTCGATTTCAATTTTTTTCCTAATGCAAAACTTTCCATATAGTACATAGGTACTCGCAATTAAAAAGTGAATTAAAGTTTTAAAAAATTTGGGAAGAGCAGAATTTTGAAAAGCAGAATAAATGAAAAAAGAGCAGAATTTTGAAAAGCAGTATTTTGAAGCCAGAATTTTGACCCGCTCCCTTAACAAACAAGTCAACCAGTCAACTACATATCAGATCCATAAGACAAGCCAAAAGTCAAAATTGGCAAAATTCAGCAGGGCTAGGCTATCGATGACAGCCATTTTTACCTACATATCTATATTCTATAAAATTTATATTTTATGAAAACAAAAGCTCAAGTATTTAGGTAATGAACAGAAGAGCTGAGAAGCATTCTTTCTTTAATTTCATGGATTTTAGTTGAGGAGCATAACTATTAATACAATAGATACCACAATTGCGGGTTTAAACTAAAGGCCAATTTTAATGCATTATTTCAGGATAAGACTCCTTAGCGAAACAAACTTCTTTTTTCATAAAATTCGTAGTGACTTTTAAGTGTATTTGTTTTGGACAAATGTCTTATTCCAATAATTTTATTGGTTTGGAATTTCCAGAAACTCCGTTTCTCTAAATACATACGCTGCTCGAAAAAGGAGATTCATCTCATTCTAAGAATCGAGAATTCTCCTATACAAAATAGGGATTAATAAATAACTGATTGTGGAACTATTTCAAACAGCCTTGAGCTATATTTTATAAGAAGTCAACGGCCTTGCCTCCGATGAAAGCGTCGCTTCCCAAAGATCAGCGAAATCAAGCATCGTTGCGCGTGGTTAGTATTTCGATGGGAGGCCGTCGGAAACCAACCACGTGCTGTTGACATGTGTTTTCGTCTGTTGTGTGTTCTTTCTTTCTCTGTCTCTCTCTGTTGTATTAATGTATGTGATGTTTAAATTCAATGGTCTCGTTGCCAGTGCTTCAGTGTCTCTACTTTCTAGATTTATCTACGGAGTAGTATAATATGAAAATCTAATTGTCCCCAGTACCTGTATGTTCCACACACCAGTATCCATTTGTTCAATCTGTCAATGAATCTTCATATGATTAATCAAGAAATATTTTACCATGCCTCTTTACCACATGACACATACACACATACATATCTAAAGACCCGAATACGACATCCAGACCACCATCAATCGAGGCACGAGCGAGAGTCAATTTTCCATCTTGTAAATGGTTAACTAAGTTTTAAGTAAAACGTCACCACTCTTCAGAAGACAATCTTATCGTCATTTTAAGTAGAATAAGTGGATTTCACATCCCATCAACGAAATAATCCATATTCAACCATCATACACTCAAATAATAAACCGCCTTCTATAAAATAGCTTCCATTAGCAATCATCATCACTCAATACATTGCCCAGAAGAATCTATCTTCACTTTTTGTTGTATGCAACAACATTTCAGCCATAATAAACATTCGCAGGAACGAACAACAACAAAAAAATAAAACAAGAAACCCTCAAAATCCGATAGAAACACAAAAAAACAAGGAAGAACCCAATGAAGTATAGATATCCCGGTTTGAGCGAGGATATACCCACAGTTGCAACTGCTCCTTCTTACAAAACAGGAACTCCAACTCTAACTCCAACCAAGAACATATGAAGAAGAACTCTCAACAAAAAAGATACATTTCATATGCAGCGCGTTTTAAAGGCAGTTAAATGAGAGATAAAAATTTTTCGCAATAAAATACATCATCGTGCATGTATCTTAATGATTTATTGTCTTCGGTTAACATTATAGGTACAAAGAAAAACCAAAAAAAAAATCAAGAGGAACGGCCATCAACACTGCGGCAAGTATATACTCGCAGGAGGCCAACAATAACAGCAACAGGGTGGTGGTGATGGAACGGCACCAGTTCAAAAATAATAAACGGACATCAGCACATCAGTACGAATAATGTTGTAGAGTAAGTTGAGGGTATAAGACATCAGAAAACAAACACAAATACACTTTGATGGTGGCACAGACAAACTTGCTTGGGAGTTTCTTTTTATTCCACACATAAGGCCAGCTATAGGATGTTATAGGTTGGCCATCATCATCTCATTCTCTCTAGCTAGATTCTACCACATTCCTCATCTGTTGATTTGCATCCCTTTTGAGTTGAAACGAATGCGCGCGTTCGTGTTTTTTTTTTTTTTTTTTTTAAACATTTCTTGTTTTTCATGAAATGGGAGGATTTTTCTTCACCCCCTCCTGCAAAGTCCAGACCAAAATCCATTTAAAGACATTAGAAGACGCATGTATCATCGCAGAACCGAACACAATACAGAGTGTTCTAGTTTTATGTTTTGTTTAATTAAACTCACAATTTTATAAACTTAACCAATGAGGTACACATCATGTAGCATAAACCAGAAAACTTTTTTTTTTATCAAATCGTGCCTAATACTGAATTTAATTGCATGAGTGGAGCTGAGTCTTGGGACGATGACAATCCACTCCAAAAATCCCAGGGTTGCTCAGAGTCAAATGTGGCAGATTCTGAATCATTTTCCGATAGTAACAGATAAATCCTGACAGTTTGAGTGTTCTTGATCAAAAAAATAATCATCTTTATCGACAAGGCCCATTTTTGGATGAAAGTGAATGTGGGCTGAGAGGGCGGCGCGGCTTGCATTGATCGCTCTGTATTTTTATTCCAAAAAGGAGGAATATAGCATTGCCATCATAATCAAATCACTACCGTTTGGCGCAAGCAGGACGACCATTAAGCAGTATGCCACAATAAACATTCTGCGATTTTTGGTTACCTCACGCAGAGGTTACTTGAACTGATGGATGATTTCCTTAATTCGAAGTGGTCAATAAGCGGCAAACGTCATATGGCTCAAATTTAGCTTAATATGTATGTGTCAGAGTAATTAAAAATGAATAAAGGCAGAATTAAAATAAAAAATGTCCTTATACAGTACAAGAACACCCTGTGCATCATCTATTACTTGAATCAAGCGTAACACACTGGAATAGTGAAAATCTTGAAAGACCCATTGTGTAGTGTGGTAATGTGTGAACTGCGTTTTGTTAAAGGTCTATTATTTCCATGTTCTACGTCTATCCATATCCAATCCACTATATAGATACCACCTCGATCCTAAGGATATTTTATATAAATATATTTTTTTTTGTATACTGTATGATTCACTGCGTCTTGGACTGTGCATAGAGTGCTGTGCAATTGCCCTTTCGGTTGTTCGGTTTGCCATATAGAAAGAAGCACTGCATCACTTTACTCTCTGTTGGTACGCAGGCGCGCACAATGTTTTGAATGATTTATCAATAAGAATTTTCCAGATTATGTAAATATGCAATATCTGTAAAAGGGTATCACTGTTTGTTTGCAGTGTATAGAGAGTTTGTGCTATCAATTTTCTTCGCTTTTTGTTTTATTTTCTTTCGTTTATATATGCACCATCTCTTTTGTGTGCAAGTATATCTCTATCTGTCCATTTATGTTGTGTGTATATTTTCGCTTATATTTGGAACTAAGTTGATTGGTTCGCTCGAGCCGTTTGTTGGAGCTTAATGGTAATTTTCTACAATTTTTACCTTTGATGGATATTTAATTCGAATAGAATACCATGAAAAAATTGCTCTAATCAGCAGGTCTGACTGACTGATCTGCGTAAAGGGATTTAAAGTCGTGAGAGTAGAATAGGTTATTGTAGTGGATGTAAGAACTCCAACTGGAGGGCAATTTTAAAGCTAAGCACTTTAATCTTTAGGATTATGCAGATTCGATTGTAACTTTGTAAACGAAAGCCTTCCTAGACCATGACCCTTTAATCATATAGAATGGCTATTATTTTTTGAAGTATGATGGGCTTGAAAAGGCAATCTTTTATCGTTAGTGTACTTATGAGAATTCTACAGCATCTCCAACCAAAGAAAAAAATCTCTAAATATACTAATTTTTACATTTTGTGACATTGAAGTTCGTGGCTCAGCTCTTTTGTTTGAAAGTTAAATCGTTCTCTTTTTTTGCTAGATGTACAATGTTTGTCTAATATTTTTTTTTTCATTTTACATTCTAGTGCACAAATTAAAACAAAAACACAACCACAAAATGTCAACTTTATATACGGGCACATACGGGACCAACTTTACAAAATGGAAAATAAAAAAATTGAAACCTTAACCATTGGGACCTGAATTTCATACAGCAAGCATGCAAAATATAACCGTAAACCTCATTGTATAATGTGCAATAGGATGAAAATAAATAATAATAATAAAAAAAAACTCTAAATTCATTACCCACTCGTTGTTCATAAATCAAATATCAATCCAGATAATATTTTTAGAATTTATAGAGTAACGATAGCTAAAGTCTATACGCAAGTTTATATTCATACAAACTCGATGGCGCGACTCTTCGCGACAGGGGATGTGTATACCAAAAAAAGGCGTCCATATATTGAAAGAGTCATCGGTGTACCAACAAAAAAAAAAAACAATTTAACTTCTTTCATTTTTCTAATTGAAATTTTTTTTTGTATTTCTTTTTCGACTTAGAAAATAACTCATTTATAATTGTTCAATCTGCCTGTGGTTTTTTGCTTAAAGCTGGCTCCTTTTTTTTGTATATCCAGCTGAATGAAGAAGTCAAGACTTCCGCTTCAATTTGTAATTTTTTGCGCGAGCGCGAACGAGCACCGTTGCGATCGCTCACACACAAGCTGATGTAAATTTTATTATATGTTATAAATTCTTTGGAAGAATTGATAAGATGTCAAAATAAATCATACCACTGAATAATCAAAAAGGAAAGGTGTGAAATAAGAATGATTCCTTTTTTTCAGTACCTATATGCGATCGCGCCCTTTTGTTATAGTTCGGGAAGTGGTGTTGGATTTTGTTAAGCGAGTGCTCGATAGATACAAATGCGTCCACGCATTTGGGATATAATTTATGTGTAACCACTTAATTATTACTGGTAGCACATATTTCTTATTTTTTGATCTGGAATGTAACTGCCGCATAGCTTTGTGGGTGGTGAATATCCCACATATTTGGGATAAAATAAAATAAAATAAAATAAAATAAAATAAAATAAAATAAAATAAAATAAAATAAAATAAAATAAAATAAAATAAAATAAAATAAAATAAAATAAAATAAAATAAAATTAAATAAAATAAAATAAAATAAAATAAAATAAAATAAAATAAAATAAAATAAAATAAAATAAAATAAAATAAAATAAAATAAAATAAAATAAAATAAAATAAAATAAAATAAAATAGAATAAAAATAAATTAAATAAAATAAAATAAAACTAAATTATATGAGAAATTAAATTATATAAACAAAATAAGCGAAAAATATAATGCTTACTCTTCTACTTGGCTGAATAATTTCAGTAGTATATAGAATTGTGGTATAAATGTCTTAATTACAACATTACCTCCAAGACTATCGAATTGCTGGTTTTAATACGTAAAGTGGATAGTGTTACTGTGCTTTGTCGGGAAAGATTTAAAGAGTTAAAATGTAGAAAAAATGTGCCAATAGGTGTTGGTGATGCAAGCATTAGGGAATCAGGCAACACAAAAAAAAATGCACTTAATAGAAAGAATAATGCTAAGGAAGTATACTTACCTCTAAATAATATATCAGGATGAGTTCAGACAGGTGCTATTCAGTAAAAAAAAAAATTAAAGCTGATGGTGATAGAATTATAAGAATACAAAATTTATTATTGTACATTACTGAACGGCTGAACATGCATTTTTTTAAAGCAGCATATTAAAAAGTTTAGGAAAATATGGGCGATAAATATGTACAACAAAAAAATTCCCAACGTTTTAAGATTAAGATCAATACACATCTTTGACATTATTAAGTGAATTAGTCAGTAGTGTGTTTAAATGGAGTCAAACAAAAGAGTTTATCTTTCAGAAGAAGTAAAATGTATTTAATTTATCTTAGTTCCAGGAATTCGAACGAAAAAGACCATTGTCGCAGAGTTTGGCTATAAGTATTAAGCACAAATTGTTCTGCCCTTGAACTTATAGACAATTAAATTAAAAGTTAAGTTAAGAGTAGAGACTCTCTAAACATGACCGAAATTCTGGAAAGAATGTGTATATGAATTAAAACGTTCCAGAGGACACACTTTTTGTATGCAACCAAATTTAACCTTAAATGGAAATTTAAAGCTGGGATTGCTGGTCCATGAAAAATTGTCATAAGCACAGTTAGTTCCGAATTGGTCTTCAAAGACAATGCCTCAAACTTAAGAAGCATCAATGGCTCTGTGTTGAGCAAATATTTCAACGAGCAACTCGCCATCTGAATAAGACGCCAGCCTGGTCCCATATGAATAACCTCTTTGTGAATTTTGTAATGTCCAGCACTTATATCAGTCATCAATCATCTGCGCTAACAATATGGAAGAAAAGTGCCTATATACCAGCTCCTAAAGGATAACGATAAATGCCAGAAGCCTAACAAAATTTAGATAAGTTTTTACCAATAAAATTAGATTGATAAAATCGGGTCAGTATTAAGTTTTGAACAAACGAAAATGCTGCCACACCCTACGTGTACAAATACTCATTCAATCTAATAAGCCACGACCTAAAATACAGAGGGACATTTATTCCTTAAACATATCAAGGTCAAACAAAATTTTCTAGGCTTCTGGTTGATGCCGTGACTAAGGTACAAAAGATCTTTGACACATTAGTACATGCAATTAGTTTATAATGCAAAATTTCTGATATATCGTTCAGTTGAGCGGAAAAGCGATGTTATATGTCTAACAAGCTTTTCGCCCATTTTTTTATACAGATTATCTGTAAACAAATGATGTATCATAGAGTATATGCGCATTATACTGCACCAACCTTGAAGCATGCAAAAATCAATATGAAAAAATAATCTCGCATGCCAAGTTTATTTTTTATTTGTTCTTGACCAAGAGCCATCACCACAAGCAACAAGACTCAACCACTACCTGTCTTCAAATTGCAATCATTATTACCGATTGGTAACTAACTTACTAACAATCCATCATCATCAACAAAAACAACCGCAATAACAACATACAGCACAATCATCGTCAAACAAACACTCACTCGCACTAACTCACTAAATTTTACAAACAACTCTGGCAACTCGCACGCATCACTTCTTGCCCCTTGATCCTTAGAAACGATATGATGGAGAAACTATATGTTGCTGTATGTATAAATATTGTAGAAATAGAGGAACATCATGAATGATGATAATAACAATGATGACCATATGATAACCAGTTGTTGGGGAGCCACACGCGATATCCTCATTTTCACCAAATCCTTATTTATATCCACGCTATCGATGACTTTTTAAACACTAGTCACTCCGGAACTCCGGAGGGATTCGAGATGCAGCAGTTTCGGTCCACATATATCGAGAATCATCATTACCGCATATATACCAATACCATCGCATGATGTAAATCAAAAATCAACTTATCAACTCTCGAAGCAGCATCCGTCCCACTTAGTGACTTAGATTTTATATGTACACGTTCGTGTCTGTTCAGTGGTCGTGTATTGATGATGGTGTGGTGGCTCCCGATGGTGATGGTGATTTTGGTCTTAGCTTACATTCTGGTGGCAATGAATTTCTCATTCTATCGAGTTTCATCTCTTTGCCCAGTTGAATAATCGATCAACACCCTAAGGGTAGGCTACGGCTCGCCAAATGTACATTTTAGGCTATCAATTTAAATTTTTTTTTTTTTAATTTTTTTTTTTTTTGCTACCCGTGTTCAGTCTTCGATTTTCATGCCCAACCTTAATTACCGAAGAGGGGGTTTGTTGTGAATTTGTTTAATTTGTTTTTTTATTTTTCTTAAAAATGTTTTGTAATGATTACATCTCACAGTTGGATAGAATTATTTTCGCAACATAAAAATGTGCAACATTGTATCGAGTAATGATTTATTGACAGGGATTTTTTTAAAATGAAAAACAACTTGGGTACATGCGCTGGTATGTTTAAAATATACTAGCTATATGAAGTATTTGGCTTTGACGCCGCCGGCCGGATCTTGCACGAGATAACTGAATGTGAAGGCTAAGGGGTCTGGCGGAATATATATACATATATGTACGAGTATAAGAAATTGATTTTTTTTTAAATTTTAAACATGTCTGATAAGCTTTTGGTTCATTAAAACTATCTGCCCATGTTTTTACCTAATTGGAGAGATTGAATATTTGTGTGTATTTTTTTACATCTTTCAAAGAAGTGACAAATGCGTCAGGGATATTATGTATTTCTCGCATTCGGCAGAAAATTATGGATTTAGTGTCTTTACTGCTGATTGTAACAATACGCATAAGGAAACGGTTGAGAGTTATAGGTCACAAGGGCTTAGCTGTTCCCCATAATGTGCTACGCCAATAAATTTATTATGCATTTTTATTAAATATTTTATTAACTAAATAAGCCGAAATTCAATAAGTTGTGGTTTTTCACTTAATACAAAAGGACTTACTCATGCAGACGATTGCAAAAATCCCTAAAATTCTTTTGTATAATACTTAATGTTAACACTAACAACTATATGCAATACCAACTTCTACAATGTCGTTGCCTATAATTATAAGAAGAAGTGGGCAGTTGAAGCAAAGCCATACCTCTAGCAACTAAAGTATCCCTTACTTATAATCGTAAGTCACTAATCTTCACGGTGTTGCTATGTGGGGACAGCAGCTTGGATCCTGTTTAATCATTTGACTTTTTTGAAGATTGGCTCGCATTAATTTTGGCCTCGTCTACGAAGAAAAAGCAAATTATAGAAAGAAAAGAGAAAGACAAAGGAGAAGAAGAACAATAAGAAGAAGAAGAGGAAGAGGCGAACTTGACAACAATTTAGTCCTCTTAATCAGTTTGACTTAGAAAATATCAACTGTTTCATTTTCATCCATTGTAAGACAGAAAACTTTTCACAAAATTTCCCATACATAACGTTTCCCAGATAAATAATTTCCCATAGACTGATAATTATAATTTTCAAATTTTCTACGCCCAATAGGATTTGCACACTTTTTATTGAGATCTTTTATTTAAGCTATTTATTGTTTTAGATTTTTCTTCTCTAGCACTGTCGGTGTACATCAAGGCAGTCACTTAGGTCCACTTCTTTTTTATTTATTCAATTGCTAGCCAAATGCTCTGCAAAATCACCAGAATATTTAAGTGTTACATCAATTAGTTATAAAGATTTACAACAGCATCGCTTCAGGTGCCGTCTGCCAGTTAAAAAAAAAATTAAACATTAAAAACATTGAAACCGCAAAATGGATAACCCTTTAGTAATGTCATGTTTGATTGTTGTCTCAAAACATTTTTTTCGACGAATGCATAACTTGCCTTATACAGGATGCACCAGAGAAACTTACTTATTTGAAAAAATTCCCCCGAGGTGATTTGGGCTTTTAGAGGGGCGATTGGGGGCGCATCTGGAGGGGGAAGTTCCCAAGTTTGTTTCTCCCTCCAGTCAGTTGCCATCATGCTCTGGTCTAGAGAGCAGCGGGCCTTCGCAGTCGAGAGCTTCTTTTCTAACGGTCGCTCATTGCTACGCAACGTGCTTTCCCCGCTCGCTTTGAAGTTCCTCCTCACAGACTCGTTCCTGGCCGTAATTCGATTCTGTCGTGGGTTAACTCATTTCGGGAGTGTGGAAGTGTCGCTAAACCCAAAAATGGACTTCAACGGACCATCAGAACTCCGGAAAATATCGAAAGAGTGAGGCAGTCAGTTGTGCGTTCTCCCCGGCGTTCGGCTCGCAACCACGCAGCTGCTATGGAAATTTCTGACACCACTGTTCGACGAATTCTCCATGAAGACCTTCAATTTCATCAATATAAATTGGCTGTTGTGCAAGAATTAACTGAACGCGATTTTGTTGCCCGCGACGCCATTGCCAACATACCGATTGATATGTTGCAAAGAGTGGAGACGAATTTCAAAAATCGACTTCATCAGTGTATGCGCAATGGGGGTCGCCATTTATCCGATGTCATTTTCAAGACTGCATGAAAAAAAAAATTGGGATATTGTATTCTCAAATAAAAAAAAAATTAAAACAATAATTGAAGTACTTTTGTTTTTATTGACCTTTCAAATAAGTAAGTTTCTCTGGCGCACCCTGTAGTACCTATAATCGTAAGTAAAAATATAATACGTCTTCATTCTGATGAAGGTTAAACAGTGAGCAAATGCGGCTAACTTAGGCCTCAAATTTAGTTCCCACATTTCAGTTCGAGCTTTGAAAATTCATCTCTAAAATGACTATTCTCACTCCGTCTTGGATTAGGTTGTCGTATAAATAGCTCGAGATCCTGATATTTTTGCCCTCTCAAGGCAATACGAATACATTTTGTCATCCACTTGAGAGATGCAATTATATAAAGCTTTTTTCATATCTTAAAAATGTTCCACTGGTAATGACATATCAAAGTTATGAGTTACGGTAAGATCATACCAATTCTTGATTGGAATATATCCACTTCGAAATGATACCACTAACATTCTTTTTTGTAGGTGTAGATCCGTTTCATAACTCTGATGATATTATCGGCATTTGACCTTAAATTTCTAAGACATGTTCGAAGTAAACCAGACTCTACATGAAGCGTAACTAAGGGTGTTAACAGGCAACTTAAAAATTCGCTTGAAAACGTATTTTTGTATAGCTTCCATTTCATCAATCCGTTGGTACCCATTGACTTCGTTTCCATCACAGAAATAACTGTTGATTGTAGCATTATAAACCTTAAATTTAGACACTAGGTCTACATATTTGATAGTGTAAAACTCTGATCACATTGTATTTATAGCTATTTAAGCCACTTTAGTTTTTTCCTTAATATGTGCTCGAATACTTAAGTTGTACGTGAACACGTAACCCAAATATTTAAATTCGCTGACAACTTCTATTGTTTCACAATCTAACGTCCAGTTACGCCCATAGTTAATAGACCGATTTTAGGATCTGAAAACCATTATTTTTGATTTGGTTGTATTTATCTTGAGATCTTACATATTACAATAGTTTTTCAACTTATTAATTTTTAGTTCTAAGACTAACGGATTCTCAGACAAAATTACCATATCGTCGGCGTAGAGCAGTACTTTGATTGTCAGATCTCTAAAATACAATCCCATCACTACGATTCATCTGATTTTTAGAGACACACATATTTAAATGTATGAGGGCCTACATTGAATTTAGTATTCAGTGACGTACGCAAAAATTTAATAATAAGGTAGTATTAAATGGATAATACACTTAATTAAATATTTTTATATTGATTAGTCGTTATGAGGGAAAACAAAGATGCCATTTGAATTCATGGATAAACAAGAATATGTATATTAAAAAAAATTCAAAAATCGTTGGAGCGTTTTTTAATAAATTAATTTTTTTGTATTTTATATTTTATGTATAAAATTTTGAAAACATTTTTGGAAAAAAAATTTTAAACGCCATTTTGAAGATATTATTAAAATTCAGTGAATGGTTTTTGAAAAATCGATTTTTCAAAAAAAAAATTTATTTATTTTTTATGAATCGAAAACTTTTTTTTTTTAATTTGAGTCTGCACTTTTATTAACAATCTTAGGGAGCATTTGCACAAAAAAAAATATTTTAATCGGTTCATGAAAAGTTGAGAAAGTCGAAAATATGAAAATGGTTGTAATGGAAGTACCGTTAATAAGTACGCAAAAAAAAATATTTTTATGCTTGAAAGTGGAGTGTACTAATTCAAGAACATACACATTTTTTTTTTTCAAATTCTTGAAGACGTTTTCGAGAATTAAATGTTTTTCTTAACGTTTTTTTTTAACATTTGTATGGGAGGTACCGTTGTTTTTTATTTTAGAAAAATAATTTTTTTTACCTATTCAAGATAATGTCAAAAAAACACCAAATACGAAGTTTCGAAAAAATCTGAGACGGACGTTTTCGAAATTTTGAGTTTTCAAAAAAAAATTAATTTCCTAAAAATTTTTTTTTTTCAAATGTTGGTTTACAATAGTGTTTAAACTTTCTAGGTGATTCTGTGTAAAAAAAATTTAAAAAAATCAAACTGAGCGTTTCCCAGAAAATCGAAAACCAAAAAAAATGATTCTAACCAAAAATAACATTTTTTTTCCAAAAAAAAAAAAATTATCAAAAGGTACCCCGGCCCTTCATTAATGAACTGATTCGTATTGACAAAAATCGTTGAAGCCATTTTTGAGAAAAATAAGATTTTTTTTTTAGCCAAAAAAATATATGATACTGTTATTTGTCATATTACCGAAAAAACAATATGTACCAAGTTTGAAGCAAATCTACCGAACGGTGAGACAGGCAGACAGACGGAATTGTGGAAGCCACTTTTTTGGTATTCTCTATGATAGTAATGTCATGTTTGATTGTTAGGAAACATTTTTTTTTACGAATGCATAATTAATTTGCCTTATAGTACCTATCATCGCAAGTAAAAATGGAATGATAAAAAACTTATTGAGTTAGTTCGTTAAGCCACGTTGGGCTTTTAGGCAAAAGGTCTTAATATATGTCCAAATAGCCTATAAAAATGCATCCGTCGATGCGATCCGTGTTTTTAAATGACCTCCACTTGAAAGCCGAACAGACTCCTCGACTAAACTATAAAGAGTTGATTATAGGTGCAAGTGGTGGTGAAATAGGAAATCTCCAAATACCATGCATGAAAGTGAATAGGAGCAGTATGTGGGTCTTAAGTAGAACTCCAAAAACATCATCGGGAAACATAGAGCCCAATTGTAGTCTCCGGTATAAGAGAGGGCCCATAACTCGTCTCTTGTGTAGTTTTCGTACGTGGTCACATCAATGGCAAATAAGCTCTCTCCAGAATTAGCTCGCATCCTAATTGATTTGATTTGTTTAAGTCTATTTCGATTATGTATCTATATGAACTCATCTCCTAGTGTCGCCTATTGTACATAGACACACCCTTCCAACATGAGTCGAATCCATATACCCAACTCTATCGCTATACCCACATACCTACATTGGTATGATAGTATTCGCTTCGATATGGCATACATAAAATATATCTAATTCGTGATTTATTCTCATTGTCGTATCTAATGTTGAAATTGAACATTGAAGTCGTGCAATCAATGTAATTTATTTAACAGTTTCATGTGCATATATGCACAATCGATAGACGACACCACACAAAATACTACACATGCACACACAATCACATCACAGATAGAGGTGTGAATGCGCGATGTGTGAATCCTTTGGCGCAGCTGGTCCAGATGGGTCCGTCAATGCCCGCGCTCTGCCCGACGCCACGTCGCGTTAGTCGTCGGCCAAAGCAGAAAATAAAACACCATCCCTATCCCTTCCGACTACGATGGTGAGTGCCAGAATCTGCCATAATATGAATTCGTACATAAATTCCTAAAGCCTTCGGAAGACCAAACTCCGGAAGATTTGTTCTTTTTGCCTGATGATGCTTAGCACACCATAGCTTCCCTTCTCGCACTGATGGCGATGCTGTGTCTTGTGCCGGTTAGAAATATAGTGTGAGGCTGTTATGTTTTGTTGCATCAGCAGCAGTGGCGGGCGTATATAGCTAGACCATCTATCTATTCATATGTCATACTTTGGTGCAACTTCTGGCATTCTGCACTCCACTCCTCGGCCGAATTGCGCTCCTCTACTGTTAGATCAACTTCTTGTATTGCTTCGCAACTGCTGCTGTTATTGCTGCTGCTGCTGATGGTTTTGTTGCGGTTGTCCAAATGGTCATGTTCTTTGAAATTCCACCGCCCGCCGTAACTCGCCGCCAATCTTCATATATCTAAGACTTTCTTATAGCATAGTTGTTGGTCCAAAGCTAATACTTGAAGCTCATCAGCGCAGTGCTGCGCGCAATGGTCGAACAGTTTCTTCTTCGTGTTCATTCTTTGGGTACCATCTCTCCTGAGAGTAAACGATTTGGAATGCATTTTAGTAGTATAGATTGGTAGGTTCTGGCGTTCGTAAAGTGGTGCAAACACCACCCTATGGATTGGTAGGTTCTGGCGTTCGTAAAGTGGTGCAAAACACCAACCTTCTTGTGGTTTTGATTTGATTGACAGTTGGATGTTCCAATTGTGGTTAGGGTGTTCTAATTGTGGTTACGATGTTCGGATTGTGATTATGATGTTCCAATTGTGATTTAGTTGTTTATAGTTTTATTTATATATTATGTTTGATGAATCACATACAAACTATGCATGAGGAGATCTTAAATCATTGCGCGGGTTGTGGTAAGAGATTTACTAGGAAATACAAATTGAAGGAGCATATGTTGAAATGTATAGTTTTGGTTGAGCAGAGGAGAAAAAGTAATGAAAAATTACTTGTGACATCACTAGCTACATCAACATTACGAGTAATATCACCGTCGGAGTCATCATCATCATCATCATCAAAAATGATATGCAAAGTGTGTAATATTGAAATTGATAAGAAACGATGGAAACAACATCAGCGAAGCAGTGTACATAAAATAAAAGAGCAAGTGTTCTGCAGTGATAACGTGTATAAAATATTGACATCATTTAAAGATCGAATTGTGTCATATTCCATCCAAAATGAAAAAGAAGACGATTTGGACGTGAATTCATTTTTTGCAAGGAAGAGAGCAAATATTAAAAATCTTTTGCAAGAAAAAGTCGTAGAGAATGGATCAATTAAATTCAATTTGGAATTATTCGCCGAATTTGTGAAGATTGTTAATGTGGATGATATGAATTTTGATGTAAAGTCAATGATGACACGTATGCGAACTCTTCTTCCATTTGATAATATTGATCAATTAATATCAGAAATGGAGACAAATATAATGGAGAAGCTGGAAGAATTTCAGGAGCGAGACAGTGGATGGACTCTTATTAAGATAAAAGCATTGGAATTGAATATAAATAGATTTCAGTGTTTGAGGGGGTCAAAGCACTTCAAATTACCAGCTTTCATTAATAACAAAAAGGCTGTTATTAATATTCAAAACAATGATATATACTGTTTCAAATGGGCTATAATATCAGCTGTGAATCCAAACGTGTCGAATGCTAATTCCCCATATGCTTATAACATATCAGATATAACTAGTGATTGTATTCCCATTGCTAATATGGTTTTAAATTTTAAAGATCTTGTTTTTCCTTTGGGAATTGATCAGATATACAAATTTGAAGCACAAAATGATATAAGCGTAAATGTTTTTGGATACTCAAATGAAGAAAATAGTATTGAGGGTCCATACTATTTGACTAAAACTGAAAAACCGATTCATATTAACTTATTATTTTGCAAGGCTAACGCAATGTCACATTACGTTTGGATAAAAAGTTTAAGTCGGCTTCTACGCGATAGGATACTTAATGCGAAAGAGAAAAAACTATACTTTTGCAATAGTTGCTTACATCATAATTACAGCGAGGAAAGTTTGCAGAACCATAAGAAAGAATGCGGGGGTGTTGTTACACATATGCCAAAGGAAGGAGAAAACTGTGTAAAGTTTTCAAAAGTTGAAAATTCTATCAATGTGCCTTTCGTGATATATGCAGACTTTGAGAGCATTTTATTACCTGTCAGTACTTGTCTTCCTGATCCAACCATATCATCAACAACAACAACTCAACAGCATGTTCCTTGTGCATTTGCGTACTACATTAATTGCTTCTTTGATAAAAGAAATAATTTAATGAGGACATTTACTGGTATGTTATATTTTTATTTTTTTATTTTTTTTATTTTTTAAATATTCTTGTTTTTTATAGGGTCAGATTGTACGAAGGAATTTATTCTTAGTTTATGTGAAGATATTCAACGTCTTTATGCTGATTATTACAAATATGCTGTACCGATGAAAGATCTCACATCGCAACAAGAATGGTGTCAGGAGAACAAAGAATGCTGCATATTATGTGAGAAAAAGTTTGTAGAATTTGAATATAGAGTAAGAGATCACTGTCATATTACAGGTGAATATAGAGGACCTAGTCATAATAGTTGTAATTTAAGATCAGGTCTTCCCAAATTTATTCCAATATTCTTACACAATCTAACAGGCTATGACAGTCATTTGTTTTTCTCTTCATTGAATGCAGTGGAGGGAGAAATAAATGTCATTGCCTTGAATAAAGAAAAATATGTATCAATATCTAAAAAGATACTTGTAGATGAAAAATCACAGACCTACTTTGAAATGAGATTTCTTGATTCATATCGCTTTCTGAACGAAAGTCTTGACTCCCTTTCACAAAATTTAGGTAAAGATGATTTTAAATTAACAACATCATATTTTAATTGTGATAATCAATTCGATTTAATTAAACGAAAGGGTGTGTTTCCCTATGATTATATTAATTCATGGGATCGCTTAGAAATGAAGTCTTTACCGGAAAAATATCATTTTTTTAACAAACTAACTGATGAGGAATGTTCCGATGAGTCATATGAAGTTGCTAATAAAATGTGGTCATATTTCAATTGTAAGAATATGAAGGAATACATGCAAATTTATTTACAAAGTGATGTTGTTTTGCTTGCCGATATCTTTGAAAATTTTCGAAAAATATGTCAAGAAATTTATAAATTAGATCCCTGCTACTATTATACAGCACCAGGTTTATCTTGGGATGCAATGCTCAAAATTACAGACATTGACTTGGAATTATTAACCGAATTAGAAATGTATAAATTTTTCCAAAAGGGTGTTAGAGGTGGTTTAACTCAATGTTGTCATAGATATTCGAAAGCAAACAACAAATTTATGAGTTCATATATGCCAAACTTACCTTCATCATATTTGATGTACCTGGATGTTAATAATCTCTATGGTTGGGCTATGAATCAAACTCTTCCCTATGGTGGTTTTCAGTGGGTGACTGATGTTGAGCAGTTTACCAAAAATTATATAACATCTTACAAAAATAAAGACATTGGTTACGTTTTGGAAGTAGACTTGGATTATCCCAGTTCCTTACATGATGTTCACAATGACTTACCATTCTGCCCAGAAAATATTTGCACTCCGGGAACCAAATCTAAAAAGTTGGTAAGCAGCTTTTATGATAAACGTAAATATGTTATTCATATAGAAAACTTGAAGCAAACCTTAAAACACGGTTTGATATTAAAAAAAGTTCACAGAGTCATTCAATTTAAACAATCAAATTGGCTTCAAAAGTATATTGAATTGAATACTAACCATCGTAAGAAAGCCAGAAATACCTTCGAAAAAAAATTTTTCAAATTAATGAATAATAGTGTCTATGGTAAGACAATGGAAAACGTTGATAAAAGAACTGATGTTAAAATTCTTACATATTGGGAGAATATTGGTAAAAGAAAAGGTGCACGGGATCTAATAGCAAAACCAAATTTTCACAGTGTATCTATTTTTTCTGAAAATATGATTGCTATACAAATGAAAAGGGTAAAAGTTGTCTATGATAAACCTCTTTATTTGGGCTTCGTTGTCTTAGAACTTTCAAAATTACTTATGTATGAGTTTCATTATGAATATATGAAAGTAAAATTTGATAACAGGTTGCTTCTTAATTATATGGATACAGATTCTTTCATATATACTATAAATACAGAAGATTTTTACTCTGATATCTTGACTGATTTAGTCACATATTTTGATACTTCTGACTACAATCCCTTGAATGTGCACAACTTTCCGATTGTTAATGCAAAAAAAATAGGTATGTTTAAAGATGAGAATAGTGGAAAGAAAATGGTACAATTTGTTGGCTTACGTGCAAAAATGTACTCCTTTACAATTGATGATGGTACTTCAATTCAGAAATGTAAAGGGATCAAGACGTATGTTACAAAAAGACTAACTATAGAAAACTATAAGACCTGTTTATTTGATAAAATCTCTATTTATAAGAATATGACTACTTTTAGGAATAAGCTTCATATAATTTATACACAAAATTTAAATAAGATGACATTGAACTTTGAGGATACAAAAAGATATATATGTAAAAATAATATAAGTACTTTAGCTTGGGGACATTATAAAATTGAATATGAAAATCAATAAATGTATAAAAATTGCCTATTTAGGTCCTATAGGAAGATCCTCGAAAATAAAAATTGTACCAAAAAAATAAATAAAACAAATTTTTCTTTTACATATAATGTAACATAATTAAATGACTTTTTATTTAATAATTTTTTTTTTGAATCAACAAAACTGCGGATTAAAAAACTATTTTCCAAGGCACAGCAACCAGCTTTATAGTCCTCCAAAATGTATGTAGTTGGATTAGTATTTTGAATTGATTTGATTTTAAAAATTTCAGTCGTCCAATTTGGTGTGTAACCCTTTTCAAAAACATGTTTATATTTACTAATGCGTACACTGTCTCCCTTATGAAACTTTGGTTTATTAAATATTTTCAAGTTGTTGTAAACAGTTTTTAGTAACATATTTTCATTTGTAGAATTTACACTGATTGGTGACATTTTAATGGTTCTATGTTTTGTATTATTGTACCTTTCAATCAATTGTTTGTAAATATTTATCCATTGATATGACCCATGATAACTAAACTCCTTCCACATTAGACCTTTAAAGGTTCTGTTGAAACGTTCAACTATTGATGCCTTTACAATATTAAATGTTGAATAATGATTTATCCTGTACTGCTTCATTAAAAATTGAAATTGTTTGTTGAAAAATTCTTTTCCATCATCAGTTTGTAAGTTTGCTGGCGACCGACGACTCTCAATAAGTATACTTTTCATCGCTTCACTGACACTAGAAGCAGTTTTAGTTTTAAGAGGTACAACCCAGGCAAATTTCGAAAATGTATCTATGATAGTGAGAAGAAAGCGATGACCTTTATTAAATTTTGAATAGATACCCATTTCTACTAAATCTGCTTGCCAAAGATCATCGATTCCTTTCATTATTACTCGACGACGTTGGAAATTCCTGCGCGCTTGTCTATGAAGCTCATCTACTAATCCTTTTTTTATATTTAAATTCATTGCTTTGGTAAATGGCTTTGCTCAAATTTTTTCAAGATTCTTGGTTCCATCAATTTGTTTAAACATATAATTTTCAAACCCTCTGAACCTATCTTCAATATAATTGTTAAGTGTTTTTATTTCATTGTTTAGGTTTTCATTCAGCAATTTGTTTGATTTTATTTTGGATTCTAAATCTTTTATAACTTTTTCAATATCTTTAATATTGTTTCTCAAAAGTGTGATTTCTTGTTTTGATTTTAAAGACAACTGACTCAGACTTTCCGAGACAAATTGCTTTGACACTGCATCATTGTCTTCAATAGGGAAAGCTATATTCTTCAATCGTTTAAAATGAAGGTTTATATTTCGATCACGGTCCAAATTAAATCCAATGATTCTATACATTTATATTTATACAATTATATTGCTTTCTTTAAGTTCTTCAATAATGGAAACAATTTCATTACTGTGACCTGTATGACCTGCCGACTGTGATGAAATTAAAAGTCGTAATCTATCGACGATTTCATTGGGATCATCCCAAAAAATATAGTTAGGTTTTTGTGGATTTACAGTCATGATACCATTTCCTTTATGGAGTGTTTTATCATTGTGTTTATCATTGAATAACTTTTTTATAATACTTCTGTACTTGTATGCTTTTGTTCCTTTAATTTGTTCGTTTTCATCATATTGACGTTTATGTGCACTTGTTATAATAAGAATTTTTTTGTAAATTTGCAAATCGGATTTATTATAGTTTTTAGATGGTGTTTTGTAAAACAAAAGCTCAAAGAGTCCGGGTGTTAAAGACCACATATGATCGTCTATAGAAATTTGATTTGATTTTAGTACGAATTCTTTATTACCAAATTTCCATTTAGCATTTGAATCTCTATGTGGACCATATAATTTATCCAATTTGTTTTTCTGTTCCAATGTTGTCAAATTCAAATTTGTATATACACCACTTTTGTCAGTGTCATCATTTTGTGAATAGAAGGTATCTTCATTACTTAAACCATTTGAATTGATTAAAATCGTATCATCATTATCATCATCTTTTTTATAAGTATGATCAACCGGTGAGTTGCTCTTTTTAAGGGGTGTACTTGTATTACCTTTTAGATGGAATTGTAAAGGTTCAAGGTTGGTTTCTTCATTTTCACCATAATCATAACTAGGCTTTGAATTTTTAACGAGGTCTTTGAGATGTTTAGTGATTGGCTTAAAAGTGTCTTCCAAAAAGTCTGCTGCATCTAATTCTTGTAATTTAATACTATTGAACTTTTTCCGCAATACATTTCTCGTGTTTATAACATCTCTTATTATTTTCTTATTCATTTTTTCATTGATCAGATCAGCTTTTTAAATATCAGATCAGGTTGTTAATAGATCAGCTTTAAGATATCGGATCAGGTTGTTAACAGATCAGCATGCAATTATCGGATCAGTTAATAGATTTACCTACTCTCATGCTATTGCAACAGCACATTGTATACTGATCAGAAACGGTTTAATATTGAATATTTATTGTTTTTTTAGATATCAGATCAGGTTCTTAACAGATCAGATCAGGTTCTTAACAGATCGGCTTGTAGATATCAGATCAGGTTATTTACAGATGAGCTTTATCAGATCAGCTTTATCAGATCAGCTGTTTAAATATCAGATCAGGTTGTTAATAGATCAGCTTGTAATTATCAGATCAGATTAACAGATTGACCTAGTCTCATACTATTGTATACTAATCAGAAATTGATTAATTTTGAATACTTATTGTTGAATGAATATATCAAACCCTTTTCTATAACGACCCGCATCGATAGGATCGTCTTTGTTTATAACAAGAAATCCATATTTATCCTTCCAACACTCGGTGCACATATTTGAAAATTTTTCAAATTTCATATCTGCACCCACATGATCGTTGTATATATGCTTCATATTCATTTCATCTTGTTTGAACATGATAATCATATTGGCATTATCTCGTATTAAGTGTTTAGGAATTCGTGTGTATGTTTGACATAAATAAAAACAATCAATGTTTTTATGACGCCCCATACAAAAGTATGATCTAATATTGTTTTGTTTCTCACATGCAACATCATCGAAAATAATAATAGAATTATTTTTTGCTTCATCCGGTGGTAGAACATCTTCATTTGCAGAGAATGTATAAATAAATATTTTTGAACTTTACTCCATTTGGACTTTCTATTAAACCTATCATAACATTTGTTTTTCCACAATTTGATGGTCCCACTATCAAAGCTCTTATTGTGTTTGGTAAAAGTAAACTATGCCTCGGTTTCGATAAACTATTAGTATTTGAAAAATCTCTGTTGCGGACAACAAGATCGTTTTGTTGTTTAATGAAACGCATCTTAATAATGAGTGCACACATATACATTAAAACCTAAGTTTTTAATTTAAATGTTTTAGTCTTCAGTACAAGTACTGACAGGTAATAAAATGCTCTCAAAGTCTGCATATATCACGAAAGGCACATTGATAGAATTTTCAACTTTTGAAAACTTTACACAGTTTTCTCCTTCCTTTGGCATATGTGTAACAACACCCCCGCATTCTTTCTTATGGTTCTGCAAACTTTCCTCGCTGTAATTATGATGTAAGCAACTATTGCAAAAGTATAGTTTTTTCTCTTTCGCATTAAGTATCCTATCGCGTAGAAGCCGACTTAAACTTTTTATCCAAACGTAATGTGACATTGCGTTAGCCTTGCAAAATAATAAGTTAATATGAATCGGTTTTTCAGTTTTAGTCAAATAGTATGGACCCTCAATACTATTTTCTTCATTTGAGTATCCAAAAACATTTACGCTTATATCATTTTGTGCTTCAAATTTGTATATCTGATCAATTCCCAAAGGAAAAACAAGATCTTTAAAATTTAAAACCATATTAGCAATGGGAATACAATCACTAGTTATATCTGATATGTTATAAGCATATGGGGAATTAGCATTCGACACGTTTGGATTCACAGCTGATATTATAGCCCATTTGAAACAGTATATATCATTGTTTTGAATATTAATAACAGCCTTTTTGTTATTAATGAAAGCTGGTAATTTGAAGTGCTTTGACCCCCTCAAACACTGAAATCTATTTATATTCAATTCCAATGCTTTTATCTTAATAAGAGTCCATCCACTGTCTCGCTCCTGAAATTCTTCCAGCTTCTCCATTATATTTGTCTCCATTTCTGATATTAATTGATCAATATTATCAAATGGAAGAAGAGTTCGCATACGTGTCATCATTGACTTTACATCAAAATTCATATCATCCACATTAACAATCTTCACAAATTCGGCGAATAATTCCAAATTGAATTTAATTGATCCATTCTCTACGACTTTTTCTTGCAAAAGATTTTTAATATTTGCTCTCTTCCTTGCAAAAAATGAATTCACGTCCAAATCGTCTTCTTTTTCATTTTGGATGGAATATGACACAATTCGATCTTTAAATGATGTCAATATTTTATACACGTTATCACTGCAGAACACTTGCTCTTTTATTTTATGTACACTGCTTCGCTGATGTTGTTTCCATCGTTTCTTATCAATTTCAATATTACACACTTTGCATATCATTTTTGATGATGATGATGATGATGACTCCGACGGTGATATTACTCGTAATGTTGATGTAGCTAGTGATGTCACAAGTAATTTTTCATTACTTTTTCTCCTCTGCTCAACCAAAACTATACATTTCAACATATGCTCCTTCAATTTGTATTTCCTAGTAAATCTCTTGCCACAACCCGCGCAATGATTTAAGATCTCCTCATGCATAGTTTGTATGTGACGCTTCAATGTATAATCTCGCGAAAACACTTTACTACAGATATTACACTTCATTTTTTTCTTTTTGTTTTTTATTACACGCTTCTTTTTTGAAAAAAAAATCAACTGTCCCTTTGAATTGAAAATCAATTCAACTTATACCGTTTGTAACCATCATCAATCAAAATAAATTCTAAAAATAGATCATTCATCAAACATAATATAAAAATAAAAGTATAAACAACTAAACCACAATTGGAACATCCAACTGACAATCAAACCAAAACCGTGTTTTGAACTAATTTATGAACTATACCGTTTGTAATCATTATCAGTCAAAAATAAATTCTAAAAATATATCATTCATCAAATATAATATATAAATAAAACTATAAACAACTAAATCACAATTGGAACATCATAATCACAATCCGAACATCGTAACCACAATTGGAACACCCTAACCACAATTGGAACACCCTAACCACAATTGGAACATCCAACTGTCAATCAAATCAAAACCACAAGAAGGTTGGTGTTTTGCACCACTTTACGAACGCCAGAACCTACCAATCCATAGGGTGGTGTTTGCACCACTTTACGAACGCCAGAACCTACCAATCTATACTACTCATTTTATATGTACTGTGCGCGGCATCATCATCATCATCAACATGATTGCTCTTTAGTGGAAATCTTTAGCGATAACATCACTAAAAGAAAGAAAAATAGCTGGAGACACAAAAAGAACTCAAAACACCGACCAGATGAGCCATAACAAAAAAAAAAAAAAAAAAAAAAAAAAAAACACGAGTGGAAAATGCGAAATGTAAATTTTCTATCAACTCGCAAAGTTCGCCCTTGGAATTGTGCGAACATTTTCCATGTTTGAATTTCTTGGTCCATCAAGTTACCGCGCCGGTGCGGAGATATGAAGGCGACGGTATTGTCATTCAGTAACTCAACATTGGCAACTTTAGTGCTTTGTGCACTGTGCGCGCTTCTCATACAAAAGAATGCAGTTCTTGCAGGGGATTTATAGGCGAAGCTGGAAGAATATAAGGAAAACTATATGTGGATGACAATGACGCATAGTGGGACAGTCTGATGCATTTTAAAGTTTAAATGAGAGACCAATTCAATAAATGCACCCAAGTTGTCAGTATAATATTGGAAAATAGTATTATATCAATTTTACTTTGATACTTCTGATGACGTAAAATAAACGTCAACAAGACATGAATCGCTATACTCCTAAGAAACGCAGAATAATTATTTCAATCGACATTTGCCACCATTTTAAAAAATTATACCATTTTCCGATAGGACCTCAATGAATCTTTTATGTAAAGAACAATCCAAACTATGTTTTTGCGCTAACTACTTTTTGTTAACGACTTATGTCGTTTTTATTTGACAATTCGGAATCATTCTGGACTCTTCTGAAAGTGTTCGTTTTTGAAAAAATGACAGTTCTGATTCTGAAAAGAAGAGAGTCTTGCTTCTGGATTTAAAATCAGAATCGAAACCAGAAGCACTCACACATTCATGTACTTGAACGTCAAGCTCGACTGTTATCATTTTTTCTACTCGTATCATAAATCTGCAACAACGATTATTTCCACGTACATAAATAATTATTTTTCACACATACATTATAATTCAGAATCTTGAATCAAAAAAAGTGTTCAGTTGGGATCCCCGATCGAAGAGAGATTTCGGATTTCCAAATAAAAATGCCATTAGACTGTGCGCTATTTGACAGTTGTCCTTTTGTTATTATCATTTTCTATTCAGCAAATGTTCTATTTTTCTTGCTGTAATTGATTTCGATCTAATCTTAGACGACTTACACATCTTGCAATAATTAAAAGGTACGTGCAAGAGGTACGTACACCAGAAATAAATGGAGACGTGCCCATATTGCACAGATTCAAACTGGAAAATCACCAACACGAATTCGACAAAAAGTTATAAGAAGATGAACAGTGGACTTGTGAAATAGTTTAGACTTCAATCGCGCTGCTTTCAAATACGATTCCGCAATCGAATTTACTTTCTCGATGCTCCCGGTGTGGGACATGCAAGACATCCATCATTTAGTTGATTCTAGCAATAATTCGGCCAATATCTCTAATTTCTTTGCCTGTTACATCCTATCCTGTTTTAAGGCAGTCGAACTGGACACTTCGCCTTGTAGTTGGCGATGAATTTTCTCACGGTTGACAAGCCAATAACGTGCACAATGACCAACATTTGCAACAATACAAAATCAAAATTTCGGATGAATGCACGATGGCGCATAGACGAGCCTTGGAGGCATAGTCAAGTCGGGCTGTCAAAAAAAAACGGCTGAAATAGAAAAAATTAATTCGTACAATTTTCTTTCACAGATCATTATGGGATTGGGAAAATAGCGCTGGAGCTTCAGCCGCCATTTTGAATTTAATGAAAATTTTAATTTGGGCAATAACTTCGCCATTTTTGATTTTTGACAAAAATAATATAAATAAGACTTGTACGAAATTTAATTTTCTACAACTTTAGTCTTAATATTTTGGTTCGAAGAAGTTACCGTTCGCGTGATATTAATGAAAAACTGTTTGGGGCTCGTGACCCCCATATGGGACTAGGAAATATTAATCAGACCAAAAACATAAATGTTAAAAAAGTAGTCAAGTTTGTCTAGTGAGATCTGGCTTTAATTGTGTTCGTTTACTTGACAAGTTTTCTTTTATTACCTAATTCTCAATTTTGAAATGAAAACTTGCCAACTAAACGAACACAATTAAAGCCAGTAATCATTAAAAAACAGATTTCTCTAATAAAATTTTGGAGTTCTTCCATGTTACTTTACTTAAAATATTTGATATTTAACATTAATAAGCTTAGAACTTGGCGTACTTTTAGATCTCACTACTTTTCACGGCTGGTTTGTTACGCAAAGGTTTTTGTAAACAGAAGAACTTGGCTACTTTTTTAACATTTATGGTTTTGGTGTGCTTTCACTACTTTTTGCAAAGATTCTTTTTGTCAAGAAAGGTGGGTGGAATAAACAACCAATGAAGCCTCATAAGGTAACGTGAGTTTTTAATGTATACCTTTTGTGAAGTGATTAATTGAAACGGTAATAATTAATAAGAAGTGCGTGCATAAAACTATAAAAATGGGTGTTTATCGCTATCCTATCGCTTTAACAATTTTCATAGTTCATAGTTCTCTACATATATGATATCAATTCTAGGCAAATGGACGGGTACCACGACCCCTGAATGGAAAATCTTAAATTTTCGATTTTTTCTCCTTTGTATATACCACAAGGCGTACCGGTCTGCGAAATTACAAGATTCTACAATGTCGGGAAGTGGTCCATAATTTTGATGATCTGTCAGTGAGTGAGTCAGTGAGTCAGTCAGTCAGTTACGATTTTTGCAGTCTTATAAAGAATTGACATTTGGCGAATTACCTAAGCCTGGTGAACTTAGCAAATGCTAAGCGTTTGAAGTTCCTGACTTTATTGGTAGTGAAATTAGACGGGGTTCGAAAATCGCCTGAGTTTGTTCATGTAAATAGGGTGTAGTGCCAGAAATTGGCTGATACGTACAATTTTCGCTTATAGTTAGGGGACCATTATTAGTCTAAAAATCGATTTTCGGGAAAATATTGCTGGAGTTTTTGTCGCCATTTTGAATTTAATGAAGAATTGGTTATCTTTTTTTTATTCATATACATCCCTTTAGCGCAACACCGTGCGGATGTTGAGTTGAAGTAGGGGTTGCGAACGGTAACTTTTGTGGAAATAAATATTAAGACTAAAGTTGTATAAAATTAAATTTCCAACAAGTGTTACCTTTTTTGTGTCAGAAATCCAAAATGGCGAAATTATTGCCCAAATTAAAATGTTTATTAAATTAAAAATAGCATCTAACGCTCTAGCGCGATTGTCCCGAAAACCGAGATTTAGACTACTTATGAACGAACCGTGAAAGAAAAACTAATCACCAAAGTAAAGTGTTCCCGGCATTGCAAAAAATTATAAAAATCACGATTTGATTTGCGAACGGACAATACTAGCAACGAAGAATAAGGACGTTACCGATAGGTTGAATTTCATTATTCAAAGTCAAATCGCTGGAGAACTACATTCGTGCAAATTCGTTAAAAACGTGACCGACGAGGATGAAGCAAGTAACTATCCGACAAAATTTTTGAACTCCCTTAATGTGCCAGGAACTTCGACGCAGGTGGGACCGATCATAATCAAATTCCGGTGATTCCAGCCATGATCTTCAAGGGCAAATTCAAAGGAGACCAAGTCTTTATCCCACCAATTCTGTTCATTCCAACTGATCTTCCATTCCAATTCAAGCGGATTTAATTTAACGTTCGATTGGCTTTTTCGATGACAGTAAATAAACCGAACCGACGATTTTTCTAAGTCTGTGGAATAAATCTTGAATTTCTCTGTACGTTTCCTGTTAGCCAGTTAGCATGTTTGCAAACCGTCTTCATTGTTTGTTTTTGCGACGGAAAACAAATCGAAAAACATTGTTTTTCATATCTTTCTCTTATTTTGATTCCATTCAAATAAATCACATCTGGGTTTTATTATATAGCTCTGCAGTTCATTTGAATGCGTTAAATTTGGGCGAGACGATGTTCGCCTGGTCCGCTAGTCTATTATAAATGCTTTTTATCAGCCACTAGATACAAATTCAGCTTAAAAAGTTACAGCGACGAACTACACATCCAAATGATAAGAATTTAATATCAAAGGCGCTACTTGGACTTACCTAGTGTTGTCTTTGGAAGCGACAATTTTAAGTTTGGTGGTCAAGGTCAAGTCGATCGATTTAGAGGATAACTAGACAATACAACACCTATCGAAAATACCGCTTTTGACCGTGATTGAGCAACAGAAGGCAATTCCAAGCTCCACTCAAGAACTCAGTTATTCGCAGATATAAACTTGGCGAATTTATCATCGGGACAAAGGGTTACTTGCCACCAAAAGCCAACAGACCAAAGAAAAATATCACTAGCCACGCAGCGTGTTTGCTGCTGATTGGCTTAATTGGGGAAGTTGAAGAAGAAGCAGACCACAATTTGAGCAAAGCCAATGACGAATTCCATTTTTGGAAAAACGGGTCAATCCCAGGAAAATTATACCATTAGGGTGGATTGCTGGCTGGCGGTCATTGGAATCACCTTTGGTTCTTACAGTATCGTGCTATGTTCTACACATAACACACTGCTTATATCGCAATGCCCATTTTGCGCAACCGATTTGAAGGCAAGAAAAACTCACGCAGATGGTGTGAATATTTTAACAATTTTGTCCCACTGTGCAATACATTGTTGATGGTGATGTTGACGAGGATGCCTTCTTTGTCTTGGTCGTCAACATCGAACATCATGCATCGTCTTCAACGTTCTTGTTATTGTTGTAAATTTTGCCTTCGCCTTCGTCATCATCATCTTCGTCACCATTATTGCTATTGTCACAAAAAAAAAAATTAAAGGGTGTACACTATATGAGCAAACAACAACAACAATAACAACAACATCGCCATCACCAACAGTCAATTCGTTGCCAAAGAAAAATGTATCTCAAGACTGAGCATAGAAATCTCATTACCATTAAATCGATTGTGTGGAAATGTTTCTGCCCGTCCATATTGTTGCAATCTTGGCTGTCTCTAACTTGGCTTTGGATCTCGGCCTGGCCACATGGGGGACCAACCAGATGCAAGTGTATAAATTGACACTAAATGTCACCAAGAGTTTGCGGGTGGGTATAAGAATATGAGAGTTGCTGCAACGACGACGACGCGACACGTTGGGCCTCTCATTGCTGCACTCGCACATTATCTTCCATTATAAGACGAATGAAAGGAGCAACAAAAAAAAGTATAGTTTGTTTTTTTATAAAATATTTATTTCCTTCGTGAAACCTATTTTGATTAAATGAATGAGATATCATATGGAAATATGGAAATTGATTAAATGCCTAATGCTTGGCACTCACTCTATACGAATACGGGTAGGTACTGACTGCATTGGCGCGCATGCATGTTGTGTATAGTATTTTCGAATAGCCAAATTTGTTAAAGTAGATAGTCACAGTGGCGTGGCGCATTGAGGTGGTTAGGAGAAAGAAAACCTATTTTTGGCAGCTTTTTTTCAGGGTGCGGGCTGGAACAAAACAAATTGCAACACTTTGTCATGCATTTGCCGGTGTGGTGCGGCAACACGCGGCTTCGGTAACTATTTTATAGGTATATTTTTTTACGTTTATCTGAGACGTGTAATAACGGTGTTACAGTTTGGCGCAATCAGAAGGATTGGTATTTAAATAATATTCATTTGCATTTGACGATGTTTTTACACAGGGATTTGAATGACTTATTAGCAATATGCATAGGTACTCGTATACTATATTCAGCGACAGAGTTCGAAATGGGTTTATTTGATGTAGATTGGTTTCTAAAGTACCTTACTATAGTTTGATTGAAAATGTGTATGTTATTCGACATTTTTTTTTTTTAAATAACACTTCGGAGCACCACCTATTGAAAGTTTGTGATTTCCAGAAAAAAAAAAATTACTCGTCTGCCTATGCGATATTTTACTTGAAATCTATCGAGCTACTTAACGCAAAATGTTTGAATTTTTTCTAGAAATCAGTTCAGTAATTTCCTTGTCAAAGTTCTATGGCTTAGTACGGTCGGAGTTGATTAAGTTTTATGATACGAATCATGTAACGCTACTAACTTTTTTAAAAAGAGAAGACAATTAAACTATAAATAATCGTCACCCACGTTGTCACCCTCTACCGAATTTCAATATCCAGCTTGAATTATATTCTAGTTCGATACAATTCACCGTCATTATAGAAATGTAATGATGGAGATAATGATTTTCGTTCATCGCCTTAGAGTTAACACTTGGTTCTTACCAAAAGATTACAAGAGAAGCTGCAATGACGAACGAATATCATGGCCCTTTCGACTACACTTAAAATCTTTTGGTGATATTAATTCTGATTTTATTCATCAGTTTGATTCTGACCATAGACGGGGTAAGTCGATCTGGTTATCAATGAGTGGTAAGAGGTATCATTGCCAAATTAGGTAATTGCCACCAGTGATATTATACCTGCTAGTGCAGATCTACCACAGCTTCAGACAGCTGTTCCGAGTACCATAAATACCTGTTGATTAACAAGAACTTATATCTACCTGCTGATTTACCAGATCTTCGTAATGTTGGGTCGAGTGCCACCAGGGACCTAATATTTGCTGAACTATCAGGCCTCTGGCGCTGTGTCAAGTGCCACCTGGAGCTAATACATGCTGATCTACCAGAGCTTCAGCCAACTATCTCGAGTGCCACCGAGGGACTAAAACCTGCTGATATACCAGAGCTTAGGCCTGCTGTGTCGGGTGTCACCAGGGCTAATACATGCTGATCTACCAGATTTAGCCACCTATGTCGAGTGCCACCAGGGGCCTAATACCTGCTGATCTACCAGAGCTTAGACCTGCTGTGTCCAGCACCACTAGGACCTAATACATGCTGATCTACCAGAGCTTCCGAGTGTCACCAGGAGCATAATACCTGCTGATCTACCAGAGTTTCTACCAAATATTTCGAGTGCCACTGGTACTAGTAACTATTGATCTACAAGACCTTCAGACTGCTGATTTACCTTGGTACATCGCTTGGATGTACACATTTGAGGTTGCCAGACCACGAGTTTTAAGGAACTCATCTAGAAGTGGTCTTTACGGCTGCTAAGCTTCACCGGAAGCTATATTCTGGTACCACCGGGGACAGCGAGCCCCCCGGAAATAAATGGAACCAATGGTATCTTTTTACCATCTATGAGTATTTGATGGAAGAGGTGTTAAGAATGTTTCGATTCTCAGCAAGGGATATTGTTAGGATATCCATCTGGATACATCCAGAAAAGAGGAAGAGTCACTCAAAAAACTATTGAAAAAGAAAACTTTGAAGAAAAAAATAGAGAACAAAAAACAGAATATAAAAAAGAACTAACTATAACAACAAAACAAAATTATTTAACATAAACATTTTAATTCATTTAACAAAAAACTAGAATAAAATCATATAAGCTAGTACATAGGTAGGTACGTATAAGTCTTTAAATGGAGTTTAAGTATTTAATTCACAATAAAATCTTTTTATATAGCATCTTCGACCAATTAATCCTCTTCGTTTGTGCCTTCTCGTATTTTTCCTTTCATTTTATCTTTTCCAGAATGGCTTTTTCATTATAAACTACACAACGAATGGAGTTAACAGTAGAAATTTTAAGCCGGCTTCGCTCTTTTGTACACTGCCCATCAATAAGAGAAAAATTTCTTTCAACATTGGCATTTTGTGCAGGGATTGCGGAACAAAAATCTCATAAATTGTAGACAGCTCTGTGTTGTTCCAAGTCATAGCGGCCTTTATTGGAAACAGTTATTTTGAGGTGTGCAAATATTATACTGCGCATCCCATTTAAAATTTGTGAATTACAAAGCATGGATATTTTTTTGCAACTCCTCTGTAAAAGGACACTTGGTCGACATAACCTTGAATTTTCTGTAAAAATTCAACATTTTATAAAACAAATATTAATCTCACATTTTACAAAAAGAACGAATTTTGTGTCAGTCTTATCAACGATCACCAGAGCGCGGAGAAAAAAGTACCCATTTGTCTATTTGATAACCGGTGTGCGCTGCTTGTCAGCGAATTAGGTATACACACTTGTAGTAGCCCTTTTACAATTTTTGAAGTCAAACGAAGTGTACTTATTACACTACGTCTACATCTGATTTTAGGTGAATTATAATTTTATATTTTATGGTAAAATAGATTGTATGTACGTAAATAAAATGAAAGTGAGTTTTGTCAAAAAAAGAGGACAAAAAAAGATCCTTGCAAGAAAAGATAGTGTAAAAAAGATCTGGCCGTAAAAAGAGAACATGTTCTCTTTTAAAAAGATACGATGAACACCCTAGGTATTGTACATGTACATGCCTTAACATGTCCATTAAAATTGTACTGGGACATAAAATCTGTCCAGGGGCGTTTACAACTCACCTCTTAAGCCCGACAGTATGGGTAGGTCCTTCTGTGATATAAGGTTAGGTCGTAGGTGCCCACATTAACCACATTTCGTTCTGTGTCCACTAACTACTTCTGTCTCATTATATGGGATAATTTCGTTCGGCAATCCTAAGTGCGGAAAGCTGCATATTCAAGAAATCCACTAGCTTCTTGGGTTCGCGCACTCTTTTGACACCATCGACTGCTCCCATAACCCCCTTAAGGTTAATAAATAAGTTAATAAAAAGTTACAAAGTTCAGGGACCTTGGTGGGAATATGAGTTACATACTGATACTTTAGTAGAAATCTGATAAAGAATCGCCTTATCAAACAGTTTCGCCAACCAATTAAGTCTAAAACAACTCTCGCAAGAGAGTAACAGCACACTCTTTAAGACACTTAGTTTACGGTTCCGAGTGCAAGGCAATAAGTAAAGAAGGGGTATGGTTATGTATGCAAGGAGGGTGACAGACAAGTGAGTCTGCTAATCCCAGCACCCATGTTCAAAACGACAAGAAGGACATAACAGCCCAAGTTACATTTTTCCTCTCATAAAATTCTCCAATAACCTAATGAGACTAATTTAAGGGAGTCAAAATAATCTTGAAGAATTCTTCTAGATTATTATAATACTCCTAAAAGCGTTAAATGGCCCAGGTATGAGAGCCTCTCTATATTCCCTAACAGAGTTGTATTCCTCTTATGGGATGACAGATATAGAATAGTGAAAAAGGCCTCTTATATGACTCTAATAAAGCTCGGCTAAATCTTGTTGTGAGAAAGCGTTTCTTGCAATGGGAGTTGCTAAAAGAGAATAGAGAAAATGAGAAGAGAAAAGGGAATAAACCTTAACAAGATTATATCTTTCTCATTAATGATTTTTTTTAAAGAAACAAACTCTTAAAGTTTTTGCGTGTATATGCCATGGCTAAAAACTGATGGGCATATGATATGTATTTGTGATAGTATTTCTTTTGTCATTCATTATTTTATAATAGCGATACATTTCTTTATTTTATTGTTTGTTCGTATGTATATGGGAACTAAAAATTAATGCGGTTGAAATCGTATCTCCTAATTTATAGATTTTACATCGAAAAAAAAAAACAAAGCGCTTAAAATTTTGTATACCTTAAATTCTATAATGTTCGTTATAGAATTTAAAATAGCTTAGACTCCGATAAGTCAGTTGTTATGGGATTGAAGATCTACAGACGTTTAAATTTCATAAAAAGTTTTTATAGAGCTCTAAGTTCTTGGAATCTTGTAAAAGGAGGCAGATATGTTTTAAGTATAAGATTTAAATTATTTGAAAATTTTAGAGAGCTAAGTTCTTATAAAAAAACGATATGAGAATAATTTAAGTATCGTAACAAAAAATTAACTCTAAGGATAGTAATGTAACCTAAAAGAGGCTAACAAGATTGTTTTTACAAATTTCGCGAGCTTAACTCTTGAGAGTATGTTAGTCGGGAATATAAATATATATAAAGCCGTTTGGTACTTAATTTTAAAAATTTGGATCTTATTTAAATAACAAGTGTTTTTTTATTTTCAATTTTAAATATATAAAAATATAAACTTAAAAACAAAATTTGAAAAAGAACATTAAATTTTCAAAAAAAAAAAAAAATTTAGAAAAAAATGTATTTTAGGTATACACTTAGTTTTGGACCAAAAAAAACGATTCCAAAATCTATTTTAGACAATCACCCAATACGCTTAAATATCAAAATTTAAAGAAAATGGCTTCAGCCGTTAAGGCCGCAGAGCGTTGTACAGATAGACAGACAGACAGCCAGACAGACATACGGAATTGCGGAACCCAATTTTTTTTTCGTTCTCTATCATCGAAATGTCAAGTTTGATTTAAATCTCGATTTCGATTTTTTTTAAATGTAAAACTTGCGATATAGGTACTATAGTTAAAAAGTTATTTTTCCACATGTGTGTAGTAATAAAAGTTTATTTTAAAGTAAGTGTATGCGATTTAGAAATAGATTCAGTTAGTTTAAATATTACTATAATTAGTTTTTATAGTTTCGAAAAGTTGCCAGCGAAAAAGATGACATTAAACCAAAAGGTTAACATAAGACAGCATACATTTTTTATACGAATCTCGTAATTGATAAAAATTATAAACGTCGCCACAAGTAGACACTGAGAAAAAATGATCATGTTCACTTGTCGGTCGCCGGTAAATGGTCAACTAATCTCGGCATTCTGAAATGAAAGAGCGCCTGATATTTACGAATCGAACAGTTTAGAAACAAAAACTCCATTGCCGATATTTACATATTTCAGGGCTTGAAGTGAGATGACTCGCCTTACTCGCCAACTCATCTCATTTCACTTCCAAAAGTGATTGAGAATTAAAAAGGCATTCAAGGATACATTAATTCGCACAAGGCTGAAAATTGGCATGAATGTTGGGAACACTATTATAAACAATTTGTTTAAAATCCCCGTCGATCTGATGTGTGCAAAAATTATTCAAGGTTAAATGTTGCAAAAATCTATTTTTTGCATTTTTCAGCTAATCGACTAGTTTTATCATAAAAATAGCTGAGACAAAAATTTTCATTATGCAATTATCTATAAAAAATGTGCAATACATTTTTTCCTAAAAATTAATATTTCAGAGATATAACGATGAAAAAAGTTGTGTTCTTTATAAAAGTACACGTTTCCGCGCCATCCGTGAGGTAGTGCACTTGGCGCATTTTTAATTCTTTTTTAAAGTCATCGGGATCGGATTGAAACGACAATTTATTATTTCATTCGATACTCGAATAAACGTCACAAATCTATGCGCAACAAGATTCGTTTTTTTTTTTATTTTTATCGGATACAGGTTCCTGTATTTATAATTTGTGTAAGTTCCTTTGTGTTGGGGATAGGTTTCCCAACAAAACACGAACATTTTTAGTAACATAATGTTTTAGCGCATTTTATAAATTCAAGAGAATAAATTCACCAACACCATTTCATTTAAGAATCATTAATTTGCGACAACTATTGAGAGATTTACAATCACTGCATTTAGTAATTTGTAAGTCACCAATTATTTTTTTCACAAATCGTCCCTATTTTGTCGCAAATCTTAAAATCATTAGAATAACTACTATTTAAATAACCAAAGTAATTAGCAAAGTTTTCGCCGCAAATATAGCGTACCAAAGCTTAATTGTTCATTACAATGGGAGCTATGTTAAGTCGGGTTGTTTTAACAAATGAATTTAATATATCGTATCTATTTTGATATTTATTTTATTTTATAATTGAACTTTGGTACGCTATTACTAAAGAACGAATTGACACACAGAAGTCGTTGATATGTCATTTTGTAGATAAGTTGACTGTCTTAAATCTGTTTTTACTGCTTTTTCAGAAAAAATAAAAATTTTGCGAGTTTTAAACAAAATAAAAAGAAATAGGATTGTAAAATTTGGTTTTTTTCAAAGAACATGTTCTTGCAAACATAAATAAAAACAAAAAGAAAATCCCCACTTAGTGTGACCAATGAAAAATTTCAAATATCAAAAACTACTATTTTAGCAGGATTTTTTTTACTACAAAACCTGCTAAACAAAATGCTAATTTTTGTTTTAGGAAAAAAAAAACTGGAAAAAATCCTGCCAACACCGAAAATCCCGTAATTAGAACGCAAAAAAAAAACGTAAGTAGGTATATGCCTGAACCAATCGAACTTGTCTTAGGGCGACGCTTAAAATACCGGGTGTATATTTTTTTGTAGTTTTTTTTTTTACTTGAGTAAGTAATCAAACCCAAAAAAGAAGTTCTTTATTTTGTTTATTTCAAAAAAAGGAAACAACCTTACAAATACTCGTACATAGTTATTAATATATTTCGCAACAAAAGCAACAAAAAAAAATCAGGTATCAGCGTTTGTTAATCTAATTAAATAAAAGGTATATATATAAATTTTTTACTGCAAAAGGTTTCTGCTTCATTTAAAGCATCTTCAAAAATATCACTAGTTCCTTGTACTTATTTTACTGTAAAATTATATTATTTAGGAGGAATAATGAAGACATTACAACTTTTTCAGTTAAATTATCTCAGATAAAAAGTGTACTATTTAACATATCAATTCTCATTCGATTCCTTCGTTGATCCTTTACAAGATTCATAAACTAAACACTGTTTCAACTTTAGAATTTGAGACGAAAAAACGAATTAACAAAGTTTCACAACTCTTTGTGAAGGTTTTTATTGGATGCATCGGTGAACCTATATACCTTGCACCAAAATTAAACAGTATTTTCTCCCATTTATTTAGATTGTGCCATTGCGATTCAATTTAGGAAATAAGTTCAGAATTCATATTTTAATCTTTGTAAAATCTTTTAATGGTTGGTTATAAATTCGCAAAACTTTTTTTTTTAACAGAAAAGAAGCTTTTTGTGGAGTTCACGATTGAAGCTCTGTAATGAGCGATACGCATTTAGGTTTGATTGAGTGTTAAATTTTTAAAGAATTATTTTATTTTAGGTTTGAGAAATTGGAAACCTGCTAGATTTCCTGCTAAAACCAAATTTTTTGTTAAAAAAAATTGTCATCAGGAAACAAACTCTTCCTGCTAAATTTAGAAGGAAAAATGCTAAATTGGCCACACTGACTACACACCAATATTTTCGACCAATTTTCTCCAAATTTATCAATTGAACGATAAAAAGTGTCTGCATCTTTTTTGTTTAGAATAACATTGGCAGCAATGCGTATCCCCCCCGCATACAAATTTTTGCACCTCGCCAAATTTATGGTACTTTTTAGAAAATGCTTATGATATTAAAATGATGCTCTCCACCAAAATTCAGCATTGTCGGAATTTTTCGAACTGAAAGTCCAATTTTCCTGGACTATTTATGTTCAATGTGATAATTTTATTTTTATTTAACCATTACAACAGCCTGTGTATCAGCCTAAATCTTCAACGCTTCGTACGAAAGCAACAGGTAGTTCAGCTTCCTATATCTGAACCTATTTTAAGGACCCAAATTTATTTTTTTTAAGTTCAGTATCAAGGTATATTTATATATCCTTGACATATATAGAGAAAGTAGAGAACATAATAACACTGTATGATTTTATTACATCAATCCCGTTAAATAAAATTCCAGTGAATCCTCAAATCCTTAATCCTTTAATGGGACAAGATTTCTCGCTAAATTGTAAAAAAAAATATGCGAATAAATCCTGTTCTGAATAGCTAATCCAATATTATATTGATTCGAATTCAGCCTGCAATCTCAAATTTCCATGAAGTAATCCCAAATTTTTATATAGGTGCAGCGGGGCATTGATATTGAAATTGTAGATACAGGTAGGCATTTAGAAGGTATTGTTCTACTAGTATACTAAGGTATAATTTAGCGGGTTTTCCTGGGCAAAGATTAAGAGAACAAGCATAATATCTTCTTCCCCTCATTACTTATTTTTGTTTCTATTTAAACTAATTGCTTTATCGGGCATTATTCTCTGAAAATCATTGCTTACGTCGTTTTCTATTGACTGTTCGGAGTTACTCTTTTTACTCCTAATTTTCCATATTGTATACGAATAGAACAACGTAGTGAAATAGGAGAATAGCCAATCAAAAACGACATTGGTTCTATTCAGTAACGCGCGTGTTATTACGTGAAACCTTTTTCTCATTTTCAGTACTGAGCGTTTTTTTGACAGCTATCTTCCATTTTATCTTTGCTCAGTGCAGATATTGAACAAACAATAATTTTTAAATGAAAAATGAAAGACAAAGTTATTTATATAGGTATTCCGGATAACAAACCCAAGGATTGTATAGAATGGGTTCATTTGGTAATTTAAAATAAGCTTAGAAGTTTTTTCTTTGCTCCATTTAAATTCGTCAGCCATTTGGATTGGTGTTCATTTATCTACAGTGAAAATTAAATGAAGCAAATCCGAAAAAGAAAGAAAGAGTAGAAAGAGAAACGTCAAAAACACGCAAGGAATATCCTGCCCACGCAAGATCAGATAGATTTATTTCTGTTTCAACTTTTCGTTCTATCTTTCTCTTTGGCACTTCCTTCACGCAGGGGAAACACGAGCTGTGTAATACCGGACCTAGATAATTATTTTTCGGATTTGTTTTGATTTGCAAATTTGTCTGCCGTACATATAAATAGATTGATTTGTTTGGTAAATATTCAGTCAGTCAAGAACAACCGCCATACCAAGTTATTGCATATTTAATTGTTTTTAAAAAAACGGTAAGTTAATTTTTAAAGTATTTTAATATGATACCAATCTAAAAACACAATTTTTTTAAGTTTATTCGATTTAATAATAATCGAAGATCGAACTATCTTTTAAAATTTTACTAAATTTAAGATGACTTAAAGGCTACTTAATATTTTTAGCATCAAACTAAATCCATGTGACACTTTGACATTTACAAATGCCGAAAAGTTAAGTTCGCTTAGATTATTGCACTTTTTTAGGTGCGTTCCACTTCAGTTTGTCACGAAAATAGATTAAGTATGATGTTAGTTAAAAAGTGTTTAATGTTATAAATTGTTTAGTAAAGTACATATAAATACTAGCAAATTTGTAGGTAGTAAGTTTCATGCTAAGCCCATAACATCAGACGGTTTAAAAGTTCGTCCTTTGTTTCTATTCATCAAGTTTAATATTATTGGCGCAAAATTAAAAAAAAAACTATTATTGAGGCTTTAACACGATACTAGTTAGCAATTTACTATATACATAGTAGTCTACTAGCTTTTCAGAAATTTTAAACCTTTTGTTAACTAGTAAAATGCTAAGTAAGCAGATAGCAAATCATTTGTAGGGTTTTAATTTTGAGGAACACAATTATTTTGTTTGGGCGTTGTAAATTGATTATTTGTTGATAGAAACCCAATATGTGCTCTAAATAAGTATTCGATGTTTATATTTTCATCATTTTAACTTCATTATTTACAAATTAAAAAAAATTGACACCTCCTGCATGCAAAGCCGATATACTTTCAGAATGGCATGTGGATTTAGTACACACAGAGAAAAAACAACGTAAAATCAAAGAAAATCACTCATTTAAGAATATTTGGGAATGATTCGGGGTTAAAGATGAAAATTTTAGAATCAAAGTGGAACATCATTGATTCAACGTTTTTCCCTATATGAAAACGAATAGTTTTCATGCTTGATTTGAATACGTTTTCCTTTTAATTTAGGTGGAATCATATTAAAATCAATATCATCCAACTTAAAAACAAAATGGAACAACTTCGATTCTACTGTTCGCCATATTACATTCAAGGGCATACGTCTTTGGAAGTATAATGCTCCAAACTTTATTTTAAGAATGATGAATGCATCGTTAAATTAAATGTATTCGAACTTAAAAATATTACGAACCAACTTTGAAATTACTATCTTTCAATTTTAATTTCACTACGTTTCAATGTTGTTTTAAGTAAATTCTAATAGAAATTACTTTGAAATGGAAATATTTTAGTTTTAGTCTTACCAACCATGAAACGCTGTAGAATTTACTACTTTGCACTTTTAAAATAACAACTTGGATTAACCCATAATTTACCTCAATCTGAATTTAATGAATGTTTTCCAATTTTTTTTATTAAACAAACGATCATTTTGAAATATAAAAATTGTATTTTTATTTTTGAATTTACTAGATATTAATGTAAGGGTACACTTGTGTTTTGCTTCAAACCAAATATCCCAAGAAAATGTTAAGGGACCACATTTTTTAATTGCATCGGGATTTGAAATACGGCACCAGAATATGGTGTTTTGGCTTAAGACTTGCTCTAAATAATCTAATGTATAAAAAATATACAAACTAGGATTAATTTTCTTATGATTTCATTAAAACAAAACTAACTTTTCAACGTAGGGAAAATGCATTCCATTTCAAATTCTCTTAATAGTTTTACTAAGAGTTCATCGTCTTTAAGTGGTACATTAAACAGTTTAAGCTCCGAAAGGTAAAACACGGCTAAAAATATGAAGCCAAGGCTTCACGGTCTCCGACCCGACACTACGTTGCAGTAAGACTTTTTTTTTGCTGTTTTCATGATTCTACATGGAATCCACTTAATAGGCTTTACACACGAAACCCAAAACCGGGTTTTCGGCTAAGAGTTTACGAAAACTCGAAAATCGTTCACACTGAACATTTACTAGTTTTCGTTTGACATTTCAATAATTTTAGCACCACAGACAACAACAAATACGTTGTGAAATGAAATTGGGGGCGTTCGGTAGCGCACCTCTTTGCTGTGCAAAACTTTCGTTGTTGTTGTTATACGTTTTAAATTAAATATCTGTCAATTAACATCTGACGACCATAACAACGAACAAAACATATGATTTCCAAATCGAAGCCAAGCTAGCGCTAAATTGCTGGTATACTTAGGTATCGTAGTGCAAAGCTGACTACGAAATCAGCTGTCTTTTCAATTGTTGTTTGTGAATTTTAATTACGTACCTAATACATCATCTTCTTCTTCTGAATCGGTTGAAACATTTGTGGTACTTACTTCCTGATTCATTTTTAATTTATATTTTAGCCAACAAATGTATGTTTAATTCACTTTGAGCCGAAGTGTAATCATAAGCAATTAGTTTTTTTTTCTGTTTTGACTTTTGACAGAAATGGTTACCTATTGAAAGCTGTGCGACACCGAACGCCCTCATTGAAATTACCCCAGACACTTGTTTTTTTTTCGTTTTTCCTGGCAGCAACCCGTCAGCTATTTATGTGACGATTAATTGAGCGCTGAATGTTTAACAAGGTGTGTTTTTTTTAAAACTTGTAGTTTATCAAAACGAGTGGTTTATCAAAAATGTATGGGAAAACTTGTGTTTTCGCTTAGGTTTTCAGCCAGAACCGATAATTTCGCGAAAACCGTGTTTAGGATTTGGTGTGAAAAGGCTATAAGATCAAGTATGAATCCCTTTGAATACGTTTCACATCCCTTCCACTTAAAATTTTAAACATTTCGGTTTTACATTGGGTCCATTTAAAATTGATTATAAATGAATTCAAATTAAAGTTGATTTTACATTGAAAATCTTTCATTAATGTTTGTGGAAGAATAATTTAATGTATAAGTGATATTTGTAAGTGGCTGCAACTTTGAAATGATGTTGAACAAAGTAGAATCAATTATGTTACACTTTGAAAGTTGTAGATGGAATTTTAATTTTGGATACTTTTTAGCATTTTCCACTTTAAATCAACGTTGAACGTCTTAATAATTTATGAAAATTGTTTCACTGTTGAATCGACTACATTTCACTTTAAAACAAGAATGATAACACCTAAAACAACATTCTCAACTTTAAATTAAATACGTTCATGATACTATTTTCCAACGTTAAATCAAATACGAGATCTTAGATTTTACGTTGCCTTTTTTCCCTCAGTGTACGATACTAAACATTTAAAGTAGCCATTCGGTGGTTTTAACTTTAGTCAAATTTTTAGAAGATAATACGATACTAAATTCGTTAAAATTTAACAAAATCCTCTTTTTAACATATTACTAAATCGTTTAAAATTTTGCGCCATTATTTTTTTTTGCAGTTTAAAAATGTCAGCTTCAAACTCATCAAACGAAAAGGTCATCTTCGAGAGCGATCGACATGCGGCAAATATTTTGTTAAAATTACAGAAATTTTATACAGATAAGGACTTTTTCGACACTGTGCTGATTGCTGGCGAAAATGGCATAAAAATCCCAGCTCATCAAATAGTCCTGTCTGCGATGAGTGACTATTTTGGGGAAATATTCCATGGCAACCCTACAACTTCAAACATCAACGAAGTTCGATTGCTGAAAATTGAAGGTTCCACAATAAAGCTGATAATTGACTACATGTATTCGGGGGCGATTGAGCTCAGTTCCTGTAATGTAGAGAAACTTCTGCTAGGAGCAGAGTTTTTAAAAATGGAGACCTTACTCCATGGATGTTGCGATTTCCTGGAAAAGCATCTAAACAAGAGCAATTGCCTGCATTCGCTACGTTTAGCAAATAAATTGAAATTATCTAGTCTTCAGGAAAAATCTTCAACAATAATTTATAACGACTTCGAGGAAGTAAGGAAGCAGCCTGAATTTTTACTCTTGAATGAAGTGGAATTGAAAAATCTACTTTTTAAATACAATCCACGAGAAGACATAGAGGAGCAAGTTTTCTTGGGTCTATCAGCATGGATTGAACATGAACAAATAATTCGGGCTGACCTGTTATTGGAATTACTTTCAATGGTGCGATATAGGTTTCTCACACCCAAGTTTATAATAGAAAACACAAAATCCATTTGTTATAACCCAGAAATCAACGAATTGATACACGGTTGGCTCCAATTCCATATATCGCCGGAATCCAGCATAATTGAAGAGGAAAATGATTGTACCCTAACTCCCGAATCAGTGACAATTAAAGAAGTGGAAGTAAACGAAGAAGACAGGGACGTCATAGCAGCTATCGGCTTAAATGAGCAACGGGAATTGGAAATGCATAGTTTTGATCAACAATTGAAGACGTGGATCATCAAAAGTAGAACTCAGCCTATTTTGTCAAAAGAAAAATTGGGTCATTCTAAGATTTTAATTGATGACAAACTATTTTTTGTTGGAGGGTGGGAGGGTAGTAAAATAATGTCAAACATCGTAGAATACGTTGACTTAAATACGTTTGAATTGGCGGAACTACCTCCGATGGGAATGACCAGGCTATATAGTCAATTGGTAAATTTAAATGGAGATTTGTGTGTCTTTGGTGGCACCGATTTTGATTCTCCGGATGTAATAGAGATTTTCAACTTTTCAACAAGCCAATGGATTGTGTTATAACCGCCTTTTGAAATTGATCCTTATAGTGACCAAAAAATATGCAGTCATAATGGTATTTTATACATATATGATAATTTGTGTGGCCTTTTACAATGTTATGACACCTTTTCAAAGAAATGGACTTCCAAAAGAATACCAACAGATGATAATTTATTGGTACTCGGAATTGCCGTCCTTGGAGATTTTATGTATGCTACATGTTGCCCTACTAGTTGTTCAGAGCCTCATACAGTCATTAAGTGTCTTGATTTATCAAAAGATACTTGGTCGGAAGAATGTAGGTTCAACTACTGTATCTCACATGTACTAACACCAGTTAATGATAAAATTTGGATTACAAATGGTTCTCAACTTAGTGAATATAGTCCTGCTACGAAAAAAATCACTCCCCTGGCAAATTTTAAATACGAAAATTTTTTATTTCTGTCACTTGAATTATAAATGTTTTGATTATTAATTTATTATTTAATTTAAATAAATGTTCATGAAAGTATAACTTATTTTATGTATAGATTATTATTGTTAAGTACATAAAATAAAATTTTATTTAAAAACAAAATTACTTGTTTATTTTTTAAAATTGATTTGAAACGGTCAAAACTGTTTTTTTTCAGAATTCAAATTAACCCATCTATCTGATCGAGTGGTCTTGAAAAAATGTTTTTAAAGAGGTGTAAGAATTTTGACAGTAATAGACGAACAAAGCATAAAAGATTCCAAATCAAACGTAAAACAAATCAAAATTAGTAACAATAATGCTTCACTTTTAAAATGGAAAATGGTAAGAAACAACTTCTCAACGAGACACAATAACATCATTGGTTATGAAAAAACAAGACAGGGCCATAGACTGGATATTTAAAATCAGGAATTGTTTTTCGTATAATGGATGTTTGTTTTTAAAATAATTGTTTCGAATAGTTGAACGATTTTTAGGGAAAAACTATTTTAGTTTTTAGTGTTTTATACAAATTATGAACAAAAAAATTTAAAGTTTGTTTTTAAAATTAAAAAAAATTCATGGGTTTTTTTTTTGTATAATTTATTTTTATAAGCTGAGACATTTTACTTTGAAAAAGATATTATATATGTACTTAGGTATTATTACCTAGCAAAAAATGTATTTACATACTTAGATATACTATACGTAGCCTAATAAATAATTGAATGGTCCCTCACTGAAACAGATGTGAAATGCACGACTGATCTGCACGTACTTGCTCTTATGTTCGATCACATTGTATGCAAAATTTTTTAATAGAAATGGTTAAATATATTTTTCATCTTTTTTTACTTAATTTTTTAAACACAATTTTTTCAAATATTTATTTATTTCTTTATTTAAAAATAGGAATTTTATTTAAAAATAAGATTTTCAAAAAAATCATCAACCCATTTGGAAAGTATTGAATTTTTAATTTTTTTTTCAAAAACCCAAAAAAAATGTCTTCGAAAATTTTGGCATGCAGTATTATTTATTTATAATTCGAAGAACCTCCAAAACAACAATTTTGATTAAAATTGGTAGATCCGTTTATAAGGAAGTCAAAAATAAAAAATATGGTTGTATGGCACGTGTACCGTTAATACAAAAATTGTTCGAGTACTGCAACAAATGGAGGCTCCAGGTGAACCTAGAGAAGTCTAAAGTCATGATTTTTCGTAGAGGAGGCGGCCGAAACGGCCGCAGTGAAACCTGGAAATTTGGAGCTCAAAACATCGAAGTCGTAAATGAATACAACTATCTTGGTATGCGGATATCTAGAAACCTGAACTGGCAAAATCATATGATTGATAAGTTGGCCAAATCGAAGCATGCATTAAACGCAACATGGAGGACTGTGGTTCACTGTAAAGATGTTCACTACGAATCCAAATATCGTATTTTTGAAACCACAGCGAAAGGGATCATGTGTTATGCAGCTCAAGTTTGGGGCCATAAGGAGTTCGATGAAGTTGAGCAGCTTCTGCGCTATTTCTTAAAAAGAAGCTTGAAACTACCTAATAGTACTGCGAATCACATACTAATGCTAGAGACAGGTCTACCATCTTTATTTATTTCAACTCTGAAAATACAGATAGACTATATCTTCAAGACTATAGCAATGGATGATAGGAGACTACCAAAGAAAATTACGATGCTTGTGATTCAAAAACAAATATCATGGAGAGATCTAGCAGAGTACTGTGGACATTTACTATTACTCCGAAGCGATAGGATGGAAACGTGGAAAAGCGAACTCTATAGCCTCATATCGTTAGTGGACGAAAGAAAGAGAGAGGATTATACTATGAAAGCCAGAAGTTCATTACACAGGGACATATATTCAAGGCTAAACTATAACCTGTTACGAAATAACTACTTCAGGGCGGAGTATCCAACCGATCTCATGTCACTGGTTTTAAAAGCAAGAGGGGATATACTTCCCCTGAAATATGTTCCTCATAGGAGTGATTTGGAAGAAATGTGTGGATTATGTAACACTAGAGAACGCGAAAACGTGTTCCACTTCGTGGGAAGATGTCCTGTTTTGGTGGAAACCAGAAGGAGTATACTTGGAAAAAACTACCTCAGTGAAGAGGAAGTCATAGATGTACTAAACGGAGTTTTAGACTGGTAATCCCTTTACAACTACACCAAGCTAGCACTTAACTACAGAAAACGGATCTTAGAAGAACTTTTTTAATTTTATGTTTCAATTTTGTATATTAAACAAAATTAATTAATTAAGTATTAATAATTGTCAACTGACAGACGGCGTAAGCCATGTTTGAAAAATGAATGATACACTAAACTTTTGTAATTTGTATGAAATAAAATCATTTGGAACCTAAACCTACAACAAAATTCTTCCGCAGGGAGCGGTTGACTCGCCGATTCTATTCAGCATTAACACCAGCGATCTGATAGGTAGTCTAACTCAGGCAATTGCGTACGCCTACGATCTAATTGCGTACAGAACAGCTCATACAGTTGAGGTCATCAAAAATCTCTTGCAGAGTGACTTCGACAAGATTCAGTGATATTGTGATGACTGGAAGTTGAAAATCAACTTCCAGAAATCAGAAACTATTCTGTCTAGGACTCCCATTGTCTAGCGCCTCAAGGGCTAGGACGAGAAAGAACTGGCGCAAGCTGGCGATCGTAGGGCCACATGGACATCCACTGGCGAGTAAAAGTGTAGTAAAGTACCTTGGCATCTGGTTGGATCAGTATTTATATTTCGACAGCCATATAATAGTGCTGCTCTTGCCAGGGCTAGGTTAGCCGTCGCCCTGACAAAATGATTGTTTTATAGTAGCCGTCCTGACAGAAGGTGAAGGTGATTCGTTACATGGCCCTCTTCAGGCCGATGATTGCCTACGAATGCCCGGTGTGGTTCAACGTTGCCCCATCTCAAATGGAAAATATTCGGGTGTTTGAGAGGCAATGCCTTAGACGTTGCCTTGGATTACACAGAACACCAGAGTCGGAGTACACAAGATATTATCCCAACCAAGTTCTATACAACGGAGCCAACATAAACAGCATAGATAATTTTTTGTTCAAGCTGATTCGGGGTCACACTGCAAGTGCGATGTCCTCAACCAACAGCTTAATTTTTGGGGCTTTCTACCCCAATAATGAATATTTTGAGAGTGCGCGGTTAAGTGGCTACATCCCTCCCGAGGCAGTCCTCTTTTTAGACAGTCGAGGGCTGATACAGAATGGAATGGCGGTTCCACTCATCTACCACGTCAGCCGGAAAACTGTAGATAGGCGACTCCTGTATGGTCGAGACGTCATCGCTCAAGGTGGAAAAGAGCGCCTTCGGTTCAGGACTGTGTCCGATAGGGACCGAAGGGATAGGGCGAAACAAGAGAACCAGTTCTGGTGGCTCTCTGAACAGCATTATGATACATAAAGTCGATTAGGATGGTATGTCTTGGCCGACTTACGTAGATTTAGGTAAATTAGGGGTATGTTTGCGGGGGCAATTGTGCTTGCATCTGCTTGCCTGTGTATGTATGTACATACGAATACGTCTGCATGCGTATACAAAATATACAAAAAAACAAATTAAAAAAAAAAACGAAAAAAATGCTGCTGTGGCTGTTCTAGTTTTTAAGTAGTTTTAAGTGGTTTTGGGTATTTTTAGGTATCTTAAGTAGTTTAAATATGTTTTAGTTAGTATATAAGTTAATTGTATCTAGTTTTAATTATTTTTAGTCTAGATTTAGGTAGTTTATAAGTAAAAAAATGAAAAATGATACGAGACCAAGTTTTTTAAAAAAAGTTTTCTTGGTAAAACAAAAATAAAATAAAATAATTAGAATTAATTAAAATAGATTTAAGGTCGAAAGACATTAGTATTAAGAGATATAGTTTAGTTTAGAGCGCCCGTAAAGGGCCAGTAAATTAGTTATAAGTTATTGATAATTAGGTTAGTTTTAAACATTTGTGTCTAGCTTTAAGATAGTTATAAGTTAAGATTAAATAAAAATGAATACAAAAAAAAAAAAAAAAATACAGAAAATCAACAAGCGATCAACTTCTTTCGCCAACTTATGTATCTAATAATTTTTTTCTTCACATTTTCCTTCTTGGCACACATGGCATTTGGTGCGTTTAGCAATTTACTCACATGCTCAGACAATTACGTTCGAGCATGTCGAGTGCGATCTACACATGTTCAGAACTAAAATAGAAACACACATTTGGAGCTCTGCAAGCTCTGAGTTAAAATTGCTTGACAGCTCAGACTCTGCTCTGGACTAAAAAAGAAAAACGCCTAATAAGACCATTATCAGATTTTTGTTTCTTCTACTTTTAATCACTCTCACTCTCATTTGCTAAGTTTATTTTAAGTCTTCTTATGTGAATATTCATTATATTATGGGATTACTTAAAAAAGAGCGAGCGCGATAACAACTTACATATATAGTGAACTATTAATCACGTTCGTAGTAAGGGAAGGGGGCCTCAGCTAGATTTGTTTTAAGTATACGATTTAAATTATTTGAAAATTGTAGAGATCTAAGTTCTTGTAAAAAAAAACCTTATGAAAATAATTTAAGTTTCGTAACAAGAAATTAACTCTAAGGATAGCAATGGTACTTAAAAGAGGCTAACAAGATTGATTTTCAAATTTTGGGAGCTTAACTCTAGAGAGTATGTTAGGTGGGAACCGGAGTAGTGGTAGAACTTGTTGACCGATATAAAAGGTTATCCATTTTGCGGCTTCAAAAATATAGGGCTGGAATTCGACATCTGTCAAACTAAGTTGTGAAACCAATTTTTTTTTTCAGTTGAAAGTCTGACATTTACGAAAATGGATCGCTTAAATATCGCACATCGCATAAAAATTGTTAAAACCTACTACAAAAATGGTGATTCTGCCATAACCACATATCGTGCTTTAAGAGGAGATTATGGTTTACATAATCCTCCAACTATGCAAGCAATTGTCAAAATTGTGAAGAAATTTGAAGAGACTGGATTGGTCACAGATATTGTAAGGCCAGTGCATCATCGTTTCGCTCGTACCACTGAAAATATCGCTGCTGTAAATTAAGTGTTGCCGAAGACAGTATGTGTCGATTGTTCGTCGTTCTCAGGAATTAGGACTGTCTTACGGCACATTATGGTGTATTTTGCATTTGGAGCTACACCTACATCCATATAAAGTCCAGCTCACACAGCAACTGAAGCCAGCTGACCATTCACAACGTCGTAGATACGTCGAATGTGTGCTTGAACAACAGGCGGTGGACGGCAATTTTTCGAACAAAATTTTCTTCAGCGACGAAGCACATTTCTTACTCGGTGGGTATGTTAATAAACAAAACTGTCCTATTTGGGATTCTGAGAATCCTCAAGTAATTGAAGAGATGCCATTACATCCACGAAATATCACTGTTTGGGGCGCTCTTTGGTCCGGAGGTGTGATTGGACCTAACTTCTTCGAAAACGACGATGGAACGACTGTCACCGTCAATTAGGAGCGTTATGGTCATCTGATAACCGACTTTTTTTGCCTGCTATTGAAGAATACGACTTGGAGAATATGTGGTTTCAACAAGACGGTGTCACATGCCACACAACTCGAGCGAATATGGCTTTATTGCAAGAGACATTTCCTGGCCGCGTAATTTCTCGTCGTGGCGATATCAACTGCCTACCAATATTATGCGATTTGACACCGCTGGACTTTGTTTTGTGGAGCTACGCGAAAGACCCTGCTTATACAGATAAACCTTTAACTCTTGAGCACTCGAAAACCAACATTCGTCAAGCTATGGCTGAGATACCACCCAATATGTGTCAAAAAGTGTTCGAAAATTACCTCAAAAGAATCGATGCTTGCATCAATTCGCGTGGTGGTCATTTAAATGATGTAGTTTTAACACATAATGTCAAAGTTCAAACTTTTTAATAAAATATCATGAAAAAAAACATATATTATGTGTTTTATTTAGGTTTACTTTTGAAACCGCAAAACGGATAACCCATTATTTAAGAATATCATGTTTTATGAAAATGACAACAAATAGTTCTATCAGGAACCGTCATGTTTTTATGACATGAAGCCAATTAAATTCATCTTGTCCTTTTATACTTAAGATAATCTTTTGTAAGAGGCATTTTTCTGCAGTTTCAATGCGAGGCTACTCTTAATTCAAAAGGCGTTGTATATAACTTAAAAATACCATAATTATATTTCAACTACAGAATCAATTTAATTTAAAATTATTCATTGTCAGTTTTGATTTCTTCCATAGATATAGCCTAGTTTTTCACTTCTCTATGTAAAAAAACACCCATTGCTTTCTGATTATTATTTGTCCAAGATGTTTTTCATCGAAAAAATGTAAAGGAAAAATAAGTTCTAAGAAAAAAAAAAAGATTGACATTGCAAAAATAATAAGAAAAACGACAATTCAATTCATTCTGATAGACCATTCAAACGTTTGCAAAAAATTAAGCTAATGTCATTCTTCTGCCAAAACATCAAGATGTCCAAGTTAATTTGGCTAATTTACATCTATAGGACCTATATACGTTTCAACTTTGTTCCATATAGTTATCTTCCTTTGTGAATTAGAGTCATCATAATTTAAAATGAAAATTTTTCTCGCATACTGACTATAATAATCTATCCCACGCCTTCATTCATTCACATATTCGCCTAGAACTCTATAGTTACCCTACCTAGTCTCGCGATTTAATTCGACTGATGGACAAAACGAACAGCAAAGCACTTTTGTGTTATGCTACTCAAAGAATCATAGCATATCACGCGTCTAAGTATAAAATGTTAAGTCAGAGGGTTGGCGGATTTGATGCCTTCAACCTAGGCTTAGATTGGTCATGGTCTGAACTTCTAAATTTTTTTTTTACTCTAGGTACCACAGTACAAATTTATATTGTCCATCAAGCTAAGTTAACAGCAGCGCAACTAAAGCCAACCACTTGAAAACTCACAGATCTTGTAAGACTAGAATCTTATTGGATGTGGTTTAGGTTTTGTGCTCCTTTTCTCATCTCGGTGAAATACTTGACTGACTTGATGATGAGAGCATAAGGACTCTTGAAAAGGCAAACTTCAGGTACTTGTATATTCTCTAGTCTGACGTCCGTCGGTAGGTTCCATCGCGCGCCGTCCTCATCGTGTGGTCATATCCCCGCACCAGTAGTCCTATACCTTACCATCTCAAAAGACCATATAGCTTCCTCTTTGATTATTACTATTTTTACTGTTCTTCGGTGTAAACGGTTGTCATGTTTTGTTAGTTTATTATTCTGTCGGTTGGCCGACTGCTCTTGTTGTTCTTTCATTTCCTTAACTAGCTCGAGTACGTTTATGTGGTTTAATACGGGGACTACAAACCTATAATGTTTATACACTCTTGAGATTTTCTATATGTAAGGTGTCGTAAAATCATAGTCATAAAGTGTTACAGTAATGGAAATTACAACCAACTTGAGCCTTGTTGGCGTTGTTGTTGTTTTAGTTTGTTCTATTTTTGTTTTTCTTCTAATAGGTGCATTTGGAGCTCAAGAAGTTTGAATATTCTGTCCACCTACGTGCTCTAGCAATTAGAACATTTAACAGAAGGTACCACACATGCAAAGCTACAAGGCGAGTGTTTAAATTTATTAGATAAATGGAATTTTTTTCTTAATGAACACTTGGCAGTTATTGATTTTTTTTTATAAGAATACAGTCTATCTGCATGAGGGTGGGTCAAACAGAATCAAATTAATTTCTATTCTTCAAAAAACTTGGCAGAAAATAGCAAATTGATTGGCTGAGTTTGAAATTGAATTGAATTTAAAAACGAGATACATATATGTATCTCGACTGAAAAGGCAAGGTATATCTTAAGTCAATTTTAATGATTTTTCCGGTGAGCAAAAAAACGCTTCAAAAGCTGGCTCCCAAAAAATCTTTCAAGTGTAGAATTTATTGAATAAAGCATTTAGATGTCAAATTTTATGGATTTTTTAAAAATTTATTTCAAAAAGATATTTTTAATATTTCGCTCGTTATAAGAAAAAATATGACGTAAGATATTTTGTCTTTTCTTTTCGTTTTATATTAACTTCCAAAATCTTAAGTTGAGATAAGATATTTTGCCTCGTGTTTTCGAATTGTTAATTTAAGTTGAATTGCGTGTGCAAAAAAAGTGAATTTAAGCTGATATTTTCGGGCTTAAATTTTTAAAACTTTAAGTCCTTCAAATGAAAAGAATTACATTTGTTTTATAGAGATAAATTTTAATAATGAAAAAAACTAAGAAAAAAACAGAGACTTGAATTAAAAAAAAAAAGTACGATCACATTTTTGGTTCAGAGAAAAAATTAATTAAAAAAAGCGAAACAGTATACTTTTAATTAACTTTGTTTTTAGAGTCACTATAAATTTAAAATTAAGTCTATATTCTCTAAAAACGAGATCCTCTAAACTGCGCCAACTATAGAGAAATAAGTCTCCTGCAACCTGATTGGACCCTATCAGTGCGGTTTCAGGCCAGAAAGTCCACAATCGATCAAATGTTCACGCTACGGCAGATCCTGGAAAATACCCAAGAACTCCAAATCGATACCCACCATCTCTTTATCGATTTTAAGGCAGCGTACGATAGCATTTATAGAGACGAGCTATACAGAGCCATGTCTGGTTTTGGCATCCCCACAAAACTCATCCGCCTGTGTAGAATGACGATGGAGAACTGTCGCCGCTCCGTTAAGGTTGGTATGGCCTTCACAGAAGCTCTTGATGTTAAGAAAGGATTCCGACAAGGTGATGCGCTATCGTGCGATTTCTTCAACTTAATACTTGAAAAAATTGTAAGAAATTCCCAAGTTAACTCTACTGGCACAATTTTTTTCAAGTCTGTGCAATTGTTAGCATACGCTGATGACATAGACATCATTAGCAGTCAATGAGGCCAAAACGAAGTACCTGCTGTCCACAAAAAGGGACACGCAACACCGGCCGATTGGACAAAACGTCACAACAGACAGGTACAACTTTAAAGTAGTTAGGGACTTTGTCTACCTCGGATCCGCTTTAAAATCTAACAACAACATCTCGTTAGAAATAAAGCGACGAATAACTCTTGCCAATCGCTGTTCCTATTGACTAGGAGGCAATTGAGTAGTAAAGCCCTCTCTCGGAAAACAAAGGAGATTCTTTATAAGACTCTGATCACCCCAGGCCTGCTCTATGGCGCGGGGACATCTACTCTATCAAAAGCGGTTGAAGATATCCTTAGTCGCTTCGAGCGTAAGGTTCTTCGCAAAATGTTTGGCTATATCTGCGCTAACGGGCTTTGGAGGAGAAGGTTCAACCACGAATTATGCGAGCTTTACTGCGACATTGACCTGGTACCAAAAATACGTATATAGCGTTTAAGATGGCTAGGTCATGTAGAGCGTATGGACAACAATGCTCCGGCTCGCAGGATCTTAGATTCCAACCCAGAGGGAAGACGCAATCAAGGAAGACATCGCCTAAAGTGGCGCGCTCAAGTGGAAGATGAACTCAACCAACTTGGAGTGCGTTACTGGAGGCAGCTAGCCAAAGACCGAGCTAGCTGGGGAGTCATGTTGGTTGAGGCCCAGGTTCGCCCCGAACTATAGCGCCACCTAAGTAAGTCAATATAAACTTAAAATTAATAAAAACGAAATAAACCAAATTATATTCATTTTATAATTTGTTCTATTCAATCAAAATAATCGATCTCCTAGCTTAGGCATTTTTTGATCCCGGAAGAGTTTTCGCGTCCTATTGTAACAAAATTATCGATTTCTTTTGATCCGGGATCAAAATCACATATCTGAATCACAGAGAGGGTTTGGGTGTATTCAAAATGTCAGTACGATAGCCTATCTAAGATAGGTTAATACATTATCTATTTAAGTCCCTGAACAACCAACATCGGATAGGTTAGACTTGTATGGGTCTGTGCATATGTTTTTGACATTTCTCATGGGATACAAAAGTATAGCTATATCAAAGTTATTCGGATAGCTTGAGATTTTTTTTTGGAACAGCACCTGGGTTGTCATCAGCTGTGTTCTTGCATGGGTTTTCAACAACACCAACCTATCCAGATAGCTATGGATTGATTTTTGACACATCAAAATAAAACCAAATTTACTGAAACCTCAAACCCTTTTGTTTACTTTGAATAATAAATAAAATCACACGCATACAATTATAAAAAAAAAATATTACCTTCCATTTGCCAAGGAAAATCCTCAATCCCTTATGAAAACCCCTATTATGGCAAATAGAAAACGACACTACATTTTTTTAAAAGTCAAGTAAATAATAACAAAAATTATGTGAAAAAACTTGAACAAAAAACTTTATTTGATTTGATTTACAATTGTTCGTTAATACGGTGTTAAAATTAATAAAAAATCAAAAAAAAAATAGTATATCAAACATTAGGTTTTGTATTCTGATTCGTCTGATAGATCTGAGTGAACATTAGGTAAATTTCCTTCAGTTTGGAAAAATGCTTTTATTACCCCGGTATTTAAAAATTGATTGAGTCGAAATCAATACTACCAACTATAGACCAATTTCCTAACTTTCTTGCATTGCAAAGTTCTTCGAACAAGTTGTACTTATGTGATAGTTTGACATTTATATGTAAAAATACTATCTGCAACCAACAACATGGTTTTATGTAGAAACGTTCTACTGTTACTAATCTAGTTTTATTTTTGAATAAATGTTTAAACTCCCTAGATAGTGTTCAAGAAGTTGATTGTGTATACACAGACTTTCCGAAGGCTTTTGATCAATTATCTCATGAGATTATCAAGTTTAATCTTAATTCATACAGGTTTCATCCATCTTTCATGAAGTGGATATCCGTATCGTATCTTGAAGAAAGGTTATATCAAGTGAAATTCAGAAATTCTTACTCAAGACCCTTTACTGGCAAATCAGGTGTTCCGCAGGGAAGCCATCTTGGACCATTACTCTTTTATTGGCTATTAATGATGCCTCTTTGCAGACGATATGAAGATTTATAAAAAATATATCATCTCCAAAGGATCGAACTCTATTGCAAGAGGAGATGAACCACTTTGCCTTGTGGTGTGAAAAGAACAGCTTGAACCTTAACCCGACAAAATGTCAAACAATGACATTTTCAAAAAAACGTTCTCCTTCTTCTCATGACTATGCTATCTCACGGCACATTTTAACTCGTGTTATAACTGTAAGAGACCTTGGAGTTCTCTTTACGCCCAATTTAGACTTTTCTGTCCATATTAATGTCATCGTTAACAAAGCCAATTCAATGTTAGGTTTTATGAAGCGTTGGTCCAAAGAATTTGTTGATCCAAATGTTACCCGTGCTTTATACAACTGTTTGGTTCGTCCCCATCTTGAGTATGCATCGCAGGTTTGGACTCCTTCTTACGATATTCATATTGAGATATTAGAATCTGCTCAAAGAAACTGTACTCGTTTCGCATTGAAAGGGCTTCAGTGGAGTCATCCTTCTAATGCCCCCCTTATGACCAACGTTTATCTATTCTTCAAATGCAAACACTTGCACAGAGAAGAACTAACAATGATTTAGTATTCTTCCACCAAATAATAACTGGCGTCACAGATGCACCAGACCTACTATGTTCAGTTTTTTTTTTAATTATCGGGCAGGAGTGTATAATCTCCGTGGCCTCGGCTTGATTAAAGTCCCAACACATAGGACCAACTATGGGATGCATGATGCCCTTGACACGCATAGACCTTGACACGGTAGACTTTTAAATTGGAATTCAATCATTTTTGATTTCATTATCAGTAAAATTAAATTAAAAAATATACTCAAAATCAGTGCTCCACGCTTGTTTCGTTTTTGACGTAATATTATTTGTTTATATTTTCATTTTGTACTTGTGCAAGTGTTATTTGTAATAGAGTTTTCCTACTAACAACTAACACTGCACTAAATGATGAAATGGTGGTATAACACAGTTTTCTGTGTTGGCAAACCATTAGTCGGAAGCCGGAGATTGTTATAAGCTCTCTTCGGCCAATTCGGATATGTGTAAAAAACATCTGGTTGACCATCAGAACTCAGATTAAGCTAAGAATCATGAAAATTAGAACTTAATAAGCATGCCAACAAGATCCTTTTTTTTAGGCAATTAGGGCAAGTTTTGGATTTGGAAAATAAATCTAACTCGAGATTATAATCAAACTTGATATTACGATGATAGAGAAACACCAAAAAGTGTGTGTACAACCTAAACTGCTGAAGCGATTTTCTTCTAACTTGGAACCTAAGCGTTTTGGTGATTGTATCAACCAGATTTTTGAATCGTTTTTGTATCCATTAAAATAACGGTATATATACCATACAATTTTTTCTACCATCTTAATTATCTCGAAAACGGCTCTAACGATTTTAATTAAATAACTGTAAGCACTACTCTGGGTATAATCTACATTTTGGTCGAATTTTTTTTATCTACATATATTTATTTAACGGTACCTGCAATACAACCACTTTTTGGATTTTTGACTTTCTTATAAACGGCTTGACATATTTCGATCAACATTATTAATATTTTTCTGGATTTTTGAAAAAAAAAACTTATTTTTTTTATTTTTGAAAATTCAATATTTCGAAAATGGATGATTTAGTTTTTTTGGAAATTATTTCTTGAAGCTTATATTATAAATTACATAAAATTTCCAAGTTTTATTCAGAAAAAAATTAAAGAAATTTTGAATAAAAAAAAAATTGTAAAAAAACGGATTAAAAACCTATGCCGTTTCTACTAAGAATCTTGTGCATACGATGTGATCAACCATAATGGCAAGTACGTGCGATACAGTCGTGCATTTTATTTTTTTGCAGCACTTATTTTAATGGGTTCATGCAATGTTTACGTCACTTGTCGTTACTTCGTTAATTTCTCTTTATTGTGTTCGTGATTTTAAAATCCTCCAAACTACGCAAACAAATATCTTATATTCTTGTTATCACGGGATTTTTTGTAGTTTTGCAAACAGTAAAATATCCTAGATGACTTCCTGGAGAGAGAAAAATTTCAGTTTTAAATTCAAAAAATCATTTCATGCCACTTTTTCGGATTTATTAAGTAACGGGTTATCCATTTTGCGGTTTCAAAAGTAAACGTAAATAAAACACATATAAACATTTTTTTTCATGATATTTCTTTTTTATTTTAAAGCTTGAACGTTGGCAGTATGTGTGAAACACTATATCATTAAAATGACCACCCCGCGAATTGTTGCAAGCATCGATTCTTTTCAGGCAATTTTCGACCACTTTTTGACACATATTGGGCGGTATCTCAGTCATAACCTGACGAATGTTGGTTTTAAAGTGTTCATGAGTAAAAGGTTTATCTGCATAAAAACGGTCTTTCGCGTAGCCCACAAAAAAAGTCCAGCGGTGTCAAATCGCATGATCTTGGCGGCCAGTTGATATCGCCACGACGAGAAATTACGCGGCCAGGAAATGTCTCTTGCAATAAAGCCATATTCGCTCGAGGTGTGTGGCATATGGCAATGTCTTGTTGAAACCACATATTCTCCAAGTCGTATTCTTCAATAGAAGGCAAAAAAGTCGGTTATGATATGACCATAACGCTCCTAATTGATGGTGACAGTCGTTCCATCGTCGTTTTCGAAGAAGTGAGGTCCAATCACACCTCCGGACCAAAGAGCGCCCCAAAAAGTGACTTTTTGTGGATGTAATGACCTCTTTTCAATTAATTGAGGATTCTCAGAACCCCAAATAGCACAATTTTGTTTATTAACATACCCACCGAGTGAGAAATGTGCTTCGTCGCTGAAGAAAATTTTGTTCGAAAAATTGCCGTCCACCGCCTGTTGTTCAAGTACCCATTCGACGTATCTACGACTTTGTGAATGGTCAGCTACCTTCAGTATTTGTGAGAGTTGGACTTTATATAGATGCAGGTGTAGATCCAAATGCAAAATACGCCATAATGTGACGTAAGACAGTCCTAATTCCTGAGAACGACGAGGAATCGTCACATTCGGGTCTTCGGCAACACTTTCATTTACAGCACCGATATTTTCAGTGGTACGAGCGAAACGATGATGCACAGGTCTTACAATATCTGTAACCAATCCAGTCTCTTTAAATTTCTTCACAATTTTGCAAATTGCTTACGTAGTTGGACGATAATGTAAACCATAATCTCGTCTTAAACACAATATGTGGCTGTGGCAGAATCACCATTTTTGTAGTAGGTTTTAACAATTTTTATGCGTTGTGCGATAGTTAAGCGATCCATTTAAATGTCAGACTTTCAACAGAAAAAAAAAATTGGCTTAACAACTTAGTTTGACAGATGTAGAATTCCAGCCCTATTCGTTTGAAACCGTAAAATGGATAACCCTTTATTTTATTTTATGTCGACACAAGGATTACTATTGTTTCTACTTACAGGCGCGAACATATCTTAAGTCCACTTAATATGATTTACTATTTCACAATAATAAAAAAAAATGTAAGCCAATATACATAATCTTAAGATATTTTACCTCGTGTATAGATGTGGCTTTTGAACTTAAGATGCAATTGTTCTTGTCTATAAAAAAAACAAAAGACTGAGATAGAACGATGCCAATAACACAGAACTGTTGTCCTTTAGAATGGTACTGAGGTGCAACAAAAACGCAAAATAACTTAAGTCGACTTTAAATACTTTACATTTTTAGTCGAGATATAATCTAATCGGGAAGTGAAAAATTAATAATTTCCACAATCTTTTAAACATAACCTGGTTTGGTATAAGATAATGTTATCTAAAGCATAAGGCTTGGTTCAGTGATTATAAAGTACGCTATATTAAATTCCCAGGGAGTGGTTAATTTTTGTTCATTTTTCTCGACCCACAAAACATCTAGTAAGTTTGATAATCTAGAACTATTTCTCAGAGAGGTTCAATACATAATCGTTAATCGAAGTGATTATCTTTTCTTGAACACTATACACACCCTGTTGTCAAAAAGCCAAGACAAACGTGTCGGCAGTTCAGTCAACAAAAAATTCACAAAATATCAGTTTAACCTTTTGTAAAAGCGATCCAATTATTCGACAATCGCTGGCTCTCGGGCAAACATACATTTTTCTCTCCACTTGACTTGAATGCCACCTTCAAAAGTCAAAGAGAATCACATTTTTTGTATTTCTTTAATTGTTTGTTTCTCCACTCTCCTCCAGCAAAACAGATAAATTTAAAAAAATCCAACATCCAACAGCAGAGTTTAAAGATAAAAAATATTTCCACGTATATCTTTTGGCAGGCAAAAGGGTCCAATTAATTTACGGGTATATCTACCATCAGAGAGATACAATTTTGCCCCCTCAATTTAAAACTTAAGGCGACACAAAACATCTCACATTGGAATGATTGGATTGAGAGCACCCGCCATCCCAACCAAAATACCTATAAACGGTCCTGGGACATCCAGAAAATAATGTAGGTATCTCTACCTCTCTGTAAGTTTTTATTTGGTTTCGCGTGTGTGGGCGGTCATCTTTAATTTAAATGACATTTCACCATACCACCCGACATAATTAGTGGGATTTTAAAATATGTGACTTTAATTGTATGTGACGACAAACGAAAAGACAGGACAACATACTACCCAGCACAGGTTTAGTTTGGCTTTAAATTGCAAAATTCCTAATAATGAAGTCCAAAGTCTAATGAATTGAGAACTGAAGTAAATTTAATTCAATTTTCATCGACGACTGTCGATCAATTGACATTATAGGCCATATAAATACCTCTAATTCGATGAATTACAATTTGACTTGGCTTAAAGTCTTGAAAATTGATATTAGTTAAAACACAAAAAAGAAAAAAAAACTAAGCCACTGTCAAAAGTTTATGTGTGTGTCAATCAAAATATCTGATTTAATTGGACAATGAATGTAACGGCGCAATTGGATGGATTATAGTTAAGTTAAGGACTGATTTAATCCACTGATGTCAATTGCAATTGACATTTTGAATAATTTTTTTTGTAAAATTAGTTTCTAACTGGATTCGATTAGCATACATTAATTCTGCACTGCAACTGTCATTCAAAATGCACAAAAAAAAAAAAACATTTAAGACGAATATCTAGAAAGTAAGTGACAATTTGTTTCAAGTCTGGTATACAAACAGTGGGGAAATGAAATATTCTTTAAAGTCGACTTTTTGAAAAAAATCTACTTAGATCTCTATTACAAGATTATTGTTCTATCTGCCAGAATTTGTTTGAAATTTTATTAATCTTTACACTGATAAAAAAATTCAGAGACTCCAGGACAAACAACGGACTTGACATTTTTACTCAATATTTTCCCAAATGATCCAAAACACATGCCTTCTAAAATATTTTGGAAATAATGTGTTCTTCATTTTAAGAGAGATGAACAGTCTTCTCGGCACATAGCTTACTGTTGCACTTACTGCTCATAATATGGAACAATAATGTCTGCAAATTAAATAAAGGTTATTTCACTATCAAATATAGTGATATTTTTAATTGATACCAATGTTATAGCATGTTATATTTCGTTTTATTGTTTCTCAAGAACTCAACTTCGAAAATCGTTTAAAATTTACTGATTCAAGACTTTAACGCTACTTCTGTCTCCAAAGTGGAATTCAAGTCCATAATTCTTAATACAATCCTCATTTTTGCTGCAAAATATTTTCAAAAAAAAGTTTAAAAACAAACAAAAAATTTAGATTGCAAATTAAATTTTATTTTATGTTAATAGTTAATTAAAAAAATAAGACAATAGATCAGAATTTATATGGCAGAATTACAAAATTTCCGGATTTCGACTTTGCCAGGCGAGTAATTTTTTTGGTATCAGGATTATATTCAAAGACTTCATCATTTGAACTTGTAATCCAAATTTTATCAATAACTGATGTTAGTACACTTGACGTTTGGATGTTGGACCTACATTCTTCGGACCAAGTACATTTAGACAAATCGAGACACTTAATGACTGTCGTCACTGAACTCTTAAGATTACAGACAGAATACATAAAATTCCCAAAGACGGAAATTCCGACTAGTTCAACGTTATCATCGATTGGTATTTTTTTGGAAGTCCATTGCTTAGAAGAGGTGTCATAACATTGCAAAAATCCGTAACGATTATCGAAAATGTATAAGATACCATTATGACCACATATTTTTTGGTTAACATTGTTTATTTGAAAAGGCGGTTCTAAACTAGTCCATTGACTTGTTGAAAAATTAAAAATCTCTGCCAAATCCACAGAATGCCGCAAAGCGTCACCAACGACACATAAATACCCACTTACATTTACCAACTGACACTTTAATCTGTATACTCCCATCTTGGGTAATTCCGTCAATTTAGAGGTTTTTAAGTCTATGCATCTTACACCCGTTGAATAAAATTTACGAGCAGAAGAACTATATCCTCCAACTAAAAATAGTTTTTCATCAATCACAATTTTATAATGATGCGATTCTTTTTTTGTAAAAAGGGGCCGTGTTCTACTCTGGATAAGCCAGGTCTCCGATTTGTGATCATAATTGTACATTTCGAGTTCCGCTCTATCACTTAAGCCAATAGCTGCTACAACTTCTTTGTCTGCTTCATTTAGGATAACTTCTTTCATGGGCTGTAGTGAAGTAATATTAAAATTTTGCTGTTCTATTGTTCTAGATTCAGGCCATAAATGATATTGAATCCAACTGTTCATCAACTCGCTGATTTCTAGAGTTTTTGAAACGGAACTCCTATTTTTAAAGATAAAACTCGGCGTAAGAAATTGATAGCGGATCATTGACAGGAATTTGAATAATAGATAGCTCCGATTTATTTGGTCATGATCAATCCAAGCCACCAAACCCAGAAACACTTCCTCCTCGAAGTCCTCATAACGATTTTCGTTAAATAGTAGATCCTCCAATTCCATTGCATTAAGAAACAAGACGTCTGGCACTTCTTCGAAGTTTTTGGAAATTATTTTCCAAGATTTCTCCTGAAGCCCAGATAATCTCAATTTCTTAGCCAAGCGCCACGAATTCAGACAATTGCTCTTGTTCAGATGTTTTTCCATAAAATCACAACATCCATTGAGCAAGCTCTTCATTTTTAAGAACACTGCACCTCGCAAGAGTGTTTCCACATTATCTGAACTCAACTCAATTGTACCCGAATACATATAATCAATTATCAGCTTGAGTGCGGAGGCTTCAATTCCCTGTAATTTAACTTCGTTGACGTTGGTGGAAATTGAATTCTTATTTTGAAATATTTCCCAAAAATAGTCACTCAATGCAGAGAGGACGATTTTATGAGCTGGAACCTTTATGTCATTCTCGCCAGGAATCAGAACCGTGTCGAAAAAGTCCTTATCTTCATAAAATTTCTGCAACTTCAACGAAATATTTGAAGCATGCTGATCGCATTCGAAGATGAATTTTTCGCTTGAAGTATTTGAAGTTGTCATTATTAAACTGAAACAAAAGTAATAATACTAGTTAAATTTAAGGATAGAAAGAAAGGCTAAAAATTTTGTACTGCTGATGTTAAGGTTGTAGCATAATACTATTTAACAATTTGCCCTCTTATTTAAGCACTGTACTATATTATTTATAATATTTAACACTTCTTAATTAGCATCATACTAAATTTTAATTATTTTCTAGACAAACAGCGGCTGAACAGTGCAAGAAATTAAATTACTTTTTAGAGTTTGTCAAATGGATTTAGTATGATGCTGAAAATATATAACATAATCTTTTTGTGAGTTTATCTTAGTAAACATTATTTTTTTTTTAAATTAGCTAAATCCTCTTTTTCGCTTAGTTTATTGCTAAAACTACTTAATCGTTTAAAAGACTTCAAAAATGAACTTACAGTTTTATAAAGATGTATAAGTTGTAATTACTGGTGACAGACGAATGTAACCGTTCCTAAAACAAAGAACAAAATTTCACAAGAAATGCGGTAATACTTGAAGTGCTGAGTTTGCTTGACTGAAACTGAATGAATAATCCTGAATCAAATTAATCAATTTATATGTGAACGTTAGAATCATCCTCGATAAAATATTTCCGAAAATCAAATAACTCGGTAATAAAATAAGGAGTTTCGGAGATACCTTAAAGCAATAAGGGAAAGATAATGACGAATAAAGCAATTAGGTAAAGGGAAACGGTAATAAGTAATTAGGGGTAGAAGATATTAGACCCGTTTCTTGAATCTGTAAATTTGTATGAATATCGGTCCGACAGCATGCAGGTAGTAAAACATTCGTAGTTTTTTTTTGAATAACTTGGTATAAAATGTCTGCTGTCATTGATATTCGATTTCTGAAATTTGCTGTATTACAAAAACTCAGGGTTCTGCAAAATGTAATTTTCAGTAAAATCAGATCATAAACGTAAAATGTTGAAAAATTCTTCAACACAAAAACAGGTTTATAATAAACTAGGCAACCCGTGCTTGCGTTGCATCGCAAGCTTTTAATATATTTTTTAATATGAGTAAAAGCATACCAAATGCTCAATGAGACTTGCCGAAATTTCTGATTTATTATTACTTAGAAAAAAAATTAATATACACATACTTACATATGCTTTCCGTAACCAAATGAAGAATGTTATACATATGTTCTCTCACTGAAACAGTTTTCATAAAAAAGAAACTTTCGGAGATGCACAGTATCTATATATTGTGTTAATTTTAATTATATTTATTTCAAGGTTTATCGATATATGTAATATTAGCAATTTTATTTTTTTCAGGAAGAAGTAAATACTGATTATTTTTTGATCCCACTCTTGAAATGGCGACATAAAGTTGACCACAAGAAACAACAATTTCCATAAGATCATTTTCCACCGAAAGATATTAAAGGATCTCGAAATATCCAGGAAATTTCTTAATTGTAGATGGTTTCCATTGAGGTATTGATCATGCTTTTTAAAGGTACAGGTGGCACTGCAATAGAAGGAATGTTTATTTTAGCATTAGCACAACACATGTTACTAAATTTCTCAACCCATTTTTTTTGGCTTTTGGAAAAATTGCAAATTTTATCCATTTTTCCTATATCTGTTATTTTTTTTTGTTCGAATAGGGAAACTGTGGTATATAATTAAAATGCTCTCTACTCCTCAAAAACTGATTAAGACTTAAAATATTAATTAGCAGCAACCCAGTCATTGCGATTGAATCGAATTCATAGATGCAAAAATAGAAACATTTGATGAATTTATAATCTTACTTCCTGCTATAATGATAAATGGGAAAGTTTGGATGGATGGATGGATGGATGGATGTTTGTTGCTCAATAACTATAGAACGGCTGAACGTATCTGAATGAAATTGGGCAAATAGATAGATTGAAGTCTAGAATAGGCCAGAATTATTGGCGGATCCGGTGGGGGGAAGGATGGTATTAAAGGTTTACGGAGTAGACCTAGAAATCTTAAATTTTCAGGACTGATAGAGTATTATGTGATGGATGTTTGGTAAAAAAAAATTGGTTCCTATAATGTCAATAACCGTAAGAAAACTTTAATATTGAGAAGATTACACATATCAGTCAATTACCTTTCACTAATAGATTTGGTTTTTCTTTAATTTAGCTCCTAGAAAGTTTAAATACTATTGTATACCAAAATTTTTCAAAACAAATTAATTTAGAAATTATTTTTTTTTTAAATTCAAAATTTCGAAAACGACTTAATAGATTTTTACGACACTTCGTATTTAGTAGTTTTTAGACATTATCTTGAATAGTTAAAAAAAACTATTTTTCTAAAATAAAAAACAGCGGTACCTCCAATACAAATGTTAAAAACCGTTAGGAAAAAAATTCTCAAAAACGGCTCCAAGAATTTTCAAAAAAAAAATTATTATTAAATTTTATTTTATTTTGTGGATTTTGAAAAAAAAACAATATTTTGCAAATTAATATTAAATATTTTGAAGATTTCTTTAAAGAATATTTTCAAATGTATAAATATACATACATATATTGTTGAATACTCATTTAAAAAAAAATAAGTAAAAAACGACTTGAAAAAATATATAATACCTATTAATAAACAATTCTTATTTGAAAATTCGTCAATTCGATTTTTTACGAAATTACTTATCAAATTTGAATTTTCAAAAAAAAATATTTATTTTTCAAAATCCAAAAAAATATTAATAAAAATAAGAAAAATTTTGTCACGAGAAAAATTTTTTTTTGCACAACGATTAATAGAAATCTCAAATTTTAACTCTTAAATTATTATCATGTTTGTTCATTTGGTAAAAAAGTTTATTTTATTGAGTAGTGACCGTTGCACACAAGTGTATACCTGAATATTTAAATATTCCCTACAGCCATCAAACAATTTTCATATTATCTGCCCGTAGAATAAAAAACACACAAACAACCAGCTCCTACTCAACAAAAAAATCCTCATAAAAAAAACAAAAAAACATACGAAATAAATGGTTTTCCTTTTCTCCTCTAACTTATAATAATTTTTTTATATATTTCTCCCATCAATTTATTATAACACTATTTCTCTTCATACGCATATTCATAACACAGCAACACTACCTAACCTCCGATTTGGTAGTTGAACCCATGATGAGTAGTAGAACTTATTGCGGGCCGGATGAATTTCGTCGTCATGATAGTACTATTAATATCTATATACAAAGATCTGATTGCTATTCGCGTTCCACATACCATCCACCCTTCAACGAGTAATTTGTTCGCTCGCGTCTAACCTCAAAATCTGATTTTCAACCTATATTCGTTAATTCGTTGGTCGTTGGTCGCTCTCATGTGCATAGTACTTTACAAATGAAGTGTTCAACCTACTCTTTGCTTTTAGGTTCGTGCTTGTGCTAATTTAGGGTAGGTTTGGACATGTTGGATTTTGCGATTATAGGGGGACAAAATTTGTGTCAGAAAAAAAAACATGATTTTGGACTCAAAACATGGAACCATGATTTGGGTCTAAAAAACACCAAAATCATGATAAATTATGTTTTCTGGCAGTCCATCTAATCACCGACAAAAATCAAATACCCCAATTGTCTAGCAAAACCTGGTCTAGCTTCTCGGATGATTCAAACTTTCACACTGACTTTATTAACTGAAAGGTAAGGGTGTATTACCCGGCAGTCTACTTGGGGCGGTGCCAGTCGGACCTTCTTTTAACTTTTGTTTTTACTTGCGATTATAGGTACTATAAGGCAAGTTATGCATTCGTCGAAAAAAAATATTTTGAGATAACATTCAAACATGACATTACGATGATAACGAATGCGAAAAAAGAATATCTAAAAATTCTGTATGACTGCCTGTCAGTCTGGCTGTCAGTCTGTCTGTCAGTCTGTCTGTCAGTCTGTCTGTCAGTCTGTCTGTCAGTCTGTCTGTCAGTCTGTCAGTCTGTCAGTCTGTCAGTCTGTCAGTCTGTCAGTCTGTCAGTCTGTCAGTCTGTCAGTCTGTCAGTCTGTCAGTCTGTCAGTCTGTCAGTCTGTCAGTCTGTCAGTCTGTCAGTCTGTCAGTCTGTCAGTCTGTCAGTCTGTCAGTCTGTCAGTCTGTCAGTCTGTCAGTCTGTCAGTCTGTCAGTCTGTCAGTCTGTCAGTCTGTCAGTCTGTCAGTCTGTCAGTCTGTCAGTCTGTCAGTCTGTCAGTCTGTCAGTCTGTCAGTCTGTCAGTCTGTCAGTCTGTCAGTCTGTCAGTCTGTCAGTCTGTCAGTCTGTCAGTCTGTCAGTCTGTCAGTCTGTCAGTCTGTCAGTCTGTCAGTCTGTCAGTCTGTCAGTCTGTCAGTCTGTCAGTCTGTCAGTCTGTCAGTCTGTCAGTCTGTCAGTCTGTCAGTCTGTCAGTCTGTCAGTCTGTCAGTCTGTCAGTCTGTCAGTCTGGCTGCATGTATGTATAGTCACCTACAGCCCAACCGGTAACCAATACGTTAAAGCCTATTTTTCTCGGAAACCGATCGAACGATTTTGATTAAAAAAAAAATTCTTTACATAAAACCGTTTTTTTTTATTTCGACTATCTCATAAACGGCTTCACCGATTATATACACGTATATAGGTTTAAGTTGTCCAATTTACACTGCGTACCAATATTTTTCATATATATTTTTTTGTATTTTTAAAAGAATTAAACAAATTTTTTTTTTAAATTTATGAAATCATCGCGTTGATTTTTTTTGTTTAGAATATTTATTGAATTTAAACTACTTTTCTATTAAAATAACACAAAAAGAGCCAAGTTAATTATTATTTATACAAAAAAATTTGAATCAAGTAATTTGAAAATTGAAATCAAGTATTTTGGAAATTGCTTTTATGTGATGTGATTTTCTTTTAATTTAATTTTCACAAATACAGTGGTACATAGAATTCAACTACTTGAAAACTACCTCATTCGTCGGTCACTGGTGACATGATATTAGTGGACGAGTTGCTTATTCGGGCGGGACGCTCAGTTCTATGTCATTAGGAATATAGGTCTGAGCAAGAGCGGACGACGATAAAGAAGATTGAAGTATGCCAAGGATGTAGCAGAGAATCTGTATTGCAGCAGATAACAATCTTCTCAGAGAAACCTTTGTTTTGTTGTTCATTCAATTCTTGTTAATTCAACGAATATCAACTTCAGGAAATGCTTTTTTATATAATAATAATTTCACAGTCAAGTTTTAATATACCTATAATAAAAATAAACGCAAAAATGAAAATCGCTGTAGAAGGTTGTGCTCGAGGTGGAAAAAACCATAGAGGCAATACAAAAGCGAAAAATGTTAAAATTGATTTTGTTGTGTTGCGGAATGTATATTAAAAGGTTAGGTTAGGTTGACATGGCCGTCAGGAAAACAACTGACACACTTAGACCAAATGCTCAACCAAACCAAACAAAATTGATAATTATCTGACATGTCAAAATGTCAGTTCTGAAGTTTCTATACATTTTATCGATAACTTAGTGGAAAAGTTTTTGGTAGCACAGTTTTTTTCCTCTCCAATAGCTAAGCCCCGAGAATTCTCTGGGTTTAAGCTAAGCACTCCCGGCGATTAGTTGTTGTTGGATTTAACATGCAAATTGTTAATCCTACTCATCATTTTTATTATTAGTTTTCCAGTCCGCATTTTAATTTTAGGTGAATATTCTTACTCGACTTTTTTTTGTACGTAACAACTGTAGGTATAATGTAGATCTTCTAATACCAAACTTCTTAGGACACTTCTTTCGTGTGTGGGCTTACAGAAAATGAGTTGGAAAAACTTATGTCCCAAAACGAATATAAACTTAAAAAATAATTCTTGACACACATACCTTCTTCCACTTTAGAGATTCATATGTCAGTGTTGACAATCTTATACCACAAACTTAATGGAATTCAAATTATTTTCAATTGCAGTAACACAAATTATGCAACACAACCAAATAGACTTCCAATTTTGGAAGCATCAAAAGCTCCACCCAATTTAGCGCCAAAGATTCCACACTCCACTCGCGGCGCGAGGGAACCATGTCAACCATGTTAAATGTCAACAGTCGCGGCACAATACTATGTCCAAATGCGTGGATTCCCATGCAGTATCGCCACAATTGCACGATGGAATAAAGCAACCCACACGCATTCATTTAAATTTGATAAAGTGAAACCCATCATCCTGGCTCTCTAATTCTAAATAAGCGAATCTGAAAATCGAAAGACTATGCTTGCAGCAAATACGAGAAATTATTTCGCAATGTGAATGGACTCTAACCTCGCTCTATGCTATAATCGGCAACAGGCTGTTTTTGACTAAGACTTATCTCTTGGAAGCTATCCAAAAACCAAGTAGAAAATAGTCTTTGCTTACCTGGTCTGGTCAAGTCTAAACTTGATGGTGGTTTTAACTATGTAATATTCAAAATGGGCGCGAATATGGTTTCTTGTCTACATTTGGTAAGAAGCCATTAACAACTTCAATGTCAAGCCCGCGCAGAATTTATGGCAAGTTGGTACGTAGATTGAATAGAATTTAGTGTCAAAGAGCCTTTAGGACTTCTATTTGTACATTTAAGACAGTTTTCCCTGTTTTCATTTTACGAGTACGTTGCAATTATGTAAATTTCCCAGACTAATATTACCACCGACCACCACCTGACCTGCAATGATTCTCATTATTATGCCAAAGCCATATTCTATGACATCCCTTTTTTCTAGCCAGATAAGTTGAAAATCCAAATGACAAGCATAACACAAACTTCTATCAGACAAAAGAACAACGTTTTGGTTCAAGCACAAAAAAAAATAAAAACAATCGATTTTCATTTTTCTGTATAATTTCTGCAAACAACAGAAACAGCGACTTGAGAAGGTATTGTCTTGGGCTCCTGAGCTCGGTAACTGAACTCGAGAGAATTACCTACTACTACTATTTTTGTGTTGTAATTGTGTTAGATGAATGGACAATTCATCTGTTGTTGGTGGCATTTTTTTTGTCCATTTTTGTTTATCGTCTTAGTCAAGACCTAACTAAAATAAATGGAAAAAAGAACATTTTTCCACCAAACAGAAAAACAATCCTAGCTTGTTAGGTTTTCGCCGGCTTACTTTGGATATTCTCTTAAGTGTAGTTTCCTCTCTTATAGACATGACGATTGGAAATGTCTATCAACAATTCGTCTCTGTTTATTGTCTTTTCTCGACTGAATGACGACGACGACACGGTCGATGATGATCAAGGAATTGTGTTTTTGTTCCGTTTGAATGGGTTATGTTTGTCGGGTTAAGGAACAACTACAACATTCATTCATTTTCAAATTGAATTGTTCCTCGCTCCCTTGCTGCGATATATTGTGTTAAAACTGCTACAGGGTGTTGCGGATAAATAAAAATTGTAAAAGTGAGAATTAACCAATTCAATCAGGAATAGTCGAAAAACATATAACAACTTATTTCCCGAAATAACAATTGAAGTCAAAGGACGGTTATATACTCGTAACGTATTACTACTATGGGGTTATTTATTGTCTTAAAAATTGATATACAGCCGTTTTGTGTAGAGTGAAGAGTGGTAATATGACACTGTGGAAAATTATTTGCCGTATCCGCCAAACGTAGGAACATTTTTTGTAAAATAAAGAAGTAAACATTTTAGGTATTCCAATTTTAAGAAAGATCGAGATAGATGCAATCAAAGTTTAGGCAGCTTCTCAGCTTTGCCAGTGAGTGTTTTTTTCCCAGTGAGTGAAATGTTGGTTGGATGGTTTTATGCACTTATTCTTTTAATTTTGAAAAAATAAAGTGGCCAATGGCAATGACCAAAACTAAAATTTGCCATCTTTGGGCAGTACATGAATGACACTGACTGGCGCCATTTTACTCCATTTCTAATAACTGTTCTTTTTACTTGCGATATATATAACACAAGACAAGTTTTGCATTTGGAAAGAAAAAAGAATTCGTGTAGATCCGTTAATTCATCCTGTCAATTTGCGATAACCTTTATTTATTTTTAAATCTTTTTTTTCGCCCTAAATATGTACATGTCATACAACGTTTGTGGTAAATGAGGTAAATTTTTTGTGCCTCGAAAATAACTTTAACGTTTTTGATAATAAAAAAAATAGTCAACAAAAATTTTAAGATACAATTTTACTAACGGCGCCTATCGACTCTCTCATTAATTGCTCATAATAATGCATACCAATATTTACTAAAAATATAATTATTGCTTGTAAAAAAAATAATCATTTATTTTATAATGTACCTTGTATTTGAAAATAGTTTAATTTAATTAAATTAATTTTCTTTTATTTTACTTCAATATATTTATTTTATTTTATTTTATTTTATTTTATTTTATTTTATTTTATTTTATTTTATTTTATTTTATTTTATTTTATTTTATTTTATTTTATTTTATTTTATTTTATTTTATTTTATTTTATTTTATTTTATTTTATTTTATTTTATTTTATTTTATTTTATTTTATTTTATTTTATTTTATTTTAAGGAATCACTCGACCTCACCCTATGACTTCTATAGACCTTTTGTTACAAAACTAATTATTTCTTATTTATCGAAGTCATAACATTCAATTGCTTCTTTAAAAAAATCTAAATTGTTTAACTTACATTAGAAGTACTAAACTTCAGTTAATGAAATAATAGAAAGACCACTCATAAATTAAGCCACATATTGCATAATGCTTTCATTAGTAAGGGGTTTTCCAATAAGAGGTGTTATTTTGATATTCAAAAAAAAGAAATGCATTGTGGAAGCGTGTATCGTTCAATTTTTATTAATAGCGTAGTTTTTACTTGTCAAATGTCAAAAAATGACAGCTTCAAAAGTGACAGCTACCGAATTAGCGGGCTATTCAAAATAACACCTCTTATTGGAAAACCCCTTAGTATTTCAATGCAGCTTCTTAATAGGTGTGTGTTACAATTTTTAAATTATCAAATTTTAATAAGAAGTATTTAAAAAAAATGCCAAATTTGTAATAAAGAAGTTGAGATTTAGAAACCATTTAATTAAGTTTTATACAAAATAAAAAAAACATGGAAAAGTAATTAATTTATTGTTGTTCTATCTAAGAAAGAAGAAAATTGTCTGCAACAAGCAAATTTAATATAAATTAAAACATTTTTTTCTAACTTCGGTAATACTTGTATTATATTCACGCAAAACTAAATTTCCAATAAGCTTGTATAAAAATATTAAACAGCCTGATTTTAAGGGCTTAGCATGATACTACTTAACATTTTTCTAATACTAAATCACTTTACTAATATTTTCCTAATTTTAAACACTTTTAACTATCTATTTTCTTAATAAACTACAACTAAACACGCCTAAAATAGTGCAAAAATGTAGGCGAACATAACTTTTTGACATTTGTAAATGTCACATATGGATTTCGTACGATACTAAAAAAATAAAGTAGCCATTTTGTGATTTTAACTTTAGTAAAATGTTAAGAATATAGTACGATACTAAACTGGTTTAAAATTAGCAAAATACTCTTTTTAGCCTAGTATCATACTAAAAATGATTTAACATATTACTAAATCGACTAAAATTTTGCGCCATTCTTTATAAAGAAAGTTAGACTCCGAAAAGACTTTTCTATAGAAGTTAAATAAAAGTAAAATCAGCTTTCTTTATATTCTGCAGTGGTTAAGGAAACTTTATAGAAAGCCATGTACAGTCAGGGTTTGTTTTAGATGTTAAATTATTTGGAAACTAAAAGCTGTGATCTGAAAATAAAGATTTAGGAGTGAATCTGGTGTTTTTTTAATAGAGTGTCTTTTTTGTAAATGATGATGTCAAGCTTCAACAATGTAATCTTGATTAGCTTTTTTTTTGGACACTCTAAGTTGCCGATGAAACAATCGACGTTATGGAAATCAACCTCACTAGTGCTTTGGTGGACATGCTTATTAACTGAAGTCATTGCAAAGCATTGTAACGATAACTGCCTCGTATGAGTACAGTAACAGTCTATTTGAACTGATTATATTTGAAGAGAGCGTATCGGAATCCGGCTTTTCAAACCACCCACCCTAACAATCAAACATGACATTACGATCATAGAGAACACCAAAAAAGTGGGGCCCCCAATTCCGTCTGTTTGTCTGTCTGTCCTCGAGTCTGCAGCCTAAAGGGTTCAGTGGATTTGCTTCAAACTTTGTACACATTGTTTTTTCGGTAACATGCATTTTTAAGACGACAAATAACAGTAGTTCCCATACATTTTTGTTGGCCAAAAACAAAAATCTTATTTTTCTCCACAACGGCTCCAAAGATTCTTATAAAAATCAGTGTTTCAGTTGGAAAGGGTACCTTTTGATAATTTGTTTTTTGAAAAAAAAATTGTTATTTTCGCTAATTATAGCACAGCCATTTTTTTGGTTTTCAATTTTCTCGGAAACAGTTAATTTGATTTTTTTGAATTTTTTTACGCAGAAGCTCCTAGAAAGTTTAAACACTATTGTATACTAAAATTTTTCAAAATACCATTTTTTTGGAATTTAATTATTTTTTGAAAACTCAAAATTGCGAAAACGACTCAATAGATTTTTTCGATACTTCGTATTTGGTGTTTTTTTGATATTATCTTGAATAGTTAAAAAAAAATATTTTTTTTAAATGAAAAACAACGGTACCTCCCATACAAATGTTAAAAAACGGTTAAGAAAAAAATGTATTTCTCGAAAACGATCCAAGAATTTTTATAAGAAAATTTTAATTATAACAATATTTTTTTTTGTGTACTTATTAACGGTACTTCCCATAGAACCACTTTTTATATTTTACACTTTCTCAATAGTGGATGAATCGATTAAAATATTTTTTTTTAACAAATGCTCCTAAAATTGTTAATAAGACTGTAGACTCAAATTTTCAAAAAAAAAAGTTTTTCGATTTAAAAATCGATTTTTCAAAAACCAGTTTCTTTAAATTTGAATTTTATATGTACACTGGACGTCCAGTATTACGAATGCCGATATAACGAATGTCCAGTATAACGAATCACCGTTTGAAGTCCATTGATATCTCTAAATAACGAATAATGAAAAATTTTACTACTCTATATAACGAATGCTGTTCAATTTCAAGGAAAAGAAACAAAACAAAACATGAGAATCGTTTTTTCTTTTCTAACAGATCTCAGTAGTTTTTTTCTGCGTTTGAAAATGTTTGTACATACAACAAAACGGTTCATGTAGGTACCGTTGGTTTTTTTTTTTGCTTACAAGTCTGGAATTTTTTCGCAGATGTTGTTTCTTATTGAGTAGATGCAGTTCGAATTTGTTTTTAGATAAGTTTTTTTGTTTGTGATAATCAATATTTAATAGAAAGTGAGTGTTTTATTTAAACATTTCGTTGACTAAATTTCTAAAATGAAGGTAGCTCGGAAGCGCCTGTCTATAGCTGAAAAAATTAAGATCATTGATGAATGCAGTGCTGGAGTTCCCCTTAAAATAATTTCTGAGAAATATAAAATTCCGAAGTCTATCTGTCATCTGTACAATAAGGTCCCAAAAACGATTGCTTCTGAGGAGTCTCAATGCAACCAAAAGTGGAACCTCTGAAAGGCGGTCCCTAAGGAAAGGTGAGTATCCACGAATGGAAAAAAAACTTTTCGAATGGTTCCTCCAGCAGCGCGAAAATCATATTCCTATAAGTGGCTCCATACTAAAGGCTAAAGCTCAAGCCCTACACAAAAAGTATTCGACTGAAAATTTCTTCGCAAGCGATGGATGGCTCACTAAATTTAAAAAGAGATTTGGAGTTCGTTTGCTCAAGACAACGGGAGAAAAGTCATCTTCACAAGCTGAGTTTGTTGAACCCTTTAAAAAGTCATTGGCAGAAATAATTGAGCGACATCAACTTTCTTTGGACGCAGTTTTTAATGCTGACGAAACAGCGCTTTACTGGAAAATGCTGCCGGTTTCCACCTACGTACACTCTAGGGAAGACACAGCTCCAGGACGAAAAACTTCCAAGGAACGGGTAACGTTTTTAGCATGCTCCAATGCATCGGGATCCAAAAAAATTAAGCCATTCATTATTGGTAAATCCAAGAATCCACGTTCATTTAAAAACAAACAGTTGGCAGTCAACTATGGCCATACTAAATCTGCTTGGATGACGGCCACCCTTTTTAAAGATTGGTTTTTTATGCGTTTTGTTCCAGAGGTATGTTTGAAGACAATTCAGCATTAAGATACATTTGCATTCTTTTATTAGGTCGAGACATTTTTGGATTCAATTAACTTACCTAGAAGAGCTCTTCTTTTGCTGGACAATGCACCAAGCCATCCATCAGCAGAAGACCTAATAAAAGAAACAGACGATGGGCGAATTTGGGTTGTTTACATGCCACCAAACGTAACAGCCCTAATTCAACCAATGGATCAGAATGCGATCCGATTGGCAAAATTATTTTACAGGAACAGTTTGCTCACTAAGATTGTTAGCTCGAGGGTTACAAATGTTATACAATCACTGAAGAAGCTGAACTTATTCGAAGCTGTGTCACTTATCGCACTTTCGTGGAAAAAGGTTTCACCAGTGTCTCTCAAAAAGTGTTGGCGAAAAATACTTGATGGAATAACACCAGAATTCGAAGAGGAAGATAACATTCCATTGGCTGCTCTTCTGAGAGACGAAGAAATGGTTTCCATATCTCAAACAGTCAGACTAGTAAATGAAGCTTTTCCAGAGGTAGTTTATGATTAATAGTCTTTTTTTAACGATACTTTAGCTCATTCAACTCTTTTTTTTTAAGTCATCTTTTACGGTTGATGACCTGGATGTTTGGAATAGAGTCGAAGAAGGTGAAGGCCAATTAGTTCAAGAAGAGGAGGATGAGACAGTCATCAACATCAACGAAGACGAAGATGATGACAGAGGTGCTGATGGGCAAGTTCGAATGACCAAACACCAAGACGCAATCGAAAGCTTTAAAACGTGTATTAAATGGGCCGAAGAAAACCAACGAGATTGCTTCAAAATATTGAATCTACGGCAGTTGCAGGAAGAAGCTGTCCACAAGTGGTATGAACAAACCAAAACCTTCAAACAAACTCAAATAAATGAGTTTTTTTCTTCTCAAAATTGATTCAATTTGTGCGATTGTAAAAAGTTGATATAATAAAAACTTTTTAATTATTTGTACATACATATAATGTTTTTTTTTTAAGTTGAAAAAATTGGTTTCGATATAACGAATCTTTCGATATTACGAATTGGCTGAACATTATATCTTTCGTTATACTGGACGTCCAGTGTATATTAATAATATCTTCAAAATAGAGTTTCAATTTTTTTTTTCTAAAAATGTTTTCAATATTTTATACATAAAAAATTAATTTATTAAAAAACCGCTCCAACGATTTTTTAATTTTTTTTATATAATCTTATTTAACCATGAATTTCACTTGCTTCTTTGTTTTCTCTCAAACTATAAATCTAAGCAATATAAAAACATTAAATTATGTGTATTATCCATTTATTTCTATACCTTATTATTATTCCGTTCTTAGGAATTTTTGCGTACGTCACTGAATTCTAAATAAAATGAAGGCCCTCATACATTTATATGTACATATGTGTCTTTAAAAATCGCATGAATCTTATGTATGCATATTGCACCTAAATGATAAAGTTGTATGTATATAGCTACCTACCCACCTACGTCCTTCACTTTTGTTATAATATGTACATGTTTACATACCTAGGTTCCATATATGTAGATACATTTTACTCTCCTAAATTACATAACTAAATTAAAATCCATAACATAGATTTAAATATACATTTGTAGGTAGGTACCTATGTAACACCCATTCGACAATTCATTATACTAAGAACCAAGGTAATCTTACCTACATATAGGATAACAGCACCTAACTAACTAAACCTCGAAGGTTAGCTGCATTAAAGTAAGTTGTTAGCTACAAGAGGAAGTTCGTTTGATCCAGTCCCTCTTATTCAAGATCCGAATCTATTATAATCCCGTGTTTTAAAATCTTGTTTAATCCCGATTAGCCCGTTTTGTATTTTGATAAATGTTGCACAAAAAACTTTGCATATACCCAAGCCCGACCTCACCCTTAATCCTATATATTGGGCCAAGCAGGGGGTTTGCCGCCGAGCCATCCCTTTCACCTTGTGTTGATTCCAAAACCGGGAATTTAATAAACCGGATAGTAAAAAACGGGATTTTATGAAAGGGGATAATAAGGCGCGAATTTATAAGAATGGGGATTATAAAAATCAGGATTATAAAAAGCGGGATAAAAAAACCGGGATCTTAAAATACAGGATTATAAAAAGCGGGATATCGAACCCAACCCATATTTGAATTTATGTATTCAACAAAATTCCGCCTTGAACTGCTTCTTGATATACTGTGAAGCCAACTAGGTACATCACATACGACCGCTAACTCACTCTCTAAAACCCAGAACACCCTGTGCTCCATGTTGGAATGACAAAATTGTTATGTAGCAAAGGATCATTTCATTTCACATTTTGATGTCCGAATTTTGTGCTGTTGCCACCATCGATTGCGTCCTCGATGTGAGTAAAACATGTTACACATGGTGTGCCATAGCAATTGACGCAATTACAGAAATATTTTAATTGGCTTCAATTTTTTATTTGTTCGCTGTCGTTGTTGTTGCGGTTGTTGTTAGTTATTGTATCCCATGCCCATCATGTGCACCAAACACTACCAAGAAGTGTGTAATTGCCTGTGACTTGCAACGTGGACATTTTGATTTAATTGTGTCAAAAAGACCACCATCCGCACTTAGAGTATATTATATTGTATAGTGTGTCTACAGTGTAGTGTTGCGATACACCAGGTTACCATAAGCAGTTAACAATTCAACCAACTTTGGGTGGTCAGTTAAAATGTAGAATGTACATATATATGAAATCAATGCGAAAAATAAGTACCCATTGAGCGACTAATTGGTAGTTGTCGCCACCATAAGCTCAAACCAATCTTAATCCTAAGTCCGTCCATATCCATACATCGTATGTGCTTACATTTCTAAAATACCACCTGTTAACATTTTTGCCTTTTTCGGGTGAAAGTTTGTTGCTGTTTCTTTGAGTACACTCACCTGAAAACGAAAGAAAAAAAAAAAACATAATAAAAGTTATTAATGCAATTTAATTGATTTATAAATTGAATTTATTGAGGAACATTTTTATAATTTGATTTGTGACTTTTAATTGGATATAAAGTCAGTGAATAGCATGCGAATGTTTGGCTCGCTGAATTCACCGAACGAGTTTTCCCTCATGAACAAGAAAGGAGAGACAGTTTATATGGCCGATACTGTGTGTCCAAAAGATATCCAGGGCTAAGTTGTAGTAACAACATGCATACCTTATACACGACGAGATATTACAAGAAAAACAAAATTATTTTTCCATAAAGTTGACTCTCCGAAGCTTTAAGCCGCCAATGGTATGATTTTCGACAAGCCAATGAAAAAAAAAAGAAATAAAAGTCGTGAGAGTGTCTGCAGATATTGGATTATTTTTTGTTTGGATTTGGATTTACTTGAAGAAAACAAAAAAAAAAAAAAAATGAAGCATACAAATCGGACGAATATCGTTTTGTATTTATTTTTGCGAGATGTCATAATCGATTTAGAAAGTTAGAAAAAATGTGTGCACAGTTTTGGGCCTTTTTTGTTTGCTCTCCAATTTCAGCTTCTTTGTGGAGCTTTAATGGTGGTCTAGTCTCTGCAGAAGGGGTGCAGTGTACGGATGATGGAAGATCTTTTGAGGATGATTGTGTCGTGTTTAGTGGCGACATTAGTGACATTCGGTGGTTCGTGTGCGACACATGATATAGCACTTTCACATTTTTCGCTTATTGATTGGTTTTGAGATTGGAGACGAATTGATTGGATTCATATCACACAAAATGCATGACTTATATATGTATGTACCTCTTGGATGGCATATGGGGAAAATGTAATTAGGGAGAAACGAAGTTGGTTTTGAGTTTTGTGATTGAATGTGTGACAATTTTAATGGATTGCGCCGTGGCATGGAAGTTTGGATGGGTTTTGATCTTGCTATGCATGATGGTACTATGTGTTTAATTATGTGGATTTAGTTTTGGTATATATCCTTTCAGAAAATTTACCTATCAGGTTTTAATGTATAAACGAGTACTTTCTTAAGTTTGTCGTTGAGTGATGAATTAATTTTATTTAAACATGGAATTATTTTATTCGGGAGCAACGTCGGACTAAAGTCAATTCAACGTATAGTTTAGATCCCGAACGAAAAAGTATTACATTTCTTAGAATTAAAAAGCACAAGTATCGACTATGGTTATTTAGAAAATTATAAAATTCAAGTGTAATAGTAATGATTGTCGGGTACAGGATCAACCAAAGTGTATGCGTAGTTCGGTATTACTGGAGCGATGAAAACCACCCCCAAAGTGGGTTTGGAAACAATACTCGCAATCTGAAGCATATTGAGCTAAACACCAGCCACAGTTCCTTAGAGGTAAATCAAACTAATATTTGAAATTCCAACCAAATCGACAATGAGCAGATTCTGCAGAAATTTACAGGCAGCAAAGCGTAAACTGATAAATACATGTCAGAAAATTTGGATTTTAACAAACCCTTCAATACTTGTTTCCCTGATAGATAAGTATGGATCAAGAACGAACCCTCTACTGATGAGTCGACAATAGGTATTTACACCCATGATGGCTAAAAGGTGGCTACTGGGGTTGGTGCTGGTTTCTCCGCAGAAGCCCTTAAACCAGCCAGTTCCTTCAGACTTCCTGATCACAGCAGTTTCTTTGAGAGAATGTCTTGGCAGTTGGCAAATGCTGCTGAATATATGTCAATGATGACCCTAGCACATGCTGATATATCCTTTTTTATTGACAACCAAGCAGCAGAATAACATTAGGCTCTGCTGGGTCCCGAATCACAGTGATGTACCGGGCAAGGAGAAAGCTGATGAGTTGCCGAAAGGGTTCAACCCGATGATTAAAATCCCACTCGGTGCTATTAAAAAGGGGACTGGAAAGAGAATTCTTTGAAAAACCAATAAAAAGGTTAAACTTACTCGAAGGCCCAATTTCGATAAGAAAAGTTAAAAAACTTTTTTTTTTATAATGACGCGCGCATTAAAGGGGTTTTGACTACCGATGCCCATTGGTTTTGAATTTGTGAATATCAAAATGGGTGGGGAAAACAGAGCCAGGTAAAGTATTCCACATTCGCGTTGTACGGCAAAAGAAGATTCTCTGTACTTGACAGTACGTCCGAAGTTGGGTTCAAAGGTAAATTGATGAGCATTCCTGGAAGCACAAGTATTTCGGTTGAAGATTTTAAGGAGAGGAATGCAATTGGCTATTTCGCTGGAACATTGCTTTTAAAAATAGCGATACAATATTGAGAGACATATAACATTTCGGCGGTGTTCGAGAGATTTAAATGTTTCCATTATACATAGTTCTATCGCCTATCATTCTTAGAGCTCTATTCTGAATTTTATCTAAAAGACTCTTACAACCAGATCAGACGGGGAAAAGAATTTCTTGCATCTTCGAAGAAAACCCAAACACCTTGCAGCGTTTTTGGCGACATCAAAAATATGTTCATTCCACAAGAGGTGGTCTGTGATGAACATGTCGAGGACTGAAAGCTGATCAGTTTGTTCAAGTGCCGCTCTTGGATAGCGGTATGGATGTTCGGTTGGGTTCTGATTTAACAACAGAAGATAGCACTGAATTTTTCAAGCGTTAAATTCTACTCGGTTTTTTATTCCCCATTGGACAATGCTGTCGAGATCAGAATTTAATGAGCTTACCATACGCTGCCGTTACAGTTCCACATCCGAAGAACAGGGAGGTGAATCTAAAAACGAATATAAAAGGCTGAGAGTACTATCGTCAGCAAAACAATTAATTGGATTAGAAGTTCCAGATAAGAGATCATTAATAAAAATGAGAAAAAGATATTGGAGACAAAACTGAGCCTTGGGGAACACCAGCATTTATTTTGTGGACATCAGACTTGAAGCCTTCCAGAACAACTTGAGTTGAACGGTCCGAAAGGTAATTTCTAATCCAATGACGAAGAGATTCATCAATACCAAATGTACGCATTTGCGATAAGAGAGCTTGATGCCAAACTCTAACAAATGCTTTTGAAATATCAAGTGTAATAATCTTACTTTCTTTAAAACGATGTAAAGATTTGTGCCACTGTTCGGTGAGATAAACTATCAGATCACCAGTGGAGCTATTGCTACGAAAGCAATACTGCCGGTCATTAAGGAGCTTTCGTTCTTCAAGATATTTCTTGAGCTGATATTTAATCAGCGTTTCCATGACCTTGGAAAGAAGGGACGAAAGACGGTAATTAGAGGGTGAAGAAGATTCGCCTTTTTTAGGGACAGGCTGGTCAAGTGCTGTTTTCCATCCACTCGGAAAGAGAAGAATACCTCTTCAGAACGAGGGGAGGGATACTATCCGGGCCAGCAGATTTTTGTATATCAAGGCCTTTGAGGAATCTAGCAACGGCACGAGTGCGAAAGAAGATTCGTCCCATAAAATCGTTTACGCGCTCAAGTGCTTTAGGAGTCATAACGCTTTCTGGCAGCGTCGAATTAACAGCGAATTGCGCTGCAAGCAAATTGGGGTGTCATTAAAGACGAGCATTGGAACCATAGACGAAGTTGAATTACGAATCTTTTTACATATGACCAACAATTCTTACTACCTTTGCGACATTGTAGTATTTTTTGCCTTAATTTTTGGTCATGCAAAAATTTAGCTCTACGAATTTCAACGTTGCAAGCCTTTCTAGCTTGTTGAAACTTTTTCCGGTTTTCCTCAGTGGTGTTGGCTTTATAATTCCGGAAACTCACTTCTCTAACCTTAATAACCTATTTCAGGTCGAATCAAACAATTCATTTTCTTTCGCTTTGATAGATTTCACACTATTCGGGACAAAAATTTCTCATTTCGTAGAGGATTGAATTTGTTATCATATCTGCGCTGGAGTCAACGTCACTACCGAGGAAGCATAGTGACCAGTTAAGAACAGTTAAGAAGAACTTATCGAGACCATCCCAGTTGGCATTCTCATATTGCCAAACGGTTCTCTTAGGCGATTTTTCTTTAACTGAGTGTTATTGGCATGACAAATTTGCAGATATGACACAATGGTCAATGGTCAATCGCCGAGTGGCGATAATACACTTTAAAGTGTATTTTTTAGTGTCAGAGGTAAGAAACAAGTCTAGAATGTTGGCGGTTTGATGTGTAACGTCATGGTCGGCTTGTTAACAAGCTGAGTCAGTTGACTTAACTCAGAAAAGACCTCAACATACCTTCCTTCGGGTGTTGTCTGGTTCGAAAAGCGGGGCAAGGTAGAATTGTGTACATTGAAATCGCCCGTAACGATGATTTCAGTGCGATGATAATGGGAAACAATTCTTTGCATGGAGTCGGACAGAGCATTAAATTCGTTAAAAGTTGAGTGTCTGTCCAAATTTGGGCTCCGAAAACAATTTAACAAAAATTCTTTTAGAACTTTTGTAAACGTAATAACCAGACACAATCTGATGAGATATCATAACAAGAAAATGGGGCTAATTAATGATGACCTATCCAAAGACTGCAACGACGAAGACGAACACCAGAATACCTCTCACTTTCAGAGTCATTGTCCAGCACTCTGTCAAACAAGGGTCAAATTCTGGGGCAACTATTGTTTCAACCATTTGGAACTGCTCTCTCGAACCTTTCAGGCAAAAGCCTATTGAACATTTTAAAATCCTCTTAATGTCTTATGATCATCTGTAGGACAAGTATTCTTATATCTTTAATAAACTCTGAGAAACGGGTGGTCTGAACATTTCTCAACTCTTCAACCTAGTGTTGTGGCAAGTAATGCACACCTTATGTTGCACAAACCTGCATCACGCATTTCTTTTATTATTCCATTTTGTTTACATCCCCAAAAACTATTAATTTTGTTTGTAAATAAAAAAAAATATAAAAATGACTCTGTGATATTTGTGTCATTCAAAGATTCAATAAATATTTTAAAAATTTTGAGTTAAGCAAGTAAATGAAAGAAAAATTTCAGAAAAAAAGAAGAAGAACTAGAAGATCTAAATGAAGTACGGTTGCTGTGCTGATTGATTCCAGAGAAAAGTTTCGTCCAAATTTCTTCCAGGTTCCTAGGACCAAATTTTGCATAAAAATTAACTTCTATAAACGTAAGTTCAACAACTTCTGTGTAGTTTTCCATTGGTCTCTATTTTTGGAATGGCTACACTTTCTGGATTTTCTTAAATTTGGACTCTTATCGAACATCGCTATTTCTACCAAAAGATTTGCCTCATTGACAATCAATTAGACGATAGTGTATAGTGTAGAGTATGCTCTTAAATTATAAAGGGAATCAATTATCATTCCCAAGACATAACTCCTGCTAAAGCATTTAGGGCTCTTGCAGATTCGGGAGTAGAAGAACCGCGAAAAATAGTTCCATAAGAGAGACCAAAAGATCACCAAGAGAAATATTATCCTATTTTGAATAGTATCTTTAGTCTTTAGTTTTGCATTAAAAGCTACTTCATGCAAGTCGAACGAAGCATAGACCACATTGAAATACCAGACTTTTTAGTCACTGGACGTTCTCTGAATTACCCACATCGTTTTGATTACGGAAGAGCGCCGGAAGACTGTCGGGCTCATTTTTGTGCGAAAGATCATAATTCAAATTGCAACCAGAACATTCCATTTGATTCAAATCAACAACCAAGTAAATTATACAATCAAGTGGAAAGAACAACTGAAGTGCCTAGACGAAGCTTAAAGCCAAAGCCTAAGAAGAAAGAAAAACCAAAGCCTGTTAAGCAAGTTCTTCAAACGAAGGCTGAAGAACAGCCTTCGACGATCGAAACACCAACAAACGATTGCAAAGAAGAAGAACCTGTTCCATCAAAAGAGAATTCTCACCATTGTCGAAGAAATCACACCCAACAATATGTATCTTGTTGTTCGTCTTGTTGTGGAAGCAAACAGTGTTGCTTCTGCATTCAAGAGGAAGAAGATAAATACTGTATGGGCCCCACTTCATCTTGTTCGCACAAACATCGAAATAATTTATGTAAGAAGTGTGAAACTTCTTCGAAAAAATGCAATGAAGAAGATCCTTGTGGAGAGTTCTTCGGTGTAATTCGTGAAAACATGGAAGAAGCTATTAAAGTCTAGCGAATTAATTTCTTTTGTTTCAGAATTGTTTAATATTAGATTTCTATTTTCAGAAGTCTTTTGCTGGTGTATTTGGAAGATATTTTGCATGTTGCATTGATAAGATTAATATGCTAGCTTGCCAAGTTGAACGTTATGAATGCCTTCTGAAAAAAATTCACAATGATTTGAAGGATCGTAAGCTCTCTATTGTTCACAGTTTTGTCTCCTTGTTTTAATTCAGTTTCCATTTTAGGAATGTCTTTGTATGACCGCCGTAACACTCGAAAATTGCAGTATCTCTGTGAACTGATAAGAATCGATAAGCCTTTATGTTCCTGCCAGAAACAGCAGGAGTGTTTCAAGAAATCTAAGAAACGCAAATCAAAATACAAATCTCCACAATATTGCAATGAACGGAAAGAAGCAAGTTCAAGTGATGATTGTAATCGTGATACCGGAAGGAATTTTGCATATCAACATGAATGCCCTTCTGAATGTAGCAAAGACTTCGATCCGGTAAAAAGTCAGTTTAAGAAATGCGGACTGCAAAATGATAATGCAACACGTAAAAACCAATCCCAATCAGCTGGAAGCTCTCACATATCCGGTCAAAGTTGCGATGAAGTATTCATAAATGAAACCGATTTCTCGGGATGTGAATTGAAAAATACTAAAAATAGGACCAGAAATAAAGGAAACAAAGATAAACCTCGCCGTAAGCCCAGTGGGACCAGCGTTAAAAGTAGAACTTCAAAGAAATAAAAGGAAAAAACTGATGTGTTTTATGCAAATCGAAGACTCAGTTTGACAGTTAAGATGTTGCTGAATATATGGCATTTAAGACCCTCAAAAAATTGATCACTTAAGTGCCATTTGTTCAGACTGTGAAACTGGCTATACGAAACAAGTCGAAGGATTTTTTAAAAATTCAAATTAATAAAAATTGGACAATATTTAATGATGGTATGTATATTCTTCTTCCAGATTTAATATTTTTGGAGAAGTGCATTTTTATTTCCTTTTGCAGGTTGTAGACATTTTAGTACTTCTAAGCTGATGAAAACAATAAAATCGTGTACTCTGCAAGGAATCAAGAAGTATCTACTTCAATCCTCAGTCAGCCATCGAATTGAGTCTCCGTTAAATTTAAGAAATGGAAACTTATTTCAGTTTTAACAGAATTTACTCGAAGTATAGTGATTTTGACGACTTTGAGAAAAAGTCTCCAAAAAGTGGAGACTTTGAAAAAATTGGAGACTTTTGGAAAATTGAATCAAAATCGAAATATTAGTAAATAATCGTACTGCAGAAGTCATAATGGATCATAATAAAATATTGAAAATTATACAACACCATACTTAAATTGTACAGTCATAAATATATTGATTGAAAGATTGAAACCACCCGATTTAGCATAATGGCATGTTATTTCTTGTAACGAACGCAATGGTACTTTTCCAGCCATTCCGCAGTTGGCCATTCCAACATGTCTTCACCTTTAGTTGAGGGCTTGAGTTTCAGGAACTCTCATGCATAGAATGAAACTACCCTAACAAAATATTCAAGCTTGGGGTCAATTTCACGAAATCCAATATCCAGAAAACTCAAAATTTCGAAATTTGTTTTTCGAAATTCCTACAAATTTTGATTGACGTTACAATAATTTTATATCAACAAAGAGTTTACTTGGTTAGCACCCCTGTGTGGCAATATTCGAAGGATCCTTTTTAGGTCCTCTGTTTACTACTCACGCAATACCAATGATCAGCTTAGGTCATGTAAAATCTCAAGGCCTCCGCCAATGTCAACAGTTGTATTTCGGACAAGAGAACTTTGGGATTTCGGAATGAAGGGTAATCGGTATGTTTGTTTCCTGCAATTCGGATTTAGGGAATATGCCCGACCCAAAAAATATTTATATCATATATTCAGGACCTCCTCTAAAGGAGCTTGATTAAAAAAAATGAACTGGAATTAATATCATCGTAGTTGTCATAGGCAGAAGCTTGTGTTTTATGTTCAACAAATATGTCATCTACTCTACCCTCAACAATCCATAAAGAATTTCCCTCTCTCGACATTGATTGCGTATTTTATTATCCATAGATGTGCAGAATTTCTGCTCTCATTTTTTTCAAATCACAAATTTCTCTCGAATAATTATTGCTCCACCCAGTCATTGATTTAAATAAAATCTATTTTTAAAAGTAGATAATTCTTAATCCTTTAACCCCATAACGATATAAAAAAAACCTAATTGGCTAGTAGTGCCATTATATGAATACTTCACTAAAATAAAGCCTAATCATAGAGATACGCGTTCACCTACGTTTTATTGAAAATCAATCGATCGTGGGTGATAATAGCTCAAAGTATCAGAAGTAGCTTCACGAATCTTTAAACATGCGCTGCGCATGACCAGATTAATTCCATCCATAGGGTCTTTAGAGTTTCCTCGAATGCTTTTGATAGAATTTATTTTTATCCCAAGACATTGAGTTTTTTTTTCAATTTTTTTTTGTTAATGTGGCTGTATTGTCTCGTGAATTTTCGCATTTTAAGCGAAACATAGTCTATAGAGAAACGCACCCCAAGACTGCCGCCATGTTTTACCACAAATAAAAAAAAATATCAACTTAAGAATAGGTTACAGTTGGAATTTATTTTCCAGATACGAATTTGCATTTTGTAGTGCTTCAGGCATTTTTTTTACATTTTTTTTCTCTTTGATTTAACTTTATAATCGATGCGTGGGCACTGATCTGTGGATTGGCTTTTAGACTTAAAGTCTTTATTGGATTTAAAGTCTTGACTATGTGCGCGTGTGGTCGTATGAAGTAAAAAAGTATAATTAGATTTAATGGGATTTATTGGATTAAGACAATCTTATGCTTACAAAGGTGCATTGTTGTATGGCAAGTTGTATTAAACACCTCTCCACTTAACCAATGAATGTAACAAAAAAACTAAAACTCAAAACGTCATCATAAACTCTTTATATGCACATATCTACTCATCTGATGCGTTTGGCATCATCAGCGCAATAATATTGCAACAATGTTGCATGATGATGAATAATCTGGGGAATCCAACTCTTGCTTGACTGGATGGAATAAATTTAGAACTCTCCTTTTGCAGCTTCCATCAGCATAAGCAACACTGAAGACACTGCTGTACATGTCCAAATCCATGACCATCATAAGGAACTACTAAAGGTGCAACATCACGTGCATAGCTTTTAGTAATGGTGTCGTGCAATCATATGCCACTTTCTGCTGCTGTAGCATTCTACAGTCAGCGTGAAATCGATTATTATAGTCAGAAGAAACATTCCCGATGGGTCCCATATACACTTGGTCTAACTATATTGCTGCGACCAAACCAACAAATAGAAAATTTCAAAAAAAGAATGAAAGTCCACCGCACGTTCTGATCTTTAATTTAATGTTGCAATGACATCCGAATAAACACCAACATGTTTAGACGGAATTACCCCTTTCCACATAACCTGATAACCTTACCATCGTACATAGACCATAGAGTAACGAAGTTGGTAAATAAGAGTATATCCAAAATTATATCCATCTCAAGACCGACTAACATGACAGACCCATCGAAAAAACCACAAAAAGCCACACCCAATCGATTATTAAATGTGTGGATGGTATCTTTGTAGAAATGAATGAGGTGAAATATGATCCACAGCGAAAATACTTCATTAAATTCCATAAATTTTACAAATTACTTATTCAATCTTGGCCACAGGTAGGTAAAAATGGTAAAAGCAAGACGAAACTGAAAGGCGGCCTCTTGTAAGTTGCTTATGATCTCGGTCTCGGTCTAAATGGTTTTCGTATAACCACTTTTGATACTATATGATTTGTATGCAAATGCCATTTATGCAATGAGCTGCGGTTGTAGCGCTACTGGTGCAACACACACCACTCACGCCATCATCATCATCATCATCGGCAGCAGCATGGACCCATTGATTTCTAAATATACCATCTAGTGTGGCATTTGCGAATTTCCCATTCACACATAAGGAGTGCGCCGCGACGGACGGCCGGCCGCTCCGAATGTGCTTTGTGCGCATTTTATGCTAAACCAAAAGAAATTCATGAGCATGCAAATAATGTGAACATGTTGCCAACCATAATGTATCTTGTAGATATGACGCGTTGTCGTCGTCGTTGTTGTCATTGCCAGTGGCATTCTGAGTTTTTTTAAATTTTTTTTTGTATTTATCTCAACTGAATCATTGGTTAAATTATTAAAATATTTTTGTGTGTGATTGTGATTAAAATGCATTTGAAAGTTTTGAATCATTTTTTCCTTAAAGAATTAAAAAAAATCATAAATATCATATTACCAATTAGTATTTATAAGAACTGAAATTTTAACTGTTTCTTTGTCAGTTTGGTTGGATGGGTTGGCATGGAAGGAAGAGAAAAAAATATGCACAAAATAAATGTATGTTGTTTTTTTTTAATCCAATAAACTTCAATCCGATCAGATTGTATCTTTTGCTTTTTTCGTCGGGCTGAAGCTGTCAATAATTTAAATGCCAATTAATTAACGGTGGGGGCTTCTTTGGGGATTTTTTGTATTGATGGGATTTTGTTGGGCTTGCTGCACAATTTTATAATAAAATCGAAGCCAATGAACTCTAAGTTCAGTAATTTGAAAACGGAGATGTCAATTCCGTTGATTTGGTACACACCTCCGTTTTGGATTTTGGTGTTGATGACATTTGAACATTTTGCCTTGCTAGAAGTTAAGAAATATGACAAAAATTGAAATGGAAATTTAGTAATTTGTTTTTGAAAGAGTACTATAGTTACAGTTGTCCTATTACGGACAACTCGCCGGGCCAAAATATTGTCACCGTCACTGTTCGCATAGAGGAGCGTTCAATATATTTTTATTTCTTACTTGTGATATACAAATGCAGTTACTATAGGGCAAGTTTTCGATTTGGAAAAAAGATCAAACTCGAGGTTTTGACGAAACTTGAAATTAGGATGGTAGGGAACACGAACAAAGTGTGTACCCGAATTATGTTTGTCTGAAGAACGATCTTCAGCCAGAAACGCTGGAGCAATTTGCGTTAAATTTGGCTCTTAATCGCTTTAAGTGATTATGTACTTGAATCTTTTTAAACTCAATTTTTTGCAGAAAAAAGTTAAGTCTTTATTATCTCGAAAACGTCTCTAACGATTTTGATAAACCAAAATCACTGCATTATTTTGTGTATATTCTATATTTTGGTCTACAAAAAAATACATAATATATTATTTACGGTACCAGCCATAGAACCATTTTTTTATTTTTTTATTTTATTTATTTAAATTGTAAATAATAATGCATACCAAAACTTACCAAAAATAATTTTTCGGATTATTGAAAAAAATCTTTTTTTTTTTATGAAAATATGAAAACGTGCTGCCAATTTATTTAAATTATGTTTCTTAATTTATGATTTCTTATATTAATTTAAGTTTAAGAAAAAAAAAAATAGGGACATTTTTTATACAAAAAAAATTGTTTTAAGAATAGTACATTTAGCTGTTTCTGCTAAAATGGTTGCAAACCGTTTCAATATAATTTTGGATTTGAGTTTCTTCTCGGACGAGCATTTATTGGCTCATACATCTGTAATATTGCTGATATATCTAATTTTATTACAAGAAGAGCTTCGCCACCCAGCGTTAGATATATCGCTAAGCTATACTCTGACAAGTTTAAAAAAAAAGTAATTTCTGATCAATTTTTTTTTTGGTTCTATAAGTTTGACTGCAATCAAGCACTTTATGTAATAAAATTATTAAATGTGTTTAACATTATATGATATTGTCCTTAATTATTTTTGTGAAACAACTCCTTTACGTAAATCCTGCAGGAAATCTTAAGCACGACTGTGGTTTCGTTTAACACTGTCCTGAGAAACTGGCCACTCTAATATTTTATATTCAGATTACATTTTAGAAATCGAAAATAATCTAAAATTTAAACTCAAAAACTGTGGGAACTAAATCGTGAGTAGTAGTAATAAATTGACGACTACCCCAAATATGTATTTCGATAACGACCAGTAGTCATGATTAGGGAGAAATATCTAATATGTTTCCTATTTTCTTGCGATTATAGGTAGGTACTATAAGGCAAGTTATGGATTCGTGCAAACAAAAATTCTAACAATCAAACATGACATTACGATCATAGAGAGCACCAAAAAAGTGGGTTCCCTAATTCCGCCTGTCTGTCCTCGAGTCTACAGCTTAAACGGTTGGATAGATTTGCTTCAAACATGTTAGGTATTGTTTTTTCGGTAATATGCCCACACGTTTTTTTTTCATTTTTTTTAAGATGACAAATAACAGTAGCTCCTATACATTTTTTGGGGCCAAAAAAAATCTTATTTTTCTCAAAAACGGCTCCAACGATTTTTATTTTAAAAAAATAAGTGCATTAATATAGGGATAACGAACATTTTGGAATTCTTTTTTTGGAAAAAAAATGGTAATTTTGGTACCTCACTTTTGTGTCTTCGATTTTATGGGAGACAGCTAATTAAATTTTTTTGAATTTTTTTGCGCAGGAGCTCCTAAAAAGTCTGAACACTATTGTAATAAAAAAAATTGGTAAACGACTTAATTGATTTTGTCGAAACTTCGTATTTGGTATTTTTTTGACATTATCTTAAAAAATTAAAAAAAAACTACATTCCAAAATAAAAAAGCAATGGTACCTTTCATATAAATGTTAAAAAAAAACGTTAGAAAAAAAATGTATTTCTCGAAAACGGCTGCAAGAATTTTTATAAGAAATGTGTGTGTTCTTAAATTAGTGCAGTCCACTATCAAGTATAGAAATATTTTTTTTTCGTACTTAATAACGGCACTTCCTATAGAACCACTTTTCATATTTTCTACTTTCTCAACATTGGACGAACCGATTAAAATATTTTTTTTATGCGAATGCTCCCTAGGGTTGCAAAAAAACTGCATACCAAAATGTTCAAAAAAAAAAGTTTTTCTATTTTTAAAAAACCAGCCACAGAATTTTTTTGAAATTTGAATTTTATATGTATATTAATAAAATCTTCAAAATGGCGTTGGAATTTTTTTTCTAAAAATGTTTTCAAAATTTTATATGTAAAAAATTAGTTTACTAAAAAAAACGGTCCAACGATTTAAAAAAAAATTATCCATGAATTCAAATGGCATCTTCATTTTCCCTCAAACTATAATGACTTAGCAATATAAAAACATTTAATTATGTGCATTATCTATTTATTTCTACCTTATTATTATTCCCTTTTTACGATTTTTTGCCTACGTCACTGAATACTAAATACAATGTAGGCCCCCATATATTTATATATTATTATTATTATTATTATTATTATTATTTTATTAATCTTACATAATTGTAAAAATTAATATACTTAAAACTACAGCGCTAGCATACATGGCTTTCTGCTACGATTAATACATTTGAGTTGTTATAATGTAAATGATAAAATAAGTGGGCATAGGGGCGGTCGGGGGTACTAAAAGTGAGAGATATACATCTTAATTTGAGCACCCCCGACCGCCCCAAATGGTAGAAATATACAAGTTAATTTAAATTTTACTGTCTAGTTCCAGGTTTTGTAAAAGCTTATATACATTTTTTATATTTTGTTCGGAAGGAACTGAAAGAATATTTAAAAGATTGTTTTGATTGAATAGTCTAATACAAAGATTGTTTACCTTACCACATTCAGTAGTAAGGTGTTTAATTGTAAGTGTAACGTTCCTTAGATATAGATAGCAAGTCGCAGGTGATTCTTTGTGTGTGTCCAAGTCGGAGTCGAAGGAAGCATCTATTCATGAAGTATGTGGTGTGCGCTGGGTATAAAATAGGCGTTGCATTCGAATTGATGGTGAAGTAGTGGTGAATGTACTCGTTCCATGATTCTGTTTTTCTTCAATCCCAGTGAGATTTTATTAAATTTTTTAAATCTTTTTGGTGGGTTGATATAGCATTACTTCGGAGTTTAAGTCTGCTGCAATAGATTTGGCACTGAGATCTGCAAATTCATTACCTCTGATTCCAATGTTTGCTGGCACCCATACTTATTTTATTTTCGAGCCAAGGGATTTTATATAATCCCGAATTTGTTTGATAACAGGTCCATGATGTTTAACGTTGTTAATGGCGGAAAGTACAGATAAGCTGTCGGTGCAGATAATGGTTTTCTGTTTACTTTTGGTTGCCATTTGGGTTGCTTTTAGAACTGCTAAGGCTTTTGAGCCCATGTCACATACATATGACGGTTCTTTAAAAATCACATGAATCTAATGTATGCATATTGCACCTTAATTACAAAGTTATATGTAGATACATTTTACTCTCCTAACTTACATAATTAAAATCCATAACTCAGATTTAAATATATTGTAGGAATTAATTATCTACTTGTTCATTTATTACTTGTTTGTTATGAATATAATCGATCTATATTATTTTTCAGAGTAAAAAATTAAATACAAATGTCAATGAAATAATATTATTATTAAGTTATCTTTAAGAGAGAATAGTAATACTTTTAAAATAAACAACTTTTTAAATAAAAACCACAGTCTTCAACTTCAGAAGTGGGATTAGCCCTAAATAATTAAGAAATATATAAACTAAAAATTTCTAAAAAAATAAAAACTATTCCGGATAATTATGTCGCCATCACTAATGAAGAAAGAAGAATTGGTAGCTTGGCTTACTGACCGCAAAATTGAATTTCCAGCAAATGCAAAAGTTGCTCAGTTACGTGAACTTTATGCATTACATTCCGAGGATAATCATTCAGAAAATTTTTTCCCGGCTGAAGAAAATGAAGAACATTCCAATGACAGAAATTTGGATCTTTTGCAGGCACAAGAGCCTATAACTGAAAATGAAGCTGCAATGGACGCAGAAATCCTGATTATACAGAAAAAATTGAAGCTGATTGAGCTACGTCGTGAACTAGCAAGGTTAGAAGTGAACATGAACGATCCTTTGCCATTGAACCAACCTACGTTCCAGGACATTAAGCATTCTATTCCGCTATTTTCCGGTGACGACTCGTATGATGCGAAGAAGTGGCTTGGAGCTTTTGAACGAGCATGCGATTCCGTTCAAGGTAATTATGTTTTCCGATTAAAGTCCATTCGCAGATTGATGAAGCCTGATTCCGCTGCTGAAATCTTTTTACAACTTGATGAATCAACTACTTATGAAATTTTCCGAAGCAACTTCTTGGCTAATTTTGGACACAGTTATTCAATTTCTGAGGTCATTGACAAAATGCGAAATACCTCATTTTTTCCGCTAAGATTTCGATTATGGGCTACATTTTGAAAATGCAAGAACTTGCATCACGCGCTGAGATTGACGAGAAGCAAACAGTTCAGTTAATCATCGATGGATTCCATGATCGATCCCCCAACATTGCAGTATTGTATCCCGCACGTACAATTGACGAATTGAAGCAATTGGCTCATTGATATGCTCAACTACGAGAGCTAAGTTCCGCACATTACAGACCAAATAGTACCACTTCCGGTTCCTGTTCACCTTTAGTTACACAATATTCAGCAAAATTAAATCCGAAAATCAAGTTTTCCTCTGGAGAATCAGACAAAAAACTTATTTTGTGTTACAATTGCTCTGGTACTGGACATATCTCCAATTCTTGTCCACATCCGAAACGCGCAAAAGGATCCTGTTTCAGATGTGGTTCGACATTTCATATCCTTAAGGATTGCCCGAAGTCACCCTCGAAAAATCCTCTTCCGTGTATACGTTCTAAACGAAAGCATATACTAGTAGTGGTTGACGCATTTAAGAAGCATGTTAAGTTATATGCAGTAAACTCGACGAGTACAAAAGAGGTTTGTGCATCTCTTGATAAATATTTTGAATATTACAGTCGCCCTAGACGAATTGTAAGTGATAGGGGAGCTTGTTTTACGTCCTTAGAATTTAGCGCCTATCTGATTAAGAATAACATTGAACATGTTCAAATTGCTACTGGTTCCGCTCAGGCAAACGGCCAAGTGGAGCGAGTAAATAGAGTTTTGAAAGCAATGTTAGCTAAGTTATCTGAGCCCATACAACATTCTGACTGGACAAAGATGCTTACGAGAGTTGAATTTGCAATAAATAATTCCGTTCATTCAGCCACCGGAGAGATTCCATTCAAATTTTTGTGCGGTGTTCAACAAAGGGGAATAGAAATTGATGTCCTTACTGAATACTTAGATGAGAAATTTTAATCGGATAATCGTGATCTTGATCAAGTTCGTATAAATGCTTCCAAGTGTATTGAACGTTCACAAAAACTTAATTCCGACTTGATTGCAAGAAATTTCCGACCCCCAATTGTATATTCAGAAGGAGATTTTGTTATTATTCGGAATATTGATACAACAATTGGGACGAATAAAAAGTTTTCACCAAAGTTTAAGGGACCATACAAAATACATAAGGTGCTTCCGAATGACCGATATGTAGTTAGAGACATAGAGAATTGTCAAATGACGCAACTACCGTATGACGGTATTATTGAGGCTTCTCGAATACGAAGATGGGCAGATTGGCGCAATGATCATGGTGCAGAATCAGATTATGAATAGAAAAAGCAACATACATATATGCCATAAGCATTCCGTTTGGTTTATTTTATAGATTTAATAGTTAAAATTAATTCAAATTATGTTTTGTTGTGGTTATTTAAAATTGTAAGATATAAAATTTGTTAGATTGTTAAATTATGACTGATCGGGACGATCAGCTGTCAGGATGGACGAGTTGTAGGAATTAATTATCTACTTGTTCATTTATTACTTGTTTGTTATGAATATAATCGATCTATATTATTTTTCAGAGTAAAAAATTAAATACAAATGTCAATAAAATAATATTATTATTAAGTTATCTTTAAGAGAGAATAGTAATACTTTTTAAATAAACAACTTTTTAAATAAAAACCACAGTCTTCAATATATTTGTAGGTAGGTACCTATATGCAACTTTTCCTTGAATCATCCATTCGATAATTCATTATACTAAGAATCAAGGTAATCTTACCTACATGGGATTTAAACCTGCATAGGATAACAACACCTAACTATAACTAAACCTCAATGGTTAGCTACATTAAAGTTGTCAGCTACAGGAGCAAGTTCGTACGATCCAGTCGTGCATTTTATTTAAAGGTGCATTTGTTGAGCCTAGTTCACATGATCAGCCTAACATTTCATACCTACGAGTTAACATTACCAATTTTTCAATTTGTGAAATATCAAAATATTCCGAAATTCAAAGATTAATTCAGCACTGGTCCTGACAGCCAGTGAGCGTACCGTCTAGTGTAAGAAAGGGGAGCCGGTCCAAATGCTGTATTTTAAAATACTGTATGGTCAACATTCTGTATAATTATACTGTATGGTCATAATATTGTATAGTTAATATTCTGTATTTCAAAATACTGTATCTCAAAATGCTGTATTAGCAAAATACTGTTTTCCATAATATTGTATCTCAAAATTCTTCATCTGAAAATGCTTTATGAGCAAAACACTGTATCCCATAATTCTGTATCCAAAAATACTGTATTTTTTGTATAATTCCGTTCTTAAACTTCCATTACAAAGAAAAACAAATAGCAGAAGGCGACTAATGTATTTATCATTTATTGAAAATCCAAACAAATAAAAACCAGAATACATTAATAAATTAATCAGAAATAGAAAATAAGAACAAGATACCATTAATTTTGTTTTGGTTTTAATTAATTGAAAGACTTATGAATTATCATAGGTACATATTATTGTTCAAGGGAAATATATCAGATAGGTTTGGCGATTGGTGCTGTAACGAAGAGTTACACTTCAAACCAGCAACATATCTAAAAGCGTACCTAATCAAGCGACGCGGAATGTACCTAAATGATATACAATATAACTATCTTCTTCTTTCTTCTATTTATCTTATTATTAATCTTTTAAAATATTTATAATACTTTGTATATGTATCAGATAACTAATAGAACTTTAGTCGGACATTGTGGAACTAATAAAAGTAAGGATGTAAAGCTTGAAAAATTTCTTGATAATGCGCCTTATAACTGCTTCAAGCTTCGAAGTGGGTTTGCTTTATAGAGAACTCAAACTTTTGGCTGTTCAGGGTGATGTTTAAGCAGTGTTTTTCTTCCTAGGTTTTATTCAGGAGTGCATTCTTTCCTTAGATTACTTGTCAAAGTGATAAGTGATTGTGAAAACCTTATGCCTTTTCAGGTGCCGACTCATATTTGATAGTTTTAGTGTCAAAATCTATTGGAATGAAAAAAGATTAAAACTTTACGAAAAACTAATTGAAAATTATAGCTTTGAGTACTATGCTTCCAGTCAATACATTGTAAGCTTTGATAACTTGATTTGTGATGGTTATTCGCACTTCAGTGTGATTTCAGTCCATTTCCTTGGATTAACTCCTCGTTCAATATCCAATTGGATGCTTTAATCATGAACAACCTATGGGATAATCATTAAGCATATCTACTCTACATATCAAAGAACACAAGAACCAATCTCGTTATACACTTCTCTTGCAAATCGATAATTTTATTCTTTAATAAACCAAACCAAAAAAATACACAAAATTGCACATTATACAAACGCGGTTAGAACCATTGATCCAATCAACATAAAATAGCTTAAAATTGTGGAGTAACACCTCAAAAACAATTTTCTCCTTCAAGTACGTGCTCAGGAAGTTGCGGTGTGAAACCACTTACGCGGCGCATCGCCAGCATATGCGATGTTGTGCATCATCTTCCCATCAAATAATTCCATTTGGAACATCTATTTACGCAAAATGTATCTAAAAAAATAAAGCAGCAGCACCAGGAGCAATTTCCAGCTGTCTCCCTTTCTCTCTCATTTTTTTATGAAATAATTCTTCATTTTTAACAAAAAAAAAAGTAATAATAATCGAATTAAATTCCATGAAAAAATCACACAAAAGACGTTTCACGGATGGTTAAGTGCTGATGGGTTGCCTTTTGCTGGCTCATCTTTTCTCTCAGTGAGCCCATCATGTCCAGTCCATCTCTATGGTACGACGACGACCGAACACAAAGACGACGTGGCTTGATGATGATTCTGTATATTTTTTTTTTGAGTTTTCAATCGTTACAAAGCCCATTCATGCTCATGTTGTGGTCAACGCGCTTCGTAAGGATTAACAAAAAGCCTAGACGAAGAGCAATAGGATCGAATTGTGGGGAGGATGATGAGAGTGGTATCGATTGGGGTTGTGATATGAGTGCGGCACGGCCAACAACAACGGATCGGAAATCAACGGAAATTACTTTTTGTGAATTGCAGCTGTTATCTGATTTTTTGGCGCCATAAATAATGGATGGGGAGGGATATTATGACGAAGAATAATTTTCTTTTTCTTTTTTATTTTTCATTTCTTGTTAGTGTGATGGATACTCTTAAGCTTGATTTGCACTGTGCAGCTTGTTAGGATTGCACTTGCTCTTCTTTCGATTAGTGCTGGGCTATAGACGTAATTTTTGTGGTGTGGTTTGGAAGCCAGCAATCGTGTTCCGCATCATAAGTTACATTCCAATTGTGCAAACTTTAGGTATTTCGCACCTTTCTACAAGAGGCGCATAACACACTATACCGCACAACTCAAATTGACATCTAAATAAGACCAAGAAGAAGCAATCTTTGGTTCAGTCTTCACTTATAGACACTATATCACATTATAACTTTAGACTGTGGTGCATGCTTTTATATTATTATTTTTTTTTTTTTTGTTTTCGAATGGCTTAGGTATACTTATGCCCGCACCTGGGAATAATCGACTTGCGTTGAAATTTCCTTTCGGTTTTGTTGCGGTGGCGGATGTTCCACCATTGATTATAGGTTATTACTAGCATCGGGGTCATGCCATCATCATCCTTTTTCCCAATACAATTTGCTTTCGTTCTCGATGTACGAGTATTTGTATCTTTTTTTTTTGTCGAAGTTGTTCAACTGTAGAAGATGATGGTGCGCCTATAGCCATTTTGTGGGATATATAGCTAGTTGTGGAAATCTCTTAGTTCTTCTTTTTCTATTTATCCATTTGGGATGGGATCATAAATTAAATAGAAAGAATAAAAAAATCATAACCAAACTAAACTAGAGATATGTACCTACCTACTACCAGATCGCAGACACATTGAATCTCTGCCTTCGACTCCGGGTTTGGGTGCTGGCTGATGGTTGGGGTATTTTTAGTACGGGCAGTTCTGTGGCAATAAAATTCAATTGAAGATGAAAGATAATTACATATTAAAATGACGGAGGGAGGTACTGCCATGTAATATGGTCGTCCGTGTCGTCAGAATGTGTATTTCTGCTTTTAATGTTATATACATAAATATTATTTCACACATGCTATTGTTTAAATTCAAAGGAAGTTTCAACGTAATTGTTGAAAAATGTTTTAAAGAGCTACACATCATATGATGACTTTGAATGCCCAACAATCATAGTTGTATATGTATTTATACTCGAGCTCCTGAGAATTTTGCTAGAGACTGAAATCATGTAGTGAAAAAATTCTCTGTAGACAAATTCAGTTAATTTGATAGTGGAGATTTTTAACGTTTTTTTTATTACATAAATTTAATAGACAAAATATCAGAATTAGCCAAAGCAGTGAAATAAAAATTAAAAATCTGATTAGTGGATCAAAGGACAAAATTGAAAAATGACAGCAATCAGGGATTTACTCAATTGGATGTAACAATTGTAATAAAGAATATACAGGGCAGACAAGAAGACCAATTATCAAAACATTTTAAGAACATTTTGCGGATCTAAAATACAATGAACCAGAAAAACCAAGTGTATCACAACACATGCTAGAAAATAACCATAATTTTAGTTTACAAAATTTGAAATTAATACGTAATGTAAATAATCCTTATGAGCTAGATGCTTTCGAATCTCTTTATATATTTAGAAATAAAAATAATTTAATGAATAGTGACGATGGACCAATAAGAAATCCCGTTTTCCAAAAAGTTTATATTAGACCTTAATTTCACTGTAAATTTGTTTATGTAGTTTTTTGTTTGTATTGAATTTGTTGGGTGTATTGAATTTTAAAATTAATATCTAAATGTCAATATTATTTAAATAGAGCTTACTGACGATGGAAGCATAGGTTCCGAAATGTACATATAAAAAAATTAATAATTTATGTTTTAAGTTGTTAAAATAAAATCTTTAAATTCTGTTATGATAAGTCTAAGGAAGCTAGTAAAAAAAGTTTACTTGGATTAGAGTGCCACTAACTATTTAACGGGCTGTCAAATATTTTTGAAAATAGCTTTATATGAAATATTTCCTCAATTTTACAGAATAGGTATTTAGCCTTCGAGAATGTTCAATTTAGTGAAAAAAAATTTAGACCAAATCGATATGGCTGAAATTTTGGAAGACTCAATACTTAATTGCCTTTTTGTCAGCTTTTCTTTTCTGGCAATCAAACACGATTGGTTGCCATATAAGACAGGAGTTGTTGGTATAAGTATTTTGAAGATGCTAGAAATTTTGTTGAAGTAATCTGGTTTAAATTTATAAACTGAGAATATCTCTGAAATATAAAATTTTCTTAGTTTTCCATATTTCCATATTTTATAATCATACGAAAATGTGCACAAACTAAATTAAAATGACACCACTTCAGCTGAAATGTATAGAAGAAATCATGCGAATATTTAATAATTAAAACTTTAATCAAGTTCCAAGTCATCCAATTTAAATTACAAGCAAGCCAATTTGTTTTTCTTCACCTTTCTTAATTTCAATGAAAAAAAAAAAGTTTGACGCTCAGCTCTTTCGTTCTGATTAATAAAAAAAGAACAAAACTGCTGCAAATCAATTTCACGTCAAGATGTTTATTAAGCATAATTTCTGACATAATTATTGTTGTCATATAGATAACTATATACACATACATATACATATTTGCCATACCATATGTACGTATGTTCAAAAACGTGTGTGTTCCAATGTCGTCCGTTTTGGGTTATTTAATTTTAGTTCTTTAGTTCAGGCTGCAATAAGCCACAGGTGAAATAAGCAAAAGAGAGCTATAAGGGCATGCATTCAAGCGCATGTCAAATATGCGTCCAATTAGAAGGCCAGGTGAATTTTATGTTACACATAATCATGTTTCTTACTCTGCATGACTTTTTTTTTGGTTCTTTGCTGTCGTTGGTTCCCGTTTTCGATATACATACTTCGACGCATAGAAACTCCTTCAATTTTAGGATTTTTTTGCTTTATTATCTCATTTTGTTGGCGGATGGGTAATCAAGCAAAAATTATATCTCTCAGCATGTTAGCTTCATTTGGTCGAACAACAACACTCCTGCTGCTGCTGGTGCTGTTACGTTTGCAGGTTTAAGGTACATCATCCTTCGCCGCATAGCACAATGTGATGTACCCTGCGTTTTGTTGCTTATTATTTGATTTACGTCACTAAGGAGAGTTGCGCTTCTGCCGCCGCCTACCACTGACGCACGGATCATCATCAACGGCGAGCACAAAAAAAATGAACAAAATCTCAAAAAATTTGTTCGAGGTTTTTTTTTGCATTCACTGATGCCAGGGATATCTCTCTTTTGATTTCAACAATCAAATCATTCTTTAATTTTTATGACGCACCATGATGGTGCTGAAAGCTTTGGGTACTCGCGATGCTTGTTTTTGAGGTTGTTGGTTGTATAGTCGTCTGATGTTTGTGTATTTCTTTTGGATCTGGCGATTTACTTTGACCGGGTTCTGTGGTTAGAGACTTTGTAATCACTGAAAATCTCAAGCCCCTGTCTCTTTCAATTTGCTCGAAAATATTCTTCTATGTACATACATATAAGTACATAATGAAGGCACCTTCATTGGAGAGAAAGGGAATATAATAAAGTTTTTCTTAATGGGTACTTTTGGGTATAATGACGACGATGATAGCTATCAGTGGTCTTGGTTTCTTCTGTAGCGCTTTATGCTTGAGTTTGAAGGAAGTCATATAAAAGACGCTAACGGCAACCTCAAGATGATGATAAAATGAACGAAAATTTACTTCCAATAAAAGGATCGTCTGAAAAAAGCAACAAAGAGTAATATAAAAAATATCCACACGTGGAAAAAAATAACTTGACAGTCAGAGAGAAAGAAGAAGTACAATCAATCTACCATCCGTCAGTTTTTGTTGAATCGAGAAACCCCATCAAAAAGCCCTTTCAATTGGCTGTCGAAAAATGCAACAATATACCATAGATGGGAATTTCAAATTATAGCAAGTACACACCTTTCTTCATTATACGATCACTTATCTCGAATACATAACCATATGACTTTGTGGTGTGTGTGTTTTTTTTGTTTGTTGTTATTTCATTTCGTTTTTTAAAATTCATCTTTCATCTGATTTCATTCTGCGGTATTTACGCATAAAACTCGATATATAGTCCCTCCAACAGTAATGGGCTTGCATGTTGTGTGGATATATACACACAGTTGTTGATTGTAAGTCATGTAATCCATCTTTTAAAGAATGACGATTTTATAGCAATCAACAGTACAGAACGGCGGCATGCCCACCAAAGGCACCAAGCACGTAAATTGCGAGGAAATTAAATTCTTGTATCGTTGATCAAATAAAACGCCAAATATTTATGGATTATGTTATACACAATAAAAAAACTAAAATAATAAGATGAATGCCGTGCACGTTTTGATCTTGTATGAAAGGGAGTATGGTGCATGGAAAAATTATACTTAGTTAAATTATACTCAGAGCAAAATGTTGATTTCCTGAGTTGATATAGGATTGTGTATTCAGGAATAAAAATTTCTGGAATTAGGACAATTTGGAGTTTTGAAGTTGAAAATTGGATTTTTAAAAAGCTTCGGATAATTTCTACGGAAGCTTAGCAATGTCCAAAGAAAAAATTACAATTTTTATAAATAACACATAGTCATATTTACATATATTTGTATGTAGTAGTTTTAGGAAGTGGAATTTCGAATATAGGGTAAGTATTTATTATTCTCTCGAATATCAAAAAATATAATCAGAAATTTCCGGGTAATGTAAAATTGATTTTTGAAATTGGCAAAGAATCTAAACAAAAGAGCTGATCTCCAAACTTTAGTTTTGTTCAAACTTCAATCTAAAAAAATTTTTAATATAACTGCGTGTTTTGAAATTTATATTGGGTAACTTGCAATAAGAGATTGAAATTTGAAATGATCAAAAAATGAAAAATTAAAATTATTACTTGGTATTTTTTATTAAAAAAAATTATACTAAATACCATTCGTGTTACATTCCGTCGCTGGTCGTCTTAGTGAAACTGGATAAAGCCAATTGCCTTGCATTGTAGTTTTCTATGAATTCGATAATCAATTTTATGAGATGAATGTACTTTGGCTCTCGTGCATTAGCTACACCTCTAAAATACATATCGAGAGTTCTTTAACCATTCTTCAGAGGTATTTTTGAACGTGTATGCTTTTTCATGCGTTGTTTTCTATTGACCTCTTTCCCAGTATTTGTCGAGCTCGTTTCCCAAAAATGTGAGTCTTTTTTCTCTATTTATGGTGTGACCTTATTTCCAATAATATTAAGAAGCTGAAGCTGACTGAATCATTAACTTGAAAATGCTTGAAAGATCCTTTATGACCAAAAACAAGACTCATGAGCTGAAGGTATCTCAATTCACAGTACACACAGTCTTTCGTAGAAAGTAAGATTAAAATGATAATTTAAAAGCATTTTACGCAGTTTTTCATCAAACTCTCGTTATCCCAAATTCCTGCTTGCGGATAAGCGAGATATTAAGGAACCGCTTTTTCGTTGGATTCAAAATAAACTCTCGTGTCTTTCAACACAAACTGTGTTAGATGATTGCCGAACTTCAAAGCTACTGTGAATCGGTACGCACCTCTGTTGGTATAGGTAGAGTATTGTTTCATGAAGGACCACCTAAAGCAAACTAATTCACTGAAGGTGAATAAAATTGCTTTTTACTTTTCGCGATAGCACCTATAGCTATCTGATTTCAATAGTATTGTTGCGTATGAAATAGTAAGTCAGATTCTCCAAGTTAAACTTTGGAAAACTTGCCAAGTGATGGACTTAAAAAGGAAACCTTCCGAAGTTGAATGAGTGGGTGAATGATAATTAGGGGTTATCATTGCGAACTTTTTGGTCTATTTTGCACACTTCTAGAGCTGTAAGAGATCACTTGTCTTCCAGTTCTTCCTCCAGGTTGATTCCTTAAATAAACTTCATTACTTGGAATGTGTTTAAGGAGCGTAATTTATATTCCTCGATTTGATGCTCTCTTAAATATTTGTATCTCTGACACAGATTGTATCAAATTACTTATAATGTAGCCAGTGGTGCTTCGTCTTGTAGATGGCAGAGTCTGCACGTTGAACTGCTCGATAGGCCGAGGATTTTCTGATTTCTGCTAAGATTGCAGTGATAAGTCAAGAGGATCATGCGTTGCGGTTCTAAAGCTTTCCCTATTTATTTTGATAAATATCACCAACCTGTTTGGGTAAGGTCCTAAAGTGGAGTGTTTGGCTTGTATCAATATTGGGAGTATTTCCATAGTGGTGATATTATAGTCTTCTCTCCTTTTTTGATTTTGTTTTTTATTAGATATTCTATTTTTTGGCAAGAGTCTGCCATTTCAATACTTTGAATACCTATGGCCTGAAAGCTGATGTAGGGTGTCATTGATATTCCTGCCAACTCGCTTAGTTTACTCAAGCATTTCTATACAATTTGACCTAAAGTCATATGATTTTAGTGCTTTTAGTGCGGCTTGCCTGTCTGACATGATAATAGTTATATTATTACCAACGTTTTTCTTTCTTAAAACTGGGAATCAATCCTCCAACTGATAGAAATGTGTGAACTGGTCGAAGTGCACAAATGACCATTAATATTCCCAGTTAAATATGCACCACGGAAATCTCCAAAATTGGTTCAATATAATCCGGCTTGAAGGACCAACATATTTTTCGAACGAATACATTTTTTTACCTTTATTTAATGAAACTGCTGCAACAAAAATGACCCATTTTCGAGACCATTCACACGAGGACGAATAAAAAATTCACAAATTTTCAACAAACAGTTTTGTAATTAAATAATTTTTTTGGGGATAATCTGTACACATTATCCCCAAAAATGATAATGCGGTGGTTGAAAGAAGACAAAGATTCACATAGTCTCACAATGCATATGATTTATGCAACCACAAATTAACAGTTTAACAAATATATAATTGAAAAACAGAAATTACCGCGAGAGAGTAATTTTCCAATCCAGACAAATTGACATTTATTGAATTTTAATATTATATGATGACTTTGAATGCCCAACAATATTAATATATTTAATATTATAGCGTAAATATTTGTATGTTTGGCAGATTGTGGAACGAGATATTAACTTTAAATAACTTAACTAAATTATTTAAATAAAATAATTAATTACAAGCACATATCCAATTTAAATAATTATTTGAACGTTTAAATACCGAGTAGCTTTCAAGGTTTTCTCTGCTCATATTTTTATAGCATTTACTTCCGCTTGGAAGATCCCGGTTGATTTTCCCATCGGAAGGAAATTCTAGATCTGCTCCCAAAGACTGCTGCACTTACACCTATCCACTCTTTCTTCCAATTTAATTCAATTTTAAAGTTTTGGTTGGAGTTATATTTCTTTATCATAACATTTATTCGAATACCAAGGAAATATTCCAAAGCTGTGTTTGAAAACGAATCTTTGATACTACTGTTTCTAACTATTTACCTATGGTCAGCGGCTTCTTTTGGGAAATTTTAAAATGGCTCCATTGGTAACATCTAAGATTATATTTAATGAAGTTAGGTGATGAATGGCCTCCATTGCTGCTGTAGGGCATGTTCTCATTGCTCCTGTGGTTCATAAGCATACACGTTTTTTAAGCATATAAGGTGATTTCCTAGTAGTTGTTTGTTCTGTTCTTTTGGCGACGCTAAGGCGTCGTATGCAATGACTGGCTTTATCGTCATAGTCTAAGCTCATCGCAAGAGGTTGGGTTTGCAACCCCAGGATTTGTCTGCAAATCTTTCTTTTTTTTTCAATATATCGTCACCTGAGTTCTATCTTGTTCTATGTCCATTTTTTCAAAATGTTGGGAAATCGATTTTTAAAGTTAAGATCGAAAGCTTTTGTTTATTTTACCTAATTTATTTTTCGAAGTTAGGTTTATGTGAAAGCCCTAACAATTTTGTTTTAAAAACAATTCACAAATTTCTTCTTTCTTTTGTTCTGAAATAATGATAAATAAAAATCGAGGCTTAGGTCATTTTGGATATTGAACAAAGGTTGAAAGTAAGTTGATAAAATTGGTGGATATTGAACAAAAAAACTTAATATTGAACAAGACAGAAATTAACAACAATGCTATAGGAAAACAGAGGCATTTTGTATTAAATTGAACAAAAACATAGTTCATTATTCAAATCAGATTTAATTAGGTTATTTGAATGGCACTCTGAATATTAAAATAGTAAAATTTTGAATACTTGGTATGTTTTTTTCATCTGAAATTAAAAAAATATGATTTAGGTCTTAGAAAAATATTGCCTCTATCTTCGATTTGTCTGCAATTTTTGAAAGATACCATTTTAAGATCCAGACTAGTTTTATTAAAAGTCAAAAAATGTTATTTACAATTAAATTATACACAACATATAAAAGTAACTTGAAACATTAGGTTTCAGCAGCGAAAAAACGTTTTGCAGGTCATAAGTGATAACCGCCGTATTTTTACACTCTTATTGTTTTTTTTATTGATATCACGCTGAATATTTGCTAAGCTATGATTACTGCGACGTAATCTCGTTTTTCAAATGTATTCGAAATTCTTGTTGCTTAATATCTTTTATAGGTTTAAAAAACGACAACGAATTGAATGATTCATTGAAAACTTTCCTATAAATATTACAGGAATATTCTGATTTTCTTGATAAATTTTTCATGTATCTGTAGAGAATGAGTACACATGTCATTATATTTTGTTGCACAAAAAAATAGTAAATCCGATTTTGAAAATGTCAAGAGTTTTGTCAAATATGTCAACATTTTTGGCAGACATCAAATGTTTCGTTGCCCAAAGAATACATAAAGGTAAACTTTTTCCGAGACACAACTACTGTTTTGTTCTTTTTGGTTGAATTCTTTGCACGACTCTATAATAAAATTGGCCATTCTCATGGTCTTTTAATCAGGGTTTGGAATTTTTGAATTAAAAAATCATTAAGACATAAGTCTGACTTAAAAAATTTTAATTCATAAGTTAGTTAGTGACTTATGAATTAAAAAAAATGTATTCATAAGCTAGTTAGTGGCTTATGAAATAAAAAAAAAAAAAATTCATAAGCTAGTTGTTAGATTGTAAATTCTTAAACTTGCTTTTAGCAGAAATATCGAACCAAAAGGAGAACATGCAAAAAAAAACAGATGAATAAACAAAAGAAGTTGCACTAATCGAGGTAACACTTCTTAAAAGTTGCACTTATAGAGTCAACACATGCTACGAATGTTACAACTTTAGTGTTGCGAAAATAGAGGAGTGGCGCGAATCTAGAGTTGCGTAAACTGAGTTCATACTGTATTTTCGATGACAAAAACATTTTTAAAACTTATTGCTTTGAAATAAACGTTAATCAAAAATTAATTTATATGAAAAGTTCAATACTCGACATAAGAGTGTTGTTCAAATTAAATTATTCTATAGACTATATTTTCTTGATTGAAAAATTCGATGTTGTTATCCGGTTGTTTATTAGTGAAGTAAGTTTAGTTCTCTGGCAACTAACTCCGTGTTTATTTGGAGATTGAAAAATCGGCTCTAAGTAATTAAATCTTTTTTTAATTCATAAGTCACCAACTAGCTTGTGAATTAAAATCAACCTTAAGTTAGAAAGTGACTTAAGCTTTTGCAACTCTGCTTTTAATACAAAAAAGCATTGAATATTTGTAGACGCTCTTCATCTACTACAGATTTACTTTTGACCCACTTTTTGTCTCCAATAGTTTTTTCTTACCTCAAAATCCAATTCGTTGTTGAAGTTATCCTTTAAATAACAAGCGCTGATGTAATATTAGATAATAAACATAAGAAGCAAATTTTAACTGCTTATTTAAGCACATACATAGTTGCATATCTTCTTGGCATTGCTAGATTTCAATCATTACCCGTAATTGTCGAAAAAAAACTCCTACAATACTAAAGCTAATAGGTGCCATTTGGCAAATCGCAATATTCAACAGATTAATCATTTCTTTCTTAATCTAGGTCATGGAATTACCAATGCAACAAAGTACTCGAAATACCATCAGCTACTGCAGTTCGCCTTCAAAACCGAAAAGAATAATTACCCCCATACCATTCAACTAATTGGATTTTTTCCCCTAAAAGCCTAACACAAATCCCATTTGCAAAGAGATATCTACAATTATTTGTGCCACATAAACTATATTATACTGTGATGTTGCATAGAGCAGACACAAAATAAAAATAACAAATACAACCTCATCGTCTTATCAATAAATAATTTGCTTCCCATCAGCAGGTGCATATAAACACAAATCTTAGCAGAGAGAGACTTCAAAACCAGAACCGTCACCATCGCGTCGTTGTCATAGATGTTGTTGCCTGCCTGAATACAACGTCAAAAAATAAAATAAAAATAACCTTATCTGTGAATGAATAAATTGCATTAACCGTAGATACAACCTCAACTAAAACATGATTTAACTATCTCATAATTTGCCGAAGCGTTTCGGTCTATCGTTTAACTTTTAGTTTTACAAACGCAAATGGCGCAAACGCAGTCCCAGCAGCGAAGCTCTTTTCTTCAAATGTTCACGTACTATTTTTCTTTTCAGCTGTGTTATTCCATAAGAGAGTTGTTGTTTCCCAAAAAAAAACATGACTAAAACTGTACCCGGACGGCCGGCGCGGCTACGGATAAAAACCAAAAATTGTTAATATATCATAATAAATCGATACATCCCAGTGTCTAATAATGGATCGCCATTAGTCGGTATCCCCTAACAAACTACCACCACCACCACCACTATAATCATGGACCTCAACTATCTCGGAACCATGTACCAGAAGTTTAACAACGACTGGATGTGATAAAATATAGAAAACAAATAATAAAAACAAAAAAAAAAAAACAGACCAAAAACTGGCCAGGCACACATTAGTGCCAAGTAACATGTTTCTCACCATACTCAGCCTGTGCAGCGCCACTTCAGGCTGTCGCTATCTCCACTTCGTCCTTGTCACTCGCCAAGCTTATAAAATTGCAAAATTACAGGCTGGTGTGTTGGTGTTGGCATTAGCATCGGTATCGGTATCGAGAGCTGGTGCCCCAGAGTCGGACGGCGACGGCCCGCAACAAAATTGATTCGATTTTAAATATTGATTTTGTTGATTTAAAAGACATGGCCAGTACGGCGATAAGAGAAATTAATTATTAATGTTAAATTGATTTTTGCTTTTGGTTATGTTCCAGCCCATATTCCAACTTTAAACAACACACAAATTTACAATAACCTGGCCTCTGAAAGTAATAGTGTCGTCCTTATGTGTGGCTGTCCAACATTCCGAGTATATGAGCCAATCTTGTATATAGGCAAATGGGCATATTACCATGGTCTATAAACTACATCGAGTGTTAAAAATACTTTGGATGTAGTTTAAGTCGATGACTTTACCCAGTTTGGCCTACACAAATTCTATACGCAAACACACGTTTATTACATGTGTTTGTTTGGTACATAAAATAAATTCGTTGTTTAACACGTTGTCTATAAGACTCTGGACCTGGTGATCATCGGGCTCGCATTCGTACTCAATCCATACCAAGCACCAAGACCTGAGACACTTTACTGTATCATGGAATTTTTTGTTTTGAATCTATATGTACTCTCGTATGTAAAGAGGCATAGATTTTTAGTTTTTATTTTTCAATTTTAATTTACAACAATCCGAATTTGTGTCCGGAATGTTGTTTATTGTTTAATTTGATTGACTAAGAGTTTGTATGGCCTGCGAGTGTTTGTTTATGGTAAGATAACATTTAATTGGATGTCGTAATAAATTTTGATCATTTTATAACTAATTTCACATGTGTTTGTTTTATAGAATTCGACAAGCTGTACTACTGCGAAAATGAAATCAACTCGGTTTTAGCTACTGTTTTATTAGATATCGAAATTTTTCTACAAGAACCCGAAAAAAGAACAATGTTATTTCTCTTGTCGTTTTACATTGAACACTCTCATAAGCGGGCACTGACAATACAGAAATATTTTTTCACTGTCAGTGTAACGCTTTATAATTCTGCGAAGCACTCGGCGTTTTGAGCACAACGACTAGGCGAATTTTTCGTCAGAATTTTGGCCTACCTTTTTCCAAACCAAACTTAAGCAGAAGATGTTGAACTAGAAGTACCCATGGAATAGCGCCGTGCGATCTCCGAGTGGGTTCTAGGACAGCATTTTACCAAAAAAAAGGTACCTTTAAGAATGGGGACCATTATTGGATGCTTGGCCTGCCACTACTGGCCACTATGAATCCACAACATTGACCCCAGGTTTTGGCGAATCTACACAAGATCCACTAAATAGTCCCATGTGACCAAATTACCAAATTGACGAAGCCCTAGATACTTTTACAACTGTTGCTTTTGAAAGAATAGATCAGTCTGTTCCGAAAAAATTGTCCATTTTGTTAATTCAAATTCACTTCCAACTACCATTGTCCAACTTACAAAACAAAGAAATAGGTATAGACCACTATGGATACGAACTAGGAAATATTATTCACTCACAGAAACCAACATTTTAAATATTATAAGAAAGACATATACTAAAGAAATCAAAAATATTTAGTGGAAATCAGACCTTTAAACTTTGGATAAAGCCAGTAAGCCATTTTGTGATCTTGTAAAATTAATTTAAAAAATATCAGTCAGATCCCTGCGATAACAGCAGGAAACTCTGTTCTTTTGACGAACTTAGATAAAGCAAATAAAACAAAAATAATCTTGAAGTTAACAATATAATTAGCAATAGTCCTATTGAATCTGAATTAAATAATCTATGTTATTGATAAATTCTTAACAAATCCAAGTAAGTGATAATATAATTTCATTAGAAAATGTAAGAACTATTCTAGGGAGTCTTAGGAATTCCAAAATCAAAGGACTTGATGGCTTGGGAAATTTATAAAAACTTCCCACATCAGGTATTAAATTTCTGGATGCTCGTTTTATTACTGCTTGCTTAATAAAACGTTATTTCCCAAATCAATGGAAAACGGCCAAAATTGTTCCAATTCAGAAAAGTTGAAAAAACCCAACAGTCATAGAACCATTATAGTTTACTTAGTTCTCTAAGTAAATGTTTAGTGAAGTTAATCAAAAATAAAATTCGGATGCATTTAAATACGAATAATGTACTTCCACCGGAACAATTCGGTTTCAGTATTTCATTAGGAAAAAACAATGGAATGATTTTATTAGATGTCGAGGAAGTATTTGACACGATATGGCATAAAGGACTCATACATAAACTACTAGTCTTTGATTTTCTACTTTTCATAATAAAAGTAATTTATTCGTTTTTGTCTGATAGGTCATTTAAAGTTTCTGTTAATAATTCGTTTTCTGATTTGTATGAAATTGTTGCGCGTGCACACTAAGGTATACCTATGATTTCCCACTATTAATTCATTTTAAATCAGCTATTTTTGTGGATGATATATTCTTGCGTATTAAATGTTAATAACTGCTGATTGCATTCGGTTGTTTTTAACATTGAAACCAACTCGAAATCTGCATTGAATGTTGTGCAAACGTATTTTAGCAACTGAAAAATTAAAATTAATTCTAGAAAAAATCAAGCTGTCTTTTCATAAGAAAAAGGAAACCTTGTTTCTTGCCCAGTTACATGCTTCAGTCAATGGTATTTCATTGGATTGGTACATCTAGGGCTAAGTTTTAAGGAGTACATTTCAACAAGACACTATCTTTGGAATCAATATACAAGATACAATAAAAAAAGTTAACGTAGCTATAAAAATGATATACCTTATCTCATCAACAGAAAATAGAAGCTTAGTACGGAAAACAAGCATATCATTTTTAAAGTCGTATTCCAGAGCATAATGATGTATGGCTAACCTGTTTGGGATAAATGTGCTAATAGCCTTATATATGTACTTCAATTGCTAAAAACACAAAATAAAGTACCAATCTGCCGTGGCATTCTTCTACCGAAAATCTCCACGAATTGGCTAACGTCGAAAAAGTTCTGAGTATAACATTCAATACTTATTTAATCGTTATAATTTATCATGTAGCTCATCTGAAAATTACTTAATCAGATCTGGATGCTTACAAAAAAAAGGTACAATATTTTATATTAATATTTATTTATTTTATTTCGTTATTAGTTTTTTATATTTACATATTAATTTATTTATTCAATTATTTATTTACATACATTTTTATAGTTAGTTAGTATTATTACTGATTCCCCTAAGGGTTACAGGATTCCGTTCCTGACTTCAGCCTACCTCATCCCTTCCACTTTCTCTCGTCTTGTCTTTTCTCACTTCCTCTAGCTCTTTTATCCATTCTTCTCCCCTCCCTTTTTCGTCCATTATTTCCGTCAACTTTTCCCCTATGGATTTTCCTTCATTTCCTCCTGATCTGCATCTTTCTATTATATGTTCCCACGTCTCTGGTTCACCCTCGCACAGTCTGCACATTCTCTCCTCTTCTCGTTTCCAATACCATCTTTCTCTCACCTCATTCCCTAGTCTAACTCTTGCTATTCTCCTCGTTCTTTCTGTCTTCCATCCTGCTTCCAGATAATGCGGTATCCCCTCGGTCATTAATTCTCTATACCATCTGTTATATCTAGATTCCTTTATTTGTTCCCGCCTTTCCTTCTCCTGTTCTATTCTGTCTTCTCTTTCCACTCCCTCGTATCCAGTCGCACTATCATCTCTTCCCTCCCTTCCCCTCATTTCTTGCCTACCCTGTTACCATTTTGATACTCTCACTTGTCCATCTCTCCCTCTCTCTTTCATCTCCTGTAGACATTCCCTCGCTATTTCACTTCCCTTTCCATCTGTTAACTTCTCTTCATATTTCCATGCCCTTCTCCCTGCTCTTAACCTTATCTTGTCTCTTTTTGTTTCTTCTCTCACCATGTATCCTGGAGTTTGCCATTCTACACCTAGTGTCCATTTGAGGTACCTCTCTTGCATTGTTTCAATTTCTTTTCTTTCCTCCCATCCCCATATTTCCGCTCCATACCCCATCACCGTCCATACCAGGGTGTCATTTTTATATATTATTTTCTGTAATTATTTATCTACATATTTATATTTTAAAGTTATTATTTTTTTGTTCTTTTATTTTCTATTTATTTATTTATTTATTAATTAATTAATTTATTTATTTATTTGTTTATTTATTTTTTAATTTTTGTATTTTCTGCAATATACTAGTACGAATCTAGCTGTATTAGTTCATAAAACTTTTTGTGAACTTATTAATAAATATACTTTTTTGTTTCGTCCTATTAATGTACTAAATTATTATTAAATTATTGATTCATTTGGTACTTATTTATTTGTGAATTTATTATATATTATGTTATTCATATGATATATAAACTATATGTTAATCTTCTGTAATATACATACAGCCCTCCAATTTTGGTGCTATCTAGCACCCCATTCCTTCCATTCTTGGATAACATGATTTGACAATTTAAAGAAGGTTTTTTCTTGTAGCTTTTCCTTCGACTTTTTATTATATATTATGTGACAATTATTTTAAAAATGATATTATTTTCCATTAGTATTGTAGTAAGGTTTAGTTATACCATAATCTCTGTAAATTGTGCAATATAATGTTAAGGAAGAAAAAATGTGAATTTAAGCTACAATAAAAAATAAATATCTATCACTAGGCAATTAATAAAACTATAACTAAATAGCAATGAATCTGCCGAAACTCAATGATGCAGGCCGCGTGACTTTAGATCTGTATACACGTTGCCGAGGTTATAAATCTTCAGCATAAGTGCTCTGAAGGTATTAGGTCACCAGGTATGGTCAGCATCAAACGGCGCCACGTTGCAGAAAAATATAAGAATTTAGATACAAATAAACTGCGGTTTTAATTCCTTTTAAATGTAAACTAAATTCTCACTTCCAACAAGTAGTAGGTACTTGTCCATATCATATCAATATTGTAACTCTTATGCTGGGTCATCTTTAATGCTCACGCCATCTCCACAGATCAGCTGTGGGTATGCTAAGTGCACAGCAGGAGCCAATGTAAATAGATTTATTCATTAAAATACTTATCGGTAGTTCCGATAAGAATACATTATCATTTGCCAGAAAAACAAACCCTTAACTGATCCATTGTTTTACCTGAATTGGGCAGATGTGGTTCCGTTGGGAACCCATGAAGTTATGCCATCCAAGTGTGGGAACCATTCTAAAAGTAATTGAAGTTCCATGTAGAACAGGCTTAAGTATTTCTCTCCACCAAATACATAAATTGCTTACAAATGTATAAAATCAACTTCAAATAATGCAATACGTTTCCAAAGTAATCTGGATAGAATGCAAACATGAATCTGTAATTGTGGGATGGTGCCAATGTATCTTGGTGATCCCAATGAGTTCAAAATGATGGAGTGCCAAATCCCATCACTAATTTACTGTGAAGAAGTTCTTTTGTATCAATTTTTAATATTCATTCAAAATGCATGCCTTTAAGCCCATAAGGATGTACATACTTTGAAATTTAAATTCGATTTGATTTAATTTTAAAATAACCCTTAAAACTTACACAATCTATAAAAACCTATGCAAAATTATTTAAAAAAAACCCCACCAATCTATAGACTGTTAAGACCCCATTCACTAAAATGACCAATAAAAGTGAAATCTCGTATGCTTCAATTTTTTTTTTATTTTAAGTTGAATTTTGGTCTGTCTTCTGCAACAAAATCGTGCATTGAATTTAATGCTCATACAGCTGGAAAATAAAATAAAAAAAAAAATTGTGGAGACCAAAAATGCAAGACCCGCGAGTACTCAATTACAAATAATTGCACGCACAATCTTTGTTTAACATTTTGCATTCATTCGCATTATGCGTACGAATTCATGTTGTTGTTATTACCACAATCTGTCTACATAGGCCGGGACAGCAGTGCAATGTGCAGCTCAAACTCCACCTATGTGCGGGGCTATGAACGAATTCACAACATCTGAAGGTTTTTTGTTGATGGTGTTGTTTTTGTTTTTGTTGATGGTGAAGCTCACAAGCACTTGTCCAGCTTCGATTATATGTGTATATATAGGGATGTGTTGTTTATTTTCTTTTTAAATCCTCTCTTTCCTCGCCCCTTCTAGATTCAGTTACATTAAACAATAAAATCATTCGAATTACTATGTATAATTCTTGTGTCGGTCGCTGGGTCGTCGCGTAGTCATCGTCATCGGTCTATGTGAAACGAGTATTGAACGATATTTTTCGTCTTATCCCACATTGATTATGTGCATGCGCTTCAGCGGCGAGTAATTGTAATTTTCTCTTTTTATTCTTTATTTATTTAACTTTTTTTTATACATACATATACCCACTGTTGGAGAGCTATTATGTTATTTAGATATCGTTTCAAGATTACAAAAAAAAATACGATCAAAAGTAAAAGCAAATAAATTAATATTGAAGAGTGTAGGGGGTATTACAGTTGATGATGAGTGTAATTACTTAATTTTTGTATATATAAATATGTATGCACTGTATATTCCCAGAGTACGTAGTATATATTTCTTAAGCTTGATTATTTTTTGAGTTATTTTGCCAGTTTTTACAAAACAAAAATCTTTATATCATCATCAAAATGAAAGAGCTGAAACCCGAACTTGATTAAATTGAATTTCAGTGCAAGAATCTTACTGAAATATTTTTGTATTTTTGTACAGGATTACCTGATGTTATAGAAGTTTAGTATTTGAAGAGCAACATGGTTATCTGACACTATGTCAATGTTTTTATTGCGGCAATTTTTCTCGAGATACTCGTATCCTTCTGCATATTTACCTATAATGCTTTCTTCGGCATTATACAGTTTATTGTCCTATCGGTTTAGAAATTCGTATGATCAAAAAATTCCTGCACATCACTTGTAGATTTTTAGAGCATGCCATCTTTTGGAATATTAAGGAGATATTTTGTCGAGGACGAAGATATAGAGTCGTTTACTCTTAACACAACATGTTAAATCAAGTCTAAAATTAGATTATTTGTATATTAATTGCATCTAACGGCAAAGCCCATACCTTATGGTCAGCTTTGATATGGTATAAAGACAGACGCTTATGGAACTTAAGTTAAAAGTTTTGGAATTCTGCGATTTTTTGGAATCGAAATGAAAGAACTGATCTACGAACTCTAATTTAAGAAATTTTAAAATAAATAATTTCTTGTATAATGTTTGTGAATAATTATAAAAAAATCAGAACACCAACATGACGGAGAGGGTCATCTTAATCAGATAATAACAAAACGGAATATGATAACGGAGTTGACTACGTATGAACATTTTTGCCCGACCTTTGGAGTATGAAAGTTTGCACTTTTCTTTTCCTCAACCAAAAAAAAAAAAAATGAAATATAAAACATAAATATGTATGTAAATTCATCATATAAAAAATAAAATACACAAACACTTTTTTTTCAGTTTATCAATAATAAAAAATTAACCGCTATGTAAACTTGCGTCATCATACAGCAAATATGTATACACTCAACATTTCGCACCGTAGAGATAAATATAAATATCTAATGGAACCCAATGCACAACAAAACGAGAGTAAGTATCTGCCACACGTCGTCGTCGATCGTATAGTCGTCGTCGGTCGTCTCGTATCGTAGATATGTAGGTAGTAGTATGTGCCTGGTGCCGTGTGCTGTCATACTTTATAGGCAAGCACCACACGGCCTCCAAATTCAGCCTACACTACTCGTATGGTTTTTTGCCTGCTAGAGCAAGCAAAATACCAAAACCCGGCTGGTATAAGCAGCCTCTGAACCGAACGTATGAAAAATTTGATTTATGTGGTATACTCTGGGATTCGGCTATTTAAAGAAAAAAATAGTTGTTGTCTTTTAAGGATTGGTTCTGATTTAGGAGCTGGAAATAGTTATTTTGGCAAAATGAAAAATAAAAGTTAAGTATATAGATGTCCCTTCACTATGCGGCTTCGCCGAAAAAAAAAATCAAATAACATTTGTGCACGCAAATAGAATAGTTGTTGGCAATTAAATTTGCCATTCCAAGTCAGTAAAATGTGCTATACCCAAGACATCGTCATCGCCATCGCCATTTCTGCTATCGTCTAGGGAGACCGGCAAAAAATCTCTATCGAAGTGTCGAAACGAAGAGAGGTGTGAAAAATAGCAACATTTAAAGGCAATTACAGTCAATAGCTGAACTAAGATTCATTTATTTTGTCGTTTTAGTGAATTGATGTCTATAATTCCGATTTATGTAGTTCACTTTTAGTTTGGTTTTATTTTTTTTTGTGTGCTCAATATTATTACGAAATTTATTGAAGTTGCATTTAATCGTAGAGTCAGTAGTTTTGATACAGATGGTTTGTGTTTATTGAACCAATTATTTCAAAACTTATGGGCGACTGGAATTAAAATGTTCATATATGGAATTACAGTAATTGCTAATTGATTTTATTTTAAAAAGAAACACAAAAATTGCTTTACATGTCGGAATAGTTATGTCAGTTTGATTGCAAATCTACATCAAATTGTTTAATAATTAAAATAAGAAAATGGAGGACAATATTAGTTTTTCGGCAAACCTTAAAGCAAGTAAAGAAGGGGTTATGATTTGGCCTCGAATGTGGGTTGTCAACGAACTGAATTAACAAAAAAACAATTTTCTTTTTAAATGCTCAATACTAGGAAATTGATAAGTTCTTACTCAAATAATGTCGAAATCCATGTTTTTTTTTGAATTTTTGACAATGTAGGAAGATGGTAAATGAATAGACTTTTCACTTACACTGCTTGGAAAATAAGAGACAAAATAAGGTGGACTTATGTCCCATATGACTATTTTCATTGCAAAGGAATATTGTACAGGGTGGCCCACAAATCGTGCTACAAAAATAAAACGTGATAACTTTTTTCCGTGTGAGTAACAGGCTTATTTTTTTTATTTATAGGCTACTATTTAGATTTATCAAAATGAATGCTTGGGATACTGAAAAAAAGGATTTGGATAGTGCAGCGATACCATTATTTGTAGTCCGTCATTTCCGTCTAAAGGGAATTTAGGCTGGAGTTTGGCGATACTCCCTTAAGTAGATGGACCATTATGAGGTTGGTGAACATGTTTGCCGAATCTGGAAGCATCGAATGAAGACCGTACCATCGAGATCCCAATGTTCGGGTTCAGGATACATTCGTGGCTGTTGCATCGGCAATACAGGTAAATCCAAGTGTTTCGTTTCGAAACTTATCGGGCCAAATTGGAGTTAGCAGACGGTCATTACAACGGATACTTTATGATGACTGAAGCTTGTTTCCATACAAAGTCCAAATTACAAGCAAGTTAAACCCTCAGGATTTGCCTGTTCGCCTGGAATTTTACCGAAAAATGATTGCAATGGCCGAAGAAGACAACACATTGATAAATTGTTTATTCATGTCTGATGAGGACCATTCTGACTTAAACGGCAATGTTAAACGAAACCCAGGAATTGGACTGAATTGAAGTAGTCCATTAAGTCAATAATTGAGGCGATCCCAATTTCAACCCCTCAGGCCGCAATGAATAATTTTCTGATCAGGTGCCGCATATACGTGGATGAGCGTGGAGGTCATTTGCGCACTATCATCTTTAAAAACCATTAGTTATTTAAAATAAAATTTAATTTTTAATCTAATAAAAAAAAATTAATGAAATACGTCGATTAAAATAAAATTTATTTAAATTTTTTATTGTAGCATGACTCGTGGGCCACCCTGGTCGGTTTTATTGGCAGCTTCATCATGCTATTCGTAGCTCTTTTACCCTTAATTATGACAGTTGTGGTTTATTTTTGCTTTTTGATATTATGAATTTATGTCTCATATCGTACAAAATCAAATGCACGATTAGATCACACGAACGTGCTCTTGTATCTAACAACTTTAATGTAGCTAACCATTGAGGTTTAGTTAGTTAGGTGTTGTTATCCTATGCAGGTTTAAAGCCTATGTAGGTAAGATTAACTTGATTCTTAATATAATGAATTGTGGAATAGATGATTCAAGGAATAGTTAAATAGGTAACTTCCTACAAATGTATATTTAAATCTAAATTATGGATTTTAATTATGTAAGTTTGGAGAGTAAAATATATCTAGATATATAGACATATTGATGGAACCTAAGTATGTAAACATGTACATATAATAACGAAAATTAAGAATGTTGGTGGGGTGGTAGCTATATGCATATAACTTTATAATTTAGGTACAATATGCATAAATAAGATTCATGTGATTTTTCAAGACACAAATTATGTACGAGTATATGTATACATATGTATAGAGCCTACATTATATTTAGTATTCAGTGGCGTTCGCAAAAATTGGTAAAAAGGGAATAATAATAAGGTAGAAATAAATTGATAATACACATAATTAAATGTTTTTATATTGCTTAGTCGTTATAGTTTCAGGGAAATTAAAAATGCCATTTGAATTCATTGATAAATAAGAATATATAAAAAAAATCAAAAATCGTTGGAGCAATTTTTAATAAATTATTTTTGTATGTATACAAATTTGAAGACATTTTTAGAAAAAAAATTTGAAACGCCATTTTGAAGATATTATTAATATGCATATAAAATTCAAATTTCCAAAAAATTCTGTGACTGGTTTTTTTCAATTTTTCAAAAAAAAAATATATTTATTTTTTTAAAAATCGAAAAACTTTTTTTTCGTATGCAGTTTTATTAACAATTTTAGGGAGCATTTGTATAAAAAAATTATTTTAATTGGTTCATCCAATATTGAGAAAGTCCAAAATATGAAAAGTGGTTCCATGGGAAGTACCGTTAATAAGTACGCGAAAAAAAATATTTTTACACATGAAAGTGAACTGTACTAATTTAAGAACACACACATTTTTTTATAAAAAATGTTGGAACCGTTTTCGAGAAATAATTTTTTTCTTTAACGGTTTCTTAACATTTGTATGGGAGGTACCGTTGTGTTTTATTTTAGAAAAATAGTTTTTTTTTAAATATTTAAGATAATGTCAAAAAATCGCCAAATACGAAGATTCGAACAAATCTATTAAGTCGTTTTCGAAATTTTAAGTTTTCAAAAAAAATTAATTTCCAAAAAAAAAAAAAATTATTTTAATTTTGGTACACAGTAGGGTTTAAATTATCCAGAAGCTTCTGCGTTAAAAATTTCAAAAAAAATCAAATATACCGTTTCCGAGAAAATCGAAAACCAAAAAAACGTCTCTACTAGAGGTACCAAAAATAACAATTTTTTCACAAGAAGAAAGGTACCCTTTCCTTTCGTTAATGAACTGATTTTTTTTTTTACGAAAATCGTTGGAGCCGTTTTTGAGAAAAATAAGATATTTGTTTTTGGCAAAAAAAAATATATGGGAGCTACTGTTATTTGTCGTCTTAAAAATAATGCAAAAAACGTGTGGACATATTACGGAATTGGGGGACCCACTTTTTTGGTGTTCTCTATGATCGTAATGTCATGTTTGACTGTTAGAATTTTTTTTTTTTTACGAATACAAGACTTGCCTTATAGTACCTATAATCGCAAGTAAAAATTATGGACTTATGTTCCATTTGCTGGATTTGTATAACTATGTCACTCAGTCACATAAATATAGGAATCTACATAGGAAGAATGGGCATCAATATGACTTATGAAGAGTCGAATGAGATTTCAGCTCAATTCTTTTTTGAATGCCTAACTTATTCAGTATTACTAAAGTAGCCTTCAAAGAATACTTTTCAGCGAACTGAGTGAAATCACGACTTTGTGCTGTGAAACACAATTTATACGGTTTGAATGGGATTTTTACCAGCTTATTCATTGTTTCGTACTATTATTGAAAGCAACTTGTCGGTGGCTATATATCAATGACAACCAATTTCTTTTTTTTTTCTTTTTTTACAGAAATTAACAATAAGAAAGTGGACAATATATGTTCCAGAGCATGATTGGCTCACAAAAATGCAACAGGAATTAGCCACAGTGATTCAACCATAATTTTACTCTATGTATACTTGAGAATTCTATGTTCCATTCAGCCATCACCTAGATCATAGAGATAACTCTTCAAAAAATTCTTGATGTATAGGTAATTTAATACTTAGCAACTCGTGAGGGTTAAATTTAATAATTCTCAGTTCACCGAAAAGAAATTAATTCGACCAAAATTGTTTCTTGAATTTAGGTGAATACAAACTCAATCATTACAATCGTGAATTCAATGAATTCAAATAAATCGGATTTTATTGTTTTAACATTATTGCGTTCATTGCAATGCATTGTGCTGAATTGAATTTGTGTTTTATCTTATCATATTGCACTACAATGTCTACCACCAATGCTAAAACATGTTCACCAGCATTTCTGGTAAATAACCAATGAAATGCAGATATTCTTTATTGGTTATGGAATCGATCGACCTAAAATTTTACTTTAATTTTAAATTCAAATCGATTGAATTCTAAGTTTTCTCTGCCAAAATTTAAAGCAAAGATACCAATGACTCTGGCGGTGTTAATCATATAAAAATATTTTACCTTCCCACGAAAATTTTCATACAAAAAATAATATCCAAAATTCCAACTTTTCTAATTTTTCAAAAGAATTTCTTTCATGCAAACTTTTTTCGAACACAACACAAGAATCAACCAAATAGGTCGCATTGTTCTTAAATCACGTTGTTTCAAATGTAGATTAGACTGAATTGAATTTGAGTTTGAGTTGTGATAGTATTGGCAGTTGGATTCACGGTCACGCATCAGTTTATGTTTGGATATTTTGTCCAAGGGCTGAGCAGATTATACTGTTCCTGAGCAATGTAACAGTTCCATGGAATTTACTAAGCAAAACTTCTTGTATTCTATTTGACACATTTCTAAAAGTGAAGGTTTATGATGATATGTTGATGCTCTTTAAATTAACCACAAAAAAGTGCACGGCCGTGTGTTTTCCAAAGAAGACACTATCAAGTCGTCAAATCTCAAATTACCTTTTAGATTCACTCTTATATTTTTTTCTTTTGGTTTGAAAAAGACATGCGATAATAATATTTTTTATATCTGCACTCGCACAAATGAAAAAAAATTTAAAATAATTAAAAACGAACCTACATACAGGTTCTACTTATATGTACTATACGTATGTTTTCATCACCGATACAAGATTTACGATTTTTGTCTATGGTATTAATTATCCAAAAGTATACACCTACATCTTGCTCGATGTACAAAATTCATTCAAAACGTGATTCTCGAAATGCTCAAATGCCAAATAAAATGAACTCCAACAAAAAATAATCACACGCGTTTGATTTGGGAAAAAATATATTGTATCTTTAAGATACATTTTTAATATAGCTGTATCTCTGTGTATACAGTGGAAATAAATATGTGCTTAGTTCGATTATATATTGAGTGGGTATGGTTGCAACTTTGAGCAACTATTAAACTGATGATAGGTTTTGTGTAGTGATATTCCCTCCTGCCTGGCCTGCATCACACAATTATGGCTCACCACAATAATATTAAGAAATGAAAAAAAAAGCGATTATTGAGGATAAAATCAGACTGACCCCACAATTGTTACTCAATATTCATGGAATTTTTTTTCGTATTTTGTTGGATTGTTCATTGAATCCAAGAAACTTTTATTCAAGTCCATACAGGGTGTAATTTTTTGGTAAATTAATTGGTATTTAGGAAAATGTAAATGGGTGGAAAAACAACTAATTGAAATAATTTCGTAATAAATAGTGATTTTATTGACATTTCGGAAATAAATTAAGAAGCTTTAATTCCCACAACACTACGCATACTTAGATTCAAACAAGTATTCTTAAATTTCCATGATGACGTTTTATCCAGATTTAAGTCAGATTTACCATTTTGTGTTCAATTAATCAATTTTTCCCTAAATTATTTTTTATACAGTTTTAATAATTATTTCAAAATGTTACTTCAACAAATATGCAGTTCATTATATATTGTCGTATTTTTAAGCGATGTTGTTTGGATTATTCAATTTGAACACCTTTTTGAAATGAAAATAGGGTGATGATATTCTAGAGGCTTAATGGTTTGTCATTAAGCTGTACATATTCGTAATATGTATATGGAACATTTTTTAGATTTGCAGACTGATAGTATGACTGACATTGTGATTGATAGTGTGACTAACAGTCTGACTGACAGTCTGCTGATGGTTGAGAGTGGTTCAATTATATGGATCAGGGCAACACTATTAGAAGTATACCGGAACTAACCCAAGCCATCGAATTACTTGGATTCCAATTTCGCTAATTAATTTGGCTCATTTTTATGCTTCCCTTAAAAACCGGATCTGTGAAGTTCTATTCCAGAATAGTATCTCAACACACTTTTAAAATATTTTTTTTAAAATAAAACAATCCAATTACCTTAAATTAAAGTAATGCTCGTAATAAAAATAATCAGAATTCTCTAAAATGCTTTTTAGTTAAAAAACAATTAGGACCGCTAATTTTTCCGTCATGTGCTTAACAATATTTTGATAATACTTAAAGCTTTAGCATTAAATTTTCCTTCTGTTAAAATTACAAAAATTATCTTTGTCTAAAAAAAAAATAGGTCTCTAGCCAGTTACATTCCTGTGCTTTAAAATTTTAACTATAATTTTCACTCATCTCGGAAAGCAACCTGAGTGCACTGCTAATCCTACTATATTCCACCGCAACGATTATTTGATTGATTCAGAAAAAGAGACCTAACATTTGACTTGAGCGCTTTCACAAACTACATGGATTAGGCCATCTCAAATACATAATTATTTGGTTTTAATAGCTGGAAGAAGAGTATCTGGAATCGGAGGCGCATCTTCACAGGATAGAGTATTTCAGGTGAAAACTTACAAACACATCCACCTGAAAATAATAATTTCTCTTTGAGAAGGTCGAACAAAACTTTAAGAATGCAAAATTTGATGTTTTTTTGGAATCAAGAGTAAATTCGAACGTATGTGTGTGTTTCATCGAAACACTGATTTTTTCAATAAACTAATTTTAAGCTTTACTTTAAAACACATTTTGGTTGTGAATATTTTAATAAAAATTTAAACATCAAGTTTGAACACTAAAGTTATTTCAGATTAAACAATTCCAAGAATCTAAGATGATGGCTAAAATTGATGATAATTATAGAATAGATATATTCTGCGCAGAAAATTCTTCTTTTGCACTATTGACCAACTTGTAAATAAAAGGCATTTCTGGGTTGTACTTCCCAATTATATATTTGAAAAAATATTAAGACATAAGAATTCAACTTGCCTATATTTCATGCAAAAGGCACCGCAGCCGGCAGATGCTACTGTGGGAAATTCATTAAACTAACATTTTAAGGAAGACAACCTTTATTCTATTAAATTCTACCAGAATCACACATCCATTCATCTAAAAAAAAACTACGAGGACCATAAGAATTTCAATTTAATTGTTCCATGATATGCTCCTGTAATAAAGTTAGAGAAGAAAAAATCTTCCAACACCGGCAGCTTATTTTTCTCCCTTTTTTATGTATCTTCTAAACCTAAACTCAAATCATTTAATTTAAAGAGTATATGCCATACCACAAGCTCGCCCATGTGTGCGGCTAAGCCATTTTAATTGCTCAACAGATATGGTTAAATTCCAATGGTATTCACTCAGAGAAGAAATTAAAAATGAAAAAAAAAAGTTATAATAAAACCTCTTTGGATTACAAGAAATTCAACAAGTTTTCAGCTGTTGAATGGACTCTACACCAAGATAAATACATCGATAAGCCAAGACCGCCTCGCTCTGTTTATAAAAAGTAAATAAATTTCAAACGTACTCATAACAGTTTGTGAATAGTCCCAAGTCGCCTGACGTAAACCGGCCATGTTGGTGATTATTACCATTATTATTATTAATATTATTATTATTTTTATTATTGCTACTGCAAAGTCATAACCATCGGATGTTTATTTATGCTTGCGTATGCATCATACCAATGTAGCAATGCGTATATTGAACGGCTGCTAGAATTGAATTGAATGTAAATGGAATCCTGACATAATTACCCGATAAGTTATCCTTTGGGATGCTTAGAAATTGGTTTTATTGCACTGTGAAAGAGGTTTAAGCTTGCTGCTGATAAATATGTATATGTGAAATTTCTGTCTGATCATATGCAGCAGTTTTATTGGAGGGGATTTAACTGGCTATGCAAATTTATTTGTCACACATGTACACGAAAGTACAATCGTCTCGCATTTTTGAAGAGGTTTTCAATCGTATAATTTATGTTTTTACGGAAATAATATATATAGTCGCGCTTGAGTGTTGTATGTTGAATTTCTCTTGCTTACAGCGCAAAGATGAGCTTGTTATTTTTGCGAAATAAAAATAAATCGAAATCTTCAGAGTCATTAAAAATGCACTTACAATTGACATTGCAGGTCAATTAGTATAATATCCTTGGGAATGTACAAACACTTGACCTTGAACTAACATTGAAGTTCATAATAGGTACCACAATCCTCATTGAAAGTTCCAACAAACAATCAATCTAATTTCTTATAACGGGTAATTTTTTTGCTACTTGGTTTTTGACGTTTATATTTTTGACAGATCACACATGACAAATTCCACGAACATTCGACATTTCGATTCAGTATTGTTTGCCATTTCATCATGAATAGACTTACGCCTGAACAACGTTTGCAAATTATTGAAATTCATTATCAAAATTCGTGCTCCGTGAAAAATGTGTTTCGCAAGCTACGTCCGTTTCAGCGACGAGGCTCATTTTTGGCTAAATGGATAAATGAATAAGCAGAATTGCCGTATTTGGAGTGAAGAGCAGCCAGAGGCAATTCAGCAGCTACCAATGCATCCCGAAAAATGCACTGTTTGGTGCGGTTTATGGGTAGGCGGCATCATTGGGCCGTACTTCTTCAAGGACGATGAAGGCCGCAGGGTTACGGTCAATGGAGAAAGGTACCGTTCGATGATAACAGATTTTTTTTGCCGAAAATGCAAGAATTGAACTCGGTCGACATGCGGTTCCAACAGGACGGTGCCACATGCCACACTGCACGCGAAACCATGCATCAATTGAGAGGCGAATTTGGTGAGCAGTTGATCTCACATTTTGGCGCAGTCAATTGGCCACCAAGATCATGTGATTTGACCCCATTAGACTATTTTTTGTGGGGCTGTGTTAAGTCTATTGTCTATGCGGACAAGCCAAACACGATTGCTGCCTTGGAAGCCAACATTGAACGCGTCATTGGTGAGATTCCGGCCGAAATGTGTGAAAAAGTTTGCCAAAATTGGACCTTCAGAATGGAGCACCTGAAGCGTAGCCGCGGGCAACATTTAAGTGAAATTATTTTTAAAAAGAAAATGGCAGAAATTTATTTATCGATCAAAATAAACATTTCATTCACTTTTTACAAGTTTCTGTGTTTTTTTGAATTTTCAAAAACCAAGCTCTTAAAAAATCACCGTTTATAATTGTAGCTAAAAGTTGATTAAGGTAATCTGGCGATAACTCCTTGACACTAAAATATTGAAGCGTTAGGCTTGTAACGGTATCTTAATTTAGTATAAGCCTTATGCATTTCATAATAATTATTTAGTTTTTCAAACAAATCCTCAAACTGAATTTTAAAGACTTTTTTCTTCAAAATAAAGTTCCCTGGTCAAGTCTATTGTTTCATAGAAAATAATTCAAATATTCTCATTCTTCCACAAGTTCTTAACTCTTTTCAGATATTTCCTTAAAATGTTTAACACATTTTGCCTTTTATGCCAATTCCATAAGTTCATTACACTGCGGCTACAAAATAGGTACATATTCACATATATATATATATGAGTATATACAAATTGAACCAAAGCCAACAACGAGAAAAGACAGAGCGAAATCTTGCTATAAATATATATATGTATATACCTTAATGCTCGTTTAGAAGATGCAGCATTTTGTTTTTGGCGTTGATTCAATTAGCAAATATCTCTTCATGAAAATATATTCACAAAGATGTGTGATAATATTAACTCAGAATCTACACACCAATGCTGAGCTGATGCAGCATCCTCAGTGGCAGAGGGCCCAAAACATCAGCAGGAGCAACAAACAGTACACCGTCTTCGATCGTCGAGATGGTTGGTCGTTGCCGTCGCATCGTCGTGATGATGTGGTGTTTTTTTTTTCTAGTCAGCGGGTTGCCGTATATATGCAAAATAGTCTCCAAAGATTGTCGTATTTTTCTATTTTTCTATTTATCTACTTTTTTTTGGTTGGTGAGTTAAGTTTTTTTTTTATTGCCAAAGCTAAAATAACATAGACAGCACTTAACAACGAAAAATTTTCCTTATGAATAAATAAAAAAAATAAAACGCAGAGCAGAAAAAAAAAACATACTCGTAGAAAATAGCACAAATAAATGAAAAACAAAATGCGAATATTTTGCACATCTCTTGGTTTGGTTTTCTTCAACTCACCGTCCCACCTCATCTGTTTTTTGTCTTATGTCTCAAGCTTTTGTTTAGATTCATAAGAACTTCTTAAATAGTGAGCACACATCTTGGTGTGTTTGTTGCTGTTGCATGTGCATAAAGGCAATGTCACGACAATGCAAATTTTCCTTCTTCATTCCATCAATATAGATACATGCATGTACATATGCCACAACAAAGTCGCATGCATACAACAAAATTGAACTCTGCAGCATGCTTGGTGATATTCCATTAAATCTATTTTCCATCGGAATGGTAAGTAGTACAAAAGAAAAAAAAATTGCTGGTGGTAAAATGCTCACTTTTCTCAATTGTCCCTTACTTGGCTGGCAGATACACAGTACTTGGCGATTATATAATTCCAATTTTGGTTCGAAGGATGCAAATGCTCTGTGCACAAAATTACCCCAAGCTTCCTTTTTGGTGTTAAAATCGAATCCTGAATAATGTTCAAACATGAGTCTTCTCTATCTGGCGGATTCAGAGAGAGAGGTTGTCCTTTAGCATATACGATGAACAATGAATGACCACAAAAGACTACTTACGACACCGAACATAAAATACTTAGCCATAAGGGTTATTAGTTAGTTAAATATACCACAGACAAGAACCTTTAGGATAAAATTCTAAGTATCTGCATACTTTTGTCCCTTCTAGCCACTTTTCGTCGTTCGATTGAAGCACCGCGCCAGCCGTCGCCACGACTGTGAGCTCTTTTGTATATTCTACCGCCTCCCTTCCGATTCCCCCTTCTCAAATGAAAAACATTCAAACAAACAAACAAATATTACTGCATTTGTTTTTTGTATATATTACCAAAAATGGTAAGACATTTTAAAAGTGAGAAAAACAATTGCATCGAAGAAGATGAAGGCAGTTTCCATTTTATTTTCAATTCTATATTTTTTTCCTTCCTCAGATAAAACTTTTTTTTTTTTGACTCGATACTCGATTTAAAAAAAAGAAAGGAAAGGGAAAATCGAAATAACAATCCATTGATATCTTTATTATGTGCTCGGCAGTAGGGAACTTAGAGTCCAATAGACCAAAACATATCGAGCACGTATTGATAGTTTGGTAAAAATTTTATTATTGGATAACTTCGAAGCAAAATAATGAAGTGATTTCTTCGCGGCTATTGTTTTAGCTGCATGTATGGCTATTAAGTATTTTCTTAAGTGGTTTCTTAGTTAATAACAGCAATAATACAACAGCACCACCAGCAGCAGCAAAAGCATGTCCACCAGCAATATGCAGGAAATAATTTTCCAATTGCTACGAAGGACTGTATAGTTATTTGGTAATATAGTAACTTTCGATTGTGCATTCTCGCTTATGCCGCAGGAGTTTGTGGTTTTATGCTATAATAATAACTTAACGAAATTATACTGTGAAATAAAAATTAGGAAATTATATAATTAAGGTTTCGTGAATTCGTAAAATTACTTTAAATGAGTTTTGTAACGTAATACTCAAGAGGAATGAATTTTTTCATATATATCTCTATAATTGTTCATGCGATTCATAGTCAGAACTAACCTAAGCTTATTGAGAAGTAAAATAATTAACCCGATTTTTGTAAAAGTGATGTTTCAATTGTACATCTGACTCACGAAAGAGCTTGAAAGCAGTGTTTTTCGAGTATATGTACAATGTACATATAGTGATTATAGATTCTAAGACACAAGCGTCTTATAAAAATATTTGCCCTTAGCCAAACTTACTATAATATTCGGCTAGCAGTTTTGTTTCAAAAAGGCTTTCTTAAATAAGACTTATCGAATTTCTAGTTTCTTTCGTTTTTAGTTCAATACAAACTGTAGTAAAGACTATGGTGGATTCTGTTAAATAGACCATTCGTACATGAACATTTTATAGAGGAAAAATACTTTGCTCTTGTCACTCCTAATATTTGATATATTGATAAACTGATTACAGTTTTATATTTAATAGGAGTGATAAGAGCAAAGTGTTTTTCCTCTATAAAATGTTCATGTACGAAAGTTATATTTAACACTCCTCCTCATTCGTCTGAAGTCCACACATCGCTCTTAGTTTTTGAATTCGTATTGCAGACAGTGGTTTGGTTAACATATCTGTTATCATGTCGCTTGTTGGGCAATACTGACGCTTCACAAAATACTTATCCACATAGTCCTTGACAAAGAAAAATTTAGTATCGATGTGTTTTGATCAATTGCTAAGTTTCTCTTGACATATAAGCTTTAGACAAGCTGTTGATAGGGAAACACAAGTTTGTTTTCTGCAGGACCAACTTACAGCACCTCCGTTGAAAAAAAACACATATCCTGAGTTTGAAATTCGGCTACTTCTATCTACTGCCCAGTTTGCGTCCGCATATCCAATTAATTCCTTATCTGTTTCGGTGTTCTGGCTGAGATGTAATTGTAAATTTGATGTTCCTTTCAGGTACTTAAGAACTCGCTTAAGTTCAATCCAATCGGCTTGATTTGGTGATACTGTGTTTGTTGCTAAAATTGATACGCTTGCTGCTATTTCTGGTCTTGTGTTTACTGCTATATATAATAAGCTTCCGATTAATCTTTGGTATTCTTTGTCATTAAGTAATGGTTCTGCTGTATTGGTTGACTTTTGGTTCACTATACGGAGCTTCTTAAGTCTATAAAAACATATAACCAATATAAAACCAATAGATTCATACTCAGCAAACATAAATAGTGATTTACTGCTTTCATACCGTACATCGCGCCGCTTTAAGAGGATTATATGGTTAGACATTATCCGATCATGGAACCACACTTTTTCGAAGCTATCATATTCCATAGACAACTACTCCGATTCCTCAATCACAGAAGATATGCCGACCAGTTCTTACCAAACATCATCTTCCGAAAGCACGCCAATAATGCCAAAGGTAGTGAGAAAATGCATCCTGTTCGTATTTGCCCACACATCTTTGGCAACAGCTGTTATGCCGGAAGACTAACTTTGTTATCGATTGTTAATAGCAACTTTACTAGTTATATCCTATCTTTTTCTGCACATAAGTTCATTCCTTCATAATTTGTCAAATGTAGGCCATATCTTCCTGACACAATTAGTTAATTTTTCCACCAACGCACCGACTCTGACAGATATTGAAGAATATACTGCACTTCACAGATTCCAGCGGAATGCACAATGTTTCCGCAAGGGGCTTTGAATGGCTAATTCTTGTACATTTCCATTATTTCCATTGCGCCCTGGGAACCAGAGAACAGTGACCTGCAGGTTCGAATTAACGTCGACGAGGTCGTATCGATATTGGTGGACTAGATTTGATGACCTGACTGTCAATGAGTGAAGTGGTTTTGATTTGATTCTACATGCGTTTTTACTCCTGAAACACCCTCATAAAATTAGAAACGGTAAGAGTTTCGAAATAAACACCATCCTTGGGCCATCAGTAAAAATCGTTATGCAAAAAACACCTTGTCATATCACTATTTACACATTACTTAACCCAAATACTTGCAATAGCCTATTTAAGTAGAATGCATTTTGATATAATAGTGAATTAGGTTAAAATTATATTAAATTTCAGATCAAACAAAGGAGCTGAGTTCCGAACTTGTTTTTGTAAAATATGACAACTTAAAAAAAAATAATTTTTCTTCAACTGTTGAACAGAAGATACACAAAACCGAATCAAAGCTTAAATGCTACAAGCTTGACAAAATCATAATCAAAAGTGTTGAGCTGCGAACCTTTTTTTTTAAATTTACTTAAAACTAATTTATTACTTAATTTTAATCTCAAAATCTAAGACCCATATTCTAGGCAAAGTGAAATATTTAACGATGAACATGATTTAAGATATTCATCTTACTAATTTTGATGTCTGCTCCAGTATCCATGATCATGCTCATGGATAAAAAAAATTAAAATATAACAAAAAAAAAATGTTTTCAAAATGGCCTTCAACGAACCATATCAAGTTTCAACCAATAATGGTCACCATCGCCGTCGATTGGACAATGTCAACAAAATTAAAAGAGAACAAACAAAAAATTATAACAAAAACCTGTGATCACAAAGGCACTAACAAGAGCAACAACAACAAAAAAAAAAGAATTTTTAAAGAAAACTGAACCACAAACTGACAGCAACATTGGCTAAAACCAAAAAGAAGAAGAAGAAATAAAAAAATGTCCTCAACAAAAACTGTTGTTTTTTTATCTGTCGTTTTTTATAAGGATCTTACCTTAAAGAAATACAATCACATACACACACATCCATATCCATATTAAAGCAGAGGAAAAACAAAGCGACTATAAGAAAGCAGAAAAAATGTATGTCTTCAAATAAATTGATGTCGAAATCTAAACAGAACAAAGTATATCTTTGTGGAAATATACGTCGCGTTGTCATCGTCTGACTTGGCCCTGGCTCTGGATCTGGATCTGTGTTGTTGAGAAAACTTAGGGACATTTTTTATACCCACTGCTCCACAAAAGTAGCCTGCGCTTACTGTTAATGTTTTTTCCTTGTTTTTTTTTTTTTGTTTGTTCTTTCAATTCTATGAACTGGCATTCAGCTGTAAGCCTTTTTTTTTATTTTTGTCATTCTCCTTTTGCTTCTGCTTTGCATTTCCGAAAAATGTCAACTGGTGATTTTTGATTGAGATTGACCGCTGAGTCGCCGCCGCGCCGCCGGATCGTACCGCAGCTCGCACTGGTATACTGCTGTCTCGGGAATAGCTTTGTGGAGGGCTTTTCAGATAAATTCCCCGTCGGGATACTTTTAACTTTGTCCGCGCTTGTGGTTTCTCCCCAAACTGACACTGCGACTCTTTTTTGATATGCAAAATGATTTCAATTGACTTATGAGGACAGAAATTGTCTCAGGGAGACAAAATGTCAACCAATCGGCAAAATGCATTGAACAAAACCAAATAAAAAAGGATATACCCCAAAAAATTCATAGATATCTTGTAGCTATATGTACAACAGCATTTGCATGAGACTATGAGTTATGCGGGTATGTGATGCTAAAGGCCAAGTGCATCTGATTACATATACATTTTTTCACCGATGCAACTAAATCGATAAGGGTTTTAAATTAACAAGATATGTCAACTGGGTATTTTGAAATGTTTTTTTGCTCATTTTTTTCTGAAAAATTGTCTGATGTCGTCACATCTTGTTTTTTGTTTGTATTTTTCTGAGAGATATCAGAATATATTGACATTACAAAAGACTTTTGAAGATATTCAAACTGATTTTAATCGTAGTTTGTTTTCTCCAGCAAGAGATACGCCATTTGAAAAAAAATTAAAAAACAAAAACAGCAGAAAAAGACAAGTTAAGAAATACAGAACCACAAGCCAGCGAATTGATATTGAGGCGATATTTTTCCTTGTTCTTGTTGTTATTTGTCTTTTTTTATATCCTTCAAGAAAAGATGTTGCCCAATTCTTCAAAGGTGGTGGTGCTGACTGAATAGCCCCCCTTTCTGGCCTTTTCTGGTTATATTTATTCAATTTTTTTTAATATTTTTTGTGTGTTGCTTCTAGTTTGCTCTGAATATCAGTGGTCTTTGGCTGATGATGGCTTAAAAGAGGGAACCTACATTTGGATTTGGTTTTTTTTGTTGTTGCTGTTTTTGTTTGAGATCTGTCAGCAGGTGAATTTATGTTGGGTACTTGACCAGACTGTAAATCATTTGATTCGAATGCAATTTTTTGCTTCTTGTTTGTATAATTTCGTTTTAAAGGGGAAGGTATATTTGTATGTGTAGGTTTCTTCTCAATCAAAGAAGCATAAAATAAAATGCAAATTTCATATTTCTAAGGATCTAAACTGTACCAATGGCAATATATGTAAATACTTACATTGAAAAAGAAATAACAAATATTTCAAAAGCTTATATGACATTGAATAAATTCGCCCTTCAAAAATAAAACTTTCCGCCTCTTGTGGCTAAATAAATACTCAATTCAACACTTTTTTTAATTAATGCCTTCAAGAAATTAAAAAAAGAAAAAAAAATAATAAACTTGTATCCGCTTGCATATTAAGCTTTAAATGGAAGGAACACGAAAAATGCATTGTCATTAAATTAAATCTTATTTTGAGAACAAATGCCCGCCACTGGTATTTCTTGTTTTGGATTTTAATTTAGTTTTATTTTTCGAAATCCTAATTAAATTCAGAAGCAAAGAAAAAACCATAAGGTTTTTGTTTTGCATATTGTTAAGCTTACTGGTCTTTAGCGGCAGCGGCAATAAATACAAGAATTTACGTCAATAATTGATGGTAATTTTTTTTATTGACTGCTAAATGAATGTTATTGCTGCTTAAGTGATTTCGAGCAATTGCGAATTTTTTTTTGACAAAAGGACAACATGCGGAATATAATGTAAATTCTGTTTTGTTAAGCCTTTTCGTTTTAAAAGTACCCCCTATTTTTTTTTTATTAATAATAAATAATTGTACTTTTTTCTGAAACATTTTGAATGACTCACAGCGATGATCTGATATAAGACATAATAAAAAATAAGCGATTTTTTAACATCAACTACACCTATTCGTGATAATCCGTCATGACATCACCATTGTTCTCAACAGTCACCTTGACATTGTTTGCAATTTTTTTGGATGCCGAGAATGCATTCGAAATAGCTGTATCCACAAACAATATCTGTTAAAATTATTCTCGTCACTAATACAAATTCTTTAATTAATCTTTCTTCCAGGATTCCCTCAAGGCTACCTCCTTCCAGCGTTTACTTCCGTTCATGATAAGAATATCAGGACTAAGCCAACAGACGAAGATGCTGATTCACAAATAACTCCTGTGGCCAGTAATCACTTAATAATTCTCAGTCGGGTTCTCAATCTAATAGACAGCCATAAGGGAACTTCAAAAAGTATTCGAAAGAAATGTTCTTAGAATTTGTACCGGAATGCATTTTGACCGTCAGCGACAAAAGCACCACGGCTGACCAAATAAATAGTGATTTCAACAAAAAAGGCCAGTATGGAAAATTATCGATCACCCGAATCCACCTAATGAGATGGAAGGTCACCGAACCGCAACTGATGTTCCTCAGTTAGATGAAAACTCCAGATGATAGAATAATCATGGGAAATGAAGATTCCATCGCATTTCACGCTGGCACTGTGTCAGCCTATCACAGTGGCTAAATGGCTATCACGACCACCTAACGTCAATTTTAGTTTGACATTTGTGGAATAATCGTCTTTGATGGTGAGGTTGAATTTTTTGTTCAGATTTCCTGGTAATCCCACACCAAATAGAGAACCCTACGAGTTTAACCGCTGCATGTCTAAGTCAATACGCCATCACCAGATATTGACGTGCCACGGTATTAGGCATTAATCAGAGGTAGATAGTTCACGCGTGTAACGTACGCTTAGGTCGTCCTGAATATTGACCGAAAGGCAGACATCTTTTCAGCTTCAGCGTCGAGTTCCATGTTTCTCTCTGTATTCGAATAAGCTTAATTATCGCTTTTGGGATATCGAATATCCACGAATAGTTCCGGATTAACCACAACACTTAAAGTTATTGAATGATGTAATATTAACTTAAGCAAATTACTGTTGTGTATACTGTAACTGCGAGCGCTACAGACGCATGCTCAGCGACTTTCTTCTTCTTCAATAGAATTAATTGGGACTGCAGAGCATCATATGGTTCTGGCAAAAATGAGATGACATATCGCCAGATTTTCTGGCAAGAGAGATGAAATATGTCACAAATTTGGGCTCGAAAGGCCATCGATGTTTGCAACTGGAACTTTGCAAATATTATTTTCTCGACTAAATAAAAAAAAAGCCAAAATTTTCATTAAAAAAAAAAAACAACATGTGACAAATTTGCGTGCCACCTTGTAGTGTACATAACCGGTATTTTTTATGTGGTTTTCAATTTGGCAATACTTTTTCGGAGTTGGTCTTTTTGACAACTGTTACTTGATTTATGCTCAGTTTGTTTTTCCATTTCAAGAATTGAAGCCAGACGACCACCAAGACAAAAAACCAGATGGCCGCCAATTCTGATTTTCAAAGAAAATTTTGTCTAGCGATGAAGCTCACTTTTGAGTACTCACCTATGGGTACGCTAATAATCAAAATTGTCATATTTGAAGCGATCATGATCCACAACCCATTGTTGAGACGCCGGCCGTTACATCCTCAAAAAGTCACTGTTTGGTGTGCACTATGGGCATATGGAATCATTGGTCAATATTTCTTCAAAAATGAAGCCGGTCATAATGTGACATTCAATGGGCATGCCTGAATAATTGCAGGATATTGATGCGGACGACCTTTGGTTCCAACAAGACGGCGCTACATGCCATACAGCCAACGAAATAATCAATTTATTGAAAAAAAAACTTTTGGTGAGCGCATTATCTCCCGTCGCGTCGTGGGCCTGTGGCGTGGCCTCCGAGATCGCGCGATTTAACACCGCTGGACTATTTTTTGTGGAGCTATGTGAAGTCGCTCGATAATCCCGAGACGATATTTACGCCTTGGAAGAGAATATTCGGCGCGTTATTGCTGATATACGTTGCCATTTGCTACAAAAAGTGGTCGAACATTGGGCTGCTCCGCTGGATTTATTCGAGCCAGTCGCGTAGGCCACATTCCCGAAATCATTTTTAAAACATAATGGAAAACACTTATCTTTATAGTAAAGCTAAATTCTTGGCCATAACATTAAGTTATGTATATGCATTTTCTATCTTCTTGAAAACCACATACCTAAAAAAAACACCCGTTACTTTTGCCGATAGATATTATTCTTAAAGTAAACTAGTACTATACCAAATATTTATTAGAAACCATTGTCCATCGCCAAAAACAAATACTGTGGTTTTAGCGAAAAATTCAAAAAGCTTAGGTTGAACTGGCAGTCAGTTGCAGCTGACACACTTAGACCAGAGTTGGTCCCTTGTGATACACGAATCCAGAGATAATCTCCCTATTCTTTGTACCAGTTGGAGCTCCTATGATATATATTTCGACCAAAATAAGTAAATAAATAAATAAATAAAATACACGACTGTATTGCAGGTACTGGCTCCTATGTCAGGTCACATTATATCCTAAAGATTCTTAATGGAAACGGCTAAATAATGTATTTTTAAAGTCGTTTTTCACTTAATTTTTTATATATAAAAATTCAATTTTTTTTTTCTAAAAAAAATTGGTATGAACCTTTTAAATATTAAATAATATAAACTTAAAAACAAAATTTGAGCAAAATCGTGCATCCGTTTTCGAAATAGTGAATTTTCAAAAAAAAAAAAACAAATATTTTTTTTCACAAATCCAAGAAAAATATTTTTCGGAAATTTTGAAATGCAGTGTTATTAAGAATTCGAAGGAGATCCCATATTAAAATTTCGATAGAAATCCATTGAGCCGTTTATGAGAAAGTCGAAAATCAATAAAATGGTTGTATGCCAAGTACCGTTAAAATTTATTATTTTACATTTTTTTTTCGTCAAAATGTAGACCATACGCAGGGTAGTACATACACGAATTTTTATCAAAATCGTTAGAAACGTTTTCGAGATAATTGAGATAGTAGAACAATTTGTATGGCAAGTACCGTTATTTTTGGGGCTTAAACAACGATTCAAAAATCTATTTTGAACAATCACCTAAAACGCCTAAGCACCAAGCTTGAACAAAATTGGTTCGGCCGCTTAAGATGTAAATCGTTCTACAGACAAACAGACAGACGGAATTGCCGGACCCAGTTTTATGGTGATCTCTATCATCGTAATGTCAATTTTGATTAAAATCTCGAGATCGATTTTTTTTTCAAATGAAAGACTTGCCCTATAGTACCTATATCGCAAGTAAAAATGAAGTGTAGGAGACTGTAGATGTCTATTTTGTAAATATGGGTGAGATTATCGAAGAAATAGTGTCCCAGATGGGACCATCGACTAGAATTTTAAGATCATTTTAAGCACCAAGCGCAAAATTTAGGGATGCAACTGTAGGACAAAATTTTCGATTTTAGCAATGCATCGCTGATGCCAAGCTGCGATGGTATGTACTAAATTAATGACTAAAACCAATGTGTCCCAGATTGAATAGGATGGATGTTTGCTGGTTTCCAGGCAGGAACGTTTCATGGGTCGGTAAAATAAAAACTTAATTATGAACTATCGATTTTTATAGCAATGAAAGATCAAAAGAAAGATTATACAACTCTATGAAGATGACAAATTTCACCTCACATCACTTATGAGAGAGCTCACTGTAAATATTTATTGCAAGTTATTGGCACAAATTCAGATATGTTAGGTGCCCATCACTCCCTCCACGCCATGGCAACCACAATATCATCTATAATCGGCAAATGACAATCATCATTGTTTCAGTTATATCTGGCCCCATTTTTAGCAATTTTCTTCTTTTATCTTTCTTTCTATTTCCTTTATTCGTCATTGACCAAATTGGCTCACTAATACGTTTCCCTTATATCTTATCCATTTTCTTGCACATAAGAATTTTTTTCTCGTATGTTTGCTTAAAAAATTATTTTTTTTTCTCAAAAAGAAAAAAATCCTGTTATTTCCAATGGCTGACCGAAAATAACTACTCAAAGCATGGAGTTGGATGTTAACGTTAACACACGCCTATTTTGCAAAAGATATTAAAAAAAAATTGAACAAAAATTGCTACTGTACTGTGTGTGCAGCATGTTTCATGTATTATTTTCTTTATTCAACCTGCAATAATGTTACAATCAGCACACGATTTTTTTATATTTTTTTAAAGACCGATTGATAATTTAGTTGTTGAAATTTAACTGGGCGATATTGTCGATACACGAAATGTGTATTTCCATCGAGTGCGAGTCTATGGCAATAAAGCCAACTATCGCAATGGAGCATGGTACGACCCCTATGGTCATTTCTGCATGAATGCAACTGATAATGTCAGTCCATAATGAAAATGACAACTTTACCAAGAAATGTTTTAATTTTTTATTTTATTTTTCATGTTTGTTTAATATTTATGTTTATTCAATGAGTTCCAAAGTTTAGCAGGATAGTAAATTTATAGTTGATTTAATTTTGGAAAACTAGAAATCGGATGAAAATCATTGTGAAGAAATTAAGTAATTGCTTTGAAATGACCAATGTCATACCAAATTCATATATGTGTGTATGTAGACATTATTTACGATTTAGAAACAATCCTGTCTGAGATATCAAAATAAGATAGTGGAGTGCAGAAAAGTGATACCTCTGATAAATGTATGCATGAACTTTTTAAAGTTTCCAACGTTTGCCGTCAAATACTGCAGACAAAAATTTGGACATGCCTCCTCTCCATTATTGACACAACAATATTTGCGAAATATGTTGAGAATTTTGAAGACTTTTTTTTGGCCAATTTTTCCATAAGTCAAATGTTGTCAAGAAAAGAGTGACAACGAAACTGAAATGGAATTTCGGGAAAAACAATAATTTTGTCTCAGTCAAAAATTAATATTTTAATCAACGTATGTTATTAGTCCATGCGCTTAATTTTTGACGTAAAAATATCTCTGAATTGTATCGCGTAGAGTTTTTGTCAATAAAAAATGTTGACAATGTTTTGACGATAATCTGCGTCCTGACATGAATTTTTTGGTCAACGCATTAACAATTTTTGATGATCGTTACCGTGCAATTTTTTTTTTCAACGCAATTTTGACTGATTTTTTGGGACATTTATTGTTATAGCATTGACCGCGTACCAATTTCCTAATAAGGGCTTTGAATTTATCGCATGAAGCCGACTGAATTAGAACGATGATCTGGTTGATGTTGATTTTGACGATAATGGTCAATTGGAATGGAAATCAACTTCAGAAAATACCACATAGTGATATCAAATCAGAAGTTATATGTATCCAGTTCACTTCGCATATGTGTGAGCTAACTAATTAATAACTAACTTGAAAGTTCCTGCTGGACCTGGACCCACATATCATACACGTTCTCGTTTAATTCAGTTCAACATAAATTGGTTATCATTGATATGTATATCCCGTCTATGACGTCAATGCCATGGTGGCCTTACCTACATCATTTTCGAAGAACATAAAGACCAAATGATGCCTGCTACTTATTGTGGATGCATATGACAGCTAGTTGGACTTCGTATGTGTTGACGTTGTTCAATGTATGTACGTCAATTTTGCTTGATCAAAAAGCCATTCATTGAAATATGTACCTCATCGCTAAATTTAATTTTTTTTTGGATAAAATTGCACATTGTTTTAACAGTGTAACTTTGCATGGAATTATTGAATGCGCGAGTCTAGACAAGTCTATAATTTGTTTAAATAAAAAATACACAACAGACGTCAAAGAACATTTTGTGATAGTCATTTGTGTGATCGTCAATATCGGCGCTGGGATATAAGTCTAAAATCCTTTTTCTTCGAACTCTGTCCCATTTTAGTGGGACATAGTCGAAAATCAAATTTAGGAATTATGTGCCTCTTCAGTTGGACAGGACATAAGACCAAAATTCTTTTTTCTTTTGGATCTGTGTCCCATCAAATTGGGACATAATTCCAAAATTCAATTTTAGACTTATGTCCTGCGTAGTTATGTCCCGGCACCGTTGATATCTTATGCATTGACAATTTAAGAAAATATCAAAATTTAATTCCCTGCAAAAGTCATAGTATAAAAAGTTTTGAAATTTCAAAAGATACATCTGCTAACTCCAAGAGCTGCACGAAGATTTTATGAAAGTAGTCCGACAATTCAAAACTCATCGACTTGAGTTAGGCCACCTAAACACCAATGCTTCAACTAAGAAATCCTTCAAATCCCAGGACCCAGACTCGAAGCGGCAAGGAAGACCGAATATCGGTTGTAAATAGATATGTTGTTTTGGGCTGAAATTATTGTTTCAGGACTGAGAAGCGATGAATGATGAAATAATTTGAGAATAAATAAATTTAACTCCATTCTCGTAATTTATTTTAAAAAAAAATTAAAAAAGCAATTGCTTAAATCAATGCAAATTTGTATCTTATTCCCACAAGATAATATAAATTCTATCGCATCTGGTTTGAGCTGAGAAAAAATATTTTTAACATTGATTGCGAAATTTTCCACCTTCATCATGCATTTCATTTGTCTTTTATTTTTTATAAAACGTTCATACTCCCGTACCTACTCGCAGATACGAAGTTTCAGATCTCCTTCAAACCGGTAGTAAGCCTAGTTTAGCGGTACGCGCACCTAGCACACAATTACCGTTTTTGCGCAATATCTATTAAACTCAATTGGTCATGCTGGGTGGTAATGAAGAGAATTCTCTTACCACAACAAAAAAAATAAGTAAATGTTGCCAGTTAAAGCCTTTAGTATAAAGCCCCATCTTCTATCTGTAGCTCTGCAAACAGTCAATATGAGTGTCTAAGAGTATGTCTTATGTGAAGCACAATTTATACCTCATTGAACTCTTTATCAATTTTTTGTGTCTGATGGTATTTGTGTGAATTGATGGGGACGCGCCCAGAAAATTTGAAATCTTTACCTACCCACTGAGAGGTTAGTAATAGTTCCCAACCACAAAATGCAACACGCCAAAAACAATTTCGTTTTTCTTAAATTTTTTTCTCGCAACACATTCCCCAAATCCGATCAAATCACTCATCATACATATTTTTTTTTTTTTTTGAAATTAAAAAAAACTAAATTAAACTTGAGTTAGTTTTTTGATGTTGGGTGTTCAACAGCCATTGCCGTTCGTCGCTGTTGTCTTTCGTCCAGAGAGTCTATAACATGAGATAGAAATTGAAGTTATATAGAGAGAAAGGTTGATTGCATGTCTTTCATGGTAACATGTTTGATGTGGTCTGTACACTCATGTAGACACAATCGGTGCGAGAGTGCTATTTGATGTTTTAAATGGACACCCGGATATGATCTGGCGTTAAACAGCGATTGATTGTAAAATTTAAAAAAAAAAATATGAAAGAAATATGTTTTTATACAAGCAAATGAGGACCTGCACCGACTTAGGAATTTTTTTCGTTGTGCTGCAAAATTTGTAAATTTGTATGGAAGGATTTTTTTTTTGGAAATTCCAATTGAAAGATTGACTTTTGTATGAAATAATTCTAAATAAAAGATATTCATTATTTCAGTTCTGCTGACGCATGCTTTCATAAAAGAAAAATGTAACTTAAGTTTGACAGTTTTTCTGTCACTTGATTTCATAACAAAAACAAAATTCTGACGTTAATTTGACATTTCTGCCGTAATATGCAACATGAAACAAAATTCAAATTTTAAGTTCAGTTTAACAGTTCATTTACATAAAATATTGGTATGTTATGTTTTTTTATGTTATTAAACAATTTTTACATGATATTATTACAAGAGTAAAATAAAATAAGTGGGCAATGGCATTGCCGTCTGCCTTATTGACGCGCTAAAATTTATAATGTTCTTGATTCTTGTACACTTTAAAAAAGTATTTTATTATTAAAGAAAAAAGCCAAGGTTAATTTAAAAACATGATTTTTTTTTTTTGTGTGCTACATGAACTCCGTAATGATATTATTGCGGTATGTAAATGCACTTTCAATATAATTATGAATCGATTCCCAATTGTCGCCGTTAGGAATATTCTTTGCTTTTTCCATTGTCAATGAACGATTTCTGAAATAAATAGGTCTTATATCATTGTAAATTTGACATATTGCCAAGAAGTGAAATGTATCTTCTTTTCCTTAAGGTTGCATATTGTACAAAGGTTTGAATCAATTTTATTAAATGGCGAACCGTTTAAATTCAATACTTCACATCTGGCTCTACATATCAAAGATATAGCTCTAAGGCTACCACAATCATTAAAATAATTTTTACTTCCCAGATCGTAGTTAAGTAGTTCTGAATATATTGGTCTATTAATAGAGGATGTTGCTTGCACTGTATTGCCATTGCTACTGTGAATGTCAGACAGTTCCAAAAGATTATAAAACTGCTCCTTTAAAATGAAAAGGTCATCTGAATATTAATGGTTGTATCGCATTTCTGCCAAAAAAAATCAAATCATTAACCCATTCCAATTTATTTTCAAATGTTTATTTGGTAAGAATGTGTCGAAGTCTATGTGCTGAATAATTAAGCACTTTGATTATATAATCGAAATGTAATTTTAGTGTAAACGTAAATAGGTTTGGGAGACCTGTCTCCAGGGCGAGGACGTAGTTAGGAGGATTCATAGGGAGACGGAAACGTTTTTTAAGAAATAAGCGAAGTAGTTTTTCAACTTCTTCTTATTGCCCATGTTTGGCAACTGTAACACATAACTGAGCGCATGACAGCTTCAAAAACACTGTATTTAGCTGAGATTGGAATTTCATTTTTATTGATAATTGTTTTAAATGACGCGTTTATGAGTGAGTTTCATATTGGGTTCCAAAATTATGCCAATCTAATTATATTGTCTGACAACTTCTATTGTTTCACCGTCGAAATACCATTTTTCATTAACTCGCAGCTTCGTTTGTCTATTGCGTACGATCATGATTTTAGATTTTACTAGAGTCAACCTCAAGTTCCAAGTCTTACAGAAGTTGTGAATTTTATTGATCATTAGTTGTAAGCTGTGAGGGGATTCCGCCAGTAATACAATATCATCAGCGTAAAGTAAAACCTTAATGATTTCTTGAGCAATTCTGATTCCGGCTGGTAGATGTTGCGATATGTCATCTACAAATAAAACGAAGAGGGCTGCACGAAGCAGACAACCCTGTTTAACTCCGGTCTTAGTTTCAATCCACTCAGACTTATTTCTGCCATCCCATACACATTGACTTGTGTTATTGTACATATTTTTTGAGACTTTCAGCATTTGCGTTGATATACCTTTTTGAGATAGTTTATAGAAAAGTGCATTGTACACAAAAAACATACATATTTCTTTTTTATCTAAGGACGGATTGGGCGACTATCGTTAGTGTGAATATGTTGTCAACAGTGGAGTATCCTTTTCGGAAACCCGCTTGATACTCACTCAGTTTGTAATTGTTTCTTTCTACCCAGGTGTTGATTCTTCTTAGAAGGATAGAGCAGAAAATCTTAGCAATTGAGTTCATGAACGAGATTGCTCTATAATTATTTGGTACATTAACGTCCCTTTTTTATATATAGGATACACAATAGAGTCCTTGAATCTGGTTGGTACCCCACCTGTTCTATAAATGAAGTTGAATGCTTCTGGCGTTTTACTTAAAAAATGGGTGGGGCATTTTTATAGAATGCATTTTCTATTCTTTCAGGTCCAGGGGCTTTTTTGTTTTGAAATTATTGAGGCTAGTCATCGGTTCACTCATATCAAATTCCGCATCTAGTGGTTCGTCGATTATTAGGGGCTCAGCAAATTGTATATTTTCACAAATGTCAGTGAGATTAAGTAAGTGTTTAAAGTAATCTGCTAAATTTGAGGCAGAAACATGAATTCCATAGATAAATTGTTTGCTCGAAATAGAGTTTATACTAACAACTTTTTTAACGGAGTTGCTTAGGTAACTTAGCTTTACTGCGGCGGTACGGTAAACGTTGGCGGTTGCGCAGGTACTCTCAAATATTGGTATTTTGATGGTCATATCCATTGTGCATTCAAACCCATAAAAAATAATTCAGTTCTTCAGTTCGTGGTTTATTTCCGTGAAAACTATAATTTGGCCAATGATCTTTTTGAAATTTCGGTCGGTTTAGGGGCAACGCAAGCTAACTACAGATCGACTAGCCTGCTAGAGTGATTAAGAGTGTAGACAAACCTAATAAGAATTCTTCAATCGTAAATCATTATGACGGCTACAGCCGAGTTCAACTCGATTAGTTGTAGCTGTCGCACAAAATAGTTTCAAACGTCGACAAAGTAGATAGCCTAATGTGACATTTCGTAAAATTAATATTTCTTGTTCAGATTTAGTCCAACGGTCGGTGAAATCTCGTTTGCCCAAATTTCAATTTTTTGAAGTTTTGACATTAAACGCAAGGATTATGTTATATAAGGTCAAAATTCACCATCTCCAGAGCAACTTTTTTTCTTTCTAATTTTTGCCAAGAACATCGATCAATGCAGTTCTTGCAGAATGTGTAAAAAAATCGCTTACGCCATTATTCAGCAATTCAAATAAACGTAACCTTTAATTGGAATGGAAGCTTATGTATTCGTAAAGATTTTTCGCGGGCTACAAAATAAATGAAAGACTCGAGGAAATCTAACATGGATCAAATTGCTTCAGGGAGAGAAACACCATAGTTGAAAGAAGGCAAAATGTTTCCGGAAATAATCAACCATGCACTAAATACAACATTCACTGTGTAGCAGAAAAAATGGACCTCGCATTTCGAATGCATTTCAGGCTTTTTCTCCTAATTCATATAAATCGAGGCAACAGTGTAGGCAATAAGCCAATGACAACAACAGCTACATTCAATGAGGGGAACCCTGGCGATCGCCTCATCAAAAATGATGTTCTCACCAATCCTGAGAAGGTATATATGCAGTACCTGACTGCATCGCTTAGTTTGAGCGCAAAAACTTGACCAATACTGCCACTTTATTTTTGACGTTCATCATAAGTATTTTATAAACTGCTTCTTGCTGAAAGCCTGAAAAACTTGAACTGGATTATTCCAGTTACCGTTGAAAAGATTAATTACTTCTGGGATCAATTCTTATACCCAAATTTTCATACGGATTCTGGGATACGGACTTGACGATACATCCTCTACTGGGAATTAAAAGCAATATCACTATTTGCCTCATAGCAATCAAGAAGGGCTTCAGCAGCCTTTGGATAAATGTACTCATATACAAACTTGACATTATTTGTATTTCCAGGATACATCCCAGGGAAATCAATAGTGGAGTACCGCAAGGATCTTAATTGAGACCATTACTCTTACATACTGCTGATCAACCGGTACACAACGTTTCATTCAACAGAAATTGCAGCTCGTAAGGTACAATACCATGACACGACACTTTTGAACTACTACCTGAATTACATACATGTTTATCAGCTACGCGCATACAAGCACGAGATGAAGAAGGAGAATTGGGATTGGGGTCAAAATACTGCTTTTTAAAATTCAGCTCGCCGAAATTCTGGTATTCAAAATTCTGCTTTTCAAAATTCTGTTCATCAAAACTCTGCAAATAATAAGGAAAACGAAACATTTGTTTTCTTTATTATTTGCAGAGTTTTGATAAGCAAATTATAAACTCTTACTTTCTTATGGGCCGATTTTTCAATAGGAAGTTAAGCAGCCAGTTAGTGCATATTCTCCAGATAGAGCAAAAATCAATATTTTAACAGTTTAGGGATAAATTTATTATCTATGGATTAAAGTTATTTGCTCAGAACGGAATAAAGAGTTATTCTGAGTAATAAAATATATTGCTATTTTCGATGACAAATATATTTTGAAAAATTATTGCTTTGAAATAAAAGTTAAACAAAAATTAATTTCTATGAAAAGTTCGATACTCGATATAAAATTATTCTGTAGATTGTTTTTTTCTTGATTGAAAAATTCGATGTTGTTATCCGGTGGCTTTAAAGATAATTAAGTTCATTCCTCTGGCAAATAACTGCATGCTGATCTGGAGATTGAAAAATCGGCTCTAAAATTTTTTTTGTAATTTTTTTCAAACTTAAGTTAAGTCGTTTCTTACTTAATTTTTATACAAAAAACTTCTTAAATCTTTACAAAAAAAATAATTGGTAAGACAATTTTAAATTTTAATATAAAGTAAAAACAACATTAAAAAATAAACGTATTGAATTTAAAAAAAAAAAATATTATTTTTTTCAAAAATCCAAAAATATATTTTTGAAAATTTTGAAATGCAGTATTATTTAGAATTCGAAGAAACTCCAGTATAAAAATTTTGATTGAACCGTTAATAACAAAATATGTAAAAAAAAGTTTACCCAAAATATAGACCATACCTTAAGTACTACACATACTTTTATTATCAAAATTGTTAGAGCCAAGTAATAAAGTTAGTAAAAATATTAGCGTTATTTTTGTAGCTAAAACAGCGATTCAAAAATTTATTTTACACAATCCCCTAAAACGCCTAAGAACCAAGTTAAAGCCGTTAAGGCTGTAGATCATTCTACATGCAGATAGACAGACGGAATTACGGGACCCACTTTTTTGGTGCTGTCTATCATCGTAATGTCAGGTTTTATTAAAATCTCGAATTCGTTTTGTTTTTTGGGCCATATAGGTAGTACCTATGTATATCGGAATTAAAAAGTGAATTAAATTTTTAAAAAATAAGCAGATTTTTTTTCATTTTTTTTTGAAGGACACAATTTGAAAAGCAGAATTTTAAAAAGCAGAAAAAATGAAAAAAGTAGAATTTTGAAAAGGAGAATTTTGATTTTAAAAGCAGTATTTTGAAGCCAGAATTTGTACCCGCTCCCGCAGAATTGCGGCCAAAAGAGAGTACATCAATATCAATCTACCAGAAGAAGTACCGTATTGGATATTTAGTTGATCATAATACCAATTGAATGAATTTGTGACCTTTAGTCCAAAATGCGTTTCGCCCAGGTACTACAGCTGGGCTCATCAGTTAGATGCTGTAGTACCTTTCTAAGACGCATTATTTTTTGATCGATGTTTACCGACTTTAATAAAACTTACAGCGATTACTCACTGTAAATTATAACAAAAATAATATAAACATATTGTTTGCGTTTTCTTCAATTAATTCACTGGCCAGACCACGGGCAAAACATAATTCTAGGTGCATGAATCTAACCAAATTCCCCTAGAAAAATATAATTTACAGTGAGTAATCGCTGTAAGTTTTATTAAAGTCGGTAAACATCGATCAAAAAATAATGCGTCTTAGAAAGGTACTACAGCATCTAACTGATGAGCCCAGCTGTAGTACCTGGGCGAAACGCATTTTGGACTAAAGGTCACAAATTCATTCAATTGGTTTTAAATCCACACAGTCCACTTAAACAAAAACAAAAATAATATAATCATATTGTTTGCGTTTTCTTCAGTTGATCATAATATTCCAAAATCAAGAATGTGTGTGGCAGTGGATTGGACATACGCTTCGAAAAATGTCATGAGTGCATTGTGAGTCAGGCGATGCAATTGAACCTCCTCTCGCAGCGAGTTGGACGCGTGGGTCGACATAGAATTACTTGACAAAGAACGGTCTAAGAGGGATCAGCATAAATGGGGAAGACCTTTAGAGATGAAGTACATCTCCAGAACCCGTAGACGATGTACACAATGGCGCGTAAGATTAGGCAAGGCCCTCTGACCCGCAAGATGAACCTCGCCGACATTAGGTAATATTAAGAATATTGGGTTAAATATAAGCGTGAAATACGAAAAAAATTGTCAAATTATAATTCAAATTCAAATGATATTTACAACGAAGCAGATATAGATCAAGATATTACATATTTCACAAATTCTGTTTATGAAAGCATTGATAAATCTGTTCCTAAAATAAAAAGTAGTTCTGAAAGCGTAAACTCACTACCACGTAATATAATCAATCTTATCAAACATCGAAATTTCGTTAAAAGAAAATGGATAAGAAACCGAGAACCTCATTTCCTTGTTGTAGTTAATACACTCAATAAAATAATAAAAAATGAAATTTTGCACCATAGGAATCGATCTTGGAACCGGAAACTTGAGAGTTTAGATAAAGGAAGTAAGCCTTTCTGGAGTATAGTTAAAATTATTAAGAAGAAAAACACTCACATTCCAGCTTTTAAAATAGGAAACAATATTTTAATTACGAGCAACGAAAAATCAAACATTTTAGCAGAAACTTTTTCTGCCAACCATAATGCCAATAACAATATGAATAATAGTAGTATTGAATCCATTGTCAACATCTCAGTTGCTTCAATTAATTCATTATCTATAAATGACTACCAAATTGAGGTTTCGCTGGATGATATTTTAGATATACTTCAAAATCTTAAAGCAAGAAAATCAGCTGGTCTTGATGGCGTTAAAAATACATATCTGAAGAACTTACCAACATTAGGATTAAAATTTTTGCAAGCACTATTTAATAAATGCCTCAAAATTGGCTATTTTCCAAATAACTGGAAAACTGCCAAGATTATACCAATTTTAAAACCTGGTAAAAATGCTAGTCTACCAAACAACTACAGGCCAATTAGTTTATTAAGTTCAATTAGTAAATGTTTTGAACAAGTAATCAAAAATAGAATAAATCTACACTTAACAAATAACAATATTTTACCACCCGAGCAGTTCGGCTTCAGAGCCCATCACAGTACAATTCACCAAGTACATAGAATTACTAAACATGTAAAAAGTAACTTAAGGTCTGGTAAAAGTACAGGTATGATACTTTTAGATGTCGAAAAAGCATTTGACACAGTTTGGCATAATGCGCTTTTACACAAGTTGTCAATACTCAACTTTCCAATCTACCTAATAAAAATCATTCAATCATTTTTACTCGAAAGGAAATTTAAGGTTTCAATCAATAACTGGTTCTCTGAAACATATAATATAACGGCGGGTGTTCCACAAGGATCAGTTTTAGGTCCTATTCTATTCACAATATTTACTTACGATTTTCCATTACTTCCTTATTGTGAAACAGCAATTTTCGCTGATGATACTTGTATCTTCTCTTCGGATTCAGTTGGTTTCACAATCGAAACTAATCTGCAATCTGCACTAAATGTTATACAAAGCTTCTTTCATGATTGGAAAATAAGAATCAATGCTTCAAAAACGCAGGCAATCTTTTTCACTCGAAAAAGAAAACCCTGCTTTTTACCAAGCAATAATCTTCTTATTGATGGCACAAGGATAGAATGGAGATCTGAAGTGAAATATCTTGGAGTGCATTTAGATAAAACACTAACATTTGGCTTACATATACAAAAAACGATTCAGAAAATAAATTCTACAATTAAAATTCTTTATCCTTTCATCAACCGCAAGTCCAAACTAAGTACCGAAAATAAGCTTCTGATTTATAAAGTTGTGTTCCAAGCTATCATGTATTATGGTTCACCAGCATGGAGTAATTGTGCAATCAGTAATATACGACGACTACAGATAGCTCAAAACAAGGTTTTGAAAATGATTCTGAAGCTTCCGTGGTCATTTTCAACAAATGAACTTCATTCCATTTTAGCTATGGATATGGTATCAGAAAGAATTGCCAAACTCAATGAGCGATACCTTACATCATGTACTATGTCTGATAATACCTTGATTTCAAACCTAGCTTTACTATAACATTTTATTACCTTTATTTATTCATTTATCTATTTACTTATTTATTTATCTATTTGTTTATTTATTTATTTATTTATATATTTGTTAACTTATTTATTTTCATTTGTTTATTTATTTATATGTTTGTTAATTTATTTATTTTCATTTACTTATTTGTTTATTTATTTATTTATTTATTTATTATTTATCTATTTATTTATTTATTTATTTATTTGCTTGTCTATTTATTTATTAATTTATTTATTTTTGTTTATTAATTTATTTATTTGTTAATTTATTTATTCTTACTTGTTTATTTATTTATTTATTCATTTTTGTTATTTATGTATGTATTTTGTTATTCTTTCCACATATTTATGTAGTTTTGTTTTAATAATTATATATTTTACCTACTTATTGTAAGACTCAAAGCTTGGTTTGAATCTCTTTTTCACCGCCCTCCTTTCTTTCATTCTCTTCCTAAGTTTTTAATGAAGGTTTTTATGTAGCTTTTCCTTCAACATTATTTTTATTTTTTTTTGTATATGTGTTTGATTAATTGTAATAAATATATTATTGACAGTAGTAAGGTAGCTTTATACCACATCTCTGTAAATTGTGCAATTTAGTTTAAGAAAAAATGTTACAAATTGATGCTACAATAAAGATATATCTATCTATCTATATTAAGAATATGTGTTAAATTAACTTGAACAGCGGCCTTTTGAACATGGATGGGTGTTATGAACTTCCCTTCATATAGAAAGAAAGCATACCAATCGTTGTGAAACATGACCCATTATAAAAATAAAACCAAATTATTGAAAAAACAATGAAATACGATTTATTTTATTTCAAGCAATTCATGATTGCAGGAAATCATTGACTTTCTGCAACTTACAGGAATTCATACTCCTGTTGAATGAATCCCTTTTTCTATAAATCACCAAACGAATTCGTGCAGCGTTGGACAGGAATAGCTAGTTTCAAAAAAAAAAACTTATACAGGTCTTCATTGGAAATAAATTAAGAGTCTGTTATTTGTTATCAAATATGATAAATTAATAATAAATAATAAGAAATGCAAATATTTAGGTATAAATTTGTGGCAGGATTTGTCTACGCAGCCAAGGTTGTAGGCCCAGTTGATACAAAAATCACTATTATGATGTTTTTCATATAAAACAAAGATTATGATCATACAAACTGTGGAAGTCTGAACACTTTCACATGAAATAAATATTTTTTTCCTTACCAAATTTAAGACGAGGGCTATAAAAATACACACAAACAAAAGCCTCACTTTCATAGGCTCAAAATAGCTGCAGAGCTCTCTCGGGTATAGTATAATATTTCTGGATAAATTAACACAACTTGCAACCTGTCTATCATCACAGAGTCATCGTAAGGGTATCACAGGTATTAGCTTATAAGATCTATTGTGCAAAGGCATCATAAAAATAGAGAAAGTATAATACACTTAATGTATACCTCTGGGTATATCTTGTCTATGAAATTTAACCCGACACGAGGGAGAGTTTTTGACTCTTACTTGATGTAAGACCCGCATTATTACTTCAAGCAGACAATGATTTTTTTTTTGTTTTTTTCTGTATTTTTATTGAAAGCCAATGAAGTGCTCATATAATATCGTATCGATATGTGTCTTGTCTGGCAGTTTTTCTTTTGCTTTCAATAAAATTGCTTTTGTTCGAAATTAAAGGTAAATGCATGTATGGTTAAGGTATTGCTATTTTTGTTATTTATGGAAGTATAGATACTTACATATTGGAAACAATAAAGGAAGACGAATTTCTGAGAGTGAGCAATACCTTGACCTAATTCTTTAAAGGAAAATAATTGAAATTAAAAGGAATTGAGGGAAATGTCTTTCTTGTATTCTCCGCATAAGAATGACTTTTGAAGAAAATAATGAAGCAAACAAATTGGAAATAGTTGCTGCAAGTTGTTCAATATTTCGACAACCAACCAGTAAATATTGGCTTTTGCCCTTATATTAGAAGTTTTACTACACAATTCCAACTTTGAGCTAGAGACCTGAAAGATGGTTTAGAATTCAAAAGCTTATTTGTTTATTTCGAAATCAGCTCCAACGATTTTATTAAGAACTATTTTACTACGATTTTATTTTTTAGCCACCACCAATCCAAAGATTGTAAAAATCCCCAACCGAACACAATACAATTCGACGAAGTCAACATCGCAAGGCGAAGTTCGCTGTCTTCTGAAATCACACGATACAAAGTGTATCCAGGAAAAAATGTAGAAAAATTAAAGCTTATCGAATCAAAGTTTTCTTTGTCATTTCGATTTATAGAAACTTCAAAGTTTGTTTTTGCTAAAAAATATGTGTGCGCATTTAGGGACCAAAACCGAGTATTTATTATTATTATTTATCTTTATTCTTTTTTCAATAAAAGTAAACAAACTTAGAGTTATAATAAACAGATTTACAAGCATGACTACTAGCCGTCTGCCGGTTAGATATATGTCTATAAAATAAAACAATGTTAGAAAAAAAATTAAACAATCAGAAAATAATAAAGATAACGTTAAACCAAAATAAAAGCAAATTAGTTAGGAAGAAAAAAAACACAGAAATTTATACAAAATTGCCAGAATAAGTTTTTTTTTTGTTGACTTTGTCTTAATAATAATAAATAACAAAATAATTTTTTTTCTATAAATAATGTTGATTTTAAGCTTTAATGTGCTGTTAAAAAGTTGAAATCGTAATATTTGAATGAATTATATATACAAATTACAAACAAAAAGATTTTTGTTAGGTGAAAACCATAATTTTGTTAAAGGGCTTTTAGTTTAGCTAAATCAAAATTATATCAAATTTATTCTAAAATAGATTAGCATAAATATTTCTGGGTGATTCCACAAAAATTGGGTAACTTGCTGTCATCATTCAGTAAAACTAATTGTTATTATATTTTTTAATAGTTCTTATTTTATTCTAAGACAACTTAAAGTCTTTATTTGGTCACCCAATTTCAGTTATTTATTTTAAATATAAGTTTTTAAAACACAACAATATATTCTCAAAACGTCATGTCAGTTCTTTGGCATGTCACCACTCCAAAAATCCGAAATCAAATGACTGTGTATTAAACATTATTTTCAATTTAAGCAAATTTAGTAATTCACTACAATCTGTGATGTACTACTTAATAACGTATATCACAATTTTCGTAACATAATATTCTCACCGATGTTGTTAAAATAATAAGAAACTTTGTGTTCAATTTTATTCGTCAGTCCGCTGTGTGTTGTTCGAATTTGAATTTCCCGCGAAATGTCACATACTCAAATTCAAATTACAGTTAACGTTCAAAGTTGTTAGTAAAGTTAGCTGCAGACCACGCCATTTGACATTCGTCATTACTGTGCCAGTGCTAGTGTTGTGTTTTGCGTGGAAACACGTGCGTGTACAGTCAAAATATCAGTCCTATGGCGAGTAAGTACTCGTATTTTCTTATAAACATGTGTTTTATTTTAATTTATGACTAGTTAACTTTTATTTATACAAATGTAGCTTGTTTTTATTCGAAAATACCAAACTAAACGTTGGTTCTAATAATAACCTCAAATTCATGCCTTTTTCATCAGTCCGTTGGCGTCAGTCCTTTGTCTGATATTGCGCCAGAGGACTGACGTGTTTCCAGGGTACTGATTTTTTTTTGTTTTAGATAAATTTTATTTCAACTATTAGACTCTTCAACTATTTTTTTTACTTATTTTTATTTCTATTTAAAGCACAATGGCGCCTCTTAAAAAACACAAAATATGTCATGGTCGCTTCACCCCAGAAATAGTAGCATGTATTTTGCCATTTCAACCAAAGACATGTTCTTTCGTTCAGCAGTCCCGTTTTATTGTGGTGTATACGGAACTGTGTGTTGATATACAATGCCTTCCTTTTGTACAAACTTTAAAACTCAACCCGACGTGTCTTCACAACCATTGTTTGATCTTAGTAGGTTCGGTTTTGTTGAAAATTTATTTTCTGTGTACTCTATCATGCGATCGAAAACTTCGGATTTCTCCTTATTAAATAAACAACAGTGTATCTATTGAAATCGTCAATAAAAGTTAGAAAATATCTTTCCCCGCTAGGTGTTTTCGTTTGCATGTGTCTGCAAATGTCACTGTGAAAGAGGTCTAAGGTGCATTGCTCTTTCTGTTTGACTTTTACTTAAATGGTTGACGAGTCATTTTTGTTTCCATATAAATTATTACAATTTATAAACTTTAAATGATCACTTACCATTTTTTCCGATTCTAGTTGTTTAAGTGATTCGTAGTTGCGATGGCCAAATATTGAGGTTTAAAATATTTCCTACTAGATCTCCAACTGCTATCTCAAAACGATCTTTAGATTCAATTTCACATAGTTTACCACAAAAGAGAACTGTGTATCCTTTTTCCATTAATTTTTTTATTGGTAGTAAGCTCCCTTGCAGATTTGGAAGATAAAGGACGTCTTCAATAAGTATTGTAACCTCTTTCCTATTGCTGTTGGGGGACTTTATTTTGAAGGTACCCTTTCCTGTCGAAGTGATTTGCTCTCTATTTCCTGCTGTAATATGAATTTATCCAGCTTGTTTGAGATATGTACCATGAGTCATACATCCAAACCCAATGTAGTCACCTTCCACCAGTTTTAAGTTACAAATGCTACGCATTAATTGTACATTATTAAAAAGACTAGCCCCTACATGGTGTTCCTTGAGCTTATCCCATGATGCCTTGTTGTTTTAGCCCTTCTCATATGATGAAGTTGACTATCTTCTACTGATAGGCCAATAATAGTTCTGGCTTCGCAATCCTTTTTGGTCAATTCCGAAGTGAGTGGATCTAGAATCGGTTTGATAATAATGTCTCACAAATTATCCATTAGTAGTAGGAGTTCCAGCTGTGTGGTAATTATCCGCTCCCAACTTCCAAATTGATGTTCGTAAAGAATCAGACATTATTTAAATTGTTTAGAGCTCCGGGCCCATCACCTATTAAATGTAGTTTTGAACAAATGAATATATATATCCCTTTGATATATACTGACATAAAAACAAGATATCATTTCTGTATGGATTTTAATTTTAGGATAAAACAAAAAACTAAAGTTTCTAATTACACAAACATATCTGCCTTCTAGAGCAGTTTTTACGTTGTATGTAGTACTCGTATGTAGAGTGAATACAAGCATACGAATATTATATTCAACAATTAGATCCTAAGAAACTTACTCTAAATATTAATAAATCCCATTATTTTCTTATAAAGTTGTGTATTTTATCAGTACTGTGTCACCCTCGTCAGTCCCCTGGCAGTGAAATTCAGAAAAACCGATATATCTCAGAATCTACATAAAAAGTGACTGGCCCGGTCATGAGCAATATCTTCATTAGATTAGCTATATTAAATATCAGAATTTGTAGGAATTTGGTTTAAATAATATCATAAGCAAAATATCCCTAAAAGTTAAATAACTTTTGTGGAATCACCCTTCTATATGAAACTGCATGAGAGAAAATCTCTTTAAGCAACTTCCAGCCACCCTCTCCATTCAGAACACTTAGATATTTATCAAACGAGAGAGAACTCTTACTAAAATACAATCTTCGGATTTCCTGCAAATTGGGCAAATTTCCAGGAAGTGATGTATGTTTTCGTCTTCATTCAGGTTACACAAGTTGCAGATTGGATTAATATCGGGCCTGTGGGCCTGTAATTCAGCTCTAGCATTTCCGCATGAGCTTTAAATATCAGGCTCATCTCCATTACAGTAAACTCATCTCGAAAGTAATTGTCTTCCCCCAAACTGATGTTGAGCTTTTAGTATACATTGTTCTCGATAAAGACTCCCTTGCCCGATCAATAAATGTCTTGAACATTTGATCATCTATGACGGAAATGCAGTCGTAAAGATCTACTTCCACGACTCTAAGTTATCAACAGAAAGGTTCAAAGGAAAGTTGTGGATCAAGGCCAACTCATGCCACTCTTTAATAGGGGTATATCGACATCTCAAAGACACCAACAAAATTCTTTTTAGCAAATTGTCAATTGGTCTTTGCATGACTTTAACGATATAGTCTGCACTTGCTCTTAAATTTCTTAGGAACAATGGAGGCAAACCTGATTCAGCATGAATAGCATAATTAGGCGTATTGGATGGAAGCTTAAAGATACCATTGAAAAAATATGTTTGAATAGATTCAATTTCTTCCAATTGCCAAACTTTGTTTGGCACTTGTCAAAAACATACAGTGGAGCGATTAGTCTGGCAGACACCTTTACGATGTCATTCATGTTATTTAATAAGGTGTCTGCCAGACGAAGCGCCCCACTCTAGGTTTTTGACAAGTGTCAAACGAAGTTTGAGACACTATCTAAAATATGACAACTAAGTAAATAAAATAATGCGAATTATAAAGGACGTAAATAAATAAGACACGGTAATTCTCTCCGCATTAGCTCAGCGGCCATCCCTGGAGATAAATCTGAGACATCAACCATCTCTAGTCTCAGAACATCGCGCCACATATCTTTCCTATCCTTCTTTCTCTTCTTCCACCGGATGCCCGAGCTGTGTTAAGAAAAACATATTAAGGGTATTCATAATCCCTTGAGCGCGTGCAAATTTATAAAAAAAAAAAAAAAAAAACTATCCCCTTAAACATTGTTGCAATCATCGATTATTTTGAGGTAATTTTCGACCAATTTTTGACACATATTGGTCGGTATCTCAGCCATAACTTGACGAATGTTGGTTTTCAAGTGCTCAAGAGTTAAAGATTTATCTGCATTTTTTTTTTTTTTTTATAACTTTGCACGCGCTCAAGGGATTATCAATACCCTTTATATGTTTTTTTTTTAACACAGTGTGGGCATCCGTTGGAAGAAGAGAAAGAAGGATAGGAAATATGTGTGGCGCGATGTTCTAAGACTAGAGCTGGTTGTTGTTTCAGATATATCTCCAGGGATGGTGGCTGAACTAATGCGGAGAGAATTACCGTGTCTTATTTATTTATGTCCCTTATAATTCACATTATTTTATTTATTTCGTTGTCATATTTTATGGGTATGCTAGTTTACTCAATCACATGTTGTTAGTGTTATGCCTAAACAGCATGTAATGAGCAAAGCAGCAACTTATTTTATGACAATTTTTAGAATTGGTTTTTAATGGAATATAAGAAGACATAGACAACGGCAGGAATAGAACCTGCAACCACGAGGTTGACAGGCGAGCACACAACTATCGCGCCACGGCCACCCCCAAAACACGGTCTTTGGCGTAGCCCCACAAAAAAAGTCCAGAGGTGTCAAATCGCATGATCTTGGTGGCCAGTTGATATCGCCACGAGAAATTACGCGGTGAGGAAATGTCTCTCGAGTTGTGTGGTATGTGGCACCGTCTTGTTGAAACCACATATTCTGGAAGTCGTATTCTTCAATAGCAGGCAAAAAAAGTCGGTTATCATATGAACATAACGCTCCGAATTCACGGTGACAGTCGTTCCATCGTCGTTTTCGAAGAAGTAAGGTCCAATCACACCTCCGGGCCAAAGAGCACCCAAAACAGTGGATGTAATGGCTTCTCTTCAATTACTTGAGGATTCTCAGAACTCCAAATCCACAATTTTGTTTATTAACATACCCACCGAGCGAGAAATGTGCTTTCTTCGCTGAAAGAAATTTTGTTCGAAAAATCGACGTCCACCGCCTGTTGTTCAATCACCCATTCGACGTATCTACGGCGCGGCGTTGTGAATGGTAAGCTGGCTTCAGTTGTTGTGTGAGCTGGACTTTATATGGATGTAGGTGTAGATCCAAATGCAAAATATGCCATAATCTGCCGTACGACAGTCCTAATTCCTGAGAACAACGAGGAATCCACACATTCGGGTCTTCGGCAACATTTTCACTTACAGCAGCGATATTTTCAGTGGTACGAGCGAAACGATGATGCACAGGCCTTACAATATTTGTAACTAATTTAGTCCCTTCAAATTTCTTCACAATTTTGCAAATTGCTTGCGTAGTTTGACGTAGTTCGTCTTAAAGCACGATATGTGGCTGTGGTAGAATCACCATTTTTGTAGTAGGTTTAAAAAATTTGCATGCGTTGTGCGATAGTTACGCAAACCATTTTCGTAAATGTCAGACTTTCAACTGAACAAAAAAATTAGTTTAACAACTTAGTTTGACAGATGTCGAATTCCAGCCCTATACTTTTGAAACCGCAAAATAGTTTAAAACAGTCTGAAAGGTGGTGTCTCATCTAACGAAGAAGAGCTTCAAATGCTTTTGAAATATCTAGCGCAATAATCTTAATAATAAAAAAAACAAAAATAGTTTCATTGACAACGAAATTAAGAACCGATAAAGAAGTTGAATAGGTGTCTTATATTTTTAAGAAATTAGCAAAAATATTTACTACCTGTGGAAATTTCTAGTAATTGTTATCTTCTTAAAAAGGTAAGCTTTTGAAATAAAAGTACCTGTTTGGTCGAATTTACGGTTTTATTTTAGTTGAAAAATTTTAATCCTTTATTATTATTTGTCTTCTTTTTGTGATTTTGGTTAAATATCAACACTTCTGTGGCCAACATTTTGGCAACCGAATTTCCGTACATAGTTTGACTACGGCATACAGATTTTTTTTATTAATTTACATCATCCCAACGTAACAATTTATTGACAAAAACATTCAATTAGAAATAAAATAATGTGTAGCTTTGCCAAAAAAATAAAATCTATGCATTTTAACACAAAATTGTTCGTAATATATACGGCTACAAAAATACGGTTACTATTAAATACAAATACATAAACAAAATTTAAAGTATTGGTTAAGAAAAGCCCTGTTTAAAATGTGGTAACAAAAAATAGTTTCCCCGTCCAGCAATGTTATTATTATAATTATTATTTCTTTTCTAACACCTATGCTGGTATACCCAGAAATTAAATTGCAATCAAAAATTCTTAATTTGGAACCCAAACTAAGACTTTCCCATTTATTTTGAAAAAAACCCGTGCTCAAAGAACCATGACATTAGTCGAAAATGTACATGTATTATATTTCCCTTCATTCAACTAGCCCAATTATATGCAAGAGAGGTTCTTCTGTTTCCAAAATATAATTACAGGACTACGTAAGGCCCTTAAATATTATTAGTAAATTTTATCTGACGGAAAATTAGTCATTAGAATTTTGTATATGCATTTAATTTTGTGGAGTATCTTCCTTATGTCCGACAAGTTGCATTTGAAATTAGCACAGTTTGTGGTATAGAAAATGTGACATCCATCAACATTCTATGAATATAGCAGACAGAACTTGTGCCGCCTTCTGCTTGTTCAAGAAAACTATCCTATATCTCCTTGATAATCATCCATTACTCTAAGCTCGGAAAGAAAACATGAAATTCTTAATCTTTTTTAATATATACAAAAAAAATGTAAAATATTACAAGAAAACAAATTACCAAACAACAACTACAAAATCCCATCATTTTTATTACAATTCACCATGGAATTATGATGCGCGATAATAATGATGGCCAATGAAGTTGATAATCATCATCATCATCATCACAATGACGATAATGTGAATAGTTTGATCGTAAACTCCATTTTTTTGACTTTGGCTTTAAGAACACAATCAAGTGGTGTTTTTTTTTGTGCTTGTTCTCTGTTCACCTGAGTGAATGTATAGTGTATGCTATAGCTAGATGACAGATAACTATTGTTCAAGTTCTATCAGAGAAAAACCTATACCTTATAGAGCCCCACAGAGATATTTGAGGGCATTCATTCGGTGGTATTTAAAAGTTGTAAGTTCTTGAAGTAGTGGCGCTTGGTTGGGTCTTAGTGGTCTTTGCTTCTGCTGCTGATTCGTTCGTTCTTTGGTCGTATCAGCCATTATCACAAGATATCTTTGTTTATTTCATCTTTTTTTTTATGGAATTCTAGAATGTGTAATTTTCACTCTGCATACGCTTGACTGGTTTTAAATTAACCATCGAACCCATGGATGGTTGGAGTCTTGGAGTGTAGTTATAGGTCGGTGTGTGTGTATCTGTGAGTGCCTGGGAGTTTTTTTTTTTATTGTGTTCTGTGATCTGTTGTCTTGCTTATTCGTCTTTGTGCCGTGTCAAGAAGAGTGAGTTAATAATGATGACAGAAAAACAACAACAAAAAAAGATTAACAAGAAAAAAATATTTACCTACACACAAAAGACAAAGAACAAAAAAAAAATATTGATTAAAGGCGGAACTTTGGAGTAAAATGGCTTCCATTGGCTTCTTGTGACTCTTCGTTGGTTGGGTCTTTAACGCTGTTGTTTTTTTTTTGCTTTGCAAAGATATTTTTTTGTCGTCTTTTGGTTGATGTCCGTTGTCTTGATGTGGTAGAAGGTAATTATGATTTGTGGTAAAATAATGATACAAAAAACAAGTACGAGGATGTATGTATGTTAAATGTTACACAGAAAAAAGCTGTTTGGAAAAGAAAGGGGTGGTCCTTTTCTTTCTGAGATATACAAACATGGCGAATGTACAAAATTTATATGGATAAATGTTTTTTTTTTGCTTTGTTTAAAGAATTTATTAAACACATGGTCGATTCACATCACGATGATGAAGGAATCCAAAATAAAATCATTTCGCTCAAAGTGTCTTAGAAACAACTGAACAAAATTGGTTTAAATTCATGTGTGTCATTTTTAAGATAATTCAATGGGTTTTAGATTTTTCTTATATTGGCTTAACTTAACAGAACGTGCGCTAAAATATAACACAAAAATACTTACATATTGAAATTAGTAATAAGTTGTAAACGTGACTCACCTAGAAAGAGAGAAGAAAAAAAAAACGTTTAAAATAAGTTATACGTTTATGAGGAATGCATTTATTTTATTCATTGATTCAAAAAAATTCCAAGTAGATGGCTTTCAGGTGATCCCCTAGATTAGATAAGAAAAAGCGTAATACTTAGACCACAAGTTGGTCCTTATTGTGATTACACATGAATCTAGAGATTAACAAACCAGTTGGGGCTTTATAGGAAGCGTGAGAGAATATTCGTGTTTTTATCTGACAGATCATTATGATAATCATATAGAAGAAGACTCCCAAATGTAGCCTTCGGAATAGAGCTGGCCATGTGCGGAGTAGACGGGAAATATTTTATTTTAAAAATACATCTGCCAGAAGTGTCCAGCTTTGACACCTCTATTACAGAACTTATATGCAGTCTGCTGAAAGATATTACACACTAAGAAGGCCTCGGATCCAGCATCGTAACAAGTCGTGATATCACCAAAAGTTTCCTCTCTTTAAGGCGTCTTCAGAAAAACTACACCAATATTTGCTCTGTCTTCTAAAGCTGGTAGAGTAGTTACACTTTTTGTTACTTCATCAGTCTTTTCAGTGCGAAGCAAAGGTGATTATTGAACAGAGACGCCATCTGCGTAAGAGATAATCAAAAGCAAATTACTGAAATACATCAAACGAGTAATACGAGGTTAAAAACCCAAATTGTTACCGATGGCTTTCTTGCATTAAAAATGGAATTTTGGTCTTATAAATCTTTCTTGCAACTTTCTTCCAAATTAAATCCTGATCTACGATTAGAATGTTTTTTTTTTTTGGGTCCGCTTTGTGAGGATTACCTAGCCCACACCCATCTCTTAAGCTTGTTAGTTTGTCTTAGTCATTTTGTAAAAGTCTTTTCATGGTGGAGATTTAATGATACGAAATAGCTAGCAGTAGCAACATAATCACCAGTCAGAAATTTAAATTTGTTTAAGTCCATAATTTTTGTTTTCGACTTTTTCAAAAATAACTTCTACCTACTTCTATCCAATTTTTTAAAAAGGTTGCTCTTCAGATTATTAAAAAATATGTAAATTATATTTTGATTTTGTTTTTAAATAATCAGTTCATATTTTGCAAACCGGTGGATGAAATTTATTGAAATCATATTTTTAAATTTGTATTACTAGTGCAGAACAATAGACCCAGACAGTAAATAAGCCGTAACTAAACAAAATTGCTTTGTCGTCAACTTAACTTTTAATTTCAAGATCAATGTCAAGGCAAAATGATATTCGACACCATTTGAAAATTTTTCTCCATATTCACGAATTATTAAATTCCAGTACATCTATGCATATTTTATTTAAAAAAGAAGTTTTTGTACCAACTCTTTTGTTTCGATTACAGAAAAATTCAAAGAACCCTTTAAAATGAAAAGAAAAAGAAACAGGAATAAGCTATATTATATATAAACATTAACCAAACCTAATTTATTTTAATGACTCTTAATACATATTGTTTATGGGGAAAAAACAAAAATCCAGCAAAAAAAAAATGTTCAGACTGATTAATTTTTTTCAAAATGTACTCAATTTCATGTCCAAGCAAATTACTGGCCTTGACCAAAAGAGAAAATGCTTGAAAATTATATAGTCAATTTAAGCACAAAAAAATGAGTAAGAACAATTTTTGTTCCCTTGAACAATTTTTCTGGCAGAAATGCTTTTATTAGAGCCACACTCATCCCCGAAATGCTCTAACCAAAAAATGTATAATAAATACAACATCAAATGAGATGTTTGGGGTGATTGAATAACACACTTGTGAACATTGGACATTAAACGAGATTCATTTATAGTTGAGATGAGAATTGTAACAAAATTGAACAAAAATATTCTAAGACAAAAACATATGAAGCACATTTATAATTGTCATGTAATCGAGGGGTGTATGACTATCCTTTAATTAGTGTACTAGCGCTAGTGAGCGAACCATTTTAAATTAATGGTATTTTGAAAGGCTAAAGAATCTCTGTACTTGACAATACGTCTGGAGTTGCGCCCTTACATATATGAGCATCCCAAGCAGCGCGAGTATTACGGTTGAATGCTTCAACGCAAATAATGTGTGAACCTGTGGCCGCGAAACAGCTAAGTGGATTGGAAGTTTCAGGCAAAAGAAAAATAGTCGGAAATAAAACGAAGCCCTAAAGCACGCGAGCATTTATCTTGTGAGTTTTTTTTTATTATTAGTAAATTTTACTTTCAAAATGGCAGATAATGTGACCTCATGTAGTAGCGAAAATTTCATGGACCAAAATCAAAAATAACTGTCAGGAGACATCTGTCTTGTACTCTATCTTTTAAAAAAACGTCGTACAGAAATTTAGGCGAATCCACTGATTAGCGGAAAGCATCTTGTGTCGTCTTCCCCTTATTACTTATTACTGTTTCTTTTTCCATAATTTCTTTATCGGGCATTATCCTTTCTTAATTCATTAATGTAAATATAAATATTTTTTTAGTAAAGTGCTTTTATAGCGGGTTTTCCAATAAGAGGTGTTATTTTGAATAGCCCGCTATTTCGGTAGCTGTCACTTTTGAAGCTGTCATTTTTTGACATTTGACAAGTAGAAACTACGCTATTAATAAAAATGGAACGATACACGCTTCAACAACGCATTGAAATTATTAAAATTCACTATAAAAATGGTGAAAATTTGGCAGAGACGGTTCGTAAAACTAAAACATTTTTGGGTCGTCGTGAAGCACCTTGTCGGACCGCAATACAGAAATTGGTGGAAAAATTCGAGCTGTTGGGACAAGTTAGTGATGTGAAGAATAAAACCCGTGCACGTCGCTCAAGAACAACTGGGAATATTGCTGTTGTAGCCCAAAGTGTTGAAGAAAACCCAGATTTGTCCATTCCTCGTCGTTCTTTGGAATTAGGCATTCCACAAATGTCATTACACCGTATTTTGCATAAAGACTTGGGTCTTAAGGCTTATAAAGTTCAGTTAACACAAGAACTCAAGCCGGCTGATCATCAACAACGTCGTGTCTTTGCTGATTGGGTCCTTGAAATGCATGAAAATGAACCGGAATTTCATCGAAAAATCATCTTGACTGATGAGGCCCATTTCCACCTCGGAGGCTACGCCAACAAGCAAAACTGTCGCATCTGGGGCTCGGAAAACCCAAGAGTTATTGTTGAAAAGCCTCTCCATCCTCATCGCGTGACTGTTTGGTGCGGTTTATGGTCCCGCGGGGTCATTGGACCTTACTTTTTTGAAAATGAGGCTGGAGCAACAGTTACGGTCAATGGATTGCGCTATTGAGAGATGATTAATGATTTTTTATGGCCTGAATTGGATGTTATTGATCTGGACAACGTTTACTTTCAACAAGACGGCGCTACGTGCCACACAAGCAATGAAACCACCGATCTTTTACGGGAAAAGTTTCCGGACCGTGTTATCTCTCGAAGAGGTGATCACAATTGGCCACCGAGATCTTTTGATTTAACACCTTGCGACTTCTTCCTTTGGGGCCACGTGAAAGATAAGGTCTACGCCAACAGCCCAGCGTCGATTCAAGACCTCAAAGATGAAATTCGTGAGGCTATCGAGGACATAGGGCAGCCACTTTGCGATTTGCTTATGGAAAATTTCATGAAAAGGATATGGTCCTGTAAGCGTGGTCTTGGCGGCCATTTGGCTGATGTTGTGTTGCATTGTTAACGGCATACCTTCATCTTTATAATGAAATAAACATCCGATCATTTATTTCCAAAAATGCCATTTTTCTTTGAATATCGAAATAACACCTCTTATTGGAAAACCCTAAAGGAAATTGTTAAATAGTATCATGCTGAAATTTTAAAATCAGGGGCCAAATTATGCGTGAGTATTCTCTGTGTACATAAAAATCTGTGTATATACATTCACATTGCCAATTTCGCAAGGTGTACACTGGTAGGAAAATTTATTCACGCATATTTCGAGTGTGAATAAATTTCTTGCACGGAAAAGCATTAACGCTTGCGAAATTGGGCCCCATCATTTCAAAAGTTTGCGCCTTTCTTTCTATCATTAAATTCAAATATTATTATTATTTTTTTCTAGATTAATAATGTCAATTTCAAATTCTTCAATCGAAAAATTAATCTTCAAATATCATCAGCATGCTGCAAATATTTCCGCAAAATTGCAGAAATTTTATGAAGACAAGGACTTTTTCGACACTGTTTTGATTGCTGGTGAAAATAATATAAAAATTCCAGTACATAGAATAATCCTGTCTTCATTGAGTGACTACTTTTGGGAAAGATTTCAAGGCAACCCTACAATTTCAAACGTCAGTGAAGGTAAATTGACCGAAGTAGAAGCTTCCACATTATAATTTATAATCGATTTCATGTATTCAGGTGCGATTGAGCTGAGCTCCGATAATGTTGAACCACTCTTCCAAGCTGCAGTGCTTTTAAAAATTAAGAGCTTACTAGATGGATGTTGTGATCTTATGGAAAATAATCTGAACAAGTGCAATTGCCTGAATTCGTGGCGCTTGGCCAAGAAATTTGGATTATCTAGAGAGAAATCTTCGCAATATGGTACAACAACTTCGAGGAAGTTAGAGAGCAGACTGAATTTTGGGTCCTTAACGAACGTGAAGTAAAGGATCTACTATTTAACGACAATCCTCATATAGATTTTCAGAAGGAAGTTTTCCAAGATTTCTGAAAAAAATTATAATTACCAAATTTTTATCCATACTTGACCATAGACAAAATAACGTTAAGCTGTCATTTGTGTTTTGTTATTCAGTGTCAGATGCGTTTTTGTTATACCACGTTCTCTTTGACGTTTTATGTCACGTCAAACGGCACGCGGTGGAACGGGATAAAAGTATCATATGTCCGTCTCCTGGTTCTAAGCTACCGCCTCACCAATTTTCAGTCAAATCGGTTCAGCCATTCTTGAGTTATTAAAACTGTAACTAACATGACTTTCTTTTATATATATTGATTGGTGATTCAAGAATTAGTGTGCAATATAAAAGTAAGCATTAAATAATATGATTTTTTTCTCAAATGGAAAAAAAATAAAAAGTAAAAAAATATGTTTTTTTCTTAAATTACTCTAATAATTATTATTAAAATTTTCCCCAATTTATCTGATGCTAAATTTAAAGAAGGAATATTCATTGGCCCCCAAATAAGAAAGATATTGAGGGATGAACATTTTGATGGACATTTGTCAAATATCGAAAGAGATGCTTGGTATTCTTTCAAAGCGGTGGTGAACAATTTTTTGGGCAACAATAAATCCGACGACTATGAAGAAATTGTTTCCAATTTATTGAAGAATTACTACAGAATGGGAATCAACATGTCACTTAAAATTCATTTTTTCATTCGCACTTGGATTTTTTTCCTGAAAACCTGGGAAGCGTAAGCGATGAACATGATGAACGTTTTCATCAGGATTTGAAGTCCTGAAGGTTTTTGGGATAAAAATATGTTAGCTGATTACTGCTGGTCTACATTAAGAGAAACTGACACTAACCAGTATAAAAAAAGAGTATTTTGTGTCATTTTTAATTTTTTTGAGATATATTTAAGCAACAATTGAGAAATACAGAAAATGAATTTAAAAAAAAACTTGACGTCCTTATTTTTTTATAACTTCAGTTTCTTTTTAAGGGTTAATTAATCAACCAATGCACATCGTTTTTTTGTATGGGGTAAAAAATGTTGTAAAGTAGTGTAATTGTTAATATTTCCGTCCAAAAATTAGATACCTATTATTTAATATTTATTTATTTATTTTTGTTGCTTTATATTATTTTCTTTTATTTTTGTATATTGAATATTTAATTATTCGATACAAGCACAAAGATCAATGGGAACTTGAAAAAGAAAGAAAATTACAAGATCAGATTAAGTGTATATGAAATCTCAAAACCACTCCTAAAATTCTTCCCATCTAATGGAGTCATTTTATATATATCTATTCTCTTTTATAAGACCGAACATTTATCTCATGTGCCTTCCCCGCAATCTTTCACAGACAAAAACAAGTGTCAGTAGGCTATCTTAAATTTTATAAAATCAACAAAATTTAAAAAAAAATAAGGAAAAACTGTCACATTCCCTATGATTGCCAAGCACTCTTAACAATAGCAAGACCACACAGCAGCCCATAAGCACTTCTTTATTGCTTTATATATGTTTGGCTATTTTATGTGTCCCAGTGAAGAAGTTGACATTTTCAAGTGAAGTAGCAACAACCGGCAGCTAGTGTGAGTCGCGTTCACTTGAGCGTATAGTGTTGGAGTGTATATATCTTTTTTTTATTGTTACTGCCTTCCTGGCATTACTATCGCTTTTTAACTAAATTGACATCTTATGTGGCTGTCATATAATTTTTTTTTTGGATCGTTGGTTTGTTTTACTAAAAATGAGTAGGTGGTATTTTATAACGGTATAAAAAAACAGTAAACTAAGATTTTGTTTTTAAATTTATTTTTGCCTTTTACCGGAAATTAAGACATGAAAATCTGTTAACGAACATCAGCCAGCTTCAGAAGTTTGTATAGGAAATTCTTCTTTGTTTTTTTTTTGTTCTTCAAAAAACTAACAACTACCAATCAACAAGATCATTATCACCTCTAGATACACCTCCTTTAATCCCCAAAAATATAAAAAAAAAAACTTTATGAAGAAAGAAATAACAAAAAAAAACAGATTTGAAGCATTACAGCTGAGGAAAAGATACTTTTTGGTGAAAGCTTAAAAAAAAACCAAAAATTAATTGTGCGAACCATTTTGAAATTATTTTATGGTCATCCTTGGTTTTAAGCGCGCATCTCTGCACTCATATTGAAGGGAGGATAAATTAACATTCAAGTACGTGCCCTCGCTACATATACTGTATCTACAGTATAGATACTCTTAGCGATACATACGTACATATAGAAAATTAATTAAAGATGGAAAGATAATTGATTAGGAACAGCGATTAATAATGCGCTTAATTTTTGGTGTCGGTTGAACACGGGTAAAACATATCGAAGGCAAGACCACGAAGCCAATAAGAACAACGTATGTTCCACAACTAAAAAACCCTACACCAGGAGCTGTAGTAGCAACAATTAAAAAATAAGTTACCTCTTTTGGAGGATGTATGCGCGCGGACGCGAGGAAGTAGGTATATAAGAAGCTTACTGTGGCTTTTATCGTTCAAGGAAATATGCTGGCATGGTATCAGGATCGTAATTTTTCCACTACATTCCGTACGCCGCGCCGTTGTGTTGGGAAAACATACATGTTCTGGCACTCATTCTATCTCTGTCTGTCGATGGATGTGGTGCATTTATAATAATCTGGCGCATATCATAAATGGAACGCCCCCAAATAAAAAAAATTAAAATTAAGGAAAATACTGTGAAAAAATGTTAGCAGCAGGCACCAGGTAAGGAAGTAGTAGAGATTCCATGAGCGAATTATGTACAACCGCATATGGCATTAACTTTGGTATCATCCCTATCTATCTAGCCGCGATGGTGCTTCGTCGATTGTGGTCAACTTCGCATCGTCCTCAAACGACTCACGGAGACGACGTCATTTCAGTGAACGTCAAAAATGCTCTTGTACGCGTCGACTGACTTCTCTCAAGAATTGAAGTTTACTTTTAGACAGCATCTGCCGTTAATTGCATTCTGTTATGCTTCTTGGACTTTAAGATTGCGTATATTATAGGTTTTTTTCTGTTCTTACTTCTTTGCCTAACATTCTTGTATTCGTGGTACTGACCCGTCCATCAGTATATCTTCATATACGAGTACGATAGTAGGGAATAAGAGGCATAAATTAATCTATATATCTGTAAGTGGTGCGCCTCCTTTTGCACGCTATCTATGTAATGCAATCAAATTAAGTTTCGCTTGTATAGTACCAATCTTATACTCCGCCTCCTACCTAACATATCAGAGAGCGGACCACTTTACTTATGACGAATACACTTCAGCTTTTCAGAAATCAACTATGTAAGACAATGTAAGTATACATTATAATAGAAACTGTAACTATGTATGTAGATGGTATATTAAAAATAATTAATGGAAGGTGTTCAAGGAATTTGCTGTAATTTTACGTTGAGGTTAAGTTGATACTCGTAGGGATAAAGGAAATTCAGTTATTTTGGTTTAATATCTTTTTTGGTCTTGAATCCAATTACGCTATGCTGATGCCAAACGAAAATGAAACAGAATAATATCCTAGGATTCGATCTTCGCAGATCTCTAGCGTTGCAGTGTAAAGCATTAATCATTACTCCACGTCCTACTACCATTTTAAGTGTTACCCTTGTTTTTTTATAAAATGTTTTTTTAGTAGTAAAAATGCTCTGGCCTTTTGCCGCAGGAACGTAGAGTAGTCTTAGAGTAATTTTCCATTTTCATTTTTGTTAAGCTTACAAAGCGATCTGTTTGTTTTTATTGTTCAAAAAGTTTTTTTTTTTACAAAAGTGCCTTGTCTGACCCGCTTACTGGGTGATAAGAGTTTAACCCTCGTCATCCAGTTCGAAATAGGTACTGCCTTTGAAAAAAAAATTCACTACTGGATCGAACATACTTGTCCATATGTTCGATCACATTGAAAGCAAACGATTGTTAGTCTAGAAAGGGCTAGACATTATATTTTAAAAGTCGTTTTTTACTTAATTTTTTAAAACAAAATTTCTTATTTTTTTTATAAAATATAAAAATTTTCAAAAATCCATCTGTCTGTCTGTGTGTATGTCTGCCTAAACGGCTGTAACTTGGTACTTAGGAATTTTTTGTGATTGTCTAAAATAGATTTTTCGAATCATTGTTTTAGTACCAAAAATAGCGGTACTTGCCTTAAATTATTTATAACATCTGAAATATCTCTAACACGGATCTAGGTGTTTTGATAAAAAAAAGTATGTGTTACTCTATGTATGGTCGTCTACATTTTGTGCAAGCCCATGGCCCTACAGATTGCAGGTTTGTGCGTTGGGCTAGCGACCCGACCACAGTAAAAAACAATATTGTTATGAGGGACACGCGAGAAGCCTCGGATAACGACCCCCGTCAAATGGACTACGACCTACGAGAATGCACCTGGGATGTAGGACACACTATACGCCAGGTGCTACTCAAAAAATTGAATCTGTCCTCTCGCGGTATAAGGCAGACATTACCGCGATCCAGGAGATTTGATGGATAGGATCAGGAATAACGAAAAGAAAAGATTTCGACATTTATTACAGCTGTCATCAAAGAATGCACATGTTGGGATACGGATTCGACTTCAATGCTAAAGTCGAGAAACAAAATCTGTTTGATGGATTAGTTGGAAAGCACAGCCTCCACGAAACGACAACAGGTAACTGCTTCCGACTAATCGACTTTGCTGCAGCTCGTAATATGGCGATAAGTAGCACTAGGTTCTCCAGGCGAAGGATACACACAGCAAATTGGCGATCTCCAGATGGTCGAACCGCCAACCAAATCGACCACGAGCTAATTGGGGCAAGGCACGCATCAAACGTCTTGGACGTGCGAACCTTCCGAGGTGAAAATGTGGACTCTGACCACTTTCTTGTTGTGACAAAGTGCAGAGCCCAACTGTAAAAGGAAAAGAAAATGAAGACTGCCCAAATTAAGAAATTCAACATCGCCTGCCTTAGCACATATGAGAGAGCCAGAGACTACAGTGAACAATTGACCGGGAAACTCTCTGCCGGGGGTACGGCCACAAGCATCAACGACCAGTGGAACCAGTATCGCGACATCATTAAGGAGACAGCCAAGACCACCATAGGCTGCCAAGTACACAAGAAAAAGAACACGTGGTATGATGAAGAATGCGCGGTATTGAAGCAGGAGACGGAAAATGCACGAAAGCAAATGCTGCAAAGGAAAACAAGAGCAGCAAGGGAGGAGTACCGTGAAAAGAGAAGGAACGAGAGAAAAACTCTGCGAAGAAAGAACAGAGAATCCGCAGACTTTCAGCTCAGGTATCTCGAGGAATCTTGCACCGCCACTAACACCCGTTGGTTCTACAAAACAGCCAAGCAACTGGCATCTGGTTCTAGGACTGGCACGCAAGCTCTTCGAAACAGTGAATGGAACCAAGTCAGTCACCGAAGCACAGGGAATTGAAGACGTGTACGTGCACTTTCAGCAATTGCTTAATCGGCATTATGAAGAGGAAGCAACAGAAGAAGAAAGAAGCATGATACCAGTCAATGAAGATCCAGTCGCAGCGCTCAATACTAAAGGGGTTAAGAAAGACATCCACATGGATGGGCTACCTGCGGAACTCTTCAAGTATGGAGGAGTTGTCGTGGTAGTATGCATGCACCAGCTCATCAACCAAGTGTGGGAGGAGGAAAGCATACCCGACGACCGGTCAAATAGCTCCATATGCCCAATCTACAAAAAAGGCGATCCTATGTCCTGCAAAAACTACCGCTTAATGTTGTCTACAAGATCATATCCAACGTACTATGTGAGCCTTCTGCAACACTACCATCGGCACGTACCAGTGTGGCTTCAGGCCAGGCAGATCAACGATAGACCAAATCTTCACATCGAGACAAATCCTGGAAAAGAGTAACTAATTTCAAGTCGAGACGCACCATCTTTTCATCGACTTCAACGCCGCATATGATAGCATAAGTCGCCAAGAGCTTCTATTGGTGATGTCGGAACTCAGGATCCTGAAAAACTGATCCAGCTATGCCGCATGACGTTACAAAATACGCGGTACAATGTGCAAATGGGAAACAGCTCATGTGAGCTTTTCCAGGCGTGTACAGGATTCAGACATGGAGATGGGCTATCATGTGACTTCTTCAACATAGTCCTTGAGCAGATAGTACGCAAGACTGTTGTTAACCTGGAAGGCACTATCTTCAACTGGTCTTCCCAACTGCTTGTTTATGTGGGCTACATCGATATCATCGGCCGTTCCAAGCGAGCTGTACTTTAAGCATTAACAGCTATTGATGAACAGGCGAAATGCCTTGGGCTTGAAGTGAATGAGGACAAAACCAAGTATGTGATATCAACAAGCAAATCCTCATATGTCCATCGCCTAGGACAAAACGTCACTGTTGGTAGCACTAATTTGGAGGTAGTCAAAGAGTTCACCTATCTAGAAACAAACATCAATTCCACGAACGACACCTTAGCGGAAATTCGACGACGAATTACCCTGAACCGCTGCTACTTCGGTTTGGCCAAACAAATGGGTTCAAAACTGCTGTCTCGAAAGACAAGGTGCACGCTATACAAAACGCTAATTTTACCAGTTCTACTCTACGGCGCCTAGTGCTGGACGATAAGTAAAAAAGCGGAATTGATAATGGGCACTTTCGAGAGAAAAATTTTTCTTCGGATGATATTTGGTCCTATATGCGAAGAGGGAGAATGGAGGAGAAGATTCAATCGAGAATTGTACGAGATGTACCAAGATGTGGATGTAGTCCAAAGAGCCAAATGGCGTCGACTACACTGGCTCGGCCACATCGAGCGAATGGACAACAACGCTCCAGCCAAGAAAATCTTCGAATCCCAGCCCGCAGGTTCGAGACGACCAGGAAGACCGAACCTCCGCTACAGGGACCAGGCTGTTACAGACGCAGGAGCGCTTGGTCTCGACGACTGGAGGGAGCATGCGAGGGACCCCAATCGATGGGAGAGCACAGTATGTCAGGCAGCGATCCTCCATGGATCGGGAGCCGGATAAGTAAGTGAGTAAGTACACTTTGTGTAAACATTTTTTTTTACATATTTTGTTATTAACGGTATACCTGCCATACAACTATTTTTTTGATTTTCAACTTTCTCATAAACGGCTTAAGGGATTTCGATCTAAATAATAATGTATTTCAAAATTTTCAATAACAGTTTTTTGGATTTAAATTTTTTTTTTTTGAAAATTCAATACGTTTTTTTCTGAAATTTTGTTATTAAGTTTATATTATTAAATATTTAAAATTGTCATACAAATTCTTTTTTTGAAAAAAATTTAAGAAATTTTTTATATTTAAAATTAAGTAGAAAACGACTTAAAAATTATATTTAGCCGTTTCTGCGAAAATTCTCTTGTGATGGAACATAAGAGCAAGTATGTGCAACCCAGTCGTGCATTTTTCAATTTTGAGGTTTTTGTTTTCTATATGATTAGCAGAGTCTTGATGAGCAGAATTTTGAAAATTACACTTCAAAAAAGTAGAATTTTGAAGCAGAATTTTGGCAATAGGAATTTGACCCCAGCTGAATTTTTACCCCAACACAAAAAAAAAATTGATACGACAATAATTACAATTTAACATATTAAATTTAAAAATATCGTGTATACAAAAAATCGTACACTCGCTTTCGAAATATTGATTTTTATCAAAAATCCTAAACAAATATTTTTCTAAAATTTTAGTATATAGATTTATTTGAAATTTAAAGGACTTCGTGTACAAATAAGTTGATCGAAATACATATAACCCTTAATAATGAAGTCGAATTAATTACAAAAATAAATGCTGTGTTTGGCTGTACCGTTAATAACATTTTATGTACATTTTTGTTTCCATCAAAGTGTTGACTGTACCTTAAATAGCGCAATGATTTTGTTTGTAATAAAATCATTAATGCCGTTTTCGATATAATGAAGATTTATAATTCTTGGTAAAATTATTCAATCACCTTAAACGCTTAAGTACTAAGTGAAATTGCTTCAGCCGTTAGGCTGTAGACCAACCAACAGACGACAGACGGGCGGAATAGCGGGGTTCACTTCTTTGGTGTTCGCTATGATCGTATTGTCAAATTTAATCAAAGTCTAGAGCTTGATTTTTTTTTAAATGCTAAACTTGTCCTATTGTTCCTACATATATGGTTAGTGGCATTAGACATATAAGTCCAAAAAATTGTTTGGTATGTATTTTTGTTCCATTTGTATTGTGGACTTATTTTCCACCTCAGTCGTCATACATTTTTTCCCATCGTTTTTTCTTCACTCATATGACCTGAGTTACCAGCCCACAGGAGTCTATCGGGCTTTATCATTGTTACTATTCCTATTCAAGTTGTATCACGTACAGATGTGATTTGAAGGTCCTTGGAATCGTACTTCTCCGTAAGACTTCTTTTTTTGAAGGCAAAAAGATCAGAAAGTTTTTCCTTGACTGAGTCGCTGTCTACATCTTCCATTCCATTTCTCCGCGTGTTACATTTGATAAAGCAATTTCAGTCATATGCACTTTACATGATTTGACTATATTCTTGTTCTTGTGAAGTAAATAAAGTTCGCAGGCTAATAAAAGAGCATACAGTGCCAAAGTTATGCTAACGAACAACAAAAAGAAAACGTTACTCACTATCACTACATTTGCTATTAGCCTGCTGTCGGCAGATCAATACTCCTATTACTTAGTAAGACATCCCTTTCTGACCTATCTGAAAAGAAATTCAAAGATCTGATTCATTTTCTTAATTTGACGGAGTAGCTTTACGGACCACTCTATAAATAATCATCGAAGTCTGCGCCCTTCTAGCGGCTAAACGCAGTTCTTTGAGAGTGGGTATACCAACTGAATCCCCATAGGTAGTATGGTGTACACCTTTAGACTAGTCAACTAAATGCCACGCTTGGCGTAAGGGAGATGGTTCAGAGTAGAGTGGCTGTTCAGCCGCTTCCAAATATTCCCCTCCACTAAACTGGACGCCATACTTAAAATTAAAACCAACAAAAATACACATTCAAAGCGGTGTATTTATCTAGGGAACATTCATAAGCATAAGAAAATACGATAATCCGTTCAAGTAGTCTACGTTCCCGGGACAATGTAAATTATCCTGAAATCTGTTTCTCATTCTGGCAGAGCTTAGGTGGTTCTTATCTCGGCAATCTATCCAGAGGCATAAACATCGAAGTAGAGTTAAATAAATGATGTCGCATCTAACATTTCCACAACCTACATTATACAACTTACACTTAAACGGTAGATAAGAGAAAGTGTGAAACCACATTTTCTCTACAGACAGCCGCGGAGAGCATTCTAGAAAGAATTATTTCCGCCTCTAAATTTACCACGAACGTGGAAAGTTTGGCATACTCAAGAAAGAGCACATGTTATACAGAGAAAATCTTGTGGCGAATTGTATATTCTCTTTATGTACTTATTATACGTTGCGAGTAATAAGCGATTGTGAATTGCTGATACAAGTGAGTTGTCATCAGTAATTCCGAAGACTCGGATAAAGAAATTGTCCAAGATCCATCAAACTTTTTTCAAAAATGAAGGACAACCTTACTGAATATTTTGTGGGCAGGCTCTAAAAACAATATGAGTCTTGGTCTGATTACAATGGAAAAACTACCTTTAGGCAATAAAAAGATTTGATCCTTATAACCCTACCTAAATCCAAATAACCTCAGATATAGTTATATCTATCCTGGGGGTCTCCAAATGGATGCATTGATCTCATATATACATACAAATAAATTTTGAATGGTCAAACATCACTTCTTGCCTGGTTACCAGTCAAAACTGGTCAGTATTAAACCCAAGACGCTCAAAAGGTCTTCTCTCTTTGAGCATTAAGCATCCTGGCCCCGTTATAGGTCTCGTAACTGGACACAATTAATTGGCAGGAACGCCAAACGACTTGGCGTTTTTTCCAATGATTTTTGCAGAAGCTGTATGGATGAGGAGGAGGAGGAGACTATTTCCTATCTTCTTGGCAGATGTCCTACTCTCTGCCAAGGACGTGGATTGCACATGGCGGAATACTTCTTCGATGGCACCAGTTATCTTAGACACATAGAGATTCACCGCTTATACCGCTTCATTTAAGACTCCAATTGGTTTAATTAAATCAAATATTTCTCATGTGGTATCACAATTGACATGTCTAAGGTCCAAGTGTGTCAGTTATTTTCTTGACGGCAACTTCAACCTAACCTTACTGAATCTTGCGGATTATTCATTTTACAGCAATCTCTCCAACCTTTTTTCGTAAAATTTATTTCTATGGAAGATATTAAAGATTGCCAATGAAGTAGATCGATTGTTTCTCTAGCCGTACACCACGAATGTGGAATTCCTTGCCTGGTTCTATTTTGCACTCCTATCTTATTTTCTTAACGCTCGCTCTAGGATCGATCAGCTTATGTGTTGTCAAAACCTCTTTTCCAAAAATTTTGAAAAAAACACAAATTTTTTCTACAGCCATATTACTTGAACTTATTTAATACCCCGAAAACTAAACCATATAATTTCCAAGAACTATGAAAAAGAACATTCCGCCGATAGGAATCTAAAAAACTTCAAATATTCGAAATATCTAGGTTACCTTCATGAATACCTTCCAAAAATGGTATTCTAAATACTAAGCTGTCAAAAAGCATAAAAAATTCAACTGAAATCAACCCAATGAAGAATGATCGAGTTCGGCACACTTAAATACTTAAATAACTTAAATAATTGATACAGCACCTCCTTACCTTATCCAATCACAAACATCTGACCTGAAAATTCTCCCTCTAAATTCTAAGCAGAGATGCATTCTTGAGAATTTAATTTTTTTTTTATTTAACACTAAGCCATCTTGGATAACTTTAAAACTAACCAGATTAACTAACGCCCAGCTATCCAAGCACCAACAAAAACAAACCGATCGATTAATCTATACTTCAATTGAATAATACCTCATTTCTTCGATCTAATCGAATGCAATTCCATTTGCATAATTCGACTACATAACTTAGTGTATCTGTATCACAGAACCAAGACCGCACACCATAGCCTCATAGTACAGGTACATTACATGCAACCGCAACAAAAATCCATTCAATCGTATATAGTAAGCTTTTGGTAAAAGGATCATTTCAACATTCTTCGAATTGGTCTTGAAGTCTTGAATAATTTTGCAGCAAAAAAAAAAAAAAAAAAAAAAAACCAACAACAAAAATACGTAAAAAAAACCTATTGAAGCAAATAAATAACTCAAAAACCGCACAATCGATCCAAAATCCAATTCAAAAACCATAAAATCGCCGAGAATTCATCTTGCGGATCAACATAAATTGCGCACTGCGGTTGCAATATTTCATCATTAGATGCATTTGGCAGTACTAACTATATTGACGCGACTTCGCATTTGGCCACAAATAACGTTTACCATTAATACACTCTTGTGTTGTCTCTGATGCAACGGGGACAAGGGAAGAGCTCTTATGCCAACTCGCTCGTACCACTTATAATCGAAGACAAAAAAAATCGAAAACAACACAACACCGGACCATCGAATTGAACGAAAATGTTGACACATGTTATCGATCAGTTTTTGGCAGACTTTGGCAGCAAAACGATTGTTGTCTTGTCCATTAAAGCTCTAAGATTCTTCTCAGCAAGCTCAACAACCAGCTTGGCATTAGGTGTAAGAAAAATATCGTTGTCACACGAAACGTCTTACCGTGCATCGGTCGTCTGTAAGACTCTTGCTTGCGAACACGTTATTACCGTTTAAGGATCGGACATTACATAGTTGTCGCCGCTTTGACCTAATTATAGCGATGTGCAATTATTTCACATCCCTAAAAGGCCGTTAGTATGTTTTAATTGTTTAACGCTGTTTGCATAGCAAAAACCGTTGCAAAACACCATCGCATCCGCCATTACCATCACCATCACCATTACTATCACCATCGGCTTATAGATTATTTATCATCAAACGACAAAGACGGAGGCGCACCTTGAAATTCATTCAAAGAAAAATACACGCATAACTGGGTCTTACTGTTAGGTTAGCAAGATATAAGTTATGTGTCTCAATTTCTCATTCATTAAAAAGAGAGAAAACCCAAATTCGATGAAGAAATATTCATCAATCATTTAGGCATTGTAATTGTGATCGGGATCTCAGTTGCAGGTTACAGGTTGTCGCATTTGCAGGTTGCACTGTTAAATTAACACCAATTCGAGCAATGCACTTTTAAGGACACAGTTTGTACTTGTATGTGAGGCGACAAGCTGAGAAGTTGGATCCAAAAATTACATTATACCAACACCCTAGGTATATGCATATAGCAGGCTTCACCTACAGTTCCTATAAAATGCCATTGCCTACCCTACAACTAGACTATGCCACAAAACTGTAACTAGCATTTGGGATGGACGATGATGAATTTTGTGGCACAGCCATAGGCACAGACACACAACAGATTCAAAGAGCGCGCGCAGCGCAGAGAAGTAGTATAAAGATTGAACCAAAAGTGGTTCGTGGAATTGGTTAAACATGACATTTATGGCAACTAAACCTGGCAACTTAATTGATTGATTGTTGCATAAATTAGTTGGTGGTACTGGTTGAAGAATGTTGTTGGTACTTCTTGATGGTGATGGATGCTGGATGCTGGAGAGGGGTTTGTGTTTATGCACATTTTTAATTGGAATAATTGTAGAGCACTGGTTGGTGTTTTCGTTTCGGTTTTTTGTAAAAAAAAAAAAAACATGAAAACAACAGTGGGTTGCTTTGGCGGTTTGAATGACTTTTTTTATATGATTGATTCAATCGCTCTGCTGCTGAGTTTAATTATCGTGCAGTCTAAGCGTGTTATGTGTTTAATTTAGAATAGAATAGCGAATAAAAAAAAAACACTACTACTGCGGGTGTGAATACATGCTCGAACTGATTAGAATAGTTTTTCGAATGCAAATTCAATCGTTCAGCGATGGAGTTGTAGAATGCTTATTGCGATTGATTTGCGGTTAGATTGCATGTTTCAGAGTGAATCATCGATATATTTGCATTTTGTTTTAGAGTTTCTTGCTTATGGAGCGGATATATAGGTGTATAATTGACTGAGTGTGTGTAACAAATGTAATTAATAAACTTATTTATTTTAAGCAGTCTTTGTCTGTGGGGTTTGTCAGTTGCGACAAATCTTAATGGAACAAAAACTTTGGAAATTCAGGGTTGAAATCGAAAGCAATTGGAGAAGATGAAATCGATCCAATCTTTGTTAAAGCCATCCTTCCTCGTATATTACCATTTATAACCCACGTGTTTAATACAGTTATAACAACATCACTTTTTTCTTCAGCATGGAAATGTGCAAAAATAATCCCTATTATTAAAAAAAGTGAATCTTCTCAATCACTTCCTGAATATAGACCTATCTCAATTTTGCCTTTCTTCTCTAAAGTTCTAGAAAAACTTGTTCATCAGCAGATACTTTGCCATCTACAAAGAATTAAATTCATTTGCGATAACCAATCGGGTTTTCGCAAAAGCCACAGTTGCACTACCTCGCTTTTGAAAGTAACTGATAATATTCGAAATGCTATTGATAATGACTTTGTTACATTCTTGACATTATTAGAGCTTCGACATGGTAAACCATGGCGTACTCCACCAAAAGCTGAGGGACCTCTGTGGGCTTTCAACTTCTGCACAGAGTATAATTAAAACATATTTGTTAGATAGAAAGCAGCTCGTTCAGGTTCAAAACAAGATATCCGCATTCGTTTATAATTCAGTAGGAGTTCCGCAAGGGACGTGAAGTTCTCATCAGTGCACATGTATGCCGATGATGTACAACTATATTTAAGCAGTGAAATTGGAATGCGGGAAGATACTGTATATCGATTAAACAAGAATTTAAAAGCAATCACCCTCTGGGCTGAAAACAATTGCTTAAGACTCAATCCAACCAAATCCAACTGTTTAGTTATATATAAATCTGAGCTTGACTTAAATGGATTTTCTCTAGTGTACCTTGGAGACCCAGTTCTCAAGTATAATGAAAAGGGCAAGAATCTAGGCATTTGGTTCAATAGAACACTTAAATGGAATGTCCACATTCAATCGGTCATTGGGAAGGTATATGGCTGACTAAGAAATCTCTCGATGTCAAATTATTGATAGCTAAGTCCTGTATTTTACCCATGCTTACATATGGATGTCAAATTTTTATAGCATATGACGCTGAATGCAGAAGAACGCTTACTGTTGCATTTAATAATTTAGTTCGTTATGTTTTTGATCTGAAGCGATTTGACCATGCTTCCCCATACGTAAAAAAGATACTTGGATACACGTTACATTGTAACCTTATTTGTTCGAGAAAATAAATTTCTCTGTTTCAATTCGCTCCTTCTCCATTATACAACCTCGTTTTACGTGTCTCACCTCTGAACGTCAGTTTTTTGTTCAAGTCACTGGCTCCTGCTCGTTATCTTTAAGTATTTATTAGAAAATTGTCCTCTGACAAAAAATTTGATGAAATTCTCTTCAAATATTTGGCTGAAAATTTAAATAAAATATTCGCTTTCTTTCTTTTTCCGTTTTGATTTTTGTTTCTGATATTGCATTTAATTTATAAAATTCCTAATTTTTCAATTTATATAATTTTTGAAATTTCTTGTTATAACTTTTACTAAATTAAGATTGATGCAATCTATTGTAAAAGATTCATTAATTAAATAAATAAATAAATAAATATGTAGGGTGAGGCAATATTCCCCTATTACCCATGCACAGAAGACGCATCCACTTTCCGTATTTAAAATAAACCATACTAACATAGCACTGGATAGGTTGAAAAATTCTACAGATTGGCCTTCATATCTCGACGCCTCTATTGATCATTGACTTAATGGAGTATAGGGATTGAAGAAAAAGCGGGCCCAAGTCACTTTGGCAGGCTGTGGTATGGTTTGTTTCGTCTTTTTCATCTTGCTTTTGTATTATTTCATTTTGGTCAAAATTATTTTTAATTACTTTGATTACATTTCTTTTGAAAAACAAATCATGAGGAATTTTATTTAATTTCTTTAAAGTTCATTTCGCCTTTTATTATTTATTTTTTCGATTATTTAATTTTTTGTTCATTTCGATTTTGATTACTTCGCCAACGAGTGTTTCGTCCGTATTTAATTATTTTTTTTTAATGCAACGATTAAAATTTTCGCAAACGTGCTGTCCCCATTGCTTGGGCCAATTATAGGATTTGGATTAGGGTCGAGTTAGAGTGTATACAAGATTTTTTGTGCAACATTTATCAAAATGCAAATCGGGCTTAGCGGGATCAACAGCTATTTTAAAAAGTGAGATTATTATAAGCCGGGATTTTGAATATTTTATTTAAATAAAAGAATACCATCATTATACAAAAACACTTAAAAAAAAAATTAATGTACATAAATTCTACTTATTTTGTATATTAGATGCTAATGACAATAGATTCTGGTAACAAACAAAATGCGAAATAAACCATTGTAAACCTTCGGCGAAATAACCTTGACCCAAATATCTCATTGCACTTTTAACGGAAATGCAAAACGAATAAAATGGGAAACAACGAAATGCGAAGTGAAAAAAAACGAAGCACCAGGCACCCGGCAGGTTGGTCACTCCAATTCGCTTTCTGAAATATTCAGTCACATATTGTGACATCAGTCTACATTTTTGGAAGTATAGAGCACACTTACCGTGGGTAGTCTGGTGGGCGGCTTTCATAAAACGATTAGTCGTAATCACTTAAATAAGTAGAGTATTTCGTTGCATTGGATATTCTTATCCATCTGACATTTCCCTATATCAAAGGTCTTCCGCAACTGTCCAACTCGACTTAAAGCTTCTTCAAAGTGAATACCGGATGAGATTGAACACTCAATCATTCTGAAAGTATTAGGATAACTTCCAAGGAAGATACATTGAACACACCATCCCACAATTGCAGTTTCAAATGTCTATGTTCCTTCCAGATCCCTCTGGGAGACGGAGTCATTCTGCAAAGCCGAACCAATACATTTCTAAAAAGATTGAACTACAATAGTACATGAGGTTTCCGATTTCGCTTATTCAGAAATACTAAATTTTAGTCTCCCATCTTATCTTTCCATTTATTGTACACATTTATTCAGTGGCGTTGAAACAATCTTGTATTGGCTTATAGATCACATTTCTGATATTCAGACCTTCTCAGATACCCACTATTTTATCAGGTCTCTGAATTATGTCTCCTCAATTCTATTATATTCAACTGCATCTGGCCATATTCATAAAAAGTTGATAAAGTCGCCATCAAAGTTGAAGAATCATACAATCCTCGGGTGGAAAAATATCACCACTTGTCTGGAAGCTCAACGGATCAGGGGTATATTGGATTTGAATTGACAGAAAAAAACAAAAGGTGCTTCTGTCCTGATCTTTTCCAAAGACTTAGGTTCTATGTTGAAATTAAATAACACATACAAAGGTTGTCTCATATGCTTTATGAAGAGCTCAAGAGATTTTAAAAAGAAGAGAAGAAATTTCTAAATTTATGTGCCGTACTCAAAACATAACCTAAACGTAAACAGTCCAAATTCAATATTCTGTCTTCAAAAAATCATGGACCGACAATCCCATCAGCTGCTGGAATTGCAATTCACACTATGGCTGTAGACGAATGCAAGGTCCTTGGATGAATGCTTTTGAAATATGATTTTTTGCCATACAAAGATCGAAAGAAATAGATAGTCATCAACAGACAATTTCTCGATTTTATAACCAGATCTTTCCAAAATTTAAACTACATATCTACTTTACTCAACGTAAGGAAGCTTTACAATTATATCTTGATTTGAGTGCAATCCAGATAAGATGCACATTTTATTACATCTGATTAATCCCAGTCGATTAACGATGGACATAAGGAACTTTTGATGAGCTGGGCGATTATACGTCTATGCCACTTAAATTAATTTTTATGTCAAGAAGGTTGAGGTATAAGCACCGTTATAGTTTTCCGCTTCATGTTTTCGTTTTATCTAAGTGAATCACATCTGTATCCCTAAGGAAAAAAATTGTAAAAAAAATACCTAGGGACCGCAACTGGATCCATGGAGATCCGATAGTCTAGTTAAACGGAGCTCACAATATCTTCTCCGCTTCTAACTTTACCGCAACATATAAAAGTTTACGATTATATTTCGAATACCATTTACATTTTCTAGACTAGAGTGGTTAGAAAATTACACAGTATATTGGTAATTTTGTATTCGTTTATCAGAATAAATTTCATAAAGATGTTTCATAAATTAGATATTTTCATCTTTTGCAACTCTGCAAAAACAATAATACATAACTTTATGTGTCATATCAATTAGCATTCCCTATTAAATTGCATTCAATTTTTTGTCTCTAACTACGATAACAAAATATTTTCCTGCTTATAACATACCTTACCCATACAATATTGTCTCCCATATTCCTTTCTCTCATTTAATTCCTGCTTAACTATTCCATCTATATCGACAAAAAAAAACTGCAAATGAAATTGCAACATTGAATCAATATAAGAGATGCCACAACATATTGAATCCTCCTCTCACACATACATATACAAACTTGTTTTCCAGAACATTAAAAAAAAACATTATCTTCTTAGAGAATTATTGAGGAAAAAAAAAGAATCAAATCCGACAAAAAACTAAAGCAGTAGCGTCGAACATCATCGAACTCATGTTCATATTATGCTTAAAAGATACAAGTGCAAAAAAAAACAAAAACTCCTTCCTCTCTTACATCCGCACACATCCAAATTGTACATAAGTACACCGGACACCATCACACACCATGCCACGGAACCTGAGACTGAGAGAGGCTTTTTGTAATAAAGAAAATGCCTCCCATCTTCCATGCATCAAAGCTAATCATTAAAAAGTATCTACGAAATGCAAAACCCAATCAACTTTAATGAGCTTTAATAGTCTGCACCGAAGCTGAAAATTAAAATGGTTGACCATTTAAAAACTAAACGTTACAAATTTTTGCCTACGACGATGTCCCGGTGGCGGTGCTGCGAGGCAGTGGCGAGCGGGCGAAGACATACAATACGAACAAGAACAACAAGGATGGCTACGCTGACGAAGCCGAAGGTTGTGGCTAAGTCATGAACATAAAGACGAAGATGTGCACTCTGGGTGAATGCGTGTGCTCCTGCGCATATAACACCAGTAAGTAGGCCCTGAAAACAACTGCTGCCTCAAGAATCTCATCTTGAAACTGAAATTGTGAGGCTATAGTTGTTCTCGTATTTTTTTTCGAGGAGTTCGGATGTGCAAAATTTTGAATGAGAATTTATGGTTGGTATACTGCGCCTTAGTGGAAATGAAAATTAAATTAAAAATTGTATCTATTGTTTCAATTGCTAGTTTCTATCAAATTATACATTTATACTGATCTCAGTCTACGTAGTATCACTATCACACACCGGAACACAGTTTTGATAATTATATGTGTTCGCTTAGGTGATTTTCTGGCAGTAATTGCCAAATACCGTTAGAACAACCATACATATCCATATGCCATTCCAGTCGAATATATCTAGAATTGCAATTTCGCCAAACAACACTGACTGTAATTCTGTGTAATTCCAAATGAAATTGCAATCATTTACACGAGTATAAGATGAGAAATACCTACTCACTTATATACTAGCTGGCGATATCCCCTTTCACGGAGAGGAAGATTAAACTTCCAGCATGGTCCGTCGTCAATTTGACATGATGCCGCCACATCGCAGTATCTCGAACTGGGATGATGACTGTTGGTTGGTTCGCCCAAGCAACCACAAAACAAACTGGCATCTGGGTTGTCATTAAACTAGCATCAGATCTATCGTTCTGCCTTTGGTCTGGCTTCTTGCTTGACTGACTGCCTGACCAAAAAATTAAACAAAATTAGAATAGAAATGATTGTTGGTTGGATTGTGTATGAAGCTTGGGAACACACAAAACGCACAAACAAACAAAAATAAATCAATTTATTATTCAAAATTTACGATGAAAATCTTACATTATTATTATTAATATTATTATTATTGTTAAATTTTTTTTTTGGGAAAATAGATAATCTCGGATTATGGCAATCGTAAATTTAGGCTTCAATGTTTTTTTTTTCTATCGATATATAAGCTATATTGTTTCTTTTTGAAATTTTATTATGTGCGTGTCTATCTCTGTCGGATCGGCATTTCATACACTCTCTTTGTGCGCTGAATCATATAATACTGAGAGTATACATTTCCCAATTTGCATAATCCTTCATTTCTTCGAAAAACAGCTGAATAATTTGATTAAATGAATAACTTAGTCAAATACAAATATATATTAGATTTTTCAAGTTCGTAGCTCAGTTCCTTTGTTTGTGTGGGAAGTAATTTTTGAAATTTTCCTAACTTCATTTTATTTTGCTTTGCAATTTAATAAAATATTTGTATACACATCTCTGGAAGTAGAAGGCTGGATTCGCTCTATATGTCTTTCATAAGTACCGTTATTTCTATATTGATTTCGAAATATAACTTTTTGGTGAACTATCCGAAGGATGCAGTATGAAATTTTGGGTGATTTTTTTTATTCAATTTTATCAACGTTGACAACCTAATGGCCAACTGATAGCAAGAATTTTTTTTAGCGAAATAAATAAATAACAATAATACCAAGGTCCCGCTTATTATTCAGGTTGAAAGTAAGCAGAAGTCTTGAAAGATCTGCATTCCGAGAAGACTGTGAAGAAAATACTGCACAAAAATTCCTGCAAAATCTCTGATAAAACAAAAAGATGATACGAATATTAAGACTATTTATAGCACTACACTCTACTCTTAATTACCATCAATATGGAAAATAAATCTGAATGCGTTAGCACCGAGGAAAAAAATCTTCAAACTTTTTCCCCAGGCAGCTGTAAGTAAAGGGACAGTATGACATTCAATTGTTATTTTTATTATTCCAAATATCGTATGATCTAAAAAAGCATAATCATAAGGCATATGTAATTAAAAAGCGACGGCTACGATAAACTGTAATACAAACTTTAAAGCTTTCAAATGTTCAACGTCAAAGGAAGCTTGCAGAAGTATTAATGGTTTTAAGACCCGTAATGTCTCTGGATGAAAAAAAATCTAATAGACTGCCTTCTTCTGATATTGAGCGTCTTAGAAAAAAAAATTAGCTTAATAAACTGCTTCCCATAATAGATGCACCTCTAGTTATATTTAAGACCATCAGTTTAGTTTTCGACAAAGCAGAATACCTAATAAGATTAATCAGTCCTTTAAGGATAAAAGTTTGTAGATAGATACATAGATACAATTTTTATTGTAATACATTTTAATTTACATTTACATAATTATATAAACAAAAAATTATTTTGGCATGGCCTTTGCCGTCTGCCAAGTTATAGTAAGTAAAAGATTGTATTTATTGACTTTTCTGAAGATTTCGACAAGTTCTGGTAAGATTAAATAACAAGTATCTCAAAAATCCAACAAAACCATATCATATCCTTAAATCCTAATCGAGAAACTATTGTCTAACTAAACCTTGTGCTCCAACTACAAGGAACAAAACTTAGAATATTGAAGATCAACTTTTTCATTCTGATAGGTGTTATGTGGTCTCCGTTGTATTTTTTGCCAATAATTAGACAGTATTGTTGGTGATGAAAACAATGAATTGAGAAATGAGTCAAACGTTGTACATAAGAAAACCGAAACAATTATTACAGCAAGCTTTCATAGATACCTACCCAAGTTATGTTTTTCAAGCCTGCAAGTCCCACATGAAAAAACTATGAGCATTGTCTTATTAAAGAAATAGATACAAGGACAGCAAGTTAATGATATCTACTAATTCTAAATTCTTTAAATGTTGGCTGAAAACTTCTTCTGTTTGGAACTTCACCGTAGACTAGGTTTGAATCTAGGTTTGGAAGTGCCTTCTAGAAATATTCAAAATCCATCTGAAAAGCAGATCAAGCACTCACAGAAATGCCATATTGAAACTGAACAGTTACAACAGCGTCCGTAACTGTGGGCTTGTTGATTTATCAAGCAGTTTACACAAATCCTTATTTAATGCCAACTACCTTCCAACACTTGCAAAAAGTATCTCCGTTAGCTACCAGAATTAAGTACTTCTAGGGCTGTTTATAGTGAAGCTGCAAGGATATCCTTAGTTATCGAAGAAGTAGCACATAAATTTGTTAAAAAGACTAAAATATGAAAGCATTTTGTTAGTTTTTTTTTTTTGATTAATTTCGTCGAAAATTTCCCCACAAATATTATTGTTACATAATTAATTATTTATTATTAATATTATTGTTTTCATATATTTTAAAAGAAATAAAATATAATTGACTATTGTTTTCATATTTGTTTATTAAAAATATAATTACGTATTAATAAGCCAGTATTTAATGTCTTCAGTGGCACGGTGTAGCATTGAATTACAAGAACGATTTCAGTCAAACTAGTGAGCATATATTTTTTTCAAGTTTGCTAATCAACTCTTTTATTTGTTAGGAGAATTTTTAAATAATTTCTGAGCTGTTTTTCTGGATTTTAAAAATATCAGAATCGTAGCCCTAATGTCTGTAATATGGAGATGACTTGTTAATTGATATAAATTATTGCATTCTACACTTGAAATATGTTTGCTTAAATTATGATATTAGCCGTGTTCTCTTGACTAGCAAAGTATAGCAAAGTAAAAAATTTTTACGAAAACGATACACACTCCTACTTGATTTTATTTATTTTAATATGGAGCATAAAAAATACAAGGAGAAAAAGAAATACAAACTTATATTACTAAAAAAATCACTTCAATGTCCTCTATGATTAAATAGACTTAGTAATTATAGGAACTCAATAATACTTCGGATGAATAGGAAAAGTAATTCCCAGCATGCTCTTAATGTTGTTTTGCTTGTAAAATTTTTACTTTGTTTTCCTTGATAGTCACGAGAACACGGCTGTTGACATACAAGAAAAAGTAATTCTGATCATACGTAGATTTTTTTTTCTTAAAATCAAATAGAACTTTTCCAGAACTCCAATGTTAGATTCAATTGTATCTTGTTATACCTTGTAAATCAAAAATGGTTTACATCGATAAATGGATAATGTAAAAAAGTAATGTTATATATATAAAAAATTAAAAATGTGCCTAATTTATTATTAACTTCTTAAGATCATATCTAAATCTTTTCATTATTAATAAATATTATTGATGAATTTTGGTTTTAATAATCATCAAGTGAAACAAGTTAAGATACCTCTAGGGGTAAATCTAAGCCATATCTAATCAAAATCAACACGAGTTGTCTTCTTTATCGATTTAAAATTAAATTGTATTAATTTTTGTGATATTCAACGTTCATGTTATTGTTGAACCTATGTATCGTATATGGAATCTCATACAATTTATCTATATTTTATTTAAATTAAACCTGTCACCGCTGCAATTAATTTGATTTGAATATTTATAATCAAACAGGACGTTGAACTCCCTAACTCGTGGTATGTTTATTTCTTATAACTTGCAATAAAAAATATTAAAGAATTTAACTTTTATTTCTAACGATTTATTCTAACAAAAAGAAAAATAAACTTCTCTAAAATTTACTCATAACGAAATCTCAAAGCCACAACTAAGCGGATGTTTAAATTTTTGTGATCTCTTTTACCGCCACTTTTTTTTAACCGATGATGACTATCAACAAGTAATAAATAAAGATTACTGGATTGAATGAATTTTTTATTTAATTCTTTTTTGTTTAGGATATTTAACATAAATTATTGCACGTTTGGTATTTTTTTTTTTTCTGAGTTCAAGAAAATATGTGGAAACGAGTATTATTAATTTGTTGGTAAGTATAGTATTTAGATTCAACGATCCAGTTATTGCGGATTCCTTCTATATCTTTATTGGGTATTTTTTTAAATAATTTATGGATGGACGCTTATTGCAGATATGGTTTTCAGCTAAGGTTAAATATGCAATGAGCATTTAAATAATACAATATGAGACCATTAACTAATAGAACTGTCAACAGAATAATAATTGAGCAGGTATCTAATATATAATTTATCCATAGAGGATTCACGATTATCTGTCTGCGATTTTCAAATTTTAATTTTTCATTTATTTTTCTGAGTGTCGGTTTGTCCAATCTGATCTTCTAATCGGACGAACTGATTTTGATGAATGCAGATAGACAACATTCCCAGCGATTTGACTGAGCTTTGACAATATAAGATTCTCTTTCTCGTTCTTTAAAAATAGCATAAAATTCTTGAAGAATTTAAATTATATCATCAAACAAAAAAATCTATTCAAATAAATTTGAAAAAGAATCTCTGCGACTGATGATAAGGAGTTTGCCATTTTATATGCTCTTTATTCAATCGATTTAAAACAAAAAATCTAAGCTGACGCATTCAAAGTAGTCACAAGACTTGAAATAAAACATAAAACAATAAACCAGATATTTTTTTTTATATAAATTGTGACTTTATTGTTTCTTAATATGTATACTGTAATATGAACTTATGCAAAAGCCGCAAGAAAAAAATTTAAATCGACTTGATTTTTATCTGTGCAAATTAAATCTAGTTCTTAGGAATATCTATTGAATAATAATTAATTAATGGTTAATAAAATTTAAAAAAAAAATATAAATATAACCAACAATTTTCATAACTCGTTTTGAGGAATTCGAGGCGGAAGAACTATTTAGGCAGTCGAACGGAACTTGCTTAAATTCTTACCACGAATTCGAATGAGTAATAAAGATAAATTACATCTCAGACAAATTCTTACAGATGCATGAGACTTGCAGGCAAATCTTATGTTTGCAAGCCGCAAAATTCTTGGATGGATCTATACCATGATGGCAAGACCCATCATTACCTATGGTGCGGTCGCATGGCATAATCCATCAGAACTATTAACAACTAGGAAAACACACGAAAAAGTAAAAAGGCACGCATGTGCTTAGTCATAACTGGAGCAATTAGAACCTGCCATACATAAGCCATGGAAGTCTTACTTCATCTGTATCCTCTACATGAGGTTATTGTAAGTGCTCCAAAGGGAGCCATTATGAGATTTGCCAAAGAAGATGTAACTGGCAAATGTATAGGTCTCAGGGAAAGAGACAACATTCAGAAGTCTTCAGTAACAGACCTTATTGACATTCAAAGAGATGGTATGATTAAAAAATATAATTTCGAGAAAAGCTTTCAAACGAAGTTAAGCAGCAAGAAAAAGTTGGTAGGGGAAACTTTTAACTACACTCTGAAAGCAAACACCATCAAGTGGTACACTAATGGATCGAGAAAGTCGGAAGGGATTGGTGCAGGAATCTTTAGGCCAACAACCAAACTTTCTGTACCGATGGGATAGTCTACTAGTATTTTCCAAGCTGAAGTACAAGCTATAGGAAAATATGCCGACCGTAACCTCGAAAGAAATTTCAATAAACAAAATATTGCCATCAGGTCAGATAGCTAAGTGGCACTCAAAGCTTTGAGCTCTACTCCAGCAGTTCTAAACTGGTATGGGAATGTGTAGTCAGGTTAAATGAACTTGGCAAAAATAATAATGTCACACTCCATTTGGTAACTGGCCACGTAGTTTTCCAGGGCAATGAGGAGACAGGCCCCTTAGCAAAAATAGGTGCATCGATTCCTTTAGTATGGTCTGAAAGATACTGCGGAATAGAAGAAAAGGTGATTAGAAATAAAATCAAAAAAGAAAGGCGGCCAGAAGATCCAACAATTGGAAAAAAAACTCCCCAAACTGAGACAGTCCAAACTACTCCTTGGGAATAATAACCAACAACGCTTCACAGAGTGTATAACCTTATACAGAAACAACATCAGAATAATAACCGGTCTCCTTACAGGACACCACTGCAAATTAAAAAGACACCTTATCATCCTTGGCCTAGTAAGTAGGGTTCTGTGATAAAAAAAGGGGAAACGCCGGACCCTATTCTGGGCCATTGTGATCCACTTGTCCACTAAAGGAAAAAAACACCTGGGACGTTACCAGGAAGAAGAGAGTGACTTACCATCTCTAAAAATACTCCAAATACTCAAATTCATGAGAGAAGTACATTTGGAAGAAGGGTTGTAAGATGAGCTATCCTCGTCCAGCTCTAGGCGGGGGCACAATAGATCTCAAGGTCGCAGTTCAGCAACCGCATAGTAATATACATTCATGGTCCTTAACATAAACGCATGAACATTTGGAAAAGGTGATAATCATACCCCCAGTTTCATAGTGGGAGTTTAAACTTAAGATCAACTGAACCTTAAACTTAGTTTAAATTTTTGGTTTAACTATTCCGGTTTCACAGTGAAATCTGACCTTCAATTCAGATGAACTTCATTGTACTAGATTTTATGGAAAATAGTTGGTAACATTTTCTTGCCTAGTCTTCCTTTTCTCTATTTTTAACACAAAAAACACGCGCAATAACAAAAAATGCCTTGTGCTGTTGACAAGCGGGGGAAGATTTATTTTGCTTCAAAGTATCAGAATTTTGGTCAGCGATAGCGAAACGAGAATAATATATAAGATAATATTCAAAATCACTTTGACTTTCACTCATTTTTTTTTGTAAATAATATTTTCTGAAAAAAAAAACAATGCAAAAGTGGAGTTAAAGCTTGCACTGTGGATAGTGTTATTGTTTAAGGAGTCAAAAATCAAAAACAATCATTGGAGATTGTTTTCGAGAGCGGAATTTCCTGACCTTATCATATGATGCGGTTCAAGCTCCACATCCAAAATATAAGGATGCGAATTTGGAAATGAATATAGAAGTTTCAGAAAAGAGGTTATTTTTGAATATGATGAAGAGATGTGGAAACAGAACGGAACCCTGGGGTACACCAGCATTTATTTTATGAACATTAGGCATGAAACTATCCTATAAGAGAATTGAGAATCCGAAAGGGGATTCATCGATACCAATTGCATCCATTTCTTAAAAGGGAGCTTGACCGCAAAAGATTCAGATCTATAGAAGGCACCTTTAGAAACCGTTCTGTGGGAAAATATGTTCGCTCGGAAAGAGGCCGTATAAAAATCAACAAATTTTGCATATAAAAATATTATATATGAATTCCAGCAACTTTAATCATCTATCCTCAGATCTGACTGTAAAGATGCAATTGCAGATGTATTGATTGAAGTTTTTAAAGCGCTTTTTACATCAAGAAATCCATGCTGAATGATCGTAGACCGGACACTCTTGTATCAATATTAGCTAGTATAAATGATGGATAGCATGTTCTAAGGTCTTAGACTAGAGAGGATATCCTTTTATCAGATTTATCAATTAACTTTGACCTAGTTTCTTCACTTAGGAAATACCTTACTCCAAATAATGAAGTCTTCTTTTTGGAAATAATTTTTTTCTTTTCTTACATTTTGATTAACATTCTAGTTGATGGCCACAAATATTTCTGTTCTTAATTGAAAAAAATTAATCATCTTTCTAACGGTGCCGGCCACAATCCACAATCTAGGACATCACTCTTGGAATCGCACTTAGTTTCAAATTTTTCGCCGGCCTGCTCAGTGGCGGCGGCAGCGGTGGGCTTATAACATACCTACAAAAATTTAATTATAAAATTGTAGGCTCAAAAAAAAACAACCATCATTTATAATACCCAGGCGCCGTTAGGAAATTCACCTCCGATTAAACAAATAATATTTTTCCATTAATGCGGTGAAAGCTGAGGTGCAAATAACAAATAACAGCTGCTGCTGTAGCAATATAATATGTTGGTACACCAATGTGAATCTAAGTCCATCATTCACCATACTGCCTTCTTTTTAATATTATTTTTTGTTGTTGTTGTGGCCGGTTTGCTTTTATGCTTAATAATAACAATAAAAAGAGAAAAAACTATCTTATCCACCCACTGTTGGTATTTCGCAATTTTTATAGCCACTAGACTCTATAGTCCATACCATCTGCAATCTTAAAGAAATTGATGCTGCAAGTGCTGACGTCGTTAGTGTCCGCCATGCCATATACTCGTACTGCCACTGCTGCTGCTGTTGTTGCTGCTGTGCGCAAATCTTTCAATCAAAATTTTCATCTTCCGCATTGTCGACAAAAAAAATAAGAAAAAACAACCAACGGACTGACGGAGCAATATTACACTCTCGTTATTGTTGTTGTAGTAGGCATGTACTACATTCGCCTATTAGTGATTTACGAGAAATTATACGCATCCGCCAGAGTAGCTGCATATGTATCTTAGTATAATATCTGTACGTAAATGGGCCGGCCGACCGACCGGGGATGCAGCCGGTGGAATAGATTAATTGCAAAAAATTCCATAAATCACATTTAATTGAAAACCGAATACATGCTGTGATCACAAAACACCCATCACAGATCCCATCATTTGAAGATTTCATGAAATTGAATTGAATTTTTCTTAGAGATGAACATCGACCAATGACCAAAGCGACGACATCGCACTTCCGCAGGCAAAGATGAAAAGTAAATCTCTCTTCCAAATGGGTTATTGGGTGGGGAGGGGGTATGTTAAGTTGCAGACCATCACTTACCACTTAGATATCATTAGAATGTCATAAAATTTCTTAAAATATCGACGACAGCTACTTAGGAGGAATTTTTAATTCCTCTATGTTCTCAACTTGGGTGGCTAAATGGATCACTCGGTGGCTAAAACCCGGTGACAGCAATCCTAGGCATCATCAGAGAAGAACGACAAAAAAAAATACAAAAAATACCAATTGCATCTCCCAAGAAGATTTCTTCATTTTTTTTTTGTTGGTTCATATTTTTGCAATAATTTATTGTTATTAAGCTGCAGAGCATGGTAGTGGTCAGGTAGGTATAGGTACATTTGAATTTCTTTCTATATCCTGGCTTGGGTAATTATTGCATATCCATGAGTTACATTTATTACCGTAGATTCACAATTCGAATATACATATGTATGCAAACCATCAAGAGAAAAAGATGTAATGTAGATGGCTAGCCGGTGGAAGGGTGGGACAATGGTGGGGAAAGGGGAGGAACTTTAAAATAATTACATCGAGAGGAAGTCCTATGGGAAGACAATCCATATCTTGGCTTGGAATCAAAATATTTAGTCGCACAGTCGCTGATGATGATAATGAAGCCCACGAGATGTGAACTGAGCAAACACAGAACAGAGACGACTCCAGCGCCAGAGCTATGACAAGGTCAACCAAACCTATAAAATACGAATTAAAATCATGGAAGATGGCCGAGAAGGGCGCGCAAAGGAACACACTTGATAGAGTGAGCTGTGTCGAACAGCTTGATTCTGGGATCCGCACCAGAACATGATGCGCGTTGATTTTGTTCAATATGTTGCTTAATCTTTTCTTCTTAATTGTAATTGTTATTATTTTTAGACTTCTTGACCATTAAGAAAGTAGTCAATAGAATAAAGAAGAATACATAATTATAAAAGAAAAAAAATGTTTTTTTTTTAGATAAATGATAGATCCTGTTTTATGTTGATAATGATAATAATTATTGTCATTCAAAATCGAATCAATTAAGCAGAAACACAGGGTTCACAATCATCAGATTTTCACATTTGCTGGAGTCGTTTCGATAATATCCTCTTACAAACTATTTAAAGGCCGTTTTCCATTGAATCATAAAGCATTTGACAAATTTCTCAAACTGTAAATTTCTAAACTCAGATATTTAGAAACGTTTTGCCTAAATAAAAGTCTCTTGGCGCATAAGTCGCAGAACAATTATTTTTTTTACAAATGGCACTTTTTCTTTGACATTTTTGAAGTAAGAAATTAAATGACAGACCTCAACGACACATTAATCATCAAAAACCAAATAATTATCACCAAAATTTCACTTTTTATAGCAAAGAGTTGCACTTCAAACACAAAAAACGGACCTAAACAAACGACCCGGAGTGTATCTAAACGAATTAATATGCAGATCATCCGCCGATCCGGCAAACAAACAATTCCAGCAGCAGCTGTCAACCATTTTCGTGGCATCATTAGAAATAGTGTGTTATTTATAAATTAAACTTTATAGTCTCTTATAATTCACATTTGCTTCTAACCAAAATTACTATAAGTAACATTAAGATTTCCATATTAAACCGCTTCTTATCAGAACTGAAATTCATGAATTTATTAATCCTGACCAACTGAAGCTAATTTACTAAGGCGATTTTGATATAATAAAAACAATATTGTGGAAACTAAATAATCTTAATTTGAGTTCGACATCACGCGAACAGCAAATTCAAATAATGAAGAGGTTAATCTCCATAGATAAGATCTTAGTGGAAATACGACGAATATTACAAATGGCGAAACAAATTGCTTCTAAACTCAAATCACGAACTCTTATAAAGTGTACACAAATGTCGATGTAGTCAAAATAGAGAACTAATATACAAAAATGTTTCATCCAAAAGGGTCCTCAAAACAAATTCTCGTAACATTCATGTTGACAAGGAAGTCCGTTTACGAAGTGTGAGTCGGTTAGTCAGTAACAATCTAAATAAAATGCAAGACTGGATCGTACGAACTTGCTCTTGTAGCTAACAACTTTTATGTAGCTATTTATGCTTTATGTTACCATTGAGGTTTAGTTACTTAGGTGTAGTTATCCTATGCAGGTTTAAAACCTATGTAGGTAAGAATACCTTGATTCTTATAACAATGAATTGTCGAATAGATGATTCAAGGAATAGTTACATATTTAAATCTAAGTTATGGATTTTAATTATGTAAGTTAGGAGAGTAAAATATATCTACATATATAGACATATTCATGGAACCTAAGTATGTAAACATGTACATAATAATGAAAATGAAGGATGTTGGTGGTAGCATATACATACAACTTCAAATTTATGTGCAATATGCATACATAAGATTCATGTGATTTTTAAAGGCACATATGTACATATAAATGTATGATGGCCTACATTGTATTTAGTATTAAGTGACGCAAAAATTCGTAAAAAGGAAATAATAATAAGGTAGAAATAAATGGATAATACACATATTTAAATGTTTTTATATTGCTTAGTCGTTAATGGAAGAAAGCAAAGATGCAATTTGAATTCATGGATAAATAAGAATATATAAAAAAAATTTTCAAAAATCTTTTGAGGCGTTTCTTAAAAAAATAATTTAAAATAAAATTTTTAAAACAATTTTAGAAACAAAAATTTAAACGCCATTTTGGAGATATTATTAATATACATATAAAATTAAAATTTATAAAAATTTAGTGACTGGTTTTAGAAAAATCGATTTTTCAAAAAAAAATTATTTATTTTTTAAAAATTGAAAAACCTTTTTTTTGAAAGTTTTCGCATGTAGTTTTATTAACAATTTAAGGCGCTATTTATACAAAAAAAATTATTTTAAGCAGTTCATCCAATGTTGAGAAAGTCGAAAATATGAAAAGTGGTTCTATGGGAAGTACCGTTAAATTACGCAAAAATAATATTTTTATATTTAAAAGTGGATTGTACTAATTTAAGAACACATACCTTTCTTATAAAAATTCTTCTAGCCGTTTTCGAGAATATAGTTTTTTTAAATGTTCAAGATAATATCAAAAAACTACTAATTACGACGTTTCGCAAAAATCCATTAATTCGTTTTCGAAATTTTGAGTTGTCAACAAAAAAAAAAACGTTTTTTTTTTAATTTCCAAAAAAAATTATTTTTGAAAAATTTTGGCTTACAATAGTGTTTAGACTTTTCAGGAACTTCTGCGGAATTTCAAAATAATCAAATTAACCGTTTTCCAGAAAATCGAAAACCAAAAACTGGTACTACTAGAGGTACCAAAAGTAACAATTTTTTTCCAAAATAAACATTACTGAAATGTTCCCTTTTGCTTCGTTAATGAACTGATTTTTCTTAATATAAATCGTTGGAGTCGATTTCGAGAAAAATATTGTTTTTTATTTTTGCCAGAAAAAAATTTATGGGAGCTAATGTTATTTGTCGTTTTAAAAAAAATGAAAAAAACGTGTGGGCATATTACCGAACAAACACTATATATACCAAGTTTGAAGAAAATCCATCCAACCGTTTAGACTGCAGACTCGCGGACAGACAGACAGACAGACGGAATTGGAGGACCCACATTTTTTTTGTTCTCTATGATCGCAATGTCATGTTTGATTGTTAGAATTTTTGTTTGCACGAATCCATAACTTGCCTTATAGTACCTATAATCGCAAGTAAAAAAAAAAAATAAAACGTTTTTGCGAAATGAAGTGCAATTTATTAGATGTTTATATTTTTACCATAGAAAGGCTAAAAGGGGTTTTGGCAGTCATATTTTAACTTAACTAATTCCTTTATTATGGCACGTAATAAATATGTATTTTGTACGTTGTCGTTTTTTTGCATGCGATTCATCATAGGTAAGCAATTCCAAGTTAAAATAATCGAATGATAAGTTTTGATCAAAGTTGGCATTACGATGATATTGATAATCAAAAAAGGGTGTCTCACAATTCTTTATGTCTATCCGCTAACCTCCAACCCAACCGGGTAGATGAATTGTATTGAAACTTTGTATTCTCTGTTTGTTTTTGTTTCTGGTAATCTGCCTACAATTTTTTTTTTAGATTTCTTGTAGAGGCCAAGAATAACGGTAGATTCCATTAAATTTTTTTAGCTAGAAAAATAAATCTTGATTGTCTCAAAAACGGGTCCAAATATTTAAATATTTTTATATAAACAAATCAATAAGCTAATAAAGGGAAAAGTTACTTTTGTAATACATATTTTCTTTTGGTCAAAGATGTTTATCTTTGGAACCGCTTGTATTTTACTTACTATAAAAGTACTACAGGGCAAGTTTAGCATTTGGAAAAAAATCGAACTAGAGATTTTAATCAAATTACGATGATAGAGAACACCAAAAAAGTGGGTCCCGCAATTCCTTCTGTCTGTCTGTCTGAACAAATCTCTACAGGCTAAACGGCTGAAGCGATTTTCTTCAAACTTGATATTTAAGCGTTTCAGGCGAGTGTTCATACAGATTTTTGAATCGTTGTTTTAGCCCCAAAAATAACGGTAGTTGCCATACAAATTTTTCTACCATCTTAATTATCTCGAAAACAGCTCCAACGATTTAGACAAAATTGGTGCGCGTTCTTCCTTAGAAATGGTCTACATTTTGGCCAAAAATTTATTTTAAATATTTTGTTATTAACGCAACCTACTATACAACCATTTTTTAAATTTTCGACTTTCTCATAAACGGCTAAACGGATTTCGATCAAAATTTTTATATAGGAGCTCCTTCAAATTGTAAACAATACCGTATTTCAAAATATTCGAAAAATTGTTTATTTTGAAAATTTATTATTTTTGAAAACTGGTGAACGAAATTTCTGAAATATTGTTTTTGAATTAATATTATGAATTTTTTAAACTGTTCACACCAATTTTTTTTTAGAAAAATTTTAAAAATTTTTATGTATAAAAATTTAACTTACCGACGACTTTAAAAATACATTTAGACGTTTCTATTCAGAATATTTTGAATATAATGTAATCGAACAAAGGAGCAAATACATGCGATCCAGTCGTGCATATTATTTTACTTGCGATTATAGGTACTACAAGGCAAGTTATGCATTCGTCGACAAAAAAAGGTTTTGAGATAACAACCAAACATGACATTCCAATAGTAGCGAAGAAGAAAAAAGATGGTCTAAAATTACTGTCCGTCTCTATGCCTGTTTGTCTGTCTCTATGTATGTATAGACACCTACAGCCCAAAACGGGTTGGCCGAATTGCTTGAAACCTGGAAAACTTAAAAATAACTTAAAAATTAAAAAAAAAATCTGGTCTAAAAACTCTACTTTCCATAGGAACGTTTTTTTGCTATCGACTATAATTAATGACTAAGCCCATTCTTTCAAAATTTCAAAAATATATAGGTGTAGGTAGCCCAATTTATACTGCGTACCAATATTTTAAATTAATATTTTTGAAAGCATTTAAAAATTTTTTTAATTTATATTTTGAAAACTGCTTATTATTTTTTTTTCAAAAATTATAGTTATATGTATTTTTCCTCTGAATTGGCGATTTTTAATTTTTTTGAAGAAAATGTTTTCAAAAAGTTTTAAGAAAGAAAGTTATACTAAGTACAATGTAGGCCCTCATACATTTATATATACATATGTGCTTTAAAAATCACATGAATCTTATGTATGCATAGTGCACCTAAATTATAATGTTATATGCATATAGCTGCCTACCCACCTACATCCCTGATTTTCATTATTATGTGTACATATTTAAATAAGTTTCCATCTATATATGTATGTACATACATTTTAATCTCCTAACTCACATAGTTAAAATCCATAGCTTAGATTTAAATATACATTTGTAGGTAGGTACCTATGTAACTATCCCTTGAATCATCCATTCGACAATTCATTATAATAAGAATCAAGGTAATCTTACCTACATAGGCTTTAAACCTGCATAGGGTAACTACACCTAACTAAATAAACCACAATCGTTAACTACATTAAAGTTGTTAGCTACAAGAGCAAGTTCGTGCGATCCAGTCGTGCATTTTATTTTTTAAAAGCGCTCCAACAATTATTTTTTAAATTATTTTGCGTTTATTCATATTTGTCCAAAAATTCAAAAAGCATCTCTCTTTTCCCTCAAACTATAAACCAGCTAAGTAATTTAAACAGTTCTGTTTTTTGTTTTATCCATTCATTTCTACCCAGCTAACTATAATTATGTTTCATTTTTCTCATTATATGTGGGGAAGACGTAATCTTAATAACAAAAAAATAATATAATTTTTTTCGAAAAAAAATCAAGGCGCAAATTTTCCTCTTCTATGCATAATAATAATAATAATAGGCTTGACTGATACAAGTGTGCAGTATAACAGTCCAGATAGTGTCATTCACGGTAAAATCACAATTGTTGACTTTGAAACTGTTATTAATAATAACATGGACTCAACTTACATCATGAAGATCTAAATATACGCACTGGGTAATGAATTAAAAGAACTATGGGGAGCAAATACCTTAGAAACTATACCTATAGTACTTTCTACCACAGGATTACTCGTAGTCTTGAATCTGCGATTACCGCTCTAAAAAGGCTTGATAAAGAAACTAGTATATGACATGCAAAAAGTAGTCATATTAGATAGTTGCCGAATTGTGAGGGAGTTTCTAAATCTTCGATAATAATCTTGCAAAACTATAAACAGCAGAGGAAATGCCTGGCCGCATGCCCGTATGACCATCAGAACCTAACTTAGTTTAGACAGGTGAATGTTATCCTACGAGATGTAGAGATAGTGCAAATGCTTAATTCTTATAATAATAATAATAATAATAATAATAATAATAATTTTTATTTAAGTTATATGCCTGTAAGACCTAAGGTCTTATTTTAAATGCAACCAAATTTGCATGGCACTAGTTATAGTTATGTTTATAGAAAAGGTATGACAGATAAGAAATAAGTTAGTTGGTAGAGTGGATTTTCTCTCGGTATAACCCACGGGTAACATCCAATTAAGAGAACGCTGCCTAAAGTGGGGGTGGAACTCACACATCTAAGTTAGAAGTCAAGCACTATTCCTACGACGCAATTGCCAACTGCAATTTTTTTTTTTAAAGATAAAATGCAATTTAAATTGTGCAACTTTATATTATTATTTTTTTAAAAGATTAAATATAATTATAAAATAATAACAAATGGTGTTTATTACACAATTGATAAACGTTTTTGCATTTCACTTCGAAAGGCATAATCAAGAAATTTATAATGCAGAAATCCTTAATGGCAAAACCTGGGTTTTGGTTTTCGGGATTCTTACTTCAAATACTTTCGTTTTCAAACGATTGAATAACATTATTAACCAAATGGGTTGAATGGTGACTACTGTTGAAATATTACATTTATTAAAAATTCACTGTACAATTTTTGTGTCTATTTAATATCTACTTGTGCTAGGCTTGATTAACGTATCTGGGTTTTTCAATTTTAAAATCTTCTTTGTGTCTGCAATTAATATGATTAGTCTGGGTTTTTTTAATTAATATTGAAGCCTCATTTGGTTGAGAATTAGACAAAAACAAAAAACAAAATAATTTAATGATCTCATCAGTTCATTTCCAAGATATAATGATTAAGATGCATAAACTAGAATGATATAAATTTCATTTGACACTAGAAATCATGGTTCAAGGACATAATGGCAACTAATCTCCAGCATAATATTTTGAAGCTCCTTATATGAACAGCCCGTTGATTGCAAATTAAGTCCTATTAAAAGTCGTCTGCATCTTATCAACGGATCATTTTTCTGCAAAATAATATTAATTTCTTGATCACGTAGGTAACATAATTATAAAATGGAGAATAACAGCCAAGATCAAGTATTTCCATCTGATCTTCGATGCACAAATGCATATCATCGTCCAACAAGGCAATGCACATATGTATATATATGTATGGATGGCTATGTATTTAAATCCACAATAATCCGATCAGATTTTCTATCACGGTATATAGGGACAAATTTTATACGACTTAACAGATTTCTACGAAATAAGAAGACGAGAAGAATCACTCGACTCACACAATGTGCAAAAGATCAGATGGAAAATTATTATTATACATCGCATCATCGCATACGCCGGCCGTCCGTCTACTTAAGACTGCTTAAGACTTCAAATAGTCATCAAATTTCGTCCTATTTAATGCGCGCTCACGATTCACAGACTTGAACCACATTTCAGGACATGATTTTATGATGCTCGTATTCCGAGCCAGCAGCTCTCTAAAATAAATCGAAATCACGCGTGAGTCTTTAGATGCTGCTGCTGCTGTTAACTCTGCCGCTGCTTATACAACAACTTGTTGGTTATTCAAGGAAAAGCCTCGGTTTACTTTTTTTTTGCACATTCTGGTATCAAGTTACAAATAATCTCTTAAAATGAGAATAATTCCCTTTCATTTCAAGATATATATAAAAAAAAAAATACAACATACCATGGCTAGTATAGAAAATACTCATATAAGTGTGTATAGATACAAAAGTATCTATAAGGTATAATTGATGGAACATCGACTGAAAAAATGATGACAAGCTGCAGAAGTGCATAGTGAAAAAAACCACACCAAGCTTTTGATGATTACTTAAGAGTAGACATCTATAGACAAGTCAGAGGTACCACCCGCCTGCATCGTATACCCATCTACGGAAGGAACATGTTGTGGTTGCTTGCTCTTTCTAAAACCGATTAAAAATTAAAATTATCCACTATACACTATACACTATACAGCCTTGTCTCAAGAAGTAAAAACAGAAACAAAAAAAAAACCGAATCGAACTCCAATTTGAAGCCAAGGGCAAGTGGAATGCATGCATATATTTTTTGTATCTTTTCTTTGCTCTGGCTAGATTTAAACTAAATGAAGAAATAACAAAAAAAAAACAACACAAAAAAGGAGTTCAAAGAAATATGATTTGAGGTGGAAAACTGCGTTTAGTTAAGTTTTCTTTTTTCTGTTGGCTTGATTGTTTGTGGTAGGCAACAGTTACGGCTATATCCCCTATCCTCTCAGAAGAATTCCAGCCAAACAACCAATCGGACCGTCCGACGCGGGAGACGTCTTTTTGGTGATATTGTTCGGCGTTTTTTTTTGGATCTGCTTTGTTCATAATAGGAGCACACGCTTAAGAAGATCTCCCGCATCTCACCAGGGGGTTCCTTTGCTATTTGTTGTTTTTTTTTCAGAAAGACGCATGAGCTTGTGGACATTTTTATTCCAAAATAAATAGCCCACATGATGGTAGAGTCACCCTGGTGGTATGGAGTTCTTTGGAAAAAATAATGACAGTCAATTAAATGCTATATGATTTAGGTGTGAGTGCGTAACGTATGCTACGTGCGTGGTGTAGCTATATAGAATGCTGTACGACTGACCTTGAATTCTTATTGCTAGGCTTCGTCTGGGGAATTTTTATCTTCTTCGCATCTTTCTGAGTATTTAGTAATATTTATAATGCAAATTAAGGAATTCGGATGTTTTTTTTGTTTATATCCATCAGTTATTTTTATCAATTTATTCATTTATTCATTCGACATTAAATTTAAAATCTATTAAAAATGGAAAATTTACGGTATTTGCTTATATGAAATTTAAAAAGTCTTTCAAAAACGTAGTTATTTTTAATGAAAAGTTAATAAGCTGGGTCTGAAACTGTTAAGGTGGTTTTGGGCAAAAAAAATGCTTAAATCAGTAAGAAAGCCGTGAGCATAAGAAATTAAAATTCATGGCTCTATAGCACGTACTAGTTCGATCACAATATATTTGTAAAATCTTTTTTTAATTAATTTTAATACCTATACCTACACAATTTCTTTAATTTTTTTCCTCATAATATAAAAATTTAGATAGAAATCCGATAAGCCGTCTATGAGAAAGTCGAAATCAAAAAATCACAATTCTTGTCCAAAATGTAGAATATATGTACCTAAATTAGTGCATACATATACCATTTTTACTTGCCATTAGGTTCTACATATAAGGCAAGTTATGGTATTGTGCAAAAAAAACAAAAATTAAATGCACGACTGGATCGCACGTACTTGCTCCTGTGTTCATCACATTAAATGCAAAAGAGTCTTAATCGAAATGTCTAAAAGTATCTTTAAAGTCGTCTTTCACTTAATTTTTTATATATTAAAATTCTTAAATTTGTTCTAAAAAAAAATTGGTATAAACATTTTAAATATTTAATAATACAAATTTAAAAACAAAATTTAGGAAAAAGTCGCCCACCCGTTTTCGAAATATTGAATTTTCAAAAAAAAACAAATAGTTTTTTTTCAAAAATCCAAAAAAAAAAACAATTTTTTGAAAATTTTGATATGCGGTATTATTTATACTTCGAAGGAGATCCTGTGTACAAATTTTGATCGAAATCCGTTTAGCCGTTTATGAGAAAGTCGAAAATAAATAAGATGGTTGTATGGCTATGGCAGGTACCGTTAATAAGAAAATATTTTCAAAAAAATTTTTGGTCAAAATGAAGATCAGGCGCAAGTTAGTACACACGGCAATTTTTATTAAGATCGTTAGAGCCGTTTTTGAGATAATTAAGATGGTAGCAAAATTTGTGTGGCAATAACAATCATAGAGAACACCAAAAAAGCGGGTCCCCGAATTCTGTCCGTCTGTCTGTCTGTCTTTCTGTCCTCGAGTCTACAGCCTAAACCCTTGGATAGATTTGCTTCAAACTTGGTACACATTGCTTTTTCGATAATATGCCCACACGGTTGTATATTTTTTTTAAAGATGACAAATAACAGTACATTTTTTTTTACCAGAACAAAAATCTAATTTTTCCCAAAAACAGCTTCAACGATTTTTATTTAAAAAAAATCAGTTCATTAATGAAGGGAAAATGTACATTTTTGTTACTTATTTTTTTGGAAACAAATTGTTGGTTTGGTATCTCTAGTAGTACCATTTTTTTGGTTTTCGATTTTCTGAAAAACGGTTGATTTGATTTTTTTTTATTTTTAAGCAGACGCTCCTAAACATTAAATGTTTAAACATTAATGTAAGCAAAAGTTTTTCAAACAAAAATTTTGTTTGATAATAAAAGAAAACCGTTAAGAAAAAAATGTATTTCTCGAAAACGGTTCCAAGAATTTTTATAATAAAATGCACGTCTGGATCGCACGTACTTGCTCCTGTGTTCGATCACATTATATTCAAATGATTCTTAATGGAAACAGCTAAAAGTATTTTCATAGTCTGTGTTCACTTAATTTTTTATATGTTCATATATAAAAAATCTTAAATTTAAAAAAAAATGGTATGAACATTTTAAATATTTAATAATATAAATTTAAAAATTAAATTTGAGAAAAAAATCGGCAACCCGCTTTCAAAATATTGAATTTTCAAAAACAAAAATATTTTTTTTTTTCAAAAATCCAAACAAACTAAAGTGCGCCCTCGGTAAAAGCAACTATTAGAAATGCGAGCGGTTGCGTTAATTGAGTTTGTTGCAATAACCGATTCACAACAAATTTTATCCATGCAAATTTGTCTTGAAAGTTAAAGTATCAAAAATTAAAGGAAATTTATTGTATTTACCTAATCCATTTCAAAACATGGGAACTGTTCTAACAATGGCCATGGCTTCTTAAATAAAACTTACTATTAGTTACGGACCCGAAAACGAAAAAAAATGCATCAAACTAAATAGTACATCCCAAATGCAATGCACGTAAGACCAAGAATAGTATAAAATTCAAAGAAAAGAAGCTGTAAAATAACTGCCAGTTACAGTTTTAGTAAATTTCAGAAAATAAAGGCGCAGAATGAATTAAAAAAGAGATCATAGTTGGAAAGTTGAGATTATTGAGTCCCAATTTTTTGACAAGTGGCAATTACTGAGTCACTAATGGTGAAATTTTTGGGTGTAGCTTTAATCGAGGTTTTGCATTTATCGAGAGTTGCTTTTAACGAAGGGGCACTGTATTTATCAACAAATTTTAAATGCAGTATTATTTAGAATTTGAAGGAGATCCTGTGTACAGATTTTGATCGAAAGCCGTAGAGCCGTTTATGAGAAAGGCGACAATCAATAAAATGGTTGTATGGCAGGTACAGTTAATAACAAAATATTTTAAATTTTTTTTCATCCAAAATATAGACCGTACTCAAGACAGTACTCACACCAATTTTTATGAATATCGTTGCAGCCGTTTTCGAGATAATTAAGATTGTGAAAAAAATTATATGGCAAGTACCGTTATTTTTGGGGCTAAAACAACGATTCAAAAATCTATTTTGGCCAATCATCAAACAAAATCGGTTCAGCCGTTTAGGTTGTAGATCGTTCTACAAACAGACAGACAGACGGAATTGCCGGACCAACGTTTTTGGTGTTCCCTATCATCGCAATGTCAACTTTGATTTAAATCTCATGTTCGATTTCTTTTCCAAATGCAAAACTTGCCCTATAGTACCTATATCGCAAGTAAAAAAATATTTGCATTCTTATGATATTTGTAGAGTCCACTTTTGAATATAAAAATGTTATATTTTGCGTACTTCTTAAAGGTACTTCCCATAGGACAACTTTACGTATGTTCGATTTTCTCCACATTGGATGAACCGATTAAAATAATTTTTTTTTATGCAAATGCTCCATAAAAGTGTGAATAAAACTGCAAAGGTACTTAAATTTTCAAAAAAGAAATTTTCGATTTTTAAAAAATAAATATTTTTTTTTTTTGAAAAACCGATTTTTCAAAATCCAGTAATTGAATTATATATGTATATTAATAATATCTTCAAAATGGCGTTTGAAATTTTTTCTCTAAAAATGTTTTCAAAATTTTATACATAAAAAATTAATTTATTAAAAAAAACAGCTCCAACGATTTTTAAAATTTTTTTTGATATATTTTTATTTATCCATGAATTCAAATTGCATCTTTGTTTTCCCCCAAAATATAACGACTAAGCAATATAAAAACATTTAATTATGTGTATTATCCATTTATTTTTACCTTATTATTATTCCCTTTTTACGAATTTTTGCGTACGTCACTTAATACTAAATAAAATGAAGGCCCTCATACATTTATATGTACACATATGTCTTTAAAAATCACATGAATCTTATGTAGGCATATTGCACCTAAATCATAAAGTTATAAGCATACAGCTACCTACCAACCTACATCCTTTATTTTCATTATTATATATATACATGTTTGCATACTTAAGTTCTATCTATATACGCATGTAGATACATTTTACTCACCTACCTTACATAATTAAGATCCATAACTTAGATTTAAATATACATTTGTTGGAAGGTACCTATATAACTATTCCTTGAATCATCCATTCGACAATTCATTATAATAAGAATCAAGGTAGTCTTACCTACATAGGCTTTAAACCTGCATATGATAATCACACCTATCAAACTAAATCTTAATGGTTAGCTACATTAAAGTTGTTAGCTAAAAGAGCAAGTTAGTGCGACCCAGTGGTGCATTTTATTTTTATCAAAATCGTTAGAGCCATTTGATTAAAATCTCGAGTTCGATTTTTTTCCAAATTCAAACTTTGTCCTTGTACCGTTATTTTTCAGGCTAACAAAATTAAATTCTCGTAACACGTTTAATGAAAAATGTGAAATAGTCGCTCCAGTAGTTTAGTTTGTAGACATGCAGGCAGACGGCATTGAGGGACCATCTTTTACCATATTCGCTGTCATCGTAATGAAAAGTTTGAACAAAATCTTGAGATGGTTTTTTTCCAATTTCAAAACTTGCCTTAAAAATATTTGGGTTGCGGGACAATTTCCTAGAGACTATTAGCTCTTTTCTATTCTTGGTGTATATTGAAATGGAAAACGTAGGCTAAGATCAGAATAATTTTTTCGTCATTCATAAGAGGCACTACCCACATAGGGTGGCATGGCCTGGAATTCTTACAACGAAATAGACTTTTTGTGGTATACTTGAGTATAATCAAAATATTTGTGTTGAAAATAGTTATTCCTGAAAATATCAGATCTTAACAAAATATCAGATCTTAAGTGCATAACGGTAAATGAAATTAATTTAAAAAATAACCATAAAACTGTATAAGAAATATATTTTTATTTTATTGACTGTCAAATTACTAAATGTATTAAAATTATCAGTTGAGGACGGATGCACAGATTTGGCTGATATTTTTTTCTTTTGTTCTTAATTGCAAAAGTTTTCTGTGAAGAAAAAAAAATAGAAAATCTATCGGAATTGTTTGCAATGCAGAAGGCATTCTTGTAATCAAAAAATAATAAGAAATGTCACACCAAATTTCGTTGGCGCTTTTCGTTGGACGACCGACCGACGCGGAAGAAAAAAATATATCGTTCATCAACGATCGTTAAGTGATTTTCAAAATTCTTGAATCATGACCATACTGAAATTAATTATTATTTCAATTCAAAGAAATTCCTCACTGAACATACAGTGAAGATGCAAATATGAAATTCACCCAAGCTGACACGAACAACCATATACTTATTCATAAAAAAAAACCTCTAAAGATTCAAATGCATTTTGTAGTAAATTGATATACCAACTCTGGTCCACCACTGAAATTGAGATGGCTACAAAATATTCAACACCCACAAACAACGATGTGCTTTATTGCAATCAAATCTGCAACTACAAAGCTCACATGTCATTGAGGCTCGGTCTTTTAATACTGATTTCGTTTTCCACCTGCTCTGCTGGAACACATGTACTATTTATTTAGTACACTCTCATATGGCAGACTGTATCTATATGATATTGCCTTACCGTGACACTTATTTTTTTCTGCATGCGCTTTCACAATAAAATGCTGCTAAATATACTGACAATATTTTCAAACTGCATATACACACATTGAAGTGCATTAAGGCCGAACGTAGCGACACGACGACCATACGTTGCGGCTGTAGCGTGTTTGATTACGTTTGAAAATAAATATATATATAAATAGTTACTCAACTACCGCTTATGTCTTGCAGCTTGTATCAGCATGCTGACACCATAATCTGTGGCGTCTAGGTGCACATTTCAATCGGCTTACTCACATACCCAGCGAGCCACCCATCCATACCAGCAACTCATGTGACTACTCGCTATTTATATCCCCTTGAAGGGGGCATAATTTCGAAATTGTATCTCAAACCAACTTGCAAACTATAACTCCAATATCACCTAGCTTAGCCAGCCTCAGCAGGGGTTGGTTTGCAAAAAACTTAACTCGTATATGGTGAAAATGATATAGGTAGACTTCCAAGTCTGGCTGGAGGTTGAAATTGCAGGTTTTGATATCGAAAACAGAATTTAGATTATACACACATAGGCTATGTGGAACACACTCCACTCAACTCCTTGTGGTATTCTCATAGTTAGTCTGTGTCATTTAATACCTGTATTGGCATTCGCTTCGGGAAGAAGGAATAATATACTTTAATTCACTTTCTACCCGAGACTTAAGTGTGACTTTTGCATTTGGAATAACTGTGACTGCGGTGTGCGAAAAGCAAATAATGTACTAACTGGTGTAATGGTAAATGAGCGTTTCCCGATATTTTTGGCCTATTGAGACTAGCACCATCAACCCTGTCTGGGTCAAACATACGTATATATCAAATTCTCTGTATGCGGTCGGTTTTTTTGGATTTAGCTTAATAAGTACAGGCACTCAATACTCATGGGAATAGGCAGTTTTTGGTTTAACAAAATCGGAATGTAGAATGGAATCCTCATCAGGATAATGTTAACAGTTTAATATGAAAAATAAAATGCACGACTGGATCGTACGAACTTGCTCTTGTAGCTAACAACTTTAATGTGACTAACCATTGAGGTTTAGTTAGTTAGGTGTAGTTATCTTATGCAGGTGTAAATCATACGTGGGTAAGATTAACTTGATTCTTAGTATAATGAATTGTGGAATGGATGATTCAAGGAATAGTTAAATAAAATACTCGTACCTACCTACAAATGTATATTCTAATCTAAGCTATGGATTTTAACTATGTGAGTTAGGAGAGTCAAATGTATGTACATATATATTTAGATGGAAACTAAGTATGTAAAAATGTACATATGCATATAACTTTATAATTAAGATGCACTATGCATACATAAGATTCATGTGATTTTTAAAGCACATATTTATATATAAATGTATGAGGGCCTACATTATATTTAGTAATCAGTGGTGTAGGCAAAAATTCGTAAAAAGCGAATAATAATAAGGTAGAAATAAATAGATAATAATAATAATAGTAATGATAATAATAATAACAATAAATATAATTTTATTTAAATTAAAAAATTTTAACAAAAACATGATTAAGCTGGTATTCAAAATTAAGTATGACAATAACTTATTTTTAAGTCGTCTGTCAGGCTCAAAAAAGTTAATTAATTATATTCAAGCAAAGCTAAGCAAGTTTTAACTAAATTCATTTATTATTAAACCACGATATTTAAGCGAGTCTTTTAAAAACTTGTAGAGTTTTCTGTAGCGAGATCCATTTAAAATGTTGAGGAATGTTGGCCGGTCCAGTCTATCGTTTCCAAGATATTTTTGTCCGTATCCTCTGAGGATGGGACACACACCAATGAAGTGGTAATTATTTGATGTCGCATCCTGATTGCATAGAGTACATAGGCCAATTTCAAAAGCCCGCACCTTGCTTTGCAGATTAAGCTGATCATGTCACGGGTATTATTATCTTCAAAGTAATTCGGAAATAAATGGATAATACATATACTTTAATGTTTTCATATTGCTTAGTCATTATAGTTTGAGGGAAAACAAACAAAGGGGGTGGCCGTGGCGCGATAGTTGTGTGCTCGCCTGCCAACCTCGTGGTTGCAGGTTCGATTCCTACCGTTGTCTATGTCTTCTTATATTCCATTAAAAACCAATTCTAAAAATTGTCATAAAATAAGTTGCTCCTTTGCTCATTACATGCTGTTTAGGCATAACACTAACAACATGTGATTGATTAAATTAGCATACCCATAAAATATGATAAAGAAATAAATAAAATAATGCGAATTATAAGGGACATACATAAATAAGACACGGTAATTCTCTCCGCAGTAGTTCAGCCGCCATCCCTGGAGATAAATCTGAGAAGATAACCAATAGCTCTAGTCTCAGATCATCGCGCCACACATCTTTCCTATCCCTCTATCTCCTCTCTCACACCCGCGCTGTGTTAAAAAACATATAAAGGTTAGCATCATAATCCCTTGAGCGCGTGTAAATTATAAAAAAAATCGAAGTTTCGCAAAAATCCATTAAGCCGTTTTTGAAATTTTGAGTGTTCAACAAAAAAAAAGTTGTTTTTTCTTAATTTCCAAAAAAAAATTATTTTTGAAAAATTTTGGCTTACAAATACGCAAAAAATTTCAAAAAATATCAAATTAACAATTTTCCAGAAAATCGAAAACCAAAACAATGGTACTACTAGAGATACCAAAAGTAACAATTTTTTTTTACAAAACAAAAATTACTAAACTGTTCCCTTTTGCTTCATTAATGAACTGATTTTCTTAATAAAAATCGTTGGGGACGTTTTCGAGTAAATTAAGTATTTTTTTGGTCAGAAAAAAATGTATGTGAGCTACTGTGGGCATATTACCGAACAAACAATTTATACCAAGTTTAAAGCAAATCCATGTAACCGTTTAGGCTGAAGACTAGCGGGCAGACAGACAGACAGACGGAGTTGGGGGACCCACTTTTTTGGTGTTCTCTATCATCGTAATATCATGTTTGATTGTTAGATTTTTTTTTTGCACGAATCCATAACTTGCCGTATAGTACCTATAATCGCAAGTAAAAAGTGAATAAAAAATAAAAAAAAAATAAGTAGATTTTTTTTCTTTTTTGTTGACGGACAGAATTTTGATAAGCAGAATTTTGAAAGGCACTATTTTGAAACCAGAATTTGATAATTTTTTACTAAAATAATTTATTTTCTCTAACTTTCACTTCGTACATTGCTCAAGAAATAAAAGATAAAAATCAACATTACAGTCGGTGAAAATTTCTAGTTTAGATGATTTTTATTTTGAAAAAAATAAATAATAAATCCGACATGTTGCCAGGTTAATTAATTGATGTCAAATCCGCTTTAGATTAACAATCATAACAGTATCTAGTTCAATTATACCAAAATACTTTTCGCCCAGACACAAATGTTGAGCTCATCAATTATATGCTTTTTAAATTGACTTTAAATCAATACAGTACACAAAATAATATAAAAAAAAAAAAACAAAATTAATAGTCAATACTATAATTGTTCTCCTTTTCTTAATTATGAATTATTTCACGTCAAATAAATGCAAAATATAAGTAAATATAGATTTTCAACACTGTTTTAAAACATGTTGGTCAACTCTTAATCTTGCAATTTAATATTAATTAAATTAAAAAAAATTATCCAATGCCAGACAATTACATGCGAAAAATAATCGAAGAAATAACTCCATTATTATAAAACAATGCTAACTGGAAATTTCGGAACATTTTTTTTTTCTGAATTATATTTTAAGACATAATATTTAAAACTATTTTAGCTATTATTATATATCTTTTTTTGTATTTTTTTATCAAATAAATCAAGACAAACGGCTTTAAAAAATGTTCAAAATTAACAGATTCAGTAAGTACGGAAATATATACGCCCTTTTGATGGCAATAATTAACACCATTTGCAATAAACTCCTAGAATATTTATATTTCATCTTCTTCGCACCATTTAACTTTATACTCGTAGAAGACCGAAGGGATATGAATTTCATGTATATAATGTTCGAGTAATTATCTTATTCCCATCGACAATGTATCTTCTTCGAATGTTACAATTGATTTTTATAGTCGCAACCATTTGAGTATCTCTCTGGTTGATTTGAGTTTTACATAAAAAAAAAAATTACCACAAGAATTGACAGACAGCTGAGTGCTGTGACATTGACAGTTCAGAGACATATTCCCAAGTTCCCATCTCACTGGGTGCCCTAATGCCTGGTTCATACAAACTTTATTCTGCAAACGCAAACATTGTACAAGATGTAGACATGATGATATGAAATATGAAACTCAATTGCAACATTTTCTTTAAGTCTTTTCCGATGGTCGGATAATATTTTCCATTTTTATTTTTTGTTGTTGATTTTAATTAATGTAAGTAAATCTATCTGATCCAACATAATACAATGTATCTTTTTCATCACAAGAAGAATAACGATAATGTCATGTAGTTCTGTTGAAGGAATTTTGATTGAAAAGGACATCGAATGGATGCAAATGGACATTAAACATATCGAGTCAAGACTCTATTTTATGTATGTTACGTATAGATGTGTATATGGAGAGGGAATAAGTTGATGTCTTTTTCTTTCTCTGAGTAAGTTGTGCTGTGTGTTTTGTGGTCACATCATCATTTACAATCAGCAACGACAATCGGTTTGGCTGGTATGTTAATGTGTATATTGATTTTCATAGAGGATGGCAATTGTCAAGGTAACCACAATTACCACATATGTGGGATGGTAATTAAAAGTTAACAAATAATATAAAAATAACTCCGATTTCAGAAACTATAGGCAAACCAGTAGTTGTAGGAATACGTAGGAATTTTTGTATTTAACGAGATAAGTTGTTACGCAGACATGAATTACCATGAACCCAAAGTTTGATTATATCATTGACAGTCACATTTAAGTTTGATACTGATTGGCGAACAGTTTTCAACTTATATCAAAAAGAGTACTGACAAGAAACTACTATTTGAAGGTGAGAGAAGCAAAATTTGAAGGAAATACAATATACAATTAGAAGTAAGTTAAAAAATTCAGACATTATGAATTTGTTTTGTTTTTTGGCCCGTAAGCAAAAATTTTTAAATCAAAATAGTTTTTTTTTTGGCAGATGTCATCTCTATCCTACAAGGTTTTATATCAGCTACTCTAACAATTCTGGGTACATAATATTCCCACGGATGCTGTCGTTTGGAGGTTTATGCTCTTGCTGTCACATAAGCAAATTGTATTTACTCCAAATATCGCTTTGATAAATACAAGTTCTTCATTTGTTTTTATTTGCAAATAACGAAGTGACTCGTATAACAATTTATATTTTACAATTTTCAATTTTCCTCCTTTATATAAATTTTCGCAATTGGAATTAATTTACTGAATTCATTTTCCTGTGGCTGAAAAAAAGGGCACACTCCAAAAAAGTGATAAGTATTTTTGGTAGCATCAAGATTACAGATCATACATATGCCTACTGGCTCTCTTTTAAATGCTCTTGAGTAATCCGCACTTGGACTTTAACACTACGTTAATCATCTCCCATGAGTTACTCTTTTCGAAGCAATTTGGCACCTTGATATAGTTTAGGTTACTATACTCGTCATTTTTCCGACCCACCTTTTTTTGAAACTATTTGAAAAATTACATCCCCCATAACGACCCCACCTTCCAGTTGTAGAAACTTCGCTATCCTTCATGTTTTTAGTTGGGAATGCAATTTTTGCAATGAAATCAAAATGTTTGTGTCTAGGCAACATTCACCCAGATTTTATTAAGATTTTACTTCCAAATATTATATCTTATATTGTTCATATTTTCAATACGGTCATCATGTCATCAACTTTTCCCAATCAATGGAAAATATCGAAAATTATTCCAATACGTATAAAAGGAACACACTCTGAATTCAGGCCTATTGCTATTGTCCGCTTTCTTTGTAAGGTTTTTGAAATAATTGTTAGTAAGGATATTAAAAGGTACATCGAAACAAAAAAATTACGATAACCTGTACAGACGGGCTTTGGGTAGGGTCAAAACTGCATTACAGCGCTACTTATAGTAACAGATGATATTCGCGATGCCTTTGATGATAATCAAATGACAACAGAGACACTGCTGGACTTCCCCAAAGCATTTGATTGTGTCGATCACACTCTGCTGTGCAATAAGTTATGTAACCTTTATAATTTCTTAATCTCTGCTAACAATCTGCTCTATTCCTATATGTCCTATCCTTTCAAAGCCTTTTCAAACAAAAGTAAGTTTTCTTCCTTTCTCTTTATTAATGTAGGGGTTCCTCACGTTTGGTTTCCAGCGTTCGAAATTTTGGGATTTTGATCAAAACTAGATTGACTTGGGATGATCATATAGATAGCGTTGTTTCTAAGACATATGACTCATTAAGAGGGGTCTCAGTAAGCTGGGATGTTCTTCCTTTAGATGTAAAACTAAAATTAGTCAAATCTTTAATTGCTCTTTTCAGTTATGGATGTGAGCTTTTCGGCAATCCTGATGCCAATTCTTTAAGAAAACTCAAAGTTGCTGTTAATTCCTGTTCTAGGTATATTTTTAACCTTCGCCGTTCTGACCATGTTTAATTTTGTATCTTACTACTCAACTTAATAATATAATATCACAAGTTAAAAGTATTAATGTTTTGATCTTTAAATTTTGTAAATTAACTATTAATTGATTAATTTTGTTTTACTTATTATTATTAGCTTTTTTCTTTTAATATTTTTATATGCACTTTCCAGAAAATTATAGCTTCTTTATTTTAACAAACATTAAACATATGTTAGGTGTATCATATATAAGAGAAATCTTTTAACACAGCGATATTATTATTAATAAAATAAAATAAAATAAATAAAGATACTTCCTTTGCTTTAATTTTTATCCGTGGCAGAGCAATTTAGTTCACTGATTTCGGTGACGCTGGTTAAAACTTGGATTCGTGATGTAGCAATTTAAGTTCGCCTATTTGAACTCAGCGAAACAATCTAAACGATTTATCTTAGTAAATTCTTCGAAATCGAGATGAGATTAATGCAAAATAAATAAATAATTTTTCCAAATGTATGGCAACGCCACTTGAAGTTTATCAGCGGACTTAGAATTCCTCGTATATGGCATTGCTGGCCTACGTTTGTTAAGAAGCCAGTTTGGTTTTTATTGTAGAAAAATTATTTTTTAATTTTTAGTAGTTGTAGGTAAATTATAAAAAAAGTAAAAGTGTTATTTTGAATTAAATGTTTATTGATTTAAATAAAAAAAATATTTTTGGATGTGTTTTTTTCTAAAGGTGTTTTCAGAGAGGTAAAGCAAAATCTGTCGCAAAAAATTCAGTCGATTTTTGGCAGAAAACATGTCGGTTTGACATGCCACTGACAATTCCATAAACAATTCGTACCACCAACATTGCTAAAGTTTTAGTTTGAAAATATTACTTTGAGATTAGTTTATAAATAAAAATCACCAACTTCATTGTGTAAGATTTATGTGAAAGTTTAACTATAAAAATATACACAAACTGTATAAGTAATTAATTCCCAACTAAATGTAACATCAACATCCGTTGAAAACAAACAAACAATTTTCGAGTTTTATATTCAGCTCTTTTGTTTCTGTATTCGACCATATTATTTTACTGTCAGCTATAACGATGTCCGTGGGTGTAATTTAAGTCTTTTATTCAACATTTATCATTACATTTTATTTATTTTTTTTATTTATCGAATCTTTTCAAGACAAGCAATATTAATCACTTCTAATTAAAAAACCGCGCACAACTTAATACATTCTACGATAGCTTTGCTGCTGCAGAGCACCTGTCATAGTTTTATCGTCTCTATATACGCAACCATTTAAGTCAATAATTTATGAATTTAATACTTTCAACAAGAAACAATTCTATTAGACATTTTATCAATTAAAGTCGTGAGTCTATAAAAAAATATAATATCATTTCATCATTTGAAGTATGCGCAGTGAATTGCATTTCAAACAATCTGAGCATTCAATCGATTTAATTACTGAATGCACTCTGAATTGAAATGCTCAATATAAATGTTTTTTGTGGTTACTTTCAAATTCCAATCATGTGTTTTTCATAGACCCAGAATAAATGTCGGCTTTGACCCCCAGGGATATAATTGCAATGATGTACCCCAATCATATTCAGGGCATAAATATTAATACCTTCTGCATGTTTTTCTGCAAACAGTTGTTTTTTACTAATTTCTTATAATTTAATTACGTTTTTGTCTTTAGTTTTCTAATCAAGATATTTATTTAATAATTTAATTTTGCTAACATCATCTATTGACCAAGTTGATTGCTTCCTTCTTTCTTGAAGGAAAAAAAGGCAAATATAAAATGCACATACAAATCCCAGAACATAACTATCATCAGAGAGAAGCAAAAGGGAAAACACAAATTCAGCTTAGTCAAGGAATTTATGTTACTGCAGTGCAACTTTGTTTCGGGGGCACTTCCAATCTTAAGACTTCAAAAAAAAATTACTAAATAACCAGCAGGAACAGGAGCAGGAAACGTACGGCATCATATACACATCGCACTAGGTACACACTCATGTCCAATCGAATTGAATAGCAGCCATGGTGCTTCAAGGGGTATATATATGGATCCTAAGTAAGCTTAGACCTTAGTATAGTTTATGTATGCACTGTGCACCTTGGTTGTTGGAAAAATATAAGTTTCTTTTTTTTTCTTCGAACTGAAAGACAGAATAACCATTGGACGCAAGCAGCCGCGGCACCAACAACAAGCAAAAATTACCACTTGAGTCATGATTTTGTGTGAAATGTGGCCGCGGTTTAATTGAGAAATGGCAAAAATGTCGAAGGCGAGTAAAGTTAACCATTTTGTTTTTTTTTTCTTTATTTTTGTGGAGGGTTTTTTTATGTAATCGAAATTGGTGTCTATTAATAAAGGATACGAGTATGAAGAAAGATAAAACTGCATTCAAGAAGACTATTACCTTGAATATGGATTTTTGTGTGTAAGCCGACTTTTATAAAGTATATTACCTGACAAATTTTTGAAATTAAATTCGTCGATACACATTAAGCCTGGAAAAGACACTGAATTTAAAGTCGAGAACTCACCAACTCTCATTTTGAGATAACATTTTGAGATAACTGATTCAGTTTCCCTAGGTTACACTTAAAAAAGTAACTGTGCAAATGACCGAACTTTTTCAAACACGTACAGTATTTCGGCAAGGAGATGTACTATCTTGTGATTTCTTCAATCTCATTCTCAAACAAACCAGGGCTAAACAGGAAAAAAGTATCTTCATTATATTTTTCCAGCTTATTTGTGTATGGGGATGATACTGACATGACAAGCAGGCCGTCCGGCACGCTGTAGAAAAAGCCTAAAAGTAATCGGGGAAATTCCAAATACATGCAATCGATAAGTAACTGTTGCTGCCTTCGAAAAAAACGTCACTATTGACAGTAACATCTTCGATGTAGCTAAGGAGTTCACCTTCCCCGGAACGAACATTAACTTCATGAGTGAAACCTTACTGTAAATCTGATGTTGAACCATTACATATCTATGTCACTTCGATTTGGTGAAACAAATGGTTTCTAGAATTCTATCGGAAAAAATTAAGTTCATATGCTCAAGACTTATTCTTCCAGTATTTCTTGATGGAGCAGTAAAAGTAGAGCTGACACAGGTTTCTTTGGAAAGCAAAATTCTTCCGCGGGTATTTGTTCCTGCAGTAGAGGACGATCAACAAAAATGTAGATGTTGTCTAAAAAGTTAAAAAGCACTTTGGTTAAGTCATATCAATAAAAAAATAAGCTCTTCCAGCGCGATTCGTATGGATGACTTGAAGTAAGCGTTTCCAAGATCGAAGGGAATGTGGGACTATCGTGGCTCAAACAGGGTCCTATCATGGGACAACTGTAGCCGGATAAGTAAGTAAGTACCAACTGCACGGAACTGTTTTAAAAGTCTATTAAAAATTAAGCGCCTATTATGTCATACTGCAACTGGAAGTGTGGTCCACACACTTGACATAAATAACACCAACAACTCTCAGAACTATGAGATAACAGCTCATATTGAGGATATGCGAATTACTCTTGTCAGTTGCCACCAAATAGTTGCTGTAAATTTCAGGTTGTTACTTTGTCACTCAATTAAAATTAAAAGTATAAAGTGGATTGAAAACCGCGCTCATTTTTATAGGCAAAGACTTCATGCTCAGTTAAAATCCTTTCTACCTCAGGAGTATGGAGCCTCTAATCAGTTTGTGGAAAATATGATAAACTATTAAGCTAGCTACCAACATGAATAAAAAACACCAACCTGGCGGTATATTCGTGCAAGATTGGTTTTACTGGGAATGTAGTAAGCTGGGTTAAAAATCCTTTACATTTCCTAATCTTTTTCGAAAGACTAATTCAATTTTTTTTTTAAATCGTTCTACTTAGAATCCAACAGGCTTTATAAGAACTTTTAGTTAAAAAAAATGTGATTAGTGGCCTTTCATCTTGGAATTAAAAACATTCTGGCAAACATGCGAATACTGGGTTGATGTAAAATGGTATACCGCCATTCAGGTATTACTGTTGAAAAACTTGTCGATGACTTAGAAGTTCTCTTGAACCTCTTGACTACCAATACCAAATATTCCAGAATGCCATGCCTTCAGTTTTAATCCCTGAACTGGATAGGCAAATAACAATGAGAGAGCTACAAGAAACCCTTAAATTTATGAGAAATGAAAGGTAAGAAGGGATCGACGGTATTCCATTTACATTTGTACATTTGTTTTTTTTTATTAACAGGCTTCTTGAAGCAGAAACAACTTCAAGATCTTTTTTTTAAAGCAAACGCATGCCTTTGGGCAATTTAAAAAAAAGGATGATTTACAGCTTCCAGAAAACTTAAGGGGGATATCGTTCTATCATGTCTTTGTAAAATATTCACCCATATTCTATACAATAGGTTGAAGAAATGGGTTGACGAAAATAATTGTTTAGTATTTTTCAAGCTGGTTTTTCCAAACCAAAGTGGATCATATATTTGCTCTTAAAAGCTTAGTCAAAATTCTTTTAAAGAATAAAGCAAATTGTTTGCTTTGTTTGTCGATCTTAAAGCAGCCTTTAGATACCATTAACTAGGGCTATCGACTAAGCTTTGCAACTTCTTAGCAGGCTCCCCTGCTACAGTATGAAATCTAGGCAAAATGTCAGATTTTTTAGTGTTAGGTCTGGTTGTCCTCAAGGTTGTTGTTTAAGTCAGATTATGTTCGCATAATTTATTACAGTTAATATAATCTAAGGTTTCGCTAAAGGTGTTTTGTTTGGTCAGATTTTAATAAAGATGCTGTTATATGCAGATGATATTATGTTATTCTTGCAGATAACCCCGATGTTTTACAGCTTCAAATAAAAATCTCAAGAAATTTTGTGATGAATGGGACCTCAGTATTAATACCTCAAAGTCAAAAATATTGATTTTTGAAAATACTTAACACGGAAGAACTCTCCAAGAAAAATGATTAGTGAAGCGAAAAATTGTAAGCTAATATAAAAACCTAGTCTTTTTGATTACATACCACCATGAACTCCGTGCATATTTAAAGGAAAATGTGCTAAAATAGAAACTAACCGTATGACGAGAAAATTCTTTTCAAGCAAATATTTATGCTTATGCTAAGTTTAGAGTATTTGATGCATCTGTTAAGACATACATGTGCTATGAAAATTAAGTTTCGGGTAAAAAAGCATAGATGATCTGGCCATATCCACTACCACGTATACATTTCACGTTGAAACCGGTATTCCATAAATATTACCGATGTCAACTATCTCTTTTTCAGAAATGGATTGAGCCACACCTCTTAGTTTAGACCACACCACTTCATTGCCTCTATTACGAGGTCAATTTCAAATATTTCTCTAAATGTCTCAATAATTTTAAAGGCTTCCATCAGCTTGCTCTTGTTTTTAATTCAATTAATTTCTTCGAAATTTAATATATAAATATATTTTGTAAGGAAAAATGCCTGCATATTATGTACTTACAAAAAAGCTTCAGAGATATTGCCACGTTACCTGAAATGAAAAAAAAATATTCATATTATTTTTTTTGTTGGTAATTTTCTTTTAGAATTATGTACTATATTTTAATGTAGATTTTACTAAAATAGTTTAGTTTAGGAAATTATGTAAAATTAAGAAAACAACAACTGAAAATTTATAAATAACTGGAGATGTTTGGTTAATGTCCTTAAATTTAAATTCAACTAAATTAAACAAGAAGTGCAGACAGTCTGTGCATCTGTGTATACGTCTTTTCGACATCGAAGTGCCTAAGCGATTTGAAAGATTTAGTTAAAATTTGACAGCAAATTTAAATATTAGCTGGCAATACAAAACTCGAATTCTCCTATACATTCAGACGTGCGTCGATCAAAGCCATTTAAATTAATGCAGCATTGCAATGAAATAGTTCAGGAGCATACATTATTAACCTGAGAGGTTAGTTTCATATACGTTTCTGGTCATTATGGCATTAGGGCTGGCAAGGAGACGATACTAGGCGAGACATTTGTTAGTCTCATTTCGGTCTCGTCACAATCGAAAACATCCTCATCCTTAGTCTTAGTTTCTTTCGTGTGTTTTGGTAGTAAAGAGATGTAGGATACGATGCGTGCTCAGATTGAAATGATAGAGTACGGTATATCAGCAGTTTGATAATAAAATAATGCGGGATATGGAGTCTTGTGTGAAGCACGAAGAAAATATATAAATCAAACAAACTAGTGAGTCTGTTTTATCTCTTGTTGTTATTTCAAATAGTGAAATTGACCAATTGTTTTTGTTCGTTTCAATTCATTTTCAGGCGATTCAAAGTTATTAATTTAAACACGATGAAACTTGGCAGTCAGTACTTATGTTTCTCATTATCTAAACAGGGCCTAATAAGTGCAATAAAAGCCGTTTTTATTATCAGAATTGATAAATATTGATCACAGAACATATACATGCAATACAGCAACAACACGAGATCCTACTCTCAATCGGGATTACGTTTATTGCGGGTAGATGGCTATTTGGGTTCGCAATTAAGCGAAATCAGAAGTGAAACAACTTTTTGTTACGATTTCGAGCTTAGACTATAACTATTAATTTAAATTTTATAAGTTGCTTATGAAAGCGCTTCGAAAGGGTTACATTTTGTGTTAATTTAGTTCTCAAACTTCGTGTGATAAATTAAAAAATAGGCTGCAAAGTAACGTTATAAGACTCTTTTAATACGGCTCTTGTATATCCACCATAAAATTTTAATTTTGTAGAGTTTTTTATCTATTTAAATCGGAAGCATCCTTCAATGGATGTTGGTAGTTCATGGATTGCCAGTTAGGAAGCAATCTATATTTAGACGTTTAGATAATAAATTTTTCCAAATATCACCCAAAGGGTTTATGTCGAATTCCAAACAACCAAACATTCGATTTTTTTCTGAACAAAATCGAATTATTTCTAAACAAAATCCATCAAAACAGACTTTACACGCACACTATTTCTTAGAAGTTCCTTGCAATTTACAACATACGATGAAATCGATTAGAAATCGATTTAAAATGGTTGTTTGGAATTCGACATTAAAATCAACATTTTCCTAGAAATAAAATCGGACCAATTTCGAATTTTTCTGGATATATTTGGATTTTGTTGAGGCGTTTTTTAAACCATTTAAATTGGAGTCATCCCTCTATAAAGTATGCAACGAACTATATTTTGACGTTTCGAAGTTTTCCAAGTGTCACTTAAAAATCTTAAAAAAGTCTCCTTTTTCCCAAAGTCTTAATAATCAGCGATGTCTATTCCAACGAAAAGCATACATAAATCCTTCTCTGAAGTTTCGCAGTGCGCCTATCTGAGTATAAATATATACATTATATAGTTTGCTATTTTTTAACGCACATAGAATATTTCGCAAAAAAAACTGGTGAATATTATAAAAATTGAACATGAGTAGGTGCTAAGAAATTATTAAATAAAAAACATATCTTGTAGCGAAAACCGAAACCAAACCACCGAGACCAATGAGACTCTCGACGAATTTCGGTATCAAACATGCGGTCTCGTGTCGGTCTCGTCTCGGGTGCTTTTAAAGAAGTCTCGTCTCGGCGACGAGACCGAGACCAGGCCGAGACTAATTAAGGGAAATGAACCTTCACATAGCTCTCTTGCAGAAAGAATAAATTCAATTCAATTTAATGCAATTCATTCTGTATTCAGAAATATATACATTAGTTAATTAAATCTAATGTTAAATTAGACAATAAGTAGTGATATAAATATTTAATTCAAAAACAGTTTATAGATCACTTCAAATTTTTAAGTTTACATATATGAACATAAGTTAAATGCAATTTGATTGATCTAATTTTCGTAAAATTTTGATTAAATGGTTTCTGTTAATATTAATGTGTGGTGAACATTTTAGTTTCTCTTTAAAATTTTTTTTTTGACAACATAAGATTTATGTTGATAAATATAGCAAAAACGATACAAGACTATTATAATATACAAGTTAACAGAGTTTTGATTTCTTCGTGACTAAATTCAAGAAGCCAAATTTTTAATTGATTTAAGTAAGCAGACAAGCATTTTAAAAGTCTTAAATTTAAGGGTAAATTATGAACAATTTGCACGCTACAATAGTAAAGAAATTTCTGTAGTGAATTATTCGAAATGGTGGGCTATAAACTAAGGAAGCAAAATTGCTCGGTAAATTACGGGATTCAAACATAAGACTTTGTAAATATCCACTTTTTCTAAAGAAGTTTTTAAGACTTTAAAATAATACAAATGTTTAACTGGAAGACTTTTTAAATTTTCTAAAATTGAGGGACTCAAGCGGTTTGCTTTGCATATCAATCTTATAACGTTTTTTTGTAAAACAAGAAGATATTGCATATTGGACATTATAAGCTCCCACCCAATAGGATTTGCCATATTGCAATCTAGACTTTATCGTTTATTTTTTTTTAACTAGATGCCTGTAAGACCAAGGGTCTTTTAAATGTAACCTGAATTGCACGGCACTAGTTTGGCATAGTTGGTTTGAAAACCAGGTATTGACTGTTTCATTTTAACCCATGGGTTAAAATTAAAATTCGAGGTATAGAAAAGAATGCGCCTAGCGTGGGGATCGAACCAACATGTCCTAGTTAGCAATCAATCACTTTATCCACTGCGCCATTGCCACCCGATACGCTCAAAAATTTAAATGGTAAATGTGACGTAGACATACTCATGTCTACGTTTTTCAAATAATAAATCAAATAATAAATCTGATCAAGCCAGTTCACATTTTGATCAATAGTTATACCCAAATATTTAAATTTATCAACAATTTCAAGATGAAAACAACTTGAACTACATATTCCATCATAATTATAAACTATCCCATCATAATACTCGTTGCACATACAGACAAAATGCAAATACTTTTTACATTGTGTCGAGTGAAAGCTGGTCTCAATATCGGGAGGATCTTTTGCAGTTACTAGACCAAAAAACATAAGTTTCGTTTTGGTACTGATAATTAATTTATATGTCTAAAACCAAACTTCTAATGACATTAAATTGTCATAACTAATATCAGAAGCTAAATTGATTGGGCTTGTTAAATCATATGCTATTCCTAAATCGTCAGCGAAAGCTGTAGGTTTCCCTCGAAACTTTAAGGACAAAATGGAGTTGATAAAAACTAGAAAAAATATAGGACCAAGAACAGTACCTTGAGGTACTCTTTTGCTAATAACCACAGAGTTACTAAGATTCTCACCAATTCTGACTACTTAGCATCTATCAAATAGATAGGAAGAAAACCAGCTTCACATAAAACTTCGAAAACCAGTACGATAAAAGTTATCCAATAGAATTTTGTGGTCAACCATATCGAAAGCTTTAGTTATGCCAGCGAACATACAAGAGCAACATTTTGTTCGTCCAGTCCTTTGTAAATTACAGACCTAAGAGCTAAAAGAGCATCCTCAGTAGATAAACCTTCTCTAAACCCAAACTGAGCTGCATTGAAAAACTTCAAATCTTTTAGATAATTGAGCATCCTCTTCTTTACCGCTTTTCCAAAATTTTTGAAATGGAAGACAGCATGGAAATAGGCCTATAATTATTTTTATCCTTCTTATTCCATTTTTTATACAGAGATAAGACGTAAGCAATCTTCAGTTTGTCTGGGAATGTACCCCCATAGACACTCATATTAAACAGATATACCAAAACATCAACCACATTTATTTTTATAATTGAACTTTTATCATAACCACAAGAGTTTCAATTGTCCAAAGTATATATTAATTTAAAAATTTCTTCGTCTGGAAATGATTTGAAAAAAAAAGCTTCCTATACAATTTGTAATTTCAACTAATTCTGAACGTACACAATGCTGACAAAGGGTATCAACAACATTTAAGGACGAATTATCAGTAATGGAAACAAAAAAGTCATTAAAAATATTCGCTACTAACGATTCATCATTTACATGATGTCCATTACTCGACAGAATGATAGAATTGGGTTTGTCTTTTGTGTTCCAGTTAGTTATAGAATTAATTACTTCCCATTCCTTTCTAGGATTACCAGGAGCATTATTTAATTTTTCTCGATAGAAACTATCACGACAAGAATTTATTTTATGTTTTAATTTCTTGCAAATTCTTTTTAACCGATTTTTCAAACTGAGATTTGAAGGATGTTTATAGAATTTTGATCGTAACTTGTTTTTAAGTTTAACTACTTTTAGCAAAGCAGAAGACATCCACGGCCTTAAGTTGTAATTAGAATAGTTTTTTATATAATCGAGAGAACAGCTATTCATATGACTTTGTAAAATATTAAAAAAACAATCATAAGCTTCATTAACATTATCTTGACCATATACAACACTCCAATTCTCAAAAAGAAGTCTATTATTTAGGTCATCAATATTTAACTTCCATTTTGTTTTATAGTTTGGTTCCGACTGTCTGTTAAATTTAAGGTTATTAAAAAAGAGTCGTGTCTTGCAGTTATCAGAAATATCCAAATGAAAATTTAATCCAAAACAAGTACCTGCAGATAATTCAGGGAAGCTGCCATAAACCTGATCAAGACAAGTGCCAGAAAACGGTCTTGTAGTTTCTGCCATTAAAGCAGTATATGAGTTGGATAAAAGTGTAGAACATAAAATGTCATTATTGAAGTCGCAATACATGTACAATTAAATTCGAACCCTTTTCAGTGTTATACGCATACAAAATTGAAGTTTTTGTTGTTTACTAAACACGAAATTTTTAAGATATCAGCATACTTTTTAAACAATCATATTTAACATCATGTTCGAACCCATATTGCAATGGGAGTTGTGAAGGGCAATATGTTCCTTTAACCAATTCTAAAAAGATCTGCCTGATCTATATAATAAATCCAAGACAACTGAAATAATTTACAGTTATGCAAGCAAAACATAGCCTGGCTCGTAGCAACATGCGCTGGATATTGGCCGATATAAGGGTATTCGTCAAAGTTGGGGATTCCTCACAGTACACATTTAGCAACGTTGTAGTGATCAGTCGGAAAAGAAACGCCTTGCTCTGGCCACCAGAAAAAGAGAAGAAAGGGTTTGGTAAATAATTTTGTACGTCCTCGAAAAACTTTCGGGTTTGACGAACCCGTTTTTGGGAGAAATCCATTTATCCTTCTGTACCAAGAATCCCTTTCAGTCTTAAATTTTTGAAGGTTTCACGATGCATAGTGGATGATTGGTTTGATTTTTACTCTGTCACCAAACAAACAAGCTGTCGAAAATGTTCGCCTTTATTTAAACATTCAAAGATTTTGTAGCAACACGTCTCCGATTTCGCACCCTATCCATATTCAATTTCATACTTCCAGTTGATTTCTGTCAAATTGTAATTCAAGATTGCTTGCTGCCATACTATGATGTGACAATATTTTGTCAATTTCATTTGCTTATTGTACAATTCACTTGTTGCTCCGAATAAAATTGTTAACTCGTGGAACACACACACGCAAAAAACCTCAATCCACACTCGGTGACCACATTATTCAGCATTGTTTGTCATTTGTGATTATTTTCCCTTTCATTTGGTAAACGATATGACAACTGCAACAACAACAACAAAAAAACTAAAACTGTCTTGCAGCATGTTTGCGGGCCACGATGTCATTACAAGTTGTCATGTAATTTTCGTATTCGTATCTGCTCTCATTTTTTTTTAATTTTCATTCTCGGTTTTGAATATACCTGTAGCTTAACTTATTTTAACCTCACCGATATGGACCATTTGCAGACCCACTCATTTAGGCTTACACGTTCATATGCAGTAAAAACAGTTTAAGATGCTAAAAAGTGTTAATGAATTACTTCGAGGACGTCTGCAGGCTAAAGCTTGCCTACAAACGAAACAATGACGCTGCTTACCAAGATACAACTTCTGAGTAGTTTAGTTGCTGTGAAGATCTTTACAGAGTCCAGTGAGGCTGCAGTATAAGTCAAGTCAGTGTTGACATAATTTGATCGTATATAATAGCATCAGAGGATAATGTTATTGTTTTGTCCTTTTGTTGGTTTTTAATTAAGCAGATATGTGGTTTTCTTATTTTTGTCACCTGCCACCATCAGTGCAGAGTCGCATCATGGCATATGACATCGCTGGCTAGAGGTACACAACTCTGGGTTTTGTAAATGTGTGTGTGTTGTTTGTATGCGAGTCATGAGCTTAATTGAACGATTGTCCAATCTTAATTGACATTCAAATATTGAGAGATGCTCCATTCTTAATATACGGCTCGGCGGCAGCGGCGCGGCGATGTTTATTTTGGGATTCTTGGATATTGACTTGTAACTCCTTTTTTTTTTGTTTAAAGGAGATTGGCATGACTTATTGTGGAAGTGGTGGCCAGACCACCTGAATCGCAACCATGACAAGTGAAATCTTAATGGCATTGGCACTCAGAATTGTATTTTTATTTTTTGTAGATTTAATTAAGGATTCAAAAAAAGGTAAGCAGAGTGAGAGTCTGAGTGAGACGATAAAAACACTAAATTTATCTTTAATGAAACTGAAAAGAGAGGACTCCCCGATGGCCTTGGGGCACAAATTGGTGAAACATACAAATATTTAAATTAATTGTTTTGAAGACAGGCAAGATTTCAATGTACTATTGATTCATCTCTCCTAGATGTCAAAACTTGTCGATCATTACCGCGAAGAGCAACAAACTTAGTTATCCGTGTTCGATGGGTATGCTAGTGCAGATAAAACGGCAGATGAATCGGACACAAACAGAGGATTTCATCATCAGGCGGCACATTTCATTTTGTCTTTGTCCACTCATTTCGCAGGAAATTAGAACAACACAGTAAATTACCATCCTATTTCTGAAATACTAGATTTCAGAAATTGGAATCGGTTGTGATTGTAGAATGGAGTATATTCAATAAAATCATCTCGAGGCGAATCAGAAACCATCCGTACGGGGCCAAACTAGACAGTATATTGGTGGACTAGAGTGATAAGATCTACAACCATTGTTTCGGAAACCCTTAGTCTTACTGCTTCCGGTCTTAGGAGTCTGACTGAAGTTTTCAATGCAGAAGCAACAACAGTTTTCTATTAAGCCAATTGAATTTAAGTTTCTAAAGAGATCACATATTTAACCTTCAGTCCATCAACTTCATCGCAAAATGATAATACAGGGTATTTGTTAAAGAGGCGTAAGACAGCCACTATTTCAACAGTGGGTTGGTGACATTAGGAATGCCAACTTCGCCGCATGTCCGCCTATCGGCCAGTGTCCAGTGCATGTTACAATGACCACGTCTATGTATTGCATAAGTCTGCACATTAGGTCATTTGTATGAGATTTGTTTTAGGGCCTCCAGATCTTCGTAGATAATATTATATATGCAGTTGGTTAAACTACTCGCAGTGGAATATTGATTCCTTCTTGGTCAATCCTTGCCATTCGAGTTCGTTTGCCACAAATCCATTGTGAACCCTAATAAAGAATAGTGTCACCTTGCTACTTAGGTTTTTGACCTAACTTTTATATAACTGGACCAATTTTGGGAATGATGTGACCAAAACAATTGCCTTAATGGCTACCTGACTGTGGGGGGAGAGAAGTAGTCCTGTTTAAACTTGCTTCCCTGATTTATAAAAATACATTTGATGACTCATAGAAAATTCCTGAAACAACATCTTATTTTTGAGCCATAAGTCAAAATATTCTCACGGCGTCATCGCCCTCGTCATTCTTCGAAAGAAACTTTTCAAAGGACTTCTTATTGAGGTTCTTACCTAGAAGTACAGTAGTCAATCGTTTTTGTAAAATTATAATTGGTAATCCAGCCTGTGATTAGTATCAACTTAACACCTTGAGTACAAGCACAAAAACTCTTTAATTCTATCATATATCCTTCTATTCCTTCTAACTAGTGATGTGCAATTCAAGTTGCATTTAAAAGCCTTTGGGTCTTACAGGCATATATTTAAAATTATTACACTACTTAATATATAGACCAAGGGACAAGTGGTGTAAAAGATTCACTTAGGGATCCGTTTAATAAGATCGTAGGGCATCTGTGGAGCCAACACCATACAAACATTCCATACAAGTGGATTGTCCATAACACCTGTGTGTGCATCCATAGTATCATTGTCGACTAGACGCGATGCCCCATTTGTTGATCAAAGCCATAGCAAACTATTTAGGTCTTCCTTACCAGTTTTTGGATGTGTAGTTTCCAGCTTTGATTATGGTTGAGAATCATGACCATATATTTTGTACTAGAAAAGAGATCATTCTAGTTTGGCCGATGGGTTCAGATAGTAGAAATGTCATCAGTTTCGTTAACTCATAGCCCAGATTTGATAGAATTCTACTGGCGCACAACTGAAGGTTAGAAATTGAGTTTAGGTAGGGTTTATAGAGTTATTTTCAGTCAGATCTTACTACAAAAAAGGAACAGAATTCTTACTGCAGCTTATCGGGTTCATTAAACCTTTTGGTTAGAATCATAACGGCTAACCAGATGATACAAAAATAGATGTAAGCACATATCCGTATGAAGTGCCAGTGAAGGGCTTTTCCCACTTCTTTCTGAGCGACACATCCAATCCAATCATACAGCAAATCCTCAAACTTGAAATATTTTCCTCGCGAATGCATAGCTTAGAAATGATGATCTAATTTGTACGAGAACATTCACAACTTTGATGATTTTGATATTTCCAAAATTGTATTGGGGTATGTTCTTAAATATCCAGTGTTCCACCTCAAATTTTCATTTTTTTAAACGTGATTTAATCAGATTGTCAACCCGTTGTCTCAAAGTTGAGCTGATTTAAAAAACAGTCTTCCGTTTTCTTAACAAAAATATAACAGCTTTCATTTTATCACCTACTTAAGTATTCTCACCTTGTTTTGTTTATTTTATTTTTTTTTGTTGAATGATATGAATCAGTCCAATAAGATAAATCTTTTAATGTAACCTATGTCCTACAAGCACGCATATCCTCCGCTTGTCGCTTAAATAACAAACAAACAAAAAATATACAAAAATAATAACAACTTAAAATTAAAATATCCAAAAATGTTAAACCAACCCGCAAGAGTTACTATAGGTATATATGAGTACGGCATCACCAAATGGGGCGCAGTAACAAATTTTCCAAAGAATTCAAATGAAATAATTCTCTTTCAATGTTCTTAGCAATGCTAACTGTCAGATGGTACAAACCAGCAGTACATCGTATATCAGGATATGGGTATCAAGATCAGGTCACAAATTAACGACCAACGCAAATTCGCGTTGCGCATGCGCGGTATTTATATCCGTGTTGTGTGTAAATTCGACAACATGAACCGCCGCAGTGTCCTGAAGCATTTTTTGTTTGCTTTGCTTTCGTCGAAAGAAAAAAAAACCTACAGAAAGTTCTGACAAAAAATAAATTCACTCCAATAAGGCTCAAGTATTTTTCACAAAAAAAAATCAAAAAAAGGAGAACACACTTCGCACAGGCCACAAAAATCTTCACCTCAAATAAATTTCATCTGTGAACGGAAAATAAAATAAATAAGCCAAGAGCCAACGAATCACCTGGCGGATTGGAGTTATTGGAGGCATACTTCTCCTCTCGCCTATACAAACACGAAAAGAATTTTTTTGCGTGTTCTTCTGCGAGTCATCTCCGTAAACTCAACAAAAATGCAAGAAAATACCACAAATGTTGAATCTCAGAAAAAAAAATCCATTGCAATTGTTGCTTTAGAGCGAGCCAGCTATACTCATAAGGTCTATATAATTTTTTTTGTTTTTTTATGATTTTTTTTTAGTGAACTTGACCAAAAATCGCGCTTTGTTCAAATTGATAATGGTGTCCATATACCCAGCAACACCATGCCCTCTCGGGTTATGGTTAATGTGTAACTTTTACCGAAGGCAAAATCCGATGGACTTTTTTTCCGGTAACAATATCACTTATCCCTTTGGTTGTTGAGATACATAAATACTCCACAGTTTGTGGTTGTTTTTTTGTTTATTTTTTATATATGTATTTTTTTTTAAGCTGGCCGGCTGAAGAGTTTGACTAAAATTTGTGCACATGTTTCATTAAGCGGAAAAATATCACATTTCAATGATTAATTTTTCATGTATCAACTTATTTCTCAGTTGAAGAAGAAGATGGCCGAACGGAAGGATGAGGAGTATACTAAACTGAGCTCGGCTTAAAGAAAGAATTTTTTTTTATTCTCCCAAAATTATAGTACATATATGACCGAACGGGCAATGCGACGCGACGTGTAGGTAAAGGTACATATATGGAATTTTTTTTTGGGGGTCGTCGCGTAATAAATTCTTCCGAAGAATGAAAAGGACTTTATTATGTATGTGTGTTGGCTTTCTTCTTATAAAAATACCGACCAAGCTAAAGGAAACTTCAACAGCAACAGGCAAGATTCAATACACAACAACGAAAACAACAACTACACGATGCCTATAATAATGTACCAATAAACATATTGGCAACCAAAAAGAATGAACAACTTATTCGTTAGAGAGGACTCCTTTTTACCTTCTTCCACTGTCATATGGTATATGGGTATACAGCAAAATTGGACAGGTCAGTGTGGTTAAAGCCGTTGACATATTTTTTTGTTGTCGTTTTTTTTTTCTTGGTTATTCTTACCCTGAACTGCTTTTGGTGAAATAACAACGTGCAATTTAATGAGGATATAAGATGAAAGAAATATACATATTTTTTTCTTGTGCGTTCTTGTCCACCCAATACGTATACATTATTTATTTATTATTTCCATCCACATCGGTGGTAGGTCGAAGCAATTCGGTATGTCACATCAAATTACAAATTACGTTAAGGGGCTATGGTTACGATTTGTTTGAATTTCGTTAAATTATTTACAAAATGTGTGGGAAAAAACAATTTCGGAAACGAAAGAGTTGACTTTCGAACTCCGATATATTTTCAGGGATAAGTTTACACCGATTTGACATAACAAACTTAGAAGTGCAAAGTTATAGATGTATTTTTGTGTTTATTTAAGAATTGTTTCATTTATTGAAATGAAAGAGCTGGAGTTAAAACTCTTAAATGATCGTTATTGCTATTTTGAAAGATTTATGTTTGGAATGGTTAAGTCTGATACTACTAGGCCCTCCCTTGAGGTCTTATAATATTTATTACCTCATTTTAACAAATATACACTCAATTAGAGAAGTCAGTCATTTTTTTTTAAGTTTTTTTTTTTTAGTTTAATTTAGCTTTGTAATATTTATTTTAAATATTGCTCTCGCTAATTTTATTTTAATAATCTTGAGCTTATTATAAAAGTATATATAATTTATAATTGGTATGTTTCTTCTTAAAACAATTTAATTCCTCAGGGAGCATAATTATATAAAAATTATTAACGAAGGTGAGTTAATTTTTTTTTATAAAAATATGAGCACACCAAATTAAGTTAAAGAATGCTCCTATTTTCTTTCAAGAGCAAATGCTTTAGAACAATCATTATTGTTAATAAAACCTAAATAACGCCCAAGGAAAGCGAAGGCAATAAAATCCATTTGATGGTATTATATATTGTGCAGACAGGAAAGTAATAAAATTGTAAAAATTCTTTAATAGGATGTTATTTATATTGGGTTGGTTAAGAAAAAGCAAATAAAAAACGGCATCATTAATTTAAATTGAATTTGAAGAATTTTTCTTTGTAAGATTTCAAATATTTTTTTTTGTTGAAATGCTTAAGGAAACACCAACTTTTTGCCCACAGTTATTAGTGGATTTTAATAGCTGAAATGTCGATAAGATGGAATAGAAATTAATATTTCATTTGAACTTGACTTTTAAAAAATATAATATAGATCGAATGATGTTTGTAATTGAACACTTTTTCTTTTTAATATTAATTTTCGCAATTATGTACCTCTTACAATTTTTTAATGAAAGCAACTGACCTTTATGATTATAATCTTAATACATTTTATTTTTGTTGTCTCTTTCAGGTGGTATTTGCATTCAGAGTGTCAAGGAGTATATATTGTGGGCATGAATTGTAGGAATCAAAACCGCTTAGTTTGACACAGTCTTGTCGGTTATAGATGCAGACGTTGATTCAATTGAGCGAATGCCCTAGACCACAATATTAGCCAAAAATGAATCCAAGGATGATGTCTGGGTTCACGATCTGGATGTATCCCAGTGGAGAACCACTGTTATTATAAAGGTGAGGACGAATAAGGAAAGCTAGAATTCCCCTTTTGTACATGTAACTGAATAATTCCCCTAGGGATCAGATAGTATATATAATTGATCAGCCAGCAGGTAATGAATCTAGCTACTAAGCTCAGAGTGGGCGATGATGCGCTAGAGGTTATGTACACAAGCCGATCACAATTAATCTCCTAGACTTTTAATACAAAGGAAAGCTTAAAACTTTGAGGAAATACCAGCAAATTTAAATAAGTTTTCAACCGTTTTTCACAGAGGTAGTATGGTTTTAAATTTAAACAGACTCGGAGCGATGCTTTTTAATGGTAACTACTGATCTAGTTATATAAATATAACTTGGCTTATCATGTTATTGTGTTAATTTAAAATAAGACGTATCTTTTGACAGATTTCAATTTATTAAAAAGCATTTCACAGTTTTATTATTTATATTTCTGAATAGACGTGCTTAACAGACCTTAAGTCCTTGCTTAAATTGTGCAGTGTCTAAATTAATGATGCCAGTTGTCTCCGTGAAAATTGATGCATTTGATTCACATACGTCCCACAGCCTATGATAAAAACTTATCAACTTTAAATTTACATACCAGGCTGTATACCATTGAAATTTCAATCAGATAATCGGATATATCACAGTCAAGTTGTTGATTACAAAAAATCAACTAAAATTGACCATAAATTGTTTATATTTTTTTTTTCATTTGTAAATATTAAACAATTAAGATTGAAAGATCCTGTCGTTAAATAAAAATCAATAAAAATTACATACATAGTTCCGCTAGATCCCCTAGGGATTACATTTTTTTAACTAAAAGTATTAGAGCTCAAAAAATCTGTCACTAATCCGATGTTGATCCCTTGTCAACTTCTGCTTCCCAGAATATCATTACCCTGGACTCCAATTTGAAGACAAGTTATTAACTTGTTTAAAAATATCCCATAGCCATTTCTCACTCCAAAATCCAAACTTGTTTTTTTTTCTGCCAAATAACTGTCGACTTGTTCCAAAGTTATACAAAACCAAGTGCACTGTAAAAATTTAATCACCAAATTAGTCAAACAAAGTTAAGAAAAAACACACATCCTGAAATGAACAAAATTCCAATCTCGTATCCCATGAGGTACTTAAAAAATGTGTGCGGATATGTGCAACGTCTCTAATATCTAAACGCGCTCAAATAATTAATCGTGACTGTAACATTGTATCTTAAAAGCCTATCAAAACTCATCCAACCTATCAAATATGTATGCAAATTTAATGTTAACGAAACAACAACACAAAAAAAAGCGAAAAACTTTATAATTACATAACACACATGATAGCAGGTGAGATAACCATATTCGGTGGGCATCATCACACTGCAGTGCACTGTACAAGAAGGCAGACCGCACCACCCCGTTCCATCTTGCTGCAAACCAAAACGAATGTATTTCCTGTTGTCATCTTCTTGCAAATCGGCAAATCGTAACATTCTGATGGACACGGACTTACCTCATCATATACAATCCGCTGCAAAAAAAAAATGCCTATCAGAATGAGAGAGGTAGAGTGTAGGAAATTTAATAAGACTATCTTATATGGCTAGGTATAAAGAGTGTTGATGTATTAATGTGCATCGCAGATACTCTTACTTGTGCAAGATGCAAATAAATCGTCATCATCATCTCTATGGTGCGCTAAACAACACACCACGGTACACCACAATTTGTGAGAAGCTGCGGGAATCCCATTTCATACTATCCCATCCCATTCGATCAGAGACCGCCAAGACGAGGAAAAACGGTATAATATGCGCCATCAGCTAACAACGACCGAAACCAGCAATCGAAATAGTCATAAATCTCACATTTGTTGAACCGAACAAATTTGTATCTCATGTGAGGTGAACGAGCAATGAGCGCTAGTGTGCAATTGCTTTGTATAAATGTATCTGTATACATAATATGTACATATATTATATTGCCAACAAATTTGCGCTTAAATACTTAAATGTGTATCTAAGCGGGAAATGAACCAAACCAACAACGTCGCCATCGTTGTATAATATCCTAACAACATCACAACATCGTGTGTGCGAATGATGATGTCCGATCCTAACGCTCCAAGTCCAGATAAACGCTTGTGAAGGAAATAATTTTCAATTTAACATATTTCCCTACATTCTTGCAGACTCACACATAGATTACCCTCCAACCGACCGACGCGACGCGACCGCACCAAAAGCACAAACAACAAGATATCCATTACCACTCCACAGTCCAGTGATGCTGTGGTTCATCATAGTTTTATCATGGAATACACCATTTGACACGATGGTTTATTGCTTTAATTATCCGACGTCAAATGATATTGAAATTTATAACAAAGTTCTTTCTTTTCTTTCTTTCTCCAATTTTTTTTTTATAAAAAATTCATATTCCATTAGATTAAGAACGACGAAAAAACGGGATAGGATGCTGGGATAGAACAACGGGGACCAACCACGATCCACGATTTGCGATGATGATGATGATGATGACTGCGACGACCACGACGACGACATGGCCATAAGATGATGATGAGGAATTTTCATATAGAAATATCTGCATTGGCCAACTTTACCACCTTCCATCTGGGCTAATGCATCAAGCGGCCAGGCTCACACTTGGACTTAGATACTGGGGGCTATGAGCTACATGGGCGATCCTGGAAGATGGTGTTGTTGTTGTGACCCCTATTGCACACATCTTGGAATGCAGATCGAGTGTTTAAGTCAGATTTAATTGAGATTAATTGGTGAAATTTATTGAAAGGATTCGAAACTACTCTTCGCTGAGTAGAGAAAGATTAAGGAGACGAATTTGCGATTGCGAATTATTTTTTCTAGACCAAACAAAAAAATATATCTCTCTCAATATAATCGATAATGAAGTGCGAAAATGTGGCACGAAACTGGATGTTGTGGTGTATTTAGTTGTGGAGATATGGTTGCCCCTAGAGTATCTATATGACTGCGAGCGCGAGGTGGGTTCTTGTGGGCTGAGCCGACAAAGATTATAACAACTTCTATAAGATGATGATGATGATGGTGCAATGACGATGATGATGACTATGGTTGCTGGTAGAACCAGGAACTAACATTAATCAGTTTTGACATAATTTTTTTTCTTTTTATTTTGTTGTTGTTGTAAATTTGAATCACATTTATAAAAAACTGTTTCGCAGATAGACGTGACTCGAAAATTGGAAATGTTGAATTGGTGCGGAAAATATATGCAAATTTATTCTTACTCATCTACCTAATTTGTAATATATTTTTTTTTTTATTTTTTTTTTTATTTTTCGATGACAGTTTAAGCTTGAAAAATGATCGTGTATGTTCATCTATTGTTGATGAATTTAAGAGATCATTTGTACTTAAAATGTTAAAACTTTGTCGGTTGTATTTGATGTTTGTGCTAGTTGAATGGGATCTTCAGTTTAATTCATGGGAGTAATTTGTTGAAAGAAAATTGAATCAAACTAAATTTCTAAATTTCAAATACATATACATAATTAGGATTGTAAAATTTTATTCCATTTTTTACTTCCGATGTACATATATATATAATATGTAGGTACATATATTATGTAGGTACTATATGGGAACTTTATACTTCTGGAAAAAAAAATTAAAAAACTAACTGAACCGTTTCCAGAAAATTTAAAACAAAAATAAATGATTCTACCAACGGTACCGAAAAAAACGATTTTTTTAACAATAATAAAATTACATTTTATCTCTATTAATTAACTCAATTTTTTTCACTAAAAATCGCTGGAGCCATTTCTTAGAAAAATGTAGAATTTAGTTTTTGACCAAAAAAAGGCGCCACTGGATCGCACATACTTTCTCTTTTCAAGCTGTTTAGCAGAAACAAACGAACCGTTTTCGAAATATTTAATTTTCAAATAAAAATGATTTTTTTTTTCTCAAAAAATCCAAAGAATTATTTTTCGAAGATTTTTTGCTGACAGCATTATTGAGAACGAGGAGCACCTCCTATGTAGGAATTTTCGTTCACATCTGTGGATCTGTTAAAGAATGAATCGAAAATAAAAAAAAAAACGTGTTATGGCCGATACCGTTAATAACATTGTATTTGAAACAAAATATGTATTAAGATGTGGGTTATACCTATAATTAATGGACTGAATTTTCAAAATAATTTTAGCCGTTATCGATATAAGTAAGATTTACCATTTTTGCTCCAAAAAATTGTATGGAAGGTAACATTATTTTTGGGGCTAAAAAAAGATTTAAAAATAGAATCTAGGCATTTACCTCTAAGGCACTAAGGAACCCAGTTTGGAAAAAATCGCTCCAGGCTTTTAATCTGTAGATCAACCTACCGGCAGAAAAACGGAATTGCGGTATCCACTTTTTTCGTGTTCTCTATCATCGTAATATTGTAATGTCAAATTTCATCAAAATCTCAACTTCGATTTTTTTGGTGAATCCAAAACTCCCCATATATAGTAATCAGGGACTGTTTTAAGTGGTAATTGTTATATTTTCTGGTAATTTTGAAATTGGTAATTCTAACTAATATTTTGCACTGCGTCCTATAATTACCTCTTCTTTATACTTTTGTTTACATGACCCGCGCTGGGAAATAATATCAAATTCGACGTAGTGCCAAGAACTGCCGAACAAACAGAACTAAAATGAGATACACAAATTACGTCTAGATTAACAGCTCGCGCTAACACACAATCTATCCGGATTGCCTTGTGTTGTAACTGGATCGTTAGACTAGTCTCGCTCTCCGAGACGGGAATACTGTAAAAGCACCCAAGACGAGACCGAGTCGAGTATGAATTTTTTTGATTTTGACGAGACCGAGACGACTAACAAAAGTCCTAACAAAGACCTAGCACACGAAATTTCTTAACAATTGTGTTTTTGGACTCGAAATGAAAAAAATTAACCAGGCGTTCATGACAAAGGAGCAGGCATTGGATTTTTGTTAGTTCACACAAAATTTTCAATTTCCAAGTAGCGCTGAAAATTGAAAAGAAAATTGTTTATTTTGGTCGTCCCTAGCAACCGTTTCGAAACACGAAACTTCCGAACAAGTGAACTAACAAAAATCCAATACCTGCTCCTTTGTTATGAGCGCCTGGTTAATTTGTTTCATTTCGAGTCCAGTTTGGTGTTTCGAAACGGTTGCTAGGGGCAACCAAAATAAACAATTTTCTTTTCAATTTTCAGCGCTACTTGGAAATTGAAAATTTTGTGTGAAATAACAAAAATCCAATGCCTGCTCCTTTGCCATGAGCGCCTGGTTCATTTTTTTTCATTTCGAGTCCAAAAACACACTTGTTCGGAAGTTTCGTGTTTCGAAACGGTTGCTAGGGAAACCAAAATAAACATTCTTTTTTTCAATCTTCAGCGCTACCTGGAAATTTAAACTTTTGTGTGAACTAACAAAAATCCAATACCTGCTCCTTTGTTATGAGCCCCTGGTTAATTTGTTTCATTTCGAGTCCAAAAACACACTTGTTCGGAAGTTTTTTGTTTCGAAACGGTTGCTAGGGGCAACCAAAATAAACAATTTTCTTGTCAATTTTCAGCGCTACTTGGAAATTGAAAATTTTGTGTGAACTAATAAAAATTCAATACCTGCTGCTTTGTTATGAGCGCCTGGTTCATTTTTTTCATTTCGAGTACAAAAACACACTTGTTCGGAAATTTCGTGTTTCGAAACGGTTGCTAGGGACGACCAAAATAAACAATTTGTTTTTCATTTTTCAGCGCTACCTGGAAATTGAAAATTTTGTGTGAACTAATAAAAATTCAATGCCTGCTACTTTGCCATGAGCGCCTGGTTCATTTTTTTCATTTCGAATCCAAAAACACACTTGGTCGGAAGTTTCGTGTTTCGAAACGGTTGCTAGGGACAACCAAAATAAACAATATGTTTTTGAATTTTCAGCGCTACCTGGAAATTGAAAATTTTGTGTCAACTAATAAAAAATCAATACCTGCTCCTTTGTTATGAGCGCCTGGTTCATTTTTTTCATTTCGAGTCCAAAAACACTTTTGTTCGGAAGTTTCGTGTTTCGAAACGGTTACTAGGGAAACCAAAATAAACATTCTTTTTTTCAATCTTCAGCGCTACCTGGAAATTTAAACTTTTGTGTGAACTAACAAAAATCCAATACCTGCTCCTTTGTTATGAGCCCCTGGTTAATTTGTTTCATTTCGAGTCCAAAAACACACTTGTTCGGAAGTTTTTTGTTTCGAAACGGTTGCTAGGGACGACCAAAATAAACAATTTGTTTTTCAATTTTCAGCGCTACTTGGAAATTGAAAATTTTGTGTGAACTAATAAAAATTCAATACCTGCTGCTTTGTTATGAGCGCCTGGTTCATTTTTTTCATTTCGAGTACAAAAACACACTTGTTCGGAAATTTCGTGTTTCGAAACGGTTGCTAGGGACGACCAAAATAAACAATTTGTTTTTCATTTTTCAGCGCTACCTGGAAATTGAAAATTTTGTGTGAACTAATAAAAATTCAATACCTGCTCCTTTGTTATGAGCGCCTGGTTCATTTTTTTCATTACTTGTTCGGAAATTTCGTGTTTCGAAACGGTTGCTAGGGACGACCAAAATAAACAATTTATTTTTCAATTTTCAGCGCTACCTGGAAATTGAAAATTTTGTGTGAACTAACAAAAATCCAATGCCTGCTACTTTGCCATGAGCGCCTGGTTCATTTTTTTCATTTCGAATCCAAAAACACACTTGGTCGGAAGTTTCGTGTTTCGAAACGGTTGCTAGGGACAACCAAAATAAACAATATGTTTTTGAATTTTCAGCGCTACCTGGAAATTGAAAATTTTGTGTCAACTAATAAAAAATCAATACCTGCTCCTTTGTTATGAGCGCCTGGTTCATTTTTTTCATTTCGAGTCCAAAAACACTTTTGTTCGGAAGTTTCGTGTTTCGAAACGGTTACTAGGGAAACCAAAATAAACATTCTTTTTTTCAATCTTCAGCGCTACCTGGAAATTTAAACTTTTATGTGAACTAACAAAAATCCAATACCTGCTCCTTTGTTATGAGCGCCTGGTTAATTTGTTTCATTTCGAGTCCAAAAACACACTTGTTCGGAAGTTTGGTGTTTCGAAACGGTTGCTAGGGACGACCAAAATAAACAATTTGTTTTTCAATTTTCAGCGCTACCTGGAATTTGAAAATTTTGTGTGAACTAACAAAAATCCAATACCTACTCCTTTGTTATGAGCGCCTGGTTCATTTATTTCATTTCGAGTCCAAAAACACACTTGTTCGGAAGTTTCGTTTTTCGAAACGGATGCTAGGGACGACCAAAATAAACAATTTGTTTTTCAATTTTCAGCGCTACCTGGAAATTGAAAATTTTGTGTGAACTAATAAAAATCCAATGCCTGATCCTTTGTCATGAGCGCCTGGTTAATTTTTTTCATTTCGAGTCCAAAAACACACTTGTTCGGAAGTTTCGTGTTTCGAAACGGTTGCTATTGAAACCAAAATAAATATTTTTTTTTTCAATTTTCAGCGCTACCTGGAAATTGAAAATTTTGTGTGAACTAACAAAAATCCAATGCCTGCTCCTTTGCCATGAGCGCCTGGTTCATTTTTTTCATTTCGAGTCCAAAAACACACTTGTTCCGAAGTTTGGTGTTTCGAAACGGTTGCTAGGGGCAACCGAAATAAACAATTTTCTTTTCAATTTCCAAGTAGCGCTGAAAAGTGAAAAGAAAATAGTTTATTTTGGTTGCCCCTAGCAACCGTTTCGAAACAGCAAACTTCCGAACAAGTGTGTTTTTGGACTCGAAATGAAAAAAATTAACCAGGCGCTCATGACAAAGTAGCAGGCATTGGATTTTTGTTAGTTCACACAAAATTTTCAATTTCCAGGTAGCGCTGAAAATTGAAAAACAAATTGTTTATTTTGGTTGTCCCTAGCAATCGTTTTGAAACACCAAACTTCCGAACAAGTTGGTTTTGGACTCGAAATAAAAAAAAAATAACCAGGCGCTCATGACAAAGGAGCAGGTATTGGATTTTTGTTAGTTCACACAAAATTTTAAATTTCCAGGTAGCGCTGAAAATTGAAAAACAAATTGTTTATTTTGGTTGTCCCTAGCAACCGTTTCGAAACACCAAACTTCCGAACAAGTGTGTTTTGGACTCGAAATGAAAAAAATTAACTAGGCGCTCATTACAAGGCAGTGGATTCTTGTTAGTTCGCACTAGGCCTGGCAACGAGAATGAGACTGGTCTCTTTCTCATCTCGGTCTCCGAGACGGGACTACTTTAAAAGCGCCCCAGACGAGACTCAAAATTTTCGATTTTGACGAATCCGAGACGAGACTACAAAAGTTTCGCATGGTTTCGCCTCGTTGCCAGCACTACTTTACCGTTCCATTACCTTTTAATAATGACTTTTTTTGTTGGTAATTCAGCTTTTTCCTTGAAACAGTATCTGGTACATACTGTACCATGGGTAAAATGTATGTATGTATATATGTTTAGATTTTTATTAAATTCATCTTACCGCAGGTAAATTATTCCTTTATTTTTTTTTGACTCTATTATACTTGAGAAGTATAAACCAGGTCATAAAAACCAAAAAAGTTGGCCTGTTCATCGTGGCTCAGTTACCACAGTGTCGAATTTATCGAAATTTAAGGGAATTATTATAAGAAATCAAAGAAACCAAAAGCAAAGCTCTTGAAGAGGTGTTCTTCAACACTGGCAGAATAACTGTGTAAGCTTTTCCAGCTTTTCCTACACTACTACATAATCTCGTTGGATTCGAGTGAGAAATTAGTAAAATAAATACTGGGTTTTGTCTCTGGGCGTCTTTTTCATTATATCGATGAATTTTCTCTTTTTCTTATTCTGCATGAATATTTTTAAGCGATTTCGTACTGATATTGTATCAGTGTGAATATAGAAGAGGGCTGTAATACAAAATTAAGGAACTATTAATTATATCTGTAGATTGTTCATATTATAATCCATAAAACGGAATATATAAAATTCGAATACGGTCCAATTTTTAGAATTGGAATTTTCATAATGCTTCGTTATGTAAGCCAACTGAGTTTCTTGATATATAACAGATTTTTTAGAATTCTGAACAACAAGAAATTGTGTATAGGAGTTAGTATACCTCCTAATAGGAAGGAACGGAACTAATTTCAATTAAACAAAATGTATTGATTGTACAGAAGACTTATATCTTCATTTTTATATCTTATATGCGTCTAGAAACCATTTTTTATATTCTCCTTTCTATACAAACAGTCATAAATGGGTTAACTATCGAATGAGAGTATACTTGGGAAATTCAAAATTTACTGTAAAATATGATTGATAGATTTATCGGTAGTGAACTATTTTAAATTTGCCAAAAATAATTTTTTTTTATTCTGCTCTACACTGTCTATGCAGTTGAGGTAAAAAATCTTGCGAAGTATCTATCTACCTCCCCAAATAGCATAAAGCTCTTTCATCTCTGTTTGATCTAAAGCATATAGAGCAGGCCCCGGGTGATTTGCTGTGCTACTCAATTGCCCTTTTGGCCCAAAAAATCATTGTTCGGCAGGAGTTAATATTTCATTTATTTCAAAGCTTATAGCAAAGTCAAGTAAAGAACTGTCGATAGAGCTGTTGTGTTGAAGACCCCGGGTGCTGGCGTTTAATGTTTTTTTTTTTTTCTTAATAACAGCATTTCCATGGTTTTGTCCTCATTGACCGTGTTACCCATATTATTTGTCTCCGTCTCGCTACTTACAGAGACGTTCTACCTATTATTTCAATATCGTGGGTATATGCGAAGGGTTGGACATACTTTTGAAATTATGTGGCACCTTCAAAAGTTTACGCGAGAGCTTTGTAATATTCTTTCAACAGTCAAATGATAGACCGTAGCCTAGTCTGAATCATTTTTTGACATTAAAAGTACCAGGGAGATCTTTGTCGACCTTTAAAGACATTTGTACAGAATTTGTTTTAATCCCGATTTAGTAATCAAAAACTTGTTCAGCTAACTGTTTTGTTGCTTCTCATGGGTCGACTTAGAAGACGCGGGATTATTCGAAACGCTTTTCGAAATTTTTGAAAAGAAACTCCTCTTATTTCAATCAGCAAAGATGAAGAAATAGAATTTCGACATGCACCATTAATCACGTTTTTTCTCAATTCCTATTGGTTGTGTTATTTTTCGTGGATTCCATTATTTCAGTTCACAACGTTGTTGCACTTTATTTTCGATATTAAATCACTAAAACCTGATAAGACTTGCTGATGATTTTTTCTTTATTTCTGTATAGAAAGTCATATATTTTTTACTCCATCTGATGACACCCTCGTCTTAGCGCAAATAAATGATTTTTCACACTTTCTAAGATTCAAAGCTTCAGATATAAATTGACTAACAAACGAAACCAAAAATGCGGATACATCGAGGGCGATAAATACCTTTCGTAACCCCAGAGGAGACCTCCAAATAGCTGTGTAACATTTTTTCGCACTCTCTTTCTCGATTGTTTTTTTTTTGTTCTCCATTCGAGCAACACACAAATCAACAACAAAAAAATAAAACTACATCAGAATCTATAGAAATATTATAAATTGATAAATGATCATTTTATTTCACACTCGACTCGAATATCAATTTCTGGCAACATCGTTTATTTCACCAAACAAAATCACAAGCAAAAATGCTTCGGAATGAAAATAGAAAACAAAAAAAAAATGTATCTAGAAGATATTCCATTACTTCATGGTATAGAGGAGGGCCGCACATGAACGGGACTTGAGCACGGTTTGAGTCGAGCTGCGCAATCAATCCATCCGTCGTTTGTCTAATTCGATAATTCCAACTAACCATCAACCGACACGACGACGCAACGACGATGGTAAAGCCATTGGAACTCTACCGCCCCGCCATCGATAATCAAACCAAAATAATAAAAACAAAACCATAATGATCCATTCCTTCTGCATCGCCACACCACTAAAGCAACACTCTAACACTACTCCATATAAATAGAGCCAAGACGCATATAGTACGAATAAAGTAGGTGTGAACAGGGAGCAGTTTTACTGCTGGCTGCTGTTGCTGCTGGGAGCAATGGTAGCGATTCCATCACGTGCAGATGTCGTTTAATATCGCCTGGGAGCAAATAACTCGGATTCTTCATGGTAAATGGGAGTCTATCCCATTTTTTTTGTTTGCCCGTTGGTTTTGTGATTTGGTATTTAATTTGTGTCTGAGGGAAGTACAATTAAAAAAATGCTCTAAATTTAAAGATAAATTCCCCTGATCGGTGTATGATGACACAAAATAATTGCAAAGATATAATTTATAATTGTTTCTTGATCGAAAAGTATCTAAGGTATTTTGAAAGGAAGATTCCATTTTTCATCCTTTGCCAGATTAATTGCAATTTATTAAATAAATATTTTGGAGGAAAAAATTAAGGAAGCCTTAAGGGTTTATGGTAGTTGCTCATTAATTATAGTGTTGACGGAATATTCTATTCATTAAAAGATAGACTACATATAGTATTAAGTCCGCCAGAAAATAATTGGATCCACATTTGTGGATTATAAGTCCACAAAACCTTAAAACCACTGCAGTTATCCAAAATCTTAGAAGAAACCCATGTGACTTTTCTACCCCGTCCATTGGGGAATTGTGACCTACACACATAATTTCACTGTGATTTATATCACTACAATCTGTATTTAGAACACATAACTAGATCAGATGTGATGAGAGTTAAAACGTACTCGTATGTCGATGAAAACTGTCGAAAATTTTTTGAAAGAGTACCTTGAGTGATGCGTATTTTATACTGCTCTTTCGGTTATCTGTATACCGCTCACTAAAATTCTTTAATGCGCTCAAACTATGTTCAGATTCAGTCCAGACATCACCTATTTTTCCAATTACCATCATAACGGAAAACAATAATTGATTTCAAGGAAAGAACCAAAATAGTACTAAAAAATATTGTATTTTGGGATTATTGCATTGAGCCTTTGGTCAATTTTAATTATAGAATCACGTGAAAAAGCCAATTAGATGGAAGCGCAGTGCGCTGTTAATTCATCGATGCGAGAGAGTGTCATGACTCCTTTAGTACTTGAGAGCGTCAACGATTTCATGGTACGAATCTTCTTTCGCACTCACGCTGTTGCTCGAGTCCTCAAAGACCTTGATATACACAAAACCGCTCGGATAGTATCCCTCTCGTCGTTCAGGAGAGGTGTTTTTAATGTTGGCAAGACCATTACGTAAGCTTTTCCATTTGTCCAACTCTACTGATCTCTTTCGGAAGAGATGGAAAACAACATTTGCCCAGCCTGTCGCTAAAAATGGTGAATCTTTTTCGCCTGCTAATTAACGCCCAAATGCACTTACGTCAATTCTTTCCAAGGTCATGGAAACGGTGATTAATTATCAGCTTAAGAAATATGTTAAAGAACGAAAGGTCTTTACTGCCCCCCAGTAAGACTTTCGTCGCAATATGTCCACTGGTGATTGGATGGTATATCTCACCGAACAATGGCACAAATTTTTACATCGTTTTGGAGAAAGTAATAGATTTTTTTTTTTAAATTAAATTTTATTTCTCTATAAATGGTAGGTTTTACATTATTAACAATCATTAAAGCATGGCTTTGCCGTCTGCCTCATTGACAACTTATATAAAAAATACACAAATTATAAATGTAACAAATCAATTTCGTTTAAAAATATTAATTAAAAATCAAAAATTTTCGCTTAAGATTCTGCTTCGATACGTATGTGCAGTTTTACAAAATTTAAACATTTTGGGTACATCCAATTCGTTAAGATATTTTATAGAAATCTCTTCGGATAAAAAGTCACTTCCAAATACGTATCTTCTTGCTTCTCTGAGTACAGGACATCTCCCAAGAAAATGAAAAATATCTTCTCTTTCTTCCATAAAGTAATATAACTGCGCTTGATCTTTCAAAAGTATTTAATAGAGTTTGGCATTAGAGTTTGGCATTAATACATGCATTTGGTATCAGTGAATCTCTTCTTCGCTTGATTAAAAATTACCTTTTGGAGCATTCAATATCAAGTCTGATATTCACAACATAAATGCTAGTGTACCCCAGGGATCCGTATTGTCTCCGACCCTTTTTTAACTTGTATTAATGATCTGTTATCTGGATCACCTAATACACTTAATAGTTTTGCTGACGATAGTACTCTCAGCTTTTCATTTTCGTTTTCAGATTCCCCTCCTTGTTTTTCGGATGTGGAACTAAATCGGCTGCGGCTATGATAAGCTTATTAAATGCTGATCCCGACAGCATTGTCTAATAGGGACCACAAAACCGAGTAGAATTTAATACTTCAAAAACTCTGTGCTGTCTTCTGTCGTTAAACCAGAACCCACCACCCATGCCGCTACCTATGAGCTGCACTTGCATTGAACAAACCGATCACTTTTCATTCCTTGGCATGAACATCACAGACCACGTCTTGTGGAATGAACCCATATTTGAGGTCGCCAAGAACGATGCAAAATATTTGGGCTTTCTTTGACGATGCCAGAAATTTTTCTTCCTGCCTATCTGCGACAGAACTACAGTGGAAACATTTACATCTCCCGAACATCGTCGTAATGTTTTATGTATTTCGCTATTTTATATCAATTTTTATAAACAATGTTCTAGCGAAATAGCCAGCTGCATTCCTCCCCTTAAGCTATTCAACCGCAATGCTCGCGCTTCTAAGAATTGTCATCAGATTAACATTGAGACTGACTTCTGACGTACTGTCAAGTACAGAAATTCTTTCCTTAGCCGTAAAACGGGAATGTCGAAAGCTTTACCAGGCTTTATTTTCTCCTCCCATTTTGATATTCCGATCTTCAAGACAAATGAACGTCAATATCTCCTATTAAATCCTTCCCTAAAGCTCGCATTGTGCTTGATCATATTTCGGGTAGTCAACACCCATTTAGTGCGCGCGCAATTCAAAAAAATATAAGAAAAGAAAAATATTAAAAGGAATCTAAATGTCTGAAAATAATATTTCCAAAAATTAAATATGTATCCAAAAACTACTTTTATAATATGTACTATGTACTAAAAATATTGCTATCCCGTTGGATATTAAAAGTACTTCAAAAATATGCGGTAAGCATTACACAATCAACTGAGCTGCGAGAAAATATACCGATCCATATCGTTTCGATTTTTACTGCAACTCTGCCCATTGCCCTATTCGCCAACAGAAGCTTATTGGAGTAGACTTGATACTTGTCAATTCAGGCAAAAAGAAGTGGCCAGTAGATCTTGCAATTCACGTTAATGCTTTGATGTCAATGCCTGTGGGTGTAAAATCCCCAAATAAATTGTTGACTTGTAACACACTCAAATGCATTTAAATTGTAATGTGGTCTTTTAACCCAGAGCACCGTTTGAATCCATTCGATTTTTGCGCTGGTAAGTAAGTAGTTATTAAATTTCGAAGTTTTTAACGTTCCTCCTAATAAAACAAAAATCGTCCAAGAGATCAATTTTTGTTACCGAACCAATACATGAACGTTAGGGAACCAGAAAAAATAGTAAACCATTACTAACCGAAGCGGGAGATCAACGAAAACAACTTCTGCTCTCACTTGCAATGCACCCTTGAGGCGTTGTCTGCCTTCTACCATCACACAAACTTCCAGAGTTACATATATTTTTTTTTAATTCTCAAAGTTTATGGTTTGGATATGAAATCAGAATATCGCTCTTTCTCATCATCATCATCCTAACTGCATGGCAAAAATGTGAACCATAAAAAGAGTTAGTCAGAATGGTTGTGATCCTGCTTCTGTTTGCAATTGCACAAGCACTCAAAGAAATATAAAATCAAAAAAACAACAACGATGAGAAAAGTTAATAATAGTTGTTGTTGCTCAGATGGTGTGGTGGTAGTATAGCGTTAGCATGAATGCCATAGTGGATAGTCTGAGGAGATACACAGACGAGAGATTAATAATATCAATTTTTGTATCATTTGAAATGTCTGACGAAGCAGTCTGTCTTCGACTATACTATACTATACCGATCTGTATATCTGTATTTTCTCTCAAGCAGAAGAAAAGACCAAGAGATGATGATGAATCTTGGACCGTTTGATGATGATCTACTACTGCTCTGGTGGTGGATCAATATTTCTACCCGTTGTCGTCTACGTGACATTGCCTTAACTCTTGGGCTCCTTGGTGTTATGTATTTGGTTTTTGGGAGGGGGAGCTTCAGGTGGAGAAGTCTTCGCGCGCGCATGTGCGATAAGTCTTCTTTTCTTTTAATTTTGTGTCTTTTTTTACTTCTTCAAATTTAAAGCAAAATAAAAAGATACAGATTGCACATTTCGCATCAATCCACGTATCTCGCACACTGGTTTTGTGTGTTTTACGGGAAGGATGAATTATTGATGGTCATTCGGTTCTCTTGTGCTACGAGTATTGTATACCTGACCATACATATGTGATGAAGCTTCCGATCCTCCTCTCCTGCACCCTGGTGCTGGTTTGCTGTTGCGCTGTGGCGGTTATGTGATGTGTTCTGGTTTCTGGAATTGATTTGAGATTGATACCTTCGGGAATGTTTAAAATCGAAAACCAAATGATATGCTACAGAAGTTCAAAATGAAACATAATTCATGGTTAGTGTTCTTTATAACGCAAAGCAGCTCAACCATCATGAGATGGTATTGGAATTTTATGGCTTTTTTCATGTTGTTTTCCTCTGACTTTTTCGATATTTGAATTTTGCTTTTATATTTGCGAGTAAATTACTGTGGATGTGGATTTCTTTGAATTTTGAAGGAATATAAATATCAAAAAAGCAGGCAAAGGCAGACATTAAAGAAATGTCTGCCATTAGATGGTAATAAAATCTAACTGCTAAAACGGGACGATATGTTTTGAAGTGCGGAAATACGTTCAGGAAAATAATGCGAAAGGGTTTGGCTGAAGGCTTTAGGAATTTTATGATGTGAGTCTTGAAGTTTTCTATTAATCAAGGTTCACCAAATCATAATCTTCAATAATTTAAATGGCTCGAATTTCAGCATTATCGACAAGTTGTTTGTTTTGTATTAATGTGTCTTGAGTGGGAGTGACAAATTCTCCAAGATTATTATTGTCATGATTTAGTGCCACTCTTGTTTGGAGCAGGAGCAACAAGTCATCTCTATTCTTGTTGTTAACAAATTGCATACAAATGGTTCAGAGTGTAAATTCGCGCCGGCTTTGGATTTGAAGGGCTGTTCCGAAACGATATTCAGAAAATTCAAGCTCTGTTTTTGCAAGATAATTTTAGGAATTTGCGAGCTTACGTTTATGAAATATACAGGTGAAAAATGGGTTGAAAATCTTCTTAATACAGTATTCGCCGCTCAATTTCAATTTCTCAGTTTTGGGGCTTATTTGGATTTGAATATGGATCAAGCACTTTGCAGAGAAATGGCAAAATAGATTAATACAGTCACTTTTCCACACAGTATTTGTAGGCACTCTTATTTTTTTCTCAGTTTTTATCAAGACAGTATTAAAATTAAGAAGGTATTTTTTTAATAATACAACCGTATATACTACTGAAATTATTCAACCAAGTAGAAGACCTAGCATTATAAATATTTTAATCGAACTTGTTGAATTTTTAATTCAAAATAGATTTAAATGGCCCTTAGTCAACAAAAATTGCGTTTCGTACCGGCCGGCGATCTCACTTGGACTCATCAGTTGGCTAGTTACTGATGCAGCTTACAAAAAAAAAACAATATGAATATCCAGCAATACTTAAATTTAAAAAAAATCACATTTTTTATTAACTATGTCTGGCCCAGGACAAAATCTTCCAATTTTAATGATTAAAATTTTAATCTTGTTGAATATCGTTTTTTTTTGTCAAAGAAATCCATAAAGATGAACGATTTAACAAAAAGTGCATATTGGACTCACTAGCCATCTAATGGGTCCAAGTGAGATCACATGGACGTACTGCAATTTTTGTGGACTAAATCCGTTAAAAGCTATTTTGAATCAAGTATTAAAAATATTCGGTAAGTATTTTTTGACATTTTTGTTTTTTGAAGACATGAATCGCTGTACTGTTCTTTTCACAGAAAAAGGGACAAGCAGTAATATTATACCTCATTGATATATGAAGAGATGGCATGCTCAAAAGTTATAACTACAATTAAAAATTTCAAGCGAATCTATAAGTATAAAAATGAGCAACAAGACAATGAATTACCTCTCAAAACAAATAATATCAAATTTTTACAATGATGGTTCGATAACGACTAATGGGACTGTGGCATAAATTTGTTGGCCTAGAATGAAACTTTCCATACATAGAGGACAGTATACTAGAATATTTCAAGCGGCGTAGTAATATTTGTGGACCAAAATAATTATTATAACCAAAAAACTGACATACAATTTCAGTGAAGCTGAAAAGAATGCCTTTAAGATGGGTGGGAATGTGTAGGTAAGCTAAATGAGCTGACTAAAAATTAGAAATTGCGAAAAATTATGTGCCAGGTCATATTGGTGTCTAGATTAAGGAGAAGGCAGACTCCGTAGAGCTGCACAGTAACTAGAAAGGGGTATGGATGTCTATTACGTTAAAGAGATAAGGTGATTGGTTGTACAATGAAAACAAAAAAGTAGATCAAAAGATAAAAAATTGGAGGGTACTCCCAAGCTGATAGCCAGGACAACTATTCCTTGGAAACAATACCCACAGAACGTTTCGAAAATTATATCAGAATAAGCTGAAACAAACTAAGGATAATGACAAAACCATAGTGGGCGCACTGTTAGCTTTAAAGGCATATAAGCATTCCTGAACTAGTAAGAAATTTTTGTAATATATTGATTGTGAGGCCAAAGACTCAAAATATCTGGGTTATAACCAGCCAGACTTAAGAAAGGAATCCTCTCTGATTCTTAGTGAACCAATTTGAAGGAAGAACTTACAATCGTAAGATGACTAATCGTATCGAATTCTAGATATTTTAGGACTCGATGAAGTGAACCCAATGCAATGGCGCATTGGGTATAGTGCTTGTCTGCTAATTGGGACTTATAGGTTTGATCCCCAGGCGAGGCAGCCTTTTTATTTTCTATACCTACCTCCAATTTAAAAATTGGATGCCACCTGTGGGTTAAAATGAGATAGTAAACATCTATTTCTCAAATTCACACTGCTAACAAAAATTCTTTATTCTTTCTAACTAACACTAACCGCACGCACTGTGTATAAACATTTTAAGGATAGTCATAACCCCTTGAGTACGCGCATAATTAAAAAAAATCATTCATTTTATGCACACTTAGTAGTTAAGACTGCAAATCACAAACATCCTATAGATTCTCCCTAAGATTTAAAACTACTTTCTAAAACATAATTCTGAAAAAAAAATGTTCTGAAAAAGCATTTCGGGGAGCAATCCATTGGTTATGATTTCAATGTTTATTTTATTCATCGGCAGGCGGAAAACCGAGAAATAACTTGACAGAAGTATTATTTCTTTTTCAAGCGTTCCGCGAGTTTTTCATTAGTCGATCAAGATGATCGATTTTGTAATATTTTGCAATATTTACAAAATCCGTTAGGTGATAAAAGCGGTTTTCATTATTCTACATATCTGGTTAAATATAATTTAGACGAACAATGTGTCACTTGCGCAGGAAGAGAAGATAAACTCGTTAAGGTAAATGTGAGACAGTCAATACCTAGTTCTCAAATCCAACAATAATTCTTTCCTACCATTCTCTTTTTCTAACTAGTGCCGTGCAATTCAGTTTGCATTTAAAAGACCTTACAAGCATATATTTAAATTCAAAAAAAAAAAAAAAATTGCTGCTGGTGCTCGTTCGGCTCTCTCCTTTTCATCCTCTCAGAAATCTGTTCGTTGACCATTTTCCAAGTACCTAATCCATCAAAAAAGGGAAAAGCCAAATTGGTAGAACGACACTTTTCCATTTTTATCTGAACGCCAAGGAAATGGATTTTAATTGAAGGAAAAAAAATAAAAACAGAATAGTGTGAGTATTAGACAAAACACATTAATTTGACTTATTGAAAGCAAAGAATACAATAAAAAAAAATAATAAACAAAATGTTTTTTTAAAATAGTGAAATAAACGGATCAACTTTTTTAAAATTATAACCTTAAGACTATGGGGTGGCCGTGGCGCAATAGTTGTGTGCTCGCCTGTCAAGCTCATGGTCGTAGGTTCGTTCCTGGTTTATTTATGTATTCTGATTTTCCATTAAAAACCAATTTTAAAAAATTGTCATAAAATGAGTTCCTGGTTTACTGATTACTTGCTGTTCAGGCAACAACATTTACAACGCTAACAACACTTGATTGAGTAAACTAGTATACCCATAAATATGACAACAAAAGAAATAAACTAATGCGAATTATAAGAGACAAAAATAAATAAGACACGTTAATTTGTTCCGCATTAGTTCAGCTGTCATCCCTGGAGATAAATCTGAGACAACAACCAGCTCTAGTCTCAGAACATCGCACCACACTTCCTATCATTCTTTCTGTTCTTTCACCGGACGCGCCCGCGATGTGCTAAAAACATATAGACCAAGATCCCATGGCCGGCAGACATACGTTATTTTGTCATAGCTGAATTTTTTTCTGTGAATAAATACCAAAGTAGATAAGAACGAATTGACATTCGGCTTTTCGGAGATATGCAGTCTTAACAGTGCATACCCAACTACGTTATTTTATCAAAGCTGATTTTGTGATATGTTTAAGGGGATAGTTTTAGACTTGCCAAATACCAATAATGGGCCTATATTGAAGCTTAAAATCAATAAAAATTTCTTTCTTATTTTATTTGTCTTTCTAAACTGTTTTCCGGTTTTTTTACAAAAAATTTTGGAGCTAGAAATTATCTAATTTTTCGATTATTCTACATGGCTTGAATACTTTTGCTACACTTGTTCACATACTTAGCTTTTTAGCAATATGAATGTATTAATATATTAATGATAAAAATCTTTATTGGTAAGCCACTTATTACTGCATTCAATTTTAAAAGCAAACTTTTCCCATACATGCTTCTCTATATTTTGTATTACCAATAATATTAATTTGATTGAATTTCCGAATAAAATGTTATATAAAATTTTATTTTTTGCTTACATAAGTACCTTAAATAAAAACAAACAAGATCATGTCGAAAAAAATTTAATTATTAACTGCATTTTTTTTTACATAAGTTACCTTGAAATTCATAATCATATATAATAAAGATACAAGTTAATTGGAAATTTGCAAGTGTCTCTCCTTCTTGATAATAAAAATAATTACTTAAAAATACACAATCCACCACGGTGGTCATAATATGCACATGACAGCTTTGATTAATTATTTATATGGTTTTCTTTTCATATTTAACATTTACTTTTTCAGCATAAGGTAATAATATATGTTCCTCGAAGGGCAAGTATATTAAGTTTCACTTAATCGGTGGTAATAATTCATTTTGTTATTCAAAATTAAAAGATATGAAAAATCCAATTAATGTATTTTTAAATGCATATTTTTTTTGTTAAATAAATCAGATATTCAACAACACATGCTTTTTACATAAAAATATAATTATTACTAACTCATCGAAGTATTATTTTCAGCTTAAAGGTACACAAATTCCATTGAATTAGGAAAATTGTAATATTTAATTCTTTAACTCAGAGATTTCAGTTTAACCACACGAATTGATTCCAAATAGTTAAAAATTAAATTAAATTAGATTAATATGTTTCACCTGGGCCACAAGCGTAAAGTAAGCAGACCACATTAATTTAAGATCTTATACTGAAACAAAAGAGTTGAGTTCCAAACTTTTTTTTCTTGGCAAAAGAACACTCAAACACGAATGTTATGTTATTCTAATTGACGAAATTCACAATAAATTATGACTTTATATAATCCAATGTTAAGTCTATTTCCCCACATGTTCACTAACTCACCAGAAAGTTTTTCTCTGTGCAAAGCAAACATCTCAATGTAAATGTGATTCTAATTGGCTCTATACAAAAATTCTCTATGATGTATTAAATTAAATGAAAAAACCATTAAATTTCAGAAAATTTGCAACACGCGTACAGTCCATAAACAAACTTAACCTTGCGGAGAATTTACAAAAAAAAAATACAAATCTACAAAAACATCCAACTAAATCGTCAGAGGTTCAATAGCAAATGAAAAATATTCAACCATCATGACCTTACCCAGGTAGGTTGGTTGATTATTCAGTACAAGCAACCTATGATCGTCATCATTATCATCATCATCACCATCAACAGAGTTGTATACTTTTGTGGTAGAAACGCTACCATCAAAGGCTACCACAAGCTCTATCAATTGTACTACCGCTCGACACGCAATCTGCCAATAACACACAACGGTCGCTATAAAATACACAATCTTTTGTTTTCCTTTGAGTAAAAGTATCTTTTTTTCTTTTTTTTCCATTGCCTTTCGATAAATTGACAGATAATAATTAAAATGTCAATGGCGGTGTAACCGATTGCCTTTGGACCGAGACGCTTGACCATGGCTAAAATATTCATAGATAGATATTTTTTTCGGCTTGATAGTTTCATAAATCTGATGCATGAATTTGATCACAGATAAGTTAGCACGAGGTGACCTGCTCGAAATCATAAACATTTTTTTTTTAGATGGAAACAAATTTCCTCCGCTCTCCATAAGATATCCGTAAGTTTGACCAGACAACTCTTTATATTCATTCGAATCTGTATTCGATAGTTGTGTTTCATGAAAGATCTCTACATTTTGTTAAATGGTAAATTGTTAGGTACTTAAAATTACCGCTAGTTCTAAGTGGTTGACCTCAATACCGTCTAAGGTTAGTTGGGCTCCCCATTAGCCGGCGATCATTTTTCCCTCCGGCATACCACTCTGTTTCTATATATATGTAAATTGTAGGTACACAAGAACTATCAGGAAGAAACAACGTTTGAACTTGATATTAGGTCAGCCAATGGATGATGTATGCAGGTTTATGTACCATGGGGAATTCAATTCAATCGCATTTGCTATTGGATCTATAGGAGGCATGTAGACCAATTTGTGAATGGTATTCAATTTCCGATGTTTATTTGTTTCATCAAAACACAAAAATAAAAATACACTCCACACTGCAGCACTTTAGTTTAAATCTAATCCATTTGTATATTCGATTTCTCTTCCTCTTTCTCCTTTGCCGCTGCCGCAGTTTAGTAAGAACAAACCAATTGGACAAGAAAAAAAAAGTATCTTATAGACCTTCTGAAGAAGGCGCGATAAAATAAAATTGATGGCAACAAAGTTGCAATAGAGTGCAATCTCGCGAATTCCAAGGATACTCGCTGGCTTTCTGTGTTTCGAGAATTGGCAAAGAAAACAGAAAAAAAAACGTAAGTTTCACATTTTAAAAAGGGAAAAATGAACACACACCAGAAACGAAAAAAAATTATATACCGCGAGTACAGAAGTAAATGTGCCATGTTAATAGGTCAGGCCAGAAGAAAAAAGAGAGCTCTTTGTTAATCACGTACCATTTCAACAAGACCTTTGCTAAAGCCTAATAAAGGACCCAACTGTCTGTGGCTGATCGTCAGCAGCAACAATGTTGCAGATTTTAGCAGTTTGTGTACTTGTGCCATTATGCTGCTGAAGGCCTTCGGGCCAAGATGTAAAGAAACAAAAATTAAATTAACCAAAAATAATGGCGATTCCCATTGAACTTGTTCGATTTGTTTCGTTTATTATACATTTCGTCGAACTGCAAATTATGCAGTGTGTATTGGGTTTGTCGCTTTGATTATACACAATGTTGTGTATTTTTGGTAATTAAATTAAATACGAATGACGAATGACCACTGGAGCAGATTATTCAGAAAAAGAAAAGACATTAGCTATATCTGTTGCGATTATTGCCTGAGGTAAGTAGTTGTCCATTGAATTGCACATGGTATTACTTACTCGTATTTTCAGCATTTATTCAGACTTGTTAAAATGTAATTTTAAATTATAAACGTTTTCACTGGAGCGCTAGCGAATTTTTGCAATTTCAGAGGGCTTGAAAAATGTTCGCAAAACCAAAAAGTAAGAAATAACTTTCTAAAATCTTAGTGTCCCAGCCCAAGTCTATAGAAACGATTAATAGGACAGCGTATAAGAATTACAATCGATGATGATCATATTAGAAAACTGTTCCTACAAGGTTTATAAAGGCTATGATGAATTTATAGAAGCAGATTATGCTATGTGTAGAGGTGCCAGCAGCCCGAAAGAATGAGAGCAACAAATGATAGACCATCAAATTTGTATTTGGTCGAACAAGTCAAAATAACTTGGCAAACACATTGGATTTGAATTTTGCATTCAGAAGACAATGAAGATCTTAGTAAAACAGCCCACCCAACTCATCAGCTTCTAGATTTTAGCTGAAAAGGGCGACTGAACATTGCAACCCATCTAAGCTTTAGATGAGCTTATCTCGTGATCCGATCCAAACCGAACTCTAAGTACTTATGTCACTGGAGAAAGAAAACAATAGAATTAACCAGAGAGTTTCACGAAGGGTGGAATGATACAGAGGCGGAAGAGAGGGTTCTTTTAATTTTCTGTGCGAACGCCGATCTGGTATGTATGTCGTAACTATGCAACTAAGGAAAACGCTTAAATCCATTTATACCCAGGCTTGCTCAAAAGACACCTAATTACTAAGGCATATAATAGATCCGTTCAATGCGACTTGTCTTATCATAACTTGGTGTTACGTATTTTAACCTTACCTATTGTACACCGGCATAAAATAGAGGATAAAAAAACCCGAAGTCTCAAACTGACTCTTGACACCTCGGTAGTCAGACGTTAATAACACACACATTGTTTGCTTTCTTTTCCCCGAACCTTAAGAAAACTACTCGTAAATAGTTTGCAGCGTAATATTTTCTTACTTGCGGATATAGGTACTATAAGCCAAGTTATGCATCCGTCGAAAAAAAGTTTGAAATAAAAATCAAAAATTACATTACGATGATAGCGAAGACGAACAAAGATGGTCTAAGAACAACCCAAATTGTTTCAAACTTGTTATATACAGTTTTTTAGGTATTGTGCAGAGGGGAATTTTTTTTTAGCTCAAAAAATAACAGCACCGCCATATAACCGTTTCGTTAAAGCATATTTTTCTCGAAAACGGTTTTGACGATTTTGATTTAAAAATATTAGTGCAGCTTTTTAAGGTGCGACCATCATATGCTTTATATTTTTTTTCATGTCTAAAAACCCTACTTTCTATAGGACCGTTTTTTTTTTTGCTTTCGACTTTCTCAAAAACGGCTTAACCGATTTTGTTCGAAATTTCACACATATATTCGTGTAGGTAGCCAAATTTTTACAGCATACAAATATTTGTAACTTATGTCTTTTTGTATTTTTAAAAGCATTTAAAACAAAACATTTTAATTAATATTTTGAAAGCAGCTCATTAAATTTTTTTTGAAATTATAGTTATACGTATTATAACTGAATACCTATGAAGTTGCGTTTTTGAATTTTTTTTGAAAAAATGTTTTCAAAAAGCTAAAAAAAACCGCTCCACAGATTTTTAAAATTCTTTTCTCATAAATTCAAATTTATCCAAGAAATAAAATGGCGCTCAAATTAGCTTAAGTATTTATTTTAAAACTCTGCGGAGAATTTAAGGCGATTTATCGCTTGTTCTCTTAAGTTTATATTAGTGAATATTTAAGACTGTCATACCAATTTTTTTTTTAATAAAGAAATTTTGTGTATAAAAAAATTACTTTAAGAATATATTTAGATTTTTAATAGAAACATTTTGCAAGTTTTTTAAGAGCAAGTTCGTGCGATTCAGTCGTTAATTTTATTAAATAATTAATTTCGAATTATATTAATCATGAATTCATCATGATTCTGTAAAGTTTCCGCAGAAGTAAATTTATATATTTTAAAAAGTAAAATATTATTATAAAAGTTCATTGCCAAAGTCTTTTTTTATTTACGGGACCTTTAATTCAATGATGTAGTTAATAGTTGATTAGTTTTAAACTATTAACAACGAAGTTCATTACCAGTAGCTCTTTTTGACTTCAATTTTATAATCTACAAATAGAGGGTTCATTTATAATCTTTGTTTATAAGCAGTTTAAATATAATAATCTATATGCATGGTACATTCAATGCATACCGAAGTTAAGACTTCGATAAAGTTTCGGTTATATATTTTGACGAAGTCAGTTTTATAAGATCAAATGCTTATTTCAACACATTTGACTTTATTCACTCCAATAAAAAAAAAAACTTTCATGCAAACTAAATTTTGTTTTAATTAATATGAAAACTACAAAAAAAAAACAAAAAAAAATCTAACTTCTATAAAACTTGTATATTGTATTCATGAACCAATTTTGATTATTATAACTTTTAACGAAGACCACATTAATTATTGTTTTTAAGTGAATTGTGGGTAAATTATTTGAAGTTTATTGGATGCAAATTGATTTCGATAAAATTTTATCAGTTCCGCCACTTTTCAGAAGCTTATACAAATAAATCTTAATAAATATGCATTTTGTATCGAAAATGGATTAAAAAAGTAAAAAATATACTTTCCAGTCTAGTCAGATTTTGTAATTCGGACTCAAGACTTAATTAATGTGAGCATCCGTCATCCTACTTGAAACTTAACTAAAACACAATCTGGTTGTTGAAAATAATAAATTATACATATTCAAATAAAAGTTACAAAATAGATCTTATGAAATTAATTCCCGAACCCCGTTTTTCTAAGTTAAAACAAAATCAAAGTAACTATAAAATCACTTTCTTCACAATTGTATTAATTTAATATTTCCCTTTTGGTTTGAATTAAATTATAATAAATCCAACACGCAATTCTCATTTATTTATTTCTTAAAACATTTTAAGTATAACAATATATTAACTTTAATATTATAATCGAATTCCATTCTCTGCGTTCTGTATATCTATGTATACATGCATAACCCTTTGGTATTTTTTTTCTTATTTGTTATTTTGTTTTCTCGTGTGGTCTCAATCAAAATGCAAATGTGCTGCAGTGAAAAGACAGAGATATTTTTTTTTCTTTTTTATCAAATGTAAAAACAACACGAAGATACAAATATAAGAATAATGCAATGCGCTTCACCCTCTCATTCACAGACAGAAAAAAAGATAAGAAAGACATTCAAGCATTTTTATATCGGTGCCACAATCATAAACCAACAAGCAGCTGAAAAGAAATTGTGTATCAATTGGTTGGAAATAGCCTCCGGTTTCTAGAGATATATATTTAGAAAAAATAATAATAAAACAAGCTGTCCAGTCTTTTTTTTTTTGAATAATTTTGGTTTCCATTTTTTTTTGTAACACAAATATCTTCATATGACTAGTTGGTATTTTATGTAGTGTTAGCACGATTTTCTTTCAATAGGTATTTTTAATTGATTGAAGATCGTTTTTTTCTAAAAAAAAAATGATTACTGTATTTTATATTGAATTTTAATAAAAGGTTAAGAAGTCAAATTCGAGACTTGAGTGATTTAATGGTGTTGTTCATAACTCTAATCAAATCTCAAATGTAGTACGCGTAATTTATTGGTTGTTTGATGTGTGGCAAGAAAGAAGCAATTTCAAAATAAAAGGGGAATTTAGTGAAAGTAAGCTAATTTTGCGATAGAAACATAAACCAAATATTAGTGTTTGAATTAAATGTTAACGTACTTGAAATACATCAGTATTCTTAAAACAATAGATTACTGAGTTGATTACTAAATAACTTAACTTGGCCTTCAAAATATAAAAAATGAAAATATTGAGTGATTTAAAATCAAAAGAGCTGTGATTGAAACTTTTTTTGTTACATGAAAAAGCTATTTGGGTATAAATTTTAGAGGCAAAAAACTTAAAAAACCATAAGCATTACCATTTTTAAAAATACGGAAGCAGAAACAGATTAGACATTAGAATTTGACATCCAATAATGCATTCATTAGTTTTCATACTCATAAAATCAAAACCAACAACAAAACCGGGAATCCTCTTTCAAGTTTTAATCACGAACATGAATCAGTGCAATTTGTTTAAATTTTTCATTTAAAATTCCTATGATATTATGGTCACTACAAGAAAAATAAGCAATAACAAAACAAAAAATGATCTTATCATTCATCTCATCCAAACAAAGTTTCTTGACACTTGCTTACACTGTTTCCCCTTTTTTTTTGTGTCATATCGTAAGTCATTTTTTTTGCCAACAAACACCAAAAAAATTCATGACATTTTAGGAATCGAAAAGATCCACGGATACAGATTCTTAAAACAAAATAGAAAAAAAAACATCCGCGAAAGGAAAGAACATATCCGAACAGCCAGTAAAGTTTTCTATATTGCAGGAGAGAGAATATATAAGGAGTCTCTCGAACAGATCACACAAACAGAGAACCAAAGAAATAATTAACTAATTAAAAAAAAATATTTAGTTAAATCGACACAAAAGCAAAAGGATAAACGCACGAAATAAGGGGCAAACAACTCTTCGGTGGATGGTGTTTATTTTGTGTCTGTGTTTTTTTCTTATTTTATTTTTATGTGGCATTAAACCAATGTCGCGTCGTTTGCTCCATTGAGTGGTGTATAATTTAACTTGTTTTTTTGTTTTGTCGCAAGCAAACCATATCGTCCATCAACGAATGACTGAAAACTGGCAGAGAGAAACGACGTTTTCGTTGTTTATTTTTCTTCTTTGCATTTGACTTAAATTAATTTACATATAAAAAAGGTCTAAGCTTAGAGAAAGGAAGAATCTTTGCGCCAAGACAAATTTTTGGATTGGATGGCCCACGAGTGTCACACAAGATAAAAGTATGCATTCCCTTTGCTCATTGTATTACTTCAGGACAGTAAGGCAATTAGAGCTTTAATCTTTATTGCGATAACAGCGTCGTTCTGGGCACAAAACACTTTTCTACCCTTGGACTCTCTAGTAGTTGACTTGATAAAAAGGACTTAGGTGAAAATGAGTCCTATTGTAACACTTCAGGGCCATCGGTGTTCTTCCGAGAAAATCTTATCTCAATAATGAACTTACTGAAGTGACCATTTAGCTTCCTCGATTTGGTCCCTATCAATTTTTTCGCTTCAAGAGTCCAAATATTACAATCCTTGTAATCGAATATCAGAAATGGTAAAAATGCGTGCAGATATGTATGTTGGTAAGGGTCATAGCATATATGACTTTCAAAACCTTATATATGTGAATGTAGTATACACAAAATTAAAAAACAAAAAGTTATTTGTCAGACATTTGTCAATACTCGTTTGTATCAAGGTAGAGCTTAAACCGATGGCAGGATTATCATAAAATTCAGTATCTATGTGAGCACTTTTACTCAAACCTTAAAGTTTAAGAATAGAAGTGGCTAACAACTTTGCTTAAGATTTTCTCATTTTGTAAAACTTTTTTAAATTGCTTTCATATTTCGTTAGTCACGAAATAAATTCTAAGATTATCGTCCTATCAACTTTCTGTTGCATCTTATTATAAAAGGCAGATGTTCTAAAGCAATGCGCTAAAATTATTTCCTTTACGAACAAAAGATTTGTATTTCCAACTTGTTAAATAATACTGCAACATTTAATTGAACTAACTGTAATGAAAACAATTAGGTATTCAAATTTAATAAGCTTAAACAAAAGAGCTGACTTTAGAACCTGAATTACTTTTTAATTTTATTAATGCTAATGAATTTGTTTTTATGGGTTTCTTTCGTTTCTTTATGTAACTTACCAATGAGTGAATACCAGAAAAGCTTAAGCGATCTAAAATAAGTTATGTATCGTATTCATCTAAGACAAAGATTTTATGAGGACTTAGTCAAACGACAAAAACTTAAGAAAAGACTTTTATGACCAATAAAAATAAATTGTCGGCTATTAAAATAAAACAATGTCTCAAGATTTATATGTATAAATGTATATGTAAGGTAAGAACAGTCATGCATTGTTTGCCCTCTTAAAAAGCATCATCATCTATTTTTCTTGAAAAGTCACTTTCACAAATTAAAACTTCTTAACCTTTAACAACAAAGTTAGTAGGTATTACCAAAAAAAAAAACAAAAACAACAACACACCAACATAAATTACACAAAATTTCTGTTTACTTCAAGGGAATCCATCAAACATAATGCCCCCATCATCCATATGAATCCATTACACCTGCATATGTTGCTGCTGCAGCAATGTGATGCTGCTTATTCCTCCTTACAAGCACCAGCCACTTTTGCAATGAAGTGACAAATGACTCACTATAAACATAATTATAGTAATAAAGTTAGTTATGAGAAAATGAAACTTCTACCCTCAGAGTAAGAGCCGTAAGAGTTAAGACAAAAATAACAAACAAAACCAAACCAACAAAACAACAACAGTAATGCAGCCATTTTAACATCTCTCAGATGCATATACTCAGATCAAACCTAAAATGAATACATCCATAACTACAACCAACGTGTCCGACGACCGAAGAAGATTGGATATAAAAATTGTGTGATGTTTCGTGCGTTCAACATTGTTTTAGCTTTGATCAAAACAAGAACACCACCTTAGGGTTACTGGCTACCGCACATTTGCATTATTATTTTCTTCTTGGTCGGTATCGGTATTAAAAATTAAACCCCAACATTATTCAGAACGGTAGGACGAACGAAAGTGGAACATAAAATATATAATAAGAAAAAAAAAACTTACCAACAAAACGATATACCTAAATAAATGTGATAAAAAGGAAAATCCATAAAGAAATGCAAGAAAATTTAATTTTCATTCTTCTTGTTTTTTCTAGCCTATGAGAAGAATAAAAATTGCAGCAGACGAGGAAAGAGTCAGAGGTAAATCAGAAATTCAATATACTTGGAGAAAACTCAGGTATTTTTGTACTGCAAGAAAAAGAAGAAACAAAAAAAAAAAACGAATTAAATAGTATAGGTATGGGCATGACCATCCATTCGCCAAAACAGGGATAGATAGAGAAGAATGCGAAAATGAAATTGCAACAAGAAAATGTAGCAACAAAGGGCACTGTGTGGATATAGCGTAATATTTAATAAAAGTGAAGGAGTGTTAATGAAAAGGATGACTTCTTGCTACATCATCGTAGCATTAAAAACATTTTCCCAAAATGATTTCTCTTACGAAATTTATTTTAGGGGAATATCATAAGTTCCATCAATTCATCAGATAAAATAAAGTTTGAACAAGAAGAAATATACATGTATGCCGTAATCTCAAATGCACGTTAGAAATGAAAGAGCGGAGCTAATTTTAAAAAAAATTGCTTACAAATTATACCAGCTTAGCTATGTATTAAAACAATACATTAATATAACACAAACTATACAAAAGAGTTGATGCGCGAACTTGAATCCTAACAATGCACATTTTTGTCTTATATTTGATATCCTGGAATGTCATATCACATATTATCAACTACAGAAACTTAATAAATCATTTTTTTCTAAAATAAAAGAGTTCCCTTAAGAACTTGATTTAACAATTCAATAATTTTCCTCTACAATTTTAATTTCATCCTTGCACTTGAATAGATTTCCCATAAATTTACAAATTCTATAAAAATTCTCACACCCTCACTAACATCTCTGTGTGACAGAGCGAGCTCAAGGGGCATCTTATAAACCGGTGAGTTGGTGCCTCATATTCCTCGCTGTACCCCTCTCTATGTCTACCGCGCACACGAGTTTTTAGTTTAGGTTTTGGTCTGCACACACAATACAGCCATTTTGGATGGAACGGTGGTCTTTTCTTTTGAATTTTGTTTTCCTCTCATTTTTCTTTATTTTGTAGTTTTAGTTTTGTTGTTTTGTGTATAGGTACTTGTATATTTTAAACATGCTTTTAAGCCAGGCAAGTAAGGCAAGAAGCAACAAACAACAGCATTGCCCAAGCAAAACAGCCCGATTTGGTGTCGTGCGCCTTGAAATATCGTACAAATCCATTGCCGGTGTATTTTGCGGTTGTTGTTGTTGTTTTGTCATACCTTTAAAAACTCACCACACTGCATAATGAGATGACTTTGAGAGTATTGAGAATATCCATTAACAACGAACAGAATAAAATGAGAGAGAACAGCCAGATACGGCGAGAGAGAGAGAGAGAGAGAGAAAATGAGACTATCCACAAAAATAAGCAAAGCATATAATACCGATAAAACTTGTGGGGCTTGTGGACCATTACCCATGGGCATACTTAATTGAGATTTGTAAGAAATTCCATTTTAATGGCACGTTCACGTTTGTAAATTTTCTTCTTTTTTCTTTCGTTTTCTTTTTTAATGTTGTCGAGTCGTAATTTTCAAAAGAACTGACAATGTATTAGTGCAGTATTAGACAATTTAGTATGGTAGCACACAACTGAAAAGGTAGCAAGAATAGTGTTTGAATGGTGAATGTCTTTGAAATTTAAGACATATTTCTAATGCAAAGAGAATGAGAGGCAAAGTGGGCTTATTTTTTTTGTTTGTGCTTGTAAAAGTGTAAGAGAGCATGAGTATTATGTCCGCCAACTTTTTTTGGATTTCTTTTTGTTTATGTTTGTCTTATTTTTATAAGCCTGATGTTTAAGGTTTTTTTTGGGAGATCATGTGGAAATCATAGGCTAATTGCAAATAAGCTTTGTGATTTAAGGACCGTATATACTACTAACTTGTTTAGATTTAGACAAAAAGTTGGTAATTATATGAACAAAATGTTCATGAGAGTTTTTAATTGAAATTTATATTGTAGCTTTTTTGCGAACCAGTTGCTAAGATTTCAATTTTTCAGTACTTAATATTTTATATATTATTTTGTACAAAAATATTTGCATTTACTTGAGCCATGGTTTGGCTATTTTATTAACTTTTTTTTTAAAATACAAGAATTACTGCTATACTTTCAGAACAAAATTGTTTAGAAAGGAATTCTATAAATTTTACACGGCGTTTGATTTGGAAAGTACTTATACAATTTTACGTATTTAAATTTTTTTAAATTACGCAATGCTGGATGCTGGAATTTGATACACATTTCATGTAGAAAAATTGATAAAAGCTTCATGCTAAAGATCCTAAATATGTAAACATTTCTATTTATTAATTAGTTTAGAAGAAGTTTAAATAAAAGCTTTTCCAATTAACAGTCAAGGTTTTGGTAATTCTTCGAGAACATAATATTGTTTTATTCGTTGTTAATTTTCTACCTTATTTTTTGTTGTTATTCTTATGTCACCAAAGGGCAGATCACTAACCTAAGTTACATCGCCTAGCAACACGTGCAAATGGAGGCCTATTTCTGCTTAAATTATCATTATAAGCTAATAGTCACCATCTTGTAAGAAACGAGTTTATGTATCGATAGCAACATTGGATATTGGCAAGGCTCACCATAGTATATATACTATACTGGTTAGAAGTGATTTTGTGGTGAATCGCGTTGCGGAATTATCTGCCAGTAATTTTTTGAACCCGTGACAATCAAAGGAGAACGATTCAACCGATGATGATAGCCAATGCATCTTGCCTCAAATTGGATGACATTGATGTGAACTACATTACATGCGGTTATTTCAAAACGGCGGTAAGTGCCAGAAAGGTGATGTCACATTGGATATTCTGAACAGTCAATTTGAGGGTGGTTATCTATCATAGAAGTGAAATGGCTAACAAATTGTAACTTCGTTTTATAATAATAAGTAAAATGCTCCTTCAGTCAAAGTCTAGAACCGAACAGGTGACGTTTTGGCATTCGAACTATGTATGCTATTTATCACATACACAATACCATTGGCATGTGTATCAAATAAAATTAATATGTTGAAGTCTCAAAAATAACTTGTTTTATTGAATTTGAAGACCAATCAGTCCCTATTGTATTTTTTTACTAACTATGTATTTGAATTTTTATTCCAAATTTATTGGATTCGTAAAAAGTCGCAATCGTGATTTTGATCAAACTTTATATTACAATGATAGAGAACATTAGAATTGAGTCCCGCAAATCAGTCTGTCTGAAGATCGACCTTGGCTAAGCCGCTGAAGAATTTTTTTAAACTTTGATATTTAAACGTTTTAGATGATTGGCATCATTCGTTTTTTAAATCGAATTTTTTATCTTCAAAAATAACAAAAATGATAAATCTTAATTATCTCCAAAACGGTTGTAACAATTTTCATAAGAAAATCATTGCACTAACTACTTTCGGTAAGGTCTATACATTTTAGTGTAAATAATCGTGCCGTTTTTTTTTTGTTTATTTTCTCATTAACGGTTCAACGGATTTCGATCAATTTTTTTATAATTCTGCATACTAAAATTTTTTTTGTTGTTATTTTTGATTTTATTTTTGGAAATTTAATATTGCGAAAAAGTTTGGAGGATTTTGTTGTGTGTTTAAGTTTAACATATTAAAAACTTAACATTTCTATACCATTTTTTCATAATAAAAAAATTAAAGAAATTTTGTACATAAAAAACACATAAAAAAAATATGTTTTTCAACATCTGTTAAGAATTTTGTACTTCGGATAAGAAAAAGTTCGTAAAAATTGGTGCGTGTACTACTTTTGGTATGATCTACATTTTGGCCAACATTTTTTTTAAATATTGTGTTATTAATGGTACCGGCCATACAACCATTTTATTGATTTGCGACTTTCTCATAAAAATTTTTGAAAAATAGTTTTTTTTTGATTTTTTTTTTGAAACTTCAATATTTCGAAAACGGGTGGACAATTTTTTATGAAATTTTGTTCTTAAATTTATATTATTAAATATTGAAAATGTTCATACCAATTTTTTCTTAGAAAAAGTTTAGAATTTTTAATGTATATAAAAATTAGTTGAAAAACGACTTTAAGAAAACATTTAGCCTTTTCTATTAAAAATTTTGCATATAATGTATTATTTTATTTTTTTAATGATAATTTCCTTATTACTTTTTTTCCAAGTTTTAATTAATTTCATTACCATTGGTTGCATTTTAGATTTTTAACGCCTGACACTTTTTATTAAAAAAAGCTAAAACAAAGCATTATTAATTGATGCAAGTTGTTTCGTTTAAGTTTAACCATTAACCATTTAAAATAAAGCATATAAAAAATAAAAAATATGAAAAAGTATAGAAAAAAGAATCTACGAGATGTATACATTTTTTGGTGGGCTTGTCAGTATGCGGAAATTTTTTGGAAATAAAAAAACGCGCGCGTAAATAGATATAATACTTTTCCTTAAACAAGCTCTCCGTTTCGATTTTAGATACATTTCAAAGATTAATATAATTGAACCCCTTGCTATAAAATTAAAAAAAAAAGTGCAAAATCATTTAGGTACTTAACCTACTAAGGCATCACTGCTTACCTTACAAGCACTTAACATTTTTCATACCTTTGACTTTATCATTTTTTTTTTGCAAATATAAAAGCATCTAAAAAAGAAGAACACTAATTTTATTGTTTTCGGCAAATATGCCCATCAAAAATAAAAACGCTAACAACATGTTTTCAATTTATTTTAAGTTGTCAAAAATGGTTGATTCTCTTTTTTTTTATAGAAAAAAACTTCAATCATTATTAAACATGAAAATCTAGCTTTGTTTAAGACCAAATCGTGAGTCGAGCATCATTCCAATCTAAACCTACAACAAAGCCAAAAACACAACTAACGAAAACTCCATAAAAAAAATGTTGCCACATCTCGTAGGTAATAAGAAGGAAAAAAAATTGAAATTCAATAGATTTGGTATTATCGATAAAAATGGTCAGTTAACACACCTCAAAACAATAGGATTACCTATAGTTATTTTGTATATTTCTCAATTTGACAAGAGAAAGCTTTTTTAAGATTACATGTAATGAGATATGAGATACACAAAACATGACATTGAATTAAAAAAAAAAAAAAAAAAAAACCAACAATATTCAGAAAATTTGATTGACAACCCGAGAGACAAGTACCAAGATAAATTAGTTGATTGTGTGGTGTGGGAAGACCGTTTTGTAGAATTCCATTACTTAAAAAAATGTTTAGTTTTTTTTATGAGTACCATTCTATGTGTCATGTTGCGCTGCTAACTACAATTGAATAAGCTCCAATGGAAACACAATTTCGCTATGGTCAGTGAGTAATTGTTTAAAGCTCATGGTTAGGCCATCAACTATAAGAACGAACAATAGAAAAATTTGCCTTGAAGGGTGTAATTCGCTAGTTGGCAGTATTCTCATTGTAATTTTTCAATTACTTTAAATGGATCGTTTAAAAACAAAAAAAAACAATAGGTAACTACTTTCTTACTCTTAGAATGACTTGAGGTTGAAACTTGATTGTTACAGCCCATCCAAATTAGGTGGGGGATAATTTAGTTCTTAGAAAGAGGTATTTTAAGTGATGGTTGACTTGTTGAAGGAAAGCAGTTTTTTTGTATTCTCTTGGGTCAATCCACTTTGTAGGCAATCAGTCTAAAATTTCCGTTGATTCCTGGACTTTTGAAATGGACACAGGGGAGATAATAAAATGGTAGTCATTCTAAAATAAAAACCATGCCTGATACGATCATCAAAAAAAGAGACAAATTATTTCTGAAACAATGAATGCAAAAGTTGGATCGTTAGTTGGTGCCGTTTCTCAAGGGACATTTCTCATTAGCATCAGGACTGAAGCAACAGCAGGAGCCAAAGTGATGTACTTTAAAAGGCGTCTTAAAAAAAAGTAAAAGTAAAAAATGTTTTTATCAGTTAATAGTCTAAGCTTTCATAAACTACTAATTAAAAAAACCACAGCTATTGCCTGCTTACGGATATGTCAACAAGCACAATAGCGGATTTGGGGCTATGACAATCCTATTGAGCTCTACCAAGAGATAATATATTCACATTAAATCACTGTTTGGTAGTGGGTGTCAGCTAGCGCCATTATTGGTAGAAAACAACGATAACATTGGCACCACCATTAATATAAAGTGCTACCGATCGATTATAACCAACTCCTTTTGACACAAGTTTTTATATTCAAACAGAATAGTGCTCTACTTGAGCTTTCATCCAGTGGAATTCACTCAATGTAATCATCTGTGGTTTTCTTCTGGATAGTTTTGGTTAATTACCTACAATTTAAGGGAATTACGAAGATTCCTCAAATTGCTTTTTTGAAAAGTTCACACGTCTTTTTTTAATTTTATAATTTAATGCATTTTTTTTTTATAAAAATACAATACCAGCCCCTTAGAAGACAATAACAACGTAAACTAAGATCCTGTTGAGACACTCCGATAGCAACAATATATAATTTTTTTCGTCATCTTTGTTAACAAATAAAGCTAATGTCATACAACCTTTAATAAAATGTGATATAAAAAACAAAAAAAATAACAACAACAAAACTTACCTTTAAAATACACCTTCCCAACGGTTCCTTCTCTGGCACAGAGACATTGTAGAAACTCTGATCGAAAATGGGCTCATTGTCGTTGACATCGTGAATTGTTACCAAAACAGTAGCCGTTGACGATAACGGTGGATGGCCATTATCCTTTGCGACAATTTTCAATTGCGGAACCGGTTCGGTCTCGCAATCTATATGCGCTCGTGTTGTTATTAATCCAGTATGTGCGTCCACCTGAAACCATTGCGAGTGCGTTTCGGGCGTATCCACTAAGGAGTAAATCACCGCTGAGTTATTGCCCTCATCCTTGTCGACGGCTACTACTTGAATGACAGAGGTACCCGGATCGGCTACCTCCATAACATTCGCATAGTAGACGTCCTTTTCAAATTCCGGTGCATTGTCGTTAATATCGGTCACGCGAAGGTAGATAGTCTTCGAGGCATGCAACGGTGGATTGCCATTATCGGTGGCCACAACACTGAGCGTGTAGTTGGGCTCCATCTCACGATCCAGTGGCAGTGCAACGATGACCAGGTAAATGATGTTGTCACGTGTCGTTAGACCGAAATGATCATCACCACCTTGCAGCGTCACATTCACATTTGAGTATTCGGTCTTGGAGTCGGGGTCATTGACTGAAATTCTGGCAACAAATTCACCGGGCTGGGCGCTTTCGGAGATTTTCGGAGTAGCATCGTCACTAAGAAAGATCACATTGATTGTGGGCTGATTGTCATTGACATCGGTCACTGTAATCGACACGAAGGCGGTGGTCTCGAGTGGCTGTTCGCCATGGTCCTTAGCCACCACTACCAGCTCGTGAAGCTCCTTAGCCTCAAAGTCGAGTGGCTTGTTGACAGATATCATGCCGGTATGGGAGTCGATGCGGAACATTTGCTCCTTGTCGCTTTGGCGTCGATTGATCGAATATTCTACCAGACCGTTTTCGTCGGCATCAGTGTCAGAAGCGTACACCTGCAGCACGCTTGTCCCCACAGTGACGTTTTCGGCAATTTGGGCGAAATACCGGCTTTGGTTGAATATTGGCTGATTGTCATTGACGTCCTGGATGGTGATGTTCACAGTCATTTGGCCCTTCAGAGGCGGACTACCACCGTCTGCTGCCTCAATGACCAAACTGTAACTTGGAGTTGTTTCACGATCAAGGAATCCAAAGATCTGTAGATCCAGGTAATAAACTCCGTCCATTTCGCGATGCGGAGCCAAACGAAACGCTTCATTTGTATTTCCCGACACGATACTATACGACTGGGTATTGAACGGTTCCAGGTCAAGATCTCGAGCCGGATTCAATGTGCGTTTGACTTCTTTTGGAGTGTTTTCAGGGAATTCGATGTGCATGACGGGTGTCGGAAATGTGGGCGCATTGTCATTTTCATCAAGCACTTTTATCACTACGCGGACATTATCCCCACTAAGGGGAATTGCCACCAGACTGTAGGACGCGCGACGTTCTCGATCTAGCTGGATTTTAGTCCGTATCTCGCCGGTTGTGTGATCTATTGACAAATCAGTATCGACCGCACTTCCGGGCACAGGCACTATCAAATATGGCGGACCACTGTCAATCCTGCCATTAACATCACCGATAAAACCGATTTGACGCCCGATCGGCACCCCTTCGGACACTTCCAAATTTCGCACATATTCGCTTGTAGCACCACCCGCTGCTAAGATTACTATATATATCACAAGAATCCATAGAACCATGGGATTTCGACTTCTCTTTTGTATACTGATTTCGGCTTTGTATTGGTGATGCTTTGTCAGCCTAAAGTTGTTTTTATTATGGGGTTTTATTGATTTGATTTGTGTTGACTTTGTTTTGGATTTTTTGCAAAATAAATATTGAGCCATTCTTACGAAGCCCATTTGCATGTGGCTCCGATTATGATGTGACATTTCGTTCGCGAGTGATTCATTAGGTCTTGTCGGCTTAGGTCGTTTTGACGACAGGAATGCATCCACGGATCACCGATGAAGCGACGGTGACATAATTTATGATTTTAATAATTTTAGGCTCAAAATATGGGATGATGATTATCTGAAATGAAAAAGATACTTGTTTAAAAAAAAATGAAAATGCAAGTATTGGAATTATCAATTAAAATGCATTCAGAAGACATTAGCGAGGTGAGTTCGTGCTATAAATGAGAATTAATTGATACAGTTTCAAAATTTAAGGGCCCGCATTGGGCGCCTTTTTTTTAAGGAATGTGAAGACCTAAAAAATATGTTTGGTGGGAATTAAAAATCCATAGAAGGGTAAAACAAACATGGCTCGGCCTATCCTCGATCTCAATTACTCGCCTACCAATTTTGGTTGATTATTTTAGGTTTAACCAAGGCTCAGGGAATAATTGAATTGAAGAATAATTTATTTTCAAATTAATTGTATCCTTAACCTTAGTTGAACTACAGAAATCGGGCTGTAAAATATCGAACTGATACTGAAGCACATTTCTAATATTTGTATAACTGATCATAATCTATATAAACACAAGTCAGCTGCACGTTGGGCGCCATTTAATCGACATCAAGAAACGTTAGATTTCTTTATAGAATTTCCCTAGAATTAAAACTATACTTGTTTATGTACAATATAATTGAGATATTAAATAAAATTTATTTTTATTACATAAGGCTGCTCGGCATTATGTAAAACATACAAAAAGGTCTTAAAGTATATCCGAAATTTTGAACTCATTCCGTGACAGCAACCAAAACAGTATTCTTTTCATTAAAACCATAACAAAATCTGATTTCTCTATTATTTGTTCGATATAAATCCATTATTGACCAAGTCTCACGTTGGGCGCCATTTTATTTGCATCGATTTAGGTTTGTCTTATTTGTAGAGTTTTCTAAAAATAAATTATACTAATTTATATATAGAATATAGATGGAATGTTATTTAGAAAAATTGTTGCCACATAAACTTGTTCTGAATAATATCAATCAAATAGAAGGGTCTTCAAACATTTATCATACTTTCAATTCATTCTTCAACAACAATTAAAATTTTGATTTATTTCTTTGAGGCTAAATGATGTGTCACTTTGTTAATTTGAAACAGTATGAGTGTGAATTATCTAAAATTCAAATACTTTGGGTGCCATTATTCTAATCAATTAAAAATAGATATTTTTTGGAGAAATGTTGACAAAAATATATTATAAAGATTTTTAGGCTGAGAAAATCACGAAATTTACAACATTCAATTTTTAAATAGTTTAAGTTTTGCTATTATATTTTTGAAGTGAGCTTGGGAAACTGAAAATCGTCTGCCTTCTCGATTTTATAACCGAAACTATAACGATTCGTAATTATATCTGGAAGTGAGGGGATTTTTTTTATTCTCTCCTTATTGACATTCCATTCTTATCTTCTACCACAATTTAAATATCATAATTAAGAATTCTCACACAAATTCCAGAAGCCAACCGCATCATCGCAGACGTTAAGTGATTCCCATTCGGGTTCAACTCTCCATCTTTTCGTAAAAAAAAACTCCACAAAAAAATGTGCAACTTCATCAAATTTAAATGAAATTTATCAGCAAATATGATCAAAAATCGAAACAAACAATAATTTCTAAGAACCATCATTTTTTATGTTTTGTATTTTCTTGACCATTTTTTTTCTTTTTTTAACAAACAGCAATTTGTTCTGAAAAAATTCTTCAAATCCAACCGAAGGCCTGGACTGCACAGTCCGAGAAAAAAAACCTTTGCTCTTTGAGACATGTACATTTATTTCTATTTTTTTTGTTTCTTATTGGAAAGATAATTTTTATTACGAAATTATAAAAAAAAAATCACCTCGTCATTCGGAAATGTAATAATTGTATTGTTTGGTTGTACACGATTTTTAAAAATACCTTGCCCCAAAAGACGCGAGGCACCTGAAACAAATGAAATGGAAAAAAATCCATTTTTTTTTTATTATTTTGTTCTTTCGGATTTCATTCTCATTCTAACAAATAGGCACTTCACTTTGGGCCGGAGATTGATGGACGACCGACCTTTCCTCCATTCAGTAGGTAGACAAGAATGTTGAGAGCAAGAAAAAAAAAGAGATGGAACGACTTTGCTTCAACATTAAGAAATGTAAAGTTAGAGTTAATGGAATGCGTTCGATGGCAAGGAGAGGGAAAATAGGGTGGGGGTTAAACGCTTTTAGGCCTTCACCTAGGAGTTTACCTTTTTTATGGTTCATGTTTTTTTGGTTTAACCTTTTTCTGGTTCTTCTATTTCTGGTTGCTGTCTATTCTTGGTTTTGGATTTCGATGCACGTAAGAAAGACATTTATCAAATGACGAAACAGCAATTTCACTGGAATCGACCCAAAGACAAAAAAAAAGGTTTCATTCCTAGATCTACTGCTGTTTCGTGGTCACACACTGGGATGCGCTATATGGTGCATACAAAGTACCACTGCATCCTCTAGTATGTCGGATGTGTTCTGACAACCCAAAAGACAATATTCGATTTAATTTTTTTTTGTAATGAAGACGTGAAGACTGTTGATCAGATGAATACGAAATTAGCTTCTGGAGATAGAAACGCATCGAGTAGCTAATACGATATAATTTTTGGAATATAATGTTTCTATTAAAACGTGAATAATTGTAGAGAAAATGGTTGCTCTGACATTATACTTAACTGCAGAAAAGCTTTTGTAACTGGAAGGCTGATGAATTTTGTCTATTTATGAATATGTGATAAGAGATTTCATAATGTTTATTTTTTATAGAAGATGGCTAGGCTTAAGCTATCATTTAATTTTCAAAGCAACTTCTTAAGGAAACGTTTTTAAATATATCATATCATGAAAAAATGGCGCCCAACGGCATCATCTGAATATACTATAAGAAAAAAATAAATTAATATTTACAAAAAAACGAACTCGGCCACAGGATGCAATTCTATATTTATAAACAATCGTAGGTATTTTAAATGCATTTAAAAAAAAAGTTCCTGTTGTTGTATGTTTGGAAAATATATGTATTTATGTGAATGTGAATGCAAATTATTTCTAAACTGCATAACAGACTATTAAATTTATTTTAAATGCTTCACTTGGCAAACATTTTATGAATGTATTATATACTTAAAAAGGAAAAGTGGCGCCCAACGCAATCTCTGATTCTTGTAAACTAATTAAAGAACTTATCATTTGAGAAACATTTTACAGATTAGATAATCAAATAGGTTAAGAGTTTATTTAAAACGATTAATGCGAGAGGGTTATTCTAGAATTTTAATGTTTAAAAATTCATTTCTATTATTAAGAGCACCATAAGTTTGAAATAAATTCATTATTTATAATGTTAACCTGTTTGGGGAAGCTTCAGAAAAAATGCTGTGATATAAGTTTGAGCTTACACCAATTTAATGAAAGTAGTGCTAGTATTCTTTCTCCTAATGTAAAACTGATGACATCACGATTGAAATTTCTTGTGCAGATATAGCAAAAAGATTTATTGCTTATTATCCGTCGAATCGAAAGCTTTTGGTTTCAAAATTCATCCAAAAATTTATCAATATTATTCTCGCTCTAATTTTCCTATTAGTACCCATTTTCAAATCATTATTTTAACTAAAGGCATTTGTACCCTCCAGAGGAAATATATTATGTTTATACCAATTAAAGAGAGTTCGAATAGTGACGATAATAGACTTATATCCATTTGGGCTTAAAAAAGAAAAGAGTCTCTGATGAAGATAAAATTATATTATTAGCATAGCTGTATTTGTCTAAGGCACTAGACACTGTTAACCACTCCAAATTTTTACCAAGCTTTTAACCCACTTCTTCAGCAATTTTGATCTCAACTTATTAAAAGAATCCTGTGTCCTAAAGGCTATTTGATTATCTAATATTTTGTTCACCTATCTATCTTACAGCAGACATTCATATTCGGGCATCTATCCATATTCTGACATTTTCTATTAAAAATTAGTGGAATTAATAAAATTCCCCCTATCGTTTTCTCCTCTTTTCAAATGTATACAGTTGTGTATCTCGAATTGTATCGAAGTTGCTCTCCTTATGTGTAAGAAGTATGTGTATATTGAATAAGCAACAGTTTAAAAAGATATCATCTGATGGTCTAAGATTAATGTGCTCTATCTTAACTCCATATAAACAAATTGTATTGTAATTGGTGGAAAATCTGTGAACCTTCATTATTTCTCCAATATCGTTCTTTGGGGCTCCTTTTAATAATCACCTATTAAATAATATCAAACAATGCCGATTGTTTAAAAATATTTAACTTACATACTAAGTATCTGCCTTGCAAAAAGTGGCGCCCAACTAAGGATTATTAAAATAAAAGAGAGGAGTTCATTATTGTGATAAATGTGATTGTTGTATTAGCAATATCTAGCTAATCTTTCAAATGCCTATACAATTTAAATGTATTTTACATCTTTGTGTGGCCTGGGATTTTATTTAAAAATATACAAAATAAATGACGAAATTGTCAGCCTTTATGAATTTCGATTTAAGCCCCCGAAAATCCGTTCTAAGAAAAAAATTGGCGCCCAACGTGAAGATCATAGAAAAGATTTTCCATGATAAACAAACAAGTTGCCTGGTTTTCTTTCCCGGCTACTGATTATGAACCTAATCAGCAGGTGTTTGTTCATTTACATATTTGTTAATAATTCCATGAGTATAATCTACAGACCAATATAAGCAAAAGCATAATGCAAACGAACTTGTCTACAATTCTGGCCAACAAAATCTGATACAAAAAATTATTATATTAAAATGTGTTAAAATACACATTTGCAAACAAAATACTTCCCTTTTTGGAAGCAGAACTTATATTGTAAGTAGTTCCTAAAATATAAGTTGCCAACACCATATTAAAAATATACTTATCTTCTCAATTTATTCCCTAAACATATAAACACCTAATTTATTTTACCATTTATTTCCAAAATTATCAAATTTAACAATTTAGATTGCTCAATAAATAGCAAATACTGCATATCTAAATGAATGAACACGATTATTTAATTAAGCCATCAAAACCAACAAATAAAAAAAGGAATTTATGTTAGTTGATATAATGTAGCTTGCTTTTCAATAGCAAAGTATCTATACAGCTATTGTATTTCATGCTTTGTTCGTCAAATTTATTTGACATTATGCTAATTTAAGATGATCGAGAAAAAAAATTATAAAATTTAAATGAAGTTTGCTTAGCTAATGAGCAACAAATATTGGCATTTATTAAAGAACAAAGCAGATTTATTGACAACAACCAGAAATATGTACATCTCAAACGCCTCCAAATTAATTTTTAGGAACGTGTGCTTGATAGTAGGTTGGTGGCCCCATAATCATATAATTTAAAATGTCTAATATGTCATCGTTGATTAACTTGTTACACATATTCTAATGATTTAAATCCGAGAAGCTTAGAATCAAAGTTCCATGAGTGTGTATCGAAATTTTTGTCAAATAGAGATAGCAAGGCTTTAAACAAAAAGAAAACATTTAAATGCTTCAACCTCTATCTTAGGAATTTTAAATTCCGAAATTTCTGAGAAAGGTTGCTGAGAATAAGAAAAAAATAAAAGATCGCTATTAAATCTCGATTTCTCCATTTTGCCCTTCTGTTTCAAGTTTTTTTTTTTTTTTTTTTTTTTACTTTTGTAGTGACATGTAGAACACACTGAGAAATAGCTTTTACCATGGAAATTCTATCTTAATTCAACTTTATCTATAGTAAAATTTTCAACAAACGAATCTCTAACTTTCCCAAAGAAAGACATTGAAACAAAACCAGAAGACCTCCAATGTATACAGAAAAATCGTGTGCCTGGTGCACAATCTCAATTTGCTCAAACTTCATCGTCAACCTTCTCTATACGGCAGTACCGGCGGTGGCGGTAGCGGCATTGGTGGTAGTGGCTTCGGCAGCAGCGGCCGACTCTTTACTATTGCAACTTCACCACATCTCGGCACCAGAAAGACAGATGACCACAAATATCTAATTAATCTATGTTCTTCTAATTATTTCACTTACGAGTCTAATCTTCATTTATTTCTTTATTTTTTCTCTATTTTTTTTTTAAAGCAAAAAAATGTGTTTGGCTTTACTTTTTACCATTTTACCAATTTTTTTTTTTGTATTTTTTTTTTGCTTAGCTGCCTTTCAATTTTTAATTAATTTCACAAAAAAATAGAATCGAACTTTGAAACAAAACATCACGAATGGAAATGGGAAACAAAAGGTAGATAGAAGATGCCTGCAAACAAACCAGCAGAGGTACAAACAAAAATTCAGCAGAGCCACCAATGATGATGATGACGATTGCCAACCATGAAGTGGTCCATTGTGAAAAGAGTATGTGTGAGAAGAAAGACCAGATGAATAATAATAATAAAGAAAAGAAGTAAACGAAGAAGACGGTATTTGTTTTTTCAACTTTTTTCTTCTATTTACATTCAGAAAAATAATAACAAAATTAACATTAGGAGTAGCTGTAGTAGTAGTAGTAGTAGTAGTAGTAGTATAGAGAAGACGTAGAAGTATGAAGTAAGTTAGCCTCTTGAACCACGCGGAGGACACTCTAAGACTCTAGAGTGTGCGCACAACATTAAAATAAGGTATATACGAATAAGAAATACAAGAGAGTTCGCTTAAACAAAATGGAATGGAATAAGGTAATAAAAAGAAATACCATCCCGCAGAAACAGGTATTTGATAGTGAATTCTTCTAAATCCACACACACTGTGCGTAACACATTGCCGCTGTGCTGGTGGCCCCTATACCCGCTACCGTCATCTCGCCGACAACAGCACTTCCATCGTGCGCCCGCCATTATTTCCATCGTTTTGATACTGCTCTCTGTTGAGATATCTTCTCTTTTATTTGGTATTTTTCTTCTCAAAGTTGTTATTGTTGCCATATATTATAACTATCTATATAGCAAGCTAAATGGTATATTATAATTTCTTGTATTGATTCTATATTTTTGGTGACATGTTGAAGTTGGAAGAAGGTGCGTTTCTTAATTTGGGAGACAACTTATTTATTTTAGAAAATTATATGACATAACATAACACAACATAAAGCTTATGTTTAAAACTACTAGAGTGCGTAGAAATTGTGTCAAATGATTTCTAATCAAAAACTGTTTTCAAAGATTGGTGCAAATTTACTAAAAATAATTGAAAATATTTCTGTAGTTCCTCGAGGCGCCTTGGCCATTTTTTAAAAAAATTTTTATAAGTCAACTTTCTACTTGCGTGAACAACTATGAATCTTGCAGATAACCCCAAGAATTCGAAAGTTATTATAAAATTAACTAACGATTGTGATCTACTACAATATGATTAGAATAGAGTGTAAAAATGTTGTGCAGGATATTAATTGCCAGCATGCGATTTCCATACAAAATCAATGGTAAAGAACTAAAGAGAGTTTATTTTATTCATAACAAAGTATGCTTACACTTTAAGAATATACCTACTTCTTATAAGTTAGTGCAAGGCTGGTAATTATAATTATTTATTGAAAAAAAAACTACTTTTGACTACAATTTATGTCCAATCTTTATTTTCGGTTTGAAAAGTATAAGGCTGGAATTCGACATCTATCAAACTAAGTTGATAAACCAATTTTTTTTCAGTTCAAAGTCTGACATTTACGAAAATGGATCGCTTAACTATCGCACAACGCATAAAAATTATTAAAACCTACAACAAAAATGGTGATTCTGCAACAGCCACATATCGTGCTTTAAGAGGAGATTATGGTTTAAATAATCGTCCAACTATGCAAGCAATTGGCAAAATTGTGAAGAAATTTGAAGAGACTGGATTAGTTACTGATATTGTAAGGCCTGTGCATCATCGTTTCGCTCGTACCACTGAAAATATCGGTGCTGTAAGTAAACGTTTTGCTGAAGACCCGAATGTGTCGATTCCTCGTTGTTGTCATGAATTTTGACTGTCTTACGGCACATTATGGCGTATTTTGCAATTGGATCTACACCTACATCCATATCAAGTCCGGCTCACACAACAACTGAAGCCAGCTGATCATTCACAAAGTCGTAGATACATCGAATGGGTGCTTGAACAACAGGCGGTGGACGGCGATTTTTCGAACAAAATTTTCATCAGCGACGAAGCACATTTCTCACTCGGTGGGTATGTTATTAAACAAAATTGTCGTATTTAGGATTCTGAGAATCCTCAAGTAATTGAAGAGAGGCCATTACATCCACAAAAAGTCACTGTTTGGGGCGCTCATGCGCCACATGCCACACAACTCGAGCGAATAGTGCTTTATTGCAAGAGATATTTCATGGCCGCGTAATTTCTCATCGTTGTGATATCAACTGGCCACCAAGATCATGCGATTTGACACCACTGTACTTTTTTTCTGCGGCTACGCGAAAGCCCGTATTTATGCACTCTTGACACTTGAACACCAATATTCGTCAAGTTATAGTTGAGATACCGCCCAATATATGTCAAAATGTGGTCGAAAATTAAAAGAATCGATGCATGCAACAATTCGCGTGGTGGTCATTTAAATGATGTAGTATTTCACACATAATGTCAACTTTTAAACTTTATAATAAAAAAGAAATATCATGAAAAAAAAAATATTTTATATGTGTTTTATTCACGTTTACTTTTGAAACCGCAAAATGGATAACCCTTTATAATAATATTCTCCTTTAGGAAAATTACTAAAAAAAATAACTACCTACATATATACACCTTAAAAAACAAACCAAATTTAAGTACAATATATCTCTAACTAAATGTACAATACTCGTAGTTATAAATACAAAAATTAAAAATAACAAAAATCAGGATTAATTTTGTAAATAATTTCGTAACTCTCTTCGAAACTGTGCCTCACCACTCACTCTCCTCAAATGTCTTGGAAGTGAGTTCCACAGTCGGGTGGCATTGACAAAAACTTTCCCTGAGAAGTCAAACAGGAATATCACGGTTGAATTAAGCTTAGGGAACTGTTGGAGGAACCGAACTGTATCCTATTGAATAGACTACAAGGTTGCCCAGTGTGGATAATGTTAAATAGTAATAAAATAATAAAAGTGTTCGGAAGAGTATAAGGTGGCCAAGTGAGATATTAAAGATTTAGAATGAGAAACTTGATATGTGATCAAATCTAGGCAAGCCAAAAATATAACGCGCTGTATTGTTGAATGCTACTTTAAGCATTCTGTTGTTTATTGCATCACAGTGATAAAAAAAACTTCCCATCCGTATGTGGGTATGGGTATAACGAGCATTTTGGCTAACAGCAAGCGAGTTTTCAGAGGTGTATAAAACTAAGAGGACCATAGCAAGCGGAGCACACCGTGAACTTTCCCCACCCTGGCGTTTATGTCATTATCCCAAGTCAGTGTATTATTGAACAACATACCAAGGTTTTTGCAGTTCAAACATAGGATATATGCAAATTATTCAAATATAAACTGGGAAAGTAGCCAAGACTTAAAGCTCTCCTACTGATAACGAGACACTTTGATTTCAGAGGATTGAGGAATAGACCATAACATACTGACCATCGCGAAATGTCTTCAAGATCATTGATAATTGCGTATACACAATTTTCAATGAGTCCAAGAGAACAGCTTTTGTATAATTGCACATCATCTGCATACATTTGGATAGAGGATCTTTTAATCTTATTTGGGAGTTCATAAATGTATAATGAGAAAAGAAGGGGTCCCAAAATCGAACCCTGTGGTACACCTCTAGTGGTGGAAAGGAAATAGTGTTACCAACACAAGCAGCTTGTTTTCTTTCGCGAAGATAGGATGATAATAGACTCACAGAAGAAGATGACATACCATGATAGTCTAAAAGTTTCTGGCACAATTTGGCGTGGTCCACAGTGTCAAGTGCTTTCGTGAAGTCAAGAAGCACAAGAAAAGTGATTTGGTCATCATCAAAGGCAAGCCTGAGATCTTCGACAATATTTAGAATGGATGTTTTGCAACTATGGTTCTTACGAAAACCTGACTGCTTAGATGAGAGAATGTTCTGAACTAACATAAATATTTAGCTGTTTTTGCATTACTCTCTCAACCTCTCATAACTTAGATAGAAATGGAAGCATCGAGATGGACCTGAATTCATTCCCTCTTCCCCATTTTGGGATCGGTAAGATCTTGGCTAGTTTCCAATGAGTGGCAAAAATTCGTGTCGTTAGAATTGTATTGAAAATATGTTTAATGAAGGGCAGGATAACAGGTGCAATTGATTTGACGAAAACGGGATGTATTCCATCAAATCCAACTGAATTGGACTTTATAGACAAGATACTTTCAACAATTTCAGTACTATCAACGCATGTGAAATCAAATCTAGCCTCGGACGTGAACTCGACTGAAGACTCGTTAATAACATGAGGATTATGCAGAAATATTGGAAAGTGTAAAGTAACGAAATTATTGTTCAATAAATCAGCATTAATATTTTTGTAACAATTTACATTTTTTTTTCTTAGGCCCATACCTTTCAAATTCTTCCATAAATGACGTCCATTCATGGAGGGATTTAATTAAGTCCTAAATAATCGAATTTTTATTAACTGATTTTAAGAACAACTTCACTGCGAATTTCATTAGAAAACCATCGTCATTCACCTTCCCTGACTGTTCTCGATCGTAAGGGAACAATTCTATTAAATAAGTCGACAAAAATTTTATTAAGGAAATCAATTTGGTCATCGGATATTAATTATATTCCCAGTCAATATTTCGGGTGTCAATTTGCAATTTTTCATAGTTTTAATTTCTGAAGTCTCTGTATTCATACGAGGTTGCACAACTTTTAAATTTGAATTTAAAGAAGTGGAAGATGAGGTCGTGTTTCGAGAATGTTGATACTGACAAGAGTTGTTTGTAAGAATAATTTTATGGAACAGTGAACTGCTTCTGCTTGCAATATAAATAGCTAAATGTGTGTAAAACTATAACAAAACTACTAAATTCATTTATAATATTTATGCTAAAAATAAAAATAAATTGTCGATTTTCTGGAAGAAATCAAAGGTCGATATTTATCTTGAGCTGATTTTCTTTAAACTTGGCACTTTAATATTATATTTTTGAAATTATTTTTTTAGCTTCAAAATAGCGGTATATTCCATACGATTCCTGTAGAAAAAAATATAAATTATAATTATCTCAAAAGCGCCTCTAACAAAATTTAAAAAACCTTTTTATTTATTTTCGACTTTTTCATTACCCATGAATATAAATAATACTGAATAATGTCATTTTGCGTGCATTTAAAATTAAAACATTGAAATGTGGCTGGTTTTTTGTATAAATTAAGTTTTTAAATTTATAATGTTAAATGTTTAAATTACTTTAGCAGTATTTTTTTTTAATAAGAAACTTTGTACATACGAAAAGTTAGATAAATCAAAAACAAAACTGTTAAAATATATTTAACTGTTTCTGTTAATAATCTTGTGCTTACGGTATCATCAGGCAAATAAATATGAAATGATAATGATAGGAAACAATTTTTGTTGGCACAGTGCACTTGGGACGACATTCACCCACACGTCTTAGTTAACAGTCAAGCACAAACTCTACTTCGCCATTACCACCCTCCGTGCTGTTTATAAATTTTCTTCCACAGAACGGTACTGTCGGAGTTTATCTATGTAAATGTTCTAAACATGTTAAACAATCCATGGATTTGGATTAAAGCATCTTTGAAATGACAATTATTTTTCGTAAAAACTCATTTCAATTAATTGTTGACAAAAAGAATCCGAATTTTTGTATATGCGTCTACATAGTTCGCTTGCTTTAAATCTAGGATGTTCATCAAAATTCTGCACTTACTGCGATTTTGATTAACGAATCATAAATTTCTGATACATTTTCTTTTAGACAGTTGGTAGATTTTGTTCTGCTTCACCAACGTGTATCCGATAAATGTTTCAAAGCAATTTGTTTAGTTTAGGATACTGTACTACACGGATATGAGAAATTCTGAAAATCCCAGAAATTTCTTTCTTATATCCGAGTTTTTCTTATATCCGAACAACGGATATAAGAAAGAACATTTATTATAAAAAACAATGGGCAAAGGAAAATATTTTGTACCTATAAAACGAAGAAGGCCATACAATTTATATATATAATGAATGTATGTTCATATGTACATATACTCTTATATTAATTAAAACTCCATCTTTAATATTTTTTTAAGATAAAAAGCTTTAATGCAACAGAGTAACAAAACTAATCTCATCTTCAACAAGTAGGTAACAAAAATAAATAAGTAAGTCTTCTCTTCAAAAAAATTAAATTAAGCAAATTATTGTGAGTCTATGCAACGGTAAATACATATATAAATGTACAGGAACTATTTTGTGTTACATGTAGTAATCTTTAAAAAATAATCTTCGATTTTTTTCTGGATAAACTACTTGTCAACATTCTTTAAAAGAAGTTCTTCAATAGTCTCTAAATTGTGTCCTTCGTTATCATTGATAAGCCGCTTCAACACAAAGTAGGCTCGAACGGCTTCGGTTCTTGTTGGGGGTTGTTGTAAGGGATCTGACAATTCTTCTCTTTCTATTACTTCTGGTTCGTCGCTTTCGTCCTCCATCATTTGCATTTCATTTAAAAGTTGTATTTCGTTTAATTCTCCAAAACATTCCTCATTTTCCAAGGTTTCAAAGTAACGGAAATCTTCACTAAATTCATTTAAATTTTCTTCATCAAAACAGATTATTTCAGCGTCCGACTCAGTTCGTGAAAACCGGGCTTTCTTGAAACAATTTTTAATCGGTTGTGATGTAACTAGCCACCAAGAACTTTTAACGATGTGTAAAGCTTCGTCATTTCTTTTAAAATCTATTCGAAACAATTGGCTTCAATGGCAAGAACTTGTTTTCCTACCAAATTATTTCTTGTTAAGCTTTCTCTAGCAAGAGCTTCGCACTTTTGTCTGTCATTTGTTCGAACCATTTTGTCATAGTTTAGAAGTTCGTGTTTTGGTTTTCTGTTTTTTTTTTTGTCCGAATTTGTACACGTAAATTTTGTTTTCTTTCAATTCCATTGGCGTTCTTAACAATTTTACACATAGAGCTTTTAGAAATTTGAAATTCAGTTCCCGATTTTATTTCTTCCACAATTTTTATTTTGGTTGTGAAAGAAACTGTGTTTCTTTTTTTTTTGGCATTTTAAATTATTGTAAAATCAAAATAAACTTGAGCAACTAAACAACACAACACAACAAGCCGAAAGAAGTCAGACGTAAATGTCAGAATATTTAACGCCTTTTTCCAATATTCAGCTGTCATTCCACTGGAAAGTGGGAAGCTGTTAATAAAGGCATTAACACATGGATCCAAAAGTTTTTGGAACAGGGTTGTCGACAAATTTAAATTTCTTATAAGTGAACTTTTTTTTCTAAAAATTGATTTTGGTGTGTAAGAAAGACTTTCATATAACAGTGTTTTTCTTATATGCGAGTTTCTTATATACGATTAATTTCGAAAGAAATATAAACAAAAATGCACGGTGTTTCTCACTGCGTTTCTTATAAGCGAGTTTTTCTTATATGAGTGTTTCCTTTATAAATAGTTAGTAGTTAGCACATTGTTTGCAGAATGGTTTATCTAAGTAAGGAGAACGAAAAACACAATGGGAAAGAAGGTACATCAGATCTGGAGATTAAAATTAATTTTACGTTGATGTCAGATTAAAAAACTCAAAGCTAAGAAGTATTTTTAGGTGTTGGGATGGGATAGTCTATATGGCAAACTTCGATGATTATAATTACTTATGCTATACATACGCTACTGCAATGGTGAACGGAAATAAACTTCCAATATGTTAAATACTATTACAACGCTGCCAGACTTAATGGCATAAGAAATAAACTTGTATATATTTGCCCTCGTATACTGAAGAAAAACGAATGTACAGAATAGTGCAGTAGTTGCTGATATTGTTTTAGATTCAAGGAGACGCATTTATGTTACTCATTTTTCAGTTTTAAATTTGTTGCACTAATTTTGACGCCCTAGTTGAGTGCCGCCCTAGGAAATTGTCTGTTTTTCCTTCAGACAAGTTCGGTACCGGAGACGGCTTATAGTATTCGGCGTTTCCTATCGTTATCTGGAGGGGACCGATATTTATTTTAAAGCTTAGATTATTGGCAGCATATATAAATCTGTAAGTCAAAAACAAGAAATAATAACCAGTGCATGTCTATAAACATATAATTTCTTTCTAGAAATTACAATTATTTGTGATTTTGAAGGACTCAGAGTCAAACCATTGAAAAAATTCCATTATTAGTTCAGGAATAATTTTTATTTTAATAAGCTTTTCACACAAAGATTCATGATTTTCTCGATCAAACGCACGGAAATTAGATTTGAACATACTCAATTCTTCTATAAATCAGTGGCGCAAAATTTTAAACAACCTACTATTAAGGCCTTAACACGATACTAGTTGACAATTTACTATATACATAGTAGCCTATTAACTTTTCATAAATGTTTAGTAAAATGCTGATTAACCAGATAGCAAAGCATTTGTAGGTTTTGAATTTTGATGAACACAATTATTAGCTGCGTTTTATTATCTACGGGTCTGGGTCTGGGTTATTTTTTAACACGTATTACAAAAACAACACAAGATCCAGGTTTCTGTCGGGGTTTCTATCTGGGTTTGCAAATATTAGTATTAAATTCGGCGAACAGAGGGCACATTTAAGTGCATAACCCATTTTTACGGGGTGAACCATATTGGTTATTGGCGATAATAAAACACGGATATTGTGTTTATGCTTTGTAAATTAATTATATGTTGAGGGAAACCCAACATGTGCTCTAAATAATTATTGACAAAAAAAAAAACACAAACAATGGATGGCAATGGCGCAGAGGAAAAAGTTCTTGATTGCTAACTAGGACGTGTGGGTTCGATCCCCACGCTAGGCGCATTCTTTTCTATACCTCCAATTTTAATTGGATGCCGCCCATGGGTTAAAATGAGACAGTTAATACCTGGTTCTCAAATCCACTGTGCCAAATACTAGTGCCGTGCAATTCAGGTTGCATTTAAAAGACCTTAGGTCGTACAGGCATATAGTCCAATTAAATAAAAAAAATGTATACCTGCTATTCGAACCTGGGCATCCCGCGTGCGAGGCTGATGTGCTATCAGATGACACTATGGATTTAGTACGATACTAAAAAATTATAGTAGCCATTTCGTGATTTTAACTTTAGTAAAATGTTAACAAGATAGTACGATACTTTACTCGTTTAAAATTAGCAAAATCCTCTTTTTAACCTAGTATCATACTAAAAATGCTTTAACATATTACTAAATCGTTTTAAATTTTGCGCCAGTACTTTTATCATTGCAGTGAAACAGCAGCCTTGGTAGTAAGGGTAACATACTTATTGGCCAAGTTCATAACTAAAAATTATTAGTTACTAGCACTAGGCTGGTAGGTTTATGTTTCCATTTTAAATACCAAAGACGTCGATTTTAAATTGAGTAAGATGCTTCGGAATTGCCACAGGCAATTCTTATTCCAAACCTGGATTTCTTCAATGGATCATGTCTGTTGAGATGCAAGATATATCTTCAATAGATAAATAATTGATTCGCATAACATAAAAGTAAAGAAGCGGAGATGGAGCGAAAGCGAGCTGCACAAGATTTTGTAAGAGTATAGACACTGCGTGTAATGGAACTAATTAGTTGGTAAGTATGGTATAAGAATAGCAGTTTTTCTTCTCTTTTTTAAACAATGATAAGTTACAAGCAAGTAGATCATATCTACATAAAATATTTAACTGTGTTAATGAACTTATGAAAATCGTCGATACTATTTATAGAAAAAAAATATTCTCAGAATAACAAATCGGTATTACAAGGTATCGTTGTTGGTCCTAAAAAAATAATCAATGTTCAAAAATCGACCCAGCCGTTTAGTTTGTAGCCGAATACAATAGGAAGGAACAGGTAGACATACAGAAGAGACACACTTTTTTCGACTGCAAATTTCAACCAAATCTCGAGTTCGATTTTTTCCTCCGAATCCACTGATTTAAAAAAAAAATCTGTAGCAGGCAGGTATACCTATATGTGTATCTACAACAGAAAAGCATTGTATCTATTTCTTTTATTTTCGCTTTGTCAGTCACAGTTAACAGTACCGACAAATATAGGTATTTTGCCATAAGGAATCCAAGCCCCCAATAGGAATGATAAATTATGAGTAAATCTTCTCTTTTCCTCTTAACATTTCCCTTTTTTCCAATATTTTTTTTTTATGTTGGTCCCGAACTCATAAATATATGTATGCATACACACATTCATAAATTTTGGAATTTTTGTGTGGTTACATATAAACATATATTTGTATTTCCATCAGCATGGTCCATGGTTTCATTAGTCAGCATCATCATCATCATCATGGTCATTGTCGTTTTTCTTCTGTTGGATCGACTTAATGGTGAATTGCATGAGTGTTGTATGAAACAGTAAACCCAAAAGGAAATTATATGATTTTGAATAACAGTTATACTTATCCCAGAGAGAGGTGGTCGTTGGTCGAGCAGTCAGTTGTGGAAGTTGAATTTGGAACCCCCATACCAGGAATTCGGCTTACTTGTTATTTTTTTTTTGTCGTGCCTCGAAGTCGTCATCGTCGTTGTCGTCTACTTAGGAATGACCATTATGATGGTTGGGTGATAATGATGTTTCTCGCGTATTTCTAAGTTATGAGTGATTATGATCAAAGTTTAGGTCGTCGGCATTGTGGTTGGAGATTTATAGTGCGTCTTCCGGTATGCAAACGTGAACATAAGTTAAGGTTGTTTCATTCCTTAACTAAAATAATCACTAAGATGGGCTTTATTGCTGCTCTGTTCTCAGAAGAGTCTTATTGCAAGGATTATTCTAAAGGCTCACGAAAAGCTCGCACTTGCTTATTTTCTAAAGCAATAGCTAAGAAAACATATAAAATCACTTTTATCGCCGCGACATGTTCCCATGTCGCTACTCTTCTTAAGGAGCCATGCTTAGAACCTAAACATTAACCTCTTTTAAATACAAAATTTAGTAAGGGAATTGACTATTGAAGTGCCAATTCATAACAAGCTCAGACAGCGCAATGCCTTATTTCGGTAGGCATAATTCGGGAACCAATATTTTTGTAAGGGTCTTTGGAAACACAGGGGTTACAACGTTCAGTCATTCCTATGAACGTGAAAATTTTAAGAGTTACTAACTCTTTTGCAAGACAAAAGATATTGGTGAGTGTACCCTTCGTTTCCAAAAAAAATTGATATATGTATTACTATTCGAGTGGTCAAAATAATCGAATGATCATTCGAAATAGTAAGACAATTGGAATTGTGTACTCCGATTTTTACTAATCAGGTGTTCCATATTTCGTTAAAATTTAGTAATGCTAAATTTTAAAAACTGTTTTCGAGAACTGAGAGATTACTATTACTATTTTACTAATTCATTCGAATGATGAATGCTACAGAAACGAATACATAAAAAGTCCACACCAGGAATAGAAACTCACACATCGCAATACCTCTTGGTTCTAGGCTCTAGCTCGAGCCTCTTGCATTACGCTTAAATTAGTAGTAGTTATAGTGAATAGAAATTGAAATGTCCCATGTATAAGGGATGAGACATCATTCGAATGATGAATGGTAACCATTCAAATCATATGAAGTAAAGAGATGTCTCGAGATAAATTAGGAATCAATTATAATCGATTATTTCATTAGAATTTGCACATCATTACAATTAGGGTTGCCAGCTTTTTTGTCAGCTCAATATAAAAAAAATTCAAAAATATTCAAAATAACCAGAGTATAATTTTTTATTTAAAATATATATTTACTGGCAGACCCAATCGCGCGTTTCTGCTACTTCATTGTATTGCACTCAAGATTCGTTTCCGTTAATTCTTGTATGACCAATCCTACTCCATTGCATAATTTTGGTGGATTTAAGTTCCGCAAAAGAATGAGCGTTAAACCAATTTTCAGACAGAGCTTGTGTGGTGGCATAACTGGCATATCCAGAGAATTTAAAATATCAGAAAATTGGTGGTCACATTTTCATCAAAAATAGTGTCCATTGACTTAAAAGTTATCAAATTACCTGGCAATAAAAATTTGAAAATAATAAATTTAATGTCTCAAATTCACGTTTAGACAATGGATGAAGACGATGCTGCTAAGAACACGCAAACAATGTTGTGTATATTAATTCGCTAATATTAAATGAAAAAAGGATCGGTATAGGTACTGAGGACTATGCGAGGGAAGCATCTTTAATTTTCAGCAAAGAATTGCAGAAATTTGAAGCTATCGGATCTTCGGCAACAACAACGACAGTAACAAATACAACCGCAGAGGAGAATAATTAAATAAAATAAAATTAAAGTTAAAGTTTGCTTGTGTTATTTTTTCGCACACCCTGTAATGTGAATATTTTTTAGTAGTAAGTTGTCTCAAATCGCAATTATCAAAGTTTCATGAAAATCAGTCCACAATCGCTAAAAATATGACTATTTTGTATAGAAGCAGATAGTAGAACTTACATATTAAAGTTTGAGTGGTTATATCTTTGGCGCAGTCATCTCGGACTTACTGGAAATAAAATAATCAACCTCGCTGCTGATCAGTGTTGCCAATCATTAAATTTTCTTCGGTGAATTATAAGATACAAAATATGTACACGAATTTCCAATAAATGTACCAATAATTGTTTGGTTCTATCAAAACTCAACTTCGCTTCTAAAATACATTTCTGGTTATTCTTATTCTGAGACCAAAAGCCAATTCTTAAAAAAGTGGTTTCATTCTATTTTTATTAAACTACTAAATAAAATAAATGAAGTGTGAGCCCTGATTCGATCACAATAACGACGCAGAGAATCATACATATCTTCCGTTTTGACGTTTCCCTTTTTTTTGTAAATGGGATATAAAATAAAATGCACGACTGGATCGCAGGTCACGTACTTACTCTTTTGTTCGATCACATCGTATTCTAAAGTCTTTTTTACTTAATTTTTTATATACAAAATTCTTTCAATTTTTTTCTAAAAAAAATTGGCCTGTCAGTTTTAAACATTTAATAATATAAACTTAAAAACGAAATTTCAAAAATCAAATCATTAACACGTGTCCGCAATATTGAATTTTCAAATAAAAAAAAAATCCGAATAAATATTTTTCTAAAATTTTGGTAAGCAGTATTATTTATAATATGAATGAAATGCTATGTAAAAACTTTGATCGAAATCCGTCTAAGACTAGACTATAACTAAAATAGTGCACACAATTTTTGTTATTAAAATCGTTAGAGCCGATTTCGAAATAATCAAGATGGTAGAAAAATTGGTATGGCAAGTACCGCTATTTATAAGTTTTAAGTATTAAGAACTATCCTATATTAGGAACGCCAGCCAAGTAAACATTTCAAGGAAAAAAAAACAATAAAATCGGTTAGATAGTTTCCTAGATCATTCAACACATCAACGTAACACGAGATTTATATATAATAGATATAAAATTTTTGAGTATGAATGTGGACATACTTAAGGGTTGGTCATTTAAAACCAATTTATCTGAAGCCTACAATCAGCAATATAGTAATTAGAATTACCAAAAAAAAAAAAGTTTGTATTTTTATAAAACTAGCGATATATAAAATAAATAAAAATGTTTATTATTGTATATTTTAATAAATTTTGTCACTAGCGACTGTGTTTTGCCTTTATTCCAATCCGTGAAATATGTATGTATTTTTTTTAAATTTAGCTTAATTCAAAATTAACTACGAAAACATTCTTCATTTAAGCACTTTACTAAAATATTCATTATTTTAAACACTTTATAACTACCATCATACTTCACCAGATATACGCGCCTAAACGAGTACAAAAAACTAAGCGGACATTAATTTTTTTTTAATAAGACGCTATACAAAAATAAAACAGCGTTGTTCTGATCTTAACTTTAGTTAAATGTTAAAATATATTTCGATGATTAAATTTCGTTAACAAGTAGCAAATTCATCTTTGTAGCATAGTATCATACTAAATATTCTTTAACATCCTACTAAATCGTCTCAAATTATGAGAAAATAATCTTTGTGCTACAATAACTGGCATAAAATAATGTGATAGTTTGCTACATACTTAAGGACTTTTTTTTTAGAAACGGCTAAGATGACAAGCTATTTTTGAAGACAAGAAATAGTGCATTAGAACCCGTTTTATATTTCTGATTGGCATAAAATATGATTCACGCTAAGGGACCACTGGAATGACAATGCAAAGCGTTAACTACAATTACGCCGAGAGCTATACTGTGCTATAATTTTTGCAAATGAAATAATTATTTCTATTTTCAATTTGCGGGTCATTCGAAAACAATTGGGCAAACATTATTATGCGAGGTTTAGCTATTCGGTTAAAAGAATATGCGACAAGACTGTCAGTTTTGACCGGCAGCGAGCGAAATATCGCTAAATTGATTATGTCCTCACAAAGCGCTGGCAGTGCATCAGCTTTTATCTTTTAGTCTTCAAATTTGTGTACCCTACGGTGAATCCATCGCCATCACGTTAATTTGTCGAAAAAAATACGCTACAATTATTGTAGAATGCAAGTGAAAGAAACGAAGAATTGGAATTTAGAAACTTGAACTGGTTCCAATAGGCTGGATAAGAGACTCATAGTACACGAGCCACAACCGAAATGCTGAGCGTTCATTTCAGACTACTTTACATGTTTTTTTTTTTTTTTTTTTTTTGAAGCAAAGTCGTGTCAAAAAGCGTCAGACTCTTAAGGCCCTTAAACACAATAACACTCAAGAATGATAAAACCTATTTTCGGAAGTTTTTTCATGACTTATGGAAAATGCCATAAGTTAAGCCCGAATGTTAATATATTCTAGCAACTTCCACTAAAATGATATAATTATCTCGGGTCAATTTTAAAAATGTATAAAAAACATAATCCAATCAAAGTTTTTCATTCATGAAATTAATTAACGCCCAAGAGAACAATGGGTAAAAACTTAAGCATTCATTAACCAAAAATAATAAGGTACATGTCATACAATTTTTTCTACCATCTTAATTATTTTGAAAATTACTCTAACGATTTTGATATATGTGCACAGTTTTTAGTATATTCTACTTTTTGGTCTAAAAATATTTGTACATATTTTGATATTAACGGTAACCGCCATACAACCATTTTTACTTGCGATTAAAGGTACTATAAGGCAGGTTATGTATTCGTAAAAAAAAATATTTACCAATCAAACATGTCATTAAGATCATAGAAAACGAAAAAGTGGGTCCCTCAATTCCATCTGTCTGTCTGTAGAACGATCTACGGCCTAAGCGGCTGAACCGATTTTGTTCAAACTTGGTGCTTTGGCGTTTGGTGATTGTCCAAAATAGATTTTTCGAATCATTGTCTTAGTCCCAAAAATAACGGTACTTTCCATACAAATTTTTCTACCATCTTAATTATCTCGAAAACGAGTCCAACGATTTTGATAAAAATTGGTGTGTACTACTTTGGGTATGGTCTACATTTTGGCTAAAAAAAATTTAAAATATTTTGTTATTAACGGATTTTTGAAAAAATATACTTTTTTTTTGAAAATTCAATATTTCTAAAACGGGTGGAAAATTTTTCTGAAATTTTGTTTTTAAATTTATATTATTAAACATTTAAAACGTTCATACTAATTTTTTTTAGAAACAATTTAAGAATTTTTATATATAAAAAATTAAGTCAAAAACGACTTTGAAAATACAGTAAGCCGTTTCTATTGTATAGGCCCTTCAAATTCTAAGCAATACTCCACCTACTCATAACATTTTCGAAAAATATTTTTTTTTGGATTTTTGAAAAAAAAAATATCTTCTTTTGTATTTGAAAATTCAATATTTCGAAAACGGATGTATAATTACATAAAATTTCAATACCAAATATTATTCTGAAAAAAGTTAAAGAAATTTTATAAATACAAAATTTAGTGAAAAACGACTTTAACAAATATATTGCCGTTTCTACAAAGAATTTTATGCAAACAATGGATCGAACATAAGAGCAAGTACGTACGATACAGACGTGCATTTTATTTTAAATTGTTTTCGAGAAGTTTAAAGAGCTTAACGTGTATTCATTTTTTTAAAAATTAGATGAGAGCTTCCTCCTCTCCCCTATGCGCACAAACACAGCCTTATTTTCTAATAATACACTCTAATCCTTATCTCTTTTAAAACCAAAATGACTTTAAGAAGTTCAGGCTTTCACGAAATAGTGAAACAATTGAAACAGATATTGCAATTGTACTTGTTTTTTTTTTATCAATTTATTAGTTCATTGTGAAATTATTAATTTAAATTTAAAATTTAAAAATTCCAAAAATCTCTAGATCCTCATTTTCTATGTAATTTAGAAGTCCTTCATAAAATATCTTTTATCCTATAAATTACCATGCATCTAGTGTGAAAGTTTGCCCATAATTTTCAAACTACTCCTCCCTCTCTGATATATTAAAATCCACCAACGAATTTTATGTTCAAAGATAATATCTAATCATTGCGGACTTATACGAATAATTCAAAAAACACATAGGTACAGTTTTTTTAGTACACCTTTATATCCATCCATTTTAATTCACATACCCATACTCACTTATGATTAGAAAAACATTTCTGATATTTTACGAGCAGAATCTACATAATTTTGCTCTCGTTTGTCTTTAAAAACTATTATAGTGTTAGAGTATAGTCTGTTTGTGTGGTGAAGTCTTCTTAAACCATAAACTAACATCACTTACCAGATACAGTATCTGAAGGAAAGTTTTTCTCTACTTTGAACTTTTTTTTTGCTTTTAATTGAGAGCAATTTTCCCACTCATCTTATATCTGCACAGTGGTATAATCTATGATGAAGGTATAAATTTCCTTCAGTTTCGGTTTTCTAAGAATTATTATAAATAATCTTCTCTTACACTTCATATTCTTCTAAAAAAAAAAACTCAAGCCATTCCGTATCTTGTTTTTTATTATCGTTTTTTAATTCTTAATGTGAAAAAGCAGTTGTGTTGCCTCATTAGTGGGGACTAGTAGTTTTATTGGCTCATTTGCTTGTGTGTTTTTTTTTTGTATTTCTTTTATTAATAAAGACTGTATTTTTCAACACCAAGTTAAAAAAGATTAAATTTAAAAATAAAGAAAAAAATAATAATAAACAACACAACCTCGCTGATGGGGCTTATCAAAAATTTTTCGCTGTTTTTGTCACGTTCGATGATGGAATTCACCTTGGGGATTGCACTCGCTTCCAAAGACACGTTCGTCTCATTTCGTCTCTGCATATAATATGAGGATGACTTTAGTAGTGAGTTGTGCTTTGGAAGATCCAAATGAATTCAAAATCCGGATGAAGATAAGAAAAAATTCTCTTCCAGCCACAGGCTCGAGTCTCAGACATATATGAGGAGGACATGGCACAGGTTGCAACTTGACTCATCTCCGATCGCCTCTGCGCGCCTGTCTGAATGAGATAATAAAGCCACAGCCACAGCCACTACCGCAGCAGTGAATGAGGCAGGAAAATTGACCAATGAGAAATAAAAAAAATCGATGAAACATCACGTCTCGATTAAAGTCGTGAAATTCTTATTAATAATTTATAATAATTATACAAGAAAGGAAGGATGCGACTGTTATCGGTTTTAACACCTTTCCTATGGTTTAACGGCTGCGAGAATCAACACCCAAGATCTATATACAATTTTTCTATGACGAATGTCGGTGTGCGATAAGATTTGTAGTCTTATTTCCACTCAATCAATCGGAAATATATAAAATTAAATTAAAAGTGTAAGAGAGAAAGAGATATTTCTATATTTAGAACACCCCAAGTGTCACATTATTCGATAAGCTTTTCTGAAGAGCTGTCAATCATTCGATTCAGGAATTGAGATGTATCAGAGCAGCAACAGTGGGACGACTCCCAATTAGTCGCAGAAATTTAACATACCTTCGCCTCGCGTTATCGTCTGTGGGTAGCGCCTTCTGTTTATTTTTCGCTCGCTGTCTCTGATGCTCAAAACTGGTTCAATCAAAAAAAAAAAAACACAAAACAGATTTGAATTTTTTTGATTCCGACAAGTCGTCAAATATTCAGACACATTCATGTCAGAAACTCGTCTTCATCTTTAGCTTCATCATCATCATCATTATCATCAGAAGAAGAAAACACCGTACAAATTCTTCACCATTTCCTGAGTGCCATCATCGAGCACCAGCTAGCTAGCTATCCGCATCTCACATTTCTTGATTTTCATAATTCCGGCAAATCATCTTTTTCCCCCAATTCGATGGAGCGAGCCTGCTTTTGGCCATCGCATAGGTGCCAGAGTGTTATGCTGTTCCCAGTGTCATGGCAAAACAAATGTCCATCAAGCCAGTGCAACACTATGCTGTCCACCATCAGGATCCAAGTCGTCATGGCCGTCTTCTGCACGCAACATAACACACAAAACTTAACAAACAAAACGAATGCACGAACGTGAAAAAAAAAATCGATTTAATTAATTCTTCTCACATTAGGAGTGAATAATTACATGGAAATCTACCACCATTCTCCACCACAGAATATCTCACCGACACAGATCCTAGATAGTTTTTCTATAACCCTAAAGAACGTACATTAGGTACATAGGTACGGCCGGCGCGCGGTGTAAGACGACAGGGTGGGCTTGAGATGTTCTTAATCTTTTTAACACTGAGAAACTCTAGCGCTCTACCTTTAGCTATACGTACATATAGTCGGAATCTCGGAGTTGGTTATGACTTGTTTTAATGAATGCGGTTGATGGCGGTTGACGGTGGTTTGCGGTGTTAGCATCTGAGAATATGCATAACACTGCATTAGGTGCTTCTTTCAGCATTAGACGACAGAGTTAGTGGCTGGCGGGGTGGTCGGACGGCATTGGAATTGCAGAATTGTGTGTGCATCAGAGATTTGCGTAAGCACCTTTTTTTCTATAGACAACAACAAAAACAACGAAGACGGATATACAATCCAGGTGAAAGGCTGCCAAGCTGCATCATCTTGTCAAATCCTACGAATTAGATGTCATCATTACGATTTTTACCAATTGATGAACAAATACACTGCTACACGGTGAAATATATTTCACACATATCTATGTGTGCGATGCTTAAAGACTTTGTTAGCGTTGTGAAAAAGTGTAGAGTTTGACTGAGTGAGATTATCGATTGATTTTGTTAGTTAATTCAAAATTGAAGATAGATATAAGAATATAATTGTTTTTTGCACTATTGAGTTATCAAATACCCGCCAAATCCAAAGCGAATTCCTTCATAAATCTGTCTGACTGAGACTCTCGAATTTGCTCATTTTCGTCAAGATTGAACCGAGGTGAATTGGGTTGGATTTATATTTACTGATGAGTCCAGGGTTTCTTCTACCCTCTGAAACGAAGTTACAAATTAACTCTTATCAAATAACCGACATTCAAACTTACTCCACATATCGCATTCACCAATATAAGCTTTTCTAAACAGAGCTGCCAATCATTCGATTCAGGCACACTTCAATATTTTCAGTGAGATTAGAATTCAAATTTAATAACTGACAATCAACTATCGGATAAACAGAACACTATCATATGCACGTTAACAGATGATTTTCGTTGAAAGAAGAACATCATCAGCGAGTCAATCACTAAGCATATAACTTACTAGCAGGCCCGGTCGCGCGTTGCTGCAATTGTATTGTATTTTTTTCAATTATTAGATATTAAAATTGGTATTATTAAGGAAATGATTGGTATAGATTGTAATTAGCAGCAATCAGTGATTTTCATTAATAAGGAATTAAATGATGAAAAATATTACACGTTAATCTGTCTTTCGTTAAAACAACATGAAACATACAGCTAACATTGGGAGAAACACAGTCTCTTGAAGTTCATGCCACAAATTTTCATGTTCTGCCCTTGCGAGTCATCGCGAAAGCCATAAGCATATCGGGAATTGTAGCCTTTTGAAATGCGTATTGTTGATTCTGATGGAATAGATATTAACACATATCAAATAGCGAAGCATTCAACATTTGTTGTTAAAGGGCTTTGGATTTTATTAGAAGATTGATCGTCGCCGTCGAATAAATCGTGTCAGAAAAAAGAAACATTTTTTTATAATTTTGTAAATCAAATTTACAAAAAAAATGTGATTGGAATCTCTATTGGGTTCGATATTTTAAATAGTAATTGAATATTTCACACTTTCAATGGCAAACAACTGTAATAAATTGGCATTCTTCTAGTGTCGTGCTCTGATAAAAACAAATTCATGTTTTACTTTTATAGCTGAGGCCGCCTTCCCTTCCTACGTCCGTGATTAATAGTTCAATATATATGTAACTTGTTATTTCGCACGCTTTTTTTAAATAATCGCATAATATAATGAATATTCCCATAAGCAGACTTAATATAAACTCATCTCAACAGCAGACATATTTAAGTACGTATAAAATATTCTCTGAGTGTTTTGAGGGTTACCACATATAAAAAATGTGGATATGTTGAAATTAATTCTAAAAATTATTTATTTTAAAAAACCTTTTTTAAACAATTTATGTGCATTATAAATTTCGAAAACATAAATGACAAAACATAGCATGTAAGAGATTTTTTCTAATCTCGATACAAAATATTTAACAATCGAAATGGGTAATACTTTAAGCTTTCGAGGTTTCTCTATTGAATCCTTTTGTGAGATGAAAAATTTTAATTGGGTAATTCTGTTTTCTGACATTAAGATATCTACCAACAATTACATTTTGTCATTTGTGTAAATGCAGCATTAAGGCTCTTAGTGTGTTATATGGATTGCTATTCATATTTAATTTGAATCACAAGTTAATTTTTATGCATTTAGGATTGCATATCATCCACTATAATTTCAAAAATTAATTGATTCCCAAAAGTATCCAAGGTAACCCTATCCTCGATAAGAAGTATAAATTAAATAATTTAAATATGCATTATTTTGAAGGCGCTTTGATTTTTTCGATGTAAAATCTATAAATTAGTAGATACAATTTAAACCGCATTAATTTTTAGCTCCTATATACGAACAAACAATAAAATAAAATAATGTATCGCCATTATAAAATAATGAATAGTTGACTTACAAAAGAAATACTATCACAAATACATATCAAGCCCATCAGTTTTTAGCCATGAACATGTCCATGAACATGTGAACTTTAAAAGAGTTTGCTTCTTTCAAAAAAAAAATGTATGATAAAGATATAATTTTGTTAAGGTTTATTCTCTTTTCTCTTCTCATTTTCTCTATTCTCTTTTAGCAACTCCCATTGCAAGAAACGCTTTCTCACAACAAGATTTAGCCGATCTTTATTAGAGTCATATAAGAGGCCTTTCTTCATTATTCTATATCTGTCATCCCATAAGAAGAATACAACTCTGTTAGGGAGTATAGAGAGACTCTCATAACTAGGCCATTTAACGAATTTAACAGTATTATAATAATCTAGAAGAATTCTTCAAGATTATATTGGCTCCCTTAAATTAGTCTCATTAGGTTATTGGAAAATGTTACTTGGGATTGCAGGTAATAGGACTTCTCCTTTAAACTTTCCAGTCAATATCGTTGCTTCAAGTACGTTGCCGGTAATTCTTCTGCTGACTAATCGTACACCGATGCATAACTTTGGTGGACTTAAGTTAAGCAAATGAATGAGCTTTGACCTAATTTTCAGACAGGGCTTGTGTGGCGCCATTACTGACATATACAGAGAATTTTAAAATTCAGTCTGAAAATTGACGATCTCATTTTTATCAACAATAATGTTAATCTATTGTCATCAAATCATATGGCAATATAATTTTAAGAATAAATTTAATGTCTCAAATTTATGTTTTGACTCTGGGTGAGGACGATGCTGATAAGAAAACACAACCAACGTTATGCATATTAATTGCCTAATATTTTTCTTTCATTTCATGGTTAAAAATAGGCTCATTACTGAGCACGAAGCGAAGGAGGCATCTTTAACCTTAAGCAAAGAATTGAAAGACTTTGGATCTACCGGATATTCAACAGCAACAACTCTAACCGCTGAGTATATCCGTAAAATCATTGAATAAGAAAAATTAAAGTTAAAGTTTGCTTGTGTCGTTTTTTTCAGACACCCGGTAATGAGAATATTTTTGATTTGTTGTACCTAGTTGTCTCAAATCGCAATTTTCGAAGTCCACAATCACCAAAAGTATTCCTATTTTGTATAGAAGAAAATAAGATTGAGTGAATATTTTCATTGGCAAAGCCATATTGGATTTACTGGAAATAACATAATCAACTTCACTGCTGATCAGTGTTGCCAATCATAATTGTTCCTTCTGTGAATTATATACGATACGAAATGTGTTCATGAATTTTCCATAATGTACCAATAATTGCTAAGTTTTATGAGCACTGAATTTCGTTTATAAAACACATTTACGATGATTCTTTTTCTGAGACCAGAAGCCAATACACAAAATGGTGGTTTCATTGTATTTTTATTAAGCAATATACCTACTAAATAAAATTAATGATGTGTGAGCCCTGATTGGCGCACAACAAAGACGCAGAGAATCGTACATATCTTTTGTTTGGACGTTTCCTTTTTTTGTAAATGGAATATAAAATAAAATGCACGACGGGATCGCACGTACTTGCTCTTATGTTCAAACACACCGTATCCAAAATATTTTTATTAAGAATCCAAATATATTTTTAAAGTCGTTTTTACTTAATTTGTATACAGATACAAAATTCCTTTCCTTTTTTTCTAAACAAAAATATTGGCGTGATAATTTTGAACATTTATTAATATAAACTTGAAAATGAATTTCAAATAAATAAATAAACAAAAAAGAATTGGAAAATTTCGGTATGCACTATTAATTATAATTCTAAGGACCTCTTATATACAAATTTTGGTCGAAATCCGTCTAGCCATTTATGATAAAGTCGAAAATCAAAAAAAAAATTGTTATATGGGAGGTACTTTTAATAACAAAATATGTAAAAAAAAAGTTGACAAAAATGTAGACTATATACCGAAAATAGTACACAAGCGTTTCTTATCAAAATCTTTAGAGTCGTTTTCGAAAAAAATTGTTTGGCATGTACGGTTATTTTTAAGTATTATGTATTAAAAACTTAGGCACGCCAGCAAAATAAACATTTTTTAAAAAAACATGAAAATCGGTTAAATTGTTTCGGAGTTTATCCTGCACAACTATACGTGACACGAAGAGTTTCCTGCATTCCTTCGATTTGCCCTGAATCATCAGAGCAAAATATTAAAAGTGGAGATGAAATTTACATGTAAGGAATGGACTTCTGTCTTTAATGGTGTACTTACCAATCAAGCGTACGAAAGGGATGTGCCTAGGAACACACTGCTGTGTGCACTAGATATGAGTTTTGAAATTGTTTGACTTCATGTCTTAAAATATGTGCTATATTCTCGGCTATGTTCACGAACTCTAAGCCGCTGAGCTTTTGGCCTTAGACTGGAGATTGTCTTCCGACTTATATGAAATACCATGTTAGTTAATTTGAAGCAACCTAATGTAGAATATATGAATTATACTGTTAAAGTATTTATAAATAAAATTATTGCAATATTAAAAGTCGAATTTTCAGTTAAAATGTGTTCTGAACCCTTAATGTACCGATAGCTTAAAATTTGTTGCTGTATTGGGTCAGGTCCTGCACCACCTGACTCAATCTCAACTAAGGACTTAAAAAAGCATACAACCTCATTTGATGGACGTAGCAGAGTGTCAATTCGATCAGGTTAGATCTATATTCTGTCGTGACTGTTACTCAGTGCGAACATTTCTGAGGAGGTTCAATTATAGCGTGATTAGCAGGATTTCTTATGTGCGGAAAAACCAGGTTAAATATATTGCAAATATATCAATCTACATCAACCACATACTAGAGGAATATTTTGTTCTATTCGGACCATTAACTGAGAAAAAGTTCTTGCTGATGTAAAACAGATGAGGAGCGAATATGGACGTAATGACTTAGACTGAAATGAGTCCAGACATGAGTCCCGAAACCCATATTGTTCAACTATGGCCTCGCTGAGGGAATTATCGAGTTTGTATCATTTTAACTGGCCTGTGCATTCTCAAGCCTGGCTTAAGCCAAACCCAATTTTGAACAATGATTTCTTACATTTCTAATGGTCTAGATAATTTTATTACCAACATTTTGGAAAATAAAAAAATTCATTGAAATAATGCTCCACAAAATCATTTCTCGTCAAACTACAAAGGCCACGAACATTGGGGACAGGCACTGCACAAAAAATAAAAAATAAACATCTTTGGTATTCACACCTTCAGTTTATTATAGGTAGGTAGCAAATTATGCACAGATAAATCACCATCGAATAATAACAGTAGCCAAATATATTCTGGCAGGCAATAAAACATTTATTATAAAATCACACAATCATAAAAAAATTGTCTTAGAAAATCATGCATTTTTAACAAAGAAATGAATTAATCAAATCAGAGAAATACATTTTAGTATTTTATTTTTTGTATTATTTATATTTATTTAAAAAAAATTAAATTGAAATCTATTTATACATTTAATTTTTGCATGAAAATCAAATATCTAAAAAATGTGAATTTATTATGCTTTGCTCTAAAAATAAGAAAAAAAAAATAATAAAATAAAAACAACAACAAACGTTTGTTACGAATAATTCTATAAATTATCGAATACTTAAGGAAATTTAATTATGTTTATGATAAGTGGTGGACTAAAGTCCAATTACTTACTTAAGAAGCTCCTTCATCTTCTAAAGGAACGAAGAAAAAAAGTACATTTTCTACTAGGCAAAGCTATACAAAAACATATGATTATTTGATTTTCACACGAGTGTAACTAATTAATTCCTGTACAGTTTATCCCATCTTATGCTTCTTCGAGCATGTAGCTAGACACAAAATATTCCTCTGCTTTTTACTTCTCATTACCAGCTATTGTGCTGGTGGCTTTATGGTATCTGGAAGTTAAGATCGAATAAAAACAGAAAGAAACCGTCGCCGTGTTGTTGTTTGTGTTTGCTGTTTTCTTGCAGAATACTAAATTGTATGTTAAATGGTTTATCCCACAAAACACACACAAATCATAGAATTTCATCACAGACTCCCAAAGACGGCGACGACAATTGATCATCATCATCTTCATCAAGAATAGAAGCTGCTTTACTTATAAAGTTTAAACACCATGTTTGCTTATGGTTCTCTTGCGCTCATTTTGAATTCCAATTCCTTATCTTGTCTTGTCTGTTTTGCATGCGCTTAGTATAGGTTCATTTATGTAATAGGTGTAGAGGGTGTTTAATAGTATACATATAAATATATATAGCTCTAGTACTGAGAAAAAAGAACAAAACTAAACAAAAGAGTTGAGAAGCGAACTCGAAAATAGCAAGACATTCCAACTTCGTGACACGGTAGCTGGCGGCGGCATTGTTTTCTTGTTCTATTATTTATTGTATACACTTTGTTAAGGAAAGCAAAAGTTCTTCAAGCTCTTTACATACAAAAAAACAACAACAACGACAACGACAAACAATTACAAGAACTACCAACAAGAACTGCAGTCCAACTACTATAAATGTATAACAACTATTGTGTATTTATGTCACGAAATTTTAATTTCTACTACTTTTGTAGCACATAAATCGTGTGTATTGCAAATGATGGAATGAATAGTGTGCGGTTAGAGGTTGTGTTGTTACTTGTAAAGTACCGTACCTGAATTTGACATCGATGAAACAAACAAAAAAAACATTTGCCGCCATTGTCGTGTGTCAGAGTTTTAGCAGAAAATAGATCGTTAAATGACGATAAAACCAACTGCGGCACTTGTATAATTCAATAATCTTTATGTCATCTGACAGCTGCTTGTCTATTCTCTGCCATACAATGCACGCTCATACAATTTAATTTAATTGTAGTTTTTGTCCATAAAACGAATTGTCGCGTCGTCGAAAATATTTTTGGATTCATCGTAGAAGGTGGAGCGATCGTTGACTTCGAAATTTTTAATTTTCATCTCAAAAGCACGTTGACCATTTTGAAAACCTTTTTTATAGCTCCAAGATGCTTAAGATGTTATGTTTTCTGAAATTGGTGTCAATTTTTTTTTCTTCCACCTTAATCTGTTTTGATTTTTTTTTGAATGACTGATAGGTTTAACTATTCTACATTTTTGATGTGTCGGCTTTTTTATTTGACATTTATTTTTATTGCTGTCTATTGTAGTGAAGAATTACCATCAACTAAGTGGCGGCAATAAAATCTATAAATCAGATGCCGGTGATTTTGTCATTAGATATCAGACTATGTGGAATAGAAGAATAGAGGACAATCTTATAAGCTCTAAATTATGAGTCTTTGTATAAAATTCCACAAATGTCAAATGTGGAAGTACTTTCCACACTAAAATTATGAAAGAAAGAAAAATGTAATTTAAACAACATAATTAGGAAGCAATAATTGCTCCGGGATTTGATGAAACCACTTTTTCTAATAGTTTTTTTTTGTTATGTGAGTTTATGTGTGCAATTAACTCTATTTGATGATTACGTCTTCCTTTGGCTAAAATATAATCTAATAAATTATTATAATGATGATAGAAAATAGACATGAAAACCACAATAAGAAAGCGCAGATAGTATTTGAAATGAAAATGTGCGTACACAAGATTACATAGCTTACATATGTATGTAATAGCTGCGTGTGGGGTCCGGTTTTTTGGTTCGTGATCAAAGTACCTATGATACCCGGCTGTTAGAGTTGAAGATGAAGTTGGGCAATTTAAATGACATTAGCTGATCTTGATGTTGAAGCCAGGTGATACAAAATTATAAATATGTATGTAATAGATGTTGCATTTGTGTATGATGAATGCAATAACTTTTTTTTTGTCCGTATAAATTTGTTGTTGGTGAATTAATTTGTGTGTCTATCTAGGATTACAGAATATTTGTTAAGAAAATGGGAGAAAAGGCATTTATGTGGGCAGTATGTGGGGGAGAAAGTTCGTGGAATTGATTTGGGCCCTTAGGCAATCTAGCTGTTGGGCCAGAGAATTCAGAAAACATAAAGGGAGCCCAGAGATTTTATGAAAAGTAAATGCAACGTTTTAAATAAAACGAAAAACAAATAAATCGAGTTGAGAGAGCGTCGAACCCACGTTGGGTAGTTTGGGCGCGTAATACATATACCCATGCATTTATAATAGGGTTACTATTCAAACAAAGACGAAACTATGAAAGAAGGCCGTACAGAAATGCTAAGGAAAGATCACTGATTTTTCGACCTATGTCAGGACAATTTCAGGAGGCGGTTGCGAAAGTGATAAATAACCCAAATATGCTTGGATGATATTTCCATTGCGTCTTTACATCTTGAGGATGCCAAACCGGATTTGGGCATGATTTTTCGATTTTAAAATGCCGGTTTTAAAAATGCTGTTGATATAATAGACGTGGCTTTTTCCAAACCGTAAGAAAATTGAGCGAACAAATCGAGGCATTAACTGCAAATTTTACATAGTAAATGCTACAACAATTAGTTCTATTTAGGTTTAAATTAATGTAGAGAATTTTGGGAACTTAACTCTTATTCCGGGGTAAATTGCTGTGTTACCGTCGCGAATCATATTTTGGTTATTAAAAGTTTCTTGTGAAAATTTCATTTATATGGCTTTATTCTACTTGGCATTATTTCACTTCTGAGGCCATTTTAAATTTCCGTATTGGCGCAATATTTTATCTGGTCTAAATTTTGTGTTGAATTATCATATTTATCTTAAAGATGGAAAAAGCCCCAATTTATAAAATATTACGAAACTTTCATTTTTGGGTCATTTAAAATTTTTAGTTTGAGCTTTTTTCATTTCTGGGTTCCCTTTTCATACATTTTTTTTAAAATCTTCTTATTACTTACTGAAATTGTACATTTCTAAGTTAAGGAAAAAAATGATATTTAAGGTTAAATATTTAAGAAAACTGACCAAGTCGATCGATGTCTTCTCAAAAAATGTTAATCAATAAGTTGTTGGATTGTCTTTTGTCTATCGCGTTGTTTTTTACAGTCGTTAGATTACAATATATCCACATCCTCAGGAGCATGCAAGCATTGAGAAAAACTATACCTTTTTGGTTTCTCAATATGAATAGTGACAACTCCACTAGCATTAACCAGTTTCCATGGGCATGCCCGGCTAATCAAAAAAAAAAAAAAACATGAAGAATAACAAAAAAATGACAACCACATAAATTTCTATAAAAAAAAACTTTCTCACATTGAGCATTTAACATTTTTCAGAGAATACTCGACTCGTAGACTATACCTCCTGCTGTTACTATGTTCATAAAAAAAGAGACCTGAACTCCAATTAAATAATGGTGTGGAAATGCATTTAATAATGTACTTTTGATTAGCTTTAGGACTTACTCAATCACATTGTTAAATAAATATCATAGCGCAGCCATTTCCAAAAAAAAATATATTTGCAAAATATTGGATACTTATTGTTGATGCCCTACCTATTGTTAGTTGTTTTTTTAACTCAAATAAGCCTCAATTACCATAAATTTAGAAAATGCTACTTTTTACTATTTTGCAAAAATATACTTTTTAATTCAAAATGTCCACAGATTTTCTACAAAAGGAGAAAATAAATAACTCTATTAGCAATACAGGATTTTCCGAAAGGTATTCTTAAATGTTCATAATACATTGCAGCTATTTGAATGCTTTTTTTTTGTTATTCTGCTTTTTTTTAGTCGAATCATTACTACGAGTTATAGTGTCCAGACCATGTAGACGACAATGAATCTGTGTAAAACTGATTTCTTAAAAAAATATGTGCTCAATAACCATAAATCACACCATCTGCTTGCTGATTATGATTTTTGGAGCAGTACCACTATTTCAACCACGAGACTAACATTTGAATGAATGTCCAATGGCCGGATTTGGAACACTGCTAATTGACATAAGATCCACCATTGAGTTGTCATGACACTCATTATACTTATGCATTGTAGGCCTGCACAGTGACATTATCTATTCGGACTCTTATCACCAACATAAGGAGCCACCGACTTAGAGAGATATATAACCTCTTTGTTTTGACCCAAGTGAAATGATATGTATGTAATTGACATGCCCGTGATACCTTCCGCATTCCATATATCAGTTGATGCCATAATAAACATTCTGCACCAGTGATTTGAAGGATGACATGTTTGCTGATATGGCGTAATTAGATCCTGTTATTTAAGACCCGCTGCTAAATAAGCCGCATATGACCGATGCCCGCAAAGACAATATAGCAAGTACCATCATTGAAATTTGGCCACCATCCATTCAATAGGATCATCATAAATTTAAAAGAAGTAGTTGAACACTACTCTCTTAATCTTGAGTAAACCTTTCTAACTGCATATTTTGCCAACGCTAAGGATAGCTTTCGCCGAGTAGCTCTTTTCCAAAGACACATTTAAACAACAGACAAAACTATTTCTTTTTTCCCAAATGTTATTTATACAACAATGCTGAATTTTCATCAGGTCCTTAACAGTCCCAAGAACAATTAAACGTTTTAATAGAATTCTTTTTAAAAGAAGCTACAAATTCGTGTCTTTTATCTAAAGCAAAAATAATAGATCCGGGGCAAATGCTTCTTATTCAAATGTTTTATTTCTTAGCTTAAAACTTTTGAACTTCGTTCAAAAAAAAATAATTAGCAATTAAAATTCAAGAAGTTTTGATAAAACAAAGATAACTAATAGAATAAAATAAAGTTAATCGTTCATTAAAATATATATTTTGTCTACATTTTATAGGCATTTGATTTTTTTAACTTTTTATTTCCCAATTTAAAATTTTATTTACGATCCCAAATAAAAAAAAAATACAAAAATTTATTCATACTCCCTCAGTGAATTCACATACAAGATTAAAAAAAAAAAAAAAAAAACAACACATGAACACACTCTTTGTATTGGAAAATTAAACATCCGTTTCGGCTGATAAGGCAAAAGATTTATACAAACAAAAAAAATTATGTTCTCAAAGAAGTAACCGACAATCATGAAATGTAAATAAGCAAACACCTGCTACCTCTGGAAGAACAAATACAAATTTCTAATAAAGTTCTTAAATACTTAAGTCTCATCAAATGGTAATTCCAATAAATTGCTTAGTTGAATAATATCATGTAAACATTACCGAACTTCATTCTTAAAAAAAAATAAACACATACAAAAATTTTATATTTTTTAATTAATCTCAATTCTATTATATATGAATACAAATCATACACGCAATTTATGTTTGAGACAGGTATAAGCTATTAAAGCCATGAATAATAAAAATGCTCGCACTTCCTAAACTGAAAATTATATTTAATTTGAATTAAAAAGCACCGACAACCATTAACTGTATTACTTATGTGCTTTTTGACTCACCCTACACATTATTTTAATTTTCGTATCTATTTTTTATACATGAGGAGACGCTGCTGTTATCTTATAATTTTCAAGAACACCTTTATCTCATGCATATAAAAAAAAGACACATACGTTCATTCACGTATGTGCATAAAGAACTAACTATTCGTATAGCTTAATGAATTTTATTTTATCTTATTAAGAAGAGAATGTAGAAACACAAAAAAGAAAAACTAAACAATTCAAAGAATTTTATGAATTTTTAATTAAGAGGCGCTAAGAATGTAATATCTATTCGCTTTATGAATGTCGATTGGTAAAATTCAATTAGAATTTGTATGTATAATGAATGAAATTATTTGTGAGAGAAGAAAAAAAAACAGAAGAGGGTACATTAATGTGTTAATTGGATCAAAAAGGCGGCACGAATATGAAAAAAATAACACATTTCTTAAACAAAAGAGCTGAGTTGCGAACTTGTTTTTTTACTACTTCTATGGGAGTTTGAATGATCTTGCCTGACTTTTAGCCAAACACATTAAAGATAAGCTAAGTTGTATTTTAATTGGTTTTTGTTAGTAAGTTTTTTATTTTCAACGTTTTGAGAATTTTCAGAACTATTTTTTTTTGTGTTTGTCCAAAAAGGTGAAAGAGCTAATCATGAGATTAAAATCTAGAGAAAGAGGGAGAAATCTCTTAAAGTAAGGTCAACGAAAGAGTTTGTTGAACTCTTAATATAACGTTTGTATTAAAATCACACAAAAAAAAATGATGATTTCACAAACGGGAATATCAATTAAGGCCAAATTAAGGCCAACAACTGGGTGCTAAATGATGAGTTTCCTTTGAAGTTATGCGCTGTTGTTGAGTATGTTGTGTGAAAACTATTGTGCCACTGATTTAATTATGCCAACAATTAACGTTTTTTTTGTGCAAAATTGTAGATTTCAACTTTGACTTCGTTTATTAAATTAATACGAACAATAGAATATTTATTAGATTAATAATACATAGTAGTAACAAAAGCATGTCTTTATAAATTTCTTAGAATATTTATTTCTATATTGTTAAATTAATTGAAGGATTGCGAGCACGGGAAAAAATAAAGGCAGAATTTGATATTTATTTAAGCAGCTGTACATCAAGATTTACTTATAATTTGTACAGGATATATTACATTATTTGATTTAAAAAATGCAAGAATGTAAAAAAAAATAAGACAAATTAATTAAATAAGAACTATAAGCAATTTACAATTATGTTAATTATATACAAAAAAGGAAATGATTTACAGTTATAAAAAAATAGAATAAAAATGGCAGCAATGTGGAAAAAGAATCTAAGAATGCCCCATTTAAAAGTGGTATTCGTTATTTTTAATTTTCTCAATGACTACAACACATTTGAGCTTCTTGTTCTTTTCGTTTTCTTCTTTACTAAAAATTAAGAAGGTCATTAAATTTTTAAAACAAAAAAAAGTACTGCTATATGATATTTTTTTTTCAGAATATTGAAGTTGAAAATTAATTTTTTAAAAAACTTTTGGCTTAACCAATTTTATTTAAAGACACAAATTAAAGAACAGATTTCTAGATTTACAAGAAGTTGTATCATGTTATTATAGGTATTACGGTTGTATTTTAATATTTGTCTTGTTCGTCACTTTTTTAAGAAAATTGCGCCTCACAGTGAAACTGAAGTGAATAGCCCCTTCCTTTATCTGCATCAAACCGTACATAAAGGTTGGTCCTAATGGTTTACCAAATAAACAAAAGAGTCAATATCTTGGTTCAATTATTTTGGGACTGGAAAATTTTTTTAGAAATATCACCAAAAAAATAATAAAATTCTGAATAGAAAAATCAACAATTCAAAAAACTACCAAATACACATATTATAGGGATTACATCTCACTTTCAATACCACCTCAGTACACGTAATAGTAATATTTGTTTAACTACATATCCGCGTGAAACCTAAGATCCCTTTAAATGCAATCTGGATATTTCCATTTTCTATTTTTATGAGGTTTATTTCATTTATTTATTTTATACAGTTAAGCATTGAGATTTAATATCATTTACTGCTTACAAAATTATATACATTAAAAATTACGACATATGCTATTTATAAGTAAACTAAGTTTTTTAAAAAATCGAGCATAAAAATTTTTGTTTAAAAAAGCTAAATAAAACTTTAGATTTTAAAAGTATATAGGTATTATGTAAATTGAGATAAAAGAATTTATTTAGGAAAAGAAAACTAGGAAAAAAAATTAATGAACAAATATATAGTGAAAACGCAAGGAAATATCCGGATTGTGGAGATGATCCTTAATAGAACTAATAAACAAATTCGAATTTCTAATGTTTTTAAGATGAGCTGGTAATTTGTTCTAGATCATAGCACCGATCACGAAAAAAGACCTACGAGTAGGCAATTTTGAGCTATTTGGAATATTCAAATTTATTGTTCGAGGAAATAAGGAAAATTGAAGCTTATCATATAAATAAGCAGGTGTTCTGAATCGACATAAGAGATACCCCATCAAAAACGCAATGTGACAAGTGAGAGACATGATCAAATCTTCTTAATGCATGTATGAACCGAATTCAAGAATTGAATGCTAAATTTAATGTTTGTTTGCTTACTGAGTCCATGTAGCTGTATAAAGGAGAACCGTATGTTATAATTTGTGCTAACAACGTCTTAACCAACATGAGACGTGTTTCTTTAGGCACATAAGCTGAAATTCTCCATAGACGTCTAAGTGCGCAATAAATACCACAAATAACTTTCTTAACAAGATCCCCCCACGTAAGTGTTTTGTTAAAGACGAACCCTAAATTTTGTACGGTTGAGTTGAAAAGTATTGTATGATTATTTAAAGTTATACTTGGACAGTACGAGGTGCCTACACAGATCCTAGATATAGACAAGCTTTGTGATTTAACCGGATTTAAAACTAGACAATTCCTTACAGCCCTCTCGTGAATGTATTTAAAATCTTCGTTAATATTATTTACTGGATCTTCTAAGAGTCCAAGGGGAAACGAATAATAGATTCGGAAAACATCAGCATAAAGGTGGTATTGACAATGTGCAATTACATTAACGACGTCATATATAAATAAACTAAAAAGAAGGGGTCCCAACAATGATCCTTGAGGCACGCCCGTTTGAAATTCCAACAGGTCTGGGATGAGAGAACCAACACAGACTGCCTGCTTTCGTTCAGATAAGAAATTAAAAATTAATTTTAAAGCACTCAAGGAAAAATCAAATTGAGTCCTTAAACAAAGACTGAATGGTGGACTGAGCAGAAAGCAGTTGAGAAATCAAGTAAGGTTAAGATAGTTGCTTTGTCAGTATTTAACGCTAACCGAATATCATCATGAACTTTTAATGCAATAGCAACGCAACAGTGTTTTTTTTTTGCCAAAAACCAGATTGTAATATAGACTAAATGTCACTGGAATCGATGTAATCAGGAAGCTGATTAAACATAATTTTTTCTAAGCCCTTCGAAAGAAACGGTAAAATGCTTATGGGTCGAAAATTAGACAGATCATTACTGATATCTTTTTTTCACAAAGGAAGAACCTCCGCACCTTTCCAGGAACTTGGAAATACAGACTTAATCAAACACTCATTATAGATATTGGTAAAACTGGGAAGAATCAAGGGAAACAGTAACGGTATAAATTTTGGTGAAATATCATCAAGCGCAATAGCATTGGAACTAATAGAAATAAGAGAGTTAAAGCATTCATCCAGAGAAATACAATTAAATGAAAATGAACCATAATCAAAAGGTGTAGGAGGGTCATTGTTTAACCGTAGGTTACTTCCTGATGCGGATGAAATGAAAGATTTATTCAGTTTATTTGCAAAAATAAGATCTTCACCATCTCCAAAATTATGCTTTCCAATAGCGCCTAAGTTTTTCAAATGGTTCCATAATATTTTTGTGGAGTATTTTCAAATTGTTCCATAATATTTTTGTTTTTAATAATTGCGTTCACTTTAATTGAACTCCTTGTTGTTTTTCTTTTGTATAATCTACACACGCTCCAGGGATTATACTACCCTTTAAATGTTTCCACACAGCGCGGGAGTGAGGTTTTTTTTAGGAAGAGAAAGAAGGATAGGAAAGATGTATGGCACTCTAGGTGGTTGTTGTCTTAGATTTTATGTCCAGGGATGACGGCTGAACTAATGCGAAGAAATTTCGTGTCTTATTTATCTATGTCCGTTATAATTCATATTATTTTTTTATACGTTGTCATGTTTTATCGGTATACTAGTTTTACTCAATCACATGTTTCTAGTGCTATGCCTAAGCAGCATGTAATGAGTAAACCAGCAATTCATTGTATCACATTTATTTTAGAATTGGATTTTAATGGAAAAATAAGATGACATAGACTATGGCAGGGATCGAACCTATGACCATGAGGCCGACAGGCGAACACACAACTATCGCGCGACGGCCACTCCTGACTGAGGTCGGTAAATTTTTTCGCTGCTGTGGTGTTGAGACCACTTTTGAGACGAATAAAATTAGGATGGAGGTACTGTTGTTCAAATCTGTTAACGTCTATTTGATGACTTTACATATACCCTAAACAGCGCGAATTAGTCGGGTGATTAGGACAGTTGATCCAAACACGGAGTGAACTATCCCAATTAAAATACTCTTATTGATTCACAAAATTATTAAGTATTGAAAAAAAATGTCTCCCACAGAGTTCTTACGTTTTAACGCAAAATTAAAACTCTGGACAAGCAGTCTGAAAATTGAAAAAAAAATATATGCATCTATTCTACTATAACACATTTCAAATATATGTCCAAAAATTACCTACATTCATATGTATATATATTTGGCTGAAAAAAAAATTAAATGCACAACTACATTGTATGCACAAGATTCTTAATAGAGTCTGAGAAATATATTTTTAAAGTCGTTTTTTACTAAGTCTTTTATGTACCTACAAAATGTCTTGGTATGAAATTTTATGTATTTAATAATATAAGCTTTAATCAAGTTTACAACTTTACAAGTTTCCTTATTTAACTATACATCAATTCAAATAAGAGTAGACTTTTAAGTTCGTGAAAAGTTAGCAATTATAAATTACAAAAGATATATGGAGATAAGATAAATTAGAAGCAAAAAATAAGAAATAAAACAAGATAATGAGCTAATAAAGAAACAAAAAAAAATTGAAACAAAAAAAAATTTTTTAGTTGAGATAATTAATTAAATACACAATGTTAAATTATTACATTATAAAAAAAAAATCGAAAATATTTTTATGCAATATTAAGTCGAATTGTAAGGACCTCCTATATTAAAATTTTGATCGAAATCCGTTCAGCCGCTTATTTAAATGTTGAGACAATCCCCTAAAACGCTTAAATACCAAATTTGAAGAAAATCGCTTCAGCCGTTTGGGCTGTAGATCGTTGTACAATCAGGCAGACGGAATTGTGGAAATCACCAAAAAGATGTTCTTCATCATCGCAAAGTGAAATTTGATGAAGATCTCGAGTTTGATTTTTGTTTTCAAATGCAAAACTTGCCGTGATATAGTTACTATGTATATCGTAAGTAAAAATTTCGTCCACGCATATTACTCAACTACCCAACTAGAGTATATGAATAATGATATGTCGTAATACATTAGATGATGAAGACCAGAAAGAGTTAAATGAAGCAAAGAAATAAATAAATGCGTGACGAAATTTATTATATTTTATTTATTTTTTAATTTTAGCTATTTTATTTATTTTATTTATTTTATTTATTTTATTTATTTTATTTATTTTATTTATTTTATTTATTTTATTTATTTAATTTATTTTATTTATTTTATTTATTTTATGTATTTTATTTATTTTATTTATTTTATTTATTTTTTTTATTTTATTAATTTTATTTATTTTATTTATTTTATTTATTTTATTTATTTTATTTATTTTATTTATTTTATTTACTTTATTTATTTATTTAAAAAAAGATCTTAATTTAAATTTAAAGCAAATGGAAAACTATTTATAATTTTTTTTTTCAAAATTGCAATAAGGCATATCAAATTTTAATATTTCGTTAAAGTCCTTTTTAAGCGTATCTATATTTCAAAATAAGGCAATGCTACCACAAGAATTAAATACAAATAAATAAATATTGAGCATACGGTTAGGTAGTTCATATATAAAAGATTCTGATTATAATGACATTGGCGGTATATATGGATTTAAAAGAGACAGCTAATTACAGAACTATTTATATCTTAATAGATCACTGAACATTTCTCTTCGCTGTATCAATATTTCCATTTTTTAAAGCTGACATATCTGTCTTTGTGTTAAATCTCAATAATTATTAAAACAAATTTTGTAAGTGCAAAACTTAACACTTCAATACGATCTATAATGAAAGTATGTATAGAAGGACACCAAACAACAAAATAATATTCTAAAATTGAGCGACGAATTTGATCAGATGAAGGATAATGCTGTATAAGGGCCTTTCACATTTTTATTTGGGACATATAGGCCCTATATGGCAAGTTATAGATTCGTAAAAAAAAAACTCCAGATTGTGGACATTACTATGATAGTGCAGATGAAAAAAGTAGGTTTCACTATTCTGCTTGTCTGTCAGTCTGCCTGTGTGTCTCCGAGTCTACAACTTAAACAGATAGATGGATTTTCATAAAATTTGGTATTTGATTGGTATTTAGTAAATAAACCGATTAAAATTAATTTTTCTGTGCAAATGCTCCCTAAATGTGTAAATAACATTTCATATTCAAATTTTGAAAAAAATGTTTTTTATTCGTTTTTTTTTAAGAATAAATAAAGTTGTTTTGAAAACAAGTCTCTGATTTGTTTAAATTAAAATTCCTAAACTTTTCACAAAATAATGAAATCATCGGTCATAGGTTTCATATCCATAAAAATATTAAAACATTAAAAATGGAAAAAAATTATGAAAAATGGCAATAAATAGATTAGGACTTAACTGACTACCCTCTGATGGGACGCCATTAAAACCATTTCCGCTTAAATTTTGACAAAATCAGTATAATTAAAATCTACTTGCACTGTTTTTTCCTGTAAAATTTATATATAAATTTGAGAACTCTTCCAGGTTTTTGTGCATTTCGATTTACCACTAAGAGATCTATGTTAGGTCTGATCAGTTTTGTCAAAGTGGAAAGCTTACAAATTGATCTGTAATTTCCATACAAATCTTTTCATTCCATTTATCTTAGAAATCTACAGTAGAAGGAAATTTATTTTAAATATTTTTCCAAAAGCAAGCGCAATTTTCATAGATACAGGAGAAATACTGTGAAGACTACTAAACTTCATAACAATACCTAGAGGAAATATGGTCAAGGTCACCGCAAATGTATTATTTCACATTTTTGTTACAACAATCAGTGTTCGGTGGTAGAGAACTAAAATATTAATTATGTAAATTTGACTACTCCTGAAACTATCCAATGACTTTCGTATTCAAAAAATATACTTTAACATCCAAGTCACATTAGAAAACAGCATTTTCGCATTTGTTATTTTAAAATGTCTCGCAAGACTATATTATATGATACAAAATATACTGTCGGACTGCAAATAAAGCCATCGAAACTATTCAGTAAAATAATGTATAATTTTAGGGATTACAAAAGTGTATCTAAAGAAGCGTTTTTAAACCTTGTACATTAATATTTCAAAGGGCCAAATTAGTCAACTGGAGCGTTGATTTCCAGTATCTAAAAGGATACTACCAAATTCCCCCATCATTTATAAGAAAAGATAAGACCAAAGTCTGCTTTAAGCTTTAGGAATCATTTGCTTGGGCTATTCTGTCAGAATGTCAATTGGCTTTCTTAGTACTTACCCATTGCATGCCCATTTTCAGTATTATTATCCAATACTGTTTGACCAGTTTGCTAGTTAGATGAATTTTACAGCGAACTTATCTTAGTATAGCAAAAAGTTTTAACAAAAGCCTAACTTCCTCAGGATAATTCTTATAATTCTGCTGTATTTTTTACTGTTAGCGATATTATAGTAAAATGCAATGTTTTAATAATTAGTCAAATAAATATAGACTTTTTAAATTATTTTTTCTAGAGTTTATTTTTAAATATATTAAAGAAGTAATAATAATTATTAAGCCCTTTAGTGACTGACAATAAGGAGATGCTTAATATTTCTTTTATAATTTTGCAGCTGAAACTGACTGAACTGATAAAAATGTCATCCTCAATATTGGACCTGGTTTCCCCAAACATTAATATTAATATTTCATATTTCATAAGTTGACTAAAAATTTAAAAAAATAATCTGCGACTTTATTTCTACACAAAATTAATGCACACCTTTCTTTTTTAAAAGCTTTCAGAGCTATTGTATTTTCTTTTATTTGATAACAAGTCAACAAAAAAACAGTCCTATAATATTGCTGCGAAAAAAAAAATGTAATAGAGCTTAGCAACATAGAAAATTAAATATCGGTGAATTTTTAATTGGCCTGCTCTAGCACATGTAACAGTCCGAAGCCTTGTGGTAATTTTTGGAATAGAGTTGTAAGCAACTTAGTTTAAGGAATTCCCCCAATTCTCTTATACTGCAATTTAAGGTTTTTGGGGATCGAATTTTATATCCAATTTTGTTTCTTCTTTATCCCTCCTTCACACACGTTTGCAGACTATCTAATCTCAGATGAAGTTAATCTCGAAAAATGTTTGCCAAAATATTGTTACAATTTTCACCTCTCTTATTAAAGATTTGTTTCTGTGCTAGATAAGGAAGCGCTTTATTAAGGCTCCCGGTAATTACGCCAGAGAAAGTTACACCAGAATTTCTTTTTGGAAAAAATGCCAGAATTTTTTTCTGGCTTAAAATTGGTAAAAACAGCAGATTTTTTTTTCGAATATAAGCGAGAATTGGAAATTATGTCAGATAGTTGTGGAAAGGAGCCTGAAAGCAAAATGGAAATTAAGCTAGAAAATTTATATATACTGCCCTAATTTCCAAATAATGCTTTGGAAGAAAGTCCATAAAATGGTTTAAGGTATTTTCAAATAAGACGTATGGGATGGGTTGCGCATCCGATCAGGGCGGGCCATATAACATATTGTGAAATCTTAATTCAAAACATAAAATAAATTTCAAATGTAAACAATACATCATAGAAAACAAATTTGGGCTTATGTGAAGTTTTTTTTCCAATTAGGTCCACGGCGTACAAAAAGCTCGGCGCGTATGGGGGCCCAATAAAGGATTATGGGTGGGTATAAGTTTGGGTATATGTATATGCCCTTTTCAATTCTTTGATTCTTCAGTACATCTCTACTCAAAAAATGAATTAAGCTATCAGCCAAGCTAAAGTAAAGATTAATTTCTGCAAAATAAATAGGGTATTCTTTAATCTTGAACATGAGTATACATTTACTAAAATTAAAATTAAATTTTTTTTTTTAAATACAATTCATGTAATTAATAATTAAAGCATAAAGTGCAAGAATTGGATAACTGCAAATTTCGGCTTGATAGAGTTTTTTGATAGGGAACTATTAGCTTTCTGTTTTCATGCAACAGATTCTGCACTTCTTGCCTTATACCGAAAAACAACATGCCTCTATATAATATGTTTAATAAATTCTCAATTTAAATTTTTAAAAAATTACCTAAAATAATTCCATATGGGTTTCGTTTTAATTTTTTTTTATACGTTGAAATAGCTATTACTAAGGCTTAAAGAATGTTGTGCGTTTTAATCAATTAAGAAAAAAAAAACACTAAACACAGTAAATAAAAATATATGCGGTAGTCAATGCGTTAGGCATTATGCTAATCAGTAAAACAGAATTTAATGATCTATGTTCGCTAAATCTGTGTTTCATTTTTTAAATAAACTGCAGATCAAAGAATCTAAAGCAGTGACAATTCCTGTATTAAGATGAGACCATACTCCTCCTTAACATTTTTAAATGACAACTTGTCACATGTTATGTTAGAACGATATTATAATTATGAATATTATATTCAGCGTTTTTAACTTCAATAAAATGTTGGAGATATCATTATGTTAAACTGAGCTAAAACTCGCAAGTCTATCAATCATTTTGGTTGATCATCATATTCAAATACCTTTAGGATTGATTTAATACCAATATTTTAGATACATTTTATCAGGGTATATATTTCAAGCCCCCTATCATTTAGACACATTCATATAGTTGCAGGGCATATAAAGCCTCAAATTCATTATGCTCGTATATACCCTGGGGCTTTCGAAAAAAAAACATAATAAAATCATCAAATTTAAAGAATAATGAATTCCCGCAAATAATATATGAAATATTTCCATTTCAAAAAAAAAATTATGTTTCCATGAACGCGATAGTTATGTTAGAGAAAATAAAGAACAATAAAAAAAAGGAAGGTCTTCCACCGATGTAGGGCCTCAATTTTTTTCATGTGTTGAGTTGCTATACACGTTATGTTCGTTTCAATAAATTTAAATAAACGATTTATATTAATTCAGAGCAATACGAATTTCGGTTGTTAAATCCGAGTTCGAATATCAGCTCTTTCATTTCAACCAGCGAAATATTACTGCTTTGTTCTTTCGACAGATAAACCAAATTCATTAAACATGAATTTTTAGTTTTTTTTTTTTGATTAAATTAAAATAACGTGAATTGGGCCTTTTAACCTTAATTAAGTTGTAATATATATCCCCAATCTAGGCCAATAGCATTTGCCCTTACCATAGTTATTTTTTTTTTAGTTTTTCTGTTGAAATATTTGTCTCACCTTTTATGTATTCTTTTTTTATATAATCCACAAAAGAAAACTGCTCTATCAGGTAGATGGAAGTTATATACGCATATATCCAACTGTGAGGAAGCCAACAGGTATATCATAAAAAATGAGTATAATCCCAGAAATAAAACAAGGCAATGACAGGTAATCCAATACAAAATCAAATGGAAACAAAATTCAATTTCTCCAACTCACGAAAGGGATATATATATTCTTTGTGAAATCGTTTCCCTTTTTTTTAAATAAATATATCGATTTTTTTTACGAACGCGAATTTTCCGAACCGCGAAACTTAAATTTGCTAAAAGTTTTCCACGATTTTCTTTCAACGAAAATTGTATACACTAGCAAATTATTTTTTTTCTAAACATTAACGACGACGACGACGGCAGAAGAAGAGGGCTTTTTTCGGTTTAATTTAACACACGAGACCGTTGTTTGGGGAACATTTTTTTTTTGAGATTTTCTATGTGTATTTCCTCACAAAATATATTTCGGGTTAAGAAAATGGAAAATATTTTTCTTCTTTTAGAGCACAGCTACTACACAAGGATTGATTTTCTTTGCGCACACAAACACATTCAGAGAACTCGTTTTCTGCACTCTCCGTATACATTTATTATCATTTCACTGGTTTTGGATATCCAATTTGATTTTTTTTTTTTTAATTTCTTCTCAAATGCTACTCGCTACTGAGACCTTTTTAAGGCTCAGGTGGATGCAGGATGCAATATTAAATTTAATAAAATTTCAAATAACTTTTTTATTAAATTCCAAAAACGAAATACCGCGACGGCTTTTTTTCTTCGAAAATTAGCAAAATCTTACAAAGAAATCCTGTTAGGTGGTAAAATCACTGTTAACGAAAACACTTAAGTAGGAGATACAAGAGCACTTATTGCGAATTTGCAAATTATAATTTATTACTTTGCAAATAATTTTATTGTTAAAACTTAGATTTGCAGAATTATCAAAAAACTAAAAAAAATCGTATAATTCACGAGCGACAAAAGACCCTCCACATTGAAACTGTACGATCGAAGAACTGAAGCGGGCACATCCAGTTGACCATACCATAGCTGGCCAAGATCGGTGTGGTGATTATGTTGCACTGGTTGTTTTCTGCTCTCAGGTAAAATCTACCACAAAAGACACCACTGATTAGATACCCAGATAGAGTATATTGAGCGGAGGACTGGAAAGAGTGGTAGCCGACACGTACGGGCGGGCGACATGCGGCAGTGAGTGTTGAGGTACATAATATACCTGTTTGCAGATGGACAAAATACAAGGGATATCGAGTTGGAGTTGGAGGTTGTGGTGGGCGAAGAGTTTGGCCAGTGCAACTCGACAGGTACGCAGCAAGCGCATATTGGTGAGCGAGGTGAAATAGTGCATTTTGTGCATTCGATGTGTTAAGTGTGTATGCACTTTCACCCACACATTCATGCTTGTATGGTATTTTAATGGATTTTCACAGTTCCATTATGAATACAGAGAGAATTGTTTGGATATTTTTTTGATAGCGAGGGGGTGAGATTTGAGGAGACAGGAAAGCAACAACTTGTTGTATGCACAAATTAAATACAAAAGGTAAGATAATGCCAGGTAACTGTATGAATATGAGCGAATAAGGAGTCAAAGAAGTACCCATGGAGGAATGAAAAATATAAGACGAGGTCGCGGGTTGTAATAGGTGGTAGTGATATAGTGACTAGAAAGAATATGTGAGAGAGAATTTGGAGTGGTGAGATTAAGAATGGAATTTATCGAGAGAATATTTGGCACAGGTAGAGGTAGAAGTACACAATTGAATAAATTTTTCAGTCTGCAAGGGGAGAATAGTTTTTGAAGAGAGTGAGAGAGAGCATTTTATACAAACCATGAACCAAGTAGGCAGATAAACTATTCCAGTTTATTTTGTGTGTGGATAATGTTTTTTTTTTTTTTTGTTTGAGGAAGTTTTGTATTTTGAGATATTTCTTTTGTTATTTTCGTTCTTAGAATGTTCTTTTCAGGGAATTTTTAAGGAAAGGAAAATATAGGAACAAAAATTAACTCTGATTTCCATTGAAAGCGCAGACTGGAGATTAATTGGGTAAAGGTATTACCTTTTTTGGAAATTATTATAATTATGAAACTTTAATAATACATAGTTTTAACTAATTTACTCACCCGTTATTTAAGTCAATAAAATAAACCTAAATTCTTACATTTATACTCCAGAAACTCAAATTCTAAAGTAAGCTAATAAAAATATTAACCAAGTCTGAGATTCTTACTTCATACCACCTCCTCCTCCTGATTGCAAGTAAGTTCAAACTTATCTAGCAATATATTTTTAACGAATTAATTTAACGTGCTGCAGGTAACTATCCAGTGATGGTTCCTGCTGATACCGCGATTTTAAAGCGGATTCTTTTTTAGTGTACCAGATCGGAAGGCTGAGTCTTTTGCAGGCGGCGTACTAAATTCGTCTCATCGATAATTTCGATAATAGTACTATTACAATATTGTAGTATTCGTTTTCTATGATTTCGCGCAAAAATTTTTATTTCATCGTGAACCGTGGGAATCCGGAGATCTCTATGAAGATCTTCATTTCTAATGTACCAAGGTACGTTAACAAACGATCTTAGTAGTTGATTTTCAAATGTTTGTAAGTTATTTAAATTAGAAGCTCACGTACAGCCCCAGAGTTGTATACCTAAGTCCAGACAGCCTTAAGCACCTGCCTGTACAAAATTAGCTTGCTTTCGATACTGAGCTTAGAGTGTTTCCCAATCAACCAATACATATATCTAAGTTTATTATTTAACTCTTCCCATTTCTTTTTAACATGCAGTTTCCATTTTAATTTCGCGTCTAGAGTCATACCGAGATATTTTGTTTCATTAGTAAACTTGAACTTGAACTGTATTAACAAATAGTGGTAATCTATAAATTTTTGTATATTAACGTACATGGACTGATTTTACTTCGTTTAGCGATATCCGCCATGTTTTTGTCCAATCATTTACATTATTCAGAGCTTTTTGTAATTTAGTCGTAGAATATTAATCGTTTGGCCGACTGGCACTGCTTGTATTGCAGTGTCGTCAGCAAACGTGGATACGATAGTGTCATCTCTTTGAGGTGTATCACGTGTAAATATTTGGTACAGTATTGGACCTAAAACACTTCCTGGTGGTACCCTAGCAACTATTTCTTTGAGATCCGAGTAATCGTTTCCATGTCTTATTCTAAAAAGTCTATTCTCTAGATATACGTTTGGAAGTGTATAAAGTGTCTCAGGCAGAATTTGTTTTAATGTAAAATTAAGGTCTTCGTGCCACATCGACACGTCTAGGAAGACCGCCGAAAAAAAATTCTTTTCTTCAAGAGTTTCCTCAATGACTTGAGTGATCCTATGCACTTGATCAATTGTCGAATACTTTCTCTAAATCCGAACAGATGTTCATAGTCCGGTCAATTTAGACATAAAAATAATGGTCAAATAACAAAAATTGCCGGAAAGCCAAATATTGGTGGAGAGCTAGGGTTTACCATTACAAATAAAGTTTTAAAAAACCCCATCGATCCTTTGTGTGCTACAAAAGATATTCGGGGTCAAAGGTAAAAAATTGAGTTTTTTTTGGTTTTTCCCAAAAAAAAACCTCATAGTTTTCTCAAAAAAAAACATCAACCAAATTGTAAATCTTAAAATTCTCTACAAAAATGGTCCTCATGACTTGTTTCCTAAGAGTTACCATTCGTGAGATATCGCGATTCTAAGAGTCACATTATACATCATAAGCACATATAAGCCACGTATATACATATAAGGCACTTAAGACAAGTATAAATAAATATTTGTGTCTCTTTTATATATATTATACTATCCTGAGAACATTTATTGAAAAGACAGTCAGTCCCTAACTGAATGCCCACTACCCACGTGGCCCTGAAAAACATCTGGCTTAAGGAATTCGCTTTCTTCTTGCGGTTTATTGAGCTCCAAAAAAATGACTTACATTGATAAATACCGATACTTAACTTTTATATAAAATACGCGAAACAAGAAACAAGTACAACTTTCATGTCTTCCTCCAACGTCGGCATCTGCTCTTCAACACTTGTATCGAGTATACTATCAAGTTCAAACATGGCTAGGCAATCAACTGAACCCAGAAGACTGGGGTTGGAAATTGAAAGTTAATTGTCTGGAACCGATTAAAACTTTACTCCCACCTACTCCCACCTACTCCTCAACACTATTTATTGCAATTGCTAAAAAGGTTGTAGTGCTAAATGTGACTATAAAATAGTCAGGTTGCTGAGTTCTCCAGTGTTTACCAATTGCCAAGGTCAATCTTGCTGAAATGTCCAGTTGAGATAATAGAGGATTTTAATGAAAAAGCCAATGACTCAGCCACATTTGAACAATTTATGAACATCCAGCAAGAGGAAGAAGAAGAAATCGAAGAAGACGTGACTGTTGAAAGTAGACTTTCAAGAGTATGAATTTGATTCAAATATCTCAAAAAATCAAAACAATAGTTAACCCAATAATCAATAGTAATATCAATAATCCATATCAATAATAAGGTATTATCTAGAACTTGACGCGGCATTGGTTTCTTAATTTATCCTAAACTTTTCCTGACCACGGTAAAAAGAAATGCGCCGAGAATACTTCCTCACAGGTGGCGTAGAAATGTGTGGATATCATGTATAATATGAATCTTAGATTGGAGATATCAGATATTAGGTACTTTTCTTCTATTATTGGCTGCAGGCGCAGAATTAATATTCTTTCAAAAACTTAAGATATTACGGGCAGAAGAAAAATGGGTATATAAGATTCCTCATCATGTGATGATTTTCCTGGTTTGAGAATCATTATAACTTCCACAGCCTTCCATTGGCTCGGATGGTACTCTAGCCTTAGAGTGGCGTTTATTATATAAAGAAGATTAATTAGTCATTTGCGAGGAAGCATTTTTAGAGCTTCGGCCGTAATTAAGTCATATCCGGGTACTTTCTTATACTTAAGCTTTCTTATTTCTCTACTTAATTCGGAAAGGGTAACATTTTTTGTTATGTAATTTTTCCAAAGCAAATGCTATTGGACGGTTTTAAGTCTGAAATAAATAAAATAAATGCTGCTGTGCCCCAAGGTTGGGTTTTGTATCCGACTGTCTTAATCGTTTTCCTTGTAGATATCTTAAAGTATCAAATTCTTTTGCTGACGGGCGTAACTTTGGCTTTTCTTACACGCAGACTTTTGCACTTGCAGTGAAGAAACTGATTAGCTTAATGAGTTACATTTCTCCCCGTAATATTATCTTTTATACAAATATTCGATGCATGGCTTAGCTCTCCGATTTCAGGGGATTATCTTAGGTTCAACAATGGGTCATCAAGAACGTGTCTGGCTATTATTACATACTTGAACCTTGAACCATCATTGAACCTCAATTAATCTTCAGAAATCAGGAATTAAATTAATGTACCACGGATTAGTTATTTGAACCACGTTTGTACAATTGGCCCAAATTTTTCCTTTTCCCACTGGAGTTCATCAAGACTATCAACCTCATAGTCACAGGTTCGATCCCTGCCGTAGTCTGTGTCCTCTTATTTTTCTATTAAAAACCAATTCTAAAAATAAATGTCATACAATGAGTTGCTGGTGTGCTCATTACATGCTGTTTAGGCATAGAACTAATAACATGTGATTGAGTAAAAACTAGTATATGCGAATTATAAGGGGCATAGATAAATAAGACACGAAAATTTATCCGTATTAGTTCAGCCGCCATCCCTGGAGATAAAATCTGAGATAACTACCACCTAGAGTCTCAGAACATCGAGCCACACATCTTTGCTATCATTCTTTCTCTTCCTTTAACTCTCGCCCTCGCTGAGTTGAAACATTTACAGGGTAGTATAATCCCTTGAGCGCGTGTAGATTATAAAAAAAACCTGCCATATAACCGTTAAGTTATTTTTTTGAAAACGGCTCTAACGATTTTGATTTAAAAAAATTAGTGCAGCTTTCTAGGTGCGACCGAACAAAAAATTAAAAAAATATCTAAAAGGCAGTCTAATTTATAGTGCATACCAATATTTTTAATTAATATTTTTTTGTATTTTTAAAAGCATTAAAAAAAAAAGAATTTAAATTTATATTTTGAAAACTGCTCATTAATTGTATTTCAAACATTATAGTTATATTACGTATTTGTAGAATACCTACGAATTGGCATTTTTGATTTTTTTTTGAAAAATGTTTTGAAAAAGTTAAGAAAAAAAACAATTTTTCGCAAAAACCACTCCACAGATTTTTAAAATTCAAATTTTTGTCTTAAAAATTCAAATTAATCCAAAAATTAAATGGCGGCCTTTTTTACCTCAAATTAGTTTAAGTATTTATTTCAGAATTTTGAACTATTTTTTGTTTGATTAAGACGATTTAATCTTTTGATTTTCAGTTTGTATTATTAAATATTTAACATTGTTATATCAATTTTCTTTTAGAAAAAAATTAAAGAAATTTTGTACACATAAAAAATTAAGTAAACGACTTTAAAAATATATTTAGATTTTTAATAGAAATCTTTTGCATTCGGTGTTTTGGATTTTCGGGAGTCTAGCCCCACGGCATACACAGTCTTATATAACAATATTCATAGGTATCTGTGAGTATATAATTCTCAAAAAAATATTTCGACCGTTTCGAATCAATTTTAAAAATAACACAAACAAATATTTTAAATTATAAGTTAAATTTTATTTTAGGTATTATCTATAAAAATATACTTATGTTTGTAAGTTTAAAACCAACGAATAGTAAATAAATATATAAGTTAATAAATATGGCTTAAATAATGCAACACATTCATAATCTGAACACATTCATAATCTGAATGGTATAATCAAATAATGTGAGGATATCAAATTTTCGTGGTAAGTGATTTTCTTGGTAACAGTATTATATTCAATGACTTCAGCGTTTGCTCTTGTAATCCATATTTTATTATCAATAACGGATGTAACCATCCTTGAAGGAAATATCATCTTGTTGCTGAACCTACATACCTTTAACGAAGTATCTTTGTACAAATGAAGACTCTTTATAATCGTACTATCCCTTGAAAGCTTACGACAATAAATTGTATACATAAGATTTCGAATGATAGAAATTCCGATTACTTCTTCTTTATTATAATCAATTGGTATTCCCTTGTAAGTCCATTTATCATAAGAGGTGTGATAAGTTTGCAATATACCGTGATGACCATCAAAAATATATAAGATGTTATTATTACCATTGTTCCTCGATTTTACAAATAACATTTTGTATTTTTAAATTTTAATCATTATTTCATTTATTTAATTTTGAATTGTATTTTTTTTTTCACCATTTTAAATTAACTGATATTATACAAGTAACTCAAATAATGGAGTCATTCAGTACAATCCACACAAATTATAATACAATTTCTTATCGGATTTTTTCTTCTTTGCGTAAATGTCAAAAACCACGCTTAACTTTGCATATTGCTTTTATAGGTTAGCTTTCAACTTTTTTATCATTCTTTGTACGCCATAGAGTAAAGACATACTTTTTTCAATAAAGTCTCACAGCAGAAATATTTTGAAACTTAAATATACAGTCGATTTTTTACTTAATATATTCAAAGAAATTATTAATATTCAAAAAAGCTTGAATATTCAGAAATACATGGTGACCCCGACGTGATTCGTCATCTTATCACTTTACGTAACACGATCATTGCATATCAACCAATCATAAAATGCCCATCGAGAAAGGAGAAGAACCTGCTAAAGATCCCCCTGTGGCACTCACTAAAGAGGAAAGGAAGTTGGAGACATTAAAGTTCCGGAGAGGTATTGCTATAAAGCAAATTGATAGAATCAACGAATTTAACTCCAAGATCACCGGAGACACGTTTCTTACTGAGTTTGAAGTACGTCTAGAAGCTTTGGAAACAAGTTTCTTAGCTTTTCAAACTCTTCAAGTTAAGGTGGAGGAAGTAGACCCCAAGGAATCTTCCGACTCTACTGATCTTCGTGGAGTCTATGAAGAGATGTAGTATACACTTCGCTCATCGTTTATGTACCAAAAACAAGCTCGCAAGCTTACGCAGCTCCCATCAGACAAGGTTGTATCGGTCCAAACTAAACAAACAAACCAAATAAAACTTCCTGATCTCAAAGTTCCTTTATTTACAGGTGAAGTCACTGAGTGGTTATCCTTTCATGAAACATTCAACTCCCTCATCCACACCAATCCTAACCTAAACAATGTTTCCAAATTCCATTATCTCATTTCATCGCTATCTGGACAAGCAGCTAAGACAATTCAGTCGTTGGAGATAACAGAATCAAACTATGATGTGGCAATCAATCTTCTGAGCGAAAATTATGACAATAGAAAACTTATTGCAACCGAACACATCAAGAAAATAATGATGTACCCGCCTATTCGAAAGCCTTCATCAAGCAGCCTTCGTCATTTGCTTCAAGAGACCAACAGCCATCTTCGCGCGCTTTCAACGTTGGGACGTCCAGTAGCTCATTGGGATGACCTACTTATCCAAATAATTTTACCCAAGCTTGACCAGGAAACGCTTAGCAAATGGAGGGATGAAGGACCCACAGACAGAATGCCCAGCTTCCAAGAGCTATCTAAGTTTCTTACGAAGAGGAGTCACACACTCACAGAGGACAATTTACAGGCAAGTACCAGTATACAACCAAAGCCAAGTAAGAATTCTCGACCAAAAAGTTTTGCCATAGTACGGGAAGGTTCAACAGCACAAAAGTTTAGTTGCACATACTGTAAGAAGGTCGGTCATTTTATACGTTGATGTTACCAATTTATAAACTTACCCGTTGTTCAGAAAAAACAATTTGTAACTACGAATGATTTATGCCCAAATTGCCTTAAGCCCAACAGTACAGCTCACAACTGTCAAGCCATAAAATGCCGAAAATGCAACAATTTTCACCATACCCTACTTCACGATAATTCTCAAAATAGTTCAGCATTGCAGTCAACTTCTTCTCCTTGCCCGACAACAAACAATTTCAATGGCCAAAGCCCACAAAACTTCCATATTCAGAGCCTAACCATAGACTCTCACAGTGACACAGCTGACATCACAAGTACTATCTTGGCCACAGCCATAATCCACGTCATGGATAAGCACAATACTCCAGTGCCATGCCGTGTTTTGCTTGATTCTGCATCGCACGTCTGTCTTCTTACGGAAAGGTTTGCCAACTTAATTGGCATGCGCAGGAAAAGTACAACAACTTCTGTTTACGGCATAGGTTCCACTCCGTATACTGACGACATCAAGCCAGCCTTGTCATAAAATCACGGCTCAATGGATATATTGACACTGTAGAAGCTTTAATTGTCAATAAAATAGCGGAATTTCTTCCCGATGTTCCAATAAATACATCAAACTGGCCAATTCCCTCTAATATAAACTTGGCAGATCCACTTTTTGCAGTACCAGGTTCTATTGATCTGTTAATTGGAGCAGAACACTTTTTCGAGCTTCTATCGGTTGGCCAAATTAAACTGGGCCATCAACTCCCTACATTGCAAAATACAATTTTCGGATGGATTGTATCTGGAAGTTATGAACAGAAAAATGAAAAATCAAAATTAATATGCAATACTTTATTTTGTGAATCAAAAGAAAACACAAATTTAAATCGAACTTTAAAATTATTTTGGGAAGTTGAGAACCATGAGGCTAAGAATCACGCGCTTACAAAAACAGAACAAATTTGCAAAGATCACTTTTATAAACATGTTCGTCGTTTAGAAAATGGTTCCATTGAAGTAAGACTTCCATTTAAATCTGACCCAAAGTGTTTGGGTAGATCTTATGAACTGGCTCTCCGCAGATTTCTTTGTTTAGAAAGAAAATTACATAAAACTCCTGAGATTGCAGAGCAATACATATATTTTATGAGAGAATATATAAAACTCTCTCACATGGAGTTAACATCAAAACCTGATGTCAATAGCCCGCATTTCTTTATTCCCCATCACTGCATCACAAAACCAGAAAGCTCTTCCACTAAATTAAGAGTCGTGTTTGATGCTAGCGCAAAGAGTACAAACGGATTAAGCCTAAACGAAATTTTGCATATGGGACCGGTAGTGCAGTTAGACCTTTTTTCATTGCTAATTAAATTCAGATCCCACACATATGTTTTCTCTGCTGACATCACCAAAATGTACCGACAATTTTGGCTCAATGAGAGTGATCGACAGTTTCACTTTATCTTGTGGAGAGAAAACCCAAGAGATGTAATTAAAATCTATCGGCTCTGTACAGTGACATACGGCACCACACCAGCCTCTTATTTGGCCACCAAATCACTTCATTATCTTGCAGATATGGAAATGGTTAAATTTCCTTTAGGGGCAAATATGTTAAGAAATGATTTTTATATCGATGATATATTAACGGGAGCTGAAACTTTGGAAAAACTTGAGGAGCAAAAAATAGAGCTGATGTCAATCCTAGCCACAGCTGGTTTGGAATTGAGGAAGTGGTGTTCAAATTCTCCACAGATTCTGCACGATGTTTCTCTTGAAGATAGAGAACCTCTTCATCAAATTAAAGAACATGATATAGTGAAAACTCTCGGTCTATTATGGGATCCCAAAATTGATGCGTTTCTTTACACAGTCAATAATCAAGGTAACAACAAAGTTACAAAAAGAACAGTGCTGTCAGACATAGCTACATTATATGATCCTTTGTGTTTAATTAATTCTGTAATTGTATCGGCCAAAATATTCATGCAATCTTTATGGAAAAACAATTTTAACTGGGACGAAGCTCTTCCTCAGTCATACCATCAATTTTGGATTACATTTCGAAGTCAATTAGCTGATATAGATAAATTAAAAATTGAAAGGCACGTTCTGGTAGGTGACATTCGTAAAGCACAATTGCATGCATTCGCTGATAGTTCTGGGCGTGCTTATGGAGCCTGTGTTTATGTGCGTTCATTCCAAGGGGATGGAACAGTGAATGTTCGATTATTATGTGCCAAGTCAAAGGTGGCTCCGGTGAAAAACATAAGCTTGCCACGACTTGAGCTATGTGCTGCACATTTGATGGTTCATCTCGTAAAGCGCGTCAGAGCGATATTTAAGGATGGATTTGCGAGTGTACATTATTGGACGGATTCAAACATTGTCATATCATGGTTATCATCTGAGTTTCATCACTGGCAGACATTTGTGGCAAATCGGGTTTCAGCTATCCAGGGGCATTCATCGGTTGAACAATGGAAACACGTTGGTACACACGACAATCCTGCGGACATCGTGTCCAGAGGAGCGAGTCCACATGAGTTGAGTAGTTCCCCACTGTGGTTTTATGGCCCCAATTTTCTGTCTTTGCCTCAAATGTGCTGGCCCAATGTGAAACCTGTCCTCATCACCAATGAAGATTTACTCGAAAGAAAACAAATTAAGCACACATTTTCTATTCACCAAAACAATGATTTCATTAGCACTTTTAAACATAATAATAATTACCTAAGTATTGTCAGAACTACGGCTTGGTTATTTAGATTCTGCTTCAATGCATCTGCGAAGGCAAAAAGGAGACAAAAACAATCTGGAGAACTGACAACATTGGAAGTGGATAAAGCTCTCAACGGGATTTTAAAGCTTGTGCAATCCAGTCAATACGCAAATGAAATACATGTATTGAAGAACGGAAAACCCATCGCTGCTAGATCGCATATCAAATCTCTTAGTCCATTTGTTGATAAAGAGGGATTACTTCGCGTGGGTGGAAGATTTAATAACGCAGAGCTAAAATACGAAACTAAGCATGGAATTTTACTTCCCAATAATCACCCCTTTATCAATGTATTTATTAAGTATCTGCATGAAAAATATCAACATATTGGAGCTCAAGGTTTAATTGCAATTATTAGAGAAAAATATTGGCCAGTGCATGCTAATACATTAGTAAGAAAAATTATAAGTAAATGTGTGTTGTGTGCAAGAACAAATCCTCGCTTTGAAAATCCCGAAATGGGCAATCTTCCAGCTTGTCGAGTGACACCTTCTCGTCCTTTTAGTGCCGTTCATGGTTCATTCTCGACGTCGTGGAACTGCAGCTGTTAAGGCTTATGTAGATATTTTTATTTGCCTAAGCACAAAGGCCATCCATATGGAGCTCGTAGTAGATCTGACCACGTCCGCATTTCTTGGTGCTCTAAGACGTTTCATAGGTCGCAGAGGTATTTGTCGGGATATTTACAGCGATAATGCCACTAACTATGTTGGAGCACGCAATGAGCTTAGGGAATTATACAATTTATTCAACAATCAACAATCGAAATCCGATATTGCAAGGGCTTGTTTAGACGATGGCATTAAATGGCACAATATACCACCAAGATCTCCTCACTTTGGCGGTATATGGGAAGCCGCAGTTAAATCCGCTAAGCATCATATGAAGAGAATATTGCATTTAGCTTCTCTTACTTACGAGGAGCTCAATACTGTGATTGTTCAAATAGAAGGCATCCTAAATTCCCGTCCTCTTTCCCCTCTCTCAAAAGATCCTAATGACCTACAACCACTCACTCCAGGTCATTTTTTGACTGGCACTTCACTTGTAGCGCTTCCTGAACCCGATTTAACGCATAAAAACATTTCATATTTAAGTCGCTGGCAGAGAGTGCAGTGGCTGATGCAGCAATTTTGGCGTCGTTGGCAAACAGAGTACCTGCACACTTTACAAGAGCGTAAAAAATGGAAAAAAAATAGTCGTTCATTAAAGGTTAATGATATCGTCATTATCAAAGAAGATAATCTTCCCCCTTTGAAATGGAAACTTGGAAGGGTATTTGAAGTTCATCTCGGAGCAGATAACAGATGTCGAGTGGTGACTTTGAAGACGGCCAATGGATTCACCAAACGAGCATCCACACAAGTTTGCAGATTACCAATTTTTGAAGAGCCTTAAGCTCTCCAAGAGGGGGAGTATGTTCCTCGATTTTACAAATAACATTTTGTATTTTTAAATTTTAATCATTATTTCATTTATTTAATTTTGAATTGTATTTTTTTTCACCATTTTAAATTAACTGATATTATACAAGTAACTCAAATAATGGAGTCATTCAGTACAATCCACACAAATTATAATACAATTTCTTATCGGATTTTTTCTTCTTTGCGTAAATGTCAAAAACCACGCTTAACTTTGCATATTGCTTTTATAGGTTAGCTTTCAACTTTTTTATCATTCTTTGTACGCCATAGAGTAAAGACATACTTTTTTCAATAAAGTCTCACAGCAGAAATATTTTGAAACTTAAATATACAGTCGATTTTTTACTTAATATATTCAAAGAAATTATTAATATTCAAAAAAGCTTGAATATTCAGAAATACAACCATATATTTTTTGGTGACTATAGTCTATTTTAAAAGGCGTTTCTAACACAGTCCATTGGCGTGTCCAAAAATTGTAAATCTCTAACAAATTCTCATAATTTCCATCATTGCCGTAACCACCAAGCACACATAAATATCCATTTAATTGTGCCAATTGACTTTCGCATCTAGCAACTCCCATCGGTGGTAATTCAGTTAATTCAGAAGTTCTTAAGTCTACGCATTCGATACTGTTTGTCATTTGATTATCAAAATTATACCCTCCAACTAAAATTAGTTTTTCATCAATCACAATCTAAGAATAGCACGATTTATTTGTTGTTAAAAGGGGCCGTGTTCTACTCTTGATAATCCTGGTCTTCAATTGTTGATCATAACTATGTATTTCCAATTCCTTTTGTTCATTAGAACCAACAGCTACAACTTCAAGATCAGGTTCCCTATTTGGTTCTGCTGCAGAATTAAAATTAAAATTTTGCTGTTCAATTGTTCTGGTTTCTGGGGACAAATGGTATTGAAGCCAACTGCATATTAATTCGCTGGTTTCTAGATTATTACAAAGAGAACTTCTGTTTTTACAAATGGAATAAGGTGTGAGAAACTGAAATTGCACCAATGAAAGTAATTCGAACAACAGGTGGCCCGGTTTGTTTGCTCATGTTCAATCCAGGCCACTAGACCCAGAATACTTTGCTTCTCTAGACCTCTAGGACTGTTCTTAAATAGTAGATCCTTTAATTTCATTTCATCCAGCAGCAAGAACTCTGATTGATTTCTAACTTCCTCGAAGTTGTTGTAAATTATTCTCGACGCTTTTTTCTGAAGACTAGATAATCTCAGTTTATTGGCCAAACGTAACGAATGCAGGGAATTACTCTGATTCAGAATATTTTCCTGGAAACTGCAACATCCATGGAGTAAGTTCTCCATTTTTAAAAACGCTGCTCCTAGCAAAAGTTTCTCTATATTATCGGAGTTGAGCACAATCACACCCGAATACATGTAATCAATTATTATCAACTTAAGTGTTGGACCTTCAATTTCCTGCAATTGAACTTCTTTAATGTTGTGACGAGGGTTGCAATAAAATATTTACCAAAAATAGTCACTCAATTCCGACAGGACAATCTTGTGAGCTATAAATTTGGTGCCATTTTTGCTAGCAATCACAATAATGTCGAAGAAGTGTTTTTTCTTATAAAATTTCTTCGATTTTGATTGGCCAACGAAGACGAATTCTTCGTTTGATGAGCTTGAAGCGGACATTATTAAACTGAAAAATGTAACAATATTTTAATTGATAATAAAAACAAAAGCGAAGATTCTAAATTCTCCGATGTATATATAAGCACTTTACTCCAATATTACTTATAATTTTAAACACTTCTTAGCTAGCGTCATACTAAACATATTTTCGTGACAAGCTGCATTGGAACCCACCAAAGCGATCTTAATTTTTGACGTTTGTAAATATAAAAATGTCACATGGATTTAGTATGATGGTAAAAATTAAAATAGCCTTTTGGTGACTTTAAGTAAAATGGTTAAAGATCTTCGATTCAACTTGTTTAAAAGTAACAATTTTTTTTAGCTTAGTGTCATTCTAAAATTGTAGTAGTTTAAAATCATTTAAAAACTTTATAAATTAACTTACCGTCTTACAAAAATTTACAAGTTGTCTTGAATTAAAACTGAATAGCTGCTGACAGACAAAATTAAATCTTCCTAAGACAATAAACAAAATTACGCAGTAAAATACGGTATAGCTCGGTGTGTTGGTTTTACTCGACTAACTGAATATTTCCAAATTTTTGAATCGATCGTAATCCGAAAAACAATTAAGTTGGTAATCCATATCGTTTTCCATTGGCATAAAGTACTTTCTCATTTTTCAATTACTTTGATGATCACTTCCTATAGAATATGGAAAATTTAGAGAAAAAGAAAAACACTCAATAGTCAAACGAAAACGACATAAATAATGATTTTAGGAGAAACAGCTTGATGCAGTTGACAAAGGATAATGTCCTATGAAGCAATAAGGGAAAGAGAAACAATAATATAAGTAATTAGGGGAAGTCGATAGTAGATGCTTTCCCCTAATCTGCGAATTTGTATGAATTTCAGTTTAAGTACGTTCTCGATGAACTCAAAATTAGAAGAGTTTTATAGGAGAATACAATATATATTTTATTATCTATGGAGAAGCTCAAAAAAAATTTGAACAGAATTAAAAACAAAACACATTTTTTTTTTGAAAACTGAATATTTTTATTTTTTCAAAACTTTGTACTTAGTAGTTTTCTACCATTGGTTTATACATGCAAAACAAAAAACATTTTCCTAAAACAAATAAGCAACGCACCTTACCTAAAATACGTTTTTAAAAAAAAAAAGGCTCTATGAAATTTGATATAAAATGCGAGAGATCTTAAATAAGCGGAGCCTACTTAAAAAATAAGAACATATATATAATCTTTCGTTGTTTTAACGGTATGGGAAGAATTAGAACGAATTTTATTACTTTAAAAATTATCTTTATTGGACGAGCTGATAAAAAATATTTAAATCCCTAAAAGTATAAATAATATTACATATTCAAATTTTCAATAAAATATTTTTTTCGATTTTTAAAAAATAAATATTTTTTTTTTTTTGAAAAATGGTTTTTCAACGACGAGTCATTGAATTTTTTTTAAATTAAAATTTTATACGTATATTAATCACTAGCAGATACCCGTGCGATGCTACGGACAGACGGGAATCTAATGAAATCATCTATCCACCTAAAACATTTCATTCAAAACCCTTCAGTCGTTGAATGTAGACACAAACGACGAACATGCTCGCTTAGCATGCTCGCGCTCGCTGTGCTCTTCTTGTATGTGGGCTGGTTCGCGAGCCGCTTGCTGTTGGCCATAAATTTAGATTTTGTCGTGTTCGTTGTCTTCGATGTTCGTCGTGTATGGTCATGTTCGCGAACAAAGCGAAGATTTAATATTGGATTCAAAAAGTAAGAACTACAGAAATTAAGTTCGGAAAACTAAATCATGGCTAATCTTCCAGCTGCTTACCAAATTTCATTAAAATCCATTCAATGGATGAAGCATGAAAGCGGAACAAACACCCATAAGTATATATTTGGTTCATATTTAAGCCTACCCCATAGGAACCGTTTGGTTCCATTTAAAAAAAATAAAAATGACCTATGTTATAATCGAGTGTGTGTTTTGGAATGTGTGTGTGTGCGTGTGTGTCTGCATGTGCGTATGTGTCTTTTTGGCTTTTTGTGAACGAAAACTATGTTGGCTATTTCTAGAATGAGCAGATAGGTACATATGTTATTATGTGCCCTATAGAAAATTAAAGCAAATATATCCCACGGGAACCATACATTTACCGTAATAAAAATAATGCTGTGTGTTCTTCCAGACTATAATCTATCTCTGCGCCAAATTTTATCTAGTTCCGTTCAGCCATTCTGACGTTATTGAGCAAAAAACATCCACTCATCCAAACGTTTACATTTATAACATTACTAGGATTAGTAGAATTACATGTATACACAATTCCATACAAAAATCAATTTTCGATTTTTAAAATTTCCCGACTTTTCTGGCGGGTTTTCTCAAAAGTTTCTTTCGAAAAAACCTTCTCCTGGATACTTCGAGCCTACTCGGTCCATTCGTTCTCAATTGATGAATTACAATACATTTTTGCACACCATTTTTAATAACAGATGCCCGTGCGATGCTATACGGACTTTCTATCCCATGGGAATCTAATGACATCTATCCACCTACAAAATTTCATTAAAAACCATTCAGTCATTGAGGCGTAAAAGCGGAAAAACAACCAAGTATACATTTTTTCATATTTAAGCCTCTCCCATAGGAACCGTTACTTTTTTTTCGGGATAAAAATGACATATGTTATAATCCAGTACCCCATTCATCTACAAATCAAATTTAATGCAAATCCGTGTGCTTTTAGGTGCCTTGTGAATAAAAGCTATGTTTGCTATTTGTTGAATGAGCTCTATGAAAAATTTAAACAAACTTATCACACGGAAAACCATACATTTTTCCGGGATAAAAAGTAGCATGTGTCCTATTCCAGACAATAATATATCTCTGTACCAAATTTCATCCAGACCCGTTCAGCCGTTCCGGAGTTATTGAGCAACACAAATCCATTCATCCATCCATTCAAACTTTCACATTTATAATATTAGTAGGATTAGGAAGATTAACGTGTTTTTTTTTGAATAAAATGATATCAAAGTGAGAAAACAACTTAAGAAAAAACAAAACAAATTAGGTAAATGTAAATGTTTAATGGGGGTTTTTTGGTCACTCACTCTTATATGCAAATTAAAAACTCTATTTCATAATTTTTCCCTACTTTTCGACGGTCTTTCTCGACTTCACAAGGGTAGTTTATTAAATCTATAAAAAAAAACACAATATTAACAATTTACACTCTTAAACATTTAATAATGATTGAACGACGATGATTTAATACTATTGAATATTGGTTTTCGTCTGCGGCGGTGACTGTGAGACACCCTGTATAAATCCGCGTAGAATATAATACTTCAAAAACTCAGAGCTGTATTCTGCCTATAAAGACATGAGATTTTTTTTAACAATACAACGCGAATTTAGAATGCTTTACTTATTTTGATATTCAGATATTCAAAACTCATGTGCATTGCTATCTCCTTTTGAACCCTACTCTATTTTCCAACCGCTCGAGCAGTGCTTGAACATATCAAAGGTAGTCAACCCCGTTTTTAATTAGAATTTTCTTACCCGATTTATTCATTTTACTAATTCATTAAAATTAAATCCAAAATTAAATAATATCTAACTAAATAAAAGAGTTGACCTTGAAACCTTATATAACGAAACTTAAAATATTTTAACCCTATTTTCCTACACCACTGATACAAAAATACTTAGTATAATAGTCTCTCCATGCAAGTAAAATAGTTTAAGCTTACCAAAAGAATAAGAACAACAAGCAAAAAAAATAAAAACTACGAAACTCTACAAACAGATACAACAGCGCTAAGGGACCAAATAGAAGAAAAAAATAAGTCAAAAAAAAAGAACTGGTTTCTTCAACTCCACACCATTTCCGTAAAGAGGTGAATTTAATAATAACAACAAAAAAAAATCTATAACTCCGCTCATGTGTGTGCGTTTGATTTTTTTTGTGGGTTTCTTGTGTAGCTATGGCCAGAATGGACGGCACGGCGCGGCGTATTCCCTTTTCCTCATTTCCGAATATTTTCCATTTATCTTTTGTATGAATACCAATTTCAACAGAGAGTATTTTGTGATCCTGGTCCAGAGGTTCCAGCTTGAAAGCATCGAAGTCCAGCATTAGCATCGTCTCTGCAAGTCTTAGAATCGGTCCGGGACAGGCAGTTCAATTCCACCACCAAATTGTAGATGAAAAAAAGGTCCACAATAAAAAAAAAGATTCCCCGTGTGTGAAATTCAAATTCCTTAGCACACATGTATGGAGTTTCATTAAAATGATCGAGGAAGAAGAAAAAAGAAAAGAGGAAGAATAAGAAGCATCCGTGGCAGAAGAGGCGAGTATCGGGCTAAGAACATGAAGATGAAGATGCAGACGAAGAATGATGAGCTGAGCAGACCCATACCTAAAGAGGAGCACACCATCATCAGTATAACAACAACAAATACCAACTGGAATTAGTAATCATTCTGAAGGCATCACATGGTGTGCATGCGCGGCGGCAATGGCTATTATATCTCCCTGGAGTTGGAGTATTTGTCTCCATCGACGACGGACGGACAGATGAACGTCCTTTGCGGCTGCTTGGCACTTGGCAGACGACGACTGTTTGTGATGGCGATGGAGAATAGCGAATGGCAATGATGGTGCGGCAACAACCAGAAAGCGAGCGGTGGCAGAGGAGCACCAAATTGTAGTGTGTTTCTGGCCGTGCGCTAGGTGGCTGGATGTGGCTGCTTTGGCATCTCAAACAGAAATTGGCTAGATGGCCAATTTTGAGCCCTTATGTCGTTGTTTCCTTGTTTTGGACGTTTTTTTTTTGTTTATTCTGTTTCGTCCCTGAATCGGACAGATAGGACGAGGAAAAAAACTGAGCGCGGGAGGAGAGAAGTGCAACCACAACAACAAAAATAGAGCTAAAAGAATTGACAAACATTTTTCTACAGTGTATTGAACAAATAGCAGCCTGTGTAGTCTATATATTTATACAGAGGTATAGTATAGATACACACGAACTGCAAAGAACTCCGGCATCAGAAAGAATTGTTTGTTGGTTGTTGAGAGGAGAGTACCTTTGGGCTGCTGCTTGAGTGGATGATGGTCTGGTCATGGGATGATGATAGCGAAGTGGGTATGAGGCTAAAAGAAACGAAAATAGCTGCTGATGGTATCAATAAGCATTTAAATGCTATGCGCATGAATTATGAAGATGAGTTTTCCAGGAGCAAGTTTTTTTATGTTTTTTTTTTTTTTTTGTATGTTTTATGTTAGAGTTAATAGTTGAGGATATGAAGAAGACTGCTAAGAGATAATATACGGAAGAATGGGATTAACTCTGGAAGAGACTTTCAATGGTGTCAACAGAGGAACAAAAATATTTGACTTAGTTTTAAATCTTCCAGTAAACATTTCAATGTCAATGGTGGCTAAAGGTAATAATGACTGGGAAAAATTTTAAGCCGAAACAGTATTCGCGCTCTGCAAGGTAAATATATATAAATGCATATTGTTGGTCTTGCTCTTATATATTGAGGAGTAGGTCTACTATCTACTGCGGATATTTACATTACTTTAGATTTTGAAGAACATATAGAAACTTCATATATTTGTCCCCATTGTTTTCGTGTAATGACAGTATCTAGAAACAATAGTTGCTAAAAACAATGTCAAAATTACACGACTGGCAAAAGCCAATTCTTCTGTATTTGTACATTTGGCATTTTAAAACAATTATTCTTTCTCATAAAACAGGATCATGGCAAGATGGTATAAGATGGCAAATATTTTGGGAATTTGCCAGTCGTACATCATAGTGACTATAATTTTGATATCCCTGTCAGGTCAGGCAAAATCAGAAACAATCGACAATAGATTGCCGTTCTCGAAAGAACTCACTGTGATAAAAATTAAATATTTATAACATAAAAACGAAGGAACAAGAAGATGTGTCTAAATATAATTATGACACAACCAGAAGGAGAATAGTCCAGCACTCGCACCAAATGGTGTTTTGTTATTTGTTCAAAATAAAATGGCATAGTACTAGATAGATATTTACACTGCTGGTCAAATGGAATTGATGTACCCCACGAATCAAAGAAAACAATTTTACGACACATCTTTTTTCGTTTTATTTTGGAAACGTCATAAGAGACAAAAAATTCTGACAGCAAAAGAAACTGTTTTGTTTTTCCGATGTGGGTTATAGATTTTTTGTGCGCGAATAATATAAACGTACAATTTGTTTAAATATTTGAATATTGTTGAATTAAATTTACTTTAATTGAATTTAAATTAATTGTGAAAAAATCAAGAAACAAAGAAAGAAAGAGTGCTAAATGGATATCGACGATATAACTTAAATTATACAAAACAACAATTTGGGAAGATTTGTGCATTAGATAAATGGAAAATATTTTAATTATGTTTTATTTTCTTTTTTTGGATTTGGGTAAGAGTACAATTGATCTGTAAAGTATTTTTATTCGAAAATACATCCTCGCGCCGAAAAAAGTTGTTTTTATTTCCACATCGCAGTCAATGTCTTTGGCCAATTCAATTAGATTTGTTTGGTAGCCTGGGCAAATTACAGTCTTCTCCATTGAAGAATTTGAAAATGTTGTCCAAGTTCGTCAAGTCATTCAATTAGGTGGTCCACCCATGAATACAATGCGAAATTTTCTTCGGCTGGAATTTTTTTTTTTTTTTTTAATTTTTGGCATATGTACAATCCGGCCATATTTTCTAGGCCATCACTCTCTAAAGTGGCCAAATCTTCATCATCTTTGTTGTCATCAGTATTATCCTCTTCTGGGTTCCCAAGTTTTTTATCAGTGCAGCCTATGAAGATAGAATATAATTTGTATTTACTTATTTTAAAGCATCTATGCACTTAGCAAATTCAAATTGGAAGTATGTTTCTATGTCATTTGCAGTGAAGTGGTCACTAGAGATTCTAGCTCTATAGGATCTTTTGGGAAAGTGTGGAATGACACATCTTCTCTTAATTTATTGCTCTTACTTTTTTATTGTTGATATTATTACACCCACAAACAGTTAAAACATTTTTAAGCTATTTCACAAAAAAAAAATATAAAATTTCAAAAACTAAATCCAAACTTTAAAATTTCAAACTTTTCTAAAAATCTCGTTTTCATTTTTTTTCTCTTTTGCTGTCACTCGAGTTGTCAAAAATTGCAACAACAAAGCAAAAAAAAGAAGTGTCTTAATCTTGTGTTCTTTCGTTCATGGATGTACCCTCTAATCTGCAAAAGAAAGCTTTCTCGCATAAAAAAAGTTCTACGAAAAGCTTTTCGTGGATACACATTCAAGGAATGCTCTTTTTCCGAAAAAAAAAATAAAACAAAATAAAAACAATCTTAACGGTAAGACTTAATAGTCTTTTGAATATTATCATCTAACAAATGGAGTTGCACGTCGCGTCGGTCCCGCAATTCCGTCTGTGTGTCCGTCTCTCTGTCTATTTTTCTATAAAACGCTCTACAGCCTAAGCACCTGAAGGGATTTTCTTGAAAAATTGTAGGTACTTATGTGTTTTAGGTGATTGTCTCAAATAGAGTTATGAATCGTTTTTTATTCGCAAAAATAACGGCACTTTAAATACAATTTGTTCTACCATTTTAATTATCTCGAAAACGGCCTTAACGATTTTAATTTAAAAAAATGTTTGTGCACTACTTAAGGTATAGTCTACATTTTGGTCAAACATTTTTTGTTTTTGTAATTTTGTTATTAACGGTCGCCTTGCATACAACAATATTTTGGATTTTCGACCTAATAAATAGATCTACGGATTTCAATCAAATTTTTTATTTTGGAAGTCCCTTAAATTATAAATAATACTGCATACCAACATTTTCGAAAAATATTTTTTTTTGGATAAAAAAAATATGTTATTTTTGAAAATTTAATTTTATCAAAAACGGGTGAATGATCTTTTTTTTGAAATTTTGGTTTAAAGTTTATATATTAACAGCCTTATTTATAATTGCATTATAGCGAGCATATAACACTATGCAATCCTTATTATGCCTCTGAACTCTCATTTCTCTCTCTCGAAAATCTCATTTATAAAATTTAAGCAACGTTTAATAGAGCCATTATAAGCTAATCACACTAAAACGTTAAATAGAACCTACACAAGGAAAATTAAGTGTCGAAATATCAATTTGAGTTTGCATATAAAACATAAAAAAAAAAAATCCCTTTAAATGTTGTATCCTTTCTAAATGAATTCAAAAATTTAAATGCAATACTCCCAACGCCAAGAAGAAGACAACTATATTAAAAACGTCGTTGAACTCATATTGTTGAAACTGAAAATTTACATTAGACATATGTAAATAACAATAAACAAATTTTGTCCTTAATCAGTTCTCTGAGTAGTATCTGAAGATGTAATAAAAGTTATAATAATTGTGTATTATGCTACAAATAATAACCTACCTTATCAGATAAATCCCATTTAGCGGTGGGGATTCTTTTAAGTTTCGATTCCATATTTTTTTTCTCTTTATTAAATTCAGTTGCAATTGAAATTGAATTTATTCACCCGTGGGCTTACCCGATTTTCCCTTGGACTAGCCTTGGGCAGGATCTAGATTCGTAACCGATTTTCCCCTCTTTTTTTTTTATAATTTACACGCGCTTAAGGGATTATGATGTTACCCTTTATATGCTTTTTAACATAGCGCGGGCGTGAGAGATAAGAAATAGAAGATAGGAAAGATGTGTGGCGCGATGTTCTGAGACTAGAGCTGGTTGTTGTCTCAAATTTATGTCCAGGGATGGCGGCTGTACTAATGCGGAGAATTTACCGTGTTCAATTTATATATGTCTCTTAATTTGCATTATTTTAATTATTACGTCGTCATATTGTGTACTAGCTTACTCAATCACATGCTGTAGTGTTATGTCTGAACAGCATGGATGAGCAAACCAGCAACTCATTTTATCAGAATTTTTTAGAATTATTTTTTAATGAAAAATAAGACGACATAGACAACGGTAGGAATCGGACCTGCGACCACGAGGTTGACAGGCGAGCACACATCTATCGCGCCACGGCCAACTTACTCCTTCTGAGTGAGTTGCGAGCGTGTGTATTCGCTATTCTCTGTCTGCTCCATCTGAGCAGTACGTGGGCCTGCCACTTATATGAAATACTGTGTTATTTATCGTAAGTTAAAGAGTTTGTAAGAAATTTTGTAAAGAAAATATCGTAAGCAATAAAATATAATAATTAAATCGTGTTCTAACCTTCTTAAAATCCGAGTTTTATTGTGCTTTCTTTGGGATACCCTGGACACCAACGAGCTCACTTCAGCCTTTGGGAAAAAAGCATCAAAAAGGATACAACAATTGGCATGTGGTCTGGCTCGTTCAATATGTCGAAATTGACAACAAGATTATTCCATTGGCGTCCTATAAAGCAATAGTCAATGATGGAAGAACCTTGGCCTCCAACAGAAGTGAATTCTCCGTTTTTATCATATCTTCTTTCTCCGTTTAGCAGTTTTAAACCAAATAAGTTAAACAGTTCAAAAAGCTAATAACCATTTTAATTTATAACATAGTCCTATGAATTTTTTACGATTCTAGATAGATTGTTTATTCAGCACCTTCCTCGTCACCCACTCTTGCATTGAAATCGCCTATTAGGAGTAAATTTAAGCAATCATCTCTCTTCTATTGCCTATAAGTATAAACTTTCTTAGACTAAGCAATTTAAAATTATAATTACAAAACTATTAGTATTGTAATTCAATAGTAATAGTCAATTTTGCACCCATGAGTGTCAAGATCCTTCTTAAGTCCGGAAATGTGTCGTCCACTTGCTCTCCCTCGGCTCTGTGTGTACCATATTCTGGTTGCTGGAAGTTACTTTCATTCGTAGTCGGGATATTTATTTTCTTACATTATCAATATTGAACTCGATTTATATGTGTTTCGTATAAGAATATAATATCAAATATGCAAATATAATTTTTAAAAAATTGTGAAAATAGATTAATCCTGAATTATTATATGATAAGACTTTAAATTCTCTTTTAATTAAACAACTATTATTTTTTATACTCTTAGCTTGTGGATTTTATAATTGTCATGATTGATTCGCTTCAAGTTCCACTACACAACCACCCTGCTACTCGTATCTACTGACCTTAACCTTGATTATTGATACCATTTGCATCCAACAAATAACCGCATAATTTATCAGAATTTATTAATTTCGTTCTTCCTTTTATTTTCTTTTAAAAAAATGTCAACAGAAAAATGCTAACCAAATTAGCACAAGACAACAAAAATTTCATCAAAATCCAAAAAACCTAAAAACAAAACTCACCCTAAAACTCATCCGCTTCGATTAACTAATGAACACAACGTTCTCTTATCTTGAACGCAGTTAATTTTTCAGACCTCCTGCTGATTAATGGGCTCAAATTGTGGTGAAGAGTTGATGTTCTTTTGCGCTAAAACCGTTTGGCGGTCCTGTATTTTAATTTTGTTTTGCTTTTTTTTCGTCAATTTCTTTGGAAATTCGAGTTAAAAAAAAAATTAAAAACAAAAAAAATTGATCAAAGAATCACTGAAAATTACTCGTATTACCCTGGCAATCGTGTTCGAATCATAATTGAAATTGAAAACTACTTATCGAGACGGAATCGGTTAGGCTCGGTACGGTTTGGTTCGGTTTCATCATCTAAGGAAGTTGCGATTACCGGCGAGATTCAGGAGCACTCTGACTAGTTACATTGTTGCAAAACTGTGCACTGTGCATATTATTATATTTAGCCGAACGATTTGGGCATCAAATAATTCTGCAACTCTGGGCAGATGCGATACTGCTGCAGCAGCGTAATGCATCTCTGATTTTTTTTTTTTAAGTGTTAATTTCATTTACACACTCCATTGCTGGGATCAATGCTAAATACATCAACAGCAGCACTTCTACCAACAGATAGTTAATACATCTCCAGGAATGATGGTATAGTCAAATCTCGCAGTGGTTGCAGTGGTCCAGGTAATTGCCAAAAATAAAATAACAACAAAAAAAACCAAGAGAAAACTCTTAGCTAAACTCGAAGAACCATGCGAGATGCGAGATGAGGAGACGTTGACGGCTCATGATGACGACGAATACGACGACGGGCCAGGTCGTTCATCAGACATCATCATCGTATCAACGCTGATCTTGCGATCGGGATAGCATAAGAGTTACGACTTAAACTAGAGGTCCACCACCACCGTCCGTGCGTCGAGTATAGGGATGGGCCGGTCGGGGAATACCGGAATGATTTTTGGCCAGCTCTTTAATTCCATCAAAATTATTCGATGAAGTTTTACTCCTTCTCCCTCTCCACTTTGTGGTTCTTTCTCTTCCTCTTAGGCTGGCATTCTTTAAATGTTTATATCGCATGCGATCGATTTCTGCAGAAATTTCGTGTGCCAAACATACATTCACGCAAATAGACCATAGAGAGTTGTTTTTCACTCAGCTCGGGCCTACACCTGACGGCCTTGATTTACATAAATAATAAAACTATTATCAATCCCCATTGGAACCGGCATAATTTGGAATAATCTTAGAACCAATAAAGCGACATCTTTTGTAATCCCGTTTTTTTTGTGGTAATAAAATACTAAAAACTGATACAGCTAGAGTTAGCATCGTTTTGGGAAAGCGTCGAAACGTCGTCATCCTAGAAAAAGGCAATCAAATTTGTGTCATTTTATGGCCCTTTTTTCAAGGCGAGGAGACACAATCAGCCACACAAAGAGATGCTTATCTGTCATGGTTGTAAAAATATACCAAAAATAAATATATAACCTAAAATCGAAAATCATACAAGCCCAGAAATCTATAAAGTGGGAGGAAAGAATAAGATATCCAAAGAATCTTTTAGTGTCTCAGCGGAGATGGATTCTTTTGGTTTAATTTTTAACATGGTAACGAAGCAACACGTTCTTGGGCAATAAAATCGTTTTCCCTTAAATTTAATTGTCGAAATTTTATACTTTTTTTTTCTTTGAATCAAAACAACATAAACTCATAAGCGATGGAATTTTTTTTTAATAGTTTAAGATAAAATTAGTTAGTTTTTTTTTCTGAGAGAAATGACGTAAAAAACCCAAAAAACAATTTTTGTCATTTCAATAATGATGGTGTTGGTTGGTTGGTTGCCTAGATGATGACCACCCATCAATATGGAAATCACAATAAACATAAAAATATGGCTTTGTTAAGTTAAAATTATATCTATTATTGGGCTCGTTTTATTTTACTAAATTTATTTATTTATAAGTGATAAAAATATTTTCATTCAATTGGCGGTTGACGAGCATTTAAGAAATTGTAAATATGGTTTTATTTTTTTGAAGATTTGTGAGAGGTTAGATTAAAAAGTTATTAAGTCACTTTAAATAGTCATAATCACAGTTGGAATTATTGAAGATATATTTTTTATTTTAATGTAAATTAAGAACTGAATTTTTAATTAAATTTTTTTAAGGATATAGCTATTAATTTTGGTGGCACAACTAAATGGCTTTGAAAGTTTATTAACTTGGAAATTATACTAACAATTGATTTTTGAATCTACACTTATATAGGTAGGTAAATTGGCGGAAACGAGCGAGCTCGCGTCTTTGACCCCAGTAGTGCTGGAAAACGCGGTTTTGACACCAAAGAACTCGAACGGAACTGAATAAAGAGATATTTTGCGGAAAACGAGATGGAATCAACTCAAGGGCAGCGTCACTAGTGCGTTTAGACCCGCTGAGGAAAGAGATTAAGTTTTTAACTTTCTTTTTTTATTTTTTTTTTTATTTAACGCGCACTAAAGGGGTTTTGGATACCCTTAATATGTTTAACCACAGTGCGAGCATTAGGAAAAAAGAAAAGGAATTAAAAGGAGATACCGATGTACATATGATTTGAAGTTCAAAATATCAAAATGGGAGGGGAAAATAGAGCCGGGCAAAGTATTCCATATTCGCGTTGTACGACTAAAGAAAAAATATCTGTACTTGACAGTACGTCCGAAGTTGGGCTCAATGGTAAATGATCCAAATCTTTAAAGCCGTTTATGGGAAATTCGCAAATCAAAAAAAAAGTTTAAACCGAAGTTGTAGACTGCAGCTTTCATTAGAGGTGCAAATCTCATTTAACCGAGATATTCGCCAAAAACCGATTTTTATTACCTTTGCCATTCAATACCTTAAGACACGATAGGACGAAGGACGCGATAGCATATGTGACTTTTGAGAAAATATTTAGAATGACAGAACAAAGGTTTATACCAATTTACAGCGTATTATCTTTCATTCCGAGGTTGACTCATTTTTTTTCCTAATATGACGTAGCTTTAAAAACCAGATGGAATAGGAAACAGTGCTGCAATACTATAGCCGACTCGTCCTCTAGTTGCTTCGAAAGCTTTTAATATATTTTATATTTTTTTTAATATGAGTAAAATCATATCATATGCTCAATGAGACTGACGGCAATTTCAAAACAAAGAAAATGCATGACTGGATCGCACGTACTTGCTCCTATGTTTGATCACATTATATGCAAAAAATTCTTAATAAACACGGTTTATTTTTTTTTAAATCGTTTTTCAATTACTCAATTCTTTATACATAAAAATTCTTAAATTTTTTCAAAAAAAAATTGGTATCAACATTTTAAATATTTAATAATTTTAATTTAAAACAAAATTTCAGAAAAATCGTCAAACCGTTTTCGAAATATTGAATTTTCAAAAAAAAAAATATTTTTTTTTCAAAAATCCAAAAAAACTATTTTTCGAAAATTTAAAAATGCAGCATTATATAGAATTCGAAGGAGCTCCTGTATAAAAATCTTGTTCGAAATCAATAAAATTGTTGTACGGCAGGTACCGTTAATACCAAAATATTTGAAAAAAAAAAAACTTTTCACCAAAATGTTAACCATACATAAGATAGTAAACAGACCAATGTTTGTCAAAATCGTTAAAACCGTTTTCGAGATAATTAAGATGGTATACACATTTGTATGGAAAGTACCGTTATTTTTGGGGCTAAAACAGCGATTCAAAAATCAATTTTGGACAATCACCTAAAACACTTAAGTACCAAGTTGGAAGAAAATCGCTTCAGCCGCTTAGGCTGCAGAGCGTTGTACAGACAGACAGACAGACAGACGGAATTGTGCGACCCACTTTTTTGGTGTTTTTTTTACATTGTTATGTCACAGTATATTATGTTAATTTTGATTATTTTTTTTATTTTCAAGCTTCTGGATATACAATGTTAACAAATTTTATTATTTTCAGGAAGAAGTAAATATCTACTTCTCTTGAAAGAGAGACATAAAGTTGACCACCAGAAAAAACACTTTCCCTAAGATCCTTTTTCGCTGAGAGAAGTCATTTGAGAACGTATATTATATGATCTCAAATTATGCAGCAAAATTCTTAGATTGTGGATGATCTCCATTGAGCATACCCTTTAAACTTCAAAGGTTCAGGTTGCTCGACAATAATAGTAATGCTTAATTTACCATTAACACAACACGTGCTACTAAATTCCTTAGCCCATTTTTTGGCTTTGTAAAATTGCAATTTTAGTCCATTTATCCTATTTCTGTTATTTTGTTGTTTGAATGCGTAAGCTGTTGAAAATATTTAAAATCGCATCTACTGATCAAAAACTGATCAAGAATGAAACTACTTGCTGTTCCTACGTTAATCAATTGTATATAAATTTATTATCCAATTATTGTAGTTACCTATTTAAGTAACAAAATGTAGGTATATAACAATACTACAACACTATCACACGAAAATTAAGAAATTACCGAATTGCTTTTGTATAAAATCAAATTAAATCTTTTTTTTACACACAACCAACGACAAAACAATCAACACGTACATACCTACAATGCCGAAAAGAAAAATTGCACAAAATCTTGGTTGAAATCAAAAACTGAAATATTGTACCTAAAGCATACTACGCTGCTGATGCGAAATGAAAAATCCCATACAAAAATGACACGACGAAATCATTAACGAAAAATTTCGCTGCTGAACGACGAAGTGTGTAATTTTAGTGGATAGCTGTACTAGATTTCTTAGTACAATTCTCCACTCTTTTCGTTCTCAATTTAATTGACCTGGTGGTCGATTCCCGATCTGTGAAGATGTGAAGTGATAAATTTTATTACGCTTTCACGTCTAATTCGATTCTCGATTTGTGAAAAAGTGAAGTTAAACGCCAAACATTTTTCATATGATAATTTTTTTATCACAGTCAATTGTTTTGTGAAGAAAATGTTTCTAATCGAATATTAAGAAGAAAAACAGGATTTGGCACATGACAACTAAGCAACAATTATATTTATACACAAATTTATTTTGGTAGTAAGTTATATTTGTGTTAATTCAAGTAAATAAAGAAATTGTTAAATCATTTTGTCAAATTATTAAACAGATTCACAGCAGCCGACGCGACGGTGCTCATTCCCGCGACAGATCGTTGGAAACTACCGATTGCAAGAAAATGCAGAGCACTTTACCATATTTTGAAGTGCACTTATAAGTTGAGTGTTTTTCAAGAATGCTCTCAATTCACGTATTAAATCCATGCATAAATGTTTTGGGAATCAATTAAGTTCAATAAAGTGCTAATAGTTGTAATTTCGAATTAGAACTGCCCATCTCGAAGGAAAAGCCTCAATATCCTCACATGAAAAAATAATAAATCTTACTCAAAACAGAGATACTATTGAATATATTATAAAACCCACAATTGTTGAGCACGACGTCTTTTCTTAATTTATTAAACGAATTATTATTCCGGACATTATTCTTAAGCAAATTTAGAAACTGAAATGGAATATTTACCTTTCCCAACAAAAAATCTAATCAGAAATGACAGAATTTATCATTTAGTACTTTTTAGTACAAACTTTATCACAATGAGTTCTAGAATCGCATTACGTGTGTGCGTGTGGAAAATGATAAACCTCTGTGAAAACTGAAATTATATTTTTTTTATCACTTCATAATTTCACAGATCGGGAATTGACCCCCAGGAATTGACCCCCTGCATATTAATTGCTTGCGAAATTTTGACATTTCATTTTTTTTTATAAAAAGAAAAAGTCAATCTCTTGTATTGTTTATTTGATTTTTCTTTGGCTTTGGGTTTTCTCTAGTGTCTGGTTTTTCTATGCATTTTCTGTATTAAATTATTCAAAATAAATTCAATTCTAATTTTTGTATTAAAATCAATTTCAAAATCGACTAAACTAAATCTGCAAAATGAAAATGGGAAGTTGGAAAGAAGCACACACTTCACATATCTTATCGGCGAACAAGATATAGCGGATCTTTATTTGGAGTGCTTATTATAACCAACTATCGACTTTTATCATACCTAATGCTAGAGCTTAGATTAAAAATAACCTATGTTCTTTTAACATTAATTTATTTTAAGGGACCTCTAAATAAAAGTATTATAAGCAAGATTCAGTAGTTTGTTCTGCAATGAACTGTCCATGTCATGATTTTTAAAATCCATTTGTTACTCCGACTTTTAAATCCTATGCGATCTTTGACACCATATAAATATCAAAAAACACTCACCATTTCTAACTACATACTTTCAGCATATAAATTAACTCAATTGCCACAAAGACAAAATCAAATCGACCGCCCGTTACTGTCAGCACGAATATGAATTTCCGACCTGGTCGGGATAAGATGTATCCAGGCCGGAAGCCAAAGGTAAGCGGCCTACGACAATTAAGGAAATCATCGTTACTACAATAATTTTTGGTTGCAAAAAGGCCATCTTAAACGAAACCCACCTCAAAATAGCTCTCTATCTGGGAAGCCTGTTTCTGATCTCATTGATTGGCGATTTTATACCATACCCCAGAACTTATTTCTCCCATTCAGACAATCTGTTTAATGTTTACTTCGTGAAAATCGGCTCGGGGAGGACATTGTTATATAGTCTACAATTTCTGGTGATGGTCTCGATAGTCCTTTGTTGTGGTGATAGAAAGAAGATGATGACAAATCACTTACCTCGCATTGCCATTGCTACCTTCTTTTTGTTTTTCTGGACGAAGTTTTTAATGTAATTGAACCATCGCATCGTATGGCAAATGCACTGCTCGTAGATTTGATACCAAATCAAGCTGCTTGCAAGCTGGTCACTTCTGGATTGGATTTGACATATAAGTCCATGCATTTATATGTACTATTCATTAGATTTTGGTATTAATTGAGGAAGCAAGACCTATAGTTAAAATGGGAATCGATCAAAGAGCATTAGCGAAACGAATTGCATAAACTCAGTGTAGCAGAGCGGTCAAGTACAAACTCACTAAGAAAACTGATTGAAAAGTGAAAATGCAACCCGTTCCAAAGATATACTCCAAAAGCTATTCACTGTTCACTTTGAAATATATAATCTGAAAAATATAATCAGATAATATAATATACGGAATACCTACAAATTGAAAATGGTTTTAGTTTATAATAAATCTGAAGAAAGAAAAATGCAGAAAGTGTATTTTCTTTTATCCTGATTTATAGCATTATGCATTATTCTCCCCCATAAGCTATTTGTCTTACTTACTCCTTCAAATTCTCTTTCTCTAAGAAACTGCAAATTTGTATCTTAAAGCGATTTCTCCAGAGGGCGCATGCGACGTTCCATTTATGATAGTACTATGGAATATATTCATGAATCAAAGAAAACAAGATTCGACACTTCTTTTTTTTTTATTTTATTGACGTCATATGTGAAACAAAATATGCAAATTGTTGTTGTTTGCGGATTAATGTATTTTGTTTCACATATGACTTCAATAACCGTGTTTTATTATCGCCAATAACCCATATGGTTCACCCCGTAAAAATAAAACGATCTGGGTTTTGTACTGATATGTACATTCTGTTCGCCGAATTTAATACTAATATTTAAAAAATAACCTAGACGCATTCCCGTAGATAATAAACCGAATCTAATAACAAAAAGCAAACAGAAAAGTGTCGTAATTCTATTTTCTTTGATTCATAGAATATATTGAGAACTGAAGGCAGTACTCTGGTGACATACCTTTGAACTAGTATAGATACACTTGGAATGTGTTTATTTATTCCGGATAAGGAATAGAATGGATGGGAAAGACGAAGTGTTTATCCAGAATATCCAGAATGCAAGGAATTAAGAAACAAAAATACTATCCGGAATAGAAAAAAAATATGACATCAACCAGCTGTTTGATGTTGTGATGATGACAAAAAAAACAGATATCTCTATGGAAAATAGTAAAAATAAAATATGATTGATTTATTAATTAATGAAAAATTACATTGAATTGTTATTTATATATTTATTTCAATAATAAAAAATATGGGGTCATCCATTTTGTTTACTTGCTTGATTTCCGTTTTGGCTGGTGTCATTATTTAGCTTGCTTGTCATTCACATGAGGCGTAGGTTTATTCCGAGAATATTCTGTTTATTCCGTGTTTAACATGGATTAAAAAGAATGCATTCCAAACATTTCGGAATGAATAAAGAAACAACAAAATAATTTATTCGGAATATTCCATGGAATAGAGAAACGCAACACTGGTATTCCGAATATTCTGGATATCCCAGTATGAATAAAGAAACACACTCTTGATGTCAGAAACTGTCATAAAAAGTATGTGATTTTAGAAGTAGTGTTGATTGCAAATTATTATTACAAGCAATTAAACAGTTGGCACAATCATAAACGTAATATTCTTGTGGAAGAAAAGTTGAAACATTAATTAAAATAATTTTACAATAGGCGTTTTTGTTTTTCTGTTCAGAGCAGATCACTGAACAGAGTTCGGACACATAGATAAGGCACTGAACTTGTTCCAAACAGAGCGAGCTCTGAGCACTGATATGTTTTTTAAACACACTTGAACCACACAAATCAGAAAAGCAATACTTACCCTTTTTTGTAGACTGATACACACCAGATACAGAAAATCAATAAGCGATCAACTTCTTTCGCCACTTATGTATCTAAATATTTTTTTCTTCATATTTTCCTTCTTGGCACACATGGTATTTGGTGCGTTCAGCAAATTACTCACATGCTCAGTCAATTATGTTCGAGCATGTCGAGTGCGATCTACACATGTTCAGAACATAAATTAAAGAATACAAGATAACGACACTTCTCTTTTATCGCTTTCTTGTTGTAATTTTTGACAACTTATGTGACGTCATACGAGATTATAAACGAAAACAAGATAAAAGCGAAGCTGAAAAACTTGAAATTGTAAAGTTTGTATTTTGTTATTGAAATTGTATATTTTGTTTTATGTGAAATGGCGTATGTATGCTGTTTGTTAGGTGTATGTATGCTGTTTGTTAGGTGTAATAATAAAAACAATAAATTAAGAAGAGAAGATGTGTCATACCACAGTTTCCCAAAAGATAATGAACTGCAGAAAATTTGGGTTCATCTTTGTAAAAGAAAGGATGCCTTTAATGGAGTGACCACTTTAGTGCAGATGACATAGAAACGAACCTCCAATTTGAATTGGGTAATTGCATTTGAGTTGCTTTATAAATTAAGAATATTTTCTATCAACATAGGCTGCACGAATAAAAAACGACTTCACCTTAAACCGGGTTCCATATCAACAACGTACAAATCAACGGGAAACGCTGATTTATCTTGATGGTCAACTAGGGTTTTCGCCAGGGACAATAACAAAATAGTAGAAACCCTGTTAGACGCAAGCCGATTTGGATTCAAGTATGTGTTGTCGTGCACACTAAATCACGACGTATTAGAAAACACATTTGGTGGGTTACATTGCAAGGTAGGCCTCCATTATCATTCTGATAGAGAAGAATTCCTCTTTAGATTATGGTCCCACATTTTACTACACAACGAGCACAACGAGGGTGTTAATTCGGACGCAGAAAATGTAAGAGCTTTGACGATACCCCAGATTTCGAAGTGCCATTGACCGGACAAATAATCTGAAACGTCTTTTTGGGTATTATATTTAAAAGCATTGCTTGGCCACCAGAAGAGGATACTGATGGAAACAAAGATGATTAAGGTTTGGCCACTTTAGAGAGCGATTGGCTAACAAATATGGCTGGATACATATGCCATAAGCTAAAAAATAAAATTCCAGCGGAAGAAAATGTGGCATCGTATTCATGGGTGGACACCTAAATAAATACGGCTTGTCAAAGCCATCACCAAGGGTGTTGAATGATTTGACGAACTTGGACAACATCTTCAAATACTTTAACAGAGAAGAATTAGTAATTTGTCCAGGCTACAAAACAAATCTACTTGAATTGGCCAACGACACTGACTGCGATGTGAAAATAAAAAATCTTTTTTCCGCGCGAGGATGTATTAATTGATTGGCTCTTGGAAATATTAAGCTTCAAACAGTTTTTGGGGCACCATAGTTAAAAATTGTCGAAATCCTGTTGTAAGTGGGAAGAGGATTGAGAGGGAGGAATGTTTAACTATCATTTCAATGTCATTGATACTAAGATTTAAGAGGTGAGGGCCTAAATGGCTGCCTTGGGGAACACCGGATGTAGCTAAAAAACGGCTTGATAAGACGGATCTGAACCGAACACTGTAAAAACGGTTTTCTAAATAAGAAAAAATCCATCTCAACAAAATCGGTTCAGAGCCGAGGGTGGAAAGTTTAAAAAGAACAAGTTTGTGGGAGATTTTATCGAAAGCTTTACTAAAATCGGTTGAAATAACAACGACCTCTTTTCCATTCTCCAAGGCTGAGAGGTTTGTTGTTGTTGATCTATCTTTTAAGGAACCCGTGCTGTCTAGGGGAAATGAGAGATCTGCAATGAAAACTTAAGTTTTCATACAAAATGCTTTCGAATAGTTTGGGTATATCCAATAGTTTAGCGATGGGACGATAGTTTTTCACGTCACACTTAGGACCTTTTTTGTGAATTGGGGTTGTAAACGCCGTTTTCCATACTTGCCATACTTGCGGGAAATCTCCTTGGGATATGGACACACTAAAGATTTTTGAGAGGGGAAAAGAAAGAGAGGAAGAGCATTTCTTTAGAAATATGGCAGGGATACCATCGGGGCCAGGAATATGCTCATCATTTAAATAATTTTACTTTTCTTCAATAAGATAGGACTCAAAATAACGCGGGAGGAATGGACTAAATAATTTGCTATAGAGAACGCTTCGGATGAAATTTAGTTATTGAAAAAAGGGAGGATGGGTACCCGTCAGATTTTCTCTTATGGTTGACAAATTGATAAAAAGACTTAGGGCCATTAATAATGTCAGATTTCATTTCGATTAAATACCGTTGGTAAAGGGTGTTGAAAAGCTCGCAGACGTGTAGATAAGAACCAAGGTAAACTGAATAGTTGGTATGAGATCGAGTGCGAACGAAGATTGCCCACAATTTGTTCCTTTTATTTATTAGAGTACGGAGCCTGTGATTATACCAAGGTGGAGAAGTCGAAGGAGTTTTTAGTCTAGAAAGGTGAACATATAGGGATATCGCATATTGTATTTCTCTGTAAAATGCGGATGTGGCATCTTCTACAGTTAGATTTTCAAAATTAAAGTGAGTTATATTGAGATATTCATTTTTGTGAAAGTTTGCTTTGTGGAAATCGTATGAAGCTAGGAGTAAGGGTGGGTTAAGCGGTTGAAGACTGGTGAAAAAATGAGAGAAGGAGGGGAGGGAGGTGGTTATCTATGATTGAAAGAGGCAGGGCAGAAAGAGAGATTGAGGAATTGATGGGAAATTGATGGGATCTGTTGTAAACACAAGGTCAAGTTGTCTACCCATGTAGTTTGAGATTCCACTTGGTTGGCAGAGGCAATAAGAGATTGCTAAGCTATCAATGAAGACACATCAGAAACAGTCCACCAACTTGTGTCCTTCTGTGCTACCGGTGTGTTTTTCTAGAGGTATTTTGGATAGATCAATTTTTGAGTAAGTTGCTAAATCCACTCCAAAATATTTTCAGATTATATATTTCAAAGTGAATAGTGAATAGCTTTTGGAGTATATCTTTGGAACGGGTTGTCCAATAAAGGAAAACGATATCTTTTTAGAATCAGTACTTCATACTTCCAAAGGCAGCATCAACAATTTTTGTAAAGATGTAAAAATAACTCCAGGGATACGCATACATTATCCAAATATGGGTATTTCAAGAGTGATTTTTTGCAATAAGCCTTCTTCTTAAAAACTTTTGATGCTGAAAATATCAAGAGCGGATTACTATTTATTGATCAATTTTTTTCAATATGTGGCTGTACTTACATTCTTGTTTTATTCCACATAATGCCGCGGGTTAATCCTGGTGATTGTGGAGTTCCCTCGTGCAACTTCTATAGAAAGGGTGAAATTTCTACGTTTCACCTGCCTAAAGAATTGCGAGATCCTGATTTTCCTTTAAGAAACTGGTCCAGGACTCTTCGCATGGGAAACAGCTTCCCAAGCAATTTTTAATTTGTGAACTTCATTTTGCACAAAAAACAAGATTTGAAGATTATCAATGGGAATAAAAAACGAGCATTTTTAACAAAAGGTTCGTTTCCTACGCAGAATCTTCCAAAGTCTATGTTTGGACCAAACAAAATTATTAAACGACTGTTTGGTGGAGCCTTGTCCGTTGCAAGAATATATTTATTTTATTAATTTACATTATTATTTTCGTACATGTGATAAACACCATGGCGCAAAATTTTAAACAGCCTGATGTTAAGGGCTTAGCATGATACTATTTAACAATTTGCTAATACTAAAGCACTTTACTGTAATATTTTCCTAATTTTAAACACTTTTTAACTAGTACCATACTAAATCTATTTTCTTATTAAACTACAACTAAACACGCATAAAATAGTGCAAAAAAGTAAGCGAACATAACTTTTTGACGTTTGTAAATGTCAAAATGGCATATGGATTTAGTACGATACTAAAAAATAAAGTAGCCATTTCGTGATTTTAACTTTAGTAAAATGTTAAGAAAATAGTACGATACTAAACTTTAAAATTAGCAAAATCCTCTTTTTAGCCTAGTATCATACTAAAAATGATTTAACATATTACTAAATCGACTAAAACTTTACGCCTATGTTTTTAAAGGTTGACATGTGATGGAGATCAAACTAAAGTTGGTGACATCAATTTATTAATTGAAAACACAACCGTGGATAATGCTACTGAAAATGATAATGAACCATACCATCCACTTTAGGACCCTTGCATAAACACACGCAACAAAGGTACTCAAGTCAACATAACTCCTATAACTGTTAGCTCTTTGTGTGATACGGATAGGAGACTAAAAACTTTTACAGTAATAGATGGTCACCTAACTTTGGATGCTTTAGTAAACGCTTCTTTCAAAATATGAAAAGAAGACAACGCTTGCATGGCAATGAGACAGAATTATCTAAACAACAGTGACGTGCCGTGGTGTTTCAAACAAGGCGTTTACTAACTTCTCCTTCAAATTTTCTCTATTCTTAGATACGATTCAGGATGACGACGAGGACGTTGTTTTATTTTGTTTGATTTTTTGTTTGTGTTTTTTTATTATTTTTTGGAGTTTTTGTTTTTATATTTTTTTGTGTTTTTCTTTGTAAGGAAACTATAATTTAGAAAGGAAAAACTTCAACAAAAGTTCAATTCGTCGGGATTTCTTCAAAAATCTTCATCATAAAAACTGTGTTTTACTTTGATTTTATTTAAAAATGATTTTTCTTTGGACATAATTTCAGGTTGCGATAATCTTTGCTCCTGCATTTTATTTATATCCTTTCTATCATATTATTTAACGTGCTTAAGATCAGAAAAGGAACGTTCGATAGATTCACTGGATGTGGCTATTTTTAAGATCAGTCAATTTAGTTAAAATGTTTCGAAAATGTTTCTTTGAATTCAAGAGCATCAACCGTTCTTGTAATGTCCTTAACGGAGATATTTTTTAAGCTGAGGAAACTTAAAAAAAAACAATTAATTCATTCTTCAGCCTTGCAAAATCAAAAACAATGCACCATATAAGCACTTAAGGCATTCAAAAACTTCAGTAGTGCATTTTTTCCATACTCAATAATGATTGTCGTAGAAAGTAAAGCCAGTAACTTAAATTTTGTCAATGACTCGAACCGCATTTCAATTTGAAGGTTATCTAAAAAAATAATTGGCGATATCGCAGTTCAAAACTTTCTAGACCTCGTTTTGGAAAAGATCAATAGCATTTCTAGATGCTTCCAAAATATGATGAAAACTCGTTCTCAAGTTATTTATTTGAAATCTAGCGCTGTCATCAAATGTTATCAGAATCAGAAATAACATTTAATACTAATACATTAATTAAATCATTTTGTATTTGATTTGTTAACTATAATTCAGGCTTACAGATCCTTGGTTTCCGAAAGCAAATAAAACACTTATTTCATTATTTTCCCGACGTTTTGTTTGTATCTTCCAACTTCTTCTGGGGTCATTTGAATTTATTGAAGTGAAAATTTATATTAAATTATCACAAAGTATTAATATTTACGTTAAATTATAAAATAATGCTTTTTTTATACAAAAGTTACAAATAAATATATAAATAAATACAACATTAAAACATTAACACAATTAATGACGACAGGAACCTTAAAGCTATATCAGAGGCTCTTGATTGCCAGACTGTAGCTGTTGTTAATGTAATCTTTGTCTTCTTTGGTGTTCATTGCTCTTGTCATTTTTTGTTGGATTCTTAAGCTTTCTAATGTGTTTCGTGTATTTTCTTTCTCTTCTTTGTCCAGAATTTTGATGTTGCCAAAATCAGCTGTGTGTTTAGTTTCGTCAATATGCTGTTCTAATCCATTAGTCGTCTTACCCTTTCGTATATCAGTTTGATGTTCAGCTATTCTAGTACCTAAAGCTCTTTTTGTTGTACTTATGTAAACTTGATCGCATATCGCTTGTCCATCTCCCTTGCACCTGATTTCATAGATGACACTATGTTGTTGTTCTTTGCCGATTGTTGTTTTTTGTGTTTGTGAAAAGTTTTTTTTTCAATATGCAGTTTGCTCTACATGCGAATGTTATACTACGTTTCCGCCGAACTTTAATCTCTTGTAGATTTACTAGTCTCAAAAAGTGTTTCCACCGCTCCAAAAGTAGATTAATTTTGACAGCACTATTCAAAATGCATATATCTTTTCATTTTCTCTTATGATGTAGAAGTGAGTGAGACAGGCAGTTTCATCTGTGTCAACCGAAGAGAAAAATTCACTTTCCCGATGAATGTGTTCATTTCGATATGGAAATAGGGTAGTGTGATTGAAGATTTAAATGAGATTTATTTTAAATCTTCATCTGAGAAGATTAAAATTTGTATGGTAAATCCTCATTTGGAGAACACCCAAATGTGTGCATTTGTGTTTTTTTATTATAATGATGGTGAACCCCAAGGGCTGTATAAAGATTTATAAGGGAGCATGAATTTCGTGTCTTGTTTTTTTAATTTTCGACGTGGAATCGCTGAGTTGAAGTTATGAGAAAATCTTTGAATAAGGCAGGTAGTTAGAAATCAAATTAAAATAAAAACATTTAGGGATTTTGGTGATACATGCAAAATACAGATGATTTTGATAGGGTGTACGGTGAACACCTGCGCAACTATGAATAAACGTCACTGCTTAACAGTGTCCAAACATTTTACTGTTTATATGTATATAGACGATATTATGACGGTTTTGTGCGGCTTATCAAATTATGGTTCGCCTATCGTGGATAAAAGCAAATTTATTAAATAAAAGAAATGATTTTGTTGTCTAATACTCATTTTTAATTAAAGTTCTTTGGTATTTTTCAAAAACATTATAATCATTAGATTAGTCTACTTATAATTTTTTTAAAACAATTATTTAAATCAATTTTTGTTAATAAATCATTTTACGTGAATGTAAACACAGATATTCCTTATGGCCGCCATTGGTTAGTGTATACGTTCTGTTGCTTCAGTTTTCCACCAGATATCACATTTTGACTTTTCTAGTTCTCAATATACAAATGGTTAATCGATGAACGAACAATTGAATGGGCAGATATTCAGAAGCGAATAAATACAAGAAAATGCACAAACACGCGGAACGATAATGTCCAGTCCTGACGATTGAATGGAATTCATAGATGCGAAAATACAAAAAATTTATAAATTTATAATTTGTACATACATTTATTTTTCAGCTTAAAAATACTTTTAAGAAATGATTTAGGGCTTAAAATATGCACAAAACTATTGGCGCAAAATTTTAAACAATCTTCGTTTAGAGAATAAACCCAGCTCTAGTTAAAGCAGTCGTTTAGTTGCCAGCTCTTGTCTAATTTTATCTTAATTTTAAACACACTACAAAACTCTTCTAATTAAAGCAGATCTTTAGTGCTACGATAGTCAAACTTAAGTTGAACACACCTTATTTTTACAGATAGATTATTGAAACAGAACGAAAATTAAACACTAGCACGAAAATATATTCATATGTTTCTAAAAATAGACTTGCTATATATTTGGAGGTATTATTTTATAATTTTTCCCACGGAATATAGTCGAACTTTTGTTTCTTCAAATCGATATCTTGAATAAAATTCAAGCTCCTCGAACGTTATATATTTTTCACTTAGAAAACATTTTAATTAATAATTAGTATAATAGTGTCTTTATATAGTACAACAAGTTTTACTTTCATGAATTAATACAAATAATAAGGCAATAAATTTATAATTTATAAGGCAGAATTAAAAAATCGTCGGACCTCAACGCCCCTTTGGCTGTGATTTTCTTGGTAGAAGGATTATATACAAGGACTTCACCATTGGAAAATTTAATCCAAATGTTATTATTAATAACTGTTGCAGCTATAAATAAATCCGAATTCTTGTAGTTGAACCTAAATTCTTCGGACCAATTATCTTTGGATGTCAAAATATCGAGACATTTAATGACCGTAAGACCCTCTGAATACTTAGGACGACAAATAGCATACATAAAATTACCAACGACAGAAATTTCGAATCCGATTACGTCATCATTTAGTGGTGCCCTTTGGGAAGTCCATTGCTCAGAAGAAGGATAATAAGTATTCAATAAGCCGTGACGATAATCAAAAATATATAAAAAACCTTTATGTGCATAAATCTTTTGCTGACTACTGTCTATTTTAAAAGGTGATTCTAACATAATCCACTGGCGTTTTGAAATATTTAAAATCCCTAACGAGGTCCCAGAAAAGACACATAAATGTCCATTTAAATTTGCCAACTGACAGTTCGATTTGGCTGATAACATCGGGGGTAATTCCGTCAATTTAAAAGTTCTTAAGTCTATGTATGCTACACTTGTTATAGCAAACATAGAACCTCCAACTAAAAATAGTTTTTCATCAATCACAATCTTCGAAAGAATACGTTGGTTTTTTAAGAAAAATTGAAAATTAGAATTAACAAGAGTATTACACATAATCTTGATAATCCAAGTCTTCAATTTGTCATCGTAACAGTATATTTCTAATCCCTTTCGATCATTAAGACCAATAGCTGCTATAACTTCATTGTGTGCTTCTCGTTCTTCCTTTTCTTCTTCTTTTTCTTCTTCTTCATCATTTAACCTTACTTCAGAGGTAAAAGTAACATTTTGCTGTTTAATAGTTCTAGATACTGGCGATATATGGTATTGAAGCCAACCCTGTATCAATTGGCAGTTTTCTACACTATTGGAAACTGAAATTGTGTTCTCAATTATAAACTTGGGCGTGAGAAGCTGAAAGCGCACCAGTGAAAGTAATCCGAATAACAGATGGGCCCGAATTATTTTTTCATGTTCAATCCATGCTGCCAAACCCAAGAAAACTTGCTCCTCTATGTCTTCACGTGGATTGTCTTTGAAAAGTAAATTTTTCAATTCCATTTCATTTAAGAGTAAAAACTCAGGCTGCTTCCTTACTTCCTCGAAGTCGTTATAAATTATTGTTGCAGATTTTTCCTGAAGACCAGATAATCTCAATTTATTTGCCAAACGTAGCGAATGCAGACAATTGCTCTTGTTCAGGTGTTTTTCCAGGAAATCGCAACATCCATGGAGTAAGTTCTCCATTTTTAAAAACTCTGCTCCTAGCAGAAGTTTCTCTACATTATCCGAGCTCAGCTCAATCGTACCCGAATACATATAATCAATTATCAATTTGAGTACGGACGCTTCAATTCCCTGTAATTTAACTTCGTTCACGTTTGAATTTGAAGGGTTGGCATGAAATATTTCCCAAAAATAGTCGCTCAATGCAGACAGGACTGTTTGATGGGCTGGAATGTTGATGCTATCTTCGCCAGCAATCAGAACAGTGTCGAAAAAGTCATTATCTTTATAAAATTTCTGTAATTTTGACAAAATATTTTCTGCATGTCGATCGCACTCGAAGATGACTTTTTCGTTTGATGAGATTGAAGCTGACATTTTTACACTGAAAAAAAAACAAAAATATTAAAATTGATAGATAGAAATGAAGGCGAACATAATTAACTTTATTAACCCCCAGTTTCACAGTGCGAGTTTAAACTTAAGATCAACTGAACCTTAAACTGAGTTTAAATTTTTGGTTTAATTATTCCGGTTTCATAAATCTGATCTTCAGATCAGTTGAACTTCGTTTAACTTCATTTTATGAAAAAAAATTTGCAGCAATTTCCTTTCTCTTTCTGACACAAAAAAATACCCGAAACAACGAGCATAATAAATTAAATAATATTCAAAATCACTTTAACAATTCCATAAGATTTAAATACACAACTTTGTTTTTTCATAATGTTTTCTGAACAAAAAAAAAAACAATACAAACACAGAACTGAAGCTAAAACGGCAGAATAATTTCGGTTAACTTAAAATACAAATTGATCTCAGTTCAAGGTTTAAACGACACTGTGAAACCGAATAAATTGTTGATCTGAAGTTTAAACCAAAAGTGGGGTTTAAACTCGCACTGTGAAACTGGGGGTAAGGTATTAATGTTTGAGCATGATACTTCTAAACAATTTTCTAATATTTAAGCAATTTGCTAATGTGTTTTCATAATTTTCAATACTTTTTAGCAAGCATCATACTAGTCCTATTTGCGTGACAAATGGCAGTGGAACACACCTGAGTGCAAAACCTATTTTGGTGTTTGTGAATATCAAAACAGCCACGGACTTATTATGATGCTTAAAGGATAAACTAACTTCTTTTGGTGATGTTAATTTTAGTAAAATGTTAAAGGATGGTCTGATTATTAAACTCGCTTAGAGCAGTACTCGTTCGAGGAAACGCACGACTCTAGTAAGAGAAGTCGTTAATTTGTTAGTCCTTTTATAATTTTTTTTTGCAAGTTTAACACTTTAAGCCATACTTCTAAATATACTTTATCGTGATCTATGATGAACACGCCTTTTTTTCAAGGAATCAAACAGAACCAGAATTAAACATAAACACATTAATTTCAAATTAAAATTAAATGCATCTGCTTTCGTGTTTACTTTGCGAATGTGGGTTATGAAAAAAAAAAAGAAATACAAGAACTCGTGAGATCAGACAATCCGTGCACCTAAACTCATATTGAAGGCAAATTTCTATGCATTTCTCTTGGTGAAATAAAAATTATTCTGTCTGCTGAAAAATTTTACGCTTTTTGCTTCTTTATTTAGTATTATCCTAAAACTGCAAAATCGTTTAAAAGACCTTGAAAATGAACTTACCGTTTTAAAAAAATTTATAAGTTGTTTTGAATTTAAAATAAAACTGCTGGTGACAGACAAAAGTAACTGTTCTTGAAACAATAAACAAAATTTAAGTAAACGATAGATGGTGGTGTACCGGGTGTGCTCGACTGACTGACTGAATATTTCCGAAACAAATCAATCTATTTATATACACACCAAACAAAATTACGAATCGAACGTAGTCCGAAAAATAATTAAAACAATAGCCGATGTGGTGTTCGATTGGCTGTTACGACTTTCTCCTTTTTCACTACTTATGTTCCATTCCTATAGAAGATGGAAAATTTGGTGTAAAAAGAGTAACTCCGAACAGTCGAAGAAGAAATAAGTAATAATTTTCGGAGAAACAGTTTTAACCAATTAAGAAAGGATAATACCAGATAAAGTAATTAGGGAAAGAGAAACAGTAAAAAGTAATTAGGGGAAGACGAATTTAGATGATTTTCCCTTACCTGTGGATTCGTGTGAATTGAAAATTCGCAGGCTTTGAAAAGTAAGTACAAAATGTATTTTATTGCCTGTCATTTTCTTCGAATTTGTTCAAGAAATTTCTGTAGACAGAAACTCAGCCATGAACAAAATGTCATTTTTAGAGTAAACAAATTAATAATAGATAATTTTGTTCTGCCTGTTATTTATATTCATATACATAGACGAATACGCCTTTTGTACTTTTACCCAGCCTCAATTTTTTACAAATTCAAGATTCGATAGTTTTTTACTAAGTAAAAAGTGGTCTTAACTATCAGTATACCGATCAATCATGCTTTACAGTAAACTTTCAGTATTCCAAGCAAGCTTGTATTGGATACTTAACATGTCCATGTTTTTACGGAAAGAGAATATAAAACCATGGATGTTTTTCTGTACAATCGCTCAATTTATTTTTAATTAAAATTAGTTGCTTTTAATAAGCTTAATATTCTACACAAGTTCTTATTATTCAGAATTCTAAAGAATCCATTATATTATCAAGAAACTTTGTTGAATTTCATAACAAAGCATTATAAAAATTCCTTTACAAGATTTACCTTACCAAATTCTATAAAATTGAACCGTATTCGAATTAATTATTATTTTTTCTGGATTAGGTCCATGAACCAGCTGAAGATAATTAACAGTTCTGCAATATTACATTAAAATTATCTTACATTCATATGGAAGAAATTTTACTCAAAAATCGCTCAAATATTCGATATGCAAAATGGAAGACAGAGATAACAAATCGTTAACGAAAATCAGAAAGACACTCGGGGAGCTCTGGGGCACACCAGTGTTTATTTTATTTTTTAAACAATTTTGACAAAAGCTATTCGATATGTATAAAGTTAATACAATAGGAGTATTTTACATATATTTATGTATTAATTCATCAATCTATTTGATTTAACAATCTGCTGATATCAAATAAGTATAGGTAAAATATATTTTGAACAAAATTTTTGAAATTATCCCTACTCATGGACAATCCGACTTCACTGCAAATGGAGTTATACAATGACAAAGAACGAGTTACAGGATTATTTAAACCATAATTTGTACGATGAATGGGAACATAAAACAGATCATTTCGTATTCTTAGATTTCTTTCTTGAATGTACCAAGAAACTTGCGCAAGTAATTCATCAGAATTTATACAATTAGTTGATATGTCTTTTATAAAAAGAACGCATAGGTCTTGCCTGCGGCTTTTAAGGGTTTTTAAATCTAATAACGCACATCTTGAAAAGTATGCAGGCATTCCGTCGGACCATCTTATATTTCGTACCGCGAAACGCTAGAACTTTTTTGTATCTTTTCTATTCTTGTAATTGCATTTTCGTAAAATGGTGACCAAACTACACAGCCATACTCTAATATGGGCAACACTAATAAAACAAAATTTGTCTTCAAAGTATACACATCCTTAAAAACGCGAGAAGTTCGTTTGAGGAAACCTAACGTAGAATTAGCTTTCGATACAATAAAATCAATGTGGGAATAAAATGTGAGCTTGGAATCAAAGATAACACCGAGATCTTTCACCTCAGTGGCCCTTAAGAGATTTTCCATTCCAAATTTATAAGTAGAAGTTAATGGAGTTAACGTTCTGTAAGCCCAACAAATTTTACATTTTTATGTATTTAGTCGAGATGATTATATACGCACCAATTTAAAAAATAAATAAAAATTTTAATTTATTAAAAAACTACAAAAAAAAGAAAAAGATATTTACCTGAAAAGTTAGATTTTACTTCTTTAAAAAAAAAATTAAATAATACTAGTTCTAAATATGGAAAATAACCCGTGTGATTCCCCTAATTTTATCCTCGATAGTAAATATACCAAACGAGTGTCGTGTCGCGATCTCTGCGGTAAATCATACCACCCCCTATGTCTTGGGCTTAACAAAAGATCATGTGGTTAATTAAAAGAATACTTAGTTTACTTTGTATATTTTTGTGACGAGTGTAAAAATATCTCCATGTCTCATATTCTTCTTGCGGTTAAATGTCTAAGAGACTCTACTAACTCCATCATAGCTGACAATAATAGCTTTCATAAAAGTATTCTTGCTCAATTTCAACATTTTGATAACTTTTCTAAGAGCATAGAAATTCTGAATAATACAATCGAAACCCTTAGCAATCATTGTATCTCGAATCAATCATCAATCGACAAAAAACTGTCGTCTTTTGTTCATACATTAAAATCTCGTAATGAACACACCCATTACAGTTTCGATAACATTAACCCTGATACACGCACTGCGCTTGAATCACACAAATCTCATATCCTATTGAAAACATTAATGAACAAATTCAAGTTATTCGGTCCGACCTAGATCTTTTCATACAATCTACATCAAACTCTTCAGACTCCTGCCAATTCACTTCAATTCTTCATGAACTTATGTCCAAAATTTCTGACATTAGCAGCGAACTTACTATTACACGTACCTCGTTTAATGATATTATCGACGAAATTAAAATCGCTTATTGTAAAATTGATGAAATACACGTTCACCCAAGATGCTCTAATTACAACACATCAATTCTAGCTGAAATGATAGAGTCTACCAATAATCTTTCCCACTCTGTTTCACTTCCTGTTCCAAAAAATCACCAGCAATTTCAACACCAGCAACGTTAAAATTAATAATACAGACGAAATTGACATCAATTCTACCCATGTGCGCTTAAATGACGATAGTACTAAAATATCTCATCAAGCACCGCCAGTTTCCACCCTTCACCAATCACCTCAGACTATTTATAAATTTGGTACAACATGGACCCCCTCAGAATGGCACAATCGCCTCAAGAAAATCTGTGCTAATCAACCTACTTGCAAAAACAAAATAACAATTTTCATCGTTAAAGGTGCACCTCGTCGCGCTAACGAATCCTGGATTCTACACTTTTTTAAAAACAATTATAGATTCGTTTCTACCAGTTGTCAACGCCTTGGTTTGGGAACTTTCAAAATCTCAATACTACGTACTTATGAATGGCTGTTTTAGTCCTGTCCTCGCTTCTTAAGAAAAAGTGTGATGAAGGTTGCACTTTGGGTTGAAAAACCATCGTCGTTTAAAAGTTTAAGGCCTTATTCTAAGTTGTATAATAATAAATTATATTCGAAAACTAGTAATAATTCTCCTGTTTCTCCTCACTTGCCAATTATTATACCTTCTCTCAACAAATCAACTTCTAATTCTAGAACAAGAAAATAGCCAAATTTCCATTTATCACACGTCCTTAATCCATCTGTACAATCATTCAATAACAATCATTCCCCTCATTCAGCATTACTTAACAATTCTCTTAAGCAAGACAAACTTAATAATTCTCCCGTAGACAACACAAATTCCCTCCATTGTTCTAACCCTAATGCATCTTTAATTTCTTTTTTAGACCCAATTCTTCCTCCTTTGGTAAAATTAACTAAACAGTTTACAGACTCCTATGATGATGGCCGTTTTGTATTGTCTCGTTTGCGAGACCCGAAAACACTTACCAATGTCAGAAATTACCTTGCCTATTTTCACGATAAACCTGATTATGTTTGTATTGATGGGAAAACCAAAACAAACTTAGAACTTTCTATATTAAAGGAAGGCCTTCCTATCAACTTCGTAGCGTTAAAAAAAAATCTTTTTCCAATATCACGAATTTTTTGATATTTCGCCTCTTAATGTAGCCAACGAACTCTCCGCTTATGGCACTTTTTTTAGGTCCAGGCTGAGATCACATGCTCCAAAAAGTTTTTTCGTCACTAATACTATCCCCCCTCAACCCTCAGCGACGTCCCACAAACCAAACAACCATAAATATATGTCTATTTATTATCAAAACGTACGTGGTCTTGGAACTAAAACCAATAAGTTTATCTTAACTCCCAAAAATTGCCTTATAATTTATATGCCCTAACCGAAACTAACCTTTCCGAAAACATTGCAAGTAATGAGCTTTTCACCTCTGAATTCACAGTTTATCGTAAAGATATTTTAGTTCCCGATAATTCTAGCTCTAATGCAAACAACCCTATAGGTTGTGGTGTTCTATTGGCACTTCATTCCGACTTTGACGCATCTGTAATTTCTATACCTGATGCTATAAATTTGGAAATTGTATGTATTAAGATAAACTTGACCAAACGTTCTCTTTATATTCTGTGTCGCTATATACCCCCATTTCAAACAACTAGAGAATACCAGGTTTTCATTAATGCTGTTGACTTTATTGTTGAATCTGCTAACCCTGAGGACGATGTTATTATTGTTGGCGACTTCAATCTACCTCGTTTAATTTGGACAAATTCTGATGATGAGATCCATTTCATTTCAAACAACGCAACCTCAGAAAAAGAAATCCTTTTCACAGACCGTCTTCAAGCTTCAGGTCTCGTTCAAATGAGTGATGTCAAAAATAACTAAACTAGGCAGCTTGATTTAATTTATATATCAGATGCTGATAACACCGTTGTCATGAAAAGCAAACATCTTCTCACCAAACGCGACTCTTACCACCCTCCAATATCTATATATATAAGACAAAATCTTATATGTGTAACAATTCTAACCCTGAAATCCTTACCCAACATAAATTCAACTTCCGTAAGGATAACTTTGATTAGCTAAATAATCTTATTGGTCGGATAAATTTTGATTTCATCTATGATCAAAGTACCCATATCAAAATAATTATTACTCAATTCTATGCACTTATTTTCGATTGCTTTTCTAAATCAATACCAATGCTTTCACAAAAAAACATCTTCAAACATTTTGGCCTCCATGGTATACCAAAGAACTTTGCTCCCTCCCTCCGCAATAAACGAAACAAACTTTGGAAAAAATTTCTTAAATCAAAATCTAGCTCTGACTTTTCTAACTACACCTTAACTTATGAAAATTTCTCTGTTTTATGTGAATCTTTATACTCAAACTACATTTCTAAAATGCAAACTGATCTGACATAAGACCCGAAATTGTTTTTCCAATTTATAAATAGCAAAAGAAAGCTCGATTGTTACCCAGCAATATTGAAATTGTGTGAAACTTCGTCTGCCGATCCCACAACTATATCCAACCTTTTCGCGGAATTGTTTGGCACTGCTTTTTCTTGCGACAACACTGAAGCTGATTTAAGTTATTTTAGTTTCATGAACGGCTGCGCTCAGACTTCATTAACTTCCATCATAATTGATGTATCTTCAGTCATCGATAAGATAAACCTGCTCAAAAATGATTATTCTTCTGTTCCTGATGGAATTCCTTCAATTGTTTTAAAAAAATGTATGGACAACATAGCCCAACCTCTCACTGCCTTGTTTCAACTGTCTACTGCAACTGGAGTTTTCCCTTAGCTATGGAAGGATTCTTTCATAATACCGATTCATAAAAAGGGACCTAAAAATGATACTGCTAACTACAGACCTATAGCAAAACTCTCATGTATCCCAAAACTTTTTGAAAGCATTATCTACGATTCCCTTTTCTTCTATTTCAAACCAATTTTCTCACCTAAGCAACATGGATTTTTGAAGGGAAGGTCAACGACCACTAACCTCATTGAATTTGTGTCCAGTACACATTGTGCCTTAGAAGAAGGTAAAGAAGTCGATGCAATCGCTGCTGAATTTAGCAAAGCGTTCGACAAAATATCGCATAATATTATTCTACTCAATCTAAAAAAGCTCGGGTTCCCCCCTTTAATAATATCATGGATAACTTCCTATTTGGCTAACCGTCAATATAGGGTTATATTTAGGTCTTGTATACCAAACTTAATCTGTGAACGTCTGGTGTCCGACAGGGAAGTCACCTAGGACCTCTTATTTTTGTGTTAACCACAAATGATGTAGACAAAATTTCTGATTCAGATGTTTTAATCTATGCAGATGATATGAGAATATATAAACATATTTCCAATTCTGTACATGCTCAATCACTGCAATTCGAATTGGACAAATTCTATATTTGGTGTAAAAAAACCTTCTGGAACTCAACATCAAGAAATGCCAAGTCATAACCAATTCCCGTAAGCGCACTCCCTACTTACAAAGAAAATATACTCTAAATAATGAAACAATTCATATAGTCACTTCAATCCGTGATCTAGGTCTTTTATATGACTCCCAACTTAATTTTCGTGACCACATTGATAGTGTCATAAACAAAGCTAACTCTTCTCTTGGATTTATTAAACGCTTGCCTAAAGAATTTGCCGATCCTTATGTCACTAAGTCCCTTTATATGACTTTCGCTGGACCCCTTCTTGAATATTCATCTCAGGTCTGGTCACCCTATTATCAAGTCCATATTAAACGAATTGAAGCCGTCCAGCGAAGATTCATTCGCTTTGCCTTATGTGGTCTGGGTTGGGATGATCCTTTCAACATTCCGCCATATTCAGAACGTCTTAAACTTTTAGGCCTCCAAACTTTGTATACCCGCCGTAAGAATGCTGACATCCTGTTCATTTATCAGTTATTAAATGGTTATATTGATTGTCCTATTCTCCTCCAAAATATTTATATTCATACGAATCCCCGCCGTTTTAGATCCGTTACTTTGTTTCGACTCCAATACCACCGCACTGAATACGGCCAAAATGAGCCCTTAACTAGAATGTTGAGCACAGTCAATAATTCCAACGTATTTGACCTTTACTTTAGTAATCCCGCCTTAAGGCATGCACTCCTAAATTCCTGAAAACCTTCGTTTAATATTGATTCAAGGCTGTTCTTTTTTTGTTTGTATTATACTGATTGCTTAGAATTTAGGTCACTATATTGTAAAATATCGTTTTGAAAGCTTACACAGTCACTAACTGCGGATATTTGCATATACAATTTAATGTCATCTGCAAACATCAAACAGTCTCAACAAATAAAAATGCCAGGAATATCATTTACAAACAAAACGAACAACAGTGGTCCCAAGTGACTACCTTGTTGGACACCCGACTCCATATTACATTGAATATTACAAGACGATTGAATATCGCTTGATTTTTCGTCATCAAGTTCCATTGATGTTGGCAAAAAGGATGTCTTACGTTTGGAATTCAGAAAGACCCAGAAGGATTTACTATTCTTTTTTATATTGCTTTCAGCAGCATTTATGTACTGACGATACAAAAATTTGTTCAAAAAATCAAATTCTCTCCGAAGCTGAAGAAACCGAGCACGATCCTGAGATATCAATTACATAAAGCTTAATGGCTATTACAGAAGTAAAATTACCAAGTAAAACGCAAAAGAATTTGCCACCCCAATAGCCAGAAATTTATTGAAACGAACGAATTCGTAACACACACAAGCACAAAATTCACAATCAAACGTGATCTGGCATACATTATTTGGAGGAATACTAAAACTGAAATGATCATCTGTGCCAACGCCAACGGGGGCTTAAGACCAACCCATCCAAAAAAAAAAAGACACAAAAACAAAACAATAAATTTGATTTTTGAACTGCTGAAAAAAGAAATCATCGACTGGATCTTTCTTTAAAGAAAAATCACCTCCCATCCCTTCCCTTTCATTGTTCCAACATATATAATCTCAGTGAGTATTGAATCAATTGAATTTCCAAATTTCAAGATTCAAATCATCTTAAGATTCAAAGAAGAAAAAAAATCACACACAAACAATGAGCAAACAAAACAAAAAAAAACATAAACACTAACAAAAAAGCCAGAAGGAACAAGATACGCAACACTGCTTATTCTTCCATCTTCACATCATCAAATTTGATGATTTCCACCCGAAAACCAGATCACTTAAGGTGTAATTTCAGAATTCTTCTTCTACCATTCCATCACCATAGTGTCATTTGTTGGCTTTCAAAAGGAAGCAAATAAAAAAAACAAGAAGGAATTCTACATAATGCATACTATAGCAAACCCGATGAGAGCTGGGGTCGCGCTTACAGCAAAGCACTGCCAATTTGGAATGACACCCCACACTGCAGAGATACACCTGCATATATATGTTATGCCAGCGGAATGCAGTTTCGAATGCAAGTGCAGGGTGTTTTGTAGAAAAGACTTGTACAAATTTTTACTTACGACGATCATTTTTTTTCGGATCCACGAGCTTTTGTCCTGTAAATTGCAAACTAATATCATTAGGGTGTGACAAAAAAGTTGAATTTTCGATCAATCGACTGACCCCATGGTATGTTGATGAAAACTCAAAGCTGAAAAGTCTGACAAAATCTACTGCAAATATGGAGGAGGGTTAAATAAAACCCAGTGAGAAAAGTGTGTCGGCTAAGACGGGTAAGCAATAAGAAGTATCCCGTGTGCATTCAGATCAAAGAAATCTGGCGATTCGCTCAACACCAACGGTAAGCTGGCCTTAGTACTTAAGCCCAGTCTCGAGTAGTGACCCTTACTTATATTAGATGGCGCTACCAGTTCAGTGTGGACCTGAGTAACAACCAACAATCCTCCTATAGCCAGCTCAGTTCTGAGGATGTCAAACTGTTTGAGGTCCTCATCCACTTGTCTGCGCTACCAAACCAAAGTCTCCCTCAATTCTGCCGTCTCGTGCGGCGTAGATTTGAAGATTTGTTGACGATAGGTCGTCACATTCTCGATGGATATACTCTTTAAGGGGATTAAACATATGAAGATTGTTGGCATATACTCGTGACTTTCAAAAGCCTACCAAAAAGAAAACTGAGACAGTGATCGGTGATCGAGCGATCTTGCCAGGCAATCCAAATCGCAATTCTGCATTTCTGACACATGCAGTATAACCCATCGATCTTTCCCGTTGGAACCAATATATGCCTCTAGTTCTTATTCATCCAGAAAAAAACTATCGAGATATTTTTTTCCTAAATTGGAAAAATAGGAAACTACCCAACATAAGTATCTTAATCGAGCTGGCATCATTTAAATAAGTAAATTATCAATGTGAATTTTTTAACTAAGGAAGGTCTCAAAAAAGGCAAGCACATTTCAAAAATCCACCATTTTTTCATAAGCTTCAAGGCGAAATATTGTAATGGTTAAGTTTTGGATCCGTAAAAAACTGATGAAAGCTATATGCAACTTCAATTTGAAGCATACTGTTTTCTCGTATGAGCGTTACTCCAATATTTCTGACGAACCCTGATCGGCTAGATTTTTAAGTACTAAAGTAGTACACGAATAATATTAATTGATACCCAGAATATATTAAAAATGAAAACAGAAGAATAAAACTTTAACGTAAATATTTGAACTATCTTACGCAGTAAGTCCGTAATTTTATTATGATGTAACTGTTAGGCCAGAGGTCTATCAGTCGAAGAAGTGACCAGTCTTCCTATTTTGAAAAAGTTCTACCCAGCTTAGAGTTTTAAAAGAAAATCTAGGTCCACTTTATTCATCCGATTCATTAATTTTTACTTGCGATGAATAAGGGCAATTTTTGCATTGCAAATCGAACTCCATATTTTTATCAAATTTGTAATTACGATAATGTAGTATGTACTTCCACCTCACCTGCCTATATGTATGGCTGTGTGTAGGTCGATCTACAGCCTAAACGACTGAAACGATCTCCTTCAAACTTGGCACTTAAGCGTCTTAGGTAATTTGCTCGATTGTTTTTTTTTTTAATTTTATTTGCTTGCTTTTGAAAAAGTATTTAATGGTTTTCATAAAAAAATTTCACATTTTGGTTCAAACATTTTTTTTACATAAAATGATATTAACGTTACCTGATATAGCAAAATAGTAAACAGAAGGTCCTTCGAATTTTAAATATTACTGATTACCAGGATTTCCGAAAACTATTGTTTACTTGCGAGTATAGCAACTATAAGGCAAGTTATGCATTCGTCAAAAAAACTTAGTATATAGAGTTTTTTAGGTATTGTACAGAGAGGAAATTGACATTTTTTTTAGCTCAAAAAATAACGGTACCTGCCATATAACCGTTACGTTCGAGCCTATTTTTCTCGGAAACGGCTGATACGATTTTGATTTAAAAATATCAGTGCAGCGTTTTAGATACGACCGATCATATGTGTGAAAAAAAATGTTTTAAATGTCTATAAACGGTACTTTCCATAGGACCGTTTTTGCTTTCGACTATCTCATGAACAGCTTACCCGATTCTTTCGAAATTTCACACATATATAGCCTTAAGTTGTCCAATTTATACTGCGTACCAATATTTTTAATTAATATTTTTTTGTATTTTTGAAAGCATTCTTAAGAAAAAAATTTAAAAATTTATATTTTGAAAAATGTATTTGTTGAATGCCTATTAATTGGTGTTTTTGAATTTTTTTTAAATTTTTTTTTCAAAAAGTTAAACAAAAAACTTTTTTTCGCAAAAACCGCTCCACAGATTTTTAAAATTTTTTTCTCATAAATTCAAATTTATCCAAGAAATAAAATGGCGTACTTTTTTTTTAGCCCTAATTTGTTTAAGTATTTATGTCAGAATTTTGAATTATTATTTCTTTGATTAATCCGAATTATTTTTTTGTTTTAAGTTTATATTGTTAAATATTTAAGATTGTCATACCAATTTTTTTTAAGAAAAAAATTACAGAAACCTTGTGTATAAAAAATAAAGTAAAAAATGACTTTAAAAATACATTTAGATTTTTAATAGAAATCTTTTGCATACGTTGTGATCGAACAAGAGCAAGAACAAGAGCAAGTTCGTGCGATCCAGTCGTGCATTTTATTTTTTGGATTTTTGAAAAAAAAATGTGTTTTTTTTGTGAAAATTCGATATTTCGAAAACGGGTGGACTATTTTTTTTAGTTTATATTGTTAAATACTTAAGATTAGCATGCTAACATATTTTTTTAGAAAAAAAATTGGCACATTTTGTATATAAATAGAATGCACGACTAGATCGTGGGAAATTGCTATTGTATCTAACAAAGTTACGACATTGACTCTTTTAATAGGTAGGTAGTCTAGTTAAGTATGTTTAGTCCAGTCGGGTTGTCAAAAAAAAGGGCCGAAATGGAAAAAAATAATTCGTACAATTTTCTTTCACTGTTCCTTAGCTGGGGTCATAAGTAGTCTAAGTCTGGTTTTTCGGGAAAATCGCCCTGGAGCTTCAGCCCCCATTTTGAATTTAATGAAAATTTAAATTTGGGCCATAACTTCGCCATTTTTTGGTTTTCGACTAAAATAATTTTGGTCAGATTTGTAGGAAATTTAATTTTCTAAAACTTTAGTCTTAATATTTTTTTTCAAAAAAGTTACCGTTCGCGAGATATTAACGAAAAACTGTTTGGGGCTTGTGACCCCCTTCTGGGTCTATGAAATATTAATACGTACAATTTTTTCTTATAGTTTGTTGAGGAGACCGTTAGTAGTCTAAAAATCGATTTTCGGGAAAATACTGCTGGAGTTTAATCGCCATTTGAATTTAATGAAGAATTGGTATCTATTTTTATTCATATACAACAATTTAGCTCAATACCGTGGAGGTTGAGTTGCAGTAGGGATGTTTTTTTGAAAATTCAAAACAATTTTTCATTAATATCTCGCGAACGGTAACTTTTTTGGAAACAAAATATTGAGACTAAAGTTGTATAAAATTAAATTTGCTATAAGTTTTACCTTAATTTTTTGTGACAGAAATAAAAAATGGAGAAGTTATTGCCCAAATTAAAATGTTCATTAAATTCAAAATGGCGGCTGAAGCTCCAGCGGGATTTTCCCGAAAACTGAGATTGAGGCTGCTTATGACACCCCCTAACGAAGTGTACATATAATAATGAGAATTTAGGATCTAGGAGCAGTGTGGTTAGGTATGCATAATAACTTTATTTGATAGTTGCTATTATATATGCATAATATTCACGTGATTTTTAAATTTTAAAGATATATATAAATGTTTGAGAGACTGCATAGTACATATTTGCGAATAAAATTAGGCACACATAAATGGATGATACATATAATAAAATCTTTTAAAATTGTTTAGTTGTTAAAGTTTAATGGAAAAAAGATGCCATTTGAATTGGTGGACAAATATGAATCAGTCGATCTCGTACTGTGGAGGTGTTAAGACGTTTTCGGCTTCCCAGTTTTTCCAATTAAAATTCGTGTGTGAGCTTAAGTTCTATATTAAATCAACATTTCATAAGTGGTGCAGTAGCACAAAGATAGAGTGGCCGACCGAGAATCCGAGGGTCGCAAGTTCGATTCCCAGCCGGGCATCAGAACTTTATCAGCTTTTTTTCACAACCGTGAAGTGGAAAACTTTATTGGTTGGGAAAACGATCAAAGGAGGAGGAGTTTAAGCACCGGGGCATCGAAAGGTGTCCTAGGTCCAATGAGGCCAGCGATGGCATCAGCAGAGGGAACATCGAAAGATGTTCCAATTACAAACAATGATACTGCAGCAACAACATCATCAGCAATAACAACAACGGCAACATCATCCGATGCTAATCAAAAGCGCAGAAAGAGGATCAAGTGCGCACCAAATTTGGTAAAAAGGAGATCCACGGCCACCTCAGCAAAGCTGCCAGCTGGGGTGCATACGTCCGATATAGACGAGACGTCAGAGGCAGCAAGACAAACCGAGCTAGACACTTCACCCGAAGAGGGTATAGCATATATGTCTGAAGAAGGAGAAGGGCACTTCACGACGGGCGATAGTACTGCCCTCGTGAACCTCTCCACATCAGAGGCGTCATCTGAGGAGGACGAGGAACAAAGAATGTTCGCCCAAATTGATGCTTTGGAGGCAGAAATAGAAAAGATAAAAAGTAAAGTTAAGGCCAGCCAAGAAGCGCGCCGAGCGAGGCAACTAAAAGAACTCGACGGAAAAGAACAACAGCAGAAAAAAGAACAATTACAAAAACAACAGCCACAGCAGCAGCCAAAGCAACAACAACAGCAACAGCAGCAGACACAAGTCCAGAAACAAACGCAAGAAAAACAGCAGCAGCAGATTCAAAAGCAGCAGAATCAACAGCCGCAGAAAAGTCAGTCTCAGCAGCAGCAGCCACAGCCGCCGATTATGAAAAAAGAAAAGGTGCCACCCATTAATACTTATAAAATGGAGTTACAGGATACCATAAATCTATGTAAGTTGACCATAGGTCAAAATTTTACTATTAAAAGATTAAATAACGATAGGCATGCTATCCAGTGCTTCACACTGGAACAGCACAAAAAAATTAAAGAGTTGCTGAAAGAAACTACTACCGAATTCTTTAGTTTCACCCCTAAAACCGAAAAATTTCAAACGGTCCTTTTGAAGGGCATAGATTCCTACACGGAACCACAGGTGCTCTTAAATGAACTCCGCCAAAAAGCGAATGACGATCTCGACTTTATCGGGGTCAAGCCGTTCGCTACAGTTAGAGCTAGGCGGGAGAAGCGGAGTCTTCCATTCTTCCTCGTTCAACTTTCACCCAGCAGCAAACTGGATAGTTTGAGGAGTATATCCGTCCTCAACTGCCAGGTTGTAACTTGGGACAAATTAAAAAGGCGCGGCGACATGCTTCAATGCATGCGCTGCCAAAGGTTCGGCCACGCCGCAGCAAACTGCGAAATGCAGTCACGCTGCGTTAAGTGTGGAGAGAACCACAATGCAGATGAATGCAAGTTAGGAAAGGAACGGGTCGAAGATAGGACCCAGCTTAAATGTGTACTCTGCCGAGGCGCCGGACACCCCGCTAATTATCGGGGATGCCCGACGTTTCAGCTTATAAAAAACAATAAAGCAGCAAAGCAAACAGTGGTAGAAAAGCGTCCAACAGTGCGCCCTCCTACAACAACGCCCGTCAACCCCCAAATTTCTTACGCCCAAATGGCGTCAGGAAGGGGAAGCACGGTACAGCCTACACCAAAGGTCGCCCAACAGGCCTCCGTGCCTAAGGCGCCGGCGGCACAGGCGGACATTATGGGCGTTCTACTGGCCATTCAGGGCCAGTTGAACGGCCTCCAAAACCAGATCAGGGAGCAGGCGACTAGGGTGGATTATATCTACTCTGTTTTGCCGAGCTTAACGCAACTTAGAGGTTAAGGGCGCGCTGCCGGAGAGGCCCTTTAAGATCCTAGCTGTGAATGTAAATTCACTGATTAGGACCGAACGTAGAGCGAATTTATTCCAATTGCTTAAAGACATAAGTCCAGATGTGTTTATGGCTAGCGAAACTAAGCTTAACCAGAAACATAAATTGACTAACAACAATTACAATATCGTAAGGAGAGACCGACCCAACTCCACTCAAGGAGGGGGCGTCGCAATCTTTATACGTAAAGGCATTAGTCATAAGGTAATATATAATAGTGATGTGCGTAAATTTCGGACGTTAGAGGCATGCATCATATGCATTCATCTCCAACAGGGGAAGCGAATGTATGTGATCGCTGCCTATGCACCGGAAACACCTCAGCCCACACAGTTTATAACAGAGCTTGAAAAGCTTTTTGAATGCTTAAGATTGAGCTCGGAAGAAAACTACTACATATTGGCTGGTGATTTGAATGCCAAACATATAGATTGGGGAAATCAAATACAAAATCCTCGTGGTAACCATCTGTATAATTGGATGGGTCGATACAACCTGGAGTATCGCATTGAACTTCTCGCTACAGACAGGCCATCGTTTCCAAGAAGCGGTGCCTATCTGGATCTATTGTTGAAAGACGCAAGACTAACAATTACTGATACTGTGGGCCATCGGTCTAAAAATTGTTTAAGAACGATCGAGTACGACAGTGACCACTGCGGACTCGCCACCGTAATACAACTTCCGAACTCGCTTATGGAGTTGGAGGAGTATGTACCGGTGCATACTTACAATTACAGCAAGGTGCGCTGGCCACGCTTCTCGAACGTCTTATTGAGCGAATTACGATCAAATGGTATATCCCCACCAAATGACAGGAACATGACAAATACTGAAATTGACAGATACTTAGAACAAATGGACGAAACAATTCAACGAACAATGAACAGGACAATACCGAAATACAAAGAACGTAACGCAACTGACATGTACCGTAACGCGACAATTGATGCATTACACAGACAAAAAAGTGGCTTACTGACAAGACTAAAACGCTTGTACAGACGGTTTACTGACACACGAGATCTGGAGATAAGGACACTGAAGTCGTCCATCAAAAACATCAACCAATTGATCAAAGAAAATTATAGGTTGTCCATTAATTTGTTTTGGGACAACAAAATTCGGGCCGTGAACGCTACCGACCCGAGTATGTTCCCACAAATTAATAAAATATTCAGAAGAAAAGATCAAAACGACATTCCGTGTCTTAAGCTCCAGAGGACGACACAAAACAGAGACGTACTTCTGACAGCAGGCATAGACCCAGATGACGCCGTCTTGGACGATGACCTCTTCATAATCGAAGATCCGCAGGAGAAGGTGGATGCTGTGGGGGCTGCTTTCCAGCAAGTGTACAAGGTGAATGCTAGCATTCGCCCGAATCATGACCTGGAGAACAGAGCTCTGCTTCATCACTTATGGCTCCGAAACGATATAAGCGAATGGCGATCTGAGAACCTTGGTTTTACCGGGTTTAATGATGAAGATTTGGCAAACGCCATAATCGCCGACCGAAATGGGCCCAGTCCCCTGTTAATTTCGAAGAATGAGCTCCAGCTCATCTTCGATTCATTAAAGAAAAAGAAGTTTGCAGGAGTCGATGGTATATCCAACGTTGTACTACGACATTTGCCTCAAGAAGCAGTTGACATTTATACCACACTGTTTAACAACGCGCTGAATAATGCATATTATCCAGTGCGGTGGAAGACAGCTGTAGTGCACCCTCTCCCAGAAAAGGGAAAGGACAACTCCAATCCGGCGAATCTCCGGTCGATAAGTCTTCTTCCGAGTATCAGCAAAGTATTTGAAAAGGTTATTAATAGAGCCCTGTTCAAGTGGGCGGAGGACAAAAATATCATCCCGGATAATCAGTTCGGTCTTAAGGCGGGACATGACACAATTCATGCCGCGTCTAAACTAGTTTCTGATATCCAATGGAACAAAACTAAAAAGCAGTGTACGGGTGCCTGTCTGGTTGATTTGGAGAAGGCCTTCGACACCGTATGGTTAGAAGGTCTCTATCTAAAGCTAACCAGACTAGGTATAAGTAAACCTCTATTGTATATGCTTTATGACATGCTAAATGGTAGAAAGTTTGTTGTCAAGAGTGGCAATGTAACTTCTACCGCAATTTTTAATATTAATAATGGTCTTCAGCAGGGAGCGGTTAACTCGCCGATTCTATTCAGCATTTACACCAGCGATCTGATAGGTGGTCTAACTCAGGCAATTGCGTACGCCGACGATCTAATTGCGTACAGAACAGCTAATACAGTTGAGGTCATCAAAAGTCTCTTGCAGAGTGACTTCGACAAGATTCAGCGATATTGTGATGACTGGAAGTTGAAAATCAACTTCCAGAAATCAGAAACTATTTTGTTTAGGACTCCGTTGTCTAGCGCCTCAAGGGATACGAGAAAGAACTGGCGCAAGCTGGTGATCGTAGGGCCACATGGACATCCACTGGCGAGTAAAAGTGTAGTAAAGTACCTTGGCATCTGGTTGGATCAGTACCTGTATTTCGACAGACATATTGGTGCTGCATTGGCCAGGGCTAGGGGAGCCTTTGCCTTGACAAAACGACTGTTTTATAGCAGCCGTCTTGACAGCAGGGTGAAGGTGATTTGCTATATGGCCCACATCAGGCCGATGATTGCCTACGGATGCCCGGTGTGGTTCAACGTTGCCCCATCTCAAATGGAAAAGATTCGGGTGTTTGAGAGGCAATGTCTTAGACGTTGCCTTGGATTACACAGAACACCAGAGTCGGAGTACACAAGATATTATTCCAACCAGGTTCTATACAACGGAGCCAACATAAACAGAATAGATAATTTTTTGTTCAAGCTGATTCGGGGTCACGTTGCAAGAGCGATGTCCTCAACTAACAGCTTAATTTTTGGGGCGTATTACCCCAATAACGTATATTTTGAGAGTGCGCGGTTAAGTGGTAACATCCCTCCCGAGGCATTCCTCTATTTAGACAGTCGAGGGCTGATACAGGATGGAGGGGCGGTTCCGCTCATCTACCACGTCAGCCGGAAAACTGTGGATAGGCGACTCCTGTATGGTCGAGACGTCATCGCTCAAGGTGGAGAAGAGCGCCTTCGGTTCAGTAGGACTGTGTCCGATCGGGACCGGAGGGATAGGGCGAAACAGGAGAACCAGTTCTGGTGGCTCTCTGAACAGCATCGTGATACATAAAGTCGATGAAGATGATATATCTTGGTCGACTTACATAGATTTAGGGCATTAGGTATAGGGAACAGTCAGGGTGGCACCAAAATAAATTAAAAATATGTATGTATGCGGGGGCATACGTGCATGGATCTGCGTGTCTGTACATGTATGTGCGTACGTATATGTATGTGCGTATGTACATGTGTGGGTGGCTTGCATGCTGGTGTGTGTCTGCATGCATATAAAAAATAAACAAAAAAAAAATTAAAAAACGAAAAAAATGCTGCTGTGGCTGTTCTAGTTTTTAAGTAGTTATAAGTATTATTAGGTATTTTAAGTAGTTTAAGTTATTTTTAGTTAGTATAAGTTAGTTTTATTTAGTTTTAATTATTTTTAATATATATTTAGGTTTAGTTTATAGGTAAAAAAAAAAAAAAAAAAAAAAAAAAAAAAAAAAAAAATGATCAGATATCAAGTTTTTTGTATATAAGTTTCTTGAAATATAAAATAAATAAAAAAAAAATTAGATTTAATTAAAATAGTTTTTAGGTCGAAAGACATTAGTTGTTATTGTTTAATTTAGAGCGCCCGTAAAGGGCCAGTAAATTAGTTGTAAGTTATTGATAATTAGGCTAGTTTTAAACATTTTTGTCTAGCTTTAAGATAGTTATAAGTTAAAATGAAATAAAAATGAATTAAAAAAAAAAAAAAAAAAAAAAAAAAAAAAAAACAAATATGAATACATGCAATAATATTTCAAAACTCGTTGGACCGGTTTTTAAAAAAAATATTTTTTTTTAATTTAAAATATTAAATTTTAAAAACAGTTTCAGAAAAAAGAATTGAAATGCTATTTTGAAGTAGGTAATTATTAACATACATTAAAGCTTTTAGTTTCAAAAAAATTCGGTAACTGGTTTTTGAAAAACCGATTTTTCAAAAAAAAAAATTGTATTTACTTTCTTAAAAATCGAATAACCAATTTTTTGAAAATTTATTAACACTTTTACGGATAATTTTAATCGGGTTATCCAATAGTGAGAAAGTTGAAAATATAAAATGGGTATTCTTATTTGTAATGCAATAGGGCAAGTTTTGCATTTGGAAAAAAATTCCAGATTTTAATTTGGTTGGCATTAAGATGATAGAGAACACCAAAAAAGTATTTCAGGAAATTACGTCTGTCTGTCTGTACAACTCTCTACAGCCTTAACGGCTGAAGTGACTTTCCTCAAACCTGGTGTTTAAGCGCTTTTTTTAATCGTTTTTTTTTAGGTCCAAGACTAACCTACCATCTAACTAACCTCTATCATCTCAATTATATTGAAAATGTTTCCATCGATTTTGATAAGAAAAAGTGTGTGTACTATTTTAGATATAAGCTACATTTTGGTCAACATTTTTTTTTAATATTTTGTTATTAACGATACCTGCCATACAACCATGTTTTTGATTTTGAACTTTCTCATAAACGAATCGACGGATTTCTATCAACCTTTTTATATAATATTTCCTTTAAATAATGAATAATACTACATACCTAAATGTTAAAAAAATATTTTTTCCGGATTTTTATAAAAAAAAATATATTTTTTTTTTGTTTGAAAGTTCAATATTTCGAAAACGGATGGATCATTTTTTTTTAACTTTTGTTTTAAGTTTTTATTAGTAAATAAATTTTGGACTACATTAGTGTGAACCGTTTTCCAGAAAATCAAAAGCCAAAAACCAAAAACCAAAAAATGGTTCTACTAGAGATATACCAAAAATTACTTAAAACTAATTTTACTTCATTAATCAACTGATTTTATTTTTATCAAAATCGTTGGACTCGTTTTTTTTTAAATTTAACTATATGCCTGTAAGACCTAAGGTCTTTTGAATGCAACCTGAATTGCACGGCTTTAGTTTTTGGCACAGTGGATTTGAGAGCCAGGTATTGACGGTCTCATGGGCGGCATCCAATTAAAATTGGAGGTATAGAAAAGCATGCGCCTAGCGTGGGGATCGAACCCACACGTCCTAGTTAGCAATCAAGCACTTTATCCACTGCGCCATTGAGAAAAAAAAACATCTTTTTGGCTTAACAAAATGTATGGCCAATACGTAGCTTTATTTTAGGTTGTAAAAAATAAAAAAAAAAACTGTGGGCATATTACCGAAAAAGCAATATGTACCGAGCTTGAAGAAAATCCATCCAACCGTTTAGGCTGTAGACAGACGGACAGAATTTGGAGAAAAACATTTTCGTCTTCGTTATCATCGATATATCAAGTTTGATCAAAATCTCCAGTTCGATTTTTTTCACGAATACATAACTTGTGAGTTTTTTTTTAGACGTGTGGTTTTCAAAAAGAAATAAAACGCTTATAATTTATTGTTCTGGCCAATAATTTAGGTTTATTATAAATATAAGGGTTTGCAATTATAATCTAAAAATGATTTCGGGCAAGTTGCCGCCGCGGCTGACTCGAATAAATTTCAGCCTAGAGGCCCAATTTTCGAGATATTTTTGAAGCAGTTGGGGCCGTATGTCAGCAATAACGCGCCAAATATTATCTTCCAAGACGTCAATTGTCTCGGGCTTATTTGAGTAGACAAGCGACTTTACATAACCGCCCAAAAATAGTCCAGCGCGCCACAGGCCCAAGACGCCAGATAATGCGCTCACCAAAAAGTTTCCTTCAATAAATTGTATCGTTGGCTGTATGGCATGAAGCTTCATCGCTGAACAAAATTTTCTTGTGATGCCTCGCGCGAACCGAACCATTATTTTGGTAATAAATTTGCACAATTTGCAAACGTTGTTCAGGAGTAAGTCTATTCATTACGTAATAACAAATCAAACAGAGCATAAATCAAGTGACAGCTATCCAAAAGACCAACTGTGAAAAAGTATTGCCAGATTTAAATTCACACCCCTAAAAAAAAACACCCTACATAGTACATACACCTATGTATATATCGCGAGAACAAATCAAAATACAGTGAAAGCTCTACTTGCGGACAACTCCAATAAGCGGATAATTCCCTTAAATGGACACATTTTCCGGAACAAACCTTTTTTGAATTTCTCTTATAGATTAATTTCCTATAAATGGTAACATTTCCATGTTCATTTTAGATAGGAAACCTTCCATATAAAAGTGGGTCCGGCAATTAGGCCTGTCTGTCTGTAGAACGATCTACAGCCTGAACGGCTAAGCCGATTTTGTTCCAACTTGGTGCTTAGGCGGTGTAGGTGATTGTCCAAAATAGATTTTTGAATCGTTGATTTAGCCCCAAAGATAACGATACTTGCCATACAAATTTTTCTACCACCTTAATTATCTCAAAAACGGCTTTAACGATTTTGATAAAAATTGTTTGGGTATGGTCTACATTTTGGCTAACAATTTTTTTTAAATATTTTGTTATTAACGGTATCTACAATACCACCATTTTATTGATTTCCGACTTTCTCATTAACGCCTCAACGGATTTCGATACAAAAATTTATTATTTTTATACAGGAAAAAAAATATTTTTTTTAATTCAATATTTCGAAAACGGGTGGACAATTTTTTCTGAAATTTTGTTTTTGAATTTATATTATTAAGCATTTAAAATGTTCATACCAATTTTTTTTTTAGAAAAAAATTAAGGATTTTTATACATAAAAAATTAAGTGAAAAACGACTTTAAAAATGTTTTTAGCCATTTCCATTAAGAATCTTTAGCATATAATGTGATCGAACATAGGAGCAAGTACGTGCGATCCAGTCGTGCATTTTATTTATTAATAAATCAAACAACGAAAAAACCGTTCTCAGTATAGTTTCTCTTAAAATCCATATAAAATATCCGATACAACCGGACAGAAAGCTCTAATAACCGCGCATAGCGATGTTTTGTTAAAAATTTATTATAGCTTTTAACGACCTTCAGTCCACAAAATTTGCATTTCGTCCCGGCGATATCTTGTTTTTTTTTTTGTCAAAAATCCATTTATGTTGAACTGAACTTAAAAAACACAAAAAGTGCGTATTGGTAAGGCGCTCACTAACCAACTGATGAGTCCAAGTGAGATCGCCGGGACGAAACGCAAATTTTGTGGACTAAAGGCCGTGAAAAGCTATTTTGAATCAATAATTCAACAAGTCCAATTAAATATAATGCTAAGTCTTCTACTTGGCTAAATAATTTCAGTAGTATATAGAATATATGTATTATAAAAAAAAACACCTTTTTGAAAACATATTAGGGGACTTCCCGGGTAACTAAATAGGTGTAATTTCTCGTTCCATTATTGCACTTGTCATTTCCTTTCCTTCTGCTATTCATTTTTGCAGTAATTTCATTTTTTATTCTCTCCCTTAATTCATAAACGGACAAAAATTGGGAGGCCATGAGTTTCCGCTTATTAGAGCTTTCACTGTAAATATAAAATATTGTGCTTACGATGTGATCAAACATAAAAGCAAATACATACATATGTATATGTAAGTGCGATCCTGTCGTCTAGCTATTGTTTCGTTTTCATTTGAAAATTAATTTCTTGTTAAATTTATTTTTTTAAACAAATAGCTACTGTATTTTCTAACATAATAATCATATCCAAGTCGGTATGAAATGTCGTCCAATATACTATACAAAATAATTCTTGAGGGTTACTTAAGCTGAAATTATTCTTAACACCCTGTTGGTTTTTTTTTTTTTTTTGGTGTTGTTTGTTTATTTCTAAATATCACAGTTTTGCTACCAATTCGCGAGAATAGGTTCTCTCTGCTTCTTCCCAGTCTTCTGGAGCTAACAGGAGATGGCTTCTAGCAGTTACGATAATCGTCATCGGTATCTTCCTCGTTTCCTTTTTTATATTAAACTTCTTCTTTTATTGCTGTTTGGCCTGTGAGTTGTCTGTTCTTTTTTTTTCTGTCTTGAATCTCTGTTCTGGTATTTCCAGCACCCAAAATCCACACACCAAAGACAAGAAGGACCATAAACAAAGAAGTGGTAGGAAACAAATAAGAAAAAACTTCGGTTACACATATACAATATATATATTATGTTCATCCCGAGATGAAACTCGCGCAATGGTGATGATTTAGGGGCTCATTGTGAAATGAAGAGTTTGGCTCGTTTTCCCTAGGTGGAGACTGAATCATAACACAAGAGTGCTCCCTAAGTTATGCCATAGCAGCCGCCGCAGAGGTGGTACACAAATGTGCGATTGCAGCAGTTGGTCCCACTAACAGCAATACCACCGCTACAATACTGATACTGCATGGCTACAGTGGTGATGTCAGAAAGATCGGACGACTTTGATACCGCACCAGAGGAAGAGAATTGAATGGCGCGAATTGAATTCTTGGAAAACCAGCAGTAGATTGTTTCTTTTTATTTTTGTTATCTATACCTGCCGCGAGAGTCTCCTAGTTTTGGCAACAAATTAAACTTTGTTCACAATGTTGCTAAATGTATTGTAATCTCTCTATGGACTCGGATAAGACCCAACGTTAGACCAAGATATAAGTTGAATTGACTCTGCAACTAATTGGCTGCAGTTACAGTTTCTCTCAACTTTGCTCAGAGATAAGTGTTTATTTTTTTTCTTTTTTAATTCGAACCAGAGGCGGACGAGATTTTATTGGATTTAAATATTTTATTTTGTCGACAAGCTACAAAAGTGAATTTAAATTATACAAAAGTCAAAGCCGAAATCGACAATATAACTCGACCAGGATTATTTATTATTTTTTAATAAATTCAGAACTTAATATCAAAATTTGACATTTTCTAGATTTATTACCGTAAGTCGAACTTTTTTCTTTTTTTTTTTTTAATTTATACTCGTAATTTCTTGTACCTAATGATTATAAATGTTGCTAATAGTTTTTCTATTTTTTTTTTGTCTGTTCTATCTCACTGAAGATTTCCATAAGACAACAACTTCATGGCGATGAAATTATGAGTGATATTATAAATTTATGACCTTAATGACAAAGACACGGAAAAAACAGATTAGGCGTAGGTTAAAAGCGAGAGGAGGAACCTCTATCTATACTCACATAATTTATTCAAAAAAAAAAAACTCTAAACTTTCAATCTCATATATTCGGGCTTAGTGTTATTTTTTTATCAGAATTTACATATCTTTTTTTTCATTTTGAATATACAAATATTTTCGACTTTAATTATAAATGAATTAACTAAGTTTATGTTTTGTGTAACAAATTACATATTTTGCCTTGAAATTTTGGGGAAAAGCGTATGTATCTGAGAAGGAAGTTTGCTTAATCTATTTTATAAACAATGAGACCAAAAGCTACATTTTAACTTAAAAGAAGCTAAGATTGGAATGGATTGTTAAGATGATTATGAAATCAGATTTTAGCTGAAGTTAAATTCGAAACAGGGCAAAAGTTTATTATACATTAGGTATAGATATCGCCTAACTACAAATTTACTGAAAGATCATTAAGGTTTTGGGGCACCACAACAGTTACCATTTCAATAAGGGTAACTGCTTTTGAAATTTTAGATAGGTGATGTAGGTATTCAGAAAGTGGAACGAAGCTCTATACTGACTGTATAGAGTTTCGTGTCCTTTTGCATTGTGAATAATTGAAAAAATGAAAAAAAAAATGTTTAAAACCTCAAAATTTCGAAAACGACTGAATGGATTTTTTTCGAAACTTCGCAGTTAGTAGCTTTTTTTAAATTATCTTGAATATTTACAAAGAAACTTTTTTCCTAAATTAAAATAAAAAACAACTGTACTTTCCATACAAATGTTAAAAAAAAACTTTAAGGAAAAAATTATTTCTTGAAAACAGTTCCCAGAATTTTTATAAATAAAATGCACGACTGGATCGCACGAACTGCTCATTTTTAATTTTAATTTTTTTTTAATGATTTTCAAAATACAAAGAAAATACTAATTAAAAATATTGGTACGCGGTATAATTTAGGCAACATAAACCTATATATGTGTGAATATTTCTAAAGAATCGGTTGAGCCGTTTATGAGATAGTCGATAGCAAGAAAAAAGCGTTCGTATGGAAAGTACCGTTTTTAGACTTTTTTCTAATTTTTTTTCAACCATGTGATCGGTCGTAGCTAAAAAGCCGCACTGATTTTTTTTTTTATCAAAATCGTTAGAGCCATTTCCGAGAAAAATAGGTTAGAACGTAACGGTTATATGGCAGGTACCGTTATATTTTAGGGTAAAAAAAAATATTTCAATTTCCCTTCTGTACAATACCTAAAAAACTCTATATACCAAGCTTGAAGCAATTCGGCCCTGTTTGGGCTGTAGGTGTCTATACATAGATACAGATAGACTGGCAGCCTGGCAGACAGACATACAGACGGAGAGAATATTTAGACCATCTTTTTTCGTCTTCGCTATCATCGTAGTGTCATGTTTGATTGGTATCTCAAAACTTTTTTTTTCAAAGAATGCATAACTTGCCTTATAGTACTTATAATCGCAAGTAAAAATGTGTGTATTCTTAAATTATTACAGTCCAAATATTTGTTTGCGTACTTATTAACGGTACTTCCCATTGAACCACTTTTCATATTTCCGATTTTCTCAACATTGGATGAATCGATTAAAATAAATTTTGTATGCAAATGATCCCTAAAATGGTTAATTAAGCTTCATACTCAAATTTTCAATGAAAAAGTTTTCCGATTTTTTAAAAAATAGATAATTTTTTTTGTTTTATAAAGATCGATTTTTCAAAAACCAGTCACTGAATTTTTTTCCTAAAATTTGAATATTATATTTTTATGTGGACTTTGGAGAATTTTTAAAAAGTGATTGAGTGATCGAAAATTCCACTCCACTAACGAAGAAAAAGTTACGCAAATACTTCTAGACAACAAATTTCCGACAGAAGTTATAAGGAACTTCGTCAAAAACACCAAGTTCATTCAGAAAATAAGTTGGAAGAGAGGAGATGTGTTTAGAAAAGTGTCATTTATGTGCCCAAACTTTCCGAAAATTTCAAAGAAATGGTCGCGAAAAACAACCCGTAAGTCAACTTGGCATATAAGTCAAACCAGACTGTTGCATCACTATTCACCATCCTGAAGACGAAAACCGACAAAGATCGCAGTGCAGGCGTAGTTTAAAAAATAAATTGCCAAGTGAAATTGGATGAATCTTGTAATCTTTGCTATATCGGCACCACCAAACAACTCCTTCGGCAAAGAATGACGAACCACAAGTCAGATGTTCGCCTAAAAAGTTCTGAGAAGACGGCACTGTCTTCTCACAGCATTGATACCGGTCACACACCGAACTTCGTGGGAGTGGAGATCCTTGCAACAGAAAAACATACATCTAAACGTTACAAACTAGAGGCACTGCAAAAATAATATGAACCGCAAACAAGACACATAAAATATATCAGCCGTTTACTGTTCCTTACTTTCTGACAGTAAATATCATTAAACATAGACTAATTATTGTTTAGCTTAATGCAATCTTTGTACATGAGTTCTGTGATGACTTCATTAGGTTGGCCTGGTTTTTTTCCTTTGTTAGAACGTGCCATTTTGAAAATATTGATACAGTCGTGTAGGGTAAATACAGGGCATGGGTTCGAATGAAATGTTTTTATCTAGTTTTTTTGATAAAAAAAATAATTTTATTTTTCAACGTAGTCTTCCTTGAGCTCTATACACTTTGTCCAACGCTTCTCCAATTTTTTTATCCCTTCCAAAAAAATGATTTGTCGAGGTCCTCAAAATAGGCCTTTGTTTGCGAGATGACTTCATCATTGGAGTGAAATCTTTTTCCACCAAGCCATTTCTTCAGGTTTGGGAACAAGAAGTAGTCGCTTGGAGCCAAATCTGGAGAATAGGGTGGATGAGGGAGCAATTCATAGCCCAATTCATGGATTTTTGCCATGGCAACTGCACATGTGTGCACCCTTGCATTGTCTTGGTGGAAAAGAACTTTTTTCTTGGCCTAAAGAGGTCGTTTTTTTTCAAATCGTCATTGAATCGGTCCAATGAGTTGGCATAATATTCCCTATTGATTGCTCTTCCCTTTTGAAGGTAGTCAATGTGGATTATCCCGCGTGCATCCCAAAAAACAGTCGCCATAACTTTATTGGCTGACAAACCCACCTTGGCCTTCTTTGGCGCCGATTCACCCTTAGAAACCCACTGTTTTGACTGTTGTTTGGTCTCTGGTGTGTTGTGATGGATCCATTTTTCGTCCACGGTTACAAAACGCCGCAAAAACTCCTCCATATTGCGATTAAACAACGCCAAACCTTCCTGTGAAGTTGTTACACGATTGCGTTTGTGGTCGACTGGAAGCAAACGCGGTACCCATCTTGCGGAAAGCTTTCTCATGCCCAAGTGATCATTCAAAATTGAAACCACTGAGCCATGTGAGATCCCTACGGCTTCCACAATCTCTCGCACTTTCAATCTTCGGTCGGCCAACACCATATCGTGATTTTTTTCGATTGTTTCGGGTGTAGAGACCTCAATTGGGCGTCCAGGACGTTCGGCAGCTTCAGTGCTTGTACGGCAACAACGAAATTCTGTAAACCTCTTTTTTACCATTGAAATCGATGGTGCAGAGTCCCCATAGTATTTATCAAGCTTAGCCTTGGTCTAGGTAATGGTTTTTTTTCGCAAGAAATAATGCTTAATAAGCACACGAAATTAATTTTTTTCCATTTTCTCCTCAAATTAGTGAGTAGTCTGATAAAAATACGAGTAGCTGTCAAACACAAACTAACTGACGCAGCAAGTTTAAATTTTGACAGGAGTCAACTGACAGACAGGAGCAGTGTTGCTGTTTCAGTAAAGAGGTCAGAAATTCAAAAAGTCACGGACTTATTGACCCGCCCTCTAAAGTTTTCTGTGCTTTTTTAGCTAATTCCACAAGCAGCTTACTGCTGGATAACATTTTGCATCAAAAATGTTATCAAATTTCACAATAAATAGTCTTAATTTGTCGAGATTCAGATTTAAAATGAGTAGTCTACTAAGTAACTGTGACAATATAGCAAAAAATTTGTGGAATTCCTGCATAAATACGGTAGGTACTAAAAAAACTAATCTTAGGCAAAGGCAGTTTTACCAGAATTTTCTACTTGCTTTTTTATTATACTTGCCGTCAATAACACAAAATACGATTTTTTGTAGTTGGTCAGTTTTGCTTGTAAGCCGACGATATTTTAAGTTTAAGGAAATAGGTGTTGCCGCTGCGAGCTTTTCTACTTACATCTATTCGATTTCTTTTTTTGGAGACGGTTAAAATGCAGCTATACAACATTTATTGGGTATTTTTATTAAGGACAAATTATTATTTGAGTAAGTTTTTGATGGAATTCGATTCATTAATTATTGTCAACTTTAAATTACGAAGCATTTTTTTCTTCATGAAAATAAATCAAAAAAGAAGAGGGTTGCGTGTACATATGTAAATATTATATTTAAAATAGTGCAGTGGAATTTGAGGTGATGATATTATTTTTGTGCAGTGTTTATTTATTTTTAGTGCGTTATTTATTTTTACGTAAAAAAAGATTAAGTCTTCTGGAGAACTCTAAAAAACGCGCCTACTATCTCACCTCTTTGTGGTGTGGAAAAATATAGATATATTATTATTTGGATTTTGTTTAATATTTTTAGATTTAGTTTACGATCTTCATTTTTCTATTCATGAAATCTAAATTAACAGTTGGTAACCCTACCGAAATTTGTGAGAGAAATATGGCAATTTATTGACACACCACCTGGAAATCAGCGAGTGAACTTTCAATTGGATATAGATTTTTTCTCAATTTGACGTTCAATGTATTTCCCGTAAGAGAACGCGAAAAAAGGGTCTGAAAAACATTAATTTTACTAATTAATTTTATATCAACGGGTACCCATATTATGAATGCAAAATAAAAAGAATACATGTGAGTTTGTAAATCAAAAAGAATATGTATCAAAACTTAATTTACATTTGCTTTATTTTGTAGATAAAAAATACAAACAAGCCCTTATTTCTTAAAATAAGCTCATGTCGTTAGTCAAAATATTATCAAGTGCGTAGTATTAGAAGGTGGGTTAAGGTACTAAAGTAATACAGGGGTTTTAATGAATTTTTATGGTACCTTGTTTTATAATATATATAATATAAAATATAAGAAATATGAGTTTTTGCAAATATGTTTATAATATGGATGTAGATATTTTTGTTTTTCAATTTAATTTAAGGCTTATAGGAATTTTTTTAATTTTTTTTATTAGCAGAGAATTGATAAAATCATCTGCGTCCGTGAAATAAATTAATATAATCCATTATTTTTAAAACAAAAACACATCCTATTGAATAAATATAAACATTTAATATAAAGATATAAATAATATAATAACCTCTTCTTATGTGGATTCAATAAATATGTTTATTAATTTAGTTAATTTAATTGATATAAAACCTATGTACTTAAAAAATATATTTTTAAAAAAAATGTCTCAGAGTATCAAAAAACTTTAGGCTTTCGGTAAATTATTACATGTGCAAACCAAAGCACAATTATTTTCTTAGTTTAAAAACTAAACAAAATTTTATGTACGCCCACAAACCTTTGATTTTTTTTTATAATTTGTATGAAAAGATTATTTATTCCCTAAACAACCGTTCAACTATTCAAAAAGATCCATTTTAAAAACAAACAAACTCTACGGAAAAAAATCGTAATTTCAATAATCCTGGCTACGAACATGTCTTGTTTTTTCATAACCGATGATGTTGTTATTGTTTCTCGTTGAAGGGTTGTTTTTTTACCATTTTCCATTTCAAAAGTAACGCATTAAAGTTATCAATTTCGATTTATTTTACGCTTCATTTAGAATCTTTCTTTATTTATTAGTCTATTCCTGTCAAAATATTTATACATGTTCATACAAAATTAATCAGAAAAGCAATATTAATGAGACACTTTTTTCGTTTTGTTTTTTTTTTTTTTTGTAAATTCATTTTTATTTCATATTAACTTATAACTATCTTAAAGCTAGACAGAAATGTTTAAAACTAGCCTAATTATCAATTACTTACAACAAATTTACTGGCCCTTTACGGGCGCTCTAAACTAAACAATTACTCTTAGAACTAATGTCTTTCGACTTAAAAACTATTTTAGTTAAATCTAATTATTTCATATTTTTTTTTTTAAACCAAGAAAATTTTTTTTACAAAAAACTGGGTATTAGTATTTTTTTTTTTTTACTTAAAAACTACCTAAAGATAAACTAAAAATAATTTAAACTAGATATAACTAACTTATACTAACTAACAATAACTTAAACTACTTAAAATACCTAATAATACCCAAAAGCACTTAAAACTACTTAAAAACTAGAACAGCCACAGCAGCATTTTTTTCGTTTTATAAATTTTTTGTTTGTTTATTTTGTATATGCATGCAGACACACAACAACATGCAACCCACCCATACATGTACATACGAACATACATATACGTACGCACATACATGTACAGACACCCAGTTACATGCACGTATGCCTCCGCATACATACATCTATTAAATTTTTTTTGGTGCCACCCCGACTGTTCCCTATACCTAATTAGCCTAAATGTATGTAAGTCGGCCAAGACATACCATCTTAATCGACTTTAAATATCACGATGCTGTTCAGAGAGCCACCACAACTGGTTCTCCTGTTTCGCCCTATCCCTCCGGTCCCGATCGGACACAGTCCTACTGAACCGAAGGCGCTCTTCTCCACCTTGAGCGATGACGTCTCGACTATACAGGAGTCGCCTATCCACAGTTTTCCGGCTGACGTGGTAGATGAGCGGAACCGCCCCTCCATCCTGTATCAGCCCTCGACTGTCTAAATAGAGGAATGCCTCAGGAGGGATGTAACCACTTAACCGCGCACTCTCAAAATATTCGTTATTGGGGTAATAAGCCCCAAAAATTAAGCTGTTAGTTGAGGACATCGCTCTTGCAATGTGACCCCGAATCAGCTTGAACAAAAAATTATCTATTCTGTTTATGTTGGCTCCGTTGTATAGAACCTGGTTGGAATAATATCTTGTGTACTCCGACTCTGGTGTTCTGTGTAATCCAAGGCAACGTCTAAGACATTGCCTCTCAAACACCCGAATCTTTTCCATTTGAGATGGGGTAACGTTGAACCACACCGGGCATCCGTAGGCAATCATCGGCCTGATGAGGGCCATGTAGCAAATCACCTTCACCCTGCTGTCAAGACGGCTGCTATAAAACAGTCGGTTTGTCAAGGCGAAGGCTCCCCTAGCCCTAGCCAAGGCAGCACCTATATGTCTGTCGAAATACAGGTACTGATCCAACTAGATGCCAAGGTACTTTACTACAATTTTACTCGCCAGTGGATGTCCATGTGGCCCTACGATCACCAGCTTGCGCCAGTTCTTTCTCGTATCCCTTGAGGCGCTAGACAACGGAGTCCTAAACAAATTTTTTTTTTGTTTTCTCTTATGGGAAATATGTACATTGAAAGTCAAATCTCCAATTGAAAGTTCACGGGCCACTGCCAGGTGCGGTGACTGCAACGTCAATAATGCTTACCGCGGCAACTATGGAAAACGGAAAAGCTTTATCGAAATAGAGATAGCTTATTGAAATCGATAATAGTAAGGGTGAAAGGCAATATCCTATCTTCCCTGATATAATTTGCGTTTTTATTTTTTAGCCCCGAGTAAAGAACACAGCTGTCAAGAAAAGATCTGTGTTTCTTTTTTAGCTCAGACACATTTAATCTCTCAACTCGTGTTTCTTATTTAAATCAGAGCCAAATCGGAGCATGAACCATTAACTCAGAATAAAATGACCGATCAAACGGAGCAAAGTGCTGGGCGCCACTAACTTTACTCATAATTTTAACAATTATCACTAAAGTAAAACCAATTCAAAACAAAAATGAATTCGGAAAACGAAAGCTTTGGATTTCCTGGTAAATAAGTTTTAATAAGAACAATTATAATAATATATGACAGTTCTGCGCTTAAGTTTATTTCAAAATTAAATCGGAGATATCTGACCATGCTCTACTCAGATCTAAATCGGTTTACTCAGGCTCTGCTCAGAGATCTGCTCGGAGATAAAAAAGAAAAACGCCAAATATAAATTGAAAAGAGTATAGTCCATTGGGTTAAACTTTTTACATACATTAATACAACAAGGAGAGACAGAGATAGGAAGAACACACAACAGAAGAAACAAATGTTAACAACACGTGATTGGTTTCCGACTGCCCCCCCATCGAAGTACTAACCACGCTCAACGATGCTCGATTTCGCTGATCTATGGGAAGCGGTGCTTTCATTGTAGCCAAATCCGTTGACTATAATCAATTCAAAATAACATAAAATCATGTTTCCTTAATTGTTCTGATTTTGAAAAGTTTTATTTCCATAGATCATAAAAAATTTTCGAAATCGAAACGTTGCCGATTCGTTTTTAAGAATTACAAAGAAAACGATCGCTCGACGTCATCTGAAGTTAGTTGAGCATTTTTTAGAGAACAAATCTCATCGACGCGACGTAATAAAGTTCTTCGGGCAATTTTCGTCATTGCTGATAAATGTGAACTGAAGTTTTTTTACTGACTTCTCTCGTAAATCCTTCAACCGCATTTATCGATGTAACAACATCTTCAACTAAATCAATTTGATTGGAAAATGAATAAAAGAAAAATGTAGATAATAAATTTTGTTCGTTTGGTTCCTTTGCACTGACATAAAAGGGATATTTGTTTTACTATCTAGTAAAATTTTCGAACAATAGGTATGGTCTAAATATATTTCTTCATTATAAAAATATGCAAAACTATGCTAAATATGAACTTAGGATTGAATGTCATTTTAAAGGAAATTTCCTAATTCTTGTACATATGTATAATTGTGTGGATCAAAATCAAAACCCATTATATCCACTTTTAAACAAAAATAACTTGGGTATGAGATTTTGCTGGTATCACTCAAACACGTAAGATGGGCCTAAGTTTGAATCCCAAATCCCATTTTTGCCATAGAAATCAGACCACAAAATCTGGCTTTAAATGGCTTTTATCACTTGGCAAAAAATTCACGATTCCAATTGATAAACACAGTTTTCCTCTCTTTCAACTTATAGCCGATGGAGAAGAAGTAATTCGAGGCATACAAGACGAAAGACAACAAGAACAAACGAGAGCACAATACAGTAACATGTTACACTCGTTCATACGTCATCAAAAGAACGATCGATTCGCAAAATATGTTCTCTATGTAAACAAATTAACAATTAATATCCTCAAGCAGCACAAAAATATTGTCATTGTACCAGCTGACAAAGGCAACGTCACAGTCGCCATGAAACGCATAGATTGTGAGGAGAAGATGCATGAATTATTGTCTGACCGTAACACCTACAGAAAAATAAGGAATAATCCAACAACAACACTTCAAACGCGAAATAATGACTTAGTCAAATGGCTTAAAAACAACAATCATCAATGTGATGATAGAGAGAAAGCAAAGATGACCACGTACACACAGCTTCCATCCATTTACGGCTTACCAAAAATTCATAAAGCAGACATGCCTCTGCGCCCGATTACGTCATCCATGAATGTACAGTGTCATTATTTACAAACATTCCCATTCAATTAGCCATCAGCATTGTTAAAAGGAAATAATGTTTAATAAGCAAAAACACAAATATGGCCCAACAAAAATTTCTGGAGATTCTTGACTTTTGTCTCAAAGAAAACAATTATCTTCAATATCAAGATGTTATTTATAAGCAAATTTTTGGGATGCCTATGGGAAACCCCTTATCTCCAACGATTGCAGATCTAGTTTTGGACTATGTCTTGAAGGAATGTTTAACTAACATGGAAGAGAAGCCTGTTCTCATGTCAAAATATGTTGATGACATATTTGCGATCATGGAAAAACGAAACATAGAAAAAGTACTAAAGACACTCAACGGATTCCATCCAAAAATTCAATTCACTGTTGAAAACGAACACAACAAAACAATACCGTTTTTGGATGTAAAAATCCATCGTGAAGAAAATCGTTTGCTGTTCGATTGGTACCAAAAACCAACAGCGTTTGGTAGATTAATTAATTTTCGATCAAATCAAGCAAGACACATCATCTTCAATACCGCGTCCAACATCATAAATAAAATTTTCAAAATAAGCGATGTAAGATTCCACGCCATCAACGAAAAGAAAGTCACCAAAATACTAAGTGATAACGGTTATCCCTTCATCATAATTCGTTGTCTTCTTTCAAAACAAAAAATGCAAATTCCACCGAAAAATAATGCTGAAGAACCGACAAAAACATACCACAAAATTATAGTTTACGTCCCAACTTTAAGTGACAACTTCAAGAAATCCATTTCAAAAAATCTGACAGATGTTCGCCTTGCCTTTAAATCAAAGAAATCACTCGACCATTGTTTTACGAAACTAAAAACGAAACCTGATAAGGACAAACGAACAGATGTAATTTACAAAATTAATTGTAATGGAAAAACAAACGAACCTTGTAACCTGTGTTACATTGGAACCACAAAACAACTTCTTCGACAACGCATATCAAATCACAAATCTGACATTAAACTTAAAAATTCCGAAAAGACAGCTTTGGACAGTCACAGTATTAAAAACGGCTATTCTCCAAACTTTGAAGGCGTTGAAATCCTACAGACGGAGAATAATGTTTAAAAATGTTGCACTTTAGAAACATTACACATTCTCAACAACATGAATCGAAAACAAGACACACAAGACATCTCTGCTGTGTATTGCTCTCTTCTTTCTTCCTAAATGTAATTTGTGCTTTGTTCAAGTCATACAGACTCAACTTCATTCCTTGAAGTGCTTATTTAACTTTTTATTGTAATATAAATGTTTTGACTATTTTTCTTATTTTGTCTAAGTGAGTATTCATAATTGTGTTATTACTTTACTTGTCAACCATTAATGTTATTTGTAATTTTTTTTTGTGTAAATAAAGTACCCCTGAAGAAGGCAGCAACCCCTGTCGAACGTTGGGAAAGCTGATGTAACTTTATTGTTTCATTGGGAAAATTACAGCGACCAAAAAAGCCGAAGAAAAACTACATTTCAACTTTGCAGTACAAAATCACTGCGAAGTTGAAATGTAGTTTTTCTTCGGCTTTTTTGGTCGCTGTAATTTTCCCAATGAAACAATAAAGTTACATCTGTAGTCAATTTCAAAATCCATTTTGTCCACTTGAGTTTTTGTTTCAAAATCCATTATATCCATTTTTTTTGTTCGCATCAAAATCCATTATATCCAAACAAAATACATTTTATTATAGACTTGAAATTCAAAAACCCTCTTGTCCATGGTATGGATTAGATATGAATTCCCGAATAGTTGTAAGGAATATTGAACAAATTTTTTCGTATTAAGCTTTCTAAATTTTTTTTTTAACATAGTAGGCATTCTGAACCATGTTTCAGTAGTTTTTATGATGGAAATCTTCTTTATCTTGTTATATTCATAGTTATTGTCATAAAATATCACTTTGATTTTAGAAAATCGAGCAGTTGGTTGTTCTTGTAAGAAAGTTTTTACGAGTATTTAATTTTGTGAAAAGAGTAATAAATATGGAAAGTTCGAACTTTCCAATTCTTGTTGGCGATGGTAAAGCCAGAAAAGAGCAAAAGACTAAAAGCAACGGGAAATCTGAATTGGCAAAAATCGAGCGGTACGTTTTAAGTTTTATAAATTAGCTGACTTTTGATCAATGCTTAAGTTGACTAGGAGATACAGTATTTTACGGATATAAGAAACATTTTTACATAACTAACTCACATAATATCTTGGTTTTTAGTAGGAAAGTCATGTGGTTATACCAATAACAATCTCACAATACAACATGACAGTGTAAATGTTTGAAAGTACGACAGTGTGAAAATTTTAAAGTGTGACAGTGTGTCAATGCGAAAGTTTAACACTGTGACAGTTTGAAAGTGTTATAGAGTGAAAGTTTAAAGTTTAACAATGTAAAAATTTGAAAGTCTTAAAGTGTGACAGTTAGACAATGTGAAAGTTAAAATTGCAACTGTGTAAAATTTTAAAGTATGAAAATGTGAGAGTGTGAAGGGTGACAATGTGAAAGTTCAAAGTGTTAAAATTTGAGCGTTTAAAAGTAACAATGTGAAAGTTTGACACTATAACTGTATGACAGTTTGACCGATACCATGTGACATTTCTGTTTTCTTTCTAATAAAAAATTTTCTGTTGTTGAAATCTCAATAAATAAGTTTGTACTATTATCTCTTTGTTTTGATTGGTGCATTATTACATCCGTTGCTTACACTAAAGACACACTCAGATAAACTTAAGATATATATTTGTTTCTCCACAGTTTCTTATATTCGTGTTGTACTGTATACACTTTTGTTAATTTAATTTGTAAAATTTTAAATATTTCGTTATTGTTACTATTTACCGACAAAAGCAAACTCCAAAAATACCATCATGAAAACACCAACCACATAACAGTATATAAAAGTGCAATACATTAAAAATTTTGACGCAACGAGATTTGCAAAAGCATTTTACAAACTATCGCAGGATACATTTCTCATTGTTGTGCATCTGTTCCTACACACAGAAGGGCTACATCTGCAAAAAAAAATATATAGTAGTGGAATATCATGTAAGTAATAGTAAAGAAAAAATAGATCGAGTTTTTCAAAGTGCTTTCTGTGGAATCCTGGGCATAAAACGGGACAGGGTTATTGGGGTATCCAAGAGACATTTAGCATCCGGAGGTACTACCTTAGAAACAAGAGTAGGTGACAGTTTTACCCGAAAAAATAATTTAATTTAATTGTTTAGGACACATACTGGGCACTGAACATCCTATTCGTGAACCTCAACCAGTTTTCAATGGAATTCGTGTTTAAACAAATTGAAAATTCTGTATCCTCACGCACAGTACTTTTTTCTACTTGTTAGTTAAATAAAAAAAATATAATATTGAAGTTTAAGCCCCTTAAAATTAAGGGTTTCATATTTTCAATTGCTACACTTTTATATTTTAGTCTGATATCCAGAGGTAATTTTCAAAACCTATAATATCCATATTTCTTTTTGGTACCAATCGAAAACTAAAACTCTCAGATCTGGATTTTTACACTTAAACTGTTATTCACCCCAATTACACTACAGTCCTGCAAACAAAACATTTCTAAAAAATGTTTCTTTTTCTCTTAAGGTAGATAAAATGGGTTTTGATTTTGATGCACACAATTATACCTTACATATAGATACATACTTCGTTATCTTCCTTCCAAGGTGTTCCTAAAATATGATTAAATATGCATTTCCTTGGAAATCCGATCACTACTTATTACGGTTTTTCTTTCCCTAATTGCTTTATCGGGCATTATCCTTCCTTAATTGCGTTAAGCTGGGTTCGATTTAATTGTTTCTCCGAAAATCATCTTTTAATTACATTGTTAATTGTTTTTCGGATATGTTTCATTTGGAAATTAGTTTGACATGTATATAAATAGATTGATTTGTTTTGGAAATATTCAGTCAGTCGAGTAAAACCAACACACGAGCTATAACGCATTTAATTGTGTAATTTTGTTTTATATTTTAATAAACTTACTTTGGTCTATCAGCAGCAATTTAATTTTATATTCAATACAATTTATAAATTTTTATAAAAAGGTAAGTTCATTTTTAAAGATTTTTAGTAAAAATAGCTTTTTTTCAATATTTTACTATAGTTAAAATCACAAAAAGTCTATTTAATGTTTTTAGCATCATACTACTCGTAAATCCATGTGACACTTTGACATTTAAAAAACACGAAAAAAATAAGTAAACTTAGTTTTTTGCACTTTTATAGGTGAGTTCCACTGTAGTTTGTCACAAAAATAGATCTAGTATGATGCTAGTTAAAAAGTGTTTACAATTGTTGTAAAATAGTATCATGATTAAACCTTAACATCAAACAGTTTAAAATGTTCGACTTGGTTTCTATTCATTAACTTAAATATTTTTACTTTTTTTTTTCAGTTTAATAATGTCTTCTTCAAGCGAAAAATGCATCTTTGAATGCCAGCAGCATACCGCAAATATTTTGTCGAAACTGCAGAAATTTTATAAAGATAAGGACTTCTTCGACACTGTTCTTATGGCTGGAGAAAATAACATCAAGATTCCAGCTCACAAAATTATGCTGTCTGCATTGAGTGACTATTTTTGGGAATTATTTAATGGCAACCCTACTATTTCAAACGTCACCGTAATTAAATTGTTGGAAATTGATGCTCCAACTCTTAAATCAATAATTGATTATATGTATTTGGGTACGATTGAGCTGAGCTCAGAAAATGTAGACAAACTACTGCTGGGAGCAGAGTTTTTAAAAATGAATAATTTACTCCATGGATGTTGTGATTTCCTGGAAAAACATCTGAACAAGAACAATTGTCTGCATTCGCTACGTTTGGCAAATAAATTAAGATTATTTGGTCTTCGGGAAAAATCTTTAACAATAATTTATAACAACTTCGAGGAAGTGAGGAAGCAGCCTGAATTTTTGCTGCTCAATGAAATGGAATTGAAGGATCTACTATTTAAGGACAATCCTTATGAACACCTGGAGGAGGAAGTGTTTCTGGGTTTAGTAGATTGGATAGAACATGATGAAGTAAATCGGGGTCAATTTTTATTCAAATTACTTTCAATGGTGCGATATCAGTTTCTCGCGCCAAAGTTGATTTCTAAAAATATAAGCTCTGTTTGTAAAACTGTAGAATCTGGTTTATTGATATGCGGTTGGCTGCAATATCATTTATATCCGGAAATTAGAACCATTGAACAACAAAATTTTACTTTTACCTCTGAAGTAAACTTAATTCAAGAAGAAGAAGAGGAAGAACAACACGTAGAAGAAGAAGAAGAACAAGAAGAAGAAGAAGGAGAAGACGAACAATACGAAGAAGAAGAATACGAAGAAGAGGAATACGAAGAAGAAGAATACGAAGAAGAAGAACACGAAGAAGAAGAATACGAAGAAGAAGAATACGAAGAAGAAGAATACGAAGAAGAAGAATACGAAGAAGAAGAATACGAAGAACGAGAATACAGAGAACAAGAAGCAGAAGAGCTAGAAGAGGAAGAACGAAAAGAAGAACAAGAAAATCAAGATGAAAAAGAAAAAGAAGAACGTGAAAGGGACTTTGTAGCAGCATTTAGTTTTAATGAAAGACGAGAGTTGGACGTGTATAATTATGACGCAAAATTGGGCACCTGGATTATTAAGAGTAGAACACATCCTCTTTCATCAAAAAAAGATTCGGATTATTCTTCCATTTTGATTGATGAAAAATTATTTTTAGTTGGAGGGTATAATTTCGGCAGTAATATAATTTCAAACACAGTAGAATGCATAGACTTAAATAATTCTGTATTGACGGAATTACCTCCGATGGGAGTGGCCAGACGCAATTGTCAGTTGGCAAATTTAAATGAATATGTATGTGTATTTGGTAGCGACAATTGTACGAATTCGGCAGAGATTTTCAATTTTTCAACACGCCAATGGACTGCATTAGAAGCGCCTTTTAAAATTGACAGTAGCCGCCAGCAAATTTATGGTCATAATGGTACCTTATACGTTCTTGATAATTGTCTCGGCTATTTGGATTGTTATGACACGTCTTCTAAGCAATGGACTTCGAAAAGAACGCCAATAGATGACACAGTCGAAGTACTCGGAGTATCCATTCTTGGTGATCTAATGTTAATTTTTTCTCGTGTTAAGGATTGTTCAGAGCCTACTACGGTAGTCAATTGTCTCGATTTATACAAAGATACTTGGTCCGAAGAATGTAGGTTCAATATCCATACTTCAAGTGTGTTAATAAGTTATTGATAAAATTTGAAGTGAAAATTCAAATGATGAAGTCCTTCAATATAATCCTGATACTAAAAACAAAATCACAAAGTCGAAAAACGAAACATCCTTACATATGCCATTTAAATTATAAATTATTGTCATATTTATGTTTATTAAAATACAACTAATATTAAGGTTATTTTCTTATTCAAGTAAATGTGATTTTTGTATAAGTACATAAAATAAAATTTAATTTAATTCGAATCTAAATTACTTGTTTATTTTGAAAATTGATCAAAAATGCCAAACATATTTTTTTGTTATAATAAGGTTCATATTTCAACGTATCATTTCAATGGAAATTTCAAAATATTATTTTTTTTAAAAATTACAATGTTTTTCAAAAGGATTTTGATAAAAAATCGACTAAGGAACAGGGATTTAAAGATAGTACTAATTTTTTATTTAAATCTCTTACGTCAAACATAGCTGTCATCAGTGTTGCTGCAAGCCAAAAAAAAGAGTCGCCTCAAAAATCCGCTAGATATGCTAAATTTTGAAAAAAAAAGTCGCTAGAAAGTATTTTCAATACAAATATCAAAAAAATGTATACAATTTTAACAAAAAATTTATTTTGTATAGCTCAAAAATCAAAATTTATAAACATAACTTAATGTTAAGCTAATTTTAAAAACAAAAACAAATAAAAAGTAATGAAGTTTAATAATAACTTCAAATACCTATTTTTAAATCAATCAATCAGCAAAAAATATATCCATTGCATCTTCATCAATTTCATTAGATTCAATATCTAAAACATTATTGGAATTATTTTTTAAAAGTTCGTAAATATGATAACTTTTTACTTGCGATTATAAAAAAATCGTAAAAAAATTTTTTTTTCTAACAATCAAACATAACATTACGATCAAAGAGATCACCAAAAAACTGGGTCCCCCAATTCGTCTGTCTGTCTTTCTGTCATTCTGTCAGTCTGTCTGTCTGTCCTCGAGTCTAGAGCCTAAACGCTTTGATAGATTTGCTTCAAACTTGGTACATATTGTTTTTTCGGTAATATGCCCACACGTTTTTTCATTTTTTTTTTTTATTTTTTTTTTTTTTTTTATAACTTTGCACGCGCTCAAGGGATTATGAATACCCTTTATATGTTTTTCTTAACACAGCGCGGGCATCCGGTGGAAGAAGAGAAAGAAGGACAGGAAAGATGTGTGGCGCGATGTTCTGAGACTAGAGCAGGTTGTTGTCTCAGATTTATCTCCAGGGATTTCGGCTGAACTAATGCGGAGAGAATTACCGGTTCTTATGTATTTATGTCCCTTATAATTCGCATTATTTTATTTATTTCGATGTCATATTTTATGGGTATGCTAGTTTACTCAATCACATGTTGTTAGTGTTATGCCTAAACAGCATGTAATGAGCAAAGCAGCAACTTATTTTATGACAATTTTTAGAATTGGTTTTTAATGGAATATAAGAAGACATAGACAACGGCAGGAATCGAACCCGCAACCATGAGGTTGGCAGGCGAGCACACAACTATCGCGCCACGGCCACCCCCCCTTTTAAGACAACAAATAACAGTAGCTCCTATACATTTTTTTTGACCAAAAACAAAAATCTTATTTTTTTTTTCAAAAACGGCACCAACGATTTTTATAAAAAAAAAATCAGTTCATTAATGAAGGGAAAGGGTACCTTTTAATAATTTTTTTTTTGGAAAAAAAATCGTTTTTTTGGTACCTCTAGTACAACCATTTTTTTTGGTTTTCGATTTTCTCGGAAACGTTTAATTTGATTTGTTGGAAAGTTTAAACACTATCGTATACCAACATTTTTAAACAATTTTTGTTTTGGAAATTAATTTTTTTTGAAAACTCAAAATTTCGAAAACGACTCGATAGATTTTTTCAAAACTTCGTATTCGGTGGTTTTTTTGACATTATCTTGAATAGTTAAAAAAAACTATTTTTTTAAATAAAAAAACAACGGTACCTCCCATACAAATGTAAAAAAATCGTTAAGAAACAAATATATTTCTCGAAAACGGCTCCAAGAATTTTTATAAAAAAATGCTCCTAAAATTGTTAATAAAACTGCATACGATTTTTTTCCAAAAAAAAAAACGTTTTTCGATTTTTAAAAAGTAAATAATTTTTTTTTGAAAAATCGATTTTTTAAAAACCAGTCACCGAATTTTTTTGAAATTTAAATTTTATATGTATATTAATCATATCTTCAAAATGGTGCTCAAATTTTTTTTTCTAAAAATGTTTTCAGAATTTTATACATAAAACATTGATTTATTAAAAAACCGCTCCAAAGATTTTTGAAATTTTTTTTTGATATGTCTTTATTTATCCATGAATTCAAATTGCATCTTTGTTTTCCCCCAAACTATAACGACTAAGCAATATAAAACATTTAATTATGTGTATTATCCATTTATTTCTACCTTATTATTATTCCCTTTTTTGCGTACGTTACTTAATACTAAATACAATGTAGGCCCTCATACATTTATATGTACATATGTGTCTTTAAAAATCACATGAATCGTATGTATGCATATTGCACCTAAATGATGAAGTTATATGTATATAGCTACCTACCCACCCACGTCCTTCATTTTCATTATTATATGTACATGTTTACATACTTAGGTTCCATCAATATGTATATAACGGGTGATTTTTTTGCTACTTGGTTTTTGACGTTTATATTTTTGACAGATCACACATGACAAATTCCACGAACATTTGACATTTCGATTCAGTATTGTTTGCCATTTCATCATGAATAGACTTACGCCTGAACAACGTTTGCAAATTATTGAAATTTATTATCAAAATTCGTGCTCTGTGAAAAATGTGTTTGCCACACTGCACGCGAAACCATGCATCAATTGAGAGGCGAATTTGGTGAGCAGTTGATCTCACGTTTTGGCGCAGTCAATTGGCCACCAAGATCATGTGATTTGACCCCGTTAGACTATTTTTTGTGGGGCTATGTTAAGTCTATTGTCTATGGGGACAAGCCAAACACGATTGCTGCCTTGGAAGCCAACATTGAACGCGTCATTGGTGAGATTCCGGCCGAAATGTGTGAAAAAGTTTGCCAAAATTGGACCTTCAGAATGGACCACCTGAAGCGTAGCCGCGGGCAACATTTAAGTGAAATTATTTTTAAAAAGTAAATGGCAGAAATTGATTTATCGATCCAAATAAAAATTTCATTCACTTTTTACAAGTTTCTGTGTTTTTTTGAATTTTCAAAAACCAAGCTCTTAAAACATCACCGTTTATATGTAGATACATTTTACTCTCCTAACTTACAAAATAAAAATCCTTAACTAACATTTAAATATACACTTGTATCATCCATTCGACAATTCATTATAATAAGAATCAAGGCAATCTTACCTACATAGACATTAAACCTGCATAGGATAACTATACCTAACTAACTAAACCTCAATGGTTAGCTACATTAAAGTTGTTAGCTACAAGAGCAAGTTGGTGCGATCCAGTCGTGCATTTTATTTTCATTGACATTTATTTTCTCAACTTATTTTCAATATCATGCTAAAAATGCGTTCAACTTTGGCGTTTGAATGTGGAAGCGACATTACTGTTCTAGCAAGTTGGAATAATTCTTTATAAGTATTGACTCCAGCTGCGTTTTTATAGCGTGAAACTGCTCCCAAAACTCCACGCTATCTTGAAATTAATATTAATGCCATTTTACGAAATTAATATTCTTCCATTGACTTAATTTTGTTTCTATTTTTTCGACCTGAAAACCTAAATTTTTTTGCAAGATCAATGATAGAAAGATCTCAGGTCTTAAGGTTAATTTTGGACATATAATAATTCAATTTGTTTTTAAAGCGTTGTAATTACTTGGAACAATTTTCTGAACCACTCGGATGCCAGGGATGTAATATCACCAGTGGTGTAATATTTCCAAAAAAATATGTTTTTGCAAAAAGTCACTAGAAAAGTAGTAGCTAATTTTTGGTCGCTAAGCTTTTGAAAATTCCGCTAAATATATTGACAAAGTCGCTAAAACGGTAATATTGGCGGTCATATGTGTATGAATTATTTTGCATTTTTCAAATAATGATTGGAAATGTGCCGCATTTTGATATCCATAAACTCTTTGAAAGTCGCTTTTATTTATAATAGTCAAAAATTGCATCCGAATCTTAGTTCATTATTAAGATGCAATATTATTGATGATTAATGAAAACACGAAGACAGCCATGAACTGAGCTTTGACGAACCCAAGTAGTAAAATGCAGACGGCTTATATTAATGCTATATAGGGTAGAAGGGGGACCCTTTGCCACTCGAACTTTTAAGTCGAACGAACAAAATGTTAAATATAGAAAAAACGATTTTTATTGCACATCCCTGTGTAGAAACTTCTGACTAAGCTCGGCAGTTCTCCGCTTGACACCAATCAAGTTGGACTTGAGTGTTGTTTTTGGAAGTGCCGCAAACAAAATAACAAGGTAAGCAATTTTCGTAAATTTCCATTTTTTTGTTATTCAATATCTTTTCTTTACATATATTTTACTGTAGTATATTTTTTTGTGGTAAATAGTTTTGATTAAGATTAGTTTATTAAAAGGAAAAAAAGTTATAAACAATTTTTCAAAAAAACAGCTAGTGCGGGGAGCCTTTGCCAATTGTTCGTGGGTAGGTTTTGCCTGGCCAAGGCACCCCATGACGTGGCTTTGCCATTGGCAAAGGCACCCCATAACATGGCTTTGCCATTGGCAAAGGCACCCCATGACGTGGCTTTGCCATTGGCAAAGGCAACCCATGACGTGGCTTTGCCATAGGCAAAACCTACCCACGATAGATATTAAATAAAATATCGACTGAAAATGAAACAAAAAGTCTGAATTATAAGAATTTAAGTTACTTTTGAATTAATAAATATTTTTTGTTACGTTTTTTAAATGTTTAGTGTTTTTTTTATTTACTGACTTTGATATTTAGGTACCTGGCAAACGGTCCCCATCCCCATGGTAAAGCATCCCTATTGGGGAGGCTTTGCCATATCAATTTTTTTTTTTAATTAAATATTAAAAATATAAATCATTAAAGTATCAAGATGAATTTTACTTTGAAATGAATATAATAAAGGAGGAAACATATTAGATAACAAGAAAACTGAAAACGGGCTAAAAGTTTTGCGTAAGGTCAAATTCCCGAAATCATGGCAAATGCTCCCCCTTCTACCCTATATCTTTAAATTAAAAATATTGTAGATTTTATGAATTGCAAAAAATAAAGATAAAAACTCAGATCTAATCAAAATCTTAATATAAAAGGCAAATACTATTTATCGTACACGCACCTTAATTGATTTCACACGTTTTGTTTTACTCTTAATTGGATCATTATAATTTATGCATAAAGAGATAAAGACCGAAACTGAACCTATATACAAAAGCCGTGTTCTTTTGGGAAAACTATCGGCAGCAAATCAACATTTTCCAAAATAAGTTAAATTTAATTTTGCGGTAATACCAACATAACATGTGTCAAATAACTAAATGCAAAAAATTAACAATTGATTTGTTTTTATTTCTTCAGACATATATGCTTTTACATATAAGAAAACTAAAACTTGAATTAAAAGATCCAAATAAAATGGAATATACATATATGAAGCAGTAAGTGTAATAATGTTTTGTCGTTTTTTTCAATAAATCAGATGTTGTGCCAATGAAGGGGTATGTTCGCATAGTCCTTCCTTGCCAAAATGATCGCATTCATTATTTAACTATTAAGTATTTAAGATCTTAATAATCTTTCATTGGAATTCGACAGTTTAATAATAATAACGATAACACATACTGCTAATTACTGCTTATTTATTACTAACTAATAGATATTCTGATTTGTTCCTTAAATGCTTGTTGGTGGTGTTCCAATTGAAGAGCTTTGCTAGGGGGCGCTGCTCAAGTTTTAGTTAGTTTATTTTTAGGCTATTTGACAGCAGCTGGCACAAAGCCACTTAAATATATGTTTTATTAAAATATCTTTGATCTGGCAGTTTCGCACGAATAAGCCAACTTTAACTTGTACTGAAAGTGGACGAGCGCCCCCAAACTATTCTTTATAATATGATTTATAAAGCAACAAAAATAAATAAAATGTACTTTTAGCCTAGTTCGCTGCGTTAATAATTTTTATTTCCTCTACGTGAATAGGTGTGAAACAATTTTTTCTTAATAAAAGACATATACTTAACCAAAAATTATTGATTTTTGACTGTTTTCAGCTAACCTATGTGAATTGTTCACAAAAATATATTCGAATAGTTTAGTATCAGCGATAAATTACCTAATAAATGTGAGAATGTGGTAATTGACAGAACGAAGAATTCTACGAACAAAGACTTCGAGATTCATTAAAGTCATCAGAACTACCAACTAAACAACAGAATATCATTCGATACTCAAATAAATGTCACATATCCAAAGCAAACTTTTGATATAGCTTTTATCGAAACCATCTTAGGTTTTACCAAAAGAACACAGCTAATGGGAACATTGAGTCAATCCTGTTCTCTCATATTATTACCATCCAGCACAGAGCACATCAAGCACACACGTTGACTTTTCAACTTAGTCGTGATGCTAAGGATCGAATGATAACATCCTGAAATGCATTCAGGTACTCCATTTAACTAGATTTTTATTTGCGATTATAGGGACTATATAAGTCAAGTTATGCATTCGTAAAAAAATAAAATGCAACACTGGATCGCACGAACTTGCTCTTATTGTTGAGTGATGTCGTCTCCATGTTGTGTATTGTTTTGTTGGAAATTGACAATAGAAATACATACATAAATAAAAATTATTATTTGGATATTATAGGTATTTAAATTTTATTTGTTTTTGAATTTATTTAAAATTTGTCACAACATTTATGTAATTTTGTTTTTGATTTTAACAAAGCGACGCTTTCTTACTTCGTTGACTTCAACGATTTTTAAATAAATTAAAAAACCAATCAAAATTTAAATACCTATTGATTCTAAATTATAATTTTTATTTTGATTTATATATTTCTATTTTCAATTTCCAACTTGCTTTTTTGTTAGAGAGTGCATGCGATGTAAAATGTTTCTATTAAGAATTTAAATATATTTTCAAAGTCGTTAGTTACTTAATTTTCTTATTAAAAAAAAAAAAAAACTTGGCATGACAATTTTAAACATTTAATCATATAAACTTAAAAATAAAATTTCAAAAAAAAATCATCCAACCGTTTTCGAAATATAGAATTTTGAAAAAAGAATGTTTTTTAAAAAATCTTAAATAAATATTTTGTCGAAAATTTTGGTAAGCAGTATTATTTATAATTTGAAGGACCTCCTATACAAAAATTTTGAACAAAATCCGCCCAGCCGTTTATGAGAAAGTTCAAAATAAAAAAATTGTTGTATGGTATATAAATAGAAAAATCGATTTTTCAAAAATCGAAAAACTTTTTTTTTAAAAACTTGAGTATGCAGTCTTATTAACAATTTTCGGGAGCATTTGTATAAAAAAAAATATTTTAATCGGTTTATCCAATATTGAGAAGTCGAAAATATGATAAGTGGTTCTATGAAGAACCGTTAATAAGTACGCAAAAAAAAATATTTTTATATTTTAAACTGAACTGTAATAATCTGAGGACACACAAATTATTCAATAAAAATTCTTGGAGCCGTTTTCGAGAATTCATTTTTTTTGTCTTAAAGGTTTTTTAACATTTGTACCGTTGTTTTTAATTTTTTTTTTTAATTTAACTATGTGCATGTAAGACCTAAGGTCTTTTAAATACAACCTGAATTGCACGGCACTAGTTTGGCACAGTGGATTTGAGAACCAGGTATTGACTGTCTCATTTTAACCCATGGGCTACATCCAATTAAAATTGGAGGTATGGAAAAGAATGCGCCTAGCGTGGGGATCGAACCCACACGTCCTATAGTTAACAATCAAGCAATTTATCCACTGCGGGATTGAAACATAGATACATTTTAGAAAAATAGTTTTTTAACTATTCAAGATAATGTTAAAAAATCACCAAATACGAAGTTTTCAAAAATTCTTTAAGTCATTTTCGAAATTTTGAGTGCTGAAAAAAATTAATTTCCAACAAAATTTTTGTTTGAAAAATTTCGGTACACAGTAGTGTTTATATTCTCTAGGAGCTTCTGCGTATGATATTTCAAAAAAATCAAATTAACCGTTTCCGAGAAAATCGAAAACCAAAAAATGGCTCTACTAGAGTTACCAAAAATAACAATTTTTTTCCAAAGAAAAAAATATCAAAAGGTACCCTTTCCCTTCGTTAATGAACTGATTTTTTTTTATAAAAATCGTTGGAGCCGTTTTTGAGAAAATAAGATTTTTGTTTTTGGCTACTGTTATTTGTCGTCTTAAAAAAAATTAAAAAAAGTGTGGGCATATTACCGAAAAAACAATATGTACCAAATTTGAATCAAATCCACCGAACCGTTTAGGCTACAGACTCGGGGACATACAGACAGACAGACTAAAAGACAGGCGGAATTGGAGGACCCACTTTTTTGGTGTTCTCTATGATCGTGATGTCATGTTTGATTGTTAGATTGTTTTTGTTTTAACGAATACATAACTTCCCTTATAGTACCTATAATCGCAAGTAAAAATGAGTTCATTACTGAAGGTACCTTGCTATAATTTTTGTTTGGGAAAAAATTGTTATTTTTGGTACCTCTAGTACAATAATTTTTTTGGTTTTCGATTTTCTGGGAAACGGTTAATTTGATTTTTTGAAATTTTTTACGCAGAAGCTTAAACACTATTGTAAACCAAAATTTGGAAATTAATTTTTTTTTTCAAAACTCAAAATTTCGAAAACGACTCATTAGATTTTTTCGAAACTACGTATTTGTTATTTTTTTGAAACTATCTTAAATAGTTGGAAAAATTGTTTTCCTAAAATAAAAAACAAGGGTACCTCCCATACAAATTTTAAAAAAAGCCGATAAGAAAAAAATTTATTTCTCGAAAACGGCTCCAAGAATTTTTATAAAAAAATGTGTGTGTTCTTAAATTAGTACAGCCCACTTTTAATTATAAAAATATTTTTGTTGCGTACCTACTTATTAACGGTACTCCCCATACAACCACTTTTCATATTTTCGACTTTCACAATATTGGATGAACCGATTAAAATAATTTTTTTTATACAAATGCCCCCTAAAATTGTTAATAAAACTGCATACGAAAATATTCAAAAAAAAGTTTTTCGATTTTTAAAAAATAAATAAATTGTTTTTTTTTTTAAATCGATTTTTCAGAAACCAGTCACAGAATTTTTTTTTAAATTTGAATTTTATATATATATTAATAATATCTTCAAAATGGCGTTTCAATTTTTTTTATATGTTTTAAAAATTTTATACATAAAATGTTAATTTATTAAAAAGCCGCTCCAACGATTTTTTTGATATATTCTTATTTACCTATGAGTTCAAATTGCATCTTTGTTTTCCCTCAAACTATAACGACTAAGCAATATACAAATATTTAAGTATGTCTATTATCCATTTATTTCTACCGTATTATTATTCCCTTTTTACCAATTTTTGCGTATCTCATGGAATACTAAACACAATTTAGGCCCTCATATATTTATATATATAAATTATTAATTTATATGCATATAGCTATACCTACCCACCTACATTCGTCATTTTCATTATTATATGTACACGTTTACATACTTAGGTTCCGTCTATATGTGTATGCAGATACATTTTACTCTGCTAACTTACGTTATTAAAATCCATTACTTAGATTTAAATATACATTTATAGGTAGTACCTATGTAACAATACCTTGAATCATCCATTCGAAAATTTATTATACTAAGAACCAAGGTAATCTTACCTACCCCTTCATAGGGCAACTAGCCATACTACCTGCTAACAGCGTCAATGGCTAGCTACATTGAAGTTGTTAGCTAGAAAAGCAAGTTCGTAGGATCCAGTCGAGCATTTAATTTAGTTTTTATTTGTCCATTTCTCTTAATTAATTTTCAACGCTTAATACGAAAGCAACAGGTAATTTTGCTTCATATATCTGAACCTATTTTAAGGATTCAACATTTTTTTTTCTGTAAGTATATATAGGTTCAGTGTCAAGGTATATTTGTATGTCTTTGACAAATATAAAGAAAAACAAGATGAGCATACACACGATATCATTTTATTAGCTCGGTCCCATCAAATAAAACTTCAGTGAACACTCACACCCTGAATCCTTAAATGGGACAAGATTTCTCGCTAAATTGTAAAAATAAAAACACATGTACTGTAATTCCTCTTCTGAATAGCTAATCCAATATTTTGAATGCAGCCTGGATTCGATTTGAATACTTAGTTTGTACCGAATTCCGTGAATTCAGCCCAAATGCTCATACAGGTACCCAACCCATACACAATAGATATTTTGAAACGCAAGCACATGTTTATTACTAAGGGATTTTAAAAATGTAGATACAGGTAGGCATTTAGAATGTATTCTACTACTAACTATAGAATTTAGTGGGTTTTCATTTAAACAGATTAAGGCTGATATCGTCTTCCCCTAAATACTTTTTTCTGCTTGTCTTTCAATAATTGCTATATCGTGATTTATCCTTTCCTAATAGTTTCTCCGAAAATTATTACTTATTTCTTCTTCGATTGACTTTTCGGAGTTACTCTTTTCACTCGAAATTTTCCATATTCAATAGGAATGGAACATAAGTTGTGAAAAAGGAGAAAGGCCTAACAGCCAATCGAAATCGACATCGATAATCTAGTTAATTATTTTTCGGACTACGTTCGATTCGCAATTTTGTCTGATGTGTATATAAATAGATTGATTTGTTTCGGAAATATTCAGTCAGTTCAGTCAGTTGAGTACACCCGGCACACTAAGCTCTATCGTTTACTTTAATTTTATTTAGTCTTTGAAGAACAGTTACTTTTGTCTGTCACCAGCAATTTTATTTTAAATTCAAAACAACTTGTAGTTTTTTTTATAAAACGGTAAGTTCATTTTAAACGAAAAAGTTTTAGTATGATACTAAGCTGAAAGAGAATTTTACTAATTTCAAACGAGTTAATAATTTAACCATCTTTTAACATTTTACAAAAGTTAAAATCGCCAAAAGTCTATTTAATAGTTTGTCAGGTTAAATATGAATATCATTTTATAAGACCTTAATACAAGGCAGTTTTAAAAGTTCGCCTTTGTTTCTATTTGATAATTTAAATATTATTACTTTTTTCAGTTAAACAATGTCAACTTCAAACTCATCAAATGAAAAAGTCATCTTCGAGTGCGATCGACATGCGGAAAATATTTTGTCGAAATTTCAGAAATTTTATAATGATAAGGACTTCTTCGACACTGTGCTGATTGCAGGCGAAAACGGCACAAAAATTCCAGTTCATCAAATAGTCTTGTCCGCATTGAGTGGATATTTTAGGGAAATATTTCATGGTAACCCTACCATTTCTGACGTCAACGAAGTCATATTGCAGGGAATTGAAGCTTCCACACTCAAACTTATAATTGATTATATGTATTCGGGTACGATTGAGCTAAGCACCGAAAATGTAGAGAAACTTCTGCTAGGAGCAGAGTCTTTAAAAATGGACAACTTACTCCATGGATGTTGCGATTTCCTGGAAAAACATCTGAACAAAAGCAATTGTCTGCATTCGCTACGTTTGGGAAATAAATTGAGATTATCTGGTCTTCAGGAAAAATCTTCAGCAATAATTTATAACGACTTCGAGGAAGTAAGGAAGCAGCCCGAGTTTTTACTCTTAAATGAAATGGAATTGAAAAATCTACTTTTCAAAGACAATCCGCGTGCAGACATAGAGGAGCAAGTTTTCTTGGCTTTGGTAGCATGGATTGAACATGAAAAAATAATTCGGGGTCATCTGTTATTCGAATTAATTTCAATGGTGCGCTATCAGTTTCTTACGCCAAAGTTTATAATTGAAAACACAATGTCCGTATCCAATAGTCTAGCAAACTGCAAATTGATACAGGGTTGGCTTCAATACCATATATCGCCGGAATCTAGAACTATTGAGCAGCTAAATTTGACTTTTGCATCTGAAGTAAACCTAAATTAAGAAGAATTCGAAGAAGAAAAAGAAGAAGAGGAAGAAGCAGATGAAGAAGAAGAGGAATAAGAAGAAGCAGAGGAAGAAGAAGAAGCAAAAAGTGAAGTTGTTGCAGCTGTCGGTTTAAATCATCTAGGGGAAGTCCAAATGCATAGTTATGATTCAAAACTGAATACCTGGTTTATCAGTATTCCGACACTGCACACTTTACCTAAAACCTTTTAAAGTGAATGAATTACCCCCTATGGGAGTATCCAAATTTTCAATTTTTCAATACACCAATGGACTGTGGCAGAATCGCCTTTTACAACAGTCAGTTCTCATCAAAAAATATATAGTAATTAGGATATCTTATACATTTTAAATGAACTTAACGGCTTCTTGCAAAGTTATGACAGCTTTTCTAATCAATGGACTTCCAAAAGAACAACAATATATTAGAATGAAAAAAAACTCAGAATTTCTGTCATTAAGTGTTTAGATTTATCCAAAGATACTTGGTCCGAAGAATGTGCATGGTTCAGCTAAAATAACACATTTAACATTCGTGTAACATTCGTTACATCAGATATTGAAAATTTGTATCACATACTAAAATGCTGAAGTCCTTGAAAATAATATTGAAACCAAAAAAATCAGTCCATTTGCAAAGTCGAAATCCACAAATATTTTAACTGTGCCATTTAAGTTATGCATTTATATTTTATTATTTATATCTTTATGTTTATTGCCCGTACAAGAATATAACAAATATAAGTACTTATTGTTTTTTTTTTTCATTTTAGTCTTTAAACCACGGATTTTTATATTTTGTATCTTTAGATTTCTGTTTTAGATTTCGAAAATAAAATTTAACGCCCACACTAAATTTCTTGTTTGTTTTCAAAATTGATCCAAAATGCCAAACATATTTTCAATTGCGATTATACTATTATAAGAACTAAATATGAGGCAAATTAAGCATTCGTACAAAAAAAAATTAACAATTTAACATGACATTCCGATCATAGTGGACACCAAAAAAGTGGATCCCGCAATTTCGTCTGTCTGTCTGTCTGTCTGTCTGTCTGTCCAGCGGCGGGCTGGTTCACCGGACACTGTGGATTTTTCACACCTTAAGATAGAACTTACAGTAAATATAGTGTTTTTTTCATCATGAGTTCTTGATTAAAACCAACTAAGGAATGGTGCCACACATCGGTTGTTGGCACCTTAAGTCCATATAAATCTGTTGTGCCCCTTATGGAACTTACGAGGGCCGCCGAATTCTATTTTTGGGGCCCCTATGGATATTTGGAGACCAACAGAATTATGTTTGTAATCTTTATATTAAGAAATATTAAAATATTGCGAAGCAACGCAAATACGGGACGGCCAGTTAAAGAATAAGCCTAAATATGCTGTAAGCATTATTTTACCCACTCTGGCTTCTATCCTACTCAAAATACACTTCTGCTTTCCAACTCAATCCATAGACAAAAACAAAATTAAACAACTTTTGTGCAACCCGAAAAATGTCGGGTTATAAAATTACTCGCTGGGTAGAACAAATTTGTTCTCTTTCCTCTTTTTTCATTTACTATTCACTGCCTTTGACACCTCTCTGTTCAATACATGCTTTCTTATGGAAGAAAATAACCCGCTTTTCTTCGATTTATTTGGTGATTTTTTTATAGGTCGAACCAATTCACTTGGCCACAACGTTCGGTTGCGCAGCTGGATTATTCAAGAGAACAAAAATAGTGTGCAAGAGATTTAATGAGTACAATGTCAGTGAGGAAATACTTTTTTGAAAACGGCAATAATCACGATCTTACCTCATGTAAATAAAGTCCATCCATTGAATGTGATTTTGTGTATCTTTCAAAATTGAAACGTTCATAAAACATCATCGGGGCAAATAAAACCTATAAGGTATCTTGTTAAGCTTGAGTTGAGGACCAATAAAATCAACATCTGGCAGTCACTAGCTGGGGCGATTGGGCGTGGCTAAGCTACAAATGCGTCAAAAAAAATGATACAGTTACGTCATTAGTCCAAAGATGAATTTTTATATAATGGGTTACCCATTTTGCGGTTTCAAAAGTAAACGTAAATAAAACACATATAAAATATTTTTGTTCATGATATTTCTTTTTTGTTAGAAAGCTTGAACGTGAATCACTAAATCATTTAAATGACCACCACGCGAATTGTTGCAAGCATCGATTCTTTTGAGGTAATTTTCGACCACTTTTTGACACTAATTGGGCGGCATCTCAGCCATAACTTGATGAATGTTGGGTTTCAAGTGCTCAAAAGTTAAAGATTTATCTGCATAAACACGATCTTTCGCGTAGCCTCACAAAAAATAGTCCAGCGGTGTCAAATCGCATGATTTTGGTGGCCAGTTGATATTACCACGACGAGAAATTACGCGGCCAGGAAATGTCTCTGGCAATAAATCCATATTCGCTGGAGTTGTGTGGCATGTGGCATAGTTTTGTTGATACCACATGTTCTCCAAGTCGTATACTTCAATAGCAGGTAAAAAAAAATCGGTTATCATATGACCATAACGCTCCGAATTTACGGTGACAGTCATTCGATCGCCGTTTTGGAAGAAGTAAGGTCCAATCACACCTCCGGACCAAAGAGCGCCCCAAACAATGACATTTTGTGGATGTAATGGCCTCTCTTCAATTACTTGATGATTCTAAGAACCCAAATACGACAATTTTGTTTATTAACATACCCACCGAGTGAGAAATGTGTTTCGTCGCTGAAGAAAATTTTGTTCGAAAAATCGCCGTCCACCTCTTGTTGTTCAAGTACCCATTGGACGTATCTACGAGGTTGTGAATGGTCAGCTGGCTTCAGTTGATGTGTGAGCTGGACTTTATATGGATGTAAGTGTAGATCCAAATGCAAAATACGCCATAATGTGCCGTTCCTGAGACCGACGAGGAATCGACACATTCGGGTCTTCGGCAACACTTTCACTTACAGCAGCGATATTTTCAGTGGTATGAGCGAAACGATGATGCACAGGCCTTACAATATCAGTAACCAATCCAGTCTCTTCAAATTTCTTCACAATTTTGACAATTGCTTGCATAGTTGGACGATTATGTAAATCATAATCTCCTCTTAAAGCACGATATGTGGCTGTGGCAGAATCACCATTTTTGTAGTAAGTTTTAACAATTTGTATGGGTTGTGCGATAGTTAAGCGATCCATTTGGATCCAAAATGGATAACCCTTTACAATAAGAGGATCTAATTGAAGTTTTATTGAAGAGGAGTGAAAATCTCACATAAACAATAAACCGAACTTATTCATGTACACTTTTTCCTTACGTTAACCAAGGCTTTAGGGGATAAGTGATTTATCAATAATATTAAATTAATTAAATTAACGAACCGCGAACCAATTACTAAAAATATGGTGTACCGACGCAACGAGATAAATAAACCAAGTGGGAATATTTTGACAACTACGAAACAGAATACAAAAGAAAAAGTGTAAAAGATAGCCCGTTAATAAAACTACCACCACGGCTGCTCAGCTAGGGTGGGTTCGATGAAAGAAGATTGAAAATTACTTTAATTGACTTATATAATTAACGAAGTGTTTTATTACAAGTACAGTGGGGTACTTGTAATAAAATGTGGGCGCCAGGTGTTTTAATTGGGCTGAAATAGCAAAATTCCAAATCTAATTTTTTTGTTTTATTGAGTAGAAAAAAAAAGATAACCAGTTGAAACGAAATTTGAAAGAAAACACACAGTTTTAATACACAGGTGGGAATTTAAAGATAGTTTTTATTTGGGAAACCTTTAAGTTGAAGCCCAGGATCAAAACCTAAATTTTTTTCAAAAACAAAGGTTTATAAAATTAAAATAAATTATAGATTAATGGGGAGACGTTAAGCAAAGCGCAAAAAAGTAAAGGACAAAGAAATGGGCAGTTAACACTTTTGAACAAAGACAAAAATTACCGTTCCCAAATAAGTTGAGAAGAAAAGAATAAAACAAGAAAAATTACACTAGCACTGAATAAAATAAAATGTATCGGAATTTAAAAAAAAAATTACGACACAAAAAAAGTAAAAAATAGTTTTAACTGAAAACTTCACTCTACTTATTCTTATTTTTCTTCCTCCCGGATTTTTTTTCCTGCTCTCACTCTCCTCGAAATTTCCTGTCTCCTCGAATCAGTCCTTTACTTCTCCAATCCATTCTCGATTTGTCTTCCTTCTTCACATAATCAAAAAAAAAAAATACTTGAAACCTCCTTTCCTCGATTTGTTTTTTCTTCTCCAAAAATTCCTCGAAATCTTCAAAATTACCAAACAAAATTAACTTCTCTCACGGATAGCTCTCTTTCGAGTGAACTGTCCTGCTAAAACAAAACCAATTCCTCCATCGACCATTCCAGTCACTCACACATTCATGCATTCAGCCATTCGTTTTCGTTGATCATTTGTAACGACCACGGCTTCCTGGAAAGCTTCTCTGCCTCCACGAAATCCTCCGTCGTGGAATCACAACGAAACTTACTCTCACTCACACAAACACGGATTCAGAAAGTTGTTGGAGGTCTTTCCAAAACTTGCCGAATCTTAATGGCCGAGTTCAGATCCACCCCACTACATTTTTTTTTCGACAAAAATTAAGAAGATCCTAGTTACTACAAAAATATTCGGGAGTGATTCGAAGTCTAAATTATTCATTCTTCATATTTTTCGAGACGAGAGAGAAATGTATAATTTTAAGCCGCGAACTCTACTTCATCATATACCATTTCCGATAGCCCGCATATAAACTGTTCAGTGTTTTAGCAATTGAATTAAGAATTTAAAATTTTAGAACTAAGCGTTTACTAGCCATTCTGTTACAATTATATATTTAATTTTACGTTACTTTAAGTTAGGATGAATTATAAATCAGGATGTTGTGTTGTTGGTGTAGATATAAGGACTCTTACGCCTGACTTGTTACTTCTTCAGCTCGCCCGCTGGTACATCTACATGAGACAGCCCATCTACATGATTCTTATTTGGATGGTTTAAAAATCGCTCGTTCACCTGTTTTTATTACTTTTGCAAGACACTGGCTTAGTAAACAAATCGTTGATGGTACCATGGTTGCCCTCAACCTCCCCAATATTTTGCAGCCGCAACGAGACAAAGAAAGGGAAAGGAACAAGTCGAAGACTGGTCATTTTTGCGGTAAATTTTACCGTAACAATTCAAAGAAATTTAAAATTATATTTTCCAAATTCATGTCTTTTAATGCTTAATTCATTTAAAGAAAAGACAAAATTTATATATTTTTTTAATCTGTTTATTGCTTTCATTTTTCAAAAAAAAGTAACATGAGATTTCTTTTCATCGACAATTATCAACACAGAAGGTGATAAAAAAGGTGAATTCACGTTTGTTTCAAAGCAGGGATGCTCTGTAATTGATTACGGTCTAGTGGGTGGCGATTGGTGCGCTTTGGTAAAGGACTTTGCGGTAGGAGGTATTACATATTCGGATCACTTTCCAATATTCATGAACATAACATGTAATAATTCACAGTTTGAATCAGCTAAATGCAATCCCGCTGACAATATTATGCTCAGATGGAAGGAATCGGCAAAAACAAAATATCAAAATACTTTGAATAACATGCTTAGTCATTTAGAAAAAAGGTCTTCACTTAAGTTTGTTCCAATCTGCGAAGTAGAACGAATTATATGGGAAGCAGCAAATTTAATGAAAAATACAAACAATTTAAGAAAAAAAAACCAGTGGTATGATTTTTCATGCGAAAAGCTACGGAAAAGATCATTAGCCCTACTCAATCTCCTCCGAAAATATGAAATTCCAAGTGTAAGGCCAGATTATTTGGAAATAAACAAACTATACAAGAATACATGTAAAGAAAAGAAAATGAGGTATGAAGAAAATTTGGCAATTTCCTTAAGTCAATGTAAAGATTCAGCTGAGTTTTGGTCTCTAACGAGGAAAATAAATGGTGATGCAAAAGTAAAAAATACAGTTGGAGTGCCATTGCAATTGTTAAGTACTCATTTCGCTTCGTTGCTAAATTCTTCATCAGAAATATCTTGGAGTTTTGCACGACCTTCAACTAGGATTGAGGAACTAGATAAGGAGATATCCGAAAACGAAGTGAGAACTGTCCTTCAGAGGCTAAAAGATGGCAAGGCGGCCGGAACAAACGGTATACCCGCGGAATTCTACAAAAATAGCACAGATTTGTTCAAAATTAAATTGAAAGATGCGCTGAACATAATGCTCAAATTTGGAACGTTCCCAGAACACTTCTTTGAAGCACTTATATTGCCAATTCACAAGAAAGGTGACGTGTTGGATCCTAAAAACTATAGAGGGATATCGTTTCTAAATGCAGCATTAAAGATATTCACAATTATACTCTACGAAAGATTGAATAATTGGGTGCAAGATGAAAACAAGCTTAGTGAATTTCAAAGTGGGTTTCGTAAAGGATATTCCACAGTGGATAACATCTTTGTGCTTCGTTCGCTGGCGCAGTGGAAACTCGAGCAAAATAAAAAACTATATGCCTTTTTTGTCGATTTCAAGGCAGCTTTTGATCCCATCAACAGAAATGCATTATGGTATAAGCTTTTTAACTTAGGAGTTTCAACTAATTTTGTTAGAATTACAGAAAAACTTTATCTACAGACAACGGCATATATCTATAATGGTAACGAAAAATCAGAGAGGATTGAAGTGAACCAAGGAGTAAGACAAGGCTGTAATCTAAGCCCTCTACTGTTTGCTCTTTTTCTGGACGATTTAGTCGATTATCTCAACTGCGGAGTGGAGTTTGCGAATAAAAGGATCAAAGTGATCATGTACGCTGACGACATTGTTATTCTTGCGGAGTCACCGACCGCGCTACAGATGATGATCAATAAGCTGGAAGAATATTGCCAAAAGTGGAAGCTGGAGGTTAATACTAAAAAATTGAAAGTCATGGTGTTTAAGAATGGATCTGGCAGAACAGCGAAAGAGGAACATTGGAAATATGGGGCGAAGAACTTAGACGTAGTTAAGTCTTACACTTATCTAGGATCGGAGTTCACTTGCAACTTGAAATTAGAAAAACATCTAAAAATCAAACTAAATAAGGCTAAATCGGCAATATGTGTAAACTGGCAGAGGATCTATAGCAACAAGCTGATTTCTACAGAACTAAAGCATAGAGTTTTTAATGCCACTGCAAAAGCTATACTGTTTTACGGTGCGCAGGTATGGGGATTACAGAGGTATGAGCTAGTTGAATGCCTATTGCGCTTTTTCTTAAGAAAAATATTCTTTTTGCCGATAAGCACGCCAAAATATATGTATTATTTGGAAACTGGTCTACCGACACTGTTTATTTCAACTCTAAAACTGAATGCAGACTACGTAGTGAGAGTCCTACTTATGGAGGAGCAGAGGTTACCGAGAATAATACTGGATTATGCGATTCATCGAACTACCCTAGTTGTAAGAGACTGGAACTTGTTAGCCGCCAACTGTGGCTTCACTTTGAATTGGAGTTTGAACGCTGCTCAATGTAAGAAATCCCTTTACGAGGTAATAGTAGTAACGGATGAGAATGAAAGGTATTCCTTTATTGAAAAAGCACGCTCATCCACGGAAAGACAGTATTATTCAAAATGCATCTTTAATCTCAACGACAGAAACTATTTTACCAGAGCATATAGCAATTCCATCATTGGTACCATATTTAAAATAAGAGGAGAGCTGATTAGACTTAACTTTAGGCCCCACCGGAATGAAATCATCGATAGCTGCACTCTCTGTAACCTGCATGAAAGAGAGGATGTAATCCACTTCATTGGTGTTTGCCCAATGCTGACGGAAATCAGACTTGTTCATTTCCAAAAAAATTATCTGGATGTAGGCGAGGTAACAAGCTATTTGAATGGTGCAAACTGGATGCATCTTTATGAGTTCTACAAAGAAGCGATAACTTATAGAGCTCGAATAATGGAAAGAAGTTTTTGATCCAAGTCACATTAGAAGCTGTTTATCGAACTAAGAAGCTTTATTATTTTGTTTTAACTAAACTAAAAGTCATTTTGCTAAATTATTTAAAAATTTTATATTCTGATTTAACTAATCTAAAAGTCCTTAAAATATGTTTTAAATAAACTGAAAGCCAGAAATTTTGTTCTAACTAAGCATAAAATCACTTTAATTTATATTTTGATTTAACTAATCTAAAAGTCCGTACAATTTGTTTTAACTAAACTAAAAGTCTTTTAAATAAAAAAAAAAAAATAATAATCTCTTGTCTATATTGTAAAAAAAAAATAATGAAAGAAAAAACTCGTTTATAATTCGTATCTTATCGTTACTTTATAAGACAAACAAAAAAAAATTAAAATTACTTCTTCATAATTTAAAAACAAAAATGCCCCTCAAGCAGACGACATCTCATGTCATGTCTTTACAATATTATTCAAGAATTTTAACACTGTATTTGTAAAAATTTTAAAGAAAGAATAAAGAATCTATCTATCTATCTATCTATCTATCAATTCACAATTGTCGACATTAATTTTTCGACAATGTAGAAAATTCGTAAAACCATCAAAATCCATTATTTTTCCTACTACAATTTATCTTGTGGTTCGATAAATTGTAGTAGGAAAATGTTAAAAAAAAGAACCATGTTCTTCTATAATACAAAAAAATGTGGTTAAGAACAAAATAATCGTGAAAAATTATTTGGTCTAAATCCAAACTTATGCCTAGTTGTTTATAAGAGGTTTAGTTTCAAATAATTAAATTAGAGATATCAATATCAATAATGGGAGAAATCTGTTATGACAAACATACTCACAAAGTTTGAAAGGTCAACTGAATCACTTCACTGGCTTAATACTGGTCAAGTTTTAAAAACCTTTTAAAATTAAAAAATGCCAGTAAACCTTGCAAATTTGGTTCAGTAATCAAATCGTTAACTGACAAATTTTTCACATAATTTGGACTTCTTTATTTTTGTTTGTTCCGATTTAAACATTTTTTGATAAGATATTGGCGCCATACTTTAGAGAAGAAGCCCAACTCTAGTTAAAGCAGACGTCTAATTGCTAGCCCTTGTCTAATTTTCTCTAAATTTTAAACACACTAAACAACCCTTCTAATTTAAGTAGATTTTAAGCCCAACTAGCATACTGTCCAGAGCTAAGCTCCCGAAATCTGAAAAAGAATTTTGTAAGCCTCTTTTAGGTCCCATTACTATCCTTAGAGTTAATTTCTTGTTACAAAACTTAAATTATTCTGATAACGTTTTCCTTATAAGAACTTAGCTCTTCACAATTTTCAAATATTATAAATCTTATACTTAAAAAAAATTTGCCTCCTTTAACAATATTCCAAGAACTTATAGTTTTATAAAAATCGGAGTCTAAGCTATTTTAAAATTCTATAACCAACCTTATGAAATTTAACGTATACAACATTTTATTACAGGATTTTAATAGGAGTTGCAGTTTTCCAATTGGCACCTGGATTCACAAACATCCTCGTCACTTGCCTGTCTTGTAGTCGAGATTATTAAATGGATGTGAATCCTTTGCAAACCATTCAGAGTGCATTCATAATGCATTTAATTAACATAGTGATATACGAGTACATTCCCTAAAAAAATAATAAATATTGTAAACACCATCCAGGCAATATCAGGGATGCAAATACAAACATGGAAACAGAATAATTTACATTATTTGAAGTGTCCTGCTTACTTTATGTGGAGACTTTATATCCTTTTTAACCATATTTCGGTAGAACGAAGAGCGCGGAAAATTTTTTGACTTCACGGATAATTTACGGATTTTATTCGGCAGTTACTGGCATACTCAAAAATTACTTTTTCGGAAGTTGTCATGCTAATTTTATACGGCTAAGAATACAACTATGTTCGGGAGTATAGACAGCCTCTCATAACTAGGCCATTTAACGCTTTTAGCAGTATTATAATAATCTAGAAGAATTCTTCAAGATTACTTTTGGCGCCCTTAATTTAGTCTCATTAAGTTTTTGGAGAATGTTATGAGAGGAAAAATGTTATTTGGGAGGGCTACGTTAATCGAAGTTATGTTGAACACAGCCTATTTTGATAGATAGAGAAATGGAACAGTACGAACATTAAACATAAGCAAAAGAAAACACAAAATCTTACTAATATTATAAATATGAAAATTTGGATGGATGGATGGATGTTTGTTGCTCAATAACTCCGGACCGCTGAACGGATCTGGATGAAATTTGGTAGAGAGAAAGATTATTGTCTGGAATAGGCCACATGCTAATTTTTATCCCGAAAAAATGTATGGCTCCCGTGGGATAGGTGTGTTTTAATTATTCATGGAGTTCATTCTGCAAATAGCCAACATAGCTTGGCGCAAAGAAGCACACGGATTTGCATGAAATTTGATTGGTTGATGGATGGGCTACTGAATTTTCACATAGGTTATTTTTATCTCGAAAAAAATTAGCGGTTCGTATTGGAGAGGCTTAAATATGAAAAAAAAATATATACATATACTTGGGTGTTTGTTCCGCTTTGACACCTCAACGACTGAATGGTTTTTAATTGTAGGTGTAAATTTAAAAGATTGGATGGATCGTTGGATGTTTTTTGCTCAATAACGCCAGAACGGCTGAACGAATCTGGATAAAATTTGGCTATTGGGCACACACATACTCGATTATCACATAGGGCTTTTTTATCCCGACTAATGGAACCGAACAATTCCTATGCCTACATGGGAGAGGCTTATATATGAACACAATATATACTTGGTTGTTTGTTCCGCATTCATGCCTCAACCATTGAATGGATTTTAATTAAATTTGGTAAGCAGCTGGAAGATTAGCTTTGATTTATTTTTTCCAACTTTATTTTTGTAGTTCTCACTTTTTGAATCCAATATAAAATCTTCGCTTTGTTTGCGAACATGACCATACACGACGAACATCGAACCATGCTAGGTGAGCATGTTCGTCGTTTGTGCCTACATTCAACGACTGAAAGGTTTTGATTGAAATTTTGTAGGTGGATAGATGATTTCATTCGATTCCCGTGGATCCGTAGCATCACACGGGTATCTGCTAGTATATTCATAAATTTATAAAGCTCAGGTAAAATTTTAAAATTTCAGAAATACCTAGATTATTCATATTATAATTATAATTCGTTTCAGATAAAGAAACAAATTTGTTATTCAAGAGGAGTTGACTGTACCTATTATACTGATCGTACATTTTTCAATTACAAATTGAAACACTGTTTTTTCAAATCGGTTTCTTGAATAAAATTCACTGTCCTCATAAGCTCTTCGAACGAATTTGCTCGAACTTTATATATTTTTGCTTAATAAAAAATCTTCAAAAATATTAAAATCTTCTTCTTCAGAAAATATTTTTCTTCCTTTTAATTTTTTTTCTTAATGTTTTTTTTTACATTTGTATTATTTTTTTCAAGTATTCAAGATAATGTCAACAAAACTATTAAATACGAAGTTTCGAAAAAATCGATTGAATCGTTTTCGAAATATTAAGTTTAAGAAACAATATTTTTTGAAAAATTTTGGTTTATATTATTTAAACTTTCTAGTGGAGTCTGCTTAAAAAAATTAAAAAATGAACCATTTTCATTAAAATCAAACACCGAAAATTGGTTCTACTAGAGGTACCAAAAATAACTATTTTTTTCCAACAAAAAAATACTTAAATGTACCTTTTTCGTTTATTAATGCACTGATTTTTTTTGTAAGACGTTGAAGACGTTTAGATCCTGATCCGTGGAAACATTTGAAAATATATTCAGAGGGCACTAAAATGAATGTTCAAGAAACAATACAGGAACTTGAAAAGAAAAAAATACAAAATCAGATTAGGTGTAACCGATAAAGAGGTAAGAACAAAATGGATGCAACAATTGAGTATGAGGAAACATTTCAACGCCTCGTAAAGAAAAAGTCAAGGAAATGTATAAACGCTATTGTGATAAAATAAGAGCTACTAATATGAATACAGTGAAATCTCCCTGTGCGGACACCTCCCTTAGACAGGCACCTCTCTTAGGCGGATACATTTTTTTGTACGGAAATTGCTCCTTTAACGTTTCATTGTTTTCAGTTTCTCTTGGACGGACACTGCTTTGGACGGATACGGACAGGAATTTCACATATGAATGACAAAATATTTTCTTTTAGACGGACACCAGAGCAGGATTGAATATGTCATCACGCTGATAATTTTGACAACGGTATTTTTTCCTTAAGTTGCATTCTTCTTCAGCGAGCATTATGAAAGTGATTTTGTTTGGTCGTAAAAAAGGTTTATTTTTGGAGTTTCAGATTTTTGTTTATTTGGGCTCAGGTAGTTTCAAGTTTGAACTTGGAGGACAGCGAATTCGATCCAGAAGATGATTCGCCTATAGCAAATTTAAGAAATTTCCCATCTCCTTCATGAATGCAGATTGGATGGATAACCTGAAAGATTTGTGTTGATGGATGAAAATGTAAATGTGGATGAAAATATTGCAGTTCCTGTTAAAATCAACAGTGAATCTGATTAAGATGATCAGAACTTGGTGGGAACATCTAATAATTTCTACGAAGAAGCAAACACTTCAGTTGAAAATTTGACGGTAGCTGTTGACCTTTTGGTTGACCTACAGACCAGATTCCAAAATACATCAGTCTTTTCTAAAACTAAACAAGCAAATATTGAAATATTTTTTTTTTGAAAAATATATCTTATATTATTGCAAAGTTTTTGGAGACTGATTTTGATATGTGTTAAATATAATAATTTTATTCCACTTCATATTATAAGAAAGAAGTGAAGTTTCTTTATATACCTATTTCTGTTATTTTTATTTTCTGTTAATAAATGAATAGGAATACTCTTAATTTTAAAATTAGGGTTTTTGTTTGATTTCCGTAAAATGGACAACTCCCTTAGGTGGACAAAAATGTCTGCACCATGGCAGTCCGCTCAAGGGAGATTTCACTGTAATTCATAGATAGATCAATCCTCAAAAACAATTGTAAACCAGGCATATAAATTACTCGCAAATCTGTTTCCTGCGTCAAACGATATGTTAGTAAGGAGCAAAGTGCAAAATGGAAAATTTGCCAACAATTGAGAAATGGGTTGAAATTTTTAAACACATTTTTGTAGAAAATGTAAAGTCCGAAAATTTACTGAGACTCGTAGGGTTGCCATTGTCACTTCTAGCTTCAAATGCAACTACGGAAGGAGTGCTTTGAATTTCTTCTAATATTTGGATACATGAAAAATCGCAATTAAAAATTGATACGCTATTGGCTAGGCGCTAGGCAGTGTTGATAACAAGTCTGCAAATATGACTACCATTGTGGAGATTAAGACCTTTTTAAGAAGTCGGGATGACATCTTAAAAAAAATACACTGCCAAGGAAAATACAAAAAACTAAGAATTTCTTTGAGCTGAACTTCGCAACAAACTATTCATTTCTAACATGGTGCCAAACCCACGCGACCTTACGCTAAAATGCATTCAGCGGCGCCTGTACACACGAAAATAAATATTCCTTGCAAGCTTGAAAAAATTGATAGTTCACTGTGAAACTTTAGTTAATTTTTTGCTTTCATGAAGAAAGTCCTGGCGGCATTCAATTTATGTATAAGCCCCGCATAAATTACAGAAAAGGAACACGTCTGATGTCGAATTTATTTCATCGAAATCTTCGGAGTTTTTCATGCTGGGGCCCTGTTAGAGTGAAACTGAAAATGTCGGGTCTTTAAAGGCTTAAAGTAAGACTGCACTTATGTGACACTTTCCGACACTATGCATCATTCTTTTTCAAGCCCCACTTGAATAGAGCCTTTTTCGTATTCGCTATCATCATAAAGTTATGTTTGAATATTATCTCAAATTTTTTTTTTCAATGAATGCATATTTTTCCTTATATTGTAATGTTTTTATTTACAAATTTCAAATATATTTTACAATTTTTCTATACAGTATCAATTATCAAGGAAAAATTAAATAAGAGAACATAGTTATTCAACCATGAAAAATAATTGTAGCTAAAACACTTTGTGGCAAGAGGTACCAGTATCAAGTGTTTTTTTTTTGTAAGAATGTTAACTATAATCGCGTGCAAAAAACCAAAGCGAAGAGTCTCAAAATGAAGAATAGTTCGTTTGTAAACAAAAATACAAATAATAAATCTTCTTTGTTAAATTTAATTAAAAAACAAATCCTGGTTAAATAAACGACAAAATAAATGATATATCCTTTTCCTTACAAATTTGGTTTCTTAATTTTTTATTTCATTTGGAAGATATTGCATTAAAAGACTTTTGCATGGGGTGCCCGGCAACACCGGGGACTTTCTGCTAGTTTAGAAATAAAATCCATAACAACAACGGAAGTAAACAAAACAAGAAGCAATTTGGATATAAAATCCAATAAAACAGCAAAACGTAAACAAAACAAAATATAAATTTGGAAAATTTTATTTCAAAATCAGGATAAATTTAAGATGTAAGTGCAAGTATTTGTGTATTAAGCATATAAAACATAACTTATATAATAAATTTACTCGTAATAGCCTATAAGCTGGCCAAAAACAACAGAAGATGATACAATTATTTTTATGGCGTGTCAAATGGTAAGTCGTCAGCTTACCTGCCATATACAGACAATCTGACATCGAAACAAAATTACACTTTTATAAATATTAGTAAAGATTTATTATGTTGTAAGTATTTTTATTTTTGTTTTTAAAACTGAACTGATGTAAATATGTATGTTATCTGAAGTACAAATAATTTGAATAAATATCGTTTCTTCCTAAGCTTGTTTGAAGTAATTAAAGGTTGTCCTCTTTTTGGCATCTGAAAAAAATGGTCACCATACTTATAGTCCCTATAATCGCAAGTAACTATGGCATACACACCATTATTTATGCTTTTGGACAACATAGAAAAAAATAAGAAATTATGTAAAATAAATAAATTTATTAATCTAAAAAAATCATTTTGATTTTGTATAACATATTTTTAATTGTAGTTGCAATTATATAATTAGGTGATATTTATATTCATTGATGAAATAAATAAATTAATAAAATTTTGCTCTTTCATTATTCCGGATTCTGGGCTTAAGTGGTATTGCAGCCAACGGTGCATCAATTCGCAGTTTTCTGGAGCCATGCAAAAGGAAAAACTGTTTTCAATGATGAACATGGGCGTCAGAAGCTGATAACGCACCAGTGAAAATAATTCGAAGAATAGATGTACCCGATGAATTTGGTCATGTTGAATCCATGCCACTAAGCTGAGAAACACTTGCTCCTCTTGGTATCCATGAGAATGATTGATGAGCAGTAGATCCTTCAAATCCACTTCATTCAGGCGGAAGAACTCAGATTGCCTTCTTACTTTCCTGAAGTTGTTGCAAATTATTATCGAGGTTTTTTCCTCTAACCCGGACAATCCTAATTCCTTGGCCAAACGTAAGAACAAAAGGCAATTACTCGTGCTTAGATGTTCTTCAAGAAAATCACAACATCTGTGGAGTACATTCCTCAGTTGTATGAATCTTACACTTCCCAAAAGTGTCTCCATATTGTCACAGTCCGGATCAATCGTTCCCAAATATATTGTATCACGAATCACTTTAAGTGTCGCTGCTTTAATTTCTTCTAATTGAACTTCGTTCATATCATACAGCCTAGGGTTGCCATGAAGATATTCACACAATTGAGACAGGACAACCTTATTAGATGGAATCTTAATGCATTTTTCAACAGCATTTATTATAATATTGTTGGAAAAGTCATTTTGTTTGTAAATTGCGGAATGTTGATTGGATTCGATGATGATGTTTTCGTTTAAATTTGACATTCTGAATCTGAAAAGAAGAAATAATAATATTTTTTTATGAAGAATAATAGAAAAGGGGATTTTACCAAATAACGTACCTGTTTCTAAAGTTTTTTAAAAATTATTTTTGATAGTTTTTAATATGAAGTAGATCGACAGACAAAAGTAGCTGTAACACAATAAAATTAGATATAGCTTGGTGTGGCGGGTTTGTTCGACTGACTCAATACTTGTGGCACAAACCAATTTATACCTGACAATTAGTCCGAAAGGTCGAATCAAACATATCCGAAATGTAATGAACCATGTTATTAAATAATGATTTTCGGAGAAACAATTAAATCGGTCACAACTTAAATCAGTGAATGGAAGATAATGAGCAATTATGCATTTAGGGAAAGAGAAACAAATTAAGTAATTAGGAAAAGATGAAATTAGGCCCGTTCCCTTAACCTGTTTTGTACATTCGTTGGAATTTCCAGTGTAGTTTCTTTTTAGTATGGAGAACAAAATCTTTTATATCTATGAATTTTGGAAAAATAATTAATCAAACAAAGGCCTTAAGTATATACATTTTCTTTTCGCAAAACAAAAAAAAAATATTCGTCAATAAAATTTTAAGAAATCGGTGTGTTTGTTCAAAAAGTGTTTTTTATTTTTGTTGTGGAATTCCATTCAATAATCCATTTTCCTGGACAACATCAAACATTTTCTGAATAAAATTGATTTTATCCCGTCAAATCCAATTTTGCATTTTTAGCTAGAGTTGAAATTTGCTTATCGTTAAATCCTAATCCTAATCCTAATTAATTAATGTTTGCTTAAATTTGGCAGCGCTCAACAAAGAAAAGAATTTGGAAGAACTGCTGTTCAATGGTACACCCAGTTGCGCCTAGTTTTTTCTCTGTCTCTTCTTTTGTTTACGTTATTCTGTATCTCTATTTTATTACATTACGTTAATAACCGATCGGTTAATAAATTATCCATTTATAAATAAGAATTTTACTAGCGTTGTTTAAAATAGAACTTTAATCTAATAATAATCTATCAGTACCAATTTTGCTTTACCATAACGACGGGCATGAGAGTTATAAAAATTAAATTAGGAAAATATAGAAAGTAAAACATTTTTTTTTTCGAAAAATACATTTTATATGATAACGATTTTTTAAGTCTAACATATATCTGTGGTCACAACCGCTAAAGTCTGTTTTACTCATTCTTTAGGAGAGAAGTTTAAATTTTTTGACAAACGCGTGAAATTACAAATTAGTCTATTGGGCGATTGAAAACTCCGATCGAATAAAGATGATTTTACTCTTTATTAGTTCAAAATTAAATTTTTTTGAAAAAAATAACTGTAAACGATTTTATTGACAAAACTAGTACTTTAGTCTTTATGGCCTTTTATGTTTTTCATCATAAAAAAACTTATCTGGAGCTTAGTGGTTTTTCCATTTTAAAGAATTTTTTTGATCAGGTCTACAGTTCATTTTAGGAAAATATATCGACTTTGGATATGTTCCAGCAGAGAAAAAAAACTTATTCAATTAAAAATACAAAAATGTATACGATTAAAAATACTAAAAAACAAAAAAAACTTTACTTCATGCAATGTAATTAATCAAAAAAGGAGAACAAATCAGACATAATAAGATAAAAAACAAAATTAAAGCAGTGTTTTTTAATCCTCATCATCACTGAATCCAGCTTAAAAAGTTCCAAATATATTTTTAGCTTCTGAATTATATCGTTTCCAATTTAAATAATTTTTCAAAATTTAACTAAAGTTGAAGAAATCACTTTCTTTCATTTCAATAACTTTAATTTTTGAATTAATACTTCCGATAACCTGATACCAGTCCCGTGGCACACTAATTTCAACACTAAATTTCGTCTTTCTTCGTTCAATTAACACATGATCAGAATCACACAACAGGTGGATGTGGCCGGGCTCTAAAAACGTGATCTAAGCTTGTAGATATTTTGAAAGCGAAAGATGCAATCTCATTTCCACCCACAACCGCAGTATTTCGTTTTTTTGGATCATGAATCGTTAGATTGAAGGTCCAAAGCTGCAGTTCATAAAAAAAAAATTACTGATTTTCTCTTTCTTTTTTTGTTCAAAGCCAAAGTCCCCTTTTTACTTGCGATATAGTAACTATAGGGCAAGTTTTGCATTTGGGAAAACAATTCGAACTCGAGATTTTAATCAAACTTGGCATTGCGATGATGGGGAACACCTAAGAAATGGGTTTTGCAATTCCTTCAAACTGGGTACTTAAATGTTTTAAGTGATTGTTTCAAATTGATTTTTGAAACGTTTTTTTTTAGTCCCAAAAATAACTGTACTTGCAATTTTTTCAACCATCTTAAATAAGTATAACGAAAACGGCCGGCGCGCTAAGAATTTGCTTAGTAAAACTATATGCACTACTTTAGGCAAAGTCTACATTTTGTTGAAAAAATTTGTTTTAAATATTTTGTTATTAACGTTACAACAATTTCTTGGATTTTCAAATTTCTTATAAACGATTTCAATAAAAATTTTTACTAGGTGGTCCAATAAATTATAAATAATACTGCATACCAAAATGTTCGAAAAATATTTTTTTTGGATTTTTGAAATTAAAAATTTTTTTTTGAAAATACAATATTTGGAAGGCGGATGGATGATTTTTTTTAAATTTTGTTTTTAAATTTATATTATAAAATATAAATTCAGTTTTTTCAATTTTATTCTTTTCAAAATTCTGCTTCTCAAAATTTTGTCCGTCAAGAAAAAATAAAAAATTCTGCACAATCTTGTTCAAAGAATTTTGATCCAAACACGCATTGTGCTCTAAGAGCCAATTCACACATTTGATTTGATTTAACAAAGTTGTGCTCATTTAATTATAGTTATTTAAATACACATAATTATAAGTTATTTTAATACACATATATTTAATTTGGGATTAATAAATAAACAAACTGTGACTTTTAGTTTAGTCAAAACAAAGATAAATTAATTTTGGTTAAATATTTTAGATATATTTAAAGCTTAGAACCGTTTTGTATATATTTAAAGTTAGAAAGAAAGAAAAAATAATTAATCGGGACTTTTTGTTTAGTCAAAACAAAAACATATAAAGAAGGGACATGCGCGTTTTAAAATATCTATTCAAATAGTAGTGGTGACTTTATTCTTCAAAACATGTTCAAATATTCATCTCGATATTTTTTTGCGTGCGAAACATATCCTACAAAAGACTTCCAACCACGGCCACCGTTTAAAATATTTATACATTCTTCTAAAGAAAGGAAACTTGCGGAAAAATGAAGTCTACGGATCTATTGTAAAATTGGACAAAACCCTATAAAATGTAAGATATTTTCATTCGTACCAAGGTTGCAAAGAGAACAGATAGGATTTAAGTCAGATCCATATGGTCTACAATTCAGATCCAGCATTTCAGTTCTGGCTTTGAAAATTAAGATCATTTCTGAAACTGAAAACTCGTTTCTAAAATAGTTATCCTCGCCTAGAGTAAAACTTAATTGCCTATAAACACTCCTTGAAGCTGAATGAGAACCACGTTCTATACATTTCTGGAAAAGTGTCTCATCTATACAAGCTATGCAGTCGTATAAAGACAATTTTAATTTTTCATTATTATCAGTTCGTAATGAGATCGGAAAGTCGTGTGTAACAGCTAGATCGTACCAATTTTTTACTGGACTGTAAACTTTATTAAAACAAATATTAAGGATCCGTTTTTGGAGGTTTTGGTCTGATCTATTCATTACCTTTACTATGTAATCCGCATTTGCCTTTAAGTTTTTCAGAAATATTTGAGGTAAGCCAGACTCCACATGGATGGCATAATTTGGGGTGTTCTTAGGTAACCGGAAGATTCGTTTAATAAAATATCTTTGAACATTTTCTAGTTCTTCTACCTGTTCATACCCATAAACTTCGCTTCCATAGCAGAGGCAGCTATTCACTGTAGCATTGAATACTTTGAATTTTGAAACTGAGTCTACAAAAATATTGCTAAAAAAAATTAGACCACATGCTGTTTAAAGCAACTTTAGCAGCTTTTATTTTTTCTTTAGCATGAGCGTGTGTATTTAAGTTATATGTTAGTACATATCCCAGATATTTAAATTTATACACGACTTCTATAATATCGTTCCCTAGAGTCCAGTTGCGGCCATAACCTATAGATCTGTTGTGTGATCTGAAGATCATAATTTTCGACTTCGAGCTGTTGATTTTGAGATCCCAACTATCACAGTATTGTTTTAGCTTATTTATTTGAAGTTGAAAAGTAAGCGGGCTATCTGACAGGATAACAAGATCGTCTGCATAAAGAAGAACCTTAATAGTTACATCACCTATTACAATACCTCCTGGGATGTGATTTTCAACATCATTTATAAATAGAGAGAATAACAAAGGACTTAAAACACAGCCTTGGGGAACACCAGTTTGACATTTGAAATCTCTCGATTTCCTAGGGCCGTTATGAACAAAAGCATTAGAGTTCTCTAGCATCTTCTCATAGAATTTTATGAACTTTGTTGATAAACCTATTACTGAAAGCTTGTAGATCAATGACTTTCTATTGACTGTGTCGAATGCAGCCTTTAAATCGACAAAAAAAGCATACAAACATTTCTTTTTATCAATAAATCGCCTAGCCACTGTGTTTAACACAAAAATTTGATCTATAGTCGAAAGGCTTACGCGAAAGCCAGCTTGGCAGCAACTGATTATATTGTTTTTCTCAACCCAATTTTAAGCCTTAAGTAAAGTAATTGTGAGAATAATTTTCTCAATGAGTTTAACACAGCAATACCCCTATAGTTTTCCGGCTGATCCCGATCGCCTTTCTTAAAGATAGCTGATATCTTGGAACACCTAAAGTTTTCAGGATCTATCTCCTCATTGTATACACTATTCAAGAAACTTAAGATGTATTCCAAAAACTCTGGAGTAACATATTTATAGAATTCAGCTGGAATACCATCAGGGACAGATGCTTTGTTATTTTTCATTTTCATTAGAGATGATTTTAATTCCATCATTGTAAATGAGGAATCTAATTCTGGTATGGTAACATTTGGGATGGCAAAACTAATCATGCTAAAATTTGGATTGGGCAACAGAAGTTTTTCAAAATAAGCCACGAGAACATTTACATCAATCGAAAGTGTATTATTATTATTCTGACCATTTAAAAAGGAAACAGAATTCCAAAAAGATCTTGAATCTTTACAGACACTCAGTTTCGACGCAACGTTTTGTAGGCATCTATTCTCTTTGCCAGGGTTATTTGTTTTTCGGAAAAGTTTCAAAAACGCAAAAGATTTTTTTCTAGCCATTTTGCAGTCATTATCGTACCATTTAGAATAAAAAGTGTTCCTAACACTATTTTTATTGGTGAAATTTGAGGATTGTCTAATCGTAGTAAGTATCGAAGTAGATATTTCTTCTAAATTGGTCGCTTCTATGGATGATAAGCTTGCTATATGTTGATTAAGCTTTCTAATATAATTGTTTAAGTTTTTATCACTCCATTTCAATCTGAGTGTTTTGTGTCGACTGTAGGCTTATAAAGTTATTATCTAAACCGCAAGTTACGAGAATAGGGAGGTGTTGCGAGAAATTTTCTGGAAGAATTTTAAAAGTTTCGTGTTATGCTTAACCAATCGCCTTTGATAAGACATAAATCTATCACAGAACAACCTTGGGCAGAAATAAATGTAAAGTTACCGTTTTAGTCGTTAGAACTTATTCCATTTAATAGAAGAAATCCAAATGTGTGATGAGGTTATGGGCCGTAATATAGATTCGTAATAAAGATAGCGTTCTAAGGCAAGCTTTATTGCTTTCAAATAAATGAAGTATCATAACTTATAAAAGCAGGCCTTTTACGCAGGAAATTCGGACTAAGTAAAAATTAAATCACTCTTACCTTCAGTTCTTGCTTTTTCTTTAAGCATTCGCGCCAATGCCAAAAGGCCTTGCGATCAAGATATCATATTTTTGTTGAAGGCATAAAAACATATGAAATATAACACTAAAGTCTAGTTTAGGCAACTCTTATTTCTTTTTTAAATATGGAAAAAGAACTAAAGTATACTTTAGAAACGCATTTTTTTTAACTTTTGTCACGAAAGAACAACCATACTCGAGATTGCTTAAATTTAATGTGGAAAAACCACTAAATTCAAGTTAAGACTTTTTTCCTTGTTATAAATTTTACAAAAAAATTATCTTAAATCAACTTTAGATTTACAAAATTAGTTTTTTTAGTTTGGTTGTTTTTCCTAAATCTCAACTAAAAAAAGTGACTTAAGATGTTATAATTTTTTGAAATTGTAGCCACATTTTTTAAGATAAAAACCTGAAGAAAATTTACAAAAAAAAATTGAGTATGCTGAATCTAATGGCATCAAAATCTCAAATTCGTCTAAAATCGACTTTAGCGGTTATGGTTTGTGGCCACAGATATGTATATATATTACATATATATATCCTACTAATATTATAATTGTGAAAGTTTGGATGGATGTTTGTGGCTCAATAACTCCGGAACGGCTGAACGGATCTGGATGAAATTTGGCACACAGAGAGATTATAGTCTGGAATAGCACACAGCATTCTTTTTATTGCGGTAAATGTATGGTTCCAGTGGGATAGATTTGTTTTAATTTTCTGTAGGTCACATAATAACATATGTACCTATCTGCTCATTCCAGAAATAGCCAACATAGCTTTTGTTCACAAGGAGCCAAAACGCATATACACATACACACATGCAGCCACACATACACATTCACAAATACACACTCGATTATCACATAGGTCATTTTTTTCCCGAAAAATGGAATATAACGCTTCCTATATGGGAGGCTTAAAATATGAACCAAATATATACTTATCGGTTGTTCCGCATTCATGCCTCATCCATTGAATGGATTTTAAGCTAAGATGTCATCTTAAAGGCTGTATATCTCCGAAAAGCCCCAGCTTTGAAAATTCGGAATGTCCATTCGTTCCTATCTACTTTGGTAAAAAATTCAGTTATGACAAAATGACGTATGTCTGCAGGCTCTGGGATCTTACTCTATAAGGTTTCCAAATTATTTATACATTTAATATGTTTTCCGTATAGAAAATGTAGAATATACTTTTAGTTTAGTTTATTTAATTCATTGATACGCTAAGCACATTAAGATACAATATCTTATAAGAAAGTGATAGCTTAAATAATGTAAAAATTTAATAATAAAAGCTAACTTATATAAAATGAACATAAAACAAAAACTTTAATGAAGTAAACTGAGCAGTTAAGGTTAAGGTAAATATTTTGTTAGAATTTATTTCATTATTTTTAATTTATTATTAAAGATGAGAAACTCACAATAACTATATCAGAGCAAAGTAACGTTTTATTTGTTTTTGGAACATATTAATATTTTCAAGCCTTCTAATATCTCTTGGCAATGAGTTCCATAATCGTATTGCTTTAACAAAGAACTGTCGCTCTGATGTAAGGCATGTATGTCGTGGGATATTAAGTTTGTTCGTCCCGTTTGAAGTGGGAAAATGTAATCTATAATACAGGTACTGTGGTTGACGCGTCTGTCAGAAATGTGGTCGTGTATTTTAAGCACATAAATGTATCTAATTGAGTTGTTGAAGGAAACTGTGAGTTTTCGTCTGCTCTCAGCATCACAATTGCAGTAAATTTCACAACCATATGTAAGGGAAGGAACAATTAAAGTCTTTACTAGCATTTTACGAGTTTCTGTGAAAGTTATATATTGGGAATTTCGAAGGATACTGAAGGCGCCATATTCTTTACCAACAATTGAACTTATATGATTCTGCCATGTTAAGGACCTGTAGAAAATTACTCCAAGATATTTCGCTTTTTCTACAAAATCAATAGCACCATTATTAAGCATTAGGCGAGGAAAATGCGAGAGATCCAGTGGCTTTTTTTAGAAATAACTAAACATTTTGTTTTCAGTGGGTTCAAGAACAGTCCATTTTGATGGCACCAGGTGTGTAAAGTTTGAAGATCCTTATTAATATTAAAAACGCAATTTTGTATCAGACCAAGTGGGCAACTCAAGTAAAGTTGCACATCGTCTGCATAAATTTGTATAAGCGAGAACTTTAATAGGGATGGTAATCCATTTATGTAAAGTGAAACAAGAATTGTACCCAAAATCGATCCTTGAGATTGACAAGAAAGGAGACAATCTATTGGAAACAGAAACAGCCTGTGTTCTTTCACTTAAGTATGAAAGTATCAAGTTTGCTGCAGAAATGGAGACATTATGTTGGTGTAGTAACTTTCGTATTAGAATTGAATGGTCAATCGTGTCAAAAGCTTTAGAAAAATCCAGAAATACTAGTAAGCTGACTTTTCTTCATCAACAGCTTGTCTAAGGTCTTCAGTCACAGTAAGTAGTGCTGTTGTACAACTGTGATTTGGACGAAAACCATATTGAAAAGGTGTCAGTAGAAAGGCTGTGCGTAGATGTGTTTTTGTTTTGTTTTTTCATTGTCGTTTCTATAACTTTTGAGAGAAAAGGAAGTATAGATATGGGACGGAATTCTTTACCATTAGATGATTTTAGTACAGGGACTATTCTGGCTAGCTTCCAGGAATTATAAAAGATTGCAGTTATAAGTATGGCGTTAAATAGATATGTGATGTAGGACAAGATCAGTGGAAGTATAACTTGAATAAAAACATGGTATACACCATCGATTCCAACCGCATTAGATTTTAGCTACAAAAAACTTTCAACAACTTCAGCGCAATATATTCCAGAAAACTCAAACGAAGAACTAGTATCAATATCAGTCACTTGATGTTCGTAAAATTCACTATATTGTTCAGTTGAAGGTGAAATAGGCAATGTTAAAAACTGTTTGTTTAACTCACTACTTTCCATGTTATGACAGTAGTTTGAACGTTTTTGCTGTCCAATACCAATATCTCATAAATTATTCCACAGTTTTTGACCACTGATGTATAAATTAAGGCGACTTTTAAAATGTTTTGATTTTTCTGTGCGTATCATACACACGACTTTGTTTCGTAGCAGACAATATGATATGATCTGTGGAGTTCTTCCAACCTGTATCTTTTCCAGCGAAGGTAAGCTTGATTTCGGCGAAGCATAATAGAAGATATTTCAGGCGTAAACCATGGGCGAGATGCATGAGTTAGACATTTCTGCTTATGAGGAACAAGAGTATTGAACAAATACTCAATATTAGATTGAAGGAATCCCACTTGTTCACTGATAACATGTAGTATATACCATTCAACCAATGAGATACTTCGCTCAAGAGAGGCAATATCGATGTTTTTAAAATCTTGATACTGGACAACTGTTGGGGGCGTTATAATATTAAAATTAAAGTCAGAAAAATGAGATCATGTTTTGAAAAAGCGGGTGCTGCATGTTGGTCATAAAACCGAAATTCACTCATATTACTAACAAAAATAACATCAATTAGCGAACTTGAACTACCAGTAAAATGAGTCGGTACATTAACAGACATCTGTCACGGCAAAATTTCCGTGACAGAAATCATTCTTTAAAGTTTCCCAATCCTTATTCCTTGCTTTTCCTTTTCTTATTTTATACAGGTGTTTTCTTCAATTTACTGAGAGGGACTGGGGCAGCTATGGTCCATCAGCCATCGGTACGCTCTCTCAGTACTTTGTTGAAAAACAATATAGAAGTCACTATTTATGAGATACAGGTGGTCTGTATACTGAGCGTATCTTGGAATAATCCGACAGGTGATCTGAAGTACCTGCAAACATCCAAAACTAAACGTCCGGAAGACATTTGGTCCACGAAAGATGTTACTCGTTTTGAGAATGGCTGTATGCCCAACCTATTATATATTTTGATTCAACTTTTAATTGCACAAATTGGAACGCTAACGTGATTCCTCACTTCCCCCCAAATCTGTGCAAAAGTCCAACGGGAGCCTTTGCTAAAACATCTCCTTCCGTATAATTAAAACTTGAATTAGATTCACTAATTTTTCTCAATTTGTTTTTGGGTAATGGTAAAATTGTTGGGAAAAAATTCTCGTGTGAACAATCAAATTTCTGGAAGTTCCAAAGGTTTTCTTTTAAAAAAATTGAGTCTTGAATTTTTGTTGGCTGAATGCATCCATTGAATTGCCGCCTTCTAGAAGTCATGCCAGAGTTCGGCGAATTCAATGATGACGGTGCATAAAAGCTGGGATGTGAAAGTGCGAGTAGGATAGGCGATGGAGACTCAACTACGTTCGTTTCGTGACCGAGATCCACGCTTACAGTTTGGCCGAAAGCATTGGGCATTGGAAGGAGAGGCCATCTAGGCATGTAAACAAATCTGGAAAGTCACTTCTTAACTAGCGAAAGAACGACGAAGACGTTTTTGAGATTGTGGAAAAAAAGAAACATTTTGGAAAATAAAGGAATTTGAATTTGCGCTGAAGTAAAAATTTAAATTAGAGTTAAAGGTCTTGTAGAATTAAAATTGTGGGAAATTGGTGAAACATTTTTGGGGAGAATTTTCTCGAAAGTTGTGAAGAGATAATTTGGAATTGGATAATAGGAAGGAGAGGAGCTTAGCAGAGTTAACAAGCAAAGTATAGTTTTTTTTTTGGTAATTAATAATTAAAACAATTTATAGTTTTATCGTCTGAATAATTTTCTCATACATTTTTCGTTTGACTTTTGTTTCGCGAAAATTCCCCGAAATTACGAAACTCGTGACCCGGTTCTAAAAATCTTTTATTTTGTCGAGGACTAAACGTTTTATCTGTTGTTGAAAAGAAATCGGATTTTGGACCTACTTAATTGCACGGTTTCCAAATCAAATTCGTTGATTTAATTAAACTAATTATTTTCCTAGCATTTAACATTAAACATTTCTACACATTTTCACCGTCGGTTTCACTCCAAAATGTTTCATTTGTGATATCGATTAATTTAAATAAAAAAATCACTGGCGCCTTTTTTATTTTCGGATACTACGCTGCTGAGGTAGGTTTAAAAAAGATTTGAAAAAAATATCCTAAGAGAAAACAACTTCAACAAGGACTTCACTATTCAAATTAACGGGACTCTATCGAAGAGTGTAAACAAAGTTTTAAGAACAAGCAAACAAAACCGATTCACATGAATAAAGACAATTAACAGCGAAATATATATCTACTTTCTGATTTTATTTATCCATTTTTTTTAATTATTATTTATTTAATATTTTATAAAGAACTTAATAATGTGTATGACCACCATTTTTTGAAATTTCCTCAATATGCGGTCTGGAAGCAAAGTTCGGCCCAAGCTGACTTAATTCCTTTGGTAAGTGATTCCTTAATGTCGTACTGCCCCCTTCCCTCATATACTTTATGGGTCAGCTTTCCCCAAGCATTTTATATATGTAGTATTTAAGTCTATAGAATATGGTGGCCAGTTCAATAATTCCACATTCCAATTGAATTTTTAAATGAGTCGAGACCACTCCGTTGTTTCTCCTAGCGCCTGTTAATAATACAAAAAATGTCGTGTATCACAAGGTACTTAACTGAAAAAAATCGAACAAGTGATTTTAATCAAAGTTGACATTACGATGATAGAGAACACCAAAAAGTGGTCCTGCCATTCCGTCTGTTTGTCTGTCTGTAGAACGATCTACAGACTAAGCGGCTGAACCGATTTTGTTCAAACTTGGTGCTTAGGCGTTTAAGTTGATTGTCCAAAATACATTTTTGAATCGTTGTTTTAGGCCCAAAAATAACGGTACTTGCCATACAAATTTTTTTACCATCTTAAATATCTCGAAAATGGCTCAAACGATTTAGATAAAAATTGGCGTGCGTACTGCTTTGGGTATGGTCTACATTCTGGCAAAATTTTGTTTTTTTTTAAATATTTTGTTATTATCGGTATCTGCCATACAACCATTTTCTCATAAGCGGCTCAACGGATTTCGATAAGAAAAATTTGTACAGGAGCTCCTTGAAATTCTAAATAGTATTGCGTTTCAACATTTTCGAAAAATAGTTTTTGGGATTTAAAAAAAAAAAACATTTTTTTTCGAAAATTCAGTATTTCGAAAACGGGTGGACAATTTTTTCTGAAATTTTGTTTTTGAATTTATATTATTAAACATTTAAAATGTTCATACCAATTTTATTTGAGAAAAAATTTAAGAATTTTTATATATTAAAAATTTTGTGAAGAACGACTCTAAAAATACATTCAGCCGCTTCTATTAAGAATATTTAGCATTAATGTGCATATTATTTTATCATCCTAAAAAAAATATTTTTCACTGAACCCATGCGCTTGCTGAGCCAAGCCGTGGTGGTAGCACATTTTTTTGCAGCCTGTTGCACTTTTATTCCCTTTTTCCTTTTTCTCTTCTTCGATATCAAAATACGATTTGATTATTCGACATCTTGTTTTCTTCTCGCGGTTAATTAACTTTTGCCGGTCGGTCGTGATTTTGCTTATAAGAATATTAATTATTAATAATATTAATCTTTAATTGGCACCCACAACATGGAGCTCAAAAATAGTGGAATTCAAATAATTAAAAAAACAAGCAAGAAAATTGCAACCGCGGAGGAAAATAAATCGAACACCTACCCCTGATTGTGATTGTGTCGTCTCACTGGTTTTAGGAAAGTTTAAATTAATATTTTTTAAATATTTTTGCTTATAATATTGTGTTCTTTTTATTTCCCTGTTTTTTTTGTTTTTTTATTTCCTAAAAATTAATAAACTTCAAATAGAAAAGATCAGCCAAGTTCCTTTATATAAAGGTGAAAACTCTGTGTGTTCCCGTTAGCCATAGAGATAGAGCCATTTAGGTAAATTGGTAAAATATACATATACATATACGATATAATTTCGGAGTAAGTTTTTTTCCATTCTAAACTTTCATACTTCTTAATTCAATTATAAATCATTACATTGTTATTAATTTCATTTTAATTTACATAAATATATACATACCTACATACTTTTTCTTAATTGTTTTTTTTTTCTGATAACGGGCAATAATATTAATTTATCACGTACCTACTTTTCTTACTTAATTTGGCTTTTCCGACAACGGGGTTTCTTAGTAGTTCGCACGAATTTAATTGCCTTGTTTTTTCTTTGCTTTTACTCTGGGGCGGTTACCCATAATTCAAGGACAATTTTGATTTTCGTATTTTTTGGGCTGAAGTTTGTCTGTTTATAAAAAAAAAGGTTTATTGAAATTAGTGTGGAATTTCGTCTTAAATTAGATAACTTTTGGATATTGTTCAGAGTTGCCGTTTATGTTTTTCTTTATTAATTTTAATTTGGTTTTCGAGTGATTTTTTTTTGTAATTTTATCGGGATTCGTTTCGTGTGTTTTGTGATCAAATAGGGCAATCAACCGAGTGCTATTGTCCCTATGAATATTTGTACAGTAAATAATATATTGAGTTTTTTTTTATAAGGCTTAGTTGTAAGTGTGGCATATGTGGGTAGTTTTAATCGTAGCTTGGTCCTATAACTTGGTTGGTGTTTTTTTTTTGTTTTCTTCTCGGTTTTGTTTCAGAATAGAGTTGCCGTGTCTCAGTTTGATAACTTTTTTGCTTCTATTATTTGGTTTAATACCTAATTTATTTTAGGTTTCTTTAAGTTTTGTTGAATATTTTTTTGAAAATTTATTGTTGATTCGGACTTGTTTAATTTTTCTTTGCTGGTTTTCTTCGTTGATTACTATAAACAACTGGGTGTTGATAATTCGAATCACTTAAGTAATCTTTTCTAAATCCGAGTTTTTTTTTAAATTAAATCGTTTGTTAATTTATTGAACCCCGATTACAAAAAAATCAACTCGGTGTGTATCCGCTTTTTGAATTATTTAAATAAATTTTTAATCCGAACTTTTTGTTAATTATACGGTAATTTATAATTTATTGTTCCGCGATTGAAAACAAAATCAACTGGGTGTTGATTATTGTTTCGAACTTTTTTTAAATCCGGTTTTCTTAATTCAAGTACTTTTAAAAAAAAGCAACCAGCTGGGTGTTGGTTTCGTGCTTTATTTTCCGTGTTTTTTTCAATCGATTAATTGATACCTATCATTAATCTTTAATCGCGTTTGATTGAAATCGATTCTCTTGTGTTTTTGTGTGAATTATCTAAGAATGGATGTAGACAGATTCTTCAGATGAGGTCAATGAAGTAGCTGACCTTAATGGAGAGCTGTTGTTGCTGATGGCAAAATTATCAGAAGGGGATGAGGAAATTGTCCTGGATAAAGAAAAGAACAACGTGTTGACAGCATGCCTGGGTGCTGGGTGGCCACCTGCACCCGTCGGTCAACAAGTGCGTTCAGGGTTTCAACGACATGTCGAAGCTTGCTTACATCAAGTTGAGGTCAGTGACTGGAACAATGAGCGTATTGAAAAGTCGGAGTTAAGGCTCTCTGGTGAGCTATGTGGCTCATCAATGAACGCCTTTTTGGAAAACGTAGAAGAGCTTAGGAAGACAGGCTTTTCCGATCAGCAGTGGATCTTTTTACTGGGAAGGCGCTTCTTTGGTTTAGGGCGATCAGGGATACCATTACAACCTGGAAAGTGTTAGTTAGGGAATTAAAGTTGGAGGATTTACCCTCCAATTATTATGATCTCTTCTTGGATTAGGTCAGGCGGCGAACCCAGGGTAGAGCTGAGACAATGGTTTTATACATTGCTCTCATACAGACCCTATTTAAAAGATTCTCCGTGCAGTTGAGTGAGATTAAGAAATTATCGGTACTCATGAAAAATATAGCTCCTTTCTATCAAACGGAATTGGGCTTGGCGGATATCAAGTCAGTCAATGAACTCGTTGCGTTGGGTAGAAAGCAATTAAAACTTAATGGTTCTTCCACAGCTTTCGCAGATGACATAGTATCAATTAAACACGAATTTTGAATGTATTTTTAAAATTAGAGAACATTTAGAAAGGTTGCGGATCTGGTTCGCACAACATAAATGAATAGTAAGTGAAAAAACAAAGCTTATTTCATTTAAATTATCAGGCAATGAGTTACATGATTTCAATCTTTATCCTCATGCACATGATTGTAAACAATTTTGCCTTCCAATTCATAATTGCTGAAAAAGTAATTTCAATGGTAGCTCTAACTGCTTATCTAATTGTTTTAAAATTGAATCAGTGCAAGAGTCCAAATATTTAGGAGTGTTAATAGATTACAATTTGAATTGGAAAGCTCAGATACAATCTATTAAGTCTCACATGTTGTTAGTTACGCGGAAAATGTACCTTATCAAACAATTCTGTCCCAAAAAAGTTTTGAAAATGATTTACTATGGTCAGGCCCATTCCAAGTTGCAGTATGGCATAATAATTTGGGGTGGTTCATATTATAACTCTTTTGGACAGATACTGCTCAAAAACATTTGATTCGGACTTAAGCGTTTTACTAATAAGACACGTTTATATATTTAAAGTTTTTAAAGTTTTAAAAGAGTTTAAAAAAAAAAAAGTGGTAATATACCTAGCAGAAATTCTGAAATTTACGATCTCCGAGTTAATAATCTGCATTTTGTAAACATTCCGACTGTTCACAAGACCCACTTTGCAAATTTTTACAGCGTTACAGCACCTTGTTTAACAAGCTACCATATCTTTTACGAACAATTATAAATCTTAACTCTTTCCTCAGTAAACTTAAGGACTGGTTATTTACAACAGACTTAGCCCCTCTTGAAGTAACTTTGAGAAGTGCAAATCGAAATGTCAATTATTTTTTTCAATTAAAATTTAATTAAATATTAATAAAATTATAATAAAAAAAAATAACAAGAATTGTAATTGTAATTGTTTATTATTTTTATAATTGTATAGTTTTTTTTGTATAGTTTTTGTTTGTCTTTATATATTTGCTTTCTCTGTTTTTATATTATTTGAAAATAGAACTTCTCAATTAAAAATCTAATTTTAAATCTAAATATAAAAAAATTGAAATGATTATCACCCCACAACACACATTTTATGTACTGTATTATATATTTAGATGTCATTCCACACTAACTTTTAAGTTACAGAATGAACATTATTATTTATTTCCATTATATATATTTGCTTTAAAATGTTTGTTAAATAATTATTAACTGGAATTAAGTAAGCTTTTGAAATTGAAATTGGGTTTTCTCTTCCTAATTCCTATCCGGGCTGCTCGACAGGAAAAAACTTTTTTTAAAAGGTAAATACATTTCAGTGACAAAAATCTGCACTTCCCAATTCTTATTCCTTGCTTTTCCTTTTCTTATTTTATGCAGAACACCCTTAGCATAGAACGCAACACCTAACCATCGCCATCGTCAACACCTGTGCAATTCATACCAATATTCAAATTCATATTTAAATCGTGATGAACTAACTAGAAAGTCTTACCAATAATTTACTAAAGAAAAGAAAAAAATAGAAAATATATTAGGGTCTGCCAAAAAACTTTTTTTTTCTTTAAATGGGCGCAAAACATCGAGTGTAGATTCGGCTGTGTGGCACGTAGCGCCGTCCTGTTGAAAACAATATTGCCAATATCCTCCTCTACAATTTTTGTGAACAAAAATTCGTTCAACATGGCCCGATAACGATCGCCATTGACTGTAACGGCCACTCCTTGTTTATTTTCGAATTATGCCTCTGGACCAAAATCCGCACCAAACAGTGACTCGTTTTGTGTGTATCGACTTTTCAATGTAGGCGTGCGGGTTTTCTGTGCCCCAAATGCTACAATTTTGCTTGCTTACATACCCGCCAAGATCAAAATGAGCTTCATCTGAAAAGATGTTTTTTTTGGCAAAATCGGCATCTTCTCTAAGTTGATCGCAGGCCCACTTAGCGAGCGTTGTTCAAACGTATACACAACCATATTCGTTCAGCGGAAGGAGAAGACTAATTATCTGTCAAATCAGACATGAGCTAGGTGTTACCATTCACGAAATAAGCACAAGTTGAAAAAAAGACGTTAGATGGCGGACCCGTTATAATAAAAAAAAGAGCGAAGGAGAAACAAAAAGAGAAATAGGAAGAAATGATAAATTATAAAAAATTAAATTAAGAAGAAAATAGGAATTTGTTAAATAAATTTACACTATTATAAACTTTCATCATCAGTAATCATGGCAACCCTAGACAAGTCATCATTTTTGTCAATAAAAACAGCAGCATCATCTGGTTGACGTTTAACGTGTACTAATCCTCGCTTTGTAAAGACCGATGTTAGTTGGTTTTGTTTTTTCATTTTGAGTGCACATTACAATAAAGAAATGTTTTTTTTTTTGTTAAGCACTCGCGGAGAAAAATACGGCTTTCAGCACAAGGTCCAAAGTTAACATCTCGTAAACAAATTGGATTGTTGTTATTTTTTTTTCTTTTTTTTGCAATGTTCTTCAACGGATCGTAGTACGATTTTTTGTCATAAGGTTTGCAAAATTTGATAATAATAGAAGAGTCAAGTAAATGTGCAATTTTCGATCGTGTACCAAATATGGCAGACATTGTTGGTCGTTTTATGCTTAGTGACAAACATAATTGATGGAAAATTGTTTTGAGATCTTCGCCGTGTGAAAATGGTATTCCATTTAAAACAGCATCATAACCAACGGTTCGATTTTCCCGAATCTCCTGTGTTTTACTCAATTTATCAAATTCATTTCGAAGTGCGGATAAATTATCTATGTAAATATTTACTTGGGAGGTGCAGGTAGCAAGCTCGGTTTTGACATCTCTTAACGTCGCGTCTAGTTTGTTGACATATTTTCTCATTAACACGTTTACGGAGTCCAAATAAGCTTGTGAAGTTTCGATATCGGAAATTCTTGCACCTAACAGAGTGATTTCATTTTTAATTACATATAATTGTGCGTTTATATTTAAGGAGATTCGGCCTCAATTTCATTAAACTTTGTGGTTTTTATGTTATCTTTTTGTGCCTTTAGCCTTTAATCCATTTTTCCACATTTCGCCCCCATCATCAAAGCTTTTTTCGTGTTTTTGAGAGAGTTAGCGTGATTAATTGGTAAGTTAAATTTTCGCTCACTAATATTAGACGATTAGACATTATAAAGGCAAAAACAACAGCAAAGCTATAAAATTATCGTGAGTGCACCAAGAAATTATTTATTTTTTTAAATACATTTTTTTCGATTTTATTTTAATAAAATCACTTAAATAAATAATTTTCAAGCACCCAAACAAATTTAAATGAGTTCACGCGCACCAAGAAAAGTTAGCACTTAATAAGAGAATTTAAAAATGTTCTTTAAGGTAACAAAAACTTGGAAAAGGTTTGCCTAATACAAAAATACGTCTACTCGTTATCGTTTTATAAACATTGACAGGTGCGACAGGTGGCAGGTGAAAATATGTGAAAGACAACTTGCCAATTATCTAAATGACAATTTTGTAGAACTGTCAGGGAATTTGCGACAGTAGTCAAGATTTCGAATCATGCAAAAATTGTGATGACAATGAATTGTTAGGGAGATTTTGAAAATTTCCCGACAAATTTGTGATGACAATTTTTTTATGGAACAGAATAAAAAAAATAAAAACTACAATTTTGTCAGTATGTAAGTGACAGTTGAGACAGGCAATTGAGTCTCGTTCGTGAAGTGATAATTTCGGTATTTATGTTTTAAAAAGAAAGTGTGCAATTTCGCAAAGTACTCCATCGTGGAAATTTTAAATCAAGAATTAACAAAGATGAATTAAGTGATTCTTAATTAAATGAAAAATTTGGTACCTGTATACATTTTGTTTAAAATATTAATACTTTAAATCTTAATCAGTTTTTGGGGAGTAGAGGTGCTTTTAATTATGTATACCACAGCTTACGTATTATATAGGAAAAATGGATAAAATTTGCAATTTTGCTAAGCCAAAAAATGGGCTAGGGAATATAATTAGCATCTGTTGTGCTAATGGTAAAGTAAGCATTCCTTCCATTGCTGAGCCACCTGAACATTTAAAAAGTATGCTCAATGGAGATCATCTCAAATCTATGATTTTCCTGGATAATTTAAGATCATTTAATACACTTTTTCATACTACATATTTCGGTGGTTAAGGATCTTAGGGAAATTGTTTTTTTCTCATAGTCAACTTTATGTCGCACTTTCTAGAGTGGGCTCAAAAAAAAAATTAGTATTCACTTTGTCCTTAAAAATGATAAGCTGCTAATATTTGCAGATCCTAATCCTTAAAAATAAAAAAATAATTCAAATTAACATTAATATTGTGCATGTTCGAAAGTCTATTTTTACTTGGGATATTATGTAGGTAGGTCAAGTTTTTCATTTGGAAAAAAAATCGAACTCGATATTTTAATCAAACGATGATAGAGAACACCAAGAAAGTGGGTCCCGCAATTCCGTCTGTCTAGCTGTATGTCTGTCCGTAGAACGATCTACAGCATAAGCGGCTGAAACAATTTTCTTCAAACGTGGTACTTAAGCGTTTTAGGTGTTTGTCTGAAATATATTTTTGAATGTTTTTTTTTAGCCCTATTAATTTTCTCGAAGACTGCTCTAAAGATTTTTTATAAAAAAAAGTGTGAGTACTACTTTATGTATAGCAGAGACTGTTTCAATCAAAAATCTGAATATACAACAAATTAAAAAAGTCATTATAAAAAGCTAATGAAACGGGATATTAGGGCTGTCAATGAGGCGAAACCAGGCGCGACTTTTGTTAGTCTCGTCAAAATCTAAAAATTTCAGTCTCGTCTAAGGTGCTTTTAAAGTAGTCTCGTCTCGGAGACCATTCTCGTTCTGGTTGCCAAGCCTAGTGTGAACTAACAAGAATCCACTGCTTTGTCATGAGCACCTGGTTAATTTTTTCATTTCGAATGTAAAAGCACACTTGTTAGGAAATTTCGTGTTTCAAAAGGGTTGCTAGGGACAACCAAAATAAACAATTACCAATTGGGTGCTTTGAAAGTATTCTCGTCTAGAAGAGAGTTAGACTAGTCTAAGTAGTCGAACGATCCATGTACAATACAAGGCAATCAGGATAGCTGGTGTGTTAGCGCGAGCTGTTAGTCTAGACGTCTCATTTTAGTTCTGTTTGTTCGGAAGTTCGTATTGGCACTACCCTTCTTCTCTTCAACTTCAAATAAACAAGCTACAGAGGTACTGTTATAAGTGGGATTTAATGATTAAGAGAGGAAAGTTGGTTTCTCGATGGCGAGCGCATAGAGGTCGTACAGGAATTCAAATATCTGGGAGTGCTGATGTCTGCAAATGTAAGCTTTACAAAACATGTGAAGGAAAAGAGTAAGGAAGCCAAAATTGGACTGAGCGTGATGCGGCCTAATTTTTTTGCAAACCAAAGTATAGACTTAGGATCGAAGTATCGGGTTTTTGAAGCAACCATCAATACATGTATGTGTTATAGTTTCAAGCATTTGGCTACACATATTTTGAAGATTTTGAACTCATTCAAAGGTTCTTTTTCAAGCGTTTGTTTCGCCTACCAAATTCGACTCCAACATATGCCATCCACGTTGAGTCAGGTATCACCCCTATTTATATCAAAAACTTAAAAGCTAATTCCGACTTTTTGATAAAAACCATGGAAAAATCTGGAGAAAGTCTTCCCAAGTCCATTATGTCTCACCTTTTATGGACACAATCTGCACCTTTCAAAGAATGGAAAGCCCTTGCACAATCTCATGGCGTCTCCTTAAATCTTACTGAATCTAATTTAGATTGTTGGCAGCAGCTATTTGCGAATGTCATATCAAAAGTAGATGAACAAATCTATGTTCATCACTAAAATCATGCATCTGCATCGTCAACAAGAGGTTTATATAGAGATTTAAATAACCGGCTTCAATCTTCCGTTATTTCAGAATAGATCTTCCTGTGCAAGCTATTAGCACTATTTTTAGAGCTAGAGTGGAAATTCTAAATCTAAATTATGTTCCTTATCGTTCTGACATACCAATTCTGTGTAACTTCTGCAACAGGTATGAGCGAGATGATGTTTACCATTTTGTAGCCATTTGCCCTATTTTGCAAGAGATTCGAAGGCTTTACTTCCAGAAAAGTGTTCTTTCTAGAGCACAACTGATAGACATTTTGAATGGTTCCCTGGGCTGGACTAATTTTTACAAATTTTTTGACCATGCCCTGCCGTATAGAAATAGTTTTTGAAATATCTATAATTATCATCTCAACCTTTTACTTTGATTCAAAACTTTTTTATTCACTGGTTTCTTCTTTTGTAATTAAACATATATCTATTCATTTATATATACCAAAACCAATTAAAAAAATAGGTAAAAACTGTTTTTATTTTATGTATCTTAAACTATAAATCTAAATTTTAAATAACAACACTGTATTTTGTACTTATCTTTTAATTCAATTTTTTTCTTTTTTTTTCATAAAACTTTCTTAAATTACAAATTATAATTCTATCAATTATGTATCTATGCATTTATCTTTTCTTATGAAATGTCATTATCTGGCAGACGGCACCTTGCCATGTCCATATATTCTTTTGTATATACATTTTGTAACGTTTATTTTGAAATAAAGAAACTAATAATAATACATAATAATATATTGGCACTAAGTAAAAGTTGATATTATTTCACAGCGCGGATCACGTAAGCAAGAGTATAAAGAAGAGCTAATTATAAGATACAGTGCAAAATAGTACTTACCAGAAACATGATTTAGAATTACCAATTTCAAATAGTAATTACCAGAAAACATAACAATTACCACTTAAAACAGGTCCGGATATATAGTCTACATTTTGGTAAAAAAGTTTGGTTTACATATTTTGTTGTATTAACGGTACACGTGCCATACAACCATATTTTTTGATTCCTTATAAACGGCTCTACAAATTTTGATCAAAATTGTTGCTTTGGAGGTTCTTCGAATTATAAATAAATAATACTGCATGCCAAAATTTGCGAAGACATTTTTTTTTGATTTAAAAAAAAATAATTAAAAATTAAATATTTTCCAAATGGGTTGATGATTTTTTTGAAAATTTTATTTTTATATAAAAAAAATTCTTATTTTTAAATAAAGAAAAAAAAATATTTGAAAAAATTGTATTTTAAAAATTAAGTAAAAAAAAAAGACTAAAAATATATTTAACCATTTCTATTAAGAATATTTTGCATGCAATGTGATCGAACATGCAGATCAGTCGTGCATTTCACATCTGTTTCAGTGAGTGAACATTAAATTATTTATTAGGCTACGTATAGTATATCTAAGTATGTAAATACATTTTTTGCTAGGTGATAATACCTATGTATATAAATTATATCTTTTTAAAAGTAAAATATCTCAGCTTATATAAATAAATTATACAAAAAAAAACCATGAATTTTTTTTTAATTTTAAAACTAAACTTTAATTTTTTTTTGTTCATAATTTGTACGAAAAAAATAGTTTTTCCCTAAAAATCGTTCAACTATTCCAAACAATTATTTTAAAAATAAGCACCCATTATACGGAAAACAATTCCTGATTTTAAAAATCCAATCTATGGCCCTGTCTTGTTTTTTTATAACCAATGATGTTATTGTGTCTCGTTGAGAAGTTGTTTTTTACCATTTTCCATTTTAAAAGTGAAGCATTATAGTTACTAATTTTGATTTATTTTACGCTTGATTTGAAATCTTTTATGCTTTGTTCGTCTATTACTCTCAAAATCCTTACACCTCTTTAAATACATTTTTCCAAGACCACTTGGTTAGATGGATGGATTAATTTGAATTCTGAAAAAAAAAAAACAGTTTTGACCGTTTCAGATCAATTTAAAAAAATAAACAAGTAAATTTGTTTTTAAATAAAATTTTATTTTATGTACTAAACAATAATAATCTATACATATAATAAGTTATACTTTCATGAACATTTATTTAAATTAAATAATAAATTAATAATCAAAAAATTTATAATTCAAGTGACAGAAATAAAAAAATTTCGTATTTAAAATTTGCCAGGGGTGTGATTTTTTTCGTAGCAGGACTATATTCACTGAGTTGAGAACCATTTGTAATCCAAATCTTATCATTAACTGGTGTTAGTACATGTGAGATACAGTAGTTGAACCTACATTCTTCTGACCAAGTATCTTTTGATAAATCAAGACACTTAATGACTGTATGAGGCTCTGAACAACTCGTAGGGCAACATGTAGCATACATAAAATCTCCAAGGACGGCAATTCCGAGTACCAATAAGGTATCATCTGTTGGTATTCTTTTGGAAGTCCATTTCTTTGAAGAGGTGTCATAACATTGTAAAAGGCCACACAAATTATCATATATGTATAAAATACCATTATGACTGCATATTTTTTGGTCACTATCAGGATCTATTTCAAAAGGCGGTTCTAACACAATCCATTGGCTTGTTGAAAAGTTGAAAATCTCTATTACATCCGGAGAATCAAAATCGGTGCCACCAAAGACACACAAATCTCCATTTAAATTTACCAATTGACTATATAGCCTGGTCATTCCCATCGGAGGTAATTCCGCCAATTCAAACGTATTTAAGTCAACGTATTCTACGATGTTTGACATTATTTTACTACCCTCCCACCCTCCAACAAAAAATAGTTTGTCATCAATTAAAATCTTAGAATGACCCAATTTTTCTTTTGACAAAATAGGCTGAGTTCTACTTTTGATGATCCACGTCTTTAATTGTTGATCAAAACTATGCAATTCCAATTCCCGTTGCTCATTTAAGCCGATAGCTGCTATGACGTCCCTGCCTGCTTCATTTACTTCTACTTCTATAATTGTCACTGATTCGGGAGTTAGGGTACAATCATTTTCCTCTTCAATTATGCTGGATTCCGGCGATATATGGAATTGGAGCCAACCGTGTATCAATTTGTTGATTTCTGGGTTATAACAAATGGACTTTGTGTTTTCTATTATAAACTTGGGTGTGAGAAACCTATATCGCACCATTGAAAGTAATTCCAATAACAGGTCAGCCCGAATTATTTGTTCATGTTCAATCCATGCTGATAAACCCAAGAAAACTTGCTCCTCTATGTCTTCTCGTGGATTGTATTTAAAAAGTAGATTTTTCAATTCCACTTCATTCAAGAGTAAAAATTCAGACTGTTTCCTTACTTCCTCGAAGTCGTTATAAATTATCCTCAAAGATTTTTCCTGAAGACCAGATAATTTCAATTTATTTGCTAAACGTAGCGAATGCAGGCAATTGCTCATGTTTAGACGTTTTTCTAGGAAATCGCAACATCCATGGAGTAAGGTCTCCATTTTTAAAAACTCTGCTCCCAGCAGAAGTTTCTCTACATTACAGGAACTGAGCTCAATCGCCCCCGAATACATGTAGTCAATTATCAGCTTTACTGTCGGACCTTCAATTTTCAGCAATCGAACTTCGTTGATGTTTGAAGTTGTAGGGTTGCCATGGAATATTTCCCCAAAATAGTCACTCATCGCAGACAGGACTATTTGATGAGCTGGGATTTTTATGCCATTTTCGCCAGCAATCAACACAGTGTCAAAGAAGTCCTTATCTGTATAAAATTTCTGTAATTTTAACAAAATATTTGCCGCATGTCGATCGCTCTCGAAGATGACCTTTTCGTTTGATGTGTTTGAAGCTGACATTTTTAAACTGAAAAAAAAAACAATGGCGCAAAATTTTAAACGATTTAGTAATATGTTAAATCATTTTTAGTATGATTCTAGGTTAAAAAGAGGATTTTGCTAATTTTAAACGAGCTTAGTATTGTATTATCTTCTTAACATTTGACTAAAGTTAAAACCACCCAATGGCTACTTTAAATGTTTAGTATCGTACACTGAGGGAAAAAAGACAACGTAAAATCTAAGAAATCGTATTTGATTTAACGTTGGAAAATAGCATCATGAACGTATTTAATTTAAAGTGGAAAATGTTGTTTTGGGTGTTGTCATTCTTGTTTTAAAGAGAAACGTAGTCGATTCAACAGTGAAACAATTTTCAAAAATTATTAAGAACGTTGAACGTTGATTTAAAGCGGAAAATGCTAAAAAGTATCCAAAATTAAAATTCCATGCACAACTTTCAAAGTGTAACATTGTTGATTCTACTTTGTTCAACATCATTTCAAAGTTGCAGCCACTTACAAATATCTCTTATACATTAAATTATTCTTCCACAAACATTGATGAAAGATTTTCAATGTAAAATCAACTTTAATTTGAATTCATTCATAGTCAATTTTAAATGGACCCAATGTAAAACCGAAATGTTTAAAATTTTAAGTTTAAGGGATGTGAAACGTATTCATTTTCACATTGATGTTGCATTTTCATACTACGGTCGACGTAATGTCAAAGGGATTCATACTTGATCTTATAGACTTTTCACACCAAATCCAAAACACGGTTTTCGCGAAATTATCGGTTCTGGCTGAAAACCTAAGCGAAAACACAAGATTTCCCATACATTTTTGATAAACCACTCGTTTTGATAAACTACAAGTTTTAAATAAAACCTGTCGAAAACATGTTGGATTTGCAAGATGAACTAAACAAACACACCTTGTGAAACATTCAGCGCTCAATTAATCGTCACATAAATAGCTGACGGGTTGCTGCCAGGAAAAACGAAAAAAAAAACAGGTGTCTGGGGTAATTTCAATGAGGGCGTTCGGTGTCGCACAGCTTTCAATAGGTAACCATTTCTGTCAAAAGTCAAAACAGAAAAAAAACTATTTGCTTATATTTACGCTTCGTCTCAAAGTGATAAGATATAAATTAAAAATGAATCAGGAAGTAAGAACCACAAATGCTTCAACCGATTCAGAAGAAGAAGATGATGTATTAGGTACGTAATTAAAATTCACAAACAACAATTGAAAAGACAGCTGATTTCTAAGTCAGCTTTGCAGTACGATACCTAAGTATACCAGCAATTTAGCGCTAGCTTGGCTTCGATTTGGAAATCATATGTTTTGTTCGTTGTTATGGTCGTCAGATGTTAATTGACAGATATTTAACACGTATTACAACAACAACAAACGTATTGCACAGCAAAGAGGTGCGCTACCGAACGCCCCCAATTTCATTTCACAACGTATTTGTTGTTGTCTGTGGTGCTAAAATTATTGAAATGTCAAACGAAAACTTGTAAAGGTTCAGTGTGAACGACTTTCGGTTTTGGGTTTGGTGTGTAAAGTCTATTAAGTGGTTTCCATGTAGAATTATGAAAACAGCAAACAAAAAGTCTTACTGCAACGTAGTGTCGGGTCGGAGCCGCGCCGTGCCGTGTTTTTCCTTTCGGAGCTTAAACTGTTTAATGTACCACTTAAAGACGATGAACTTTTAGTAAAACTATTAAGAGAATTTGAAATGGAATGCATTTTCCCTACGTTGAAAAGTAAGTTTTGTTTTAGTGAAATCATAAGAAAATTAATCCTAGTTTGTTTATTTTTTATACATTAGATTATTTAGAGCAAGTCTTTAGCCAAAACACCATATTCTGGTGCCGTATTTCAAATCCCGGTGCAATTAAAAAATGTGGACCCTTGACATTTTCTTGGGATACGCGGTTTGAAACAAAACACAAGTGTACCCCAACATTAATATCAGTAAATTCAAATTTGTATTCAAAAATAAAAATACAATTTTTATATTTCAAAATGATCGTTTTTTTAATAAAAAAAAAATGGAAAACTTTAATTAAATTCAGATTGACGTAAATTATGGGTTAATCCAAGTTGTTATTTTAAAAGTGTAAAGTAGTAAATTCTACAACGTTTCAAGTTACCAACCATGAAAACTAAAATATTTTCATTTCAAAGTAATTTTTATTAGAATTTACTTAAAACAACATTGAAACGTAGTGAAATTAAAATTGAAAGATAGTAATTTCAAAGTTGGTTCGTAATAACGGGTGATTTTTTTGCTACTTGGTTTTTGACGTTTATATTTTTGACAGATCACACATGACAAATTCCACGAACATTTGACATTTCGATTCAGTATTGTTTGCCATTTCATCATAAATAGACTTACGCCTGAACAACGTTTGCAAATTATTGAAATTTATTATCAAAATTCGTGCTCTGTGAAAAATGTGTTTCGTAAGCTACGTCCGTTTCAGCGATGAGGCTCATTTTTGGCTAAATGGATACGTGAATTAGCAGAATTGCCGTATTTGGAGTGAAGAGCAGCCAGAGGCAATTCAGCAGCTACCAATGCATCCCGAAAAATGCACTGTTTGGTGCGGTTTATGGGCAGGCGGCATCATTGGGCCGTACTTCTTCAAGGACGATGAAGGCCGCAGGGTTACGGTCAATGGAGAAAGGTACCGTTCGATGATAACAGATTTTTTTTTTTGCCGAAAATGCAAGAATTGAACTCGGTCGACATGTGGTTCCAACAGGACGGTGCCACATGCCACACTGCACGCGAAACCATGCATCAATTGAGAGGCGAATTTGGTGAGCAGTTGATCTCACGTTTTGGCGCAGTCAATTGGCCACCAAGATCATGTGATTTGACCCCGTTAGACTATTTTTTGTGGGGCTATGTTAAGTCTATTGTCTATGGGGACAAGCCAAACACGATTGCTGCCTTGGAAGCCAACATTGAACACGTCATTGGTGAGATTCCGGCCGAAATGTGTGAAAAAGTTTGCCAAAATTGGACCTTCAGAATGGACCACTTGAAGCGTAGCCGCGGGCAACATTTAAGTGAAATTATTTTTAAAAAGTAAATGGCAGAAATTGATTTATCGATCCAAATAAAAATTTCATTCACTTTTTACAAGTTTCTGTGTTTTTTTGAATTTTCAAAAACCAAGCTCTTTATATTTAAGTTCGAATACATTTAATTTAACGATGCATCCATCATTCTTAAAATAAAGTTTGGAGCATTATACTTCCAAAGACGTATGCCCTTGAATGTAATATGGCGCACAGTAGAATCGAAGTTTGTTCCATTTGGTTTTTAAGTTGGGTGATATTGATTTTACTATGTTTCGACCTAAATTAAAAGGATAACGTATTCAAATCAAGCATGAAAACTATTCGTTTTCGTAAAGGAAAAAACGTTGAATCAATAATGTTCCACTTTGATTCTAAAATTTTCATCTTTAACCCAGAATCATTCCCAAATATTCTTAAATCAAAGTGGTTTTCTTTGATTTTACGTTGTTTATTCTCTGTGTGCAATAAATCCACATGCCATTCTGATAGTATATCGGCTTTTCACGCAGGAGGTGTCAATTTTTTTTTATTTTTGTAAATAATGAAGTTAAAATGATGAAAATATAAACATCGAAAACTTATTTAGAGCACATATGGGGTTTCTATCAACAAATAATCAATTTACAATGCATCAACACAATAATTGTGTCGTCAAAATTAAAACCCTACAAATGCTTTGCTATCTGCTTAATTAGCATTTTACTAGTTAACAAATGTTTAAAATTTATGGAAAGTTAGTCGACTACTATGTATTTAGTGAATTGCTAACTAGTATCGTGTTAAGGCCTCAATTATAGTTTTTTTTTTAATTTTGCGCCAATAATATTAAATTTGATGAATACAAACAAAGGACGAACTTTTAAACCGTCTGATGTTAAGGGCTTAGAATGATACTAACTACCTACAATTTTTTAAGTACTTTACTAAACAATTTATAATATTAAACACTTTTTAACTAACATCATACTTAATCTATTTTCGTGACAAACTGAAGTGGAACGCACCTAAAAAAGTGCACAAATCTAAGCGAACTTAACTTTTTGGCATTTGTAAATGTCAAAGTGTCACATGGATTTAGTATAATGCTAAGAATATTAAATGGCCTTTAAGTGATCTTGAATTTAGTAAAATCTTAAGAGATAGTTCGATCTTCGATTATTATTAACTCGAATAAACTTAGAAAAATTGTGTTTTTAGATTGGTATCATATTAAAATACCTTAAAAAATTAACTTACCGTTTTATAAAAGTTAAGAAGTTGGTTTGAAATAAAATTAAATAACTGCTGACAGAGCAAAATGGACTCTATTTTAAAATAATAAACAAAATTCGAAATTAAATATGCAATAACTTGGTATGGCGGTTGTTCTTGACTGACTGAATATTTACCAAACAAATCAATCTATTTATATGTACGGCAGAAAAAATTTGCGAATCAAAACAAATCCGCAAAATAATTAACTAGGTCCGTTATTAAACAGCGCGTGTTTCCCCTGCGTGAAGGAAATGCGAAAGAGAGAGAAAGGACGAAAAGATGAAACAGAAAAAAATCTATCTGATCATGCGGGGTAGGATATCCTTGCGTGTTTTTGACGTTTCTCTTTCTACTCTTTCTTTCTTTTTCGGATTTGCTTCATTTAGTTTTCACTGTAGATAAATGAACATCAATCCAAATGGCTGACGAATTTAAATGGAGCAAAGAAAAAACTTCTAAGCTTATTTTAAATTACCAAATGAACCCATTCTCTACAATCCTTGGGTTTTTTATCCGGAATACCTATATAAATAACTTTGTGTTTCATTTTTCTTTTAAAAATTATTTTTTTTCCAATATCTGCACTGATCAAAGATAAAATGGAAGATAGCTGTCAAAAAAACGCTCAGTACTGAAAATGAGAAAAAGGCTTCATGTAATAACACGCGCGTTACTTAATAGAACCAATGTCGTTTTTGATTGGCTGCTCTCCTTTTTCACTACGTTGTTCCATTCCTATACAATATGGAAAATTAGGAGTAAAAAGAGTAACTCCGAACAGGCAATAGAAAACGACGTAAGCAATGATTTTCAGAGAAACAATTAAATTGGTCACAGCTTAAAGCAATTAGGAAAGCATATTGCCCGATAAAGCAATTAGTTTAAATAGAAACAGAAATAAAAGATGAGGGGAAGACGATATTATGCTTGTTCTCTTAATCTGTGCCCAGGAAAACCCGCTAAATTATACCTTACTCGTAGTATACCAGTCTACCTGTATCTACAATTTCAAAATCAATGGCCCCGCTGTACCTATATAAAAATTAGGGATTAATTCACGGAAATCTGAGAATCCAGGCTGAATTCGAATCAATATAATATTGGATTAGCTATTCAGAACAGGATTTATTCGCATATTTTTTTTTACAATTTAGCGAGAAATCTTGTCCCAATAAAGGACTAAGGATGTGAGAATTCACTGAAATTTTATTTAATGGGATCGATGTAATAAAATGATACAGTGTTATATGCTCTTCTCTACTTTTTCTATATATGTCAAGGATATACAAATATACCTTGATACTGAACTTAAAAAAAAATAAATTTTGGTCCTTAAAATAGGTTCAGATATAGAAAGCCGAACTACGCCTGTTGCTTTCGTACGAAGCGTCGAAGATTAAGCCTGATACACACATGTTGAAATGGACAAATCAAAAAAAAAAAATATCACATTGAACATAAATAGTCCAGGAAAATTGGACATTCACTTCGAAAAAATTCCGACAATGCTGAATATTGGTGGAGGGCATCATTTTAATGTCCTAAGCATTTCCTAAAAAGTACCCTAAATTTAGCGTGGAGCAAAAATTTGTATTCGGGGGGGCAAGGAGGAAAAATTCTGTTTTCTTTTCAAATTACTCGAAACTATAGGTTTTTTTTTTAAAGTTGTAGGTACGCATTGCTGCCAATGTTATTCTAAGCAAAAAAGATTAAGACACTTTTTATCGTTCAATAGATAGATAGATTTGGAGAAAAACGATCAAATACATTGGTGTGTAGTCAGTGTGGCCAATTTAGCATTTTTCCTGCTAAATTTAGCAGGAAAAGTTTGTTTTTAGCATTTATTTTTTTCAAATCCTGATGACAATTTTTTTTAGCAGGAAATTTGGTTTTAAAATAAAATATTTCTTTAACAAATTAACACTCAATCAAACCTAAATGAGTATCGCTCATTACAGAGCTTCAATCGTGAACTCCACAAAAAGCTTCTTTTCTGTTAAACAAAAAGTTTTGCGGATTTATAACCAACCATTAAAAGATTTTTTCAAAGATTAAAATATGAATTCTGAACTTATTTCCTAAATTGAATCGCAATGGCACAATCTAAATAAATGGGAGTAAATAATGTTGAATTTTGGTGCAAGGTATATAAGTTCACCGATGCATCCAATCAAAACCTTTACAAAGAGTTGTGAAACTTTGTTAATTCGTTTTTTCGTCTCAAATTCTAAAGTTGAAACAGTGTTTAGTTTTATGAATCTTGTAAAGGATCAACGAAGGAATCGAATGAGAATTGATATGTTAAATACTACACTTTTTATCCGAGATAATTTAACTGAAAAAAGGTTTAATGTCTTCATTATTACTCCTTAATAATATAATTTTACCGTAAAAGAAATACAAGAAACTAGTGATATTTTTGAAGATGCTTTAAATGAAGCAGAAACCTTTTTCAGTAAAAAAAATTATATAAATACCTTTTATTTAATTAGATTAACAAATTCTGATACCTGATTTTTTTTGTTTCTTTGGTGCGAAATGGATTAATAACTGTATTTGTAAGGTTGTTTCCCTTTTTTTTTAAATAAACTTAACAAAAAAGAACTTCTTTTTTGGGTTTGATTAGTTAATCAAGAAAAAAAAACTACCAAAAAATATACACCCGGTATTTTAAGCGTCACCCTAAGACAAGTTCGATTGGTTCAGGCATATACCTACTTGCGTTTTTTTGCGTTCTAATTACGGGATTTTCGGTGTTTGCAGGACTTTTGGCAGTTTTTTTTTCCAAAAAAAAAAATTTGCATTTTGTTTAGCAGTTTTTGTAGTAAAAAAAATCCTACGAAAACTACTAAAGGGTCCGCTAAATAACTTTTTTTTTTTGAAAATGCTATAAAAAAAACTACTGAATATTTTCTCAAATTTCTTTTTTTACTTGAAAGTACAATCCTTCCGGTTAATAATGAAGATAATTTTATTCAAATGGCTGCCTCGGCTGGCCATGCAGTAGCCTACACGATCGGTCCAATTTTTAAGAACATTATCGATTGTGTGCAGCTGTATTTCACCAATGGCTTCAAGATTGTCCTTTAAAGCGTCAATTGTCTCTGGCTTATCGGCGTAACACTTATCTTTTACGGCACCTCACAAATAATAGTCCAACGGTGTCAAATCGCAGCTCCGAGGTGACCAAACGACATCAGTTCTGCGGCTGATAATGCGATCTTCAAAAACAGGGCGCAAAACATCGAGTGTAGCTTCGGCTGTGTATCACGTAGCGCCGCCGTCCTGTTGAAACCAAATATTGCCAATATCCTCCTCTTCAATTTTTTTGAACAAAAATTCGTTCAACATGGCCTGATAATGATCGCTATTGACTGTAACGGCCACTCCTTGCTCATTTTCGAAGAAAAATGGCCCAATTATGCTTCTGGACCAAAATCTGCACCAAACAGTTACTCGTTTTGGGTGTATCGGCTTTTCAATGTATGTGTGTGGGTTTTCCGTGCCCAAAATGCGACAATTTGGCTTGTTTACATACCCGCCAAGATCAAAATGAGCTTCATCTGAAAAGATGATTATTTTGGCAAAATCGCCATCTTTTCTAAGTCGATCGCAGGCCCACTTAGCGAAGCGAAAACGCATTGGATTGTCAGTTGTCTTCAACTCCTGAACCAATTGGACTTTGTATGGCTTCATACCAAGGTCTTTATGCAAAATTCGTCTCAATGGTATCTCCGAAATGTTCAATTGTTGAGAACGACGGTGAATTGATGTTGATGGCGCTTCACGCACACTTTCTGCCACACCAGCAATATTCTCGGATGAACGAACTGTTTTTGGCTTTTCACGCTTTGGTTTATCGATGAGGATGCCAGTTTCTTTCACTTTTTTCACAAGATAACGAACATACGGAGCTGACGGTGCTTCTCTTCTTCCAAAATCCGTACGCAATTTTTGCACACATTCTGCAACATTACCATGATTTTCAAAGTAATGTCGCAATATTTCCCAGCGTTGTTCAAGCGTATACACAACCATATTCGTTCAGCGGAAAGATAAAACTAATTATCTGTCAAATCAGACATGAGCTAAGTGTTACCATTCACGAAATAAGCACCAGATGAAAAAAAAAACGTTAGATGGCGGACCCTTTATTTTAGCATGATTTGAAATTTTTCATTGGTCACACTGAGTGTGGATTTTTTTTGTTTTTATTTATGTTCGCAAAAATAATTTCCTTTAAAAAAACAAAATTTTAAAATCCTATTTCTCTTTATTTTGTTTAATAACTCCCAAAATCTTTATTTTTTCTGAAAAAGCTATAAGAGCAGATTTAAGACAGTAAGATTATCTACAAAATGACATATTATCGACTTCTGTATGTCAATTCGATCTTAAATAATAGCGTACCAAATTTCAATTATAAAATAAAATAAATACCAAAATATTTAGATATATAGATTAAATTCATTCGTTAAAGCAACCAGACCTAATATAGCTCCCAATTTAACGAACAATTAAACTTTGGTGCACTATAACTTAAGAACGAATTGACGTACAGAAGTCGTTAATATTTCATTTTGTAGATAATTTTACTGTCTTAAATCTGCTCTTAGAAAAAATAAAGATTCTGGGAGTTATTTAGCTAAATAAAAAAATTAGGATTTTTAAGATGGTAGCATTACCCTTCCGGTTCTACACTTAAAATTTTTATTTATTCATAGAATATGTTTTTGCAAACATAAATAAAAACAAAAAAAAATCACAACTCAAAAACATAAATTTATTACATTTTTTTGAATTAATGTACTACACCCCAATGTTTTCGACCATTTTTTTTCCAAATCTTATCAATTTAACGATAAAAAGTGTCTTTATCTTTTTTGTTTAGAATAACATTATTGATTAAAAATAGCTTTTAACGGCATTTAGTCCACAAAATTTGCGTTTCATCCCGGTCCAATTAAATATAATGCTAAGTCTTCTACTTGGCTGAGTAATTTCAGTAGTATATAGAATTGTATTACAACAAAAAAAAACACCTTCTTATTAGAATAACATTAGCTACAATGCGCACCTACAACTTTTTTCAAAAGAACCTATCGTTTTCGAGTAATTTGGAAAAAAACTTAATTTTTCACCCTTCCCACCGCATATAAATCTTTGCACAGCACCAAATTTAGGGTACTTTTTGGAAATGCTTAGGACATTAAAATGAAGATCTCCACCAAAGTTCAGCTTTATCGGAATTTTTTCGAGGTTTCATCATTTTTTTGTCTAATTTTAATGGACTTAAAGTCAAAATTATTTGGGGCAAAAACATAGCTAATTACATTGGTAATTTAAATAGTAGTTATTCTAATGATTTTAAAATTTGCGACAAAATAGAGACGATTTGTGAAAAAAATAATTGGTGATTCACAAATTACTAAATGCAGTGATTAAAAATCTCGCAATAGTTATCGCAAATTAATGATTCTTAAATGAAATGGTGTTGGTGAATGTATTCTCTTGAATTTATAAAATGCGCTAGAACATTATGTTTCTAAAAATTCTGGTGTTTTGTTGGGAAACCTATCCCCAACACAACGGAATTTACACAAATTACAAATACAGGAGCCTGTATCCGATAAAAATACAAAAACAAAAAAGAATCTTGTTGCGGATAGATTTGTGACGTTTATTCGAGTATCGAATGAAATAATAAATTGTTGTTTCAATCCGATCCCGATGACATTAAAAAAGAAATGAAAACGCACCAAGTGCACTACCTCACGGATGGCGCAGAAACGTGTACATTTTATAAAGAACACAACTTTTTTCATCGAAATGGTGATTCTTAGGAAAAAATGTGTTGAACATTTTTTATAGATAATTGCATATTGAATATTTTTGTCTCAGCTATTTTTATGAGAAGACTAGGCGATTAGCTGAAAAATGCAAAAAATCGATTTTTGCAACATTGACCTTGAATAAATTTTTTTGCACACATCGGATCGATGGGGATTTTTGACAAATTGTTTATAATAGTGTTCCCAACATTCATGCCAATTTTCAGCCTTGTGCGAATTAATGTAACATTACCCGTGTTTTATTGGGAAATTTATGTGCGGTAGGTTTATCGGTCGTAGTATTTTACATACAATTCGCTACGGTCGATAAAAAGCTAAAGTAGAAGCTACGGTGGATGGTTGGTTGACGTTCAATCGAGTCTCGATTCTGATTTTGTTAGTTTTGTTGGTACGATTGATAATTGAATTGAATCTCTATGGATGTGTTCATGGAGTGTTATAATTATTAATTTCATTCGTAAGACAAATCGATCTTTTTGATTCTTTTTTTTTTTAATAGTTGGCCAGTTTATATTTCTCAAATCTTAGATAACTCCATTTTTTAATAAATTATAAGCTGTTCTTCTGAGGAATTGCTTGACACTGCGCCGCAAAATATTTATTCGTATAAAATTTTATGAGCTATAAGGCCAGAGGCGCGCACACATAAAACTTTCAGTTTTGCAACAGTTTGTTTGCTAAAGTGAATACCCTCCGCATTAGTTCAGCCGCCATCCCTGGAGATAAAATCTGAGACAACAACCACAGTCTCTGAATATCGCGCCACACATCTTTCCTACCATTCTTTCTCTTCCTTAACCTAACCCTCACGCCGCGCTGTGTTGAAACATTTAAAGGGTATTCATAATTCCTTGAGCGCGTGTAGATTATAAAAAAAAAAAAAAACCCTGGACTTATATGAGAGTGTGCGCACATGCAAAAACTATTCACTCCGCGATTCGAGCAACTTAAGAGTTTCTGTTTTGGCACAAATCAAACGATCGCCCAAATAAGTTCTTCAGATTGTATCACATCGAACTATAATGTAACTGCGCGCACTTTAAATCAAAATGATGTTTGAGTGTTCGTTTATTTCGTTGATTGATTTCTAAATTGCTTATGTGTGCGCTCATCGTTCAACTAGTGATCAAACTATTTCGTTTCGGCAAAATTGCATGTGCGCGCCTAACCTAAACGCACTAAGCGGAAACTGAACTCACAATGTGTGCTTTTTCTTCACTGTTTAAAGGACGTTGGCCATGGGCGGTATTCGATTCACTACATGGACGTGGCCTGGGCATACATTTTTGTGATCCAAAATGGTGAAATGGCAAACCAAATGTTAACTTTTTGTTACTTACTCCGCGTATGTTAAGTGCAGACTGACGAGTAAATATTTAATTGAAAGCAAAACATACTCAGAAAATAAATTTGTAAATTCACTTGAAAAATAAAACTCTAGCTATCGATAAGCTCAGAAAATAAATAAAAGCATGAGATATAAGGGGAGTGAAAAATGTATGTTGTAGTGTGCGTTCCAAACCAAGAAACATTAAAAGGAAACAAGTAAATTACCGGCACTTTTGTTTCCTCGTGTGAAATGCATAGACCATTTTTAAAGCAATACAAAAATTGGACTGTGTAAAAAGGGACTTGACCATAGTCTATGAACAAAGCCATTCACTTATCATTTCCGTTCTGTTGGTGCAAAATAAATGTTCGAATTTAAAACTGCAATTGCAGAAAAAATGAAAACAAGAAATAGGTTTGTAACATAAATTGAATATTGGTACGTTTTTCTTCTTTCTATTTTATATGAATAAAAGCTAATTATTGTTCATAATGATACTTTCTTAATTTTACTTTGCAAAAGACTATTTCATTACTTGCGACTGATGTGCAGGGGTACCAATTTTACAAAAATAAAAAAGCTACGGTCCATGCTACGGTCGATGCGTTTTTTTGGGAATTACTTAAGGTACAATGGATAGATTCCCAATAAAACAGACCTATTGAATCTCTTTTTACTTCCAAATCACTTTTGGAAGTAAAATGAGATGAGTTGGCAAGTAAGGCGAGTCATCTCACTTCAAGCACTGAAATATATAAACCTCGGCAAATGGAGTTCTTGTTTCTATACCTAATGCATTGTGGGTGTTGTCTGATTCCTAAGCATCAGGCGCTCTTTCACTTCAGAATGCAGAGATGAGTTGACAATTAACCGGCGACCGACAAGTGAATATAAAAGTGAACATGATCATTTTTTCTCAGTATTTACTTGTTGCGACGTTTATAATTTTTATTAATTATGAGATTCGTATAAAAAAATTATGCTGTCTTATGTTAACCTTTTGGTCTTTTACGCTGTCAACTTTTCGAAATTATAAAAACGAATTATAGTAATATTTAAACTAACTAAATCTATTTCTAAATCGCATACACTTATTTTAAAATAAACTTTTATTACCGCACATATGTGGAAAAAAAACTTTTTAACTATAGTACCTATATCGCAAGTTTTACATTTGATAAAAAAATCGAAATCGAGATTATAATAAAACTTGACATTTCGATGATAGAGAACGAAAAAAAATAGGGTCTCGCAGTTCCGTATGTCTGTCTGTCTGTTTGTACAACGCTCTGCAGCTTAAACGGCTGAAGCTATTTTTTTCAAAACTTGATATTTAATCGTTTTAGGTAATTGTCTAGAATAGTTTTTGGAATCGTTTTTTTGGTCCAAAACTAACGGTATACCTAAAATGGTTTTTGGAAAATTTAATATTCTTTTTGAAATTTTGTGTTTAAGTTTATATTTATATATATTTAAAATTGTCATACCAAATTTTGCTTAGACAAAATGTAATACATTTTTAGCCTTATTTATAATTGCATTACAGCGAGTATATAGTGCTATGCACTCTTTATAATGCCTCCGAACTCGAAAATATCATTTATAAAACTTACGCAACGTTGAATAGATCCACTATAAGCTAAACGCGCTTATAGGTTGAATAGAGCCCACATAAGGAAATTATAGTGTCGAAATGTCATTTTGAGTTTGGACATAAAACAAAACAAAAAACAAAATGCCTTTAAATTTTGTACCCTTTTTAAATGATTTCAATAATCTAAATGCAAAACTTCCAACGCTAAGAAGAAAAAAACTGTATAAAAAACGATTCAATCCAATGAATCATAGAAATGGAGACTTAAACAAAAAATACAGGATTTTATTGAAATTGTTCGCTTGGATCTTTTTTGGTTGTGTGACGGCGGCGTCCACGGCGAAAGACGTTAGCCAAACTGCATAAATTAAAGCTAAACCTAAAATTGTTGTGCTTAAAAAAACAAATTCACAACTTCTAAAATAAATACAAAAACCAAAAAAGTGCGTTTTGCTACTCAGAACTTGACCGTGAGAGAGTTGAAAACACCGTCACCCTACTCATACACATAATACTCGACATATGATATAGTGGCGGTACTACCAATCTAAACATGATATTAGGGATGAAAAACTATGATCCAATATTTATTATTATTTTGTATTATTATTTATTTTGTTTTCATTAAATAACAATCATAACACCAACAAAAGTTCCAGTTGCGTTTTCTGACTAGGGCTGGCAACGAGACGAGACCAGGCGAGACTTTTGTTAATCTCGTCTCGGTCTCGCCAAAATCGAAAAATTTCAGTCTCGTCTCGGTTTCGGTCCAGGTCTCGCCTAACCAAGTCTCGTCTCGGCCTTGGTCTCGCCTTTTTCTCGAGAAAATTTTAATGTGCGGTCTCGTCTCGGTCTCGGTCTCGGTCCTGGTATTATTCTTAGTCTTGGTTTCTTTCGTGTTTTTTTGGTAGTAAAAAGATGTAAGATAAAGATAAGACGCATTGTTCGGATTGCAAATATAGGGTATCTCAGCAGTTCGTCGGTAAGAAAAATGCGGGAAAATGTATAAAACAAACTCGTGAGTCTGTTTTGTCTTTTGAGTTAAGTGGAAATAACATTTTGGAAGAATTGTGTAAGTTAATATATTTCATAGCAAAAACAAATAAAATATTAAATAAAAAAGAGTACCTACATACAACGCTCGATTTTTTAAGAAATACATTTACCGGTTTTGTCAAGCCACGATATGTCAAAAACCATTTAAGGATGTCTCCAATTTAAATGAATTAAAAAAAAACCTATACAAACTCAAATTTTACCTAAAAAAAATCGAAATTTTTCGATTTAATTTATTGCGCCCTAAAAAGTTGATGTTAGACCTTTAAGGTGAAACTTCGAAAACAAAATATTGCTCAAATGTCAAGATATAGTAAGTTGCTTGTCAAGTCATGAACTGTCAAAATCCATTGAAGCATCGGTCCGATTTAGATGGATTACAAATCCTCTACAAAATTCAAATTTTACCTCGAAATTTTTTCCTCCGACAAAAGTTGATTTTAAGCCTCTTGTATGACATTTGGAAAAAAATATTATCAAACGTCAAAATATATTTCCTTGCCTACCTGTCGAGCCATGAGCTGTCAAAATCCATTGAAGGATTGCTCCAATTTTAATGTTTGATAGCGTGAAAAATCGTACGAATTGGTACACATATTCACATTTAGCTGTCAAAACCAATAGAAAAAAAAACAAGTTTGGGAAACTTGGTGAAAATCAACGTACAATATGGATCTCAAGAATTCGGTCAAAATTGGCATCTGCACGTCTTATCCAACTTTATTGTGCTTGTCAATTATGCTATATCCTTGTACGTTGCTTATACTAAACAAATCATAAACTAGAAATTTTGTTCTGCACTACGTAGGTCCATGAAGCTAAGGCCATAGACTTCACTTGAAACGAGTAAGTTTTACTTGTGTAAATCGAAAACTATGATTTTAAGTTGAATTTTATTAGTTGCGTATGAAAGAGCTCCGAATGGCTTACATTTTGTGCGAATTTAGTTTTCAAAGGTGTGTGATAACGTAAAAAATAGGCTGTGAAGTAACGTTATCAGACACCTTTGAAGAGCCGTATTTCCGAGATAAGACTTGAATTTTGTACAGTTTTTTTATTCCATTTTAATCGGAGCAATCCTTCAATGAAATTGACAGTTCATTGCTTGGCAGGTAGGCAATAAACTATCAGCCCTATTCTGCTATCTTCCGATTCACGTGAATATTTTACTCAATTATTCACTTTTTAGATATTTTCAAATGCCTTCTATCTTTTGAGTCCAAAGCTTTACTAATATTTTTTTTGTTTAATTCTTAAGAGAATCTAATTGTTAAAATTTATTTTTGATCGAAATTTATGTAATTTTTGAAACAATTCGTTTTTTCCGTCGGATAGCAGAATATAAATATTCACGTGAACGTTTAAAAGAATAGGACTGTATATTTTGACGTTTTTAAAATATTTTTTTTCAAACCTCACCCAAGAGGCCTTAAATCACCTTTTAACGGAGCAATAAATTAAATCGAAAAATTTATAATTTTCTGAGGTAAAATTTGACTTTTGTAGAGATTTTTTAATCAATTTAAACGGAGAAATTCTTCATGGGATTTTGACAGCTCATGGCTTGACAGTTAGGCAACGAACTATATTTTAACGTTTTGACAATATTTTTTTCCAAATGTCACCCAAAAGGAAGCAACGCCATGCATACATAAATCGTACGCATTCTTCTCTGGATTTTCGAAATGCTCCTATCTCTGTATAACTATGTATATACAGAATATGGTTTGCTATGTTAACGCGCATATAATATTTCGCAAAAAAAAAACTTGTGAATATTATAAAAATTGAACATGATTAGATATTAAAAAATAATGAAATAAAAACAAAATTTTCTTATAGCGAAAAACGAAACGAAACCACCGAGACCGCCGAGACCAGCGAGACTCTCGTCGAATTTCGGTACCAACAATACGGTCTCGTCTCGCTCTCGTCTCGGTCTCGTCTTCGGTACTTTTAAAGGAGTCTCGTCTCGTTGACGAGACCGAGACCGAGACGAGACCGAGACTAGTCTCGGTCTCGTTGCCAGCCCTATTTCTGACAAACAGCTGATTTGATCATGACAGCCAAATGGAATAGATTACCCGTTTTTGGTACTTTTTGGGCACATGTTTTATAAATAGGAATTTATGGAAGGGCTACATAAGACCTTATTCACTGTATAACTATTCATTTGTTTAGAGCATTCTATTAAATAACTAACATACTCTCCAGAGTAAAGCTCCCAAAATCTGAAAAACAACCTTGTAAGCCTCTTTTAGGTCCCATTACTATCCTTAGAGTTAATTTCTTGTTATGAAACTTAAATTATTCTCATAACGTTTTTACTTGCGATTATAAATAGGTACTATAAGGCAAGTTATGTATTCGTACAAAAAAAAAATGTTTTTCTAACAATCAAACATGACATTATACTATCATAGAGAACACCTATAAAGTGGGTCCCGCAATTCCGTCTGTCTGGCTGTCTGTCTTTCTGTCTGCCTGTCTGTCTGTCTCTCCGTATGTCTGTCTACCTAAACGGCTGAACCGATTTGGTTCAAACTTGCTACTTAGGCGTTTTAGGCGATAGTCCATAATAGATTTTTCTATCGTTGTTTAATGCCCAAAAATAACGGTACTTGCCATACGAATTTTTCTACCATCTTAATCATCTCAAAAACGATCTAACGATTTTCATAAAAATTATTGTGTGTACTACTTTGGGTATGGTCAACATTTCGGCCAAAAAAGTTTTTAAAATATTTTGTTATTAACGGTACCTGCCATACATCCAGTTTATTGATTTTCGACTTTCTCATAAACGCCTTTTTTTGAAAATTCAATATTTCGAAAACGGGTTGACAATTTTTTATGAAATTTTGTTTTTGTATTTATATTATTAAATATTTAAAATGTTCATACCATTTTTTTTTTTAGAAGAGTTTAATTTTATATATAAAAAATAAAGTGAAAAACTTTAAAAATATATTTAGCAGTTTTGTTAAGAATATTTTGCATATAAAGTGATCGAACATAGGAGCAAGTACGTGCAATGCCGTCGTGCATTTTATTTTCATAAGAACTTAGCTCTCTACAATTTTCAAATAATTTAAATCTTATACTTAAATCAAATCTGACTTACCGGAGTCTAAGCTATTTTAAAATCTATAACGAACATTATAGAATTTAAGGTATACAACATTTTATTACAGGATTCTAATAGGAGTTGCATTTTTGAATTGGCACATGAAATCACATACTTACTCGTCACACGCCAACTCAGGGACGTAGTCGAGATTTTAAAACGGAAGTAAAGTGTCTGTAATTTTTGCGAAAAATGTTTATAGTTCTAAAGGTTTTTTTCAAATATTTAAAAATGCAAGTGTTTCGCGACCAAAAATTAACACATATCCATGTGAATTTTATTAGAATATTGATCGTCGCCGTCGTTTAAAGTGAAACATTTTTATAATCTTGTAAATCAAATTTACAAGAAAATGTATAATTGGTATCCCTGTTGGGCTCAATATTTTGAATAATAATTGAATATTTCACACTTTCAATGGCAAATAACTTTAATAAATTGGTATTCTTCTAGTGTTGTGCTATGATAAAAACAAATTCATGTTTTACTTTTACTACGTCCGTGATTAATAGTTCACTATATACGTAAGTTGTTATCTCGCTCGCTCATTTTTAAGTAATCCCATAATATAATGAATATTCTCAAAAGAAGACTTAAATAAACTTAGTAAATGAGAGTGAGGGTGAGTAAAAGTAGAAGAAACAAAAATCTTATAATGGTCTTATTGTAAGTAATACCAGGATTTTCTCGTCTTAACAGCAGTCATATTTAAGAAAATATTGTCTGACTAATTTGAGGGTTACCCACAACATACAAAATGTGGATATGTTCAAATAAATTCAAAAAATTATTTATTTTAAAAACTCTTTTTAAAAAAATAAATCTTTTTAATAAAATAAATATCAAGCCCATCAGTTTTTAGCCATTTAGCATTTAACTTTAAAAGAGCTTGCTTCTTTCAAAAAAAAATTAACAAGAAAGATATAATTTTGGTAAGGTTTATTCTCTTTTCTCTTCTCATTTTCTGTATTTTCTTTTAGCAACTCCCATTGCAAGAAACGCTCTCTCACAACAAGATTTAGCCGAGCTTTATTAGAGTCATATAAGGAGCCTTTTTTCAATATTCTACATCTGTCATCCCATAAGAAGAATACAACTCTGTTTGGGAGTATGAGAGGAAAAATGTTACTTGGGTATTGATATGCCTAAGGAACATGTAATGGGTAAGCCAGCAACTCATTGCATGACATTTTATTTTAGAATTGGTTTTAATGGAAAAATTCGAGGACATTGACTACGGCAGGGATCGAACCTGCGACCATGAGGTTGACAGGCGAACACACAAACATCGCGCCACGGCCACCCCCTTAATTACAATGTAAAATTGCAAAGATAATAACAAAGGAAAGCATTAAAAATAAAGCCATCAGCCATAATTAGTGAGTTTAAAAAAGATTTGAAAATATCCTAAGAGAAAACTTCAACAAGGACTTCACTATTCAAATTAACGGGAGTCAATCGAAGTGTGTAAACAAAGTTTTAAGAACAAGCAGACAAAACCGATTCACATGAATAACGACAATAAACTACTACTACTGTATCTACTTTCTGATTTTATTGATCCATTTTTTTTTTGTAATTATTATTAATTTAACATCTTATAAAGAACTTAATAATGTGTATGACCACCATTTTTTGAAATTACCTCAATATGCGGTCTGGAAAAAAAGTTCGGCCCAAGTTGACTTAATTCCTTTCGTAAGTGATTCCTTAGTGCCGTACTGCATCCTTCCCTCATATACTTTATGGGTCAGCTTGCGCCAAACATTTTATATATGTAGTATTTAAGTCTGTAAAATATGCCGGCCAGTTCAATAGTTCCACATTCCAATTAATTTTTAAGCGAGTCGGAAGACCACTCCGTTGTTTCTTCTAGAGCCTTATAATAACACAAAAAATGTCGTGTATCACAAGGTACTTAACTGAAGAGTGCAACCTATGCACAAAAATACATGAACAATAAAGAATCATTAAATTACTTAATTTGTACTTGCGATATAGGAACTATAGGGCAAGTTTTGCATTTGAAGAATTGAACACGTGATTTTAATCAAAGTTGACATTACGATGATAGAGAACACCAACAAGTGGGTCCTGTCATTCCGTCTGTTTGTCTGTCTGTAGAACGATCTACAGACTAAGCGGCTGAACCGATTTTGTTCAATCTTGGTTCTTAGCCGATTAAGGTGATCGTATAAAATAGATTTTTAAATCGTTGTTTTAGCCCCAAAAATATCGGTACTTGGCATACAAATTTGTCTACAATCTTAATTATCTCAAAAACGGCTCTAACGATTTTGATAAAAAATTGGTGCGTGTACTACTTTGGGTATGATCGATATTTTACCCGAAAACTTTTTTTAAATACTTTGTCAATAACGGTACCTGCCATACAACCATTTTATTGATTTTCGACTTTCTCATAAACGGCTCAACGGATTTCAATTAAAATTCTTATGCGGGAGCTCCATCTAATTCTAAATAAAAATTGAAAAGAAAAAATATTTTTTATTTTTGATAATTCAATACTTCGAAAACAGGTGGACGATTTTTTCTGAAATTTTTGTTTTAAGTTTATATTATTAAATATTTAAAATGTTCATACGAATTTTTTTGAGGAAAAATTTAAGAATTTTTATATATAAAAAAATTAAGTGTAAAACCACTTTAAAAATACATTTAGCAGTTTCTATTAGGAATATTTTGCATTATTGTTATCGATAGGAGGAAGTACGTGCGATCCAGTCGTGTATTTTATTTTATTTGTATTTCCTAATAAAAAATTGAAGTTAATAAAATCAAAAATCTGGCTATTTATTGCCTCAGCTAGATAACAATAAAGAATCATTTTATGTTCAGCTTTCCTGAAATTAATGCTATTTCTTACAATTCCTTTGAATACCGCTAGTGCTGAAAAATCGTTTTCGAAATTTATAAAAACCTATTTAAGAAATTCTATGGCACAAGAAAGGCTGCGTAACTTGGCTATTCTGTCTATTTTATGGCCCGATCCTTAAACTTTAATGATGTTATATATTACAGATACTTTTGCGGAACAGAAAGCTCGGGGAAGAGAATTTTATTAATAAAAAACTTATTGAAAGTACATTTTTATTTCATTATAAATATGTAATATTTAATATTATTATTATTATATTTTATTTAAATATTTGTATAAGCCTATGGTCTTGAAAATAAAACTTATTATATATTTAACTTAAATGCACATAATATAATTAATAATTTTGGGCAACTACTTACATCAGTTGTTTATTAAAATTAAATTCAAACGTGACTATTTTTACTGGGACACGGGGCGGGCGCCATCCAAAAAATTTGCCACGGTAGAAGCTGCTTAAGCATATCGTTAAAAGTTCAACAACTTTAACGAATTTGAAGTTCTTGGTACAAAGAATCACACGCCGAACAGTGGTCTTCCTTGCATTTACTGTGGACTCGAATTTAATTTTTGATATTGAATGACTGTAATTAGAAGCACAAAGAATGATTTTACGTCTATCAGCTGCTAAAATCATTGAAGATGTCCTTCATTTATATTGTGTTTTTTTTTTAATTCGAATCTTTTTATTAATTAATAAGCAAAACTCCAATCAATTGCAGCAAGAAAATTAGAACATTTTCTCAATAGAAAATTATAATGTGAAAAGGAAACCTGTCAAATCGCCCACAGTCATTAAGTTGCATTAAGTCAATATATAACGCAATGTATGGGGTTGTGGCATTGATCGCAGCACAGCCTCATCTAATGTACTCGTATACCTCGTAAACTTCTCCACCCAAAATCCACGCAAAACGTCTTCTATCACAATGAATTTTGCAATTAACCGAGATTTTCCCAGCTTCACATCGAATTTTCCATCTTTAAGTCTTCAAAAAAATCCATTGAACATTCTAGACCATACCCAAAATAAAATATCAAAATCCATTTAATGGGAATCAAATGCTGTAGTTGTGTGCATACACGCAGCAGCAAAGAGAAACAAAAATGAAGTGTGTGTATACAAAACAAAACACATTATTTATACTAATAAAGCAATAACAAACATGAGAGTTCATTTTTGGTCATAACTCCGGTTCTAGACATCGGAAGGCAAACAGAGTTCTTATATGCACTCTCCAACATGTCCTAAGATCTCGTGATTTGAAATTTCATTCAAATCGATCAAGCCGAAAAAAAGAAAATAGTGCACAAACATAATTTGGATTGTTCTTTATATATATGATTGTCAAGGGAAGTAGCGCTTCGGCCAAATTTTTATGCGATATTGCAATTGGAAATATAATAAACTTCCGAATGACAAATATCTTTTTGATTCAAAATAGCTTTTAACGGCCTTTAGTCCAACAAAAATTGGCGTTTCGTCCCGGCGATCTCACATGGACTCATCAGTTGACTAGTGAGGACCTTTGTCAATACGCAATTTTTGAAAAGTTCAGTTCATCTTAGGACGAAACGCCAATTTTTGTTGGACTAAAGGCCGTTAAAATCTATTTTGAATCAATAATTCAACAAGTCCAAATATTATAGTGCTAAGTCTTCTAATTGGCTGATGTATTTCAGTAATATCTTTTTCGTTCTCTCTCTCTCTCTTATTTCGAGCTAAACACAGCTAAAATTAAGGACAGATTTTCTAAGTAAATATTCACATAATATGCAGTCAACTAAACAACTGCATGTATCCAACTGAACAAATTTCATTGCTTGCATTTCTTACTACGAGTATTTTTGCAAAAATCGGTAGTGTACCGTTACTTTGAAAACTAAAGCGATTTTTGTAAGTTTATTTTTTTGAGAGATTCTAAAGCTTTTTTCCATTCACTCAACATAGTTGTGTATCGGAATAGAGGGACATTTGGGTCTATTCGGCGAGATCTTTTATTCTGTTATTCTGCTATTCTGTTATGAATTTTCATACAAAAGTTTAAGCTGTCAAAAAATCTTTTATGAATTATAATTTTGGTATTCTGCATGCCACAATCTGTTATGGAATCTTTTATGAATCATAAAAGAATAAAAGACACATTTTGGTTACTTTTATCATAAAAGATTTCAATATATGTAATAAAAACTTTTATTTCGTTAATGAATTGTTCCTAAAAGGATAAAGATATAACAAAGAATAATTAAAATGCATAATAACAAACTCAAATATGTAAATAATTTGAAAACTAATTTTTTACAATACACTAAAGCACAGAACACATTTGATGGATGAAACATAAGAAAGTAGTCGCTTATCTTTCCGGTGTGCCCTTTGTACAAGTTTTTATAATGGATATATTAAATTCAGGAACTGTTATGGACAAATTACAGAGAACAAAAATTTATCTTCGCAAAACAAAATACGACCATTCCACAGGTTAATTTATTGTCATTCGTCAGTGCCGACTGCCGAGAATTTTTATTTACTACAGTTGATTTAAATGTTTCTTTTTCGAAGTTCAATAACAGACTTTTATAAAAGATCGAACTCCTGAATACCAATTATAAAATATTTTTTATGGTGGAGATCTGTTATGCATCATAACAGAAAATTCATAGCAGAATAACAGATGTGGCAGAATAAGCCTAATTATTCTTTGGGTAGGTACATAAAAGTTTTGAATTTACTCAAGTGAACCGTAGTGTACTTTCTAGGTTACTTTTGAAAAGTATTCGTTTCATTTTTCTTCTTACACTAATAGGTAGGTATTTATACTAAATTAATAAATGTTAATGTCTATGGCAAACCAACTATTGTAAAGTGTACAACATAAATTTTCTTATTTTAAGACTCTGCTTTATTTTTGACCTGAGTTCCGCTCTGGGTTTGGGTTATGTGTTATAAAATAATTTTACTTTTTTGGGTGAAATGTATCTTTGTTTATTGCTTGCTGATTCAGATAACGCACAGCTGCACACAGGTCTGTTTTTTCTGTTAATTTTATTTATGAACAGTTATTGAGCCGACGACAAAAATAAGGGAAATTTTTGCCACTTTTGTTAAACCTTTAGTTGTCGCGTCGGCGCACTGTGGTCCAAAATGACTTTTTTCGTTGCAAAAATCATAACTTTTGAACACGTGAAGCTATCGCAACAATTTTTTTTTTCCCTTAAAAGTAATTTCCAAGGCTATACAAATTGTGAATTTTAAGAAAATTACTTTACAGGGTGTTTCAGAATAATTGGTTGATGTAAGATTTTCTTAGAAAAAGAAGTTAACAGAATAAAGTCTGAAAGTAAACCTTTTAAAAACAGTCCTAAATTTTTAAAACTTTGTAAAAAAAAAGTTTTTGACTATTCAAGTGAATTCATAACAACAGTGGATGCTTAAAGTTAACGCACCAATTTCAGAAATATTTTTTAAGGAGTATTATAAACAGTATTTTTTCATGTTGTGGGGCATCAGTTTATTCTATAAACTGTTTGACTGATATATTTTATATGAAACAGTGTAGGAAAAAAGTAAACGGACGAAAAAAAAAATAAAAAAAAATCAATAGAATATAAAATTTATATTAACAAAATAAAATAGAATACATTATAAATATTTGTTTACAATTAACTACTATAGATCTAATTTTCAGAAAAAAATTCATCGGCATCGTTATCATTTTCAACAATTAATAGACCTATTAGTTCTGGACAGTAACTCTTTTTCAGCTCTTTTTTTGATCTAACGTGTCTTAAAGATGAAACAAATGGATCTGATGATATAGCTAGCATATTAAATAAATCTTCATTTTGTCGTTTCCTTGAGACTTTGCATGTATTTGAGTATCGATATCGCTTGTAGTCTTTATTCCTTGATTCCTGTGCTTCCTCTGAAAGCTCCCCGATTGGCAAAATTTGATGTCTTATAAGTTCCCCTCCATGGTCCAAAATTTTGTGCAGAGTTGGTGTCAGGAGTTTGTAGCTGTATTTGGCTTTTAAAAGATCCGAAGTGATTTTGGTATACTCGTTGAATTTATTTACATTAATAGATTCTTTAGATGACAGCGCATTTAAAATAACTTGCAGTTTCTTTATAAGATCTTTGTCTACTCGGGTTATAGCTGACGTAATTTCTGGATTTTCAAAAAATCTTCGTGAAGTATTTCCATCATTTGTGTTACCGAATCCTTGTTTTGGCGTATCAATGATTAACCCGAGTTGTTCCCTAAATTCCTTTTGAATATCCGCTTTTCTTCTTCTTTCGGCTTCCTTCTTGTCGGTTGTCTCATCTTCTTGGTAACAGTCCATAAGCTAGTTTAAGAACGAACTCCATACATCTTATTCTAGCGTGTAATGGTGAAATTCCAAATTCGTAGTTCCTCTCATCTGCTTCGGCTGACTCGTCTTCTTTTCGAAAATTTTTTTGTGTCCTTTTGCAAATTAGACATGACAATGTTGATTTTGTATTTGTTAGTTCATTTAACACTTTCCCGTCTATCATGGTTAGAAAAAACTCATGTCGAACCATCACATTTTTTTCTTCAGCAACAGTCACTACAGTTGGCCTCAAATTTTCTATTTGGTTCCTTATATTTCTGACAGTTGTCTGAATAATATCACTTGACTCCTTTGCATATTTAAAAAGAATCGGTCTGCAAAAGTGAACTGATGACGGCCTTGGATTTTTCCAATATTCGGTTGATTCACCTTTTATACGAAGTGGAACTAGTGATGCCATGAACATGTTCGCATCAGATATTACCTGGCCATCTTCTGAAACTATTGTTTGCTTATATGCACTTTGTCCGGAAGATCCATCGCATCCCCATTTGCTCATCAAAGTAAGATTTGTTGGAAGTAAAAGAAGATCCTGATTGACTAGGTTATTTAAAATCCTCTTTGCTGTATGGTCCACCAAATCTTGGAGATTCACTTCAACAGAAGTTTCTGTTACTATCAAATTTGATGGAGTTGCTTGTATTTTAGCTTCCATTAATAAATTGTAGCTCGGAAACACATCAACGTTATGGCTTCTTAAGGATTTTCTCATCAAATTATATTTTTCTTTAGAAAGCCCCATATCCAAGAACAAGGCTAGCGCAGTGGGACCATCGTATTTTATTGGATCCTTTTGAGGAGTGGGAATACTCTCCTTTATCCGTTGTACTCGCAATGGGCTTGCATTAAAAACTGCTTTTGTGATATCCGCTTTTATCTTTTCGTGTTCCTTTTTATATTTTATACTCAGAGCCGTGGAAACATTTTCAGTCGAAATATGGCCCGTAGTTTCCAATAGTTTCCTCCTTTTGGTATATACTGAACATGTATCTAAGGATTTCGAAGGCCTTCCTCTTGATGTACTTGGCACGTCACTGTCTTCAATTTCATTACATTGGATTGTAAATGTTCCATTCAAAAATTCTTCATATTTTGAGAGAAATCTTGTTTTAACTCTAAAACAGTCAATCCATTTTTTTTTAAATGATGCGTATAATCTTTGGAGTTTCTTTTTCGTTTCATCGTTGTCACTTATATCTTCGTATTGGTTTTGGATCAGAATTAAAAATTCTTCAGAATTCGAAACATTGATAAAATGTTCAAAAATTGTTCTGTTTGAAATATTCATATTGGTATTTAATTTGCAAACTCCACTCTTAATGACTCTTGAAAACTAACAATATATATCCATTGTCATAGTTTATATATACCTCCATAATGAATATGCACAAGGGTTATTTTACCTGTGAAATTTAAGCTTAACAATATGGGGTATCGGAAGGAAATTATTATTCAAACCTGTTTTATTAGATCATAAAATAATAATCCAAAATTAAATAATTCTTTCAACTTTGTATATGGAGTAGGCAATAAAGCTATTAATCCTTTTCTTTTGGCAAGTTAATCTATGTTTAGTTACTATTAGAATAAGATCAATAAATATTTACAATAATTTAAGTTAAGGGGAATTTATTCAAAGAGGGTCGTTAAAGTGGGTGGATTAAAAAATTTAATGTTCAATAATGTAATCAATAGTTTGTGTACAATATTTTATATTTTTTTAAAAATAATAATTGGCATTTGTATAAAAAGGGGCGTAGAAGTGGGCAGTTTTTTTTGTCAGAATCAAGATAGTAATAAAACGACTTTTAATTAAAAAGAAAATTTCACGTTCTCGACTATTTTAATTAATAAAATAATTGAAATTTTCCATAAGGGAATTTGCTTTTAAGACCAAAAGTTCAGCACTGGGAACACGACTTTTTTTAAACAAATTACAATTTCTCTGAAGGTTGCAAATAGTTGCAGCTACAATTTTGCATATGGTTTAAGAAATAGTTACGGTAAACTATCATGGTCAATTTTCCGCGCGAACTCGCGAGTATTTTCTTGTAGCTCTATTCAAACCGAAAAAATCTGCTAAAAAAGGGTTTTTTTGTTTTATTTATTAAAAATATTAAATATTTTTTTTTTTTTTTTTTAATTAAAATTTTGATTTTCGCACAAATAATACAACTAGAATAAACTATAGAAAATTAATATTTTGCATTTAATATGCCAAAATTTCAAATACGAAAACGAAGAAGTTAGTTTTTTCTGTTTTTTTTTAGCTCTAGAACGAAATTGACCAACTTTGAAAAGTTCTATAAGTCAAACTAGTTAGCGGAAAATTTTTTTGTTTGCTGTTTTTGGAGCTCCGTTTATATCTCTATTAGAAATAAAAAACAAAACTTTAAAAATAAAACATCGAAATTAGTATTTTTGCCACGAAATTTTCCTTTTCGGACCACAGTGCGGCGTCGTAGAGGGAAAAGAAAACTGAAATTTATTTTTTAACAGGTAGCTTACGTAACAATGCAACTTTTTGACGCTATTCCAAAATTAAAATCGAAAACAAAATTTGACACTCCACCCTAGTAGGCAGTTAGGCACCCTTTCTCCCGAAATTGAGGTTAGCAAGTTCCAGATCGTTTTTTGCTATTCTGCAGATACTAAAAGAAAACTTAGCATTCAACAACATTATATGCCGTTTCGTTTATGATCTTAGGTGGTATTGTCATCACTGTTACCACTGGGACTCATATGAGTCAAAAGGGACTCATTTTTTTACGTTGGCTCAGGGACTCATCTTTTTTAGATTTGAGTCATTTTTTTAAGAACAATTCAATTTTTAGTTTAAAGCACTTTTATTTCATTTTGCAGAAAATATTTTAAAAACCTTGAATTGTCTGAACTACGTTTCTGTTTTCTTTCCATCCTTTGGATAAAACATATAAGAGTTTTGGATGGATGTTTTAAAATTAAGATATGCGTGTGAAGGGCCTTTTTTGAGAACATTTCTAACCTTATTATGACATTTTTGACGTTTCTGCAGCCGCTGCAGAAAGAAAGTGTTCAGATCTCAGCTAATCAAAACAAAAAAGTCTATTAGATTTAAATAAGAAACTGCAAAGGAGTTATGTGTCTCAAACGATAAAGTTTGGACTCCAGATTAAAAGCCATGTTTTTGGTTATTTGTTTTCTTATTTTGTCTTATTATTGAATTGTTTTTTTTTGTTTACTTTTAAAAAAATGTGTTCATAAGACTTTTTAATTTTTTAATCATAATATTCTTGAATGTTATCGAAAATACATGGTTTTTTTTTATATGTAATATATGTATGTGATTTATTTAAATTCAGTTGATTTAATGGACTATAAGTCCAGGAAAATAAGATATTCATTTCGAAAAAATTCCGACAAAGCTGAATTTTGGTGGAGAGCTTCATTTTTACGTCCTAAGCATTTTCTAAATAGTACCATAAATTTGGAGCGAAGCAAAACATTTAAGAGGGGGTAAAGCGTTTTTTTTTTGGAAAAAGTTGTTGGCACACATTGTAGATCATGTCCTTCTACACAAAAAAGATACAGACACTTTTTATCATACAGTTTATAGATTTGTAGAAAAATGCTGAAAAACATTTTGGCGTAATACATTTTTTTCAAAGAAATGTAAAAATGTATGTTTTTGAGTGGCGAAATTTGTTGTTTTTAGTTATGTTTGGAAAAACATGTTCTATTAAAAAAAAACCTTTTAAGTGTGGAACCGGTAGAGAAATGCTGCCATAATAATTTATTTTAATTTGTTCAATAATTCCCAAAACCTTTATTTTTCTCAAAATTGTCTAAGAACAACCTATAGACAGTAAAATTATCTACAAAATGACATATTAACGACTTCTGTATGTCAATTTGCTCTTAAGTTATAGTGTAACAAAGTTTAATTGTTCGTTAAAATGGGAGCTATATTAAGTCTGGTTGCTTTAACTAATGAATTTAATCTATATACGGATATCTATTTTGGTATTTATTTTATTTTATAATTGAAATTTGGTACGCTATTAATTTAGAACGAATTGACATACAGAAGTCGTTAATATGTCATTTTGTATATAATTTTACTGTCTTAAATCTGTTTTTAGAGCTTTTTCAGAAAAAATAAAGATTTTGGGAGTTATTAAACAAAATAAAAAGAAATAGGATTTTAAAATTTGGTCTTTTTATAGAACATGTTTTTGCAAACATAAATATAAAGAAAAAGAAAATCACCACTCAGTGTGACCAATGAAAAATTTCAAATCCTGTTAAAATAGTAGTTTTCGCAGAATTTTTTTACTACAACAACTGCTAAACAAAATGCTAATTTTTTTTTAGGAAAAAAAAACTGCCAAAAGTCCTGCCAACACCGAAAATCCCGTAATTAGAACGCAAAATAACGTAAATAGGTATATGCCTGAACCAATCGAACTTGTCTTAGGGTGACGCTTAAAATACCGGGTGTATATTTTTTGGTAGTTTTTTTTTCTTGATTAAACTAATCAAACCCAAAAAAGAAATTCTTTATTTTGTTAAGTTTATTTAAAAAAAAGGACACAACCTTACAAATACATAGTTATTAATCCATTTCGCACCAAAGAAACAAAAAAAAATCAGGTATCAGAATTTGTTAATTTAATTAAATAAAAGGTATTTATATAATTTTTTTTACTGACAAAGGTTTCTGCTTCATTTAAAGCATCTTCAAAAATATCACTAGTTTCTTGTATTTTTTTTACGGTAAAATTATATTATTTAGGAGGAATAATGAAGACATTACAACTTTTTTCAGTTAAATTATCTCGGATAAAAAGTGTAGTATTTAACATATCAATTCTCATTCGATTCCTTCGTTTATCCTTTATACAAGATTCATAAAACTAAACACCTTAAACAACTTTAGAATTTGAGACGAGAAGACGAATTAACAAAGTTTCACAACTCTTTGTAAGGGTTTTGATTGGATGCATCGGTGAACATATACCTTGCACCAAAATTAAACAGTATTTTCTCCCATTTATTTAGATTGTGCCTTTGCAAAATTGTGCCTTTGCAATCAATTTAGGAAATAAGTTCAGAATTCATATTTTAATCTATAAAAAAGTCTTTAATGGTTGGTTATAAATCGGCAAAACTTTTTGTTTAACAGAAAAGAAGCTTTTTGTGGAGTTCACGATTGAAGCTCTGTAATGAGCGATACTCATTTAGGTTTGATTGAGTGTTAATTTGTTAAAGAAATATTTTATTTTAAAACCAAATTTCCTGCTAAAAAAAATTGTCATCAGGATTTGAAAAAAATAAATGCTAAAAACAAACTTTTCCTGCTAAATTTAGCAGGAAAAATGCTAAATTGGCCACACTGACTACACACCAATGTATTTGATCATTTTTCTCCAAATCTATCTATCTATTGAACGATAAAAAGTGTCTTAATCTTTTTTGCTTAGAATAACATTGGCAGCAATGCGTACCTACAACTTTAAAAAAAAAAACCTATAGTTTCGAGTAATTTGAAAAGAAAACAGAATTTTTCCTCCTTGCCCCCCTGAATACAAATTTTTGCTCCACGCTAAATTTAGGGTACTTTTTAGGAAATGCTTAGGACATTAAAATGATGCTCTCCACCAAAATTCAGCATTGTCGGAATTTTTTCGAAGTGAATGTGCAATTTTCCTGGACTATTTATGTTCAATGTGATAATTTTTGTTTGATTTGTCCATATAAACATCTGTGTATCAGGCTTAATCTTCGACGCTTCGTACGAAAGCAACAGGCGTAGTTCGGCTTCCTATATCTGAACCTATTTTAAGGACCCAAATTTAATTTGTTTAAGTTCAGTATCAAGGTATATTTGTATATCCTTGACATATATAGAAAAAGTAGAGAAGAGCATATAACACTGTATCATTTTATTACATCGATCCCATTAAATAAAATTTCAGTGAATTCTCACATCCTTAGTCCTTTATTGGGACAAGATTTCTCGCTAAATTGTAAAAAAAAATATGCGAATAAATCCTGTTCTGAATAGCTAATCCAATATTATATTGATTCGAATTCAGCCTGGATTCTCAGATTTCCGTGAATTAATCCCTAATTTGTATATAGGTACAGCGGGGCATTGATTTTGAAATTGTAGATACAGGTATGCATTTAGAATGTATTGTACTACTGGTATACTACGAGTAAGGTATAATTTAGCGGGTTTTCCTGGGCACAGATTCAGAGAACAAGCATAATATCGTCTTCCCCTCATCTTTTATTTCTGTTTCTATTTAAACTAATTGCTTTATCGGGCAATATGCTTTCCTAATTGCTTTAAGCTGTGACCAATTTAATTGTTTCTCTGAAAATCATTGCTTACGTCGTTTTCTATTGCCTGTTCGGAGTTACTCTTTTTACTCCTTATTTTCCATATTGTATAGGAATAGAACAACGTAGTGAAATAGGAGAATAGCCAATCAAAAACGACATTGGTTCTGTTCAGTAACGCGCGTGTTATTACATGAAGCCTTTTTCTCATTTTCAGTACTGAGCGTTTTTTTGACAGCTATCTTCCATTTTATCTTTGATCAGTGCAGATATTGGAAAAAAAATAAAAAAAAAAAATTTTTAAAAGAAAAATGAAACACAAAGTTATTTATATAGGTATTCCGGATAACAAACCCAAGGATTGTATAGAATGGGTTCATTTGGTAATTTAAAATAAGCTTAGAAGTTTTTTCTTTGCTCCATTTAAATTCGTCAGCCATTTGGATTGGTGTTCATTTATCTACAGTGAAAACTAAATGAAGCAAATCCGAAAAAGAAAGAAAGAGTAGAAAGAGAAACGTCAAAAACACGCAAGGAATATCCTACCCGCGCATGATCAGATAGATTTATTTCTGTTTCATCTTTTCGTCCTTTCTCTCTCTTTCGCATTTCCTTCACGCAGGGGAAACACGCGCTGTTTAATAACGGACCTAGTTAATTATTTTGCGGATTTGTTTTGATTCGCAAATTTTTTCTGCCGTACATATAAATAGATTGATTTGTTTGGTAAATATTCAGTCAGTCAAGAACAACCGCCATACCCAGTTATTGCATATTTAATTTTGTAATTTAGTTTATTGTTTTAAATAGAGTCCATTTTTCTGTGTCAGCAGTTATTTAATATTATTTCAAACCAACTTCTTGACTTTTATAAAACGGTAAGTTAATTTTTTAAGGTATTTTAATATGATACCAATCTAAAAACACAATTTTTCTAAGTTTATTCGATTTAATAATAACCGAAGATCGAACTATCTCTTAAGATTTTACTAAATTCAAGATCACTTTAGTACCATTTAAAATTCTTAGCATTATACTAAATCCATGTGACACTTTGACATTTACAAATGCTAAGAAGTTAAGTTCGCTTAGATTTTTGCACTTTTTTACGAGTAGGTGCGTTCCACTTCAGTTTGTCACGAAAATAGAATAAGTATGATGTTAGTTAAAAAGTGTTTAATATTATAAATTGTTTAGTAAAGTACATAAATACTAGCAAATTTGTAGGTAGTTAGTATCATGCTAAGCCCTTAAAATCAGACGGCTTAAAAGTTCGTCCTTTGTTTCTATTCACCAAATTTAATATTATTGGCGCAAAATTTTAAAAAACCTATAATTGAGGCCTTAACACGATACTAGTTAGCAATTTTTTATATACATAGTAGTCGACTAACTTTACATAAATTTTAAACCTTTTGTTAAATAGTAAAATGCTAATTAAGCAGAGCATTTTTATGGTTTGAATTTTGACGAACATAATTATTGTGTTTATGCGTTGTAAATTGATTATTTGTTGATAGAAACCCAATATGTGCTCTAAATAAGTATTCGATGTTTATATTTTCATCATTTTAACTTCATTATTTACAAAAATAAAAAAAAATTGACACCTCCTGCGTGCAAAGCCGATATACTATCAGAATGGCATGTGGATTTAGTACACACAGAGAAAAAACAACGTAAAATCAAAGAAAACCACTTTGATTTAAGAATATTTGGGAATGATTCGGGGTTAAAGATGACAAATCTTAGAATCAAAGTGGAACATAATTGATTCAACGTTTTTTCCTATATGAAAACGAATAGTTTTCATGCTTGATTTGAATACGTTTTCCTTTTAATTTAGGTGGAAACATAGTAAAATTAATATCACGCAACTTAAAAACAAAATGGAACAACTTCGATTCTACTGTGCGCCATATTAGATTCAAAGGCATACGTCTTTGGAAGTATAATGCTCCAAACTTTATTTTAAGAATGATGCATCGTTAAATTAAATGTATTCGAACTTAAAAATATTACGAACCAACTTTGAAATTACTATCTTTCAATTTTAATTTCACTACGTTTCAATGTTGTTTTAAGTAAATTCTAATAGAAATTACTTTGAAATGGAAATATTTTAGTTTTAGTCTTACCAACCATGAAACGTTGTAGGATTTACTACTTTACACTTTTAAAATAATAAATTGGATTAACCCATAATTTACGTCAATCTGAATTTAATAAAAGTTTTCCAATTTTTTTTATTAAAAAAACGATCATTTTGAAATATAAAAATTGTATTTTTATTTTTGAATACAAATTTGAATTTACTAGATATTAATGTAGGGGTACACTTGTGTTTTGCTTCAAACCGCATATCCCAAGAAAATGTTAAGGGTTCACATTTTTTTATTTGCACCGGGATTTGAAATACGGCACCAGAATATGGTGTTTTGGCTTAAGACTTGCTCTAAATAATCTAATGTATAAAAAATAAACAAACTAGGATTAATTTTCTTATGATTTCACTAGAACAAAACTTACTTTTCAACGCAACGTAGGGAAAATGCATTCCATTTCAAATTCTCTTAATAGTTTTACTAAAAGTTCATCGTCTTTAAGTGGTACATTAAACAGTTTAAGCTCCGAAAGGAAAAACACGGCACGGCGCGGCTCCGACCCGACACTACGTTGCAGTAAGACTTTTTGTTTGCTGTTTTCATAATTCTAAATGGAAACCACTTAATAGGCTTTACACACCAAACCCAAAACCGAAAGTCGTTCACACTGAACCTTTACAAGTTTTCGTTTGACATTTCAATAATTTTAGCACCACAGACAACAACAAATACGTTGTGAAATGAAATTGGGGGCGTTCGGTAGCGCACCTCTTTGCTGTGCAATACGTTCGTTGTTGTTGTAATACGTGTTAAATATCTGTCAATTAACATCTGACGACCATAACAACGAACAAAACATATGATTTCCAAATCGAAGCCAAGCTAGCGCTAAATTGCTGGTATACTTAGGTATCGTACTGCAAAGCTGACAACGAAATCAGCTGTGTTTTCAATTGTTGTTTGTGAATTTTAATTACGTCCCTAATACATCATCTTCTTCTTCTGAATCGGTTGAAACATTTATGGTTCTTACTTCCTGATTCATTTTTAATTTATATTTTAGCCAACAAATGTATGTTTAATTTTCTTTGAGCCGAAGCGTAATCATATACAAATAGTTTTTTTTTCTGTTTTGACTTTTGACAGAAATGGTTACCTATTGAAAGCTGTGCGACACCGTACGCCCTCATTGAAATTACCCCAGACACCTGTTTTTTTTCGTTCTTCCTGGCAGCAACCCGTCAGCTATTTATGTGACGATTAATTGAGCGCTGAATGTTTCAAAAGGTGTGTTTGTTTAGTTCATCTTGCAAATCCAACATGTTTACGACAGGTTTTATTTAAAACTTGTAGTTTATCAAAACGAGTGGTTTATCAAAAATGTATGGGAAATCTTGTGTTTTCGCTTGAGTTTTCAGCCAGAACCGATAATTTCGCGAAAACCGTGTTTTGGATTTGGTGTGAAAAGGCTATAAGATCAAGTATGAATCCCTTTAATTTAACGTCGATCGTAGTTTGAAAATGGAAAAGCAATTTGAAAATGAATACGTTTCACATCCCTTCCACTTAAAATTTTAAACATTTCGGTTTTACATTGGGTCCATTTAAAATTGACTATGAATGAATTCAAATTAAAGTTGATTTTACATTGAAACTCTTTCATCAATGTTTGTGGAAGAATAATTTAATGTATAAGTGATATTTGTAAGTGGCTGCAAATTTGAAATGATGTTGAACAAAGTAGAATCAATTATGTTACACTTTGAAAGATGTGCATAGGATTTTAATTTTGGATACTTTTTAGCATTTTCCACTTTAAATCAACGTTGAACGTTCTTAATAATTTATGAAAATTGTTGAATCGACTACATTTCACTTTAAAACAAGAATGATAACACCTAAAACAACGTTCTCAACTTTAAATTAAATACGTTCATGATACTATTTTCCAACGTTAAATCAAATACGATTTCTTAGATTTTACGTTGTCTTTTTTCCCTCAGTGTACGATAGTAAAAATTTAAAGTAGCCATTCGGTGGTTTTAACTTTAGTCAAATCTTAAGAAGATAATACGATACTAAACTCGTTTAAAATTAGCAAAATCCTCTTTTTAACCTAGAATCATACTTAAAATGATTTAACATATTACTAAATCGTTTAATATTTTGCGCCACTGTTTTTGTTTTTCAGTTTAGAAATGTCAGCTTCAAACTCATCAAACGAAATGGTGATCTTCAAGAGCGATCGACATGCCGCAAATATTTTGTTAAAATTACAGAAATTTTATACAGATAAGGACTTCTTTGACACTGTGTTGATTGCTGGCGAAAATGGCATAAAAATCCCAGCTCATCAAATAGTCCTGTCTGCGATGAGTGACTATTTTGGGGAAATGTTTCATGGCAACCCTACAACTTCAAACATCAACGAAGTTCGATTGCTGAAAATTGAAGGTCCGACAGTAAAGCTGATAATTGACTACATGTATTCGGGGGCGATTGAGCTCAGTTCCTGTAATGTAGAGAAACTTCTGCTGGGAGCAGAGTTTTTAAAAATGGAGACCTTACTCCATGGATGTTGCGATTTCCTAGAAAAACGTCTAAACATGAGCAATTGCCTGCATTCGCTACGTTTAGCAAATAAATTGAAATTATCTGGTCTTCAGGAAAAATCTTTGAGGATAATTTATAACGACTTCGAGGAAATAAGGAAGCAGTCTGAATTTTTACTCTTGAATGAAGTGGAATTGAAAAATCTACTTTTTAAATACAATCCACGAGAAGACATAGAGGAGCAAGTTTTCTTGGGTTTATCAGCATGGATTGAACATGAACAAATAATTCGGGCTGACCTGTTATTGGAATTACTTTCAATGGTGCGATATAGGTTTCTCACACCCAAGTTTATAATAGAAAACACAAAGTCCATTTGTTATAACCCAGAAATCAACGAATTGATACACGGTTGGCTCCAATTCCATATATCGCCGGAATCCAGCATAATTGAAGAGGAAAATGATTGTACCCTAACTCCCGAATCAGCGACAATTATAGAAGTAGAAGTAAATGAAGCAGGCAGGGACGTCATATCATAGCAGCTATCGGCTTAAATGAGCAACGGGAATTGGAAATGCATAGTTTTGATCAACAATTAAAGACGTGGATCATCAAAAGTAGAACTCAGCCTATTTTGTCAAAAGAAAAATTGGGTCATTCTAAGATTTTAATTGATGACAAACTATTTTTTGTTGGAGGGTGGGAGGGTAGTAAAATAATGTCAAACATCGTAGAATACGTTGACTTAAATACGTTTGAATTGGCGGAACTACCTCCGATGGGAATGACCAGGCTATATAGTCAATTGGTAAATTTAAATGGAGATTTGTGTGTCTTTGGGGGCACCGATTTTGATTCTCCTGATGTAATAGAGATTTTCAACTTTTCAACAAGCCAATGGATTGTGTTAGAACCGCCTTTTGAAATAGATCCTGATAGTGACCAAAAAATATGCAGTCATAATGGTATTTTATACATATATGATAATTTGTGTGGCCTTTTACAATGTTATGACACCTCTTCAAAGAAATGGACTTCCAAAAGAATACCAACAGATGATACCTTATTGGTACTCGGAATTGCCGTCCTTGGAGATTTTATGTATGCTACATGTTGCCCTACGAGTTGTTCAGAGCCTCATACAGTCATTAAGTGTCTTGATTTATCAAAAGATACTTGGTCAGAAGAATGTAGGTTCAACTACTGTATCTCACATGTACTAACACCAGTTAATGATAAGATTTGGATTACAAATGGTTCTCAACTCAGTGAATATAGTCCTGTTACGAAAAAAATCACACCCCTGGCAAATTTTAAATACGAAAATTTTTTATTTCTGTCACTTGAATTATAAATTTTTGATTATTAATTTATTATTTAATTTAAATAAATGTTCATGAAAGTATAACTTATTATATGTATAGATTATTATTGTTAAGTACATAAAATAAAATTTTATTTAAAAACAAATTTACTTGTTTATTTTTTTAAATTGATCTGAAACGGTCAAAACTGTTTTTTTTTTCAGAATTCAAATTAACCCATCTATCTGATCGAGTGGTCTTGAAAAAATGTTTTTAAAGAGGTGTAAGAGTTTTGACAGTAATAGTCGAACAAAGCATGAAAGATTCCAAATCAAGCGTAAAATAAATCAAAATTAGTAACTATAATGCTTCATTTTTAAAATGGAAAATGGTAAAAAACGACTTCTCAACGAGACACAATAAATTCATTGGTTATGAAAAAACAAGACAGGGCCATAGACTGGATTTTTAAAATCAGGAATTGTATAATGTACCTTTGTTTTTAAAAAGAATTTTTTCGAATAGTTGAACAGTTTTTAAGGAAAAACTATTTTTTTCGTACAAATTATGAACAAAAAAAATAAAAGTTTAGTTTTAAAATTAAAAAATTTCATGTTTTTTTTTTGTATAATTTATTGAAATTCTAATTTTTTTTAATAAGCTGAGACATATTACTTTTAAAATGATATTATTTATGTACTTAGGTATAATTACCTAGCAAAAAATGTATTTACATACTTAGATATACTATACGTAGCCTAATAAATAATTGAATGGTCCCTCACTGAAACAGATGTGAAATGCACGACTGATCTGCATGTTCGATCACATTGTATGCAAAATATTCTTAATAGAAATGGTTAAATATATTTTTAGTCTTTTTTTTTACTTAATTTTTTAAATACAATTTTTTCAAATATTTTTTTTTTCTTTATTTAAAAATAAGAATCTTATTTAAAAATAAAATTTTCAAAAAAATCATCAACCCATTTGGAAAGTATTGAATTTTTAATTTTTTTTTTCAAAAATCCAAAAAAAGTCTTCGAAAATTTTCGCATGCAGTATTATTTATTTATAATTCGAAAATCCTCCCAAGCAAAAATTTTGATCAAAATTGGCAGATCCGTTTATAAGGAAGTCGAAAATCAAAAATATGGTTGTATGGCACGTGTACCGTTAATACAACAAAATATGTAAACCAAACTTTTTTACCAAAATGTAGACTATATCAGGACATGTTTTAAGTGGTAATTGTTAATTTTTCTGGTAATTACTATTTGAATTTGGTAATTCTAAATCATGTTTCTGGTAATTGCTATTTTGCACTGCATCCTATAATTAGCTCTTCTTTATACTCTTGCTTACGTGATCCGCGCTGTGAAATAATATCAACTTTTACTTAGTGCCAATATAATATTATGTATTATTATTAGTTTCTTTATTTCAAAATAAACGTTACAAAATGTATATACAAAAGTATATATGGACATGGCAAGGTGCCGTCTGCCAGATAATGACATTTCATAAGAAAAGATAAATGCATAGATACATAATTGATAGAATTATAATTTGTAATTTAAGAACGTTTTATGAAAAAAAAGAAAAAAATTGAATTAAAAAATAAGTACAAAATACAGTGTTGTTATTTAAAATTTAGATTTATAGTTTAAGATACAAAAAATAAAAACAGTTTTTGCCTATTTTTTTAATTGGTTTTGGTATATATAAATGAATAGATATATGTTTAATTACAAGAGAAGAAACCAGTGAATAAAAAAGTTTTGAATCAAAGTAAAAGGTTGAGATGATAATTATAGATATTTCAAAAAGATTATTCTATACGACTGGGCATGGTCACAAAATTTGTAAAGATTAGTCGAGCCCAGGGAACCATTCAAAATGTCTATCATCTGTGTGTGTAGAAAGGACACTTTTCTGGTAGTAAAGCCTTCGAATCTCTTGCAAAATAGGGCAAGTGGCTACAAAATGGTAAAAATCATCTCGCTCATACCTGTTACAGAAGTTACACAGAATTGGTAGGTCATACGATAAGGAACATAATTTAGATTTAGAATTTCCACTCTAGCTCTAAAAATAGTGCTAATAGCTTTCACAGGAAGATCTATTCTGAAATAATGGAAGATTGAAGCCGGTGATTTAAATCTCTATATAAACCTCTTGTTGACGATGCAGATGCATGATTTTAGTGATGAACATAGATTTGTTCATCTGCTTTTGATATGACATTCGCAAATAGCTGCTGCCAATAATCTAAATTAGATTCAGTAAGATTTAAGGAGACGCCATGAGATTGTGCAAGGGCTTTCCATTCTTTGAAAGGTGCAGATTGTGTCCATAAAAGGTGAGACATAATGGACTTGGGAAGACTTTCTCCAGATTTTTCCATGGTTTTTATCAAAAAGTCGGAATTAGCTTTTAAGTTTTTGATATAAATAGGGGTGATACCTGACTCAACGTGGATGGCATATGTTGGAGTCGAATTTGGTAGGCGAAACAAACGCTTGAAAAAGAACCTTTGAATGAGTTCAAAATCTTCAAAAAATGTGTAGCCAAATGCTTGAAACCATAACACATACATGTATTGATGGTTGCTTCAAAAACCCAATACTTCGATCCTAAGTCTATACTTTGGTTTGCAAAAAAATTAGGCCGCATCACGCTCAGTCCAATTTTGGCTTCCTTACTCTTTTCCTTCACATGTTTTGTAAAGCTAACATTTGCAGACATCAGCACTCCCAGTTATTTGAATTCCTGTACGACCTCTATGCGCTCGCCATCGAGAAACCAACTTTCCTCTCTTAATCCTTATATCCCACTTATTACAGTACCTCTGTAGCTTGTTTATTTGAAGTTGAAGAGAAGAAGGGTAGTGCCAATACGAACTTCCGAACAAACAGAACTAAAATGAGACGTCTAGATTAACAGCTCGCGCTAACACACCAGCTATCCTGATTGCCTTGTATTGTACATGGATCGTTCGACTACTTAGACTATTCTAACTCTCTTCGAGACGAGAATACTTTCAAAGCACCCAATTGGTAATTGTTTATTTTGGTTGTCCCTAGCAACCCTTTTGAAACACGAAATTTCCTAACAAGTGTGCTTTTACATTCGAAATGAAAAAATTAACCAGGTGCTCATGACAAAGCAGTGGATTCTTGTTAGTTCACACTAGGCTTGGCAACGAGAACGAGAATGGTCTCCGAGACGAGACTACTTTAAAAGCACCTTAGACGAGACTGAAATTTTTAGATTTTGACGAGACTAACAAAAGTCGCGCCTGGTTTCTCCTCATTGACAGCCCTAATATCCCGTTTCATTAGCTTTTTATAATGACTTTTTTAATTTGTTGTATATTCTGATTTTTCCTTGAAACAGTCTCTGCTATACATAAAGTAGTACTCACACTTTTTTTTATAAAAAATCTTTAGAGCAGTCTTCGAGAAAATTAATAGGGCTAAAAAAAACCATTCAAAAATCTATTTCAGACAAGCGCCTAAAACGCTTAAGTACCACGTTTGAATCAGCCGCTTATGCTGTAGATCGTTCTACGGACAGACATACAGCTAGACAGACGGAATTGCGGGACCCACTTTCTTGGTGTTCTCTATCATCGTTTGATTAAAATATCGAGTTCGATTTTTTTTCCAAATGCAAAACTTGTCCTACCTACATAATATCCCAAGTAAAAATAGACTTTCGAACATGCACAATATTTATGTGAATTTGAATTATTTTTTATTTTTAAGGATCAGGATCTACAAATATTTGCAATTTTATCATTTTCACGACTAGGTGAATACTAATTATTTTTTGAGCCCACTCTAGAAAGTGCGACATAAAGTTGACTATGAGAAAAAATTTCCCTAAGATCCTTTGCCACCGAAATATGTAATTTGAAAAAGTGTATTATATGATCTTAAATTATCCAGGAAAATCATAGATTTGAGATTATCTCCATTGAGCATACTTTTTAAATGTTCAGGTGGCTCAGCAATAAAAGGAATGCTTATTTTACCATTAGCACAAGACATGCTTATTATATTCCTTAGCCCATTTTTTGGCTTAGCTAAATTGCAAATTTTATCCATTTTTCGTATATAATACTTAAGCTGTGGTATACATAATTAAAAGCCCCTGTACTCCCGAAAAACTGATTAAGATTTAAAGTATTAATATTTTAAACAAAATGTATACAAATACCAAATTTTTCATTTAATTAAGAATCACTTAATTCATCTTTGTTAATTCTTGATTTAAAATTTCTACGATGGAGTACTTTGCGAAATTGCACACTTTCTCTTTAAAACATAAATACCGAAATTATCACTTCACGAACGAGACTCAATTGCCTGTCTCAACTGTCACTTACATACTGACAAAATTGTAGTTTTTATTTTTTTTATTCTGTTCCATAAAAAAATTGTCATCACAAATTTGTCGGGAAATTTTCAAAATCTCCCTAACAATTCATTGTCATCACAATTTTTGTATGATTCGAAATCTTGACTACTGTCGCAAATTCCCTTACAGTTCTACAAAATTGTCATTTAGATAATTGGCAAGTTGTCTTTCACATATTTTCACCTGCCACCTGTCGCACCTGTCAATGTTTATAAAACGCTAACGAGTAAAGGTATTTTTGTATCAGGGAAACCTTTTTCAAGTTTTTGTTACCTTAAAGAACATTTTTAAATTCTCTTATTAAGTGCTAACTTTTCTTGGTGCGCGTGAACTCATTTAAATTTGTTTGGGTGCTTGAAAATCATTTATTTAAGTGATTTTATTAAAATAAAATCGAAAAAAATGTATTTAAAAAAATAAATAATTTTTTGGTGCACTCACGATAATTTTATTGCTTTGCTGTTGTTTTTGCCTTTATAATGTCTAATCGTGCTAATATAGTGAACGAAAATTTAACTTACCAATTAATCACGCTAACTCTCTCAAAAACACGAAAAAAGCTTTGATGATGGGGGCGAAATGTGGAAAAATGGATTAAAGGCTAAAGGCACAAAAAGATAACATAAAAACCACAAAGTTTAATGAAATTGAGGCCGAATCTCCTTAAATATAAACGCACAATTATATGTAATTAAAAATGAAATCACTCTGTTAGGTGCAAGAATTTCCGATATCGACACTTCACAAGCTTATTTGGACTCCGCAAACGTGTTAATGTTTTTCATTGATGTCAACGAACTAGACGCGACTTTAAGAGATGTCAAAACCGAGCTTTCTACCTGCACCTCCAAAGAAAATATTTACATAGATAATTTATCCGCACTTCGAAATGAATTTGATAAATTGAGTAAAACACAGGAGATTCGGGAAAATCGAACCGTTGGTTGTGATGCTGTTTTAAATGGAATACCATTTTCACACGGCGAAGATCTCAAAACAATTTTCCATCAATTATGTTTGTCACTAAGCATAAAACCACCACACGATCGAAAACTGCACATTTACCTGACTCTTCTATTATTATCAAATTTTGCAAATCTTATGACAAAAACACCGTACTACGATCCGTTGCAGAACATTGCAAGAAAAAATAACAACAATCCAATTTGTTTACGAGATGTTAACTTTGGACCTTGTGCTGAAAGCCGTATTTTTCTCCGCGAGTGCTTAACAAAAAAAAAACATTTCTTTATTGTAATGTGCACTCAAAATGAAAAAACAAAACCAACTAACATCGGTCTTTACAAAGCGAGGATTAGTACACGTTAAACGTCAACCAGATGATGCTGCTGTTTTTATTGACAAAAATGATGACTTGTCTAGGGTTGCCATGATTACTGATGCTGAAAGTTTATAATAGTGTAAATTTATTTACCAAATACCTATTTTCTTCTTAATTTAATTTTTCATAATTTATCATTTCTTCCTATTTCTCTTTTTGTTTCTCCTTCGCTCTTTTTTTTATTATAACGGGTCCGCCATCTAACGTCTTTTTTCCAACTTGTGCTTATTTCGTGAACGGTAACACCTAGCTCATGTCTGATTTGACAGATAATTAGTCTTATCCTTCCGCTGAACGAATATGGTTGTGTATACGTTTGAACAACGCTCGCTAAGTGGGCCTGCGATCAACTTAGAGAAGATGCCGATTTTGCCAAAAAAATCATCTTTTCAGATGAAGCTCATTTTGATCTTGGCGGGTATGTAAACAAGCAAAATTGTCGCATTTGGGGCACAGAAAACCCGCACGCCTACATTGAAAAGTCGATACACACAAAACGAGTCACTGTTTGGTGCGGATTTTGGTCCAGAGGCATAATTCGAAAATAAACAAGGAGTGGCCGTTACAGTCAATGGCGATCGTTATCGGGCCATGTTGAATGAATTTTTGTTCACAAAAATTGTAGAGGAGGATATTGGCAATATTGTTTTCAACAGGACGGCGCTACGTGCCACACAGCCGAATCTACACTCGATGTTTTGCGCCCATTTAAAGAAAAAAAAAGTTTTTTGGCGGACCCTAATATATTTTCTATTTTTTTCTTTTCTTTAGTAAATTATTGGTAAGACTTTCTGGTTAGTTTACCACGATTTAAATATGAATTTGAATATTGGTATGAATTCCACAGGTGTTGACGATGGCGATGGTTAGGTGTTGCGTTCTATGCTAAGGGTGTTCTGCATAAAATAAGAAAAGGAAAAGCAAGGAATAAGAATTGGGAAGTGCAGATTTTTGTCACGGAAATGTATTTACCTTTTAAAAAAAGTACACCATTTCCTGTCGAGCAGCCCGGATAGGAATTAGGAAGAGAAAACCCAATTTGAATTTTAAAAGCTTACTTAATTCCAGTTAATAATTATTTAACAAACATTTTAAAGCAAATATATATAATGGAAATAAATAATAATATTCATTCTGTAACTTAAAAGTTAGTGTGGAATGACATCTAAATATATAATACAGTACATAAAATATGTGTTGTGGGTTGATTTCATTTCAATTTTTTTATATTTAGATTTAAAATTAGATTTTTAATTGAGAAGTTCTATTTTCAAATAATATAAAAACAAAGAAAGCAAATATATAAAGACAAACAAAAACTATACAAAAAAAAAAACTATACAATTATAAAAATAATAAACAATTACAATTACAATTCTTGTTATTTTTTTTTTGTTATAATTTTATTAATATTTAATTAAATTTTAATTGAAAAAATTAATTGACATTTCGATTTGCACTTCTCAAAGTTACTTCAAGAGCGGCTAAGTCTGTTGTAAATAACCAGTCCTTAAGTTTACTGAGGAAAGAGTTAAGATTTATAATTGTTCGTAAAAGATATGGTAGCTTGTTAAACAAGGTGCTGTAACGCTGTAAAAATTTGCAAAGTGGGTCTTGTGAACAGTCGGAATGTTTACAAAATGCAGATTATTAACTCGGAGATCGTAAATTTCAGAATTTCTGCTAGGTATATTACCATTTTTTTTTTAAAACTCTTTTAAAACTTTAAATATATAAACGTGTCTTATTAGTAAAACGCTTAAGTCCGAATCAAATGTTTTTGAGCAGTAACTGTCCAAAAGAGTTATAATATGAACCACCCCAAATTATTATGCCATACTGCAACTTGGAATGGGCCTGACCATAGTAAATCATTTTCAAAACTTTTTTGGAACAGAATTGTTTGATAAGGTACATTTTCCGCGTAACTAACAACATGTGAGACTTAATGGATTGTATCTGAGCTTTCCAATTCAAATTGTAATCTATTAACACTCCTAAATATTTGGACTCTTGCACTGGTTCAATTTTAAAACAATTATATAAGCAGTTAGAGCTACCATTGAAATTATTTTTCCGCAATTATGAATTGGAAGGCAAAATTGTTTGCAATCATTTGCATGAGGGTAAAGCTTGAAATCCTGTAACTCATTGCCTGATAATTTAAATGAAATAAGCCTTTTTTTCACTTACTATTAATTTATGTTGTGCGAACCAGATCCGCAACCTTTCTAAATCTTCTCTAATTTTAAAAATACATTCAGAATTCGAGTTTAATTGATACAATGTCATCTGCGAAAGCTGTGGAAGAACCATTAAGTTATAATTGCTTTCTACCCAACGCAACGAGTTCATTGACTGACTTGATATCCGGCAAGCCCAATTCCGTTTGATAGAAAGGAGCTATATTTTTCATGAGTATCGATAATTTCTTAATCTCACTCAACTGCACGGAGAATCTTTTAAATAGGGTCTGTATGAGAGCAATGTATAAAACCATTGTCTCAGCTCTACACTGGGTTCGCCGCCTGACCTAATCCAAGAAGAGATCATAATAATTGGAGGGTAAATCCTCCAACTTTAATTCCCTAACTAACACTTTCCAGGTTGTAATGGTATCCCTGATCGCCCTAAACCAAAGAAGCGCCTTCCCAGTAAAAAGATCCACTGCTGATCGGAAAAGCCTGTCTTCTAAAATATTACGAGATCCTAAGCTCTTCTACGTTTTCCAAAAAGGCGTTCATTGATGAGCCACATAGCTCACCAGAGAACCTTAACTCCGACTTTTCAATACGCTCATTGTTCCAGTCACTGACCTCAACTTGATGTAAGCAAGCTTCGACATGTCGTTGAAACCCTGAACTCACTTGTTGACCGACGGGTGCAGGTGGCCACCCAGCACCCAGGCATGCTGTCAACACGTTGTTCTTTTCTTTATCCAGGACAATTTCCTCATCCCCTTCTGATAATTTTGCCATCAGCAACAACAGCTCTCCATTAAGGTCAGCTACTTCATTGACCTCATCTGAAGAATCTGTCTACATCCATTCTTAAATAATTCACGCAAAAACACAAGAGAATCGATTTCAATCAAACGCGATTAAAGATAAATGATAGGTATCAATTAATCGATTGAAAAAAACACGGAAAATAAAGCACGAAACCAACACCCAGCTGGTTGCTTTTTTTTTAAAAAGCACTTGAATTAAGAAAACCGGATTTAAAAAAAGTTCGAAACAATAATCAACACCCAGTTAATTTTGTTTTCAATCGCGGAACAATAGATTATAAATTACCGTATAATTAACAAAAAGTTCGGATTAAAAATTTATTTAAATAATTCAAAAAGCGGATAAACACCGAGTTGATTTTTTTGTAATCGGGGTTCAATAAATTAACAAACGATTTAATTTAAAAAAAAACTCGGATTTAGAAAAGATTACTTAAGTAATTCGAATTATCAACACCCAGTTGTTTATAGTAATCAACGAAGAAAACCAGCAAAGAAAAATTAAACAAGTCCGAATCAACAATAAATTTTCAAAAAAATATTCAACAAAACTTAAAGAAACCTAAAATAAATTAGGTATTAAACCAAGTAATAGAAGCAAACAAAGTTATCAAACTGAGACATGGCAACTCTATTCTGAAACAAAACCGAGAAGAAAACAAAAAAAAACACCAACCAAGTTACAGACCAAGCTACGATTAAAACTACCCACATATGCCACTTACAACTAAACCTTATAAAAAAAACTCAATATATTATTTATTGTACAAATATTCATAGGGACAATAACACTCGGTTGATTGCCCTATTTGATCACAAAACACACGAAACGAATCCCGATAAATTTACAACAAAAATCAATCAAAAACCAAAATATAATTAATAAAAAAAAACAACAACGGCAACTCTGAACAAAATCCAAAAGCTATCTAATTTAAAACGAAGTCCCACACTAATATCAATAAACGTTTTTTTATATAAGCAGACAAACTTCAGCCAAAAAAATACGCAAATCAAAATTGTCCTTGAATTATGGGTAACCGCCCCAGAGTAAAAGCAAAGAAAAAACAACGCAATTAAATTTGTGCGAACTACTAAGAAACCCCGTTGTCGGAAAAGCCAAATTAAGTAAGAAAAGTAGGTACGTGATAAATTAATATTATTGCCCGTTATCAGAAAAAAAAAAACAATTAAGAAAAAGTATGTAGGTATGTATATATTTATGTAAATTAAAATGAAATTAATAACAATGTAATGATTTATAATTGAATTAAGAAGTATGAAAGTTTAGAATGGAAAAAACTATACAAAAAAAAAAAACTATACAATTATAAAAATAATAAACAATTACAATTACAATTCTTGTTATTTTTTTTTTGTTATAATTTTATTAATATTTAATTAAATTTTAATTGAAAAAATTAATTGACATTTCGATTTGCACTTCTCAAAGTTACTTCAAGAGCGGCTAAGTCTGTTGTAAATAACCAGTCCTTAAGTTTACTGAGGAAAGAGTTAAGATTTATAATTGTTCGTAAAAGATATGGTAGCTTGTTAAACAAGGTGCTGTAACGCTGTAAAAATTTGCAAAGTGGGTCTTGTGAACAGTCGGAATGTTTACAAAATGCAGATTATTAACTCGGAGATCGTAAATTTCAGAATTTCTGCTAGGTATATTACCATTTTTTTTTTTAAAACTCTTTTAAAACTTTAAATATATAAACGTGTCTTATTAGTAAAACGCTTAAGTCCGAATCAAATGTTTTTGAGCAGTAACTGTCCAAAAGAGTTATAATATGAACCACCCCAAATTATTATGCCATACTGCAACTTGGAATGGGCCTGACCATAGTAAATCATTTTCAAAACTTTTTTGGAACAGAATTGTTTGATAAGGTACATTTTCCGCGTAACTAACAACATGTGAGACTTAATAGATTGTATCTGAGCTTTCCAATTCAAATTGTAATATATTAACACTCCTAAATATTTGTACTCTTGCACTGATTCAATTTTAAAACAATTAGATGAGCAATTAGACCTACCATTGAAATTACTATTTCCGCAATTATGAATTGGAAGGCAAAGTTGTTTACAATCATGTGTATGAATGTAAAGATTGAAATCATGTAACTCATTGCCTGATAATTTAAATGAAATAAGCTTTGTTTTTTCACTTACTATTCATTTATGTTGTGCGAACCAGATCCGCAACCTTTCTAAATCTTCTCTATTCGAGTTTAATTGATACAATGTCATCTGCGAAAGCTGTGGAAGAACCATTAAGTTATAATTGCTTTCTACCCAACGCAACGAGTTCATTGACTGACTTGATATCCGGCAAGCCCAATTCCGTTTGATAGAAAGGAGCTATATTTTTCATGAGTATCGATAATTTCTTAATCTCACTCAACTGCACGGAGAATCTTTTAAATAGGGTCTGTATGAGAGCAATGTATAAAACCATTGTCTCAGCTCTACACTGGGTTCGCCGCCTGACCTAATCCAAGAAGAGATCATAATAATTGGAGGGTAAATCCTCCAACTTTAATTCCCTAACTAACACTTTCCAGGTTGTAATGGTATCCCTGATCGCCCTAAACCAAAGAAGCGCCTTCCCAGTAAAAAGATCCACTGCTGATCGGAAAAGCCTGTCTTCTAAAATATTACGAGATCCTAAGCTCTTCTACGTTTTCCAAAAAGGCGTTCATTGATGAGCCACATAGCTCACCAGAGAACCTTAACTCCGACTTTTCAATACGCTCATTGTTCCAGTCACTGACCTCAACTTGATGTAAGCAAGCTTCGACATGTCGTTGAAACCCTGAACTCACTTGTTGACCGACGGGTGCAGGTGGCCACCCAGCACCCAGGCATGCTGTCAACACGTTGTTCTTTTCTTTATCCAGGACAATTTCCTCATCCCCTTCTGATAATTTTGCCATCAGCAACAACAGCTCTCCATTAAGGTCAGCTACTTCATTGACCTCATCTGAAGAATCTGTCTACATCCATTCTTAAATAATTCACGCAAAAACACAAGAGAATCGATTTCAATCAAACGCGATTAAAGATAAATGATAGGTATCAATTAATCGATTGAAAAAAACACGGAAAATAAAGCACGAAACCAACACCCAGCTGGTTGCTTTTTTTTTAAAAAGCACTTGAATTAAGAAAACCGGATTTAAAAAAAGTTCGAAACAATAATCAACACCCAGTTAATTTTGTTTTCAATCGCGGAACAATAGATTATAAATTACCGTATAATTAACAAAAAGTTCGGATTAAAAATTTATTTAAATAATTCAAAAAGCGGATAAACACCGAGTTGATTTTTTTGTAATCGGGGTTCAATAAATTAACAAACGATTTAATTTAAAAAAAAACTCGGATTTAGAAAAGATTACTTAAGTAATTCGAATTATCAACACCCAGTTGTTTATAGTAATCAACGAAGAAAACCAGCAAAGAAAAATTAAACAAGTCCGAATCAACAATAAATTTTCAAAAAAATATTCAACAAAACTTAAAGAAACCTAAAATAAATTAGGTATTAAACCAAGTAATAGAAGCAAACAAAGTTATCAAACTGAGACATGGCAACTCTATTCTGAAACAAAACCGAGAAGAAAACAAAAAAAAACACCAACCAAGTTACAGACCAAGCTACGATTAAAACTACCCACATATGCCACTTACAACTAAACCTTATAAAAAAAACTCAATATATTATTTATTGTACAAATATTCATAGGGACAATAACACTCGGTTGATTGCCCTATTTGATCACAAAACACACGAAACGAATCCCGATAAATTTACAACAAAAATCAATCAAAAACCAAAATATAATTAATAAAAAAAAACAACAACGGCAACTCTGAACAAAATCCAAAAGCTATCTAATTTAAAACGAAGTCCCACACTAATATCAATAAACGTTTTTTTATATAAGCAGACAAACTTCAGCCAAAAAAATACGCAAATCAAAATTGTCCTTGAATTATGGGTAACCGCCCCAGAGTAAAAGCAAAGAAAAAACAACGCAATTAAATTTGTGCGAACTACTAAGAAACCCCGTTGTCGGAAAAGCCAAATTAAGTAAGAAAAGTAGGTACGTGATAAATTAATATTATTGCCCGTTATCAGAAAAAAAAAACAATTAAGAAAAAGTATGTAGGTATGTATATATTTATGTAAATTAAAATGAAATTAATAACAATGTAATGATTTATAATTGAATTAAGAAGTATGAAAGTTTAGAATGGAAAAAAACTTACTCCGAAATTATATCGTATATGTATATGTATATTTTACCAATTTACCTAAATGGCTCTATCTCTATGGCTAACGGGAACACACAGAGTTTTCACCTTTATATAAAGGAACTTGGCTGATCTTTTCTATTTGAAGTTTATTAATTTTTAGGAAATAAAAAAACAAAAAAAACAGGGAAATAAAAAGAACACAATATTATAAGCAAAAATATTTAAAAAATATTAATTTAAACTTTCCTAAAACCAGTGAGACGACACAATCACAATCAGGGGTAGGTGTTCGATTTATTTTCCTCCGCGGTTGCAATTTTCTTGCTTGTTTTTTTAATTATTTGAATTCCACTATTTTTGAGCTCCATGTTGTGGGTGCCAATTAAAGATTAATATTATTAATAATTAATATTCTTATAAGCAAAATCACGACCGACCGGCAAAAGTTAATTAACCGCGAGAAGAAAACAAGATGTCGAATAATCAAATCGTATTTTGATATCGAAGAAGAGAAAAAGGAAAAAGGGAATAAAAGTGCAACAGGCTGCAAAAAAATGTGCTACCACCACGGCTTGGCTCAGCAAGCGCATGGGTTCAGTGAAAAATATTTTTTTTAGGATGATAAAATAATATGCACATTAATGCTAAATATTCTTAATAGAAGCGGCTGAATGTATTTTTAGAGTCGTTCTTCACAAAATTTTTAATATATAAAAATTCTTAAATTTTTTCTCAAATAAAATTGGTATGAACATTTTAAATGTTTAATAATATAAATTCAAAAACAAAATTTCAGAAAAAATTGTCCACCCGTTTTCGAAATACTGAATTTTCGAAAAAAAATGTTTTTTTTTTTAAATCCCAAAAACTATTTTTCGAAAATGTTGAAACGCAATACTATTTAGAATTTCAAGGAGCTCCTGTACAAATTTTTCTTATCGAAATCCGTTGAGCCGCTTATGAGAAAATGGTTGTATGGCAGATACCGATAATAACAAAATATTTAAAAAAAAACAAAATTTTGCCAGAATGTAGACCATACCCAAAGCAGTACGCACGCCAATTTTTATCTAAATCGTTTGAGCCATTTTCGAGATATTTAAGATGGTAAAAAAATTTGTATGGCAAGTACCGTTATTTTTGGGCCTAAAACAACGATTCAAAAATGTATTTTGGACAATCAACTTAAACGCCTAAGCACCAAGTTTGAACAAAATCGGTTCAGCCGCTTAGTCTGTAGATCGTTCTACAGACAGACAAACAGACGGAATGGCAGGACCACTTTTTGGTGTTCTCTATCATCGTAATGTCAACTTTGATTAAAATCACTTGTTCGATTTTTTTCAGTTAAGTACCTTGTGGTACACGACATTTTTTGTATTATTAACAGGCGCTAGGAGAAACAACGGAGTGGTCTCGACTCATTTAAAAATTCAATTGGAATGTGGAATTATTGAACTGGCCACCATATTCTATAGACTTAAATACTACATATATAAAATGCTTGGGGAAAGCTGACCCATAAAGTATATGAGGGAAGGAGGCAGTACGACATTAAGGAATCACTTACCAAAGGAATTAAGTCAGCTTGGGCCGAACTTTGCTTCCAGACCGCATATTGAGGAAATTTCAAAAAATGGTGGTCATACACATTATTAAGTTCTTTATAAAATATTAAATAAATAATAATTAAAAAAAATGGATAAATAAAATCAGAAAGTAGATATATATTTCGCTGTTAATTGTCTTTATTCATGTGAATCGGTTTTGTTTGCTTGTTCTTAAAACTTTGTTTACACTCTTCGATAGAGTCCCGTTAATTTGAATAGTGAAGTCCTTGTTGAAGTTGTTTTCTCTTAGGATATTTTTTTCAAATCTTTTTTAAACCTACCTCAGCAGCGTAGTATCCGAAAATAAAAAAGGCGCCAGTGATTTTTTTATTTAAATTAATCGATATCACAAATGAAACATTTTGGAGCGAAACCGACGGTGAAAATGTGTAGAAATGTTTAATGTTAGATGATAGGAAAATAATTAGTTTAATTAAATCAACGAATTTGCTTTGGAAACCTTGCAATTAAGTAGGTCCAAAATCCGATTTCTTTTCAACAACAGAACAAACGTTTAGTCCTCGACAAAATAAAAGATTTTTAGAACCGGGTCACGAGTTTCGTAATTTCGGGGAATTTTCGCGAAACAAAAGTCAAACGAAAAATGTATGAGAAAATTATTCAGACGATAAAACAATTTATATACTTTTAATTACCAAAAGAAAAACTATACTTTGCTTGTCAACTCTGCTAAGCACCTCTCCGTCCTATTATCCAATTCCAAATTATCTCCTCGCAACTTTCGAGAAAATTCTCCCCAAAAATGTTTCACCAATTTCCCACAATTTTAATTCTACAAGACCTTTAACTCTAATTTAAATTTTTACTTCAGCGCAAATTTAAATTCCTTTATTTTCCAAAATGTTTCTTTTTTTCCACAATCTCAAAAACGTCTTCGTCGTTCTTTCGCTAGTTAAGAAGTGACTTTCCAATGCCCAATGCTTTCGGCCAAACTGTAAGCGTGGATCTCGGTCACGAAACAAACGTAGTTGAGTCTCCATCGCCTATCCTACTCGCACTTTCACATCCCAGCTTTTATGCACCGTCATCATTGAATTCGCCGAACTCTGGCATGACTTCTAGAAGGCGGCAATTCAATGGATGCATTCAGCCAACAAAAATTCAAGACTCAATTTTTTTAAAAGAAAACTTTTGGAACTTCCAGAAATTTGATTGTTCACACGAGAATTTTTTCCCAACAATTTTACCATTACCCAAAAACAAATTGAGAAAAATTAGTGAAACTAATTCAAGTTTTAATTATACGGAAGGAGATGTTTTAGCAAAGGCTCCCGTTGGACTTTTGCACAGATTTGGGGGGAAGTGAGGACTCACTTTAGCGTTCCAATTTGTGCAATTAAAAGTTAAATAAAAATATATAATAGGTTGGGCATACAGCCATTCTCAAAATGAGTAACATCTTTCGTGGACTTTTAGTTTTGGATGTTTGCAGGTATTTCAGATCACCTGTCGGATTATTCCAAGATACGCTCAGTATACAGACCACCTGTATCTCATAAATAGTGACTTCTATATTGTTTTTCAACAAAGTACTGAGAGAGCGTACCGATGGCTGATGGACCATAGCTGCTCCAGTCCCTCTCAGTAAATTGAAGAAAACACCTGTATAAAATAAGAAAAGGAAAAGCAAGGAATAAGGATTGGGAAACTTTAAAGAATGATTTCTGTCACGGAAATTTTGCCGTGACAGATGTCTGTTAATGTACCGACTCATTTTACTGGTAGTTCAAGTTCGCTAATTGATGTTATTTTTGTTAGTAATATGAGTGAATTTCGGTTTTATGACCAACTTGCAGCACCCGCTTTTTCAAAACATGATCTCATTTTTCTGACTTTAATTTTAATACTATAACGCCCCCAACAGTTGTCCAGTATCAAGATTTTAAAAACATCGATATTGCCTCTCTTGAGCGAAGTATCTCATTGGTTGAATGGTATATACTACATGTTATCACCCAGTGAACAAGTGGAATTCCTTCAATCTAACATTGAGAATTTGTTCAATACTCTTGTTCCTCATAAGCAGAAATGTCTAACTCATGCATCTCGCCCATGGTTTACGCTTGAAATATCTTCTCTTATGCTTCGCCGAAATCAAGCTTACCTTCGCTGGAAAAGATACAGGTTGGAAGAACTCCACAGAGTCGTAAAAGTCGTTTGTATGATACGCACAGAAAAATCAAAACATTTTAAAAGTCGCCTTAATTTATACATCAGTGGTCAAAAACTGTGGAATAATTTACGAGATATTGGTATTGGACAGCAAAAACGTTCCAACTACTGTCATAACATTGAAAGTAGTGAGTTAAACAAACAGTTTTTAACATTGCCTATTTCACCTTCAACTCAACAATATAGTGTATTTTACGAACATCAAGTTACTGATATTGATAGTTCTTCGTTTGAGTTTTCTGGAATAGATTGCGCTGAAGTTGTTGAAAGTTTTTTGTAGCTAAAATCTAATGCGGTTGGAATCGATGCTGTATACCATGTTTTTATTCAAGTTATACTTCCACTGATCTTGTCCTACATCACATATCTATTTAACGCCATACTTATAACTGCAATCTTTTATAATTCCTGGAAGTTAGCCAGAATAGTCCCTGTACCGAAATCATCTAATGGTAAAGAATTCCGTCCCATATCTATACTTCCTTTTCTCTCAAAAGTTATAGAAACGACAATGAAAAAACAAAAAAAACACATCTACGCACTGCCTATCTACTGACACCTTTTCAATCTGGTTTTTGTCCAAATCACAGTTGTACAACAGCACTAATTACTGTGACTGAAGACCTTAGACAAGCTGTTGATGAAGAAAAGTCAGCTTACTAGTCCTTCTGGTTTTTTCTAAAGCTTTTGACACGATTGACCATTCGATTCTAATACGAAAGTTACTACACCAACATAATGTCTCCATTTCTGCAGCAAACTTGATATTTTCGTACTTAAGTGAAAGAACACAGGCTGTTTCTGTTTCCAATAGATTGTCTCCTTTCTTGTCAATCTCAAGGATCGATTTTGGGTCCAATTCTTGTTTCACTTTACATAAATGAATTGCCATCCATATTAAAGTTCTCGCTTATACACATGTATGCAGACGGTCGAAAATTGCGTTTTTAATATTAAAAAGGATCTTCAAACTATACACACCTGGTCCCATCAAAATGGACTGTCCTTGCACCCACTGAAAATAAAATGTTTTGTTATTTCTAAAAAAAAGCCGCTGGATCTCTCGCATTTTCCTCGCCTAATGCTTAATAATAGTGCTATTGATTTTGTAGAAAAAGCGAAATATCTTGGAGTAATTTTCTATAGGTCCTTAACATGGCAAAATCATATAAATTCAATTGTTGGTAAAGTATATGGTGCTTCAGAATCCTTCGAAATTCCCAATATATAACTCCCACAGAAACTGGTAAAATGCTAGTAAAGACTTTAATTGTTCCTTCCCTTACATATGGTTGTGAAATTTACTGCAATGGTGATACTGAGAGCAGACGAAAACTGACATTTGCCTGCAACAACTCAATTAGATTCATTTATGGTCTAAAAAGGTACGACCACATTTCTGACTTTTCTTTCACGCTATACAATATACAGTTTAATCACCTTCTTCAGTATCGAACACTTCTACTTTCCAGCATCCTACAGACGCGTCAACCACAATAAATTGTAACAAAATATTTAACTTAACCTTAACTGCTCAGCTTACTTCATTAAATTTTTTGTTTTATGTTCATTTTTTATAAGTTAGCTTTTATTCTTAAATTTGTACATTATTTAAGCTATCACTTTCTTACAAGAGATTGTATCTTAGAGTATCAATGAGCTACATAACCTAAACTAATCTAAAAGTTTTTTCTACATTTTCTATACGGAAAACATATTAAATGTATAAATAATTTGAAAACCTTATAGAGTAAGATCCAGGGCCGGCAGACATACGTCATTTTATAAAAGCTGAATTTTTGTCTGTGAATAGATACCAAAGTAGATAGGAACGAATGGACATTCCGAATTTTCAAAGCTGGGGCTTTTCGGAGATATGCAGTCTTTAAGATGACATCTTAGCTTAAAATCCATTCAATGCATGAGGCATGAATGCGGAACAACACCGATAAGTATATATTTTGTTCATATTTTAAGCCTCCCACATAGGAAGCGTTATGTTCCATTTTTCAGGATAAAAATGACCTATGTTATAATCGAGTGTCTGTCTGCATGTGAGTCCGTGTATGTGCGTTTTGGCTTCTTGTGAACAAAAGCTATGTTTGATATTTCTGGAATAAGCAGATAGGTACATATGTTATTATGTGCCCTATAGAAAATTAGAACAAATCTATCCCACTGGAACAATACATTTACCGGGAAAAAAGAATGATGTGTGCTATTCCAGACTATAATCTCTCTCTGTGCCCAATTTTGTCCAGATCCGTTCAGCCGCGTTATTGAGCAAAAAAATCCATCCAAACTTTTACATATATAATATTAGTAGGATTACATGCATACACAATTTTATACAAAAAATCAATTTTCGATTTTTAAAAGTTTCCGAATTTTCTGGCGGGTTTTCCCAAAATTTTCTTTCGTACAAACCTTCTCCTTGATATTACAAACAACTAAAAAAGGGTTCGAGCCAAATCGGCCCATTCATTCTAAATTGATGAATTACAATACATTTTTACACACCATTTTTAATAGCAGATGCCCGTGCGATGCTGCGCGGACTTTCTATCCTACGGGAATCTAATGACATCTATCAACCAACAAAATTTCATTAAAAACCGTCCAGTCGTTGAGGCTTGATAGCAGAACAAACACCCAAGTATATATTTTTTCATATTTAAGCCTCTCCCATAGGAACCGTTAATTTTTTTCGGGATAAAAATGACCTATGTGATAATCCAGTACCCCATTCATCTACCAATCAAATTTTATGCAAATCCGTGTGCTTTTAACGTCCTTGTCAATAAAATATTTGTAGAATTAGCTCTATGAAAAATTAAAATAAACCTATCCCACGGGAACAATACATTTTTTTTTTTAAAGTTGCCTGTTTCCTATTCCAGACAATAATCTATATCTGTACCAAATTTCATCCAGATCCGTTCAGCCGTTTAGGAGTTATTAAGCCACAAACATCCATCCAAACTTTCACATTTATAATATTAGTAGGATATATATATGTAATATATATTTGTATATATATTATAGACTTAAAAAATCGTTATCATATAAAATGTATTTTTCAAAAAAAATTGATTTACTTTCTATATTTTCCTAGTTTAGTTTTTATAACTCTCATGCCCGTCGTTATGGTAAAGCAAAATTGGTGCTGATAGATTATTATAAGATTAAAGTTCTATTTTAAACAACACTAGTTAAATTTATTTATAAATGGATACTTTATTACCCAATAGTTAATTAACGTAATGAAATAAAATAGAGATATAGAATAACGTCCACAAAAGAAGAGACAGAGAAAAATTTAGGCGCAATTGGATGTACCATTGAACAGGAGTTCTTACAAATTCCTTGGAAGATTAGGATTTAACGACAAGCAAATTTCAACTTTTGCTAAAAATGCAAAATTGGATTTGACGGGATAAAATCAATTTTATTCAGAAAATATGTGATGTTTTCCAGGAAAATGGATTATTGAATGGAATTCCACAAGAAAAATAAAACACACGATTTGTTCACACTTTTTGAACAAACCCACCGATTTCTCAAAATTTTATTGACGAATATTTTTTTTTTGTTTTGCGAAAAAAAAATGTATGTACCTAAGGCCTTTCTTTGATTAATTATTTTTTCCAAAATCCATAGGTATGAGAGATTTTGTAATCCATACTAAATAAAAAAAAACTACACTGGGAATTCCAAAGAATGTTTATAACAGATTAAAGGAGCGGGCCTAATTTCATCTTTTCCTAATTACTTAATTTGTTTCTCTTTCCCTAAATGCCTAATTGCTCATTATCTTCCAAGTTGTGATCGATTTAATTGTTTCTCCGAAAATCATTATCTAATTACCTGGTTAATTACATTTCGGATATGTTTGATTCGACCTTTCGGACTAATTGTCAGGTATAAATTGGTTTGTTCCACAAGTAGTGAGTCAGTCGAACAAACCCGCCACACCAAGCTATATCCAATTTTATTGTGTAACAGCTACTTTAGTCTGTCGATCTACCTCATATTAAAGACTATATACAAACTATCAAAAATAATTTTTAGAAAACTTTAGAAACAGGTACGTTATTTGGTAAAATCCCCTTTTCTATTATTCTTCATAAAAAATATTATTATTTCTTCTTTTCAGATTCAGAATGTCAAATTTTAACGAAAATATCATCATCGAATCCAATCATCATTCCGCAATTTACAAGGAAAATGACTTTTTCAACAATATTTTAATAAATGCTGTTGAAAAATGCATCAGGATTCCATCTAATAAGGTTGTACTGTCTCAATTGCGTGAGTATCTTCATGGTAACCCTAAGCTGTATGATATGAACGAAGTTCAATTAGACGACATTAAAGCAGCGACTATTAAAGTGATCCGTGATACCATATATTTGGGAACGATTGATCCGGACTGTGACAATATCGAGACACTTTTGGGAAGTGTAAGATTCATACAACTGAGGAATGTACTCCACAGATGTTGTGATTTTCTTGAAGAACATCTAATCACGAGTAATTGCCTTTTGTTCTTACGTTTGGCCAAGGAATTAGGATTGTCCGGGTTAGAGGAAAAAACCTCGATAATAATTTGCAACAACTTCAGGAAAGTGAGAAAGCAATCTGAGTTCTTGCGCCTGAATGAAGTGGATTTGAAGGATCTACTGCTCATCAATCATTCTCATGGATACCAAGAGGAGCAAGTGTTTCTCAGCTTAGTGGCATGGATTCAACATGACCAAATTCATCGGGTGCATCTATTTTTCGAATTATTTTCACTGGTACGTTATCAGCTTCTGACGCCCATGTTCATCATTGAAAACAGTTTTTCCTTTTGCATGGCTCCAGAAAACTTCGAATTGATGCACCGTTGGCTACAATACCACTTAAGCCCAGAATCCGGAATAATGAAAGAGCAGAATCTTATTAATTTATTTATTTCATCAATGAATATAAATATCACCTGATTATATAATTACAATTACAATTAAAAATATGTTATACAAAATCAAGATTAATAAATTTATTTATTTTACATAATTTCTTATTTTATTCAATGTTGTCCAAAAGTATAAATTATCGTGTGTATGCCATAGTTACTTGCGATTATAGGGACTATAAGTATGGTGACCATTTTTTTCAGATGCCAAAAAGAGGACAACCTTTAATTACTTCAAACAAGCTTAGGAAGAAACGATATTTATTCAAATTATTTGTACTTCAGATAACATACATATTTACATCAGTTCAGTTTTAAAAACAAAAATAAAAATACTTACATCATAATATATCTCTACTAATATATAAAAGTGTAATTTTGTTTCGATGTCAGTTTGTCTGTATATGACAGGTAAACTGGCGACTTACCATTTGACACGCCATAAAAATGACTATTATTATCATCTTCTGTTGTCTTTGACCAGCTTATAAGCTATTAAATTTAATATATAAGTTATGTTTTATATGATTAATACACAAATATTTGCACTTACCTTTTAAATTTATCCTGATTTTGAAATAGAATTTCAAATTTACGTTTTAACGTTTCCACGGATTTTATAACCGAATTGGTTTTTGTTTTTTTTACTTCCGCTGTTGTTTTGAATTTTATTTCCAAACTAGCAGAAAGTCCCCGGTGTTGCCCGGGCACCCGAGGCAAAAGTCTTTGAATGCAATATCTTCCAAATGAAATAAAAAATTAAGAAACCGAATTTGTAATGAAAAGAATTTATCATTTATTTTGTCGTTTATTTAACCAGGATTAGTTTTCTTATTAAATTTAAGAAAGAAGGTTTATTATTTGTATTTTTGTTTACAAACGAACTATTTTTCATTTTGAGACTCGTCGCTTTCGTTTTTTTACACGCGATTATAGTTAACATTACAATATAATGCAAAATATGCATTCATTGAAAAAAAAAAATTGAGATAATAATCAAACATGACTTTATGATGATAGCGAAGACGAAAAAGGCTCTATTCAAGTGGAGCCTGAAAAAGAACTATGCATAGTGTCGGAAAGTGTCACATAAGTGCGGTCATACTTTAAGCCTTTAAAGTCCCGACATTTTCAGTTTCACTCTAACAGGGTCCCAGCATGAAAAACTCCGAAGATTTCGATGAAAGAAATTCGACATCAGACTTGTTCCTTTTCTGTAATTTATGCGGGGCTTATACATAAATTGAACGTCGCCAGGACTATTTTAATGAAAGCACAATATTTACTAAGGTTTCGCAGTGAACTATCAATTTTTTCAAGCTTGCATACAATAGCGAAATCTTGTATTTTCACTGTTACAGGCTCCGCTGAATTCATGTAATATTCCTTGCATTTCAGCGTAAGGTCGCATGTGTTTGGCACCAAGTTAAAAATGAATAGTTTGTTGAGAATATTGAAATTAGCCTATTAACCGAGCTTTCATCTGCAACGATTCAATAGTGCCGCCAGTAGCTACTAAAAACTAACTCGCAAATGTAAGCTCATGCTTTCGGGTAAGGCGATATATGTTATGCATGAAAGTAAAGCAAAATTTGGTGTGTCCCAACTTTTCATGTGCCAGCTATAAGAGTTGATATGATTTTTGACTTAACTGCCATCTTTTTTATTGGCACATGTTAAGTTTACAAAGAAAATCAATTTTGATGTGTAAGCTTTCACAGTCCCGAAATTTTTACTTTCACAAGTACTGTTTTTTTACGTTTAGCCCATTTCACCCTACAAACAGCTAAGTTTTGCAAAAAAATATTTAACCCTCAAGCCACTTGCCCTTTTGGCAATTTTTAATTTAAATGGCACTGTGGCACTCAAGCGCTCAAATGGCTCTCTAGGAATCGACGAGCAAATGTTTTCAAATACATCCAAGCTCATGATCAAATTTGGTTATACCACATGGTAGTGCATCAGCTGAAACGGTTTGTTTCACGCATTAATAACATTAAAACCCATAAAAATCGACTTTCTTAATTTGCCGGTCGCCACTACGCACTCAACGCACTAATTTCAAGTTCAACACATTCAACTCTAATGTACGATGTCCTCAATTTCATACAACCCACGAGCTTTATCCGGTTGGAGATCGTTGCTCAGCGAATAACGGTTTAACGCATTGAGCAACGTTTTTAAGATAATGTGTTGCACATTATTTGTTCAACTCGTTGATCAACTTTTTTATTTTGAATAAGTTTATCAACTATAAGATGTACGAAACTATTCAACAATTGAATACGTTGATCAACAAGATGTACGGAGTTCTCCAACAATTAAGCGAGTTGATCAACTAGGTGTACGAGGTTATTGAACATTTCACTACGTTTGTCAACTATGTATGTGTACGGAGCTCCAAACTCATTTTGTTGTGATGAACGCAAGTTTGTGCAGTAGTGTAAAAGGTTGTAAATTTTTGCATCTTAAGCCTAGACCCGTGTACTATAAAATTTCTACTTATTGTGCACTTGGGGACTGTGTGCCCAAGTGTAATTTTCATACAAAATTTGAGACAGTTGTGCTGAAAAGCCGATTTTAATTTAAAAAAAAAATAATTAATTGATAAAGTTTATTGAAAAATGAATTGAAATATATAATACAAATGGAATGAATAAGCATGATAATTAATATTTTAGAAGTTGTTTTGATAAATTTTATTGATAAATGTGATAAACATATGTTACAAATGAACAGAATAATGAATAAGAATAATAATAATAATAATGTGTGTATTTGAAATGTGTATAATTAAGTTGGACTGTGTGTTCTTCGCCGTTTTGCTGATTGTCCCGCAGAGGTCGAAGGTAGAAAAGTGCCACCATCTTCATCTTCTCTTACATAGTGCTTTGTGCATGTAGCTGTATAGCATAAATCGCAAACTGCTGTAGACTTGTTATCTTTTTTTATAACTTTACAAACTTCGCAGCGTTGTTTTAGAGTATTTGATCTGGATGTGGGTAACATAGTTACTGTTTGAATCTCGTAACCTATGAGTTTCATGGCTGTCTTCACTTTTGTTTGAAGCGTTGTTTTGGCGATACGATTTTGTAAATGCTTGTCCGCAAGCTCTAAGGCTAGTTCTTTCAAAATCATTTTTCTCTTATCGGACCTTTTCTTGTTTACATACCATGTGGGTTGACAAATGTCAAACAACCTGTAAGCAACAACACCAGCACAGTCCAACAGATTATAGAATACCGTTACAGGCCAACAACGGTTAGTTTTTCGCTTACAGGTGTATACGGTCACCATTCGGTCCCAAGTATCAACCCCGCCCTTTGTTGAGTTGTAATCTATGATGACTTCTGGTTTTTGTGTTGCTTCATCTATTTTGTCCTCATGATGAGTTGTAGAAAGCATAAGTACATTTTTTTTTGTGTTGCTTGCATAACTACATAATTGAATACACTGAGAGTAACAAAAAATTGAAGAAAATTTGTCCCTGGTCCTTTTGAAATCCTTATCAGATGGTGTAAAGATCTTAGGTAGTTGCGGCTTATTGCTTTTTATTGTGCCGACTGTTGTTGTATTTCTTGTCATCAAGTTCAAGGCTAATGGTACAGAGGTGAAATGATTATCGGTCGTTATGTTATAACCCTTGTCCAGATACTTTTCCGCTAGTCGCATCACGAGTTGATGAGATATTCCCTCAGATCGATTTTCACCGGGTTGTTGGCCAACATATATTTCTCCTTGAAGAGGGTAGTTGGTTTTAGCATCCACAATCCAAAATATTTTTACTCCATATTTCCCAGGCTTATTGGGCATGTACATTTTGAATGGGCATCTTCCCTTTGTGCCAACGAGTTGTTCATCGATGGTAAGCTCTTTCGAAGGTTGATAAAAACTAATGAGATTACTTTGAAACAAATTCCACACATGCCTAAACGCAGCTAGCTTATCACTTTGGAGTCGAAAAGTTCGGGTTCTTCCGTCATCGAATCGAATAAATCTGCTTATTTGCTCAAACCTCTCTAAAGATATAACTGCACGGTAAAAGGCCATATTACTCTCATGGAAAATATCCTTTGCCTCTACACCACAAGCTTTTTCAGCTCCAGCGTACAGCAGTATGGCAATGTAGGCAAAGATCTCATCTTCAGTTGTATCATACCACCGACGCATTACCTTCGGTTCGTTTGATAATCGATTTTCTTCATACACTCTTTTTGCTTTTCTATTTGTTTCCAAGACCATGTTTTCCACAATGGCTGGAGTCACCAATGACTTGAAACAATCAGCTTTAGAAGAAAATGTCTTCGAACATGTACCACCCTCATGAATCAAGCGTTCATTCCGATCTCGATTTGCTCTTCTTTTTTCTATTTCATCTCGCATTGACCACCAAATATCATTGAATTTCATATTTCGGGTCGTATATCGCATTCCTCGATTGGGGTTAACAGGCTCACTTTCAACCTCCTCCTCACGGCGAGTTCCTTGCTGTCGTTGCAGTTCCACTTCAGCTTCTTCCTCCATATCAAACCCAACCTGCTGGACGCGTAAGCCAAGCAAAGCTTCGTTTGGCTCGTAGTTCGGATCATCAGCATCCGAGAAATCTGCACCATCATCACTGTCGTCGTCTTCCGAGTTATTTTCATGAACTCTTTCTCCTTCATCAACTTCTTCATCCATAACTCGACCATAATTTTCGTCAAAAAATTCCTGCTCTGCATCAGTCAAATCCCGAGTTGATGATGCATTTAGCAGGAATAGTATGCGACTCATATCATCCATATTCTAAAAATATTCCATCAATAACAAACTCACTTTACACAAGCTTTTTTACTTACTTTAGAATAATTTATTAGATATCTAAAAAAAATCACTTTATTATGAAAAAAAACGTAAAACAATTTTTTGTCGATTCCTTACTATAGCAGCAACTAACTGACTGATTTATTTGCAGCCTACCTAAATCTATAATAAACAATAAAAATCAAAGCAAACTTGATGAAAATACCGCTGTCAAAACATAAAAAACCGTTGAAAAAGAATAATTCTCATCTAATCTAATATAATAATGCACTCCAAGCTCATATGGACACTGAGTGCCCACATACACGATATCGGCTTTTTTACTTTGCAACCATGACCTGTCCCAAATACCAACAAAATCAATTCAAATGGTCCATTTTCGTGTACTTGGACACTGTATGCTTGTAGGAAAAATCTCTTTAAGCATGTAACAGAGCAACTTATAAGTTTTTTCTTGATTTGAAAATTGTAATGGGCACTCAGTGCCCAGTACACGGGTCTAGGGTGGAGTTGAATGAAAAGTACGACCGCCGCCATTATATGCAGAGTTTTAAAATCAATTCTGTCGTTTAATGAAATATTAAAGGCTGAAAATTGCCAGTGCTACATACCATTAAAGACTTATATTGATAATTATTGATTTTTTATTTATTTTTTGTTATTTTTCCTTTAATAAATTTATTTTATTTTACCTATTAATCTTGTTTATTCTTATTACTCCCTAAGTTTTGAGGTGAAATAAATAAAATTAAAAATTGCATATAAAATCTTCGGAACTTTTTTACGTTTTTGTTAGTGGCACGTAGTGGCTTAAAATGGCACTTTCTGTTGTCAGCATTGGCACTCACAAAAATTTTTTTCCGGCAACGCTGCTTGCAAACCGTTCTTATACTCTGTTCAATTTATATTTTCATTATAAGGAACATAGGATATTTGCCTTTCACCCTTACTATTATGGATTTCAATAAGCTATCTCTATTTCTATAAGGCTGTTCCATTTTCCATGGTTGCCGTAGTGAGCATTATAAGCTGGCATATTTCTCTCACAAATGTCGGTAGGATTACCAATTATTAATTTAGATTTAATGAACAGAAACATGTATATCGTAAACTAAATCTAAAAAAAATGTAATTAAGTCCAAATAAAATAAATCTATCCTTCTCCACACCACCAAGAAGTAATATAGTAAGAGTTAAGTGTTCCACAGAAGGCCTACTCTATTTTAACGTGAAAATAAATCACAGGAAAAAACGTATAAATAAGGTTTAATAAGGAACTTGTGTCCTTCGAAGAACTTTAAGCCATTTTAAATGTAAATAAACAGGATACAAAAAAGAATATCACCTGAAATTACACCGCACTTTTTTAAATATTATATTTATATACACGAAACCATCTCCATTTTATTTTTATTTCAATGAACAAAAAAACTGTTTGGTAATTTAATGTTGCAATTAATTAATGAACCGAACTACATCAAAAACTTGCTTAACTAGAAATTTATCCTTAAAAAAAAATACCAAACAAATAATATCTTCATTTTAACGGTTTTCCAAAAAAAAACTAAAGATGTAAGCAGAAAAGCACGCAGCGACAACACCTTTTTTCTTAAATTTAAAATATATGCTCTCAAAAGCTCTAAGAAAGCTTCGATTCTGAAAGCTCCATAGCGAAAACCAAAGGAAATGAAACAAATGTTATTATGTTATGTTATGTTATTATTTCCAATGGAAGGCAATACATTGAAGTGCCATTTTGACATCTTAAAACCAAAACATATAATTATTTTTTTTGTAGATATTTGGAAGATATTGCATGAAAAGAATTTTGCGTCGAGTGCCCGGGCAACGCCGGGGACTTTCTGCTAGTAAAATAATAAATACTTAAGTACTTAATTTAGGCGTTCAGCTCAAAGAAATTCTTAGTTTTTTTGTCCTTGGCAGTGTATTTTTTTTTTAAGATGTCATCCCGACTTCTTATAAAAATCTTACAATCTCCACTGCCTAGCGCCTAGCCAATAGCGTATCAATTTTTAATTAAGATTTTTCATGTATCCAAATATTAGAAGAAATTCAAAGCACTCCTTTCGTAGGGGCATTTGAAGCTGGAAGTGACAATGGCAACCATACGAGTCTCAGTAAATTTTCGAACTTTACATTTTCTACAACAAAGTGTTGGAAAATTTCAACCCATTTCTCAATTGTTGGCAAATTGTCCGTTTTCTATTTTACACTTTGTTCCTTACTAACATATCATTTGACGCAGGAAACAGATTTGCGAGTAACTTATATGCCTGGTTTACAATTGTTTTTGAGGATTGATCTATCTATGAATTACAGTGAAACGTCCCTTGGGCGGACAGCCATGGTGCAGACATTTTTGTCCACCTAAGAGAGTTGTCCGTTTTAGGGAAATCAAATAAAAACCCTAATTTTCAAAATTAAGATTATTCCTATTCACTTAATAACAGAAAATTAAAATTCAAAAATAGGCAATATAAAGAAACTTCACTTCTTTCTTATCATATGAAGTGGAATAAATTATTACATTTAACACATATAAAAATCAGTCTCTAAAAACTTTGCAATAATATAAGATGTATTTTTCAAAAAAAAAATATTTTAATATTTGCTTGTTTAGATTTAGAAGATTTATTTTGGAATCTGGCTTGTAGGTCAACCAAAAGTTGGACAGCTACTGTCGTTTACCTTGCCGTAAATTTGTTTTAAATTTTCAACTGAAGTGTTTTCTTCTTCGTAGAAATTATTAGATGTTCCCACCAGGTCCTGATCATCTTAATCAGATTCACTGCCAGATTCGTTGATTTAAACAGAAACTGCAATTCATCCACATTTTCCTTTTCATCCATCAACACAAAGCTTTCAGGTTATCCATCCAATCTGCATTCATGAAGGAGCTGGGAAATTTCTCTTAAATTTTCTATAGACGAATCATCTTCTGGATGGAATCCAATGTCCTCCAAGTTCAAACTTGAAAATACCTGAGGCCAAATAAACAAAAATCTGAAACTCCAACAATAAACCTTTTTTACGACCACACAAAATCACTTTCACCACGTGAATGAGAGAAAATAATTTGATGCTCGCTGTAGAAGAATGCAACTTAAGGAAAAAATACCGTTGTCAAAATTATCGGTGTGATGACATATTCAATCCTGCCCTAGCGTCCGTCTAAAAGAAAATATTTTGTAATTCATATGTTAAATTTCTGTCCGTGTCCGTCCAAGGCAGAAAACAATGAAACGTTTAAGGAGCAATTTCCGTACAAAAAAATGTTTCCGCCTTAGAGAGGTGCCCGTCTAAGGGAGGTGTCCGCAAAGGGAGATTTCACTGTATTCAGATTAGCAGCTCTTATTTCATCACAATAGCGTTTACTCATTTTCTTGACTTTTTCTTTACGGCGGCGAGGCGTTTAATTGTTTCCTCATACTCAATTGTTGCATCCATTTTGTTCTTACCTCTTTATCGGTTACACATAATCTGATTTTTTAATTTTTTTTTTCAAGTTCCTGTATTGTTTCTTGAACATTCCTTTTAGTACCCTCTGAAGACATTTTCAAATGTTTCGACGGATATCTAAACGTCTCCAACGTCTCAAAAAAAGAAATCAGTGCATTAATGAACGAAAAAGGTACATTTAAGTATTTTTTTGTTGGAAAAAAATGGTTATTTTTGGTACCTCTAGTAGAACCAATTTTTGGTGTTTGATTTTCCTGAAAACGGTTCAATTTTTTAATTTTTTTAAGCAGACTCCCCTAGAAAGTTTAAACACTAATATAAACCAACATTTTTCAAAAAATGTTGTTTCTTAAACTTAATATTTCGAAAACGCTTCAATCGATTTTTTCGAAACTTCGTATTTAATAGTTTTGTCGACATTATCTTGAATACTTAAAAAAATAATACAAATGTAAAAAAAAACATTAAGAAAAAAATTTAAAAGGAAGAAAAATATTGTCTGAAGGAGAAGATTATAATATTTTTGAAGATTTTTTATTAAGCCAAAAATATATAAAGTTCGAGCAAATTCGTTCGAAGAGCTTATGAGGACAGTGAATTTTATTCAAGAAACCGATTTGAAAAAAACAGTGGTTCAATTTGTAATTGAAAAATGTACCATCAGTTTAATAGGTACATCCATTGTTCAACAATAAATTTGTTTCTTTATCTGAAACGAATTATAATTATAATATGAATAATCTAGGTTTTTCTGAAATTTTTAAAATTTACTTGAGCTTTTATAAATTTATGGATATACTAGCAGATTCCCGTGCGATGCTACAGACCCACGGGAATCTAATGAAATCATCTATCCACCTACAAAATTTCCATTCAAAACCCTTCAGTCGTTGAATGTTGGCACAAACGACGAACATGCTCGCCTAGCATGCTCGCGCTCGCTGTGCTCTTCTTATATGTGGGCAGGTTCGCGAGCCGCTTGCTGTTGGCCAAAAATTTAGATTTTGTCGTGTTCGTTGGCTTCGATGTTCGTCGTGTATGGTCATGTTCGCGAACAAAGCGAAGATTTAATATTGGATTCAAAAAGTAAGAACTACAAAAATAAAGTTGGAAAAAATAAATCTTGGATAATCTCTTGGTTAATCTTCCAGCTGCTTCTCAAATTTAATTAAAATCCATTCAATAGTTGAGGCATGAATGAGGAACAAACTACCAAGTATATATAAGTATTCATATATAAGCCTCTCCCATATAGGCATAGGAACTGTTCAGTTCCATTGTTCGGGATAAAAATGACATATGTGAGAATCCAGTTGACTATTTGTAGAATGAGGTCTTTGAAAAATTAAAACACACATATCGCACAGGAACCATACATTTTTCCGGGATAAAAATTAGCATGTGGACTATTCCAGACAATAATCTATCTCTGTAACAAATTTCATCCAGATCCGTTCAGCCGTTCCGGATTTATTGAGCAACAAACATCCATCCATCCACCCAAGCTTTCACATTTATAATATTAGTAAGATTTTGTGTGTTCTTTTGCTTATGTTTAATGTTTGTTCTGTTCCATTACTCTATCTGTCAAAATAGGCTGTGTTCAACATAATAACTTCGATTAACGTAGCCCTCCCAAATAACATTTTTCCTCTCATAACATTCTCCAAAAACTTAATGAGTCTAAATTAAGGGAGCCAAAAGGAATCTTGAAGAATTTTTCTAGATTATTATAATACTGCTAAAAGCGTTAAATGACCTAGTTATGAGAGGCTCTCTATACTCCCAAACAGAGTTGTATTTTTAGCCGTATAAAGTAAGCATGACAACTTCCGAAAAAGTAATTTTTGAGTATGCCAGTAACTGCCGAATAATATCCGTAAATTATCCGTGAAGTCAAAAAATTTGCTGCGCTCTTCGTTCTCCCGCAATAAGCAATAAGCAGGACACTTCAAATAATGCAAATTATTCTGTTTCCATGTTTGTATTTGCATCCCTTATATTGGCTGGATGGTGTTTTTTTTTTATTTTTTAACGAATATATCACTATGTTAATTAAATGCATTATGAATGCACTCAGAATGGTTTGTAAAGGATTCACATCCATTTAATAATCTCGACTACAAGACAGGCATGTGACGAGGAAGTTTGTGAATCGAGGTGCCAATTGGAAAACTGCAACTCCTATTAGAATCATGTAATAAAATGTTGTATACCTTTAATTCTATAAGGTTCGTTATAAAATTTTAAAATAGCTTAGACTCCGATAAGTAAGTTCTTATGGGATTATGGCGTTTAAATTTCATAACAAGAAGAATGAAGAGCTAAGTTCTTATAAAAAAAAACGTTATCAGAATAATTTAAGTTTCGTAACAAGAAATTAAATCTAAGGATAGTAATGGGACCTAAAAGAGGCTTACAAGATTCTTTTTTAGATTTCGGGAGCTTAGCTCTGGACAGTATGTTAATTGGGCTTAAAATCTACTTAAATTATAAGGGTTGCATAGTGTGCTTAAAATTTAGAGAAAGTTAGACAAGGGCTGGCAATCAGACGACTGCTTTAACTTGAGTTGGGCTTATTCGCTAAAGTATGGCGCCAATATCTTTTCAAAAAAGGTTTAAATCGGAACAAACAAAAATAAACAAGTCCAAATTATTTGAAAAATTTGTCAGTTAACAATTTGATTACTGAACCAAATTTGCAAGGTTTACTGGCTTTTCTTAATTTTATTACTTAATTTTTAAAAGGTTTTTATAACTTGACCAGTATTACACTAGTGAAGTGATTCAGTGGACCTATCAAACTTTAGTGAGTTTGTTTGTCATAACAGATTTCTCCCATTATTGATATTGATATCTCTATAATTTAAATATTTGAAACTAAAACTTTTATAAACAATTAGGTATACGTTTAGATTTAGACCAAATGATTTTTCAAGACTATTTTGTTCTTAACCACATTTTTTTTGTATTATAGAAGAACATGGTTCTTTTCTTTAACATTTATGTTTTGTGGTTCGCTAAATTGTAGTAGGAAAAATAATGAATTTTGATGGTTTTTTTTGAAAAAAAAGCAATAAATTGTTTAAAAAAATATGTATATTTTGTGTTTTCTTTAAATGAATTAAGCATTAAAAGACATGAATTGGGAAAATATAATTTTAAATTTCTTTGAATTGTTACGGTAAAATTTACCGCAAAAATGACCAGTCTTCGAATTGTTCCTTTCCCTTCCTTTGTCTCGTTGCGGCTGCAAAATATTGGGGAGGTTGAGGGGAACCATGGTACCTTCAACCATTGGTTTACTAAGCCAGTGTTTTGCAAAAGTAACAAAAAACAGGTGAACGAGCGATTTTCAAACCATCCAAATAACAATTATGTAGATGTACCAGCGGACGAGCTGAAGAAGTAACGAGTCAGGCGTAAGAGTCTTTATATCTACACCAACAACACAATATTCTGATTTATAATTTATCCTAACTTAAAGTAACGTAAAATTAAATATATAATTGTAACAGAATGGCTAGTAAACGCTTAGTTCTAAAATTTAAAATTCTTAATTCAATTGCTTAAACACTGAACAGTTTATATGAGGGCTATCGGAAATGATACATGATAAAGTAGAGTTCGCGGCTTAAAATTATACCTTTCTGTCTCGTCTCGAAAAATATGAGTAATGACTAATTTAGACTTCGAATCACTCCCGAATATTTTTGTAGTAACTAGGAGAACGCATAGGAAGAACTTTTTCTCGGTTTTGGATCATCTTAATTTTTCTCGAAAAAAAAAATGTAGTGGGGTGGATCTGAACTCGGCCATTAAGATTCGGCAAGTTTTGGAAAGACCTCCAACAACTTTCTGAATCCGTGTTTGTGTGAGTGAGAGTAAGTTTCGTTGTGATTCTACGACGGAGGATTTCCAGGAAGTCATGGTCGTTACAGCCCAGCAAACATTTATCTGAAGGTTCAGATTCTAATCACCAAAAATGAAGAATAATATTCAGGAAACCTTCAGTTTTTTGAATGAATTATGAATATATACAAAGATCCTACAAATTCTTACCAGAGGGACTCAAAGAGATATGTATTGTGTGTCAAAAAAAAACAACTCTCAGATTTTGTTGTTGGATATTTCATATGGAGATCCTTTTTTTCATCCTTTTATTTTTCTTTTTACCAAGGGGTAATGATGACGGGTCATTGTAATGACAAAACTTTCGTTTGCAAAGTCGATTATCAGTTCGGAAAAGTTTTTCGAAAGATCGGTTTAGATAGGTATATAACCATCAGCTTGTGTTTTAATGGTAAATGGGTATCTACTTACTTAACAAAAAATATATATAAAAAAGCAAATGATAAAACATAAAGGTATGTAAAAAATGGTGTTAAATTTTCTTAGAAATATAAAAATCATTTCTTTAATTATAGCATCGTGTAACAATTAAGAAGTCTTGGAAGCTATAAAAGCCAAACAAGAGGCAAATCAAAAAATGTTCCAGAGGCTCACCGATGAAATATTCAATCATAAATGAATCAGAAATAATGAATTCACTTATAATGCAAATTGAATCCTTTTACCTGGGCTCTTAGACACCGATTTGAATCATTTTAATGGTTCATTCATGATCTGAAAATTCTGAAACTAAGTGAACGTAAATAACCATTCCATATATTCCTTTAAATGAGTAATCCCTGAACCTTTTCTGAATCGCAAAAATGATTCCTGTACGATTAATTAAAGTGAAGGTATATACTTAGAAATCATTCACTTAATTGAAGTTTATTGGAATTATTTTTATGATTTAGAAAAGATTCAGACATTAATCATTTAAATGAATATATGGAGCTCTTATATACGTTCATTTAAATGACGAATTTTCAGATCATAAATGAATCATTACAATGATTCAAATTGGTGTCTAAGAGCCCAGGTAAAAGGATTCAAATTGCATAAAATTGAATTCTTTTTCAGCCGGTTTCTTCACTTTTATGAATTAATTATCGTTCATTTCTGAATTAAAATGTTTGCTGGGAGATGATCAACGAAATGAATGCATGAATGTGTGAGTGACTGGAATGGTCGAGGGAGGAATTGGTTTTATCCATAAAGGATTGATTCGAGGAGACAGGAAATTTCGAGGAGAGTGAGAGCAGGAAAAAAAATCCGGGAGGAGCAAAAAAAGGATAGGTAGAGGGAAGTTTTCAGTTAAAACTATTTTTACTTTTTGTAACTTCTCCCCATTAATCTATAATTAATTTCAATTTTGTAAACGTTTGTTTTTGAAAAAAAATGGGTTTTAATCCTGGGCTTCAACCCAAAGTTTTCCCAAATAAAAACTTTCTTCAAATTCCCATATGGGTATTAAAACTGTGTGCCTTCTTTCAAATTTCTATTCAACTTGTTTTCTTCTTTTTCTACTCAATAAAAGAAAGAAAAAATAGATTTCGAATTTTGCTTATTCAGCCCAATTAAAATTCCTGGCGCCCACATTTTATTACAAGTACCCCACTGTACTTGTAATAAAACACTTCGTTAATTATATCAGTCAATTAAAGTAATTTTCAATCTACATCCAACTTATTTTGAATTCTTTCATCGAACCAACCATAGCTGAGCAGCCGTGGTGGTAGTTTTATTAACGAGCTACCTTTTACACTTTCTTTTGTCTTCAGTTTCGTAGTTGTCAAAACATTCCCATGTGGTTTATTTATCTCGTTGCGTCGGTTCACCTTTTTTTTAGTAATTTTTTTTTTTGATAAGTCACTTATCCCCTACCCCCTTGGTTAACGCGAAGAAAAAGTGTAATATATAGAATAAATACACATACTATTTCACACCGAATAAGTTCGTTTTATTGTTTATGTGAGATTTTCACTCCTCTTCAATGAAACGTCAATCAGATCTTCTCATTGTATTTAAAAGATTTTCGAATGTAATCAATGAGATCTTCTGATTGTTTCAAAGAGATTTGCACATACTTTTCAATAAGTATTTCTTATTGTTTTAAGAAGTCATATTGAAACTTAATAAGATATCTTCTTAAAAATATGTGGATATCCCATAGAACGATCTTCAACATTCTGAAAAGATTATCTCTGTGGTTTTATTAAGAATTCTTTATTGAATGAAAACCATAGAGAAATCTTTTTAGTAGGGCTAGGATTTCCATGCAAAAGCGTATTTTTTTTTTGGGAAACCTTGGAAACACTGGAATAAAATACAAACACGAATCAATCAATTTGCTTTAAAATGATATTTCATCGTTGGTGAATATTTTTGCATATTTTATTATAAATTGCATATTTTCAAGATTTTACTTTTAATTGCATATTTTCAAGAATAAATTCATATTGGTGCTTATTTTCGAAAAAAAAAAACAAAATAATCCAGAAGTAAAAACTGCGCACGTGCCTTTTTTTATAATCTACACGCGCTCAAGGGATTATACTACCCTTTAAATGTTACAACACAGCGCGGGTATGAGGTTAAGGAAGAGAAAGAAGGATAGGAAAGATTTTCGTTTTACTTTTATCAGCTTCTGTGGACAACTTTCACGACAGCTTTTGTCCATATTCCAGTATTCCATTTAACACGAGTTAGTATGCCTGTTTGCTAACTTGAAATTTTCACCAAATTTCCTAAATTTTTGGTTTTTATTTTTTCCTATAGATATTGACAGGAAAATGTAAAAATTTTTACAAATTTGTACGCATTTTCACATTCCAAACTCACGTATTTTTAGTTGTTTATTATATGACAGCAGTTGTTTTTGTTCACTTTTGCATTCACATACACTCTCCCTAATCGTAATGTTTTTCAGCCACCAAACATATTAACTCAGAAATGAACGATAATTAATTCATAAAAGTGAAGAAACCGGCCGAAAAAGAATTCACCTTTTATGCAATTTGAATCCTTTTACCTGGGCTCTTAGACACCAATTTGAATCATTGTAATGATTCATTTATGATCTGAAATTTCGTCATTTAAATGAACGTATATAAGAGCGCCATATATTCATTTAAATGATTAATGCCTGAATCTTTTCAAGTCATAAAAATAATTCCAATAAAATTCAATTAAGTCAAGGATTTCTAAGCATATACCTTCACTTTAATTAATCGTACAGAAATCATTTTTGCGATTCAGAAGAGGTTCAGGGATTATTCATTTGAAGGAATATATGGAACGGTTATATAAGTTCATTTAATTTCAGAATTTTCAGATCATGAATGAACCATTAAAATGATTCAAATCGGTGTCTAAGAGCCCAGGTAAAAGGATTCAAATTGCATAAAAGGTGAATTCTTTTTCGGCCGGTTTCTTCACTTTTATGAATTAATTATCGTTCATTTCTGAGTTAAAATGTTTGGTGGGTGAAAAACGTTACGATTAGGGAGAGTGTATGTGAATGCAAAAGTGAACAAAAACAACTGCTGTCATATAATAAACAACTAAAAATACGTGAGTTTGGTAATGTGAAAATTCGTACATATTTTTGTTTTTATATATACTCGTACTTAACAAATGAGGTTAGGTTACAATTACTTTTTTTAAATTTGAAATTAATGAAATATTTGCATAAGAGTGTTGTACACAGGATTGGAAACAATAATAAAAAGCAATTCATTCTTTTACTACTCGTTTACCGGATCTCAATGTCAATGGGTCCTTAGGTTGTTCCGATTCAATCATTGGTTGGCTCTTACTACCACTTATATCATTTGTTTTATCAATTATTACATCTCTGTTATTTCGTCGATATTTCTTCCCGTCATTATCCTTTGCTATTATGGATCTTGGCATTTTCGTTATCTCCACTACTTTCCCTTTTTCTATGGCTCGTTAGGGAATTGTTTGAAGTATATTGGTATTTGTTCACATATTTCATTACGTTCTCTAGCATTCCTGTCATATGCTAATTTCATTTTATGTTGGTATAGTTGAGTTTGCTGTCTATAAAGTGTGTCATCTGTTAGTGATTGCTTGAGTTCCAATTTGCTCTATAGAATTCTAGTTCTCAGCTTTCGTGACATTAATAACTGTGACGCTAAATAGATAAGATACTGTGTTGTTCGGAGGTTGAGAAGTCCTAGGTATGGGTCCGTGTTTCTTTCATTGCATTTCGTTAGAAGCTTTTTAACAATTTGTATATATCTCTCAACTAATCCTTTCGATTTCGTGTAGTACGGACTGCTTGTCGTGTGATCAAATTTCCACTCATCTGCGAAATCCTTGAATTCTGCCGAATTAAATGGTGGGCCAATGTCTGACATGAGTTGGGATGGTATTCCATGTCGTGCAAATATTGATTTTAGATTAATAATAATTTCACTGGCTTTGTATGATTTGAGTCTTACAATCTCAATATATTTCGAATAGTAATCGACTTTTAACAAATATAACTCTTTTTTCCATTCAAAAATGTCGAGACCTACCTTTTCAAATGGAAGATCTGGCAATTCGTGTGGTATCAGCAATTCCTTACGATTGTTGTTTAGATATTTAGTGCAGGTCTGACAGTTTTCGACTGATTTCTGTATGTCTGCATTCATGCCCGGCCAAAATACTAAGCCTCTGGCACGACGTTTATTTTTTTCGATTCCAGGGTAACCATCGTGTATATATTTCAAAGTCAGATCAATAAGTGATGATGGAATCATTAGCGCTTGTCCTTTAAATATCATTTCATCGATGACTGATAAGTCATTTCGATAACCCCACATCTGACACCATGTTATATTTCTTACTCTCTTTAAATGAAAGGCAGAGACGACTGACTATGTTTGAATGAGTTTATTAACTAACTTATTATAATTCAATAAGGAAACATTCGCATTGACATTTGTTTTAGTATATGTATGAACGTTTGCGATTATGCATGATAACAACAGAGATGGATATATAGTTCATATTTAATAACATAGGATATACAACAGCTCTGCAAAATCGCAGTCAAAAATCCTTTGGTAAAAAAATCTATTGAAATATGGATTTATTTAACGCTTGTTACAGCTGATAAATCCTCTAAGCAAGCTCAATAATCCCAATTTGAAAAAGTGTTTGTTTGACGTAAAAACTAAATTAATAAAATATATAATTCACTAATTGAATAAATAAGATCCGATTCAAGGCCATTTTGTGGCCAATGTTGTTTTTTCTGTATTAATTGAAACAAAGACTTTTATTTTTCTGTTTTTATTGATGTAGTTTTGTGTTCCTCGATAATAAAGACTTAATTTGTTATATAAACCTAAATATTACTAAATAATAATACTTTCCCATATAAATGGGATACGAGGTATTAGGTTATTATTTTCGCGGATGATATTACATAAAGTTTAAATTTTTCGGAACTTACCGCGTTAAATGTTAGAAATATTTTCAATTTCTTTTTTCCGACGTTTCGAAGAAGTTTCAAACTTCGTGGTCACGGGATGAGACTGGCGATTGATGGATGTTGTTTTAGTTTTTGTTTTTTAGCTCTCGCTCTCAAACAGGACCGGTGCGTAGATGTTGTTGCACTTGGATTGCTTCTGGGTGATGCACTCGTTCTAGGTTGTTGTTGCGTTGAGTCGATATATTCTTGTACACATGCAAAGCTTACGATATCGGCTACAGGTTTTTTGATTGGCTTTACTTTTGTTTTACTTATGAGAGGATCCCACGTTGGCGATAATTTAAAGCTAGAATCTCTATTGAAATTTGTATGTTTCTTAATTTCAATTGCTTCTCTGACAATTCTTGGTACATAAAATCTATCATTTGCGATTGATCTGGCTTGATCAAAACGGATAAAATGATGTTCGTTGAAGGCCAAATGTTCACATATTGCCGATTTTGTGACAGCATTGTTTTGGATAGCTTTAATATGTTCGTTAAATCGCGTTCTTATACCTCGTTTCGTTTCACAAATATAAGAACCACATCTGCATGATTTTTACGAGTATATCATATTTTCGTAAGATTCGCCCAATTCCATCCGTTATGCCTTTGATATAGGGCAAAAGGGCCGTTTTTCCAATGCTGGGGGTAGCGAATGTTTCTGTGAGCTGGGTTTGGGTCTCAATGTTCTTTGTTTGTAGCTGTAGCCATTCTTTTCAAGTGCAATATCTATATGCTTCAACTCTTGTTTAAGGTGTTCGGGGTCAAAAATTTTGTGAGCACGGTTCACAAGAGCAGATACAACTGATGTTAAGTTGGCTTGGTGATGGTGCGATGTAGCATGTAAATATCTGTCCGTATGAGTTTCTTTTCGGAACACCACCCACAAGAAACCCAAGTGCAACAACATCTACGCACCGGTACTGTTTGAGACCGAGAGCTAAAAAACAATAACTAAAACAACATCCATCAATCGCCACTCTCATCCGTGACCACGAAGTTTGAAACTTCTTCGAAACGTCGGGAAAAAGAAATTGAAAATATTTCTAACATTTAACGCGGTAAGTTCCGAAAAATTTAAACTTTATATAATATAAATGGGATATGGTTTTAAATGTATATTTTAGGTGCATATTTTACATTAGTAACTTCTATATAAAGTTAACTGTTTTAAATACTTGGGTGTTCTCATCGATAGAAATTTGAGATGGTCTGATCATATTCTAGGGCTTAAACGATATTTCCTTTCCACAATCCGTTGTTTTTTTCGCCTTAGAAAGTATTGTTCTGATAACACTATGAAAACTGTTTACTATGGGATTTTTCATTCTCGAATGAAATACGGTATAAGCTGTTGGGGAGATGCTTATCAGAACAAAATGAAGCCGCTACTTGTGCTGCAAAAATGCGCTATAAGAAAAGTTTGTAACTCATCCCGTTTCTCTCATTCCATGGAGCTTTTTAGACGTACAAAGATTTTGCCTGTGAGACAGTTATTTTATTACAAGGTTCTCAAGATTTTCTTTATTAGAGGTGGGTACTTGCAGAGTCCAATATCTGAAGGCTACATCTTACGCAGTAATTACCAATCCCTAGTTGCCATACCTTCCTTTCGTACTACAAGCTTTAGAAACTCGTATCATGTTGTCTCCTGCAAATTGTATAACCGCCTCCCAGCTAGCCTACGCAACATACCAACTCTATTTGCCTTTTTGAAAAAAATAAAAATGTGGCTTCTTGATTTCGATCATAATGAAATCGAAGTTTTGTTGAGCTATATTGTTTAATTCAATTTATATACTGTCAATGAATTTGAATTTATGTTATGTCGTTTTTTCCTTTGAATATGCATTTTAATTTAATCCAGTTTTTAAATTTTTAACGTAAATTTCTTATATTGTACACCCCACGATGAATTTTTGTACTATGAAGTGACATTATCTCTATTTTCATGAAATACCAATGTCACTAACTATTCTCTCTTAAAATCACTATCGTAAATTTTGTTAGAGCAATCTTAAGATTTATCAAATGTTATAGTTAATAAGATGGGGATAATGATTAATAATAAAAAAAAAAAAAAAAAAAATTTATAAGTGCATGGAAATCTTAGCCCTACTTATTACTTTTATTTTATTTTATGTGGTAACATTTTCCCTGTGATGGCATTTGTTAAAGTGCTTTTTTATTTTCTAACGTTATCACTTTCACGACAACTTTTTTCTATTGAAATTGCGGAACTAAATTCTATTTTAGATTATAAAATATCATTACTTTCATTCGCTGTGCTAATTTTCTGCATCGCAGTACCTTTGCTACATCTAACCAAGAACCCAATAAAATTTATATCATGACATTTCTCAACTCGAGTACTTACAATTACTTCATCAATAGTAACACCTGTTGGAGGTATAATTTTCGTCGGCTTCCAACAAACAGCAACACGTGAAGCTGTGCAAGACTATGCTTATACGAACGAGTGTACGAGATTCGGAAAAAATCCATTGGTATGAACCTTTATTTGAAAAGATCAATAATTACGTCTTTAATGACCCGTGAAATCTACATATCCAAGCCTTCGCTATAGCTAGCTGGTGTCCCGCATTTGAACCCAAGCCGAGGTGCATTTATTTCGTATATGATCTCCAGCTGCTAAATGTTAAGTGCAACGAATTATGCGATTAAGCTTTCCTACGAGTACGGGTATAGCTATACGTACTCACTTTTCAATCGAAGTATAAATTCTCAGATAAGCCAATCGGAAAATTGCCTTTTCTCATATCCATTCAACGAGACGTAACCTTACTTCTCAGGCGATGTGAATCTGATGGTGGCTTTATGTCAGACACCATGAATAAATTCGCGTATAATTCAGTGCCTCTTCGGGAAAACAATGACCAGCCATAAATGAGGAGCTCATACAGAGACAACTCCTATCAAGGTACTATATATTTACTACTGTAGATTCTGGTTGGTGTCCGGGAGCGGTTCGGCGGTTATAAAACTATGTTAACCTCGAGGCAGCCTAGTTGTGAGGTGCGTGCAAATAAATTATCTGCGGTTGTTTGTGTTTTAACCCCCGGAGGTGGATATGCACTCGTTTTATCCTCGTCCAGTCCAGAGATAATGGAGTCGCCACCACCTAACCGGACACTTCCTCGCGCAACTATCTGCCTCTGGGGCCGCACACATCGCAGCACGATGTGCCAAGTCAAACACCCGACCCAACAGAGTCTCTGAAAAGCTTGCCCGCTAAATGCTGCTGTCACATGGCATTCCACAAAAAAACATAGAAATCTCTGAAGCTTATATTCGTTGGAGACTTGGCCGGCACAGGCTGCAGTTTTATGGTTTGTGCTTGTGTGCATTCGTGCTCGCATATTATACACATGTAGTTTGGTAGGTCGTCCGATCGAGCGAGAGTTGCTGGTCATAAATGGAGGGCGCTGGGGATTGGGTTTAAGTATCGCGTCATCTTAGGAGGCCCAGTGCTGATTTTCCCATTTATCTTATTCCAATGACCCGATGCAGTGAGTTTTTCCTTTCACTTTTCAATGTGCCGGGGTTTGGTGTTCGTGCGGTATATTTGGGTTTTGGTGATTTTGGGCGCAATGATCATATTATGGCAAACTGGTGAAATGGTTGTCCAAATTCGTATTGTGAAATATGGAAACTGTTTGTGAGTATTTTTTTTTCTTCTTCAATCGATAATAATTAAAATCTATTCTCCGATTAGAAGGTATGTACTTCTGTTACTTATTTTTTTGAAAGGGAAACATTAATTACAAAAATGTGCGTTGTGAAATGTTTTACAATGATGGTTAAGTTTATGCCAGAGACTAACCATTAAAGAAGTGTGTAATCGTAGAGATATACGATAGCTTACCATCATTAATCATCACCACTTTGCTAAGTTGTAAGATAGTAGGTAGCTAAATGCCGAAATGATAAGTTTTGGTGAACTATAATTAATGAAAGTGGACTTTTAGATATGAATGCCTGTAAAGATTTTCATTGAATAAAGAAAAACTTACTATTTCAGAGAAAAACTACGAAAAGAAAAACTAAAGAAAAAAAAAGTAGCAACACTTGAAATACATCAACAGAATAGCTGTGTTCACTGAATAAATGATCAGAACAGGACAGAACAGAGAAGTCAGAACAAGAAAGAACAGTCAATTAAGCATCATTTTTTGTCAAAACTATAACAATCAACAACAACAAATAATGTTCGTGTTCTTTTCTTTTTTATATTGTAAACTTTTAATTTTATTACTAACTAGCAGATAGCCGTGCGATGCTACGGAACCACGGGAAACTCATGAAATCATCTATCCACCTACAAAATTTTATTCAAAACTGTTCAGTCGTTGAATGTAGGCACAAGCGACGAATATGCTCGCCTAGCATGATCGCGCTCGCTGTGCTCTTCTTGTATGTGGGCTGGTTCGCGAGCCGCTTGCTGTTGGCCAAAAATTTAGATTTTGTCGTGTTCGTTGGCTCCGATGTTCGTCGTGTATGGTTATGTTCGCGAATAAAGCGAAGATTTAATTTTGGATTCAAAAAGTAAGAACTACAAAAATAAAGTTGGAAATATAAATAAAAGGTAATCTTCCAGCTGCTTACCAAATTTCATTAAAATCCATTCAATGGTTGAGGTATGAATGCGGAACAAACAACCAAGTATATATTTTGTTCATATATAAGCCTCTCCAATAGGAACCGCTAATTTTGTTCGGGATAAAAATGACCTATGTGAGAATCCAGCACCCCATCCATCTACCAATCAAATTTCAAGCAAATCCGTGTGCTTCTATGCTCCAAGCTATGTTGGCTATTTGTAGAATGAGCTCTATGAAAAATTAAAACACACCTATCCCTCTGGAACCATGTGGCCTATTCCAGACAATAATCTATGTCTGTACCAAACTTCATCCAGATCCGTTCAGCCCTTCCGGAGTTATTGAGCAACAAACATCCATACCTCCATCCATCCATCCATCCAAACTTTTACATTTATAATATTAGTAAGATTTGTAAGATAAATAATTATTAAAACAATTACTCTAACTCTAACTATAAAATGAAAGTAAACAAACCACCAAATACACAGAAACCAAAAATAAGTTTGTTCATACTCAAAAGCAGGTCGATAAAATCCTGTTGTTTTCTCCAATCTCCTGGGGTTAACCCGGGTTTGATTTTGAATAAACCGAGTTGCACACCAAGTAAGCTAACTCGGTTAATAAAAAAATTCTTGAGTTTCTTCCTTCATTCCTGTGTTTTGAAAAATAGAAACAAAACAATTTTTTTAATCAAAATAATTTTTTTTTCAAAATTAATTTATTTAAAAACAAAAAACAGAATAAGGGTACGAATGAAAATCTTCTACATAAATAAATATTGATTCATTGTGTACAACTTACTTACTTTACTTTAGATGGCGCTCAAAGCCGAGGATGGGCTACAGCCTCAAAAAACAAACCCCTCCATTCAGCTCTGTCCCTAGCTAGCCGCTTCCAGTTTCGCACAGCAAGTTGTATGAAGTCGTTCTCCACTTGTATGCGCCACCTGTTATGGGTTCTTTCTCTGCTGCGTACACCATCGGGTTTGGATTCGAAGATTCGTCGGGCAGGTGTGTTGCTGTCCATACGCTCCACGTGTGCCAGCCATTTCAGCCTTTGTATTTTCAGCTTTTTGACCAGGTCAACGTCGCTGTATAGCCCGTATATCTCGTCGTTGAATCTTCTGGTCCACACTCATTCGATACATAACTTTCCTCTCAAAGCACCCTAGCAGACTTTCATCCGATTTTTCAACGTCCATGATTCTGCCGCATAGGTCAGGATCGAGATGATAAGGGTCTTGTATAAAGTCTCCATAGTTCTCTGATGGATGGCCTTACTACCTAGATGCCTTCTTAGCCCGAAGAAACAGCGGTTGGCAAGAGTAATTCTTCGTTTGTCATTTTGTGTGGTTATAGTGGAGCCCAGGTAGACAAAGTCCTTAACAATTTCGAAGTTATATCGCAAGGAATTGATCGCACTTTTGATAGATTGCACCTATGGTGTTGACCTGTGCGTTGCGTATAATTGCTTCAAGAGCGATTTTAAATAGGTTGCATGATAACGCGTCACCTTGCCTCAATCCTTTCTCACCATCAAAGGATTCGGTGTTGTTCTTACCGATTGGGACAGAGCAGCGAGATTTCTCCATCGTCATCCTGGACAATCGGACGAGTTTGGTAGGGATCCCGAAATGACACATGGCTCTGTATTATTCGGCCCTTTTCATGCTATCATCCGCGACTTTAAAATCGATAAAGAGGTGGTGTGTATCGCTCTGGAGTTCCTGGGTTTTTTCAAAAATCTGTCGGAGTGTAAATATTTGGTCGACGGTTCATAGGGGCCAATTAAATCGTTGACAAAAGGTTTTAAGCGGTCACACAGGATAGCCGACAAGATTTTATAAGCGACGTTGAGGAGACAAATTCCTCTGTAGTTGGTACATTTCCGAGCATCTCCTTTTTTGTGGATGGGGCACACTATACCGAGGTTCCATTCATCGGGCGTACTTTGATCCGACCAAATTTTGCCGATGAGTTGGTGTATGCTCCTTATCAAATCATCTCCCGCTGATTTGAATAACTCGGCTAGACCGGATAGACCATCCGCACCAGCAGCCTTGTACGGCTCAAGTTTGAATATCACCAGCCACACTTCGGTTAGGTCGGGTGGACGGAACTGACGGCCATCATCGTCCAAGTCGAATGGAACGTTCCGCCTACTAACGGTATCTTGGCTGTCTTCACTGTTAATCAATCTAGAAAAGTGTTCTTTCCAGATCCCCAGTACTGACTGTGTTTCTATTACCATATTCCCACTCTCATCTCGGCAGGCTTCCGTTCAAGCTTTGTATCCTTGAGTGGACCGCTTCATCCTCTAAAAAAATTTTCGAACATCACCCCTGCCGCTACACTCCTCAATAGAATTGGCTACACGCTTCTCGTGCTCTCTCTTTTTCCTCCTGAGAAGTCGGCGTTCCTCTTTCCTTTTTACCTTGTAGAGCTCCCGGGCCACTCTCTCTGCAGCTCTTGTTCGCGTCTTTAGCATTGCCTGGTATGCCTCGTCCTTGGCTACATGCGCCAGCCGGCACTCTTCATCGAACCAGGGGTTTCGCCAGCATATCAGAGGCGGCACTCCTGATGGCTTGTTGAGAGTGTTGTCACTGATCCTGTCCACTTGATGCTGGTGGTGGACTTGGTGAGAGATTAAGAGTTGCGTGATCACCAAAAGTTCTGGCGGTCCCTAGCGACTTCAGCTTCTCGACATCGAACCTCTTCACAGCATCAACTCTGCGTTGTGGCGTCATAAATATCCTCATACGTAGTCTAGCTACCACCAAGTACTGATCCAAATCAATGTTTGCCCTCGGAATGTTCGGACATCCAAGATACAGGAAGTATGTCTCGCGTCTATCGCAACGTGATGGATTTGGTTTACGGTTCACTGATTACGCGACCGCCAAGTCCCCTTGTGTTTATTAAGGTATGGGAAACAGGTGCTTGAGATGATGACATTTCTCCCCGCCGCAAAGTCTGCCAGCCTGTATCCGTTGCCTGAAGTTTCGTCGTGAAGGCTGTGTCCTCCGACTATCGAACCAAAGATGACCTCCTTTCCGAATCCTGCGTTGATGTCGCCAAGTATGATTTTCACATCGTACTTCCGGGCACATATCATACGTCGTCTACAGGAGATCGTAGAATGCTTCTTTAGTTGACAAATCTTTCTCTCTTCATGGGAGGCTTGAACACAGATCAGGATAATATTCTTAGATTTTGCTTTGATGCGGATTGTGACCAGCCGCTCGTTTACACTCCGAAGGCCCAAGACTTCTTACCCTAGTATTCCCCTTATCACATAACCGCAACCAAACAGCCGCTAACCTTCCTCCTTGAAGCACCCGCCGTAGTATATGTCACACGATCGCTGTCTCCGTATGCCCTCTCCATCCCATCGCACTTCATGGATGGCTGTTACGTCAGCCTTTAGCCTGTCCAGGTTCTCCACTAATTGTTCGGATGTACGTGTTCTGTATAAGGACAGGACGTTCCAAGTGCAGATCCGAAATTCATTGTCCTTGTTTCGTTTGCTGGGGTCAACTTTAAAATCATCCATATCCGGGGGTGGATTTTGTTTCGGAACCAGGTGTTTTTTACGTGCTATGGAAGTAACCCCGACGGAAGTTACCTCCCCCCTCTATCGTTTGTTGCCCCCATAAATTCTCCACAGGGATTGAAATCCCATTTTCCGTTAAGTTACTAGGCATCCGCTGTTCACCACGGGGAGGTGAGAGTTGGAGTTGATAGACAGAGGTTCGCTTTGAGAAAAGCTTGTGTCCCCTTGAATGCACGTGTGTACCTTTTGAACGTCAGCGTCATTAGGTTAAAACCGAAACTAAATTAACATTTCACTTTTCGCACGTCACAAAATAGACCAAAAAATGCATACGAATTCAGATATTAAATTTTCAATTATTAGATTGCAACTACAGTGAAATCCGCTTAACTAAAAACTCGCTTTAGTGAAAACATCGCTTAACTGAAAAAAATTACTGATCTTTCGTCGTTTCGCTTAGGCGGGTTTCACTGTATTTGAAAGCAACTCTATTTGACTCTGCTCATATCCAAATCTATACAAAAAAATTTTCATTTCGACCCGATTTACTAGATATATTTTTTTTAGATTAGATTAGATTTTTATTCAATATAAAAGTTGTACATTGGTTATCATTAAGAATTTTAATTGAATAATTAAGGCATGACTATATCTGTCGTTTCCCTGAGTAGGACATTTGATAAATTTTACAATAATTTAATTTTTAAGATAAATTTCACAATAATATGTTAATTGAATGAAAAAAATGATAACGTCGACATTAACATTTGGTTTTTTCACCAAATTATAGACTATACCTAAAGTAGTGCATACACTTTTTTTATTAAAATGGGGAAAGCCATTTTCGCAATAATCAAGCTAGTAGAAAGTATCTATTAAGTATTAAAAACTTTACTATCTTAGATCCGCGAGCAAAATAAACATTTAAAAAAAAAACGTAAAAATCGGTTATATATTATATTAACTTTAGAGTTCATCGTGCACAACAACGTGACAACGAGAATTATAATAGATACATATGAAACAAAATCACAAACAATTTTTCTTGGAAATAATAAAAATAACTGTTTTCTTTTTGGAAACAATTTAATTTACACTACATTTTTTAACGATAATTGCTTGGCCATAGAAACATAGAAAACGAGTGAATTTTCCATTTTCCTGTTAAAGATAAGATGGCTTTTACTGTCACCTAAACCTATATACTCATGGTTGAAACTTTCATTCACAATTATTGTGACTTTTCTCTGATGACGGAATCCGATAAAAAAGCAAAAAAATAAAAAAAAATAATACAAATATAATGCGTTCGGAAAACAAAACAATAGGAAAACGTTCAGAAAAAACGTGCACGTTTAAACTCTGCAACTATCGTAATATAACGTTACGTATAAGAATCTCAGATACAAGAGATTATAGTGTATGAAGTGAGTCGTAGGTTAGCGCTTGTTATACCAAGATCCATCTATATGCACGCTCTCCTCTCCTAGTTCACACTCTCTTAAGCCGTCTTCGCGTCTGCGGATATGGCGAAAAAGTGCGCATGCAAAACCGATTCACAAAACATTTTCAACTTTGATCCGCGACCATATACTACATTGTACCTCCATATACGCCATTTAGATGGAAATCCGAAACTTGCGCCACTTATTCCCAGTTTCTACCTATCCTCGCAACTTAGCCATATTTTTTCTTGTGTGTTCGCTTAAAGAAAGCAAATCGCTCCACTCTCTCTTTTTTATAGCCGATGTGGATTCCTCCGTGATGATGACGCTGGCGACGACGTGACCGCGAAGGCTCGCAATGACAAAACAACTAGGTACTAAAACAACAATATCTGCAGAAGACCTTTTCGCAATTGTGTTTTTTGGTCATTTAATAAAAAAAGTTAGCAATACAGATTCTCCAGGCGTTCGATCGACCTCATGACGTGAACTCCCAAGAGTCAGATAGGTACTCACATTCAAATTTTTGCTTAACTAATCTCAAACCTATAGCTCCGTGATAAATCGTGTAGCGAACGCTCGCTCGACGAAAATTGTAGTATGTTTTCATACTCGGATAGTGATGGCGGGTTTGAAAGTAGACTTCCGCTGTTGCGACAGCAGCCGCATAAGGCGAGAATTGGCCATCTGTTTACGCGCTGAAGCGAATTATGAAACAGATCTTGTTCCAGCTAAAAGATATGAGAGCTGGTCGCCATGCATCTTCGAATTGCACTTTGCCTGACATTTGGACAGGCCGACCGACATCGGATTGTGACAATTTGCAATGTAATTAAATTCAAGCTTATTTGGCAGCAGCGAGCGCCAGGGCAGCCGTATGTAGCTTACTGTACTGGTGCTTTACAGCTGTTGTTGACTATTCGGGGAATTTCGCCAATCATAGAGTTTTATTAGCCAGTAATAATTGCTGCTATAAAGCCTTGTATGCTGCTGATCGACGAAATGTATTGATTTAGTGGGTAGCACTCTTTTTGTTCTTAATTTAATTGCCAGGGATAAGCAGCTGGCCTAGCCAACCTACATTAGTAGCGTATTTGGTTTCGAACGATCAGGTAGCTTTTTGTCAAGTCAGTTGAATATTGCATACACAGCTGTAGTTTTGAATCAGATATTCCTCAAATTTCCACATGAATCCAATAATTTTAGACTAGCTTGAGATTTGTATTTGACAAATGATGTTTTCTTCACCAGCTTTTTTTACAACGCAAAAGCAATCCGGCTTGCTCTAAAGTGGCCATTAATTGCCTTGGAAAAGTAGTTAGGTGTTCCAAATAGGGATGTGTCAATATTTCAGTAACAGGAATTAGCAAATAACAACAATAAATTGTAATTGAATATTTACGGATACATATCCCTGGTCAATGTTGCTAAAAAGATCATAGCCAACGTACTATGTTAGCGTCGAAAACCTTTCTGCAACAGTATGATCGGCACGCACCAGTGTGGCTTCAGGCCAGGCAGATCAACGATAGACCAAATCTTCACATTGAGGGAAATCCAGGAGAAGACTAACGAATTTCAAGCCAAGACTCACCATGTTTTCATCGACTTCAAAGCCGCATATGATAGCATAACTCGCTGCATCTGTCAATCGCCATACGCAAAACGTTACTGTTAATTTTCAGGTAGTCAAGGAATTCACCTACCTAGGAACAGACAGACAAGAATTACCATAGCGAACCGCTGAGCCTTCGGTTTGCCCAAAATAAATGGGTTTAAAACTCTTTTCTAGAAAGAAAAACTGCACGCTTTACAAAACCCTAATCTTACCAGTTCTACTCAACGGCGCCGACTGCTGAACGATAAGTAAAAAAGGAAAATAGGCACTTTCGAGTGAAAAATTCTTCGGCGGATATTTGGTCCGATATGCGAAGAGGTCGAATGAAGGAGAAGATGGGGACGTAGTCCAAAGCGCCAAAGCGCGTCGACTACACTGACTCGCCAAATCGAGCGAATGGACTACAAAACTCTAGCCAAGAAAATCTTCCAATCCCAGCCCCCAGGTTCGAGATGACCAGGAAGACCGAATCTCATCTACAGGGTCCAGGCGGTAGCAAACGCAGCAGCCCTTGGTGTCGATGACTGGAGGGAGTGTGCGAGGGATTGCAACCGATGGAATACCGTAAGTAATTTAAGATCAAAAATGCTCCTGGATGCCAGAGATACGCCGCGCCGTCGTGTCAATTATTCCCAGTAATCCTACTTCAAACCTACCAATTGGTTTTGCGGAAAAAGAGGACGATAAAAACTTGAGCCTTAAGGAGAACCAGTTGCAAGGGACAAATTCAAAGATGTATCGATATTTAGCTGATCTTTCACCAACTTTATCCTAAAATTGATCAAGTGCGGCTTGGGGCTCAGAAAAGTTAAGAAAACTTTAATATTCAAACTTTTGTAACGAATCGCTACGATTCATCTTCTTAAGTGACCGCAGTGGTCGGCGTCCGCCGGCGCCGTAGAGTTAGTACTGTTCACCAAATCCAGCAATTCCGCACAACCACTACATAACCATAATGCAAATAACAACAGTAGCATTGTGCAACCACTACCGTCACTTGGAAATGCGACTTCTGCGGTGTGCAATTACCAGCAGCATACTCGAGCAACAACACATACGACCTGAAAACCACCTTAACATTTGCGTTCGTCATCCTTACGATTCACACTACGTTAGAACTAGAAATATTACAAATAGAGGTGAGGAATGACGATGAAATGAGGAAACTTGTACACTCGAAAGAAAATCTCGATTTCGGTTTTGGTTGCTGTGAGTAATAAGACTCCCGTTGATCCCGAGTGTCAATTAACTTCGTCATCAATTCCGTTAACTTTAATTGGTCCACTGGTGTACCATTTAAAGGGGACTCTTTGGACAAGAAAAATTACTAGATTTTACCTTTGGTTAGCCTTGAGCAGGAATTAGAGTCCTAATCGATTTTCCCTTCTTACTCAGCCTAAGTAATTTGTTAGCTACTAGATTTTCCCTCGGATCAGGCGTGGGCAGGAATTAGATTCCTAATCGACTTTCCCCTCTTCCTGATCCTGAGTAAGTTGTGGACTACCCGACTTTCCCTTGGACTAGCCTTGGGCAAGAACTAGGTTCCTAACCGATTTTCACGCTCTTGCTCCTTCTGTGCAATGTGTGGGCATATACAACATATTCGCTATTCCCAGTCTGCTCCTTCTGAGCAGAAACGTAGTAAATAATATTGTAAATGAAAATATCGGAGTTATAAAAAGATAATTGAACCAAATTTAAGCCTTCTCAAACTCGAATTTCACTTGCTTTCTTCAGGATGCCCTGGACACCGACCAGCTTGGCTCAGCCTTAGATAAAAAAGCATCACACTCTCTCCGATGTAATTTTATCGATCATCACTTATGATTGGCCAAATGTGGAAATCCGGTGACCACAATTTCACTCATAACAAAGTCTGTCGTTTGAAATGTGAAATTCCACTTGAAACAAAAATTAAAATTAAAAGAAAAAAAATATTAAGAAATAAAAAACACAATCTGACGATGACGGAAATAGAAATTAAATTTTCATTCTCAATTTACAGCTTTACCACTATCGGGCCGATTCATCTTTCACAGTCCGTCAGCATCATCATAGCCGAGGGAGAATCAGAAAGTGTGTGGCCAGTGCCAGCATAGTTGGGGGGTCTGCGCTGGCTCCGGTAATTGTGACTGTCGGGGAATCCAAGATTTTCCCCTTTTCCACCTGAAACTTTGAAACATCTCCACATGAGGTAGTTTGCCGCGCATTCATTCAGATGACGGCACGAGGGTCCAGGAGTAGTGCCCCCTTCTGGCCTCCTAAGATTACACCAGTTGCAAGCATTTTCATTTCGTTTGGGGTGAAATTAATGAAAGTCATTTGCAGACAGAGAGACAAAAAGGACAAAAACGATGGACAGACAATATCAGACAAAACACGATGGACACACGGATGAACGAACGAATGGACGAGACTGACAAATCCCAATTGCAAATGATATCGTAATTTTCACAAAAAAAAAACACTCTTCATGCTCAACTCATGCACTGTCAGTGTTGAGTGTGGTGCAGCGGCATCAGCAGTGAAAGTGTGAATTGGTTTTCTGCAGCGGTTGTACTTCTTTTAATCTTCATCATGTCGCGTCGGTGTCGGTCGATGCTGATGGTGGTATGGAGTTTCTATTGGAGATGGAGCGAGGTGGCGTGTGATGCTGCGTTTGAACCAACTTTAAAAGATTTTCCCAAAGGGGTGGCAGTGGGAGTGCTGCTGTGGTTTCATGTTGGCTCTCTAGAGAGATGGAAAATCTGATAAGCAGTGACGCAAATAAATGTAGCCGCACCGCACAAACAACGTGTTGGTTTTTGTTGGCGCAATATTTTGACTACTTCTGCTAATTGGCGGAAAATGTTTGTCACAGATTAGATATTTTTGTACACTGAACATATACGAACATCAAACGAAGTCCGAAATGTAAAGTGATATCATTTGCTTTAGAGCGCTCACTCTTAAAATACCGAATTCGATGCAGCTTGTAGGGGAAAGTTGTGTTATGGCGAGAAAATCTTATAAGATCTTAATAGGTTTGAGTTTTTTATTAAGCTGAGACTGTTGGATTAATTAATTATTATAAATCTTTAAGGGGATGGTCATTTGGAAGTGATTGCGATAGAATGGAAAACTAAGAAAAATTTTATCATCACATACTGGAGTCTATACTGCAGGTATGGTTATCTTATAAAATAGTTTCTCAAAGATATATAGGGTTTCGATGAATCTAGAGTGCTGAATTGTATAGAAGCGTTACACTTGCGCACCCAATCCTGTATGCTGAACCGTAATCATTTACCGACCACCGGCGAACCCGTCAATTATCATATGGCTATCACGTCAAATCATTTAAAAGCCAGCATCGTAAACAATCACCGAACAACGGCAACCATCAACACTTTACCTACATAAATGTTGACAGGTAAAGTATCTTAAGTCGACTTAAGATATTTAGCGTTTTTTTACTTGTGATTATAGGTACATACTATATAAGGCAAGTTATGCATTCGTGGAATAATAGTTTTGAATTAATTGTCAAATATTACATTACGATGATAGCGAAGACGAAAAAAGATGGTCTAAAATTCTGTACGTCTGTATGTCTGTATGTCCGTATGTATATATAGACACCTACAGCCCCAACGGGTGGGCCGAATTACTTCAAACTTGGTACATATAGTTTTTTAGGTATTGTACAGGGGGGAATTTGAAATTTTTGTAGCTCAAAAACTAACGGTACCTGCCATATAATCGTTACGGTAGAGTCTATTTTTCTCGAAAACGGCTCTAACGATTTTAATTTTAAAAAATCAGTGCAGCTTCTTATTTGCGACCGATCATATGGTTGAACAAAAATATGTAAAACATGTCTAAAAACTGTCCATATGACAGTTTTTTTTCGACTATCTCATAAATGGCGTAACCGATTCTTTCGAAATTTTATACATATATAGATGTAGGTAGCCCAATTTGTATGCATACCAATATTTTTAATAAATATTTTTTTTTATATTTTTAATAGCATTAAAAATTTTTTTTTTTTTATTTATATTTTGAAAACTGCTCATTAATTTTTTTTTTCAAAAATTATAGTTATATGTATTTGCTGAATACTATGAATTGGCATTTTTGAATTTTTTTTGAAAAATGTTTTCAAAAATTAAAAAAAAAAACTTATTTTCTCAAAAACCGCTCCACAGATTTAAAAACTTTTGAGCTCAGATTAGTTCAAGTATTTATTTCAGCATTTTGAATAATTTTTTTTCGATTTAATCTTTTGTTTTTAAGTTTATATTATTAAATATTTAAGATTGTCATACCAATTTAAAAAAAAAACTAAAGAAATTTTGTACATAAAATAAATTAAGTAAAAACACACTTTAAAAATATATTTTGATTTTTAATAGAAATCTTTTGCATACAATGTGATGGAACAGAAGAGCAAGTTCGTGCGATCCCGTCGTGCATTTTATTCCAATATTTAATGTAAAATAAAATCGATTTAAGTTTTTTGCAATGAATTTATAATTTGGATTCCTTTTAATTAATTTTAAGTTTTTATTGACTTTAAAAACATAATTAAATACATTTTAACAGTTTCTCTTTTGGTAATTCATTTTTTTCTGTGAATCATATTTGATCTTATTGTTTTATTTTTTTGAAAAGAAATTCACGCCTTTGTTTTTTTTTAATTTTTTTTTTCATTATTAAAGCTTATCTCTATAGAACAAATGTGATTTTTTAATTTTAAGGACTCGGAGTTTTAAACAAAAAAACCGTAAATATCATCTTAAATCTCTTTTTTCGCTCTTTCGAAAACACGAGGTAGAATACCATATCTCAACTTCAGATTTTGGAAATTATATTATAGAGAAAAATATTAAAAATATCTTTTTAAAATAAATTCAACAAAAAAGATCATACATTTTGGCATCTAAATACTTTGTTCGATAAATTCTACACTTGAAAGATATTTGGGAATCGGCTTTGAATGGTTTCTTGGTTCTCCTGAAAAATTACTAAAATTGGCTTAAGATAATTTACATTTTCAGTCAAGAATTATTTAAAAAAAATGGCAAAACCTACAATGGTATGCTATACCTTCTTGGAAATCCATTTGGAAATCCAGACATTTCTTTTTTTCATTTCCATTTTAAATTAAGTTTTGCTAGTGAATATTTTTTTGAAAAATTAATTTTCAAACTATACTCTGTCCAAGAAAAATAGGCAGTACATATCTTATGGGAAAGCATTTTTAAGAATCAGTAGCGTGTCATATTTTTGCACCATACTTAATTGAAAGAACTTCCCCTTAAAAAATGCTTACACGCCCGTAAACATATAAAATAATGAAAAAAAAAACTTTATTGCATCTAAAGCAGACCAAACTTCCTACTCAGTGCACAACTGAGTGTCAACTGAATGTGAATTGCTTTTGCTGTGGCCTGTGGCTGCTACTGCCAATCAACCCCAAATTAAATATTGATGTGCTTTCATAGCTACATGGATTTGATTTGATGTTCTTCACAATCAAACGCGTTCCGTAACAAAGTTTTGGTGCATTGAGGTTGCACAGCCAAATTATAACTGAGCTGACTTTCAATTTTAAATTGTGTGGCGGAACATCCAAGAATTCAAAAATTCCGTGGGATAGTTGGTGGCTTCGTTTTCATCCATCACGGAGTCCACAGATTTGAATAAATCTAACTCACCGGCGGGCGGCGGCGATTTGTTTTTAAATGGCAAAATTCAAATGATCGACACCGTTGTTTATCGCAGCCAAAATCGTTCGTGCACTAAGCCAATCATGGTTAACATAATTTTGAACAATATTTTGGAAAACATTCGTGATGAGTGGCAAAAATTCGGCGGAAATTCATTTGAAGAAATTGTGATCTTCATTGGGTACCGGCAATAATGAATGACTACAAAGTCGAATCAGATGAAAATGTTTTCATAATATTAATACAATATGGACCTAATTAAAATGAATTTACCTTGAATGTCGGATTGTATTGGTGATTGTCCTAAATAACTTCTGCTCCAAACGACGTCATTTGAAAACAAATGTTCTATTGTTATGCTCTCATCAAAAATTGCCGTGTAATGGCTCAGGTAGATCTGGCAAAGGCGGCAATTTTACTATGCCACTCATGCAGCACAATCCAGGTGTTTCCGAAAGAAACTTTAGTGCACCGCAGTACGGACATAGGGCATTCATAGCGCCAATAGAGACACACGGAAATGTGCCGTATTCAATTGTGCTTTCGTATTGGAAAGAAATTCGCTGCAATTCTGTATTCACGGCGTTTCCTCTTATTTGTAGATTTTCATTTATTTGATGGTTCTGCTGATTTCTATTGCGTTCTCGAGTGATGCGCGCACACACGGGCGACATTTTTCTTTTATATACATACTAGCAGATACCCGTGCTATTCTACGGACCCACGGGAATGTAATGAAATCATCTATCCACCTACAAAATTTCATTCAAAATCCTTCAGTCGTTGAATGTAGGCACAAACGACGAACATGCTTGCCTAGCATGCTCGCGCTCGCTGTGCTCTTCGTGTATGTAAGCTGGTTCGCGAGCCGCTTGCTGTTGGCCAAAAATTTAGATTTTGTGGTGTCCGTTGGCTTCGGTGTTCGTCGTGTATGGTCAGTTCGCGAACAAACCGAAGATTTAATATTGGATTCAAAAAGTAAGAACTACAAAAATAAAGTTGGGAAAAATAAATCATGGCTAATCTTTCAGCTGCTTACCAAATTTTATTAAAATCCATTCAATGGTTGAGGCATGAATGCAGAACAAACAATCAAGTATATATTTTGTTCATATATAAGCCTCTCCCATATAGGCATAGGAACTGTTCGGTTCCATTTTTCGGGATAAAAATGCCCTATGTGATAATCGAGTATGTGTGTGTCCATGTGCCAAATTTTATCCAGATCCGTTCAGCCGTTCTGGCGTTATTGAGCAAAAAACATCTATCCATCCATCCAAACTTTTACATTTATAATATCAGTAGGATTATCCGAAATTTTCCAAGCTTCACAACGAATTTTCCACCTTTAGATTGTCCGAAATCATAAAACCATGCCTTAAATTTATCTAAATATTTATCATCGAGAAAAAAATGTTCGCGTTTTTCTAGAATTTTTCGAGTTTTCCACTAAGAATTTTCTATTTTTTCATTCGAAAAGCCATTCCGGAACATTAACATACACAATTAAATAAAAAAAATCAATTTTCGATTTTTAAAATTTCCCGACTTTTCTGGAGGGTTTACCCAAAATGCTCTTTCGCAAAAACCTTCTCCTGGGTTTTACGAACAACTTAAAAAGAGTTCGAGCCAAGTCGGCTCATTCGTTCTCAATTAATGAATTACAATACATTTTTTCACAGCATTTTTAATAGCAGATGCCCGTGCGATGGTATACGGACTTTCTATCCCCCGGGAATCTAGTGACGTCTATACACCTACAATTAAAAACCGTTCAGTCGTTGAGGCGTAAAAGCGGAACAAACACCTAATTATATGTAAAAAATTTTTCATATTTAATCCTCTCCCATAGGCACCGTTAATTTTTTTCGGGATAAAAATGCACTATGTGAGAATCCAGTAACCCATCCATCTACCAATCAAATTTCATGCAAATCCGTGTGCCTTGTGAATAAAAGCTATATTGGCTATTTGTAGAATGAGCTCTGTGAAAAATTAAAACACACCTATCCCACGGGAACCAAACATTTTTTCAGGATAAAAAGTAGCATGTGGCCTATTCCATACAATAATCTATCTCTGTACCAAATTTCATATAGATCCGTTCAGCCGTTCCGGAGTTATTGAGCAACAAACATCCATCCATCCTTCCTAACTTTCACATTTATAATATAAGTAAGATTAAAGAAGAAGATGTTGGTATCATATGGCAAGTTTTGGATTCGTTAAAAAGCGAACTCGAGATATTGATCAAATTTGACATTACAAAATAAAAGTATTAATTTTTTTTTTGTTTTTGAAAATTCAGTTTATCGAAAACGATTGGATGATTTTTGATATGCTAGAAAATCATTTAGTATCTTTTTTTCTTAAATATATTCATAACTGATATTTTTATTTCGAGATATTAAGACAATTCGCTTACAACATTTTATTTATTTTTATGACCTTGCGTTTAGAAAAAAAGGGGATTCTAAGCTTACCCTGCGCCTCCACAAGCAATTTTTATTTTTTGTTTTTATTTCAGCTATTATTGCTGAAATTTGTATTTCTTTGTTCAGTGGGCAAATTATTTCATGACATACATGAATTCATGTATTAACAATAGAGTGCCAATCAATCAACACATATTTTACTTACATTCTCTGCCTGGAATTCCAACTCATCCCATCAATATATTTACATATGTAATGTAAACGCGCACAATATCAGCCGAGCTAACATTAAACGTCAAATTATTTATTCATTTATTTTAAGAAAGAGAATAGATTAATGCTAAAATCGATTTCGTAAAATAATTTATTTAATGAAATTTGTGCATGTTCGATTTTATGGAAAGAAAAACCAGAGTACAAATTTCTTGAAATAAATTATTTTACGAAATCGATTTCAGCATTTATCTATTTCTTCCCATCTCTGTGGAATATAAATGAAAAAATAATTTGACGTCTAATGTCAGTTCGACTGAAATGTGTGCGATTTTTACGTTTACATGTGTATATATTTATGGGTTGAGTTGGAATTCAGTGCCGAGAATGCAAATACAATAGGGGTTGTTTGCTTGGCATTCTCATTTTCAATAAGATTTCATGAAATAATTTAGCCACTGAAGGAAGAAATGAAAATTTCTGCAAAAATTGCTGAAATAAAAAAAAAATCGCGGTTAGGAAACTTCTCCAGTGATATTTTGAATTTTGATTTAAAAAAAAAATGAGATATTACAAATCATATTCGACTATTGTAAGGCTGGCTGATACTTTTTTAGTCCAGTTCTGTTCGGGCTTTCAAAAAGAAACTCTTTTTATAAAACAATTGAATGCCTACGAGTGAACTTTCATTATGGAACATGGTAAACGCTTGAATTCCAAGTTCAAGTTGACAGCACTTCATTAGGTTATGCAACTCCAACAAATGAGCTTCAAAATAATAAAATGTTTGCTTTGGGATAATCCGTTGGCCGCTTCCGACTGACGACGAGCCCTCCCCTCCTGTGTTATCTCCATCGCGTTTCTGGGTCCGGTGCTGCTAATGACCAGATGTATTTGATTTCTGCCTCCTCCGCAGCAGAAACAATTTTTTTTTTGTTTAAATTGGGGAAGAATTTAAGGCATGTCAATTGTTATGGCAAACAACAGGAGCCAGACATCTTTGGCGGTTTAGTAGGATATTATGGACCACCGAATCTTGACGACTCACCAGAAGCAACGCGGCAGGACGACTGATTACACTTAACAAGCAGTCAGCATGTTGTTGTTGATATACGGTTTGGTTCATGTTTCCAAAAAAAATATAATCACACACAAAAAAAAAAACAATGAATCACCGAAATTCGAGGCCAAAGGACGACGACGACGACGCGACGGACGGTACCTACATTACCTCCATATAGACAGCCATCAGGGTCCGCAGATATTTGTATTGTGCTGCGTTATTATTTGTTAATGCAACCTGTGTTAGGCCACTAAATCGTTTGTAGTTTTGCCGCCTGACAACGCACTTTGCAGCAGGACCAGAACTCAAAGCCGCACATCCCAGGTGATCTGACTCAGGCCATTTCAGGATGTGAAAGAAAACATTACCAACAAACAAACCATCTCGATCGTCTCAACGAAGATGACGAGGAAAATTAGGATCGGTGTATACATTGAAGATGATTGCTTTTGATTTTTATGTATGGAGATGGATATTTTTGGGATTACGCTAGCGCAATTGCCGTTGATTTCCTGTTGAGATGTTGTTTCGGTTGGGTTTTTATTTTTGTCCTCTAAGACGGTCTCAGTCGTTGAAAGGATATATCATAGTCAGGAGGGATTATGCTCTGCTATATATCTATACCTTCGGTTAAAAGATCAGAAGCAAAAAAAAAACCTTTCATTCAGTTGGAGAATGCCCAAATTGTTGGTGCAATTATGGAGATAATTGGTTTGGTGGTTTGAGAATATATGTACATCTCCATAGGGAATTGAATTTCATTTAATTTTAATTTTTTTTTGTTTTCTTACCTATAAGTACTCCGGTGTACATAATATGAGTGATCTCTATTAGCTGCTGCCAGACGAGTGACTATATGTATATTTTGTTCCCAAGGTCAAGGGTAGACAAGACATGTTGAATAGCTTTTTATTTATTTCCACTCCCATGTGCCATGGGAATCTTCTGAACAACAACAACAAAAAAAATAATTTAAATTCATACTTGATGCTGAGTTTATACGGCCGGTGGCGGCAGAGATCAAACGAAAGTTCAATCAGACGAATTGTTAAAACTGATTGATAGTGTGGGCCAGCCAGGCAGCCGATCAGTTTCGATGAAAGTGGGTCAGTGTTTCTTGTTGCCTGATGGGAAGAGTGAGACTGAAATAATTAACGTCAAACTGGATGATATTTAGCAGATAATAATTGGTCAAGTCAAAAGTACTTAACATTTTAGAAATTGAAGTAAACGAAAAGCAAAAACTGAAGAAGGGAATTTCTTGAAACTTTCGACTTATTTAATTTACATTGTATTTAAAATATTCGATTTTTTTTCGACACAAGTTTTCTTTAGTTCTCGACATGATTATAGTGGATTTAAACTCTAAAAATGTTCTTCTCAGTTATTTCCAAATAAATACAGGGGGGCTCAACAGTCGCTTTCCTATATTAAATAAATCTGGCATAACTTTTAGACGAGTTTAAATTTTTTGAAAATATTAAAATAAATTTTAATTTTAACGGGTGTTTTTTAAGACGTGTGTAAACGCATGTAATTTAATATTATGGCCAAGAATTCAGCTTTATTATAAAGATAAGTGTTTGCCATTATGTCGTAAAAATGATTTCGGTCAAGTGGCCGCCTCGGGTGCCTCGAATAAATTCCAGCCGAGAGGCCCAATTTTCGACCGCATTTTGCAGCAATTGGGGCCGTATTTCAGCAATAACGCGCCGAATATTCTCTTCCAAAGTTATCAATGTCGTTTCAGGATTATCTGCGTATATAAGCGACTTCACATAACCCCACAAAAATTCGTCTAGCGTTGATAAATAGCACGATCTTGGAGGCCACGCCACACAGTGGGCCCGATTGTATGGGAGAGTGGAAAAAATCCATAAAACTAAACCACAGTACCGATTATGTTGAAATTCAGGAATGATAATCAATAGAAAGAGAAATTTTGTCTATCAATTTCCCCCCCTCTGACACGCCTACATTTTGCTCGTTTTTATAAAAACTAAAGCACTAATCTGATTTTAATGAAATTTTTAGGAATGATAGCCAATGATAAGACAAATTTACACTATTGGTTTCCGCCCATTGCCCCGCCTAGTTTCTTTCCGTTTTAATAAAAAGCTCTTTTATTTTTTGTATAGAATTGTTCTTAGTTCAATAAAATTTGAACTACTTGAACGATTCTTATGAAATTTACAGGCATGTGGAGGATAGTTGAAGAAACAACCACTGAAAATTTCAACCTACTTGTAAACAAAAGGTTTTAAACCCAGGTTACTGTTTTTCGAAAGAGTTTGGGGAAAAACGACAAAAAATGAAACAACTCTATTTCATTTTATTTTTATGATTTATTAGATAAATTTATTCTATAATAATATTTATAACTTAAGTTTCACTTTATTTAAAATCAATTAAACTCGATTTAATTTCAATTTCACACACAGATCAGCATATTTTTTTTTTAATTGTCTCCATAATGATAAATGTTTACATTCCTTAAGAAAAAGTGTGACTGATAATTATATAAATTAACAAAGCTATTATTAACTGATCTATACAAACCAACGCCAACGGTGAAAATAATTTTGTTTGTTGTTGTTGTTGAAGGTGTTGAATATAACAATAAATAAACATACTCTTTTCCGAGTGAGTTTTCAAAAGAGACTATTTTTAGTCATTTCTCAGAAAATTGAAAAAAGAAACAAAAGCAAAATTGTAATTGTTCATAAATTTTCAGAAATTCGCTTTTTTTCAAAGTCCGATTTACAGGGTTCAGTTTTATTTAAACTCACTTCAAGCACCTTAATTGAGCATTCGAATTTGGAGAGCAACAAAACTTCATACTTAGTTTAAAAAAAATGATTTTATAGCATTTTGAAAAGTTGCTCCTCAAATCGTATTTTTATTACTCAGGAAGCTCAGGGCTTCTTTTTTGTAGGTTTACTAAAGCTTACATTATCTGGTTACTTTCCACTCACTATCAATTTTTTAATGTCATATTTGAGAAAATTGGCCTATTTTATATATTTTTATTTTTCTCTAGTTAAAGAACTACAATAAATTGTATCTTTACAAATAAAACCACAGTAAGCCAAATTGTTCATTAGTAAAAACAGATGATTTTTCGTTACTATATATCCTAATTCCGTCAGAGAGACAAACAAAAATGAAATGAAGAAAACGTATTTTAACTATTTTCTCTGATTATTAATGAAAACAATAGGCTGTCAAACACCGCAGAAAAATAAATTTAAAAAATTGGAATTATTTCCTTGTTTGCCCCACTGTGCGCCACAGGCCCACGACGCGAGATAATCCGCTCACCAAAAGTTCAATTAATTGATTGTTTCGTTGGCTGTATAGCATGTAGCTCCGTCTTCTTGGAACCCAAGGTCGTCCACATCAACGTCCTTCAATTCACGCACGAAAAAGTCATCAATCATGGCTCTAATGCCTTCCCCATTGACAGTAACAGACAGTCTTCATTTTTGAAGAAATATGGTCTCTCTGACTCTGCCCATACGAACACACAAAACAGTGACTTTTTGAGGATATAACGGTGGCGTCTCAGCAATGGCTTGTGGATTATGATTACTCCAAATACGACAATTTTGCTTGCTAACGTGCCCATTTAAGCAAAAGTGAGCTTCATCGCTGAACAACATTTTCCTGTGAAAATCGGGATCGGCACCCCTCTCGTTTTGGGCCCATTCACAGAACGGGCGACACGTTTGATTGCCGTTCGGCTTCAATTCTTGAAATGGCAAACCAAACTGAGCATAACTCAGGTGACAGCTGTCAAAAAGACCAATTCCGAAAAAAGTATTGCCAGATTGAAAACCAGACGTCTAAAAAAAAACATCCGTTTTGATGTATGACGGTTTATATATGTTTGTCTCTTTTTATCTTGTATGGTGTCCAATTGCTGTGTCATATAATGCGTTATATTTTATAGTTAATTTGTCATTTAACAACTTGTCCTGTTCTCGAACTGCTCTATTGCGTCAAGTTTTCTCCCTCTATTGCATATGTGCAATGGTATTAAATTGGTATCAAAGTCCGTGTAGTTGTTGTTTTAATCAAGTAGATGTTATGCAAATGTTGATTTGGTGATTGTTTTCGGCTTATGTTCTAAAAATCTTTCGTGGAATGTTCTGTCGTATATAATATTTGTTACATTCGTTGCATGTTATTTTATATACTCCAGGGCATGTTTTAGTTAATTTGTTTCCAATGTTGTCATTTGTTTGGAATTCATGTTTTAATATTAGTGGCATTAAGTTTGTGTATTCTGTAGCGATGTACTTATTTTCGTTGGTGTTAATATCAATATTTATGTTATACATTTTATTTATTGTTTCATCATACACATGTACTAAGAGTATACCTTGTCTGATATTTTACTTCACGTAATACATATTTTCCTCATGATATGTTTACCGATTGAAATATTTCTCCTGGGATAATGTTTTGCCCTGATAATTTTAATGCATGACAATATTTTTCCCACCATAATATTCTTGTATGATAATATTTCTCACATGATAATATTGTAATATTTCTCGCATGATAAATTATAATATTTCTCGCATGATAAATTATAATATTTCTCCTATGATATAATAATCCTCGCATGATAAATTTAGCAGATGCTTTATTTTTTTCCGATGAAAAATATTCTTACATGATATATTTACATATGATACAATTATTTTTCGCATGATATAAAGCATGCATAATATTTTTTTTTTACGCTAATATCTTGCGCATGATACATTATGGGGAAACTATAAACAACGTGATATACATAGATCTTAAATGATATATTTCACTCATGATATTTTTTCAGTATGACAATATTTAGCGCATGATACATTTTTCTGGGATATATAATTTTTACATTATAATTTTATGGCAGGAAAATATTTTTACTACATTATATACATATACTTATGTATATGGTAATGTTTTTCGCATGATAATGTTTCTCACATGAGATATCTTTCCGTCCCTAGTACTAGTCCCCATTTTTCTTACATGATGTATGTACATACCTATGTGCATGATATTTTTTACCAAAATATGTTTCTTCTAGGAAAATATTCTTATATCATATTATATTTCTTTCATGATATATGTATGTACATATATATTTTTTTGCATAATAGTTTTTCATATGATATTTCTCGCATGAAAGAGGCTTGGCATATGTATTATTTTTCACTGATTGCTACCTTGGTATTTTGTTCCATGGTAATTGTCGCATGATATATTTATGTAGTATAATAATTAAAATATTTTATTTCAGTCAAATACAAAAGTGTGCGCACTAGGTTTCGCGTGATAATTGTATGCAATCATAAATCAAATAATGTGTGTTCACTCATTTCAACCTGACCTTAATATCAAATGGAAATTCTCCGCTTTATTAACAATTCTTCGAACTCAGTTACCTAGCGAACTATATTTATTTGTATATTTTATTTATTTACCACTTCGTCCACAAAAAGAACGTAGTCATTCCATGACCTGTGTTCTATTTTGTGGTACCGCTATACCCCAGGTTACCTGACTATGCACTTAGAATAATGGATTTAATTACTATCACTTCACTCGAACAACATGGTCCAGTCCCACCAAACAATCGAAGAGCCTTTTAACACCAACTACATAGGTATACCTTTCTTTATATAGGTAGGCAGAGGAGTTAACCGAATTCATGTTCCACTTCTGTCTTCCTAAAGTAACAAATTCGATCGCCATTTGGTCCGAGCAAATCTAATGCTTTGTTTATTCAACTTCCTCGAACACAAATTGCATTGCCTCTCATAGACCTCCTCTGATCCCATTTTCCCTATTTTCCCCATCATGCACATGTGTATCTTCACACGTATCTTCACTTTCTTGAATTGCTTTGAAGCTCTTAAACTTTATCCATTTTGGTAATGGACATAGAGCTGAAGAGCCTTGCATCACATCATCATTGAAAGATACTATACAAAAGACCAGAGTCTATCACCACGGCGCTGTGGCCCCGGCTTTGCCGGCGTGCGGCGCAGTCAGACGATCAATGAAGACAGGTATTAATGTAAAAGTTCATTATTTGATGTCTTTATACGTAATAATTTGCGACTTTCATGAAATGTGTGTGCACACACTACACCGGCTCATCATCAGAAGCGCAATTCATCTTTGAACCATGGCCATGGATTGGATAGAACCGCGTGCAATGCATCATCGCATCGGCAATCGGCCACAGGAATCCACTCTGTGGAATAGGAATATTTTCACTCTTCGTCATGCGAGGATAGCCAACAATCTAAGCAGATTCACTTTTCCCCTTATTTTCAATGGGAAGTCTATGTTTTCTATTATAAAACTTACCTCGGGCTCTGGGTCTGAGATGAGAGGAATGATTCTGGTTCTCCTCGGCTCTGAGGCCCAGCCACTATATGTATGACCATTAGTTTTGTTGCGGTCAATAAATCCAATCCATTGGCTATGGGGCTTAAGGGGATATTGAAATTTTGTTGTTTTTTTTTCGTCCAAGGGCCGCGCTGTTCCGTCGCACGTTACATCTCTTTGGTGCGGCATTTGTGTTGATAAGTGCCTAAGACGCATCGACCGCTCACCGCGCCACCGCGCAGACGACCGAAGCTATGGTGGTTCGTTGTTATTTGGATACATGTGAATGCCCGAGGGGCGAGTGCATATACACTTCCAAACAATGGGGCCCGATCACACACTTATTGAAGATATTAGTTTGAGATTCAGCTTGGCCTAGCATCGGACACTGAGACTGGGACGACATTAACTTGTAAGGGGATTCGTTTGCCTTTTGTTTGCATTGGTTTTTCATTTCGATTTTATTACTATTATTAGGAGATCTAAAGTGCTAATTGATAGCCTTTCAGACTCTCTATCAGAAGGGTATTTGTAACATTATTACGTGTGAAGTGGATGTGCTGATCCTTGTCCTCAACTGCATCGCTCAATACCACTAGATCGCGAGCATAAAAATCGATTATATTTAAATAAAGTAAAAAAAATGCATTTGAGTTTTAAGATTTTAATCGGTGATGTTTGTTCAATCAAGTTATTGATTAAAGTGTTGTTTGTGTACAGTACAGTGTAGAGTGTACACTCTTCACTCTCATATATACCTTGTATGAAAAATTAAAAAAAAAATAAATTTGTATAAATTTATTTTTATTTAGTTTAGTTTATATATTATTGATTTTTGTGGGCTTAAGGTCGCCAATAAAGAATGTTATTTATTGCAACGTTTCGAGTATGTTTATACTCTTCATCAATCCTTTATTTATGTATAATAAAAGAAAAAAAATCACAGAAAGTTCCATTATTAGTATACAAAAATATATATAACATTAAACTTTTTTAAAAACAATATTTTGTGACGTCAAAATTACTTACAAGGAATATAGTTCAAGCAAATAGTATTTTTTGTGTACCGCTTAACATTTTATACACGCAATGGTAACGATAACTAAAATAAATAAATTAACAAATAAATATACTAAAGTGTTCAATTTCAATTTAGTTTTTAAAAAAAATTTCTTCTTCCTCATTGTTGTTTTTATAAAACCTAGATTGAAATTTAACACTTGAGTATATTTATTTGTTTATTTATTTATTTTAGTTATCGTTACCATTGCGTGTATAAAATGTTAAGCGATACACAAAAAATACTATTTGCTTAAACTATATTCCTTTTAAGTAATTTTGACGTCACAAAATATTGTTTTTAAAAAAGTTTAATGTTATACAGGGTGGCGCACGAATCGTGCTACAAAAAGAAATTTAAATAACTTTTATCTTAATGCATGTATTTCATTAATTTTTTATTTTATTGTATTAGAAATTAAAATTTATTTTAAATAACTAATGGTTTTTAAAGATGATAGACCGCCACGCTCATCCACGCAAATGCGGAACCTAATTAGAAAATTGTTCATTGAAGCCTGAGGGGTTGAAATTGGGATCGCCTCAATTATTGTCTTAATGGACTGCTTCAATTCAGTCAAATTCCTGGATTTTGTTTTGTACGCTTCCTGCTTGACATAACCCCATAAGAAAAAGTCTGGTGCAGTCAGGTCAGGTGACCTTGGGGGGCAGCGGAAAGTGCAGTTTCTGGATATCAATTTGTTTGGGAATTTTCGTTGGAGCTCCGCCATAACTTGTGTGGCTACGTGTGCACTTGCTCCATCGTGTTAAAACCAAATCCTTCTGAAAGGGATACGTCTTCGGCAAAGTTCTGGGTAAAAAAAACTCCTTCAACATCCTTAGATAATGGTCCCCATTGACAGTTTGTGTTACACCGTTTTCTTCAAAGAATTATTGCCCGACAATTCACCTTGATGAAACTGCGCACCACACAGTGACTCGTTCTGGGTGCAGTTCCGTCTCATGCAGCATTTCTGGATTAGATTAACTCCATATACGGCAATTTTGCTTGCTCAAAAACAATGTATCAATGCGTTGTCTTCTTCGGCCATTGCAATAATTTTTCGGCAAAATTCCAATCCTAAGTGTTTAACTTGCTTGTAATTTGGATTTTGTACGGAAACAAGTTTAAGTCATCATGAAGTATCCGTTGTAATGACCGTCTGCTAACTCCAATTTGGCCCGATAAGCTTCGAGTCGAAACACATGGATTTGCCTGTATTGCCGATGCACCAGCCACGATTGTATCCTGAACCCGAACATTGGGATCTCGATGATACGGTCTTCGTTCGATGCTTCCAGATTCGGCAAACATATTCAACAGTCTCATAATTGTCCATCTACTCCGGGGAGTACCATCAAACTCCATCCTAAATTCCCTTTTGACGGAAACGACGGACTGCAAAGAATGGTATCGCTGCACTATCCAAATACTTCTTTCAGTATCCCAAGCATTCATTTTGATACATCTAAATAGTAGCCTATAACATAAAAAAAAATAAGCCGATTACTCACACTGAAAAAAAGTTATTACGCTTTATTTTTGTAGCACGTTTCGGGCGCCACCCTGTATACATCTTTGTATAGTAATGTATCTTTGTATGATTTTTTATCTTTTGTTATACATAAATAAAGGTCTGATGAAGAGTATAAACATACTCGAAACGTTGCAATAAATAACATTTTTTATTGACGACCTTAAGCCCACAAAAATCAATAATATATATATCTTTAACGATAAAAAAGGTCTCTAAAAATCATATTTTATTAGTTTAGTTTAGTTTATATATTTATTACTTTAGTGATTACTTGATATAATCTAGTATATATAAATCTCGTGTCACGTTGATGTGTTGAATGCTGTAAATTTTATTTGTGTCGGTAGCTATTTTCATGTTGTTTTTTGAATAGTTTATTTTGCTGGCTTTCCTAAGTATACTTTGTAATACTTAATACTTAAAAATAACTGTACTTGCCACACAAATTTTGCTACCATCTTTATCATTTCGAAAACGGGACTAACGATTTTGATAAAAAAAGTCTGTGTACTATTTTAGGAATAGTCTAAATTTTGGCCAAACATTTTTTTTATATATCATGTTGTTAACGATAAACCCCATACATTTTTTTTTTATTTTCGACTTTATCATAAATGACTAGACGGATTTCGATCAAAGTTTTTATATAGGAGATCCTTCGTATTATAAATAATACTGCACAGCAAAATTGTACAAAAATATTTCTTTTGGATTTTTGAAAAAAAAAAAATATTTTTTTTTTTTTGAAAATTCAATATTTCGAAATATTTCTTTTTAAGTTTATATAATTAAATATTTTAATTTCCCACAGCAATTTTTGTATAAAAAAAAAATTTAAAGAAATTTTGTAAATAAAAAATTAAGTAAAAACAACTTTGAAAATATAATTAAGTTATTAATAGAAATCGTTTACATACGATGTGATCGAACATAAGAGCAAGTACGTGCGATCCAGTCGTGCATTTTATTTTATATTTCATACACACGTTGTTGTAAGACAATCGGGGCTCAAACTTCTTTAATTTTATTTAGTATATCTTCTTATCTCTTCTTATATATTAAGAACAATCCAAATTATGTTTGTGCGCGAACTACTTTTTTTCGGCTGGATCGATTTTAATGAAATTTTCAGAAGATCTTAGGACATGTTTGGAGAGTATAAAAAATCTGTTTGCTGTCCGATGGCTAAAAGCAGAGTTATGACCAAAAATGACCAAAAACTCACGTTATTGATTTTTTAGTATAAATAATGTGTTTTATGTACAAACACTACACTACAGCATTTCATTCCCATTAAATGGATTTTGATATTTTATTTTGTTGAAATTTCTGGAATATGATATGGATTTCCTATGATTTTTCCTGGCGTTTCTCGAAATGTCTAGAATGTTCCATGGATTTTTTGGACGATTTAAAGGTGGGAAATTCGTTTTGAAGCTTGGAAAATTTCGCTATTGCTATTTTTCTTGCTGCAATTGATCCGAGTTTTGAGTATTATTACACTGATTCCGGATAGCTGTATATAACGCATACGATCATTTGCATGCATATCCACGTCAAGAATTTGAAATTGATCATACGAACATATGAGATTCGCTGGCGCTTGGCAATGGCCAAAATCCTGGCGACGCATGTCTAGACTAAATTCATATAAATTCCTGCAATTTTTTTCGTATTAACAACGTCGAAGGAGAAACTCATCACCAAAGCTTAATGCTCCTCGGCATTGTGAAAAATTATTAAAATGCCGAGTGGATTTGTCGTCGGGCAATACAAGCAGCGAAAAATAAGGACGTCCGTCGTCTATAGCTTGAATTTCATTATTCAAAGTTAAATCGATGGAGAACTGCATTCGTACAAATCCGTTGACAGCGTGACCGACGAGGATGAAGCGACCAACTATCCGATGAAATTTCTTAACGCGCTTAATGTGCCAAGAACTCCGACGCATATTTTACAGCTGAAGGTGCCATCGATCATAATCATGTTGCGATGATTCCAGCCATGACATATAGGGCAAATTAAAAGGACAAAAAGTCCTTATCAACGAATTCCGATTATTCCAATTGGCCTTAAATTCCAATTCAATTGGATTCAGTTCAACGCATGATGGGCTTTTGCGATGACAATCGTCATAAGTCTGTTGAGTAAATATCGAATTCCGCTATTTTTCGCACGGTCAGCTGTCCGTTGCCTGTTCGCGTATTGGCAAACCAATACGCATTTGTTTTTGCATCGGGAAACAAGTCGAAAAATATTTATTATCATATCACTCTCTACTGATTTTGATTCCATTCAAAATCAAATGCAATTTGAACTATATGTGCGTTATTATAGGTCTAGGATAGAAAGGCGTTAAATTGGGGCAGGACGAAGTTCGCTGGGTCCGCTAGTATATTTATATATATAAAATATAAACAAAAAATTATAAAATACAATTTAAACATTACCACCAGCAAAGTTATTTAAAATTAGCAAAGGATTTGTTTTAAACAAATTTCTACTTTAATTAAAGTCGATCAATTATTGCATTGAAAAATATTGTGCATTACATATACAATATTTTTATTAGAAATACTAAATATATTTTGAATACAAAATTTCTTTAATTTTCTTCTGAACAAAATTTGGTATGGTATTTTAAAGTAATTAATAATATAAACTTAAAAATATAATTTCAAAAAAAATATGTATCTGTTTGCGAAGTATTGAATTTTCAAATATAAAAAAATATTTTTTTAAAAAATTTTGGTATGCAATATTGTTTAGAATTTAAAGGGAATCCAATATCAAAAAAATGATTGTATGGCAGGTACCTACCGTTAATTACAAAATATGTAAAAAAATAAAAATGTTTGGTCAAAATGTAGGCTATAGCTACCCTATGTAATGCGCACAGTTTTTTTAATCAAAATTCTTTGAACCGTTTTCGAGATAATTAAGACGGTAGACAAATTTGTATGGCAAGTACGGTTATTCTTAGGGCTAAAATAACGATTCAAAAATCTAACTAAGACAATCATCTAAAATGCTTAAGTACAAAGTTTAGAAAATCGCTTTAGGCGTTTAACCTGCAGATCGTTCTTACAGACAGACAGAGAGACGCAATTGACGGACCCACTTTTTTGGTGTTCTCTATCATCGTAATGTCAAGGCTGATTAAAATATCAAGTTCGATTTTTTTCCAAATGCAAAACTTGCCCTGGTACATACATACATATATCGCAAGTGAAAATTAAAAATCTTTTTCATTCATTCTTGGAAAAAAAATTTAAACCTCATTTGAAGCTATTATTAACATACACATAAAATTTAAAATAAAAAAAAATCAGTGACTGGCTTTTGAAAAATCGATTTTTCAAAAAAAAAACAATTGTATTTATTTTTTTTTTTAATCGAAAAACTTTTTTTGGAAAATTTGAGTTTACATTCTTATTAACAATTTTAGCGGAGGTTTGCATACACAAAATTAATCTTAATTGGATTATCCAATAGTGAGAAATTCGAAAGTATGGAAATTCGTTCTATGAGAAGTACCGTTAATAAGTAAGCAAAATAAAATATTTTTATAGTTAAAAGTGGACTATACTAATTTAATATCGTACACATTTTTTCATAAAAATTCTTGGAGGCGTTTTCGAGAAATACATTTTTTTAACGGATTTTTTAACATTTCAATCAATTTGTATTGATTTACCGTTATTTTGCTATTTTAAGGATATGGTTTTTCTAACTAACTACCAAATACGAAGTTTCGAAAAAATCGATTGAGTCGTTTTCGAAACCTTGAGTTTTCAAAAAAAAAGTTTTTTTTTTAATTTCCGAAAAAAAAAACAATTAGAAAAATGTTGGTTCACATCCGAGAAGCTTCTGCATACAAAATTAAAAAAAAAATCAAATAAACCGAAAATCGCAAGCCAAAAAAGAGGTACCAAAAATAACCATTTTATTTTAAATGCCAAAATGTTCCTTTTCCCTTCATTAATGAACTGATTTCTTTTAATAAAATTCGTTTGAGTCGTTTTTGAGAAAAAGAAGATTTAACTTTTTGCTTAAAAAATGTATGGTAGGTACAGTCATTTTTCGTCTTATAAAAAAACAATAATGTACCAAATTTGAAGCAAACTTATCCAACCATTTAGGCTGTATACTCTTTTCTGACACTTTTTCGGGTGTTGTCTATCATCGTAATGTGAACTTTGATTAATATCTCGAGTTGGATTTCTTCCTAATGGAAAACTTATTGCTTTATAGTACTTTTATCGCAAGTAAAAATAATGAAGCTAACTGATTTTCAATGACTTTACCTATTAATTAAACGTAACGTAACGTGACGACATGAAATGCTTTATTATGTGTATCTTCGTTTTAATTTGACACTAACATAACAAGAACGACGAGATCTCCTCACACTCACGTCTCGGTTTCTTGTCGCATTCATTCTGTTCAAGAATAAAGAATTCTTCCAAATGCATGGCAGTGCTAATTTAGATTTGTCAGTAGACTTGGAATTCCTCGTATTTGTCAATGCTGGTCTATGTTTGACAACAAGACAGCTTTGTTTATTTTGAGTTTTTGTTTTCTTTTACGAAAAACATTTAAGTACATATAGTTAGATCTTAGGAAAAATATAAAAAAGATGAAAAGTTTTAATAAGAATTAAGCGTTTATTAATTTAAATAAAAATACAAATATATTTGGGGCGTTTTTTTTTTTTGTTAACAAAAATGATTTGTTTGGTTCTTCGATGAACTTAATTAAAAATAAACTTCATTTATGTGCTTTTTTAATTAATGAACGTATGTGTTTAAATGTTGTACAGGTTAATCTTTCTGGCTCTTTTCCAAAAAAAAAATTGTTTGTGGTATAAGGAGCTATGTTTTTAAATATTAATTGGTGGGTAATTTTTTTTTGTAGAGTTAAAGAAAATCTGTCACGAAAAATTCTGTCAGTTTTTGTCAGGAAACGTGTCGGTTTGATCTGTCACTGAAAGCTCCATAGAAAACCGCCTAAAAGAAGTTTTAGGTCAAAAAAGGAAAGAGTTCATACAGGGTGGCACATGAATCGTGCTACAATAAGAAATTTAAATAAATTTTATTTTAATCGATATATTTCATTAATTTTTTTTATTGGATTAAAAACTAAATTTTGTTTTAAATAACTAATGGGTTTTAAAGATGATAGACCGCTAATGACCTCCACGCTCATCCGCGCATATGCGGCACCTGATCAGAAAATTGTTCATTGCGGCCTAAAGGGTTGAAATTGGGATCGCCTCTATTATTGTCTTAATGGACTGCTTCAAATTAGTCAAATTCCTGTGTTTCGTTTTGTACACTTCCTGCTTGACACAACCCCATAAAAAAAGTCTGGTGCAGTCAGGTCAGGTGACCTTGGAGGCCAGCGGAAAGTGCAGTTTCTGGATATCAATTTGTTTGGGAATTTTCGTTGAAGCTTAGCCATAACTTGTGTGGCTACGAGTGCACTTGCTGCATCCTGTTGAAACCAAATCCTGCTGAAAGGGATAGGTCTTCGGCGAAGTTCTGGGTAAAAAAAACTCATTCAACATCTTTAAATAACGGTCCCCATTAACGGTTTGTGTAAAACCGTTTTCTTCAAATAAGTTTGGCCCGACAATTCACCTTGATGAAACTGCGCACACACAGTGACTCGTTCTGGGTGCAGTTCCGTCTCATGGAGCATTTCTGGATTAGATTCACTCCATATACGGCAATTTTGCTTGTTCACAAACAATTTATCAATGCGTTGTCTTCTTCGGCCATTGCAATAATTTTTCGGCAAAATTCCAAGTGAACAGGCAAATCCTGAGTGTTTAACTTGCTTGTAATTTGGACTTTGTACGGAAACAAGTTTAAGTCATCATGAAGTATCCGTTGTAATGACCGTCTGCTAACTCCAATTTGGCCCGATAAGTTTCGAGTCGAAACACATGGATTTGCCTGTATTGCCGATGCATAAGCCACGATTATATCCTGAACCCGAACATTGGGATCTCGATGATACGGTCCTCGTTCGATGCTTCCAGATTCAGCAAACATGTTCACCAGCCTCATAATGGTCCATCTATTCGAGGGAGTACCGCCAAAATCTAGCCTAAATTGCCTTTAGACGGAAACGACGGACTGCAAAGAATGGTATCGCTGCACTATCCAAATCCTTCTTTCAGTATCCCAAGCATTCATTTTAATACATCTAAATAGTAGCCTATAAAATAAAAAAAATAAGCCGATTACTCACACTAAAAAAAAGTTATTGCGTTTTGTTTTTGGAGCACGATTCGTGTGCCACCCTGTACTTATGTTTTAGATTTCTTATATTTAATTTTGCACGAAACCTTTATTTTTATTAATTGAACACTTTCACTCTCAGATAACCTTCTATTCAATTGTTGCGAGATGCAGTGAATTAGACATTGAATAAGCGTTTCTTTTTTATTAATAATAATCTCTATATAACATACACAAAATTGTGTAGACTTGATAATGCACAAACAAATACAAGGAAAAAGGACAAATATCTCGAAAATATGTATTCCGCAAATTTAAAGGGTAAAATAGCATTTTCAAGAAAGTGCGTGGTGTTCCTCCGACATTCATTAAACTATTATGTATATTGCGATTCTAATCTTCGCAACATTATATTTACAACCAACTCCTGTGTGCAGCTTTCATTATTTAATGAATAAATCTAACAAGTATTCGGCAAGTTAACGCAAACATAACGATAACACACCCGTCATCAAATTCAAGCCCAGCGTAGCGCAACACCCCCATGCGATTTATCAATCGAAATCCAAGCATTCCGTTCGAGGCCGGAGCGAGAATAAATCGGCAATATAACAACAATGACTGACAGCGCGATTCCATTGTCAGCATTTACTGTCAAGTATTGCAATTTGTTGGTACTTTACGCCAGATCGCCGATCGTTGATCGCAGATCCCACTGCCACCCACATCAACCTTATACTGTGATCGGTTATGTATGTAATTGCAATAAGTTTGATGGTTGTGTGTTGTCGAATAAATTCGATGTTTCGTTTGTTTTGTTCTGGCAACATGTGGCTATATGGTAATTCGGGTCTACAGTTCGGATACATGTTTGAGCAAAATAATTATTACAAAATGAGAACGACAGGGAAAAAAGGCGAAAAGAAAATCAACATAATCCAGAGCAAAGATTCTGTTATTAGTATATTATAGTACTTCCAATCGCCGCCAGGGGAGTGAGCAGCGTGAGAGGGAGGAAAAGGTGGGGGTTTTCAATATTGATGATCTCTTGTGCGGTGGTGATGCTAGATAGACAGTTCTTCGAGAAGAGTTATAGCATAGTTTTTATACTACATGTCGATCCGTCCGTCTCCAACAACTGCTGGCTCCGTTCCATGCGTCGTCGTCGCGTCATCAACTTAAGACTCAAGTCAAGTTGAAGTCTGTTTGTTGTTTTTGGTGATTATTGACAAAAGTGCGTGGTTGGCATCTTTAGTATCGTTGTCGTTGTTGTCGTCATCTCATAACGTTAGCTGTCGTTGACGACGTCGTTGTCGTTGTCGTTTTCGACGTCAGATTTACCTCAACCGATCAGTGATCGCTACGATGCGATGACGACCTTTTCAACATTCGATCGATTGAAGGCAACATCCCCACATTTGGCCATTTGGGCGGAATGGGTACTCTCGCTTACCTACTATGTGTGTTGCGATGCCGATGTCTTGAAGGAGTTATTCCCGAGCCGAACATGATTTGCCTGAAAAATTAACAAACGAAACCGATCCGTTCTCTATCGATGGATCTCAGATGGTGTGCCCTGCTGACGCTGAATTCGTTTCGTAGAACGTTCTCCATATTATGGATGCTGATGCTGCCAACTCGTCCCAGTCCCAATAGGAGTTGTAGGTATTGACATAGCTATAGGCCTATGCGATTCTTTGGGATGTGGCCTGGTCGGGCCCGTGTTGTGTTGTGATGCCACCTCCGCTGCGCTGCACTGTTACGGCTGAAGTTGGCTTCGGGAAATTGCCAGATGAATTATTGCTGGCATTTGTTTCGTTGACAGTAAATATGGAAAATAGGATATTCAATAGGTATTGCTTGTAATTTATTTCGGTGTGTGTGCATAGTGAAGTGTAATGCTCGTTCCGTCTTTGTACAGCGCGTGTGCTGTATGGGATGTTGTGTTATGGTGGACTTTGAGCGAGAGCCGAGAATGTAGAGTAAATGTTATGTATGTTCGGGGCATTTGGCGGCAGAGGAATGAGGCTTTCAAAATAATATATTAAATAGAAATTCTGTACTATAGACTGCGTTGTTAATATTCTTGTCCAATGGTATAGTTTCTGAATGATATTGTGGGCGTATTTGGTAGACATTGAGGAAGAAACATTTTTAATATTTGAAATGAAATGTTAAATTACTTTTTGTTTTTTGTACAAAAAAAAAATAAACAGGATTCAAAGACATTTGGAAACAATGTTTTGAATGAAGAGCAATTGAATTGAGAACTTAAGATTGATGTACAAGCTTGCTCGACTGAAGGTTTGGTGAACTTTTGATGTATGTCAGAAAATGTGCTGATGGAAGGGCCATGTATTTTGCAAAATGCCTTCCTACACTTAAAAATTGACAAAATTGGCCAAATTTCATCATCTGATTTTGTGTCGGTTTTAGAAATGCCCCTATACCTATTGGTCTTACGTTTCTTTGTGTCGGGCATTTGCAACATTCCGGAATGCTAATTTAAATTGAACATTAGCTTGTTCATTAATTTGGCGCCAAAGTGTTTTTGAATGAAAAACTTTTGTTTCTGCTTTTGGATAATGTGTTTCTGTTGTCCTCATTTTTTCCCATTGAGTCGAGAAATAGATTGATGACAATTTGGGTCTGATTTATGGCATTTTCCATGCCAGTATTCCCAGAATTTCCGGCGATAGGTCTTCGCATTCTTGATAGATATTGTCTTTGAGGGCTACAAATGTTGTGACTTCAAAAAAACAATCTCTACTAATATATAAATGTGTAATTTTGTTTCGATGTCAGTTTGTCTGTATATGACAGATAAACTGACGACTTACTAACTAACTGACGATGATTGTATCATCTTCTGTTGTCCTTTGGCCAGCTTATAGGCTATTAAATTTAATATATTAAAGTTATGTATTATATGCTTAATAAACAAATATTTGCACTTACCTCATAAATCTATCCTGATTTTGAAATAAAATTTCCAAATTTATATTTTGTTTTGTTTACGTTTTGCTCTTTCCATGGATTTTATATCAAAATTGCTTTTTGTTTTGTTTACTTCCGCTGTTGTTATGGATTTTATTTCCAAACTAGCAGAAAGTCCCCGGTGTTGCCCGGGCACCCGAGGCAAAAGTATTTTAATGCAATATCTTCCAAATGAAATTAAAAATTAAGAAACAAAATTTGTAAGGAAAAGGATTTATCATTTATTTTGTCGTTTATTTAACCAGGATTAGTTTTCTTATTAAATTTAACAAAGAAGATTTATTATTTGTATTTTTGTTTACAAACGAACTATTCTTTATTTTGAAACACTTACCTTTCGGTTTTCACATGCGATTATAGTTAGTACAATATAAGCCAACTTATGCATTCGTACAATATAAGCCAACATGACATTATGATGATAGCGAAGACAAGAAAGGCTGCTATTCAAGTGCGGCTTGAAAAAATATTATGCATAGTTTCGGAAAGTGTCGCATTAGTGCGGTCTTACTTTAAACTTTTAAAGACCCGACGACGTTTGAGTTTCACTCTACCAGGGCCACAGCATGAAAAATTCCGAAGATTTCGATGAAAGAATTTCGACATTAGGCGTGTTCCTTTTCTGTACTTTATGCGGGGCTTATACACATACATAAATTAACCGTCACCAGGACTATATAATTTACTATACTTTTTTTCAAGTTTGCAAGGAAAATTTATTTGCCTGTGTAAACACATTCAATCGCAATCTTGTATTTTCATGGTTACAAGCGCCGCTGAATTCATGCAATATTCCTTGAATTTCAACGTAAAGTCGCGTGGTGTGTAGTAGTAGTAGTAGTAGTAATGTGTTTATTAACTTCAATATTATTTTGTTTTACAAAATTTCACAAATATAAGCATTGCCCTTTGCCGTCAGCCTGAAAAAAAAGAGTTAACTAAATAATATTTACAATTATAGATTTTGATTAATAATACTTTTTGAGTATTTACAAAGGTTCATTTAGTAAATTTTATGAGATAATATTTAACAGACACATTTTATCTTGAAATTTCCGTAGTTTAAAAAATTTATAATTTGATTGCGATATCTCAATGAGGTTTTTACGAAACTATATAATACATTCCAATTTTCTCCGTTTAGAATATCAACTGCTTCGTTAAGAGAGAGTAAACTTCTTTCAAAGTGCGCTCGTCAGATCGTCGCAAAAATAGGCAGGTTCCTAGAAAATAAAATACATTTTCCATTTCTCTGAGGTTGCAATTTTTATCTTTTGAACTATACGGTCCTTAATTTATGAGAAGTAGTTCACCTCGGGTTTTGTATCTAAGGAGTAACGATCATCAACACAGTTGTTGACGCCAAGGTTGAGGCGAGGTTGTAGGTGTTTCGTGTCTCACTTCGTTGAGCAAGCTCCATGAAGTTTCAAAAATTTGAGTTTTCGATATTTCCCAGTAGTTCTTGGAAGCCTCCGTCCCAGGTCTCCCAACTTCTCTCCAACAGTTGTGTGTTGTGAAGCATCCCCAGTCACGACCATTCCTCAAAAAATTGCGAATTTTGCTGAAGTAGTTGCATCGCAATGATTTTCGGCAGCCGATGGTTTCCGAAACCCATAACTTTTTTCATATAGGAAAGATGAAGTTTCAGCGAATAGATATGGAGAGGGGAAACGCTAGTGTTTAAATGGAGCATGTATGTAGGGGTGTTTTCCGGGAGTCGAAACATTTTCTTGATGAAGAACCTTATTAGTTTTTCTACCTGCAGAAATCACCATACTTGTCCAGCGTAGCACAGGATTGACCTCATCACCGCTTTAAAGAGCTTATACTTGGCACTTGAGGCAACATGTTTTTTACCAAGCACCCCTTCCAATTACAGTTAATGGCTTTTTTGGATTCCACTAATTTGTCCTGCAGTTGATTTTTAAAGGAAAGCTTGGGCGTGATTAGAACTCCCAGGTACTTATACTCATTTCATTTGGAAGATATTGCATGAAAAGACTTTTGCCTCGGGTGCCCGGGCAACTCTGGGGACTTTCTGCTAGTCTAAAATATGTTTGAAACCGTTAAATCGGCCAATCTTGTCACGGCTACTGCAAGTCGCCAAACGAGAGAAAGCCCTTAGAATTTTGGTTGTTGCTCATTCAGTGTGAGCCCTTAATTCATCGTCTTGGAACAAGTCCAAGTTTCCGTTCCAATTCATCCAATTATGTGAAAGGAGAAATCGTTGCGAGAGTGGATGTCTATCGCTCGCTTTCCACAGATGTAGATCTGGCAGCATATTGTGTTGTCACATACTCTTCTACACGAGCGGCTACATTTCTGTCGTATTGTTCGCTCAGTTGGTGTCGGACGACCGGCAAATCTTCACCAATGCCCCAATGCAAAACAATTATTCCGCCTTCTTTTGCATCAAAGTGATTAATGTCTTGTTCGCGTTTATTTTAGTTCGGATTACTTCCCAATTGTCAAAATAGAATTGAGCAGTTCACATTTGAAGATTTATTGTTTTTACGAGACAAATTAACTGTTTTCGCTGAGCGCTTCGTGCAAATTGGTTCCACACTCCACACACAGATGTCGCAAGAATTGGCCGGCCTCGTATTGCTTATTCGACCGGGGTATAGATTTGTTAGACGGGGTGATGATATCGCAAGTTGCATCATCTCACTGAGTTGCGAGTGGACCTTTTTTATCCCCAATTGTGTTAAGTGGTATAATGAATAAGATGGAAGGGAATTTAGATTTGGGATGTCTCCGAGATCCAACTAGAATTCACGGTGGATATGATTCTGTTGCTAACCATTTCCGTATTTCCCAGAATTGAGGATTATTTGGTCAATTTTGTGTTTTTATTGTCCAAGTAGCACAATTACTAAACATTCTGTTCGGTTCGGATCAAGTTATGATCCGTTTTGGCCAATTCAGCATTCTTGTCATTCCCATATAAGTCACGGTGTCCTGGCATCTATCGAACTATAACTGTGTTTGTTGCGCTGAGTAATCTTAACTCATTGCGCCAACGATTCACTACTTTACACTTTGTCATTGAAAAATTACACTTTAAACTTTGTTATTTATCTTGTCTTCCCAGCATTTGAGTTTAAAACCAGTTTTTTTTTAAACTATGAATATATTTTACTTGATTTAAAAATTATCTGATAGACCAAGGTGTTGGCTTTACAAATAGTTATAACACTTATTTATAGGTATTACCGTTATTTTTTATATTTTGTTTTCCATTGTTAGTACTTTTTTTGTGAAATTGCCCCTCGCGCTCTAATGGGGGGAGATAGACCCCTGCCACCCGTAGTAAAAAAAACCTTGTAAAAAAAGCTATCGTACTCGTGTCGTAACGCGTTACGTAATGAATCGGTTTTTTATTAGTGAATTTAAGCTGTTCTGGCGGTCCTGACAGTCTGCACTTTTTACTTGCGATTATAAGGCAAGTTAAGCATTCGTAAAAAAAAAATTCTAACGATCAAACATGACATTACTATCATATAGAAGCCTAAAAAAAGTGATCGACAAAAAATGTCTGTCTGTCTGTCAGTCTGTCCATCTATATGTATAACGACCTGCAGCCTAAACGGCCGGCGTAAGCGATTACCTTCAAATTTGGTATGTGTGATTATTTTGGCATTCCTCAGAGGGGAAATTGAAATGTTATTTTTAGGCCTACAAATATAGGTACCTGTCATATTACCTTGAAGGAAAATCTTGTTTTTCTCGTAAATGGCTCCAACGATTTTGATAAAAAATTGTGAGATTTTTTGTTTGTTTTTCAGCTATTACTATCTGTTAACGGTACTTTTCATATAACGGGTTTTTTAATGTTTGGCTTAATCGGTAACTGTACGTCGGATTTCTGTCAAATTTTATATCTGAGAAGATCTAGGTAGCCAACTAATTCTGCATATTAAAACTTTAATAACTTTTTTTTTATAATTAAAATTAAATTTTGATTTTTTTTTTGAAAATTCAGCATTTTTAAAACTAATCAAACAAAAATAATTTTAATTTTTTTGGTCACATTTATATTAATAAACTCTAAAAAACTGCATACCAACATTTCAAAAAACAATTTGTTTTCAAAAAAACTAAAAATAAATAAAATGCACGACTGATCGCACGAACTTGCTCTTATGTTCGATCACATCGTATGCAAAAGATTTCTATTTAAAATCTAAATATATTTTTAAAGTCATTTTTACTTTAATTTTTATACACAAACTTTCTTCAATTTTTTTCTAAAAAAAATTTGTATGACAATCTTAAATATTTAATAATATAAACTTAAAAACAAAAAATTAAATCGGTTTAATCAAAGAAAAAATAATTCAAAATTCTGAAATAAATACTTAATCTAATTTGGGCTGAAAAAAAGTACGCCATTTTATTTCTTGGATAAATTTGAATTTATGAAAAAAAATTTAAAAAACCTGTGGAGCGGTTTTTGAGAAAAAAGTTTTTTTTTAACTTTTTGAAAAAAAATTCAAGAAAAAAATCAAAAATTCAAATACTTATTGAGCAAATACATTATAAATATAATTTTTGAAAAAAACTTTAATGAGCACTTTTCAAAATATTAATTTTTTAAATTTTTTTTCTTAAAAATGCTTTTTAAAATACAAAAAAAATATTAATTAAAAATGTTGGTACGCAGTATAAATTGGGCAACCTGAGGCTATATATGTGTGAAATTTCGAAAGAATCGGGTAAGCCGTTTATGAGACAGTCGAAAGCAAAAAAAAACGTCCTATGGAAAGTACAGTTTTTAAACATTTAAACAAAATTTTTGTCAACCATATGATCGGTCGTATCTAAAAAGCTGCACTGATTTTTTTAAATCAAAATCGTTAGAGCCGTTTCCGAGAAAAATAGGCTTTACGGTACCAGCCATATAACCGTTACGTTATATTCAGACTGACAGACTGTCAGACTGACACCCATACAAACGGACACAATTTTTAGACCATCTTTTTTCGTCTTCGCTATCATCGTAATGTCATGTTTGATTGTTATCTCAAAACTTTTTTTTTTCGACGAATGCATAACTTGTCTTATAAAGGGTTATCCATTTTGCGGTTTTAAAAGTATAGGACTGGAATTCGACATCTGTCAAACTAAGTTCTTAAACCAATTTTTTTGTTTGACTTGAAAGTCTGACATTTACTACAAAAATGGTGATTCTGCGACAGCCACTTATCGTGCTTTAAAAAGAGATTATGGGTTACATAATCGGCCAAATACGAAAGCAATTGGCGGCAAAATTGTGAAGAAATTTGAAGAGACTGGATTGGTTACAGACATTGTAGGCCTGTACATCATTGTTTCGCTCGTACCACTGAAAATATCGGTGCTGTAAGTGAACGTCTTGCTGAAGACCCGAATGTGTCGATTCCTCGTTGTTGTCATGAATTTTGACTGTCTTACGGCACATTATGGCGTATTTTGCAATTGGATCTACACCCACATCCATATAAAGTCCGGCTCACACAACAACTGAAGCCAGCTTATAATTCACAACGTCGTAGATACTTCGAATGGGTGCTTGAGAACAGGCGGTGGACGGCAATTTTTCGGACAAAATTTTGTTCAGCGACGAAGCACATTTCTCACTCGGTGGGTATGTTAATAAACAATCGTATTTGGGGTTCTGAGAATCCTCAAGTAATTGAAGAGAGGCCATTTCATCCACAAAAAGTCACTGTTTGGGGCGCTCTTTGGTCCGGAGGTGTGATTGGACCTTACATCTTGGAAAACGACGATGGAAAGACTGTCACCGTCAATTCGGAGCGTTATGGTCATATGATAACCGACTTTTTTTTGCCTGCTATTGAAGAATACGACTTGGAGAATATGTGGTTCCAACAAGACTGTGCCACATGCCACACAACTAGAGCGAATATGGCTTAATTGCAAGAGACATTTCCTGGCCGCGTAATTTCTCGTCGTGGCGATACCAACTTGCCACCAAGATCATGAGATATGACACCGCTCGACTTTTTTTTGTGGGGCTACGCGAAAGACCGTGTTTATGCAGATAAGCCCTTAACTCCTGAGCACTTGAAAACCAACATTCGTCAAGTTTGGCTGAAATACCGCCCAATATGTGTCAAAAAGTGGTCGAAAATTACCTCAAAAGAATTGATGCTTGCTACAATTGGCGGGGTGGTCATTTAAAAGAGTAGCATCTCACACATAATGTCAACGTTCAACCTCTATAACAAAAAAGAAATATCATGAAAAAAAATATGTTCTATGTGTTTTATTTACGTTTACTTTTGAAACCGCAAAATGGATAACCCTTTACTTAAGTATTTAGTCTGAACCATTAATGCTGCAAGTCCTTTTATTGGTATTTTCATTATCAATATGCTTTGGTATACGTCTTGCTGTTCAGGTTACCAGAACAACTTTACAACGTTTCTTTGATTTTTAATATTAAAATCTAGTTTTTGTGGACTGTGCTGAAAATTAAATTCAATTGAAGCTTTTTTATGAATTTATACTCATCGTTTTTTTTTTACTGATTTTTTTGAGAGTGACCTCCCCCGAGAAGTGAAGCTGTATACGCCCCTGGGTCTCATCAATATAATGATTCCCAAATTTAGATATCTAGCAAACTATATCGATCCTCTCAATGGCAGAATTGGGATTCAAAAACTCCCAATTTACCTTTTCAATAAGCCCTATTTTAAATGTACATTTTTCTTATTATTTATTTCTAGGCAATTTTTTTTAAAATCCTGTCTACATCTCGAGTTGCTAGCATCAGTCTCTTTCACGGAACTTAAAAAAAATCAACAAAATGATTTAAATCAAACCGGAGCTTAATTGCACCAAGCGACATTTACTCCTTGGACCTTGGATCATTAAATCTTGATCAAAAACCCCACAGCATTTTAATCTTCTGCCTTTATTTATATGGCTAATCCCATTCGAATGCTTACAGAATTGCTCTTATGCAATAAACCGCTCCAGTTGTGGTGGTTTTGAATCGAATTAGTTTTTGTCCTATACCGTCAGGTATCTCGATACAATGTTGCAAAGCCTTTTTTTTTGCAGCCATGTCGTCCTGCCAATGTACGTCAGCGTGTTTCGCACTTTCATGATGAATGCGGAGCCCTCTGTCTGTCTGCGGTGTGAATTGTACATACTCGTAGTTTGATGGAGCACAAAAATATCATTTCTACTCATTTGTGGGATTGTGTTTGATAATACAACAAGGGGAGTAGCAGTACAACAACAACAACAACACCGACATATATTTGGTCGTAGGATGTCTGCTGATATTCCGCCAACCGAACCACCACACCGACTGCGCGGGAAAGCAAAGTTGGTGGTTTCGAATGGAATAGTCTTCGATTGCAGAAATTGCCGGCACTGTCGGTCGCTGGTGATAGGCCGCAGGAGGCGACACAATTTTGCCCCATCAGCCTTCTGCAGTCGCTAGATCCGTTCTCGTTGCGTTAATTTATTAATAACTGGTTGGAATGGGTATGTAGTATATAGTATGACGATGACGATGATCGTTTTGGTTAAGAGGCACCTCTTTGTGCGCGAGTCGTCGCGAAAACTGGGAGTGCTTGGGAGAAATGCGTAACGCGTTACCAATGGTTAGGTGTTGTCTGTCAGCGCGCACTGGAGAGTTCTCTTCCTATTTGGTGGTTGTTTTGGATTGTTGCATTTTCATATGGACGCGGATGTGGACGAAGACGCGTTGATGCGGACAGCAATAGCCCAGCTGGTTACCATTGGGGCTGCTGGGGGAAATTAATTAAGTCCCTTGTTGTGGAAACGTTTTCATAAATAAATCAAAACTTGAATTCACAGCTAATTGTGTGTGAGTACTGTTTAATTTTAGAATTTTTTTTGGCGATGATCGTGCGGTTTTAGTCTCGATGATGCGGGGCTAAAACTGACGAGACGATCAGCACAGCACAGTTCAGCTCCCAGCAATAGTCAGCATGCCGTTAATTGTGTAGGAATTTGAAATGTTGTTGAAGATGCTTGTAGAGATGCTTCCTGTTCATTTATATTGTCTGTATCATAATTTTATGGGAAATATCTTATGTTTGGATTTGGTCTTTGGAGCTTATCAAAGGTTGGTTTGGTTATGAAAATTATTATTGTAAGAAAGTTATGTTGGTAAGAGGCAAACATTTCGGCTAAATTTTGCATGCCCTGCTGTTTATTGAAGGCAACGTACGTTTTTGTTTTCCACTGTAAATGAAAGAGAAGACTAGTAAAGTCGGAGAGAAACAACAACAGTATAGTGCACTGCTACCACTTTTAAGGGCTTGAGTCATAACTCCTTCACGAGGACCAATCATCAGACTCCTTCAGTTCAATCCGCGCTATTAAATCTATCATCTCTGTCGCAAACAGGTCTTACATTCTCACACCTGAAATATTTTTGGAACAGGACTTTTGTTGGAATTAGCTTATTTGCGTGCATCAAACTATTACGGTAAAATTTATCGTGATAAAAACTATTCTTTTCATATTCCGAATCCTTGTTCCTGCCGTTCTTTCCTTCCTTTTTTCTACAGGAGTTTCTGTCGATTTACTAGGAGAAGAGAGAGAGAGTAGAATGGCTTAGTGCCCGACATAATTTTACCTTTTATTATTGTAAAAGATGTAACGTTGGCAACGTCGCTATTCTTCCCAAAATGTAACAAAAACTCACCAAAGTAGGTTATTTTTTTTATTGCGAGTAGAACGTAATTTCCCATTTACCTCTCCGCATTTGAAGTTACTAGTTATTGGTTTTATCTCTTTTATGGATTCGTGCAAAAAACAATTTAACAATCAAACATGACATTACGATCATAGAGAGCACCAAAAAAGTGGGTCCCCCAATTCCGTCTGTCCGTCTGTCTGCCTGTCCGCGAGACTGCAGCCTAAACGGTTGGATGGATTTGCTTCAAACTTGGTATATATTTAGGGTTACCAGATTAAAAATGTTGTAAAGAGGGACATAGCGGATTTTCTAGGGGGACAGGTGTTCAAAAAGGGGGACAAAACATGATATTGAAAAATACAAAACCCGAACAAATAAAGGGAAGTAAAAACATTTATATTCGATTTTTTTATTATTAAAACATAATCACAAAAATCAAAAATTAACTAATCAGCTAGAGGGAATCAATGGAAACAAAAACAACAAAAATAAATTACTTTTTCATTAAAAAAAAAAATAATAAAAAAAAGCAAGACAACGGTTTCCTTCACAGTAAGTGTAAATTCATAATATATTAGCTAGGGACGTGAATAGTTAAAAACTAATACACTAAGATTTAAACTTATTTTTCAGTTGACTTGTTTTTTTTTCTGTCATTTTGAATAATAAATTTGTAAAACTCCTTACAAATCAGCTGGTAATTTTGCTTTTTTTTTTTTAGTTTAATTTTTTATTTATCTTCAGTTTAAATACATACGGATATTGATTTTTACATAAATTCATCTTAAAACTTACATAATGTATTGTTTATCATTAAAAAAGAAAGCAATAGTAAAAATACATTATTAATTAAAAGTCTTTACCAATACTTGAAGAAAAGATACATTCTGTTGTCTTGTGACAAGTGTCGAATGCATCTTCATGTTATCATTAATTCATTTTCAACGGACTCTACAAGCAAGCGATTTCTATCTTTTCTCCAAGCGTTTAACATCAAACTGCAAAATCTTTCAGGTTTGACATTTGAGTGTGGAAGAGAAGAAATGAATGGGGTGGCACCAACAAAAAAAAATTAAAAATATGTATGTATGCGGGGACATACGTGCATGTACCTGTGTGTCTGTACATGTATGTGCGAACGTATATGTATGTGCGTATGTAATGGGTGGGTTGCATGTTGGTGTGTGTCTGCATGCATATAAAAAATAAACAAAAAAAAAATTAAAAAAACAAAAAAAAATGCTGCTGTGGCTGTTCTAGTTTTATAGCGGGTTTTCCAATAAGAGGTGTTATTTTGAATAGCCCGCTATTTCTGTAGCTGTCACTTTTGAAGCTGTCATTTTTTGACATTTGACAAGTAGAAACTACGCTATTAATAAAAATGGAACGATACACCCTTCAACAACGCATTGAAATTATTAAAATTCACTATAAAAATGGTGAAAATTTGGCAGAGACGGTCCGTAAAACTAAAACATTTTTGGGTCGTCGTGAAGCACCTTGTCGGACCGCAATACAGAAATTGGTGGACAAATTCGAGCTGTTGGGACAAGTTAGTGATGTGAAGAATAAAACCCGTGCACGTCGCTCAAGAACAACTGAGAATGTTGCTGTTGCAGCCCAAAGTGTTGAAGAAAACCCAGGTTGTCCATTCCTCGTCGTTCTTTGGAATTAGGCATTCCACAAACGTCATTACACCGTATTTTGCATAAAGACTTGGGTCTTAAGGCTTATAAAGTTCAGTTAACACAAGAACTCAAGCCGGCTGATCATCAACAACGTCGTGTCTTTGCTGATTGGGTACTTGAAATGCATGAAAATGAACCGGAATTTCATCGAAAAATCATCTTGACTGATGAGGCCCATTTCCACCTCGGAGGCTACGTCAACAAGCAACACTGTCGCATCTGGGGCTCGGAAAACCCAAGAGTTATTGTTGGAAAGCCTCTCCATCCTCAACGCGTGACTGTTTGGTGCGGTTTATGGTCCCGCGGGGTCATTGGACCTTACTTTTTTGAAAATGAGGCAGGAGCAACAGTTACGGTCAATGGATTGCGCTATCGAGAGATGATTAATGATTTTTTATGGCCTGAATTGGATGGTATTGATCTGGACAACGTTTACTTTCAACAAGACGGCGCTACGTGCCATTGCTTGCGAAACCATCGATCTTTTGCGGGAAAAGTATCCGGACCGTGTTATCTCTCAAAGAGGTGATCACAATTGGCCACCGAGATCTTGTGATTTAACACCTTGCGACTTCTTCCTTTTGGGCCACGTGAAAGATAAGGTCTACGCCAACAGCCCAGCGTCGATTCAAGACCTCAAAGATGAAATTCGTGAGGCTATCGAATACATAGGGCAGCCACTTTGCGATTTGGTTATGGAAAATTTCATGAAAAGGATATGGTCCTGTAAGCGTGGTCTTGGCGGCCATTTGGCTGATGTTGTGTTCCATTATTAGCGACATACCTTTTTCTTTATAATGAAATAAACATCCGATCATTTATCTCCAAAAATGCCATTTTTCTTTGAATATCAAAATAACACCTCTTATTGGAAAACCCTTTATTTAGGTTTAGTTTATAGCCTAGTACGCTGCTGATGCGAAACGAAAAATCCCATACAAAAATGACACGACGAAATAATGAACGAAAAATTTCGCTCTACTTTTCGTTTTCCAGTACGCTGCTGAACGACGAAATGTGTAATTTTAGTGTATAGCTGTACTAGATTTCTTAGTACAATTCTCCACTCTTTTCGTTCTCAAATTAATTGACTGCACATTAATTGCTTGCGAAATTTTGACATTTAATTTTTTTTATAAAAAAAAAGTCAAGCTCTTGTTATGTTTTTTTGATTTTTCTTTGGCTTTGGGTTTTCTCTAGTGTCTGGTTTTTCTGTGCATTTTATGTATTAAATTATTCGAAATAAGTTCAATTCTAATTTTTTTATCAAAACCAATTTCAAAATCGACTAAACTAAATCTGCAAAATGGAAATGGGAAGTTGGAAAGAAGCACACCCTTCACTTACTTATCTTATCGGCGAACAAGATATAGCTGATCTTTATTTGGAGTGCTTATTATAACCAACTATCGACTTTTCTCATACCTAGTGCTAGTGCTTAGATTAAAAATAACCCATGTTCTTTTAAAATTAATTTATTTTAAGTGACTACTTAATAAAAGTATTATAAACAAGATTCAGTAGTTTGTTCTGCAATTAACTGTCCATGTCACGATTTTTAAAATACATTTGTTACTCCGACTTTTAAATTCTATGCGACCTTTGACACCATATGAATATAAAAAAAACACTTACCATTTCTAACGACATACTTTCAACACATAAATTAAGTCAATTGCCACAAAGAAAAAATCAAATCGACCGCCCGCTACTGGCAGTACGAATATGAATTTCCGACCTGGTCGGGACAAGATGTATCCAGGCCGGAAGCCAAAGGTAAGCGGCCTTCCGCTGCACCAACGACAATTAAGGAAATCATCTTTACCACAATAATATTTGGTTGTAAAAAGGCCATCTTAAACGATACCCACCCCTATTTGGGAAGCCTTTTTCCGATCTCATTGATTGACGATTTTATACCATAACCCAGAACTTATTTCTCAAGTTCAGACAATCTGTTTAATGTTTACTTCGTGAAAATCGGAACGGGATGGACATTGTTATTTAGTCTACAATTTCTGGTGATGACAAATCACTTACCTCGCATTGCCATCGCTACCTTCTTTTTCTTTTCTGGACGAAGTTTTTTAATGTAATTGAACCATCGTATGGTAGATGCACTGCTCCAAAAATATTCAATGTTCAATTTGAAATATATAATATGAAAAATATAATCAGACTATATAATATAAATATAATGGACTATATATTCGAACGGGTTGTCCAATAAAGGCGAGCGATATCTTTTTAGAATCAAAACTTCATACTTTCAAAGGAAGCATTATTAAAACCAAAAGTAGTTTTGTCCCCAAATTACTTTTAGATGTAATTTTTTTTGTCACGAAATTTCCTTTACATATATTTTTTTTTTTAATCTTGGACTTGAAAATGGTATCCGGAATTAGTAAGAAACCATAAATTAGAACCGTTTACACCATCAGAATGAAGCACGTAGTTTTCGAATTTTAGAGTGGTTTACTTCCCTATTTCATTGATTTTCTTAAAATTGGTAGAAATTTCATCAAATCGGCAGGTAAACCAGTTTATAAATTCAAAAGTGATTGCTTAATTTGGATCATTTAAACAGTTCTGAGTTTTATTGTAAATCCTCTTTGTGTAACTAGAACCATTTTTATATCAAAGAATTATTTTATAAGAATTACATCTAAGAGTAATTTGGTGACAAAAAAATTCCATCTAAAAGTAATTTGGTGACAAAACTCCTTTTTTACAACTTGTCACCTTTTTTTGACAGCTTACACCACAACTCTCCGCAAATATTTTTTCGCTGTGATTTTCGTTAGCATTTCGTTTCGGATCAGCAGCGTACTAGGCTTATAAGTAAAAAAATGATAAGATACCAAGTTTTTTTTGTGAAAGTTTCCTTGGAAAAATAAAATAAAATAAAATAATTGGATTTAATTACAATAGTTTTTAGGTCGAAAGACATTAGTTCTAACAGTTATTATTAGTTTAGAGCGCCCGTATAGGGCCAGTAAATTAGTTGTAAGTTATTGATAATTAGGCTAGTTTTAAACATTTTTGTCTAGCTTTAAGATAGTTATACGTTAATATGAAATAAAAATGAATTTATATAAAAAAAAAGGAAGAAATGAAATTTATAATTTTTTTCAAAATTCGGAACTTCACACCCTGTTAATAAAAGTCTCCACTTTAATTGCAAAGATGCTTCTTTATTTTCCATTAAATCACACCATTTGTTTAAAGTTATGTACTCTTGGAAAAAATTATCTTCATTTATGTTAGCAATTTAAAAGAAGATACAAGTTCTAAGCAATCACTAAAAACAGGAAATTTATTCAATTTTAAATTTTCTAATTTTTTAAAATAGTCATAAGATCAAGTTGGTTAATTGTGAACAGGGGTAATTGTAAACGCCAGTTATATTTCCAGTTATACAATTACTTTCTTAATATTATTTAATTACTTACAATTAATACTCGGAAAAGAAAGGAGTATCAATATATCTAATTAAATCTTCTAAAAAACAATTAGGTGTTTTTATAAAAATTGTAGTCTTGTTTGACGATCTTAATTTGTATATTATTTATTACAAGTCAATAATTTCAACTTTCGGGTAACATTATTAACTTCAAAACCAATGGTTACAATTCAGCTGTTTTTTTTCAAAAACCTTTTAAGCAGTGCTGAACACATCTCTTTCCCTAAAAATTATCCATTAATTGGTTCGAACCCATAAACTAGTTCGACTGGTTCTTGAATGAAGTAAATGGATGTATCCAGTTATTTATTTTAAAATAAGAAAGATTAGGTAGTATACAAATATTGCTTTAAGGTGCAAAAAATATTACATATGGGTGAAACAGAGGGACATTTGTGTCCCCTTTTTTTTGGTTTTGGGGGACAATAAATATTTTGAGGTAAAAAAGAGGGCCAGTCCCCCCAAAAGGGGGGAGAATGGTAACCCTATATATATTGTTTGTTCGGTAATATGCCCACACGTTTTTTTTTCATTTTTTTTAAGACTACAAATAACAGTAGCTCCCATACATTTTTTTCTGGGGCCAAAATAAAAAAAATTATTTTTCTCGAAAACGGCTCCAACGATTTTTACAAAAAAAAAAGAAATCAGTTCATTAATGAATCCAAAGGGAACATTTTAGTAATTTTTGGTTTGGAAAAAAATTGTTACTTTTGGTAACTCTAGTAGTACCATTTTTTTGGTTTTTGATTTGATTTTCTGTAAATCGGTTAATTTGATGTTTTTGACATTTTTTGCGCAGTAGGTCATGAAAAGTTTAAACACTATTGTAAGCCAAAATTTTTCAAAAATAAATTTTTTTGGAAATTAGAAATAAAAACTTTTTTTGTTGAAAACTCAAAATTTCGAAAACGACTTAATGGATTTTTGCGAAACTTCGCATTTGGTAGTTTTTTGATATTATCTTGAATAGTTAAAAAAACTATATTCCTGAGATAAAAAACAACGGTACCTCCCATACAAATGTTAAAAAAAAAACATCAAGAAAAAAATTTGTTTCTCGAAAACGGGTCAAAGATTTTTTTTATAAAAATGTGTGTGTTCCTAAATTAGTACAGTCCACTTTTAAGTATAAAAGTATTTTTTTGCGTACTTATAAACGGTACTTCCCATAGAACCACTTTTCATATTTTCGACTTTCTCAACATTGGATGAACCGATTAAAATAATTTTTTTTATACAGATGGTACCTAAAATTGTTAATAAAACTACATACGAAAATTTTCAAAAAAAAAGTTTTTCGATTTTTAAAAAAATAAATAAAAATTTTTCTTTGAAAAATCGATGTCTCAAAAACCAGTCACAGAATTTTTTTGAAATTTTAATCTTATATATTTATTAATAATATCAGAAGATGTTTTTCTTTATAATACAATTCTACATACTACTGAAATGACTTAGCCAAGTAGATTCCACAAAAATTGGGTAACTGGCTGTCATAAGTCAGTAAGACTAATTGCTATTATAAGAAATAAAGATGCCCCACCTCTTGCTTTGTTCGATGGATGCGTTGCGTGGTATTCTAAGTATCCATTGATCTTACTATTTGATTGTTGCTTGACATGCGTTTCCGGTATCAAACAAATAGCAATATCTATCTCATGCATAAACATTTTAAATGATTAAGAATATAAACTCAAAAACAAAATTTCAGAAAAAATTTTTCACCCGTTTTCGAAATATTGAATTTTTTTTTTTCAAAAATCCCAAAAAACTAGTTTTCGAAAATCTTGAAATGCAATACTATTTAGAATTTGAAGGAGCTCCTGTACAAATCTTTTTTATCGAAATCCTTTGAGCCGTTTATGAGAAAGTCGGAAATCTATAAAATGGTTGTATGGCAGGTACCGATAATAACAAAATATTTTTTTAAAAATTTAGCCAGAATGTAGACCATAACCAAAGTAGTACACACGCCAATTTTTATCAAAATCCGTAAAGCTGTTTTTGAGATAATTAAGATGGAAGAAGAATTTGTATGACACGTACCGTTATTTTTGCGCCTAAAACAACGATTCAAAAGTTCTATTTTGGACAATCCCCTAAAACGCCTAAGTGCCAAGTTTGAACCGAATTGGCTCAGCCGCTTAGGCTGTAGATCGTTCTACAGACAGACAGACAGACGGAATTGCGGGACCCACTTGTGTTCTCTATGATAGTAATGTCATGTTTGATTGTTAGAAAAAAAAATTGTACGAATACATAACTTGTCTTATAATACCTATAATCGCCAGTAAAAATAATCGATTCCACAGCAGCTTTGTCAGAGATTGTACAGGGTGTCTAATATTTGTAGAATTTTCAGCGATGCATACACACAGGTGTATAAAGGTCACGGCGTATAAAAAGCTCGACGCGTAAGGGGGGTATGCTGTCTCCCTGCGACACCCTTGCTTGGCAAAATTATAGAACTTGGATTGGGTTTCATGTTTGGGTGTATGCAAAATTTTGTTGGATTTAAATTTTTTTTCGATTTAAAACTAATTCTATTTAAATCCAACAAAGCTTTGCATACACCAAAACTGGATCCCATAGAAAATCTTATAATTGGGCCAAGCAGGGGGGGTGCAGGGAGCACCATACCCTCGTTACGCGCGCCGGAACCGTGCTTAATGTTCTATCTACCAGAAAATGTTTAAGAAGCGTTTCCGATGTAGAATGTGAAAATTTTTCGCATATCGCAAGCACAGTATACGAAAAGTTTTCTTCAACAACCGTACCTCGATAAAATTGAAGCTCGGAATCAAACCGGGACATTCCGAAGGATTTATTTGCTTCGGAGCGCTCAAATAATTGTCTTATGTCATTGAAATTATTTGGTGATTTTGGAAAAACTTCATTTTTTATATTAAAAAGTTGCCTTCGCATTCGCCTGAACTGAACACTTGTTAACGCTAACCGATGGTTCAGGCACTGTTCGTCAAAAATTTCTAGAATGCATGTTCTTTTTAGAGACACATTTCGGCACTCGTCTTTTATTGAGTTAATTAATTTCAGTTTTTCAAATTTTTAGGGATTCAACATAAAGACCTATTGCCAAAATCTACAACAACACAAGCTCCACACTTTTTCAAATAGCATAAGTAATATTTGCAATTCCGCGAAACTTTATTTAGCCTATATATTTGACAGGTTTCAGGTATATACCAAAGTTTGCTGACTTTACGCATCCCAAAGGAATTATTTTATAACACAACTCTACACCTTCACCAGCCATGACTTAGCAAATTAACTATTTTTATTTTCTTATAATAACTTATAATAAACCAAGCTTGTTTCTTGTTTGACACTCGATTCTAAACTGCAAGCAAGAGTTTCAAGCGCACCGTATGATTAGATAACAAAAACAATTTCCATTTGCTTGCATGCAGCATTGTACCACACAATTTCGATATTATTACCATTTGGGTAAAACATATTTCAGTTTTATTTCCATATTTTTCTATATTATTACTTATTACAAATTGCCCACTGAAACAGGTTTTGCAAAAATTTCAATCGCTTTTATTGCCTACTTTTTGATTGGGCATTATTTCCTTCGGTTTAGGCAATAATGCCGAAAATGTAAAATCAGTTTTACGAGTATTTCCACCTCGATAGAAATAAGGTCGATCAACTTTATTGCCTTCTACTTTATTTCACGGCACCGTTGTTTTTCATTGAAATTACCAAGTTTCATTTCGAATCACCATTGAAAAGTCTCATATCCTTAATTAAGAATAGAACAATAATGTAATTTATTTTGTATAGGTTAAGTTTTATTATTTTAGTAACTTAAAATAAATATACATTATATGAATATATACAAATAAACAAGACAATAATTTAAAATTTAAATGGAAGAATAAAAAAATGTTCGGACTTTAGCTTTTCCTGTTCAGTAATTTTCTTGGTATTAAGATTAAATTCAAGGACTGTAGTATTATCTGGTTGTGTTGTAATCCAAATTGAATTATCAATAACTGATGTAGCCGCACTCGAAAAACTAATTTTGTTGTTGTACCTACACACTTCAGACCAAGTTTCTTTGGATAGATCGAGGCACCTAATAACCATAGTATTCTCCGAACTATTAAGGCAACAGATGGCATACAAAAATTCACCAACGACAGAAATGTTGAGTACTTTTATGTTATCATCAATTGATGTCCTATTCGAAGTCCATTGTTTTGAAGAGCTGTGATAACAGTGCAAAAAGCCATATCGATTATCAAAAATGTATAACGTATCATTATGTGCACACATTTTTTGATGACTACTATCTGTTTTAAAAGGTGTATTTAAGAAACTCCATCGGTCACTCGTAAAATTTAAAATCTCTAATATATTCACAAATTTTCCATCATTATTAACTCCACCAAAGACACATAAATGTCCATTTACTACTGCCAACTGACTTCCAGCTCTCGCCATTCCCATCGGGCAAAATTCACTCAATTTAAAAGTGTTTAAGTCTATAGATTTGACGCTGTTTGTTACATTATTACTTGAACAAAACCCTCCAACCCGAAATAGTTTTTCATTGAACCCAATCTTAGAACAATCCCGTTTTATATATAAAGAAAAGGGCTCTCTTCTTTTCTTGATACTCCAGGTCTTCAATTGTTGATCATAACTATACATTTCGAATTCGTGTTGTTCATTAAAACCAACGGCTGCTACAACTTCACTTTCTTCTTCTTCTTTTTCTTCTTCTTCTTTTTCTTCTTCTTCATCTTTTTCTTCTTCTTCTGCTTCTTCTTCCTCTTCTTCTTCTTTTCCTTCATCCTCCTCTTCTTTTTCTTCTTCATTTCGGTTTACTTCAGAGGTAAAAGTTACATTTTCCTGTCCAATTCTTTTAGATTCCGGCGATAAAATATGGTATTGAAGCCAACCGTGAATCAATTGGCAAATTTCTGGAGTATTACAAATTGACTTTGTATTTTCAATTATAAACTTGGGCGTGAGGAACTGAAAACGCACCGTTGAAATTAATTCGAATAACAGATGGCCCCGAATTATTTTGTCATATTCAATCCATGCTAACAAACCCAAGAACACTTCCTGCTCTAGATCTTCACGCGGATTGTATTTAAAAAGCAGATTTTTCAATTCCATTTCATTCAAGATCAGAAACTCAGACTGCATTCTCACTTCCTCGAAATGGTTGTAAGTAATTTTTAAAGATTTTTCCCGAAGTCCACATAACCTCAACTTTTCGGCCAAACGTAGCGAATGCAAGCAATTGCTTTTGTTCAGATGTTTTTCCAGGAAATCGCAACATCCATGCAGTAAGTTGTCCATTTTTAAAAACTCTGCTCCTAGCAGTAGTTTCTCTACATTTTCGGAGCTCAGCTCAATCGCACCCGAATACATGTAGTCAATTAACAACTTTACTGTCGGACCTTCAATTTCCAGCAATTGAACTTCGGTTATGTTTGAACTCGTAGAGTTGCAATGAAATATTTCCCAAAAATATTCACTCAATGCAGCCAGTACTATTTGATGAGCTGGAATTTGTATGCCATTTTCCCCAGCAATCAGCACAGTGTCGAAGAAGTCCTTATCTGAATAAAATTTCTGTAATTTTGACAAGATATTTGCTGCATGTCCATCGCTCTCGAAGATGACCTTTTCATTTGATGAGTTTGAAGCTGACATTTTTAAACTGAAAAATAAACAATAATATTAAAATTGATAAATGGAAACAAAGGTGAACATTTTAAACTAATTAGCGCAAAATTTTAAACAGCATGATGTTAAGGGCTTAGCATGATACTACTTAACAGTTTGCTAATACTAAATCACTTTATGAATATTTTCCTAATTTTAAACACTTTTTAACTAGCACCATACTAAATCTATTTTCTTAATAAAGTACAACTAAACACGCCTAAAATAGTGCAAAAAAGTAAGCGAACATAACTTTTTGACGTTTGTAAATGTCAAAGTGGCATATGGATTTAGTACGATACTAAAAAATAAAGTAGCCATTTTGTGATTTTAACTTTAGTAAAATGTTAAGAATATAATACGATACTAAACTGGTTTAAAATTAGCAAAATCCTCTCTTTAGCCTAATATCATACTAAAAACGATTTAACGTATTCCTAAATCGACTGAAATTTTGCGCCTCTGATATTAAGGGCTTAGCTTGATACACTAACTACCGACAAATTTGATTTTATAAACAATTCATAATATTTAACACTTTTTAATTAACATCATACTTAATATATTTTCGTGACAAATTGAAGTGGAACGCACCTAAAAAAAGTGCAAAAATCTAAGCGAACTTAACTTTTTGGCAATTGTAAATATCAAAGTGTCACATGGATTTAGTATGATGCTAAGAATATTAAATGACCTTTAAGTGATCTTAATTCAAGTAAAATGATAAAGAATGGTTCGATCTTCGATTATTATTATATCGAATAAACTTAGAAAAATTGTCTTTATATCTTGGTTTAATATTAAAATACTTTAAAAATTAACTTACCGTTTTATAAAAGTTTAGAAGTTGGTTTAAAATAAAATTAAATTACTGCTGACAGAGAAAAATGGACTCTATTTAAAACAATAAACAAAATTACACAATTAAATATGCAATAACTTGGTATGGCGGTTGTTGTCGACTGACTGAATATTTCCGAAACAAATCAATTTATTTATAGACAGATGAGACAAATTTTCGAATCAAACAAAATCCGAAAAACAATTAACACTGTAATCGATGTCGTTTTCGATTGGCTGTTAGGACGTTCTCCTTTTTCACTACGTACGAGTATGTTCCATTCCTATGCAATATGGAACATTTGGGGTAAAAAGAGTAACTCCGAACAACCAATCGAAAACGATGGAGAAAAAAGCAATTAAGGAAAGTTAATGACCAGGAAGCAATTTGGAAAAGAGAAATAGTAATAAGTAACGAGGGGAAGACGATATTATGCTTGTACTCTTAATCTTTGCCAAGGAAAACCCGCAAATTATATAGTCACTAGTCAGCAATACATTTTAAATGCCTACCTGCATCTACAATTTCAAAATCATAAAACCCCTAAGTAATATGCACTTGAATTTTAAAATGGGTGCCTCTATGAAAACTGGACCTGAATTCACGGAAATTTGAGATTTCGGTACGAACTGGGTATTCAAATCGAATCTAGGCTGTATTCGAAGAAATATAATATTGGATTAGCTATTCAGAACAGGATTTATTCGCATATGTTTTTTTTTTTTTTTTACAATTTAGCGAGAAATCTTGTCCCTTTTAAGGATTCAGGATGTGAAGTTTTATTTGGTGGGACCTAGCTAATAAAATGATATTGTGTTGTATGATCATCTCTTTTTTTTTTAATATTATTTGTCAAGGACACATAAATATGACTTGCCACTGAATTACGTACAAAAAAAAAATTTAAATGTTGTATCCTTAAAATAGATTCAGACATAGAAAGCGGAATTACATGTTGCTTTCATATATGAAACATTGAAAATTAAGCCTGATACACTGCTGTTGAAATGGACAATTAATAAAATAAACTCCAATCACATCATTGTCAAATTGATTTAAATTGCAAAAAAATTGCAAAGGAATAATTATTATGAATATTGAATATTTAAGAATTTGTAATGTTCCATACGAATACGATTTATATACATAATATGCAGTCACACATATAAGAACATGGATGAGAAGTACAAACAATTATAACATATAAATGTAAGTCACACTTATTTCGGCAAAAACATAGCATTACTTTGATGATTTATAGTAGTTGTTCTCAGTGGTGGATTAGCCTTCTGGGCGCCCTGAGTTACGCTCAGTGATAATCACACCCTTTTTTTAATACTATCCAAGGATCGTAATTTTAATGGGATAACAACATCGAAGAGTAATGGGACACGGTTGTCTTTTTGTGGGAGAGGAATTTGAATGCGGTAGCATTTTCGAGATCATTTGTTTTTGATAATTTGGATAGAATTTTTGTAATCAAAATTGTATTACTAAGTGTTTACTAGTATGGAGCAAATATATTTTTCCTTATATTTCAACGAAGAACCTATTAAGTTTTAAAACTGGAAACCATTCATATATTTTATTTAATAGACTGTGGCAATTAATCCTACTAATATTATAAATGTGAAAGTTTGGATGGATGGATGGATGTATGGATGTTTGTTGCTCAATAACTCCGGAACGGCTGAACGGATCTGGATGAAATTTGGTACAGAGATATAGTATTTTCTGGAATAGGACACAGGCTATCCCGGAAAAATATATGGTTTTCGTGGGATAGGTTTGTTTAAATTTTTCATAGAGCTCATTCTACAAATAGCCAACATAGCTTTTATTCACAAGCCACCCAAAAGCACACGGATTTGCATTAAATTTGATTTGTAGATGAATGGGGTACTGGATTATCACATAGGTAATTTTTATCCCTAAACAAAATTAACGGTTCCTATGGGAGAGGCTTAAATATGAACCAAATATATACTTATGGGTGTTTGTTCCGCATTCATGCTTCATCCATTGAATGCATTTTAATTAAATTTGGGAAGCAGCTGGAAGATTAGCCATGATTTATTTCTTCCAACTTTATTTTTGTAGTTCTCACTTTTTGAATCCAATATAAAATCTTCGCTTTGTTCGCGAACATGACCATGCACGACGAACATCGAAGTCAACGAACACGACAAAATCTAAATTTTTGGCCAACAGCAAGCGGCTCGAGAACCAGCCCATATACAAGAAGAGCACAGCGAGCGCGAGCATGCTACATTCAACGACTGAACGGTTTTGAATGAAATTTTGTATGTGGAAAGACTATTTCATTAGATTCCCGTGGGTCCGTAGCATCGCACGGTTATATGCTAGTTTAATAATAAAACCTAGTAAGATATATATAAGAAGTTGATTAATTTTGTTCTTAAATTAAATGGTGAATATATTAATTCCATTTATTGTTTTCTGGCATGTTTAATGGTGGTTTATTTATTTTTTGTTGAAAAGACAAAAATAGTTATAGGCCTTTGGTATTATTATATTAAAAATGGCATTGGCATATACTTGTTCTTATGAAAAATAAAAGACCTCATTGAGTGGAACTTGAATTTGGTGTGAGAGTAGATAATTTATTTTAGTTTGTCTCAAAAGTAAGTTTAGGAAAGAAATTTCCGAACAATTTCCCTCCATTTAAAGGGAAAAAAAAATTAGTTATATAAATTTTAAATATTTATTATTTTAATTTAAATAATAGATATTTAAAATTTTTACCCATTTCAGTATAAAATATTAATCTACCTACGTACATACATATTACATTCTAAAAAAAATCTCTTTTTCCACTAAATAAAAAAATGCCTTGAGTATCACCCCTGAATGTACTTCGCGGTCAGTCAAAACGCGTGTTTTTTTTATAACTGAGTGCTCACTTACGGCATTTTGACTACCTTTAATAACCTGTTAACCTGTTAATGCCTCGACCCTCGACGAGATCATCTAAACCGCTGTTTTGTTTGCAATCTTAAGGCCCCATAGGTAAGTGCGAAAAACGTGACCGACAATCTTTAAAATCTATCTATGGCTTCTTTGCGATCATTTTGAACTAAACTAACTAACAACTGCGAACAGCACGATAAAAATAAATATACTTAATCGGTACGATTTATTTCATTTCATTTGTTTTATTGTATGTTGTAGATTAAGGTACAAAACGTCTTACATTTAACTATTATAAGAGTCTTAGAACTTAACATTTTGTGAGGTTTCCATACTATTAAATTAATGTAAAACTTAATCGTTACGAGTATTGCATAATAATGCAACTTGCAAAGGAACAAGTAGCCAATAATTTCTTATCGGGGGATTTGTCATCGCCTATTTTCGAACCGTTCGCGTAAACAGACTTCAAGAATTTTCCGCCCAAATCAGGCCAGAGACTTAAAATTCATATTTTCAGATATTAAAAATGATGAATACCCCATTTGAATGTCATTAGGTAATCTTTTTGCTTAATTTTTTTTCAGAAAATAAAATAACATACAAAATTTGCCGCCCCCTACAAGTTACCGCCCTAGGCTCGAGTCTCACGAGCAGTATTATCACAGGTTTAATTTTTAATGAGTCCCAGAGGCTGAAAAACAGAGCCATTTTTAAAATAAATGAGTCACAATAAGAAAGCTCTTTTAATTTTATACTAAGACCTTTTTTTTAAAGTAATCAAATTTAGAAGGGGAGGGGGTAAAATTCAGTTTTTTTCTAATTACTCGAAAGCCATAGTTTTTTTTTTTTGAAAAATGTTGTTGGTCCACATTGTAGATCATTTCATTTTACACAAATGGAAGCTATTTTAAGTCAAGTCTCTTTGCCTTAACGAATGAATTTAATCATACTCGTATATATATATCCGTTTTGACGAACAACTTAAATTTGGAACGGTATAACTTTAGAACGAATTTTGTAGATAATTGTACTGTCTACAAGTTGTCCTTATAAAATTTTGAGAAAAATAAAGGTTTTGGGAGTTATTGAACAAAATAAAAAAAAAATTATTTTTTTAGATTGCAGCATTTCCCTTCCGGTTCCACACTCAAAACTTGTTTTTTTTTAATAAAACATGTTTTTCCAAACATAACTAAAAACAAAAAAATTCGCAACTCAAAAACATGCATTTATTTCATTTTTCCGAAAAAATGTAGATACTACATCAAAATGTTTTCAATTATTTTCTCCAAATCTTTCAATTGTACGATAAAAAGTGTCTTAACTTTTTTGTGTAGAAGGACATGCTCTACAATGTGTACCAACAACTTTTTTCAAAAACAAACCCCTTACCCTTTTTTAAAAGTCTTTAGAACACATTTTTACTTGCGATTATAGGTACTATAGTTCAAGTTATGCATTCGTCGAAAAAATACGATGATAGCGAAGACGAAAAAAGATGGTCTAAAAATTCTGTCCGCCTGTATGTCTGTCTGTCTGTACAGAAGAGAAATTGATTGTTTTTTTAGCTGAAAAAATAACTGTACCTGCCATATAACCGTTACGTTAAAGCCTATTTTTCCTGGAAACGGCTCTAACGATTTTGATTAAAAAAAGTAGTGTAGCTTTTTAGGTACGACCGATCATATGGTTGAAAACAAAAATTAAAAATGTCTAAAAACGCTACTTTCCATAGGACCTTTTTTTTGCTTTCGGCCATCTCGTAAATGGATTAACTGATTCTTTAGAAATTTCACACATATGTAGGTTTACAATGCCCAATTTATACTGCGTACCAATATTTTTTTGTATTTTTAAAAGCATTTTTAAGAAAAAACTTTGAAACTGCTCATTAATTTTTTTTTAAATTACAGTTATGTATATGTATTTGCTGAATACATATGACTTGGCGTTTTTGATTTTTTTTTTTGAAAAATGTTTTCAAAAGTTTAAAAAAAAAACTTTTTTTCTCAAAAACCGCTTCCAAGAATTTTATTTTTTTTTCTCATAAATTCAAATTTATCCAAGAAATAAAATGGCGTACTTTTTTTTTGAGCTCAAATTAGTTTAAGTATTTACTTCAGATTTTTTAATTATTTTTCTTTTCTTTTTAAAAGAATTAAGTCGATTAATATTTTATTTTTAAGTTTATATCTTACTAATATTATAAATGTGAAAGTTTGGATGGATGTTTCTTGCTCAATAACGCTAGAACGGCTTAACGCATCTGGGTAAAATTTGGCACATGGGCACACACATACTCGATTATCACATAGCTAATTTTTATTACGAAAAATGGAACCGAAAAGTTCTTATGCCTATATGGGAGAGGCTTATATGTGAACAAAATATATAAACGGTGATTTTTTAAGAACTTGGTTTTTGAAAATTCAAAAAAACACAGAAACTTGTAAAAAGTGAATAAAATTTTTATTTGGATCGATAAATCAATTTCTGCCATTTACTTTTTAAAAATAATTTCACTTAAATGTTGCCCGCGGCTACGCTTCAGGTGGTCCATTCTGAAGGTCCAATTTTGGCAAACTTTTTCACACATTTCGGCCGGAATCTCACCAATGACACGTTCAATGTTGGCTTCCAAGGCAGCAATCGTGTTTGGCTTGTTTATAGACAATAGACTTAACATAGCCCCACAAAAAATAGTCTAATGGGGTTCAAATCACATGATCTTGGTGGCCAATTGACTGCGCCAAAACGTGAGATCAACTGCTCACCAAATTCGCCTCTCAATTGATGCATGGTTTCGCGTGCAGTGTGGCATGTGGCACCGTCATGTTGGAACCACATGTCGACCGAGTTCAATTCTTGCATTGTCGGCAAAAAAAAATCTGTTATCATCGAACGGTACCTTTCTCCATTGACCGTAACCCTGCGGCCTTCATCGTCCTTGAAGAAGTACGGCCCAATGATGCCGCCTGCCCATAAACCGCACCAAACAGTGCATTTTTCGTAATGCATTGGTAGCTGCTGAATTGCCTCTGGCTACTCTTCACTCCAAATACGGCAATTCTGCTTATTCACGTATCCATTTAGCCAAAAATGAGCCTCGTCGCTGAAACGGACGTAGCTTGCGAAACACATTTTTCACAGAGCACGAATTTTGATAATAAATTTCAATAATTTGCAAACGTTGTTCAGGCGTAAGTCTATTCATGATGAAATGGCAAACAATACTGAATCGAAATGTCAAATGTTCGTGGAATTTGTCATGTGTGATCTGTCAAAAATATAAACGTCAAAAACCAAGTAGCAAAAAAATCACTTGGTTGTTTGTTCCGCATTTATGCCTCAACCATTGAATGGATTTTAGTTAAATTTGATAAGCAGCTGGAAGATTAGCCATGATTTATTTCTCCCAAATTTATTTTTGTAATTCTTACTTTTTGAATTCAATTTAAATCTTCGCTTTGTTCGCGAACATGACCATGCACGACGAACATCGAAGCAAACGAACACTACAAAATCTAAATTTTTGGCCAACAGCAAGCAGCTCGCGAACCAGCCCACATACAGAAGATGCTAGGCGAGCATGTTCGTCGTTTGTGCCTACATTCAATGGCTGAAAGGTTTTGAATGAAATTGTGTAGGTGGATAGATAATTTCATTAGATTCCCGTGGGTCCGTAGGATCGCACGGGTATCTGCTAGTAATAAATAAAAAGTGGTATAAGGTAATGATGTAGATTACTTTAATCTCGCTCAAAATTTTTTTTCTCGGTAGTACCCGCGTAGCTCTTTTAGATGAAATGAATCAAAGAAAATAAAGATTACAACACTTCTTTGTTTTCTTATTTTACTGACGTCATATGTGAAACAAAATCCATTAATCCACAAACAACAACCATTTACAGATTTTGTTTTGGGGGTGGCCGTGGCGCGATAGTTGTGTGTTCGCCTGTCAACCTCATGGTCACAGGTTCGATCCCTGCCGTAGTCTATGTTTTCTTATTTTTCCATTAAAAACCAATTCTAAAATTAAATGTCATACAATGAATTGTTGGTTTACTCATTACATGCTGTTTAGGCATAGAACTAACAACATGTGATTGAGTAAAACTAGTATACCGATAAAATATGACAAAGAATAAAAAAATTAATGCGAATTATAAGGGACATCGATAAATAAGGCACGGAAATTTTTCCGCATTAGTTCTGCCGCCATCCCTGGAGATAAAATCTGAGACAACAATCACCTAAAGTCTCCGAATATCGCGCCTCACATCTTTCCTATCATTCTTTCTCTTCCTTAACCTCACCCTCACGCTCGCGCTGTGTTGAAACATTTAAAGGTTATTCATAATCCCTTGAGCGCTTGTAGATTATACAAAAAAAAAAAAAACATGGCGTCAATAAAATAAGAAAAACAAAGAAATGTCGTAATCTTGTTTTCTTTGATTCATGCCACTGCGCAACAACATAAATGCGTACCAACCGTAAAACCCAAATAATTATGTATACATGCAATAAGAGCCCCACACACGATCAATTTTTATTGTAAATTTTCATTGAACAAGTCATTGTTGTGAACATTGAAGACATTGAAGGCAATCAAAATCGATTTGGTTTTCTTCAATGTCGGCAATGTTTATTGACAAATTTTTGATCGTGTGGTGGTACCTTCAATTTTTATGTCAAAGTTGAAGTGTCGTTTGTATAAAAAAATAAAACAAACTAATTAAAAATGGCTGACTTTGATTATAAGAACTTATAAAAACAAATTGCAGCTGCAAAATATAGTTGTTTGAGTCTAATTCAATTAATAAAAGTTCGTCCATATTTGGAAGAATGTAATTATCAATGTTAAGGTTTGTGAAATGTCAAACAAAAATGTCAATATTCATTGATATGTGTGATGGCGATTTTTCTTCAATGTTTTTTGACAGAAAATTCTTTCACTGAAAATTAACAATAAACATTGATTGTATGTAGGGCACTATAGACTGCTTTTACATATTGCAATTTCACCTTGCGATTTTTAAGCTCGGCGGCGAGGGACCTATGTATGTGGTGGCTGGTGTTGCCGCTATTTCTTCTTCTTGATTTTCGCTATTTTTCGATTGAGCTTTTCGTAATTAATTGGAGGAAAGATAGGGGAGATATGTTTGAGGAAATTTAACACCTATTAAATATCGCAGTGTTTAAAAGTATGTGTGCATCCGATGGGAGCCCACAACAGAAACAATGATTAAAGTCGCTATGGTCTAAAAGCAGCCATACAAAAAGTGCATTAAGCCATTACCCGATAACGTTGTGAATTCTTCAATTTCAGAAATGATATTTTATCGTTACTTGCTTTCATCAGCATTTCCAAAATTGCCGGGGCATTTCACCAATATAAATATTATGCGAGTGAAAATTAAAATTGGTCACCGAAATTTATAGAAATGGAAAAGTGATCAAATTTGTTTATTTGTGCTGGTTAGTCAAGTCATTAACTTAACGTATATTAAGATTTTTTTTGGTACTAACTAGAGATTACCAGAGTTAGTATGATTGTTTTTGTTTGGCAGTTTTTTTTTTCATTAAAAAAAATTTGCATTTTTTCCAGTCAACAATATCCTGCTAAGTCCACTATTTTAGCAGGATTTGAAATTTTTCATTGGTCACAGTGATCATGTTACTAAAAATTCTCGTGTTTTGTTGAGTCATTACAAATACAAGAACCTGTTGCCGATAAAATTAAAAACAGAATCTTGTTGCGGATAAATTTGTGACATTTATTCGAGTATCGAATGAAATTATAGTTGTTTCTTTGGTACTCTCAATGACGTTCATGAATGTTGAAGTCTTTGTTCGTAGAGTTCTTGTTTCTGTCATTGGCCACATTCACTCATTTATTTGGTAATTTATCGCGCATACTAAACTAGCCGTGTTTTATTGAGAATCCGTCGTAGCATTTTACATACAATTCGCTACGGTCTATAAAAAGCTAAAGTAGAAGCTACGGTGGATGGCTGGTTGACGTTCATTCGAGTCTCGATTCTGATTTTGTTAGTTTTGTTGGTACGATTGATAATTGAATTAAATCTCGGTGGATGTGTTCATGGAGTGTTATAATTATTAATTTCATTCGTAAGAAAAATCGATCTTTTTGATTCTTTTTTTTTAATAGTTGGCCAGTTTATATTTCTCAAATCATAGATAACTCCATTTTTTAATAAATTATTACCTGTTCTTCTGAAAAGTTTCTGACTTTTACTATTAAAAACTGTATTCTTTGCTCAATTATTTTCTGAAGTACGTCTAAAATTGCACCTATATCTCCAATTTTGCATACCCCTAATGTCAATTAATCAATTTTAACAAATTTTGATATCCATTTTGAAAAAGAAACCAATATTTATCGAATGAATTCGGTTTTTCTTTTATTTTTGACTAACTTAAGACCAATATTCGTTTTGTGTTTAATTTTTATTGATAGTTGTAAATAAACGGAGTTTGGTGAAAAAAATCATCTTTTTATTTAAGAGCAATTTGAGAAGACAAACCGCATTGGGTGGAACTGCACACTATAGAGGAACTGCACGACATTGCGCCGCAAAATATTTATTCGTTTGAAATTCTATGAGCTATAAGGCTAGGCGCACACATATGCAACTTTCAGTTTTGCAACAGTTCTGTTGCTAAAGTGAATACCACTGAATGGGAGTGCGCGCATGCAGTCCGCGATTCGAGCAACTTAAAAGTTCTTCAGTTTGTATTACACCATACTATAATGTAACTGCGCGCACATTAAAGCAAAATATTGTATGTGTGTTGGTTTATCTCGTTGATTTATTTTAAGTTGATTATGTGCGAGATCATCGTTCTACTATTGATTAAACTATTTCGTTTAAGCGGCAACTGAACTTCACAAATTGTGCTTTTCTTCACTGTTTAATGGACGTTGGCCATGGACGGTATTCGCAAAACTACCTGGACATGGACTGGGCGTACATTTTTGTGATCCCCTTATTTTTTTTTTCTGGACATGTGCATAGAAATGGCAAACCAAATGTTAACTATTTGTTCCTTACTCCGCGTATGTTAAGTGCAGTCTGATGAGTGAATATTGAATTGAAAGCAAAACATACTCAGAAAATAAATTTGTAAGGGGAGTGAAGAATTTAAACTACGTTGTAGTGTGCGTTCAAAACCAAGAAACATTAAAAGGAAACAAGCAAATCTCCGGCAGTTTTGTTTCCTCGTGTGAAAGGCATAGAAGATTTTTAAAGCAATACAAAAGTTGTCCTGTGTAAAAAGAGACTTGACCATAGTCTATGAACAAACCCATTCACTTATAATTTCCTTTCTATTGGTGCAAAATGAATGTTCGAATTTAAAATTACAAATGGAGATAAAATGAAAACAAGAAATAGGTTTGAAACATAAATTAAATATTGGTACGTTTTTCTACTTTCTATTTTATATGAATAAAAGCTAATTATTGTTCATAATTTTGATATTTACTCAATTTTACTTTGCAAAAGACTCTTTCATTACTTGTATCTGCTGTGCAGGGGTACCATTTTTACAAAAAATAAAAAAGCTACGGTCCATGCGTTTTTTTGGGAATTTCTTACGGTACAATGGATAGATTCCCAATAAAACACACCTACTATTCGAATATAAATTTATGAACGATTTGGATTGGTTAGCTTAAAACAGTCAAAAATCAATAATGTTTGGTTAAGTATGTGTTATTTTCTTAAAGAAATTGTTTCACACTTATTTACGTAAAATATAGGAAATAAAAATAACTAACACTTAATTAAGTTAATTTGGGGGTGGCCGTGGAGCGATAGTTGTGTGCTCGCCTGTCAACCTCGTGGTTGCAGGCTCGATTCCTGCCGTTGTCTATGTCTTCGTATATTCCATTAAAAACCAATTCTCAAAATTGTCATAAAAATAAGTTGCTGCTTTGCTCATTACATGCCGTTTAGGCATAACACTAACAACATGTGATTGAGTAAACTTGCATACCCATTAAATATGACAACGAAACAAATAAAATAATGCGAACTATAAGGGACATAAATAAATAAGACACGGTAATTCTCTCCGCATTAGTTCAGCCGCCATCCCTGCAGTTAAATCTGAGACAACAACCAGCTCTAGTCTCAGAACATCGCGCCACACATCTTTCCTATCCTTCTTTCTCTTCTTTCACCGGATGCCCTCGTTGTGTTAAGAAAAACATATAAAGGGTATTCATAATCCCTTGAGCGCGTGCAAAGTTACAAAAAAAAAAAGTTAAGAAAAACGCTTTATAAATCATATTAATAACAATGTAGGTACTTATACATTTGTACATAAAAATATGTAAGCATTAGTACACATCTTTTTGACTTAATTTACTGAACATTTCCGTGTTTTGATTTTTTGTTTATAGATTAGATTAGATTAGATTTTATTTTCCTTACAAAATATTATTACACTTTGTTAATTACAATCTAAATTACATGGCATTGCCGTCTGCCTGCTTGACAACTAATTATTTTTTAATTCCTCAGTAGAGTAAGTTACAGCTTATACTAAAACGCTTCATTTAATATTTGGTTTTTATACCTGAGTGCTGTTTTGCAATACATAAATAACTTATATACATCCATTTCGTGAATTAGGTCCAAGATTGCTTCTTCTGATAGAAAGTCGCTGCCTAACGTGTATCTTCTTGTTTCTCTTAGTACTGCACACCTTCCAAAAAAGTGCAAAACATCCTCCCGTTCACCCATATTGCAAAGGTTGCATATTAGCGGTAAGTCTTGGCGGTGTGGTATATAATTCAAATTAAGGAGCTCTCCTCTTAGACGGAACATGAAATAAATCTGTTCTATTGTATAATCGTCGCGAAAATAGTTTCTTTGGTTAAGGTTGTTAAGTCCAGTCTACTATAAATCGATCGGTGCAGTGATCCTGCTGCTTGCTCCATGTACGATTCCCTTGCGGCTTCGTCCAAACGGGCGATCAAGCTATATAGAGTTGGCTTCCACGAAACAGCTTCGGTGTAATTCAACTCAAAGTCCAACTGCTCGCCTAATTCTATCCAACCCTTGAACCATCCGGTTTGGGTTTGAATGGCTTGAAGAGCTACTTTGTTTGGAAGGCGATCATCTGGCGTATTTAAAACTTTAAGGGTGTAATCAACTTAAAGTTTAAACGTTTTGATAAACAAGCCCGTTTCCAACATAATCATGTAGTTTGGTGAGTTTGAAGGAAGGTGAAAAATCCTGAGGAGTTTTTCCACTTGCTCATATTTCTTTCGTCCCCACACCTGCGCTGCATAATACAGGACCGATTCCGAAACTGCTTCAAAAACTCTAAATTTACTGGTGTGTGCAATAGAATTATTGCTGAAGCAATGTTTTCATACTACATTTATAGCTGCTTCTGCTTTCAAGAGCTTTTCTGTTAGGTGCCTTTCCATATTGAGGTTTTTTGTAAGGCAGACTCCAAGGTATTTGTACTCTTGAACAACTTCCAATGTTTGATTGTTGTGATTTGCTCCAACTCTGTCTCCACCCTTTTTAAAAACCATCACTTTCGACTTATTTAAAATTACCACCAAATTCCATCTCGTACAATAATCAGAGAGTCTATTTATCATCAACTGAAGAGACTGTGATGTGAACGCGAGCAAGACAATATCGTCGGCAAAAAGGAGTGCTTTTATTGTACTGTCTGCATATTCGATACCGCCAGGCAATGCTTCAATTATATCCTCGATAAAGAGTGCGAATTAACTTGGGCTCAGTGTGCAATCCTGCCTGACTCCGGAATTCGTTTGAAACCAGTCGGATACGGTTTTGCCATTCCAAACAGTTGCTTTGGTGTCCATGTCTAAATTTTGCAATACTCGTCCGAATTTGAGGGACATTCCTTTTTGAAATAACTTGAAGAAAAATGCATTTCGGCCGACAGTGTCAAAAGCAGACTTGAAATCGACAAAAAAAGCATAAAGTTTTTTTATTTCTCAATATAAACCAGTCAGGGATCGTACGAAGCACGAAAATGTGATGTACAGTTGAGTATCCCATTCTGGAACCAGCTTGAAACTCACTAAGAAGGTTATTCGAATCTATCTATTTATTCAGCCTCTTTAGGAGCACCGAAGTAAAAATCTTGTAAGATGTGTTCAGAAATGAGATTCCTCTATAGTTTGACAGATCCTCGGTGCTTCCCTTTTTATGAGTTGGGAATATCAGGGCTTCTTTGAACTGGTTAGGAATGGTTCCCTGTTCTAAAATTCGGTTGAATATTTCTTTTAGATTCGCTATAAGTTGTTGTGTCCATATTTGTAGAATTCCGCTGGTCCGTCAGACCCTGCAGCCTTTCCGTCTTTTAAATCTCTTATTGAAACCCATACTTATTCAAGCGTTATTGGTATGTCCAGGATATTATTTTGGAAACCCGGTTGGGCGTAATGCGTCGCAAACGCATTTGTAGAATCTGGATTCAGGAATTGTTTTAAATGTATCTGCAGTCTGTTTGAATAAAGTCCATCGCTGATGACATATTTCGTACCATTTAGTTCCAAAAATTGCACGAATTTTTACACATTGCGAGATGTTTTGCTTGGGCTTCATAATAATCCTTTTTTTTTCGACAGAGTTTTGTATATTTTCGATTATTTTCAACGAATAGGTTTTTTGAAGCTCGTATTGGACCGCCTAAACGCATTAAGCCACGCGTAAGGTAGGCTTCTTGCCTGCAAGCATTCTTTATCAAACCATGGTTCTCTAAATGCCGTTTTTCTTTGTCGAAAGTTGTTCGGTTTTTGATGTGCTTCTTTAATACGTGTTTACCTAAGTCAGGAGAAGTGCATCCAGCTGGGTTCTGTATTTTGGTGCAGTTGCATTAATCCAGTGCAGCTTAGGTAGAAGTTGTAGGTCTAGACGTATTTCTTTTTCTTCTGGCCCGTTGTTAAATGATACAATAATAGGCATATGATCTAAGAATGGCTTCTTCTCAACTTCAAAACTTGTAACAAGTGAACTCCAATCACCACTTTGTAAACTATAATCGATGACCGAACTTCCTTGTTTACCGACAAATGTAAATTCCCCAAGATTATCTCCTTCGCTTGTACCATTCATAATACGAAGACCAAATGAGTTGCATAGGTCAAGCAATTTAATTCTTTTTCATTTTTGATTGTGTCGCCTTCATTATAAACATCATTTGTCATCTGGTCTAGTAATGACATTCCGCTCACGCCGCCGTCACATTTCAGTTAGTTTTCATTGTCAAAGTAAAAAGACTTACCATCCGCCATCAATGTTGGTCTTCGTAGCTTGGTTCTTAGATGTTTATTTTTCCTAAAAATTTCCGCTTTTAACTGCACTAAACGTCTTCTTCGGGCTCTTGCCGCTGGTGGTAAATTCCTATGTACGGAAATTCCAGTGTTCTTAAGCTTAATCGTTGAACCTAGCAAGTGTCCCCGTCCTTCCTTCGGTTAAGTCTCACGATAACATTTGCAATCTTGTTGTTGTTCCATGGCCGCAAAACTCGGGTTGTTGCAATAACGCTAGCATCATTTAATTGCAACAGGTCCAAGCAACACTTTTGTGCCTTCTCCTCTGCATCTTCCTTACCGTTTGTACGGATAATGATGGACGATGACATTTTTTTCGTTGGCTTTCATTTCCATAAACTCCATTTTTTGTTCTAGCGAGCTACAACGGGCTTCGAATTGCTTCAATTGTGCCTGCAATTCTATATTACTGGAATGTAGCTTGCGGACTTCAGAACGAATGGCATCGAAATCCTTGAACTTTTCCTCCAAAATCATTGAAACAATGCCTTGCATCATCTACCTAAAATCTGTCACTTCCATAGCTACAACTGCAGTAGCTTCACGAGCACCCACCCTCTCTCCTTGTGGAAACTCCGTTGCAACATCTTTGTGTGGTCTTTTCGGAAGTTGATTGTTGCGAACGTTTGTTGAAATTGGTTTTGGGTGTGGGGATCTTTGCATGATTAATTATTGCAGAATGTAGATATAAGTCCACCGTTGCGTTGTTCGCAATATTATTTTGTTAAATTAGAAGTGGAAAAACACCAAAATTCGACCAGATTACAATCTTACATATGATAAGCTTTAAACAAGTGATTTTTGAAAATTTAATTACTATTATTTAGTCTATAAAAGCAAAATCAAATATAGCGGCCGTATAAACTGAAACTATTACTGCAACCCAGAGTTGCCGACCTTAAATTTTGTTCATATTTTCTTTTGGTTAGGTATGTGCACCTATATTTTATTGTGGTTTTATTAGATTTAAGTGTTCGAAACTAAATTCCGACTTTCTCATTTCACTTTGATTTAAATAGCTAAGTGCGAGTTGTTTAAATGTGATTTAAGGAATTTTAATTCAATAGTTTTGGCGTCTTAACTGTAGTTCAACGATGGCTCAAAACTCAAATATGTGATAGAAGCCCAATACATGCTGGACCCATTGCTGACCCTTAGTTAATCCGCCGAAATCGGTGAATTAAAATTCCTGAACCGCAAATCAAATATGAACTCTGGTTCTGCAAATGGCCCTAAATCACTTGTGGGAGTAAATTAAGATGAGTTAAGGCTTAGCATCCGTCAAGATTTTGCCTAACGCGTCAGACTTTAAACATATCAATCAGGCTTCGGCGAGGCTTCGTGCTTTGTCAGGCTTTTCTACGTCAATCACACAAAACATATAAGCTTAACTAATTGAAAAAAGAAAAACGTTTTAAAAATCTTTCAAAAGAGCTTACAAGGGTCACACCCTCTTCTTACAGAACGTTTCATTGGTACAAATCTGAACGGTTCCCACAACTCTTTCTTTTAAATTCTTATCTGTTTCTTATTCTCAAACTCTTTATTTTTATATAGTTAGGAGTTAGTCAGTTTTGTTGTGAATTCCGAAACCTAAACATGACTGTAACGCGACTGTGTAATTTGTGAAAAAAAAGTCTGTGTTTCGTTAAGGAATCCGAACATGTTAGTAGATAATTTTATTATATTTAATACAAGCTTAATCATATTAGTTTATTATAATGAAATATAATGCCCTGGAGGAGGATTTACCTTATTTTTTATTGTTTTCCTGTTGATATATATTTAATAAAATGGGGTGTCAACTATTGTGTTAAGATTTTAACAATTCCTATAATTGACAACTCTGTATCAATAACTGTCTTATTTAGGAGTACAAAAGTTTACACTGTGACTATAGTTGTACTTACATATTGTGTCGATAATTATATTATTCTTTTAAATTAATGTTCAGTTGGAAAAATGCCTAAATATGCTGAGAAATATACCAAAAAGGACCACGAGAAAGCTCTTGAAGCTGTGAGGACACAAAAGATGTCCAAAAAAGCTGCAGCCAAATCTTATAATATTCCTCGAACTACACTTGCCAATATGATTTTTTTCCTATCTTTCTATTCCTCCTAACTAGTGCCGTGCAATTCAGATTACATTTAAAAGACCTTAGGTCTAACAGGCATATTATAGTCAAAACTATTAAAAAAGAACTACACTTATAATTTCGATTGAGTTCTAAATTCGTTAAAGTACACAATCTGTTTTGTCGGATATAATAGAAGAGTGTTTGGAACAATGGATGACCACATCTCAGCGAAAAGTTTTCCCGAAGAGAAAAAAGGATGTGCTTCATGCCGTCAAGGATTTTCTTGGAGAAGACATTCTTTTGGGCCATAAAACATTTCAGGGAATAGTTGGTCTAATCCGTTCTTGAGCAGACACCCTTCAATTAGTTTAAAACACCAGTGCAACCATTGGATTACCAGACATCAAATAATCGTGGTTTATATTAATAGAAAAATATCTTGAGGAGCAGAATATGTTGTCCATTTTAGCGATGCTAACAGAGTTTTTAATAGGGATGAAATCAATTTTTTAGTGTGTCCAAAAAGCGTATTGGCAGCCTACACAAATGAATAGAAGTGTTATTTTTATTTCTTGTTTTTAAAAATTTAATAATAAGGCAACATACAGGTTAAAAAAAATGATTTAAGCCAACCTCAATCAAACGATCGCTATTTTCATTCTTTATTGTCTTTTCGAGGATATGTCAATAATTGTAGAATTATGTGTACATGAGTATCAATTACTATATATTTTAAGAGGGTTTTAGAAATATCAAAATTTAACAATATCACGAAACCCTTACTCGCTTTTAATACAAATAGCATGAAAACCAATCTAATAATGTATTTAGAAATGTACTCAGAGTTTCATATATACATATCGAATATATTTGCAACTGAAAAAATCCTTACGAGTGTCAATAACTGTAGCGCTTACGGTATTAGGTTTTTTTTGGTACATGTGTGAAGTGTTTTTTGCAATTAGGTTCACGCCGTACAAAAAGCTTTTACAAATTCAAATAACGCCGAATTTTGGAATTCGGCGTTTTTTCACTCACCGGTAAACACATTTATTTTTCTGGTTTTAGTTACAACTTTTTAGAAAGAGACACAGAGTTGTGAAAAATTAATGTCTGAATGTCCTTACGATTGCCTATCTAGTGTTAGTATCCATTTATGATCCTGAACAACAAAAATCGGATAGATTAAATTTGTATGGGTTTGTGCATCCAAGCCAAAGTTTTTCGGATAGCTTGAGATTTATTTTTTTTGTAGTAGCTGTTTTGTCATCAGCTATGTTCTTACTCGAGATTAAAACAATACCAACCTATCCCCATAACTATCGATTTTTGAATGCGGCCAATATGGTGGATCGGCTTCAGTTTATTTGTAGAGAAAAGTATACGTATTCAATAGTATCTATAGGTATGTATACATAAATATCTACGACCGCTTGCTGGAGTAGATACTTATGTGTTTTTTAGTCATTATTTTTTTTTTAATTGTGAAAAAGAACAATACTAACTTTGTCAGGCTTTTTTCTCGAAAATCAGGCTTTTTATCTCTACCGTCAGGCTTAACCCTAGATGAGTTCGGGAAAAATATTATTTTTAATAAATTTTTTTTATTTTAACAAATTTTACCACTAATTTTTCTCGGCCAGTACTCACCTAAACGCAAAATAAAACTTTTTTTTTTCAAACTGCCCAATGCACATACAAAAATTTCCTCTTAATTTTTCCAAGAAAAATAATGTCCGAATCATTCTTTTGCTAGACAAATTGTGATGTTTGATTTACGTCATTTTTTGATGACGCCATATCCTCTTACTTTAGTCTTTATAAAGGGTTATCCATTTTGCGGTTTAAAAAGTATAGGGCTAGAATTCGACATCTGTCAAACTAAGTTGTTAAACCAATTTTTTTTTTCAGTCGAAAGTCTGACAGTTACGAAAATGGATCGCTTAACTATCGCACAACGCATAAAAATTGTTAAAACATACTACAAAAATGGTGATTCTGCCACAGCCACATATCGTGCTTTAAGAGGAGATTATGGTTTACATAATCGTCCAACTACACAAGCAATTGGCAAAATTGTGAAGAAATTTGGAGAGACTGGATTGGTTACAGATATTGTGAGGCCTGTTCATCATCGTTTCGCTCGTACCACTGAAAATATAGGTGCTGTAAGTGAAAGTGTTGCCGAATACCCGAATGTGTCGATTCTTCGTCGTTCTCAGGAATTAGGATTGTCTTACGGCACATTATAGCGTATTTTGCAATTGGATCTACACCTACACCCATATCAAGTCCAGCTCATACAACAACTGAAGCTAGCTGACCATTCACAACGTCGTAGATACGTCGAATGGGTGCTTGAACAACAGGCGGTGGACGGCGATTTTTCGAACAAAATTTTCTTCAGCGACGAAGCACATTTCTCACTCGCTGGATGTTAATAAACAAAATTGTCGTTTTTGGGGTTCTGAGAATCCGCAAGTAATTGAAGAGAGGCAATTACATCCACAAAAAGTCACTGTTTGGGGAGCTCTTTGGTCCGCAGGTGTGATTGGACCTTACTTCTTCGAAAACGACGATAGAACGACTGTCACCGTCAATTCGGAGCGTTATGGGCATATGATAACCGACTTTTTTTGCCTGCTATTGAAGAATACGACTTGGAGAATATGTGGTTTCAAAAAGACGGTGCGACATGCCACATAACTCGAGCGAATATGGCTTTATTTTAAGAGACATGTCGTGGCAATATCAACTGGCCACCAGATCATGCGATTTGAAACCGCTGGACTTTTTTTTGTGGGGCTACGCGAAAGGCCGTGTTTATGCAGATAAACCTTTAACTCTTGAGCACTTGAAAACCAACATTCGTCAAGTTATGGCTGAGATACCGCCCAATATGTGTCAAAAAGTGGTTGAAAATTACCTAAAAAGATTCGATGATTCAACGTTCAAACTTTATAATAAAAAAGAAATACCATGAAAAAAAAATATTTTATATGTGTTTTATCTACGTTTACTTTTGAAACCGCAAAATGGATAACCCTATATTATTAAAAGATATTGGGAGTCATATGACCAGAAAAAGTGATTGAAAAAGGTGATTGAAAAGAGTGATTGAAAAAAGTGTGTAGGTAAAAGTAAATTAGTTTCAAGAATTAAATCAATTAAACAGCTGATTTCAGTTGGGCAGTATCGTAGCTATAATGGAAATGAGTAGGTACAATGAGGACGTACTTAGAATAAATGTATGAAAATATTTGTTTTTCATATTATTATAAGTTTGGAGAAAATCATATGTTTAGGCTGCAGGTCGACCTGCAGACAGAAAGACAGATAGAAGGAATTGCGGGACCTGCTTTTTTTGTATTCTCTGTCATCATAATGTCAAGTTTGATTAAAATCTTAAGTTCGATTCTTTTTTCAAATGCAAAACTTACCCTTTAGTAGATACTTATGTCGCAAGTAAAAAGTAGATCGGTATATTTTTAGATTTTGAAAAACTTTTGTTTTTGTCTCTCAAATGCTGCTCATGTTATCAAGAGAGTAGTGAGAGAAATCGATTGGATCATCCAAATTAAGCAAGAGTTTGAGATCAGTACGGCATCTCGAACCGATCAGCATGTTAGGAGAAGTTGGAAGAAACGTTATAGATCGAAGTAAAGTTAATACGGCTCGAACATGGTCACGTGAAGTTCTCCAATTTTTTTTTTATATTCATGCTCGCAAAAAAGGGGTTTTGACCACCCTTTAAATGATCAAACACCGTGCATGCGTTAGGAAAGTAAGAAAGGATATGTAAGAGGACATCCGATGCACATTGGGTTTGAATTTCTGAATATCAAAGTGGGCTTGTAAAAACGTTTATTGGTAAATGGTTAAAAATAGCTTTTCATTTATAAGTTGCTCAATGGACTAGTCGTCTTTTCCCTGGCGGGTGTTCTATCAAAGTTTTTTCCAATTATTTTGCACCAAATCGACCTCAAAAACAAAAAAAAACATAAAAAAAACAGAAAATCTGTTTATTAGTTTAGTCTAATCAAGTGACATTAACCACATTATTGTGCAAAGTTTTTAAATTATTATAATTAAAAACTCTTTTAAAATTTAAAATAAAAAAAATAAATTCTTTGTTTGTGCCTTCGAACCTAAAAAATCTATCATACCCCTTCTCCAAATCAAATAAAACGCTCTCATATGTCTGGCCCAAACAATCAACGAAGCAACCCATCAAACCCTAAAGTGTTTAATTACTCACCTCGTACTTCTACAGGCTCTTTAAAACCAATTAAAAAAATGGCCGACGAAAGCTCCTCGCTTAATAATTTGGATGAAAAATTAAAAACGCAAAGTGAGTTTATTACTTCTACTTTATCCGTACAATTCAGAAAAGAGCACGACTCACTAGCACAAAAACTACAAACACAATTTGCCGAAGTAAACAAAAACATTTCTGATGTCATTAAAAGAGTGTCACAAATTGAATCATCAATCAGCAATACTATCGCCGACATAGATGCACTTAAATCTGACGTCAACAATTTAAAAGTTTCTTCAACCAATGTCAACACCGAACTTGCAAAAACAAAATCACATATTAATACCAACAAACAAGAAATTGCCGAAATGAAAAACGTCATTGCTGATCTTACAACAAAACTCAATAACAGAATTGCTTTACTAGACGATCAAGACAATAAAAGAATTTCTGGAGACGCTGTGCTCTTTGGAATACCGTGCACACCCGATGAGAATCTTCGTTCTATGTTTAATTACTTATGCCACGATATTCATATCAAACCGCCCGCACTGCTTGACATTTTCCGTACACGACCGAAGACAAACAACAAACACGATACAGCCATCATTCTTAAATTCCGATCGGCTTACGATAAGAACTTTGTGCTTACATCTATAGCTAAATATAAAAAAGAAAACAACACACAACTTTCACTAACCAACGTAGGTCTTAAATCTACTGCACAAATTTATTTACGCGAGTGCCTAACTTCCAAAAACAACTCGTTAATGCGATCCGCCTTGCAATTAAAAAAACAACATAAAATAGCATCTGTGTTTACAATTCGTGGTCTCGTATATGTCAAACGTCAACCGACAGATGAGAGAGGAGTACATATAGCTAACTTCGAAACCCTTGATGGAATTGCCGCCTGCAACTAATAAATTATTCTTCCAGTGTTTGTCAAACTATTTTATTTTTAAATTATTTTAAATTTTTTTTTTTACTTTTTAAATTAATTTTTCTTTTTTCTTGTTTTCTTTTTAATTTTTATTATTTATATACATATTCTCATTATATTATAATTTTCAAATATTTTCTTAATTTTCTTAATTTTTCTTAATTTTTTCTTAATTTTTTTTTTTTATTTTCTTTTCTTTCTTATTTTTTACATTTGTTCTACAAAATGTCTGTCTTTTTATTTTGATCTTCTGTTATCGTCTTTTTTGACTTCAAACATTCTTGTTTGTTTGTTTAGCATGTTTGTTGAAAATGTTTTTGTGCTTCGGATTCTCGTGGAACTTTCTCTTTGTTCTTATGTGCCTTTTTGTATCTTCCTTCTTCTATATGATGGCTTTAACTCCTAATTCAAATGATTTTTCCGTGGTTGGTGGTGATGATGGAATACTTCGCTCGGTTTACAGATTTGTCACATCAACTCCCAGAGCCTCTACTGTAAATTCGATGAGTTTAGGGATGTTTTCGAGGAATCAGGGGTAAATATAATTTGTGTTTCAGAAACTTGGTTTTCTAGCAAAAACAGTGATTCTATGTATCGTTTGCGTAATTATAAGCTTTTCCGAGCAGATAGATGTGGTAGAAGAGGTGGTGGAGTGGCGGTATATGTACGCAATGGTATTATTTGCAAAATTACTTGTAAGTCAGAAGTGAATAGTGAGATAAATTACTTATTTTTAAATATTTTAAATGAAGGAGGTAGTAAACTTCTATTAGGTGCTGTTTATAGACCTAATAATAACATTGATATCAATCCATTGCTAAGCCTCCTCGCAACCATCACTCTTGGATGTTCCAAGGTCATCATTTGTGGGGATTTTAACTCCAACCTTCTCGATCAGACATCTCTCATTGATGGTATGAGAACCTTCAATTTGTTTCCGGTAAACACGACTAGTGCTACACACTTTTCTAGAAACTCGGCCACTCTTTTAGACGTTTTCTTTGTCAGTGATTTAAGCGACGTTCAGCTATATGATCAGTTATCAGCACCGGCTTTCTCTAAACATGACCTTATCTTCCTATCTTTCAGGTTCATTGTCAAAGGAGTAGAAACCTCTTATACATATAGAGATTTTAAAAATGTCGATTATGCGGGTCTTGCACATGCTACCCTCGGAGTTAAATGGCAACAAGTGTACTTTTTAGAATCACCTGACGACCAAATTGAATTCCTTAGTAATAATATCGTCAATTTGTTTGACAGTTATATTCCTCTACGAACTAGAATTATAAAACCGGGTGAGCGTCGTTGGTTTTCGAATGAAATCCGTTGTCTTATTTCACAACGGGACCAGGCATACAACAAATGGAAACGTTACAGACTAGATAATGACCATCAAACGTATCGGATGTTGCGTAATCGAGTAGTTTGTAAAATAAGGCAAAGCAAAATCCAACTATATTGGAGCAAGTTATCTCATACCATGAATAGTCGTCAGTTATGGAAAAATATAAAGGATATGGGCTTAGGAAAACAGTCTCAACATATTGATACATATATTAATGTAGATGACTTGAACCAAGAATTCGTTACATTACCATTTCTACCTTTATCCGTCCCTCGCACAGTTTGCACTGATCTTCTTCCTAATGCTCGTCAATCTCATGAGTTGTTTGATTTTCAACGTGTTGCAAGTAATGATATTGTTGAATGTATATTATCTGTTAAATCCAATGCTGTTGGTACTGATAATATCCATCCAATTTTCTTAAAGTCAATTTTACTTGTTATCTTACCCTTTATCACTCATTCCTTTAACACGATTTTAATGACTGGTTTATTTCCATCCCAATGGAAATCGGCTAAGGTGTTGCCTATCCCGAAAAATGGTAATGAATACAGACCTATTTCCATTCTTCCTTTTTTGTCAAAAGTTTTTGAGCGAGTTGTGCAAAAGCAAATTAATGAGCACCTAAGAGCTCATAATATCCTTTCTCCAAAACAGTCAGGTTTTCGCCAAAAACATAGCTGCGCTACCGCTATTTTAAACGTTGTCGAAGATATCAGACTTGCTTTGGATGATGATCATGTATCTTTCCTTGTACTTCTCGATTTTTCGAAAGCATTTGACACCGTGGATCACTTCAATCTCTGTCACAAGCTCTTTGCAGATTATGGTTTCTCTTCGTCGGCAGTGCGCTTGATGTTATCCTATCTTCGGGATAGACAACAAGCAGTTTCACATGACAATAAAATGTAGAATTTCCTTCCGACTACTAGAGGAGTCCCTCAGGGTTCGATACTAGGCCCACTTCTATTTTCCCTATATATTAATGAACTCCCCAATAAGATCAGAGGATGTTCTATCCAAATGTATGCTGACGATGTACAGCTTTACAAAAGCTGCCCGCTTGGGCTTATAGAAGACTGTGTTTACACAATCAATAAAGACCTTGAAGAAATATCGCGTTGGTCAACTTATAAGGTTTGTTCTTAAATCCTGCAAAATCAAAATGCATCATTATTAGTAGGAAATCGCTGAAAATCGATTACTTTCCCAGTCTGTACATCAATAATTCGCCAATTGCCTATGTTTCTTCGGCCCGAAATCTCGGAATGTTATTTAATAGTACATTATCTTGGGATATGCATATCAACGCCGCCGTTGGTAAAGTTTATGGAGTACTCCGTATGCTTTGGTACTCCCAGCATTATACCCCTTTCAATACTCGATTGCTCTTAGCCAAAACACTAGTAACACCTATACTCACATATGGTTGTGAAGTTTTTTGTCATTGCGACTCAGTAAGCAAGAGAAAGCTTAATGTCGCTTTTAATAACACTGCACGATATGTCTTTGGCTTGCGAAGATCTGACCACATATCAAGGTTTTCAATACAAATCTTTAATATCTCTCTCGATAACCTTATGCGCTTCCGTACTATTATACTACTGTTCAAAGTGATCCAAAGCAAACAGCCGTGCAGTTTATACAATAGGATTCAGTTTTGTTCCTCTAACAGATCGCAACAACTAATTATTCCGCGTCACTCATGTCTTACTTCGGAGAGACAGTTTTTCGTCAACGCCATCCGCCTGTGGAATTCATTACCACGGCACCTAAGAAGTATAAGAGGTGAAGCAGAGTTTCGTCGAGCGCTAAAAATCCACTTTCATGATTAAATAAATCTTTTTTTTTTCTTTTCCTCCCTAACTGTTCTTTGATTTAATTTTTCTTTTGTCAACAGAGACATATTGTATTTATTGTATTTATAACTATTTTTTCTTTTTATTTTTTTGTATTGCTTAAACTTAAATTCAATTAATACTTAAAGATTGTTATAGTTTATCTTTGTATACTTTTAGCTTAACACTATCTTAAAAGAAGTGAATTCTTACTGTGTAAGCATACAATGAACTAATAAAAATAAAAATAAATAAAAATAAATAAAAATAGCATTGTCTGTAATTTGTTTCATAATCCTTAATTCTGGTAAGTTTTTTGGAGTATAAAAAGTGGTTTCCAAAAAAAAATAGGTTTTTTTTGATGATTTTTTATACCATCCTTAATCATATTAGAGAGTTTCATCCAAATCGCTTAGTTCAAATTGTATTTAATTATGACTGCGTTTAAATACAACTGGAACCACTGCGCACCGGAAAAAATACAGGGTGGCACACTAATCGTGCTACAAAAATAAAACGTAATAACTTTTTTTCAGTGTGAGTATTCGGCTTATTTTTTTTATTTAATAGATTTATCAAAATGAATGCTTGGGATACTGAAAAAAGGATTTGGATAGTGCAGCGATACTATTCTTTGCATTCCGTCCGAAGGGAATTTAGGCTGGAGTTTGGCGGTACTCCCCCGAGTATAGGAACCATTGTGAGGCTGGTGGACATGTTTGCCGAATCTGGAAGAATCGAACGAAGACCGTATCATCGAGATCCTAATGTTCAGGTTCAGGATATAATCGTGGCTGTTGCATCGGCAATACAGGCAAATTCAAGTGTTTCGACACGAAATTTATCGGGCCAAATTGGAGTTAGCAGACGGTCATTGCAACGGAAACTTCATGATGACTAATTTTCCTGACACAATAAGTTAAATTTTTCCACCGACGCACCGACTAGACTACTCTGATAGATATTTGGAGAATATACTGCCCTTCACAGATTCCAGCGGAATGCACAATATTTCTTCAAGGGGGCTTTGAAGGGCCGATTCTTGTTCATTTCCATTATTTCCATTGAGCCCTTGGACCCAGAGAACAGTGACCCTCAGGACTTTCCTGTTCGCCTGGAATTTTGCCGAAAAATGCTTGCAATGGCCGAAAAAGACAACACATTGATAAATTGTTTGTTCATGTCTGATGAGGCAAATTTTGACTTAAACGCTAATGTTAACAAGGAAAATTGCCGTATATGGAGTAAATCTAATCCAAAAATGCTCCATGAGACGGAACTGCACCCAGAACGAGTCACTGTGTGATGCGCAGTTTCATCAAGGTGTATTGTCGGGCCATACTTCTTTGAAGAAAACGGAGTAACACAAACTGTCAATGGGCACCGTTATTTAAAGATGGTAAAGGATTTTTTTTACCCAGAACTTTGACGAAGACGTATCCCTTTCAGCAGGATTTGGTTTCAACAAATGGAGCAAGTTCTAAGGTAGCGGCACAAGTTATGGCGGAGTTCCAATGGAAATTCCCAAACAAATTGATATCCAAAAACTGCACTTTCCAATGGCCCCCAAGGTCACCTGACCTGACCGCACCAGACTTTTTTTATGAGGCTATGTCAAGTAGGAATTGTACAAAACGAAACCCAGGAATTTGACTGAATTGAAGCAGTCCATTAAGACAATAATTGAGGCGATCCCAATTTCAACCCTTCAGGCCGCAATGAACAATTTTCTGATCAGGTGCCACATATGCGTGGATGAGTGTTGAGGTCATTTGCGGTCTATCATCTTTAAAAACCATTAGTTATTTAAAATAAAATTTAATTTTTAATCCAATAAAAAAAATTAATGAAATACATCGATTAAAATAAAAGTTATTTTAATTTCTTATTGTAGTACGATTCGTGCGCCATTTGTATATGGCTACAACCAGTCGATCTAGTGAAAATAATTTTTCACACCAAAAACTGACAAGTGAAAAGTAAGAAGTTTAAATGCTAAACATGAATATGCGAAGTGAGAAGTTCGAATTGAGATGTACGAAATGTAATTGTGTGAAATACGAACTTCGAAGTGTAAAATACGAATTATAAAGGACGAGATGCAAAGTGTAAATCTGCGAAGTTGATTGAGAAGTGAGAACGAATAAAATGCTAATTCTGAAGGTAAAAAAATTGAGTGGCAAATTTGAATTACGTAGTGAAATGTTTGAGGTGTAAAGTACAAAGTTTGCGATCCGCAGTGAAAATTAGAAAGTGCAAAGTAAGATTTGCGAAGTGGGAAATGAAAGTGTGAATTATGAAGGTCGTATTATGAATTACAACTGCTGCTAAATTGTGAAGTGAGACGTATGGGCTTATAAACATGCGCATGTGACATGTTAAATGCTACGTGCGAAGTTCCAAATATGAAGTATTAAGTGAATAAACCTTAACGGAGGGAATGCAAAATATGAATGCAAAAAGTGAAGTATGAGGTGCGAAGTTCAAAAGAGAAGCTTGAATTGCGAAGTGTAAAGTAAATTTAATATGAGAAATGTAAAATGTTAATTGTGAATTTTAAAGTGCGAATTTCGAAAGATGAACTGTGTGTCGGAGCATGAAGTATGAACTGTGGAGTATGTAGTTCCAAGAATTGTAAAACTCGAATTCCAAAGTGTGAAATGCGTTACGTGAAGAGTGAGGTGGGAAGTTCAATTAAGAAGTACAAAATGTAAACAGCTAATGGTGTGAAATGTAAAATATGAATTGTGAATGGTGTGAAATGTAAAATATGAATTGTGAATGGTGTGAAATGTAAAATATGAATTCTAAAAATGCGAAGTGTGAAATGTGAAGTGTGAATGGTGAACAGTGACTTAAGGTTTAAAGGTTAAAGTATGAATTGTACTCAAAGTATGAAGTTCTGAGCGTGAGTTGAAAAGTGACGTGAATTGTGGGAATTTTGAATTCTGAGGTGCGAAGTAGGAATACCGAAGTATAAGGTATGGAGTATGAAGTTTATAATATTTTATTCTCATGAATTGGAAAGTAGCAATTGAAAGTATGAAATGCGAAGATTTAGGTGCGGAAGTAAAAAGGACGAAACATTAAATTCTAAGTGTAAAGAGAAAATGTTTAATTGTAAAGTGCGAAGTGCAAGGTGAGGAGTGAGAAGTATAAATTGGGAAGTGCGAAGCATATATAATCAGAATTGCTTATTGTGAAGTTGTATGTATAAAGTGAAAGTTTGAATTGTGAAGGGAGCATGCGAATTACTATTTGTAAAATGTGAAGTGCGAAATATGAAGTATAAAGTTATAAAAATGAGTGTACAATGTGAGGTGTAAAGTGTGAATGTTGAAATGAGAACTATAAAAGACGTGTGTGAATTGCGAAGTGTGAGGTGTGAAGTATATAGTTCAAAGTTTGGAATTAAGAAGTGCTTATTATGTAGTGTGATATTTGATGTTCGGACGTTGGACGTGGAGTTGTATATCGAGTTAAAATTTACTTCATTTAAAATAATTCGTCGCCAATACTCTGAACGTTCATTTACACAAAAGAGTTTGCTAATCTGTATCATCAAATAACATTACTGCATTACGTATAGTGCATTTTACTTTAGTTGCTATTTGTGTCCTTGTCTTTAAAATTAACTACGGAGCTAAAAGTTCTCAACATGTAAAATGCAAATATTATTTTTTACTAAATTTTAAAAGGCGAACAGACAAATCTATATAATTACTAGCTGACCAGGTGAACTGCGTCTCGCCTCCATTTAACGCCTTCTAATGAACACAGATAGTTCAAATTTCAATGTGATTTATTTGAATGGAATAAAAATAAGGAGAGAGTGATATGATAACAATAATTTTCGATTTGTTTTTTCGGCAATAAAGACCGTTTACCAAGCTTTCCTCTTTTTTCTTCACTGATAGTATTGCCCGTAAACAAATCCAATTGAGATTTTTATAATTTTTTGTAATGCCGGCGAACACTTTACTTTTGTGATGAGTTTCTCCTTCGCCGTTGTTAACTCGCAAAAATTTGCCGGGAATCATTTAGCGAGAAATTAAGAGAAATTTGGCCATTGCCAAGCGTCAGCAGTTGTCTTGGGAAATTAGCAGCCGATGGTTCGTTCTGCAATGCGTCTCTTATATTTGTGGTCGATTTCAACTTCTTGACATGACAAAGACGACGATTTCAAGCATGCATTAAATTCATCGGCAGCAGTAGATTTCGGGATGACGGGAATTTGACGAAAATCTCCACTGATAAATATCATATCCCCCACCAAATCAACTCGAATCATCTTTTAAATCCTTCATGGTTAGGTCAACTGCCTCAATAGCTCGCTTATGCGCCATCGTGCATTGATCCCAAATTATGATTTTGCATTCTCGCATCAATATCGCTTTCACCGAATTCTTGGTCATTGTGCACGGGACGTTATTGGCTTGTCAACCGTGAGAAAATCCATCGCCAGCTTCAGAGCAGAATGTGCAGTTCGAACGCCTTCAAACAGTTTAGCAGCAATGCCATAGATGCCATAATGTGCAATAAGCAATGAAAGAGATCTTGGCCGCATTGTGGCTAGAATCAACTAAACGAAGATATTGATATTTGTTTGATATCGGAAACGCATGTCAAGAAACAATCAAATAGTAAGATCAATCGATATTTAGAATACCACGCAACTCATCCGTTGAACAGAGCAAGAGGTGGGGCATCTTTATTTATAAAAGAATGCATCGAACACACGATAGGCCCAAAAATAGAGTCTGAATCAATGCAATTAATCGGTGTACAGGTTGGAACTCAGACTGTTGTACTGAATGTATCTTCCATATACTGTCCTCCAGGATGTAAAATTGAAAAGAATGAATTTATGAACGTGCTAAAGTTACTTAAACTAAATTTTATTCTTGGTGGTGACTTTAATGCGAAGCACAGCTTTTGGGGATCTAGAGTTATTTCTCAAAAGAGTCGAATGCTCTACGAAGCGGTAATGGAAAATAATTGTGATTTTCATTCGACTGGCAACCCGACTTACTGGCCGACTGATCCATCGAAAATACCTGACCTTATTAATTTTTTTTTTTTTGTGGTCAAAGGAATACCCTCAAATGAAATTAGGATAACAGAAGGCTTTGATCTTTTCTCAGATCATTCTGCTGTTATTCTCACTATGAGCGAAAATCTTGTTAAAAATGAAAAACCACCCACGCTAACCATTGGGAAAAGGTTTTAAGAAAGATATAGAGGGTAACGTTGAATTAAGGGTTCAGGGTTAAGGGTTAACGCCTCTCGAACTTGAAGACGCAGTAGATAACTTCGTCAATATCGTTCAACAAGCCGCATGGAAAAACACCCCGTACCAAAGAGAAATGCCGTACTTTAAAAACCTAAAATATCCGCAGGAAATAAAAGATTTAGTAAAAGAGAAACGAAAAGCACGTAAGAAATGGCAGCAAACTCAAGCTCCTCAACATAAGGTAAATTTAAATCGCTTGTGTAATTTACTAAAAAAGACGATAGCAGAATTGAAAAATTCTGAAGTTGGAAATTATCTTGAAAGCTTGACAGTAGGAAAAGAATCCAACTACTCACTCTGGAAAGCTGTTAAAGTAACGAAGAAACCAAAGCTCCCAGCGCCTCCGATTAAGAATGATCAAAACGAATGGGTAAGAAGCGACAAAGAGAAACCAAACGTTTTCGCGGATTACCTGGAGAACACATTTAAACCTTTTGATGGGCAAGTACTTAACGAAAATTTAAATATAAGTTCTAACAAGAAATGTTACCCTTGCTGAATTAAGTAGATAAATAAGAAAGCTTAAGTATAAGAAAGCTCCGGGATATGACTTAATTACGGCCGAAGTTCTCAAAATACTACCTCGCAAAGGGTTAATTAATTTTCTTTATATAATAAATGCCACTCTAAGGCTAAAGTACGTTCCCAGCCAATGGAAAGTTGCGGAAGTTATAATGGTTCTCAAACCAGGAAAACCATCACATGATAAGAAATCTTATACACCTATTTCGCTTCTGCCCGTAATATCTAAGGTCTTTGAAAGAATATTACTTCTGCGCCTGCAGCCAATAATAGAAGAAAAGCGCCTAATACCTGAACATCAGTTCGGATTTAGAAGCAAGCATTCGACAATTGACGAAGTGCATAGGATCACTGACGTCATTGAGAAAATTCTTGAAGAAAAGAAAATTTGTTCGGCGTGTCGCAAGCTTTTGATAATGTGTGGCACGAAGGCCTAAATTTTAAATTAAGACAAATTCTGCCTGAAGCACCTTATACGCTTGTAATAGCAAATCTAGAAAATAGACTTTTTAGAGTATGACATGGAAACGATTACTAGGATCTTAAAGAAATAGTGGCTGGGTTACCACAGGGAAGTGTTTTATGTCCAATATTGTACCTATTATTTACACGTGATATTACTCAAACAGAAGAAACTATCGTAGCCACGTTTGCTGACGACTAGCAATGGGCGATGAAATAAAAAATTTTGCCCGAAATCATAGAAAACGGCGATTGCAACACTGCAATAGTACTATAATCGAAATTATTGATGAGACGAATTTAGTACGCCGCCTGCGAAGGACAAAGCCTTCCGATCTGGTGCACTAAACGAGAATCTGCTTTAAAATCGCGGTATAAGCAGGAACTATCACCGGATATTTACCTGCAACACGTTAATTAAATTCGTTAAAAATAAATTGCTAGATAAGTTTCAACTTAGTTGCAATCGGGAGGAGGAGGTGTTTTTAGTGCAGTAAGAATCTCACACTCCTATGAGCACGCGTTTTTCAAAAAAATTAAAAATAAATAAACGACGAATGTATTGCATCGGAAGCATCGAGACAGTAAAGGCGAACGCGGAATCGTATTCCAAAGCAGCGCGATTAAAATCTACATTTAAAACATTTTTTCTTCTAATAACTTTTTGTCAAATTTTCGATGGTGATTGTGCAGTTTGTATCTGTTCAATATGGGCACATATATTTCTTTTGCACGTACCTCTTGCGTTTGATTATCATGGACATTTTGATTAATTACTATTGCAAGACGTGTAGGTATGTCGTTCAAGGTTATATCCGAATCAGTGTAATAATACGCAAAACTTATATCAATTTCAGCAAGAAAAATAGCACATTTTCTGAATAGAAAATTATAATGTCAAAATGACACCTGTCAAATCGCGCACAGCCTAAGGCCTTCGCCATGCAATGAGTGGCAAGCGGCAAGCGACAAAGCGGCAAAAGCAAAGTGGCAAAAAAGAATTAAAACACATGAAGTTATATGGAAGTGGCCACGCAGTCGTTGAGCGGCAAGCATAATTTCTTAGCGGCAAAGAGGCGCCGCTCAGCTTTCAAATCTGTTATATTATTTTAGTGTAATGCTGAGCGCTAGGCATAATTATGGCAAAAATCAGCACGGACATTTTAATTTTAGTTGTTCAAATCCGCACTGCATGTATCAGGACAGGCTTAAAGATATTAAAAATAAAATCCTTGACATTCGTAAGTACTGCCTGAAGAGATCCTCATATTTTCGGAGGTTATTATGTTCAAAATTATGAAATGCGCCATAACTTCCCCTTTTTCGGTTAATTGGATGAACACCAAGCCTTTTTACTTGCGATATAGGTACTATAGGCAAGTTTTACATTTAGAAAAAAATCGAACTCGAGATTTTAATCAAACTTGACATTACGATGATGGAGAACACCAAAAAATTGGATACTGCAATTTCGCCTCTCTGTCTGTCTTTACAGCGAGCTACAGCCTAAGCGGATGAAGCGATTTTCTTCGAACTAAGCGTCTTAGGTGACTTTCTCAAATATATTTTTAAATGGCTTTTTAGCCGCAAAACTAACGGTCCCTGCCACACTACTATACAATTTTTTTACCATCATATTTATCTCGAAAATGGCTCTTTTTTTTATAATATACACGCGCTCAAGGGATTATGAATAATCTTTAAATGTTTCAACACAGCGCGGGAGGCAGGGATCGAACCTTTCACCATGAGGTTGACAGGCGAACACACAACTATCGCGCCACGGCCACATATTCTACATGTTGGTCTATTTTTTTTCTTAATATTTTGTTATTAACGGTACCTGCCTGACAACCATTTTTTTTTAATTTTCGACTTTCTCATTACCGGCTGGAAGGACTACAATCAAAATTTTAAATTCTTAAATATCAACATTTTTGAAAAATATTTTTTTGGATTTTTGAAAAAAAAATTTTAATTCAATACTTCGAAAGTGGATGAGGATTTTTGTTTTCAGAATTCTATTTTTAAGCTTACATTATTAAATACATACAATTCCGATACCATTTTTTTAAATTAAAGAAATTTGGTATTTAAAAAAATGGGTAAAAAGCGTCTTAAAAATATATTCAACCGTTTCCACTAAGAATTTGGTGCTTATGATGTGACCGAACATAACAGAAAGTACGTGCGGTATATTCGGGCATTTTATTTTTTTGTGAACGTAAAATAATTTTCTCAATTTTAAGGCGACTTTCATTTAAAATATTATCGCGAACAGTATCAATGGCATTTTCACAACTAACCGCTCAGGATTTTCCGCTCATTAAATGATAAGCTGCCGCTTAATCTTGTCGCTCTGCCGCCTTGCCGCTTAACCGCTTGCCGCTCATTGAATGGCCAAGACCTAAGTCAATGCATAAAGCAATCTATCAGGTTGTGGCATTGATAGCAGCACAGTGTCAGCTAATATATATCTCGTAAGCTTCTCCACCCAAAACGTCTTCTATCGCAATGAGTTTCACAATTAACCGACATTTTCCAAGCTTCACAACGGATTAACAAAGAGAAACCAAAATGAAAATGTGTGTATACAAAACAAAACACATTATTTATACTAATAAGGCAATAACAAATATGTAGTTAGATATTTGGTCATAACTTCAGTTCTAGACATCGGACGGCAAACAGATTTCTTATATACACTCTCCAAACAAGTCCTAAGATCTCCTGAAAATTCCATTCAAATCGATCAAGCCGAAAAAAAGAAGATAGCGCACAAACATAATTTGGATTGTTCTTTATATATAAGAAAGATTAAAAACATTAAACACTTATCCAGATTCACAAAAAAATTTAGTTTTTGTTAATAAACTAAACGGTGATTTTTTAAGAGCTTGGTTTTTGAAAATTCAAAAAAACACAGAAACTTGTAAAAAGTGAATGAAATTTTTATTTGGATCGATAAATCAATTTCTGCCATTTACTTTTTAAAAATAATTTCACTTAAATGTTTCCCGCGGCTACGCTTCAGGTGGTCTATTCTGAAGGTCCAATTTTGGCAAACTTTTTCACACATTTCGGCCGGAATCTCACCAATGACGCGTTCAATGTTGGCTTCCAAGGCAGCAATCGTGTTTGGCTTGTCCCCATAGACAATAGACTTAACATAGCCCCACAGAAAATAGTCTGGTGGCCAATTGACTGCGCCAAAACGTGAGATCAACTGCACACCAAATTCGCCTCTCAATTGATGCATGGTTTCGCGTGAAGTGTGGCATGTGGCACCGTCCTGTTGGAACCACATGTCGGCCGAGTTCAATTCTTGCATTTTCGGCAAAAAAAAATCTGTTATCATCGAACGGTACCTTTCTCCATTGACCGTAACCCTGCGGCCTTCATCGTCCTTGAAGAAGTACGGCCCAATGATGCCGCCTGCCCATAAACCGCACCAAACAGTGCATTTTTCGGGATGCATTGGTAGCTGCTGAATTGCCTCTGGCTGCTCTTCACTCCAAATACGGCAATTCTGCTTATTCACGTATCCATTTAGCCAAAAATGAGCCTCGTCGCTGAAACGGACGTAGCTTGCGAAACACATTTTTCACAGAGAACGAATTTTGATAATAAATTTCAATAATTTGCAAACGTTGTTCAGGCGTAAGTCTATTCATGATGAAATGGCAAACAATACTGAATCGAAATGTCAAATGTTCGTGGAATTTGTCATGTGTGATCTGTCAAAAATATAAACGTCAAAAACCAAGTAGCAAAAAAATCACCCGTTATAACCAACAATTCAATCAAATATTAATACATACGTTTTCATTAAATTCAAGTTGACATAAATATATTAAGATATCACAAAACTAACATTCTTGAAATGCTGGGCGAACACTTCTAAATATTGAACCGAAATTCCGCAACAAACCGGAATGTATACCTCTTCTTTTTTTTTAAATGTGATTCCAAAGAAATAATAATAAAGAGAACGAAAAGTCAGAAAAGGGTCAAGATGATCAAACAGCCTTGATGGTCTGCTCTTGTGTCCTCAACGGTTTCGTATCAAGATTACCATCAGCACCAACAAAATATTTCTTTCATGAAAGAAACTATTTCGATACTTGATTAACTTAGGTACGGTGTTGAATAAATACAGTTAACAGTGAGGACATTAGTAACAGAAGAAAAAGACCATCTGCATCTATCAACTCAAGTGAAGAAAATTCGAAACAATTCTTCTTTGATTTCTTATATTTTTTTGTATCTATTAGATATCTTTTTGTTGGTAATTAAGGTTGAATATAATTATTTTGCATCTTACGATAAAACATCTTCATATAAATATAATATTAGTCAAAGCAACATGAGTAGAGCTTTATTATTTTGTATAAAATAATTTAAATCAATTATTCATTCTTCTTTGTAACTTCAACATTAATATTCATAATAAATTTCTTATTTGTTCTTTAGAAGTCTTTTTATTTCTATTGAAAAGGCGTAACTCTAATAGGTTATGGGCCCAGAGAACAAAGAATAAGGAAGATTATTTTGAATTTCGAATCGAAGAATCCGCAAAATACAATGGCTAACCTTAATTCCATTTGCATCGAAAGTTTAACGAAAGAAAATTATAAAACCTGGAGAATCCAAATAGAAGCTGTAATTGTGAAAAACGATACGTGGGGATATGTAACCGGAGAAAAGCCAAAGGACGAAAAAGCTCCGGACGCATGGATGCTGGAGGATCGAAAGGCTAAATCCGATCTCATATTGGTAATTAACCCAACGGAATTGAGCCAAATACGTGGATGCTTGACATCAAGGGATATTTCGTCACTACAATGCAGAACTAGTCTAAGTCCAAATTTTCGAAATTTGGGTTTTATTCATGAGATGAAAGCCAGTTGCATTCTGCGCGTGCCTGTGTGATGATCGTGTTCCTACCCGCAATCGTACAAAACAATCCTATGTCCTTAGTCTTTTTTTTTCATTATGCAGAACTAAGCTATGTCTACTTTATGGATTTAGGTTTTTTGTGTCTTACAAAACAAATAGCCTAAGTCCACAATACGGACATAGTTTAGTTCTGCACAGGCAAGATAAATAATGTGTGTTCCTTTTTGTATCTTATTTGAAGTAATTTAGGATAGTTTTGCTGCGATAAAACGGTGAAGTTTGTTCTTGTTAATAAAATGTTTAACAACAAGTCAAGAGGTTAAAAGATGCTGAATCTCGTCTTAAAACGAAAGGGGAATACAGGTTCGTATTATGTTTAATTAAAATTATGTACATAATTATTTCTTTATAGCATATTTTGTAAAGAATTTAAAGTAAACAATTTTAACTTACTATAACGTGTTAACTGTTTAAAGAAACATTCGAAGTTCTGACAGAACCAGGATCATTAGGACAAATTTCAATTGATCAGCCACACTGTGAAAACATAACTGAAAATGGTATGTTATAGCCTATAATATTTACCTACTGTTTTATTTTAAAATCTATAATTATTATAAACACAATCAATTGATTTAATTTCACTAACTAAAACTTTCGTTAATTTTCTAAAAATTTAATTGAAGTACAGTGAGAACCAGTTGCAGTTACAGAAACCGAAATGGATGGGACCAGTTTTGAAAACGCTGTAAATGAAAGTAATGAAATTAAAAGAATTTTATTTTGAGCTTTTAAACAATTTCTACTTTTTGTTTAGATAATTCTCACGAGGTTTTAAGTGATGAGCACGACAATGATCCTTTTGAAACAGATGATGGTGGTTCCGATTATTGCCCTTCCAACAGCTGCTTGTCCTCGTCTAGCAACGACTCAAATCAAAATCTTTCAATCAGCAAGTTTCAACAAGTTTCCGCCAATGAAGAAAACCCAGTTCAAGGTGCCAGAGAAGATGCCATAGTTTCAGGTGAGTCCAATTCAACTATTTCGAGAAAACGCGTTCGCAAAGAGGCAGAATGGATTCGCAACAAGCGAAAAGCCCTCAGAAACAGTGGGTAGGAGTACGTAAACCATAAAAATAAAACGGTTTGCGAACGAAAAATGAAACCTTCTTGCCAAGAAAAATGCAGACTGAAATGCAAGTCTAAAATCAGCGAAGCTTCTAGAGAACACTTTTTTAAAGAATTTTGGAAACTTGGAGACATTAACCGGCAGAGAGACTAGATTTCCAAATATGTTGAAGTTCAGAAAAAAAAAGACTACGGATAAGACCAAGTCCAACGACTTCATCTGGTAATGAAGAAAACATGGAGAGTAGACGTAATCTCTCCTACTATTACTACATCACAATACAAAATGATACAAAAATTAAGGTGTGTCAAACGTTTTTTATAAATACACTTTGTATATGCCATCTAATGGTCAAAACGGTAGTTGTAAAATCTTATAAAAAAGGACTCCTTGCAGTAAAGGAAGATAAGCGTGGGCACTCAAATCTAAATTCCCTTCTTCCGAGTTCCATAAAAAACTCAGTTCGGGATCATATTAATAGCATCCAAAGAGTAGAAAGCCATTACTGTAGTTCCAACTCACAAAGAGAGTATCTGCCACCTGGACTTAATATAACAAGACTGTATGCAATGTACAAAGATATTGAAAGCATCCCTCGAAAGGCATCCTTTGCAGTGTATCGGCAAATTTTATTAAATGAGTTTAATTTATCATTTCATGTGCCCAAAAAAGATCGATGTGATCTGTGTAACAAATTCAAAAACTCGAATGGGCAAGAGAAAGAAAACATGGAAGAAATTAAAGCGAATCACCTAAAAGCTAAAGAGCTCGCGAGAAATGAAAAAAACAAATACAAACTCCGATCCCAAACGTTCCCTGAATTCTGCGTTGATGCTTTTGATCTGCAAAAAGCACTTTTTTCACCAAAAGCTGAAGTCTCTAGGCTATATTACACACCGTTACTTGTTTTGTTTGTATCAGCGTTGCACAGCAAAATTCAAAGTAGAAATCAAACACAGTTTTCTAGAACCTGGACACAAACAAAACGAAGGCGACTCGATGCATAGTGTCATCGAAAGGGCCGCAAAAAATGTTCCAATTTACTGCCCAGACCAGTGGTACAATGTAGCGAGGACTTATTGCAAGACTAAGCCATATATAGTCAAAGAAATGTACGCAAACAACATTTTCGACCTAAAAAAAATGCTTAAGGACACTACCAAACTCTGGAAAAAAGACGAAGAAGGGAACCAAGTTAAATGGAACAAGGTTAAAGTTGTTCAAACGTTCCCAGAAACTCCGAATTTAAGTATGCTTTTGATAGTGAAACGAAAATTATCAACACTATGGAGAGAAAAAGAGGAACTCTTCAAAATTTGGACACTTACAACCTAGTACAACTTAGAAACAACCAAATACCAATTCAAACATTGAAGTACAAGGATCTCATGCATCTTTGCATAGAAAAAGTTATTCCTGAAATATATCATCCATTCTACGAGCATCTTAAAGAAGGGTCCAGATCTCAAGATGTCCTGGAGATGGACAACAGCGACTCTGACTGATTTTTATTTTCTAATTTTATTTTTTAAGCAAATGTGATTGCATAATTTTTATTTATTTTTATGAAAAGATTTTTTATTTTTTGTATTTTTCAAAAGAATCTGGTGACCTAATTATTATACTTACTAGAAACTTAAAGTTAATCCTAATAATTACTTTTAATGAATTAATAAGTGCATTTTTTGTTTAAGAATGATGATTGTGTTAATTTTGTCTATGTTCAAAACTATAATTTGTTAAGACTGAATATAAGTACAACAATTTCTAGCTTTTGACATATAGTTTTATTAAAAATAAAGTTGTTTAAAGCACTAAATATTTTGTATTTATTTATTATATTCGAGTTTTTTGATACTCTGTCGTCAATCCTATGTCCATTATTAAAAAGAAAAGTGAGGGATGAGATAATCCTAAGTCCACTTTTATGAGATAAGCTTCTTCTACACTCAAAATTTACATGCGCAATAATCCTATGTCCCAAATCAACTTAAATAATAGTGCCTCTTAAGAGCTCAAGAGTCACCTAAATCCAACAAAAACAAATAATATATATGTTTTTTACGCCAAGGTGTTTCATAATATAGTTTACTAGTAATCACATTTTCAAGCTTTAAAATCGCTTTCCTGAAAAATTTCAAAATTGTAACTTAGATTAGTTGAAGCTGAAGTCTATTTATGCATCCAAAGGTCCTGCTCGAAAAGCAACATTGCTGAAAACATTGACTCCAAACAAGATGAAGAATGGAGAAGACATAAGGGAGTATCTGTCAAATTTTTTCGATACAGTCGATAAATTGCAAAATATGGAAGTCAATATAAATGGCGATTTATTAGATGTGATGTTATTATATAGTCTTCCTGATTCATTTGAAAATTTCAGATGTGCCATTGAATCTCGTGACAATCTTCCAGACATCGAAACTCTAAAAATCAAGATAAACAGAGGAACATGATGCACGCATTCGGAAGTCCATAGATCTGTCATCTGGAGCAATGTTTGTCAAACATAATTCAAGCACATCACGAAATACGAGTAAGTCAAACGAAACTTCAGGAAAAAGCAGGAATACCTCTCACAAATACAATTGTAATTTTTGCGGAAAGAAGGGAGATAAGGCTGTTGATTGTTTCAAGAAGAAGGGATCCACAACTAGGCATTCAGACACAACATATTTTGCAGACCCATCTGTTAAAGACGTAACGGATGAAAGATGGTGCCTAGATAGTGGATGCACTTCACATTTGTGCAAGAACAGAATGTTGCTAGAAAATATTCAGCAAACACAATCCAGTCTTAAGCTAGCTACGAATATATCATGTGGTGTGACTGCAAAGGGAGATGTCAACTTATAAACCTGGAATAGAAACAAAAATATGGCAGTGAAGCTTAGAAATACACTTCATGTTCCCGATCTTCGTACCAATTTGGTATCCATCGCTAAAGGCGATCAAGTGCTTTTTACTAAAAACAATGCTATAGTTCAAGACCAGCATGGAAAAACGAAGATAGAAGCAAATCGCTGTGGGGATTTCTTTTACCTGTATGCCGAACAACAAGAAATCCAACTTGCATCAACCAGTAGAGCTGAAGATACAGATTTGTGGCACCGTTAGCTTGGCCACTTGAATGCGCAAGATGTGACACTCATGGCGAGGAAGGGTTTGATACCACCATTGAAAAATTGCTGGAAGCCATGTGAAACGTGCATTGTAGCAAAATTAACTCGTACAATGAGAACCGAATCAAAAGGCGGGTCACGTTATTTTGTCACGTTCATTGATGATTACAGCCGATACTGCATGACCTATTTTATACATGGTAAGAATGAAGTTATTTAAAAATTTAACGAGTTTAAGAATTTTGCAGAAGCACAAACTGGAAGAAAGATAAAAGCCCTACAATCGGACAACTGAACCGAATATTGCAACTCAGGATTGGACAAAATCTTAAAAGAATCTGGAATTCAACGTCGTTTAACAACAGTTTACACCCCGGAACAAAATGGCGTAGCTGAGGGAAAGAACCGAACTTTAGTCGAATCAGCCTGTTTCATGTTAAAAGAGTCAGGTCTCCCACCTTCTTTCTGGGCTGAGGCCATTGCCGCTGCCAATTATCTTCGTAATCGCTGCGTCACGAAAAGTTTGGAGGGGGATATCAATTTCAAGAAATGGTCTGCTAGAATACCGAAATTAGATTATCTTCATCCATTCGGCAGTAAAGTATTCATATTGTATAAAACCCCAGGAAAATGTAAGTTTGACGACAGGGCAATAGAAGGCATATTCGTAGGTTATCCGGATACACAAAGAGGCTATAGAGTTTGGGTTCCAACTCAAAGGAAGGTTCACGTTTCAAGAGATGTCAAGATCCTCGATAACCTGATAAATCAAGAAAATTATGAAGACTTTGTTTATGAGGGTATCGTAAACGGGCGTTTTAAAATCGAAGATAACAAAACTGCCATTATCATTGATACTAATACAAAAGATGACAAAAAGGCAGAGACAGAAATCGAAATTGACCCGGAAGATAACAATGAACCAATTATCCAAGAAATTGAGACCAATTCGACAAAACCTAAATACGGAACAGGAAGACCAGCAAAAATAAAAACCGGAAAACCAGGGCGTCCAAAGAAATTTCAAAAAGAAATTCAAATTATCCAGAAGGACAACATCAGTGATGAACAGCAGGAATTCCATGATGTGATAGAAGGGGAGCAGCAATTTGCAATGAATGCTGCTGAAGTACCACTTAAAATGGACTATCATAGGCAAGCCTGAAAATTCAAGAACAGTAGGCTGTAGAATGGTATTGCGAAACAAATGAACTGCTGATGGATTGCTCTAGAGTCGTAAGGCTAGACTGGTGGCTAAGGGCTTCACACAAAAGCCGGGGATAGATATCCATGAGACTTTTTCTCCTGTGGCCAGACTTAGCTGGTTAAGGCTTATGATTGCTCTAGCTGGAAAGTACAAAATGAAGATTATCAGATGGACATCACGTCAGCATACTTGAACGGAACAGTCAATGAAGACATTTACATGGAAAGACCTGTGTTGTTGCACGAAATATTGAAGAAGATGTCTGATACCGAAATTGATATAAATATAAGACAGAAAGCTACCAAAATGCTGAAAAAACTTCAAGAAAGTGGTGAAAAAGTATGTAAACTAAAAAGACCTTAAATGGCTTACGACATGGTGGGCGTCAATGGAACATAGAAATTGATAGAACATTGAAGAAAATCGGTCTAGTACCAGCTGTTTTCGATACATGCATCTATACCAGCCAGTGTAAGAAAATATTCGTGCTCATTTATGTCGATGACATTTTGATCTTTTCAAGCAATCAAAGAATAGTACAAAACATTAAAAGTGCGATAGCTAAAGTGTTTAATACACGAGATCTTGGAGAAGTCAATTACTGTTTAGGCATACAAATTAAAAGACTGCAAGGTAAAATTCAAATGACGCAAAGCGGATACATTGAAGATATATTGAAGAGATGTGGAATGGAAGACTGCAAGCCTGTAGCAACTCCTATGGCATCAGATTGCAAACTCTCTAAAGGACGCGACAAGTACAAGGATCAATTATGTAAAGTTCCATATCGTGAGCTTACTGGCACTCTCATGTATCTAGCTGTAGTAACACGTTCCGATATAACATATGCAGCAAGCGCTCTCAGTCAATTTACCAATTGCTTTAATCAAGAACACTGGGTTGCAGCTAAACGAGTATTGCGTTACCTGAAAGGCACTACTCATTATGGTCTTCAATTTAACAAAGATGAAACAGGAACATTAACGTGTTTTGTAGACGCAGATTGGGGAAACTGCCCAATAGATCGCCGGTCCCACACTGGATCAACTTTTGTCATCAGTGGAGCAGCTGTTCCATGGGAATCTCGGAAGCAGAGAACGGTCCCATTATCTTCAACAGAAGCTGAATATATGGCAATCAACGATGCAAGCAGAGAAGCAGTGTTTCTATTAAAGTTTCTTAAGGAACTTGGTTTTAAAAACCTATGCGAAGTAAAGATGTTCAACGATAATCAAGGTGCAGGAAAATTGGCTGAGAATCCTGTTTTTCACGCTCGGCCCAAACACGTTGATATAGGTATTATTTCATCCGAGAAGTTATAAAGAGTTGGCCAATATGAGCCAAAATACAAGCGGTGATTCTAAGCGCTACCGTTTTGAAAATTTGGAAGGAGTATTTCAGACGATTAGAGGGGAGTATTTCGGGTTCATGGAGAGTACGTAAAAAAAGCAATGACCATTGATATTACAAACATAACTTTATTAAAACATTTGCAAAATTGGTACTTCAACTCATTTTATTTATCACTTAAAGGTGAAAACAAAAATAAAAGTAAAACAAACTTAAGCAAATAAAAAATTTAAAACAAAATTACGTAATCAGCAAGACTGTATGAGCTTATTTGTAATTATTATACACAAGAGCTCGTTTGATGGCCACTTATTGTAGTGCATGTGTATTTTGAAGAAGAGATACGTATTACCAATAAAAGTGTATTAACTGTGACAATGCTTAAGCAGGTTATATGTATATTTTTATTAAATACAATATACAACTTGTAAACATGCGTTTATCGTTTACAAATTAAAGCATCAATAAATGTTTTAAATGAGATAAGAATTGGTTTACCAAGAGCATTTTTAGTTGCGAACAGATTTAGCCAGAACTCTTCCAAATACAATTGAAGAATTCGTTGTTATTCAAGAGCCTCCACAATATTATCCATTACAAGATTTGGAATCATTTTTATAAGAGGAACTAGAAACGCCTCACATACAAGGTCTGATCTACAGCACTTAGCCGAAAACAGCCAAATGACACAAATTGACACCAATGTTCCTGACTTACAAATTTGATAGTTTTTGTGCAGAAGAGGGCACTCTTGAGAAAGTAAAATATTTCCTCTTCCTGACAATTTCTTGTCAATATCTGCCCAATAAATTTTTGTAGGCAACAATTTTTCGGCAAAAAAAATTACAATGCCCAAGTTGACGTTTGTCATAAAGGAAAAAACGTTTCGTAGTTATTGTGGAAAATATTTGTTGAACATTTGTTCATTAATTTAGAAGTACTAAAATACAAAAAACTAGTTTGAATAGAAAAAATGTTAATTTTAAGCAACTCTAATATAAATAAAAAGAAGAAAAAATGTTGTTTTGACGTTTAAAAATTGGCAAAAAATTGTGCTCAAGCTGTCCCATACTTTTTCGGACTTAATTTCTTTATGAGTCATCACCACTCTTTAAAATTTGATAAGCTGCTAATTTCTGTCTAAAAAAAGTCTTACTCAGACCTACGATTTTCACAAACGAAACTGACTGAAATTAATCTGCATCTGCGATTTTAAATTATAAATATGTTTTTGTATTTTCATTCAAGTCGGTGAATAGATTTTCCGCATACTTTTGTAAAAATATAAATATACAATATATAAATATATAGTTCTTCTATTTTGTATGATATCAGAAATAGTAGCCGAGCACTTGAAAAGAAATACTTCAGAGTATTTCAAGGTTGAACGTACTTTTCCTATTAAATCGGAAATGTCATCTCGAATGTGAGCGAACGTTTTGGATATTTTTGAAGGGAGTACAATTGTAGTGAAGGGAGTACGGGAGTACAGTGAATGGCAGGGGAGTATGAATACTCCCATAGTACTCACTTCGGCAGCGCTGTCTATGTGACTCCCTGTGGTGGTTGGGGGTTGAAATTTGAGAACTTATTTAATATTGTTTGTTACCCCAAATAAATAAACGAATAGGTATGCTACAAGTTGCATGTAAGGTTGATTTAACGCTTGCTAATAATCGTTAACATAGTAATTTGTAATGAGACGAGAGCGTATCATGAATCACTGTATAATCATTTTTGTAATTTTAACACCATTCCCCAATTCAATGGGATGAAACTTTTCATGACGAGATTTAAGAAGATAATATTGAAGCTAACTGATTTTCAATTACTTATTGCCAATGTTTGAATAGACAGTTAAGTAGTCAATTAGTAGGGCTAGTTTTCCTCAGGCCCATGTAGACTAACTGACCATAACTTCAAACCTACACAATCTTATGCATGTTTTTTGTTGCCCTTGCATTAACCACAGCTACACTGAAGGAAAAATGGCAACGTAAAATCTAGTAGCTCGTATTTGATTTAACGTGGAAAAAAGTATCATGAACTTATTTAATTTAACGTTGAAAAGTTGTTTTAAGTATTGTCATTCTTGTTTTAAAGTGAACCGTAATCGATTCCACAGTGAAACCACTTTCATAAATTATTAAGTACGTCCAACGTTGTTTTAAAGTGGAAAATACTAAAATGCATCCAAAATTAAAATTCCATATACAACTTTCAAAGTGCAACATAGTTGATTCTACTTTGTTCAACATCATTTCAAAGTTGCAGCCACTTACAAATATCAATTATACATTAAATTATTCTTCCACAAACATTGATGAAAGATTTTCAATGTAAAATCAACTTTAATTTGAATTCATTCATAGTCAATTTTAAGGGGACCCGATGTTAAACCGAAATGTTTAAAATCTTAAGTGGAAGCGATGTGAAACGTATTCATTTTCATATTGATTAAAGATTTTTTTTTAACAACTTAAAACACAAATTATTTATTTTTGCTTAAATGTACATTTCGGAAGCTATGCTTCCATCATCAGTAAGCTCTATTTAAATAATAATGACATTTTGATATTAATATTATAATTCAATACAAACAACAAATTCATTACAAACAAAAAATTACACAAAGAATTTTACAGTGAAATTAAGGTCTAATATAAACTTTTTTGAAAATTGGATTTCTTTTTGGTCCATCGTCACTATTCATTAAATTATTTTTATTTTTAAATATATAAAGAGATTCGAAAGCATCTAGCTCATAAGGATTATTTACATTACGTATTAATTTCAAATTTTGTAAACTAAAATTATGGTTATTATCTAGCATGTGTTGTGATACACTTGATTTTTCTGGTTCATTGTATTTTAGATGCGCAAAATGTTCTTTAAATCTTTTGAGAATTGGTCTTCTTGATTAAATCCCTGATTGCTGTAATGTTTCAATTTTGTCCTTTGATCCACTAATCAGATTCTTAATTTTTATTTCACTGCTTTGGCTGATTCTGATATTTTGTGTATTAAGTAAGTAAGTAAGTAAGTAAGTAAGTAATGAATTCATTTATTTCAAATTTTGTTATTTCATTTGATACAATACAACGAATGTAAAGCTATTGCTTTGCCGTCAGCTCGGTTAGCAAAATTTATTATATACATTTTTTAAATTAAAAAAAAAAATTTCAATTAAATAGTAAGTATAAATTTATATTCACTATGTGAATTCTGTTATCATTAACATTCTATATGTTGAAATTTCTTTTATGTAGTTGTAAAGGTCTTTCCAGTTGAAATCGTTCAAAATCGCAATCGTTTCCTGCATCGACAAAGTTCTCTTTCCGAAGTATACAAGGCGCTGTGCAGTGAAAATTGGGCATATACTTAGAAAGTGAAAGCAGTCTTCTTTTGCCCTAAGGTTACGCAAGGAGCAAAACTTGTTGAAACTTCCATTGTATGGGCTTCCATTTAGACAAAGGAGTTCGCATCTGGCTTTAAAAAGAAGAGATATGTCTTTGTAACTATATTGGTCATGAAAGTAGTTTTTCTCTATTAAGTTGGTATTAAGCTATGAGTAAATAATTCTACTCTCCGATTCCCGAGCTCTCACTATAAACTCCTCTCGAACAAGATTTTCATGCTTCTGGATAACACGATATAGTTGATCTTTAACTTAAATTGGATAACTTGTATCAATCACGACAATTACATCACAAGCGATTCCCAAACGTTTCCAATTGGACAACCGCCAATCCTCATTCCTCAATTCATATACTCGTAACACCATTGTCTTGGGAAGACGGTTTTCCTGATAAGAGAGCGTTTTCACGATGAAATCGGCCTGCAGCTTTAGTGTGTATGTATACAATTTAGGAAGACCTGTTTCAAGCTGAAGTGCGTAAGTTGGCGTTTACGAAGGCAAGTTGAAAAGCTTTTTTAAGAAATTCCTTTGGAATTTTTCGAGGGACTCGTATTCATCACTTCCCCAAACTTGACCAGCGTAACACAATGTCGATCTCACCACGGCTTCGAATATAGTAGACTTTGTGAAATATTTGATTTCTCTGTAAGGTGCAAGCTGAAATCAAGAGTTTGGTTCAGTTTCACACGCAGATACTTGTACTCTTCTACAATCTCCAAACTAGCACCATTGAACACCCAATTGTATGTATTTTGGCTTCTGGATGATCTGCTGAAGACCATCACTTTTGATTTGTTTGAGTTTATTTCAAGGCCCCATTCATCACAGTATTTCGCCAGGCGATTGATTAAAAGTTGGAGGTTTTCTGGAGATTCAGATAGTAACACAAGATCATCGGCATACAAAAGAACATTGATATTTAAATCAGCTAATTTAAAAAGCGCAAACAAGAGGCACTCAGAAGACAACCTTGTTTTACTCTATTATCGGTTTCAAACCAATCTGAGTAAGTCGAACCATCCCATACTGCTGCTTTTGTCTCTGAATACAATTCTTTTATAATATGTATACATTTTTTAGACAGTCCTAAATTCGAGAGCTTATAAAAGAGAGCATTTCGATTTATAAGGTCGAAGGCAGCATTAAAATCAACACAAAAGGCATACACGTTCTTGTTTCTTGCTTGGAACGCTTTAACAATAGATGTTATTGTGAATATTTGGTCAGTTGTAGAATAGCTTATACCATCTTCTCCAGGCGCCTTTCCACTTTTGGCTTTACAAATTGCAGTTCTAAGTTCGTCAGAAGTGATTTCAGGGTCTAAAATTTCATCAGAAATCCGTGGCTCCGCATAAAAAAATTTTAGGTCAGACTTGCTGTATAAAAGGGTTTTAAACTGTACAGACAGATCTCCAGCAGCCATTGCAATTCCAGTTGAAAATTTACACCATTAATCTCCCTGACAGTCGACCAGAATTCTTTTGTACTTTTTATTTGGCCAAGAGTACCAGCTTGACCATTTTCAAAGTCGGTTTTCTTTCTTAGGCACAGTTTTTTGTATGCTGCATTCGAATCACAATACCACTTTTTGAGATTCTGGCAGTTTGAGTTTCTCAGTGCATTAAACAAAGCAAACGATTTTTTTCGGGCTATCAAACATTCCTTGTCAAACAATTTTTGTTTGAAATTAGTGACTTTTTTTGCAACGACGTTGTTTGTGGAACTCCTTATGCAAGCGACAAGTTATTTGCACTTACTTCAGCTCACTCTGCTAGTACATTTAATGACCCTGACGATAGGTTTTCATCTAATTTCAGTTGATAAGTATTTACACTTTCCTGCTTCCATATCAGCCGTGGTAAAAGTTCGAGATTTCTTTGATTTGCCGATGTATCATCGAACCAGTCTACAATAACCGGCATATGATCGGAAAAGTTATTGCACTGGACTTCGAATTTCTTCACTAAGCCATTCCATTCATTATTTATCGCACAGTAGTTGATGACCGATTTACCTTGACCTCCAAGAAAGGTAAAGTGACCTTCAGTGTCTTCATTAGTGCAACCGTTAAGAACTGTTCAGCCAAACATCTGAAGAAGTTCTAACAAAATGGTACCATTTTGGTTGCAGATTTCATCCTTTGATATTCTTTGACTGGGGTTTAAAGCAGTGTTACTTGTGATAAGGGCTACTGAAACTTGCAAATTAACTATTCTGGCATTGAAATCTCCAATTATCAAGACACTTTTATTTGCCAGGTACATCATAATATTGTTGAAGCGTTCAAAATCCTCACTCCACTTGTTGCAGTTGATATAGAATGGAATAATTATCAAATTTGGTTTATGAACTAGTTTTACTACCTTGACTCCTTCATGCCCCTGAAAATCATATTTGTGTAACAATGATGTTTTGATTCCATAAAGACTTCCCCCACTAGCACGCCCTTTGTTATGTGTATTTACTGCTGGTTTCCAATTTAACTTATACCCATTAAAATACTTAGTAAACTTATTAATATTCTCTAAAGTTACATGAGTTTCATATAAAAAAAAAACAAATCAAAACTTTTTACATAATTAAGAAATTCCACAAATAATAATTTATTATTGAGGCCTGAAACATTATAAGACAAAATATTACTATTACTTAAATATATTGAGCTGACGGCATCACAATTTCAGTTCTGTACTAACTTACTACAACTTGCACTATTTTGATAAAGTGGTATCCCTGGTTCATCTGTGTTGACTGGTCTATACCATTCATTTTGACGTCTTTTTGGCAGCGACAGGAGTTTGACAGATTCGAAGTCCATCTCACCAAACATTACGCGAAGTTGTTGTTCTCCATCCTCGTTTTTGTATTTAATGAAATTATAATTGTTCAAATAAAATATTTTATCAGCAACAACCATCGAATTGTTTTTTATTTGTACTTTTTCATTTGGTTTTTTTGTTTTGATTATTTTTCTATAATCAAGAAGAATTTGGCGTTTGTACTGCATCTGCTTTGTCATGTCTCGTTGAATGAAAGCACCAGAACCTTTAAGCTTTGACGAGTTCTTTAGCATTTTCGTTGCATTTACGCTAGAGCCGGTGTTTATTTTTAATTTAACAACAGAGCTATTTTCACTTAGCTTTATTGTCTCCGTGATTTGATGTGCGGCACCAAGCAAAAGTTGACTGATGTTTTGTAATTCCATTTGAGGGTCGGCATTACTGTTCAGGATAGTGAGAATGATGTTTTTTCTCGTAAAATACGACTTTGCATCTCAAGCTCATCCTCCAGTATTCCACATCTTTCTTCGAATATTTGCACTTTCCTACTCAGATCTTCATTTTCCAAGCGCAGTAGAAATATCGTCGGGAGAGGTTTGGTCAACTTTTCTTTTGTGGTCGGTCATGTGACACCGTCAACAGAAAAGAACTATGGTGTTATACTTATTTAATAGTGTTACCTGGTTTATCAGCAAATTATTATAATAACACAATTAAAAAGACAGTCACAGATTAAAGATTTAACAGTTTTTGTAAGTGATTTACTATTAAAATTAAAAAAAGTATGAGAATGATAAAAAAATTGAACCAATTACTTTCACAGCAGTGTTGCCAACTTATTGTCTATTAAATATTGGTTTTAGCTTAGATGTAATTTCTGGATGGAAATTAAATTTTGAACATTTCTTTTCTGAATCTTGTTCATTTCTGATTAAATCTAAAATTCTATATTTCCTTAGGTTTTCTTTTCTTTTATGAGCAATCAATTTAATTTTGCTATTTCTTTGATTGTTTGAATTTCACTGTATTCTCTTTCTTTTGTTATTGGAATATTTAAGGCTCTAAAAATCATGGAATGAAAAGCTGATGTTTTTTGTTCAAATGAATGAAATGAATCAGATGTTATGTATCTAAGAGTATTTGTAGGCTTTCGATAAATATCGAATTCGAAGTTTTCACCTTCTCTAATTATAGTTAAATCTAAATAGTTTAATTTTCCATTTATTTCTTCGTCATAAGTAAATTTGATTGATGGATATTTTGATTTATTTAATAAGTTTATTAAACTTCGAAGTTCATGCTTTTTGACTATGGCCCAAACATCATCTATTTATCTGAACCAAATTCTTGGAAAATTCCTTTCATTTTTCATTTTAGTCTCTAAATTTGACATGAATAAGTTTGCTTAAAATGGACTTAAATGTGAACCCATACTGCAACCAAATTTTTGTCGATAGAATTTTTGATTAAACTGAAACCAATTTTCATCCATGCATAATTTAGTAAGAAGGATCAGTTCATTAATTTCTTCTCGTTTGAGAGGATTTTTCTCTAACCATTCTCTGAGAAAATTTATAGTTTCATTAATTGGAACATTTGGATATAACGAGATAACATCAAATGAAACTTGAATTTTGTAATTGGTTATTTTTAAATATTGTACTTCTTTTGCGAATTCAATGCTGTTTTTAATAGCTCTTATTTCGAATTTATTTGGTAGATTATTAAACTTTTCTAATAACCAACATTCAAGTTTAGTAATTACTGATCCTGTTGTTGATGCTATTGGTCTTATTTGTTTTCCAGGTTTATGTAACTTGAGTAAGGAATCCATTCTTGGTAAGATTGGATTCGAAACATTTAATGTTCTTGATAAATTTTGGTCAATGAAAATATTTGCTGCATTTCTTTTCGCTGCTTTAGTTCTTCTTATCATTCCTGGTAAAGGATTAAAAATTACTTCTTCGTATGCACCATTTTTAATAAATTTTTCGTTAATTTCACTATATTCTTGCTTATCAAGTATTACAATATATTATTACTATTGTCTGCTTTACTAAAGATAACCAAAACTTTCTTTTCTTTCAGATTTTTTGCAGTTTTTCTGAAATCTTTCATTTTTGTAGATAAACTAGTTAAATTTATATTATTTATTTTTTCTACAGCCTCGCATCTAACTCTTGCTTTTTTATCTTTATCATTGAAATGTTTAAGAGCTGTTTCAATATTAACTAAAGCACTTTCTAAGGCTTGTTTTTCTGGAGGTTGTAGTGCGAAATCTAATCCGCGGTTGAGTAATTCTAGTTCACTTGGTGTAAATTGAAGACTTGATAAATTTTTGACAAAGTCCTGTACTGGTTCTACTTCTTTGAAAATTTTCTTTTGTTTTATGTTTGTTGTTCTTCCTGTTAAAATATTAAATTTATTTATTAAACTTTGTTTTTTCTTACTATATTTAATTTCAACAGTATCCTCAATATGTTTTAAAAAAATATTCCATTCACTATAAAACATATTGATTATACTGTTGAAATTAAATTTGGTAAGAAAAACAAAGTTTAATAAAAAAATTAAATCCAGAAATTACATCTAAGTTCAAACCAATATTTAATAGACAAAATATCAGAATTAGCCAAAGCAGTGAAATAAAAATTAAGAATCTGATTAGTGGATCAAAGGAAAAAATTGAAACATTACAGCAATCAGGGATTTAATCAATTGGATGTAACCATTGTAATAAAGAATATATAGGGCAGACAAGAAGACCAATTCTCAAAAGATTTAAAGAACATTTTGCGCATCTAAAATACAATGAACCAGAAAAATCAAGTGTATCACAACACATGCTAGATAATAACCATAATTTTAGTTTACAAAATTTGAAATTAATACGTAATGTAAATAATCCTTATGAGCTAGATGCTTTCGAATCTCTTTATAAACGGTGATTTTTTAAGAGCTTGGTTTTTGAAAATTCAAAAAAACACAGAAACTTGTAAAAAGTGAATGAAATTTTTATTTGGATCGATAAATCAATTTCTGCCATTTACTTTTTAAAAATAATTTCACTTAAATGTTGCCAGCGGCTACGCTTCAGGTGGTCCATTCTGAAGGTCCAATTTTGGCAAACTTTTTCACGCATTTCGGCCGGAATCTCACCAATGACGCGTTCAATGTTGGCTTCCAAGGCAGCAATCGTGTTTGGCTTGTCCCCATAGATATTAGACTTAACATAGCCCCACAAAAAATAGTCTAACGGGGTCAAATCACATGATCCTGGTGGCCAATTGACTGCGCCAAAACGTGAGATCAACTGCTCACCAAATTCGCCTCTCAATTGATGCATGGTTTCGCGTGCAGTGTGGCATGTGGCACCAAACACATTTTTCACAGAGCACGAATTTTGATAGTAAATTTCAATAATTTGCAAACGTTGTTTAGGCGTAAGTCTATTCATGATGAAATGGAAAACAATACTGAATCGAAATGTCAAATGTTCGTGGAATTTGTCATGTGTGATCTGTCAAAAATATAAACGTCAAAAACCAAGTAGCAAAAAAATCACCCGTTATATTTAAAAATAAAAATAATTTAATGAATAGTGACGACGGACCAAAAAGAAATCCAATTTTCAAAAAAGTTTATATTAGACCTTAATTTCACTGTAAAATTCTTTGTGTAATTTTTTGTTTGTAATGAATTTGTTGTTTGTATTGAATTATAATATTAATATCAAAATGTCATTATTATTTAAATAGAGCTTACTGACGATGGAAGCATTGCTTCCGAAATGTACATTTAAGCAAAAATAAATAATTTGTGTTTTAAGTTGTTAAAAATAAAATCTTTAATTTATAATAAAGAACACGTTAAAAAATCTCCACTATCAAATTAATGCATTTTCAAACTACGATCGACGTAAAATCAAAGGGATTCATAGTTGATCTTAAGTGGTTTCCATGTAGAATCATGAAAACAGCAAAAAAAAAACTAACTGCAACGTAGTGTCAGGTCGGCGCCGGCGTCGTCGATCGTGAAGGTTTAGCTTCATATATTTACTAGTGTTTTGTGTTTTTTTAAAACAGTAAGAGTTTAAACAGTTTAATGTACCAATTACACACGACGAGATAGTAATTTGAGATAGAATACATTTCCCTACGTTGAAAAGTCAGTTTTGTTTTAGTGAAATAAGAAATTTGTTTAATTTTTATAGGTACATTGCATTGTTTGGAGCAAGTCTTAAGCCAAAACAACATTTTCTATTGCCTTATCCCGAATCCCGATGCAGTTAAGAAATGTGGACCGTTAACATTTTCTTGGGTTATGCGCTTCAAAGCAAAGGACAAGTGTACCTCTACATTAATATCCAGTAAATTAATTTTTTTATTAAAAAAATTGGAAGACTTTTATTATATTCAGATTGGCGTAAATCATGTGTGGATCCAAGTTGTTATTTTATAAACGTTAAGTAGTCAATTCTACAACGTTTCATGGTTGGTAAGATTAAAACTAAAACGTTTACATTTCAAAGTAATTTCTGTTAGAATTAACTTAAATCAACATTGAAACATAGTGAATTTCAAATTGAAAGATAGTAATTTCAAAGTTGATTCGTAGTATTTTTAAGCTCGAATACATTTAATTTAACGATGCACCATTCTAGAACCGAAGTTGTTCGATTTTGTTTTAAAGTTGGGTGATATTGATTTTACTATGATTCCAACTTAAATCAAAGGAAAACTTATTTAAATCGAGCATGAAAAATATTCGTTTTCATATAGGAAAACATGTTGATTCAATGATATTCCACTTTGATTCTAAAATGTTCATCTTTTACATCGATTCATTCCTAAATATACTTATATCAAAGTGGTTTTCTTTGGTTTTACGTTGTTTTTTCTCTGGGTGTACCTACATAGCCTCACATTGTCTTTCGTCAGAAGTGTATGTATTTCGAGAGTTAAGCCTAGTACGCTGCTGATGCGAAACGAAAAATCCCATACAAAAATGACACGACGAAATCATGAACGAAAAATTTCGCTCTACTTTTCGTTTTCCAGTACCCTGCTGAACGACGAAATGTGTAATTTTAGTGGATAGCTGTACTAGATTTCTTAGTACAATTCTCCACTCTTTTCGTTCTCAATTTAATTTTAATTTTAATTTTTTTCAATTTTTTATAAAAAAAAAATTCAAGCTCTTGTATTGCTTATTTGATTTTTCTTTGGGTTTACTCTAGTGTATGGTTTTTCTGTGCATTTTCTGTATTAAATTATTCGAAATAAGTTCAATTCTAATTTTTTTATCAAAACCAATTTCAAAATCGACTAAACAAAATCTGCAAAATGGAAATGGGAAGTTGGAAAGAAGCACACCCTTCACTTACTTATCTTATCGGCGAACAAGATATGGCGGATCTTTATTTGGAGTGCTTATTATAACCAACTATCGACTTTTTTCATACCTAGTTCTAGTGCTTAGATTAAAAACAACCCATGTTCTTTTAAAATTAATTTATTTTAAGTGACTACTTAATAAAAATATTATAAACAAGATTCAGTAGTTTGTTCTGCAATTAACTGTCCATGTCACGATTTATAAAATACATTTGTTACTCCGACTTTTAAATTCTATGCGACCTTTGACACCATATAAATATAAAAAAACACTCACCATTTCTAACGACATACTTTCAACACATAAATTAACTCAATTGCCACAAAGAAAAAATCAAATCGACCGCCCGCTACTGGCAGTAGGAATATGAATTTCCGACCTGGTCGGGACAAGATGTATCCAGGCCGGAAGCCAAAGGTAAGCGGCCTTCCGCTGCACCAACGACAATTAAGGAAATCATCGTTACCACAATAATGTTTGGTTGCAAAAAGGCCATCTTAAACGATACCCACCCCTATTTGGGAAGCCTTTTTCCGATCTCATTGATTGACGATTTTATACCATAACCCAGAACTTATTTCTCAAGTTCAGACAATCTGTTTAATGTTTACTTCATGAAAATCGGCACAGGATGGACATTGTTATTTAGTCTACAATTTCTGGTGATGACCTCGCTAGTCCTTTGTTGTGTTGATAGAAAGAAGATGATGACAAATCAATTACCTCGCATTGCCATCGCTACCTTCTTTTTCTTTTCTGGACGAAGTTTTTTTTTTTTTAATGTATATTGAACCATCGTATGGCAGATGCCCTGCTCGTGAATTTGATAGCAAATCAAGCTGCTTGCAAGCTGGTCACTTGTCAATGGGATTTGACATATAAGGCCATGCATTTATACTATTCATTCGATGTTGGTATTAATTGAGGAAGCAAGACCTACAGTTCAAATGGGAATCGATCAAAGAGCATTCGCAGCGTAGCAGAGCGGTCAAGTACAAACCCACTAAGAAAACTCACTGGTGAACAAATGAAAATGCAACCCGTTCCAAAGATATATTCCAAAGGCTATTCACTGTTCTCTTGGTATATATAATCTGAAAATACTTTGGAGTGTATCTTTGGAACGGGTTATCCTAAAAAATTGGTCGATACCTTTTTGTAATACTCGTACTTGATACTCTCAAAATCAGCATCAAAAGTTTATAGGTAACGGGTGATTTTTTTGCTACTTGGTGTTTGACGTTTATATTTTTGACAGATCATACATGACAAATTCCACGAACATTTGACATTTCGATTCAGTATTGTTTGCCATTTCATCATGAATAGACTTACGCTAGAACAACGTTTGCAAATTATTGAAATTTATTATCAAAATTCGTGCTCTGTGAAAAATGTGATTCGCAAGCTACGTCCGTTTTATGACGAGGCTCATTTTTGGCTAAATGGATACGTGAATAAGCAGAATTCCCGTATTTGGAGTGAAGAGCAGCCAGAGGCAATTCAGCAGCTACCAATGCATCCCGAAAAATGCACTGTTCGGTGCGGTTTATGGGCAGGCGGCATCATTGGGCCGTACTTCTTCAAGGACGATGAAGGCCGCAGGGTTACGGTCAATGGAAAAAGGTACCGTTCGATGATAACAGATTTTTTTTGCCGTAAATGCAAGAATTGAACTCGGTCGACATGTGGTTCCAACAGGACGGTGCCACATGCCACACTGCACGCGAAACCATGCATCAATTGAGAGGCGAATTTGGTGAGCAGTTGATCTCACGTTTTGGCGCAGTCAATTGGCCATCAAGATCATGTGATTTGACCCCGTTAGACTATTTTTTGTGGGGCTATGTTAAGTCTACTGTCTATGGGGATAAGCCAAACATGATTGCTGCCTTGGAAGCCAACATTGAACGCGTCATTGGTGAGATTCCGGCCGAAATGTGTGAAAAAGTTTGCCAAAATTAGACCTTCAGAATGGACCACCTGAAGCGTAGCCGCGGGCAACATTTAAGTGAAATTATTTTTAAAAAGTAAATGGCAGAAATTGATTTATCGATCCAAACAAAAATTTCATTCACTTTTTACAAGTTTCTGTGTTTTTTTTGAATTTTCAAAAACCAAGCTCTTAAAAAATCGCCGTTTAGAAGGATTATTGCAAAAAATCACTCATGAAATACGCATATTTAGAATGAGGTATGCATATTTCTGGAGTTATTTTTTTTAATACAACTTCTTTGCAAAAAATGTTGATGCTTCCTTTTGCTCAACTTTATTAGACAACCCGTTCCGAAGATATAGTCCATTATATTTATAGTCTGATTATATTTTTTAGATTATATATTTCAAAGTGAACAGTGAATAGCTTTTGGAGTATATCTTTGCAACGGGTTATCCAATAAAGGCGAGCGATATCTTTTTAGAATCAAAACTTCATACTTTTAAAGGAAGCATTAACAAAACCAAAAGTAGTTTTGTCACCAAATTACTTTTAGATGTAATTTTTTTTGTCACCAAATTACCTTTACATATATTTTTTTTTTAAATCTTGGACTTGAAAATGGTATCCGGAATTAGTAAGAAACCATAAATTAGAACCGTTTACACCATCAGAATGAAGCACGTAGTTTTCGAATTTTAGAGTGGTTTACCTCCCAACTTCATTGATTTTCTTAAAATTGATAGAAATTTTATCAAATCGGCAGATAAACCAGTTTATAAATTCAAAAGTGATTGCTTAATTTGGATCATTTAAACGGTTCTGAGTTTTATGGTAAATCCTCTTTGTGTAACTAGAACAATTTTTATATCAAAGAATTATTTTATAAGAATTAATTAATCTAAAAGTAATTTGGTGACAAAAAAATTCCATCTAAAAGTAATTTGGTGACAAAACTCCTTTTTTACAACTTGTCAACTTTTTTTGACAGCTTACACCACAACTCTCCGCAAATATTTTTCCGCTGTGATTTTCGTTAGCATTTCGCTCTCCTATTGGAGACCACGGAAAATTATCGTTTCGCATAAGCAGCGTACTAGGCTATATTGGGAAAAAAGCTATTTTTTTCATCTATAAGTACATTTTATGTAATTATATATTTTGCTTCTTTCGGTGCGTTTTATGTGTCTGGCGGAGACTTTTTTGTTGCATACATACAATATGTGTGTCTGACTTTGTGTGTTTGTTCTTTTATTTCTTTACATTAATTCCCCGTTGCCGAAAAATTCACGTTCAGTGCCACAAGATCAGTCGGGATAAGTTGACTCATGATTTTCTTGTGTGTTTTACAGGAAAAAAGAACTTTTGTGAGAAAAATATCCAGAGGCACTAAATGGAGCACACTCTAATGGACCGTGCGTCAAAGATCATCCATACAAATCGAGGAAAGAGTATAGGTACCATCAGTTGCTCATAACAATAGGGGTTTACTTACGAAACCCCGTGAACGAAAACATTTATCCTGATTCAGATCTTATGGGCATTTTTTAAACCTAGCAATCAATGTATTTCTGAGCAGCAATTTTTTTTGTTGAAAAATTTCAGTTTCATACACCAAATGCTTAAAATTATAGCATAGTCAACTTACCCGATAGCGTTGGTCATCTTACCCCGGTGCTGGGGCTAGTTGACTCACTAGCGGTCATCTGGCAAAATTAAAAAAATAAAATGCACGACTGGATCGTACAAACTTGCTCTTGTAGCTAACAACTTTAGTGTTACTTACTGACGCCGTTGGTAGGTAGCTAGTCTATTATAGTTATCCTATGCAGATTTTAAGCCCATGTAGGTAATAGTACCTTGATTCTTAGTTTAATGAATTGTCGAATGCATAATTCTAGGAATAGTTAAATAGAATGCTACAAATGTATATTTAAATGATTTTTAATTATGTAAATTAGGAGGGTAATAATGTAAATATGTACAAGTACAATATAATGTAAATATATACAAGTAATGTATATAATGAAAAATGAATGGTGTATAGGTGGGAAACATTTTTTTGTTAAACTTATTAAAACTGCCAAATCCATCACTTAGATCGGTTTTTCGAAAAAACGAAGAACGCCATTAGATGCCACGGATCAATGAAATTTAAAAAAAAAATAACTCGAAAATTGTAGGACCGGTTTTGATGAAATCCAGTTTTTTATTTTTCGTTTTTTGAAAACAAAATTCTTTTGAAATTTTTGGTATGCAATTTCTTAGAGACTATTATTGTTCATGTGAATATAAAATTTTAAATAATTTTTTTTGATTAGTTTTAAAGTTATTGATTTTTCAAAAAAAAAAATTTAATAAATTATTTTAATTTAACAAACAAAGTTATTCAAAATTTTGATATGCAAAAATAATTTAGCTACTTAGATCTACTCAGATATAAAATTTGACAGAAGTCCAATGTACCTTTACCGAGGAGCCAAAAATTAAAAAAAAAAACCGTTATATAAAAGGTACCGTTAATAAACTTATCCTGCAAACTTGGTTCATATCAAATGATAACTATTACCAACAAAAAAAATTGGAGCCGTTTTAGAGAAAAATAAGATTTTCCTTCAAGGTCATATGGCAGGTACCGTTATTTTTCACCTCTGATGAATGCCAAAATAATTACACATACCAAATTTGAAGGCAATCGCTTAAGCCGTTTAGTCTGTAGCTCGTTATACATACAGACGGATAGACTGACAGACAGACAGACAGATATTTTTTGGCGATCACTTTTTTAGGATACTCTATGATCGTAATGACATGTTTGATTGTTAGAATTTTTTTTTACGAATGCATAACTTATAGTACCTATAATCGCAAGTAAAAACAATATTTATGTATTATATATTTTAATGGGAGCATTTAATTAAGAAAAACAAAAGGATGATTTATTTATGAGAGTTTAAATTTTGTTGATTCCTATCTTAGTTTTTTTGTATATAGAAAGAATAGTAAATTTTGAGTCTACAAGCCCCGTCTCCCCTACATATTCTTCAGATAAAGCAAAAATCAGTTTTTCAACAATCAGATACAGCTTAATCCTAGTAATAAAGTTATCTGCTCATTTTAGAACGGAATAAATAGTTAACGAAGAAATAAAATAAATAGCTATTTTCGATGTCAAAAACACTTTAAAAAATTATTGCTTTGAAATAAACGTTAAACAAAAAATTAATTTCTATGAAAAGTTCGATACTCGAAATAAAAGTGAAGTTCATATTAAATTATTCTATAGATCGTTTTTTTCTTGATTGAAAAATTTGATGTTGTTATCTGGTTGTTTAACAGTCAAGTAAGTTTATTCGTCTGGCAACTAACTGCGTGTTTATCTGGACATTGAATTAGCTCTTAATTTAGTAATTTAAGATAACGTGACGACATGAAATACATTATTATGTCTATCCTCGACAAAGTTTTAGATTAATTTAACAAGGACGGCGAGATCAAACTCACGTTTTGTTTTCTTATCGCATCCATTCTGTTCAAGAGTAAAGAATTCTTCCAAATGCATGGCAATGCTATTTTAGATTTGTAAGCGGAGTTAGAATTGCTCGTATATCCGTTTGTCAATTTTATTTATTTTGTGTTTTTTTTTTATTTTTCGAAAATTTATTTGTTAATGTTAAATAGTTAGATTGTGACTAAATTATAATAATAATAAAAACAATTTTAACTATTTGAAAATGCAAATGGTTTTTCCTTTTCATGGTTGTTCCTCATTAAAATTACCAAATTTCATTTCGAATTACCATTGAAAATTTTCATACTTTTAGTCCAAGATATGAATATTCTAAAAGAATAAAAAAACCAACATGTAATTTGTTTTGCATAATTATGTTAAATTTTATTATTTTATCATTTTTAATATAAATACGAAAAAAATACATATAATTTATAATTTTTTGTACACTAAATGAACATAAACAAATAAAGAATACAACAATTTAAAATTTAAATGGGAGAATACAAAAATTAGCAGACTTTAGCTTTTCGTGTTGAGTAATTTTCTTGGTACTAAGATTAAATTCAAGGACTGTAGTATTATTTGGTTTTATTGTAATCCAAATTGAATCACCAATAACTGATGTAACCACTCTTGAAAATGTTTTATAGCTCTTGAACCTATATTCCGCAGACCAAGTATATTTGGATAGATCCAGGCACTTAATTACCATAGTGGTCTCTGAACTCCTGAGACAACCTATAGCATACATAAGATCACCAACGACAGTAATTTCAAGTACTTTTATGGTATCATCTATTGGTGTTCTTTTCGAAGTCCATTGCTTTCCATAGCTGGTATAGTGCAAAAATCCATAATGATTATCAAAAATGTATAAGATATCATTATGGCCACATATTTTTTGATGTCTATTGTCGGTTTTAAAAGGCATAATTAAGAAAATCCATTGGCGTCTCGAAAAATTGAAAATCTCTAATAAATCCACATATTTTCCATCATTAGCGACACCACCAAAGACACATAAATGTCCATCTAAAATTGCCAACTGACAGTCAGCTCTATCCGCTATCATCGGGGGTAATACACTCAATTTAAAAGTTTTTAAGTCTACACATTCCACGTTTTTTGAAGTTATATAATTTTTTGAAGTAAATGTATATCCTCCAACTAAAAATAGTTTTTCATCAATCACAATTTTAGAACAATACCGTTTTTCATGTAACGAAAGGGGCTCTGTTCTGCTTTTTATGATCCAGGTCTTCAATTGTTGATCATAACTATACATTTCGAATTCGTTTTGTACATTAAAACCAACGGCTGCTACAACTTCACTTTCTTCTTCTTCTTTTCCTCCAGCCTTCACTTCTTCTTCTTTTTCTTTATTTTCCGCATATTCTTCCTTTTCTTTTTCTTCTTCTTCCTCTTCTTCTTCTTTTCCTTCATCCTCCTCTTCTTTTTCTTCTTCATTTCGGTTTACTTGAGAGGTAAAAGTTACATTTTCCTGTCCAATTCTTTTAGATTCCGGCGATAAAATATGGTATTGAAGCCAAACGTGTATCAATTGGCAAATTTCTGGAGTATTACAAATGGACTTTGTATTTTCAACTATAAACTTGGGCGTGAGGAACTGAAAACGCACCATTGAAAGTAATTCGAATAACAAATGGCCCCGAATTATTTGGTCATATTCAATCCATGCTACCAAACCCAAGAACACTTCCTGCTCTAGATCTTCACGCGGATTGTATTTAAAAAGCAGATTTTTCAATTCCATTTCATTCATGAGCAAGAACTCAGACTGTTTTCTCACTTCCTCGAAATGGTTGTAAGTAATTTTCGAAGATTTTTCCCGAAGTCCACATAACCTCAACTTTTCGGCCAAACGTAGCGAATGCAAGCAATTGCTCTTGTTCAGATGGTTTTCTAGGAACTCGCAACATCCACGGAATAAGTTGTCCATTTTTAAAAATTCTGCTCCTTGCAGAAGTTTCTCTACATTATCCGAGCTCAGCTCAACCGTACCCGAATACATATAATCAATTATCAATTTGAGTATTGACGGTTCGATTCCCTGCAATTTAACTTCGTTCACGTTTGAAATTGTAGGGTTGCCATGAAATATTTCCCAAAAATAGCCGCTCACTGCAGACAGGACTATTTGATGAGCTGGAATTTGTATGCCATTTTCACCAGCAATCAACACAGTGTCGAAGAAGTCCTTATCATTATAAAAGTTCTGTAATTTTGACAAAATATTTGCCGCATGTCGATCGCACTCGAAGATGACTTTTTCGTTTGATGAGATTGAAGCCGACATTTTTAAACTGAAAAAATAAACAATAATATTAAAATTATGAATAGAAATGAAAGCGAACATTTTAAAGTTTGTGGTATTTAGGTGTTATTTTAAAAACTTTTTAACTAGCATCATACTTAACCTATTTTCGTGACAAAATGCATTGGAACAAACCTAAAAAAGTGCAAAACCTAGGCATGCTCAACTTTTTGGTGTTTGTGAATAGAAAGTGTCACACTGATATAGTATGATGCTAAGTATAAAATAGCTGCTTGGTGATGTTAACTTAAGTAAAACGCTAAGCGATGGTTCGATTATAAGCTCGTTTTAAGATTAGCAAAGTTATAAACAGTACTCGTTTGAGGAAAACACGGCTCTAGTTAAAGAATATGTGTATTTGCGAGTCACTATCTAACTTTTTTGCAATTTTAAAAACTCTAAAAAAAACTATTCTTCTAACTAATGTGCGTTTTGTTTTTAGCGCGGTCTCAAAGAATCAAACAGAACCAGAATTAAACATGAGTACACATTAATCTCAGATTAAAATTAAATGCATTTGCATTTGCTTTCGTGTTTACTTTGAGAATGTGGATTATAAAAAAAAAGAAATACAAAAACTCGTGAGAACAGACAATTCGTGCACCTCAACTCATATTAAAGAAAAATTTCTAGGCATTTCTCTTAATGAAATGGAAATCATTTTGTGTATAGTGTGTTGACTGTAGAATCCCATGAACTGCTCCCAATACTTTGCTCTTGTTTTCTTTTTTACTTAGCGTTATCCTTGAACTGCTAAATCATTTAAAATACTTTAAAAGTGAACTTACCGTTTTATAAAAAAAATTACAATTTTTTTTGGATTTAAAATAAAATTGCTGGTGACAGACAAAAGTAACTGTTCTTGAAACAATGAACAAAATTACACAGAAAAAGAAGTAAACGATATAGCTTGGTGTATCGGGTGTGCTCGACTGACTGAATATTTTCGAAGCAAATCAATTTATTTATAGAAACGACAGACAAAATTTCGAATCGAACGTAATCCGAAAAACAATTAACTATTCAAGGTAATCAATGTTGTTTTCGATTGGTTGTAAGGACTTTCTCCTTTTTCACTACTTATGTTCCATTCCTACAAGGTACAATATGGAAAATTTGGAGTAAAATGAGTAACTCCGAACAATCAATCGAAGAAGACCTAAGCAATTTTCGAAGTAACAATTTTAACATATTAAGAAAGAATAATGACCGATAAAGGAATTATGTAAAGAGAAAGAGAGACAAGTAATTAGGGGAAGACGATATTAGGCTTGTTTCCTTAATCTATACCAAAAAAAAAAAACTAAATTCTATAGTCAGTAATACAATACATTCTAAATTCCTACCTGTATCAACAATTTCAAAATCAATGGCTCTTAGTAATACATGTACCTACTCAGGGCTGGACCAACCATATGTGAAAATGTGCAAATGCACAGGGCGTAACTTTCTGGGGCGCATTGCCAGGTGCAAGAAAATGTTATTTGAACTTGCACACAAAAATACTGCCATTTGCCTTTTAAACATAAACATAACTTGTTCAAATAATTCCAAAATAACATCCGTAACAACTGTGCTAAGTTATTTTTTGCACACTAACTAACATCATTACTTTCATTCTTGAATTCAAGAAGAATTTAACACAAAATACCGTATACTAATAGGTATTGAAAGGTGTATAAAAATGCACCTGTAATACTTCAATAAAGAAAACACATTGAAAGTCTCGGTCGCTTTATACAAATCTTGCACAGGCCCAAGTTTCCATGGGCCGCCCCTGTACCAACTTACTTTCCAAATCTCTTTAGTATATGGGTTGAGTACCTGTATGAACATTTGGGTTGAATTCTCTGAAATCTGCGCTGGGTACGAACTGGGTATATTCAAATCGAATCCAGGCTGAATTCGAATCAATATACAGTGAACGTCCAGTATAACGAATGATATAATGATCGAGGTCATTCTCTATATCGAGCGCGTTCGTTGTATCGAGCTACCACTTAAAGAGAAAGAAAGGCCATACAAATACGAGAAAACTTTCGTGTTGACATAAGAACAGATGCCAAAAAACAACATGTCAACAGTCATTTCATGTGAAATTATTCATCCGTTCGTTATATTGGATAGCAAATTCTATTTAGAGATGTTAATGTAAATCTGAAAAGCGTTCGTTATATCACAAATTCAATATATCGGGTATTCGTTATACTGGGCGTCCACTGTAATATTATATTAGCAATTTAAAACAGGAATTATACAAACGTGTTTTTTTTACAATTTAGCGAGAAATCTTGTAACATTTAAGGATTCGGGATGTGAGTGTTCAAGTTTTATTTGGTGGGACCGAGCTAATAAAATGATGCCGTGTTATATGCTCATCCCTTTTTTCTTTATATTTTGTAAAGGCTATACAAATATGTCCTTACACTGAACTTATATACTTCCAGAAAAAAACTTAAATTTTGTATCCTTAAATTAGTTTCAGATACAGCTAGTAAGCAAAATTACCTGTTGTTTTCGTATGAAACTTTCAAAATTAGACCTGAAAAAATATCACACCTTATGTTCTTTATAGTAACAATCCAAATTATGTTTGCGAGCTATCTTCTTTTTTTGAGTTATTTTTTATTTGAGTTATTTATTATTTTTCAGGTTACAATATTTACAAATTTCACATATACTTTACAATTTTTCTATACAGTATCAATTATCAAGGAAAAATTAAATAAGAGAACATAGTTATTCAACCATGAACAATAATTGTAACTAATACACTTTGTGGCAAGAAGTGCCAGTATCAAGTGTTTTTTTTAAAGAAGATTTATAAAAACTAATATGTCATACGGAGCCGCGCAGGAAGAGAAAGCGATTGTTTTTTTGAGATTTGAAATGGAGGCGAAAAATATATTTTTTTTTTTTTTTTTAATTTTTTTTTTTAGGAGAGAAAAGGTAATTATTTTGGATTGTAATGCGAAGTTAGTTCAATACTTGTACCAATATTTCTACACCATCACTATTAAGTAGCCATAATCGAAGACGACTGAAAAAAATTGATTTACTATCTATTTGCTTGCGTATATCCCATGGTAGCTTGTTGTAAATAAAGGGAGCAATTATAGTGACAAACCGTCTATAGTGATCCGTCCTTACTCTAGGAACTACAACAGAGTTTGAATTACGTAGTGAATGAATTTCATTCATTCGATTGTTGTGATATCCCCCTCGTAAAAAGAATATTCTCAATACCTTAAACACATCTAAATAACGAAGTGGCAAAATGTCTAGTGTTTTGAACAATGGGAGCGAGGGCTCCCATCTAGGTTTGAAAACCATTACCCTTAGTACCTTTTTTTGAGCAGTAATGAGTGGTTGCATGTTGCTTATAAATGCACTTCCCCAGCAGGTTATCCCATACTCAAGTCGGGAATTTACAAGAGCATAGTAGATTGTAACTAAAAGATTCGATGGTACAAATTTACGAAGATGATATATTTTATTCAAACTTATGTAGATCAACTGTTTTACATTAGCAATGTGGCTTTTCCAGTTTAGCTTACTATCCAGCGTAACTCCTAAGTATCTGAATTCACTAACCGGTTCAAGACTTAAGCACTCGGAACTGCAATTTAAGCGATCACAACCTGTGACATGGTGTTCTATTTCATCCAGATTAAAAGTTTTTGAGAGCGAAAATGAAATGACTTTAGACTTACTACTAAGAACCATATTATGATATTTGAACCAACAGTGCAATGAAACAAGATCTATATTTATTTGTTGCTTAAGGTTTACTATATCAACTGCAGCGTAGGCAAGAGCCAGATCATCCGCGAATGCAACAATATTTCCATTTAGAGGCAAATTGAAAACAGAGTTTATATATATTAAAAAGAGCAAAGGTCCAAGCACTGACCCTTGGGGAACGCCAGCTTCTGAGCAGGGTAATACCTTACTCATCATTGCATTTGCAGAAATATATTGCTTTCTATTCGAAAGATACGAGGATAACCAACAGAGGATATTACTTCTAAAACCAAATCTATACAGTTTACGTAACAAGATCTTATGGTTAACAAGGTCAAATGCTTTTGTTAGGTCAAGGAACATACCAGCTGACAATTGAGATTTGTCTAATGTTTTATAAATATTTTCTAAAAACGCTATAATCGTGTCTTCTGTAGATTTCCCTTTCCGAAATCCAAATTGTCTATCATTTAAAAGCTTATATTTATCAATAAATTTGATCATTCGAAAGGAAATAATTTTTTCAAAAACTTTTGAAAACACAGATAGCAGGGATATTGGCCGGTAGTTGTTCGGGTCACTTTTGGCGCCTTTTTTGTGGATAGGTATTATAATTGATGTTTTAAGGCACTCAGGAAAAATTCCTGATACAAAGCTTTTATTTATTAAAAATAAAAGGGGAGCAGCTATATACGGATAAATTTTTTTCAAGATCACGCTGCTGATTCCATCAGGTCCACTTGAATATTTAGGTTTCAGATTAGATACGACTTTCGCTATATCGGTTTCTAATATTGACCCAAGAAAAAATGACGAGGTTGTTTGAGAATCTAAGTAAGGCTCTATTTCTAATCCGGTAGATCTTAAGGAGCTTCGTTTGTATGTTCCGTATACATTTTTGAAAAAACTCATTGAGACTGTTGCATATTAGTAAGTTATCCGTAGCTATTAAATTATTACTAAGTCGTAAACTTTGTATGCAGTTTTCACTAACACTTTTACCTAGGATATCGTTTACTATTTGCCATTGACGTTTAGGATTTTTCGCATTATACTCAAATTGACGTTTATAATAAGATTGTTTTTGATAATTTATTTGTTCAAAAATGTCTTTCCTCAGTTGTTTATAAAGCAATTTAATAGGTACTATATGAAAATTGTTTTTATTTTGTCTGTAGAAAATATTCTTTTCATTAATTTTTTTACATAGAGCATCCGTCATCCATGGTTTTAATTTAACTAGCTTCGACTTTCTGGAGCTATGTTTACAATTATCTATATAATGATTAATTATTTTGATAAATATATCAAAACCGGCTGAAGGACAATTTGAACTATATACTTGAGACCAGGATTCTTTTGAAAGATAGTCATTAAGTGCACCAAAGTTTTTTCGGCTCAATTGATTTGACTGAAATTTTTAGAATGTCTTAGGACATGTTTGGAGAGTGCATATAAGAAATCTGTTTGCTATCCTAAGTCTAGAACCGGAATTATGACCAAAAATATAAAATAACGATACAAAATCACTATAGAATAATTTAAATTTTTTTTCCGTGAAATGACTATTCTTTCCCATAAAATTAATTTCAAGTGAATATTTTTTAAATTATTATTGTTTGACATTGTGTGGGATCTACAACAAACACGGTAAGATTTCTTGGTGTTGTTTTATGTACAAAACCATGTTATATGGATGCAATATATAGTTGATATTATATACACATTCGAATAAATTTATTAACTTTATGAAGATTAACGAGATGAGAAAGAGCAAAAGGCTTTATATGTACATATATATGTATATATCTTTTTAAGTAAGAAAAATAGTTGTATTTATTTCGTCCAATTACTGTGATTTTTATCAACTTTACATAATAATAAAATTGCAAAAAACAACCAAGTTACTAAATACAACTATCAAACTTCAAGTTTCCCGTTGGTACACCTAATGTTTTGTGTATTTCTTTAAATATTTAAAATGCGCTATTAGCTATGACGTAGGAAAAAGTTAAAAAATGCAGTTCTTAAAATCTGGCCACCCACCACGCTCACCATTATCATTTCTTCATATCTCTCGGAAATGGCTTCTATTTGGAGGAAAATTTCAGTTTGTTTTGATATGAGCAAAAAAAACATCAAAGGCCACACCTTGCAATAATTAATCAGAATGTCAGTGATAATCAAACGCAAGAGGTACGTGCAGAAGCAATAAATGGAGACATGCCCATATTGCATAGACTTCAAACTGCACAATCACCACCACAAATTCGACAGAAAGTTATTAAAAGAAGAAAAGAGTTAAATGTAGACTTCAATCGCGCTGCTTTGGAATACGAATCCGGAATCGCGTTTACTTTCTCGATGCTCGCGGTAGGACATGCAAGACATTCGTCATTTGACAATTGATTCTAGCAACATGGCATCTATCGCAATGCTGCTATACTGTTTGAAGGCGGTCGAACTGCACAAGTGCACATTCCGTTTTGAAGCTGACGATGAATTTTCTCACCGTTGGCAAAGTAATGACGTGCACAATAATGACCAAGAATTCGGCGGGAGCAAAATTAATGAAATTGCGATGGCGCATAAATGAGCTTTGGAGGCAGTTGACCTAACAATGAGGTACTTACAATGTGATTCGAGATGATTTGGTGGGTAGGTGATATTGCCGAGCGGAAATTTTCGTCAAACGCTTCCCGTCATCCCGAAATCTACTGCTGCCGTTAAATTTAATGTATGCTTGAAATCGTCGTCTTTTCGCCGGCATGTCAAGAAGTTGAAATTGACCACAAATATGAGACTGGCATTGCAGAACGACTCATTGGCTGCTGAATTCTCAAGAAAAATGCAGGCGCTAGGCAAAGGCCAAATTTCTGTTGAGGTCTCGACTGGATTGATATCCTTCCCGACAAATGATTTCGAGTTAACAACGTCGAAAGAGTAACTCATCACCAAATTAAAGTGTCCCCCGGCATTGCAAAAACTTTTTAAATCTGGATTGGATTTGTGAACGGGCTATATTATAGAAGCGAAGAAAAAGGACTTCATCGATAGCTTGAATTTCATTATTCAAAGTCTCTATAGAACTGCATTTGTACAAATCAGTTGACAGCGTGACCGACGAAATTTTTGAACTCGCTTAATGTGCCAGGAACTCTGACACATTTTTACAGCTGTCGTGATTCCAGCCATGATCATCGAGGGCAAATTTAAAGGGGAGGAAGTCTTGATCCCACGAATTCCACTTATTCCAACTGATCTTCTCTTCCAATTCAAGGGGATTCAGTTCCAGGTTCGATTGGCTTTAGCGATGATGATAATTATACCGCAAGACCAATCGTTGTAAGTCATTGGAATATATTTCGATTTTCTCTGTACGCTGCCTGATTGCGTGTTGGTAAACGGTCTTTGTTGTTTGTTTGTGCACTGGAAATCAAATCGAAAAACATTGTTTATCGTATGACTCTCTACTGATTCTTATTCCAATCAAATAAATCACATTGAAATTTAAACTATCTGTATGTTTTATTATAGCACTGCATATCATTTGAAGGCGTTAAATTGGGGCGAGACGAAGTTCGCCTTGTCCGCTAGTTGTACATAAAGTCACAATTATTTGCGGCAAAAAACATTGCAATTTACGAAATATTTTAGGGATTGCAAATGATTTTAAAACTTTCGCAAAAAAATTGGCTCGATATCGCATATCATCACAAATATCTATTTTGTGATTTACAGAAACAAATTACTAAATTAGTGACTGTAAGTCTCTCAATATTTAGCGTTAATTATGATTGTTAAATGGTGTTGGTGAATTTATTGTCTTGAAGTTTGAAAATGCGCTAGTCATAAGTCAAACTTGACTTACTTCTTTGGATAGTAAAATTTCACAAACTAAATTTTATAGCTTGCAATTTTTTGAATATAAAAATATACATTTTTGATTCGATGTCGTATCAAACTGATGTCTTGCGAAAAATTGGAGATTTTTCAATTCTTTGCGTGAACTTAATAAATGAATTAATTATTTTTTGATTTGTAATCATTATCGTGTATATCGTTGGTAGGGCAAACGTATGGGTCTAAGGTATACATTCCGTTTAGAACATTATCTTGAGGTAGATTGTATTTAAGATCCTGTGTATATTGGGAATATTGCGTATCTACTACTTCGTGTTTACACACAGAAAACAAAAAAACAATGAAAAATTAGTGTTTTATAATAATACTTTTTTTTTTTACTTGCGATATAGGTACTATAGGGCAAGTTTTGCATTTGGAAAAAAAATCGAACTCAAATTTGATTTAAAGTTGACTTTTGACCAAAAAAGTGGGTTCGGCAATTCCGTCTGTCTGATAGATAGATAGATAGATAGATTCTTTATTTTTTCATCATAAGGTTTTACAAAATTTTATATTAGAATAAGGTCATGGCAACGCTGCCGCCTGCCTGAAATGATAAATAAAAATATAATAAAAATGCGAGTTATCAAAAATTTGTACAAAAAGCTTTTCTTCGTAATATATGTCTCCATTTTGACGTGATTTGAAATTTGTATTTGAATAAGATTTCACAAACCAAGATTGTTTATATATATAATATACAATAAAATAGTTTTTATAATAAGAATTAATTTATATAATATACAATTTAGGAACACCAATTTTGACATGATTTGGAACACAAGAATAGATTTAATGTTTAATGTGATATTTTTTGAAGTGATTTAAAACAACAAAAAAAGAAAATTTAATTGGACTAAATAACTATTTTTACAAATTAAATAAATAAGTAATCGAGCCAATCAGCTAGGGTTTCTATAATTAAGAGCGTCATCCCTTTTCTCCATTAAGGATTTCAAAAAAAATTTCTAAAGTAAAAAAGATAACTCCAAAGTGTAATCTACGGACCTCTTGTAGAATGCGACACTTGGCAACGAAGTGGTAAATATCTTCATTTTCTCTTCTATTACAAAGATTACAGAGCTGTGGCAAATCTTGTTGATGCGGGATGAAATTCAGATTTAAGATTTCGACTCTCGTTCTAAAAATGAAACTTATTTGAATGGCCAAAAGTTTATTACAAAAGTAGTTATGAGCGGTAAGAAGCTGATGGTTCAATTTTTTGTAGTGGCTTCTCGAGGCTGATAAAGCTGCTTTGGCTTGATTATCCTGAAATAATTTCTGGTCTACTAGTGTTTGCCAGTCTTCAATTCGATCTTCTGACAGATGTTAAACTGATTCCACTCTTTGACCAGAGTCGTATTTCTTAGTAACAAGTTCTTTAATAAAATTATATTGAGTGATCTTTCGTTTCTTTTCATTGTTCTTACAATGTAATCCGCGCTAGTCTTCAAGTTTTTAATGTAGATTGGCGTTATCCCTGATTCTACGTATATTGCATAATTTGGAGTGCAGTTGGGTAAATGAAAAAGTCTTTTAAAGAAATTTCTTTGTACGAGTTCAAAATTATTAAAATATTTGTAACCAAAGACTTGGACACCGAATGTCATGCAAATATTAATTGTTGCGTTAGAAACCTGATATATAGATCTTAAATCGATGTTTTGGTTTGATAAAAATGTTGGCCACATTATGTTTAAAGCTAGTCTAGCTTCTAGAATTTTTTCTTTAACGTGCTAGCTAAAGTTTAGGTTGTAAGTCAAAAGGACACCCAAGTACTTAAATTCGTGTACAATATCAATACTGACCGTGTTGATAAACCATTTTCTTCCCGTCCGTCTTCAAAGATTAAAATCTTAGTTTTTAAAGAATTTATATAATGAAGACTACAAGTATCACAGAAGGAACTTAGGCGGTTTATTTGCATTTGAAGTGTTGATGGTTTATCAGCAAAAATTACTAGATCATCAGCATACAGCAGAACTCTTATTAGGGTATTTGCGTAACTAACTCCTCCTCGTCTACATATAAGGCAAACAGTAATGGACTGAGAATACAGCCTTGAGGTACTCATGCCGAAGTTTCAAGTTGGTTTGAGAACCTCAAACCATCCCATACTTTTGCGTCAGTCAAAGAAATGAGTCTTTCATACATTTGAAGGAATTTTCGAGATATGCCCATACAAGATAATTTATAGATAAGGGCTTGTATGTTGACTTTGTCAAAGGCAGCTTTGAAGTCCACAAAACAAGTGTAAAGCTTTTTTTTGTTATCTATAAATTTTTGAGCCATGTTGGAAATTGCAAAAATTTGGTCCTTCGTCGAAAAACCCGGTCGAAAACCAGCTTGAAAAATGCTTAGATGATTGTTATTTTATATCCACTCAGAAAGCCTTTCATACAAAATTGCTGAACAAATTTTTCTTATAGAATTTAATATTGAAATACCTCTATAATTCTCGACTTCATTGGTATCACTCTTTTTAAATATAGCAAAAATCAAGGATTTTTGAAATTGGTAGGAGCATACAAGGAGTTGTAAACTTTATTATAAAAGTTAACCAAGTAGTTTTTGAAATCCGTTGTGCTCTTCTTGTAAAATTCTATTGGAATTCCATCAATGCCTGGACCCTTACCGTTTTTACAATTCTTAAGAATAGTTTCCAATTCCAAGAAAGAAAAATCGACATCGAGTTCATTTGGGTATTTGGTAAGGCATACTCGAAGGTGTGAAGGTTTTGGTTAATTGAGAGTAGTGTTTTAAAATGAGCAGCCAGTAACACAGCTTCCAAGGAAAACTTCACACCTTGAGACTGTCCACCTAGTTCGCGTACTGTAGTCCAGAACTGTTTAGAGTAGGTGCATTCTTTCAAGTCTTCGGCTTTATTTCTTAAATAAGATATTTTCTTAGTTTTAGAAATTTTATTGAATCGTAAGTAATAACTTTTGAAAAACTGTGAATTGGTAGTTCTAAAGAACTTCAAATAAACAAACGAGAGTATTCGTAGACGCTTGCAATCATTGTCAAACCAAGGATTTTTTGCTACAAAATTTTTGGAAGTCTTATGAGCAAAAGGAGATGCAGCTATAATAACTTTATTTATGCTTTGACTTATTTCTACGACCGTGTGTGTAGATTGCTGAACTAAAGAGCACGAATGTCGATTTAAGAGTTTTTTTATATAGCGTTGCGTTGTTTTCTGACCATTTTAGCTTGAAAAAGATGGAGTTTGCACGTTGAATTGACTCAGAAATTTTTATTTTGACAATAATAGGAAAGTGAGCTGAAAAGTTCACCATAGCAACCTCAAAATCTTCGAATAAAGCCAGCCAGTTAGTTGACATTGCGGCAAAGTCAATGATGGATTGCCCTTGGTCACTTAGAAAAGTGAAATCACCAGCCTTATCACTATTAGAACAACCATCTAATATGTATAATCCGAAATCTGTAATAAATTCAATTAAACTTCTTCCATTGCTATTTAAAAATTCATCTTTTGAGTTTATTGGAAATGAGGGAATATTACGCGAATCTAAAAAGTTGTCAGAAAAAAATTGATATTTACCAATTCTAGAATTTAAGTCTCCAATAATCAAAACGTTCTCATATGTGTTTCTATTCATAAAATCTACCAGCTGATTGAATTCCTTTGCCCAGTTATTACTGTTCAGGTAAGCAGGTATAATGTAATAGTTTTGGTTTTTACTAATCACGTCAAAAATTATTTTCTCTTCAATAGTTTTAAAGTTTACAAAATTTTCTAATAGATGTTTTTTAATACCGTATAAAATACCCCCACTGTGTGAACATTACCTTAAAATCTTTAAAATATTTTATGTAATGATTTTGGTTATGAGATTCAATAAAAGTTTCAATTAAAATTTTGATATCAAAATCTTGAAAATACTTTTAAAAAATCTGGTTGTAAAAGTTTGTTTTTGAGGCCAATAATATTCTAACACCATATACTAATTCTATTCAATGTATTATTTAAGTGGTGGCAGACGACAGTATTTACCTATTGACTAGTATCTCAAACCCGTTGTATCCTTTGAACGGTAGGTGGCGCTCGAGAGTGGTTGTTGGATGAGATTAGATCATTCGAAAACGGAGCCAACTTCAGTCCCTGGCTGCTGTCAATTTATTTGTTGTAGTTGTCACCAAACAGCTCAGTTAGAAATGACTTCTCTGCTGTTGATTTGACAAGTAAGCTATGCGACAACTTGTAAACAAAAAGTTTATTGTTGATCAGCAACTTGTTGTCTCCTCTTAATAAAATTTTTGCGTTGGAGTTAGTGTACAATAATTTGTTTTTTATCTCCATCAGCGATTTTCTTTTCTTTCGGGATAGAAGTGATTGTTCGCGAAAAACACTAAATCCAGAGTCTTTTAAAGTGTGCGCGGCTGCAATAAGCTTTTCTGTGATTTCCGCGGTTGGAAGTTCCATGATGACATTGCCTCTTTCGTTGTCTTTGTTGTTGCGAATTTGTCTGACATTTTTTACAGAGATTTCTTCACATTCGTCTAATTGTAGAAGCCCCTTACAAGTATGTTTTGATAATTTTATTGCATCGGTTTCTGCATCCAAAGGAAGGTGTACTACAATAGATTTGGCATTGTTTTTGAATCTCCAGTTGTGTTTCCAGAAGCTCACATTCTTCCGTCATAGCTGATTGCTTGTTGTTGAGTTCAGAGTTAATTTCCTTCAGGGAAAGCAGCTCATTGGAAGCCACTTAAAAATTCATCTTTTGTAGCTAAATTTCTAAGCTTTTCATCAAGGGGTATCAGTTAAGATGTTTTTGAGATCAGCAACGGATAGATTTCCTATTCCCATTTTTGTAGGCGTAGATGCTGAGTTCATTTTGGCGGACGTGCTTTGTTCTGGCGATATTTAGGTTAAATTTTGTTTACGGTTCATCAGCGAACTATGATACCGCAATTAAAATTTACTTGATGTGAATTTAGAAAATAGTTAAATTCTACGTTTTTAATGATAATTCTTCACGAAACTATTGTAAATGTCGTTTCAAAATGGTGAACACAAAGTTCTGCTGTTTTTTTTTTTTACAAAAAATCAGTTTAATGTTATTCAAAATTTAAAAAATATAAGAGAGCTTACTAGAATCGCACTTTTACTTTGGCAGTTGAAATGACACTTCCGCCTGTCTATGTGTCTGTCTTTCTGTCTGCTGAACCGATTTTGTTCAAACTTGGTCGTTAGGTGATTGTCCAAAATAGATTTTTGAATCGTTGTTTAACCCAAAAAATAACGGTACCTACTTGCCATACAAATTTTTCACCAACTTTATTTTTTTTTTTGAAAATTCAATAGGGTAGGCGATTTTTTCTGAAATTTAATCTTTAAATTTATATTATTAAATATTTAAAATGTTCATACCATTTTTTTAGAAGAAAATTTAGAATTTTTAATATATTAAATTTTATTTTTTATTTAATTTAAAATTAAGTGAAAAAACGACTATAAGAATACCTTGAGCCGTTTCCATTAAGAATTTTTTGCCTATAATGTGATGGAATATAGGAACAAGTATGTGCGACCCAGACGTGCATTTTACTTTCATTGCGAATTGAGATTGCTTCATTTTGAACTGACATTTTTTATGGTTGGTTTCATACAAATGATCATTGAATTAAAAATTTTCATGGACATCTTGTTATTATAATATTTATTTGTGTAAAATCAACATTAGAACATTTGAAATAAAATATTTCATTTAAATTTAACATGAATCGTTTTAAATTTTGTTTGTTGTGTTATTTTTATTCTAAGTGATTTTACTTTAAATACTTTAAGGTGAAGTTAAATAAATTACTTAATTCGTCTTTTATTTTTTGTATCCGATTTTAACTGTAAGCGTTTTGTTTTATATTAGCTTCAAGTTAAAATAAAATATAGTTTCATATAAAATCAAAGTTCAGTCGTGATGAAATGAAACGAGTCGAGTAGAAACGTCTGAAAATTTGACAAAACTGGTAACGAACTACGTTATTCCTTTTAATAATTCTCGACCGAAAAATTAAAGTATCTTAAGTTGCGATTTTTTGTTGAAGTGCCATTCTAAAGGACTGCAGTTCTGTCTTATCGACATCGTTCTATATCACGCCTTTGCAAAAAATTCCTAGACAAAAACAGTTTCATCGTATGAGACACATTTATACACGAGGTAAAATATCTTAGGTTTACTTAAGATTGTTTGCTCTCCTTAATTTTTAAGCCTAAAATAGACTAATGATTATATTGGCTTAAAATGTGTTATTATTGTGAAATCGCAAATCATACTAAATTGACTAAAGATATTTTCGCACGTGCAAGCAAGAAACAAAAGTCATCCTTAAGTCGACATACATAAGATAAAATACTTTAAAAAAGTCTGAAAAAGTGTGAAAGGCCAAATCATCTTATGTCAACATAAAATGATTTTTTTGAAATTGAAACAGAAATTTTTCTCTCCCTAAGTAGTTATAAGATATTTTACCGTTTGCAAACCTAACAAAAATTCCCGTAATAACATTATATGCACAACATTCTTAGTAGAAATGGCTAAATATATTTTTTACGTCGTTTTTTTTTACAAAATTTTATATATACAACAATTTTTTTTTTTTTTTAATGTGTCTGATAATTCTATGTAATTAATAATAACGGGTGATTTTTTGCTACTTGGTTTTTGACGTTTATATTTTTGACAGATCACACATGACAAATTCCACGAACATTTGACATTTCGATTCAGTATTGTTTGCCATTTCATCATGAATAGACTTACGCCTGAACAACGTTTGCAAATTATTGAAATTTATTATCAAAATTCGTGCTCTGTGAAAAATGTGTTTCGCAAGCTACGTCCGTTTCAGCGACGAGGCTCATTTTTGGCTAAATGGATACGTGAATAAGCAGAATTGCCGTATTTGGAGTGAAGAGCAGCCAGGGGTAATTCAGCAGCTACCAATGCATCCAGAAAAATGCACTGTTTGGTGCGGTTTATGGACAGGCGGCATCATTGGGCCGTACTTCTTCAAGGACGATGAAGGCCGCAGGTTTACGGTCAATGGAGAAAGGTACCGTTCGATGATAACAAATTTTTTTTTGCCGAAAATGCAAGAATTGAACTCGGTCGACATGTGGTTCCAACAGGACGGTGCCACATGCCACACTGCACGCGAAACCATGCATCAATTGAGAGGCGAATTTGGTGAGCAGTTGAACTCACGTTTTGGCGCAGTCAATTGGCCACCAAGATCATGTGATTTGACCCCGTTAGACTATTTTTTGTGGGGCTATGTTAAGTCTATTGTCTATGGGGACAAGCCAAACACGATTGCTGCCTTGGAAGCCAATATTGAACGCGTCATTGGTGAGATTCCGGCCGAAATGTGTGAAAAAGTTTGCCAAAATTGGACCTTCAGAATGGACCACCCGAAGCGTAGCCGCGGGCAACATTTAAGTGAAATTATTTTTAAAAAGTAAATAGCAGAAATTGGTTTATCTATCCAAATCAAAATTTCATTCACTTTTTACAAGTTTCTGTGTTTTTTTGAATTTTCAAAAACCAAGCTCTTAAAAAATCACCTTTTATAAGCTTAAAAATATTAGTCGTAAGATATCGTTATGCCGATTTTTCAATGTCTATACAATTGTTATAACAACTTTACCACAACTTCGAAATGTAGAACTGAGCTGCTTGATTGCAAATATGGTGGTCTTTTTGCTGGAAGCTTTCTGCCTGCCAGCTGGTCTTTCAGGCAGAACCAAATTAAGCCTAAGTAACCACGACATCGAATATGGTACCTTCCCAGTAGGAAAATTAGACATCAATGAATTTTTTTGGTGAATTCATCAATGGATTCATCGACTATTTCCATCGATGTGTAGTATGTTATGATTTCATAAGAAAACGGGTGCGGATTTTTGTAGCAGTTAACTAAATTCAAATGAATAGAATGCTTACAATTCACTCAATTTTCCGTTAAAAAATCATAAACGATGATTCCACTGAAGAAGAGTAATGTATAGGTTCATGAGTTCGCAAATTATGTTTGGTTCTCTGTGGTGCGGTGGTTGTTTTGTTTTCTTCCCGAGAACAACAAAACAATGTAAACAAAAAAGCCTTAAAAAAAGAGGTCTTATCTGCCATGAGAAGAGCGACGAACATTGCCTTTTTTCTACCTGTTCCGAAAAATGCGCTCAGTATTCAGTTCTCGCTGGTCAATTCATGAGTTTGTGGGTTCTTTTTTCGAAAAAGTGAAAAAACATATAAACCAGAAATTCCAGTTTTGTTCGCGATCATTATCTAAATGATGACACAGAAAAAGAAGTTTATTTTTTTTATCAAAATGTTTTTTTTTTGGTCAGAAATTGTATTGAGCTAGCTGAAAGGTTTCTAGATAGGGAAGTGTGCTTAAACCCGAAAAAATTATTTTATAAATATAAGCATCTCACTTTTTCAAATGAAGTTTGTTAGGTGAAATCATACAGAACTATTTTGGAAAATTATCAGGAACTATAGAACTCATGTGCATGCGATAAGAACTCCAAAAAATACAAAATTGAGATGCTGACACCAGTTACGCTAACTCCACGGACGTCCTTCAACAAATTCCCTTTCCTTCATTAATATAGAATCTCTAATCTTATACTAATTTTTTTTTAGCAAATTAATCATTCCGTTCTTAATAAGTCTGTAAGTTATTTTAAGAGTTCTGCTTTTTTTAAGCCAAATAAATGGTGATTTTGATTCCACAAAAATTATAATGGAATGACTCATTCTCATTCATAGAACATCACTTTCCGAAAGAAGGAGATAAAAGAAAAATATGGATTTTTTGTATGTTATTTTTAACTACGGGCCTATTACGTTTTATATATTTAAACATTGTAAATTATGTTCAAAAGTTTTGTAATTTTCATTTTGAACTTATCTGCCTATTTTATCTTTGTTTTGAAATTTTTATTATTTATTGAAATTGGTATCAAATGCGTATTCAATATTTGGATTCTGAAAAAAATGAGAACATTTTTCTTCTAGGTTTTAACCTTAATATATTTGGCGACTGGTGGGTATTTCTTCGACTTTATTCAAAACAAAATTTAAAAATGATAATATTTCTTTCAGCGCATTATACCTACTCAATATACGTAATGCTGTCGACTGAAAGTGCAAGACCTACGCAGCAGAATTAACAAAATGAATTGCTAAGACCGAAATCAAATCAAATTTAAAAGAATCAATTAATATTGATAAGGTTTACTTTCGCATCAAGATTTTAACAAGGCTTCATTTTAATATTTATTAGCCAAACGTATTTTTTTTCTTAATTGAGTGTTTATATTATTGAATAATCTTCGAATTAAACTAACAAAATAATGTTTCGGGGTATAACATACATATACAATGTTTCTGTTTCGTTAAAAAAAACATATTCCTCTTTCACAGAAAACTGACACTTTCATGTTACGAGTATTTAATGCATACAAAATGAGGAAAAAAAGAAGTAGGTATCATAAGGGCTTTACTTAGTGATTTCAGAATTGAACATTCATGGCATTTTTCATCATATAAAATTCATATGCGAATTAAGGAGTTACATTAACAGAGTAAATTAATGGATGAGCATTCATGCCATTTTTCACCTGCTAAATAAACAACTCTAAGTCAACTAGTGATTTCACAGCTTACCGTTCATGCCATTTTTCACCACATATAATTTGGTTATGAATAAACTAGTAACCCCTACTTCGTGATTTCAATGTTAAATATTCACCCCAAAAATCAGTTGGTGAACCCCTATGACAGCTCCATGTTAAATTCATCGATGTTTTCATACCAAATTCATAGGGTGTAGCTTCCACACATTGATGAAAAAGTTGGTGATTCATGCATGAATTTTTGAAAATTTCCTACTGGGTTAGTTAAATATCTAGGAATACATCTGGATAAACTATTAACTTTTAACGAGCACGTGTAACAAACTAATATTAAAATTTAAAAAACAATTAAAATCATGTATCCGTTGGTAAACCGAAAATCTTTACTTAGCAATGAAAACAAACTTATAATTTTTAAGGTAATATTTCAATCTAAAATCCATAAACTCACATTAAAAAGATAAAAAAATATCAAAAAACAAAATACTGACAATGATTTTAAAGCTTCCATGATACTTCTCTACAAATGAATTGCACAGCCTTGCCAATGCTGAATTTATAGTTGCAATGATTTTGAAACTAAAAGGAAAATATGACTTACGTTGTCAAATGCCTGACAATGCTCTAATAAATGGCTTCGGGCAAATTTTTCAATAGTCAGTTAAGCAAGTCAGTTAGTACATATTCTCCAGATAGAGCAAACATCAGTTTTTCAACAGTCAGATACAACTTAATCTAATAAATAAAGTCTTCTGCTCATTTTAGAACGGAATAAGGATTTATCTGAGGAATAAAATAAATAGCTATTTTCGATGTCAAAAACACTTTGAAAAATTATTACTTTGAAATAAACGTTAAACAAAAATTAATTTCTATGAAAAGTTCGAACTCGAAATAAAAGTGACGTTCAAATTAAATTATTCTATAGATTGTTTTTTCTTGATTGAATAATTCGATGTTGTTATCCGGTTGTTTACCAGTCAAGTTAAGGCTCTTAGAGCCGATTTTTCAATCTCCAGATAAACATCCTGTTAGTTGCCAGAGGAATAAAATTACTTGACTGTTAAACAACCGGATAACAACATCGAATTATTCAATCAAGAAAAAACAATCTATAGAATAATTTAATTTGAACGTCGCTTGTATTTCGAGTTCGAATTTTTCATAGAAATTCATTTTTGTTCAACGTTTATTTCAAAGTAATATTTTTTCAAAGTGTTTTTGGCATCGAAAATAGCTATTTATTTTATTTCTCAGATAAATCATTATTCTGTTCTAAAATGAGAAGATAACTTTATTCCTAGATTAAGTTGTATCTGACTGTTGATAAACTGATTTTTGCTCTATCTGCTGAATATGTACTAACTGACTGCTTAACTGACTATTGAAAAATTGGAACTTAATCGATTAATATTGTTTCTCTTATTGTTATTTATATTTCTTATTTTTTATACCCAGTGTTGGCAACGTAAGTTACCCATATATTTACGCGTAACTGATTACAATTACTTACATCTCATTTTCCGCAAAACTAATGTAACTCTGTAACTTATGTAACTAATACAGCTAAAAAAAATGTTGACTGACTGAACAAAATTTGTATTTCATAAATAACAAAAGAAAGACTATAAGAATTCAGAGATCAATTGCATGTATGTAACGCAAATACATATGTAGGTATGAACTTGACAAACTTAAAGCCTTCCAAAGATAAATATATGTCTTCATTCTTAAAGTTCTATTAAGAAATTTTAATTTTTTGGAACGTTCGAAAGACAGCCGACAGTCGAAAAAATACGCTCTATTTCTGTGGACGATGCGGGAATTTTAAGCAATTTTAGTGTGAGCTTTGAAAGATTGGGTGGCATAGAAACCAGTTGTCTTCCAACACAAAATTGGATATTCAAAATTTTTGTTCATAAGAAGTTTTAAGAACTCCGTCTTTGAATTTAAAAAGATCCCATTCGGTGCTTTAGAATTTAACATTTTTAAAAGAAAGTTATTAGCTAATTTGAAAATGATAGTTTGTCTAATTTGTCATTAGTCTACCATAAGATGCTAGTGCATAAACATTAACCAAATTATTTAGACGAAATTTGTAGAGATTTTCGAACTGTGCTGGAACTTACCACCAAGAATTGACAGGATCAGTTAATGAAGTTGTTCACTGTTGCCAATTATTTATTAGCTGGATCGAATAACTGAATTTTTGGTTGGGCATCTTTTTGGTATGAATCCGAGATCTTCATACGAATTGGTAACAGACCTTCCGGGTATACGGTTTGTTTCATTTTTTGACTGCGACATTTTAACTTTTAAATCATAACATAAATGCATGTATTTTTGCTTTGAATTTTATTTTGATGTGAAGATTCATCTGGAGAACTGTCAAAATAATTGGTTAGTTATATTAGTTACGTAACTAATTCAGTTAGTTACATTAGTTACACTGATTACATTTGTTACGCGTAACTATTTGACACCGTTTATACCTAATCAATAATTATTTTCTCTAAATTAATTTTTGCTTATTTATCTTATAACAAATCTGCACATTAATTCCTTAATTAATTTATTTATATGTAATTACTTATTAATTTATTTTATTTATATATTTATTTATTCAGGTATATATTTATTTATTTATGTATTTATTTACTGATTTTTCTTATGATTTTTGCTTAATTATTTATGAAGATACCTATTTATTTATATTCTTTGTTGTTATTTATTAATCAAATATCTATTTATTTGTTTATTACTTTTTTTTTGGTTTATATACGTATTTATGAAAAAATATTTGTATATTTATTTTTAATTAGATACTCAAATTTATTTTTAATTAATTACTAACTGTGATACTATAATTAAGCTTTTTTTTTTTTTTTTTGATAAAAACATAAAAACGTATTAAAAAATTAAATAGAATGTTTTGACGACCATTCCCCCTCAAAAATTGTAAAATCAAATCATATAAATTTTTCAGAAGTAAGGTAGCTATTAATATATTAACTCTGTTTAAACTGGGTGATAGCAAACTATCAATAAATATTTTTACTTGCGACTATAAGTATAGGTACTATAAGGCAAGTTATGCATTCGTCGAAAAAAAAAGTTTTGAGATAACAATCAAACATGGCATTACGATGATAGCGAAGACGAAAAAAGATGGTCTAAGAATTCTGTCCGTCAGTATGTCTGTCTGTATGGATGGACACCTACAGTCCAAACAGGTCCAAATTGCTTCAAACTTGGTATATAAAGTTATTTAAGTATTGTACAGAGGCGAAATTGAAATACATGTCATATAACCATTACGATAAAGCCTAATTTTCTCGAAAACGGCACTAACGATTTTGATTTTAAAAAAACAGTGCAGCTTTTTAGGTACGACCGATCATATAGGTGAGAACATTTTTTTTTTAAAGTCTATAGACGGTACTTTCCATAGGACCGTTTTCTTATTTGGTTTCGACTTCCTCATAAATGACTTAACCGATTCTTTGAAAGTTTCACACATACATAGGTGTAGGTAGCCCAATTTATACTGCATGCCAATATTTGTAATTAATATTTTTTCGTATTTGTATTTTGCATTTTAAAAAAATTTAAATTTATATTTTGAAAACTGTTCACTAAGTTTTTTCAAAAATTATGGTTAATGTATTAATTAAGTAAAAAACGGCTTTAAAATTATATTTAGATTTTTAATAAAAATCTTTCGCATACGATATGATCGAATATAAGAGCAAGTTCGTGCGATCCAGTCGTGCATTTTATTTACTTGCGATAAATTGAACTCGATATTTTAACCTAACTTGACATTACGATGATAGAGAACAGCAAAGCAGTGGGTCACGCAATTCCGTCTGCCTGTAGTCTGTCGAACGATCTAATTGAAAATCTATAATTCGAAAACGGGTAAATATTTTTTTTCAAATTTTGTTTTTAATTTTATATTATTAAATATACAAAATTGTCATTCCGATTTTTTTTTTGAAAAAATTAGGTAATAAGCTAATTTGCAAATATATTTAGGCTTTTCTATTAAGAATCTTTTGCATACAATGTGATCGAACATATGAGCAAGTAGGTACGTGCGATGCAGTCGTGCAAATTATTTTAAACTGCTCTACCATCATCATCATCATCATAAAAAGGTTTTTTTTTATATAATACGATTCTATATACACTGAAATTACTCAGCCAAGTAGAAGACAGCATTGTTGGACTATGTCTGGCCAAGGACAAAATCTTCCAAATTTAATGATTAAAATTTTAATCTTGTTGGATATAGTTCCCATTGCTTTTTTGGCAGAAAATGCGTGTAAATTTAACTGAACTTAACAAAAATTGCGTATTGGCAAGGCGATTACTAACCAACTGATGATGAGTCCAAGTGAGATTGCCGGGACGAAACGCAAATTTTGTGGACCAAAGGCCGTTAAAAGCTATTTTGAACCATCATCATCATCATCATTCTGCTGAAATCGGATGCACTCCAATTAATTGATAACAATTATCAGAAAGTGGGCGGTTATCAGGCCCCTGGAATGCAAAATCACAAATTTTCCATCGAAATTAAAAGCGTTTACGGCATCAGGCAGGGCGAGAGTGAATAAGTCAGTGATTGTTTATTTTCGATTTTTCAAGTCCAAAATATTTCTAAGGATTCTTTGACGGAAATTGGTAACACGCCTGTGTTTTGTGACATCAACAACTATTCCGATTTTAAGGTTTCTGATTTAATTGGTATCAAATGATTTTTCTTCCTGTTAAAAGATGTTGTGCTAGAGCTTGGCTGGGCCGTTTATTCAAGCTAAATGTATATGGTAACAAATTACTGGCCAAATAAATAAACATTGATATTATGAAAGTGCCATGAATGAAAGAATATAAGATTACGGCACTTCTATTTTTTCACTCTGTTGTTGTAATTTTTGACAACTCGTGTGACGTCCCACTAAATTTAAAATGAAAACGAGATAAAAGCGAAACAAAGTTTTAAATTGAAAAGTTTGGATCTTGTCTTTGAAATTTGCTGTTTGTAGGTGTGATAACAACAACAATAAAAGCAATAAATTAAGAAGAGAAGATGTGCCATACCATAGTTTCCCAAAAGATCCTGAACTGCTGAAAATTTGGACTCATTCTTGTAAAAGAAAGGATGCCTTTAATGCAAAAACAGCTAGAATCTGTATTGACCACTTTACTGCAGATGAAATAGAAACGAACCTCCAATTTGAATTGGGCAAGTGCATTTGAGTTGCTTTATAATAAATAAATTAAGCATATATTCTATCTTCATAGGTTGCACGGATAAAAAATCGCACTCGCCTTAAACCTGGTTTCATACCAACAGTGCACAAAGCAACGGGAAACGCTGATTTATCTGGCCGGGTAACTAAGGTTTTGGCCAGGGATAGTAAAAAAAAATAGTAGAAAGCCTGTTAGACGCAAGTCTGACCCAAGAAATGGTTGTGACGAAATTGGACAACATCTTTAAATCCTTCAACGGAGAAGACTTATTAATTTGTCCAGGCTTCCAAAGAAATTTTCTTGAATTGGCCAAAGACTTTGACTGCGATGTGGAAATAAAGGTTGTATTTTAGAATAATAAAACTTAACAGAACAGTTGTAGACTAGTCAAAATGCAAAAAATGAAAATACAGTAAAATTACAACATAATTAAAATATCTTCCATTTATTAAATCCACAAAAATCTTCACAAATTGTTATGATTTGCTTAATTTAAATTAATTCTTCGATATCTATTTATCACTCCGACTTTCTTTTATTCTTATTTTTTTCGCAATTAATTTAAATTCAATTAAAGTAAATTTAACTAAAGAAAATTTTATTATTTAAACAAATTGTATGTTTATATTATTCGCCCACGAAAAATCCATTAATCCACATCGGACACAACAATTTCTTTTGCTGTCAGATTTTTTTAACTCGCGTGACGTCAGCAAAAAAGACAAAAGAAAAGTGTCGTTATCTTGTTTTCTTTGATCCATGTGAAAGTGCCAATGTTAAATTCGAATTTCAATGGCAAAGATTCATGCCAATATTATGAATATTCTTAAAAAAAATATATGTATTTCAAAAAAAAAAAACATTTAATTTATTTTCTATAGGCTAAATTTAATTATTTTATCAACTTACAAAAATAAATTCAAAATATAATTTCTAGTTTACTGTGCATCCAATGCACATAAGCAAATTAATAAGACAATAAATTTATAGTTTAAATGGGAGAATTAAAAAATTACTGGACTTTAACTTTTCCTGGGGAGTGATTTTCTTAGTATCAATATTAAATTCAAGGACGTTAGTATCATTTGGTTGTGTTGTAATCCAAATCGAATTACCAATAACTGATGTAACCACACTTGAAATTGATGAAGTGTTCATGAACCTACATACCTCAGAACAAGTATCTTTGGATAGTTCGAAACACTGAATGACCATACGATTGGTTGGATTCTGAAGACGACAGATATTATACCTAAAATCGCCAAAAACTGAAATTCCGATTACTTCTACGTTATCATCTATTGATGTTTTTTTTGAAGTCCATTGGCCAGAAAGGATGTCATAACAGTGCAAGCTACCATTGTGATTACTATAAACGTATAATATACCCTTATGAACATAGATTTTTTGTTCGTTATTATATGATTTGAAAGGCGATTCTAAGACAGTCCATTGGTTTGAGGAAAAATTAAAAATCTCTATCGAATTATTAATTCTTTGGTCGGTTCCACCAAAGACACATAAATGTCCATTTAAATTTGCCAACTGACTGTTAATTCTGCCCACTGTCATCGGGGGTAATTTAGTAAGTTCAAAAGTTTTTAAGTCGACGCATTCTACAGTATTAGTGGAAACATAACTTCTGTCAATATATTCGTGGCCTCCAACTAAAAATAGTTTTTCATCAATCACAATCTTAGAAAAATTCCGTTTTTCATGAAAAGAAAGGGGTTCTGTTCTGCTCTTGATAATCCAGGTCTTCAATTGTTGATCATAACTATACACTTCCAATTCATTTTGGAGATTATAACCAATAGATGCTACAACTGGACTGTCCTCTTCGTTACATTTAACTTCATTCCTTGACTCTGCTGAGCAAGTAAAATTTTGCTGTTCAATTGGTCTAGATTCCGGCGATACATTGTACTCGAGCCAACCGTGTATCAATTGGCAGTTTTCTAGAGTATTACAAATGGTCTTTGTGCTTTCAATTATAAACTTGGGCGTCAGAAACTGATAGCGCACCATTGAAAACAATTCGAATAATAGATGGCTCCGATTGATTTGGTCATGATCAATCCAATCCACCAAACCCAGAAACACTTCCTCCTCAAATTCCCCGTGAGGATTGTCGTTAAAAAATAGATCCTTTACTTCAACTTCGTTCAGGAGCAAAAACTCGGACTGTTTTCTCACTTCCTCGAAATATTTGTAAATAATTTTCGAAGATTTTTCCCGAAGTTCAGATAATTTCAATTCCTTGGCTAAAAGTAATGAATGCAGACAATTGCTCTTGTTCAGATGTTTTCCCACGAAATCACAACATCCATGTAGTAAATTCTTCATTTTTAAGAACACTGCCCCTCGTAAAATTTTCTCAATATTATCGGTGCTCAGTTCAACCGAACCCGAATACATGTAATCGATTATCAGCTTAAGTGTCGAACCTTCGATTTCTTGCAATTTAACTTCCATAGCTTTTGAAGGTGTAGGGTTGCCGTTAAATATTTCCCAAAAATAGTCACTCAATGCAGACAGGACTATTTGATGAGCTGGAAACTTTGTACCGTTTTCGCCAGCAATCAGCACAGTGTCAAAGAAGTCCTTATCCTTATAAAATTTCTGTAATTTTGACAAAATATTTGCCGAATGTTGATCGCACTCGAAGATGACTTTTTCATTTGATGTGTTTGAAGCTGACATTTCTACACTGAAAAAAAAAACAATAATTATTAAAATTGATGAATAGGAACAAAGGCAAACTTTTAAAAACTTTAAATTATTCTTCCAACTAATGTACGTTTTGTGCCTATTTTTCAAAGAATCAAACAGAACCAGAATTAAACATGAGCACACATTAATCTCAGATAAAAATTAAATGCATTTGCATTTGCTTTCGTGTTTATTTTGAGAATGTGGATTATAAAAAAAAAGAAATACAAAAACTCGTGAGAACAGGAAATTCGTGCACCTCAACTCATATTAAAGAAAAATTTCTAGGCATTTCTCTTAATGAAATGGAAATCATTTTGTGTATATTTTGCTCTTTTTTTCTTTTTTACTTAGCGTTATCCTTGAACTGCTAAATCATTTAAAATACTTTAAAAGTGAACTTACCGTTTTATAAAAAATTACAATTTGTTTTGGATTTAAAATAAAATTACTGGTGACAGACAAAAGTAAGTTTTCTTGAAACAATGAACAAAATTACACAAAAAAAAGTAAACGATATAGCTTGGTATATCGGGTGTGTTCGACTGACTGACTGAATATTTCCGAAACAAATCAATTTATTTATAGAAACGACAGACAAATTTTCGAATCGAACGTAATCCGAAAAACAAGAAATCAATACTGTTTTCGATTGGCTATTAGGTCTTTTCACTACTTATGTTCCATTCCTATACAATATGGAAAATTTGGAGTAAGCAGAGTCACTCCGAACAGTCAATCGAAGAAAACATTTTCGAAGTAACAATTTTAACCATTGAGAAAGGATAATGGCCGATAATGGAATTAGGTAAAGAGGAACAGAAATAAGTAATTAGGGGAAAGCGGTATTAGACTTGTTTCTTTAATATTTATGTGCAAAAAAAATCAACTAAATTCTAAAAATAAATAAATTCTAAATTCCTACCTGTATCAACAATTTCAATATCAACGGCTAGTAGTAATACATACATGTAAGTACTCAGGGCCGCAATAACCTTATGTTCAAGATGTGCAAATGCACAGAGCGCAACATTCTGGGGCCGCATTACCAGGTACCAGAAAATGTTATTTGATCTTGCGCACAAAAATACTGCCATTTACATTTTAAACAAAAAACTTTTTCAAATAATTCTAAAATAACATCGAAAACAAATGTGCTAAGTTATTTTTTGCACACTAACTAACGTCATCACTTTCGTTGTTGAATTCAATGAGAATTTAAATGTAAATATCGTTTATGCTTTAGATATTTAAACGTGTCGCAAAATGCACGGGGGATACTTCTACGCTTTCTACAAATCTGGCACAGGGCGCAAGTTTCGATGGGCCGGCCCTGTACTTACTTTCCAAATCTCTATAATGTATGGGTTGGATATCTGTATGAAAATTTGGGCTGAATTCTCTGAAATTTGCGATTTCGGTACGAACTGGGTATTCGTATCGAGCCCAGGCTGAATTCGAATCAATATAATATTGGATAAGCAATTCAGAATAGGAATTATACACGACATGTGTTTTTAGCGAGAAATCTTGTCCCATTTAAGGATTCGGGATGTGAGTGTTTAGTGAAGTTTTATTTGGTTGGACGGACCGGGCTAATAAAATGATACCGTGTTGTTTGTTCATTTCTTTTTACTTGCGATTATAGGTAATATAAGGCAAGTTATGCATTCGCCGAAAAAAAAGTTTTGAGATGCCAATCAAATATCACATTACGATGACAGCGAAGACGAAAAGAGATGGTCTCAAAATGATGTCCGTCTCTATGTCTGTCAGTCTGTCAGTCTGTCAGTCTGTCAGTCTGTCAGTCTGTCAGTCTGTCAGTCTGTCAGTCTGTCAGTCTGTCAGTCTGTCAGTCTGTCAGTCTGTCAGTCTCATAAATTGCTTTACCGATTCTTTCACTCATATATAGGTGTAGGTAGCCCAATTTATATTGCATACCTATTTTCTTAATTAATATTTTTTTGTATTTTTAAAAGCATTTAAGAAAATTTTAAAAGCTTATGTTTTGAAAACTGCTCCAAAAATTATAGTTAATTGAATTTGCTGAATACCTATGTATTGGCGTTTTCCAATTTTCTTTGAAAAATGTTTTCAAAAATTAAAAAAAAAACGTTTTTTCTCAAAAACCGCTGCACAGATTTTAAAATGGTTTTTCCCTTAAATCAAATTTATCTAAGAAATAAAATGGTGTACTTTTTTAGCTCAAATTAGTTTAGTTTATTTATTTCAGAATTTCGCATAATTTTTTCTTTGATTAAACCGATTTAAAATTTTGTTTTTATGTTTATATTATTAAATAATTTAAGATTGTCATAACAATTTTTTTAGAAAAAAAATTTAAGAAATTTTCTATTCATAAAAAATTATGTACAAAACGACTTTAAAAATATATTTAGATTTTTAATAGAAATCTTTCGTCGTGCAGTTTATTTGTTTATTTCTTTTAAATTCGCCAATCCATCCATTTTCATAAGTAGTAGTAATTTCTCCTTAGAGAGTTTTGACATTTCGAAGGCATTTAGAAGATTTTGAAATCGATCGAAATGTACAACATCGGCGATAGTACAAATTATATAAATATGAGTATACAGATTAAGGGAACGGATCCATCGCCTTCCCCTAATTACTATTTTTCTTGTTTCTCTTTGCTTAATTGCTTTATTGCTCATTATTCTTTCTCAATTGCTTTACGCTGTGTTCGATTTAAGAGTTACTCCGAATGTCATTTCTTAATTACCTAGTTAACTGCTTTTCGGACTTGTTTCATTCTGACATTATTTGTCTGTCGTGTCAGTTATGTTGATAAGTTCCAGAATTAATCAGTCAGTTGCGTAAATCCGGTTCTTCTAGATATAACTACTGTGTTCTATCGTGTAATTTTGCTTGCTATTTTCAGAAGAGTTAGAATTTGAAGAACTCCTGCATAAGAATTTTGATCTAAAGAGGTAAAGCCGATATGGAGAAAGTGAAAAATCAAAAGAAAACGGTTCTATAACTTGTATCCTGTTAATATAATTGTATGTTAAAATTTTTGCTACAATAATACAAAGATTGCTTATTTTTATTAAAATGTGTCGAGGTAATTAAGATTCTTTTATAATGATTGTATGGCAGCCTTGCAGAAAATTATTCGCATACAAATTTTGACAGAAATTAAAATCTTACACTTTCTAAACAATTACAACACCGGTTATTTCGTAAAGTCAGTTGTTGTGCAGTCTCTCCCGTGAATAGTTGATAGTGACGGGACATTTGAACGATTTTAACTACCGAGTCAATAAGTAAGTGAAGTGATTGGTTCTTTCTCTCTATTCGGAAAATTTACAATAAACAAAACGTTTTAGTGAAGTCTTTTTCAAAAATATTCAATGAACTTAAAATATAAAGAATTTTAATTTCAGATTCATATTGCGTTAATCATTTTCACAGCATCTCTCAGAGTATAAACCCATTTCAATTCATTAATTTCTTCATTGAATTTATTTTTTTTTTATTAACTATTTCTTGGATTACAACTTATGTGGTTTTCCATTTCCAGAATTCGATCCAGATTTTGATTTTTTTCGTGCCCAAGGGAATATGATTTCAGATTGATTTTTTTTGTTGGTTATTGTATTCCTGTAATGTCGGCTGTGAAAGTTCTATCAGTGTAGCTGTCTAAATTTGGTTTGCTCTTGCTGAAGTTTTGGGAAGTGAGTCAAAAATTTTTAAATGAAGATGTGTTTTTATTTTGTAGCAACATGATTGATGGATTTGTCAAACTGACAGCTAAAAATTGTATTGGTATATAAGTACCTGCAGTGAGATCTGCCGAAAAATCTAGAAGTAAAGAAATCTAGATTTCAAACCAAATCAATTTCTTTGGCCCAATAGACCGCTAATAAAGGTGAAAATCTTTGATTTGACTGATCTTAATCAAGCATTACCCTGTCACTTCCATAGTAGATAAATATGTTTTAAGGATGTTTCGCATAAGTACCTTTCCCGCTTAATATACTCTTTTAGTTTTGAATTCTCCGAAAAAAATAAACATTCAAACTTTTGGAAAATTGGTTAAAATGAAAGACGCATAAAATTTGCAAATGATCCATCCTTTTACAGAATGACGATGAGATTATAATCGTAAATTGTGAACAATCTAATGGGGGCCATATGTACGTCAACGGGAAAAGAATAAGCCATTGACAGTTCAGAATAGCAAAATTTGGGGATCTGGTCAGTTTTGGTATCCCAGAAGAAGACTTCAACATTAGCATGTGTTCAGTCTACGTTATCAAACGGAGGAGGAAATATCCATCCTATCACTTGTGGGGGAAAACTCAACTATTGTTATTTTTGTTTAGATTTTTGTTTATTAAGTCTTTTTTTATAATATTTGGGTGAGCTCAATATAATGTGGCTTGATGGTACAACATTAGTGAGAATTATTTTCTTGCAATTTTTGAAAAGTATCTGTTTTATATTTTTATTCTTACACTAATATCTTAATATTGATAAGAATCCTAACTATACAAACATATTTACAACATATGGTAAGGTAAGAATATTTTTATCTTAATCATATCCGCATTATATTTGACCTGCGTTCCGCTCTGCGTTAAGTGTCATAAAATAATTGTACTTTTTTCAGAGGACAGTATCTTTTCCTTTTATTGCTTGTTGTTTCAGATAACGCACAGCTTTACACAAAAGTAGGGGTTTCCTCAGTATTCTCGAAATCTATAATAGGAGTAGTATGTTTAAGGGCGTGTCTGGTGAAAAATTGTTTAAGGACCGTTCGCTGATACACAACTTAAGCATTTATTTTACACATAAGCGCTTGTGTGACAGTTTACCCAGAGAAAAAAGTACCACATAAGCTTTTTAAGTTGAGCATATGTGGGAGCGTATCGGAATCCCGCTTTTAAAATCCCGGTTTTCGAAAACCCTGAAAAAAAGTTTTAAAATCCCGTCTTCTAAAATAGCGCTTTTTTAAATCCCGAGTTTTAAAATCTCTCTTATTCAGAATCCCTATCTATTATAATCCCGTTTTTTAAGATACCGTTTATACCCGTTAATACCATTTTGTAATTTGATAGGGATTTTAAAAAGCTGAATTTAAAAAAAGCGGGTTTTTGATAGCGGGATTTTAAGAAACAGGGTTATAAAATGCGGGATATTGAACCCAACCCTATAAACTGTTTATGATTTGTATCAGTAAAGGGGCCTAAGTCGATTATACTTTAAAAATGCCATCGTGCAGCATACGACGCATGGTAAGCTAAAGCGTTTAAAGGAATTTTGGTTGATGTTCTCATTTCAAGACGTCTGTCAATGTGTTTTATTTTCAAAGATTCATTCTGATGTCTTCAGTCTACAACGAATTGGAACAATCGATTATTAATGATCCCAAGATAGAAGAGGATTAGCCATTGAGGTCTTATTGGGAGTATACATTAGAATTGAGATGCATATATTTTTATGTCTGTTGGATCACAGTTTTTTTTTTAATTTTCTCAGTTTGTAGTGCAACAATAATGTAGTTTTTTTGTGTTTGGTGTAGAGTTTTTCTGAAAAGTGCTATTGAGTTGCGGATTCAGCGATTGCCAGTACGCCTTGATTCTATAGCTAAACAAAAATTTGGAGCAGAGAAACCAAAGTAAAAATAATAACCCTTAATGGAAAATAAAAACATTTTTTTTTATAAAATTAGAATTTTCTAATTTTTTTGTTTACAAATCCCGCTTTTTATAATCCCGCTTTTTGCAGGTTTTAATATCTCGCTGTTAGAATCAACACAAAGTGCATTAAGGATGGAGAGTAAGGATTTGCGGCGGGGTCGAGTTTGGGTCTATGCAAAGTTGTGTGTGCAATATTTATCAAAATATTAAACCAGCTTGGAGGGATTAAACGGAATAAGTCCAGATTTTAAATAGCGGGATAATAAACGATGAGGATTTTGAATAAGCGGGATTTTAAAACTCGTGATATTAAAAAATCGGTGTTTTAGAATACGGTATTTTCCATTATATTATGTTAAACTATAAAATTCTTAAAATATAATTTTCAAATAACATATATGTATATTTTAATTTGCTTTATATGTTCATATACATATTTCACAATAATTCTCTATAAATGTTCAAGGTAAATTTCATACTTACTTCTTCTTTCAATTCCATACATTAAGCTCTTCTTTCATAATTTTTCAGTTGTTTTGTTTTCGCGTCCTTCATACACCAATTATTTCATATTTAGCTGAGCAACACCAAAATGGTTATTGTAGGAGGATATTCAGCTCTCAGTTGAGTCAAATTTATCTTTAAAATTATCATATTGATTTTGCCGAAAACTTAGGCTGCATATAATTATAATGAAATTAGTACATTTTATACGTCTTACAGATCTATCTCTAAAGCAGAGAACCATAATTATACTGGCTTATTAAAAGTCCTATATATTCATTTCATTTCAACAGCCGTTTGTCGACCAATGACGAAGAAAATTTGGAAACATTCACTAATGCATGTGGTTTTGGATTTTTGTTTTTGTGAGGCCTGATTAACACACCTTTTCCCCTCCGAATGAAGGGTTTGCTTTTGGGTATTCGATGGGCCAAACAAAATAAAATTAACGGTTTGAGGGTGGTCCCACGCTTTCCCATTTAAACAAATTTCCTTATATACGACTTATTTCAGGGTATATGATCCTGGCATGTCACCTACAAGAAAATGTTGAATTTGAGGATCCTTCAACCTCCTACCAATTATTTGCCACTCTTTGATCAACAGGAATCATTTATAAGGGTAATTACGTTCGCTTGTCTCTTGTTCCCTATTAACTTTTAACCTTTATAAGTGCCAGTAGAGATAAAATTGATCTTGAAAATTTCGTTTGATAGGCCTCAACCTCACTAAAAACATTTTAGTCTGTTTACTTCTGGACCTTTCTGTCGAGAAAATGGAAACTTTCTCTACTAAATTAGGAATGATTTTTCCAATTCTATCGGAATCTTTTCAGGTGAAAAGTCTGAAGCCCTCTAAGGATCAAATTCTGTAGCGCATGTCGGGTCTGCTAAATGTTAAGAGGTGTAATAGACTTTATATCAAGTCTCGGAAAGCTGTTTTGTTCACCTTACTTTGTTTTTCTGCTACTTTCGGTTCCCGTTCCAGTTTCAGTTTTACAGGCATTGGTACTATATCTGGTTTGCAATCCTCGAAACTTATATGCAGCCTTTCCGATACTTGTTTTACTTCCAGTCCGACACATTACTTTGGAAAACCAAGATACCTAATATTGAAACGTGCAACTAGATGTTCCTTTAGCTCTTTAAAACAATTTGGATCATTCGTTGTCACCAACAAATCGTCGACGTATACAGTGATCATAGTAACTTTGTTAGGCAGCGCTGCAGCTAAACAAAAAAAAAGAAAAAAAACAAATATTCAATTCGTTAAATTAACATTATATCGTTTTTGTTTTCTAATTCCGCTGCGGGGAATTCTTAAATACAAGAGCACTTTGTTAATATTTGTTTCAAAGAAGGCTTTAACAATATTTTAATTTTTTAACAACATTAATTTGTTTTTGCTGTACACTACTTAATTTCAGATATAAATTTATTTAAATGAAATCGGCATACGAAATAAATATGTACCTATACTTTTTCGTTTACTTAAGCCTGGGGCATTAGTTTTTTACGTTTTTTGTTCACCTAGTGCTGGGGCAATTGTTTCTCTTTTTAAGATTCACTTTCGTTTTAATTTATTGTTTTATTAGTAATTCTTCTGAACCGGTTTTTTACCTCGACTTAACACTGACGCTGACTGATACTGAATGAACATGAACAATGAAATCAAAATGCCCTTGAGTAGGAAACCAAAGACCACAGATAAGTTATACCAAGATCGTAAATTGTTGTGATCTTATGTTGTAAACAATCAGAATACGGAATCTATAAAACTTATCTAATATGTCGTTTACTACAAAAAACCATTAATTAATTAAATACTCGTACAATATGAGAGTAAAACACGTTTTTTTACTGACGATGTCAAAAGCCCAGAAGTTTCTCCCACCGGAAAAAGAATGCGTTGTCCCGCTAACTATCTTGTAGTTTCAATCTTGATGTTGGCATGATTGTTCATCATCAGGGGTATCAGAGTTTTCGTATTTCCAGGGTTGTCAACACTAGGTATATGCCAAAGCCTATAACATCAATGAATTAAAATAAGATTACAACACTTTTTTTTCATTTTGTTTTGCTGACGTCATCAGAACAAAAAAATCTGACAGCAAAAGAAATTGTTTTGTTTGTCCAATGTGGATTAATGGATTTTTCGTGCGCGAATAATATAAACATACGATTTGTTTGAAAAATAATATTGTTGAATTAAATTTGCTTTAATTTAATTTAAATTAATTACGGAAAAATCAAGAATAAAAGAAAGTAGGAGTGCTAAATGGATATCGAAGATTTAACTTAAATTAAGCAAAACAAATTTTTTTGAAGATTATTGTGGATCAAATAAATGGAACATATTTAAATTATTACATAAAGTTTAAATTTTTTCGGAACTTACCGCGTTAAATTTAAGAAATATTTTCAATTTCTTTTTCTTTTTCCCGACGTTTCGAAGAACTTTCAAACTTCGTGGTCACGGGATGAGACTGGCGATTGATGTATGTTGTTTTAGTTATTGTTTTTTAGCTCTCGCTCTCAAACAGTACCGGTGTGTAGATGTTGTTGCACTTGGATTGCTTGTGGGTGGTGTACTCGTTCTAGGTTGTTGTTGCGTTGAGTCGATATATTTTTGTACACATGCAAAGCTTACGATATCGGCTACAGGTTTTTTGATTGGCTTTACTTTTGTTTTACTTATGAGAGGATCCCACGTTGGCGATAATTTAAAGCTAGAATCTCTATTGAAATTTGTATGTTTCTTAATTTCAATTGCTTCTCTGACAATTCTTGGTACATAAAACATCAAGAGTGCTTAAAAAAGTTCGACAAATTGTAAACGACAATAAATCTGCTTTACAAAATCAGAATTTAATTCCGTCATGTCCGCAAGCACCAAGAATATACGGCCTTCCTAAGATACATAAATATAATGTACCTTTAAGACCCATCAGCCAAATAGATTCACCAACATATTTGTTGGCTAAAGAATTGACCTTTAAGCTTAAGCCACTAATTGAAAACTCAAACTCGATTGTAAAAAACTCGGAACATTTCGTGTCTATGATCCAGGACTTCCACATTAAATCAGATGAAATAATGATTAGTTTTGATGTTACTTCCTTATTTACCAATGTTCCAATCGAAGAAACCCTGAATGTTATAAAATCGAAACTACCTCATTTTCAAAACAACTCTAAGTTAATAGAGTTAATTGGCATATGCCTTACATCAGGATATTTCTTATATAGTGGTAAATATTATATACAAATTGATGGTGTTGCAATGGGCTCACCTATTGCACCAATAATTGCAGACGTTTGGATGCAACACTTTGAGGAATTGGCATTGGAAACATCATTAATAAAACCAACTATTTGGAAAAGGTACGTAGACGACACCTTTTGTGTACTCAAGAAGGATCAGGTAGAAAGTTTTCTGGTACATCTTAATTCCATCCACGAAAGAGTCAAATTTACAATGGAAAGAGAACAAGAAAACTCTTTAGCTTTCCTGGACGTTAAAGTCATAAGAAAGCAGGATGGTTCGATCGGCCACACAGTGTTCCGAAAAGAAACTCATATGGACAGATATTTACATGCTACATCACACCATCACCCAGCCAACTTAACATCGGTTGTATCTGCTCTTGTGAACCGTGCTCACAAAATTTGTGACCCCGAACACCTTAAACAAGAGTTGAAGCATATAGATATTACACTTGAAAAGAATGGCTACAGCTACAAACAAAGAACATTGAGACCCAAACCCAGCTCACAGAAACATTCGCTACCTCCAGCATTAGAAAAAAGGGCGTTTTTGCCCTATATCAAAGGCATAACAGATGGAATTGGGCGAATCTTACGAAAATATGATATAAAAACCATCTTTAAACCGCCAACCAAGGTTCGCCAATTTTTAAGATCGCCTAAGGACAAAATTCCACTTCAAAATCCTGGTGTGTACTCTGTTCCCTGCAGTTGTGGGTCTTCTTATATTGCTGAAACGAAACGAGGTATAAAAACGCGATTAAACGAACATATTAAAGCTATCCAAAACAACGCTGTCACAAAATCGGCAATACGTGAACATTTGGCCTATAACGACGATCAAAATGATCCGTTTTGATCAAGCCAGATCAATCGCAAATGAAAGATTTTATGTACCAAGAATTGTCAGAGAAGCAATTGAAATTAAGAAACATACAAATTTCAATAGAGATTCTAGCTTTAAATTATCGCCAACGTGGGATCCTCTCATAAGTAAAACAAAAGTAAAGCCAATCAAAAAACCTGTAGCCGATATCGTAAGCTTTGCATGTGTACAAGAATATATCGACTCAACGCAACAACAACCTAGAACGAGTACACCACCCACAAGCAATCCAAGTGCAACAACATCTACGCACGGTACTGTTTGAGAGCGAGAGCTAAAAAACAATAACTAAAACAACATACATCAATCGCCAGTCTCATCCCGTGACCACGAAGCTTGAAAGTTCTTCGAAACGTCGGGAAAAAGAAATTGAAAATATTTCTTAAATTTAACGCGGTAAGTTCCGAAAAAATTTAAACTTTATGTAATATGAATATCATCCGCGAAAATAATAACCTAAAATCTCATATTTAAATTATGTTTTAATTTTGTTGTATTTTCGCTTTTTGCATTTTGACAAGTCTACAACTGTTCTGTTAAGTGTTCTTATTCTAAAATACATCCTCGCACGGAAAAAAAGTTTTTTATTTCCACATCGCAGTCAAAGTCTTTGGCCAATTCAAGTAAATTTTTTGGAAGCCTGGAAAAATTACTAAGTCTTTTCCATTGAAGGATTTGAAGCTTGTCCAAGTTCGTCAAGTCATTCAACATTTTTGGTGCTAGCTTTGATAAGCCGCCTTCACTTAGGTGTTCGATCCATGAATATGATACGACATTTTGTTCGGGTCGAATATTGTGTCTTAGTTTGTGGCATATGTATCCGTCCATATTTTCTGGGCCGTCGCTCTCTAAAGTGCCCAAATCTTCATCATCTTTGTAGCCAACCGTATAATCCTCTTCTGGTTCCCAAGCAATGCTTTGAAATTTAGTAATTAAAAACACATTTCAGATTATTTGTTTAAAAACTGCAAACCGGTCAATGTTTTTAAGATATTTCACATAAAACAATATATACAATTTCAATAACAAAATCCAAACTTTACAATTTCAAACTTTTTTCGCTTTTATCTCTCGTTCTCAATATTTATCACTATTGACGTCACATGAGTTGTCCAAAATTACAACAACAAAGCGAAAAAATAGAAGTGGCGTATTCTTGTATTCTTTCAATTATGGTGGCAACCATTATAACCAGATTAGTTCTGTTGATGCGTAGTTGGATCATTACCACCCCTGATTACATATTAGGTGTCTCAGATAATTTTTACCCTAACTAATTTGTTCGATATTTGCAACTACGCAGTAGAAATTCCAATGTAGCGTTCTATCGGGAGTATCTCCTTGCTGACAACTATTAGGTTTCGGAACGCCTCTCTTAAGATGATAATTCTAGTAAAATGAAATACTGTGTCTATATTAAATGATTAACAAATCACATCAACGAATTTAATGATAGAAAAAATGTATTTATAAAAGTTAACAAGTATTTGAGAATGAAAGTTAATTTAATGCGTGTGCTCTATTGGACGACAGACGAAAGACTTCGATCGGTTGAAATCCAGACGGAATTATTTAAATGTTGGGAAGTTCCCTTTTGGGACTTTTCTGTACTGTTCACAATTAGCGATATTATTTGTTCCCCCTTTCGTTACCGTAGGAGTCAACCTATTGAATTACACTTAGAGTCAGGTTTCTGGAACTTGGTGTTCATACCTAGATGTTGTGACTGGCGATGCAGTGTCGCCACAATGTCTCGTTTTAATGTTTATTGACAGTTTACAAATTTGAGAAAAACACAAATTTTCATGATGAAAAAAAAAAAATCTATGCATTGATTTGATTTGATTTGTGTTTAAATACACACAAATTTGGTTCATGTTGTTTTAATGCATCGATTTTTGTCTCCTCCTAATTTTTGTACCCAATGACCCTTTCTTGGCGACATATAGAGTACATTTTTAACATAAGGTTCTTTTGTGTTGGGGAGAATGTAACACAAATGGTCTTTTGGTAAATGATTTTTGCAATGGTTGCAAAAGAACTCTTCCCAAATATGATCTCGCGTTCCTCCGTAGCATTTAAGGCAATAATGACATCTTTCTTATTTGCTCGCAAATATAGATTGTTTTTCTGATGACTCGGACATTTTGTGGTTGTCATAGCAATTAGTTCCTTAAAATGACGATTGCAGTCCGAACACTCAATTTGAGTTTTGCATACATGATGATCGCTTATGGTATTGTATGGTATGTGACAACTTTCGCAATAGTATACACAACAAAATGCAGCGGTTAATGAAGTTACTACATTGAAATGCTTGTTGAAATAAAATAAATTTATCTTCTCTTCATTGCAACTAGGAACCCCTTCATAAATAAATGTTCTACTCTTGGTTCCATTCCAATCTATTGGTCCATTATGATTGTGAAAAATGTCCTCGAGTACTGATGAAAAGAGAGGCGGAGAAATGGGGTCTCCTTGTCGTACCCCCTTTGTATGATGAAATCTCGTCAGATTTTTTCCGTTTTTATTTTAGAAAGCGAATTCATCAAAGTCTTGAAGAAAGTCGGATTAATGGTTTGATTTCTCAGTGCTGTCCATATACTTTAGTGATCTACAGAATCAAAGGCCTTGCTGAAGTCAATAAATAAGAGGTATAGTGGTTTGTTGTAATTTATATACTTTTCTATTAGTTGACTAATTGTCTGTAGTTGAAAAACCCTCTCGAAATCGAGCTTGCTCTCTCGGCTGTTTGTCATTTATTGTGTCATTAACTTCTTATATAATGCTTTAGAAAAAAGTTTATAAATCGTCGATATTAACCTGATTGGTCTGTAGTTGTTTATATCTTCTTTCTCTCCTTTTTTGTGTATCAATATAATGATACTGTGCTTCCATTGTCTTGGTATTTGTTAGGTCCTTATGATAGCATTAAAAAGCTTTGTTAGTATTGGGGTGACTCTTTTCCGAATTCATAAATTTCTGCTTCTATGTCATCGCTTCCTGCACTCTTGTCGTTTCCCAAGATGTCAATAATGGAACTAATATCTCCTCCGTTGAAAACTATCGAATCGTCAATGAAACTCAGTTGCTGCTTCATTGATGTCCATTCTCTTTGTTTTCTGTTTTGCTTTATTTTTCATTGATATGATCCAATCTTTTTCGTCGTATGGAAATTTTTTAGCCTTTTTTATGGATTTTGTTTCTTTTATTATATCTTTTATTCTCGTCTCATTGTATGTATTTATGTCATTTTTAGCATTTATTTTTATAGTTTTTTTCAATTCCTTTTGTTCCTGTTTTTCAGTTTCTGTCAGGTCTTCTTAAGCTCACAGTTCTTCTCTTTTGTTGATCAATATTTTTGTGTTCTGTGTAATTTTGTCAGTTTCTTGGATTTTTCTTCATGATTTTGCTTTTTGCTGAGCTTTTGATGATATTCTCTACGATGTCATAAGTATGTTGAATATTTTCTGCAGTGAAAGTCGTATCAATATGTTCTCTTATTTTATTGGGAAGTTGTTCGTTATATGCTCTCTTCTGTTCTGTGGTTATTTCTTTTGGTGTGAAGTATTTTTGTTGATTCTTATTCAATGTACAATGGTTGATTCTTATTTTTGCTCTTACCATTCTATGAAGGTAGTGTTGAAACATCCATTACCGTTTTAATTTTATTTATTAATATAAGATATATTTCGTTTTTTGTTTTTCCGTCTAGTATTGAAAAGAATTGTTGAGTTGATTTACTGTTTTGAATATTTCTTCAAAGAAATTGGTACAATTTCGTATAATGTAAATACGACTAAGTTCGGAAATTGTGTTGTGGGTACGAAATAAGTTTTATTAAATAAAACACCGTTTTTAAAAAAGATTTAAAATTCTTTATTTAATGAATGATTACAATTGAGGGAGAGTTCGACCTTCTTGTGCTCGTGATGTGACCGTCCGTTGTTGCATCCAGAAAACATCTTGGGGTCGTATCTGGGATGTTAAGTGGATTATCTGGTGATGCTTATCACCCATTTTGGACGCTGTATTTTAGTTATTTTCCTACGTTGTTGAGTGTTATCTTCTTGGTGTTTTAAGTGGTTCCTCGAATATACGCTTGGGTCTTCGTTCGTGTTTGACATGCACATGTAAGAGGGGGACTCCATTAAGATTGTTGTTACTCCTGGAACAATTTATTATGTTCGTAGGTATATATAATTATAGAACATAGTATCAAAATGGTTACAATATGTATGAAATATGATGTTTCCTTATGAGTGTGTAATTCTAAATTTTTTTCTTGAAGATTATCAATATTATTTATGTCTTCAAATTTAATTTCTTTTTCAACAAGTAGATTAGTAATGTTTTTATATAATTCTGGGTTTTCTGAATATAAGGATTGTTCCTCTATTTCGCTACAGTTTTCAAAAGTTCTATTGTTTATAATATTCTTACATTTTTCAAACTGGATTAGAACATTATTTACTACTTTAATTTTTTTTCTTTTCATTTTATATTCTTAAATTTGCCAAATATGAACGGCCAAGCCCAATGTTTACCAAAATTGCGGCAAAACAAAGTGGTATACTTTGGATACCATGTATATATTTTTTTTTTGTTCAGGAAATTATAAATTTTAAAATGCTCCGTAAATCAGGTAGTTATACTGAATGTTTTTTTTTCAATTATTTAAGGAAAATATAATTTCCATCACTTATAAAAAAAAATTTAACGAAACAAAAATATAAAAAAATTACTTCGATTTGAGTCGGAGGGACTTCTGCCCGCATCCAAGTTCACATCCCGACTCTACTCTTCAAACGAAATACCTCCACCTAAACCAGAAAATTTCGAGCGGTGATGATCTTACTGGTAGATCATCACCACTCGAAATTTCCCATCGGCTATTTTATCTAGTCTTGTCCGTATCACGCCACTACAAAAAAAATGTTACCGTTGGTTACTATTATCCTACCGAATCAGAAGAACGTATTCCGCGTCGTCTGGTGTACGCGACAACGCCCAAGAATCTTATTTTGAAACGAAAGGGTGAGAATGGAAAATATCGTGAACATTAAACAGGGTGCCTCGAATAAATTTAATTTTTTTTTTTAATTTAAACTACATTTTATTCTGTATTTTTGTATTTTTTTTATGGATTTTATTTTGTGTCTAGTATTACAGGATAACTATTTATGACGCTTCTAAAACTTGATAATCATCGTCCATATTTTTGCAATTAGAAGCAATAATTATTGCCTTTTGTGAGTGACTTAAATTATGCTTAAAAGCCTGAAAAACCAGAACTTCATTATTAGTCTGAGTATATACAATATTAGGTTCTAATTGTCTTTTAATTTGTAATTTTTGAAGTAACAAATCTAGTTTTTTATACAATTCAAATGTTTTGCTTCTAATAATACAACCAATTTCTTGGGCTAGTTTTATATACGTTTCTTAAACAGAAAATTATCTAATAAGGTTTACCTTAATATAACTCCATGTAGACAGGTGTGGTAGACTGTTTATGGCCCTCACTGCTTGGCCTTGAATTTTTGCATGGATGATAAACGTTGCTTTCTGCTTTTATTATATTCTTCGAAGGCTTAATTCGGCTCAGGAAGTATTCGATTGTAGAGATGAACAGCGCTAAGTTGCCGTCCTTCGTTCCTCGATAAGGATTAATTTTTTCCATCTCCCTTATGAGGTAACGCTGCTCTTCCTTCTGTTCATCATTTAATGTGGGTGTTGTTTCTGCCTTTGTTGTATTGTTTTCTTCGTCTCTTTCGCTATCACTTTTTCTAGTTTTATTTAGAATCCTGTAAGGCCTGTCTCTGTTTTCTTGCCTTTAAATTGTGTTCATTTGTTAGGTACTCTTTCTATGAGATTGCGCAACATGCATTTATATATTAATGAAATAAAATTGGAGTTGCTGTACTTGTCACAAAAAAAAATTGATTTCAAAATATGTTAAATTAATTTTCACTTAATTTTTATTCGAAAATATCAATCGCGGATTGGGTTTGTACTACTGGATATCATATGTCATTTATTGTTCTCACTGAATATCCTGCCAACTGACTGTGCCGCATAAATTTTATTAAATAAAACACTGTTTTAAAAAAAAAGATTTAAAATTCTTTATTTAATGAACGCTTACAATTGAGTTAGAGTTCGACTTTCTTGTGCTAGTGGTGTGACTTGAAGTGCCGTCCGTTGTTGCATCCACGCTTATCACACATTTTGAATGCTGTATTTTAGTTAGTTTCCTATGTTGTTGAGCGTTATCTTCTTGGTGTTTTTCCGTTGTTTTGTTTATTTTTAGAATTTGAGCGTCGTCTCTTGTTTGGGCTCAAGTGGTTCCACGAATACACGAACGCTTAGATCTTCATTCGTGTTTGAATATGCACATGCAACTCGAACCGCTTAGCCCTTAAAACATAGGCGTAATCGTAGCATCTTTTCCGCATATAATATTTGTGTGTTGTTGTGCACCATGTCTTGGAATAAGTTGTGGAATGTTGCCCATTCTTTAACTTCGCCATTGAACGTAGTGATTTTGAGTTTTTCCAATTCCAAATTGGCATGGTAAGTATTTTTCGGCTCCTCATTTTTAAACTTTCTCTTAACTTGGGAAGTACTTCGAAATATTCCATTGTATATACATTTCTATAGTACTATAATGGAACATGAAAATTGGTTTCTTTCGCTGTGCTGTAGATGTCGTCTGTGTCGCTTTGCGAGATTTGTGGTGTCTCGATAATTTTGACACTAACTAATTTGTTCGATATTTGCAAATATGCAGTAGAAATTCCAATGTAGTGTGCCATTGGGAGCATTTCCAATGCCAACTATTAGGTTTCTGAACGCCTCTTTAAAGATGATAATTCTGGTGAAATTAGAGACTGTGTTTATATTAAATGATTAACAAATCACTTCCACGAATTTAATGATAGGAAAAAATGTATTTATAAAAATTAACAAGTATTTGAGAATGAAAATTAATTTAATGCGTGTGCTCTGCTGGACGCCAGACGACAGACATCGATCGGTTGAAACCCAGATGGGAATTATTTAAATGTTGGGAAGTTCCCTTTTGGGACTTTTTTATACAGTTCACAATTAGGGATATTATTTGTTCCCCTTTTAGGTACAGTAGGAGTCGGCTTATTGAATTACACTTAGAGTCAGGTTTCTGGAACTTGGCGTTCACGCCTAGATGTTGCGACTGGCGATGCACTGTCGCAACAGATTAGTTTGTGCACGGTGGCAGAGGTAGAAAGGGAGAAAAAGAAGAGATGAGGTACTTTTATTTCTGTTCTTATAACAATAATGAGTATAAGGGAGAAAACCAAATGTGGTGTATTTTTTTGAGATTACATTTTGTAGTTTTCTATTTTATATGAGGATAATGCAAATCTTAAATAGGTAAGTTAAGATAATATCTTCCGGTTGGGTTCCCTTTTTTAACAAACTCAGAACTTATGCAAATGCATTTGAGTGGATTAGTGAAAGAATATTATTCTCTTTAATATCAAAGTCAGCAATTTGGAATTTCCAATTACAAGGTTAACTCTTTTCCAATATCCAATCCAACAACAACAAAAAAGAAGAACATGGGTTTTTGTTTTTTGTTCAACTAGGTAGATATTTTTTGGTTGCTTTTGTATGATGCATATGGTTGGATTTTTTGAAGCAAGATGATTTTTTTTAACACCTACATATATCTGTATCGACGTCCACTGCCAGTTGGGCAAGCACCCATTCGACGTATCTACGACGGACGTTGTGAATGGTCAGCTGGCTTCAGTTGTTGTGTGACCTGGACTTTATATGGATGTAGGTGTAGATCCAAATGCAAAATACGCCATAATATGCCGTAGAACGACGATGAATCAATACATTCGGGTCTTCGGCTACACTTTCACTTGCAGCAGTGATATTTTCAGAGGTACGAGCAAACGATGATGCACAGGCCTTACAATATCAGTGACCAATCCAGTCTCTTCAAATTTCACAATTTTGCCAACTGTTTGCGTAGTTAGACGAATATAAAAACCATAATCTCCTCTTAAAGCACGGTATGTGGCTGTGGCAGAATCACCATTTTTATAGTAGGTTTTAACAATTTTTATGCGTTGTGCGATAGTTAAGCTATCCGTTTTCGTAAATGTCAGACATTCAACTGAAAAAAAAATGCTGTGCTATCTAAAAATATTTCAATTGATAAAAAAATAAAAAAAAAATAATATAATAGGACACAAGCCCATGAAGTAAACTATATATTTAAAGAAAAAAAAATTATTAAAACCAAAACCATTAGCCATGGCTTTGTAAAAAGGTGAAATATGCGATATTTGGGGTTTTCGCCTCACCAAAGCTTTCAATTGGAAAAAACAGTTGATTTTTGCAACTTAGAAACCCTAAATATAAGATATATAAATCTTTTTAAATCGTTAAATTCTGTTCAAAATTGAAAGAGTTACCCTTGTTTTTACACGTCCGAAAAAGATAAATAAGCTTAGAATGATCTATTCTTTTTTTGCATGTATAAAATTTAAAAAAAATTCGAAGATAGCCTCGCTCTTTATTTGTCCACCCTTGTTGAGAAATTAAAAAAAAAAAAACAAATAAAAAGTGTCACGCTTTATCAAACTGACTTTCCCAATGAAAGTCTGTTTAAGGTTACGAAAATTTAGTCGGTATTTTTATTTTCATGGCCAACAAAAACAATCAAATAAAATTTCAAAAATGTCATGTTTTAGGTGCATTCATTGCCTAACAAATTAAATTTATTTCAATTAATTGTCCCTTGAACTGTAGAAGTTATCTAACAATTTGTAGGTGCCAGACTATTATTTGCATAGCCAACCCAGCCTTAATCGATTAATGTTATTAATATATGTGTGTAGATGGTCCGAATAATAGTTTAATTTAAAAAAAAAATCAATGATAAAATATCTTTTTGTATTCTTAAAATTGGACTGTACTATTCCACGAACGCACTGTTTTATCAAATTTTTTTTCTAACATTTGTGGTGGGAGGTACCATTGTTTTTTTTTTTTTTGTTTCGGCACAATATTTTTGTTGAAGTACCTATTCAAGACAATGTCAAACAACTATGAAATACGACGTTTTGAAAAAATGAATTAAGTGTTTTTCGAAATATTGAGTTAAAAAAATTTGTTAAAACATTTTGGTTTACAATACTGTTTAAGCTTTTTGGGAGCTTCTCCATAAAAAATTAAAAAAAAAGCCGTGTTCCAGCAAATCGAGAACCATAACCATTTTTGCAAACAAAAAAAATAACGATTACCAAAAAGTACCTTTTCCCTTCATTTATTCACTGATTTGTTTAAGATATACCTTTTTGGCATAATAAAATGCACCATTATTTTTGGTCTCAAAAAATGCAAACACCAAACACCCTGTGTGCATATACCTATTACCGAAAGAACATTATTATTAACAAGATTGAAGAAAAAAGACTCGCAGACAGATAGATAGACATAATTGATGGACCAACTTCATTCGTGTTCTCTATCCATCGTAATGTAAAGTTTCATCAAAATCTCGAGTTAAATTTTTCTACAAATCCAAGACTTGCCCTATATGTATGTAGGTAGTTCATCGCAAGTAAAAAGTTATACACATTCTTTTCAGAATGCAAACAATAATTCATTCTTAATGATAGGTATAGGTTCCTACCTATTAAATAAAATAAAATGAAAAAGTTATCTCATAAAATTTATTTTTTAAATATTAGTAGGTATACCTACCTACATATTACATTGGTATCATATTACAAAAACGTAAATTTATTGCTTTAATATGGCTATATAAGAAAACATAATATTTATACGTTGGTAGTATTTTATTTACATCTTTAATTTTTACTCTAATACGGTTTGAACCTGAATTTAAATCACAAGCATTGTAGGTATTTAAATATCTTATTGAAGGTACCTACAGAAGTACATACCTACCTATCTTCAATGCCACAACACTTTTATCACACAAAAAGAGTGTATTTAAATTGATAGGTAGGCAAGTATTTAAAAATTGCTTGAATTACACTAATCACACTCAATTACTTATCTACGGCACCAATTAAACTGAATTTAATATTTTTTTTAAAACTCAAAACAAACCAACGCGATGGACAAATTAATTGCCGAAGCGAAAGTGCAGTAAATCAAGGTCAAAAACTATTTTTTTGTCGAACGGGATACAATCCTTCCAAAAGTCTTTATAAATGCATGAGTGTATGTAAATGAGCGCAAAAGATAGTAATTCTTATGGTATCTACTCAGGTAGCTCCCCGGACGTTCCTCTTCATGAAAGTACTATAGAAATGTATATGCAATGAAAATTCAATTATTTCTTCATAAAAGTTAGCAACTACCTCATCGTTGTAATTCGATAGTTCATTGGTACAAAGATTCTGTTGGCGTCGCTGCCGTGATGGCAGTGATAGACGGCTCGTTCCACTTTCATTTTTAATAATTATTCCGAATACTAACTTGTATTTTTTTTTTTTATTTCATTTAAAGACGATGCGTTTTACTTTATAATTATTTAATTTAATTTTATTCAATCATTTCCTATGAAGGTTTCGAGAGAGAGCAGAATCGAAAAAAAGTTGACTGCTCGATGGAAAAAATGGAAGATTACAAAAGTACTTTTGCCACATGGGCGGATATCGACCAATTGCATTTCATACAATTTCTCTTTTTTTATTTTAAGTTGGCTGCGCTCCTCGATTGTAGTAGATCATGGGTGCTGCCAAATTATCATATTTGCGGTAGCACAGTTTTATATTATTCTAACTACAATCGAGGATAGCACGAACAGATTCCTTTTATCTCTTCGAATTAAATCTCTAAGTACTTTATTTGATCTTGGTTAACTCTATTTGTTTCGCGAAGATCATCAATTTTTCTTTCAAGTATGTCTCCTTTCCTTTTAAATTTATTTATTTAACGATCCAACTTTGTATTCGTGTTTTCTTCTGCTAAGGGTCTTTTTCAACAGGCTTCGTTTTTGGGTGTTTTTTTTTTATTTAAAGTTTCCCCAGAAAGACTGGTTTAGCTTAAGAACCATTTCTTCAATTTTCTCTATAGTTTCGTTAATATTTTTCTTGAAGTAATCCTCTTCGCAAATGCCATCAGTCGTCAATTTTTACTGATTGGCATCCACTTCTTTCTGCATTTTTTCGATTTGTTTACGAATTCCTTGCCTTTTGTTTTTCTCAATGCATGGTTGATATGAAAGGTGTATATGTGTTTGCTGAACCTTTTCTACTATGTCCATTTGAGACTCAATAATTTTCACTCAGTTGATACCCATTTTTTTTAACTGTTTTGATGGAGGTGTTTTAAGTTTGGTTGCCAGGTTGACCTAGCTGTGCCTCGACTCACAACTTGTCGATTGCCGAAAAATTGTTCATAAATTTTTGTTTTTAACGCTTGTTTGTTTGCGTACCGGTGGCGGTGGTGACAGTTTTTGAGGTTCGGGGTGAGTGTGTAGTTTCTTGGAGTTGGTGGTGATGACCGTCGGTCGCGTCATCGTGACCGTCGTCGTCGGTCGTGGTCGTCGGCTGTTGGGTTATCAGTAGTAGAGTGATTGAATCGTGTTTTTTGTCGTGGTCGTTGGAATGTATTTTTTAGGGGGGTGGTATCAGAGTCATTAGTTATTTTAATAAATCATGTATATGTATGTATGTAAGTTGATTGGTGTTTGGTTTTGATTGTTTTGAAAATTCTTCTGATGATAAAATTAAAGAATATTATAGGGACGGATGCAGCTTAGGTTTTTTTTTGGGCTTGTTGTATTAGAAAAAAATTCTACCTTTCAAAGTATATTTCAAAGCCGAGGTGTAAAGTCGAGCTTTAACAATGAACAATTTTATAATCAAATTAAATTCATTCAATGAAAAAACTTTAATCGCACTGAGGGAATTAAATTCGAAACAGGAGATCGGTAGCTCCAAATGGAGACATGGTTTTTTCTGATAAAAAAGTAAATTGAAAATAAGTGTAAATAAAAAACATAAACTTACATTTGAAATCTTTAATTCTCCACCCGTTTCGTGATCGAATCACGAGAGGTGACAACAGTGAAGCGGTTTAAACTAAAGGGCAAAGAGAAAATAATTACATAGTGGCGCGACTCGTACCCCCCTTGTCCTAAACACCCGCAATTTTTTTTTTTGAGGTGAGTAAGAGAAAACTCTTTTAAACTACTCATTTTTTCCTATTCGTGAATACATGTGAGTTTTTGTTGTTTATTTGTCAAGTCAATCTGACAGCATGTATACATTTAAATCAGGATACCAATTATTACCAATGTAAGTGACCAAAGGAAGACTGAATTTAGAAAGATGTATCAAAGTGTTTCAAATTACGTAATAACTTGGAGCAGAACGATCGATCCATGCTCTTCAAAGAAGCCAGGAACATTTCACGTTCATCTTCAAACACTATCTTTACTTGCAGACTATTTGCCTTTCAGATAAAATGTTCAACTTTTCCAATTTCTTTACGCAAAGTTGCATACAAATAGTTGATGCAGGAATCTGCGCTGGTCAAGGTGATGAATTTTAATTCAAAAAATTCAAAATTCAGACTCAGATTAGCCTAGAGATTCAAATATTTTATAATAAAATCTAAATATAATCGACAACTACTCACCTGATCCGGAATTTGTCCAATGAACTTCTCAAGATGCATATCAATCGTATTTTGCATTTGGATGAACAGGAATTTATGAATAATTTCCAATTCTTTAGTAAAAACTGCTCTGTTTTTACAAGATTCTAGAATTTTTTTTCGAATTGCGAAGACAAATATGTAGACTTTGTTGATGAAGTGTTTTGTGCCATAATGTAATTGAAGATATAATTGTCACTGCTGCTAGAACTATGTAGATGATGAAGTGTGTTTTTTTTTGTCCCAATAATTAACTACCAGTGGCACCGTCTTAATATTTGGATTACTTCTTGGCATTAGAATATCTACGTCAGGATCTTTGATTAAAACTGATGTAAGCATATGCGCTTCTTTTGTAGCATGCATCGGTGAATCCTTTTATTGTAATGCTTCACTCAGAATGGTTTTGCCGTGCTTTTCCACTTCTATGTGTGATCCAGGCAAGAACTTCTAACTACGTGTAGTATAATCTGAGCTGGCAGGATTCACGTGACGGGGTAATTGACTTGCGGGCGGCTCCTTTGCACAGAATTCCTATGTAAACAACTAAAATAAATTACAAAAAATTATAATTAAATTACAGAAATAGTAAAATACGTAATAAACAAATTGAAACCCGCTCACTTCCGATATTTGTTTTGCAATCTTAATATATTTTTTTATTGGTTTGTCATCTGTCAAAATACTCACCTCTAATTGAGTAAACTGGTCTTTTCTTGTGGTGGAATTTAGGCACGTACGCATTAATATGCTATAGTTTGCTTCTACTTCTTGATTGTATTTTCTTCATTTTGTACATACAATTAATAAATATTGCTTAATTTGTAAACCAGAATCAACGAAAAGCTTTTATGAGTATGTATTTTGTTTGATAAAGGCCTTGAAAAATAGAATTTAACTAAAAAGAAATTCATTTTTTAAATTTTGAATTTAACGGATTAACATTTTGAATATATAAGCTCACCATATCAAACAAAAGTGCAAATGAGTACTCCTCCGTTTCGATAAGCCTGTGTTGGTGTCTGCTCCATTTAAAATGCACGGGCAACTAACACATGCTTGTCGAAACGGAGTAAATCCTCTCAATTTTACTTGTAGGGTGATAGAGAATAAGCCCGCGAAGTTGTGCCTATATGTTAGTTTCTCTATGCTAAAGGGTGACAAAATCAATTTCAAACTCAAATCAATTCCGCATGGGGAGGAACCAACTTCGTGGATTGGAGCCGGCATACAGGATATTGTAACAATCATGTTTAAGGAAATAGACCCCGAAAACATAGTCGGTGTTGCCTTTAACGGAGAAGGATTTTCCCCAGAAAGAGGAGATAGGTGGATCAATTTCAAAAGTGCATCAGATTTCCATACAACAGACTTCTGGGGAATGATAAGCAAGGTTTTCCAGAGTAATTCCGTAGGTATAAACACGGATACTTTTACCTTGCAAGTTACAAGCCTTAAGGTTCCTGCTAGAAAGGGGAACAGACGGAACAAAACATTCTACATTCGAGGCATCGTCACAATCAAAAATAAGGATAACTTGTGTCTTCCTCGAGCGTTGGTGGTAGGAAAATTTACAGTGTACGAATTTTCCACAACAGGACGGGGAGCAATATTTGAAGGTGCCCCATCAAATAACATCGAAAGAAAAAAGATTAATTTAGTATATGACAGTAACCATTTTAATTTAATAACTTCTTTGACATTGGCATTTTGCAGTTCCTATTTATGTGAAGAATGCCATATCCCATTTCAAACGCAAGGAAGACATAAATGTGCTAAAACATGTCCCCAATGTCAAAAAACGCCAAATTGTGATCGAGTACGTAATAGAATCACTTATGGAGATTGTAATCGAAGATTGAAGGGGCGTACATGCTGCGACAACCACAAAGCATCAAGCAGCAAAAAGAAATCAGTCTGCCAAACATTGCAAAGATGCAAAAAGTGCTTCAAAACTATAGGAAGCAGGGAGCATTTGTGCGAAGAAGTCTACTGCAACCAGTGTAAAAAAATTTTGCACAAAGACCATTTCTGCTTTATATTACCAGATAAACCAACTCCAAAAATATCTAATTGTCTTTACATATTTTACTATCTTGAAAGTCAACAGAATTCGACTACTGAGGAACATAATATCAACTTTCATAAGCCAAATTTGTGTGTTTTTCAAAAGAGATGCAGCTCCTGTATTGAAGTTACAAAATTGAAATTTAGAATACTTGTGGATTTCGGCAGCATGTTATTGACACGGATGTAATTGTAAATTTCTTGAGTTATGTCATGAAAATCAGACAAAATTTTAAGAAAACAATAGTAATTACGCACAATGGTCAAGCATATGACCATCAGTTTATTCTCAATTAAATAATAACTTTAACAAATTGGACGTGAGAACTGATAATGCGTGGCACAAAAATTATTCTGATGCTGGTGGGGAATGTGAAGTTCCTTGATTCCCTAAATTATTTCCCCATGGCATTGTCGCAGTTACCTAAAGCGTTTGACCTAGAACCTACAATGAAAAAATGGTATTTTCCTTATTTGTTTAACACAACGGAAAATGAAAGTTATGTAGGGAAACTACCCCCTCTGTAATTTTACTGTCCGAACACCATAAAAACGGAAAAAAGAAAAGTTTTCTTAAAGTCGTATGAAGAGCACAAGAACGATGACTTCGCAATGAAAAAGGATTTAGTGGAATATTGTATAAGCGATGTCAAAATTTTAACCGACACATGTCTTAAGTTTCGGGAGTTGTTTCTATTGCAAAATAATGTTGAACCCTTTTTGGAAGCTACCACAATAGCTTCCGCTTGTAATTTGGTAGTTCGACGTAATTTTCTGAATGAAGATACCATTAAAGTTAATCCCTCGAAATGGATATAGGTATTTTTGTAACCAATCGAAACAAGCAATTCAATGCCTCATTTGGGAAGCTAGGGCACGGAAAATCATCCTCAAGCATGCTGTAAATGGTCAAGAAGTAACTATTTGCGAAGAAACGCAGCAAATATTTGAGTTTCATGGGTGTTTTTTCATGGTCACCCTGTTTGCCTTAAACATAAACGGGCTGAACCCCTGACCAAAGATCCTTATGACACCTTAAATAAGAGATTTGAAAGGACAATAGCTAGGATAGATCGTTAAAAGTCTTTTGGATATGAAGTCATTGAAATATGGGGCTGCGACTTTCAAAGTCTTATGAAAGATATGAATGAATCTGATATCGAATTTCTGGAGAATCATAACCTTTTGGATACTTTCCCACTTAATCCTCAAGATGCTTTTTATGGTGGGAGAGGTCATTATAAATGTAAAAACAGGGAAAAAATAAAATATATTGACGTCGGTTCTCTATATCCATGGGTATGTAAGTATGGAAAATTCACAATTAAACACCCTAAAGTCCATACAGATCCTGATGATTGTTCTAGCTTGATATTGGAAAATATAAGTGGAGTAATTAAGTACACAATACTACCACTGGGAGAATTGTTTTACCCTATTCCCCCCCATCAAAAAACATCAAAAGCTAATGTTTACATTATGTAGAACCTGCAGTTTCACAAAATCAAAAGAAAGATTTTGTTCGCATTCCGATAGTGAAAGATCTATTACTGGGACATGGATAATAGAGGAAGTGGTGAGTGCTATGAAGAAAGGATACAAATTACTTCGCATCTTTGAGATATGGGAATACGAGGTAGTGCAATACAATAAAAACGCAGGAACGAATGGTCTTTTTGATGCTATGATGGATCAGTTCTTAAAAATTAAACAGGAAGCATCAGGGTGGCCTATAAACTGCATCACAGATGAGGAAAAAATGCTTACATCTCTGATTTTCTACCATATGAAAATACTTAGCTTGATTTTGATGAGGTAGAAAAAAAAGCAAGGGAAAAGGTCTTTGGCAAAGCTCATACTAAATTCTTTCTGGGGTAAATTTGGACAGATAGAAAACCAAATGAAAACGATGATTTTAAATAACCCAGCCGATTTGTATGAAATGATTACAAATCCTTCTCTTTTAGTCTCCAACTTACTTCCAATTAACGAAAACAACGTCGTTATAAACTACCAACACAAAGAACACACAGCAGATATTTTAAATATTGTTAACGTTTCCATCGCTGCATACACAACTACACAATCACGTCTAAAATTATATGACCTTCTGGATAAATTGGATCAAAGAGTTCTATATTATGACACAGACTATGCATTAGTGTAGATGGAGAATATGAATCTGAAACAGGAGATCTAATTAGGGATATGACGAACGAGCTGCATTGCTATGGTTCCGGAAGTTATATCACCGAATTTGTGAGTGCAGGACCAGAGAGCTATGCATATAAAGTTTTCAGCACGAATGATAATGTGAAACATACTGTATGCAAAGTCAAAGGAATCTTTTTGAATTACTCTGCATCCAAATTGGTTAACTTTGAAACAATAAAAGAAGCGGTTTTGAATTTAGATGACGTAGAAGAAAACAAAATTCAGTTAAGTTCGAATAATATTAGACGAACAAAAGATCATAGAGTTATGACAAAAAAGGAAATTAAAACTTATGCTCCGAGGTTGAAAAAAAGAGTATTTCTCCCTGATCATACATCTCTCCCATATGGGTTTAAGAGAAATATTCTGAAATATTTGTACTGTTGTACCATTAATAAAAACTGCTTTGTCACTACCGCTGAATATTGATCTACAACAATACAACTCTACAGATAATCTATCCTTTGCATTAAATCTACCGAACAATGACACCGTCTGTGAAGGGAATTCGGATGATAGTTAGGTCGTTATAGGGAAGCAGTTCGATGACTACGCTTGCCACTATTCTTGTATTTGGTGGATTTCGGCTTGAATGTGTTGTCGGGATGGATAGCCGGTCTGATCGTCCCGACAGTTTTCGTTTCCCGTGGTGGAAATTCACCTGTCGCTTTTCGGCATTTTTATTCCTGTCATTATTTTGGGTTCCTGTAAAGAGGTTCTGCCTGAAAGGATTTTGGGGGCTTATTTGGTTTGTTTGTGAGTGTATTCTTCGCAGTCTACATTCACTTTCGGTGTGGTAATTTTTATTGCAATAATTGCATTTTACCACTTCCTCTCTTTTTGGAGTTATGTTTGGCAAGGACTTATTACGGTAACAAGTTTGCGCCGTATGACCCGGGATTCCGCATATCTGGCAGGTGGGTCGGGAAGAGAAACTTGAGGAAGAATTTTGTTGAGGTGGAGGAGGTCTGTTTCTAAAGGAAGTTATTTCCCTGTCTATTCTTGCAGCATGGTTTTCTGCGAAGTTGATAGATTTTTTTAGGGTGGTTTCTCCGTGAGCTTGAACCATCAAACGCAAACTTTGATTTAGGAGACCGTCTTCGAAAGTTTGAATTGCCAGTTTTTGTTTTCGTCTACCAAATACGTCCTGACAGATACGTCACTAGTACTTGCGAACGTTGCCGAGTTAAGGGAGGTTAAAAGTTGACTAATTTTGTCACCAAATTCCTTAACTGACTCTTTATTTGTTTGTCGTGCTAAGAGTAATTCATTCTGAGCAACGGTTCCAGTTTTGGTCTCTTTATATTCCTCCTCTAGTTTTTCGACTAAGTGTCACTCCATTTTGTAAAAGAGTTGAACTGTATAAGTTCGAAAACCGGGCCTTGTAACCTGGTTGTTACTATTTCGAGGAACGTAGTATGTTCCTCTTATTTACATGACGAGAACAAAATGTTCCCGCATGCGATGAATTTATTCAACTCGGCAGGGATACCGTTAAAAATAGGCACGATATTGAATATATCATTGATATTAATCTGGAATGCCATTGTTTCGGATTCAAAATCAGGTTGTAATATTAAATTAAAGGGTAATATTGATTCAAAATAGCTTTTAACGGCCTTTAGTCCAACAAAAATTGGCGTTTCGTCCCGGTGATCTCACATGGACTCATCAGTTGACTAGTGAGGACCTTTGTCAATACGCAATTTTTGCCAAGTTCAGTTCATCTAACATAGATTTCGTGAAGAACATCTAGTGTGAACTATATCCAACAAGACTAGAGTTCCTAATCATTAAATTGGAAATTTTTGTTTTTGCCCATGGCCTGGCATTATTTATATAAGAAGTTTTTTTTTTAATAATACAAATTCTATATACTACTGAAATACATCAGCCAAGTAGAAGACTTAGCACTATAATATTTGGACTTGTTGAATTATTGATTCAAAATAGCTTTTAACGGCCTTTAGTCCAACAAAAATTGGCGTTTCGTCCCGGTGATCTCACATGGACTCATCAGTTGACTAGTGAGGACCTTTGTCAATACGCAATTTTTGCCAAGTTCAGTTCATCTAACATAGATTTCGTGAAGAACATCTAGTGTGAACTATATCCAACAAGACTAGAGTTCCTAATCATTAAATTGGAAATTTTTGTTTTTGCCCATGGCCTGGCATTATTTATATAAGAAGTTTTTTTTAATAATACAAATTCTATATACTACTGAAATACATCAGCCAAGTAGAAGACTTAGCACTATAATATTTGGACTTGTTGAATTATTGATTCAAAATAGCTTTTAACGGCCTTTAGTCCAACAAAAATTGGCGTTTCGTCCCGGTGATCTCACATGGACTCATCAGTTGACTAGTGAGGACCTTTGTCAATACGCAATTTTTGCCAAGTTCAGTTCATCTAACATAGATTTCGTGAAGAACATCTAGTGTGAACTATATCCAACAAGACTAGAGTTCCTAATCATTAAATTGGAAATTTTTGTTTTTGCCCATGGCACACAAAAAAAAACACACACAACTTTTTGTTTGTTTTTCGGTAGAGGGATTTTGATTTAAGTATCCCATCGCTGCCACCATGAAATAACCCGCTCGCAACCGTGCTTCCTTTATTAGAAAAGGGAAGAGTTGGCCGGGGAGAATTTGTAAGGAAAAAAGAAAACATTAATTTTCAGATATAATAATTTTGTATTAGCTCTAAAGGCCCGCTGTCTCAATGCTTATAGCTGCGACCTTAGAGTTTCGATGGTGTACAAATTCTGATACTATCCTGATCATCCTACGCCTATTTATACTGAGTTTTGACCTAATTTCCATCCTTACTATTCAACCACTTGAAAATGATGTTTCAGCATAAGTCATATGAGATCGTATTTCTTATACAACCCCATTCATTATCGTCGTAATTTTCAATATCTATTGTCATCGATACCAAAATCAATAGTTGCATTATTGCCCAATACATGTCAATGGATCATACGGTCATTTACTCTTTGCACTGGCCCAATATGTAGCATATCCATTGGGTACACATATCCATAGCTAAGGCTATAGCAGTACCGGATACACCACATGCATCAATGTTATAATTGTAGTGCGGTATGGCGTGTTGTATATCCAAAAGCAATGCATGGTATTCTTACAACCTTTTGTGTTGTATACTTAGCTATAGTCAAGGCGACAATTAATTTATTAATTGCAGTAGGTGTAAGGTTTCACTAAGAAGACACATAAATGGGTCGCAATGCTCTTTGTAGATCGGTTGGTCGAGTGACAAGGAAATATGATTCTATGCAAGATCGTGTGTGGTGCCTTGGGATATATACTTCATTAACTCGTAAAGAGAAAATACAATCTTTATCAAAAGAAACTTAATCGTTTTTACTATCATTAGGATTCACATTGAAGTAAAGAAAATAATAATTTCAACTTAACAAAGTAAGATATGCTGAATATTTTTCAAGAACCAACATTTGATGATAGTATTTCAAAATACGAATATCATTCCTATCCGCCGTATTTAAATAACTTTGCTAAAAATGACATCATCCACATCTGCGTGCAACATCAACATTAAAAATCTCAATATATTACCTTCGGAAAGTTACATTTATGTTGAGGGGACTGTATCGAAAAATGATGAATCGGAAGTTAAAAAGACAAACCTTGGAAAAAATTGTATTGCATTTTTATTTGATGAAATCCGGTATGAACTGAATGGCATTGAAATAGATAGCAATCGTAATGTTGGGATTACAACTTCTATTAAAAATTATGTTTCTTTGAGTCAAAATGAAAGCGTAATGCTGTATAATGGAGGATGGTGTCCAAATTCCTCAGTAAATTTGGATGGATTAAATTTTAATTTTTGCTTACCTCTTAATAAGCTTTTTGGTTTTGCAGAGGATTTCAAAAAAATAATTTCTAGCGCTCGAAATGACTTAATACTAACGCGTTCTCGTACTGATAACAAATCACTTATTGGTGATGCAGATGAGCAAGCGAAGATAACATTACTCAAAGTTCAATAGAAAGTACCACATGTTCATCTTACTGACTCTTTGAAATTGAAACTCTTCAAATCTATAAATGATAATGACACTATGAAAATTGCCTTTCGCAATTGGGATTTATATGAATATCCAACCTTACCTACTAGCGACCATCATATTCGGAATGTAAAGACAACATCGCAAGTTGAGAAGCCTAGATACATTATTATTGCCCTACAAACCAACAAGAGAAACCAATTTAATGAGAACCCTACTAATTTTGATCACTGTGATCTGGTCAACCTTAAGGCATATTTAAATTCTGACGTTTGAAGATCAAAATATAACATTTGAAAAAAAAAAACAACTTCAGTATAATTTATCAATTGTACACTGAGTTTAGAAGAAACTATTATAATTGCTCAGTTGCAGAACCATTGCTGACAAGAAATATCTTCAAGTCACAAGCACCTATTTTTGTGTTTGATTGTAGGCATCAGAATGAAATAGTGAAAACTGGACCAGTTGATATTCGTTTGGAAATTAAAACAGCTAAGGAACTACCCACAAATACATCAGCGTATTGCTTAATGTTGCATGATCCAATTATATATTACAATCCTCTAAGTCAATTAGTACCTCGAAATGTTTAAATGCTTTAGTTCAATATAGCTCTAAATCAAGGACACGCCAGCTCTAGCAATGGCATTCATTATTGATATTCAAGGTTTTAAAGGACCTAATAATAAGTTTATAGTTAAAGAAATAGCTATTCTGCGTGGACGTAGTCATTACCGTTTCATAATCACACCTCCATTTGACTTACACATTTACCACCATCATTTAAAAGACAAGCAAAATGGTTGTATGGAAATCATCATGGCTTGCACTGGAATGGCGGATTCACTACATATCGTCAAGTACAAGAATTTTTTCAAGATAATATCATAAAAAACACACCGTTTATGTTATGGATGATGAAAAACTACAATAGATAAAGAAACTCCTAAATGAAAACGTTGAAGTATTAAATGTTGAAAATATGAGCTGCCCCAGCTTCAAGAACTAAAAAGTATTTTTCCAAGTGAGACAAGATGCTTATCACATAGCAAATGTTGTGCCCTCCAGAACGTCTTTTTATTAAATAATTTCTTACACAATCAGTAATATTTTTCCTGAATTTTATAAAGAAATAAGAACAACATTTTTTTTATTTATTCTAGTTTATTTTCGTTTTACATATACGTTTTTTTTTTCTTTTACAATTTTTTTTTTGTTAGCTACGCAGTGTCGATGTGAACATTGGGAAATGCCTCCTCTAATACCATTTTTTATGAAATTATATATTTCAATAACTTGAATAAGATCGAGGTTGATTTTCATTGTTCTTAGCATAGCATCCAAAGATAATCCTGTGGCTATATAGTAATGACAGGGGTCTAGTTTATAAATATTTTTACAAATACTCCTAAGATTTTCAAAAATATCTGGTAAGAGAAGAACATCAGTTTTCAAATATAACTCCATATAGTCTAAAAGATGTTGACATTTAAAAGTGTTCCATACTTGTTTTGCATGAATATAATGATCCTAAGAACAAGGTTCTCCAGTTAACTTATTATCAAAGTTATTTTGAGGGGGGAGGTTTGTTTCTTCTAAACTTTTCGATGACTTTATATAATCATATGGGATAACAACCTTCCTAGTCAGAAGGTTAAACTCTTCTTCAATTGAAAAGTCGGAGTTAATTAATTTGAAATGACTAACCGTTAGATAACTAGGTAATGAACCAAGACTAGAAGGCATGAATCGGAATGAATCTAAAAACCTCAATTCAAACGATTTTTTATCAGGTAAATAGATTGTCTTTGAAACAGAAACATACTTTTCCCTATTTAGGGGGATTAAAGAAATATTACCCTTAAGTAACGCAAATTCTTTTATTAATAAATGACAATCATAACCCGAAAAGTTGAAAAAGAAAATAGGGAAGAATTTTGGTTTTTTATATGCTAAATTGCATGAATTATGTGCCGGACCATTATATTTACCAGTGTAATGACAGTGGTCAGCAACTCGATTTACACCTAACTCTTTATTGCAAATATAACAAACCCGACAACTCTGATGATAGTTTAGATCAATTTCGGTGAGCTGGTTCATAGGTTTGCTTTTAATGCTAACTAATTCAATACAGTCCTTCACTAGAGAATTTAAAAAATCTTTAGTACAGTTTCTACCTCTAAATGACTTAAATTTACTTAGAGTACTATTATATGCCTTAATGTAATATGCGCTAAGAACATGTTTTTTAATAAAATTATTTGTAGTACCTGAATCAGATGTATCAACATCTTCCAGAATGCATTCAAAGTCTGCATAGATAACGAACGGGACATTCATCTCCCTTTCAGGATGATTACATCTTAAGTTTGGTTTCTCATCTTTTGGCATCTTTGTGACCATCCTACAGCATTCACTTTTATGCGATAATGCTTTAGCCTCTGTCCTAAAGCCCAGCAAACACGTCTTGCAAAACGTCTTTTCTCTAAAGTTCTTGACTTGGTTTGATATTAGTCTGGAAATAAAATAGAAAATATAAGTTGAATTTGCAGATAAGGATTTAATTATATATGAGTATTTTACCTTGATATATTTATTATCCACACATAATGGCACACCTCTTCTTTTTGCAAAAGCAGCAAATTTATATGCGTTTGCTTCTCCTGACTCGTTATGTAATATGGTCCTATTACACTCTTCTTTTCATCATCAAGTCCAAACACGTTAACACTTATGGTTGGGTTCAACCTTTCGAATTCACAAATGTCTACTAGTTTTAGTGGGAACTGTAGGCTTCCAAAATCCAACCGCTGACCATTCTTGTATATAACTCTTCCTGAAATATCGTTTATTCGATATGTTTCCGGTTTTTCCACGTTGTTTTTGCCTTTGCTGAAGAGAGCAGAGATTATAGCCCATTTGAAGCAATACACATCCTCGTTTCGGACATTTGGTAATTGCAGATACCTTGATCCTCTTATGGGCGTATACTGGTTTATGTTGATTTCAACATGCAGTATTCTGAGTAATGCCCATCCACTATCTTTCTCCTGGAACTCCTGAGTTTTATTATAGATTTCATCTACAATATCAGAGTACGCGGGGGAGAGTTTTGAAGTTGAGAGCGATATTTCCGTTTTTGTATTACACGATTTAATGCTGAGCTGCATTTCCTCTTCAGAATTTAGCTTTATAAATTCTCCAAAAAGTTCTAAATTGAATTTGATACATGTTAGTTTATTGAAATGGTCTTCCAGTTTATCTATAATAGCCTCTTTTGCTTCGCTTACAAATTGCGTAGGACTTAAATTATCCTCCTTCTTATTTTCGAAAATAAGCGTTTCAATTCTACCTTTAAAGCAGCTCCTTACAACGTGAAAGTTATCTGTAAGTAGTTCAGTAACAAGTCTTTTATGTTCGTATCGACGAACGTGCTTACTCAGATCACCTTCCACTTCTACTTCGCAGATTTCACAGTATTTTCTGGTTGAGTAGCTTGAACACCACCTTCCACTGCATCAAAAATTCCCTCGATGAGTTCCAAATACATCCTGTCCTCCATAACTTGCTCATCCCATTGATATAGGATTATATTTTTTTCACAAACTACACAATATTTTTTCGCTGGGGCAGCTCTTTCATCACAATCCATCTCATTTAATAGTTCCCGAGCTATCAAAGCATGGCAATTGGTTTTATTGTGATCACACCACTGCCCCATAGCAAGACCTTTTTCACACAAAGCGCAAAAGTCTTCATACACCATTGATTTTTTAACGGGAATGGCATGAACATCCGTCAAATGCCTTTTTAAATTAAAATTTTTTGCAAAAATTTTACCACAAATTTCACATAAAAACGACTTCATGATGATTTTTATTTTTTTTAGTTTTTTAAAAAAGTAAGAACGAAACCGAACAGTCGAGGGTACTGGTTGAGGAATACTTTAAGAATAAGAATATTTTGAATAGGACAACAACTCTAAGCTCATTTTTTATCAAAATAAATTCCCATACTTTCAGAGTAAGCAGAACCCCAATAATGTATGAGTTTCCGATAATGGAATCTTTTTGACACCTTGATGCACCAACCTAACTCATAAATTTAATACTTAACGACTTTCTAACATTATATACTTACTATTGAATTTTTAGAAAGGACGTGACTCTGTAGATAGCAACAGTGTAACAGAAAAGTAGGATTTTTGACTTTCCGGTAATAGAATCTTCTTGACATCTTGATTAGTCCACTAACACATACATTTTTATATTTAACGATTTTCTCACGAATAAGAAAGGAAGTGACTAAGTGCATACAAACAGTATGATAGAAAAAATTGGGAGGATTTATATTTTTAATATATTTTATTAATCTTAAATATTTTATTCAATTCACATTTCATTATTTTAATAATCAGCTGTTTCAGGGTGAAATTCTTGTGGCAATATGACTCGTATTTGGTTGGATAGGTCGTGTCCATTCGTCAACAACGCTTATTGAGGGATATTGCCTCCTACGTCTGATAATGTAGACTGGACACAGGCTAAGGTTGAAGTCTTCCTCTCTAACACCGAAACTGACACGATCTCCAAATCTTACAGTTCTACACTGTCAATGGCTTATTATTTCACAGTTGACGTAGGTTGCATTAGATTTTTCACAATCTATGATTTTAACTCCATCGTCGTTTGTATCAATTTCGATTATAGCTTGTATAATCGAAACAATCTCTATGGGGATATTTATCCTGTTTGGGTAACCGTTGCCAATTTAGATTAATCACTTGCTATTTTGTATAACAACCAATATGAATTAGGAATGTATGTAATAGATTCCATTTTTTAAGTATTTTTATTTTTTTTTTTGCTTTTTTTTGTCAATTTTAAAAAATTTAGAACAAAACTGAAGAGTCAAGCGCACTGGGAGAGGATTTTTTTAAGAATAAGAATGTTTTGAACAGCACACAAATTCTAAACTCATTTTTATCCAAATAAATCCCATACTTTTAATGTAAGCAGAACCCCAGTATTTTATGACTTTCCGGTAATGGAATCTTCTTGACCCTTGATGCACCAACCTAACTCATAAATTTAAGACTTAACGACATTCTAACATTTTATACTATTGAATTTTAAGAAAGGACGTTACTCTACTTACTACTGAATTTCAGAAAGGACGTGACTCTGTAAATACCAACAGTGTGACAGAAAAATAGAATTTATGACTTTCCGGTAATAACATCTTTTTAACATCTTGATGCACCAACCAAACTCTTAAATTTACTCTTTAACGATTTTCTCACGAATATCTTTTGGATATTTAATATTCCAAAAATGTTAAAAAATACCCAAAATCCGTTAACGACACAAGTTGTCAAGCAAACATTTAATAACAAAAGAAAAAAGATAATTATTATAACACACAAAATATATATGAATGTACTACAAATATGATTTATTCAATATTTTTCCAATTGTTCTTTAATTTTTATATAACACGATCGACCTAATTGCCACAAATACGTAAGATTAAATGACCCATTATTTATTTTCGCTATGCCAGCGTCTGATAATATGCTGTACCGCTGGGGTAAGAAAGTCTGGAAAGAAAAAGTCTTTAGTTTCTATATTCTATATATATAATATATATATTTAAAAATACTAATAAAATAAAATTACCTGAAATTCGCCTAAATCAGCTACAATTCTTTCACCATATTTAGTTATACAACGTTTTATTTTGTTAATATGATATTTTTCATTTTGCTTTAATTCAATTAATTTAATACAAGGCTTGCCCAAAACCTCTTTTTCCACTTTTAAAAGTTCTTATTTGAGATTCATCGTTGACATTATGAGTTAAATCCTAAGCTGAAACAGCTATTTATATGGAAATTTAAATTTATATGTGCATTATGTACTTAACTCGGAATAAGCATGAATAGTTTGACTTATAAAAAGATACGAGATACAAATATATAAACGAATATGGGGGGGAGGCACTATGTTGTGTGTGAGGGCGAGCTCATGCACCATGCATTCATGTTCAGATAAGCATGATCGATCATGCACAATTTAAATGAAAAAAAAAGAATTCAGTCTTAATGGCAATTATAAATGGATATCAATTATTGATGATTTGGTGGATGAATACAATCACTCTATGCATAGCACTATAACAATGTGCCCAATCGATGTGAATCAGGAAAACTCTAAAAAAATCGTATCTACAGCGTATAATAGAATTAAAATCGCTGCATGTGGTAAATTTCAAGTTGACGACAATGTTAGAATAAGCAAGCTCATACACGTTTTCGAGAAAGGCTACACACCTAATTGGACAACGGAAATTTTTAAGATAAGAAAAGTAAACCTAACAAATCCAGCAACATATCTCCTTGAAGATTTTAAAGGTCAACCTATCAGCGGATGTTTTTATGAAAAAGGGTTACAAAAAACTAAATACCCTAATATTTATCTTGTTGAAAAAGTACTTAAAAGTAAGGGAGACAATGTATATGTTAAATGGCTTGGCTTTCCACAGGCTAACAATTCATGGATTAATAAATCTCATTATTACAAAACACACATACAATATTGGTTTTCCTTTCTATTCATAAATTAGTTCGTCTACATTTTCGCCCGATATCCACAAATGCATCTTAAAGTCAATGAACATATATACTGCACTATAACATTCAAAAACCATATCAACATACCCACTTTAAACCTTCCTTTTTTCTAGCATATTCCTACTACGTACACATCCACCACGTCAACCCTCAATCCTAAAAACATAAATATTTCTGTACATCACTAGACATAAAAACAGTCACAAAAACTAGATTCACCCCCAAAATTATAATTTTTAACCACCAAAATTATTCAAAAATTTCTCTATTCCTCAAGTACGATATATTACTAACTGTATAGTTGTTGTAATTATAAAGCATAAAATTTTCCCATCTCTATATCTACGCCAAAAAGATGTATTCTTACAGTCGCGACAACAGTTTTTTCTCACAAGACATTCTCCTTACATTTTCCATCGATTTATCAGGTAAAAATTTCTAGCCACTAGATCCTTTACATTTTATTCACCTTTTTTTTTTCTTTTGTCATGCACACGACCACAATGCATTCTAATCTAGATCCTACACCAACACTGGCCCTTTTCCATCAGGAGCAATTTTGTTGCCACAAGCACCCAGCACACGACACACATAATGCATTCTTATCAAGATCCTACCCATTTCATCCACCTTTTGCAACGCACACGATGCACAATCAAGACGCACAATGCATACTAATCAGGCTCCTACACCAACACTGACCCCTTTTCACTAGGAGCAATTTTGTTACTACGAACACCCAATTTTACACTAAACACATTCTACAGCAGGCTCTTCTCCTCGAGGAGCAATTTTGGTGGAAGGAGCAAAAATTTTACACTGGGGAGCACTCAATTATTGCTCAAGTCCGATATTCTAACTACTGGTAAGTGTGGGGGAATTTTGTTTTCTGTAGTTCAAGTTCATAAAATACGCCTTTAATGGGGTTTCCTTGAAAGTCCGCCAGTAAATATGTTGGTGGGTTTGTGTGTTGAACTTTTATGATTTTAAATATTTCGGTTGTCCAATTCGGAGTGTAACCTTGGTCAAAACATGTTTGCATTTGTAATTCGAACATAATCTCCAATTTAAAATAAGGAAATATTTTGATGTGATCATAAACTGTCGACTGTAGAATTTTTTCTTCGCCTTTATTTACTTCGCTTGGTTTTATTTTAATTGTGTGGTGATGTGTATTGTTATGTGTTTCTATCAATTTGTGCACCATATTTATCCAGCGATAGGAGCCATTAGCACTAAATCCTTTCAACATCATGCTTTTTAAGGGTCGATTGAATCGTTCAATAATGGAAGCCTTAAGAACACTAAATGTAGAATAATGCTTAATATGGCGTTTTTTCATAAGATTTTGAAAGGTTTTATTGTAGAATTCGTTTCCATCATCTGTTTATAGATATTCAGGAATTCACCCTCTTTGAAATATGCATTGCATAGTATTTGTAACATCAAGACCGCTTTTTTTTATTGGTACAGCCCAAGTGAATTTGGAAAATGTATCAATCACTGTAAGAAGGTATCGAAATTCATCATTTTCACTAGCATAAGCCCCATTTCTGCTAAATCCGCCTGCCATTGATCATCTAAGCCTTTGATTACAACACGTCTTCTTATGAAATTCTTTCGAACAGATTTATGTAGTTCCTCGACTACGTCTCTTTTACTCATTTTAAAGTGAAATGAAAGAATTTTTTGATTTACTTATTTATAGATATAATTTTATTTTAATCTCTTGTATAATGACATCTATTTTTTGATTGTAATTAACCAATGTTCAAGCATATAAGATGCACAGATGTCGGGTCCTTCTTTACAAATATCTGATGACCGTGCACAATTGAGAAAATGACACCCGTATGAAGAAGTTACGTTAGAGACATTTTGAAAATTTCTTAGAAAGGAAACAAAATTTATGAATTGTTCATAGTGTTCCTCTATCAGTGTTTGTTGATTTAATTTTAGAAATTCCAAAACTTCTTCGAAAATTAAATCGACGTTTAAATTGGACATTATGAACTTATAACAATGACAGTTTAAAATATACTAAAGTATTCATGCGAGATTTTCAATATGTATTGTTTTATATTTTCATTCCTTAGCAAAATATCACAATATTTTTTATCAATTTCATCCTTAAAATATTTCTTTAAAGAAAGCAAAAACTATCAACATTATAATTTGTTCCTTCATCTGTACTTTCTAAAAAGGCCCCTAATCTTTGTAAACGCTTCCCATTTAGATTATAATCCCCGGTATTTGTTTTTAAAAAACCTTCACCTGTCCTACCATGAGGACCCTGCTCACCCTGTAGTCCTCGCTCTCCCTGAGGTCCTGAAGGTCCTTCTTTTCCTCGAGGGCCGGTTTGAACATGGTCTGAAGATCTACCAAACTTATCCAGAGGCATGTTAATTTATGCAATAATCTTAGATTCTTTTAGTTCCTCGATAATTGAAACAATTTCATTAGAATGGTTTGTATGACCTGCTTGTTGTGAAACTATGAGAAGCCTCATTCGAACTAAAAGTTCATTGGGGTCATCCCAGTAAATATAATTTTTATTTTTATTTGACACTTGCATTAATCCGCTAGCTATTGTCGTAGTTGTAGTTGGTGTTAGTTTGGAAGGTGAATCTATATTAGTATTGCGAAATAATTTTTTTAATAATGTTTTTATATTTATGACCTCTATTCCCATGTTTTTGTTTTTAAGAATCAAAATGCATTCTATGTGTAGCTGTATTTTTTAAAATATTCTTGTACATTTTAAAATCTTCACTATTACATAGATCCATACTTGGTTTTTTTCATAAATATCAGTTCATTCAACCCAACAGTTCCTTTATATATCTTGTCCTGAATTTGGATATCAGCTTATAAATATTTTTACAAACACTCCTAAGATTTTCAAAAATATCTGGTAAGAGAAGAACATCAGTTTTCAAATATAACTCCATATACTCTAAAAGATGTTGACATTTAAAAGTGTTCCATACTTGTTTTGCATGAATATAATCATCTTAAGAACAAGGTTCTCCAGTTAACTTATTATCAAAGTTATTTTGAGGGGGAGGTTTGTTTCTTCTAAACTTTTCCATGACTTTATATAATCATATGGGAAAACAACCTTCCTAGTCAGAAGCTTAAGCTCTTCTTCAATTGAAAAGTCGGAGTTAATTAATTTGAAATCACTAACCGTTAGATTCCTACCTAATGAACCAAGACTAGAAGGCATGAATCGGAATGAATCAAAAAACCTCAATTCAAACGATTTTTTATCAGGTAAATAGATTGTCTTTGAAACAGAAACATACTTTTCCCTATTTAGGGGGATTAAAGAAATATTACCCTTAAGTAACGCAAATTCTTTTATTAATAAATGACAATCATAACCCGAAAAGTTGAAAAAGAAAATAGGGAAGAATTTTGGTTTTTTATATGCTAAATTGCATGAATTATGTGCCGGACCATTATATTTACCAGTGTAATGACAGTGGTCAGCAACTCGATTTACACCTAACTCTTTATTGCAAATATAACAAACCCGACAACTCTGATGATAGTTTAGATCAATTTCGGTGAGCTGGTTCATAGGTTTGCTTTTAATGCTAACTAATTCAATACAGTCCTTCACTAGAGAATTTAAAAAATCTTTAGTACAGTTTCTACCTCTAAATGACTTAAATTTACTTAGAGTACTATTATATGCCTTAATGTAATATGCGCTAAGAACATGTTTTTTAATAAAATTATTTGTAGTACCTGAATCAGATGTATCAACATCTTCCAGAATGCATTCAAAGTCTGCATAGATAACGAACGGGACATTCATCTCCCTTTCAGGATGATTACATCTTAAGTTTGGTTTCTCATCTTTTGGCATCTTTGTGACCATCCTACAGCATTCACTTTTATGCGATAATGCTTTAGCCTCTGTCCTAAAGCCCAGCAAACACGTCTTGCAAAACGTCTTTTCTCTAAAGTTCTTGACTTGGTTTGATATTAGTCTGGAAATAAAATAGAAAATATAAGTTGAATTTGCAGATAAGGATTTAATTATATATGAGTATTTTACCTTGATATATTTATTATCCACACATAATGGCACACCTCTTCTTTTTGCAAAAGCAGCAAATTTATATGCGTTTGCTTCTCCTGACTCGTTATGTAATATGTTCCTATTACACTCTTCTTTTCCTCATCAAGCCCAAACACGTTAACACTTATGGTTGGGTTCAACCTTTCGAATTCACAAATGTCTTCTAGTTTTAGTGGGAACTGTAGGCTTCCAAAATCGAACCGCTGACCATTTTTGTATATAACTCTCCCTGAAATATCGTTTATTCGATATGTTTCCGGTTTTTCCACGTTGTTTTTGCCTTTGCTGAAGAGAGCAGAGATTATAGCCCATTTGAAGCAATACACATCCTAGTTCTGGACATTTATGCATGCTCTTTTTCTTAAGACGAATTCTAGTAATTGCAGATACCTTGATCCTCTTATGGGAATATACTGGTTTATGTTGATTTCAACATGCAGTATTCTGAGTAATGCCCATCCACTATCTTTCTCCTGGAACTCCTGAGTGTTATTATCGATTTCATCTACCATATCAGAGTACGCGGGGGAGAGTTTTGAAGTTGAGAGCGATATTTCCATTTTTGTATTAAACGATTTAATGCTGAGCTGCATTTCCTCTTCAGAATTTAGCTTTATAAATTCTCCAAAAAGTTCTAAATTGAATTTAATACATGTTCGTTTATTGAAATGGTCTTCCAGTTTATCTATAATAGCCTCTTTTGCTTCGCTTACAAATTGCGTAGGACTTAAATTATCCTCCTTCTTATTTTCGAAAATAAGCGTTTCAATTCTACCTTTAAAGCAGCTCCTTACAACGTGAAAGTTATCTGTAAGTAGTTCAGTAACAAGTCTTTTATGTTCGTATCGACGAACGTGCTTACTCAGATCACCTTCCACTTCTACTTCGCAGATTTCACAGTATTTTCTGGTTGAGTAGCTTGACCACCACCTTCCACTGCATCAAAAATTCCCTCGATGAGTTCCAAATACATCCTGTCCTCCATAACTTGCTCATCCCATTGATATAGGATTATATTTTTTTCACAAACTACACAATATTTTTTCGCTGGGGCAGCTCTTTCATCACAATCCATCTCATTTAATAGTTCCCGAGCTATCAAAGCATGGCAATTGGTTTTATTGTGATCACACCACTGCCCCATAGCAAGACCTTTTTCACACAAAGCGCAAAAGTCTTCATACACCATTGATTTTTTAACGGGAATGGCATGAACATCCGTCAAATGCCTTTTTAAATTAAAATTTTTTGCAAAAATTTTACCACAAATTTCACATAAAAACGACTTCATGATGATTTTTATTTTTTTTAGTTTTTTAAAAAAGTAAGAACGAAACCGAACAGTCGAGGGTACTGGTTGAGGAATACTTTAAGAATAAGAATATTTTGAATAGGACAACAACTCTAAGCTCATTTTTTATCAAAATAAATTCCCATACTTTCAGAGTAAGCAGAACCCCAATAATGTATGAGTTTCCGATAATGGAATCTTTTTGACACCTTGATGCACCAACCTAACTCATAAATTTAATACTTAACGACTTTCTAACATTATATACTTACTATTGAATTTTTAGAAAGGACGTGACTCTGTAGATAGCAACAGTGTAACAGAAAAGTAGGATTTTTGACTTTCCGGTAATAGAATCTTCTTGACATCTTGATTAGTCCACTAACACATACATTTTTATATTTAACGATTTTCTCACGAATAAGAAAGGAAGTGACTAAGTGCATACAAACAGTATGATAGAAAAAATTGGGAGGATTTATATTTTTAATATATTTTATTAATCTTAAATATTTTATTCAATTCACATTTCATTATTTTAATAATCAGCTGTTTCAGGGTGAAATTCTTGTGGCAATATGACTCGTATTTGGTTGGATAGGTCGTGTCCATTCGTCAACAACGCTTATTGAGGGATATTGCCTCCTACGTCTGATAATGTAGACTGGACACAGGCTAAGGTTGAAGTCTTCCTCTCTAACACCGAAACTGACACGATCTCCAAATCTTACAGTTGTACACTGTCAATGGCTTATTATTTCACAGTTGACGTAGGTTGCATTAGATTTTTCACAATCTATGATTTTAACTCCATCGTCGTTTGTATCAATTTCGATTATAGCTTGTATAATCGAAACAATCTCTATGGGGATATTTATCCTGTTTGGGTAACCGTTGCCAATTTAGATTAATCACTTGCTATTTTGTATAACAACCAATATGAATTAGGAATGTATGTAATAGATTCCATTTTTTAAGTATTTTTATTTTTTTTTTTTGCTTTTTTTTGTCAATTTTAAAAAATTTAGAACAAAACTGAAGAGTCAAGCGCACTGGGAGAGGATTTTTTTAAGAATAAGAATGTTTTGAACAGCACACAAATTCTAAACTCATTTTTATCCAAATAAATCCCATACTTTTAATGTAAGCAGAACCCCAGTATTTTATGACTTTCCGGTAATGGAATCTTCTTGACCCTTGATGCACCAACCTAACTCATAAATTTAAGACTTAACGACATTCTAACATTTTATACTATTGAATTTTAAGAAAGGACGTTACTCTACTTACTACTGAATTTCAGAAAGGACGTGACTCTGTAAATACCAACAGTGACAGAAAAATAGAATTTATGACTTTCCGGTAATAACATCTTTTTAACATCTTGATGCACCAACCAAACTCTTAAATTTACTCTTTAACGATTTTCTCACGAATATCTTTTGGATATTTAATATTCCAAAAATGTTAAAAAATACCCAAAATCCGTTAACGACACAAGTTGTCAAGCAAACATTTAATAACAAAAGAAAAAAGATAATTATTATAACACACAAAATATATATGAATGTACTACAAATATGATTTATTCAATATTTTTCCAATTGTTCTTTAATTTTTATATAACACGATCGACCTAATTGCCACAAATACGTAAGATTAAATGACCCATTATTTATTTTCGCTATGCCAGCGTCTGATAATATGCTGTACCGCTGGGGTAAGAAAGTCTGGAAAGAAAAAGTCTTTAGTTTCTATATTCTATATATATAATATATATATTTAAAAATACTAATAAAATAAAATTACCTGAAATTCGCCTAAATCAGCTACAATTCTTTCACCATATTTAGTTATACAACGTTTTATTTTGTTAATATGATATTTTTCATTTTGCTTTAATTCAATTAATTTAATACAAGGCTTGCCCAAAACCTCTTTTTCCACTTTTAAAAGTTCTTATTTGAGATTCATCGTTGACATTATGAGTTAAATCCTAAGCTGAAACAGCTATTTATATGGAAATTTAAATTTATATGTGCATTATGTACTTAACTCGGAATAAGCATGAATAGTTTGACTTATAAAAAGATACGAGATACAAATATATAAACGAATATGGGGGGGAGGCACTATGTTGTGTGTGAGGGCGAGCTCATGCACCATGCATTCATGTTCAGATAAGCATGATCGATCATGCACAATTTAAATGAAAAAAAAAGAATTCAGTCTTAATGGCAATTATAAATGGATATCAATTATTGATGATTTGGTGGATGAATACAATCACTCTATGCATAGCACTATAACAATGTGCCCAATCGATGTGAATCAGGAAAACTCTAAAAAAATCGTATCTACAGCGTATAATAGAATTAAAATCGCTGCATGTGGTAAATTTCAAGTTGACGACAATGTTAGAATAAGCAAGCTCATACACGTTTTCGAGAAAGGCTACACACCTAATTGGACAACGGAAATTTTTAAGATAAGAAAAGTAAACCTAACAAATCCAGCAACATATCTCCTTGAAGATTTTAAAGGTCAACCTATCAGCGGATGTTTTTATGAAAAAGGGTTACAAAAAACTAAATACCCTAATATTTATCTTGTTGAAAAAGTACTTAAAAGTAAGGGAGACAATGTATATGTTAAATGGCTTGGCTTTCCACAGGCTAACAATTCATGGATTAATAAATCTCATTATTACAAAACACACATACAATATTGGTTTTCCTTTCTATTCATAAATTAGTTCGTCTACATTTTCGCCCGATATCCACAAATGCATCTTAAAGTCAATGAACATATATACTGCACTATAACATTCAAAAACCATATCAACATACCCACTTTAAACCTTCCTTTTTTCTAGCATATTCCTACTACGTACACATCCACCACGTCAACCCTCAATCCTAAAAACATAAATATTTCTGTACATCACTAGACATAAAAACAGTCACAAAAACTAGATTCACCCCCAAAATTATAATTTTTAACCACCAAAATTATTCAAAAATTTCTCTATTCCTCAAGTACGATATATTACTCTCTGTATAGTTGTTGTAATTATAAAGCATACAATTTTCCCATCTCTATATCTACGCCAAAAAGATGTATTCTTACAGTCGCGACAACAGTTTTTTCTCACAAGACATTCTCCTTACATTTTCCATCGATTTATCAGGTACAAATTTCTAGCCACTAGATCCTTTACATTTCATTCACCTTTTTTTTCTTTTGCCATGCACACGAATGCATTCTAATCTAGATCCTACACCAACACTGGCCCTTTTCCATCAGGAACAATTTTGTTGCCAAAAGCACCCAGCGCACGAGACACATAATGCATTCTAATCAAAATCCTACCCATATAATCCACCTTTTGCCACGTACACGAGGCACATTCAAGACGCACAATGCATACTAATCAGGCTCCTACACCAACACTGACCCTTTTTCACTAGGAGCAATTTTGTTACTACGAGCACCCAATTTTACACTAAACGCATTCTACAGCAGGCTCCCCCGACCACTGGCTCTCCTCCTCGAGGAGCAATTTTGGTGGAAGGAGCAAACATTTTACACTGGGGAGCACTCAATTATTGCTCAAGTCCGATATTCTAACTACTGGTAAGTGTGGGGGAATTTTGTTTTCTGTAGTTCAAGTTCATAAAATACGCCTTTAATGGGGTTTCCTTGAAAGTCCGCCAGTAAATATGTTGGTGGGTTTGTGTGTTGAACTTTTATGATTTTAAATATTTCGGTTGTCCAATTCGGAGTGTAACCTTGGTCAAAACATGTTTGCATTTGTTTATTCGAACATAATCTCCAATTTAAAATAAGGAAATATTTTGATGTGATCATAAACTGTCGACTGTAGCATTTTTTCTTCGCCTTTATTTACTTCGCTTGGTTTTATTTTAATTGTGTGGTGATGTGTATTGTTATGTGTTTCTATCAATTTGTGCACCATATTTATCCAGCGATAGGAGCCATTAGCACTAAATCCTTTCAACATCATGCTTTTTAAGGGTCGATTGAATCGTTCAATAATGGAAGCCTTAAGAACACTAAATGTAGAATAATGCTTAATATGGCGTTTTTTCATAAGATTTTGAAAGGTTTTATTGTAGAATTCGTTTCCATCATCTGTTTATAGATATTCAGGAATTCACCCTCTTTGAAATATGCATTGCATAGTATTTGTAACATCAAGACCGCTTTTTTTTTATTGGTACAGCCCAAGTGAATTTGGAAAATGTATCAATCACTGTAAGAAGGTATCGAAATTCATCATTTTCACTAGCATAAGCCCCATTTCTACTAAATCCGCCTGCCATAGATCATCTAAGCCTTTGATTACAACACGTCTTCTTATGAAATTCTTTCGAACAGATTTATGTAGTTCCTCGACTACGTCTCTTTTACTCATTTTAAAGTGAAATGAAAGAATTTCTTGATTTACTTATTTATAGATATAATTTTATTTTAATCTCTTGTATAATGACATCTATTTTTTGATTGTAATTAACCAATGTTCAAGCATATAAGAAGCACAGGTGTCGGTTCCTTCTTTACAAATATTTGATGACCATGCACAATTGAGAAAATGACACCCGTATGAAGAAGTTACGTTAGAGACATTTTGAAAATTTCTTAGAAAGGAAACAAAATTTATGAATTGTTCATAGTGTTCCTCTATCAGTGTTTGTTGATTTAATTTTAGAAATTCCAAAACTTCTTCGAAAATTAAATCGACGTTTAAATTGGACATTATGAACTTATAACAATGACAGTTTAAAATATACTAAAGTATTCATGCGAGATTTTCAATATTTATTGTTTTATATTTTCATTCCTTAGCAAAATATCACAATATTTTTTATCAATTTCATCCTTAAAATATTTCTTTAAAGAAAGCAAAAACTATCAACATTATAATTTGTTCCTTCATCTGTACTTTCTAAAAATGCCCCTAATTTTTGTAAACGCTTCCCATTTAGATTATAATCCCCGGTATTTGTTTTTAAAAAACCTTCACCTGTCCTACCATGAGGACCCTGCTCACCCTGTAGTCCTCGCTCTCCCTGAGGTCCTGAAGGTCCTTCTTTTCCTCGAGGGCCGGTTTGAACATGGTCTGAAGATCTACCAAACTTATCCAGAGGCATGTTATTTTATGCAATAATCTTAGATTCTTTTAGTTCCTCGATAATTGAAACAATTTCATTAGAATGGTTTGTATGACCTGCTTGTTGTGAAACTATGAGAAGCCTCATTCGAACTAAAAGTTCATTGGGGTCATCCCAGTAAATATAATCTTTATTTTTATTTGACACTTGCATTAATCCGCTAGCTATTGTCGTAGTTGTAGTTGGTGTTAGTTTGGAAGGTGAATCTATATTAGTATTGCGAAATAATTTTTTTAATAATGTTTTTATATTTATGACCTCTATTCCCATGTTTTTGTTTTTAAGAATCAAAATTCATTCTATGTGTAACTGTATTTTTTAAAATATTCTTGTACATTTTAAAATCTTCACTATTACATAGATCCATACTTGGTTTTTTTCATAAATATCAGTTCATTCAACCCAACAGTTCCTTTATATATCTTGTCCTGAATTTGGATATCAGCTTATAAATATTTTTACAAACACTCCTAAGATTTTCAAAAATATCTGGTAAGAGAAGAACATCAGTTTTCAAATATAACTCCATATAGTCTAAAAGATATTGACATTTAAAAGTGTTCCATACTTGTTTTGCATGAATATAATCATCCTAAGAACAAGGTTCTCCAGTTAACTTATTATCAAAGTTATTTTGAGGGGGGAGGTTTGTTTCTTCTAAACTTTTCGATGACTTTATATAATCATATGGGATAACAACCTTCCTAGTCAGAAGGTTAAACTCTTCTTCAATTGAAAAGTCGGAGTTAATTAATTTGAAATGACTAACCGTTAGATAACTAGGTAATGAACCAAGACTAGAAGGCATGAATCGGAATGAATCTAAAAACCTCAATTCAAACGATTTTTTATCAGGTAAATAGATTGTCTTTGAAACAGAAACATACTTTTCCCTATTTAGGGGGATTAAAGAAATATTACCCTTAAGTAACGCAAATTCTTTTATTAATAAATGACAATCATAACCCGAAAAGTTGAAAAAGAAAATAGGGAAGAATTTTGGTTTTTTATATGCTAAATTGCATGAATTATGTGCCGGACCATTATATTTACCAGTGTAATGACAGTGGTCAGCAACTCGATTTACACCTAACTCTTTATTGCAAATATAACAAACCCGACAACTCTGATGATAGTTTAGATCAATTTCGGTGAGCTGGTTCATAGGTTTGCTTTTAATGCTAACTAATTCAATACAGTCCTTCACTAGAGAATTTAAAAAATCTTTAGTACAGTTTCTACCTCTAAATGACTTAAATTTACTTAGAGTACTATTATATGCCTTAATGTAATATGCGCTAAGAACATGTTTTTTAATAAAATTATTTGTAGTACCTGAATCAGATGTATCAACATCTTCCAGAATGCATTCAAAGTCTGCATAGATAACGAACGGGACATTCATCTCCCTTTCAGGATGATTACATCTTAAGTTTGGTTTCTCATCTTTTGGCATCTTTGTGACCATCCTACAGCATTCACTTTTATGCGATAATGCTTTAGCCTCTGTCCTAAAGCCCAGCAAACACGTCTTGCAAAACGTCTTTTCTCTAAAGTTCTTGACTTGGTTTGATATTAGTCTGGAAATAAAATAGAAAATATAAGTTGAATTTGCAGATAAGGATTTAATTATATATGAGTATTTTACCTTGATATATTTATTATCCACACATAATGGCACACCTCTTCTTTTTGCAAAAGCAGCAAATTTATATGCGTTTGCTTCTCCTGACTCGTTATGTAATATGGTCCTATTACACTCTTCTTTTCATCATCAAGTCCAAACACGTTAACACTTATGGTTGGGTTCAACCTTTCGAATTCACAAATGTCTACTAGTTTTAGTGGGAACTGTAGGCTTCCAAAATCCAACCGCTGACCATTCTTGTATATAACTCTTCCTGAAATATCGTTTATTCGATATGTTTCCGGTTTTTCCACGTTGTTTTTGCCTTTGCTGAAGAGAGCAGAGATTATAGCCCATTTGAAGCAATACACATCCTCGTTTCGGACATTTGGTAATTGCAGATACCTTGATCCTCTTATGGGCGTATACTGGTTTATGTTGATTTCAACATGCAGTATTCTGAGTAATGCCCATCCACTATCTTTCTCCTGGAACTCCTGAGTTTTATTATAGATTTCATCTACAATATCAGAGTACGCGGGGGAGAGTTTTGAAGTTGAGAGCGATATTTCCGTTTTTGTATTACACGATTTAATGCTGAGCTGCATTTCCTCTTCAGAATTTAGCTTTATAAATTCTCCAAAAAGTTCTAAATTGAATTTGATACATGTTAGTTTATTGAAATGGTCTTCCAGTTTATCTATAATAGCCTCTTTTGCTTCGCTTACAAATTGCGTAGGACTTAAATTATCCTCCTTCTTATTTTCGAAAATAAGCGTTTCAATTCTACCTTTAAAGCAGCTCCTTACAACGTGAAAGTTATCTGTAAGTAGTTCAGTAACAAGTCTTTTATGTTCGTATCGACGAACGTGCTTACTCAGATCACCTTCCACTTCTACTTCGCAGATTTCACAGTATTTTCTGGTTGAGTAGCTTGAACACCACCTTCCACTGCATCAAAAATTCCCTCGATGAGTTCCAAATACATCCTGTCCTCCATAACTTGCTCATCCCATTGATATAGGATTATATTTTTTTCACAAACTACACAATATTTTTTCGCTGGGGCAGCTCTTTCATCACAATCCATCTCATTTAATAGTTCCCGAGCTATCAAAGCATGGCAATTGGTTTTATTGTGATCACACCACTGCCCCATAGCAAGACCTTTTTCACACAAAGCGCAAAAGTCTTCATACACCATTGATTTTTTAACGGGAATGGCATGAACATCCGTCAAATGCCTTTTTAAATTAAAATTTTTTGCAAAAATTTTACCACAAATTTCACATAAAAACGACTTCATGATGATTTTTATTTTTTTTAGTTTTTTAAAAAAGTAAGAACGAAACCGAACAGTCGAGGGTACTGGTTGAGGAATACTTTAAGAATAAGAATATTTTGAATAGGACAACAACTCTAAGCTCATTTTTTATCAAAATAAATTCCCATACTTTCAGAGTAAGCAGAACCCCAATAATGTATGAGTTTCCGATAATGGAATCTTTTTGACACCTTGATGCACCAACCTAACTCATAAATTTAATACTTAACGACTTTCTAACATTATATACTTACTATTGAATTTTTAGAAAGGACGTGACTCTGTAGATAGCAACAGTGTAACAGAAAAGTAGGATTTTTGACTTTCCGGTAATAGAATCTTCTTGACATCTTGATTAGTCCACTAACACATACATTTTTATATTTAACGATTTTCTCACGAATAAGAAAGGAAGTGACTAAGTGCATACAAACAGTATGATAGAAAAAATTGGGAGGATTTATATTTTTAATATATTTTATTAATCTTAAATATTTTATTCAATTCACATTTCATTATTTTAATAATCAGCTGTTTCAGGGTGAAATTCTTGTGGCAATATGACTCGTATTTGGTTGGATAGGTCGTGTCCATTCGTCAACAACGCTTATTGAGGGATATTGCCTCCTACGTCTGATAATGTAGACTGGACACAGGCTAAGGTTGAAGTCTTCCTCTCTAACACCGAAACTGACACGATCTCCAAATCTTACAGTTGTACACTGTCAATGGCTTATTATTTCACAGTTGACGTAGGTTGCATTAGATTTTTCACAATCTATGATTTTAACTCCATCGTCGTTTGTATCAATTTCGATTATAGCTTGTATAATCGAAACAATCTCTATGGGGATATTTATCCTGTTTGGGTAACCGTTGCCAATTTAGATTAATCACTTGCTATTTTGTATAACAACCAATATGAATTAGGAATGTATGTAATAGATTCCATTTTTTAAGTATTTTTATTTTTTTTTTTGCTTTTTTTTGTCAATTTTAAAAAATTTAGAACAAAACTGAAGAGTCAAGCGCACTGGGAGAGGATTTTTTTAAGAATAAGAATGTTTTGAACAGCACACAAATTCTAAACTCATTTTTATCCAAATAAATCCCATACTTTTAATGTAAGCAGAACCCCAGTATTTTATGACTTTCCGGTAATGGAATCTTCTTGACCCTTGATGCACCAACCTAACTCATAAATTTAAGACTTAACGACATTCTAACATTTTATACTATTGAATTTTAAGAAAGGACGTTACTCTACTTACTACTGAATTTCAGAAAGGACGTGACTCTGTAAATACCAACAGTGTGACAGAAAAATAGAATTTATGACTTTCCGGTAATAACATCTTTTTAACATCTTGATGCACCAACCAAACTCTTAAATTTACTCTTTAACGATTTTCTCACGAATATCTTTTGGATATTTAATATTCCAAAAATGTTAAAAAATACCCAAAATCCGTTAACGACACAAGTTGTCAAGCAAACATTTAATAACAAAAGAAAAAAGATAATTATTATAACACACAAAATATATATGAATGTACTACAAATATGATTTATTCAATATTTTTCCAATTGTTCTTTAATTTTTATATAACACGATCGACCTAATTGCCACAAATACGTAAGATTAAATGACCCATTATTTATTTTCGCTATGCCAGCGTCTGATAATATGCTGTACCGCTGGGGTAAGAAAGTCTGGAAAGAAAAAGTCTTTAGTTTCTATATTCTATATATATAATATATATATTTAAAAATACTAATAAAATAAAATTACCTGAAATTCGCCTAAATCAGCTACAATTCTTTCACCATATTTAGTTATACAACGTTTTATTTTGTTAATATGATATTTTTCATTTTGTTTTAATTCAATTAATTTCCTACAAGGCTTGCCCAAAACCTCTTCTTCCACTTTTAAAAGTTGTTCTTTGAGATTCATCGTTGACGTTATGAGTTAAATCCTAAACTGAAACAGCTATTTACATGCTAATTTAAGTGTATAGGTGCATTATGTATTTAACTCGGAATAAGCATGAATAGTTTGACTTATAAAAAGATACCAGATACAAATATATAAACGAATAGGTGGGGGAAGGCACTATGTTGTGTGTGAGTGCGAGCTCATGCACCATGCATTCATGTTCAGATAAGCATGATCGATCATGCACAATCTTAATGAAAAAAAAAGAATTCAGTCTTAATGGCAATTACAAATGGATATCCATTATTGATGATTTGATGGATGAATACAATCCTTCTATGCATAGAACTATAAAAATGTGCCCAATCGATGTGAATCAGAAAAACTCTAAAAAAATCTTATCTACAGCGTATAATAGAATTAAAATCGCTCCATGTGGTAAATTTCAAGTTGACGACAATGTTATAATAAGCAAGTTCAAACACGTTTTCGAGAAAGGCTACACACCTAATTGGACGACGAAAATTTTTAAGATAAGAAAAGTAAGCCTAACAAATCCAGCAACATATCTCCTTGAAGATTTTAAAGGTCAACATATCAGCTGATGTTTTTATGAAAAAAAGTTAGAAAGAACTAAATACCCTACTATTTATCTTGTTGAAAAAGTACTTAAAAGTAAGGGAGACAATGTATATGTTAAATGGCTTGGCTTTCCACAGGCTAACAATTAATGGATTAATAAATCTCATTATTACAAAACACACATACAATATTGGTTTTCCTTTCTATTCATAAATTAGTTCGTCTACATTTTCGCCCGACAGCCACCAATGCATCTTAAAGTCAATGAACCTATATACTGCACTATACCATTCAAAAACCATATCAACATACCCACTTTAAACCTTCCTTTTTTCTAGCATATACCTACTACGTACACATCCACCACGTCAACCCTAAATTCTAAAAACATAAATATTTCTGTACATCACTAGACATAAAAACAGTCACAAAAACTAGATTCACCCCGAAAATTATAATTTTTAACCACCAAAATTATTCAAAAATGTCTATTCCTCAAGTACGATATATTACTCTCTGTATAGTTGTTGTAATTATAAAGCATACAATATTCCCATTTCTATATCTACGCCAAAAAGATGTATTCTTACAGTCGCGACAACAGTTTTTTCTCACAAGACATTCTCCTTACATTTTCCATCGATTTATCAGGTACAAATTCCTAGCCACAAGATCCTTTACATTTCATTCACCTTTTTTTTCATTTGCCATGCACACGACCACAATGCATTCTAATCTAGATCCTACACCAACACTGACCCTTTTTCACTAGGAGCAAATTTGTTACTACGAGCACAAAATATTTTGATGTGATCATAAACTGTCGACTGTAGAATTTTTTTTTCGCCTTTATTTACTTCGCTTGGTTTTATTTTAATTGTGCGGTGATGTGTATTGTTAAGTGTATCTATCAATTTGTGCACCATATTTATCCAGCGATAGGAGCCATTAGCACTAAATTCTTTCCACATCATGCTTTTTAAGGGTCGATTGAATCGTTCAATAATGGAAGCCTTAAGAACACTAAATGTAGAATAATACTTAATATGGTGTTTTTTCATAAGATTTTGAAAGGTGTTATTGTAGAATTCGTTTCCATCAGCTGTTTGTAGATTTTCAGGAATATACCCTCTTTGAAATATTCCTTGCGTAGATTTGTAACATCAAGAAGATAGATAGACATAATTGATGGACCAAATTCATTCGTGTTCTCTATCCATCGTAATGTAGTTTCATCAAAATGTCGAGACTTCCCATTTATGTATGTAGGTAGTTCATCGCAAGTAAAAAATTATACACATTTTTTTCAATCAGAAATGCAAAAAATAATTCATTCTTAATGATAGGTATAGGTACCTACCTATTAAATAAAATAAAATGAAAAAGTTATCTCATAAAATTTATTTTTTAAATATTAGTAGGTATACCTACCTACATATTACATTGGTATCATATTATTAAAACGTAAATTTATTGCTTTAATATGGCTATGTAAGAATAAATAATATTTATACGTTGGTAGAATTTTATTTACATCTTTAATTTTTACTCTAATACGGTTTGAACCTGAATTTAAATCACAAGCATTGTAAGTATTTAAATATCTTATTGAAGGTACCTACATAAGTACATACCTACCTATCTTCAATGCCACAACACTTTTATCACACAAAAAGAGTTTATTTAAACTCATTGGTAGGTAAGTATTTAAAAATTGCTTGAATTACACTAATCACAACTCAATTACTTATTTACAGCACCAATTAAACTGAATTAAATATTCTCAAAACAAATTTATTGCCGTAACGAAAAACGCAGTAAATCAAGGTCGAAAACTGTTTTTTTGTCGAACGGGATACAATCCTTCCAAAAATCTTTATAAATGCATTTGTATGTAAATGAGCCCAAAAGATAGTAATTCTTATGGTATCCACTCAGGTAGCTCCCCGGACGTTCCACTTCATGAAAGTACTATAGAAATGTATATACAATGAATATGCTTCAATTATTCCTTCATAAGTTATCAACTACCTCTTTGTTGTAATTCGATAGTTCATTGGTACAAAGATTCTGTTGGCGTGGTTGCCGTGATAGCCGTGATAGCCGTGATAGACGGCTCGTTCCATTTTCGTTTTTACTAATTATTCCGAATACTAACTTGTATTTTTTTTTCTATTTCATTTAAAAACGATGCGTTTTACTTTATTTAAAAACTTTATCAGCAGACTATTCAATTATTTCCTATGAAGGTTTCGAGAGAGAGCAGAATCGAAAAAAAGTTGACTGCTCGATGGAAAAGATGGATGATTACAAAAGTACTTTTGCCACATGGGCGGATATCGACAAATTTCATTTCATACAATTTCTCTTTTTTTATTTTAAGTTGGCTGCCATCCTCGATTGTACTAGATCATGGGTGCTGCCAAATACTCATATTTGCGGTAGCACAGTTTTATATTATTCTAACTACAATCGAGGATAGCACGAATAGATTCCTTTGAGCTCTTCGAATTAAATCTCTAAGTACCTTATTTGATCTTGGTTAACTCTATTTCTTTCGCGAAGATCATCAATTTTTCTTTCAAGGATGTCTGCTTTCCTTTTAAATTTATTTATATAACGATCCAACGTTGTATTCGTTTTCTCTTCTGCTAAGGTTTTTTTTCAACAGGCTTGGTTTTTGGGTGTTTTTTTGAAAAAATTGCTTTTTAGTTAAATTGTATTTTTAAAGGCCTTAATCAAATATAAAACATACTAATAAAAGCTTTTTGTTGATTCTGGTTTACAAATTAAGCAATATTTATTAATTTCATGTTCAAAATGAAGAAAATCCAATCAAAAAGTAGAAGCAAACCATACCATATTAATGCGTACGTGCCAAAATTCCACCACAAGAAAAGACCAGTTTACTCAATTTGAGGTGAGTATTTTGACAGATGACAAAACAATCAAAAAAAAAGATATTCATTTCAAAACAAATATCGGAAGTGGGCGGGTTTTATTTTATTTATTTTGTATTTTGTCCTGTAATTTAATTATAAAATATATTGTTTTCACATAATTAAAAATGAAACTGTCCAATCGTCAAATTCATCACTTTTACAATCTCCGTGTTCCACACCAGTTGCTAGTGAAAATTCCGATCCATCCATACGTTCTACGAAAATATTAACTCAAAAAGAATACTTTCGTAATTTAACTAATTTTTATCTTCCATCATACCAAACCAATCTTAATCTTCCCGAAGTCATTGGTAAAGCTACTTTGAAAACAAATTTGGTTAAGCATCTTGTATTGGCTCACAGTAAGAACAATGTTAAACCAATTGAACGCATGAAGAATGCCTTGTTTACAGCAGAAATCCACCAAGAAATGGAGCACATGCGATTGACTAAAATGTAGTTAGTTAGTTCGTGGCAATTGCTTTTGTGTGATCAACTCGAATAGAACTAGTAAAACCTGGTGTTATTTGCCTACGGTTTGTAGCATGTTGAGTTTCCGTCTAGAATCGAAAGGCATTCTGCCGACCTATGGCCCAGCTGTTATTATAATCGCACCATCGTCCGTTCAGGTTGAGAGTATTTCTCGTCATTTTCGACGCATTTTGGCTAGCACAACACCAAATATTAGTATTGTCCCGGCATATGGACTTCGAAACAACGAAGATGTTAAAATTGAACTGCCCAATGGGTGTGCTGTGCTTGCACCACCGTGCTGCAGCGTTTGTCGAGGCCAACGAGAAGGAAAACTTGCTCAACATACGCCAATTACAAACTTTAGTTATCAATGGTTTGGACAGCATAATGAATGAGAGTCCCGAGTTTGATGAAACCCTCTTCAAGCTTATCTCTCCAGTTCTTCGAGATGAAAAGATTCCATTTCAACTGGTGGTCACTTCCAAGACATGGACTCGGCGATTTATTAATTTTGTAAGGATTGCTAATCAGCCTTTGCTGTGCATTGCAGACTATTTAGAAGCTGCAGTCTATGCCAAGGCTAAAGTTTCCATTAAATTGCAAAGTAACTCCGAAAAGATGTCGGTTGTTATGAAATGTTTGGATAAGGGCGCATATCAGTTGGAGCGTTGTGCAGTCTTGTGCAATTCGGCAGATTTAGTACTGGAAGTTGAGAGATGCTTGCGCGAATCCGGATACATGTGTATGGTTTATACGGATCAAATGCCAGCTGATAGTACCGATATGATCAAGGAATGGAAGGAGAAGGTAAGTCTCATAGTATAGTATATTATAGTATAAAAAACAAAAACTCCAGCTTTTTCTCCGTCATTATTAAATAAAATGCAAGACTGGATCGCACGAACTTGCTGTTGTAGCTAACAACTTTAATATATCTAACCATTAAAGCTGTTTAGTAGGTATGTAGTCTAGTTAACCTATGCAGGTTTAAGGCGATGTAGTTAAGATTACTTTAATTCTTAGTATAATGAATTGTCCAATAGATGATTAAAAGAATAGTTACTTAGGTAAATACCAATCTACAAATGTATATTTAAATCTTTGTTATGGATTTGAATTAAGTAATTAGGATAGTAAAATATACATATATGTCTATATAGACAAAAGGAATGATGTGGGTGGGTAGGTAGCTATATAGTCCAAAAGCTATTCACTGTTCACCTTGAAATACATGATCTGAAAATACTTTCGAGTGTATCTTTGGAACGGGTTATTACAGTTAATTGCAGAACAAACTACTGAATCTTGTTTATAATATTTTTATTTAGTAGTCACTTAAAATAAATTAATTTTAAAAGAACATAGGTTATTTTTAATCTAAGCACTAGCACTAGGTATGAGAAAAGTCGATAGTTGGTTATAATAAGAACTCCAAATAAAGATCCGCGCTATATCTTGTTCGCCGATAAGATATGTGAAGGGTGTGCTTCTTTCCAAATTCCCATTTTCATATTGCAGATTTAGTTTAGTCGATTTTGAAATTGGTTTTGATACAAAATTAGAATTGAATGTATTTTGAATAATTTAATACAGGAAATGCACAGAAAAACCAGACACTAGAGAAAACAAAAAGCCAAAGAAAAATCAAATAAGCATTACAAGAGCTTGACTTTTTTTTTATAAAAAAAATGAAATGTCAAAATTTCGCAAGCAATTAATGTGCAGGTCAATAAAATTGAGAACGAAAAGAGTGGACAATTGTACTAAGAAATCTAGTAACTTGCTTTTTAACAGCATAATCTTTTCATAAGCAAAATATTTATGATACAAAGGGCATATAATTCACATAAAAAACATTACCTGCTTTTTCATTTTCTATTACTATTTATTAAATTTGAGTATTCTTTTAATTTCCATTTCAAAAATAATAAATTACGTACAAAACGCAAATCAAGTTTGTAGTTTCTGATATCTATGTCACTGAATAGGTACCAACCTACATACATTATGTACTAGGTGGACTCTCCGACATTTATATAAATATATATCTTTAAAAATCAAATGAATATTATGTATATTAAAACTATCATATAAACTTTTATATGCATATATGAATCTACCTAACCATAACCATCTAACACTTTCATTATACATTATTATGTACCTACATATTTACATACCTAGGCTCCATATACATACGTACATAATGTAGGTACATTTTACCATCCCAATTTACAGAATTAAAATCCATAAGATAGATTTAAATATACATATGTAGGTAGGTACCTAGTAACTATTTCCTGAAACATACAATAATTCTATTCATTATACTAAGAACTTACCTACATCGGCTTTAAACTTACCTAATGATAATTGGACCTACATGCTAACAGCGTCAAAGTTTGATTACATTAAAGAAAATTCGAAATTTAAAACTTATAAATCGGCCCTATCTAGGACTGGCAACGAGACCGAGACTAGTCGAAGACGAGACCGGGACGAGAGCGAGACGAGACCGTATTTTTGGTACCGAAATTCGACGAGAGTCTCGCTGGTCTCGGTGGTTTGGTTTCGGTTTTCGCTATAAGAAAATTTTGTTTTTATTTCATTATTGTTTAGTATCTAATCATGTTCAATTTTAATAATATTCACAAGTTTTGCGCGTTAACATATCAAACCATATATGTATGTACATAGTTATACAGAGATAGGCGCATGGCGAAAATCCAGAGAAGAATACATACCATTTATGTATGCATGGCGTTGCTTCCTTTTGGGTGACACGGCAAAATATAATTCGTTGCCTAGTTTTCAAGTCATGAGCTGTGAAAATCCAATGAAGGATGGCTCCGATTTAAATGGATTAAAAAACCTCTACAAATTGCATACCTGTCAAGTCATGAACTGTCAAAATCCATCGAACGATCGCGGTTTAAGCGTATTAAAAGAACCTCACCATCCATAAAATTCAAATTTTACCAAAAAAAATGTTGGCTCCGAGAGAAGTTGATTTTAAGCCTCTTGTATGACATTTGGGAAAAAATATTATGAAGACGTCAAAATATAGTTCGTTGCCTACCTGTCGAGCCATGAGCTGTCAAAATCCATTGAAGGATCGCTCCGATTTAAATGGATAAAAAGAACCTCTATAAAATTCAAATTTTATGCTCCGGAAGAATTTGATTTTAAGCCTTTTGGGTGACATTTGGAAAAAATATCATCAGAACATCAAAATATAGTTCGCTGCCTACCTGCCAAGCCATAAGCTGTCAAAATCCATTGAAGTATCGCTCCGATTTAGGTGGATTAAAAAACCTCTACAAAATAAAAAAATTTTTCCTCAAACATTTCGAAATTTTTTATTCTACATTTTGAAAACAAAATATTGCTCAAATGTCAAGATGTATTAATTTGCCTACGTATCAAGACATGAACTGTCAGAATCCATTGAAGGATCGCTCCGATATAAGAAGGGTACACATTATGGAACCTGCGTGACAGTTTAGCTCACGTTCGATAAGATAATGTGTACACTTGCCTGAAGGCATGACAGACATGTTGGCCTGCTCACAAAATTTTTTGATATTGCCTGTCAGACAGCGTTCTTGATCGATGATGTGTATGCAAATCATTCATTAAGCAACAGTCAACAAGTATGTTTGGTGTTATTTAGTATATTTTTGAATCTTTGTCAGTAGGGAATAAAGTTGTCTACCCGCCAAGCCATAAGCTGACAAAATCCATTGAAGGATGGCTCCGCTTTAAATAGATTAAAAAACCTCTGCAACATTAAAATTTTACCTCGGAAAATTCGAAGTTTTTCCGATTTTATTTTTGGCTTCGGAAAATGGTGATTTGAGGTCTTTTGAGTGAGGTTTGAAAAAAAAATATTTTAAAAACGTCAAAATATACAGTCCTATTCTGTTAAGCGTTCACGTGAATATTTGTATTCTGCTATCCGGCGGAAAAAATGAATTGTTTCAAAAAGTATATAAATTTCGATCAAAAATAAATTTTAACAATTAGATTCTCTTAAGAATTAAACAAAAAAAATATTAGTAAAGCATTGGACTCAAAAGATAGAAGACATTTGAAAATATTTAAATAGTAAAAAATTGAGTGAAATATTCACGTGAATCGAAAGATAGCAGAATAGAGCTGATAGTTTATTGCCTACCTGTCAAGCCATGAACTGTCAAATTCAGTGGAGGATTGCTTCGATTTAAATGGAATTTTATCTTGGAAATACGGCTCTTCAAAGATGTCTGATAATGTTACTTCACAGCCTATTTTTTACGTTATCACACACCTTTGAAAACTAAATTCGCACAAAATATAAGCCATTCGGAGCGCTTTCATACGCAACTAATAAAATTCAACTTAAAATCATAGTTTTCGATTTACACAAGTAAAACTTACTCGTTTCGAGTGAAGTCTATGGCCTTAGCTTCATGGACCTACGTACTGCAGAACAAAATTTCTAGCTTATGATTTGTTTAGCATAAGCAACGTACAAGGATATATCATTATTAGATTTATGCATAATTGACAAGCACAATAAAGTTGGAAAAGACGTGCAGCTGCCAAGTTTGACCATATTGTACGTTGATTTGCAGCAAGTTTTCCAAACTTTTTTTTTTTGTATGGGTTTTGACAGCTAAATGTGAAAATTTGTACCAATTCGTACGATTTTGCACGCTACCAAACACTAAAAGCGGAACAATCCTTCAATGGATTTTGACAGCTCATAGCTTGACATTTAGGCAACAAACTATATTTTGACGTTTTGATAATATTTTTTTTTCAAATGTCATACAAGAGGCTTAAAATCAACTTTTGCCGGTGAAAAAAATTTCGAATGTTTGAGGTAAAATTTGAGTTTTGTAGAGGATTTTGAATCCATTTAAATCGGAGCGATGCTTCAATGGATTGTGACAGTTCATGACTTGACAGGTAGGCAACTTACGATATCTTGACATTTGGATATTTTTTTTCCAAATGTCACCCAATAGGTTTAAAATCACATTTTTAGGGAGCAATAAATTAAATCGAAAAATTTCGATTTTTTTGAGGTAAAATTTGAATTTTGTAGAGGTTTTTTTAATTCATTTAAATCGGAGACATCCATCCTTAAATGGTTTTTGACAGGTCGTGGCTTGACAAAACCGGTTAATTTATTTTTAGAAAAATCGAGCGTTGTATGTAGGTACTCTTTTTTTTAATATTTTATTTGTTTTTGCTATGAAATATATTAACTTACACAATTCCTCCAAAATGTTATTTCCACTTAACTCAAAAGACAAAACGGACTCACGAGTTTGTTTCATACATTTTCCCGCATTTTTCTTACCGACGAACTGCTGAGTTGCCACAACCATACTCTATATTTGTCATCCGAACAATGCGTCTTATCTTTATCTTACATCTTTATACTACCAAAAAAACACGAAAGAAAACAAGACTAAGGATGATACCAAGACCGAGACCGACACCGAGACGAGACCGCACATTAAAATTTTCTCGAGAAAAAGGCGAGCCCAATGCCGAGACGAGACTTGGTTAGGCGAGACCTGGACCGAAACCGAGACGAGACTGAAATTTTTCGATTTTGACGAGACCGAGACGAGATTAACAAAAGTCTCGCCTGGGGGTCAATTCCCGATCTGTGAAATTATGAAGTGATAAAAAAAATATCATTTCAGTTTTCACAGAGGTTTATCATTTTCCAACTTCACGCACACACCTAATGCGATTCTAGAACTCATTGTGATAAAATTTGTACTAAAAAGTACTAAATGATAAATTCTGTCATTTCTGATTAGATTTTTTGTTGGGAAAGGTAAATATTTCATTTCAGTTTCTAAATTTGCTTAAGAATAATGTCCGGAATAATAATTCGTTTAATAAATTAATAAAAGGCGTCGTACTGAACAATTGTGGGTTTTATATAATATTGAATAGTATCTCTGTTTTGAGTAAGATTTATTATTTTTTTTATGTGAGGATATTGTGGCTTTCCCTTCGAGATGGGCAGAATCTATTCGAAGTTACAAATAGGAGCACTTTATTGAACTTTATAGATTCCCAAAACATTTATGCATGGATTTAATACGCGAATTGAGAGCATTCTTGAAAAACACTCAACTTATAAGTGCCATTTAAATATGGTTAAGTTCTCTGCATTTTTTTGCAATGGGTAGTTTCCAACGATCTGTCGCGGGAATGAGCACGTCGTCGCGTCGGCTGTTGTGAATCTGTTGATTGAACAATTTCGTTATTTACTCGAATACACACAAATATAACTTATAACCAAAATATATTTGTGTATAAATATAATGGTTGCTTACTTGCCATGTGCCAAATCCTGTTTTTCTTCTTAATATTCGATTAGAAACATTTTCTTCACAAAACAATTGACTGTGATAAAAAAATTATCATATGAAAAATGTTTGGCATTTAACTTCACTTTTTCACGAATCGAGAATCGAATTAGACGTGAAAGCGTGATAAAATTTATCACTTCACATCTTCACAGATCGGGAATTGACCCTCTGGTCTCGTCTCGTTGACAGCTCTAGCCCTATCACAGAATCCATCGCAATCGAAAATCTACTACGAATCTTGAAAAATCTATCATAGCATCCATTAGTCCAAAATCATAAAATCGGATTTCAAATTCTCTAAATATTTACAGATTTTTAAATTTTTATTTAACATATGTTGTGTGAATCCAATTTCTATGAAAGTGCTTGCCTAGGTGCCTTGTATTGTTTGATTCAGTTCAATGGAGAAATATCTGCTGCAGTCAATGAGACCGATGACGATACACACACCAACACCGACGACGCGAAGCACAGGCGACAACTGTTGCAGATGATTCTGTCTCACAAACTGCTACATAATTTTCAACAGAAGACACCACATCATCCAATATTGAAATAAAAAAGGATCATAATAATTAACATTAATGTGTTCCTGGCAAAAATGTGATCTTATTCTATTCTTCCTAATGTTCTATATATCTCTGTGAGCAGCAAACTTATTTGTAATGCATAATAATAATGATTTTAATTATTTTGTGTTGTCATTAATACAGTATTTATATATAAATATATACATGTATATGATTCTTTGTTTATTTTCGGGAATGTTTGTTCAACTTCACCTTTAAAAAAAACGGTCTAACTTTAAAAACACGAAAGAACTACGTTTAGATAGCAATTTTTCTAAATAATTGTTTGATTATAAAATTAGTGCAAGGATTTAGAAGCTGGGGTTAATTTACACTCAGAACAGTTACAATCATCGAAATCAAGCAAGTAGTTTGGAAATTAGAGCTTTGCGTAAGTACTGATTTCAAGATTTTTCTTGATATCAGTAGAAATTTCTTGGATTTGCTACTTTGGACAAGCTGTCATTTCCAAAGTACTTGCTTGATCTCGATGATTGTAACTGTTCTGAGTGTTAATTTACCTCAGCATAGGGCTATAATACTTACCTATGTGTCATTGAGACACACAACATTACATTTCCCTTAAAAAGAAAAGAATTTTTTTGAACACCCATAAAGAAAATGTAATTGAAAAAAATTAAGTGAATCACAATTCTTAAGCTATATACATATATATACATAAGGAAAACTCTTTAAAATATTGAGCCCAATGTATTTAATTATAATATTTGGCAATAATGACTTCCTGTTGGGCTTCATTGTTTTTGTGGTCTGACCTTGTTGTTCGTCATGATTTTGAGATGAATGGCAGGCGCTGTTTATCCTACAAAATTAAAAGAAAAACAAATACTAAAAAATACATCAAATTAGGTTTTTTTGTATTTAACGTACCTTATTTCTGCTTGACTGAATGCTGATCCACAGACAGACCAAAAATCTGTTTAGAAGCTACAGATACAGACCGAGGTGTTTCGGTCAACATGTGCTAATCGATCTCGTTCATGAGATTACCACGATATATTTCTTCCAAAAAGATAATATGGCTACTTTCTCAGCGATTCCTTCTTTCAGTTTATCGAGATCTCTGAAAGTTTATAAGAAAAACATCGATTAGATATGAATTAGCACTTGCAAAATAAAGGTTTACTTAATCTGTCATTTTGCTGGGGAAATTGTTTCCGGAGCTTATGTTATACCAAGACATGTCCTGTCGAAGAATAGATTCCAAGAAAAGCGTTCTAATGCGACGGATCTAAGAAAATATATATTCGACCACAGACAATCCAGTCGCTGCTGTACTACAGCAACAACCCGCCACTACTAATGGCTCATTGTATTGTTTCTCTTTACATAGACGAGACAATTCATGTGGCAGTGAATCGCTTCTTCGTGAGATTTCACATTGTGTCCGCCAATGTGAAGCCTCCTTTTCTAAATAAGCAATTCGATCTCCTTGATCTCGATGATTGTAACTGTTCTGAGTGTTAATTTACCTCAGCATAGGGCTATAATACTTACCTATGTGTCATTGAGACACACAACATTACATTTCCCTTAAAAAGAAAAGAATTTTTTTGAACACCCATAAAGAAAATGTAATCGAAAAAAATTAAGTGAATCACAATTCTTAAGCTATATACATATATATACATAAGGAAAACTCTTTAAAATATTGAGCCCAATGTATTTAATTATAATATTTGGCAATAATGACTTCCTGTTGGGCTTCATTGTTTTTGTGGTCTGACCTTGTTGTTCGTCATGATTTTGAGATGAATGGCAGGCGCTGTTTATCCTACAAAATTAAAAGAAAAACAAATACTAAAAAATACATCAAATTAGGTTTTTTTGTATTTAACGTACCTTATTTCTGCTTGACTGAATGCTGATCCACAGACAGACCAAAAATCTGTTTAGAAGCTACAGATACAGACCGAGGTGTTTCGGTCAACATGTGCTAATCGATCTCGTTCATGAGATTACCACGATATATTTCTTCCAAAAAGATAATATGGCTACTTTCTCAGCGATTCCTTCTTTCAGTTTATCGAGATCTCTGAAAGTTTATAAGAAAAACATCGATTAGATATGAATTAGCACTTGCAAAATAAAGGTTTACTTAATCTGTCATTTTGCTGGGGAAATTGTTTCCGTAGCTTATGTTATACCAAGACATGTCCTGTCGAAGAATAGATTCCAAGAAAAGCGTTCTAATGCGACGGATCTAAGAAAATATATATACGACCACAGACAATCCAGTCGCTGCTGTACTACAGCAACAACCCGCCACTACTAATGGCTCATTGTATTGTTTCTCTTTACATAGACGAGGCAATTCATGTGGCAGTGAATCGCTTCTTCGTGAGATTTCACATTGTGTCCGCCAATGTGAAGCCTCCTTTTGTAAATAAGCAATTCGATCTGCACTTTTTGTTGATGGATTGGTTTTTGTGTAAAGTGGAGTGTTAGTGGTATCACTCCCAGATGGACTAAGTACGTCTTCACTCCCAATCTAAAAAAAAACAACAAAACAATTATAGAAAACAAGAAACAATTGAGTTTGGTTTCTGAGTTTCCAATCTAAGATATACCTTTGGATGTACGCTTTCCATCGGATCTCCGTCATTGTGGCCAAATCTTTATCAAACAAACATAAAAAACAATTTTTTTTATAGTTATATATATTTCTTTTATTGAAATAAAGAATAATTAAATAAATATGAAATAAAACTTACCAAATGTGAAAAAAAACTATTGTTTATGTTTTCGTAATTAGAAATGTCAGACAGACTTTTGACAAACCAAAAACAACAAAAATTATCTGTCAGTTTGAGCAATAGGGTTTTTTAATCCACCACTCACATGTATTCACGGATAGGAAGAAATGAGTAAATTAAGAGAGTTTTCTCTTACTCACCTAAAAAAAAATTTGCGGGTGTTTAAGGCAAGGGGGGTACGAGTCGCGCCTCTATGTAATTATTTTCTCTATGTTCTGAACAATGAGTTTAAAATTAATGAGGTATGGAAAATGTTTGCCAATATTTTTCAAAGTAACTCGGACGGTTTAAGCTTCTATAATTTTTGCATGTCAGTAACTTTGGCAATAAGTTAAAAACATACAGGAAGCGTGCAGTAAACGCAAAGGAATTATTCAAGTGCATTGAACATTTAGAAAAGGCATCAGAAAAATTTAAACACAAAGAGGGTTAAAACTTATCAGTGATATTCAGTTTTGCTGATATCGGATTTTTTTTGTTTTGTATGGCCTGATGTATAGACGTAAATTTCTTCTTCCAAACATTATGTGTCTAATACCTACAACTGGGTACAGATGTGGGGATAACCAATCAACTGAGGCAATAAAGCGGGTATATGGTAGAAACTGAACGAAAAATTGACATACAGAATGCGTCCAAGGAAGCAGTTATCAATGGTGTAAGAGTTGACGGATTTTGCGAAATAATAAGACGAATTTTTGATTACTATGGTTGTATTTGGATTTGATGATGAGCAAAAGATGGTAGTACGACCCTTAAATATGCAATGGTAGAAAAGGAATCACATTAACTTCATCTTATTAAAAAACGAGAAGGTATCGCAATACGTCTTGATAAAAAGTATACCAGGTAAAGCAATATTAAAATCTTAAGACTAATTTCCTGTAGATATTTATTTTTAGACTAGTTTCATTGCGGTCCAAAAACTATAGAGGGATGTCTTTGTTCTGTAACACATGTCTTTTCATTTTATAAAATAATGTGATATTCCATAAAAATGCCAACCGATGATAAAAATTCATTATCATTTCAAAATTTTGATAAAAAGATGGATGTGCCATTTATTTTTATGCAGATTGTGAGTGTATCCTCGAGAAAGTAAATAGTGAAAATTCAGGTACCTAGTAGTCGTTGTAGTAATATTCAAAAGCTTAACCCATGCAAAGCGTCTTATTTCATTAAATCTGGCAATAAATCTCGTTATAAGCTTAGAATTTTTAAAAGTAGCAATTGCTTTAAAGATTTCGTTAATTCTTAGTGAAAGATTGCTTTGAATTATATAATATTAATACAAAACCTATGAATCAACACCCTCAACAAATTATTTAAATTATCAACAGAGTTATCGGGTTTGTCATATTTGCAACAAAGAGTTAGGCATACATAGAGTTACCCACCAATCATTATAGCGGTAAATATAATACGCCGTGCCAAAGGAACCAAGAAATTATTGAAAAGGTCGTGGTAGTAGGTGGACTTTACTAAAATCATGTTCTTAATTTTACTCATTCTACAAAAAACTGTCAAAATTTCATTCAAATTATTTTTGTCGTATTTTTCGGCCATTTAGGCCGAATTTCAGTGAAAATATTTCTTGAATTTTTCACTGGCTCATAAAACCAAACACTGAAAATGCCATCAAAATCACTTCAGTAGTTTTCGAAAAATACCTAGACCCATTTCCGAGAAACCATGAAATAAAATTGGTGGATTTAAATAGAATTATTTTTTATTTTTTTTTTCTCGCTCATAGAGGCAAACTGTTAAAATGTCATCCAAATCGTTTGAGCTGTTTCCGAGAAACCAATCATAGACATTATATACATACCTATGTTAATATACAAGTTAGGTTCGTTTTAAGTAATAAGATGGTTGGTACGGTGACGCGGCCTAACCTCGCGTACATATATTATTATTTCTTCTATCAATTTTGCAACTACCAGGAACGCATTCTGTTGAAGATGAAATAAGTATTTGAACAGGTTTTGTTTTAGCTAAACTGAAAGTTCTACCTCTCCGAAACTATTTGTGAATATACACTCACTCATGCGCTCATAAATCGTGACAATCATCGAGATTTTAAAAGATTTGCAATTCTTTGCATTTCATTATTATTTTTCAGTTTAAAGTCCCTAAATGATAAAGCTACCTACCCTTTGTAGGTATAGGTAAGGGTGAATTTTTTTTAAATATCTGTTGTTCAATAATATTCTCGTAGAGGCAGAGGTCTTAATATCATGTTTTGTTGTATATTAGTTGAAGATAATAGAAATCTCGAGTTTCTGTCCTCAGATATTTCTGGGAACCGAAACGGAAAATTGCATAAAGGAGAAAATTACCACGAATGCGAGGAAATGCCGTCTTCCCCTAATTTCTTTTTTTGTTGTTTCTCTTTCTGAATTGCTTTATTGCTCATTTTCTTTTCTTAATTCGCCGTATTCGGTTTGAAAGTTACTCCAAAATTTAATTACTTTTCGAATACCTGTGTTTCATTCGAACATTTGGCTGATCTCTGATGTGTCGAGTATAAATAGATGGATTTCAGAAGTAATCAGGCAGTCACGTAAATTTGATTCATCTAGAAATACGAAGTGTGTTTTATTGTGTAATTTTACTTGCTAAAAATGTAAAAGATCTTTTGCATAAAAATATTGATTTTTGTTGCTAAAGCCGAAAATGAGAAAGTGGAAAATTGAAAAGCGGCTGTATAGCAGATACCGCTAAAATAATTTAATGTTAAAATTTTGCTTTAATAATTCGACGATTGTTTTTTTTTATCAAAATCTTTCAGGCCGTTTTCCAGATAATTGAAAAGTTTTTATAATGGTTGTATGGCAGCTTTTCAGAAAATTATTCTCATACAAATTTTAGCAAATTAAAATCGTACATTTTTACAGCTATTATTCCGAAATATCAGTTGTGCCGTTTCCTTCGTGAATAGTTGATTTGAAATACCGTGTCAATAAATAAGTGAAGTGATATTAAATGGTGTTTATTTAAGGAAATATTTGTTCCTTCTGTCTATTCAAACTATCGAACTGCTTACAAATAGGTTTTAGTTAAGTATTTAACATAAGCGTCGAGCACTAACACCTTATTGTTTTCACAAAATATTGTTTTTTTAATTGTTCTTAATAAATAAATGGACGAATTGACACGACACTTACGTATGACAATCAAAACGCACAAACTTTAAGATGAAACGATTAAAAAAGGTAGGTACCTGTATGCATTTCGGACTGTTTACAGTCCACGACTCATCCGATTAGTGAAGTTCTTCTTTTTGTTTCTTATATATTTCTGTTGTGACATTAAATTAGAGAGAAGAGACTATATATTTCCGTTGTCAGCATTGATTGCATTTGAGTCACTTTGTATAAAGAAGCTTTCATAAGCATCTAATTTTCTTTCATCTCTCGCTTCTTTTTTTAATTTTAAACAGTTTGCATTTATTGAATGTTTTAATGTTAAAGCGTGTTCTTCTATGGATGAACACTGGCTTTTGTTTTGTTTGATGTAATTACAATGTTCTTTCCCAGTAGGAAATTTCAAAAAATTCATGCATGAATCATCAACTTTTTAATCAATGAGTGGAAGCTGTTTAATTCGGAACTATTTTGCTCCGACTGTCTGGACAGGGTACATAAACCTTGACCAGAATGACGATTATACAAAAAGGTTCTTGTACCTTTTGTATACTGCGGAAGAAGGAATAGTTTGATTATATTAATGCCCCTTACCACTGGTGGGGGGAAGCAATAATAATGAGGAGCCAAACAACCCTTTGAGCATAAATGATAAATTTTATTAGCTTACAATACTATTTCTACAAAAATTTTGCTTACTTAGCTAAATTTATAAACAAATATAATATACAAAAAATAATATGATACAAAAAAATAAAAGGAAATATAATACATTTCTGTCAGGTATGTTCTGAGCATGACTGAAGAGAAAAAAGAAACTGCTGACTACTGTGAGAAAATTATTATTTGCATTTGAATTGATGCATATAGAAAAATGTGAAAATAAAGCATACAGAGAAGCTGTTGCTGTTCCTGTTAATTAAACAGAGAAGCTGTTGTAGGGTAATAAATATTGTAAATTGTTGGTATATGATAATCGGATGGATTAAAATATACATTCTCCGCCCGTTGAACTATGTTCAAAACTATAGAACCATTTCGAATGTTATGTTGTTGGGATTATTGTCGTTGAGGTCTTCTTCTTTGCAGTCGAGGTTGCCCCGGATGTCTGCTGAGGTTCTGCTGGGCTTTCGTTCGTCTTTGGAGATTACCGTCTTGTGTTTGCAGTAATAGTAGTCTGACCATCGTAACAAGCAGATCAGTATTATGATGGATAAGATTAATGCGAAGTAGCTCACTGTAAATTGGTGCACATTGTTTTGATATGTTATTGAAGGCAATGCCTTCGTAATATTTATGAGTTCTTGCTTGAGTGCATCCAATTCCTCTAGATGTTTTCTGTACGGCAAGGTTTCATAACTTGTTGTAGTCAAATTGTCGGGTGAGGCATAATTGGATAGATTTGCAGCTGGAGAGAGTGACATCCTAGAGACCGTTCTTTGTATGAAGTGGCTACGCAAGGTTATGAAGTCATCTTTAATAACGCAGCCAGGTTGAATTCTGTCTGCAGGCAGATTTCCCATTTGTTGTGGCAGCAGCTTTGGTATGGCGCGAGCACATTCGACACACTTGTGCAGCACTGATCGAGCAAGCGTCTTTCCTTTCACTGCCCAAATGCACTGCCTTGCAATAGAGAGCATGGTGGCCCAACATTATTGTTGTCCTCGTGAATTGAAACAAATAGCATTTTGGTGAACGTGTGATTATATGGTATCAATATGGGATGCTTAGCGTCATATGGCAATGACGATGCTTCTAAGCGCCCACCCACACGAATCAGCCCTTCTTCGTCCAGAAAGGGTATCTCATAAGTCTCCTTCAGACCTAATGATTTTGCTAGTTTGTCTGTTATTAGATTGATCTGTGATCCCGAATCCGACAATGCTCGGCATGCTACTTGCTTTCCGGCTTGGCACTTTAGATGGACAATGGCTGTCCCCAGTATCACGCTTGAAGATTTGTGTGGTTTGCTTTCAACACTGGGATTAGTTCCCGCTGCAGAAGTGCAAAGGCTTGTTGAGTCTCCGGTGGTAATTGTGTTGCCAGGTAATGATGACACTTTCAAATTTTTGGACCTGGCTGACTCATCCAAATGAAGAAGTGTATTGTGTTTCTTTTGGCATTTGGTGCAACATCGGGAAGAGCAAGTGTTAGAAGCATGTCCCGATCTTAGGCAATTTGTACAGTGCCTTGATTTTTGCACCAGGTTTAAGCGCTGTGACGCGCTTAGTTGCAGAAACTTCTCACAGAAGTACAGCTGATGGTTACCCTTGCAGGAGATGCATGCAGATTTTGTTGCCACCAGTGTCGTATACGCCTTGTCGGGTCTTGGCCTCTGTCGTTGATCTTCTGAACCCTTTCCTTGGCTTGACCCTAGTGCTTCTAGGGATTGAAACCGCGTCTCAAGGAATGACATGAACTCCTTCAGAGATGGCAACGCCTTTGGTTGCTTGAGCGACTGCTCCCAAAGTTGGAGCGTATATCTGTCCATCTTTTTTATCAAAATGACCATCAGCAGAGGGTCCCAATTGTGAGTGTCTACACTTAAACCCTTCAAACTGAGCATGCACTCTTGTGTGGTGTCATGCAATGCTTTTATTGCTTTTGAACCTTCACTGTGAATGGCAGGTTGCATTAGCAATCTCTGTATGTGTGCCGTTGCAAGTAGCCTAGGATTGTCATATCGATCCTTGACTACTTGCCATGCTGAACTGTAGTTCTCATCGGACGTGGAGAAGTGCCTTATTAGGTTCTCTGCTACACCTCCTAGTGTCGTCTTCAGGTAGAATAGCTTCTGGCAGCTTGCAATGTCTTGCTTGTGTACTAGTTCAGTGAATAAATCACTGAACTGCTTCCATTTCGTATAATCCCCATCAAACTTAGGCAAGGTTATTTTTGGTAGTTTAAGGGCTTGATAGTGTGTGCTTGCTGTAGGAAGATTACTAACTGGATTGGATGATATTGCGTTCTGTGTGGCGAACTTCTCCAATCTCTCGTTCAAAGAAATCTGGAAATCTTGCACATCATCTTCCAACGTGTGGAATTCCTCTACGTTGTATCCAGCTCGTCGTGGATCTTCCGAGAGCTCGTGAATTAGACGATGGGTTTCCTTGCGCTCCATCCAGTGTTTTTGCAGCGCGTTCAATTTAACGCTACAAAAAGTTGAACTCCAAGCGTCTTTCGCAGTGGTTTTGAGACCTTTTAACAATCGCTGTAACGACTTCGTTGTTGTGCCTTGCCTTCTTATGACTCTTGTTAGATCAGATGCGGGGGCTTCTGCGAGCTGCTTTAGTTCTGTTGATGTGTGTGTGTCATCTTTGTTTTTGTGGCCTGGTAATCCATCATCAGCACCAGCTGACTTCATTGAAGGGTCGCTGTCGCCATCTATAGGTACAATTGATTCCAAGATATGCTTAAGATCAATGTACGCCTTTTTGACCTTCTCGTATGTGTTAGCTTGCACATACGGAGTGTCTGCCTTCACATGAGCCTTTATCTGGTCATGATTGCCAGCGAACTCTAACCAAAGAGCTTCTACTGTTCTTATTTTCTTGGCCTTGTACTCGGCCGTTTTTCGATCGGGGCCATCTTTGCCAACATTGCTCTTGAGTCTAATCAACTCGTCCGTTACGGCCTTCTGCCTGCCCACGATGGCAAACACCTTGAATTCATCCATGTTGATAATTTGTGTGTTCTACCTGCAAGATGAAACAGGAAGCTTGCTACTGATATCCACGTGCTGGTGGATTTTGAAACGCAGGAACTCAGGAACTCTCGAGCCTTGTTAATATCGTTAATATCCACCTGTTGGTGGATTCTGGAACCAGGAACTCAGGAACTCTCGAACCTTGTTAATATCCACCTGTTGGTGGCTTCTGGAACGCAGGAACTCTGGAACTCAGAACCTTGTTAATATCGTTAATATCCACCTGTTGGTGGATTCTGGAACCAGGAACTCAGGAACTCTCGAACCTTGTTAATATCCACCTGTTGGTGGCTTCTGGAACGCAGGAACTCTGGAACTCAGAACCTTGTTAATATCGTTAATATCCACCTGTTGGTGGATTCTAGAACCAGGAACTCAGGAACTACCGAACCTTGTTTATATCCACCTGTTGGTGGCTTCTTAGCTTCTGGAACGCAGGAACTCTGGAACTCAGACCCTCGTTAATATCCACCTGTTGGTGGCTTCCGGAACGCAGGAACTCTGGAACTCAAAACCTTGTTAGTATCCACCTGTTGGTGGCTTCTGGAACGCAGGAACTCTAGAACTCTCGAACCTTGTTATTATCCACCTGTTGGTGGCTTCCGGAACGCAGGAACTCTGGAACTCAGAACCTTGTTAATATCGTTAATATCCACCTGTTGGTGTATTCTGGAACCAGGAACTCAGGAACTCTCGAACCTTGTTAATATCCACCTGTTGGTGGCTTCCGGAACGCAGGAACTCTGGAACTCAAAACCTTGTTAATATCCACCTGTTGGTGGCTTCTGGAACGCAGGAACTCTAGAACTCTCGAACCTTGTTATTATCCACCAGTTGGTGGCTTCCGGAACGCAGGAACTCTGGAACTCAGAACCTCAGGATATTTGAATTGTAGACCAAGTGTTTAAGCCCTTGGAACGCTTAATATCACTTACAATCAGAAGGCTGTTTGTGCTCTTAATCACGTCGGGGTCACCAATGTTTAAGTCGGAACTATTTTGCTCCGACTGTCTGGACAGGGTGCATAAACCTTGACCAGAATGACGATTATACAAAAAGGTTCTTGTACCTTTTGTATACTGCGGAAGAAGGAATAGTTTGATTATATTAATGCCCCTTACCACTGGTGGGGGGAAGCAATAATAATGAGGAGCCAAACAACCCTTTGAGCATAAATGATAAATTTTATTAGCTTACAATACTATTTATACAAAAATTTTGCTTACTTAGCTAAATTTATAAACAACTATAATATACAAAAAATAATATGATACAAAAAAATAAAAGGAAATATAATACATTTCTGTCAGGTATGTTCTGAGCATGACTGAAGAGAAAAAAGAAACTGCTGACTACTGTGAGAAAATTATTATTTGCATTTGAATTGATGCATATAGAAAAATGTGAAAATAAAGCATACAGAGAAGCTGTTGCTGTTGCTGTTAATTAAACAGAGAAGCTGTTGTAGGGTAATAAATATTGTAAATTGTTGGTATATGATAATCGGATGGATTAAAATATACAGAAGCTACACCCTATGAATTTGGTATGAAAACATCGATGAATTTAACATGGGGCTGTCATAGGCGTTCACCAAATGATTTTCGGGGTGAATATTAAACAGTGAAATCACGAAGTAGGGTTTACAGTGTATTCATAAGCAAATTATATGTGATGAAAAATGGCATGAACGGAAAGCTGTGAAATCACTAGTTGACTTAGAGTTGCTTATTCAACAGGTGAAAAATGGCATGAATGCTCAACCAATAATTCACTCTGTTAATGTAACTCGTTAATTCGCGTATGAATTTTATATGATGAAAAATGCCATGAATGTTCAATTATGAAATCACTAAGTAAATCCCGTATAATACCTACTTGTTTTTATTCCTCATTTTGTATGCATTAAAAAACATGAAAGTGTCTGTTTTCTGTGAAAGAGGAAATATGTTTTTTTACCGAAACAGAAACATTTTATAAGTGTTTTACCCCCAAACATCATTTTATTAATTTAATTCGACTATTATTCAATAATATAAACATTCAATTAAGAAAAGAAAATACGTTTAGCTAATAATAATTAAAATGAAGTGTTGATAAAATCTTGATGCGAAAGTAAACCTTATCAATATTTGATTCTTTTAAATTTGATCTGATGTCGGTCTTAGCAATTAATTTTGTTAATTCTGCTGCGTAGGTCTTACACTTTCAGTAGCTAGCATTACGTATTGGGTAGGTATAATGCGCTAAAAGGAATATTGGCATTTTTCAATTTTGTTTTGAATAAAGTCGAAGAAATACCCACCAGTCGCCAAATATCTTAAGGTTAATAATTGAAACTTTTCAGCTGGCTCAATACAATTTCTGAACAAAAAAAAAACATTTTGATAAAAAAAATAAACTTTTGATGATGGCGAACAAAACTGGAATTTCTGGTATATATGTTTCTCACTTTCTCTAAAAAAAAAACACACGAACTCATGTCATGACCAGTGAATATTGACTACTGAGCGCATTTCTCGGGCAGGTAAAAAAATGGCAATGTTCGTTTGCATTTTTTGTTTGTTCTCTGGAAGGAAACAAAACAACGACTGCAACGCAGAGAACCAAACATAATTTGCGAACTCATGAACCTATACATTACTCTTCATCAGTGGAATTATCATTTATGATTTTGTAACTGAAAATGTAGTGAATTGTAAGCATTCAATTCATTTGAATTTAGTTAACTGATGAAAAAATGCGCAGCCGTTTTCTTATGAAATCATAACATACTACTCATCGATGGAAATTGTCGATGAATCCATTGATGAATTCACCAACAAAATTCATTGATGTCGAAATTTCCTTCTGGGTTAAATCTCTTTTCTATTGTTCTTTTTGTTTGACCGTAGTAAACACCACCACAATCAGTACATCCAATTGCATATATACCTGATTTGTTTCTATTTTCGATTTTGTCTTTTGTAGTTCCTAGTAGATACTTTAGCTTTGAATAATTTGAATATACTAATTCAACGTTATGTTAGCGGAACTTTTTCTGCTGCACAACGTTTGATATCATTTTTTTGTGTAGTGTTTGACAAAAAGGTTGACATGTTTTTGTTTTTTTATTTTAATTGAACGTTTGTAAATCAATTTATCAACCAAAGATTCATTGTACCCATTGACTTTATATTCATATTCACTTTAATAGTTTTTAACTCACAACGGTAACTTTCACATTCTGTATATTAAAGAATGGAAACTGACTAGTTTGTGTTGCATTGGGCAATGTGAATCACTTGTAATAAATATCAACGTACTATGTGGTTTATGAAAAATTGAAAATTCTAATTTGTTGTCATCATTTCTAGTGATTTCCACGTCAAGAAAATAAAGCTTTTTTCAATTTCTGTTTCATACGTGAAATTTATAGATTCAAATTGGCTATTTAAAACATTTAAAGTTGTTCCTACCCTTTCTTTTTTAACAATAGAAAAAATATCGTTAACATATCTGCACCAAAATCACGGTAGTATATTAAAGCCGACAAAGGAAATAAATTAGTAGCGTTAAACAAAAGCGATTATGAAAATAGAATGTTGAATGTAATCGAAAAGTGTGGTAATAAAGAAATAAACAAAAATCCTTTACCAAAAATGATTGTTTTGATTGTCACACGTAAGTGTCGTGTCAATTCGTCCATTTATTTATTAAGAACAATTATAAAAACAATATTTTGTGAAAACAATAAGGTGTTATTGCTCGTCGCTTATGTTAAAAGTTTTACGGTTTTCACGTGCTCAATTAATTAATCAATTTAGTTAAGTTATTCAAAAATATTCAATGCACTTAGTGTTTGCAAACAAAAAAATATTAAAAATGATAATTTGAATCCCATATATTGTGTTAATCATTTCATACCATCTCTCTCAGGTCCCAGAGCATAAACTAATATCAATAATTAAATAACTAAACTTTCTATATTCATATGTGGCCAGACGCCTAATGTGTACGTTGTAAACCTTAACTGTATAAGAGTGAAGTCAAAATGAAAAAGAACTTATTTCATTAAAGAAAACAACAAAAGGTATATTTATGTTAAATATCTTTAACATAACTCGATAACTCTCATGTATACATCTTATATATTCCTACCTATTTTTGTATTTTTGAATTTTTGTGTAGGTAGGTATATTTCTACAGAACAGATAAATTCAATAAATAGTCCAACGGATTAACACAAATGTAGTATACTTGTCTAAGATTAAAGAATCTGTGTTCAGACTAGAATCTTCCAATTTCCCAAATAACCCTCTAAGAAGGTCGCAAAAAAACGGCTCTATATAAACTCTATGTAGGTATATACCTTAATTGGATTTGATTTGCAACAGGTGACTTCTATTTACAAAAAGTTTAATTTGATTTGTAAAAAGTTGAACGAGGTTATGTTCTTGAGGAAACCAAATTATGTTTAGGACTTGATATTCTTGTCCATTTTCTTGAACGCAAGAAAGAATAACTTTTTTGAGAAAACAATGTACAACAGATAGGTATGTAGGTACAAATATACAAACAAAAATAATTTACCATATTTATACCATTTACCTTGGTATGGAGGATAAGTCACTGCAGTCCTGAATCCATCTGTTCATAAGTCTCTTTTATTTATTACAAATGTTATATTTTAAGATACTATACAAAATCTAAGATAGCTACTCTTTGATGTAATTCAAAAGGCTATATTTATTTTGTTGTGATCTTATTTACAAAATCAGAGTACGGAATTTATAAGAATATATAATATATCGTTTATTACAAAAAACCATTAATTAATTAAATACAAATATGAGAGTGAAACACGTTTTATTACTAACTATGTCAAAAGCCCAGAAGTTTCTCCAACCGGTAAAAGAATGAGTTCTCAATCTAACTATCTTGTAGTTTCAATCTTGATGTTGGCATGATTGTTCATCATCAGGGGTGTCAGAGGTTTGGTATTTCCAGGGTTGTCAACATATTTAAAAAGAACAGCCGACTTTTAATTGTACAGGCTATATTTTCAATAAATTCACACACCTTTCTTATTATTATTATTAACAAAAAAAAAACACTTGATAAACAATTTCAGTCAAAAAAAAACACAAAAATAAATATTCACTTCACTCAAAAAGATATACCAAAGAAGGTATGTATGCATGTATGTATAAAGCTAATTATTGACACTTCACAGATTTTCAAATAATAATGTTTGCACAACAATTAACATATGTATGTATGTATCTGCACATATTGAAGTGAACATTTTTCTGTTATTATATTAATATTTTGTGTTCACCAAGATTATTATGCACCAGAAAAAACACCTTGAACTTAAACATCTAAAATATGTAAATTAAATTGAAAAAAAAAAACAAACAAAATCAAATCGAAACAGAACGAAACTAAATGTAAAATTCACACACATGCACTGAATATTTTTCTATTTACTGGCAATTTATGTGACAATATGACAAAAAAATTATATTTTTTATTCAACTCCCTTACTCCCTTTATTAGTATAGGCAATTAATAAAATATAACTTGCTCTTTCTAAAAGTCGATGTCTATACAAAATGCTGCCACAAATCTGGCAATGTTGCTAATTTTAATGAATATACTAGCGCCCTCACGTGACGTTATCCAGCCTAAATAAAAGTTACCTGATGATATTACTATAGGTTATATATACAAAGGTTCTGGTTTCTATTTCTTCAGTTTATTGTAGGTAATTTATAAAAAATTGTTTGTTTTTTTTCTTTAGGTATACAAAGACTTAAGTTGTTAGCTACAGGATCAAGTTCATACGATCCAGTCGTGCATTTTATTGAAATTATTTTCCAACGTTCTTTTCGAAAACATACATTCTCGTACCTACATTTATGTATGTACATATGAAGGTACTAATTTTATTTAAAAAAAATAGGTACCTATATAATACTTATCCCAAAAAATAAAACATTCCTTAAATTAATTATTTTGCTGTGGCATGTTTTTTTTTTCTATCGCCACAAATCGTCGTACCAACTCACGGACAATAAAATACAAGTCATTCATACCTACCTACAAAACAAATCTTCCACACTATCACAGTTCTCGTTTCTGTTTCTTCAGTTTATTGTATTCTATACAAAATTGTTTGTTTTTTTCTATCACTCCAACTTTTATAGCACTGTATACAGCATTCCTATTCTTCAATTATTATTATTATTCTTACTTCATACCAATATTCTTATCTTATTCCTTCACTGTATACATATCCTCAAGTCTACAATAACTCTACCGAGCAAGGGTCGGCTGTTAAGTCTAGGTGCCGCTTAAATCATTTGCCCTCATGATAGTACGAGTACTATAGGAATTTATATACAAAGGTTAATGCATCATTATTTTGTTTTTTAAATTCCGGGGGGAATTCCTTAATACAATTGCACTTTATTTATATTTATTTCCAAGAAGTTTTTAACAATAATTCTATTTTTTAATAATATTAAATTATTTTTTTCTGTACACTTTCACAAAATAAAAAGTTCATTGACACAACACAAACACACAACATTTGATTAATTTGAATAACTTCAAAACAAATATTGTAGTTGTGATTGTATTATAATTTATCTGTGGCGATGGCGATGACCAACTTTGACCCCTTTCACACAAGGAAACTGAGTTGCCGGCAACTGGGAGTTTGATGGTGAGAAGGGCAAGAAGTAAGGGGAATGAAAAAAATCTCCGCGGTCAACGATTTTAAGAGATTTTTTTGACGTTTTGTTTTGTATTCCAATTAACCCCACAAAATCTTTCCGGTTTCCTCCTCAGTTTCTTGGTGCCAGTTTCTTCGTGTGAAAGGTACAAGGCAATTAAAGGAAAACGTCAAAAAAATCTCCAGCAACTGGTTTCCCTGTGTGAAAGGGGACTTTATTAAATGAGTTTGATATTTTATTTTAGTTCTCGACTATTCGACTGCTCGCTTTCAATGTAAAAATTCGAATGTTCTTTCAATTTGTAAATGAACGTAGTCAGTGATCGGCAAGGCGAGTAGCATCTACACAAACCACGAGTAGGTTTAAACTATACGTTCACACTTGACGTTAATTTTAATGTTTATATTTATGTTGATGTTTTAACGCGTTGTTAACAGGAAGTATGTACCTTATCTACCTACCTACAATTAATAAGAATTCAAGAAAAATTTATTTGGGTAAATGTAAACTGCACTAAGCACTCTCATTATTTTTATCAAAATGTTTAGATCCGTTTTTTGCTAAAGCAAATTTTCTTACCGGTTGTGTGAAATTTTTATATGACAGGAGCCGTTTTTTAATTTAATTAGCTGAGTTTTATTATCTACGGGTCTGGGTCATATTACAAAAACAACACGACATCCACGTTTCTATCTGGGTTTGCAAATATTAGAACAGAGGGTACATCCACATATCAGAGTACATAACCCAGATTGTTTTATTTTTACGGGGTGAACCATATAGGTTGTTGGCGATAATAAAACACGGCTATTATATCCACTTCTTTTCTCGTCTTCGCTTTCATCATCGTAATGTCAAGATTGATCAAAACCTCAAGTTGCATTTGTTACGAATCCAAAATTTGCACTATACCTACCTACCTACCTACATATGTTATATAATGTAGGTAGGTATCAACTTTTTAAATGTACACAATTGTGTGTTTCTGAATAAGAAAAATAAGAAAATAACTATGTAACTACATAGATACTTACACCACACGATTCATAATCTTTTTTTTTATTTCATAATGCATAAGAATAACTAACATTTTACCTACATAACCTACAACTAAATGTCATCAGTGCAGATGATATTGCAACCTTGCCTACAATTCCCATATCTCGCATATGATGATATACCTATAGTGAATACTACCTGCAATTTTGCGTTAGAAAACCATTTTATAGGTTTTATACCTATAAAAAGGCCCCTGTATATATTTTCATAATATTACATATCAATACAATAAAATGTGTGTGTAAACTTTTCCTTTAAAAATTATTTTATTTCATTTAACCTAAGTATCAAATTTTGTTCCTAAAATGTTATTGAAAAAATATTTGCTTCATAATAAAAAAGTTTTACAAATCGAAAAAACCTTGCGTATTGACATATTTTCATAAGAAACAATTTTTTTGCTACATTCACTTCTAGACCTTGATAAAATTAAAACTGATAAAATCAAACTGTAGTTGAGGTAATTTTACCCGACGTTATCTTTTTCTGCTTAGTTAATTTCGAGCCTATTTATACAAACTAACTTAATTTAGAGCTAATTTGTACAAACATTTATTTTAGACAATCACCTAAGACACTTAAATAGGTAGGTACCTACCAAGGTACTATACCAAGTTTGAAGAAAATCGCTTCAGACTCTTCACACTCTTTTGGTGTTCTTCATATTCGTATTGTCAAGTTTGATAAAAATCTCAAGTTCGATTTCTTTTCCAAATGCAAAACTTGTCAAAAGTATAGTATCACAAGAAAGAACCTACGAATTACAACCTTCCTACCAACTATTCCCACATATACCGCATACCTACATAGATATGGTGAATTAGTGCAACGTATCACATAGCTCATAAATAGGGAATAGTAAATAAATAAACTAATAATGTCTACTGACATTCGTCGTTAAACTTGAAACAAGAAATTTATTCGTAAAAAATATTTAAAACATCTTTTGTACGAAAAGGTTTCTTGTTTCAAGTTTATATAAATTAATGTTTTATTTAAAACATATTTTAAAAAAATTATTTTTTTGTATCCGAGAGTTTTTAATTCTCAGATACTATACTTTATTTATTAAGAACAGAAGTACAACTCAAACTCAATTTCAACTTCACATGCATTTATAGGCAAGAATACAATGAAGTGAATGACCTAATGAATTTAACTGGAAATTGGAGTGCAACTGTTTCATCGGTCAGTTCATCAGAATTTTGGGTGATGATATGCTACGTTGCCCTAATGTGTCTTTAAGTCTTCCCCTCTTAGATACGATTGTCCTCAATCGTTGGAAATATTCTAGGTCAAGTATTATGTCAGATGATGATATAATAATATTTAAAAGTATGGTAGGTCATAGAATTTTACTGTTGGTGTAATGTGAATTGGCTGTGATGTAATCTTTGGCTTTAATTCTGGGTTAATGATCTGCATCGGGATTTCTTCCGATTTTCGTTCAGTTGTCTGGATAGTAATTTTTGAACCATTGGATTTGGTAAGCAAAGGTTTACATATGGATGAAACTGCAAAGATTATACCGAGAAATATGATCAATCCGTATATTGTGAACTGATGCACTAGTTTTTCAGTTTGCATCATTTGGATTTCTTTTGTGTTATTGATGTGGAGTTCATTGACCATCTCAAGTGATAATAGTTTGTGGTATTCTTTTTCTGTAGGAGAGGGTTGTAGTATTGCTGGTAAAATGTGATGACTTATTACTTCTCGTGACGAAAATTGTTGGTTATCAATAGTAATATTCGTGTTGTGGTATTTGATGAGGAATGTACCAATAAGGTTTTGGCTAACGTTTTGTGTTCGTATTGTTCCGTTGAAGTTGTTAAGTAAGATGATTCCAGGGGATATTTCTCCAATATGTGGGATGTGTTGACTGTTCATTAGGTTGCATTCTGCGGTTAAACTTTTTAATAATCTTGCTATGCATGTGGAGTTGCTAATGTTAACAATATTTTTAGTATTACAAATGGTTACATAATTAATAGTTTTACAATTATTATTTATTGCATAAATTTCATTTTTATTTTTTATAATGTTTTCATATTTCAAATCGAGAGCTAATTTTCCTTTTTTTATAGGTTTTAACAATAGTTTTTCATAAGTTGACTGTTTCGTCATTGGTATATTTATAATATAAAGAAGTGAAGTCATATTTGTTACAATTTTTATTTCAGCAAAATTTAATGCTTCTTCAATAGTATCATAAGGAATTTTTTCTTTGTCTAAAGTACTTATAGCTAATTTTATTTCTTCTTTTGATAATATTAATGAATTTATAATTCCCATTTTAGCCCAATTGATGGCATGATTTATATTTTGTAATTCTTCTTTTATCATTTTTATTTTGTATTGAAGTTTAGTTACAATTTTATTATTTATCGTATTGTCTTTTTTTATAAAGTTTAAAATTTCATTATTGATTTTTGTGAGATTATTTACTCTTTCATTATGTAATTTATTTATAACAACTTGATTATTGTTGTTTACTAACAAGTTTGACATTTTTCTTTTTATGATTTGAAAATCTTCATGGTCGGGAGTTCCTGCAACCCATTTCCATGCAGATCCGATAAAATTTAGAGATCTCTTTACTTTTCTTGGTTTTATGTTAAATATAAGATTTTTTATTTGTATTACTTCATGTAAAATAAAGGGATATAACGTGTGATTATGGGTTATGTTTAAATTTAGAGTCGGGGTAATGTCTTCAATGAATTGTTCATATTGGTTAATGTCAACGTCATGGATTATTTTTAAGCTACCTTCTTCTATTTTTGCTTCTCCGATGTGTAGGGCTACAAATTGTGCGTTTGAGAAATCTAAGATCTGGATTTCACATTTCTTTTTCATTCGTGGCATAATGTTCTTCAGTTTTATTTAATGTTCGAGATAGAAATGTGATTGGCTTATTATTTTGTGATAGGACAGCTCCGATCGCGTAATCAGAAGCGTCCGTTGTGAATTCGAATTCTTTTTCGAAATTTGGATGAGTAAGTATTACTTCTTTGGATATGAGCGCATTTTTTAAATTTTGAAAAGCTATTAGAGCAGTTTTATCAAGTTGAATAGGTTTTTTCCTTGATGCGGCTTTGGACACTCGTCCATCTTCCCCTCTTAAGAGCGATGTTAGAGGTTTAGCTAACTTCGCATAGTCTTTTATGAATCGTCTGTAATATCCAGACATACCAAGGAATGAGCGAAGTTCTTTTAAGTTTCGCGGTGGGGAAAGATTCACAATAGCTTGAATTTTAGTAGGGTTGGTTCTGATGCCATTAATACCAACCAAAAATCCTAGGAATTCAATTTCTTATTTTAGAAACTCGGACTTATCAAGCTGAATTTTCATATTAGCTTTTTCTAATGTCGTGAAGACTAACTCTATATTTTTGAAGTGTTGCTCCTCGGATTCTCCAAAGATGATAATGTCATCTATATAGACGTAGCAACGTTTACCTATATGTTCTCTGAGGATATCGTCCAAAGTTCTTTGGAAGATTGAGGGGGCGTTCTTAAGACCGAATGGAAGTCTTAAAAACTCATACTTTCCGTTATTGATTGAAAATGCAGTCTTTTCAATATCTTTTGCTCTCAATGGGATTTGATGAAATCCACTTTTCAGATCTATAATTGTGAAATATTTGTTTTTACCCAATTGTGAAAGAACTTCCGTTATTTCTGGTATTGGATATTTATCAGAAATAGTTATAGAGTTTAGTTTTCGGTAGTCAATTACCATTCTGTATTTCTTTTCACCGGAAGCGTCCGCCTTTTTAGGGACTATCCATACAGGGGAATTGTATGGTGATCTGGAAGGTCTAATTATTCCTTGATCGAGTAATTCTTTTACTTGGGCTTCTACGACTTCTTTAAGAGCCATAGGGTATGGGTAAGTTTTTGAATACACAGGTGTATCTGTGGTTGTCCTAATTTCTCCTTTCACCGTACTTGTATAAGTCAACTTTTCATCTGGATCAGAAAATAGATTAGGACATTTCTTTAGGATAGCGTGAAGCTTTTTGTTTTGTACATCCGATAGATGTGAAGTACGTAAATTAACATTATTAATGTTCTCAGAATTATATTGCTCTAAAGGGATTTTTAAATTATTATTAATGGTCATAAAACTTTTGTCAGTATGGATTACTGCTTTGAGATCACGTAAAGAATCATTACCAATGATTCCGTCGAATGATGTTAGAGTGGGAAGAATAAGAAATTTAAATTTTTTTTCATTTTTATCAAAGGGATTAAAAAAAGCATGATGGGTAATTTTTATGTTACCTCCTACAGAATTAGCGAAAAATGGTTTATCATTGAGTAAAGGGGATTTAATTCGTGTTTTTTTAACATAATTTTTATTGGAACCGGTATCAACTAGAAATTTTAAAAATTTTCCACTCTTCACCTGTAGTTTAAAATATGGGAGTGAAGAGCGGTTTAGTCTAAAAAATAGATGTCTTCTAACTCCTCAGGTTGATCTAAGGAAGGGTTGTTTTCGTTTTCTGGACATTCGTCCGGATTTTGATGCTCTTGTTCTGTTTCCTCTGGAAAATAATTTTCATTTTCTTTTTCGGGGTAACTATTGGTATTATAAATTCTTTGCACCTTATTTTGTGGTCGCATCTGATATTGATGCGAGTTGAATGGATTTTCTCGTTTTACTGGGTAGTTACAAATGGGTGGTCGATTTGCATAATTTATTTGTCTGGAATGGATGCTTCTATCCACATCCATAGGTTCTGGTGGGTGTTTTGGTCTAGGGACATATTGTGCTTGATATCTGTTGTTATTATAGTATTGTGGTGCCATGGGGGCTTGTCTTTGATTTTGGAATCTATTCTGAGCTTGAACAAAATTAGGTCTGTTCTGGAATCCGTTTTGTTGATATCTCGGCGTTGCTTGAGGATTATGAAACAATTCTGGATAGAAAGGTGTATTATGGGCTGTTGGTTGGTCCCGTCGTTTTGGGAATAATGGTGGATGTGCTTTACGCATGATATGTTGGCTATTATTTGCGTATTGAGTTCGATAATCAACATTTTGTAATTTGAGGCAAAGATGTAGAGCCTGAGGTAGGTCTACAGGTTCTTTAATGCTAAGGAGTCGCGGGAGATCTCCTTTAAGACCGCGCACAAAAGTGTCAAGTGCTTTACCTCTGTAGCATTGTATCATATTGGTAAGAGATTCATGTGTCATGTCCATGCATGAAAGTTTGTTTAGTATAAGGAAGAGATGTTGATACACCATTTGGTAGAATTCGGGGACAAAATTACTACCTTGGACCAAAGTAGTCATTTGGTACTCTAGTGTACCGATGTCTCTTTTGTCTGCGTAGTGCAGTGAGAGACATTTTGAAATTTTTTGCCAGTTTAATGGCGTGTTATAGGATTCGAGAGCTATATCAGCTAATCCAACTATTTTGTTTCTGACTACGCTAAGGATACCATAATATTTTGGTGTACCTCTGAGGTGTTCATAAATTGAAAGTATTCTTTCGACACTTTTTTTCCATGAGCTGAATTCGCCGGGTTGACCGGAAAATTCACGTAGGCTTTTGACTACGTCGGGAATTTTATCTAAATCGGCTAGATTTCCATCATTACCGATATTAATAATTTGATCTGTGTCATTCGCAAAATCAAGATTGGGATTAAGTAGAGATTGTAGGATTGTCCTACCTTCTCGAAGAAGAGTCTCACGCATTATTCTGTTAACGTGTTCAGTGAGTAAATTCATATTAAAAGGTTCGTTTTCTTGGGCTGTATTAGCAGCGTTAGGTGGGTTAGGAAGGTTGGGAGCGTTTGCAACGGGGAGATTATCGCTTATGCGAGGGGGTTTGACTAAATTATTAGGATTCATTTTAAATTGCTTTCGAGAAAAAAAATTGTTTTTAGAGAAAAGTAAAGAGAAGTATAATTTCAATAATTTAATTAAATGTTTTATGAGACATAAATACTATATGTTTTCGTCTTGTTTTTTTTTCGAATATTTTATTTTGATTTAATATATTTTTAAAAGTATTTCAGAAACATAAGAATAAACACTAGATATATGCAATTTCAATTTATGTTACTATTCAGTTATTAATATATTTTATTTATTTATTTATTTTTTTTTTATTGGATTTATTTAAATTTTATTTTATTTGAATTTGATTTCAATGTAAAAAATAATTTTAATTCAATTGCATTTTATTCTCACTGTATTTTTTTCTCTAAGTTTATTTTATTTTTATATTGACACAAAAAAATGTTTCTTTAAATATCTTTGTTTTCAAATGTTAATTAAAAATTTTCTTTGTATGAATTGTAAAAAATTTAAAAGTCACTTAATAATAACTTACATTAATATCATCATTTTTTTGTAGCTGCACTGTGTCCTTTTATTTATGGTTCCGTGGGGGTAATTCGCTCGGTGGGAGGTCGGCAATTTTCCGTTTTGTCCTTAATTAGTACTTTAAAGGTGACTCCGGGGCCTCTTCCTTCACTTTTTAATTCTTTCTTTTTGTTTGTTAAGAAATTATTTTAAAAGTCTTATTATTATTATTGATTCTAAAACTTTCACTTTATTATTTTTTCTTTTTTAATAATTAAGAGTTTAACCGTTTCTAATGATTTTCTTAACTTTCACTTTATTATTTTTTTCCTTTTTTAATTAATTAAGAGTCTAACGGTTTTTATTATTTTTCTTAACTTTCACTTTTACTTTTAATTAGAATTGACACAAATTTTAAACACGACCACGGTCCCTGTTCGGGCGCCAGTTAATGTTTTATTTAAAACATATTTTAAAAAAATTATTTTTTTGTATCCGAGAGTTTTTAATTCTCAGATACTATACTTTATTTATTAAGAACAGAAGTACAACTCAAACTCAATTTCAACTTCACATGCATTTATAGGCAAGTCATTTGAATAATACAATGAAGTGAATGACCTAATGAATTTAACTGGAAATTGCGGTGCAGCTGCATAATTGTTTCATCGGTCAGTTCATCAGAATTTTGGGTGATGATATGCTACGTTGCCCTAATGTGTATTTAAGTTATACAAATAGCAGTAAGCATTTTTTTGCCAACAATGCAAAGATGAAAAAAATTTTAGGTAAGAAATAACCTACACTGATATAATACCTTCAAACCAAAAGCTATTTGTTAATTACATACACATAGAAACGTTCCCTCTTTTCTATTTTCTCCCTCTATTCGCTTCGTAGCAATGGCGGACAATGCTGTTTTGGTAATCTCTTTTACTCGCACTCACATTGTCAAAACTGTTAAATAGAACCCTCTCTTTCTTCTTTTCAGTCTCCAAAGTATAATTTATCACTACCTAGCGCCGTCACATGGCGTCAAGATTGTACAAAAAATCGACTCAATAAGAGTACTATAGGTTTTATATACAATCCCGGTATCTCAGCCATAACTTGACGAATGTTAGATTTCAAGTACTTAAAAGTTAAAGGTTTATCTGCATAAACACGGACTTTCGCGTAGCCCTACAAAAAAAAGTCCGACGGTGTCAAATCGCATGATCTTTGTGGCCATTTGATATCGCCACGACGAGATATTACGCGGCCAGGAAATTTCTCTTGCAATAAAGCCATATTCGCTCGAGTTGTGTGGCTTTTGGCATTGTCTTGTTGGAACATAATGTCCAAGTCGTATTCTTCAATAGCAGGCGGTTATCATATGACTGGCTTCAATTGATCTGTGAGCTGGACTTTATGTAGGTGTAGATCTAAATGCAAAATACGCCATAATGTGCCGTAAGACAGTCCTAATTCTTGAGAACGACTAGGAATCGAGACATTCGGATCTTCGGCAACACTTTCACTTACAGCAGCGATATTTTCAGTGGTACGAGAGAAACGATGATGCACAGGCCTTACAATATCTGTAACCAATCAAGTCTCTTCAAATTTTTCCACAATTTTGCCAATTGCTTGCGTAGTTGGACGATTATATAAACCATAATCTCTTCTTAAAGCACGATATGTAGCTGTGGCAGAATCACCATTTTTGTAGTAGGTTTAAACAATTTATATGCGTTGTGCGATAGTTAAGCGATCCATTTTGTAAATTTCAGACTTTCAACTGAAAAAAAAAATTGGTTTAACAAATTTGTTTGACAGATGTCGAATTCCAGCCCAATACTTTTGAAACCGCAAAATGGATAACCCATGATTGAACTTTTATAAATTAAGTGGAGTAAAGAGTATGGATATATGTTTGAAGATAGTTCACATCTATTAAATATCGCAGATAGTTTTATCTCTGCAACCGAAAGGAGAACAAAACGGAAACATGATTTAAAATTCGTGGTGTAGACGCAGTAATAGTCTTTGTACTCGGGGTTACTTAAGCGTAATGCGGGCCTTACAGCACGCAGTATCATTGCTCAAGATTTTGGGAAAAATATTGCGTGCCAATGTGTCGACCTTACAAAACGCAAAATTATTGAAAGATATTAGGCGTGTTTTTTTTTAAGCCCCGGGGAAATTGGACGATAAAAACGATGAGTGGGATTAACAATATGAATGCTAAATCCAACAACAACTAATCCCCGGGGGTGCTTAACTTAAGCCCAGAGAATTCTCGGGGCTTAGCTTTTGGAGAGGATAAAAACTGTGCTACTAAATTATTTGTCATTAAGTTATCGATAAAATGTATAGAAACGTCAAAACTGACATTTTGACATGTCAGTTAATTTATACTTGTGAATTGTAAAATTCAAAGGTAATTCTTCATTAAATAATAAATGAAATATATTGCGAGAATCGATATAGACACTTTTCCCAAACAGGAAGGATAAAAGCTCAAGCGAAAGCTGTCGGCGTTGAAGTCCAGAATCTAAACAAAATGAAAACAGACGAAATACAAGAGTATGTTTCTAGAAAATTACCAACGGTTGAAATGGCCATCTCGTTTCAGTCACTCTAGGAAGATATTCTCAACAATACCGATATGAAAACAGCTTCTTACAGAAATTGCTGAAGCATTAACCACCAATTGCCAAAAATACAACAGCATTCGCATCATGTGTCTTGCCCATTTATCAATGGGTTTTAGTTCTGAAGAATTGGTGACCTTTATTCAGAATTACTGCAACTATTTTGGCCATGTGTTCCACTATTTAGCTCGATCTGGTCTCTTGCTACCGCTCGAGGAAGATAAAGTACTCGAAGTAATCTTGAACTTAATATTGAGCAAATTCCAGCAGACCGAATTCCAGGCAAATGCCAATCGTCTTAGGTTTTCAGTGTCGACAGCTGGTTTGGACAACACCCATTCTCGAGACCACTCAGTTGGCCTCGATTTTGGTTAAGTCCAATAGAATCGATGATCTTGCACTGAAATTAGAAATATTTTAGACAATGCAGCTACATTTCGCATCCCTGTCTTGTTTAAGTAACATAAAACAAGTACAAGTAACACTTAGGAAATGCGAGAGAAACAATGTGCTTTCGATGAAATCACCGACGGGTTTTGCTGTCGGCTGTGTAACCTAAGCAGAAATTGGTGCTTTCCTCAAAAACTGGTGATTCCTCAAACTATAACAACTAAGCAATATAAAAACATTTTATTAAGTGTATTATCCATTTATTTCTATACCTTATTATTCCTTTTTTACGATTTTTTGCGTACGTAACTGAATACTACATACAAAGTAGGACCTCCTACATATACATAAGTTTTGTTTTAATCAAAACTATGATTTTTTTTCTTTTTAAAAATTTTTTTATTTAGTCTTGTAACCAAGGGCGAGAGTACCTCGAAGACTGCAAACTTACTTAATTCTAACAAACAATATTTTATTTAGGTGCTATTTATATCTACAGTTTTGTTATCTTTATTGTTACAGCTTCATGTGCTATGTAATCTTTTATTCAAGTATCATGAGGATTAGCTATCTTGTTGCTTTGTTGCATGTTATCTTTTATTACTTTGTTGCGACTGCGTTATCTAATTTTGGTTTGTTGAACATGATGTCATTCTTACCATGCTGAAGATTTGTCTCTGTTGCTGGAGTACATTTGGGAGTCTATATAACTCCTCCCCCCTTTGAATCGTCCATCTGATGAAACTCCACGGATGGTAGATTCACGGTAGTATTGGTGCTGAGGCTGTTATTTTTTTCTTTTTAAGCAAATGAATATTACTATTACTAATATTACAACTATTGATACCAATGTTAAAGTATAGCTTATTGTTTTATGCCTTAATTATATGTTGCTTAGCTCTTTTTTATTTTGTACAGATTTATATTCAATTAAATCAATATCTTTATTGTCTGTTGCAAATTTGTAATCTAATATTGGGACTATTAAGTTTCCAAGATATTCTTTTCGGTTAAATTTTTTATTCTTTACTGGAAGTTCACAATTTCTTAATTTAATCAGATAATTTCCTTTAATAGTGTAGTTTTAATCATTACAGTTTTGATTTAGAGTTGGTTCAATATTCTTTATTACAATAAATTCTCCTTCTTTTATTTCTGTGTGGTTATAATTAATTCTTTTACAATCTTTAAGTGGTTTTTGAAATATTAAATCGTTAATACATTCGTCTATTATAAATTTTAATTTTGCTACTTCATTTTCTGGGAAATATGTTTTATTATTTTTCTCTAAAATTATGTTTGTGGTTTAGTCCAAAGTTTTATTTTTAACAGGAAAATTTTGGATATAATATTTGTTATAGCGTTCAATTGTGAATTGGGGAATAGAAATTATTATTAAGATATTTACTTTGTAAACTGCTAATTTTATCTTTAGGTGTTGTAATTTATCAAACGTTATGTTATTTTCTTGAATTTCTTCAAAATTTAAAATGTCCTGAGTTAGCATACCTGTTCTACTTGTTAAACTAATATCCTCTATTTTTTCTAAAGCAAATTTTACTTCATTAATCTGATTAAAAAATTCTATTTCCGTTCTAAGGTCATTTACATCGCTTCTTTGGCTCTTTAATTCGTTGATTAAAGTTGTCCCTCTGTTTACTGTATCTATTAGCCTTTCAAATTGTTCATTGAAATGGTCGTTAATCTTTATCTGTTGGTTGTTGTTTTTTTATTATTTCTTCATTGTTTCCCTCATAGGCTCTCAGTCTATTTTCTATATTCTGGCGATTTTCATCATCCATGGTTCCAAAAAGAAACTTGATGCCTGATCCAATTAGATTTATAACTCCTCTTTTATATTTTATGGGGTATTAATGTTTGAATTCTAGTTTCTAATTTTGTGATTTCACTAATTTGTTTATATCGCTTGTTTGGAATCAGCCTATACTGTTCTTTAAGTTTAGATATTGCTTGCTCATATTTGGTTAAATTTATAACGTGCACTATTGTCTTGAAATCCTCTATCAAATTAATTGATTCAATTTTCATTATCGCGAATTCCCGTGTAATTTCATACACTTGTATCTCTTGACTATAGGTCAACGTTGACAGCAATAGAAATATTGCTATTATCAATTTTAATGGAATTATTTTTAAGCCGTTTCTTTCTTTTTCTAAATTGATCTTTGTGTAATTTTTGAGGCTCTGTATTTGGTCGTATTGTTATTTTGTTTTTATTAATTTCTAACACTTTCACTTTTTTGTGTTTTGTCTTCAACTTGTCGTATCGTTCTGGATTATTTATTTTTGTAAAACTAGGATCTATCTCCGTATCCTTTCTGTTTTTATAAATTTTATTTAAAAATTTTTCTTTAGTACAATTCTTTCAAATATAATTTTATTGTCTGTTCTAGCAAAATGTATATCACTTGGTTTTTCCAGTGTAGGCAAATGAATAGTGTTATTATAAACCTCTATGGTGCGCGTTACGTTATCGACTAAATTTGGTTTTTGTTTTTCAAAAAGTCGAATGTGCTCGTTTAGAGTGGAATGTAGACGTTAGATCATTATTTTCTAAGGACATTTTGTTAGTATTCTGGTAATTGATTTCTAATTTCAACTCACTTTTATTTTTATTTTCTGCTATAATTTTTTCACCGCCAAAATTATTTTCAATATTAGTTTTTAATTTATTGTTTTCAAAATTTTCAAATTTATTATAATCTAGCTTACAATTATTCTTACTGATGTGTTCAGGTATTTTCTGGTTTCTAATGTTGATTAAATGTTGATCTGCTTCTTCCCCTGATGATGATTCTTCGTCAGTATGTCTGTTGTTAGTTTTAATCCACTTCTTATTTTTAAATTTTCTGAACATCTATTCTTCGTAAGTCGGGGCTCGGATGACGACTTATTTTTGAATTAATTTTCTTCTTTATTTGCAATTTTTATTTTCACTTAATCTACTGTTTGTTTTGATTAATTTTCCTTTATGGACCTTCTGACATACACCATATGCGTTGGTTGAGTCATGGACTAATCAGGATTCACTGAACAGATTTAAAACCTTTATTTTCGCTAAGGATTCTGTCTCTATTTCACTGAATTGATTTAAATTATTTAAATGTTTTCCGTCAATGTTGGTACGACTTTTCACTGAAATAATTAAGGATATCGCGGTTCCGATTTTGTTATTAATTCAAATATTCGTTTAAACTTTTTCGCAGGAAAACTTTTATTTGAAAATTAAATCCACTGTACCGGAACGGATTGTAGATTTTTACAAGATAGAATCAATTTAACTCTATCCTACCGACTGCGCCAGTTTTGTCTTAATAAAAACTATGAGTTTTTTTCTTTTTAAAAATGTATTTATTTAGTCTTGTAACCAAGGGCGAGAGTACCTCGAAGATTGCAAACTTACTTAATTCTAACAAACAATATTTTATTTAGGTGCTATTTATATCTACAGTTTTGTTATCTTTATTGTTACAGCTGCATGTGCTATGTTATCTTTTATTTAAGTATCTATGAGGATTACCAACTTATTGATTTGTTGCATGTGCTATGTTGTCTTTTATTACAATATTTATGAGGATTGGCTATCTTGTTACTTTGTTGCAGCTGCGTTATCTAATTTTGGTTTGCTGAACATGATTACATTCTTATCATGCTGAAGATTTGTCTCTGTTGGTGGAGTGCATTTTGGAGCGTATATAACTTATGTATATTAAAACTTGACTGTGAAATTATAATTTAAAAAAAAGCATTTGCTCAAGTTGTTATTCGTTCAATAAACACGAATTAGATGAACAACAAAACGAAGGTTTCTCGGAGAAAATTGTTTTCGGCTGAGTTTTGTTGTATACGGGAGCAACCCAATACAGATTCTCTGCTGCATCCTTGGCATACTTCAATATAGCTTCACGAGGATCTTGATCGTCGTCCACTCTTGCTCAGACCTAAATTTCTATTTAATTTTCCCGCCCGAAAAGGTAACTCGTCCACTAATAACATATCACCAGTGACCGAGAAGTGGAGAGCATGAATGGGGTAGGTTTCCAAAGGTTAAATAGTGCGAAAGCTTCTCATTGAGGATTTCACTGATTCGGAATTGTATGTATATATATTCTTAAAACTTGCTTCCTTTTATGTCATTTTACCAGAAAAGTAGTTTAAATTCAATAAATATATCGAAATTACACAAAACAAATCAATCCGATGATTTTTAGAAGAATGGATGAGGCAAACGGTGATGTTAGTTTTTTTCTTGCATTACAGCTGTTTTTCAAATGTCATCTTGCAAGTTAACAGTGCTGACAAGTCTTTTCGCTAAGCGCCTTGGTCGTTTTATTCAACCAATTCCCCCGGGGATTGCAAAAAACGCACCTTTTATTTCCTTCCTCCATTTTATTCTGTAAAATATATGTACAAACACTACCTAAATGCACTTGAATAAAAAAAAAACTATTTCTTCATCTTTTTTTATTTATACGTTGGTCCGTCATATTTGCATTTAATCAAATAAGAATTCAATCATGCGAAGTTAATATTGAGATTTGCATTACACGACGCAGTATGTTGCGCAATATATTTAATATTGTCCAAAAAATATTAATTTTTTTTTAACTCCCACAATATATTGGGAAGCAAAAATAAAAAATAATTAGTGTTAGGCTAGGCACGGACATGCAATTTTTCCGAAACGAAATAGTTTAATCACTAGTTGAACAATGATCGCGCACATAAGCAACTTAAAAATCAATCAACGAGATAAACCAACACAGAGACAATATTTTGATTTAATGTGCGCGCAGTTACATATAGTTCGGTGTGATAAAAACTTGAGAATCTATGCGATCGTTCGGTTTGTGCCAAAACACAAACTTTCAAGTTCCTTAAATCGCGGACTGAATAGTCTTTGCATGTTGCAAAACTGAAAGTTGCAATTGCGCGCCTAGCCTAAGTCCCCTTTCACACAAGGGTAAATGTGTTGCAAGCAACTTTTAGAATCGAGTTTAAATACAAAAATTATGAACCTTCAGTTTCTTCAGTTTCGATCTATTTGTCAGCTTGAGTGAACTGTGTAGAAACGTGTAGATATCAGACTCTTGATATCTTTTTTTTTACTGACAATATTCACACTGAACTAAATCCTAGGATTTTTTTTTACTTATCTGTACTTTATCTCTTTCACTCTATCAGAAATTTATAAACCGATTGATATAATTTCCATCTTGTAGAAAATTGTAAAATTAAATAACATTTTTCGATTTTTTTTTAAATATTCAATTCTGAAAATGCATTATTTCAGAGCATAAAATAAAATGCAAATTTAAATGAACCTGCAATAATATTTGACACAAGTTGTTTTGTCTTTCCTCTTTAAGACATTGGGTCACAAGTGAAGACATTTTGTGAATGAAGATATATTGCAATTCTAACTATCAGTTTTCTTTTGTACATAGACTTTCTATCCATGAATATGAATAATATCGAACAACAAAATGTGGTGAAACTGATATTTTTGCACTTGTTTGGTCTTAAACTTTTAGTTTTATCAATTGATCTCTATAAAACACTAGATAGCGCATTCATACAAACAAAATGAGGGATCTTGTAGACTGTTCTAAGTGCGCAGGTACCATGCGACTATAACTTTATAAATCTTCAAATTACTTTTAGAGTTCACTTTGAGCGATATTTCACATGCAGATAGTATTTTTATTTGTATAAAATACAAAAATATTTCGTACTTTGTTTGTACAGAATACAATGTCAACTTACCTTTTTGGCTGATTATATTTTTCAGATTAAATATTTCAAAGTGAACAGTGAATAGCTTTTGGAGTATATCTTTGGAACGGGTTGTCCAATAAAGGCGAGCGATATCTTTTTAGAATCGGCACTTCACACTTTCAAAGGAATCATCAACATTTTTTGCAAAGAAGTTGTATTAAAAAAAATAACTCCAGGAATACGCATAAATTAATCACCGTTCCAAAGATACACTCCAAAGTAGTGGGTTTGTACTTGACCGCTCTGTTACGCTGCGTTTATGTAATTCGTTTCGCAAATGCTCTTTGATCGATTCCCATTTTAACTATAGGTCTTGCTTCCTCAATTAATACTAAAATCGAATGAATAGTATAAATGTATGGCCTTATATGATATTTATATGGTGTCAAATGTCGTATAGAATTTAAAAGTCGGAGTAACAAATGGATTTTAAAAATCGTGACATGGACAGTTCATTGCAGAACAAACTGCTGAATCTTGTTTATAATATTTTTATTTAGTAGTCACTTAAAATAAATTAATTTTAAAAGAACACAGGTTATTTTTAATCTAAGCACTAGCGCTAGGTATAAGAAAAGTCGATAGTTGGTTATAATAAGCACTCCAAATAAAGATTCGCTATATCTTGTTCGCCGATAAGATATGTGAAGGGTTTGCTTCTTTCCAACTTCCTATTTTCATTTTGCAGATTTAGTAAAATTAGAATTGAATTTATTTTGAATAATTTAATACATAAAATGCACAGAAAAAACAGACACTAGGGAAAACCCAAAGCCAAAGAAAAATCAAATAAACAATACAAGTGCTTGACTTTTTTTTTCATAAAAAAAATTAAATGTCAAGTTAAGGTCTTCTTAAAATCTAAAGCAGCAAACATGAAACATGTCTACTTATACAGTTTTCTTATCTTAAGTCCAATGCGTTGCTTCCTGTTTGGTGCTGGCATGAGGATCCCACCGTATGTGGCGTATACCTTATAATAACTACTAATACCTTTATTACGTTTACAAACTGAAAATTGAGATGTTCTTTTGTTCCTTTTTTTTGGGAAATTTGTTTCATGGCGTCCTCTATTTAAATTCGATATTTTAAAACTCAACCGACTAAAGTTTTGATCTTTAAAAATCATTCAGGTCATTGTTTATAATAAGCACATTATAAATGAATATTGAATATATTTTATAATATAATAATAATATCTAAAACTTTACCAACAAACTTTATATGTTTTCGGGCGACTCTCGACTGGACCGGACCGCACTACCGCACAATTGAACATTTCACTATTGTGGCGAATTCCCAATAGGCAATGGGACAAGACACGAGAAGATATACGAAAGAAGTATATGCGAGAACACAGGACTGTCATATGGAATGGCAGCTATTTTAAGGTAGTGGTTCAACTGAGTTGAAATTTGTGTAAAATTTGATTCCTTCCTATTCCGTTTTAATCCTATATGGCGAAAATAAAATGTGAACAGGATTGAGCGCACTTTTAGGTGAGATTTCAACCAAATATTTTTTCAGCATCTGATGATTGGCCATTTTATTGGACTAGCTTCCTATTTCAACAAACAGTGTCGGAATTTTAATGTCCTGCAGTTTGGTATATATTGTGATTCCGACTATAGTGAGTCCATTTATCTAGATATTTTCTTGAGCACAAGATACTAATATCTTGTTATTTCTCGAAATATAGTCTCAAGTGAAATCTGGTTAAGAGCTACCATTATCGCTTGAAATTCGGATTGGAGGCATTTTAAAGAATTCACATTCCAGTTCATATTCATTTAGCATCTGCTTAAATATTGCACATTTTTTGGGAACCTTTACTAATAGGATTTTTATTAAGTGTTTTGCAATGTGCTTGTGGATGAGCCAATTCTTTTGATCCGCCATCTACATTTATTTCGTTCAACAATTCCTGTATTTCTCACATCAATTTGCTTGTGCATTAAAATAGAATTTATTCATGTAACCGTCATCACTATTAGCTCCTTGGTCAAGAACAAGAAGCTCCACACTTTTATTTATTTTGTGCTTCGCAGTTTTTCGATAGATTTTCTCAAGCATTTTTCTTTTTAATGCGATCAATTCATTCCCTATTTCTTTTTATTTGGAAAAAAGTTCATCTTTATACTATGACATTTTGAATATAAATTAAAAATCAACTGTTGCTTTATTAAAAAAAAAATAATTTTACTTCAATTAAAATATTAAAATTACTAAATTAACACTAGATTCGTATTCTATGAAAAACACACCTAGCATAACCGAACTAGTTCATGATGCAAAAAGAAGTCCCTCCTTTTGGCATCATGGCTTCCTCTTTTATACTTCTTGGTTGGGTGAGATCGTTAGATAGAGTGCTGATAAGATTTCTTTGTTGCTTGTTCATGCGAAGGATGAAGGATCATTTTGTACGTGGTATCTTCAAGGTTTTGTTTGTCATGTTTATTTTAGTTTGATTTTAGATCGTCTGGTACGTGGTATCAGCGGCCATCTGCTGAGGTCATCTAAAAGTTATAACACCGATTTTAATTATTTTTTGATTGAAACTAATTATATTCTTACCAAAAAATTAGTATTGCAGGTGTTTTTGATAAAAAGTAAAAGTAGTTCATCACTTTCGTAGTTTTTTTTTTGTTAATGTTTGTTTTGACAAATCAGCTCATCGGTCTCCATAAAAGAAATTCACCTTCCGGTGGAGGGTATTTATTGTGAGGGTCGCAACGAAATACGAAATTGGAATTGAAACCTCACAAGAAATTGTTGCTTGACAACGGCAGAGTGGGGCTGTTATTCTCACATATTCTGCGAAAAGTTCCATATTGAATTTTATGGATGTATATTGAAATATTTTCTCATACAATATTTCGTGAATCATTGCTTTACTGTTATCAAGAAATACTTCTGCTTCAGTTCATCTTCATCTTTATTTCTAAGGGAAAACGAATTAGTTCTGTTTTTGAGAGCAGATCTCGTATCTCGAAAACATTCTCCTTATATCTCCTTGAACTCTTCCTTTATGCGAATTCTTGCGAAGATGCTGAGCCCATTTACTTTTGGGTATTTCTTCTTTGTGATACGTTCGCTCACCACAGAAAAATTAAAAATACAATGTATTTATTTGTTACTATTTGATTATTATCTTCAGCTTCGCTGGGACCTTTTTTATTTATTAAATTTATTTAATTTTTATTTTTTATTAGACTTGCTGTCCTTTTAGTTTTGTAATTATATTCTGTTTGTGCTTCTTCAATCCCTTCAACAATCCTTTTATTCTAAAATGTTAGTCAATTTTCATCCCCACCACGCATACACAGTTTCTTGCGTAAACTATAAAATTCTATAAAAGAATTCCCATAATCACTTTCGTATTTCGATCGATAAGAATGAGTTATTCTCACTAAGCAGTTAGGTAGGTACATATATTGATCTCAGAAAAAAAATTATTTACATACCTCCCTACTTAAGTTTATTAACTCAAACAATGTATATATGAAGTGCTTAGTATTTTAGTGTTATACCTATTAATCGAACAGCAACAATTTATTAATCGTACAGTATCTACATACACACATGTGGGGTTCTTAGTGGAATTCCACTTGGTCTGTGTCTAGGGTCTCTGCATTCACTCCAGTTGATAAAATAAAACTCCGATTTAATAATTTGAAAATTACCATGAACTTTATTTCCTAAAGGAAAAACTATATGTAGGCTAAGCGACAACGAAACGATAACAAAATACGACCGACCAGCTCAAACGTTTACAATGGAATGAAATTAATTTAACATATACAAAAGGTGGTGGGTATTCTCCTTTTTCTGTCTGGCCGTTCATTTCTTGTATATATTGGGTGTGGTAGGTCGATGTAGTTTGGGTGGACAGTCAGTCTGGCTCATCCGATGTGCACCGGATATCGTTTTGTATTGTTTGTGTCGGCTGAGACACAATGGGGACAGCCACGTACCTCGCAGGAAAGGGGACACTATGTAGTGCCGGTGACGTGGTTAAACTACTTCCACTAGGTGCGCTTGGCGGCACCCTAAATTGATTCGACGAATTAAAAGAGAAAACCGTGTTGAGATTCACAAAACAATTTAATATTCTACTGTACTCGCAACAACAATGTAAATACGATTAATTACAATTCAATATTTTAAAGATAAAAGCCAAGAAGAAATAGAATTAATTTTATGGTGCTTGGCGGAAAAGTCTTGTTATCTGGTTGGTGGTTGAGCGAAGAAGAGGATGATGAAAAATGGAATGGCCGCTACAAGACCAGACACCAGCCAACGAACCATGAGTGCCAACATAAATTCATAGTTTTTAAGTTGGCACTACTGGTTGGGTCTGTTCGATGTTGGGTAAATGGTTTGCGTTCGGCTTTTTATTTGGTGTGCGTTCACACTGGCCGATAGTGTCCGCCACAGTAGTAAGTATGTACTCTTTAGCCGTCGCGTCTGCAATTGTATCATATACTTCATCGGTCTGTTGTGCGTTGGTGTTGGTTGTCTACCGGCTGCCAGTCCCACATACATAATGTAGGTAGTGCGGTAATTATTGAAATTAAATATTTTCTTTGATTCTTGGTTCATTATTTTTGGTTATTATTGGTAGGTAGTGAGATTATTTATAATCTTGTACCTTCTTACCTATAATACGTAATTGTTTCAAATACCTATACACTTTGTATAGGCATGCATTATTTCAAAAAAATCATGAAATTAATTGAAAGTAATGTAAAGTATAAGTACCTGCAAGGTGACTTTAACTTCACAAATCAATTAATATAAAGTCACACACTGTTTATACATACATAGTATGCACTCGCCCAATCGATCTCCATTTCACTTAACTTTATTTTTATTTAAATTCACATTGCGCACACGCTGCGTGCGGCATGGCGGCGACTGACGACAAGTTGTCTGCCAAGATTTTTTCTTGCAAAAGCAAACCTTTGGTACATTTTAAAGTTTGTAAAAAATAAATGTGTGATATACCTGCATAAGTATCTAAATATTAGTACCTAGAAGATGAATTTCCAGTCTATATGTATTTATTTTAAAGAAAACCGATTTTAAATTTACCAGGCTATACTTCAAATAAATTCATACTCCTCTCTTATTTATTTTAGAGAATACCTACATTTGACATTTTTTCACCGCACAGCACTAATGTACTTGAACTTCACAAACAAACTTTTTCATTTAATTTTTTTCAATTTGGTTTCTGCCATAATACTTTATCACACAAAATGAGGTAGGTATTTAAAAAATTATTGAATTACCGAAAATTCCACGAAATCAACGTAATATATTTTTTTTGACGCACGACCCGACGCACGGCAAAACATTTATTTTACACAGATAGATACCTACAAAACCAAACCAAAACTAGGTCGAACGGAATACACACTGAAACGTCTATAATACAGTAGAAAGAAAAATGCAGAAACTATATTTTCTTTTATCTTGCTTTAACTTTGTACATTCTTCTCCCTCATTTTTGTTCTGCAATCTTTCAAGTTCCATCTCATCCAAAGACTGCACAGTCTGCGAATGTGCATAGGCTAGCAACTCGAAGCGAGTACGCTAGGTGGCTACCCTGTCTTTCCGCTTCGTGGTAGTACTGTAGTTTTTAAATACAATGGGATTTTACTGTACTTTTTTAGTGCCTTATCTTCTAAATTTATTTCAGTATTTTTTTCACATAAGGAAACACAAACGGACTTCTTCCATACTGCTTATTTCTGCAGAAATTGGAATGCTCATATAATTTCTTATAAAATTATTAATGCTAACCTTTCATGTCAAACTTGAACAAAGTTTAATTGAATGTACTTTAGCTGGAAAGACACTAGTGAAGTCGGAAAGTTCTAGAGACATTCAGCGACTCTGAGAAAATTCCTGCTCCGACTTCGCCCTCCATTTAAGATCCACTGGTAACAATTTTAGCGTCAAAATCTTCCTGGATAGGGGGATAACTTTACACCTTCATCTTTATTTCTAAGGGAGAACGAATTAATTCTGTTCTCGGGAGCAGTTCTCGTATCTCAAAAACATTATCCTTATATACTTCTTGAACTCTTCCTTTATGCGAATTGTTGCGAAGTTGCTGAGCCCATTTACTTTTGGGTATTTCCTCTTTCCAAAATGAGCACGCAATCATGTGTTCACGGTTTTTCTATGTTAGAGTTGGGATGGTGGTTTTAATTTTTCATGCTGATAAAATTTTGGCTGATCTTCATCGTAATTGAAAGCTGCTGCCTAAGTAGAAGAAGAACAATTTTGTTTTTGTTGTAGTTGTTGAAAATGTTTCTGTTTCAATATGATTATTGTTCGATGTGTGCCCTTGGTTGTTATTTTGATGTATCTTAGCACATTGTACCAAATGCGATTTTAGTTCTTTTTGGGTTTCAAAAATGTTACCGCCGAAAACACAAAACCCCGAAATATTCAAGTTGTTTGTTTTTATATGGCGATTTAACACACTGGCTCTTGAGAACATTTTCTTGCTAAATGTGCACGACTTTGGTTTATTCATATTTTTTTATTTTCGAAAAATTTATTATCTCACGAGTTTTGCTAGATAATATTCTTTTTTTGTTCAATACTTCCCTTTGTTCTTGAGTTGTATCTTTTGTCGGTACATCTAAGTATCATTGTTTACTATTTTTCTTGGAATCGATCCGTCTTGATGAAATTCTTTCTTTACTTCTCCCATATTATTATATGGGCTCCTACTAGGACGAATTACCTATTAGTGTTTTAATTTCAGAATTAATGAAAGTGTTTGCGCTTTGCGGGCTTGGATATTGTGTGCTCCATATAGCGGCATTATGTGAAGTGGGTATGTCCAATTCAACTTGTGAATTGAAGGGGTTGAGGGGAAAATATTCCTTGATATTGTCTAAGAGTTTCATTTAACTTAATTATTATTATCTATATTATTCTCTTTACTTTCTATATTAATGTGGTTCAGAAAATTATCATCGGATTTCAGAGCTACTATGCCGTCACGAATTCTAACGTATTCTTTCCATAATAATTATTTCACTGACCTTAAATAATTTCACTCCTATGATCGTGAAATTATTACAATGACACATAGATTTTCTTACAATACTTTATTATTCTATTTTTGCAATGTAATGATAATGACTTACTACTAAATTTGGTTCTCTTATTTATAAGATACTTTTAAGGGAACGACGTTCGTCTATATGTGCAGTAATAGCAGAATAGAGGGATAACAATCTGGGAGCCGATATTTATACCTATATTTTTACATCTCTTATCTATTCCATAATGGTATTAGTGTGTTGCTTGGATTCCTGTGTTTGTTCATCGGCATTGTTTGTATCTGATGATTATCCGGTGTTTGGCTCTTATTGTTATTTGTTGTTTCTTGGAATTATATCAGATTTTATTGTATTTGTCTATTGGAGTTGTTTGCTGTTTTGTATCTAACAATTATCTTATCTTCGATTTGTGTACAAAATGATAAAAACAATTTTTATCTTAAAGAATAAAGTCTTCGTCGTGTTAAATCTCGCATGAGGATCCCATCGTACGTGGCTCTGATAAGCCATCCCTATGTTCTTGTGTTGTATTTTTTGTCAATACATGTAAAATAGTCTATCATTGTTTACATTCTTGGAATCTATTTAAATCTTAAAATCTGTAACTAAACGGAATTTTTTCGATCCGTGTTTATGAAATTCTTTCTTCACTTCACCCATATTATTATATGGGCTCCTACTAGGACGAAATACACCGTTCTCTATTAGTGTTTAATTTCACAATTAATATAAGTGTTTTCGCTTTGCGTGTATAGATATTATTTGCTCTTTTTCTTCGTGATAGGTAGGTTATTCTATGCGCGCAATGCAGATTATTTTTAAATTGAGACATATTTGACTTTATCTCTTGGGCCCTGGCTATAGTGCATTAGGAAGACCAAGTGGATTTAAAGAGAACACTATTTGAGATATTGTTTAATATCAAGTACGAAATGTTCTGAATGAGTTATCCCTGTTTCTAAGACAGCTCGTTTCAGCTTCCTGTTGGTCGTAAGCCATTTATTGGTTTGTTCCTAATGAATTTGAGTGTTTTCTAACGTGTTCGTAAAATTCTTGTAAAAAATGTTTTCCCTGTCTTAAATTAGAAAGTTCCCTTTGTAGCATATGTATGGGCCTTTTGTATTCGTACGTAATATCGAATCCACCTATAATCACGGTGTGACATTTTCTATGGAAAATTCCCAAGTTGAGTGGAGTGTTGTTGGTGCCAGCTCAGCCTCCCTGCACTTTAATGCCGAGTAGGCCGCAATGAAGGTTATTGTAAAAGTACATATGATCCTGATATTTATATTATTCTTAACATACGTAGGGATACAATGCTTCTTATCCTTACTTATCTTATAAATATGTAAGTTTTATTGTTTCTTAATATTATAACTACGGTAAGGTTAACACTCTGTCTGATAAGTATGAGACAGACCGATTGTATGCATTCGTTGTTATCTCTTACTGTTTTATTACGGGATTTATTCAGATGTTGATTCTCTTGTTGATTAATAGCCTTATTCTGGCAACCTCACTAAACCCTCACAAGTCACAATAACCTCATAACTTGAGGTGAACTCATTTTTGTGACTTTTTTGGTATTCTGCTAAAAACCTCACAACTTGTGAGCATCATAAAAACTTGAAAATAATGATCTGCTTCTTGGCACATCACAACTCACCTACTTGACATATCTGTGAAACAAAACTAAAAAAAAAAACGAAATAAGAACAAACATGGAATTGAATTTGATTTTGATACATCTTTTAGAAGAGGTTTCATCAATAAATGTAAAAAGTAAGAATTAATAACACTGTATTAATTGATTTTTTAATAAATCACTCTTTGATTGTAGCGCAGGAGAATTCTAAGATAATTAGATAAGATAGGAACCTAGATCTCGTGTTGTTTTTGTAATACGTAGATACGTAGATAAATAAAACGCAGCTATTAATAAACTCTAAAAACTGAATACCAAAATTTCGAGAAAAAAAATTGGCTTTGGCACCGAAAGTTCTTCTTGAGAGAATCCCGGCCATCTGCTCAGTTCATCTACAAGCTATAACACCGATTTTAATTATTACTTAATTGAAACTGATTATATTCTTATCAAATAAATTATTATTGCCGATGTTTTTAAACAAATTTTAGGTAATTCATCAAATTTGTAGTTTGCAGATTTTTTTGATATTATGTTTGTTTTGACAAATCAGCTGGCCGCCATAACTAAAAAAATTCACTTTCCGGTGGTGAGTTTTCTCATGAGGGTTATTATGAGGGTCTCAGCAGAATATGAAATTGTGACCTCCTCATAAGAAGCCTCACAAAAACAAAAAATTATTACCTGTGAGCATCACAACGGGAAAATAGGGCTGTAAGTCTTATTTATCTACCTATTTAAGATTTAAGGGCAACTGGCTTCATTAACTATCGCGGTATTTATTGTTATATTATTTTTAACTTGCATGGCTTTAATTAATAGCTCGCGTACTTTTTACCACAGGTCACTTCCCGATATTCGGCTCGAAGGACCAAATGTATAAGCTTCCCGTGATATAACCCGAAAAGAAGATCTTCTTTTTAAATGAAACACAATAACTTTTAATTGGGAAAAACTTAAAAAAAAAAACAATATTTATTTACGTCGAAAGCACCTCGCCGACTTGCAGCTCTCAGAGTCGATTGAAGACTTCCTACAATATAATTCTTTCTAGCTTTTTAGCTTAATGAATTTCTCTTTATACGCGACCCACTTTGGCATAGCTGCTTGAATTTCGCTTTTTTGTTTAATGCTGCTTTGAACCTTATCGTATTGTGGCATTAACTCTTTAAGCGCCTTAAAAACCCCTTTCTTATACACCGAGGAGCAGTTCCAGTTGTCGGAAACGCATTTACCCAATCCTTTAGCTTGACTACTACTTAATCCTTTACATATAAATAATACCAATTTTCACATACTCCTTTTGCAGTAAATCATACTGTCCTCCTCGTAGGGTTTGGCACACAACTTGCATCGTTGTGCCCTCTTGGGAATTTCCTCTACCAATTTGTTGGTTTTTTTGGACTCTTGATGCTCACCATTGACTGACATTTTATGTTCTTTCCTTGACGCACTTGAATAACATTTTATTTTTAAATTTGTTCATTTCCTGACGCTGCTGTCTTTTGCAATAAAGATTTGTATCTTCTATCTTTCTTCATTTCGTTTAAATGGTTTTGATTTAATCGATTAGTTAATATATAATAGAATGGTTTCGTCAAGATTTCAGTAGCCAGATCGACTGACATGCTAATACTTAGTTTTCACCAAAAGATAATGCTGTTTAAATTAAGTAGATTAAAAATTAACCTTAAAGTGTTTTCACCAGAGAAAAAAGATTAGTTTGACGTTTTAACTCTGAATTGTCATTCAAAAGTCAATATAACAAGAGTAAAACAAAATAATTGAAAAGAAGAATAATAATTTCGGTGCATTGAACAAATTTAATTTCAATAAATAAAAATGAATATAATAACTTTAAAATATTGTTATCCTGTGATGATGATATAGTAATGAAGTGATGAAGTGAGATGCACTTCGTATCCGGCGGAGGTGTAGGCATGCTGGAAGTAGGCGGCTATAACTCAGTCGAGGGGGATTCTTTCCGCCGTTCAATTTTCATATACATAATTTTCATGCCGAAGGAACTGGTGGGGGAAGGGGTATGAAGATGAAGCTTTATGGAAGTGATAACAAGGTTGGACATTGCGCACCATGCCCATTGAACCAACCTAATTGCATGTTTTATATTTTGTAGGACGTGCCTAGGGAATGTGAAATATTCCTCATTCTCCTTTTTTTTGTTTTTAGTATTTTATTTCCGGGTCTTCGTAAGAAAAGAAAATGGAGCAATTTTTGCTTGCCAGACACTACAATTTTTCTTGTTTTAAATATTAGGACTTTTCACTTTTAGGGTGTGTTCGAGAAGAATCAACCTCTTCGTTTGCACGTCCTAAGTAGAAAGGCACATCGTTTCCTTTTTGGAAACGACTTCCTCCATATAGTTAAGTCTTGTGAGCTTTCGTTCAGTAAACGAAGGAATTTAGAAGTATTGCCAGATACGAATTTTGTCTACTGAGTGTGGAATTCCGTTCAGTGCATTTAGTCTTGACGGTAGTTGCAACTTTAGGCGATCCGCTACAATCTCAAAATTTAATCCTTAAAAATTCAAGCAGTAATAATTTTCCTGGTGCAATGGAAATACCCTCCGAAGAAGAAATACACTGCGTCTGTGGATTCTCTACGGCAAAGCTTTCCTATTTCGTCGTACTTAGCAAAGATTCACCAGACTCATTAAAATATTTAGCCAAATCTTGCAGCAAATAGATATTATGTATATAAACATATGGACTCGCTTTTGCGCGGTTTTTCGGTTTTATATAATTGGGAAAAAACAACTTGAATGTATTACTGTGGGATAGCTCAAACATTTTCCATTACAAATTGGAGGCATCGCTTTGATCTTTGTAGCTTTATTGTATCTTTTATTTTTATACATTTTTATAAACAAAAACATAATTCGAAGGCAATGGCAATTTATACCGGACTCTAACAAATTAAATAATATATGACAAGTTTTTTTTATTGATTGTCAAAGGAGATAATGATATGGTTTGTTTGTTTTGACAATCTTCTACTTCGAAGAAGATTTCAATGTGATTAATTTCTAATCTTCGTTTGAATTTGAATTTTAAAATTTGTATGCGAAATGTTCAAGATTGCAGAAGATTCCAAGGAGGATCTATGGTTAATCCAATTAAATCTGGATTAAGTGTTTATTATTTTTGACACCTTTGATGGCAAATAAAAAAGTGCATTTATTTGGTAGTTTTTTATAAACGCTGTAATAATGTGAGATTTTCAATCACACTGAGAGTTTTAATAAAAATAGTAAAAACTAAAACTTAAAACACTAGTCAAACTACGAAGAAGTCCAAATAAATGATTGTTTCTATTATTAAAATATTTCAAGTGTAAAAATAACTAAATTAATCGTATCGTGCACACTATAGAAAAATTTAATTCTAATACAAATTTGTAATTGTCACTTATATAATAATATGTATTAATTTAATTTAATTGTTTTCCTGATGAAAAACAATAATAATAATTATATTGAAATATATTCTTTTATTCCTTGAGTCATATTTTACTGAGGAGACGACAAGAGATCTTAAGGGTAGGTCTCAGTCTCACGCAGAAGCAAACTCAGAACTCATGTAAATGTATTTGAATGAATTAGAAAAAAAAATTCTCTTATTATCAAAGGCAGTAATTTGGAATTTCAAATTTGTATTATTTGTCTCTTTTTTTATTTTCTCTCAGAGTGAGGTATAGAGTTAAGAGTTACGCACAAGCACAGCCAATAAAACAACAACAAACAAGAAGAACATAGGAAGATATGGATGAGCATGGGCAATCATTTTTTACATGATAAAATGTTTTTTTTTTGACTAAGTAGCTAGATATTTTTTTATTGCTTTTGCATGCATATGGCTGAAATTTATGCAGCAAGTTGCAAGTGAGTATATCTATTGTCAATGTATATGACTTTTACTTGAATGCCTACTATGTATTGCTTTATTCTTTTTGTAGATACAGAATGTGTATGTAGGTACATTTTCTTCGTTGGGCAAGATATTTCTTATAATTGAAGATGTTATTTCCTATTCAAGTTTTGGAAGTTCTTTTCGTTTGGCTAGTAAAAATAAAATAATCGGAGTAGGAAGGTAGATATGTACAATAGTGAAGGCTCACTAGTATTTTGATTTTCCGATTCATTGCCAATTTCTTTATTTTTGGCAAAAAGTCCATCCTTCCACTTTGACATTTTTAACATACACATAAGTTTTGTTTTAATAAAAACTATGAGTTTTTCCTTTTTAAAAATATATTTATTTAGTCTTGTAACCAAGGGCGAGAGTACCTCGAAGACTGCAAACTTACCTCATTCTAACAAACAATATTTTATTTAGGTGCTATTTATATCTACAATTTTGTTATCTTTATTGTAACAGCTACATGTGCTATGTTATCTTTTATTTAAGTATCTATGAGGATGAGCTATCTTGTTGCTTTGTTGCATGTCCTATGTTATCTTTTATTACAATATTTATGAGGATTGGCTATCTTGTTGCTTTGTTGCGGCTGCGTTATCTAATTTTGGTTTGTTGAACATGATGTCATTCTTATCATGCTGAAGATTTGTCTCTGTTGCTGGAGTTCATTGGATGTTGGTTGGTATATTGGATATTTTGAATGTGCATTGGATGATGATGTGGATGGTTATTTGAATGATGGATTTTGGATGTTGTATTTGATACCTAGTTAGAATTGTGATGTCGGATGAATGGTGGTGGCATTGGATATTATGGTGTATTGGACGATGATACTGTAGGAATCGTGGTGGATGTTGCATATTGCGTGCTATGGGACGAGTTACGCTTATAAACACAAAATGCAGGTTTAGAACGTTAAATTCACTTTTTTTTCATTTTATTACCCAACATTCACGTTTTTTTTTAAAACCCAATTCACGTTCTTTAACGGTTTTTTTTATGTCCACGTTTTTTTGAAAAAAAAAAATGTAAAACCCAAAATTCACTTTTGTTTACGTTTTATTTTTATAACGCCAAAATTCACTAGCAGAAAAATAAATAAGAAAAATGTATGGATGTAAGCTTGATAAAAGAAAACATAGAAAAAAAAAATATTTACAACATTCTAAACAGAAAAAAGATATAAATTTTCATTCAAGGTTTGCTCTTTTTATTTAATGTATATCATGTACCATTTCAAAACACTAGGCTAGGGATACAAGTATTTATTTTACAATGAAATGTTTGTATGAGTATATATAACCAAAAAGATGATAACAGTGGAAGAACAGGATTCTTTATCCACTCAGTTATAACTGAATTGGATGATTTTGTTGTGTTGCAATTATTGTAGTATTTTTTGACTACACTTACTCACTTACTTATCCAGCTCCAGATCCTTACAGATATTGCGGTCTTCCATCGGTTGCGGTTCCTCGTACGTTCCCGCCAGTTATCTAGACCAAGATCGTTTCTGTCTGTAATCGCCTAGTACATGTAGGGCAGGTTCGGTCTTCTTGGTCGTCTCGAACCTTGGGGCTGGGATTCGAATATTTTCTTGGCTGAAGAGTTGTTATCCAACCCCACGATGTGGCTGAGCTAGTCTAGTCGACATGTTTTGGCCCCTTGGACTACATCCACATATTGGTACAGCTCGTACAATTCACGATTGAATCATTTCCTCCATTCGCGCTCTTCGCATAAAGAACCAAATATCCGCCGAAGAATAATTAGTGACTACGCTAATCGTAAATGTTTAATCGGGCTGTTTTGGTCACTCACTTTTATATGCAAATAAAAAACTTTATTTCATAATTTTTCCCAACGTTTCGTCGGTCTTCGTCTAAATCTATATAAAACACAATATTAACAATTTACACTCTTAAACATTTTTGAATTTAGACTTTCAATTTATTTATTTAGCTTTGCATAGTAAAATATACAAATAACTTATATTGATAAAAAGTGATCTTCAAGAATACCTTCCCATAATAGCTCTTGAACAATTACCTTTAATAAATCAATTATATTTAATAACCACCTTTAAAATTTATAAAAATCGGAAAACAAAAATCTATCTACCAAGTTTTGCATAGTAAAATACAAATAACTTATATCTATAAAAAGTGATCTTCAAGAATGCCTTCCCATAATATCTCTTGAACAATTACTTATAATAAAACAAGTATCTATAATAACCAACGTTAAAACTTATAAAAATCAGAAAACAAAAAATCTATCTACCTAGTTTTGCATATTAAAATACAAATAACTTTTATTGATAAAAAGTGATCTTCAAGAATACCTTCCGATATTATATCTTGAACAATTACCTATAAAATTTATAAAAATCGGAAAACAAAAATCTATCTACCTAGCTTTGCATAGTAAAATACAAATAACTTATATTGATAAAAAGTGATCTTCAAGAATACCTTCCCATAATATCTCTTAAACAATTACATATAATTAAAACACAATCAGCAGATAATACTTTGGACCTAAATATGTACATTTATTCCTACTTACAAATATTACAGCCTAATTGGTACTTAGATGAGGATCCCATCGTAGGTGGCGCTGATAAGGCATCCCTTTATTCCTGTGTTGTATCGTTTGTCGGTAGGTACATCTAAAAGAGTCTATCATTATTTAGGTGAGCTGCTGTCATAAGCTATGTATATTTTGTTCGCAGTATAAACACTTCAATTAACGGATATTTTAGACTCGGGTACGACTTGTTTTTATTTTTTAAGTTTTTTTTTTCACTTTAACCGTTGTTATACCATCGGTTACGCGATTTGAATATCACTATGTTTCGGCCGTGATTTACGCCAATAAAAAAAAAGAAAAAAAAATGTATTTACTTATTATACGATATAATTATATCGTAGAAATAATTTATTAACCGGTTTTTTCCCAGTTAAATAATTTCATAGGTCGCCTTGTATTACTCTTCCCTTAGTGGGAAAAAACTTTACTAATAATAATCCGGCTCGAAAGACCAAATTTACAAAATGAATGTACGCGTTGAGTAGTTGTAAGTTACTGAATTTTCATTTCCATTAATATAACTATTTGTTCAAATTACTTACTTAGGTCCTCAGACATTTTGTGGTGTCTATGTCGGACACCAACAATAAAAAAAGTCAAGGAAGAAAGAAATGTGTGTACCCTTGTACCTCTAACCAAATGGAATTCCACTTTAATAAAAACACCACCTTTATGAAACAATTTATGATTCAATATCTTTAATAACATTTATAAAAAAAACTAAACACAGTATACTTTAATTAAGATTAATTTTAATGAGCAGAAGGCCAAAGCAATGTGTTTAACTTGAAGAGATACTTTTTAAAGGAATATTTATATTTGTATCTTATGGATGCGTCTAGACAGACCAAACTCAGACGAACAATTAATTTTTGAAAAGAAGTTCATTCTATGAGTTGCGTGAGGCGCAAGTGTTGTTTTTGTGCCGCCACAGTTTTACGTCCGTGAGAGACCCCTAGTGGGTAATATGGCATCCACAATGCTATCGTGTTCGGTTCCTGGATATAAGTCACATCTCCCTCCAACTCATGCTTAGTTGGGCTGACTCCTCCTCCACTGTCCTTCTCTATGAGCTTCTCCATCGTCTAACTCTTCTTCCTTCTTGATCTTGAGTGAGCAGATTCCACTGCATTGCCTGCGCCGCAATACAGTTGTCGCCTTTTCGAAGCGTGTGTCCAATCTACTGCCACTTTCGACGTCGTATAATAAAGTCAATAGCTTCCTGACCCTTTTTCCTGGGGAGCTCTTCATTTGATAGACGATTAGACCAGAAAATCCTAGAGATCTTTCGTAGACATCTTATTAATGAACGTTTACAGCTTCTTAGTGACAGCTACTGTTAATATCCAAGTGCCGCTACCGTAAAGTAAAACGGATTTGATGTTGGACCGAAACAGCCATAGTTTATTTCTTAAGGTTAAGAAGTTATTCCTCAATATATTTATACAAATATAAGATACGAATTATTACCACCGAGCAAACCAACGACCGTGCCGTTTTGTGGTTCAAAGATGACTGACTCAAATGCCCTTCCCCTCTAACCACCCGGTCATTGGCCGCTCTCACTTTCTTGAAGAGGATAAATGTTTACATCTTATTGAGTTGACTGAGTAAAGGGATCATTTTTATTCCTCGTGCAATGTCATCTCAACACAAATTACTGATCACTAAATAACCTTATTCTTAATTATACATAACAATGAACGAATTAACTATATATTTCTTACTGTAAAAAAAAGATGAAGAAAGATAACACAAAAATGCAATTTATAGATATCACACCTGAAATTTTACTCCTACTCATCTCCTTGTAAAGAAGGAGAAGCATAATGCTCATAATGCAGTGAGTCTACACCTTATCTCTTGTTGCATTTTTGTGTTATATTTATGCATTCGGACCGACAGATAAGAAAACATTTCCTATGTTCAATAAGTTTGAACAACCAGTATCTGGAAAATATTTTGAGTTATGTGTTTCAAAATAATAAAAATTATCACCAGCATTCAGTAAGAAATGCTTTTAAAAATAGAGTGAATGCATTTTGTATAATATTATTAAATGTGTTCAACGAATATTTATAAGCTACGATAAATATCTTATTATTAATTAACAACTTTTAAAAGAACATAATCTAAATGTTATATTTTTTTCTCACAAAAGACACAAGCAAAAATTTCCGTTTTCTAATTTATTTTTTGTTTGTCTAAAAAATTATTCTTATAATGTGTCTTCGATTTATAGATGTTATTTTTATTAAGTTTATTATTATAATTATTCCTTATTTACTATTTATCATGTTATACACAATATTGTTTCATGAAAATGCGAACGTGGAAAATTTGCCATCTGACAGAAATGAAATAATAAATTCATAAACAAATGAAATTATTAATAAAGCATTAATGTGCATGTAGGTTTATATTAAACATATTTCTTTTTGTAAAATTTTAAAGTTTTGCAATATAATAAGATTACAAATTTAGAATGATGTAAAACAAAAAGTTTGTATTAATTTAATGATAACACACCCTCTGTAACAGCGATAAGTTAAAAATAACAATTTTGAGTTAATTATGAAAAATTCTTTGAGATAAAAATATAACGTCTTTTTTAAGGGGTTTGTCATTGCCACATTTACTTTTTCTAAATAAATAATTTAGTATGTAATAAATTAAAATAACTTCAATATAAATTAAAATATTCGAAATGTTCCAAATATGTGATTTTTTTTCTACAATACTTAAGCAATTCTAATGGAACATGAATAAAGTCAAAAAAACCAGTCAATTGTTGTTCTCAAATATCAGTGTCAAACAGAAATATTACCAAATAACCACTTAAAAATTATTTGTATTCTAAGAATAATAATTATTAATAAGAATATCTTTCGGTTGCAAGCTGTGATATTTTTTTTTGTGATTGAAAAAATATTATTTTTTTCAATACTTTTAAGCAAATGCTTAAAAATTCAAAGAACACTTTCTGTATTATCGAATAACACTTTTTTTGGTTACAAATTTTAATTGTAAATATAAACTTGGGCACCATTTAAATAACTGCACTCGGTTGTTCTGTAGCAACAACTAATAAAAAGTTTTAAATTAAATTAAGGTTTTTATTTTTGTTTTTCAATTTTTGTTTTATATACAATTTGGATTAAAACTACTTCATTTTTAAATGTAATCATGTTGGCTCAACAATAACAATAATAGTAATAATTGGTACTAAAATGTCGAATTTATTTATAAGTTTTAAAAGTCAGAAATGCAAGATATGCATATTTTAGATTTTACGAAAAATGTAACCGCATGTATTCATAGATATAAGAAAAAGGAGGGGCGCTTGGCCGACCTCTTCATAAAAAAATATTCCAAATAAATTAAAAAGAAAGACATAATAATATATGTTGATATAGATAAGCTAAAAAAACGAAAATTATAATTTTAATTCTCTAAAGATAGAAACAAATGTTATTCGAATATAGAATAGTTCTATAAGAAGCCAACATAGTGATAATTGATTTAAAGAAAATGCCGAATATTGAACATACTTCAACATGTATTACTCAGAAGCAGATTACTGAGTGTTCACTTTGGAAGACTTTGCAGCCCACGAAGCAAATACTTTAAAAGAGCACGCTCTCAAAACCACATGAAAATTGTGCTGTCTGACAATTGGAACAAATTATGACATTTACCATATTTGAAAGGTTCCCACACAATGGAGAGATGGAATTGTAGCATCTGAGGGAATATACGGTAAGTCGACAAATTATTTTGGTATATTGTGTTTTTATTTCTTAATATGTGTAAATGTTTCTTACAGGTATTTTTACCAGCCCAGCTTGAGAAATTATTTAGCAGACAACACGTATGAAACTTCAACTTCATTAACCGCAAGAGCATGAAAAGACAAGGAAGGAAACACTAATAGTGTAAACGCAGTCAATGTTAAAAGTCTGGGGAGCTCACTATTAGCGCAGCTGCTTAATGGCGATGAAGGTCGAGATTCCTTTAGCAGGGGGACCGCGATAATCTTAAAGCGATCAAGATACACACCATCAGGCTAAGATCAAACAAAACAGCGCTGTGCGGTGACGATGGTGTACAGACGGACCTTTTAAGCTTTCTGGAAAGGATGTTGTAGGACTCATAAAAAAAATTTGGGGGAAATTATGCTTGACGAGTGGAACCTTTCCAACATCTGTCCGATGCATTAAAAAGGTGATCCGCTTCTATACACCAACTGTAGAGGCATTATCCTTTTAAATACCGTCTACAAGATCCTATAAAGTGCGTATTATGTGAACGCCCGAAGCCATTTACTGACGAAAATATTGGTTCATGTCTGTGTAGTTTCAGGCTTGGAACGTCTATCATACCAAATCCTGGAGATGACCTCAGAATTTAATGTAGACATACCACCTTTTAATCGATTTCAAAGAAGCTTATGTCATAATGTGAACAACGATGAGCTATACCGTTTCACGTCAACTTTTGGTATCCCTGACAAACTGATACGCCTTATCAGGATAACGTTGAAGAATGCTTACTATTCAACATTTTCGAACCTGCCAGAGGACTGCGGCAAGGCGACGCTCTTTGAGAGTGTTTCCACTCAATATCATGGATAGGCTGATGACTTTAACATAATAGGAAGAACCAAATGAGGATGCCTTTTCCAGCATCGAGTCAGAAGCTAGCAAAATGGGTCCTGTCATTAATGAGGAGAAGACGAATTATATTATGCTTTCATCAAATAGAGTCGTTTCCCTTCGCAGACTTGTTCAGAACTTGACTATTGATAGATATATACAACTTCGCGGTGGTCAGTGAATTTGTCCACCTGGTCACTGCTGTTGGATCGTCAAATGACATCAGCGCTGAAATCAAGCTGATCGCTGCTTCTTTGGGCTAAGTAAGTGATTAAGGAATAAAACGCTGTACAAAACTCTAATCATCCCGGTCTCCGAGAGAAAGGTACAACGCAAGATGCATGGTCCGGTTTGTGTAGATAGAGAAAATGACACCTCCTGCCGAAGACGATACAAACATGAGCTATGTGAGCTATACATATAAACTCACGTGTTCCTAGTCAAAAAAAAATCCTTATTAAGATGTCTGGGGGATGCAGAGCGAATGAACATCCACGCTCCAGGTATTCCACGTTCAGTCAGAAGCAACTAGAAACAAAGGCAGACCTGATCTCAGATGGTGTAAAAAATTTGAGGGAGATCCATGCCGAAAGGGTATTCAAAATTTGAGACAGTACATTAGAGATCGAGAAAGCTGGTGGAGTTTTATTGCTCGCGGTCCAGGAGCACTCCGCGCTGTAGCGCCAACTAAACTAAGAAAACAAGAAAGATACTCAACTCTATCAGCAAAAAGTTTGCTTGGTATGAGCAATGATGGTTATGCTTTCAAAATCACAAGACCATTATGATCAATATACGAACTCAAATTCTTGAAACTTCAATAAATAATTTAAATCAATAATGTAATTCATATTTAATTAAAACACAAAAAAAATGTAAGCATCTATTTTTTTTTCTTCCTATATTACAATATTTTATTTTTATCAATCAATGAGTTTGGTTCTTTGAAGAATCTTAAGCATCGCATCTGCCGACTTGGAGAAAAGTAGAGCGGGCCCATAATATAACTCAAACATAAAGGTAAGACATGGTTCACACTAATAACTTACTCGAACTCTGCTATAACTTTCTTGACACATCTCACAATCACATGTTCTTAGCGTTCAGTAATATAGTTTTGAACAGAAAATGTTCGCTATTTCCGTTGTTTTTAAGCAAACTGAGGTGAAATGGTAAAAAAAAAAATTGAAAATTCGTTACCTGAACGGAACAAATTATGGTGCTGATGAAAATGCTATAATGAAGATGAACATGTTCATCTTCACTATAATCTGCAATAGGTCTGATCCACACTCTGCCAATATGCACAAATTGGCACCAATTTCTGCCAAAACCTGTTCCAGACTTACAAATTTGGTAGTTTTTGGCAGAAGAGAGCGCTCTTGAGAGAGTAAAATATTTCCCCTTCCTGACAATTTCTTGCCAATTCCTGCCAAATAAATTTTTGTGGGCAGCAATTTGTGGGCAGAAAATTTACAATTGTCAGACTGACGTTAGTCATAAACGAAAAAAAAAACGGTTCGTAGTTGGTGTAGAAAAATATTTGTTGAACAAATAAATTAATTTAGAAACACTAAAATACAAAATAATTAGTTTAAAGACAAAAAAATGTGAATTTACATCAAATAAAGAAATAAAAAAAAAACAAATGTGTTGACGTTTAAAAATTGGCAGAAAATTGTGCACAAGCTGTTCCAGACTTTTTCGGACTTTATTTCTCAATGAGAGAATTTTATCCCCACACTTCAAGTTTTGACAATCTTAAGATCCATACTTCCTATAATCTTCATACATGAAGATGATCTCCATTTTTGTCTTCGCTCTCTATCTATCTATTGTTTATTTTTCTGGTGACAAAATTTTAAATTATTTTGTACATATTTAACTTTTAAAATATAGTAAGTGGGTTTTATAATTTCTAATTTTTGAAATATTTTTTATTCCGTTGCCTGCTTGGAATGTTATTAAATTGTATGTAGAAACAGACGTTTCCTATTTTAATCAAATCTAAATAAATAAAATGCGTGACTGGCTCTTGTAGCTAACAACTTTAATGTAGCTAAACAGTGACTCTGCTTAAAAGGTGGGTAGTCTAATCATCATATGCAGGTTAAAAGCCGATGTGGGTAATATTACCTTGAATGAATGGCTAAGTCAGGGAATTGTTTAATAGGTACCTACCTACAAATGTGTATTTAAAACTAGGTTATGGATTTTATAATTGTAAGTTAGGTAGGTATGCATGGTATGTAAAAGTTAGGTAGCTATATTCTTTAAAATTTAGGTATAATATAAATATTATTCATGTGATTTTTAAAGATACATACAAATAAATACACATACATAGTACATACACATTCAGTGACGTGCGCAAAATTCCATAAAAATGCAATATAGCTAACTAGGTAGAAATAAATGGATGATACACATAATAAAATATCTTAAGATTACTTAGTTGCTAAAGTTTGACGGGAAAAAAAGAATCCATTTCAATTGTTAGACAAATCGTTGGAGTGCTTAAAAAAAATAATATTTTATGTTAAACATTTTAAAAGCATTTACAAAAAAAAATTGAAGTAGGTAATTGATAACTAAAAAGTGATAAATCGATTTTTCAAAAAAAAAAAAAAACGAAATATGAATATTATTTCATAAAGTCGAAAAATCATTCTTTTGAAAATTTGAGTATGTGTTTTTATTAAGCGCTTGTATAAAAAAAATATTTTAGTCCGTTCATCCAACAGCGAGAAAATCGAAAACGAAGCTTCGTATTTAGTATATTTTTGTAAAATAAAACACAACCGTAAATCGCATAAAAATATTTAAAAAAAAAAACAAAAACGTGAAGACAAAAATTATTTCACAAAAACGGCTCCAAGAATTTGTATAAAAAAATGTCTATGTTCTTAAATTAGTTAAATTATGTTTTAAGAAATAAACTATTTTATTCTGCGTACTAATTAACAGTACTTCCCATAGAAAAATTTTTATATTTCCAACTTTCTCACTTTAATTATTTTTTATGAAAATGATCCCTAGAAGTTTTAATAAAACTACATACTCAAATTTTGAATAGTATGGTTTTTCGATTTTTAAAAAGTAAACACTGAATTTTTTTGAAATTAAAATTTTAAGTGTATGTATATTAATAACATACTTTAAATTGCGTTTCAAATATTGTTGTAGTAATGTTATTCTTAAATTTTACAAATGCAAAATAATTTGTTTAGTAAACCGCTCCAACGATTTTGATTTTTGTTTGTGTATTCATATTTTTCCAGGAATTCGGAGGACATCTTATTTCCCTAAAACCCTAAGCCTAAAACCGTAAGCAATTTTTATTTATTATGTGTATCATGCATATCCATTCAAGTCCACCTAATTATATTTTATTTTATGCATTTTTACGTACGTCATTAAATAGTTACATACAATGTGGGCTTTCATTTACTTATTCATATGTATGTATTTTTAAAAATCACAGGAATAATATTTATATGGCTCCTAAACTATAAAGTTATTTGTAGCTACCTACCCGCCTACATTCTGCATTTTCGTTATAACATGTCCATATTTACATACCTAGGATCTATATATGTTGTACATACTACTCTCCATAGCCTAGATTTAAATATACATTTGGGTAGGTAGCTGTTACTTTGATCATACATTTTGACAATTAATTTTTCTATTTAAACCTGCATAGAATAACTAGACTATTTAACAAATAACAGCATCAATCTATATCCACTATAAAGTTGTTAGCTACAAGACCGCAAGTTCGTTCGATCCATTCGTGCATTTTATTAGTTTAAAAATTATTTATATTAAAAGTATGGATATGTATTGTTTTTATACCTGTTGTAAATTATTCTTCAATATTATTCTCTCCTCAGAGGACGTATTATCATGTTTTGTTATAAATTAATCTATAATATTTGACGATAATAAACAAAATAATCTCTGAATTTCTATCTCCAGACATTTCTGGGAACCGAAACCAAAATCACATAAAGGCGAAATTCAAACGAATGAATGGATTAAGGGAACGGGTCTAATATCGGCTTCCCCTAATTACTTTTGTTGTTGTCTCTCTCTCTTTAATTGTTTATTGCTCATTACCATTTCTTAATTGCTTTGAGCTGTGTTCGTTTTAAAATTTACTCCGAAAATAATTACTCAACTGTTGAGTTAATTACTTTTCGGATAGCTATGTTTGATTCGAACACTTGCATGCCGTGTCACTTATAAATTGACTTATTTCAGAAGTAAAGTAATCAGTTAGTTAAGTAAGTCCGGTTCAGCAAGATATACCTAGCGTGTTTTGTTGTGTAATTTTGTTTGCTATTTTTAAAATAGTTAGGTATAGAATTTAAAGATAAAATAATTTGGGTAAATTAATTTGAAAGTGGAGATTTTTAAAGTGTTGTTTTATTGTAATAAATTAAAGATTTTATTTAATTAAATAATACACATTATATTTATTTATTGCTTAGATGGAAATATTTTGATCTAAATCGGTAAAGTCGATAATGAGAAAGTGGAAAATTAAAAGAGCATTTTTACGGTTAATATAATTTTATGTTAATTTTTTTTCAACAATAATACGAAGATTGCTTTTTTTCTAATTAAAATCTTTCAGGCCGTTTTCGAGGTAATTAAAGTTTTTAATAATGTTAGTATGGCAGCTTTGCAAAAAAAATATTCCCATACAAATGTTAACAGATTCAAATCTTACACTTGTTAAACAAATTCTAATGTGGTTATTCCGTAATGTCAGTTGTTGTGTCGTCACTCTCGTGAATAGTTGATAATGATGGAAACATTAGAACGATATTAAATACCGTGTCAATAAATTAGAGAAGTGAACGATTTTAAATGTGTTTCTTTAAAGGAATATTTGGTATTTCTCTCGATTCAAGGATTTTAAATAAACAAATAGGTTTTAGTGAAGTTTAAAAAAAAAAATATTCAGTGCACTGAAATTTTTCCAACATAAAATATAAAGCATGGTAATTTGACTTCCGTATTTTGTAAATCATTTCACACCATCTCTCCCGGAGCATAAACCAGTTTCAATAATTAAATAAATAATCTTTCTACACTCATATGTGCTGAAACGCATTTTTGTGCCCGACTTAAGCCGTGATTTATTTTATTAACTATTCCCCGAATTACATTTGATGTGGTTTCCTACTCCAGATTTTGATTTTTTTCGTTTCTAAAGAAACACGACTTCAAATTGAATGTTTTATTAGTTATTTTATTTTTGTTATGTTGTCTGTGAAACTGCTATCGGTGTAGTCTCCACATTTGATTATTTTCGCTCGAATTTGCAGAAGTGAATAAAATATTTTAAAATAAGAATGTGTTTTTGTTTCGAAGCAAGATGATAATTTTAGAAACCTTTTGAACATTTTGATAATTCCGAATTCCATTATTTCCATTTTTTCAAAGGTTTTGATAAATGGGGTTAAGACCAGTGTTGTATCATTTTCATATTCTTTCACGATCCTCAATTTGGTTTTAGAAGAAGTATTGTATAAATTGACCGTACATTCAATTCTAGTTTCAATGGGTTTTGTTTTTGAATACCTTATATCTTATATTGAAATAATCTTAAGCAAGTTGTCAAAATAAATAATGCCAAGCTCACCAGAATTCTATACCTTTAGGTATTCCCAAAGGCTCGACGGATCAAATGAAGCATTTTAATTACATCTTCCTCTAATTGCTTTTCGATTCAAATGTTTCCCCGAAAATATTTCCTTAATTACCTAACTAATTGCTTTTCGAAAGTATTTGATTTGAACATTTTTGTTACCTCGTCAGTAAAAACATTGGTTTAGCCCAGAAGTATTTAGTCAGTTGCAAAAATCCGACACAACTAGTCTCAAGGTGTTTCACTGAGTAATTTAATCGTGCTTCTCCCTCCAGTTGTAGTGAACAGTTTATAAACGCGAGTGATTTTTTCAGATTTGAAAATGTTGGAAAGATCTAAGTATTTTTTTAATGCCTTTATTTATCTTCTATTCCTTCATTTCAGAATATTTTTCAGGAATTCCGCAAAATTGGAGAAATTGAAAAAAAAAATACAATTCTCCTACACTCTGCTCATTTCTGATGAAAATCCCATTAAAATTCCAGCTCATAGAATTTCTGGAAAACAATATTGACAACCCTTCAGTTTCAAATTTCAACGAGGTTTAATTGAAGGAAATCGAAGCTCCGTCAATTAAAGTTATGACTGACTACATGTTTTCGGCAACTATTGAACAGAGCTTGGATAATTTTGACATAAGTTCCAAGAAATAAATTGGTTTGTTCCAGAAGTAATCAGTCAATCGCGAAATCCGACACAAATTATTTCGCGGTGTTTCACTGAGTAATTTAATCATGCTTGTCTGTCCAGTTTCACTGAACAGTTAATAAACGCGAGGGATTTTTTCAAATTAGCAGAATGTTGGAAACATCTAAGTATTTTTTGAATGCCCTTATTTATCTTCTATTCTTTCATTTCAGAATTTTTTCAGATAATTAAAAAAAATACAAATCTCCTACACTCTGCTCATTTCTGATGCAAATCCCATCAAACTTCCGGCTCATTAATTAATGAAAACCCTTCAGTATCAAATTTCATCGAGGTTAAATTAAAGGAAATCGAAGCTCCATCAATTAAAGTTATGACTGACTACATGTTTTCGGCAACTATTGAACGGAGCTTGGATAATTTTGACACAAGTTCCAAGAAATAAATTGGTTGGTTCCAGAAGTAATCAGTCAATCGCGAAATCCGACACAAATAATTTCGCGGTGTTTCACTGAGTAATTTAATCGTTCTTGTGCCTCCAGTTTTAGTGAACAGTTAATAAACGCGAGTGATTTTTTCAGACTTGCAAAATGTTGGAAACATCTAAGTATTTTTTGAATGCCCTTATTTATCTTCTATTCCCGCATTTCAGATTTTTTTTCAGATAAGGAATTCCGACAAAATCGAGAAAATTAAAAAGAACTTGAATCTCCTCTCTGCTCATTTCTGATGAAAATCCCATCAAAATTCCAGCTCATAGAATTTTTGGAAAATGATTATTGGCAACCCTTCAGTTTCAAATTTCAACGAGGTTTAATTGAAGGAAATCGAAGCTCAGTCAATTAAAATTATGACTGACTACATGTTTTCGGCAACTATTGAACGGAGCTTGGATAATTTTGACACAAGTTCCAAGAAATAAATTGGTTTGTTCCAGAAGTAATCAGTCAATTGCGAAATCCGACACAAATAATTTCGCGGTGTTTCACTGAGTAATTTAATCGTGCCCGTCTGTCCAGTTTCACTGAACAGTTAATAAACGCGAGGGATTTGCAAAATGTTGGAAACATCTAACTATTTTTTGAATGTCCTTATTTATCTTCTATTCCTTCATTTCAGAATTTTTTCAGATAATTAAAAAAAAATACAAATCTCCTACACTCTTCTCATTTTTTATGAAAATCCCATCAAAATTCCAGCTCATAGAATTTTTGGGAAATGATTATTGGCAACCCTTCAGTTTCACATTTCAACGAGGTTTAATTGAAGGAGATCAGTCAATTAAAGTTATGACTGACTGCATGTTTTCGGCAACTATTGAACGGAGCTTGGATAATTTTGACACAGGTTTCAAGAAATAAATTGGTTTGTTCCAGAAGTAATCAGTCAATCGCGAAATCCGACACAACTAGTTTCGCGGTGTTTCACTGCGTAATTTAATCGTGTTGGCCGTCCAGTTTTAGTGAACAGTTAATAAACACGAGTGATTTTTTCAGATTTGCAAAATGTTGGAAACATCTAAGTATTTTTTGAATGCCCTTATTTAGCTTATATTCCTTCATTTCAGAAATTTTTTTTCAGATAAGGAATTCCGACGAAATCGAGAAATTAAAAAAAAAATTGAATCTCCTACACTGTGCTCACTTCTGATGACAATCCCATCAAAATTCCAGCTCATAGAATTTTTGGAAAATATAATTATTGGCAACCCTTCAGTTTCAAATATATTTTGATACAAGTTCCAGGAAATAAATTGGTTTGTTCCAGAAGTAATCAGTCAATCGCCAATTCCGATACAACTAGTTTCGCGGTGATTCACTGAGTAATTTATTTGTGCGTGCCCTTGCGGTTTTACTGAACAGTGCATATTTTCAGTGATGCAGACTCCGAGATATTTGTAAGTAATACAAACCACCTCAATTTGTCGCTTCTATAAAGTCTGCCATCTACATTTTGTATAACAATCACATTCGGTTTCTCCAGATTTACCAGAACGTTCCACAATTTACAATAATCACACAATTTATTTTACCATAAGCTGTAGACTTTCAGGTGAGTATGCCATCAATACAGAATCATCTGCAAATAGAAGAGTTATTGGGGACGTTCACTTAGTTATTCTGAGCAATCTAGAATAACTATCTGTTGTTGTAATGCGTGCAAAAGTAGATCTGATGAAAACACAGTTGTTCTCGTGAAAGCTATCTTGTGTTTTCCCAAAAAAATTGGAAAAACTAACTATCCGAGAACAAATGTATAGAACAACAGACTGCAAAATTCATTTGGTATGGGTTTTGTTCTGATTTTTTGACAGCTTTCAGCTAACATATCTGATTCGTCCACAGATGTACTCCGATGCTTGGTACCTGAGAAAACATATCTAATAAGTGAATGAACGCCCGCATTATTTGAAGTCCAGCTATTCAGTGCCTCTCGGTCTTATTTGAAAAGGCCAAACAAACTAGGACTGAGTTCACATCCTTGTCTTAATCCTGCTTTGGTTTGAAACCACTCCGCACCGCTGCATTTGTGTCTCTAATATAAGTTTTGAATAAGTTGGCCAAATTTTCGAGTCATACCACTCCCACACAGTTCATAAATTAGAGCATCCCGCTCAATCGTTTCAAAAGCTGCTTTAAAATCTACGAAGGAGATAAAGCTTTTTATTTCTTGCGAAGAAAAAATAAGCAATGCTTTTCAATTAAAATAAAATCCACGACTGGAGCGCGCGAACTTGCTCTTATTTTAGATCACATCGTATGCAAAATATTTCTATTAAAAATCTAAATATATTTTTAAAGTCGTTTTCTACCAATTTTTTTATTTATTTACAAAATTTATTTAATTTTTTCTAAAAAAAAATATTTGTATGACAATCTTAAGTATTTAATAACATAAATTTAAAAACAAAATATTAAATCGCCTTATTGAAAGAAAAAATAATTCAAAATTCTGAAATAAATATTTAAAATAATTTGAGTTCAAAAAAAAGGTACGCCGCTTTATTTCTTGAATAAATTTGAATTTATGATATAGAAATACTGACAGACTGACAGACAGACGGACAGAATTTGTAGACCATCTTTTTTCGTCTTCGCTATCATCGTAATGCCATGTTTGATTGTTAACTCAAAGCTTTCTTTTTCGACGAATGAATAACTTGCCTTATAGTACCTATAATCGCAAGTAAAAATGTGATCGATGGTTGAATATTCCAATCTAACCCAAGCCTAGAACTGCTTTATAAGGTTTTCGGACTTCATCCACACTTTTAAGCGGCTTTGAAGTAAGGCAGTGAATATATTGTAGGCTGCGTTCAGAAAAGAAATCCGTCTGTATAATTTGCATGATCTAATGTGCAACTTTTCTTATGAATAGGGAACACAAAACTTCTTTAAACTTTTCTGGTATAATTCCGTAAAAGAGGGGTAAGTATTTTTATTAAGATAATGCCACCATACCTAAAAAGTTCTGCAGGAATTCTATCAGAGCCAGCAGTATTTCGTGAACGAAGAATCTAAAATGCCATCAGAGAAACCAGGTGCTGTATAATGGAATTTAAAAATATTGGTCGTTGTGGCATTTAAAAGATGCTCAAAATGATAAGGCAGTGCTTGAGGGGTGAAGTCCTTATTAATACAGTATTTGCCGCCATTTACACTTTCATTACATTGACTATAGTTTCCGCGCTTCCTATTCATAATATGATCTCTTTCCTCTCTACACAAATCGATTTAAGCATGCTATTCGCTTAAAGATAATAAATCCTTAACGAGTCCAGAACTAGAGTCACGAAATACGGTTTAGTTAAACTGATAGTTGCATCACTCCAAAACTATTTTTAATTCGATATACATAGATACTATATGGCAAGTTATCGATTCCTAAAAAATCTAACTCTAGATTTTGATCAAACTCGACATTACGGTTATAGCGAAGACGAAAAAAGTGGGTCGCGCAATTCCGTGTGTCTCTCTGACCTCGAGCCTTACAGGGTTGAATAAATTTGCTCCAAATTTGGTAGATACATATTGTTTGTTGGTAATACGGCCACACGTTTATTTCATTTATTTTACGACGAAAAATAACTGTGCCTGCAATATATTTTTTTTTTACCAAAAAGAAAAATCTTATTTTTACCAAAAACTAATCCAACGATTTCACTTTATCACCTCACCTCAAGTAGAACCATTTCTTTTGGTTTTTAATTTTCTTGAAAACGGTTCATTTAATTTTGAATTTTTTTATGCAAAAGCTCGTAGGAAGTCTAAGACTCAATGTTATCCAAATAGTTTCAAAAAACATTTTTTGACGCAATGGTTTTTGATATTGATATTTTTTTGATCATTTAAAAAAAATATTATCTAAAACAAAAAACAACACTACCTACCCCATGCAAATGTAAGAAAAACTGTTAAGAAAAAAACGCCCTCCAGATTTTGTATGAAATGAATGAATGTGTCCTTAAATTAGTTAAGTCCACTTTTAAGCACAAAAATATTTTATTTTGCGTACTTATTAACGGTACTTTTCATAGAACCACTTTTCATATTTTCAACTTTCCCATTATTAGATGGAACCAATTAAAATTAGTTGTTGTATGTAAATATTTCCTAAAAAATTTAATAAGACTAAGTTTTTTTTCATTCTTTGTGTCCGTTAAAACTCTTACAACTAAGCAATTTGTATTTATTATGTGTATTATCCATTTATTTCTACCTAATAAAATTTCATTTTATGAATTTTTAGATACGTCACTGAAAAGCTACATATATACAATATAGGCCCTCATACACTTATACATTACATATGCGTCTTTAAAATCACTTGAATATATTTTATATTGCAATTAAATTATAAATCATATAGCTACCTACCCACCCATATTATTCTCCTAACTTACATACCTTATTAAATTCCATAACCTATATTTAAATATACATTTTCAGGTAGGTACATACTTATGTAACTACTCCTTGAATCATCCATTCGACAATTAATTATACTAAAAATCAATGTATTATTACCTACATCGGCTTTAAGCCTAGATAGGATAACTTACTAGACTAACTACCAACTAACAGCATCAATGTTTATCCACATTAAAGTTGTTAGCTACAAGAGCAAGTTCGTCTTATCCAGTCGTGCATTTTATTGAATATACGCAAGCGTTCCTAAATCGTGACAAGCAAAAGGATTTTGAAAGATTTTCTCGAGCTGTTCATTATGGTTTTTTTCATTTTAGTGTCCATAAATAATACAGTGTCGGTCCAGTATAACGAATGATATAATGTCCAGAGTCAATTCGTTATACCAAAAATTCGTTATATCGAATATATTTTTCTCATATAAGTCTTTATGTAAATAGAAGGTACAAAGTACAATTGTATTTTCCATTATTTTATTTCATACTTCACTTTAAAGAGCAAAAACTTAGGAATTCTAGTTTTGTTGGATATAGTTCACACTAGAAGTTCTTCACGAAATTTATGTAAGATGAACTGAACTTGGCAAACATTTGTATAGGACTAAAGGCCGTTAAAAGCTATTTTGAAAAATATTTTTACATATTTCACTTCATTTGCATATACCTATATTCCTATTCATATTAGGAATATACTCATTAATTTTGTTCAAATTATGTTAGACTTCAAAGCTTGCAAAACATTTTTTTCAATTGAAAATTGTGTTAACCTCTGGGAAAATATTTCTCATAAGAGCCACAGTATTTTCTAAAACGATCATATCGTCTTGATTACGGAGAGCTGACGGTGGAATATCATCCTCCTCATCAAACTCCTCCTCCGAACTTGGAGATAAAATGTTCTTCCAGCACTTGTGAAGCACAACTGCGGAAACTTTTAGCTATGAGAAGGCAATGATACAACATCGTAAAGATTGAGATCTTTTAGAGCATTGATTTTGCCTTTTCCGAAATTCACAATTTCGCTTAGCAAGCTGTGTCTATAAAAGAGCTTAGTCATAGGTATGGCATTTTGATCCATGAAGGTGTAACATTTGGTGGCATATACACCACCAAAAATTTTGACATCATACGTTTCTTTTATTAGCTCGTCTTCTGGTGGATGACTAGGCGCGTTATCAAACATTAATAAAACATTTATAGGAAGTTTCTGGTCTCTTAAAAAATGTTTAACGTAAACAAACACGAAATTTAGTAACTTTGAAGATTTGGCATTTCCTTTCAAACCTGTGGAACAAAATTCCGAAAGAACAAGTTTTGAAGAGAGTTGCATTCATCCACTCAGATTTTGAGTAGGCGTAGTTAATTGGTAGAGGCCTGTTTTTAAAAACCTTGGCTTTTTTTGATTTTTCAATGATGAGGGGTTTACTTTTCCTTAACCCATTTGAGCACGCGAGACTAAAAATCCGGCACAGTTTTCTGCATAGTAATCGAAAATTTGAGCATCTGTGTAAATACACGAAGACGAATACGTTGGACATACTCGTAACAAGGCAATCAAAAAAAAAAACACTTGAGTAATGGAAAATTGTGTATGTAACTTCCAATATTATCATAAACATACATAGAAGTATATAATATATTTACCGAAAAGAGGTTCTTTCAAATTTGTTGTATGTAAAAATTTTGTTTTTCATTTTCCTAATGGACTTGAAAAATGTGTTCGTAATATCGATCATTCCTTATATCGGCATTCGTTATACTGGACAACCACTGTATGTGTATATATGTGATTTTTTTAAATATCTGTTGTTCATTATTTCTCTCGGCAGAGGGCGTATAGGTATATTATTTGAAGATAATGAAAAAAAATAATCTCTAAGTTTCTATCTTCAGACATTTCTGGGAACCGAAACCGAAAATCACACATAGGTGAAATTCACACGAATGAATGGATTAAGGGAACGGGTCTAATATCGGCTTCCCCTAATTACTTTTGTTGTTGTTTCTCTTTCTTTAATTGTTTATTGCTCATTACCATTTCTTAATTGCTTTGAGCTGTGTTCGTTTTAAGTTACTCCGAAAATAATTACTCAACGGTTGAGTTGATTACTTTTCGGATAGCAATGTTTGATTCGAACACTTGCATGACGTGTCACTTATAAATTGACTTATTTCAGAGGTAAAGTAATCAGTTAGTTAAGTAAGTCCGGTTCAGCAAGATATACCTAGCGTGTTTTGTTGTGTAATTTTGTTTGCTATTTTTAAAATAGTTAGGTATAGATTTTTAAAGTGTTGTTTTATTGTAATAAATTAAAGATTTTATTTAATTAAATAATACACATTATATTTATTTATATTTTGATCTAAATCGGTAAAGTCGATAATGAGCAAGTGGAAAATTAAAAGAGCATTTTTACGGTTAATATAATTTTATGTTAATTTTTTTTCAACAATAATACGAAGATTGCTTTTTTTCTAATTAAAATCTTTCAGGCCGTTTTCGAGGTAATTAAAGTTTTTAATAATGTTAGTATGGCAGCTTTGCAAAAAAATTATTCCCATACAAATGTTGACAGATTCAAATATTACACTTGTGAAACAAATTCTAAAGTGGTTATTCCGAAATGTCAGTTGTTGTGTTGTCACTCTAATGAATAGTTGATAATGATGGAAACATCAGAACGATATTAAATACAGTGTCAATAAATTAGAAAAGTTAGCGATTTTAAATGTGTTTTTTAAAGGAATATTTGGCATTTCTCTTGATTCCAAGGATTTAAAATAAACAAATAGGATTTAGTGAAGTTTCAAAAAAAAAATATTCAATGAACTGAAGTTTTTCAAACATAAAATATAAAGCATGGTAATTTGACTTCCGTATTTTGTAAATCATTTCACACCATCTCTTCCAGAGCATAAACCAGTTTCAATAACTAAATAGTTAATCTTAAAATACTCATATGTGCTGAGACGCACTTGTGTGCCCGACTTAAGCAGTGATTTATTTTATTAACTATTCCCCGAATTACATTTGATGTGGCTTCCTACTTCCAGATTTTTTTTTTTTATTTTAATTCATTTTTATTTAATATTAACTTATAACTATCTTAAAGCTAGACAAAAATGTTGAAAACTAGCCTAATTATCAATAACTTACAACTAATTTACTGGCCCTTTACGGGCGCTCTAAACTAAACAATAACTCTTAGAACTAATGTCTTTCGACCTAAAAACTATTTTAATTAAATCTGATTATTTTATTTTTTTTTAAATCAAGAAAAGTTATTGCCAAAAAAATCGGTATCTTTTATTATTTTTCTTTTTTACTTATAAACTAAACCTAAAGATAGACTAAAAATAATTAAAACTAGATACAACTAACTTATACTAACTAAAAATAACTTAAACTACTTAAAATACCTAATAATACCCAAAACCAGAATTCCATCCAGATTTTGATTTTTTTCGTTTCTAAAGAAACACGACTTCAATTTGAATTTTTTTTTTAGTTATTTTATTTTTGTTATGTTGTCTGTGAAACAGCTATAGGTGTAGTCTCCACATTTGATTATTTTCGCTCAAATTTGGAGAAGCGAATAAAATATTTTAAAATTAGGATGTGTTTTTGTTTCGAAGCAACATGATAATTTTAGAAAACTTTTGAACATTTTGATAATTCCGAGTTCCATTATTTCCATTTGTTTTCAAAGGTTTTGATAAATAGTGTTAAGACCAGTGTTCTATCAATTTAATATGTTTTCACGATTTTCAGTTTGGTTTAAGAAGAAGTATTATATAAATTGATGGTGTATTCAATTCTAGTTTCAAAGGGTTTTGTTATTGAATACCTTATATCTTATATTGAAATAATCTTAAGCAAGTTGTCAAAATAAATAATGCCAAGCTCAACAGAATTCTATACCTTTAGGTATTCAGTAATGCTCGACGGATCAAATGAAGCATTTTAATTACATCTTTCCCTAATTGCTTTTCGATTCTAATGTTTCCCCGAAAATATTTACTTAATTACCTAACTAATTGCTTTTCGAAAATATTTGATTTGAACATTTTTGCTACCTCGTCAATAAAAACAATGGTTGAGCCCAGAAGTATTCAGTCAGTGGCAGAAATACGATACAACTAGTCTCGCGGTGTTTCACTGAGTAATTTAATCGTGCTTCTCCCTCCAGTTGTAGTGAACAGTTTATAAACGCGAGTGATTTTTTCAGATTTGAAAATGTTGGAAAGATCTAAGTATTTTTTTAATGCCTTTATTTATCTTCTATTCCTTCATTTCAGAATATTTTTCAGGAATTCCGCAAAATTGGAGAAATTGAAAAAAAAAATACAATTCTCCTACACTCTGCTCATTTCTGATGAAAATCCCATTAAAATTCCAGCTCATAGAATTTCTGGAAAACAATATTGACAACCCTTCAGTTTTCACGAGGTTTAATTGAAGGAAATCGAAGCTCCGTCAATTAAAGTTATGACCGACTACATGTTTTCGGCAACTATTGAACGGAGCTTGGATAATTTTGACACAAGTTTCAAGAAAAATAATAAAATATAATAAATCCGACACAACTAGTTTCGCGGTGTTTCACTGAGTAATTTAATCGTGCTTGTCCGTCCAGTTTTAGTGAACAGTTAATAAACGCGAGTTATTTTTTCAGATTTGCAAAATGTTGGAAACATCTAACTATTTTTTAAATGCCCTTATTTATCTTCTATTCCCTCATTTCAGATTTATTCAGATAAGGAATTCCGAAAAAATTAAAAAGAACTTGAATCTCCTCTCTGCTCATTTCTGATGAAAATCCCATCAAAATTCCAGCTCATAGAATTTTTGGAAAATGATTATTGGCAACCCTTCAGTGTCAAATTTCAACGAGGTTTAATTGAAGGAAATCGAAGCTCCGTCAATTAAAGTTATGACTGACTACATGTTTTCGGCAACTATTGAACGGAGCTTGGATAATTTTGACACAAGTTCCAAGAAATAAATTGGTTGGTTCCAGAAGTAATCAGTCAATCGCGAAATCCGACACAAATAATTTCGCGGTGTTTCATTGAGTAATTTAATCGTTCTTGTGCCTCCAGTTTTAGTGAACAGTTAATAAACGCGAGTGATTTTTTCAGATTTGCAAAATGTTGGAAACATCTAAGTATTTTTTGAATGACCTTATTTATCTTCTATTCCCTCATTTCAGATTTTTTTCAGATAAGGAATTCCGAAAAAATTAAAAAGAACTTGAATCTCCTCTCTGCTCATTTCTGATGAAAATCCCATCAAAATTCCAGCTCATAGAATTTTTGGAAAATGATTATTGGCAACCCTTCAGTGTCAAATTTCAACGAGGTTTAATTGAAGGAAATCGAAGCTCCGTCAATTAAAGTTATGACTGACTACATGTTTTCGGCAACTATTGAACGGAGCTTGGATAATTTTGACACAAGTTCCAAGAAATAAATTGTTTTCTTCCAGAAGTAATCAGTCAATCGCGAAACCCGACACAACTAGTTTCGCGGTGTTTCACTGAGTAATTTAATCGTGCTTGTCTGTCCAGTTTCACTGAACAGTTAATAAACGCGAGGGATTTTTCCAGATTTGCAAAATGTTGGAAACATCTAAGTATTTTTTGAATGCCCTTATTTATCTTCTATTGCTTAATTTCAGAATTTTTTCAGATAATTAAAAAAAAATATAAATCTCCTTCACTCTGCTCATTTCTGATGTAAATCCTATCAAACTTCCGGCTCATTAATTAATGAAAACCCTTCAGTATCAAATTTTATCGAGGTTAAATTGAAGGAAATCGAAGCTTCGTCAATTAAAGTTATGACAGACTACATGTTTTCGGCAACTAATGAACGGAGCTTGGATAATTTTGACACAAGTTTCAAGAAATAAATTGGTTTGTTTCAGAAGTAATCAGTCAATCGCGCAATCTGACACAACTAGTTTCGCGGTGTTTCACTGAGTAATTTAATCGTGCTTGTCCGTCCAGTTTTAGTGAACAGTTAATAAACACGAGTGATTTTTTTCAGATTTGCAAAATGTTGGAAACTTCTAAGTATTTTTTTAATGCCCTTATTTATTTTCTACTCCTTCATTTCAGAATATTTTTCAGATAAGGAATTCCACAAAATTGGAGAAATTAAAAAAAAATACAAATCTCCTTCACTCTGCTCATTTCTGATGTAAATCCCATCAAACTTCCGGCTCATTAATTAATGAAAACCCTTCAGTATCAAATTTCATCGAGGTCAAATTGAAGGCAATCGAAGCTTCGTCAGTTAAAGTTATGACTGACTACATGTTTCGGCAACTACTGAACGGAGCTTGGATAATTTTGACACAAGTTTCAAGAAATAAATTGGTTTGCTCCAGAAGTAATCAGTCAATCGCGAAATCTGACACAACTAGTTTCGCGGTGTTTCACTGAGTAATTTAATCGTGCTTGTCCGTCCAGTTTTAGTGAACAGTTAATAAACGCGAGTGATTTTTTCAGATTTGCAAAATGTTGGAAACTTCTAAGTATTTTTTTAATGCCCTTATTTATTTTCTACTCCTTTATTTCAGATTTTTTTTCAGATAAGGAATTCCGAAAAAATAGAGAAAATTAAAAAGAACTTGAATCTGCTCTCTGCTCATTTCTGATGATAATCCCATCAAAATTCCAGCTCATAGAATTTTTGGAAAATGATTATTGGCAACCATTCAGTGTCAAATTTCAACGAGGTTTAATTGAAGGAAATCGAAGCTCCGTCAATTAAAGTTATGACTGACTACATGTTTTCGGCAACTATTGAACGGAGCTTGGATAATTTTGACACAAGTTCCAAGAAATAAATTGGTTGGTTCCAGAAGTAATCAGTCAATCGCGAAATCCGACACAAATAATTTCGCGGTGTTTCACTGAGTAATTTAATCGTTCTTGTGCCTCAAGTTTTAGTGAACAGTTAATAAACGCGAGTGATTTTTTCAGATTTGCAAAATGTTGGAAACATCTAACTATTTTTTGAATGCCCTTATTTATCTTCTATTCCCTCATTTCAGATTTTTTTCAGATAAGGAATTCCGAAAAAATTAAAAAGAACTTGAATCTTCTCTCTGCTCATTTCTGATGAAAATCCCATCAAAATTCCAGCTCATAGAATTTTTGGAAAATGATTATTGGCAACCCTTCAGTGTCAAATTTCAACGAGGTTTAATTGAAGGAAATCGAAGCTCCGTCAATTAAAGTTATGACTGACTACATGTTTTCGGCAACTATTGAACGGAGCTTGGATAATTTTGACACAAGTTCCAAGAAATAAATTGGTTGGTTCCAGAAGTAATCAGTCAATCGCGAAATCCGACACAACTAGTTTCGCGGTGTTTCACTGAGTAATTTAATCGAGCTTGTCTGTCCAGTTTCACTGAACAGTTAATAAACGCGAGGGATTTTTTCAGATTTGCAAAATGTTGGAAACATCTAAGTATTTTTTGAATGCCCTTATTTATCTTCTTTTCCTTCATTTCAAATTTTTTTTCAGATAAGGAATTCCGAAAAAATCGAGAAATTAAAAAAAAACCTTGAATCTCCTACACTCTGCTCATTTCTGATGAAAATCCCATCAAAATTCCAGCTCATAGAATTTTTGGAAAATGATTATTGGCAACCCTTCAGTGTCAAATTTCAACGGGGTTTAATTGAAGGAAATCGAAGCTCCGTCAATTAAAGTTATGACTGACTACATGTTTTCGGCAACTATTGAACGGAGCTTGGATAATTTTGACACAAGTTCCAAGAAATAAATTGGTTGGTTCCAGAAGTAATCAGTCAATCGCGAAATCCGAAACAAATAATTTCGCGGTGTTTCACTGAGTAATTTAATCCTTCTTGTGCCTCCAGTTTTAGTGAACAATTAATAAACGCGAGTGATTTTTTCAGATTTGCAATATGTTGGAAACATCTAAGTATTTTTTGAATGCCCTTATTTATCTTCTATTCCCTCATTTCAGATTTTTTTTCAGATAAGGAATTCCGAAAAAATTAAAAAGAACTTGAATCTTCTCTCTGCTCATTTCAGATGAAAATCCCATCAAAATTCCAGCTCATAGAATTTTTGGAAAATGATTATTGGCAACCCTTCAGTGTCAAATTTCAACGAGGTTTAATTGAAGGAAATCGAAGCTCCGTCAATTAAAGTTATGACTGACTACATGTTTTCGGCAACTATTGAACGGAGCTTGGATAATTTTGACACAAGTTCCAAGAAATAAATTGGTTGGTTCCAGAAGTAATCAGTCAATCGCGAAATCCGACACAAATAATTTCGCGGTGTTTCATTGAGTAATTTAATCGTTCTTGTGCCTACAGTTTTAGTGAACAGTTAATAAACGCGAGTGATTTTTTCAGATTTGCAAAATGTTGGAAACATCTAAGTATTTTTTGAATGCCCTAATTTATCTTCTATTCCCTCATTTCAGATTTTTTTCAGATAAGGAATTCCGAAAAAATTAAAAAGAACTTGAATCTCCTCTCTGCTCATTTCTGATGAAAATCCCATCAAAATTCCAGCTCAGAGAATTTTTGGAAAATGATTATTAGTAACAAATCAGTTTCAAATTTCAACGAGGTTTAATTGAAGGAAATTGATCCACCTTCAATTTAAGTTATCACTGACTACATGTTTTCGGCAACTATTGAACGGAGCTTGGATAATTTTGACATAAGTTCCAAGAAATAAATTGGTTTGTTCCAGAAGTAATCAGTCAATCGCGAAATCCGAGTAATTTAATCGTGCTTGTCCGTCCAGTTTTAGTGAACAGTTAATAAACGCGAGTGATTTTTTTCAGATTTGCAAAATGTTGGAAACTTCTAAGTATTTTTTTAATGCCCTTATTTATTTTCTACTCCTTCATTTCAGAATATTTTTCAGATAAGGAATTCCACAAAATTGGAGAAATTAAAAAAAAATACAAATCTCCTTCACTCTGCTCATTTCTGATGTAAATACCATCAAACTTCCGGCTCATTAATTAATGAAAACCCTTCATTATAAAATTTCATCGAGGTCAAATTGAAGGAAATCGAAGCTTCGTCAATTAAAGTTATGACTGACTACATGTTTTCGGCAACTATTGAACGGAGCTGGGATAATTTTGACACAAGTTCCAAGAAATAAATTGGTTGGTTCCAGAAGTAATCAGTCAATCGCGAAATCCGACACAAATAATTTCGCGGTGTTTCACTGAGTAATTTAATCGTTCTTGTGGCTCCAGTTTTAGTGAACAGTTAATAAACGCGAGTGATTTTTTCAGATTTGCAAAATGTTGGAAACATATAAGTATTTTTTGAATGCCCTTATTTATCTTCTATTCCCTCATTTCAGATTTTTTTCAGATAAGGAATTCCGAAAAAATTAAAAAGAACTTGAATCTCCTCTCTGCTCATTTCTGATGAAAATCCCATCAAAATTCCAGCTCAGAGAATTTTTGGAAAATGATAATTGGCAACCCTTCAGTTTCAAATTTCAACGAGGTTTAATTGAAGGAAATTGATGCTAATTCAATTTAAGTTATGACTGACTACATGTTTTGGCAACTTTTGAACGGAGCTTGAATAATTTTGACTAAGTTCCAAGAACTAAATTGGTTTGTTCCAGAAGTAATCAGTCAATCGCGAAATCCGACACAACTAGTTTCGCGGTGTTTCACTGAGTAATTTAATCGAGCTTGTCTGTCCAGTTTCACTGAACAGTTAATAAACGCGAGGTATTTTTTCAGATTTGCAAAATGTTGGAAACATCTAAGTATTTTTTGAATGCCCTTATTTATCTTCTATTCCTTCATTTCAAATTTTTTTTCAGATAAGGAATTCCGAAAAAATCGAGAAATTAAAAAAAAACCTTGAATCTCCTACACTCTGCTCATTTCTGATGAAAATCCCATCAAAATTCCAGCTCATAGAATTTTTGGAAAATGATTATTGGCAACCCTTCAGTGTCAAATTTCAACGGGGTTTAATTGAAGGAAATCGAAGCTCCGTCAATTAAAGTTATGACTGACTACATGTTTTCGGCAACTATTGAACGGAGCTTGGATAATTTTGACACAAGTTCCAAGAAATAAATTGGTTGGTTCCAGAAGTAATCAGTCAATCGCGAAATCCGACACAAATAATTTCGCGGTGTTTCACTGAGTAATTTAATCCTTCTTGTGCCTCCAGTTATAGTGAACAATTAATAAACGCGAGTGATTTTTTCAGATTTGCAATATGTTGGAAACATCTAAGTATTTTTTGAATGCCCTTATTTATCTTCTATTCCCTCATTTCAGATTTTTTTTCAGATAAGGAATTCCGACAAAATCGAAAAAATTAAAAAGAACTTGAATCTCCTCTCTGCTCATTTCTGATGAAAATCCCATAAAAATTCCAGCTCATAGAATTTTTGGAAATTGATTATTGGCAACACTTCTGTGCCAAATTTCAGCGAGGTTGAATTGAAGGAAATCGAAGCTCCGTCAATTAAAGTTATGACTGACTACATGTTTTCGGCAACTTTTGAAAGGAGCTTGGATAATTTTGACTAAGTTCCAAGAACCAAATTGGTTTGTTCCAGAAGTAATCAGTCAATCGCGAAATCCGACACAACTAGTTTCGCGGTGTTTCACTGAGTAATTTAATCGTGCTTGTCTGTCCAGTTTCACTGAACAGTTAATAAACGCGGGGGATTTTTTCAGATTTGCAATATGTTGGAAACATCTAAGTATTTTTTGAATGCCCTTATTTATCTTCTATTGCTTAATTTCAGAATTTTCTCAGATAATTAAAAAAAATACAAATCTCCTTCACTCTGCTCATTTCTCATGTAAATCCCATCAAACTTCCGGCTCATTAATTAATGAAAACCCTGCAGTATCAACTTTCATCGAGGTTAAATTAAAGGCAATCGAAGCTTCGTCAGTTAAAGTTATGACTGACTACATGTTTCGGCAACTACTGAACGGAGCTTGGATAATTTTGACACAAGTTTCAAGAAATAAATTGGTTTGCTCCAGAAGTAATCAGTCAATCGCGAAATCCGACACAAATAATTTCGCGGTGTTTCATTGAGTAATTTAATCGTTCTTGTGCCTCAAGTTTTAGTGAACAGTTAATAAACGCGAGTGATTTTTTCAGATTTGCAAAATGTTGGAAACATCTAACTATTTTTTGAATGCCCTTATTTATCTTCTATTCCCTCATTTCAGATTTTTTTCAGATAAGGAATTCCGAAAAAATTAAAAAGAACTTGAATCTCCTCTCTACTCATTTCTGATGAAAATCCCATCAAAATTCCAGCTCATAGAATTTTTGGAAAATGATTATTGGCAACCATTCAGTGTCAAATTTCAACGAGGTTTAATTGAAGGAAATCGAAGCTCCGTCAATTAAAGTTATGACTGACTACATGTTTTCGGCAACTATTGAACAGAGCTTGGATAATTTTGACACAAGTTCCAAGAAATAAATTGGTTGGTTCCAGAAGTAATCAGTCAATCGCGAAATCCGACACAAATAATTTCGCGGTGTTTCATTGAGTAATTTAATCGTTCTTGTGCCTCAAGTTTTAGTGAACAGTTAATAAACGCGAGTGATTTTTTCAGATTTGCAAAATGTTGGAAACATCTAACTATTTTTTGAATGCCCTTATTTATCTTCTATTCCCTCATTTCAGATTTTTTTCAGATAAGGAATTCCGAAAAAATTAAAAAGAACTTGAATCTCCTCTCTACTCATTTCTGATGAAAATCCCATCAAAATTCCAGCTCATAGAATTTTTGGAAAATGATTATTGGCAACCATTCAGTGTCAAATTTCAACGAGGTTTAATTGAAGGAAATCGAAGCTTCGTCAATTAAAGTTATGACTGACTACATGTTTTCGGCAACTATTGAACGGAGCTGGGATAATTTTGACACAAGTTCCAAGAAATAAATTGGTTGGTTCCAGAAGTAATCAGTCAATCGCGAAATCCGACACAAATAATTTCGCGGTGTTTCACTGAGTAATTTAATCGTTCTTGTGGCTCCAGTTTTAGTGAACAGTTAATAAACGCGAGTGATTTTTTCAGATTTGCAAAATGTTGGAAACATCTAAGTATTTTTTGAATGCCCTTATTTATCTTCTATTCCATCATTTCAGATTTTTTTCAGATAAGGAATTCCGAAAAAATTAAAAAGAACTTGAATCTCCTCTCTGCTCATTTCTGATGAAAATCCCATCAAAATTCCAGCTCAGAGAATTTTTGGAAAATGATAATTGGCAACCCTTCAGTTTCAAATTTAAACGAGGTTTAATTGAAGGAAATTGATGCTCATTCAATTTAAGTTATGACTGACTACATGTTTTGGCAACTTTTGAACGGAGCTTGAATAATTTTGACTAAGTTCCAAGAACTAAATTGGTTTGTTCCAGAAGTAATCAGTCAATCGCGAAATCCGACACAACTAGTTTCGCGGTGTTTCACTGAGTAATTTAATCGAGCTTGTCTGTCCAGTTTCACTGAACAGTTAATAAACGCGAGGTATTTTTTCAGATTTGCAAAATGTTGGAAACATCTAAGTATTTTTTGAATGCCCTTATTTATTTTCTACTCCTTTATTTCAGATTTTTTTTCAGATAAGGAATTCCGAAAAAATAGAGAAAATTAAAAAGAACTTGAATCTGCTCTCTGCTCATTTCTGATGATAATCCCATCAAAATTCCCGCTCATAGAATTTTTGGAAAATGATTATTGGCAACCATTCAGTGTCAAATTTCAACGAGGTTTAATTGAAGGAAATCGAAGCTCCGTCAATTAAAGTTATGACTGACTACATGTTTTCGGCAACTATTGAACGGAGCTTGGATAATTTTGACACAAGTTCCAAGAAATAAATTGGTTGGTTCCAGAAGTAATCAGTCAATCGCGAAATCCGACACAAATAATTTCGCGGTGTTTCATTGAGTAATTTAATCGTTCTTGTGCCTCAAGTTTTAGTGAACAGTTAATAAACGCGAGTGATTTTTTCAGATTTGCAAAATGTTGGAAACATCTAACTATTTTTTGAATGCCCTTATTTATCTTCTATTCCCTCATTTCAGATTTTTTTCAGATAAGGAATTCCGAAAAAATTAAAAAGAACTTGAATCTCCTCTCTACTCATTTCTGATGAAAATCCCATCAAAATTCCAGCTCATAGAATTTTTGGAAAATGATTATTGGCAACCATTCAGTGTCAAATTTCAACGAGGTTTAATTGAAGGAAATCGAAGCTTCGTCAATTAAAGTTATGACTGACTACATGTTTTCGGCAACTATTGAACGGAGCTGGGATAATTTTGACACAAGTTCCAAGAAATAAATTGGTTGGTTCCAGAAGTAATCAGTCAATCGCGAAATCCGACACAAATAATTTCGCGGTGTTTCACTGAGTAATTTAATCGTTCTTGTGGCTCCAGTTTTAGTGAACAGTTAATAAACGCGAGTGATTTTTTCAGATTTGCAAAATGTTGGAAACATCTAAGTATTTTTTGAATGCCCTTATTTATCTTCTATTCCATCATTTCAGATTTTTTTCAGATAAGGAATTCCGAAAAAATTAAAAAGAACTTGAATCTCCTCTCTGCTCATTTCTGATGAAAATCCCATCAAAATTCCAGCTCAGAGAATTTTTGGAAAATGATAATTGGCAACCCTTCAGTTTCAAATTTCAACGAGGTTTAATTGAAGGAAATTGATGCTCATTCAATTTAAGTTATGACTGACTACATGTTTTGGCAACTTTTGAACGGAGCTTGAATAATTTTGACTAAGTTCCAAGAACTAAATTGGTTTGTTCCAGAAGTAATCAGTCAATCGCGAAATCCGACACAACTAGTTTCGCGGTGTTTCACTGAGTAATTTAATCGAGCTTGTCTGTCCAGTTTCACTGAACAGTTAATAAACGCGAGGTATTTTTTCAGATTTGCAAAATGTTGGAAACATCTAAGTATTTTTTGAATGCCCTTATTTATCTTCTATTCCTTCATTTCAAATTTTTTTTCAGATAAGGAATTCCGAAAAAATCGAGAAATTAAAAAAAAACCTTGAATCTCCTACACTCTGCTCATTTCTGATGAAAATCCCATCAAAATTCCAGCTCATAGAATTTTTGGAAAATGATTATTGGCAACCCTTCAGTGTCAAATTTCAACGGGGTTTAATTGAAGGAAATCGAAGCTCCGTCAATTAAAGTTATGACTGACTACATGTTTTCGGCAACTATTGAACGGAGCTTGGATAATTTTGACACAAGTTCCAAGAAATAAATTGGTTGGTTCCAGAAGTAATCAGTCAATCGCGAAATCCGACACAAATAATTTCGCGGTGTTTCACTGAGTAATTTAATCCTTCTTGTGCCTCCAGTTATAGTGAACAATTAATAAACGCGAGTGATTTTTTCAGATTTGCAATATGTTGGAAACATCTAAGTATTTTTTGAATGCCCTTATTTATCTTCTATTCCCTCATTTCAGATTTTTTTTCAGATAAGGAATTCCGACAAAATCGAAAAAATTAAAAAGAACTTGAATCTCCTCTCTGCTCATTTCTGATGAAAATCCCATAAAAATTCCAGCTCATAGAATTTTTGGAAATTGATTATTGGCAACACTTCTGTGCCAAATTTCAGCGAGGTTGAATTGAAGGAAATCGAAGCTCCGTCAATTAAAGTTATGACTGACTACATGTTTTCGGCAACTTTTGAACGGAGCTTGGATAATTTTGACTAAGTTCCAAGAACCAAATTGGTTTGTTCCAGAAGTAATCAGTCAATCGCGAAATCCGACACAACTAGTTTCGCGGTGTTTCACTGAGTAATTTAATCGTGCTTGTCTGTCCAGTTTCACTGAACAGTTAATAAACGCGAGGGATTTTTTCAGATTTGCAAAATGTTGGAAACATCTAAGTATTTTTTGAATGCCCTTATTTATCTTCTATTCCTTAATTTCAGAATTTTTTCAGATAATTAAAAAAAATACAAATCTCCTTCACTCTGCTCATTTCTGATGTAAATCCCATCAAACTTCCGGCTCATTAATTAATGAAAACCCTTCAGTATCAACTTTCATCGAGGTTAAATTGAAGGAAATCGAAGCTTCGTCAATTAAAGTTATGACTGACTACATGTTTTCGGCAACCATTGAACGGAGCTGGGATAATTTTGACACAAGTTCCAAGAAATAAATTGGTTGGTTCCAGAAGTAATCAGTCAATCGCGAAATCCGACACAAATAATTTCGCGGTGTTTCACTGAGTAATTTAATCGTTCTTGTGCTTCAAGTTTTAGTGAACAGTTAATAAACGCGAGTGATTTTTTCAGATTTGCAAAATGTTGGAAACATCTAACTATTTTTTTGAATGCAATTATTTATCTTCTATTCCCTCATTTCAGATTTTTTTTCAGATAAGGAATTCCGAAAAAATTAAAAAGAACTTGAATCTTCTCTCTGCTCATTTCTGATGAAAATCCCATCAAAATTCCAGCTCATAGAATTTTTGGAAAATGATTATTGGCAACCCTTCAGTGTCAAATTTCAACGAGGTTTAATTGAAGGAAATCGAAGCTCCGTCAATTAAAGTTATGACTGACTACATGTTTTCGGCAACTATTGAACGGAGCTTGGATAATTTTGACACAAGTTCCAAGAAATAAATTGGTTGGTTCCAGAAGTAATCAGTCAATCGCGAAATCCGACACAAATAATTTCGCGGTGTTTCATTGAGTAATTTAATCGTTCTTGTGCCTCAAGTTTTAGTGAACAGTTAATAAACGCGAGTGATTTTTTCAGATTTGCAAAATGTTGGAAACTTCTAAGTATTTTTTGAATGCCCTTATTTATTTTCTACTCCTTTATTTCAGATTTTTTTTCAGATAAGGAATTCCGAAAAAATAGAGAAAATTAAAAAGAACTTGAATCTGCTCTCTGCTCATTTCTGATGATAATCCCATCAAAATTCCAGCTCATAGAATTTTTGGAAAATGATTATTGGCAACCATTCAGTGTCAAATTTCAACGAGGTTTAATTGAAGGAAATCGAAGCTCCGTCAATTAAAGTTATGACTGACTACATGTTTTCGGCAACTATTGAACGGAGCTTGGATAATTTTGACACAAGTTCCAAGAAATAAATTGGTTGGTTCCAGAAGTAATCAGTCAATCGCGAAATCCGACACAAATAATTTCGCGGTGTTTCATTGAGTAATTTATTCGTTCTTGTGCCTCAAGTTTTAGTGAACATTTAATAAACGCGAGTGATTTTTTCAGATTTGCAAAATGTTGGAAACATCTAACTATTTTTTGAATGCCCTTACTTATCTTCTATTCCCTCATTTCAGATTTTTTTCAGATAAGGAATTCCGAAAAAATTAAAAAGAACTTGAATCTTCTCTCTGCTCATTTCTGATGAAAATCCCATTAAAATTCCAGCTCATAGAATTTTTGGAAAATGATTATTGGCAACCCTTCAGTGTCAAATTTCAACGAGGTTTAATTGAAGGAAATCGAAGCTCCGTCAATTAAAGTTATGACTGACTACATGTTTTCGGCAACTATTGAACGGAGCTTGGATAATTTTGACACAAGTTCCAAGAAATAAATTGGTTGGTTCCAGAAGTAATCAGTAAACGCGAGGGATTTTTTCAGATTTGCAAATTGTTGGAAACATCTAAGTATTTTTTGAATGCCCATTTATCTTCTATTCTTTCATTTCAAATTTTTTTGCAGATAAGGAATTCCAAAAAATCGAGAAATTAAAAAAAAAACCTTGAATCTCCTACACTCTGCTCATTTCTGATGAAAATCCTATCTAAATTCCAGCTCATAGAATTTTTGGAAAATGATTATTGGCAACCATTCAGTTTCAAATTTCAACGAGGTTTAATTGAAGGAAATCGAAGCTCCGTCAATTAAAGTTATGACTGAATACATGTTTTCGGCAACTATTGAACGGAGCTTGGATAATTTTGACACAAGTTTCAAGAATTGGTTTGTTCCAGAAGTAATCAGTTAATCGCGAAATCCGACACAACTAGTTTCGCGGTGTTTCACTGAGTAATTTAATCGTGCTCATCTGTCCAGTTTCACTGAAGAGTTAATAAACGCGAGGGATTTTTTCAGATTTGCAAAATGTTGGAAACATCTAAGTATTTTTTGAATGCCCTTATTTATCTTCTATTGCTTAATTTCAGAATTTTTTCAGATAATTAAAAAAAAATATAAATCTCCTTCACTCTGCTCATTTCTGATGTAAATCCTATCAAACTTCCGGCTCATTAATTAATGAAAACCCTTCAGTATCAAATTTAATCGAGGTTAAATTGAAGGAAATCGAAGCTTCGTCAATTAAAGTTATGACTGACTACATGTTTTCGGCAACTATTGAACGGAGCTTGGATAATTTTGACACAAGTTTCAAGAAATAAATTGGTTTGTTCTAGAAGTAATCAGTCAATCGCGAAATCTGACACAACTAGTTTCGCGGTGTTTCACTGAGTAATTTAATCGTGCTTGTCTGTCCAGTTTTAGTGAACAGTTAATAAACGCGAGTGATTTTTTTCAGATTTGCAAAATGTTGGAAACTTCTAAGTATTTTTTTAATGCCCTTATTTATTTTCTACTCCTTCATTTCAGAATATTTTTCAGATAAGGAATTCCACAAAATTGGAGAAATTAAAAAAAATACAAATCTCCTTCACTCTGCTCATTTCTGATGTAAATCCCATCAAACTTCCGGTTCATTAATTAATGAAAACCCTTCAGTATCAAATTTCATCGAGGTTAAATTGAAGGAAATCGAAGCTTCGTCAATTAAAGTTATGACTGACTACATGTTTTCGGCAACTATTGAACGGAGCTGGGATAATTTTGACACAAGTTCCAAGAAATAAATTGGTTGGTTCCAGAAGTAATCAGTCAATCGCGAAATCCGACACAAATAATTTCGCGGTGTTTCACTGAGTAATTTAATCGTTCCAGTTTTAGTGAACAGTTAATAAACGCAAGTGATTTTTTCAGATTTGCAAAATGTTGGAAACATCTAAGTATTTTTTGAATGCCCTTATTTATCTTCTATTCCCTCATTTCAGATTTTTTTTTCAGATAAGGAATTCCGAAAAAATCGAGAAAATTAAAAAGAACTTAAATCTCCTCTCTGCTCATTTCTGATGAAAATCCTATCTAAATTCCAGCTCATAGAATTTTTGGAAAATGATTATTGGCAACCATTCAGTTTCAAATTTCAACGAGGTTTAATTGAAGGAAATCGAAGCTCCGTCAATTAAAGTTATGACTGAATACATGTTTTCGGCAACTATTGAACGGAGCTTGGATAATTTTGACACAAGTTTCAAGAATTGGTTTGTTCCAGAAGTAATCAGTTAATCGCGAAATCCGACACAACTAGTTTCGCGGTGTTTCACTGAGTAATTTAATCGTGCTCATCTGTCCAGTTTCACTGAAGAGTTAATAAACGCGAGGGATTTTTTCAGATTTGCAAAATGTTGGAAACATCTAAGTATTTTTTGAATGCCCTTATTTATCTTCTATTGCTTAATTTCAGAATTTTTTCAGATAATTAAAAAAAAATATAAATCTCCTTCACTCTGCTCATTTCTGATGTAAATCCTATCAAACTTCCGGCTCATTAATTAATGAAAACCCTTCAGTATCAAATTTATTCGAGGTTAAATTGAAGGAAATCGAAGCTTCGTCAATTAAAGTTATGACTGACTACATGTTTTCGGCAACTATTGAACGGAGCTTGGATAATTTTGACACAAGTTTCAAGAAATAAATTGGTTTGTTCCAGAAGTAATCAGTCAATCGCGAAATCTGACACAACTAGTTTCGCGGTGTTTCACTGAGTAATTTAATCGTGCTTGTCCGTCCAGTTTTAGTGAACAGTTAATAAAAGCGAGTGATTTTTTTCAGATTTGCAAAATGTTGGAAACTTCTAAGTATTTTTTTAATGCCCTTATTTATTTTCTACTCCTTCATTTCAGAATATTTTTCAGATAAGGAATTCCACAAAATTGGAGAAATTAAAAACAATACAAATCTCCTTCACTCTGCTCATTTCTGATGTAAATCCCATCAAACTTCCGGTTCATTAATTAATGAAAACCCTTCAGTATCAAATTTCATCGAGGTTAAATTGAAGGAAATCGAAGCTTCGTCAATTAAAGTTATGACTTTCTACATGTTTTCGGCAACTATTGAACGGAGCTGGGATAATTTTGACACAAGTTCCAAGAAATAAATTGGTTGGTTCCAGAAGTAATCAGTCAATCGCGAAATCCGACACAAATAATTTCGCGGTGTTTCACTGAGTAATTTAATCGTTCCAGTTTTAGTGAACAGTTAATAAACGCAAGTGATTTTTTCAGATTTGCAAAATGTTGGAAACATCTAAGTATTTTTTGAATGCCCTTATTTATCTTCTATTCCCTCATTTCAGATTTTTTTTCAGATAAGGAATTCCGAAAAAATCGAGAAAATTAAAAAGAACTTAAATCTCCTCTCTGCTCATTTCTGATGAAAATCCCATCAAAATTCCAGCTCATAGAATTTTTGGAAAATGATTATTGGCAACCATTCAGTTTCAAATTTCAACGAGGTTTAATTGAAGGAAATCGAAGCTCCGTCAATTAAAGTTATGACTGAATACATGTTTTCGGCAACTATTGAACGGAGCTTGGATAATTTTGACACAAGTTTCAAGAATTGGTTTGTTCCAGAAGTAATCAGTCAATCGCGAAATCCGACACAACTAGTTTCGCGGTGTTTCACTAAGTAATTTAATCGTGCTCATCTGTCCAGTTTCACTGAACAGTTAATAAACGCGAGGGATTTTTTCAGATTTGAAAAATGTTGGAAACATCTAAGTATTTTTTGAATGCCCTTATTTATCTTCTATTGCTTAATTTCAGAATTTTTTCAGATAATTAAAAAAAAATATAAATCTCCTTCACTCTGCTCATTTCTGATGTAAATCCTATCAAACTTCCGGCTCATTAATTAACGAAAACCCTTCAGTATCAAATTTTATCGAGGTTAAATTGAAGGAAATCGAAGCTTCGTCAATTAAAGTTATGACTGACTACATGTTTTCGGCAACTATTGAACGGAGCTTGGATAATTTTGACACAAGTTTCAAGAAATAAATTGGTTTGTTCCAGAAGTAATCAGTCAATCGCGAAATCTGACACAACTAGTTTCCCGGTGTTTCACTGAGTAATTTAATCGTTCTTGTGCCTCCAGTTTTAGTGAACAGTTAATAAACGCGAGGGATTTTTTCAGATTTGCAAAATGTTGGAAACATCTTAGTGTTTTTTGAATGCCCTTATTTATCTTCTATTCCCGCATTTCAGATTTTTTTTCAGATAAGGAATTCCGAAAAAATTAAAAAGAACTTGAATCTCCTCTCTGCTCATTTCTGATGAAAATCCCATCAAAATTCCAGCTCAGAGAATTTTTGGAAAATGATAATTGGCAACCCTTCAGTTTCAAATTTCAACGAGGTTTAATTGAAGGAAATTGATGCTCATTCAATTTAAGTTATGACTGACTACATGTTTTGGCAACTTTTGAACGGAGCTTGAATAATTTTGACTAAGTTCCAAGAACTAAATTGGTTTGTTCCAGAAGTAATCAGTCAATCGCGAAATCCGACACAACTAGTTTCGCGGTGTTTCACTGAGTAATTTAATCGAGCTTGTCTGTCCAGTTTCACTGAACAGTTAATAAACGCGAGGGATTTTTTCAGATTTGCAAAATGTTGGAAACATCTAAGTATTTTTTGAATGCCCTTATTTATCTTCTATTCCCTCATTTCAGATTTTTTTTCAGATAAGGAATTCCGAAAAAATCGAGAAAATTAAAAAGAACTTAAATCTCCTCTCTGCTCATTTCTGATGAAAATCCCATCGAAATTCCAGCTCATAGAATTTTTGGAAAATGATTATTGGCAACCATTCAGTTTCAAATTTCAACGAGGTTTAATTGAAGGAAATCGAAGCTCCGTCAATTAAAGTTATGACTGAATACATGTTTTCGGCAACTATTGAACGGAGCTTGGATAATTTTGACACAAGTTTCAAGAATTGGTTTGTTCCAGAAGTAATCAGTCAATCGCGAAATCCGACACAACTAGTTTCGCGGTGTTTCACTGAGTAATTTAATCGTGCTCATCTGTCCAGTTTCACTGAACAGTTAATAAACGCGAGGGATTTTTTCAGATTTGCAAAATGTTGGAAACATCTAAGTATTTTTTGAATGCCCTTATTTATCTTCTATTGCTTAATTTCAGAATTTTTTCAGATAATTAAAAAAAAATATAAATCTCCTTCACTCTGCTCATTTCTGATGTAAATCCTATCAAACTTCCGGCTCATTAATTAATGAAAACCCTTCAGTATCAAATTTTATAGAGGTTAAATTGAAGGAAATCGAAGCTTCGTCAATTAAAGTTATGACTGACTACATGTTTTCGGCAACTATTGAACGGAGCTTGGATAATTTTGACACAAGTTTCAAGAAATAAATTGGTTTGTTCCAGAAGTAATCAGTCAATCGCGAAATCTGACACAACTAGTTTCGCGGTGTTTCACTGAGTAATTTAATAGTGCTTGTCCGTCCAGTTTTAGTGAACAGTTAATAAACGCGAGTGATTTTTTTCAGATTTGCAAAATGTTGGAAACTTCTAAGTATTTTTTTAATGCCCTTATTTATTTTCTACTCCTTCATTTCAGAATATTTTTCAGATAGGGAATTCCACAAAATTGGAGAAATTAAAAAAAAATACAAATCTCCTTCACTCTGCTCATTTCTGATGTAAATCCCATCAAACTTCCCGCTCATTAATTAATGAAAACCCTTCATTATCAAATTTCATCGAGGTCAAATTGAAGGAAATCGAAGCTTCGTCAATTAAAGTTATGACTGACTACATGTTTTCGGCAACTATTGAACGGAGCTGGGATAATTTTGACACAAGTTCCAAGAAATAAATTGGTTGGTTCCAGAAGTAATCAGTCAATCGCGAAATCCGACACAAATAATTTCGCGGTGTTTCACTGAGTAATTTAATCGTTCTTGTGCCTCCAGTTTTAGTGAACAGTTAATAAACGCGAGTGATTTTATCAGATTTGCAAAATGTTGGAAACATCTAAGTATTTTTTGAATGCCCTTATTTATCTTCTATTCCCTCATTTCAGATTTTTTTCAGATAAGGAATTCCGAAAAAATTGAAAAGAACTTGAATCTCCTCTCTGCTCATTTCTGATAAAAATCCCATCAAAATTCCAGCTCAGAGAATTTTTGGAAAATGATAATTGGCAACCCTTCAGTTTCAAATTTCAACGAGGTTTAATTGAAGGAAATTGATGCTCATTCAATTTAAGTTATGACTGGCTACATGTTTTGGCAACTTTTGAACGGAGCTTGAATAATTTTGACTAAGTTCCAAGAACTAAATTGGTTTGTTCCAGAAGTAATCAGTCAATCGCGAAATCCGACACAACTAGTTTCGCGGTGTTTCACTGAGTAATTTAATCGAGCTTGTCTGTCCAGTTTCACTGAACAGTTATTAAACGCGAGGGATTTTTTCAGATTTGCAAAATGTTGGAAACATCTAAGTATTTTTGAATGCCCTTATTTATCTTCTATTCCTTAATTTCAGAATTTTTTCAGATAATTAAAAAAAATACAAATCTCCTTCACTCTGCTCATTTCTGATGTAAATCCCATCAAACTTCCGGCTCATTAATTAATGAAAACCCTTCAGTATCAACTTTCATCGAGGTTAAATTGAAGGAAATCGAAGCTTCGTCAATTAAAGTTATGACTGACTACATGTTTTCGGCAACTATTGAACGGAGCTTGGAGAATTTTGACATAAGTTCCAAGAAATAAATTGGTTTGTTCCAGAAGTAATCAGTCAATCGCGAAATCCGACACAACTAGTTTCGCGGTGTTTCACTGAGTAATTTAATCGAGCTTGTCTGTCCAGTTTCACTGAACAGTTAATAAACGCGAGGTATTTTTTCAGATTTGCAAAATGTTGGAAACATCTAAGTATTTTTTGAATGCCCTTATTTATCTTCTATTCCTTCATTTCAAATTTTTTTTCAGATAAGGAATTCCGAAAAAATCGAGAAATTAAAAAAAAAACCTTGAATCTCCTACACTCTGCTCATTTCTGATGAAAATCCCATCAAAATTCCAGCTCATAGAATTTTTGGAAAATGATAATTGGCAACCCTTCAGTATCAACTTTCATCGAGGTTAAATTGAAGGAAATCGAAGCTTCGTCAATTAAAGTTATGACTGACTACATGTTTTCGGCAACTATTGAACGGAGCTTGGATAATTTTGACATAAGTTCCAAGAAATAAATTGGTTTGTTCCAGAAGTAATCAGTCAATCGCGAAATCCGACACAACTAGTTTCGCGGTGTTTCACTGAGTAATTTAATCGAGCTTGTCTGTCCAGTTTCACTGAACAGTTAATAAACGCGAGGTATTTTTTCAGATTTGCAAAATGTTGGAAACATCTAAGTATTTTTTGAATGCCCTTATTTATCTTCTATTCCTTCATTTCAAATTTTTTTTCAGATAAGGAATTCCGAAAAAATCGAGAAATTAAAAAAAAAACCTTGAATCTCCTACACTCTGCTCATTTCTGATGAAAATCCCATCAAAATTCCAGCTCATAGAATTTTTGGAAAATGATAATTGGCAACCCTTCAGTGTCAAATTTCAACGAGGTTTAATTGAAGGAAATCGAAGCTCCGTCAATTAAAGTTATGACTGACTACATGTTTTCGGCAACTATTGAACAGAGCTTGGATAATTTTGACACAAGTTCCAAGAAATAAATTGGTTGGTTCCAGAAGTAATCAGTCAATCGCGAAATCCGACACAAATAATTTCGCGGTGTTTCACTGAGTAATTTAATCGTTCTTGTGCCTCCAGTTTTAGTGAACAGTTAATAAACGCGAGTGATTTTTTCAGATTTGCAAAATGTTGGAAACATCTAAGTATTTTTTGAATGCCCTTATTTATCTTCTATTCCATCATTTCAGATTTTTTTTTCAGATAAGGAATTCCGAAAAAATCGAGAAAATTAAAAAGAACTTGAATCTACTCTCTGCTCATTTCTGATGAAAATCCCATCAAAATTCCAGCTCATAGAATTTTTGGAAAATGATTATTGGCAACCCTTCAGTTTCAAATTCCAACGAGGTTTAATTGAAGGAAATCGAAGCTCCGTCAATTATAGATATGACTGACTACATGTTTTCGGCAACTATTGAACGGAGCTTGGATAATTTTGACACAAGTTCCAAGAAATAAATTGGTTGGTTCCAGAAGTAATCAGTCAATCGCGAAATCCGACACAAATAATTTCGCGGTGTTTCACTGAGTAATTTAATCGTTCTCGTGCCTCCAGTTTTAGTGAACAGTTAATAAACGCGAGGGATTTTTTCAGATTTGCAAAATGTTGGAAACATCTAAGTATTTTTTGAATGCCATTATTTATCTTCTATTCCTTCATTTCAAATTTTTTTTTTCAGATAAGGAATTCCGAAAAAATCGAGAAAATAAAAAAACACCTTGAATCTCTGCTCATTTCTGATGCAAAACCCATCAAAATTCCAGCTCATAGAATTTTTGGAAAATGATAATTGGCAACCCTTCAGTTTCAAATTTCAACGAGGTTTAATTGAAGGAAATCGAAGCTCCGTCAATTAAAGTTATGACTGACTACATGTTTTCGGCAACTATTGAACGGAGCTTGGATAATTTTGACACAGGTTCCAAGAAATAAATTGGTTGGATCCAGAAGTAATCAGTCAATCGCGAAATCCGACACAAATAATTTCGCGGTGTTTCACTGAGTAATTTAATCGTGCTTGTCTGTCCATTTTCACTAAACAGTTAATAAACGCGAGTGATTTTTTCAAACTTTGCAAAATGTTGGAAACATCTAAGTATTTTTTAAATGCCCTTATTTATCTTCTACTCCCTCATTTCAGATTTTTTTTCAGATAAGGAATTCCGACAAAATCGAAAAAATTAAAAAGAACTTAAATCTCCTCTCTGCTCATTTCTGATGAAAATCCCATCAAAATTCCAGCTCATAAAATTTTTGGAAACCAATTATTGGCAACCATTCAGTATCAAATTTCATCGAGGTTAAATTGAAGGAACTCGAAGCTTCGTCAATTAAAGTTATGACTGACTACATGTTTTCGGCAACTATTGAACGGAGCTTGGATAATTTTAAATAAATTGGTTTGTTCCAGAAGTAATCAGTCAATCGCCAATTCCGATACAACTAGTTTCGCGGTGATTCACTGAGTAATTTATTTGTGCGTGCCCTTGCGGTTTTACTGAACAGTGCATATTTTCAGTGATGCAGACTCCGAGATATTTGTAAGTAATACAAACCACCTCAATTTGTCGCTTCTATAAAGTCTGCCATCTACATTTTGTATAACAATCCAGATTTACCAGAACGTTCCACAATTTACAATAATCACACAATTTATTTTACCATAAGCTGTAGACTTTCAGGTGAGTATGCCATCAATACAGAATCATCTGCAAATAGAAGAGTTATTGGGGACGTTCACTTAGTTATTCTGAGCAATCTAGAATAACTATCTGTTGTTGTAATGCGTGCAAAAGTAGATCTGATGAAAACACAGTTGTTCTCGTGAAAGCTATCTTGTGTTTTCCCAAAAAAATTGGAAAAACTAACTATCCGAGAACAAATGTATAGAACAACAGACTGCAAAATTCATTTGGTATGGGTTTTGTTCTGATTTTTTGACAGCTTTCAGCTAACATATCTGATTCGTCCACAGATGTACTCCGATGCTTGGTACCTGAGAAAACATATCTAATAAGTGAATGAACGCCCGCATTATTTGAAGTCCAGCTATTCAGTGCCTCTCGGTCTTATTTGAAAAGGCCAAACAAACTAGGACTGAGTTCACATCCTTGTCTTAATCCTGCTTTGGTTTGAAACCACTCCGCACCGCTGCATTTGTGTCTCTAATATAAGTTTTGAATAAGTTGGCCAAATTTTCGAGTCATACCACTCCCACACAGTTCATAAATTAGAGCATCCCGCTCAATCGTTTCAAAAGCTGCTTTAAAATCTACGAAGGAGATAAAGCTTTTTATTTCTTGCGAAGAAAAAATAAGCAATGCTTTTCAATTAAAATAAAATCCACGACTGGAGCGCGCGAACTTGCTCTTATTTTAGATCACATCGTATGCAAAATATTTCTATTAAAAATCTAAATATATTTTTAAAGTCGTTTTCTACCAATTTTTTTATTTATTTACAAAATTTATTTAATTTTTTCTAAAAAAAAATATTTGTATGACAATCTTAAGTATTTAATAACATAAATTTAAAAACAAAATATTAAATCGCCTTATTGAAAGAAAAAATAATTCAAAATTCTGAAATAAATATTTAAAATAATTTGAGTTCAAAAAAAAGGTACGCCGCTTTATTTCTTGAATAAATTTGAATTTATGATATAGAAATACTGACAGACTGACAGACAGACGGACAGAATTTGTAGACCATCTTTTTTCGTCTTCGCTATCATCGTAATGCCATGTTTGATTGTTAACTCAAAGCTTTCTTTTTCGACGAATGAATAACTTGCCTTATAGTACCTATAATCGCAAGTAAAAATGTGATCGATGGTTGAATATTCCAATCTAACCCAAGCCTAGAACTGCTTTATAAGGTTTTCGGACTTCATCCACACTTTTAAGCGGCTTTGAAGTAAGGCAGTGAATATATTGTAGGCTGCGTTCAGAAAAGAAATCCGTCTGTATAATTTGCATGATCTAATGTGCAACTTTTCTTATGAATAGGGAACACAAAACTTCTTTAAACTTTTCTGGTATAATTCCGTAAAAGAGGGGTAAGTATTTTTATTAAGATAATGCCACCATACCTAAAAAGTTCTGCAGGAATTCTATCAGAGCCAGCAGTATTTCGTGAACGAAGAATCTAAAATGCCATCAGAGAAACCAGGTGCTGTATAATGGAATTTAAAAATATTGGTCGTTGTGGCATTTAAAAGATGCTCAAAATGATAAGGCAGTGCTTGAGGGGTGAAGTCCTTATTAATACAGTATTTGCCGCCATTTACACTTTCATTACATTGACTATAGTTTCCGCGCTTCCTATTCATAATATGATCTCTTTCCTCTCTACACAAATCGATTTAAGCATGCTATTCGCTTAAAGATAATAAATCCTTAACGAGTCCAGAACTAGAGTCACGAAATACGGTTTAGTTAAACTGATAGTTGCATCACTCCAAAACTATTTTTAATTCGATATACATAGATACTATATGGCAAGTTATCGATTCCTAAAAAATCTAACTCTAGATTTTGATCAAACTCGACATTACGGTTATAGCGAAGACGAAAAAAGTGGGTCGCGCAATTCCGTGTGTCTCTCTGACCTCGAGCCTTACAGGGTTGAATAAATTTGCTCCAAATTTGGTAGATACATATTGTTTGTTGGTAATACGGCCACACGTTTATTTCATTTATTTTACGACGAAAAATAACTGTGCCTGCAATATATTTTTTTTTTACCAAAAAGAAAAATCTTATTTTTACCAAAAACTAATCCAACGATTTCACTTTATCACCTCACCTCAAGTAGAACCATTTCTTTTGGTTTTTAATTTTCTTGAAAACGGTTCATTTAATTTTGAATTTTTTTATGCAAAAGCTCGTAGGAAGTCTAAGACTCAATGTTATCCAAATAGTTTCAAAAAACATTTTTTGACGCAATGGTTTTTGATATTGATATTTTTTTGATCATTTAAAAAAAATATTATCTAAAACAAAAAACAACACTACCTACCCCATGCAAATGTAAGAAAAACTGTTAAGAAAAAAACGCCCTCCAGATTTTGTATGAAATGAATGAATGTGTCCTTAAATTAGTTAAGTCCACTTTTAAGCACAAAAATATTTTATTTTGCGTACTTATTAACGGTACTTTTCATAGAACCACTTTTCATATTTTCAACTTTCCCATTATTAGATGGAACCAATTAAAATTAGTTGTTGTATGTAAATATTTCCTAAAAAATTTAATAAGACTAAGTTTTTTTTCATTCTTTGTGTCCGTTAAAACTCTTACAACTAAGCAATTTGTATTTATTATGTGTATTATCCATTTATTTCTACCTAATAAAATTTCATTTTATGAATTTTTAGATACGTCACTGAAAAGCTACATATATACAATATAGGCCCTCATACACTTATACATTACATATGCGTCTTTAAAATCACTTGAATATATTTTATATTGCAATTAAATTATAAATCATATAGCTACCTACCCACCCATATTATTCTCCTAACTTACATACCTTATTAAATTCCATAACCTATATTTAAATATACATTTTCAGGTAGGTACATACTTATGTAACTACTCCTTGAATCATCCATTCGACAATTAATTATACTAAAAATCAATGTATTATTACCTACATCGGCTTTAAGCCTAGATAGGATAACTTACTAGACTAACTACCAACTAACAGCATCAATGTTTATCCACATTAAAGTTGTTAGCTACAAGAGCAAGTTCGTCTTATCCAGTCGTGCATTTTATTGAATATACGCAAGCGTTCCTAAATCGTGACAAGCAAAAGGATTTTGAAAGATTTTCTCGAGCTGTTCATTATGGTTTTTTTCATTTTAGTGTCCATAAATAATACAGTGTCGGTCCAGTATAACGAATGATATAATGTCCAGAGTCAATTCGTTATACCAAAAATTCGTTATATCGAATATATTTTTCTCATATAAGTCTTTATGTAAATAGAAGGTACAAAGTACAATTGTATTTTCCATTATTTTATTTCATACTTCACTTTAAAGAGCAAAAACTTAGGAATTCTAGTTTTGTTGGATATAGTTCACACTAGAAGTTCTTCACGAAATTTATGTAAGATGAACTGAACTTGGCAAACATTTGTATAGGACTAAAGGCCGTTAAAAGCTATTTTGAAAAATATTTTTACATATTTCACTTCATTTGCATATACCTATATTCCTATTCATATTAGGAATATACTCATTAATTTTGTTCAAATTATGTTAGACTTCAAAGCTTGCAAAACATTTTTTTCAATTGAAAATTGTGTTAACCTCTGGGAAAATATTTCTCATAAGAGCCACAGTATTTTCTAAAACGATCATATCGTCTTGATTACGGAGAGCTGACGGTGGAATATCATCCTCCTCATCAAACTCCTCCTCCGAACTTGGAGATAAAATGTTCTTCCAGCACTTGTGAAGCACAACTGCGGAAACTTTTAGCTATGAGAAGGCAATGATACAACATCGTAAAGATTGAGATCTTTTAGAGCATTGATTTTGCCTTTTCCGAAATTCACAATTTCGCTTAGCAAGCTGTGTCTATAAAAGAGCTTAGTCATAGGTATGGCATTTTGATCCATGAAGGTGTAACATTTGGTGGCATATACACGAAAATTTGAGCATCTGTGTAAATACACGAAGACGAATACGTTGGACATACTCGTAACAAGGCAATCAAAAAAAAAAACACTTGAGTAATGGAAAATTGTGTATGTAACTTCCAATATTATCATAAACATACATAGAAGTATATAATATATTTACCAATTTACAGAAAAGAGGTTCTTTCAAATTTGTTGTATGTAAAAATTTTGTTTTTCATTTTCCTAATGGACTTGAAAAATGTGTTCGTAATATCGATCATTCCTTATATCGGCATTCGTTATACTGGACAACCACTGTATGTGTATATATGTGATTTTTTTAAATATCTGTTGTTCATTATTTCTCTCGGCAGAGGGCGTATAGGTATATTATTTGAAGATAATGAAAAAAAATAATCTCTAAGTTTCTATCTTCAGACATTTCTGGGAACCGAAACCGAAAATCACACATAGGTGAAATTCACACGAATGAATGGATTAAGGGAACGGGTCTAATATCGGCTTCCCCTAATTACTTTTGTTGTTGTTTCTCTTTCTTTAATTGTTTATTGCTCATTACCATTTCTTAATTGCTTTGAGCTGTGTTCGTTTTAAGTTACTCCGAAAATAATTACTCAACGGTTGAGTTGATTACTTTTCGGATAGCAATGTTTGATTCGAACACTTGCATGACGTGTCACTTATAAATTGACTTATTTCAGAGGTAAAGTAATCAGTTAGTTAAGTAAGTCCGGTTCAGCAAGATATACCTAGCGTGTTTTGTTGTGTAATTTTGTTTGCTATTTTTAAAATAGTTAGGTATAGATTTTTAAAGTGTTGTTTTATTGTAATAAATTAAAGATTTTATTTAATTAAATAATACACATTATATTTATTTATATTTTGATCTAAATCGGTAAAGTCGATAATGAGCAAGTGGAAAATTAAAAGAGCATTTTTACGGTTAATATAATTTTATGTTAATTTTTTTTCAACAATAATACGAAGATTGCTTTTTTTCTAATTAAAATCTTTCAGGCCGTTTTCGAGGTAATTAAAGTTTTTAATAATGTTAGTATGGCAGCTTTGCAAAAAAATTATTCCCATACAAATGTTGACAGATTCAAATATTACACTTGTGAAACAAATTCTAAAGTGGTTATTCCGAAATGTCAGTTGTTGTGTTGTCACTCTAATGAATAGTTGATAATGATGGAAACATCAGAACGATATTAAATACAGTGTCAATAAATTAGAAAAGTTAGCGATTTTAAATGTGTTTTTTAAAGGAATATTTGGCATTTCTCTTGATTCCAAGGATTTAAAATAAACAAATAGGATTTAGTGAAGTTTCAAAAAAAAAATATTCAATGAACTGAAGTTTTTCAAACATAAAATATAAAGCATGGTAATTTGTCTTCCGTATTTTGTAAATCATTTCACACCATCTCTTCCAGAGCATAAACCAATTTCAATAACTAAATAGTTAATCTTAAAATACTCATATGTGCTGAGACGCACTTGTGTGCCCGACTTAAGCAGTGATTTATTTTATTAACTATTCCCCGAATTACATTTGATGTGGCTTCCTACTTCCAGATTTTTTTTTTTTATTTTAATTCATTTTTATTTAATATTAACTTATAACTATCTTAAAGCTAGACAAAAATGTTGAAAACTAGCCTAATTATCAATAACTTACAACTAATTTACTGGCCCTTTACGGGCGCTCTAAACTCAACAATAACTCTTAGAACTAATGTCTTTCGACCTAAAAACTATTTTAATTAAATCTGATTATTTTATTTTTTTTTAAATCAAGAAAAGTTATTGCCAAAAAAATCGGTATCTTTTATTATTTTTCTTTTTTACTTATAAACTAAACCTAAAGATAGACTAAAAATAATTAAAACTAGATACAACTAACTTATACTAACTAAAAATAACTTAAACTACTTAAAATACCTAATAATACCCAAAACCAGAATTCCATCCAGATTTTGATTTTTTTCGTTTCTAAAGAAACACGACTTCAATTTGAATTTTTTTTTTAGTTATTTTATTTTTGTTATGTTGTCTGTGAAACAGCTATAGGTGTAGTCTCCACATTTGATTATTTTCGCTCAAATTTGGAGAAGCGAATAAAATATTTTAAAATTAGGATGTGTTTTTGTTTCGAAGCAACATGATAATTTTAGAAAACTTTTGAACATTTTGATAATTCCGAGTTCCATTATTTCCATTTGTTTTCAAAGGTTTTGATAAATAGTGTTAAGACCAGTGTTCTATCAATTTAATATGTTTTCACGATTTTCAGTTTGGTTTAAGAAGAAGTATTATATAAATTGATGGTGTATTCAATTCTAGTTTCAAAGGGTTTTGTTATTGAATACCTTATATCTTATATTGAAATAATCTTAAGCAAGTTGTCAAAATAAATAATGCCAAGCTCAACAGAATTCTATACCTTTAGGTATTCAGTAATGCTCGACGGATCAAATGAAGCATTTTAATTACATCTTTCCCTAATTGCTTTTCGATTCTAATGTTTCCCCGAAAATATTTACTTAATTACCTAACTAATTGCTTTTCGAAAATATTTGATTTGAACATTTTTGCTACCTCGTCAATAAAAACAATGGTTGAGCCCAGAAGTATTCAGTCAGTGGCAGAAATACGATACAACTAGTCTCGCGGTGTTTCACTGAGTAATTTAATCGTGCTTCGCCGTCCACTTTTAGTGAACAGTTAATAAACGCAAGTGATTTTTTCAGATTTGCAAAATGTTGAAAACATCTTAGTATTTTTTTTAATGCCCTTATTTATCTTCTATTCCTTTATTTCAGAATATTTTTCAGATAAGGAATTCCGCAAAATTGGAGAAATTGAAAAAAAAAATACAATTCTCCTACACTCTGCTCATTTCTGATGAAAATCCCATTAAAATTCCAGCTCATAGAATTTCTGGAAAACAATATTGACAACCCTTCAGTTTCAAATTTCAACGAGGTTTAATTGAAGGAAATCGAAGCTCCGTCAATTAAAGTTATGACTGACTACATGTTTTCGGCAACTATTGAACGGAGCTTGGATAATTTTGACACAAGTTTCAAGAAAAATAATAAAATATAATAAATCCGACACAACTAGTTTCGCGGTGTTTCACTGAGTAATTTAATCGTGCTTGTCTGTCCAGTTTCACTGAACAGTTAATAAACGCGAGGGATTTTTCCAGATTTGCAAAATGTTGGAAACATCTAAGTATTTTTTGAATGCCCTTATTTATCTTCTATTGCTTAATTTCAGAATTTTTTCAGATAATTAAAAAAAAAATATAAATCTCCTTCACTCTGCTCATTTCTGATATAAATCCTATCAAACTTCCGGCTCATTAATTAATGAAAACCCTTCAGTATCAAATTTTATCGAGGTTAAATTGAAGGAAATCGAAGCTTCGTCAATTAAAGTTATGACAGACTACATGTTTTCGGCAACTATTGAACGGAGCTTGGATAATTTTGACACAAGTTTCAAGAAATAAATTGGTTTGTTCCAGAAGTAATCAGTCAATCGCGCAATCTGACACAACTAGTTTCGCGGTGTTTCACTGAGTAATTTAATCGTGCTTGTCCGTCCAGTTTTAGTGAACAGTTAATAAACACGAGTGATTTTTTTCAGATTTGCAAAATGTTGGAAACTTCTAAGTATTTTTTGAATGCCCTTATTTATCTTCTATTCCCTCATTTCAGATTTTTTTTCAGATAAGGAATTCCGAAAAAATCGAGAAAATTAAAAAGAACTTGAATCTCCTCTCTGCTCATTTCTGATGAAAATCCCATCAAAATTCCAGCTCATAGAATTTTTGGAAAATGATTATTGGCAACCATTCAGTTTCAAATTTCAACGAGGTTTAATTGAAGGAAAACGAAGCTCCGTCAATTAAAGTTATGACTGAATACATGTTTTCGGCAACTATTGAACGGAGCTTGGATAATTTTGACACAAGTTTCAAGAATTGGTTTGTTCCAGAAGTAATCAGTCAATCGCGAAATCCGACACAACTAGTTTCGCGGTGTTTCACTGAGTAATTTAATCGTGCTTATCTGTCCAGTTTCACTGAACAGTTAATAAACGCGAGGGATTTTATCAGATTTGCAAAATGTTGGAAACATCTAAGTATTTTTTGAATGCCCTTATTTATCTTCTATTCCCTCATTTCAGATTTTTTTCAGATAAGGAATTCCGAAAAAATTAAAAAGAACTTGAATCTCCTCTCTGCTCATTTCTGATGAAAATCCCATCAAAATTCCAGCTCAGAGAATTTTTGGAAAATGATAATTGGCAACCCTTCAGTTTCAAATTTCAACGAGGTTTAATTGAAGGAAATTGATGCTCATTCAATTTAAGTTATGACTGACTACATGTTTTGGCAACTTTTGAACGGAGCTTGGATAATTTTGACTAAGTTCCAAGAACTAAATTGGTTTGTTCCAGAAGTAATCAGTCAATCGCGAAATCCGACACAACTAGTTTCGCGGTGTTTCACTGAGTAATTTAATCGAGCTTGTCTGTCCAGTTTCACTGAACAGTTAATAAACGCGAGGGATTTTTTCAGATTTGCAAAATGTTGGAAACATCTAAGTATTTTTTGAATGCCCTTATTTATCTTCTATTCCTTCATTTCAAATTTTTTTTCAGATAAGGAATTCCGAGAAAATCGAGAAATTAAAAAAAAACCTTGAATCTCCTACACTCTGCTCATTTCTGATGAAAATCCCATCAAAATTCCAGCTCATAGAATTTTTGGAAAATGATTATTGGCAACCCTTCAGGGTCAAATTTTAACGGGGTTTAATTGAAGGAAATCGAAGCTCCGTCAATTAAAGTTATGACTGACTACATGTTTTCGGCAACTATTGAACGGAGCTTGGATAATTTTGACACAAGTTCCAAGAAATAAATTGGTTGGTTCCAGAAGTAATCAGTCAATCGCGAAATCCGACACAAATAATTTCGCGGTGTTTCACTGAGTAATTTAATCCTTCTTGTGCCTCCAGTTTTAGTGAACAATTAATAAACGCGAGTGATTTTTTCAGATTTGCAATATGTTGGAAACATCTAAGTATTTTTTGAATGCCCTTATTTATCTTCTATTCCCTCATTTCAGATTTTTTTTCAGATAAGGAATTCCGACAAAATCGAAAAAATTAAAAAGAACTTGAATCTCCTCTCTGCTCATTTCTGATGAAAATCCCATAAAAATTCCAGCTCATAGAATTTTTGGAAATTGATTATTGGCAACACTTCTGTGCCAAATTTCAGCGAGGTTGAATTGAAGGAAATCGAAGCTCCGTCAATTAAAGTTATGACTGACTACATGTTTTCGGCAACTTTTGAACGGAGCTTGGATAATTTTGACTAAGTTCCAAGAACTAAATTGGTTTGTTCCAGAAGTAATCAGTCAATCGCGAAATCCGACACAACTAGTTTCGCGGTGTTTCACTGAGTAATTTAATCGTGCTTGTCTGTCCAGTTTCACTGAACAGTTAATAAACGCGGGGGATTTTTTCAGATTTGCAAAATGTTGGAATCATCTAAGTATTTTTTGAATGCCCTTATTTATCTTCTATTCCTTAATTTCAGAATTTTTTCAGATAATTAAAAAAAATACAAATCTCCTTCACTCTGCTCATTTCTGATGTAAATCCCATCAAACTTCCGGCTCATTAATTAATGAAAACCCTTCAGTATCAACTTTCATCGAGGTTAAATTGAAGGAAATCGAAGCTTCGTCAATTAAAGTTATGACTGACTACATGTTTTCGGCAACTATTGAACGGAGCTGGGATAATTTTGACACAAGTTCCAAGAAATAAATTGGTTGGTTCCAGAAGTAATCAGTCAATCGCGAAATCCGACACAAATAATTTCGCGGTGTTTCACTGAGTAATTTAATCGTTCTTGTGCTTGAAGTTTTAGTGAACAGTTAATAAACGCGAGTGATTTTTTCAGATTTGCAAAATGTTGGAAACATCTAACTATTTTTTTGAATGCCCTTATTTATCTTCTATTCCCTCATTTCAGATTTTTTTCAGATGAGGAATTCCGAAAAAATTAAAAAGAACTTGAATCTTCTCTCTGCTCATTTCTGATGAAAATCCCATCAAAATTCCAGCTCATAGAATTTTTGGAAAATGATTATTGGCAACCCTTCAGTGTCAAATTTCAACGAGGTTTAATTGAAGGAAATCGAAGCTCCGTCAATTAAAGTTATGACTGACTACATGTTTTCGGCAACTATTGAACGGAGCTTGGATAATTTTGACACAAGTTCCAAGAAATAAATTGGTTGGTTCCAGAAGTAATCAGTCAATTGCGAAATCCGACACAAATAATTTCGCGGTGTTTCATTGAGTAATTTAATCGTTCTTGTGCCTACAGTTTTAGTGAACAGTTAATAAACGCGAGTGATTTTTTCAGATTTGCAAAATGTTGGAAACATCTAAGTATTTTTTGAATGCCCTTATTTATCTTCTATTCCCTCATTTCAGATTTTTTTCAGATAAGGAATTCCGAAAAAATTAAAAAGAACTTGAATCTCCTCTCTGCTCATTTCTGATGAAAATCCCATCAAAATTCCAGCTCAGAGAATTTTTGGAAAATGATTATTAGTAACCCATCAGTTTCAAATTTCAACGAGGTTTAATTGAAGGAAATTGATCCACCGTCAATTTAAGTTATCACTGACTACATGTTTTCGGCAACTATTGAACGGAGCTTGGATAATTTTGACATAAGTTCCAAGAAATAAATTGGTTTGTTCCAGAAGTAATCAGTCAATCGCGAAATCCGACACAACTAGTTTCGCGGTGTTTCACTGAGTAATTTAATCGAGCTTGTCTGTCCAGTTTCACTGAACAGTTAATAAACGCGAGGGATTTTTTCAGATTTTGCAAAATGTTGGAAACATCTAAGTATTTTTTGAATGCCCTTATTTATCTTCTATTCCTTAATTTCAGAATTTTTTCAGATAATTAAAAAAAATACAAATCTCCTTCACTCTGCTCATTTCTGATGTAAATCCCATCAAACTTCCGGCTCATTAATTAATGAAAACCCTTCAGTATCAACTTTCATCGAGGTTAAATTGAAGGAAATCGAAGCTTCGTCAATTAAAGTTATGACTGACTACATGTTTTCGGCAACTATTGAACGGAGCTTGGATAATTTTGACATAAGTTCCAAGAAATTAATTGGTTTGTTCCAGAAGTAATCAGTCAATCGCGAAATCCGACACAACTAGTTTCGCGGTGTTTCACTGAGTAATTTAATCGTTTATTAACTGTTCAGTGAAACTGGACAGACAAGTTTCACTGAACAGTTAATAAACGCGAGGTATTTTTTCAGATTTGCAAAATGTTGGAAACATCTAAGTATTTTTTGAATGCCCTTATTTATCTTCTATTCCTTCATTTCAAATTTTTTTTCAGATAAGGAATTCCGAAAAAATCGAGAAATTAAAAAAAAACCTTGAATCTCCTACACTCTGCTCATTTCTGATGAAAATGCCATCAAAATTCCAGCTCATAGAATTTTTGGACAATGATTATTGGCAAACCTTCAGTGTCAAATTTCAACGGGGTTTAATTGAAGGAAATCGAAGCTCCGTCAATTAAAGTTATGACTGACTACATGTTTTCGGCAACTATTGAACGGAGCTGGGATAATTTTGACACAAGTTCCAAGAAATAAATTGGTTGGTTCCAGAAGTAATCAGTCAATCGCGAAATCCGACACAAATAATTTCGCGGTGTTTCACTGAGTAATTTAATCCTTCTTGTGCCTCCAGTTTTAGTGAACAATTAATAAACGCGAGTGATTTTTTCAGATTTGCAATATGTTGGAAACATCTAAGTATTTTTTGAATGCCCTTATTTATCTTCTATTGCTTAATTTCAGAATTTTCTCAGATAATTAAAAAAAATACAAATCTCCTTCACTCTGCTCATTTCTCATGTAAATCCCATCAAACTTCCGGCTCATTAATTAATGAAAACCCTTCAGTATCAACTTTCATCGAGGTTAAATTAAAGGCAATCGAAGCTTCGTCAGTTAAAGTTATGACTGACTACATGTTTCGGCAACTACTGAACGGAGCTTGGATAATTTTGACACAAGTTTCAAGAAATAAATTGGTTTGCTCCAGAAGTAATCAGTCAATCGCGAAATCTGACACAACTAGTTTCGCGGTGTTTCACTGAGTAATTTAATCGTGCTTGTCTGTCCAGTTTCACTGAACAGTTAATAAACGCGGGGGATTTTTTCAGATTTGCAAAATGTTGGAAACATCTAAGTATTTTTTGAATGCCCTTATTTATCTTCTATTCCTTAATTTCTGAATTTTTTCAGATAATTAAAAAAAATACAAATCTGCTTCACTCTGCTCATTTCTGATGTAAATCCCATCAAACTTCCGGCTCATTAATTAATGAAAACCCTTCAGTATCAACTTTCATCGAGGTTAAAATAAAGGAAATCGAAGCTTCGTCAATTAAAGTTATGACTGACTACATGTTTTCGGCAACTATTGAACGGAGCTGGGATAATTTTGACACAAGTTCCAAGAAATAAATTGGTTGGTTCCAGAAGTAATCAGTCAATCGCGAAATCCGACACAAATAATTTCGCGGTGTTTCACTGAGTAATTTAATCGTTCTTGTGCTTCAAGTTTTAGTGAACAGTTAATAAACGCGAGTGATTTTTTCAGATTTGCAAAATGTTGGAAACATCTAACTATTTTTTTGAATGCCCTTATTTATCTTCTATTCCCTCATTTCAGATTTTTTTTCAGATAAGGAATTCCGAAAAAATTAAAAAGAACTTGAATCTTCTCTCTGCTCATTTCTGATGAAAATCCCATCAAAATTCCAGCTCATAGAATTTTTGGAAAATGATTATTGGCAACCCTTCAGTGTCAAATTTCAACGAGGTTTAATTGAAGGAAATCGAAGCTCCGTCAATTAAAGTTATGACTGACTACATGTTTTCGGCAACTATTGAACGGAGCTTGGATAATTTTGACACAAGTTCCAAGAAATAAATTAGTTGGTTCCAGAAGTAATCAGTCAATCGCGAAATCCGACACAAATAATTTCGCGGTGTTTCATTGAGTAATTTAATCGTTCTTGTGCCTACAGTTTTAGTGAAAAGTTAATAAACGCGAGTGATTTTTTCAGATTTGCAAAATGTTGGAAACATCTAAGTATTTTTTGAATGCCCTTATTTATCTTCTATTCCCTCATTTCAGATTTTTTTCAGATAAGGAATTCCGAAAAAATTAAAAAGAACTTGAATCTCCTCTCTGCTCATTTCTGATGAAAATCCCATCAAAATTCCAGCTCAGAGAATTTTTGGAAAATGATTATTAGTAACCCATCAGTTTCAAATTTCAACGAGGTTTAATTGAAGGAAATTGATCCACCGTCAATTTAAGTTATCACTGACTACATGTTTTCGGCAACTATTGAACGGAGCTTGGATAATTTTGACATAAGTTCCAAGAAATAAATTGGTTTGTTCCAGAAGTAATCAGTCAATCGCGAAATCCGAGTAATTTAATCGTGCTTGTCCGTCCAGTTTTAGTGAACAGTTAATAAACGCGAGTGATTTTTTTCAGATTTGCAAAATGTTGGAAACTTCTAAGTATTTTTTTAATGCCCTTATTTATTTTCTACTCCTTCATTTCAGAATATTTTTCAGATAAGGAATTCCACAAAATTGGAGAAATTAAAAAAAATACAAATCTCCTTCACTCTGCTCATTTCTGATGTAAATCCCATCAAACTTCCGGTTCATTAATTAATGAAAACCCTTCAGTATCAAATTTCATCGAGGTTAAATTGAAGGAAATCGAAGCTTCGTCAATTAAAGTTATGACTGACTACATGTTTTCGGCAACTATTGAACGGAGCTGGGATAATTTTGACACAAGTTCCAAGAAATAAATTGGTTGGTTCCAGAAGTAATCAGTCAATCGCGAAATCCGACACAAATAATTTCGCGGTGTTTCACTGAGTAATTTAATCGTTCCAGTTTTAGTGAACAGTTAATAAACGCAAGTGATTTTTTCAGATTTGCAAAATGTTGGAAACATCTAAGTATTTTTTGAATGCCCTTATTTATCTTCTATTCCCTCATTTCAGATTTTTTTTCAGATAAGGAATTCCGAAAAAATCGAGAAAATTAAAAAGAACTTAAATCTCCTCTCTGCTCATTTCTGATGAAAATCCCATCAAAATTCCAGCTCATAGAATTTTTGGAAAATGATTATTGGCAACCATTCAGTTTCAAATTTCAACGAGGTTTAATTGAAGGAAATCGAAGCTCCGTCAATTAAAGTTATGACTGACTACATGTTTTCGGCAACTATTGAACGGAGCTTGGATAATTTTGACACAAGTTTCAAGAAATAAATTGGTTTGTTCCAGAAGTAATCAGTCAATCGCGAAATCTGACACAACTAGTTTCCCGGTGTTTCACTGAGTAATTTAATAGTGCTTGTCCGTCCAGTTTTAGTGAACAGTTAATAAACGCGAGTGATTTTTTTCAGATTTGCAAAATGTTGGAAACTTCTAAGTATTTTTTTAATGCCCTTATTTATTTTCTACTCCTTCATTTCAGAATTTTTTCAGATAATTAAAAAAAAATATAAATCTCCTTCACTCTGCTCATTTCTGATGTAAATCCCATCAAACTTCCGGCTCATTAATTAATGAAAACCCTTCATTATCAAATTTCATCGAGGTCAAATTGAAGGAAATCGAAGCTTCGTCAATTAAAGTTATGACTGACTACATGTTTTCGGCAACTATTGAACGGAGCTGGGATAATTTTGACACAAGTTCCAAGAAATAAATTGGTTGGTTCCAGAAGTAATCAGTCAATCGCGAAATCCGACACAAATAATTTCGCGGTGTTTCACTGAGTAATTTAATCGTTCTTGTGCCTCCAGTTTTAGTGAACAGTTAATAAACGCGAGGGATTTTTTCAGATTTGCAAAATGTTGGAAACATCTTAGTGTTTTTTGAATGCCCTTATTTATCTTCTATTCCCGCATTTCAGATTTTTTTTCAGATAAGGAATTCCGAAAAAATTAAAAAGAACTTGAATCTCCTCTCTGCTCATTTCTGATGAAAATCCCATCAAAATTCCAGCTCAGAGAATTTTTGGAAAATGATAATTGGCAACCCTTCAGTTTCAAATTTCAACGAGGTTTAATTGAAGGAAATTGATGCTCATTCAATTTAAGTTATGACTGACTACATGTTTTGGCAACTTTTGAACGGAGCTTGAATAATTTTGACTAAGTTCCAAGAACTAAATTGGTTTGTTCCAGAAGTAATCAGTCAATCGCGAAATCCGACACAACTAGTTTCGCGGTGTTTCACTGAGTAATTTAATCGAGCTTGTCTGTCCAGTTTCACTGAACAGTTAATAAACGCGAGGGATTTTTTCAGATTTGCAAAATGTTGGAAACATCTAAGTATTTTTTGAATGCCCTTATTTATCTTCTATTCCCTCATTTCAGATTTTTTTTCAGATAAGGAATTCCGAAAAAATCGAGAAAATTAAAAAGAACTTAAATCTCCTCTCTGCTCATTTCTGATGAAAATCCCATCAAAATTCCAGCTCATAGAATTCTTGGAAAATGATTATTGGCAACCATTCAGTTTCAAATTTCAACGAGGTTTAATTGAAGGAAATCGAAGCTCCGTCAATTAAAGTTATGACTGAATACATGTTTTCGGCAACTATTGAACGGAGCTTGGATAATTTTGACACAAGTTTCAAGAATTGGTTTGTTCCAGAAGTAATCAGTCAATCGCGAAATCCGACACAACTAGTTTCGCGGTGTTTCACTGAGTAATTTAATCGTGCTCATCTGTCCAGTTTCACTGAACAGTTAATAAACGCGAGGGATTTTTTCAGATTTGCAAAATGTTGGAAACATCTAAGTATTTTTTGAATGCCCTTATTTATCTTCTATTGCTTAATTTCAGAATTTTTTCAGATAATTAAAAAAAAATATAAATCTCCTTCACTCTGCTCATTTCTGATGTAAATCCTATCAAACTTCCGGCTCATTAATTAATGAAAACCCTTCAGTATCAAATTTTATAGAGGTTAAATTGAAGGAAATCGAAGCTTCGTCAATTAAAGTTATGACTGACTACATGTTTTCGGCAACTATTGAACGGAGCTTGGATAATTTTGACACAAGTTTCAAGAAATAAATTGGTTTGTTCCAGAAGTAATCAGTCAATCGCGAAATCTGACACAACTAGTTTCGCGGTGTTTCACTGAGTAATTTAATAGTGCTTGTCCGTCCAGTTTTAGTGAACAGTTAATAAACGCGAGTGATTTTTTTCAGATTTGCAAAATGTTGGAAGCTTCTAAGTATTTTTTTAATGCCCTTATTTATTTTCTACTCCTTCATTTCAGAATATTTTTCAGATAGGGAATTCCACAAAATTATAGAAATTAAAAAAAAATACAAATCTCCTTCACTCTGCTCATTTCTGATGTAAATCCCATCAAACTTCCGGCTCATTAATTAATGAAAACCCTTCATTATCAAATTTCATCGAGGTCAAATTGAAGGAAATCGAAGCTTCGTCAATTAAAGTTATGATTGACTACATGTTTTCGGCAACTATTGAACGGAGCTGGGATAATTTTGACACAAGTTCCAAGAAATAAATTGGTTGGTTCCAGAAGTAATCAGTCAATCGCGAAATCCGACACAAATAATTTCGCGGTGTTTCACTGAGTAATTTAATCGTTCTTGTGCCTCCAGTTTTAGTGAACAGTTAATAAACGCGAGTGATTTTATCAGATTTGCAAAATGTTGGAAACATCTAAGTATTTTTTGAATGCCCTTATTTATCTTCTATTCCCTCATTTCAGATTTTTTTCAGATAAGGAATTCCGAAAAAATTAAAAAGAACTTGAATCTCCTCTCTGCTCATTTCTGATAAAAATCCCATCAAAATTCCAGCTCAGAGAATTTTTGGAAAATGATAATTGGCAACCCTTCAGTTTCAAATTTCAACGAGGTTTAATTGAAGGAAATTGATGCTCATTCAATTTAAGTTATGACTGGCTACATGTTTTGGCAACTTTTGAACGGAGCTTGAATAATTTTGACTAAGTTCCAAGAACTAAATTGGTTTGTTCCAGAAGTAATCAGTCAATCGCGAAATCCGACACAACTAGTTTCGCGGTGTTTCACTGAGTAATTTAATCGAGCTTGTCTGTCCAGTTTCACTGAACAGTTAATAAACGCGAGGGATTTTTTCAGATTTGCAAAATGTTGGAAACATCTAAGTATTTTTTGAATGCCCTTATTTATCTTCTATTCCTTAATTTCAGAATTTTTTCAGATAATTAAAAAAAATACAAATCTCCTTCACTCTGCTCATTTCTGATGTAAATCCCATCAAACTTCCGGCTCATTAATTAATGAAAACCCTTCAGTATCAACTTTCATCGAGGTTAAATTGAAGGAAATCGAAGCTTCGTCAATTAAAGTTATGACTGACTACATGTTTTCGGCAACTATTGAACGGAGCTTGGAGAATTTTGACATAAGTTCCAAGAAATAAATTGGTTTGTTCCAGAAGTAATCAGTCAATCGCGAAATCCGACACAACTAATTTCGCGGTGTTTCACTGAGTAATTTAATCGAGCTTGTCTGTCCAGTTTCACTGAACAGTTAATAAACGCGAGGTATTTTTTCAGATTTGCAAAATGTTGGAAACATCTAAGTATTTTTTGAATGCCCTTATTTATCTTCTATTCCTTCATTTCAAATTTTTTTTCAGATAAGGAATTCCGAAAAAATCGAGAAATTAAAAAAAAAACCTTGAATCTCCTACACTCTGCTCATTTCTGATGAAAATCCCATCAAAATTCCAGCTCATAGAATTTTTGGAAAATGATAATTGGCAACCCTTCAGTATCAACTTTCATCGAGGTTAAATTGAAGGAAATCGAAGCTTCGTCAATTAAAGTTATGACTGACTACATGTTTTCGGCAACTATTGAACGGAGCTTGGATAATTTTGACATAAGTTCCAAGAAATAAATTGGTTTGTTCCAGAAGTAATCAGTCAATGGCGAAATCCGACACAACTAGTTTCGCGGTGTTTCACTGAGTAATTTAATCGAGCTTGTCTGTCCAGTTTCACTGAACAGTTAATAAACGCGAGGTATTTTTTCAGATTTGCAAAATGTTGGAAACATCTAAGTATTTTTTGAATGCCCTTATTTATCTTCTATTCCTTCATTTCAAATTTTTTTTCAGATAAGGAATTCCGAAAAAATCGAGAAATTAAAAAAAAAACCTTGAATCTCCTACACTCTGCTCATTTCTGATGAAAATCCCATCAAAATTCCAGCTCATAGAATTTTTGGAAAATGATAATTGGCAACCCTTCAGTGTCAAATTTCAACGAGGTTTAATTGAAGGAAATCGAAGCTCCGTCAATTAAAGTTATGACTGACTACATGTTTTCGGCAACTATTGAACAGAGCTTGGATAATTTTGACACAAGTTCCAAGAAATAAATTGGTTGGTTCCAGAAGTAATCAGTCAATCGCGAAATCCGACACAAATAATTTCGCGGTGTTTCACTGAGTAATTTAATCGTTCTTGTGCCTCCAGTTTTAGTGAACAGTTAATAAACGCGAGTGATTTTTTCAGATTTGCAAAATGTTGGAAACATCTAAGTATTTTTTGAATGCCCTTATTTATCTTCTATTCCATCATTTCAGATTTTTTTTTCAGATAAGGAATTCCGAAAAAATCGAGAAAATTAAAAAGAACTTGAATCTCCTCTCTGCTCATTTCTGATGAAAATCCCATCAAAATTCCAGCTCATAGAATTTTTGGAAAATGATTATTGGCAACCCTTCAGTTTCAAATTCCAACGAGGTTTAATTGAAGGAAATCGAAGCTCCGTCAATTATAGATATGACTGACTACATGTTTTCGGCAACTATTGAACGGAGCTTGGATAATTTTGACACAAGTTCCAAGAAATAAATTGGTTGGTTCCACAAGTAATCAGTCAATCGCGAAATCCGACACAAATAATTTCGCGGTGTTTCACTGAGTAATTTAATCGTTCTCGTGCCTCCAGTTTTAGTGAACAGTTAATAAACGCGAGTGATTTTTTCAGATTTGCAAAATGTTGGAAACATCTAAGTATTTTTTGAATGCCCTTATTTATCTTCTATTCCCTCATTTGAGTTTTTTTTTTCAGATGAGGAATTCCGAAAAAATCGAAAAAATTAAAAAGAACTTGAATCTCCTCTCTGCTCATTTCTGGTGAAAATACCATCAAAATTCCAGCTCATAGAATTTTTGGAAAATGATTATTGGCAACCCTTCAGTTTCAAATTTCAACGAGGTTTAATTGAAGGAAATCGAAGCTCCGTCAATTAAAGTTATGACTGACTACATGTTTTCGGCAACTATTGAATGGAGCTTGGATATTTTTGACACAAGTTCCAAGAAATAAATTGTTTTGTTCCAGAAGTAATCAGTCAATCGCGAAATCCGACACAACTAGTTTCGCGGTGTTTCACTGAGTAATTTAATCGAGCTTGTCTGTCCAGTTTCACTGAACAGTTAATAAACGCGAGGTATTTTTTCAGATTTGCAAAATGTTGGAAACATCTAAGTATTTTTTGAATGCCATTATTTATCTTCTATTCCTTCATTTCAAATTTTTTTTTCAGATAAGGAATTCCGAAAAAATCGAGAAAATAAAAAAACACCTTGAATCTCTGCTCATTTCTGATGCAAAACCCATCAAAATTCCAGCTCATAGAATTTTTGGAAAATGATAATTGGCAACCCTTCAGTTTCAAATTTCAACGAGGTTTAATTGAAGGAAATCGAAGCTCCGTCAATTAAAGTTATGACTGACTACATGTTTTCGGCAACTATTGAACGGAGCTTGGATAATTTTGACACAGGTTCCAAGAAATAAATTGGTTGGATCCAGAAGTAATCAGTCAATCGCGAAATCCGACACAAATAATTTCGCGGTGTTTCACTGAGTAATTTAATCGTGCTTGTCTGTCCATTTTCACTAAACAGTTAATAAACGCGAGTGATTTTTTCAAACTTTGCAAAATGTTGGAAACATCTAAGTATTTTTTAAATGCCCTTATTTATCTTCTATTCCCTCATTTCAGATTTTTTTTTAGATAAGGAATTCCGACAAAATCGAAAAAATTAAAAAGAACTTAAATCTCCTCTCTGCTCATTTCTGATGAAAATCCCATCAAAATTCCAGCTCATAAAATTTTTGGAAACCAATTATTGGCAACCATTCAGTATCAAATTTCATCGAGGTTAAATTGAAGGAACTCGAAGCTTCGTCAATTAAAGTTATGACTGACTACATGTTTTCGGCAACTATTGAACGGAGCTTGGAGAATTTTGACACAGGTTCCAAGAAATAAATTGGTTGGATCCAGAAGTAATCAGTCAATCGCGAAATCCGACACAACTATTTTCGCGGTGTTTCACTGAGTAATTTAATCGTGCTTGTCTGTCCAGTTTCACTGAGCAGTTAATAAACGCGAGTGATTTTTTCAGTTTTGCAAAATGTTGGAAACATCTAAGTATTTTTTGAATGCCCTTATTTATCTTCTATTCCTTCATTTCAAATTTTTTTCAGATAAGGAATTCCGAAAAAATCGAGAAATTAAAAAAAAAAACCTTGAATCTCCTACACTCTGCTCACTTCTGATGAAAATCCCATCAAAATTCCAGCTCATAGAATTTTTGGAAAATGATAATTGGCAACAATTCAGTTTCAAATTTCAACGAGGTTTAATTGAAGGAAATCGAAGATCCGTCAATTAAAGTTATGACTGACTACATGTTTTCGGCAACTATTGAACGGAGCTTGGAGAATTTTGACACAGGTTCCAAGAAATAAATTGGTTGGATCCAGAAGTAATCAGTCAATCGCGAAATCCGACACAAATAATTTCGCGGTGTTTCACTGAGTAATTTAATAGTGCTTGTCTGTCCATTTTCACTAAACAGTTAATAAACGCGAGTGATTTTTTCAGACTTGCAAAATGTTGCAAACATCTAAGTATTTTTTGAATGCCCTTATTTATCTTCTATTCCTTCATTTCAATTTTTTTTTTCAGATAAGGAATTCCGAAAAAATTGAGAAATTAAAAAAAAACCTTGAATCTCCTACACTCTGCTCATTTCTGATGAAAATCCCATCAAAATTCCAGCTCATAGAATTTTTGGAAAATGATAATTGGCAACCCTTCAGTTTCAAATTTCACCGAGGTTTAATTGAAGGAAATCGAAGCTCAGTCAATTAAAATTATGACTGACTACATGTTTTCGGCAACTATTGAACGGAGCTTGGAGAATTTTGACACAGGTTCCAAGAAATAAATTGGTTGGATCCAGAAGTAATCAGTCAATCGCGAAATCCGACACAAATAATTTCGCGGTGTTTCACTGAGTAATTTAATAGTGCTTGTCTGTCCATTTTCACTAAACAGTTAATAAACGCGAGTGATTTTTTCAGACTTGCAAAATGTTGCAAACATCTAAGTATTTTTTGAATGCCCTTATTTATCATCTATTCCCTCATTTCAGATTTTTTTTCAGATAAGGAATTCCGAAAAAATCGAGAAAATTAAAAAGAACTTGAATCTCCTCTCTGCTCACTTCTGATGAAAATCCCATCAAAATTCCAGCTCATAGAATTTTTGGAAAATGATAATTGGCAACCCTTCAGTTTCAAATTTCACCGAGGTTTAATTGAAGGAAATCGAAGCTCAGTCAATTAAAATTATGACTGACTACATGTTTTCGGCAACTATTGAACGGAGCTTGGAGAATTTTGACACAGGTTCCAAGAAATAAATTGGTTGGATCCAGAAGTAATCAGTCAATCGCGAAATCCGACACAAATAATTTCGCGGTGTTTCACTGAGTAATTTAATAGTGCTTGTCTGTCCATTTTCACTAAACAGTTAATAAACGCGAGTGATTTTTTCAGACTTGCAAAATGTTGCAAACATCTAAGTATTTTTTGAATGCCCTTATTTATCTTCTATTCCTTCATTTCAGAAAATTTTTCAGATAAGGAATTCCACAAAATTGGAGAAATTAAAAAAAATACAATTCTCCTACACTCTGCTCATTTCTGATGAAAATCCCATCAAAATTCATAAAATTTTTGGAAAACAATTATTGGCAGCCCTTCAGTTTCAAATTTCAACGAGGTTTAATTGAAGGAAATCGAAGCTCCGTCATTTAAAGTTATGACTGACTACATGTTTTCGGCAACTATTGAACAGAGCTTGGATAATTTTGACATAAGTTCCAAGAAATAAATTGGTTTGTTCCAGAAGTAATCAGTCAATCGCGAAATCCGACACAAATTATTTCGCGGTGTTTCACTGAGTAATTTAATCGTGCCCGTCTGTCCAGTTTCACTGAACAGTTAATAAACGCGAGGGATTTGCAAAATGTTGGAAACATTAACTATTTTTTGAATGTTCTTATTTATCTTCTATTCCTTCATTTCAGAATTTTTTCAGATAATTAAAAAAAAATACAAATCTCCTACACTCTTCTCATTTTCTATGAAAATCCCATCAAAATTCCAGCTCATAGAATTTTTGGGAAATGATTATTGGCAACCCTTCAGTTTCACATTTCAACGAGGTTTAATTGAAGGAGATCAGTCAATTAAAGTTATGACTGACTGCATGTTTTCGGCAACTATTGAACGGCGCTTGGATAATTTTGACACAGGTTTCAAGAAATAAATTGGTTTGTTCCAGAACTAATCAGTCAATCGCGAAATCCGACACAACTAGTTTCGCGGTGTCTCACTGCGTAATTTAATCGTGCTTGGCCGTCCAGTTTTAGTGAACAGTTAATAAACACGAGTGATTTTTTCAGATTTGCAAAATGTTGGAAACATCTAAGTATTTTTTGAATGCCCTTATTTAGCTTCTATTCCTTCATTTCAGAAATTTTTTTTCAGATAAGGAATTCCGACGAAATCGAGAAATTAAAAAAAAAATTGAATCTCCTACACTGTGCTCACTTCTGATGACAATCCCATCAAAATTCCAGCTCATAGAATTTTTGGAAAATATAATTATTGGCAACCCTTCAGTTTCAAATATATTTTGATACCAGTTCCAGGAAATAAATTGGTTTGTTCCAGAAGTAATCAGTCAATCGCCAATTCCGATACAACTAGTTTCGCGGTGATTCACTGAGTAATTTATTTGTGCGTGCCCTTGCGGTTTTACTAAACAGTGCATATTTTCAGTGATGCAGACTCCGAGATATTTGTAAGTAATACAAACCACCTCAATTTGTCGCTTCTATAAAGTCTGCCATCTACATTTTGTGTAACAATCACATTCGGTTTCTCCAGATTTACCAGAACGTTCCACAATTTACAATAATCACACAATTTATTTTACCATAAGCTGTAGACTTTCAGGTGAGTATGCCATCAATACAGAATCATCTGCAAATAGAAGAGTTATTGGGGACGTTCACTTAGTTATTCTGAGCAATCTAGAATAACTATCTGTTGTTGTAATGCATGCAAAAGTAGATCTGATGAAAACACAGTTGTTCTCGTGAAAGCTATCTTGTGTTTTCCCAAAAAAATTGGAAAAACTAATGTCGATTTCGTTTCAATAATTAGGATTCGCTACTAAAACCAATACTTTTTGGCTTTGAAAAGAACGATTACGGACCGAATCTCTTTTTGGGACTGTGTGTGTTGCTTGGCAGCTCTAAAAAAAAACAAATCTTCAATTCGTTAAAACATCATTATTTCGTTTTAATTTCCCGATTCCGACGCGGGGGAGTTCCTAAACCCACTTGCACTTTTTTAATATTTGTTTCCAAGAAGTTTTTAACAATTTTTTTTATTTTTTAATATATTAATTTACTTTTTCTGTACACTGCCACAAAATAAAAATTAATTCACAACACAACAGTTGAGAAACGTCAAAACAAATATTGTAGTGTGTGTACGAATCTGTGCACAAATCCGTTTTGAATCCGTCTCCAAAAAGAGATTCAATACGGATCTGTTTTTGAAGTAAAAGTATTGGTTTTAATTTGAAACGAATTTGATTTTCAGAAAAAAATTGACGGCGGATCGACGGCAAGTCGATGTTTTTGTTGAAACGAAATCGACATAACTATCCGAGAACAAATGTATAGAACAACAGACTGCAAAATTCATTTGGTATGGGTTTTGTTCTGATTTTTTGACAGCTTTCAGCTAACATATCTGATTCGTCCACAGATGTACTCCGATGCTTGGTACCTGAGAAAACATATCTAATAAGTGAATGAACGCCCGCATTATTTGAAGTCCAGCTATTCAGTGCCTCTCGGTCTTATTTGAAAAGGCCAAACAAACTAGGACTGAGTTCACATCCTTGTCTTAATCCTGCTTTGGTTTGAAACCACTCCGCACCGCTGCATTTGTGTCTCTAATATAAGTTTTGAATAAGTTGGCCAAATTTTCGAGTCATACCACTCCCACACAGTTCATAAATTAGAGCATCCCGCTCAATCGTTTCAAAAGCTGCTTTAAAATCTACGAAGGAGATAAAGCTTTTTATTTCTTGCGAAGAAAAAATAAGCAATGCTTTTCAATTAAAATAAAATCCACGACTGGAGCGCGCGAACTTGCTCTTATTTTAGATCACATCGTATGCAAAATATTTCTATTAAAAATCTAAATATATTTTTAAAGTCGTTTTCTACCAATTTTTTTATTTATTTACAAAATTTATTTAATTTTTTCTAAAAAAAAATATTTGTATGACAATCTTAAGTATTTAATAACATAAATTTAAAAACAAAATATTAAATCGCCTTATTGAAAGAAAAAATAATTCAAAATTCTGAAATAAATATTTAAAATAATTTGAGTTCAAAAAAAAGGTACGCCGCTTTATTTCTTGAATAAATTTGAATTTATGATATAGAAATACTGACAGACTGACAGACAGACGGACAGAATTTGTAGACCATCTTTTTTCGTCTTCGCTATCATCGTAATGCCATGTTTGATTGTTAACTCAAAGCTTTCTTTTTCGACGAATGAATAACTTGCCTTATAGTACCTATAATCGCAAGTAAAAATGTGATCGATGGTTGAATATTCCAATCTAACCCAAGCCTAGAACTGCTTTATAAGGTTTTCGGACTTCATCCACACTTTTAAGCGGCTTTGAAGTAAGGCAGTGAATATATTGTAGGCTGCGTTCAGAAAAGAAATCCGTCTGTATAATTTGCATGATCTAATGTGCAACTTTTCTTATGAATAGGGAACACAAAACTTCTTTAAACTTTTCTGGTATAATTCCGTAAAAGAGGGGTAAGTATTTTTATTAAGATAATGCCACCATACCTAAAAAGTTCTGCAGGAATTCTATCAGAGCCAGCAGTATTTCGTGAACGAAGAATCTAAAATGCCATCAGAGAAACCAGGTGCTGTATAATGGAATTTAAAAATATTGGTCGTTGTGGCATTTAAAAGATGCTCAAAATGATAAGGCAGTGCTTGAGGGGTGAAGTCCTTATTAATACAGTATTTGCCGCCATTTACACTTTCATTACATTGACTATAGTTTCCGCGCTTCCTATTCATAATATGATCTCTTTCCTCTCTACACAAATCGATTTAAGCATGCGATTCGCTTAAAGATAATAAATCCTTAACGAGTCCAGAACTAGAGTCACGAAATACGGTTTAGTTAAACTGATAGTTGCATCACTCCAAAACTATTTTTAATTCGATATACATAGATACTATATGGCAAGTTATCGATTCCTAAAAAATCTAACTCTAGATTTTGATCAAACTCGACATTACGGTTATAGCGAAGACGAAAAAAGTGGGTCGCGCAATTCCGTGTGTCTCTCTGACCTCGAGCCTTACAGGGTTGAATAAATTTGCTCCAAATTTGGTAGATACATATTGTTTGTTGGTAATACGGCCACACGTTTATTTCATTTATTTTACGACGAAAAATAACTGTGCCTGCAATATATTTTTTTTTTACCAAAAAGAAAAATCTTATTTTTACCAAAAACTAATCCAACGATTTCACTTTATCACCTCACCTCAAGTAGAACCATTTCTTTTGGTTTTTAATTTTCTTGAAAACGGTTCATTTAATTTTGAATTTTTTTATGCAAAAGCTCGTAGGAAGTCTAAGACTCAATGTTATCCAAATAGTTTCAAAAAACATTTTTTGACGCAATGGTTTTTGATATTGATATTTTTTTGATCATTTAAAAAAAATATTATCTAAAACAAAAAACAACACTACCTACCCCATGCAAATGTAAGAAAAACTGTTAAGAAAAAAACGCCCTCCAGATTTTGTATGAAATGAATGAATGTGTCCTTAAATTAGTTAAGTCCACTTTTAAGCACAAAAATATTTTATTTTGCGTACTTATTAACGGTACTTTTCATAGAACCACTTTTCATATTTTCAACTTTCCCATTATTAGATGGAACCAATTAAAATTAGTTGTTGTATGTAAATATTTCCTAAAAAATTTAATAAGACTAAGTTTTTTTTCATTCTTTGTGTCCGTTAAAACTCTTACAACTAAGCAATTTGTATTTATTATGTGTATTATCCATTTATTTCTACCTAATAAAATTTCATTTTATGAATTTTTAGATACGTCACTGAAAAGCTACATATATACAATATAGGCCCTCATACACTTATACATTACATATGCGTCTTTAAAATCACTTGAATATATTTTATATTGCAATTAAATTATAAATCATATAGCTACCTACCCACCCATATTATTCTCCTAACTTACATACCTTATTAAATTCCATAACCTATATTTAAATATACATTTTCAGGTAGGTACATACTTATGTAACTACTCCTTGAATCATCCATTCGACAATTAATTATACTAAAAATCAATGTATTATTACCTACATCGGCTTTAAGCCTAGATAGGATAACTTACTAGACTAACTACCAACTAACAGCATCAATGTTTATCCACATTAAAGTTGTTAGCTACAAGAGCAAGTTCGTCTTATCCAGTCGTGCATTTTATTGAATATACGCAAGCGTTCCTAAATCGTGACAAGCAAAAGGATTTTGAAAGATTTTCTCGAGCTGTTCATTATGGTTTTTTTCATTTTAGTGTCCATAAATAATACAGTGTCGGTCCAGTATAACGAATGATATAATGTCCAGAGTCAATTCGTTATACCAAAAATTCGTTATATCGAATATATTTTTCTCATATAAGTCTTTATGTAAATAGAAGGTACAAAGTACAATTGTATTTTCCATTATTTTATTTCATACTTCACTTTAAAGAGCAAAAACTTAGGAATTCTAGTTTTGTTGGATATAGTTCACACTAGAAGTTCTTCACGAAATTTATGTAAGATGAACTGAACTTGGCAAACATTTGTATAGGACTAAAGGCCGTTAAAAGCTATTTTGAAAAATATTTTTACATATTTCACTTCATTTGCATATACCTATATTCCTATTCATATTAGGAATATACTCATTAATTTTGTTCAAATTATGTTAGACTTCAAAGCTTGCAAAACATTTTTTTCAATTGAAAATTGTGTTAACCTCTGGGAAAATATTTCTCATAAGAGCCACAGTATTTTCTAAAACGATCATATCGTCTTGATTACGGAGAGCTGACGGTGGAATATCATCCTCCTCATCAAACTCCTCCTCCGAACTTGGAGATAAAATGTTCTTCCAGCACTTGTGAAGCACAACTGCGGAAACTTTTAGCTATGAGAAGGCAATGATACAACATCGTAAAGATTGAGATCTTTTAGAGCACTGATTTTGCCTTTTCCGAAATTCACAATTTCGCTTAGCAAGCTGTGTCTATAAAAGAGCTTAGTCATAGGTATGGCATTTTGATCCATGAAGGTGTAACATTTGGTGGCATATACACCACCAAAAATTTTGACATCATACGTTTCTTTTATTAGCTCGTCTTCTGGTGGATGACTAGGCGCGTTATCAAACATTAATAAAACATTTATAGGAAGTTTCTGGTCTCTTAAAAAATGTTTAACGTAAACAAACACGAAATTTAGTAACTTTGAAGATTTGGCATTTCCTTTCAAACCTGTGGAACAAAATTCCGAAAGAACAAGTTTTGAAGAGAGTTGCATTCATCCACTCAGATTTTGAGTAGGCGTAGTTAATTGGTAGAGGCCTGTTTTTAAAAACCTTGGCTTTTTTTGATTTTTCAATGATGAGGGGTTTACTTTTCCTTAACCCATTTGAGCACGCGAGACTAAAAATCCGGCACAGTTTTCTGCATAGTAATCGAAAATTTGAGCATCTGTGTAAATACACGAAGACGAATACGTTGGACATACTCGTAACAAGGCAATCAAAAAAAAAAACACTTGAGTAATGGAAAATTGTGTATGTAACTTCCAATATTATCATAAACATACATAGAAGTATATAATATATTTACCGAAAAGAGGTTCTTTCAAATTTGTTGTATGTACAAATTTTGTTTTTCATTTTCCTAATGGACTTGAAAAATGTGTTCGTAATATCGATCATTCCTTATATCGGCATTCGTTATACTGGACAACCACTGTATGTGTATATATGTGATTTTTTTAAATATCTGTTGTTCATTATTTCTCTCGGCAGAGGGCGTATAGGTATATTATTTGAAGATAATGAAAAAAAATAATCTCTAAGTTTCTATCTTCAGACATTTCTGGGAACCGAAACCGAAAATCACACATAGGTGAAATTCACACGAATGAATGGATTAAGGGAACGGGTCTAATATCGGCTTCCCCTAATTACTTTTGTTGTTGTTTCTCTTTCTTTAATTGTTTATTGCTCATTACCATTTCTTAATTGCTTTGAGCTGTGTTCGTTTTAAGTTACTCCGAAAATAATTACTCAACGGTTGAGTTGATTACTTTTCGGATAGCAATGTTTGATTCGAACACTTGCATGACGTGTCACTTATAAATTGACTTATTTCAGAGGTAAAGTAATCAGTTAGTTAAGTAAGTCCGGTTCAGCAAGATATACCTAGCGTGTTTTGTTGTGTAATTTTGTTTGCTATTTTTAAAATAGTTAGGTATAGATTTTTAAAGTGTTGTTTTATTGTAATAAATTAAAGATTTTATTTAATTAAATAATACACATTATATTTATTTATATTTTGATCTAAATCGGTAAAGTCGATAATGAGCAAGTGGAAAATTAAAAGAGCATTTTTACGGTTAATATAATTTTATGTTAATTTTTTTTCAACAATAATACGAAGATTGCTTTTTTTCTAATTAAAATCTTTCAGGCCGTTTTCGAGGTAATTAAAGTTTTTAATAATGTTAGTATGGCAGCTTTGCAAAAAAATTATTCCCATACAAATGTTGACAGATTCAAATATTACACTTGTGAAACAAATTCTAAAGTGGTTATTCCGAAATGTCAGTTGTTGTGTTGTCACTCTAATGAATAGTTGATAATGATGGAAACATCAGAACGATATTAAATACAGTGTCAATAAATTAGAAAAGTTAGCGATTTTAAATGTGTTTTTTAAAGGAATATTTGGCATTTCTCTTGATTCCAAGGATTTAAAATAAACAAATAGGATTTAGTGAAGTTTCAAAAAAAAAATATTCAATGAACTGAAGTTTTTCAAACATAAAATATAAAGCATGGTAATTTGACTTCCGTATTTTGTAAATCATTTCACACCATCTCTCCCGGAGCATAAACCAGTTTCAATAATTAAATAAATAATCTTTCTACACTCATATGTGCTGAAACGCATTTTTGTGCCCGACTTAAGCCGTGATTTATTTTATTAACTATTCCCCGAATTACATTTGATGTGGTTTCCTACTCCAGATTTTGATTTTTTTCGTTTCTAAAGAAACACGACTTCAAATTGAATGTTTTATTAGTTATTTTATTTTTGTTATGTTGTCTGTGAAACTGCTATCGGTGTAGTCTCCACATTTGATTATTTTCGCTCGAATTTGCAGAAGTGAATAAAATATTTTAAAATAAGAATGTGTTTTTGTTTCGAAGCAAGATGATAATTTTAGAAACCTTTTGAACATTTTGATAATTCCGAATTCCATTATTTCCATTTTTTCAAAGGTTTTGATAAATGGGGTTAAGACCAGTGTTGTATCATTTTCATATTCTTTCACGATCCTCAATTTGGTTTTAGAAGAAGTATTGTATAAATTGACCGTACATTCAATTCTAGTTTCAATGGGTTTTGTTTTTGAATACCTTATATCTTATATTGAAATAATCTTAAGCAAGTTGTCAAAATAAATAATGCCAAGCTCACCAGAATTCTATACCTTTAGGTATTCCCAAAGGCTCGACGGATCAAATGAAGCATTTTAATTACATCTTCCTCTAATTGCTTTTCGATTCAAATGTTTCCCCGAAAATATTTCCTTAATTACCTAACTAATTGCTTTTCGAAAGTATTTGATTTGAACATTTTTGTTACCTCGTCAGTAAAAACATTGGTTTAGCCCAGAAGTATTTAGTCAGTTGCAAAAATCCGACACAACTAGTCTCAAGGTGTTTCACTGAGTAATTTAATCGTGCTTCTCCCTCCAGTTGTAGTGAACAGTTTATAAACGCGAGTGATTTTTTCAGATTTGAAAATGTTGGAAAGATCTAAGTATTTTTTTAATGCCTTTATTTATCTTCTATTCCTTCATTTCAGAATATTTTTCAGATAAGGAATTCCACAAAATTGGAGAAATTAAAAAAAAATACAATTCTCCTACACTCTGCTCATTTCTGATGAAAATCCCATCAAAATTCCAGTTCATATAATTTTTGGAAAATAAATAGTGAAAACCCTTCAGTTTCAAATTTCAACGAGGTTTAATTGAAGGAAATCGAAGCTTGGATAATTTTGACACAAGTTACAAGAAATAAATTGGTTTTTTCCAAAAGTAATCAGTCAATCGCGAAATCCGACACAACTAGTTTCGCGGTGTTTCACTGAGTAATTTAATCGGGCTTGTCCGTCCAGTTTTAGTAAACAGCTAATAAACGAGAGTGATTTTTTCAGATTTACAAAATGTTGAAAATATCAAAGGATTTTTTGAATGTCCTTATTTATCTTCTATTCCTTCATTTCAGATTTTTTTTTCAGATAAGGAATTCCGAAAAAATCGAGAAATTAAAAAAAAACTTGAATCTCCTACACTCTACTCATTTCTGATGAAAATCAAATCAAAATTCCAGCTCATAGAATATTTGGAAAATAATTATCGGCAACCCTTCAGTTTCAAATTTCACCGAGGTTAACTTGAAGGAATTCTTAGATCCATCAATTAATGTGACTACTGAGTACATGTATAATAATCGCCAGTGGAAACATCTATATTTTTTTTAATGCCCTTATTTATTTTCTATTCCTTTATTTCAGAATATTTTTCAGATAAGGAATTCCGCAAAATTGGAGAAATTAAAAAAAAAACATGAATCTAATACCCTCTGCTAATTTCTGATGAAAATCTCATAAAAATTCCAGCTCATATAATTTTTGGAAAATAATTAGTGGAAACCCTTCAGTTTCAAATTTCAACGAGGTTTAATTGAAGGAAATCGCAGTTCCGTCAATTAAAGTTATGGCTGACTACATGTTTTCGGCAACCATTAAACAGAGCTTTGTTAATTTTGACACAAGTTCCAAGAAATAAATTGGTTTGTTCCAGAAGTAATCAGTCAATCGCGAAATCCGACACAACTAGTTTCGCAGTATTTCCGTCCAGTTTTAGTGAACAGTTAATAAAAGCGAGTGATTTTTTCAGATTTGCAAAATGTTGGAAACATCTAAGTATTTTTTTAATGCCCTTATTTATTTTCTACTACTTCATTTCAGAATATTTTTCAGACTAGGAATTCCACACAATTGGAGAAATTAAAAAAAAATACAAATCTCCTTCACTCTGCTCATTTCTGATGTAAATCCCATCAAACTTCCGGCTCATTAATTAAAGAAAACCCTTCAGTATCAAATTTCATCGAGGTTAAATTGAAGGAAATCGAAGCTCCGTCAATTAAAGTTATGACTGACTACATGTTTTCGGCAACTATTGAACGGAGCTTGGATAATTTTGACACAAGTTCCAAGAAATAAATTGGTTTGTTCCAGAAGTAATCAGTCAATCGCGAAATCCGACACAAATAGGTTCGCGGTGTTTCACTGAGTAATTTAATCGTGCTTGTCCGTCCAGTTTTAGTGAACAGTTAATAAACCCGAGTGATTTTTTCAGATTTGCAAAATGTTGGAAACATCTAAGTATTTTTTGAATGCCCTTGTTTATATTCTATTCCTTCATTTCAGATTTCTTTTCAGAAAAGGAATTCCGAACAAATCGAGAAATAAAAAAAAATTGAATCTCCTAAACTCTGCTCATTTCTGATGAAAATGATTATTGGCAACCCTTCAGTTTCAAATTTCAACGAGGTTTAATTGAAGGATATCGAAGCTCCGTCAATTAATGCGATGACTGACTACATGAAGGTACTTGGGAACTATTGAACGGAGCTTGGATAATTTTGAGACAAGTTCCAAGAAATAAATTGGTTTGTTCCAGAAGTAATTAGTCAATCGCGAAATCCGACACAACTAGTTTCGCAGTATTTCCGTCCAGTTTTAGTGAACAGTTAATAAAAGCGAGTGATTTTTTCAGATTTGCAAAATGTTGGAAACATCTAAGTATTTTTTTAATGCCCTTATTTATTTTCTACTACTTCATTTCAGAATATTTTTCAGACTAGGAATTCCACACAATTGGAGAAATTAAAAAAAAATACAAATCTCCTTCACTCTGCTCATTTCTGATGTAAATCCCATCAAACTTCCGGCTCATTAATTAAAGAAAACCCTTCAGTATCAAATTTCATCGAGGTTAAATTGAAGGAAATCGAAGCTCCGTCAATTAAAGTTATGACTGACTACATGTTTTCGGCAACTATTGAACGGAGCTTGGATAATTTTGACACAAGTTCCAAGAAATAAATTGGTTTGTTCCAGAAGTAATCAGTCAATCGCGAAATCCGACACAAATAGGTTCGCGGTGTTTCACTGAGTAATTTAATCGTGCTTGTCCGTCCAGTTTTAGTGAACAGTTAATAAACCCGAGTGATTTTTTCAGATTTGCAAAATGTTGGAAACATCTAAGTATTTTTTGAATGCCCTTGTTTATATTCTATTCCTTCATTTCAGATTTCTTTTCAGAAAAGGAATTCCGAACAAATCGAGAAATAAAAAAAAATTGATCTCCTAAACTCTGCTCATTTCTGATGAAAATGATTATTGGCAACCCTTCAGTTTCAAATTTCAACGAGGTTTAATTGAAGGATATCGAAGCTCCGTCAATTAATGCGATGAGTGACTACATGAAGGTACTTGGGAACTATTGAACGGAGCTTGGATAATTTTGAGACAAGTTCCAAGAAATAAATTGGTTTGTTCCAGAAGTAATTAGTCAATCGCGAAATCCGACACAAATAGGTTCGCGGTGTTTCACTGAGTAATTTAAACGTGCTTGTGCGTCCAGTTTTAGTGAACAGTTAATAAACCCGAGTGATTTTTTCAGATTTGCAAAATGTTGGAAACATCTAAGTATTTTTTGAATGCCCTTGTTTATATTCTATTCCTTCATTTCAGAATTTTTTTCATATAATTAAAAAAATACAAATCTCCTTCACTCTGCTCATTTCTGATGAAAATCCCATCAAAATTTCAGCTCATAGAAGTTTTGGAAAATAATTATTGGCAACCCTTCAGTGTCAAATTTCAACGAGGTTTAATTGAAGGATATCGAAGCTCCGTCAATTAAAGCGATGACTGACTACATGAAGGTACTTGGGAACTATTGAACGGAGCTTGGATAATTTTGAGACAAGTTCCAAGAAATAAATTGGTTTGTTCCAGAAGTAATCAGTCAATCGCGAAATCCGGCACAACTAGTTTTGCGGTGTTTCACTGAGTAATTTAAACGTGCTTGTCCGTACAGTTTTAGTGAATAGTTAACAAACGGGAGTGATTTATTCAGATTTGCAAAATGTTGGGAACATATAAATATTTTTTGAATGCCCTTATTTATCTTCTATTCCTTCATTTCAGAAGTTGTTTTTCAGATAAGGAATTCCTCCAAATTGGAGGAATTAAAAAAAACATGAATCTGCTACACTCTGCTCATTTCTAATGAAAATTCCATCGAAATTCCAGCTCGCATAATTTTTGGAAAATAATTATTAACGAAAATTTTTATTTTAGACAGTCTAAACGGTGATGTAGATCGATTTATTCTGTCCACTTAATTGAACAAGACCGCCCCATCTACCTGACTGGGTATTCTTCATCAAGCAATTTTCTCACCGATCGAGCATAATGCGCTGGACAACCGCCTTGTTGAAACCTCATATTTCCATAAATGCTAATTGGTACAACTACCAACATATTTAGTAAGTGGTTTTGTAAAAAATCTTAATACACCTCGCCGTTCAAGTTCTGAGTAGCTCGACTAGTCCAATAATAATAATTATACCATTCAGAATTCCGGTTCACATTATGCTCGCCCAGTGAGGCAATTCGTTGATGAAGAATACCTAGGCAGGTGGATAGGTCGGTCTGGTGTATCTGGCTTTCTTTCTTTGGGGGGGCAGTACAAAAACAATCTACTCAAAATCGATTCAAAACTTACCCGAGCTGCGCCAAAAAAATCACGGAGGCTGTTACAGATATCAACTCAAAGAGATTCTCCTGTCTTGTGCACCGATCCTTTTGAAGACGATGTAATTCTTGCATTGCCGTTGGATGCAAACGATTAGAACAGTAGCTAATCTTAATAAAGTTTTGATGTAATTTTTGTTGAAAATTTGAATTTTATTTAAAACTTAAACAAAATAATAGAAACAAATCGCTATCTGATAGCCTCTGGTACTCTATGGGGCTGGTAGTAGTTACTTATAAATTACTGTTCGCCCCTCTCGAATTTAAACAGACACGAGAAAGTATATAGTTCTTTTTAATGAATTAAAAAGAATTATCCTACAACCGGATTACTTAAGAACAATATTTTTAGTTCCGTTATTTATGGAATATTCTTATAAATGTTGTACTATTTTGAAATGAAAATTGAACACGACAACTTTTAAGGTAACTTGCCAAAATTTCGTAGTACATTTTTTTACATTACATTCCATTGAAATAATGTCATGTAAGAATATTGAGTACTTAGCAGTCACAGGGAAACCATTTATGCGATTTTTTTGCAAATGTCTATAACTCACAAAATACATGGCTAAGATTTTTAAAAATTATTTTTCTGATAATTGTCAACACCTACCCTGTCAATCGTTATCGTTTCGAAATTGAATTTTGGGACACCCTGTCAATGCAGATAAATTAATATAAATCATTCTTTACATAAATATTTCAATAGTTAAACCAGAAAGATTAAATAAAAAGCAATTCAAATTCAATGGTGTTGAAACTACACAGCTTTTAATATTAATATAATTATTTCAAAGTCGATTGTCTGAAATTTAAATTTAAATTTTTTACGCCATTTAAGACATTTTCCGACTTTAATGTGCGTCGCGTCATAATAATGAATAAATTAATATTTTTAATTCAAACAAATCTAAAATAAGTTACTAATTCATTAAAATTAGGTTTTTAATGATGACATTATACCCATCATCAATTCTTATTACTGTCTTATGCCTAAGTAGCCGCTTAGACTCAACGGGTATTCGGTTTTAGTTTATTCAAAAAGTAAGAGTTTTGAGATCAGCTCTTTTGTCTAATAAAAATAAAAACAATTAAATTGCCCATAACTCGTTTGCTTATTGTTGCGTTGCGTAATGTAATTTCAAATTCTCTGGCGAAAATAATAAAATTCAACTTCTGTTTATCTTTAATAAATATATTCTATTTTCTCTGACTTCAATAAAATTGTCAGAAAAGAAAATATTTCAATGAATTCAAAATTGTAAAAATAGCTTGCGTGCTAAATATTCCCACGTGCCCCATCATCGCCGCCTTGCGTAATACCAATTAAGACAAGAGTTTGATCTTTCTTTATTTTTGTTGTATTTCCCCCTTCTTATCATCTCTCATCCTATGGGAATGTATAGATACACCACTCAGGCTGACCAAAACTTTACATATTGGGTATGGACTATAACACATCATATCCATCAAGATGAATGCTGCGGGAAAATAGTTGTTTCGTCTATGTGGTTGCTTCTATGCTCGAGCGACATCCAAAAAAATCCAAGGAAAAACCTCTCGCTCAATGGTAAAATTGTTTGTTTTTTGTTTAATGATTTAACACACTTACAAGTACAATTGGTTAACTAACACAACTTGTAGTGTAATTTCACTTGTAGCAGATCGAGGTAGCTCGTTCATAAATCTGAGCGTGCGCAATATTACGTACAGCTAACGCTATCCGCCGCGTCCTTATGGTAACCCCCTCTTCCAGGTCTCTCTACTATATCCACCATGACTTAAAGCACAGTGATTTTTCTTCGAAATGGCATTCATAAAATTTTGAAACTAAGCATTTGAGTTTTTTTTTCTTTTTTTTTTAATAGGCAAAGTTTTTTGTTTCCTTTGAAAACTTGGCGCATTTATAATTTATGATCGCGTCTTAGATGTGGGTTAATCGTGTACTGGGCTAAGCGGTTGTGTCGGTTGGTGCATACATACGACTAGAGTGTATGCAATGATATTGCTAGTTAGGCCGAATAGAATTGCTTGCAGCGGTGATGTTTTGCATACCACGCTCATCCAGTGACCCACTGGTTATATGAATGCATGAAGTCAATGCAAGTACATATATAGCTACAAGCAACATACACACGTTTTGTTCATATGGGAAATTTCATGTGTAGTAGGTCCTGCCTTTTGCGCTCTATTTTTTGTCGTCGCGTCGCCTCGCAGGAGGGTAAGCCTTGTTAAATGGTTGTATAACATATTGTCACTTTATGACGTTGGTTGTCTTGAAAATGTGCCATCAAAATCTGTTAATGGAAAATAACAGGAGGTGTACAAGTTCAGCTATGGAGATGGTAATTGAATGCTTGTTCTATGTTGCATTTTGCCAATAAGAACTTGAACTATACTGTTAAATATGTCACAAAAGAGTAGTCGACTTTTTAGATGCTTTATTTTATCGCCAATCGTAATTACATGAATATATTTTAAAAGTCCAGGAGAACTTCAAACTCAATTAACTTGATGTGAAACCTGTTTGCCAATCACCTAAAATGAAGTCTTATTAAAATTCTGTTGGACACTATTGTCATGGTTGATGAGTCATTAGGTTTTTCTTTTTCCGAAAAATCTAAAGCCTTTCGTCTGCTTAAAACAACAATAAAAAGGCTTATCGGCCAAGAATTATGGTAAATGACACGAAGCTTATAAATTCATCGCCTATATATAACCCGCATCAAATTCACTTTCCAAGAGGGGGTAGAGATTTGTTTAATCCATTTAAATCGGAGCTTTCCTTCAATGGATCTTGACAGTTCATGGCTCAAAAGGTATTTAACGAACTATATTTTGACGTTTTTATAATTTTCTTTCCAAACGTCCTCCAAAAGGCTTAAATTAACTTTTGCGGAGGTGGAAACAAAGTCTGAAAAATGAGCGATTTCTATTCTTACGGAATGCATACATAAATCGTTCGTATTCCTTTATGGATTTTTGCAGTGCACCTATCTCTGTAATATGTGGTTTGATGTTTTAACATGCATAGAATAGATATTTCGTAAAAAAAATTGTGAATATGATAAAAACTGAACCTGAGTAGGTACTAGAAAATAATTAACTAAAAAAAATTCTTCTAGCGAAAACTGAAATCAAACCACCGAGACCTCCGAGACCATCGAGACCAGCAATACTCTCGTCGAATTTCGGTACCAACAATACGGTCCCGTCTCGTTCTAGTCTCGGTCTTATCTCGGGTGCTTTTAAAGGAGCCTCGTCTTGTTGACGACACCGAAACCGAGACGAGACCGAGAAAGCCCTATAGAGAACACCAAGAAAGTTGGTGGCGCAATTCCGTCTGTCTGTTTGTATGTCTATATGTATGTCTGTCTCTCTGTACAACGCTTTACAGCCTAAACGGCTAAAGCGATTTTCTTCAAACTTGGTATTTACGCGTTTTAGGGGATCTTTTAAAAGAAGTTTTTGAATCGTTTTTTTAGGTCCAAAACTAACGGTACCTGTCCACTATATTATCTCGAAAACTGCTCTAACGATTTTGATAAAAATAAAATGCACGACTGGATCGCACGAACTTGCTCTAATATTCGATCACATCGAATGCAAAAGATTTCTGTTAAAAATCTAAATATATATTTAAAGCAGTTCTTAACTTCATTTTTTTATGTATACAAAATATCTTTATTTTTTTCTAAACAAAATTGGTATGACAGTCTTAAATATTATAATATAAACTTAAGAACAAAATATTAAATCGGTCTAATCAAAGAAAAAATAATTAAAAATTCTCAAATACTTAAACTAATTTGAGCTAAAAAAAAAAGTACGCCATTTTATTTGTTGATAAATTTGAATTTATCAGAAAAAAATTAAAAATCTGTTTAGCGGTTTTTGGGAAAACAAAGTTTTTTTTTTAAACTTTTTGAAAACATTTTTCAAAAAAAATTCAAATTCAAAATTCTTAGGTATTCAATAAATACATATAAATATAATTTTTGAAAAAAATTTAATGAGCATTTTTCGAAATATAAATTTTTTTCTTAAAAATGATTTAAAAATGATGTACTTTCCATAGGACAGTTTTTTTTTGCTTTCGACTATCTCATAAACGACTCAACCGATTCTTTCGAAATTTCACACATATATAGGTTTAGTTTGCTTAAATTATACCGCGTACCATTATTGGATTAAAAAAAAAAAAATTAATTATTTTCAAAAAGTTAAAAAAAAACTTTTTTTTCTCAGAAACATATCCACAGATTAAAAAAAAAATTTTTTTTCGTAAATTCAAATTTATCCAAGAAATAAAATGACGTACTTTTTTTTAGCTCAAATTAGTTTAAGTTTTTATTTCAGAATTTTGAATTATTTTTTCAATAATTAAACCGATTTAAGCTTTTGTTTTACAGTTTATATTATTAAATATTTAATATTGCCAATTTATTTTAGAACAAAATTAAAAAATGTTGAATATATATATACAAAATTGAGTCAAAAATGACTTACAAAATATATTTAGATTTTTAATAGAAATCTTTTGCAGACGATGTGATCGAACATAAGAGCAAGTTCGTGCGATCCAGTCGTGCTTTTTATTTTTTTTTTTTTGATTTTGAACTTTCTCATAAACGGCTCGACGGATTTCGATCAAAGTTTTATATATGCGGTCCTTCAAATTATAAATAATACTGCATACCAAAACGTTCGTATAAAAATTTGTATGGATTTTTGAAAAAAAAATGTTTTTTTTTTTAATTTCGATTTAAGTTTATATTATTAAACATTTAAAATTGGCATACCAGGTTTTTTTATAGAAATTTTTTTTTTTAATTGTATATAAAAATTAAGTAAAAAACGACTTTGAAACTATATTTAGATTCTTAATAGAAACATTTTGCTTACGATGTGAATGTGATCTAACATAAGAGCAAATTCGTGCGATCCAGTCGTGCATTTTTTTCTGTAAGCGAAAAATAAACTGCACGACTGGATCACACGACGTACTTGCTATTATGTTCCATCACAACGCAAAATATTTCTATTAAGAATCTTAATATATTTTTTAAGTCGTTTTTACTTAACTTTGTATATAGGTACAAAATTTCTTTATTTTTTTTCTAAAAAAAAACATATGGTGTGATTTTCTTAAGCATTTAATAATGAGAACGAAATTTGAAAAAAAAAATCATTAGCTAACACGTTTTCGAAATATTGAATTTAAAAAAAAATTAAATTAAAATTAAAAAATATTTTGCGAAAATTTTTAATCCAGTATTATTTATAATTCGAGGGACCTCCTATATAAAAATTTTGATCAAAATGGGTCTAGGCGGTTACGACAAACTCCAAAATCAAAAAAAAATGTTTGTAAGTTACCGGTAAGAAAAAAATATGTAAAAAAAATGTTTGACCAAAATGTAGACTATTCCTAAAATAGTACACACACTTTTTTGTCCAAATAGTTAGAACCGTTTTCGAAATATTCAAGATGGTAGAACAAATTGTTTTGCAAGTACCGTTATTCTTAAGTATTAAGTATTAAAAACTATCCTACTTTAGGCACGCTACATCTTACTACACATAAAACATATTTTCATTACAGGGTGTCTGAAAACAGGACACATAAACACCTTAACTTTAATTTTATTTGATTGAATAATTGTTCTACGGATATACTCGGCATTTGTAGTTGTTGCTGTCATTGTTGCTGTTGAAGATCCGGTAGCTTCAAATTCCTGCAATTCTTCGGTGAAGATTAAAGATGCTGATATTACTTTTTAATCTGTCTGAAAATTGGTTCACCGCTTATTCTTTTGCGGAACTTAAATCTACCAAAACTATGCAACGGTGTACGAAGTACTTGAAGCAACGATATTGACTGGGCAGTTTAAAGGAAAAGCTTTCCTATTACCTCGAATATCTATGATTTCATCAGAATCAATAATACCTTTCAAAAGGCTACAATTCCCGTTACATTTGGTATTCGGGATGACGATAAATAAGCAGAATGGGCAGACAATAACAATTTGTGGCTTGGACTTGGAGCAACCGTGTTTCTCCCATGGGCAACCGTATGTTGCATGCTCACGCGTTGGAAAACCATCAAATTAATTTGCTTTACAGAAAGACAGATAAAGGAGTAATATCGTTCATCATTTAGTTCGTTATTATTTATTTATTTTATTTATTTAAATAATTTAAAAATTATTTTATTAAAGGCGTCAGGGAAGCAAGACCATAAGTGACGCCGTCTTTTAGAACAAAAACTAAAATTAATTGGAACTATTTATAATGAATGTTATAACATAGATTTAATGTAAAGTTTAATTAAAACGTATATTTAAAACAGAAGTAAATATAATAAGCAAAAAGATTATATTTCGTATTTATTATGTGCAGTTGTAGCATTTCTTAAATGTTGTATTAACCCATAATCTGCTGGGTTAAGTATGGTAGATAACTGGTTTGGTATAGTTGTGCTTCTTAATGATACATCTATTTGACGAGGCAAAGGACATTCAACAAAGATATACCATATGGAGAGAAGTGTTTGCACAGCTCTCACGCATCCGGGTCTCCGTTGTTAAAGTAATGTCTAGTAGTGAAGATTGTTTTTCCAACTCTCTGTTGTACAAGATACGGGAATATTTAGGGTTGTAAGTTTGAAGGAAAGTTTGACAATTTTTTCCACATATCTGCGAGTTCTTTCTTTTGCTGATGTAGGAAAATGCTTCGAGTCAGTTGGTAGAAGTTTGGCGTTTCAAAATTAAGTGGATAATTAATCGCATCTTTGGCTGTATGGTCTGCAGCTTCATTGCCTTTAATTCCTGTATGAACTGGTACCCATGCTAATATAATTTGCTCAGTTAGTTTGCTTCTTAGTAATTCCAGTGTCGGGCAACTATTAATTTCATTTTTAAGGCCTGTTAGGATTCCCAAGTTGTCGGTTAGGATTAAACTCCGCCCACTGTGAATTTGAGCAAAGGATATAGCTTTGTTGATTGCTGCCAACTCTGCTAGGTTCCTCCTGGAGGAGTCCTTCCCAGACTGTAGATATTTGGGAGTTTTCCTCCTTCTTGACCACTGCGTATGACGAATTATTATGTTTATATGATCCATCTGTGTAATAAATATTATCGGCCTGGGCATAATGGATCATTTCACTATGTAGCATTTGGAATACCTCATCTGGGGTATTCTTTCTTTTTTGTAGTCAGCCAAGCTAGAATATATCTGGAGCAAACCTCTTTTCCAGGGGGGTTGACTCTCTGCTGTTGAGGATGGATGAGTGTACAGATATTTTTGTGTGAATGATACCAAATTGAGTATTTAAGTTAACCCATAAATAGAGTTTTTTCGTGTTTTTCTTTGTGAAGAAATGACATCTTTGGCTACATTGTAGAGGGAGTGCGTAGTGTCGTCTAATGCCTTACTTGCCAAGTTCACGGCTCTCTCTTTTTCCGTAGTTCAGAAAAGATTGATATCCAATTTCTAGTCGTAAGGCTTCGGTTCTGGTTGCCTTTAGTGCCCCTGAAGCTGTACGGAAGCAATTATAAATACCAGCATCAATATCATTGGTATTTTTATTGTAGTCCACATAGAAGTGGTAACTCCGTGTTGCAAAGTACCTTATACAAGAGTTCTTGCTATTTTCATTGCTGTTTCTAGATGAGGTCCTTCCTTCTTTGAGCATATCATTCTAAGAATGTTATTCCGTTGTTTTAATGGATTAACTACATTTTTGACTTGAATGTTCCATTTCAAATTTCCAATGAAAGTAACACCTAATATTTTTAGATCTTTTGAAATTGCGATCGTTGTGCCTCTGGTGTTAAAAGGAGCCGGACGACAATTTCTTTTTCTGCAGAGATGAAGCCAATTCACTTTTGTGGGAGGAATAACTGCACCTCTATCCTGGTACCATGTATATACTGCTCTATCCACCGTCTCTTAAATAGAATTCACTCGTATCGGGTCCCCAGAAGCTACTACGTAAATTTTGTCGGCATAGAATCCAACAAAATCGAGATTTAATTCTGGCTGAGAAATTTTTTCTATCAGTGAATCTATGTATGTATTGTAAATCACCACTGGGAGGGGTGATCCTTGCGGAGTTCCATTATCTACTTTGAATAATGTTGAGTTATATCAATCAATGTTGACTCGAAAAGTTCTCCCAGTCATAAAGGACATTATTAATTTAAGGATTTGATGGGGCTCTCCCCACTCCGACATCTGTCTTAAGACTGGAACCATCGTCACGCCTTTAAACGCTTTTTCTAGATCAGATGACATTACTAAACTATGCTTAGTTTTCGATAAATTATCTTTCAATCTGTGCTCTAGAAGGTGAATGAGTGTATGAACTCCTCTGTTCTGTATAAAAACATGTTACCCAGAATTTGCTACTTTTTCTGCCAACCAACTTAATTGTCTCGCGATAATTTTTTCAAAAATTTTGGAGAGAATGGTAAGCAGAGATATTGGGCGATACTCATTGAAACTGTGACGATTACGTAGGCTTTTAGGTATCGGCTTGAGCTGTGCCCTTTTCCAATCATGTGGAAAAACCCCGGTCACTAAGATGGTATTAGATAAATAACAGATTCTTTCCTTTAGGATATTCGAACATTGTTTAACCATGTTATAAATAATCTTATCTTCACCTGGAGGTGTGTTTTTTGCCATTCTATGTCAAATTCAACAAGCCAAATTTTTTCATTGATAAGGTCACACTGATTTACACGTACTGGGAGTTCCCCGAGTTTAAAATTTACTTTGTCCTCAATCACAAATGCATGAAAATTGATGTCGTGGCTATAGATTTTCCATTTGCCAGCAAAAGAGTTAGCTATTACTTCAGGATCATTTTGTATACTATTGTCTAAGTGCATGTAAGGAAACTCTTGTTGTGTATTCTATTCCATAAAGATCTCATGTCCAATGATGGGTTCATTATGCTAATAAAATGTTCCCACGAAGATTTTTTTGACTGAATTGATTCCCTCTTTAGCTTAGCGCAAGTCCTTCTATAGTCAATACAGTTTGTTGTTGTTGGGAATCTGCGAGCTTTTTTCCAGGCAATATTTTTATCTTTTACTAATTTTGCAATGGCTGGTGTAAACCATAGTGGGTTCTTCCTTGAAGCGTTTTTTTTTTGTGACTGGGATTGATTTGGCTGCTGCAGTTCTAATTACCTTTTTGATCTTCGATGCTTCCTGGTTTGTATTATTAGTGTAAGGTGTGGCCAGTGTTAGTGTTTTTGTATCCTTTTCAAATAAAATCCAGTTTGCAGATTGTTCTTTGAACGAGTAGTTCTTAATTAATGGAAAGCACTGATTGATATTAATTAGAATCTTTGCCAATCACATCCTTCACAATACCAATTTTAATATCTAATTATTGAATGCAATACAAAAAAGTCACAGCAACGCGCGGCGGGCTCTGCTAGTATTAATATAAAATAGAAACTTATCGAAAAACTTTATCTTAAGTCTTAAGTTTCTTATATAGGGTTATCCATTTTGCGGTTTCAAAAGTAAACGTAAATAAAACACATATAAAAATTTTTTTTTCATAATAAATTTTTTTTATTATAAAGTTTGAACTTTGGCATTGTGTGTGAAAGACTACATTATTTAAATGATCAACACGCGAATTGTTGCAAGCATCGATTCTTTCGAGGTAATTTTCGACCACTATTTGACACATATTGGGCGGTATCTCAGCCATAACTAGACGAATGTTGGTTTTCAAGTGCTCAAGAGCTAAAGGTTTATCTGCATAAGCACGGTCTTTCGCGTAGCTCCACAAAAAAAAAGTCCAGCGGTGTCAAATCGCATGATCTTGGTGGCCAGTTGATATCGCTACGAAGATATAAACCATATTCGCTCAAGTTGTGTGGTATGTGGTACCGCCTTGTTGAAACCACATATTCTCCAAGTCGTATTCTTCAATAGCAGGCAAAAAAAAGTCGGTTATCATATGACCATAACGCTCCGAATTGACGGTGACAGTCGCTCCATCGTCGTTTTCGAAGAATTAAGGTCCAATCACACCTCCGCACAAAGAGCGCCCCAAACAGTGCCTTTTTGTGGTTGTAATGGCCTCTCTTCAATTACTTGAGGAATCTCAGAAACCCAAATACGACAATTTTGTTTATTAACATACCCACCGAGTCAGAAATTTGCTTCGTCGCTGAAGAAAATTTTCTTCGAAAAATCGCCGTCCACCGAATGTTGTTCAAGCACTCGTTCGATGTATCTACGACGTTGTGAAAGGTCAGCTGGCTTCAGTTGTTCTGTGAGCTGGACTTTATATGGATGTAGGTGTAGATCCAAATGCAAAATACGCAATAATGAGCGGTAAGATAGTCATAATGCCTGAGAACGATGAGGAATCGACACATTCGGGTCTTCGGCAACACTTTCACTTACAGCAGCGATATTTTCAGTGGTACGAGCGAAATGATGATGCACGGGGCTTAGAATATCTGCAACCAATTCAATCTCTTCAAATTTCTTCACAATTTTGCCAATTGCTTGCGTAGTTGGACAATTATGTAAACCATAATCTCCTCTTAAAGCACGATATGTGGCTGTGTCAGAATCACCATTTTTGAAGTAGGTTTTAACAATTTGTATGTGTTGTGCGATAGTAAAGCTATCCATTTTCGTAAATGTCAGACTTTCAACTGAAAAAAAAAATTGGTTTAACAACTTAGTTTAACAGATGTCGAATTCCAGCCCTATACTTTTGATCCCGCCAAATGCAAAAACCTTTATTTTAACTAGCTCTACCCTGCGCACGATGCTACGCCACAAAATAAAATATAAAATAAATTTGAAGGAAAAACATTAATTTAACTCACAATGAAATGCACAAAACTTTTCGAAACCAGTGCAAGTACTCATACAAAATTGCACTGGATAAGTTCTTGTTCAAGTTGAGTGAAGAAATTTTGAGTGAAAAAGCAATTATTATATTGCCACATTTGCAAAAGAACACAGTCAATAATAAAATAATTTCATAGCCACGAACTTTTACTCGTAGCAAATACAATGAATTCATCGCAACAATCTTTCGCCTGTGGCAATCAGAATGATTTCATTGGCCTCATTCAATAACCGAACTATTATAGATATCCGGATAGGTTGATGTTGTTATATTCCCATGTAAGAATACAGCTGATGACAAAACAACTGCTGCCGGAAAAAAGAGCTAAAGCTATCCGAAAAACTTTAGTATACTTTTTTGTATCCCATGAGAAATGCCAAAAACATATGGCCAAACCCATACAAATTTAACCTATTCGATGTTGGTTGTTCAGGAACTTCCGTGGATACTAACATATCTTAGATAGGCTATCGTACCGACATCTGAATGAGGCCATTTGCTTTTCTGAACATATATTTTTTTTGCATTGAGTCAGCTGATATTCTTTTAGACTCAATTTACAGGATGCAGAAAAAACACAGCCATTATCTGTGCAATGTGAGCCGGACATGAATTTCACAATTTACATTGGAATGATAGTGGCGCCATCTGTCGAAAATTGGTCGTACCAACTCACAACAACTTTGATAAAGATCATCACATGATCAAATGCATAGCTTACGATTATAATACAGATTTACAATCGATATGAACTGAAATTTGTTTCTTTATACTTGGAGATGATTTACACATCTAGGGTTACCATTCGTCCCCCTTTTGGAGGGAATTTCCCTCTTTTTTATCTCAAAATATTTATTGCCCCCCAAAAAAAAAAATTAAAAAGGGGGACACAAATGTCCCTCTTATTCGCCCATATGTAATATTTCTTGCGCCTTAAAGAAATATTTGTATACTACCTACTCTTTCCTATTTAAAAAAAATTCTTAGCAGGTTTCCATATGAAAGCTGTCAATACTTCGATCACAGTAAATACAATTTTCACAACTACCTACACATCATTCAAAAACCTTTCGAAAGAGTTTATAAGAGTTGTTTTCATCACTGCTTAAAAATTTTTTGGAAAATAATCTGCCAGAAGCATATTTAGGTTGTTTTCAAGCATTGGTTTTGCAATTAATTATGTTACCCGAAAATTGGAATTATTTTTATATTATTAACAAATTAAGATCTTCATTAAGAACAAGACTTTCTGAACATTCTTATGACTCAATCGCTCAACAAAAAATTGAATGTTTTCTTAGCGAACAACAAATTACAGTTTTTTATTAAAACAGCTATAATGTTTTTTTAGAAAATTTAATCAAATACCTTGATACTCGTTTTCGTTTCTTTTCCGTGTATGGCTATCTTAAAAAAATAGAAAATTTAAAATGGAATGAATTTCCTGTTTTAGTGATTGCTTAGAACATGTATCTTCATTTAAAATTGCTAATATAAATGAAGATAATCTTTTCTAAGAGTACGTAACTTTAAAATAATGTTTTGATTTAATGGAAAACAAAGAAGCTTCTTTGGAATTAATGCGGATACTTTTATTAACCCTCGTGTAAATTTCAGAATTTTGGAAAAAACTAAATATAAATTTAATTTTTTCTGTTCCACACTCAAATGCCCAACCTGGAAGAATTTTCAGTTTGATGTTAGACGCTTGGAGAAAAGATAGAAGTCGTTTGCTTGAAATTGAATTAATGATAAAGCAAAATTACATGCTGAATTGTAGGCAGTTTACAAATTTATTATTCAAAATGACAGAAAAAAACAAGTCAGCATAAAACTATGTTTAAATCTTAGTGTATTAATGTTTAAGTATTCATATTCATGTCCTTAGCTATTGTAAAGGGTCCGCCATCTAACGTTTTTTTTTTTCAACTAGCGCTTATTTCGTGAACGGTAACACATACCTCATGTCTGATTTGACAGATAGTTACTTTTATCCTTCCGCTGAACGAATATGGTTTTGTACTCGCTTGAACAACGCTGGGAAATATTGCGACATTACTTTGAAAATCATGGTAATGTTGCAGAATGTGTGCGAAAATTGCGTACGGATTTTGGAAGAAGAGAAGCACCGTCAGCTCCGTATGTTCGTTATCTTGTGAAAAGGTGAAAGAAACCGGCATCCTCATCGATAAACCAAAGCGTGAAAAGCCAAAAACAGTTCGTTCACCCGAGAATATTGCTGCTGTGGCAGAAAGTGTGCGTGAAGCGCCATCAACATCAATTCACCGTCGTTCTCAACAATTGAACATTTCGGAGACATCATTGAGACGAATTTTGCATAAAGACCTTGGTATGACGCCATACAAAGTCCAATTGGTTCAGGAGTTGAAGCCAACTGACCGTCCAATGCGTTTTCTCTTCGCTAAGTGGGCCTGCGATCGACTTAGAGAAGATGCCGATTTTGCCAAAAAAAATCATCTTTTCAGATGAAGCTCATTTTGATCTTGGCGGGTATATAAACAAGCAAAATTGTCGCATTTGGGGCACAAAAAACCCGCATGCATATATTGAAAAGCCGATACACCCAAAACGAGTCACTGTTTGGTGCGGATTTTGGTCCAGAAGCATAATTGGGCCATTTTTCTTCGAAAATTAGCAAGAAGTGGCCGTTACAGTCAATGGCGATCGTTATCGGGCCATGTTGAACGAATTTTTGTTCACAAAAATTGAAGAGGAGGATATTAGCAATATTTAGTTTCAACAGGACGGCGCTACGTGCCACACAGCCGAAGCTACACTCGATGTTTTGCGCCCTGTTCTTGAAGATCGCATTATCAGCCGCAGAGCTGATGTCGTTTGGCCACCTCGGAGCTGCGATTTGACACTGTATTATTTGTGGGGTGCCATAAAAGATAAGTGTTACGCCGACAAGCCAGAGAGAATTGACGCTTTAAAGGACAATATTCGTGAAGCCATTGGTGAAATACAGCTGCACACAATCGATAATGTGCTTAAAAATTGGACCGATCGTGTAGGCTATTGCATGGCCAGCCGAGGCAGCCATTTGAATGAAATTATTTTCCATTATTAACCGGAAGGATTGTACTTTCAAATAAAAAAAGAAATTTGAGAAAATATTCAGTAGTTTTTTTTATTGCATTTTCAAAAAAAAAAGTTATTTGGCGGACCCTTTACTATGAATGTACACTTACTGTAATGAAACCGTTCTTGCTTTTTTATTTAATTATTATTTTTTTTTTAATGAAAACGTAATTTATTTTTGTTTCTGTTGGTTTATTTTAGCTGATTAGTTAGTTTTTGCGATTATGTTTTAATAATAAAAGATTGAATAAAAATGTTGTTACATCCCTTTTTTTGTTCGGGTTTTGTATTTTTCAATAACATACATGTTTGTCCCCCTTTTTGAACATCGGTCCCCCTAAAAAACTCGCTGTCACCCTTTTCAACTTTTTTTAGTCTGGTAACCCTAAGCACATCTGATTTCGAAATTGAGAGTGAGAGCGTTCAATTAGGCAAAGCTTTCTTTGATTCCATTCGTATTCTGTTAATCAATTTTTCGGGGTTCGTAGCTTAAAAATCCGTTCGGAGAATTTTCACGATGGAATTAAATCAATATGCATTTTTTGCGATTAAATATTTCCTTGTTGCATACACTGTTTTGAGACATTTATTTGTTTAACGGTTTATTAAAATTTTGAATATCGAAATCGAAGCCCAACTGTCTGCTGAATTTATCTCTTTCTCTGACAAAACAAAAACCTGCCAAAAGTAACTACTCAAATCGTGCTTAGCTCAACCTTATTTAAAACTCTTTGTATTTACAACAATTCTTCCTTCATCGTTCTTAAACATTGCAAAACACACACAACTCCAAAGTTTTCATGCAGGTGATAAAACTGAGCGTCTAAATTACTTATAATGCGCAAGTTCACCTTCAACTCATAACCAAATACCTGCTCGATTCAAAACGAAAAAACCTCAAATAGCAAAACAGTCAAACGACGAAAAAGGCTTAAAAGTTTTGCATAGGATTTTGTTTAGATGAGTTATGGGCTTCGTGCGATTGTGTCATTCCTGTGTTTATGTTGTTTTATTTGATAATGTGTAAGAAAAATGGAAAAAAAAGCTACGAATTTTCGTCGTTGCCACAAAGAGTTGACTTTAACTCTGTACAACACTTTTATTATGGCAAACTTGATGTCAAGTCGGTTTAAGGCTCTCGCTTAAGCCGATGTTAATGGAAGTGTTTTGATTTTAGCATATTGATTGGCTTCGCACGAAACTATTTTGCTTATTTTAATGGCCGATTAGTGGATTGCGTTTAATTTATATGCATGTTGCAGCTGGTGTTCGCATAGACGTCTAATTGCGTCGAAATAGATCTATGGTATGATGAGTTATGGGAAGCTATAAGTTATTTGATGGGAAATATTATTTTATTTTATTGGTTTGAATGTTGAAGCGAATAATTTGAATGCAGTAGTTAAATGCGTTATACGCTTAGTGGATCACCAGTTATGCGATATGTTAAAAGGCGTTAACACATCTGTTCGAAACAGCATGTTCTGTCATCGAGTTAATATTTTATAATAGTGGTCGAAAAAAAAACATTAGATCAGTAGGTAGCTCTAGGGGTTTCACATTATTAACCCTTGAAAGCTAACCTTCGTCAAAATGGCACACATCGATCAAAAATGTCCCTCTCCCTTCCTTACTGTTTGACTTACATAATCGTGTTTTCACGCCAACTTAGCCGCCGGTGGTATATCTGGCATGGTGGACGCGTTTTTCTTGTAAGTGTTATTGTTTATTGTATATGTACATTTTATTCGTCATTTTTAATAATATTTTGTAACAAAATCTTAGTCCGACAGTAACTTTTTGATCTAAAAAAAACATGGGCTTACAAAATGTAATTTTAGTATTAAAAACTGAAGTAAATATTTATTTTAACTTTAATTTCCTTTTATTTAAAACCCATTTTTCTATAAATATCATTACCTTTGATAAAAAGTAATATCTTATTAAAAAAAAAAATTTAATATTCGTCAAAAAGTCAAATGATTGCAGTCCAGACACGTTAGTTTTCTAGGGTTAAATAGGCTAGACAAGCATTATTTGATTGACTAGAATTTGAAAATGTGAACGCTCCATCAAACGAATTGTCAAGCATGTTGGATGGATATCAACATATTTTGATATTTTGCTTGGTTGACAAATATATTTGAGAATATGAACGCATTCTTGTCAAACCAGGAGGAAATTTCATTCTATAAGAAGTTGTCAACCTGGGCACATCAGAAGAAAAGAAAAAAAGGAAAAATGTTTGTGCACGGAAATTGTGAATTTTGGAGGGAAATTTTAGAAATACAAGCCGCGTTTTATTATGCTCAATGACCCATATAGTTCACCCCGTGAATATAAAACGATCTGGGTTATGAACATTTTTTACTTTGTATGGTTGGCAGCTGTGATTAGCTTTTGACATTTCATTTTTTTTGTTTACATTAAATAAATTGTTTACTGCGGTGCTCGTAAGTTGCCCTTTCTTATTTTATTTTAGTTAAATAAATATAAAATAATAAACTATAATAAATAAATAAAGTGCACTACGATCTGGATATTGTACAGCAACCCATCGATTTCGGAACAATACTAAATCGTAAGCCTTACTCCGGTGAATATATGTCGTTAGATATAATCTGATTTCAGTTTAATGGTGAATAAAAGAAGTGAAAGAAGAACCGAAAGTTCTGATTAAGGCCAGTCCAATTGAGGATCTTATTCAAAAAATGCTAATACTCGTACTTGTTGACAAATCACAGGTACTCAAGAATTCCCAGCATCGAAAAAAAGAAAATCAATCAAATTTGCGTTCTGAAAATAATTTTTTTTTTCAAATAATTAGAACATGATTTTTTGTTTGCATTTCTGTCAAAGCAGAGTTGCCTGTTGTGTATAAAAGGAATCAATTAAGACTCCCCCATACTATAGCGAAACTTTCGGCGGCAAACACACTACCCCAGTAGGAAATTCACTCCTCAACGAAAACATGCCTTTATGAAATCCTATATGACAGCGGTAATATAGGAGAGATTCATTGCTATTAGTGAATTCGGTGAATGAGATATAGCCACAATTCAACTAATTTTGCAATTGATGCTATTAGTGGATCCATAAAAAGCAAATTGAAAGAACGTCTGCATCACCGATATTTTGTTCAGGTAACTTGCTATTACTGAATCCTCAAACCTTTGCAATCCTCAAAAATCATAATGGATTGCACAAAAAATGTAAGTTAAAATTAGAATATGTATTTAATTCTGAATCAAAAAATATATACCAACTAGGTACTCGTATTAATTGCTGGTTATAATTTTCTTTTTTTTGAAAAGAACCACTAACCGAGACCAGTTTACGAAAATGGTGGGATTATCTGACATTGCCAAGAATTTAACCAATAAATTCCCAGAACAACAGTTTTGGGAAAACTTAAAAAATTCAGTAAACAATTTGGGTCCCATTTTAAGGACTACAAAGTCCTCAATCAAACAAAAACTTGCCCAAGCAAGAGGTACATGAATGCAACCAGTGATAAGAAAGAGAAAATCATTTCCTGTCACCAGTTGACGAAGATGTGGTTCAAATTCTCATTTCAAAGTCTTCTGAAATATGAAAACTTAAACTTGACAATGCATCGGCAATGTGAAATATGTATATACCTGGTAGCGCATACATATCATACAAATCCGATTAGTCCTTTGCGAATGATCCCGAAAATTATATAGTTTCGATTACTTTATTTCCATCAACAAAAATTACTTCAATGCTTAGCTACAATTTAACATTGCGTGTGACGTTTAAGATTTCAACAAATGACGGCAGCGATAATATAGTTCGGAAAATGGTAAGGTAGTTCAAGAATCGATAGTATAGTTCATTGGACGAGTTCACTAATTGAAATAAACGCGGAAGCGAATCTATTGCGAATCTCTTCAGCTTCCAGGGAGCAGAAAATTGCGAATTCATTAATCGGCATGATTAGCATTGATTTCACTCATGAAACATAATACAGTTGGTCACCAGTTTGCCATTTAAGTAGCATGTTTTGCTTAGCTCAAGTAAAAAGGTAGAGAACTTTAATGAATACACAATCCTTTTTCATATGCATGAATTCAATGCAAAACCGGAAGCGAAGATTTCCTCCATAAAAAGATTTTTGACCTGCTAAAAAAAAAATAAGCGTTTTGGCCGAAAACTATTTTCGAGTTTAGTAGCCTATCAAATATAAGTTTATTTGTACCACATTGTTCCTCAATTTTCGAAAAGATTATGTTTAAGACGTTCGTGACTGGATCACCAACAGTATCTCTTTGTAAAGGTATGTTTTTAGCCGTTTTTGGGCATATGTGTTTACACTAGCTTTCTTTGGTGTTTGCTCTGGTTGTGTTGATTCATCTTGAGTCTCTTTTCCTTTGGGTATTTGATCATTTAACCTCTTAGGGGTCTTAATAACTTGCTTTTCTACTTGCTTGGTGTTTTCTTTGTGACTGAGTAAATTTTAATCGCCGTTTTTGTAATTCTTTTGCTACTTCGCAGCCTCTATAGTTGGCCGGATGACTTTTGTTACAATTGATGTACGGTGCTGCACTTTTGCTATGTGAGGTGCAGAGTTTAGTAAGATGATTTCCGGCGCACTTTACACACCTAGGTTCTTTTTTTTGCAATACACACACTTGCGTGTGATTGAATTCTTGACAGCGTTTACACTGCGGAATCAGTCTTGGATTCTTTCTTAAAGGTTCGATCTTAACAACAATATTGAGGATTGTTTTAATATTGTAAATGATGCTAAAATGAAAACTTTTTTTTGGGTTGCCTCGTTCGTTCGGTTCGCGCCACTACCTACTGTTTTTTGTCTCATCTTTAAATTGCCTAAAAAAAATATTATAACCCTAGGCTTCCACTTGAAATAAATGATTGCAAGAAATGTGTCATGTAGTCTATATTTCATGTGGAGGCCGCTTATGCCTGAATTTTTTTTTATACATGAGAATTTGTATGTATTTCTTGTCTTCTCAGAAGAAATAAACGGAGAAATAAAATTTGACGTTTCATGACATTCCACATTAATCGTGCACAAATTTCTCACAAAACATTGAATCTTGTTCATAGTTTGCTTATTTTTAAATTAAATTTTAATAATTCATATTAAAAAAATAGATTATACCTATTCTAAATTATATAAAGCGCTTCTTTGAGAAGAATGAAATTTCGCGATTTATGTTTGGCCACATAGCAAAGAAATATAAATTGAAATGAATATTTCTAATGGATTCGCGGCCTAAAGAGAACACACTATCCAGTGTGTTATAGAGATGTGGTTATTTGCATAAGTGTTTTACTGGGTGTTTGAATTTTATTGCACTGCGTAATAGTAGCTTTGGAAAGGTGGTGGCGGTGGTAAATAAAATGACTGAGTTATCGCTCTTTTTTCGTTGTGCTTTCCTTATTGTTTGAGTAAAGAATAAGAAGTGCGCGTAAATATGATTCTGTTTAACTTAAACAAAAGTAAGTTTTACTTTCCATTTCCATTGCTAAATATAGAATTTGATGGAATGCGATTTTAATTGATTTTGTTTTCGATATGTTATTGGATTGTATTCGTGTATATTAAACTACTACTTGCCAAAGTAAATGTATTCAATTGTACTAGTGTTAGTAAAAAGAGAGGTTGATCCGCAGAAAAATACGGATCACTAAAATTGATTCAGAATAAGAAGCAAATTTTTGTTTGCCCAATGGAAGGATTTAACATGGCAAAACTGATATCTTTTATCAATGGGAAACCACATAAAAATCTCTAGCTCTAGTGTAGAAGCAGACTTAATAAATTATAAGTAGTTGTTTGGTTATTTGGCCTCAAGGTGGTTGAAAATTCAAAATTGAAGTACCAACTTGTACATGTTAAAAGCTAACCCTGGTGGTGAGATATGTAATTAAATTCTGGGTCAGGAATATTGAACTGGATTAATATCAAGATCTTGTAGTATTGTTGTAATGCATGCAAAGCTCTGACCTATATAGGTCTTCGGGCATAATAAAACGCGTCTTAGATATCGAAGCTTAAAAGTGAAGACTATGAGGGCGTTCGGTATCGCACAGCTTTCTAATACATTGCTGAAAAATATATTGTGCGTTTGTGAACGTTTAAAACCCAATACGTAACCATTTCTGTCAAAAGTCAAAACAGAAAAAAAACTATTTGCTTATGATTACTCTTCGGCTCAAAGTGAATTAAACATACATTTGTTGGCTAAGATATAAATTAAAAATGAATCAGGAAGACAGAACCACAAATGTTTCAACCGATTCAGAAGAAGAAGATGATGTATTAGGTACGTAATTAAAGTTCAGCTTTGCACTACGATACCTAAGTATACCAGAAATTTTGCGCTAGCTTGGCTTCGATTTGGAAATCATGTTTTGTTCGTTGTTATGGTCGTCAGATGTTAATTGACAGATATTTAACACGTATTACAACAACAACAACAACGAACGTATTGCACAGCAAAGCTGTGCGCTACCGAACGCCCCCTATTACAAAAGAACGAATAAACACAAAGCTTATTTAATATTTTTGAAAAAAAAAATTACAGGCGTAGAGTCAGATATAAATGTGGACTCGTTGAAAATAAAATCAAAACTGTTTTCACAGAGAATTCAAAAAGCCAAAGTGAAAGATCTGGGTTTTTCACAGATGAGCTATATATGCTCCTACGATCTTTTCGTTGGATCAAGAAGATATCATCGAAGGGTGTCATCAATTGACGTACGTTTCTGCGTCCATCCTGAGATAATTTTTATAATCTCAAAGCCAAGGCAATATCAATTTGTCCAACAATTCGAAGGAAGACATTTTTGACGCTCTTTTAGTAATTCCTTTGTCAAAATTCGTTTCCTCTCAGGTATTATATTGCATTTTTGAAAAGGAAACTTCTAGAGGTACGGTTTGCATTCATAAGATCATAAGATAGACATGCCAAAGATGTGCGATATTCATCCATGCTACTGAAACATCGATGTTAGAAGAAAAAACACAGATCTGTCATTCGAATCATCGATATCAATATGGTTTAATTGAGAAGAGGTCAATGCTTCTTCTGACCAGGTTATCTATTTCAAGCAATCAGAAAATAAACAGCATTATTACGATAATATAATGTAGAAAAGAAACAAGTACATTATTATATCGATAGCGTTAGATAAGTACATAAGCCATACTTAAAGTTATCAGTGCTGTTTATAAGTATGAATAAGTAACTTTAAATTCCGATTCCGTAATTATATGTGTGAATATATTATTCAAAATTGGCGATTCAAGAATTACTGTGTAGTTTAAAATTAAATATTAAATATGATATTTTTCTCATATTGGAAAATTAATAAAATAAAAAAAAGTATGTGCTTTAAAATATCTTTAAGAATTGTGTTAATATTTCCGTCTAAAAATTCGATATTATTTAATAATTATTTATCTATTTTTGTTGCTTTAAATTATTTTTTTAATGTTGCATTCACAAATGTTAAATTTTCGATTTCGTTAAATTAATTTTTACTGAATCATAAATATTAGTAGAAATTCTATAAAAGAAATTATATGCCTCGATATTTTTTTTTAAATTTCTACAAGCAAATTTAATGTTTTTCGATCAGAAAAAAATAAATATATTAAGTGTGTTATTGATAAAGTTGTGTTATCTTTGTTTAGATCCCTGATTCTACGTGGTAAAATTTATAACTGTCTTCAGAAGGTATAAAACTAAAGAACAAGAATAAATGGGGTTTGGTTACCGTGTCCGTCAGGAAAACAACTGACACACTTAGACCTTAAGTCCATTGTGATAAAATGAATTGAATGAAAAAATTTAAATTTTTTATATTACAAGTAATTTTAATATGAAAAATTGATGTTATTCCATAATTTAAGGTTTTCACTTCTATCGGCAGTTCCAACGACTGCTTCCCTTTAGGTACTATAGGGTAAGTTTTGCATTTGGAAAAAAAATCGAACTCGAGATTTTAATCAAACTTGACATTACGATGATAGAGAACACCAAAAAAGCGGGTCCCGCAATTTCGTCTGCTTGTCTTTTTGTCTGTCTGTCTATACAACTCTCTACAGCGTAAACGGTTAAAGGGATTTTCTTTAAACTTGGTATTTAAGCGTTTTAGGTGATTGTCTCGAATAGATTTTTAAATTATTTATAATTAGTCCCAAAACTAACCGTACATCCTATATAATTTTTCAACCATCTTAATTATCTATTTTGATAAAAAAAAATAATCTCTGCACTACTATAAGTATAGTCTAGATTTTGGTTAATACTTCTTTTTTACATAAAATCTTATTAATAAACCTGCCATTAAACCATTTTTGTTCTTATTTCGAACTTTCTCGTAAACGGCTTGACGGAGTTCGATTCAATTTTTATGTAACAGATCCTTCAAATTATAAATAATACTGGGTACTAAAATTTTCGAAAAATATTGTTTTGGGTTTTCGAAGAAAAACAATATTTTTTTTTATATTTTTTTTTATATTTTTATTTTTATATTTTCATATTTTTATTTTTATTTTTAAATTTTATATTATTATATTTTTAAAATTGTCATACTAAGTTTTTTCTTAGAAAAAAAATTAATAATTTTTTATATAAAATATTAAGTAAGAAACGACATTAAAAAATATAGATTCTTAATGAAAACCTAAGATTTGATCGAACGTAAGAGTAAGTTCGTGCGATCCAGTCGTGCATTTTACTCTTTTTCTTCTTGTTCTTCATCTTCTAAGATTTAATTTATTAGAAGAGCTGCAATCAAAACGTCCGCCATGGTTAAAATTCTAAAGAGAACTGACGTTTGGCAGGCTATTTGATAAAATGTGAACGCAAAATGAATTCAATCCATAAAATATCATCAAGCAATGCTTATCGAGCATATTTAAAAATGTGAACCCCCTTTTGGTTATGTCATTTAGAATTAAGCTACTTTGGCTAAAAAAAAAAACAGAAAGTATAAAATATCGTTGGAGAAACAATTTAGGTGTCAACCGTAAATGATCTTCTCCTAGACTAACTCTGAGGTCATCACTAGAGCGATGTTCTCTCTGTCACCATACCGCCAACGTTTACCGCGTCAAGACATAAAATGTTGATTAACGCACGAATGATGACGCAAGGCAGTCAATGTTGTCCCAAAATGCGTTCACGTGATATATGTATTTATTCTGTTATGTCAATGTGAGTTCAATTTTTCACCGTCAATGCGTTGACACTCAAAACTGGGTGATTAGTGCAGTCAATCATTTTTCTTATTGATGAAAATGTTAAGAATTTTACAAACTCTTAAAGATACGCAACGTGGTTCTACTTTAATGCAGGAAAATAATAAAAACTAAAACATCCAATAAATAGTTAGTATTAAAAACAATTCTATTTTATATACTCAATAGAGCGATTATTAGCCACTTGGTGGAAATTAATAATTGTTCTGAACATTTTTACAAGAAAATAATAAAAAAAACACTTGTTGTTTCCACAGTAAAATTTTTTTTATATATAAATATTTATTTAACAAAAAGGCCAGGCGTTTCGTCTTCTTATGACATCTTCAGGGAACTGACAATAACATAGAAAATAAGGTACCTACTAGTGGTGAATTATTATAATAGCTTTTTTTTAATTTAAAAAAAAAGTATAAAAACGTTAGAACAAAAATAAAAAAAATTCAATTTAACAAAGGACTGTTATTCATCAAATCTATTTGAGAATTGAGAACATTAAACAGTTTATATATGTTGATTTCAAAAACCTCATACTTGTCCAATACTTTTAGAAGGCGATTTAAACTTTAAAGCACTGTCAAAAACATCAATACGTCAAGAGGACGTCAATTTCACAACAAACGGTGTGGCACTGCTCCAAGAAAATAGAATGCACGACTTCGTATTAACTTCCTACCTATACAATATATATATATATAAATATTAAACTGCAATAATAATTACCTTAATACCTAGAAAATAATAATAATTAATTAATAATAGATTTATTTTAATAATAAAAAAATAACTCCGTCGATAATAATTCAATAATTCAATAAATAAAATAAATTGTCATATAACATAACTGACCCATATACTTGGCTTAACACAAAATAATTACAGCTGCCCACACGCTACAAAGAAAGAAAAAAAAACATAATGATCAACCTTGAACTTGCTAGCAGCGATGCCCGTTATCATATGGTATGATCTTTTTCGTCATCTGGCTTCATTATCTTATGATGGTAAGCTACGGTACAGCTGATTGAAGAAAAATATCATCACCGAAGAAAAGTGTCAATACCTGTTGCACAGAAGGGTCATTCATTTGGCAAATATTAAAGAGTGCGTTTCGCGAATAAGCAAACATAATAGATATACTTGTAACTAAGTGTGACTAAGTATATGTACAGTGAACCAAAAAAAAAAAGTTATTAAATTAATTAAGTGTGTGACAAATTTATATTAATCGATCACGATAAAACAAATAACGTATAAAGATTAAAATCAATTATAAACTAAATATAAAAAATTAATAAAATGCACGACTGGATCGCACGTACTTGCTGCTATGTTCGATTAGATTTATGCAAAATATTCTTAGTCGAAAGGGCTAAATATATTTTTAAAGTCGTTTTTCACTTAATTTTTTATATACAAAAATTCTCAATTTTTTTCTAAAACATAATTGGTATAAACATTTTAAGTATTTAATAATCTTAATTCAAAAACAAAATTTCAGAAAAAATCGTCAACCCGTTTTTGAATTATTGAATTTTCAAAAAAAAATATTTTTTTTTTCAAAAATCCAAAAAAATTATATATCGAAAATTTTAAAATGCAGTATTTTTATTTGGAATTTGAAGAAGCTCCTGTATAAAAATTTTGATCGAAATCCGTTGAGCCGTTTATGAGAAGTCGAAAATCAATAAAATTGTTGTATGGCAGGTACCGTTAATAACAAAATATTTAAAAAAAACTGTTTGGCCAAAATGTAGACTATAACTAAGATAACACCAATTTTTATCAAAATCGATAGAGCCGTTTTCGAGATAATTAAGATGGTAGAAAAATTTGTATGGCAAGTAGCGTTATTTTTGGGTCTAAAACAACGATTTAAAAATCCATTTTGGACAATCGCCTAAAACGCTTAAATACCAAGTTTGAAGAAAATCGCTTCGGCCGTTTAGGCTGTAGAGAGTTGTACAGACAGACAGACGGAATTGCGGGACCCACTTTTTTGGTGTTGTCTATCATCGTAATTTGATTAAAATCTCGAGTTCGATTTTTTTCCAAATGCAAAACTTGCCCTAAATCGATGGGACGGTTTTTAAAAAAAAAAATATTTTCTTATGTATAAATTTAAAAAAAAAAATTAGAAAAAAGTTTAAAATGCAATTTTCAAGTAATTATTAATATATAATTATTTTTTATTTATTTTTTAAAAATCAATCATTTTTTTTTGATGATTTGAGTATGCAGTTCTATTAGCACTTTCTTAGTGGGCATTTTGCCAAAAAAAAAATTTATCGGTTTTTAGTGAAAAAGTCGAAAATATGAAAAGTGTCTCTCTATCTGTTGTATTAATGTACGTAATGTTTAAAGCCAGTTCTTCAGTGTCTCTACTTCGTAAATTTAACTACCGAATAGTATAATATGTAATGTAACGAAGAGTGGTTATATGGGAAGTACCGTTAATATGTACGCAAAATAAATTAATGCACTGATTTTGTTTTATAAAACTTTTTGACCAAAAAAAGTATTGCAAGTACTTTTAGTTTTAGTCTTAAAAATAAAATGAAAAAACTTTTGGGCGCATATTACTGAAAAAACAATATGTACTTTTAAACTTTGACAGACAAACAGAATTCCGGGACCCACTTTTTTCGTCTTCGCTATCATCGTAATGTCAAGTTTAATTAAAATCTCGAGTTCGATTTTGTTCACGAATCCATAACTTGCCATACACTAAAGCAAGTAAAAATCAAGAATGTGTGAGTGCTGGAAACTTATAAGGAAACATTAATTTGTATTGCTTTTAAAACGCGATAAAATGGAAAATAAAGAAATGTCGAATCTAGCTAAAAATGCAAAATTGGATTTGACGGAATAAAATCAATTTCATTCAGAAAATGTTTGCTTTTGACCTGAAAAATGGATTATTGAATGGAATTCCACAACAAAAATAATACACACTTACATTACAAATTAAAAAAGTAGTCCATTCATTGTTCACACTCTTTTTCAACACACCCATCGATTTCTCGAAATTTTATTGACGAATAATTTTTTTTAATTTTGCGAGAAGAAAATGTACGTGATTAATTAATTCCCAAAATTCATAGATATAAGAGATTTTGTACTCCATACTAAAAAAAAAATAGCCTGGAAATTCCAACGAATGTGCAGAACAGATTAAGGGAACAGGCCTAATTTCATCTCGTTTCCTAATTACCTGGTTAATTACGTTTCGGGTATGTTTTCTTCCCGACTTATTTGTCAGGTATAAATTGGTTTGTTCCACAAGTACTGAGTCAGTCGAACAAATCCGCCACACCAAGCCATATCTAATTTTATTGTGTAACAGTTACTTGTGTCTGTCGATCAACTTCATATTGAAAATTATACAAACTATCAAAAATAATTTGTAAAAAACTTTAGAACCAGGTTAGTTAATTTGTAAAATCTATTTTTCTGTTATTCTTCATAATAAATATATTATTTCTTCTTTTTAGATTAAGAATGTCAAATTTTAATGAAAACATCATCATCAAATCCAGTCAAGATTCCGCAATTTATAAGGAAAATGACTTTTTCAACAATATTATAATAAATGCTGTGGAAAAATACATGAGGATTCCATCTAATAAGGTTGTCCTGTCTCAATTGCGTGAATATCTTCATGGCAACCATAAGCTGTATGATATGAACGAAGTTCAATTGGAAGACATTAAAGCAGCGACACTTAAAGTGATCCGTGGTACCATATATTTGGGAACGATTGATACGGACTGTGATAATATCGAGACACTTTTGGGAAGTGTAAGATTTTTACAACTGAGGAATGTACTCCACAGATGTTGTGATTTTCTCGAAGAACATCTAAGCACGAGCAATTGCCTTTTGTTTTTACGCTTAGCCAAGGAATTAAGATAAGATAATTTGCGACTACTTCAAGAAAGTTAGAAGGCAATCTGAGTTCTTACGTCTGAATGAAGTGGATTTAAAGGATCTACTGCTCATCAATGACTCTCATGGATACCAAGAAGAGCAAGTGTTTCTCAGCTTAGTTTCATGGATTGAACATGACCAAATTCATCGGCAGCATCTATTCTTCGAATTATTTTCACTGGTGCGTTACCAGCTTCTGACGCCCATGTTCATCATTGAAAACAGTTTTTCCTTTTGTATGGCTCCAGAAAACTTCGAATTTATGCACCGTTGGCTGCAATACCACTTAAGCCCAGAACGCGGAATAATGAAAGAGAAAAATTTTATTAATTTATTTATTTCATCAATGAATATAAATATCAGCTGATTATATAATAACAATTACAATTGAAAAAATTAAAAATATATTATACAAAATCAAAATGATTATTTTAGTTTAATAAATTTATTTATTTTACATAATTTCTTAATTTTTTCTATGTTGAACAAAATCATAAATAATCATGGGTACGCCAAGAGATTTTTAACTGGCGATTATATGTACTATAAGTCAAGTTATGTGTTCTTAAAAAAAATAAAATGCACGACTGGATCGCACGTACTTGCTCTTATGTTCGATCGCATTGTATGCAAAAGATTCTTAATAGAAACGGCTAAACATTTTTTTAAAATCTTTTTTCACTTAATTTTCTATATACAAACATTCTTAATTTTTTTCTAAAAACCAATTGGCATGATAATTTTAAGCATTTAACAATATAAATTTGAAAAAAAAACATCAGAAAAAGTCGTCCCTCCGTTTTTGTAATTTGTATATTGATTGGCAACTCTGGTGTGCGAAAGTAAAGTCCAATTCTACGATCGCTCTTGATAATTTTAATTATAATACTATTTAAGTATATTAATAAATTCTGAAGTTGTATGCAAATTGTTCTTGGATAATAGTACTTACGAGTAGTTTTGAAATCTTGGTGATAGGACTCACACTAGTAAATATTAAAAACAAAACCAGAAGTTGCAAATAATATTCATAGCGGTAAGCAATATGAAACGGACACCACCGCCGTCAGTACCGAAAAACAGTGTTTCGTCGCAATCTCAAAAAAGGCCGCATAAGGAAAAGGCTCCCGAGTCGTCTTTGAGTGCGGAGGCGAGCAGTAGTTTAGTGGACTATATGATGTGCTCACCAACTACACCGGGGATTTGATGGATGTCGTGAGCCACGCCCAGGTACGGCCAGGTGCTACTGCAATGGGCGACACGAGAATGCCGGTCGACAGCGGAGGATCTATTGGCTCTGTACGCAGCCAACCCGAAATTCACCCGAGAAACTTCTAAATAAAAGAATTTCGTGAATATGTCGAACAAACAATATTTTTTTATTATAATAAACTTATATCCCAACAATTGTTAAAAGTTAATGGCGCCGCAGAAGGAAGTAGACATAAATTAATAAATATAATTAATAGCGAGCTAATGCGAGGTGACTAGTTGGTTGCGTAGCCGAATCGAGAATGGCCGCGATATAGCCAGACACAATCGACCAGACCTTTTTTCACAATTCGAGGAGCACCAACATATATTTGTGATATAAAGGTTGGTACTCTCCTACTTGGTTGATTGGGTCTTTTCATGTTGCTTTGCATTCTGCTTTTCATTGATGGTGTGATTACACTCGCAGGTAGTGTCCGCCACATCACTCCCCAGCCAGGGAGCTGCGCTTAACGAAATCTGCTGGGATGAAAAATTGTTCGCCCTGCTTGTGGTCAGGTGCAATGGAAGTGTGGTTCTCCGAAAATGTTACTTTTTTGATCACGATTGGTTTCGATTTCATGGGCCGTGAGAAGTCTTCCGTGTCCGCTTCCGAAAAACAAGGTCTTAGGCGATCGATGCCGATAACCGATTCTTTACCGTTGACGAGGACTTTATAAGTTTTTTCGGCACGATCGAGAACTGTGAATGGTCCTTCATAGAGTTGCTGAAGGGGTTTACGTACTGCGTCGACCCTGACGAAAACGCGAGCGAAATTTTTTAGTTCCTTAAATACAAAAGGCTTATAATGGCAGTGACGCGAAGGCGAGGCTGGTCGAACTGAATCAAAGTGCCGGTAGAGTTCTTTGACGAACTCAGATTGAGGAACGACCGCGTTGTTAGTTAAACGAATATGTTGTCCAAAAACTAGCTCAGACGCGCTGGTTTTGAAACCTTAGAACTTGTGGCAATTTCTTAGTCCAATGCACCTCGCTATGACATTTAAGCGATACTTTGAGCGTTCGATGCCACCGTTCGATGAATCCGTTCCTTTGGGATTGTAGGCGGTGGTGCGGTGGTGTTCTATACCGAGACGTTTGCAAGGTTCATTGTATAAGCCGGATTCGAACTGCGAGCCTTGATCGGTCACTATGACAGACGGTATACCGTATCGCGAAAACCAATTTGTGAATAATGCGTTTGCGACCGTTTCGGCTGAAATATCGGAGATTGGAACTGCTTCCGGCCAACGCGTATACCTGTCTATAATAGTGAGCAGGTATCGAAATCCTTCCGATGGTGGAAGAGGCCCTACTAAGTCGATATGAATTTCATTGAAACGTCTGGAAACCGGAGGAAATTTCCCGAGTGGACTTCTGACATGTTTCGAGATTTTAGAGTTTTGGCAGGCCATACAGGCTTTTGCCCAATTTCGACAATCTTTGTTGATGCCTGGCCAAATGTACTTTTTCGCTACTGATTTTACCGATGATCGCAATCCTTGGTGAGGTAAACCGTGAACTCAGTCGAACATTAGTTTTCGAAAGTCTTTGGGTATGTACGGACGAGGTGTACCGGTTGAACTATCGCATAGAATTGACTTGTTTGAACTCGGAATGTTGTATTTTTCAAATTGCAAAGACGGAGGAGTGCAAATCGCCCAACTCCTGATCGCTTAGTTGTCCATCAGCGATTTTATGAAAGTCTATTTGAGCTGGTAAAATTATTTCGTCTAATCTTGATAATGCATCTGCTATCACGTTTTCCTTGCCGGGAATGTATTGGATGTCGGTAGAAAATTGACCGATAAAATCCAGATGCCGAAGTTGGCGGGGTGAAGCTTTGGATGCCTTTTGCCGAAAAGCGAAGGTGAGAGGCTTGTGGTCCGTGAAGATAGTGAACGGTTGCGCCTCGAGGAAATATCGAAAATGCTTAATCGAGAGGTATATTGCCAAATGATCTCTGTCGTAAGTACCATATTTACGATGAGCCTGGTTTAGTTTGACCGAGCGAGATAAATGTAATAGGTTGCCATCTATCGGTATGGCATTGCTGTAATACGCCTCCGATTGTGAAATCTGACGCGTCGACACTTAAAGAATATTTCGCGAAATGGGGAAAGACAAGAGAGTGGCTTGACATAGCTCAGCCTTGCATCGCTAGAACGAAGGGAGCCTTTAAGAAGTTCTGTCAACGGAAGTTGTATCTCGGCAGCTTTAGGAATAAAGCGCCGGTAAAAATTTAACATTCCTAAAAACCGCCTCAGTTCACAGGTGTTTTTAGGAGGTGGAGGTGGAGGTTTGATTCCCTCTGCTGATATAAGATGACCCAGGATGGTGACGTTGGCCTTAGAGAAGTTACATTTCTCAGTATTAATTACCAATCCAAATTTTTCTAATCGTTGAAATAATATTTTAAGATGAAGTAAATGTTCGGTTGAGTCTTTTGAGGCCACCAGATTGTCGTCGATATATACGAAACAGAAAGGAAGATCCCGAAAATTCGAATGCAAAAAACGTTGAAACGTTTGGGAAGCATTCCTTAAACCGAACGTGATTATGGTGAACTCAAAAAGTCCGAACGGAGTGGTAATTGCCGTTTTCGGAATGTCGACCTCCTCGATGGGTATCTGGTGATAGGCGGGTACCAAATCCATGGTGGAGAAAACCGTTCGGCGCTATAATTGACGACAGAAATCTTGAATAAGCAAAAGAATGTTGCTTAAACCTGTCGCAAACGAACGATGATATAATATTAAGGTCGAGCAATAATAACAGCAGCACAGCAAATGCCATCGTAAAGTTGCACAAAAATGAGGATGTTGGCCGACTTTTAAAAGCCTCATCAGCATTACGAAGTAAAGGAATCTACCTACATCGGGATCTACCAGCTACTGCACGAGCACGAAAGAAGAAGTTGATCACGTTATAAGCGGAAATTCATTCAAGAAATAAATTGTTAAGAACACAACTCCGCGGGCAATCATTAATTGTTGAAAATAGAACTTTTTATTATGACAGCGACTATTTAATGTGTGACGGCGAGTGCGGAATGTCACTGTTACGTCAAATAGTAGATGACAGCTGTAATGGGTGCTTTCCAGATCAAAATAAGCCAAAGGCTCTCAATCACAGTGCTTCTCAATCAGGTTCTCAAACTATTAGGAAGCCTAGAAACTTATTTTAATATTAATGCCGTCTGCCAAGTTAATTATATAAAAAGTTTTAAAGACAAATATATAAATGTTAAAACTATAACTGAAAAATGTAAAATTCTGTCCTACAAGATTTCTGGTCTTAGTAATAAGAATATATTTATTGATTTCTTAATTTTATTAACAAGTTTGAACTTATTTTTTGGTATGAAACACATTTAACTGAAACAAACCTTACGTGTTATGAAAACAAATTTTAGGAAATTGAGATAAAAATGATCCATTCGAGAGGGAGGGCAAGTGGAGAATGCATATTCGGAGTGAAAAAGGAGTTGAAGACAAAAAGCTATGAGTTTAGGTATGTGGAAGATATTCTATGTTTAGATCTGAAATTTGATGTAGAACTATTTCGTATTCTGCCCTGCTATGTCAACTGCAACCATTGGGAAACCGATTTTGACAAAATTAAGGAATCTATTATGTGTGGAACAATTTCCAAACTGTTGGTAGTGGGAGACCTGAATGCACGAGTTGGTACATCAGCAGGTGTTGAAAACGAGATGAGCGGTGTTTTGAGAAAATCAAAGGATACGATTAAGAATGCAAAGGAAATCAAATACTGGATTTGTGCAAATCTGTGGGACTGCGAATCATTAATGGTACCAGTGATGGTGAGAAACTTTGTCAGTATTCGTTCGTTGGTAAACAAGGAAGTGCTGTCATTGATTACGGGCTTACTGGAGGGGTGTGGAATTCTGTCATCACTGATTATAATGTGGAGCAAGTACCATTTTCAGATCACATGCCAATTGTCATTTCTTTTAATATCGGGTCAAATGAAAATGAGGAAAGCGTAAACCTAAATCTGATGCCTAAGCTGCACTGCAAAGATTTCAAGGCAGCTATTTACTGGAATCAACTGGATAATTGTCTGAGATCACAAGAAAGTAATGATCTGAGAAGCATCGAAGATTGTATAAAGGAAGCGGCCCGATACTCAATAATTACAGACGAGGGGTTTGATGAGGAATGCATGTTGGAAAGAGAACAATCCTACGTTTAACTTAACCGCTATGGGCGATGCAACGAAGAGGCTGCAAAACGTTCTTATCTCCAACAGAATCGCAAATTCAAAACATTGTGTAAGGAAAAAAAATGCTCACTATGAAAATTAAGCGAAAAGCCTAGATAGTTGTAAGAACACATGCGTTTTCTGGATGATAGCTCAAAAAATAAATGGAAAAGCTTATGTCATCAAGAGGCACCTCAATTTTGATATCTTGAGAATTCACTATTCGGACCTTCTCAATCACGAGTCAGCGAGCGACGATATGTTACAATTTGCATAATCAGCTTTTTACGATGCACTCTTAAATGGAACAATTTTGAAGGAAGAGGTATATGTATCCATAAACGGGATCAAGGATAGAAAACCTGCAGGTTCAAATAGAATACCTGCAGAATTTTATAAGTATGGGTCGGAGGAGTTAATCAACAAGTTAACGTCAATACTCAACAACATTCTGGGCCACGGAATATAACATAGGAATTCAAGGAAGCACTTATCTTCCCAATCCATAAAAAAGGTAGCACAATGTATCCTGCAAATTATACAGGAATCTCTTACATGAACGCATTCTACAAAATATTTTCTTCGATATTGCAAGGTCGACTTAGATCTTGGATAGAGGCACACAAGTTGTTAAAGGAATTCCAAGCGGGGTTCCGAAAAGGATATTCCACCATAGATAACATTTTTGTCCTACGAAGTATCGCGGATTTTTTCTTGGCTCGAAACAAGGAATTATATGTTTTTTTTATCGATTTTAAGACAGCATTCGATACCATTGATAGAAATGCATTGATGTACAAGCTGTATGGAATGAGAATGTCATTCAAATTCGGACGTGTATTGCAGAATATTTATCTGGAAACCAGAGCAGCTGTATGGGATTGGGAAAACATTTCACAATGGTTTGAGACGAAAGCAGGTGTAAGGCAAGGTTGTATGCTAAGTCCGAGTCTATTTACCCTTTTTATCGAGGATATCACCGATTGGTTACCTGGAGGAGTGGAATATGCTGGAACTCTCATTAAGGCTCTTATGTTCGCGGATCACATAGTGTTGTTTGCATACTCACCTGAATCTCTGCAGCTAATGATTAACAAACTTAGCGAGTATTCCAAATAATGGAAACTATTTGTCAGCCTAGAGAAGTCGAAGGTTATGGTTATAATAAATTCCTTAATTTTGTCAAAATCGGTTTCCCAATGGTTGCAGTTGACATAGCAGGGCAGAATACGAAATAGTTCTACATCAAATTTCAGATCTAAACATAGAATATCTTCCACATACCTAAACTCATAGCTTTTTGTCTTCAACTCCTTTTTCACTCCGAATATGCATTCTCCACTTGCCCTCCCTCTCGAATGGATCATTTTTATCTCAATTTCCTAAAATTTGTTTTCATAACACGTAAGGTTTGTTTCAGTTAAATGTGTTTCATACAAAAAAATAAGTTCAAACTTGTTAATAAAATTAAAAAATCAATAAATATATTCTTATTACTAAGACCAGAAATCTTGTAGGATAGAATTTTACATTTTTCAGTTATAGTTTTAACATTTATATATTTGTCTTTAAAACTTTTTATATAATTAACTTGGCAGACGGCATTAATATTAAAATAAGTTTCTAGGCTTCCTAATAGGTTGAGAACCTGATTGAGAAGCACTGTGATTGAGAGCCTTTGGCTTATTTTGATCTGGAAAGCACCCATTACAGCTGTCATCTACTATTTGACGTAACAGTGACATTCCGCACTCGCCGTCACACATTAAATAGTCGCTGTCATAATAAAAAGTTCTATTTTCAACAATTAATGATTGCCCGCGGAGTTGTATTCTTAACAATTTATTTCTTGAATGAATTTCCGATTATAACGTGATCAACTTCTTCTTTCGTGCTCGTGCAGTAGCTGGTAGATCCCGATGTAGGTAGATTCCTTTGCTTCGTAATGCTGATGAGGCTTTTAAAAGTCGGCCAACATCCTCATTTTTGTGCAACTTTACGATGGCATTTGCTGTGCTGCTGTTATTATTGCTCGACCTTAATATTATATCATCGTTCGTTTGCGACAGGTTTAAGCAACATTCTTTTGCTTATTCAAGATTTCTGTCGTCAATTATAGCGCCGAACGGTTTTCTCCACCATGGATTTGGTACCCGCCTATCACCAGATACCCATCGAGGAGGTCGACATTCCGAAAACGGCAATTACCACTCCGTTCGGACTTTTTGAGTTCACCATAATCACGTTCGGTTTAAGGAATGCTTCCCAAACGTTTCAACGTTTTTTGCATTCGAATTTTCGGGATCTTCCTTTCTGTTTCGTATATATCGACGACAATCTGGTGGCCTCAAAAGACTCAACCGAACATTTACTTCATCTTAAAATATTATTTCAACGATTAGAAAAATTTGGATTGGTAATTAATACTGAGAAATGTAACTTCTCTAAGGCCAACGTCACCATCCTGGGTCATCTTATATCAGCAGAGGGAATCAAACCTCCACCTCCACCTCCTAAAAACATCTGTGAACTGAGGCGGTTTTTAGGAATGTTAAATTTTTACCGGCGCTTTATTCCTAAAGCTGCCGAGATACAACTTCCGTTGACAGAACTTCTTAAAGGCTCCCTTCGTTCTAGCGATGCAAGGCTGAGCTATGTCAAGCCACTCTCTTGTCTTTCCCCATTTCGCGAAATATTCTTTAAGTGTCGACGCGTCAGATTTCACAATCGGAGGCGTATTACAGCAATGCCATACCGATAGATGGCAACCTATTATATTTATCTCGCTCGGTCAAACTAAACCAGGCTCATCGTAAATATGGTACTTACGACAGAGATCATTTGGCAATATACCTCTCGATTAAGCATTTTCGATATTTCCTCGAGGCGCAACCGTTCACTATCTTCACGGACCACAAGCCTCTCACCTTCGCTTTTCGGCAAAAGGCATCCAAAGCTTCACCCCGCCAACTTCGGCATCTGGATTTTATCGGTCAATTTTCTACCGACATCCAATACATTCCCGGCAAGGAAAACGTGATAGCAGATGCATTATCAAGATTAGACGAAATAATTTTACCAGCTCAAATAGACTTTCATAAAATCGCTGATGGACAACTAAGCGATCAGGAGTTGGGCGATTTGCACTCCTCCGTCTTTGCAATTTGAAAAATACAACATTCCGAGTTCAAACACGTCAATTCTATGCGATAGTTCAACCGGTACACCTCGTCCGTACATACCCAAAGACTTTCGAAAACTAATGTTCGACTGAGTTCACGGTTTACCTCACCAAGGATTGCGATCATCGGTAAAATCAGTAGCGAAAAAGTACATTTGGCCAGGCATCAACAAAGATTGTCGAAATTGGGCAAAAGCCTGTATGGCCTGCCAAAACTCTAAAATCTCGAAACATGTCAGAAGTCCACTCGGGAAATTTCCTCCGGTTTCCAGACGTTTCAATGAAATTCATATCGACTTAGTAGGGCCTCTTCCACCATCGGAAGGATTTCGATACCTGCTCACTATTATAGACAGGTATACGCGTTGGCCGGAAGCAGTTCCAATCTCCGATATTTCAGCCGAAACGGTCGCAAACGCATTATTCACAAATTGGTTTTCGCGATACGGTATACCGTCTGTCATAGTGACCGATCAAGGCTCGCAGTTCGATTCCGGCTTATACAATGAACCTTGCAAACGTCTCGGTATAGAACACCACCGCACCACCGCCTACAATCCCAAAGGAACGGATTCATCGAACGGTGGCATCGAACGCTCAAAGTATCGCTTAAATGTCATAGCGAGGTGCATTGGACTAAGAAATTGCCACAAGTTCTAAGATTTCAAAACCAGCGCGTCTGAGCTAGTTTTTGGACAACATATTCGTTTAACTAACAACGCGGTCGTTCCTCAATCTGAGTTCGTCAAAGAACTCTACCGGCACTTTGATTCAGTTCGACCAGCCTCGCCTTCGCGTCACTGCCATTATAAGCCTTTTGTATTTAAGGAACTAAAAAATTTCGCTCGCGTTTTCGTCAGGGTCGACGCAGTACGTAAACCCCTTCAGCAACTCTATGAAGGACCATTCACAGTTCTCGATCGTGCCGAAAAAACTTATAAAGTCCTCGTCAACGGTAAAGAATCGGTTATCGGCATCGATCGCCTAAGACCTTGTTTTTCGGAAGCGGACACGGAAGACTTCTCACGGCCCATGAAATCGAAACCAATCGTGATCAAAAAAGTAACATTTTCGGAGAACCACACTTCCATTGCACCTGACCAAAAGCAGGGCGAACAATTTTTCATCCCAGCAGATTTCGTTAAGCGCAGCTCCCTGGCTGGGGAGTGATGTGGCGGACACTACCTGCGAGTGTAATCACACCATCAATGAAAAGCAGAATGCAAAGCAACATGAAAAGACCCAATCAACCAAGTAGGAGAGTACCAACCTTTATATCACAAATATATGTTGGTGCTCCTCGAATTGTGAAAAAAGGTCTGGTCGATTGTGTCTGGCTATATCGCGGCCATTCTCGATTCGGCTACGCAACCAACTAGTCACCTCGCATTAGCTCGCTATTAATTATATTTATTAATTTATGTCTACTTCCTTCTGCGGCGCCATTAACTTTTAACAATTGTTGGGATATAAGTTTATTATAATAAAAAAATATTGTTTGTTCGACATATTCACGAAATTCTTTTATTTAGAAGTTTCTCGGGTGAATTTCGGGTTGGCTGCGTACAGAGCCAATAGATCCTCCGCTGTCGACCGGCATTCTCGTGTCGCCCATTGCAGTAGCACCTGGCCGTACCTGGGCGTGGCTCACGACATCCATCAAATCCCCGGTGTAGTTGGTGAGCACATCATATAGTCCACTAAACTACTGCTCGCCTCCGCACTCAAAGACGACTCGGGAGCCTTTTCCTTATGCGGCCTTTTTTGAGATTGCGACGAAACACTGTTTTTCGGTACTGACGGCGGTGGTGTCCGTTTCATATTGCTTACCGCTATGAATATTATTTGCAACTTCTGGTTTTGTTTTTAATATTTACTAGTGTGAGTCCTATCACCAAGATTTCAAAACTACTCGTAAGTACTATTATCCAAGAACAATTTGCATACAACTTCAGAATTTATTAATATACTTAAATAGTATTATAATTAAAATTATCAAGAGCGATCGTAGAATTGGACTTTACTTTCGCACACCAGAGTTGCCAATCAATATACAAATTACAAAAACGGAGGGACGACTTTTTCTGATGTTTTTTTTTCAAATTTATATTGTTAAATGCTTAAAATTATCATGCCAATTGGTTTTTAGAAAAAAATTAAGAATGTTTGTATATAGAAAATTAAGTGAAAAAAGATTTTAAAAAAATGTTTAGCCGTTTCTATTAAGAATCTTTTGCATACAATGCGATCGAACATAAGAGCAAGTACGTGCGATCCAGTCGTGCATTTTATTTTTTTTAAGAACACATAACTTGACTTATAGTACATATAATCGCCAGTTAAAAATCTCTTGGCGTACCCATGATTATTTATGATTTTGTTCAACATAGAAAAAATTAAGAAATTATGTAAAATAAATAAATTTATTAAACTAAAATAATCATTTTGATTTTGTATAATATATTTTTAATTTTTTCAATTGTAATTGTTATTATATAATCAGCTGATATTTATATTCATTGATGAAATAAATAAATTAATAAAATTTTTCTCTTTCATTATTCCGCGTTCTGGGCTTAAGTGGTATTGCAGCCAACGGTGCATAAATTCGAAGTTTTCTGGAGCCATACAAAAGGAAAAACTGTTTTCAATGATGAACATGGGCGTCAGAAGCTGGTAACGCACCAGTGAAAATAATTCGAAGAATAGATGCTGCCGATGAATTTGGTCATGTTCAATCCATGAAACTAAGCTGAGAAACACTTGCTCTTCTTGGTATCCATGAGAGTCATTGATGAGCAGTAGATCCTTTAAATCCACTTCATTCAGACGTAAGAACTCAGATTGCCTTCTAACTTTCTTGAAGTAGTCGCAAATTATCTTATCTTAATTCCTTGGCTAAGCGTAAAAACAAAAGGCAATTGCTCGTGCTTAGATGTTCTTCGAGAAAATCACAACATCTGTGGAGTACATTCCTCAGTTGTAAAAATCTTACACTTCCCAAAAGTGTCTCGATATTATCACAGTCCGTATCAATCGTTCCCAAATATATGGTACCACGGATCACTTTAAGTGTCGCTGCTTTAATGTCTTCCAATTGAACTTCGTTCATATCATACAGCTTATGGTTGCCATGAAGATATTCACGCAATTGAGACAGGACAACCTTATTAGATGGAATCCTCATGTATTTTTCCACAGCATTTATTATAATATTGTTGAAAAAGTCATTTTCCTTATAAATTGCGGAATCTTGACTGGATTTGATGATGATGTTTTCATTAAAATTTGACATTCTTAATCTAAAAAGAAGAAATAATATATTTATTATGAAGAATAACAGAAAAATAGATTTTACAAATTAACTAACCTGGTTCTAAAGTTTTTTACAAATTATTTTTGATAGTTTGTATAATTTTCAATATGAAGTTGATCGACAGACACAAGTAACTGTTACACAATAAAATTAGATATGGCTTGGTGTGGCGGATTTGTTCGACTGACTCAGTACTTGTGGAACAAACCAATTTATACCTGACAAATAAGTCGGGAAGAAAACATACCCGAAACGTAATTAACCAGGTAATTAGGAAACGAGATGAAATTAGGCCTGTTCCCTTAATCTGTTCTGCACATTCGTTGGAATTTCCAGGCTATTTTTTTTTTAGTATGGAGTACAAAATCTCTTATATCTATGAATTTTGGGAATTAATTAATCACGTACATTTTCTTCTCGCAAAATTAAAAAAAATTATTCGTCAATAAAATTTCGAGAAATCGATGGGTGTGTTGAAAAAGAGTGTGAACACTGAATGGACTACTTTTTTAATTTTTAATGCAAGTGTGTATTATTTTTGTTGTGAAATTTCATTCAATAATCCATTTTTCTGGATAAAATCAAACATTTTCTGAATAAAATTGATCTTATTCCGTCAAATCCGATTTTGCATTTTTAGCAAGATTTGACATTTCTTTATCTAAAATCTTTATTTCTCATTTTCTCACTATTTAAAGCAATACCAATTAATGTTTCCTTAAACTTGCAGCACTCACACATTCTTTATTTTTGTTGCTGTACTATATCAGCAAGTTATGGATTCGAAAAAAAATCGAACTCGAGATTTTGATGAAACTAGACATTACGGTGATAGCGAGAGCGAAAAAAGTGGGTCCCGTAATTCAGACTGTCTGCCTATGTCTTCGAGTCTACGGCCTAGGCGGTTGTTTGGATTTGCTTCAAACTTTGTATACATATTTATTTTCGGTAATGTGCCAGGTTTTTCATTTTATTTTTTAAGACGAAAACTAACAATACTTTTTTTGCCAAAAAATTAAATCTTATTTTTCTCAAAAACAGCTAGAGCGGTTTTTAAAAGCAAAATCATTACATTAGAGAAGGGAAAAGGTACATTTTTCCAGAGGCTCCTGGAAAGTTTAAACCAAACTTTTCAAAAAAAAAAATTTTCTTGATTAAAGAAAAAAAAACTTTTTTTTTGAAAACTCAAAATTTTGAAAACGACTCAATCAATTTTTTTGAAACTTTGTATTTATTAGTTTTTTGACATTATCTTGAATAGTTAAAAAAAAATTATATTCCTAAAATAAAAAACAACTGTACCTCTCATATAAATGTAATATTCATAAGAGTGTTAACAAAACTGCAAACACAAAAAAAAATTTCGAGTTTTAACAAGAAATAATTAAATTTAAATTGAAAAATCAATTTTTCAAAAACCAGTCACTGATTTATTTTTGAAATTTGAATTTTATATGCACGTATGTGAATAATTAGTTCAAAATGGCGTTTTAAGCTTTTTTGTCTAAAAGTTTTCTGTTTTTAAATTTTATAGATTAAAAAAAACGCACCAACGATTTTGGTTTTTTTTATGTATATTCAAATTTGTCCAATATTTCAAATGATAACTTTTTTAACCTAAAACTTCAACAACAATAACAAGCCATATAAAAATATTTTATTATGTGTATCATCGATTTATTTCTATACCTAATTGTATTACATTCTTACGTAGGTTTGCACACTTCACTGAATACATACATACATATATTTATGTACTTTGTAGGCCCTCATCTCTTTTTTTGTATTCATTTTTATTTAATCTTAACTTATAACTATCTTAAAGCTAGACAAAAATGTTTAAAACTAGCCTAATTATTAATAACTTACAACTAATTTACTGGGCCTTTACGGGCGCTCTAAACTAATAATAACTCTTAGAACTAATGTCTTTCGACCTAAAAACTATTTTAATTAAATCTAATTACTTTATTTTTATTTAACCAAGAAAACTTTACTACAAAAACTTAGTATCAGATCATTTTAAATTTACCTAAAAACTACCTAAAGCTAGACTAAAAATAATTAAAACTAGATGCAAATTATACTAACTAAAAATAACTTAAACTAATTAAAATACCTAAAAACACCAAAACCACTAAAAAACTAGAACAGCCACAGCAGCATTTTTCGTTTAAATTTTTTTTTTTTTGGTTATATTTTGTATACGTATGCAGACACACAACAACATGCCACCTACACATACATGTATATACGCCCATACATATACGCATGCACATACATATACAGCCGCGCAGATGCATGCACCTATGCCTCCGCATACATACATATTTTTTTTATTTTTTTGGTGCCACCCCGACTGTTCCTTATACCTAATTTCCCTAAATCTATGTAAGTCGGCCGAGACATACATTCTTATCGACTTTAGCTATCAAACTACTGTCCAGAGAGTCACCAGAACTGGTTCTCTGCTTCGCCTTATCCCTTCGGTCCCGATCGGACACAGTCCTACTGAACCGAAGGCGCTCTTCTCCACCTTGAGCGATGACATCTCGATCATACAGGAGTCGCCTATCTACAGTTTTCCGGCTGACGTGGTAAATGAGCGGAACCGATTTTCCATCCTGTATCAGTCCTCGACTGTCCAAAAAGAGGAATGCCTCGGGAGGGATGTAGCCACTTAACCGCGCACTCCCAAAATATTCATTATTGGGGTAATAAGCCCCAAAAATTAAGCTGTTAGTTGAGGCCATCGCTCTTGTAATGTGACCCCGGATCAGCTTAAACAAAAAATTATCTATTCTGTTTATGTTAGCTCCGTTGTATAGAACCTGGTTGGAATAATATCTTGTGTACTCCGACTCTGGTGTTCTGTGTAATCCAAGGCAACGTCTAAGACATTGCCCCTAAAACACCCGAATCCTTTCCATTTGAGATGGGGCAATGTTGAACCACACCGGGCATCCGTAGGCAATCATCGGCCTGATGAGGGAGGCCCTCATCTCTACTAATATATAAGTGTAATTTTGTTTCAATGTCAGTTTGTCTGTATATGACAGGTAAGCTGACGACTTTCCATTTGACACTCCATAAAAATGATTGTATCATCTTCTGTTGTCCTTTAGCCAACTTATAGGCTATTGAATTTAATATATAAGTTATGTTTTATATGCTTAATACACAAATATTTGCACTTACCTCGTAAATTTATCCTGATTTTGAAATAGAATTTCCAAGTTTATATTTTGTTTTGTTTACGTTTTGCTGTTTCCATAGATTTTATATCCAAATTCCTTTTTGTTTTTATTACTTCCGCAGTTGTTATGGATTTTTTTTTCAAACTAGCAGAAAGTTCCCGGCGTTGCCCGGGCACCCGAGGCAAAAGTCTTTTAGTGCAATATCTTCCAATGAAATAAAAAATTAAGAAACAAAATTTGTAAGGAAAAGGACTTATCATTAATTTTGTCGTTTTTTTTTTAACCAGGATTAGTTTTCTTATTAAATTTAACAAAGAAAATTTATTAGTTGTATTTTTGTTTACAAACGAACTATTCTTCATTTTGAGACCCTTCGCTTTCGTTTTTTTACATGCGATAATAGTTAACATTACAATATAAGGCAAGTTATGAATTCTTTGAAAAAAAAAATTTGACATAATAATCAAACATGACATTACGATGATAGCGAAGACGAAAAAGGCTGCCATTCAAGTGTGGGTTAAAAAAAATTATGCATAGTGTCGGAAAGTGTCGCATTAGTGCGTTTTACTTTAAACCTTAAAAAACCCGACATTTTGAGTTTCACGCTAACAGGGCGACAGCGTGAAAAATTCCGAAGATTTCGATGAAAGAAATTCGACATTAGAAGTTTTCCTTTTCTGTAATTTATGCGGGGCTTGTACACATATGTACATGAATTGACTGTCCCCAGGACTATTTACATGAAGGCAAAATGGTTTCTAAGGTTTCCCACTGAACTATCACTTTTTTCAAGTTTTCAAGAAAAATTTATTTTTGTGTGTAAACACATACAATCGCGATATCTTGTATTTTCACGGAGGCGCGTATGAATTCATGCAATATTCATTGAATTTCAGCGTCGCGTCGTAAGGTCGCGTGTGTTTGGCACAATGTTAGAAATGAATAGTTTGTTGAGAATATTGAAATTAGCCTATTAACCGAGCTTACATCTGCAAGGATTTTCCAGCGCCAGTGGCTACTTTTGCGAACATAAAAACTAACTTGCAAATGTTGATGTATGCATGAAAGTAAAACAAAATTTGGTGGGCCCCAACTTTTCATGTGTGAGTTATAAGAGTTGATAGGATTTTTAACTTAACTGCCATCATTTTTATTGGAAAATGCTAAGTTTACAAAGAAAATCAAGTTTGCTGTGTAAACTTTCACAGTCCAGAAATTTTTACTTTCATAAGTACCGTTTTTTTGCGTTAAGCCCATTTCACCCTACAAACAGCTAAGTTTTGAAAAAAATATTTAACCCTCAAGACACTTGCAAACGACATTTCAAAACTAAAAGAAATTTTTAAATTGTAGGTGTGGTTTCCGAGTTTAGCTTTCGCAAACAAACTGATAAAAATGAATTTCAGTTTATGAGAATGAAATTATTAAAATCTGTGGAGCGGTTTCTAGGGATAAAGCATATTGTGTATACTTATAATTTGAAGCAAAATATAATGATCTCTTTTGAAAATATTAAATTATTAAAAAAAAGTTTTAAAATATACTTTTAAAAATACAAATAAATATCTATAGGTAATTAAAAATATTGCTATGCATCACAAGTTGACTTACCTAAACCTATATAATATGTGTAAAATTTCGTAGGAACGAAAGAATCACCTAAGCCGTATTCCAGAGAGTAGAAAGCAAAAAAATTGGTCCTATGGAAGGTATCGTTCTTAGCTATTATTGGTAATTTGTTTCCCAACCATATAATAGTTCATATCGAAAAAATACTCTGATTTTATTAAATCAAAATCGTAAGAACCATTTTCGAGAAAAATGAGCTTTAACATAATGGCAGTTTCACCAAAAAAAACTCTGTTTAAGTCGGAACTATTTTGTTCCGACTGTCTGGACAGGGTACATAAACCTTGACCAGAATGAAGATTATACAAAAAGGTTCTTGTACCTTTTGTATACTGCGGAAGAAGGAATAGTTGTGATTATATTAATGCCCCTTACCACTGGTGGGGGGAAGCAATAATAATAAGGAGACCAAACAATCTTTTGATCATAAAATGATAAATTTTATTAGCTTACAATACTATTTATACAAAAATTTTGCTTACTTAGCTAAATTTATAAACAACTAAAATATACCAAAAATAATATGATACAAAAAAATAAAAGGAAATATAATACATTTCTGTCAGGTATGTTCTGAGCATGAATGAAGAAAAAAAAAGAAACTGCTGACTACTGTGAGAAAATTATTATTTGCATTTGAATTGATGCATATAGAAAAATGTGAAAATAAATCATACAGAGAAGATGTTGCTGTTGCTGTTAATTAAACAGAGAAGCTGTTGTAGGGTAATAAATATTGTAAATTGTTATTATATGATAATCGGATGGATTAAAATATACAAACTCTATACCAAGTTTGAGGGAATTCAATAAATTGAAGTGTCATTTTAACATCTTAAAACCAAAAACAAACGATTTTTTTTTGTTTCTAGACTATTATTATCGATTCGAAAGTTACAGAACGTGGGTATTGAACGGCAAAATAAATGAAAAATCTTTTTTCTTCCAAATTTGTTTGCTTTATTTTTATTTCAATTGGAAGATATTGCATGAAAAGACTTTTGCCTCGGGTGCCCGGGCAACGCCAGGGACTTTCTGCCTGTACATTTATATATGCATATGTGTCTTTAAAAGTCACATGAATAATTTGTTTATTACAGATAAATTATAAGGTTATACCCACCTTCATCCTAAATTTTCATTGGTACATATTTGTCCCTTCCATATTTCTAAAGAAATGCTCCTCCACTCTTTCTTTTCGCCTCTCAAAAATCTTTAGTTTGTCCATATCCGGAGGAGATTTTCTCAAGTATGGAAAACGGCGCTTATAACCCCTATTCACAAAAAAAGGTCCTAAGTGTGACATGAAAAACTATCATCCCATTGCTAAGCTATTTTGTACGAAAACTTAAGTTTTCATTGCAGATCTCTCATTTCCCCTAGACAACACGGGTTCATTAAAGGCAGGTCAAAATAACAAGAAACCTCCTTGACTTTGTTTCATTTTCCCTCTCAGCCTTAGAGAATAGAAAAGAAGTCGATGTTATATCAACAGATTTTAGTAAAGCTTTCGATAAAATCTCCCACAAACTTATTCTTTTTAAACTTTCCACCCTCCCCGTCTCTATCTTCTACACAGTCAAACCATTTCCCCTTTGCAGGTGAACCGTGACCTTGGGATTATTTGCGACAATAATCTGAATTTTCTCAAACATATCGACGATATAATTCCTAAGGCAAATTCAGCACTAGGCTTCGTGAAACGATGGTCCAAGGAATTTGCAGACCCCTACGTTACCCGATCCCTTTAAATATCATTTGTTCGCCCGCTTCTTGAATACGCTTGTCAAGTCTGGTCGCTTTACCAAAAAATGCACATTGCCAGAATTGAGAGCATTCAACGCCGTTTCGTTCGCTTTGCTCTTTTAGGTTTTAATTGGAGTAATCCTTTAATATTACCTCCTTATCAGGACCTAATCAAACTTCTCAACCTGAATACGCTGAAAGATCGAAGGGAAATATTTGACATTCTGTTCATTCACCGAATCTTTTCAGGTGCCACTGACTGCACAGAACCTATTGAATTCATTTTTCTAAACACTAACCCTCGTAACACTCGTAATCTTCTATCTTCCCACCCACCGAACCTCTTATGGCTCCTATGAACCCATCTCCCGAATGCTGACGAGTGTCAATTCTTACTCTTTTTGTATTGACTTTAATATCAGCACACCCTTCCTAAAACTTCGTCTCCTTAGTTCCATCTTTTACGAAACATTAATTAGATATGTTAGGCGCTCGGCCATTCTCAATATGAGTAACTTCTTGCGCTCAGGGACCAAATGTCACCCACCGCGCTTTGGCTATTTAAGTTTGTTTACAGACCGCCCGTCTGTTTCTGCGAAATTAGTGGATCAATCAACCACTTTTACGCCAAGGTTCGTTTTTGTTTCCTCGCGCTACTGAGAGAGTGTACCGATGGCTGATGGACCATGGCTGCTCTACTCTCTCCCAGCATATTGAGGGAAACACCTGTAAGGAAGGAGTGCATAAAAAGGTAGGAACAAGGATGAGGAATATCAAAACGACAGTTTTTGTCGCGGTAAATTTTACCGTGAGACACTGTACATCCGAACTTAAAACATTTAACTTTATTTACATTCAACAAATTGAAGCTGCTTGAAGCATCTTAGATTCTGATATATTTTTTTTTTCAAAGCAGGTACATATTAAGACATAATTAAAAAACTTAGGTCGAAAGACATTAGTAATAAGAGAGTTTAGAGCGCCTGTAAAGGGCCAGTAAATTAGTTGTAAGTTATTGATAATTAGGCTAGTCTTAGGAATTTTTGTCTAGCTTATAACTATCTTATAAACGGTGATTTTTTAAGAGCTTGGTTTTTGAAAATTCAAAAAAACACAGAAACTTGTAAAAAGTGAATGAAATTTGGATCGATAAATCAATTTCTGCCATTTACTTTTTAAAAATAATTTCACTTAAATGTTGCCCGTGGCTACGCTTCAGGTGGTCCATTCTGAAGGTCCAATTTTGGCAAACTTTTTTACACATTTCGGCCGGAATCTCACCAATGACGCGTTCAATGTAGGCTTCCAAGGCAGCCATCGTGTTTGGCTTGTCCCCATAGACAATAGACTTAACATAGCCCCACAAAAAATAGTCTAACGGGGTCAAATCACATGATCTTGGTGGCCAATTGACTGCGCCAAAACGTGGGATCAACTGCTCACCAAATTCGCCTCTCAATTGATGCATGGTTTCGCGTGCAGTGTGGCATGTGGTACCGTCCTGTTGGAACCACATGTCGACCGAGTTCAATTCTTGCATTTTCGGCAAAAAAAAAATCTGTTATCATCGAACGGTACCTTTCTCCATTGACCGTAACCCTGCGGCCTTCATCGTCCTTGAAGAAGTACGGCCCAATGATGCCGCCTGCCCATAAACCGCACCAAACAGTGCATTTTTCGGGATGCATTGGTAGCTGCTGAATTCCCTCGGGCTGCTCTTCACTCCAAATACGGCAATTCTGCTTATTCACGTATCCATTTAGCCAAAAATGAGCCTCGTCGCTGAAGACAATTTTAGCTTTGTAGCTTGCGAAACACATTTTTCACAGAGCACGAATTTTGATAATAAATTTCAATAATTTGCAAACGTTGTTCAGGCGTAAGTCTATTCATGATGAAATGGCAAACAATACTGAATCGAAATGTCAAATGTTCGTGGAATTTGTCATGTGTGGTCTGTCAAAAATATAAACGTCAAAAACCAAGTAGCAAAAAAATCACCCTTTATAAGGTAATAATAAATAAAAATGAATTACAAACAAAAAAAATATAATTAAAAAATATAAAATATGAAATTGCATTTCTTTAAAATAAATTATAAGTTAAATCCGTTCTTATTTGCTCCTAACTCTAATTGTTTATTTGCAACAAATTTAGTTGCTACATAAAGTTTACGAGTATATTATGCTAAATAGAATTCTGTTTCTGCATCCTAAAAATAATTTAATTAGTAGAATACCCATGTATACATTTTTTTAGCCATCTTAAATCTTTTCTGCATATCCTATGCTCTAGTTCCAGGTCACGCATAGCAAACACAACAAAAAAGCAAACAGAAAAAAAAAACTAAATCCGAACTCAACATGACATTAAACCATTCATAGGGTAATTATCAATAGTGACAGCGTGCACAATTCCTAAGATAATGGCTAATTGATTCTTATTTACGACTTAAGCCCTCCAAACTGCTGCCCAAGCAAGCGCAATTCCATTTGCACCGCTGCTGCTGCCTGCGCGATTATGTCTATATAGTGTGTTGCATTGCATCCTCTTTGGTAGATGTTGCTGTTGGAGGATTCGGATTCTGAATTCAATTCGAGGCCAAAATAGTTGTTGTCCAAAGCGAATGGTAGTTTAAAAGAGCAACACCAGATTCAACGCAGCGTGCTCGCGAAACATGATTAAAAAAAAAATTGTGAGGCAAAGAAAAAAAGAGATGTAAAACCACAGACGAAGAATTAAAGGAATAAGCAAACAAAAAAAGAAATGAGTTAAACAAGACGACGATTCTCTAACAAAGCAAATGATACACCGTCATCGTTCGTCGATCGGTTGGTGTGTCCTTTCGATCATGTTATGTGGTCTTTTGATATTTTTTTTTACAAATCAACTGCCCCTGTACCTATACCCTTTGTATGCTTTGTTGATATTTCAACAGTGATGTTATACGTTTAAAAAACATTTTTAAAAGCCTATTCAAACCAAACCCAAAATAAGGTTTTTTGTGAAATATAAAATTATGGGTTTTGGCTGAAAACCTTTTTTTTTTTTTTTTTAAAGGATGCGCGCACTAAAGGGGTTTTGACTACCCTTAAAATGAACAAGCACAGTGCGAGCGTTAGGAAAGTAGGGAAGGATGCAAGAGGAGATACCGATGCACATTGGTTTTGAATTTCTGAATATTAAAATGGGAGGGGAAAATAGAGCCGGGTAAAGTATTCCACATTCGCGTTGTACGGCTAAAGAAATAATCTCTGTACTTGACAGTACGTCCGAAGTTGGGCTCAAGGGTAAACTGATGAGCATTCCTAGAAGCGCGAGTATCACGGTTGAAAAATTTAAGGGGAGGAATGCAACTGGCTATTTCGCTGGAACAGTGTTTATAAAAATAGCGATAAAATAGTGAGAGACATATAACATTTCGACGATGTTCTAGAGATGTAAATGTTTCCACTATAGTTCTATCGCCAATCATTCTTAGAGCTCTATTTTGAATTCTATCCAGAAGATTCAAATAAGTTTTGGGAGCTCCTGCCCAAATGTGCGAGTTATACTCCAGCTTTGGACGAATGAAGGCCTTATAGATTACAGCCAGATCAGACGGGGAGAAGAATTTCTTGCACCTTCGAAGAAAGCCCAAACACTTTGCAGCGTTTTTGGCGACATCAAATATGTGTTCAGTCCACAAGAGGTGGTCTGTGATGCACATGCCGAGGACTGAAAGCTGATCGGTTTCTTCAATGCTAGTGCCGCTCATGGATAGCGGCATGGGGGGTGGGTTCTGCTTTAACGACAGAAGACAGCACTGAGTTTTTGAAGCATTAAATTCTACACGGTTTTTAATTCCCCATTGGACAATGCTGTCAAGATCAGAATTTAATGAGCTTATCATACGCTGCCGTTCCAGTTGCACATCCGAAAAACAAGGAGGTGCATCTAAAAACGAATATGAAAAGCTGAGAGTACTATCGTCAGCAAAACAATTAAGTGGAGTAGATGTTCCAGATAAGAGATCATTAATAAAAATGAGAAAGAGGGTCGGAGACAATACGGAGCCCTGGGGCACACCAGCATTTATTTTGTGAATATCAGACTTGAAACCGTCCAATACAACTTGTATTGAGCGGTCCGAAAGGTTATTTCTAATCCAACGAAGAAGACATTCATCGATACCAAATGCACGCATTTTCGATAGGAGAGCTTGATGCCAAACTCTATCAAATGCTTTTGAAATATCAAGCGCAATAATCTTACTTTCTCCAAAACGATGTAAAGATTTGTGCCACTGTTCGGTGAGATATACCATCAGATTACCAGTGGACCTATTGCTACGAAAGCCATACTGCCGGTCATTAAGGAGCTTTCGTTCTTCAAGATATTTCTTGAGCTGATAATTAATCAGCGTTTCCATGACCTTGGATAGAAGGGACGTAAGTGCAATTGGACGGTAATTAGATGGTGAAGAAGATGCGCCTTTTTTAGGGGCAGGCTGGACAAATGTTGTTTTCCATCCACTCGGAAAGAGACCTGTAGAGTAGGACAGATAGAAAAGCTTACGCAGTGGTCTTGCCAGCGTTGAAGAACACCTCTTCAGAACGATGGGAGGGATACTATCCGGGCCAGCGGATTTGTTTATGTCAAGATCTTTGAGGACTCTAGCAACTGCACGAGTACGAAAGAAGATTCGTCCCATAAAATCGTTTACGCTCTCAAGTACTGGAGGAGCCATAACACTTTCTGACAGCGTCGAATTAGCAGCGAACTGCGCTGCAAGCAAATTGGCTTTTTCGCGAGAACTGACAAAAGGGGTGTCATTAGAGACGAGCGTTGGGACCGAAGAAGAAGTTGAATTTCGAATAGTTTTTACAAATGTCCAAAAATTCTTACTAACTTTGGGACATTGTAGTATTTTTTGCCTTAATTTTTGGTCATGCAAAAATTTGGTTCTACGAATGTGAACGTTGTTCTGAAGCTTTTCACGAATCTGTCCTATTCTGTTTAATTCTGTTCTAACTTTTTTTTGTCACTGAACAATCTTTAAGCAAACAAACCTTGTGAAACATTCAGCGCATAATCAAACGTCAAATAAAAAAACATCTGACTGCATTATTTTGGCAAAAAAAATCAATTTAAATTTAACACGTTTGGTTTTATCTTTGGTAAATTATTGTGTTTAAATATAGAGATCCCTCATAACAAAAATAAATAATGAATGAATTTTATGACCTATAGTCCAAAATGGGCACAATAGTTGGGCTCATCAGTTAGATGCTATCGTACCCTTCTAAGACGCAATAATTTTTCTTTTACATAAATAACAATTTTTATTTCAATAAAATGTCAACAAAATAAAAAAATTGGTAAAGCTTTTTTCCTTATGCTAACGAAAGATCGTCGTGTCCAGGGTTTTCCGAAGAAAACAAAATAAAACTCGGAAATAGAAGGGAAGAACCCGCCAATTACCAGTCATAATTATTTCTTTCATTAAAGCAGGTTTTTTTTAAATCTTACAATTTTTATATTCTTAAAATAACTTACATGATATTATAAATATATACATAGGTAATTTTAAAGCTAGGTTATTTGAGCTACAGGAGTAAGCTCAGCCCAAAGACGTTCACTTTGAAGGAAGAGGCACCGGGAATAGAACGAGCCCAAGGCTAACCCAGGGAAAATTACTTGTATTTTTATTGCCCAAAAAATCCGATTAAAATGGCACAAAAGTGCACAAATTAAGGCTTACGAAATTGACCACCAAGTAGGCTGTCATTAGGGATCAATGGGAATCTTATTGCTCAGCAACAACCAAAACCGAAAACAATGGCAGTGGTAGCACAGTATTGCCGTTGTTATCTACTTTATGGTTATGCGGTGGTCGTGCGGAATTGCTGGATTTGTTGTTCGAGTTATCTGCAATATGGTTATGAGTTGGTAGTATGATAGTTGACTGGTTGGGCGGTGGTGGTCGGTAAATGATTGGGGTTCGCTATGGGATGGGGTGCGTAAGTAAAACGCTTCATTATAAAATGTAGGGGAGTGACGATGAGGAACTCCTTCTCATGCACAATATGGACTCAAATATATTATAAGCCTACATGCACTTCTAATGTGTTTAGCATTCCTAATGTTTTCTTTTAGGGCAAACAAATGAGACCCTCAAGTTCAGGTAAAATATTTATAAAATGAATGCACAGAAAACATTTTAATTTATATACGTTTGCTTGTATTTTAATTTTCAGAGAATATTTCGTTCAATATGGGCCCATTTCCAGTTGGTTGTGAGTCGAGCTGCAGGTCCAGATATTCAACCTCCAGGGACGAAGACATCGACATCAACACCTCATGGATGGAATTCTCTATTTCTTCAATTCTTAAAAACTAGTCAAGAAACCGTAGCGTCTACTAATGGAAATATAGACAAATGTATGGACAAATTTGTCGAAGCGGATGAAAAAGGCTAACAGCTAGAAGAACAAACAGTTTCTTTACTCAAAGAAAGACGGGACATACAAATTCAATACATGTTTTTCAAATTAAATCCGCATCCAGAATAAAAAATTAATGAATAATTGAAGTATGAAAATAAGTTGTTTATTTTTATTTTGCAAGAAAAAGTGTGAGTTTCTTGGATTTTTTTTTAGTATTATCTAGCTGAACCGGCGAATTCTGTTCCGCCTTAGAGGCAAGAAATAAGCTGATTTTGGATTGTATTAAGTTAAAAAATACATTAGGTATTTCAATGACCCTTCAGTTAAGTACCTTTTGATATACTACTTTTTTGTTTTATTATCAGGTGCTAGAACAAACAACGCAAATGGTATTACGAAGCGTGAACATGCCACATAAAATTGGCCATGGGAAAAACATGGATTTTTCAGATTCAAACCAAAAACTTTCAAGGATTAGCCCTGTGATTTGTTAATGGTCATGGCAAATAGAAGACGGATCGGAAATTGAAGTCCTTTAAACTCAAACGGCATATGAATTGGGATCATCGGGATCTTTGGAATGATAACTTCCTCACCCGGATCATGCTTCGAAACATAAACCAACCAAATATGTGCAACGGTCCCCGTTTGGTGGTAAGTAAATTGATGAAGAATGTGACGCGACGATACTCAAGGAAAAATTCGCGAGGTACTCGACCATTAACGATAGTCAGCAATTGATCAGAGAAATATTCAGAAGATGTATAATTAAGCAATGCAACTCTCCTGTTTTTTGTCAGCTGAAATTTCTTCACATAACGCCATAGATTCGATGATTAGAGGCAAGCGTTTATTTCGTCGGCAGGCGTTGATCTTGGAATTACTGGCAGTGTTTGGCGGAAGTAGTCAGAGAGTAAAATCATTGCTCCTCCAAAACTTCCCTAATCATTGCGTAGATCTTCATTGTTCATTCAGTGCTTCTAATGTAAGTTTATGCGCCATTGTGCATTCGTCTCAGATAATGATTTTCGATGCTGATAAAACTTTGGCTATTGCTGAGTTTTTTGCACTATTACATGATGGTTCTTCAATATTTTGAAGATTTAGCGGCAATTTTAATGCTGAATGAGCCGTACGGCATCCTTCTAACAATGTGGCTGCTATTCCAGAAGAAGCAACTGCAACCGCACTGTTGGATTTAGCACAAACCGTGGCTAAAACTACTGACATGTGGAATGTCTTACCAGTTCCACCAGGGGTATCCAGGAAATATAAACCACAATTTTTATTATCAATTGTCGTCATTAATGTACCATAAACTTCCTTTTGTTGGGGATTCAACAGGGGTACATTCGTTTGAACTACTTAATCTAATTCCTGGTGATTTTATTCACGTTCATGTTCCAATTCTCGATTAAAATGTGTCATTCATTTCACGAGTTGGTCCTGACATTCCTAAATTCATGAGGTAACTCATGTGAGTCATGCTAAAACGGATTCTTCTTCAGTCCTTTCATTCGCAATGTTTCTTATCCTTCTTGCAATACGGCTTTGTCGGGAAAGATTCGACCGTCTTGGTCCAAGCATTGTGAATAATGATTCAAAGAGAATACAAATTACGTTTTATTGATTTCTTAAAAAATTTATAATTATCAAATTTTCAACCATATACTTAACCATAGACAAAATTACGTTTAGCTGTCATTTGCGTTTTGTTATTCCATGTCTGATGCGTATTTGTTATACCACGTTTTATAGTGACTTGTATTCTCTTTGACGTTTTATGTCACGTCACATGGTAACGCGGTCGAACGGGACTAAAAGTGTCATATTTACGTCTCCTGGTTCAAAGCTACCTTCCACCATTTTTCAGCCAAATCGGTTCACCCGTTCTTGAGTTATAATTAGTGATGCTCCTTTGTCGTCCACGAGTTTCAAGTGTGTTAACTAAAGCCTTTCTACTCTTTTGAAGTCGAAAAATGTGCAAAATAAATCCACGTTTTCTCTTCAAGATAAAGGCTTGCGATTTGTAGAACATATTTAACAAAATATTCATATATGTATATTCTTTTTTTCTCTTGTTGAATATAAATCTGTTTTAATTGGCTAGAATTCATTTTATTTTAAAACTATGATATGAGCAGCACTAAATTTGTAACTAAAAAATTGAATCGAAGTCCAATTTGACAGTTGTCAAAATAATTGAAATGTCAGTTTTCGACAACTTTTTGCCGAAAATCCCGTTTCGAGTTTGGTGTGAAAAAGCTGTATTGCTTGCGGATTAAATGCATAATGATTTGTCTCCTTATTTCGAATTTTCTTATCAGTTGATTAGCTCTTCCCAAAATGACTTGCCCCGCTATTCTTAGGATATTGTGTCCAGCTTAGAGTTTTCATAAAAGTTTCTATGTAAATTGTTGACGTTTACAATCTGACCCTTTTAACAACCCTGTTGATCTCTTCCCGCAAACCAATCGAATTGCCTTGGAACTGTTTTTTTATTTTTTTTCTTCGCTGATAAAGTTGATGACTTTTTGATATTGTTCGCGTCCTCTGTGGGTTTGTTTCCCTTAGAGCAGTTCTGTTATTCGCTTGATGATTTTTGTCTACTTTGACATCGCCTGTCATTAAGTACATGGCGGTGGATAATTCTGCCTGTGGCTGGATGACACATCAACCGGCGAGACCTTCGACGATTGAACACAGATTCTTTTGGCCGAATCCCTCCTCTTCCACCGTCAGCCATGATTGCTAAGAAGAATTTGCTAGTCGTGCTTGCGGTCGCGTTTCTTAAAATGCGTAAACTCAAAAACACACACACACCATACCGAAGCCATTTCGGGCGACAAACCATTTATGATGCTGCTGCCTCGCTGCAGGCCGGTCCTCCATAAGAAAGTGGTATTAGGTCCTGGGCACAGGTAGAGGGATAGTGGAACACGAAACGCCTTGTGAAATTCCTAAATCAATTAAAACCGGCATGCAGGGAATAATGAGAAATTAACACCTGAAATAATCACCAAGAAATTCCTTGGGAAGCCATCATAATCATTCGGTCTTCTTGTTTTGGTTTTTTAGTTCGGATCGGATCTGTTGTTATTTTTGATCTTCGGGTGGCGAACGATGCGGCGATCGGTTTGGTTGAGTTTATGTTGTTGCTTTGCAGAAATACGGTAGATGGATGGAATTTTTGACGATGGTGATGTGTTTTTCTTACTTCTTCATCTTCTTTTTTTCCTCGTCCTTGGTGCTGATTATTCGTCTTTTGTTTTGGTTTTTAATTCGATGCTGGTGTTATGGTATAGTGGTTTTACATTTATGCTGTCATGCGAATTTTGAGTTTTGTCTCTCTAATTTAGCATGAAATTAATTGGACAGATTCACTGGCGATAAGCGGATATGGCTAATTCATTTGAGAAAAGGATGCTGACCGGGAGTTTTATTGTTTCGTTTTTTGCTTAATCTTAGTTTTTATATAAATTGAGTTTTTAAAATGAACCTCCAGGGTAAGTGATAAAATGTTAAAGTTTCGTTTTGTTGTCTGTAAGTTTTGAATTTCCAATGGTAGCTAATTGAAGATTCGTTTTGGAGGTGCAATGAACTTGTCACACTACCTACGATTCGGAGTGCATATTAAAAATCTTTAGTTATTTCAAATGACACAGATAATGAAGTACATAGTTCCATTGCAGTAATAGCAATTGGATATATAATAAAAATAAGATAGGTAGGTACTTAAGTAGATGGTATTTAATTCTTTAATCAATTTCGATTAGAAAGAATTTTTTATATTTATGGCATTTGATCTTAGGGATTTAATTTAGCTTAAAGTTATGTAAGTTCCAGGATACTTGGCCGTAGCTTATTAAACAGTTATTTAACGTGGGGAACCTTTCTTTTTAATTTATTTTTACTTGCAATTATAGGTAGATGCTACAAGGCAAATTATGGTGTCGTGCAAAAAAAAAATTAACAATCAAACATATGACATTACGATCATAGACAACGCCAAAAACGGGATCCGCCAATTCCGTCTGTCTGTCTGTCCTCGAGTCTGCAGCAGAGATGGGACTTTTTGAAAAAAAATCCGAAGTAGATTTGAAAAAAAGCGAAGTAGATTAATTTTTATTGCATTAGATTTTTATATTTTTAAAATATAAATAAAAAGTAACCGACAGAATCTATGGGTTCCCAACAATCTTTTTCAACTTGCAGAGAATAATATTTTGCAAAGTGGTTGTATTAATTTTTTTAGCTTATCCTTCACTAAACTTACTGTCGAAAATTTACATTCGGCTGCGATAATACTATGTGGTAGAGAACACAACGTTAGCATAATTTAAATAAATGTTTAAATGTTTTTTCCCCAAAGGCGTTTCTTCGTTATTCAGTTTAACCCAAGAAGTCATCAGAATCATATTTCTCTAACAGATATTTTTTCCCAACATGGATCTCCAAACAAAGTTCCGAATGTTTTACGCTACGAATACGAATAAATTCACATCATATGTTCCGAACGAAATCAAAACAGCATTGCCTCACAGAAACCACAGAAACACAGAGTTTCAAAATCTTCTGATTTACGTCAAAATATGAGAAGAAAAATCGATTTAAATTTTTGTTGCTAATCTTTTGTGTAATTGTTTTTTTTTAATTCAACTTCGCAGCCTACTATAAAATAACTGTTCGTAGAAAAACTGTCAAACGTCCTATTTATTCTGGACTAGTGATGCCAATTTCTCCGAACTCCGAATTTCGTAGGAAATATTTTTAATACGATTGGGCCTATAATACTTTTTTCGTGATTCGTAGTAAGAATACATTACGACAGGGCCAGTGATTAAGACTTTCAGGTTTTCGTTATAGTATGGAAAAGATGTAACAATGGGCAAAATTTAGGACATTGTACCCTCCACAACCACTTTTGCACCTAAGTACCTAAGAAGTTTCAATTTTGTATCATTAAAATTGAAACGTTTTTTCATTTGATTGCAATTTCTACACAGAACTCAACCAAATATTTTTTGATTTCATACAGCTTGCTTTATTCAAAGTCGTGAGATGCAATAAGTTCCGGGAACTCGGTCGCAAAATACATGTCCGAATAGCAAAAACAATCTGAACTACTTCCTAAATCCATATTTGTACCGATTGCGATATTGCATCTATTTAAATATTTTTTTAAAATTTCTATATACAAATCTGGTATGGCTTCATCAGAACAAGAAAACAAATACAACATAATTAAAAACATTTTTATAAGTCAGCTGTAAGCTGTTACGTGCCTTCAAAACATAGCCAAAATCCGAAAGCCAAAATTGGTGTTCAGGTTTTTAGAGATTAACCAAGTGATTAACACCCGCTCAATCGAGTATATAAAAACAAAAAAAGTTTTTGTTTGAATGAGATTGACCACATACAAAATTAGATTCATACAAATAATTTTTGGATTACATTTACATATTGAATGTTTTTTTCGTAAAACAAAAATTGCAGCAGATTTTATTTAAAGGCAGTAGATTTATTTTTCGAAAAAAATTCAGTAGATTACTGCAATTGCAATGAAGTCACAACCCTGGTCTGCAGCTTAACGGTTAAATGGACTTGCTTCAAACTTGGTACATATTGTTTTTTCCGTAATATTCCCACACGTTTTTTAAATTTGTTTGTAAGACAACAAATAACAGTAGCTCCCATACGTTTTTTCTTGGCCAAAAACAAAAATCTTATTATTCTCAAAACGGCTCCAACAATTTTTATAAACAAAAATTAAGTTCATTAATAAAGGGAAAAGGAACATTTCGGTAATTTTTTTTTGGCTAAATTGTTGTTTTTGGTACCTCTGGTAGTAGGGTAAACTGGAGCACATTTGACACCGGGGCACATATGACTTTGCGAATTTCGATGTGAACGCTGCATTTAAGAAGTAAAGTTGGAAAGGGGAACGAATCCTTAGTTGATATTAAGAAACGTTATGAACTTTGGCCGTTCTGCTTCAACTCTTCTTTGAGTTACAGGTGTTTTTGTGATCCTTGAATTTTTGCTGTAATTTTTGACAAGAGGTTTGCGAATAAAACAAAAGAGTTTTTTTTTATTGTGATTTAATATTATGAAACACTATTCCTTAACTAATAATATTTTAAAACCAGTTCTGTGGAAGTAAGACATTAGGGGTATTCACGATCTGGTGTACTGAGTCTTGTAAAATTGTAAAATTTTATTTTCTTACAACAGACTGTGAACACACCTTTACTAATCTGTAGCAACACTGAAGCAAATGTCAAAACTGTTTCACATTTGTTCTGAAGAAGGCTTACGTTTGTTTTAAAAAAATCTTGCACTCTTGTATTTTTCTGTTACAATAGGGTTCGGGTATTGTAAAAGTGTAAGATTTTGACATTCAGTATATTTTTTTGTTGAAGTGCAAAAAAATGCTACACTTTTACAATGATACAAGACCAGATACAATAAATCGTGAATACCCCTATTAATATAAAAAAACAGTTAACAATTTATAAAGAGCCTCTGGGGCACCTTTGACTTTTGCAAAGGGGGCACATTTGAATATGTTGCAGGGGTACATTTGACATTTGTTAAATGTGCCCCATAGTGATCTGTTATCCTAGTATTTGTTTTTTTTAATTTTGTATTTATATTTATTTTAAAGATATGGTTAAACACTAAAAGATAAAGACAAATAGGATTACAATCGACGAAGAAAAGTTGAAGAGGCACAGGTAAAGTGGTCAATAGTGTTGAAATTGAATGTAGAACTACTTGAACACTTTGTCGAAATTATTTTATAATATTCTATCGACTTTGTTATCAAATGTTATCAATAAATAATTATTCTATTTTCTGTTCTTCAATCAAACAGACGTGTTTGTATTTAAGGGTCGTTCTGGAAACTTACAGATTTCATCAGGTTATGGGCCCAGAAGAACGCAAATAGACCTTAACGAAAAATATATAGAACACGTATTTTCTTGAAGAATATTTAAAAAAAAACATTTTTTATTTAATTACAATAAAAATGGGCTTATCTTTTCAAATAATAATTTAGAATGGCTCACATAGGATTGCCTTCGATAGGAAAATTAAGAGGTCGTGACAATTACGACTCATGGAAATTTACCGTTCAAGCATATTTGGAGCAAGAAGATTTTTTGGACATGCGTTCAATCGAATGGAAAAAAAGAAGTAAAAAAGGTAAACAAAGCTAGAGCGAACATACGTTAACATCCAATCAACTACAAGGGGAAAGGAACGTGGTCTAATCTGTAGAAGACTTTCCGGGACAATGGTCTAACGCGCAGAGTAGGACTGCTGAAGAAACTAATAACGACAAGACTGTAAAATAATTTATCTGTAGAAGATTATGTCAATTCCATAGTCACTACAGCTCATAAACTCAATGGCGTTGGGTTAACAGTGAGTGAGGAATGGGTTGGAACAATTTTGTTCGCAGGCTTATCCGATGAATATAAACCTTTGATCATGGGAATTGAAAGTATTGGCGTACCCATTACTGGTGATGCAATAAAGACAAAAATCATTCAAGATGTGAAAACAGAAGATGACACCAATACGGTTGCTTTTTATGGGCGCAGTGGCCAATGAAAGCAAATAAAAAACAACAGCCTAGGTAATAAAAGCGGTGGTAGTGGCAACGGAGTTGGAAACACAGGGCATTTTCCAGTTTTCAGTGCAATAATCATGGACATTTCGCACGAGACTGTTCATCGAAGAAGCAGAACAACAAAAGAATTCAAGGTAATTCTAACGTTACATCCAACTGTTGCTCTCTCATCAACCGAAGCTGAATACATGGCCGTTTCGTCAGCCACTCAAGAAGCGTTATGGCTTAAGGGATTACAATTAAAACTTATTCCAAGTTCACCGAAATCAACAATAATTCACTGCGATAACAAAGGTGCAATAAGTCTTGCATTAACAAGCTCATATCATCCCCGGACAAAACACATCGACGTCCGTAAGAAAAAAAAAAATACATAAGTACAGCAGATATGAATGCAAACTTTCTAACAAAATAAGATTCCAAGAAGTATAATTTATGTGCTAAAACAATGGGTTTCAAATTTAGTTAAATTTTACATTCAGTGGGAGTGTTGAAATTGAATGTAGAACTACATAAACACATTGTTGAAATTATTTAATAATATTCTATCGACTTTGTTATCAAATGTTAACAATAAATAATTATTCTATTTTTTGTTCCTCAATCAAACAGAAATGTTTGTATTTAAGGGTTTTTCTGGAAACTTACAGATTTCATCAACTAGAACCACATTGATAATGCGTATGAAACTGCAGGACCCCTTAAAAAATTGGAAAGATTCGGGTAATGAAAGAGGCTCTGACCAAGGCTTCGCTTTTCAATAAAAATAAACGCCGCTTCAAACCCTTTCGAAGCTGCAAAAAAAGTACTGGGAGAATATGTGAAAAAGTGCTCCTTTTACGCATACGGCTTGTAAAACGACACTTTTATGAAATTTGTGTATGACTTTTGACTTTATCAAGTATAATAACATTAGTTGAGTAATTTCAAAAAAGAAGAAGATTGGCTTTACGAATTATTAAAATGAAATCCTGAACTCTCGCTAGGGCCCGAAAATATGAGTCCAGCTGGACTCAAAGGTTTTACAAAATCAGCCATTGATAATTTCATTCAAAACGATCGACATATTTACACACAATATTCATTTCACCCTAAAGTCAATTACAACTTAGATGAGAATAACAAAATTCATGGATTCACCAAAGTTAAAACTAGAAACCATAAATTCATTTAGATACTTATTTCTACCAATATCTACCAGCTTCTCGCAGCAAAGGGTCAGCGTGATGTTGCTCAGGCCTTATCAGCCGACAGTGGCTGTATAGTGACAATAGTAGGCATAGAAAATGCCTGTGGAAATCGTTTGTCACCAGCATGTGTGTTCCCTCACATTCGCCTTAACGAACGATTTTCAAATGGTTGCTTTCGTGGAACGCTTGTTTAACATGGGGTCTCCACGATCTAGATTTTCTAGTAAGCTAGGTCGCATTCTATGAAATTTTCTCATGGAGACCACAAATAGCATTCTTTAAAAAAGTTCATACATTTATGCATTCTATCAATAGTATGCTATTTGGCTGCCATTTTCAATTTGAGGTTAGCGTTTGTGGCTGCTGAACGTTTGTGGTGTGAGCAAGAACACAACGATACGTATTCCTTAGCGAAATTTGTGCAATTGAAATAGTATGCTTTGAAATGCCTAATGCCAAATTTTATAGAATTCTATTTTTCTTTCTTTCTATCAAAATGACAGATAGTATACTATAAAATATATAAGGTAGAGACAGCGTGTTAAATTCGAAACCTGGATGGATGAGTTCCCAACTATTCGTCGATCTTTTAAACCATATCCAACGATTCACCAATTGTTCAAGGAACGAACAGCTTTGATTGTTCTTGATAACCACACTGCAGACTTCCAAGCATTATTTTATTATCTTTTCCGACACACACGTCGAATTCACTTCAGCCATTGGACGTTCAAACGTTTCTATAAGAAAGCATTTAGGCCCGTTTAAACTTAAATAGCTTAAGGGCTACTTTTTCCTCTGCGTAAACTGTCACATAAGTTCTTAAGTAGAACTTTAATGCTTAAGTTGTGTATCAGCAAACGGGCCTTAATGATTTTCTAAGCAACAATCATGGAAAGCAAATAGCAATTTACGACGTCGCAAAACTGGCAAACTTTTTTGACGTCACCCGTCAGTATTTAGTGAATTCACTGGCAGTGTATGTTTATGATTTTTTTAATCAAATTTTTATTATTTTATTTTACCATCTCCAATGCGCTAAGCTAAGTAATTTTTTGACTACTCGTATAATACACAAGCAAAAAATAGTTCAACAGTTTGCATGTGATCCGGACACTCTGTGCCTTACAAGTTCTTTTAAAAACCCTGGTCCGCTTACTCGCGGTTACAGAAATAGCCTGCATTCACGTTAGAGGTATTTTTTTTAGTTTGGAAAGCTCGCCGATAGCATCAAAAATGACTTTCCAATTAAATATGTTCTTATTCTAACCAGAGCAGGTCCACAACTTGCACCATAAAATGTATTCTGAGGATTGTTTACCTTTCTCCAGTGACCAATACATTTAGAACCGAGCCTGCATTACCTGGCTTAGTAGCGAGGTTTACTAAAGATGGGCCAGAAATTTCTATATATGATGCAGTTGATTAAACTGCTTACTCTCTGATTTTTGCAAAATAATGAAAGAAATTTTTGAAATACTTCCGAAAAATGTTTGTTTTTTTTTAGGAAAAGAAATGAGTTGATCAAAATTATGGTGATTCTTCGAAAGAAAAATTCTAGTGTAATTTCCGGAAGCCTTTCGAATCACATGCTTGTTTATGTGAATACGGAAATTCATTAAAAACAAATCCACTTTTAACGCACTAACGCATGTAGATGCGGAACATGGCGATTGCACATTTCCTTGTTAAATTAATTGCGTATTCCCATACTTCATTCAATATTAGTTTTAATTTATCAAACAAGTCGTGCAACTGTGACAATATTTTATTTGAAAGTGTTGATAGCTTAATGCTATACGAATTTGCGATATTCATTTTTTTGTGGGATTAAATTAAATTTTCCACTTTTTTTTTATCAAAATCAACTTTTAATTAATGTAGTTGTATTATTTCCAATTAAAAAAAAAAAAATATTTTTATTTAAAGGAACACGCACATTGCTGACAGTTTTCATCAGAACACAAAAACATAGTCCATTTGATTTGAGTCATTTGCTTACGCACTTAATCCCATCGGTTGTATTGCATTTTTTTTTTTTGTGTTGGATTATTTTATGTGAAATTAATTGAAAATGTAAATTCAGTTGATATTTGTATTTTATTGCAATTGCGCTTAGGTCATTTGATTGCAGTACGAATAGTTGAGCAACCGGATGGGCAATCAAGATATGCTGCGTGCATGTTTGTGGTAGAATTGGAAATTAGACATCTGAATTTGTTCTAGTGAGGGTCGCTTGTGGTAACCTAGGTAAGATAAATGTCTCTAAAGTTCAGAGGGTATCATAATTTCTATAATAAAATTAATGCTGGCAAAATTTGTTACCACAGGTGATTAGGAAAATATTGGAAAAAGGTAAAAAACGAATGTCTTAAAATAATGTCAGTCTTATTTAATAGAATGCTCTAAACAGATGAATAGTTATACAGTGAATGAGGTCTTATGTAGCCTCTTTGTTACCTTCCATAAATTCCTATTAATAAAACATTTTCCCATAAATTATAGTTATGCAGGGGCTTATGTCCAAAACGTACCAAAAACGGGTAATCTATTCCATTTGGCTGTCATGATCAAATCATTTGGCTGTCATGATCAAATCAGCAAAGAACCATGGAAACGAAAGCGAAAAGATTTCGTGCAGTAAATTGGGATTCGTGAAATTAACATACACTTCTGATTTTTTTAGATTCTTTTGCAATAAATTATTGAAGTAAAACTTTCACAGTTAGACCAAATGATTGAAATCTTTGAATCATTGAATTCAGAATAGACAGATACATTTTCTTTGTATGAAAATATAATTTTCATTTTTTTTTTTATAATCTACACGCGCTCACGGGATTATGATGTTACTCTTTATATGTTTTTTAACACAGCACGGGCGTGAGAGAGAAGAGATATAAGTATAGGAAAGATGTGTGGCGCGAAGTTCTGAGACAAGAGCTGGTTGTTGGCTCAAATTTATCTCCAGGGCTGGCGGCTGTACTAATGCGGAGAATTTACTGTGTCTTATTTATCTATTTTTTCTTTTTTTTTTTTTTTGTCTCTTAATTCGCATTATTTTATTTATTTGTCATATTGTATGGCTATACTAGTTTACGTAATCACATTCTGTTAGTGTTATGCCCAAACAGCATGGATAAGTAAACCAGCAACTTATTCTATGAAAATTTTAGAATTAGTTTTGTAATGAAAAATAAGACGACATAGGCAACGGCAGGAATCGAAACCTCAACCACGAGGTTGACAGGCGAGCACACATCTATCGCCCCACGGCCACTTTTGTTGCTCTTTTATAACCCTTTAAAACTAGCGAGTCAATAATGGGGCTGTTGGTGTAATTAATTGTGTGCTGAAAAGTATTGCTCAATAAATACACGTCGTGTGAGATTTTGGCCTCCTTCGGGTTCGAATCTTTCTTGATTTTCTGACGCATTTAGTTGGTTGTTACCGTTTACATCATCATCTACTCAAAAATAAAATATATACATTTTTTAATTTTTTAAAATTTAAATCTGTTGGTAGAACATCGATGGAAATTATTGAAATCATTTAAAAAAGAATAAAAAATTTAAATACATTTTGTCTTATGTCCAAACTCAAAATGACATATCTACACAATAATTTCCTTATGTATGCTCTATTCAACCTATAAGCTTGTTTAGATTGTAATGGCTCTATTTAACGTTGCATAAGTTTAATAAATGAGATTTTCGAGTTCAGAGGCATTACAAGGAGTGCATAGCGCTATATACTCGCTATAATGCAATTATAAATAAGGCTCCCTTCCATATTTCAGGTTCTCCTTCCATATTCCATCGACATGGAATATGCAATACCTAATTTTTTCAAATGTCAATTCTATTTTGACATTTGTAAAATAAATAGTTCCGAAATACATACATGTCCACAAGACATATCTATCGTTTTACTCCGAACATGTTGAAGAAGGGGAATAATTATTTCGATTTTGTTTTTTTGCGGAATAATTAGCCTCTGGTGTTGGCGCAGCTTGAATTTCGGTGTGCCTCTGTGTTTGTCCTACCCTACGACCTTGACGTTAAACCGCTCACATACCCAAAACAAAGTATGGGAAAACACGAGTGGCTGATATGTCTGGAAGGCTTCGGAGCCGTTCTCATAAGAATATTGCAGATTTTGTGATGCTTTTTCCCAAAGACTGAGGTTAGCTCGTCGGTGTAAAGTTTATCCCGAAGAAAACACAATAAAACTCGGGATTAATATCGTTAAAACTCGGTTTAATTATCTTTTATTGCTTACGATATTTTCTTTTACAATATTTTTACAAACTCTTTAACTACGTTCTGCTCAGAAGGAGCAGACAGGAAATACCGTCCACAACTTACTCAGAAGGAGCAAGAGGGGAAAGTGGGTTAAGAATCTAATTCCTACCCAATGCTCATCTAAGGGAAACTTGGGAAACCCACAACTTACTCAGCAGTAAGAAGGAAAAGGTGTTAGGAATCTAATTCCTTCCCAAGGGCTAATACAAGGGAAAATCTATTTTTATTAACCAAACAGTCCGCCTTTAATGGCACACTAGTGTACGAATTAGAGAACGAGAACCTTATTCCTCAGCAAAACCAAAATCGCAATCAAAGCTTGCTATTGAGTAAACTAGTTTCTTCCTCCTCGTTGTCATTCCTTACATCTACTTGAAATATTTGTAGCTCTGAGGCAGTGTGAACTGTATAGATGACGAACGCAAATATTAGGTTGGTGTTCAGGTCGATTGATGTTGCTCGAGTATGTTGCTGGTAATTGCGCATGACTAAGGGCCGGTAGTAGTCGTGTTGCTGGGTTATGGTGACGTGTTAGTCCTATGGAATTACTGCGTTGGGAACTAACTTTACGATCGGCGGTCGCTTGGGAATGGAAATTGTATAGTTCGTTACAATGTAACTCTGAAAATATAGCAGAAGGACCCGGAGTATTTGTCAGACGTCATAATTGGGCATAAATCAATGGTCTCTACAGAAAATTCGAGTTGAATTTTCGAGTTTATGGGGGTTCAAATTCTGATATATGTTTGAAATCACAGTGAATTATTAATATTGATGAATTAAAGCCATTAAGGGTTCGCTTTTATGGAACGTGCTGTCAAAATCACTTCCCGTTTGGATTATGACCATGTTCGACTTTTAATTTGTTGGGCGAATTAAAATTGAAATCTCTTATTATTTTATGATTATATGAAATTTCCTTCCGGCATGACAAGCATGGTTTTAGATTATCAAATTTACTTGGCAAGTCCCTTCCACACGGGCCAACTGAGTTATACCAGCAATAGTGTTTAAAAGAGTAGGGCAAGAAGTAAGGCAGTGAACAAAATCTCCTTGTTCAACGAGTTAACAGGGCGAATCCACTTGCAATAAGCTCTCTTAAAATACTCATGCTGATATGAAAGGTGTAATGGAGTCACGTTATGTTAACATGTTAGCTAGCTCTCTCTTCGGTCTTAATGTTTTGTTATCGATGTCTGACATCAAAATTGACGGGAAGGTTCTTTCCCCTTTATTGTGTACAGATCTCATTATTTTTGTCTCTCATGCGTAACTATGCATTTGGTGCCCTTCAAAAATTTGCCTGTGAACTAAAATTCTTTAAATATAGGTACCATATTTCTTAGTTAATGTTCGTTAACAGGAACTTTCAAGGCATAAAACATTTGTTCATGAAATTCATTTTTGATAAATCTTTTTAAGCAGCCTTTTGTACACCTCAACCTTTCTTTGTTAAATGAAATATCAAGACATGAACTACCCAGAGAAAATTAAAGAAAATTCTGTGATATTATATCAGAGATTTCGTTGTCATTACAGTTATTAAGTGGAGTCGGTATACAAAGAGATTTTATTGACGTTTCCGTTCAAATCTTGTGTAGTGTGCGTTCAGACCAAAACAAATTGGCCGCATTCAGAAATCGATACTTATTTTAATTATGTTTGTCATCGTTGACAGAAATGGCAATGGCAATAGAACTTTGCAATATCCTTAATACGCGTTTTTCTTTTTTCGTTCAGAGCAGAGCACTGAACAGAGTTCGAACATATAGATTATGCGCTGAACTTGTTCCAAACAGAGCCAGCTCTGAACACTGATATGTTTTCTAAACACACTTGAACAGCACAAATCAGAACAAATTTTCACTTTAGTCATAAAAAGCAATATAACACAAAACCTATCCTTTTTTGTACACTGATACACACCCAGATACAGAAAATCAACAAGCGATCAACTTCTTTCTTTTATTTAATTTTACTTAAGAAATATTCAAAAGAAACGAATGAACGAATACCAAACAATAAACCTACAATCTTCACAAATTAAATATAAACAAAATGGTAGAAATATAATTTATATAAATGCTTACTACTTACTTATCCGGCTCCCGATCCATGTAGGGTCTCTGCCTGATATATTGCGGTCTTCCATCGGTTGCGGTCCCTCGCACGCTTCCCCAGTGTCGTCGAGACCAAGCGCTCTTGAGTGTGTAACCGCCTGGTCCCTGTAGCGTAGGTTCCGTCCGGGGGCTGGGATTCGAAGATTTTCTTGGCAGGGGCGTTGTTGTCCATTCGCTCGATGTGGCCGACCCAGTGTCCACATCCACATCTTGGTACAGCTCGTACAATTCTCGATTGAATCTTATTCTCCATTCGCCCTCTTCGCATATAGGACCAAATATCCGAACAATTTTTCTCTCGAAAGTGCCCAGTATCAATTCCCCTTTTTAACTTATTGTCAAGCACTTTGTATAGCGTGCCCTTTGTTTTTTGAGATAGGAGTCTTGAACCCATTTGTTTGGCCAAACCGAACTAGCAGCGGTTCGCTAGGGTAATTCTTCGTCAGATTTCCACTAAGGTGTCGTTCGTGGAATTGATGTTTGTTCCGAGGTAGGTGAACCCTTTGACTACCTCGAAATTACTGCTACCAACAGTGACGTTTTGGCCGAGGCGATGGACAGATGAGGGTTTCTTTGTTGATAGCATATACTTGGTTTTGTCCTCATTCACTTCAAGACCAACGCATTTCGCCTATTCATCTATAACTGTGAATGCTTCAAGTACAGCTCGCTTGGAGCAGGCAATGATGTCGATGTCATCCGCATAACCAAGCAGTTGGGAAGAGCTGTTGATGAAAGTGTCTTCCAGGATAACACCACTCTTGCGTACTATCACATGATACCGCATCTCCTTGTCTGAGCCCTGTACACGTCTGGAATAGCTGGGATGAGCTGTTACCCAATTTGCACATTGCACCGCTTATTTTTTAACGTCATGCGGCATAGCCGCATAAGTTTTTTCGGGATCCCGAGTTCCGACATTGCCAATAGGAGCTCTTGACGACTTATGCTATCATATGCGGCTTTGAAGTCGATGAAAAGATATTGCGGCTCGACTTGAAATTTGTTGGTCTTTTCCAGGATTTGCCTCAATGTGAAGATTTGGTCTATCATTGATCTGCCTGGCATGAAGCCACACTGGTATATAAATGTTTAAATACTAAAATTAACATTTTAATTGCAAAAATAAAATAAATTTGAAACGTTGAGAAGTTGTCGCGAGATGCAATTGCAATCTGATTGTTATGAACTGTCAAACTCTATTCGCGTTCCACATGCCATTCACGGTTCAACGAATAAATTGTTTAGGAGCAACTAATTTCGTTTTTATTTGGCAATCCGGAAGCCTTCGAGCTCTTCGGAAAGTGTTCATTTGGAGAAAAATGACAGTTTTGATTCTGATAAGAAGAGATATTTTTTCTGGATTTGTAATCATTATCGAACCAAAGCGCTAATATATTAATATTCCTCAACGTCAAATTTGACAGTTGCCATTTCTTATATCCTAATTTTGAAACAAACTATATTTTGATTTTAATTAATTGCATAAATATACAATAACACAAAATTCCAGAAGCTTCAGAATCAAGAGAAGAATTACTTGCGATGCCGGATCAGAGAGAGATTCCGGATTGCCAAATAAAAACGCCATAACTCAAAATCAGATATTATCAGTCATGAAACGTGATTTGTTAGGAATAAAAAAGCCGTTGGAACGAAATGTCAATAGGAACGAATATTCGTTAATTCGCTTGGTCGTTGGTCGCTCTCATGTGAAAAGCCATTTACGGTTATTCAAAGTATGAGTGCCATTTTAAATTTTTCGGTGCAAATTTAATTGCTTTGACGCAAAATTTTAGTAGATTTAGTAATATGTTAAATCATTTTTAGTATGATACTAGACTAAAAAGAGTAGGATTTTGCTAATTTTAAACCTGTTTAATATCGTACTATTTTCTTAACATTTTACTAAAGTTAAAATCACAAAATGGCTACTTTATTTTTTTAGTACCGTACTAAATCCATATGCCACTTTGACATTTACAAACGTCAAAAAGTTATGTTCGCTTACTTATTTGCACTATTTTAGGCGTGTTTAGTTGTAGTTTATTAAGAAAATAGATTTAGTATGGTGCTAGTTAAAAAGTGTTTAAAATTAGGAAAATATTAATAAAGTTCTTTAGTGTAAGCAAACTATTAAGTAGTATCATGCTAAGCCCTTAACATCATGCTGTTTCAAATTTTGCGCCTTGTTTCTTGCTTAAAGCAAACAATTTTTGGTTGGATAGGTGTTATTTGTTACCATTCCCTGCTTAAGGAAAAGGGATTTATGGTACCACTACTTATAGCATTTGCGAAGCAGATATTTCAAAATATGTAATGAAGTATCGTCCACTTAAATACTCAACGGTAAACAAGAAATACCAATTTAAGTGACAATTGCTTATCAATACCAAAGCTTCCATCATTTTACTTGCATGCCACATTCTAGTGTTTGTACATACTGTATAGTGTACGTAGCTATGCAAGCAGGAGAGGCATAACATTTTAAAGCCTTTGCAGACTTAACGTATCGACATCGATCTTTGGTAAAACTGCGTCAGCAAAACGAACAGAAGCAATTCATTCAGGAATTGTTGTAATTTTCAGTTGTATGGTAATTTGGATTGCAGTTGCAGCAACCCATTTCAGCTATATATACAAAGCATGGGAGGCAGCTTGGATAACCGGACACAATCTGCGTCGTCTTTGGTGCTGCAAATATGCAACAAGTGCCATAATATGGCCAGAAGCTCTAATGGAATATTACGCAATCGGAAATTCACGCTCAAATGTGTGCGGTTAGCGACTGGGCTCACAGTGGATAGACCCACAATCAGCCACCAGCAGCCAGTCGCAGAAAGTCCTCTTGTGTGTATGATATGGCTCCAGACCTGGAGGCAAAACAGTGGATGGTCATATGATTGGGTTTCTATTTGGATACTTTCAATCGCTAACATCGATCTGTGCTGCTGCTGGTCCTCCAACTCCATCTACATCCCAATACCTACAACAAACAAAATGAGCCATGTGAAGTGAAATTTTACGCGATCGTGGAAAGAAGTGCGGGGCGAATCCGAATACCATCTGCATCTCAACAGACAGACACCACCGACTTGATTTTTTTTTCTTGTTTTGTTCTTTTTTTTGTGAGGGAGAAAAATTCCACTTTCGTGGTTGGTGCTAAAAATTGACTATGACCGTCAAACTATTTGTTCCCTCGAACCAATTGACTACACATGAATCTCGTTTTATATCTGTAATATCGGAAAAAGCGAGATGTCAGGGCTGTCGTCGTAGGAATCTGAACATAGTAGTAGAATTTTTGATTTAAAAACGAAGACTCTATTAGACTTTGTGTTTGGTTTTTATTTAGTCCCAAACAAATTGTTGAGAGAACTGTGGAATAATTAAACAGATAATTCAAATATGCTTTAAGGCGCATATCAGAAACCTATTGTAGTGCCAAATTTCGAATTCCATCATTTTTTACAACATAAGGTTAACCTTCTGCAAAGGCATAAGTGCATAAGCTATATTTTACAAAAGTGTAAAATTATATTTCTTACTAGCGCCATTTGTTTAAAGAAAGAGGTTTTTAACAAATTACTGTAAGTCTTCTGCTGTAATCTGGCAATATATTGGTTCGGTTCGCGCGTCGCATCGCGCTCTGCGTCCATAATTCGGTCGACACAATCGCCCAGGATAGTCGGTACTTCTAGCAACTATGGATCGGTTTCGCACCACGTTTGCTATATAGTGTATATTGCGCATCCTCAGAGACACCGTACAGTGCGCACCGAAGAAGCTTTTGCTGCTGTGGAGCAGAGTATCGAAAAAGACCCGAATATGTCCATCCACCATTCCACAATTGGAGCAGTGCCCATCCACTTTATGGCAGATTTTGCGGAAGGATCTTGGTTTGTGGGCTTACGAAATCAAAATCGTGAAAGGATTGAAGCCGAACCACCATCAAGCGCGTCGCACTCGCACGTTCGGTAAATGGGCCCAAACCGAGATGGCCCCGATACCGATTTTCACAAGAAAATGTTGTTCAGCGATGAAGCTCACTTTTGGTTAAATGGGTACGTTAATAAGCAAAATTGTAGTATTTGGAGTGATCATAATCCACAAGCCATTGTTGAGACTCCGTCACATCGTCAAAAAGTCACTGGTTGGTGTGCCATATGGGCAGAGGGAATCGTTAGTGCATATTTCTTCAAAAATGAAGCCGGCCATAATGTTACATTCAATGCGGAATACTATAGAGCCATGATTAAGGACTTTTTCGTGCCTGAATTGGAGAATGTTGATGTGGACGAACTTGAGTTCCAACAAGACGGGGCTACATGCCATAAAGTCAACAAAACAACCAATTTATTGAAGGAAACTTTTGGTGGACACATTATCTCGCGTCTTGGGCCTGTGGCGTAGCCTCCAAGATAGTGCAATTTAACACCGCTGGACTATTTGCTGTGGGGTTATGTGAAGTCGCTTGTCTGCGCAGATAAGCCCGAAACGATTGACGCATTGGAAGAGAATATTCGGGGCGTTATTGCTGACATACGGCCCTAATTGCTGCAAAAGTATTCGAAAATTGGGCCCCCCGGCTGTAATTTATTCAAAGATATTAAATTATGTTTTATTATATTATATTATTACCTCTAAAAAAAGCACCCGTTACATAAAAGGTCGCTTTTGTAGTTACTTATGCCTTAACATCTGCACAACTCTTTCCACTTTAACATTCATCTATCAAAAATATATGTCAAGTTAATCCAGTGTTAGCTCACCTTAACTAATTGAGTTACTTTTTCGTAAAAAATTCAAGCCAAAAATTTGGTGAAAGGGGAAAAGGCCGAATACACTGCCTTTTAGAACAAAATATGAGAAAAAATCAGAATCTAAACTTACTCTAATCTCTACTAATATTTATATAAAAGTATAATTTTGTTTCGATGTCAGTTTGTCTGTATATGACAGATAAGCTGACGACTTACCATTTGACACGCCATAAAAATAATTGTATCTTCTTCTATTGTCCTTTGGCCAGCTTATATGCTATTGAATTAAATATATAAGTTATGTTTTATATGCTTAATACACAAATATTTGCACTTACCTCTTAAATTTACCCTGATTTTGAAATACAATTTCCAAATTTATATTTGGATTTGTTTACATATTGCTGTTTCCACAGATTTTATATCCAAACTCCTTTTTGTTTTTATTACTTCCGCAGTTGTTATGGATTTTTTTTAAACTAGCATAATGTCAAACATGACATTATGATGATAGCGAAGACGATATGGGCTGCTATTCAAGTGCTGCTTGAAAAAAAATTATGCATAGTGTCGGAATGTGTCGCATTAGTGCGGTCTTATTTTAAGCCTTTAAAAACCCGACATTTTGAGTTTCACGCTAACAGGGCGCCAGCGTGAAAAATTCCGAAAATTTCGATGAAAGAAATTCGACATTAGACGTTTTCCTTTTCTGTAATTTATTCGGGGCTTATACACATACTTGAATGGACCGTGCGTCTTCAGGACTATTTATATGAAAGCAAAATGGTTTCTAAGGTTTCGCACTAAACTATCAATTTTTTTAAGTTTGTAAGAAAAAAGGTTACTAAGGTTTCGCACTAAACTATCAATTTTTTCAAGTTTGCAAAAAAATTATTTTAGTGTGTAAGCACATACAAGCGCGGGGAACTTATGCAATATTGCTTGCATTTCAGCGTAAGGTCGCGTATGTTTGAAACCAAGTTAGAAATTAATAGTTTGTTGAGAATATTGAAATTAGCCTATTAACCGAGATTACATATGCAAGGATTCCCCAGCGCCAGCGGCTAGTTTTGCGAACGTAAAAACTAACTTGCAAATGTTGATATATGCATGAAAGTAAAACAAAATTTGGTGGGCCCTAACTTTTCATATGCCAGCTTTAAGAGTTGATAGGATTTTACACTTAACTGCCATCTTTTTCATTGGAACATGTTGAGTTTACAAAGAAAATCAAGTTTGATGTGTAAACTTTCAGAGTCCCGAAATTTTTACTTTCCGAAGTAATGTCCTTTATGCGCTTAGCCCATTTCACCCTACAAACAGCAAAGTTTTCCAAAAAATACTTAACCCTCAAGCCACTTGCAAACAATATTTCAAAACCAAAAGAATTTTTTAAATTGTAGGTGTGGTTTCCGAGCCTTAGCAAACAAACTGATAAAGATGAATTTCACTTTATGAGAATAAAAATATTAAAATCTGTGGAGCGGTTTCTAGGAATAAAGTATATTGTGTATACTTATAATTTGAAGCAAAATATAATGAGCTCTTTTGAAAATATTAAATTATTAAAAAAATAGTACAATTCTTAGCTATTATTGGTAATTTGTTTTCAACCATATAATAGTTCATATCGAAAAAATACTCTGATTTTTTTAAATCAAAATCGTTAGAACCATATTCGACAAAAATGAGCTTAAACATAATGGCAGTTTCACCAAAAAACTCTATCCCAAAAGTTTGAAGGAATTCGGCCCACCCAATTGGACTGTGAGTGGCTATATAAATACTAACATACAGACGAACAGAATTTTTAGACCATGTTTTTTCGTCATCGCTATCATCGTAATGTCATGTTTGATTATCGCAAACTTTTTTTTTCGCCGAATGCATAACTTCCCTTAAATTGTATTTACCTATCGCAAGTAAAAAAAACAACATCCGGAAAGCGAAGAGTCCCAAAATGAAGAATAGTTCGTTTGTTAAAAAAATAAGAAAACTTATCCTGTACTCATCTTCTGTAACTCAGGCGATAACTTTTCCTCACTTACAGGGGGTTATTATGTTATGTTATTATTTCTAATGGAATACAATAAATTGAATTGTCATTTTGACATCTTAAAACCAAAACAAACATTTTTTTTTGTTCCTCGACTATTATTATCGATGATTCGAAAGTCACAGAACATAGGTATTGAACGACAAAATAAGTGAAAAATCCTTTTTCTTACACATTTTTTTCTTAATTTTTCATTTCATGTGGCAGATATTGCATAAAAAGACTTTTGCCTCGGGTGCCCGGGCAACGCCGGGGACTTTCTGCTAGTTTGAGTTATAAATAATGTAATGAGCAAACAAAATACGCATTGCTTGCACATGAGTCATGAGTGTGCGTGAGTAACCAGAACTCACAACAACTTAGACTAATGGCCTTTTCGAATGGCCGTCCAGAACTGTTCTGACTCCCACAAAATGACAGTTGTTACTCTAAGCAGAACAGAAAACGATTCTGGATTTTAATTTTTATTAGTTAGGCGCAATCTAGAAATGTCACTTATGTTCCATTGACTGGAAGTGTCTGTTCTCCCTTTTTGTGTGGTTACCATTAGAAGTTTGTTTTGTTTTTTGAAATAAGACTGCTCTGTAAACAAATGTGTACCCACAATATTGTTGTTTCTTTCTATGGCTTTGTCTGTTTAATTAATGTGTGTAATTGTCTCGGTGCCAGTACTTCAGTGTATCTACTTCGTATATTTATATATATGGAATAGTATATTGTGTTGGAATGTAAAATTGATGAACCATGAATCCAAATTCGAAGGACGAGTGATGTTTCAGGAGGGAAGGAAAACAAATGAAACTGCGTTTTGTGCAAAAGTTTCATCGGTCGGAATTACTAAATTCTACCAGGTGGGAAAACTGGTCTTAATAAGTATTTAAAATGGAAATTACAAAAGAATTTTTGATCTAATGAACTACTGTTTTCTATGGAAATTTTGCGTATAATAATTTTGGTTAAAAGCAAATATATGAATTATAAAAATCTAAAGATTAATTTATAAAAATAAACATATTTTAAAGATGTCACGTAGGTAGTTGATTACTGCTGGCATTGCTTGTTGGATTGTACACTCTGGATCGGCGGATGAGTTGCGTATCATATCATTTAGTTACACTCCGGTTCGGTCGGTTAGGTAAGTGTTTGGCTCTTGGTGGTTTAATTCCGATTGAAGTGTAACGCTCCACAAGCCAGATAAGGCCATCTATTAAAGTCGTATTGTCCAGCATATAATTCGAGAATGACAGCCGGTAAGAGCGAACTAATGAAGCATTCTAAGATGGCAGAACATAATTTTTTTTTTTTTTTTTTTTTATAATTTTGCACGCGCTCAAGGGATTATGAATACCCTTTATATGTTTTTTTTTAACACAGCGTGGGCATACGGTGAAAGAAAAGAAAGAAGGATAGGAAAGATGTGTGGCGCGATGTTCTGAGACTAGAGCTGGTTCTTGTCTCAGATTTATCTCCAGGGATGTCGGCTGAACTAATGCGGAGAGAATTACCGTGGCTTATTTACTTATGTCCTTATAATTCGCATTATTTTATTTATTTCGTTGTCATATGTTATGGGTATGCTAGTTTACTCAATCACATGTTGTTAGTGTTATGCCTAAACAGAATGTAATGAGCAAAGCAGAAACTTATTTTATGACAATTTTTAGAATTGGTTTTTAATGGAATATAAGAAGACATAGACAACGGCAGGAATCGAACCTGCAACCACGAGGTTGACAGGCGAACACACAACTATCGCGCCACGGCCACCCCCAATAATATAATAAATCTAAATAAGTATTACAAATTTCAAACAAATTTCGTTCTCCGAAACAACAATGTAGAAAAATAAGACACTCATGAAAAATAAAACGTATGATCGATGGGATCACAATGGACCTATCTGGCCTAAGTGTGTTAGTCGTTTTCCTGGCAGCAACTTCAATCTAAAATTAGTATTATTTTTCTCTGTACAATACAAAAGTTAATAAAAGAGAATTTTTACGTAAATTTGTATAAATGTACAGAAAAGTGTAATTGGTGGTTGGTGGAATGGTCTGGCAACACTACATTAACTGGTGATATAATTCGGCATCTAAATTCAAAAACCCAGAGGCTGATTAAATGGCGGCGATCAGCTTAAATCGACCGATTAACGATTTCGATGGCTAGTTGTTCATCATATATTTTTTGATTAAAACAAATACATTCGATATTAACCGGCTGAAATAATTATTGATTATATTATGATTAGCTGGAAACAGACTGTCAAAAGTTATAAACAAGCTTAACAAATATATAGTCCCTTTCTTACTCAGTTCATTTTTCGACAGCTCTGGTGAATTGAAACACTTTTAACTGAATTCTATATCCGTTTGTCTGGCTGACTGTCAGTTTTGCTTGTATGAGTGTATCTATGTGTTTATTTCATGCAAATTTTCCTTTCAAGTGAATAATTGCATTGAAGTTGATCGTTTGGCGGATTTTCTCGCCATAGATACTTTTTACGTCGAACTGGGATCGTTTTTCTATTATTTATATGTTTTTTTTTTTGTTATTTTGTTTTTGTGGATTTTAGTCTTGCACGTTCTCGCGTGTGTGTTGTCTGTTGTTGTTTGCTTGTGTCAAAACACTTTGTTCCACGGGGAATTGGGTGGGGGTGCAGAGCACACGCTTGTGAACAAAATGAACAAAAAAAATCTAAATAAAATAAAAATGACAACGACGACAGAATGTGAAAAATTCAAATGACGAAGTTCGATAGTGACTCGACGCGCTGTAAGGCTGGCTGGGCTGACTTTCATGGCATGCCATTATGGACTTGGATCTTGGACGCAAGCGGAGAGGACTCTGCGACTGCTCTGCAGCTAAAGGAGAAACCATCGATATAAACATGGCATGCAAATATAGGTACATTTCCCAGCTTAAGGCTCATGTGAGATTGCATAACGCGCTTAGTTGGTTGTAATTCACGACAATATTTTGCATAATTCATATGCGAAAGAGATTGCGGGAAGGTGGCGCGAGGTGCAGTGGATTGCACATTGTGTGCAGGCAATCGGGGCTAACCACCAGCGAACATTAGAGATTTATTGATGGGAGATCTTTGCCATATGAATGAATGAATAACGATGAAAGACACTTTTCAATTTTCCATTTAACTGGCAGTTAACTGCAAATACGAATGGTCAGTTTATGATTTTCAGGAGTCAAACAGTACCTAAGGTCAATAGTTGATCCTTTGATTGTTGTTTACCCGAATTTCCACAGACTAGATTATTCATTAGCTAGAGGTTTGAGTTTTTAGTTCAAATTTCACTAAGGGCCTTTTTGACGTTTCTTCATTTGTTCATTTCAATTTAATCTTTTTTTTTTATCTAAATACAGTCAAGTGGAAGACATGAGGTTTTGAAACAAAAGATTCATTCCGTCACGTTTTTTGTGCAAATATTATCCATTAGATATAAATAATTGAAAGATGACAGCCTATTGTTCTAATTCCGTGCGTTTTTCAATCATGATTTATGAAACATACATTACCAACCTGCCAGATGCATACATGCTCGCATATACTACAACCTAAATTGGGTACAGTGGGTGCTGTACGTAATGACGTTTTGACTTGTTGATGAGATAACCAACGAATTTTGAAAACAAAAAAAAATGTGTGGTATTGGTTGCATTGTTTGCAAGAATTTTGTAATAGATTTTGACATTTTGTCGCGATTCGATGTAATAAATTATCTCTTTGAAGAGAGAACATCAACATAACGGAAATTGCATAAGTTTTAGTAGCCCGTGTGTTGTAATGGTCATTCCAAAATTCTGGGGATAAAGTCCAAGCATTTTCCATATTCCATCTAAAAATATTAAATGTTGTTTTTTTCTGGTTTTCTGTCTCTTTAGAGAATTTGATATGTTTTATTTTTCTAAGAGTATTCTCCACTAGACCCTGGTTTTGTAAACTAGTTGTCATGACACGCAATTTATTAATTTAATTATCCTTTAAAGCTTAAACCTACTATTTCTATCAACTTAGTACTTATTTTTATTATTGATTATCTTCTTTAATCTGAAATTATAATGTACTTGGGCAAAATTGATATTAGAAAATATCAAGAGTATCAACTGGGCGCCATTTTTGAAAACTGCTCTCTCCTTCGCACATGCTTGGACCAGTTTCAAACTAAAACAAAACTTACGTTCATCCATTTGAATGAAATTCCTTAAGTTCATAAATTTACGATAAAGCCTATTATAGTATATTTAATTTAAATAAAATACAAGACTGGATCGCACGAACTTGCTCTTATGTTAGATCACATCGTACGCAGAAGATTTCTATTAAAAATCTAAATATATTTTTAAAGTCGTTTTTTACTTAATTTTGTTATAATATACAAAATTTCTTTAATTATATTCTTAAAAAAATTGGAATGACAATCTTAAATATTTAATAATATAATCTTTAAAACAAAAGATTAAATCGGCTTAATCAGAGAAAAAATAATTCAAAATTCTGAAATAAATACTTGAACTAATTTGAACTAAAAAAAATGTACTCCATTTTATTTCTTGGATAAATTTGAATTTATGAGAAAAATATTTTTAAAATTTTTGGAGCGGTTTCTGAGATAAAAAGTTTTTTTTTAACTTTTTGAAAATCATTTTTCGAAAAAAATTCAGCAAATACATCCTACAAATACTATACATGTGAAAGTTTTGTTTGATGGATGGATGGATGTTTGTTGCTCAATAAATCCGGAACGGCTGATCGAATCTGGATGAAATTTGGTACAGAGATAGATTATTGTCTGGAATAGAACATGGTTCTTATTGAAATTTTGTAAGTGGATAGATGTTTTTAGATTCGCGTGGGCTAGAAAGACAGTATAGGATTGCACGGGCATCTGCTATTAAAAATGGTGTGGAAAAATGTATTGTAATTCATCAATTGAGAACGCAGGGGCCGATTTGGCTCGAAATACTTTTGAATTGTTCGTTATATCCAGGAAAAGATTTTTACGAAAGAAAATTTTGGAAAATCCTTCCAGAATTGTCGGGGAATTTAAAATATCGAAAATTGATTTCTTGTATGGAATTGTGTATGCAAATGTTCCGGAATGGCTTTTCGAATGAAAAAATAGAAAATTCTTAGTGGAAAACTCGAAAAATTCCAGAAAAATGCGAATATTTTTTTCTAGATTATATAGTACATACATATAGATATGTTTATAGCATGATTTGATGATTTTGAGCAATATAAAGGTGGACAATTCGTTGTGAAGCTTGGAAAATTTCGTATAATCCTACTTATATTATAAATGTAAAAGTTTGGATGGATGGATAGATGTTTTTTGCTCAATAACGCCAGAACGGATCTGGATAATATTTGGCACATAGATAGATTACAGTGTGGACTAGCACACAGCATTCTCTTTATCCCGGTAGAATGTATGGTTCCCGTGGGATATATTTGTTTTAATGTTCTATACAAATGTTCAATGTTCATTCTCAAATAGCCAACATAGCTTTTGTTCACAAGAAGCCAAAAAGCACATATACAAACACACATACAGACACACACATGCACACACATGCACACACATACATTCACAAATGCATACTCGATTATCACATAGGTCATTTTTATCCCGAAAAATGGAACCGAACGGGAGAGGCTTAAATATGAACAAAATATATACATAGGTACATGGGTGTTTGTTCCGCATTCATGCCTCAACCATGGAATGGATTTTAATGAAATTTTGGTAAGCAGCTGGAAGATTAGCCATGATTTATTTTTCCCAACTTTATTCTCACTTTTGAATCCAAAGAACACGATAAAATCCTTATTTTTCACTAACAGCAAGCGAATCACGAACCAGCCCATATACAAGAAGAAAACAGCGGGCGCGAGCATGCTGGGCGAGCATGTTACGACTGAATGGTTTTGAATGAAATTTTGTGGGGATACATGATTTCATTAGATTCTCGTGGGTCCATAGCATCGCACGGGTATCTGCTAGTATAACTATAATTTTTGAAAAAAAATTAAATGAGCAGTTTTCAATTTATTTAAATTTTTACTTCCGATACATGTAGGTACTATAAGTAATAATAATGTTTATTGAACTGATATATATACAATTGGCTCTTAATTCTATTTTACATTACTAATATTACATTGATATTTTAATTTGTTTTAGCACATAATGGGCTAATATTATACATCGATTTTAATTTTTTTTTTTGTTAAAATTATTAAACAGATTGTGCTTGATTTTCTTGTACTACTTACTAAAACCTGTTTGGATAATCTCGGGTTGTTCAAACCCAGCTGTTTTCTGGTGATGTGGGTGTTAATGTGGCATCTAGCCACGGTGGTAGTTTGAGGCTGCATTCTCGTAGAATTAGATTGCATCGTCGTCGTTGATATAAATAAGTCCTTCGTCCAGTAGCGCTGTCACATCCAGATATCTTGGCTCAGGGTGTCTCTCTTCGCTGGTCATGCTATTCACTAGGGTGTTTGGGTGGTTGATTAGGTTACTCGTCAGTCTTTTGGCAGCACTGATCATGTACTTGTCGAGGGGTGTTATTCCGGACGCCTCGAAAAGTCGTTTGTTGCTGAAGTGCTTTTGTCGTCGCTGGTCAAAGAGTCACGTGCAGATCCGGAGGATTTTCCTCTCAAACATTCTAAGCCTTCCCATACTGGTTTTGGATACAGTAAACCATGCAGGAAAACAATATGTGATAATGGGCCTGAGAAGTTGCTTATAGATAAGCAGATTCGTCTTCTGGCTGAGTCCATTCCTTTTCCACATTAGGGGGTGGATTCGGTGAAAAGCGAAATTTACCTTTTTTAGGGTAGCTGGCACGTGCGGGTTGAAACGAAACCTCTCTTCGAAATTGATACCCAGATATTTCACAGTCGGTTTGGTTCCTAGTTGTGACCCGTCGGAATAGGTACTAGTTGTATTTTTACGAATACAAGTTATGTATTCGTAAAAAAAAATTTTTTTTCTAACAATCAAACATGACATTACGATCATAGAGAACACCAAAAAGTGGGTCCCCCAATTCCGTCTGTCTGTATGTCTGTCTGTCCTCGAGTCTGCAGCCTAAACGGTTAGGTGGATTTGCTTCAAACTTGATATATACTGGTTTTTCGGTAATATGCGACAAATAACAGTAGCTCCCATTTTTTTTTTGGTCAAAAACAAAAATCTTATTTTGCTCAAAAAGGGCTCCTACGATTTTTATAAAAAAAAATCAGTTCGTTAATGAAGGGAAAGGGTACCTTTTGATAATTTTTTTTTTTTTTGAAAAAAATCGTTATTTTTGGTACCTCTAGTGGAACCATTTTTGTGGTTTACGCAAAAGCTCTTAGAGAATGTAAACATTTTTCAACAAAATTTTTTTTCGGAATTATATTTTTTTTTTGAAAACTCAAAAATTTCGAAAACGATTCAATAATTTTTTTCAAAACTTCGTATTTGGTGGTTTTTTGACATTATCTTGAATAGTACAAATTTTTTTTTCTAACATAAAAAACAAAACAATTAGTACAGTTCACTTTCAAGTATAAATTTTTGTTCGTACTTATTAACGGTACTTCCCATATTACACTTTTCATATTTTCGACTTGCTCAATATTTGATAAAACGATTAAAATATTTTTTTTCTACAAATGCTCCCTAAAAATGTTAATAAGACTGCATACTCAAATTTTCAAAAAAAAAAGTTTTTCGATTTTTAAGAAATAAATACAATTTTTTTTTGAAAAATCGATTTTTCAAACACCAGTCACAGAATTTTTTTGAAATTTTAATTTTATATGTATATTAACAATATCTTCAAAATGGCGTTTCAAGTTTTTTTTCTAAAAATATTTTCAAAACTTTATACATCAAAAATTAAGTTATTAAAAAACCGCTCCAACGATTTTTGAAATTTTTTTTGATATATTCTTATTTATCCATGAATTTAACTGGCATCTTTGTTTTTTCTCAAACTATAACGACTAAGCAATGTAAAAACATTTAAGTATGTGTATTATCCATTTATTTCTGCCATATTATTATTCCCTTTTTACTCTTTTTTGCGTACGTCACTGAGTACTAAATATAATGTAGGCCCTATACATATGTATATATATACATAATATGTGTCTTGAAACATCACATGAGTTTTATTTATGCATATTGCACCTAAATTATAAAGTTATATGCATATAGCTACCTACCCACCAACATCCTTCATTTTCATTATTATTTGTACATGTGTACATACTTATGTTCCATCAATATGTATATATATGTAGCAGTGGCGTCTCGTCAGGGTTTACAAGATGAACATTGCGCACCCTGATATAATGACAAAAATCCTTCATCAAACATTTATCAATTTACAAAAAAAGTTGAAAGGATTATACGCGAAATTTTAATTTCGAGTTGTACAAACACCATGATTGGTTGATGGGATCGGTTAAGAGAGATAAGCTATTTTTTTGGCCGTATGTAATTTTTCAAACTAATGAAAAAGAAAAAGTGTGGAGTACTATTGGTTATACAGATCTTAATCATTTGTATGAGAAAATCCCAAAACATGAACTTTCCATTGCACACCTAACAAATGCTTTGTCTTTGAATACTTGTGGAAAAACTAGAATAGAGTATTTATTTGATCATAAAAAAAATATCTGCACAATATTTTAATGCAAATGGCGTCAAAAAATAGAAAGGCTTTTGAAGTTATAATTGATACAACCATATTTTTGGCTATTCATGAGTTGCCATTTAGGGGTCACGATGAATCAAATCAATCCTTAAATAAAGGCAATTTTAAAGATTTATGTGAATATACAGCTAAATACAATCAGGCATTTAATGAATTCATGGACACATCCACAATTTTTAAGGAAAATTCTGCAACTATTCAAAATGTCTTAATTGAAGCAGTAAGTTGAAGTTATTGAAGCAATTGAAGTTATAATTGATACAACCATATTTTTGGCTATTCATGAGTTGCCATTTAGGGGTCACGATGAATCAAATCAATCCTTAAATAAAGGCAATTTTAAAGATTTATGTGAATATACAGCTAAATACAATCAGGCATTTAATGAATTCATGGAAACATCCACAATTTTTAAGGGAACTTCTGCAACTATTCAGAATGTCTTAATTGAAGTAGTAAGTAATGTGTTGATAAGGGAGATTAAGAGAGAGGTTCAGGAAACTGAGTTCGTCGCGGTGCAAACTTTCGTCAACGAACGTTTTAATAAATTTTTTGATGTAAGTAGTAATCAAAGTGCTGATGCAATTACCAAAGTGGTCTTACATGTAATTGACGAACTTGATATTGGTGCCAAACTTGTTGCTCAGACCTATGACGGTGCACCTGTAATGTGTGGTCCAATCAATAGAGTGCAGTCTCCAATAAAAAAGTGTACAATCATGCTCTATTTATTCACTGAAATGCTCATGTCTTAAATCTAGTGCTTTCAAAATCAGTTCAAAGTGTTAAAGAAACAAAGCAGTTTTTCGCAACATTAAGTAGCTCAGCATCATTTTTTTCAACATCAGCAAAGAGGGATACGTTATTAAAAGAAATTCTTAACAAAAAAATTCCATCAGTTTGTAATGTCAAGTGGCCCTTTAACTCGCGGTTACTTAATTTGGTTGAAAAAGAAAGACTGAACTTAATAGCTGTGTTTGAATACATTATTGATAATACAATACACAGCTGGGAAGAAAACCCATCTGTTACTGCTCGCGATTACTTACTGTTTTTCAACGAGTTTAAAACAATTTTTTTTAAATGTATTTTCATCTATATTCGCACAAACTGACGTGTTATATAATTTAATTCAGCAAAAATCCTTACACATTGAGCATTGTGTAAAAGAAATTGCTAACTGCACCAAATTTATAAACAAAATCTTTTTCAGAAAGCTCTAGACTTATTCGGAAGTTTGCCAAAGAAACTTTCTAAAAATAATGACTATTTTAAGCAAATCCATAAAAATATATTTGAAAAAGTTTTATATAAAATAAGTGCACGTTACAAAGATTTAAAGAGCATAAAGTTTGTACAGTTATTAAATAGTGATAAGTTTGCAGTCTACGATACAAAGTGAACTTAGTGAACTCTTGCTTTCACTTAAAGAAAACTCTGCAAACTTTTTAAAAACTAATTATTTAAAGTTAGAAAATGAACTAAAAGTGGTTTATCGTTCTGAATGTTACAAGCAAAATAATGTACTGAAATTGCAGCTCTTATAACATCTGCTAATTTAAAGCAAACATTTTCTGAATGTTTAAAACTTTGACATTTGATCATGACCATTCCTTCAACAACTGCAACAACAGAAAGGGGCTTTTCAACTTTAAAAAGAATAAACACTTCGAATAGAAGCACTATGGATGAAGACCGGCTTTCTTCGTTGGCTTCCATTACTATAGAAAAAGAATTCCTGACATATTTGCGGAGTCTCCGAAGCTTTGATTGTGTTGAGAAAGTAATTGAAGAATTTACCAAAAAAAAATCGAAGAATCGATTTAACTTATAAAAAAATATAATTTATTATGTTTTGCATTAAGTTTTTGTTTTGTTTTTAGTTTCATAATACAAAGCAATTTCATAGCATTGCTTTTTTAATTTTGATTAAGAAAACAATAAACAGGAAGAGTTTTCGGCCAATGAATCGCTACAATCGCACTTAATTCATATTTTTAAAAATATGTATAATTTTCACAAATCGCACATTCATATTAGAATTTCACGCGACGCCACTGATATGTAGATACATTTTACTCTCCTAACTTACATAATTAAAATCCATAACTTAGATTTAAATATATATTTGTAGGTAGGTACCTATGTAACTATCAAGAATCATGTTAATCTTACCTTCATAGGCTTTAAACCTGCATATGGTAACTACACCTAACTTACTAAACCTCAATGTTTAGCTACATTAAAGTTGTTAGCTACAAGAGCAAGTTCGTGCGATCCAGTCGTGCATTTTAGTTTTTAAATGCTTTTAAAAATACAAAAAAATCTTGATTAAAAATATTCGTGAAATTTTTAAAAAATCTGTTAAACCATTTATGAGATAGTCAAAAGCAAAAAAAAAACGGTCCTATAGAAAGTACTACTCTAATCGACACGTGAGCTCCAGTAGTGCATTTTATTTTAAATGAGGCGCCAGAACACACTTCGAATATATGGATGGGATAATTTATGTAAGATGGCGCTAATAGTGAATCTGTCATTTTGTTTTGACACCCAATAATAAATTGGAATTGGAATAAATCGCTTAAAATTAACAGTGTGGTATGAACAGTGAGTATACCAAATGGGACTGTATGCTTTATAACAATATAATGCAAAGATATTTTCCTCTATAAATAATCAATTGATACAAATTGATAAATAAAAAAATTTGGTATGCTGAAGCTTAAATTGTCAAACAAAACTTATTAATTATCTCCATTTTATTTTCACCCGCAATCGTGTGTAGCATTTTCAATGATACAAAACTTTAATCGAATGTCAATTTTTATCAACTATCAATTGATCATTGACAATTGTAATAAAGAGTGATTACGTGCCAATGTAGACGAAGATGATGAAATACAAGTTGCAAGAAATTGACAACAATGCTTATCAATTTTCCAGAAAATCAATTACTTTTATTGCGCAACCTAAACTTTTTATTAAAATTAATTATTTTGTTTCCTTGTAGAAGTTAACAAATGAACCACATTCACATTTCACTACATAATTATAAGAATATCATTACGCAGTGCTCGTAAACTTATGCAGTAAACACTAAATCCATCCTTACTTGATTCACCTAAAGGAATCTATAATCATAAAATCCCGATATAAGAACTATTGAAAAACTGCAATTGTCTTAATATTATATCCTCAATCTATAAACACAGATCCAGAGCTGTCATAAAAGTAATTTTACCCAGTTATACATCGGCAGCTAATTCTGACCATAAGCAAGCTAACCAGTGTTAGTCTCCTTCAGTTTTTTTTTCTCCACACAAATTTAAAAACTTGGTGCAATCAAATCGCGACCACAATGTGAACGAATCAGAATAAAATCAGAAAGGCAGAAAAAGGTAACATCTTCATCATCAACAGCTAGACGGTCCTAGATACATAAATGCAACAAAAAAAAAGATTGAACTTCAGTACGAATACAAACGCTTAACTCTATATGGACTTTAATGAGCCATCCAGGCATTGTATTGACCACACTGTTGGAGGCATCGATAAGTTTCTCATGATTCTTCTGATGGCTCGCAGACCATGCTGATCATTATTACAATTCCTACTGCGTATACCTATACTCAGGAAATCAAAAAAACATCTTCATAAAGAGGCACATAGAAACAAAGATCCGCTTAAACAATATAATATAAGGTGACCGCCCGGCCCTTGCGAAAAAGCACTTCGGGCTTTGGCATACTCGTATGTGTATGTACATACCTCAAAAGCAAGACCAAGACCTCAGCAATGCCAAACGCCACCGCAAATTTTTTTTATCACTCGCCTTTCCCCTTAGGCGTCAGCAGCTATAACAAATTGTACAAAGACCGAAGGTTTTCTTACACATTCTGTCAAATATTCCATCAAATGGCCCGTCAGGGCGGACCACAAAGTCATGTAATGAAGATGATGCTTCAGCTTCATGCTTCCGATGATAATGAAGATGATTATCATCATACTGTTGATGATGATGATGACTGTGGAAATTGGATTCGACGTGTGATGATCAGTCAAAACCATAAATATGATTAGCTTATAGAAGTTAATGGATTTTCTCGCGGTCATTGATCAAAGAATCTTATAATGAAAGAGAGTGGACCTATGAGCCTTAGTGGAGCAAGATATGTTTTTGTAGAGTTAGCTTGGTTGCATCATTTTGCAAAAGTATCATCGTTGTTCTTCGGCGACCAGGTTAATCCACCAATAAATTGTAACAACAACTATTGTAGCGGGAAGTTCGCCTGAAGTCGTGTGTATAGTAAGTGATGTGGTTAGGACCGAGGACCATGCAGGCAATAAAGAATGATATTTTCTACAATGTATAAGAGCTTGTGTTGCAGATACTCAGCGAAATGTATTTTCGTTTTGGTTTATTGTCAATGACAAACTCCCAAAATTACGATGTTGTTTCGTTAGTGCCAAGACCTAAGTATGACAAATTTTAATTGCGTACACAAGGCACTTAAAGGTGGTGAGTCTGATTGGGTAGATTGCTCGAAACAGTCTACCGTCCTGGGCTGTGAAACTTTGTTGAAGAAGAAACGAAGTACCACTTTTGGATCAATGCTTTAATGTGGCTAAGCTCAAGCTCAATGGAAAATGGACTTAAAGGTGCACTGTCGCAAAACAAAATTTTAAGGAGTGAAACAATTCTTAATTCCCGATCTAAGTTGAGAGAGCCTATGTACCTTCATATTTAGTTGGTGATTTGCACACCGGGACCTGAAAATGAAAACTACTCGGTTTCCTTATTGGAAGTACAGTGGATATCGGCATTAAAATTAGGGATTTTGTTTTAATAATCGGAGATATCATTGAGTTCTTAAAGCATTATATTCTACACTCTTCTTATGCATCATCCTGTCGAGGTCAGAATTTAATGAGCTTATCATTCATACATACCGGCCATTTATGATTAATAATTATGGTAACAAATATGGAAAGCTGCTGTAGTTCTAGCCTGCGAAATTCTTAAACAAACAAATTTCTAGTGAAACTAATAAATAGAGTCGGAGAAAAAACGGAACCCTGCGGCACACCAGAAATTATTTATTTATTTAAATTCTAACGTTAAAATTACAAACATTTACTTAAATCTAAATTTAATTAATTATAATTATAACAAAATTTCAACTATTCAGAACACATTTAAAGCTTTCAGATTTAAAATTATCATTTGCAGAACCAATGAGAATAGAGAATTTATTGAAATTTTTGATTAACTAATCAAGAGGACTATTAGCGCCATAGTTTGATCTGCTAAAAATGGTTCGAAGTGGAAAATTCCTTCTTAATCTAGTATGACCCATATTGAAACTTATTCGAACGAGAAACGATGGACATAAAATAGATCCATTCATTACTCCAGTTATGAAGCAGAACTGCAAGTACTGTCTGTGACTAGACAGATGTGGGAGGTTAATCAGTTGAAGTGTTAAAGTATATGGAGGTAATATTACTCTTTCTGACCAGTGCAAAAAACGGAGAGAAAATCTTAAAAAATGTCTTTGTATACTTTCTATCCTATTTATATGAATAGAATAGTATGGCGCCCAAACAACGCACCCGTATTCAAGAATAGGCCGGACAAGAGAAACATAAAGAATTTTAATTACATTAGGATCACGGGAAAATCTTTTCACAAAACCAATTATACTATTAGCTTTCTTAATAATATAATTAAAGTGGTCAGTAAATGTTAATTTTGAGTCTAATCCAGAGTGGCACACGAATCGTGCTACAATAAGAAATGTAAATAACTTTTATTTTAATCAATGTATTTTATTAATTTTTTTTTATTGGATTAAAAATTAAATTTAATTTTAAATAACTAATGGCTTTTAAAGATGATAGACCGCAAATGACCTCCACGCTCATCCACGCATATGCGGCACCTGATCAGAAAATTGTTCATTGCGGCCTGAAGGGTTGAAATTGGGATCGCCTCAATTATTGTCTTAATGGACTGCTTCAATTCAATCAAAATTCTGGGTTTCGTTTTATACACTTCCTGCTTGACATAACACCATAAAAAAAGTTTGGTGCAGTCAGGTCAGGTGACCTTGGGGGCCAGCGGAAAGTGCAGTTTCTGGATATCAATTTGTTTGGGAATTTTCGTTGGAGCTCCGCCATAACTTGTGTGGCTACGTGTGGACTTGCTCCATCTTGTTGAAACCAAATTCTGCTGAAAGGGATACGTCTTCGGCGAAGTCCTGAGTAAAAAAAACTCCTTCAGGATCTTTAAATAACGGTCCCCATTAACAGTTTGCGTTACACCGTTTTCTTCGAAGAAGTATGGCCCGACAATACACCTTGATGAAACTGCGCACCACACAGTGGCTCGTTCCGTCTCACGGAGCATTTCTGGATTAGATTCACTCCATATACGGCAATTTTTGCTTGTTAACATTGCCGTTTAAGTCAAAAAGGGCCTCATCAGACATGAACAAACAATTTATCAATGTGTTGTCTTCTTCGGCCATTGCAATCATTTTTCGGCAAAATTCCAGGCGTACAGGCAAATGCTGAGGGTTTAACTTGCTTGTAATTTGGACTTTGTACGGAAACAAGTTTAAGTTATCATAAAGTATCCGTTGTAATGACTGTCTGCTAACTCCAATTTGGCCCGATATGTTTCGTGTCGACACACTTGTATTTGCCTGTATTGCCGATGCAACAGCCACGATTGTATCCTGAACCCGAACATTTGGATCTCGATGATACAGTCTTCGTTCGATGCTTCCAGATTCGGCAAACATGTTCACCAGCCTCATAATGGTCCATCTACTCGGGGGAGTACCGCCAAACTCCAGCCTAAAATTCCTTTGGACGGAAATGACGGACTCCAAAAATGGTATCGCTGGACTATCCAAATCCTTTTTTCAGTATCCCAAGCATTCATTTTGATAAATCTAAATAGTAGTCTATAAAATAAAAATAAAATAAGCCGATTACTCACACTGAAAAAAAGTTATTACGTTTTATTTTTGTAGCACGATTCGTGTGGCACCCTGTACGATTCCGAGATCAGAAAAACTATATTCACGATATAAACGCCACGAGTTAAGACGATAGTCATAATTAATTAAATTACGTTTGCGTGTAAAGCTCATTGTCTTACACTTGTCTATATTTAAAATCAAACGATTGTTTTTGCACCATTCCCAAAATGTATTTAGATCATCTTGTAGTTATTCGCAATCCGTGATGGAGTTAATTTTTCCAAATATTTTTATATCATCAGCGTAGATTAAAGTCATTGAATATTTTAATATAGATGGAAGATCATTTATAAATAAAATAAACTGCAAAGGACCAAGCTGACTCCCTTGGGGTACACCAGAATAAACTTTAAATTGGCAAGAACGTTTTCTTCTAAGCTTAACAATGAAACATCTATTTTTAGGGTATGACGAAATCCACATAACAAAATAATCGTCGCTGAGTACAATTTTATTTTATTTACTCAGGAGTATTTCATTATTTAATTTATGAAATGCTTTGCTGAAATCTGTGAAGATGGAATCTACTTAGGAATGTTTTTCGAATGCATCCAAACAAAAAGTAGAGAATGTTAATAAGTTAGTAACTGTGGATTTTTTCTTCACAAAACCATGTTGATGTTCACATATAACAGAAGAACAATTAACAGAAATTATGTCACAGACAAGAAACTCGAACAGTTTAGGAATAGCGGAAAGTTTCGCTATAGGACGATAATTTGTTATAAAATTCATAGGGCCTTTTTTATATACTGGTATAAGGTATGAATATTTCCAAAGACATGGGAATTTAGAACGTTTCAAAGACTCGTTGAAAAGAATTAACAATGGAATGGATAAGAAATATAAGATACACATTTTTTCAACATAAATGATGGTATACCATCAGGACCAGGACTAAAACATTCATCTAGTTTTAAAATATTTTCACGTATATCAGCCTCAGAAATCGAAAAATTAATCAAATTAAGATGTGTGTATTCTAGTGTGTTAGGAGAGATAAAAGAAGTGCTTGCTGAAGAGAAATCTTCGAAGGCACTTTTAAAATAGCAAACATGTCAGATATTGTCTCTGGTAGATGACTAGAACAATTTTGAAAGCTCATACTAGCTGGACAACCGTCAGATTTACGTTTATTATTAATGTCTCCAGAATGTATGGGGGTTCAATTTAAGCTTGCAATCAGTTTTCAAAAAAAAAATTCAGAGTACAGAAAGTCTGAATAGGTCACAAAGTCGAATTGCAGTTCTTGGTAGACTCTAAGTGTCACATCACTTCTCGAAAGATTATATCTCAACCAGGCCTTATTTCTTTTACTTTTTAAAGTTTTTAAATGCGAATCAAACTATGGCGGGTGACTATTTAAACATTTTAATTCACACAGTGGAATAGTATCCACGAAACGATCAAATAAAATATCATAAAATCGTAAAATCATTTCATAGAAACCCAAATTTGAAAGTAATACATCCCAGTTAATTTCGACTAGTAAATTAAATAGCTGAACGAAATTACATTTTTTTAAGTCAAACTCAGTATGTTTTTTACAAAAATTAAGAACATCGCATACAGATAAATTTAAGGAAATAGTAAGGGCGGGGTGGTGGCGATCTTCGTGAAGAAGTTTTGAATCGGATGGTATAACGGCAGCATCAGAATTCATTACATCAGAAAAGTAGATAAGATCTAATATTCTTCCATTTTCGTTTTTAACTCAAAGCCAAAAGATGCCATACCATCTATTAAGACAAACTCATTAGTATTCGAAGCGTTAGTGGGGAAATATGCATCATCATTAGTTGAACGGCACCATTCCAAGTTGGGAAGATTAAAGTCCCCAATAATTATGAATTCGTCAGTTGGATCAATCTTTTCAAATATCGTCTCTAGGGAATTGTACAATTTTTCATAAATTTCGATGGTAGAATTGGGTGGAATATAAGTAGCAACCACATAAACGTAACCAGAAGACATTTTTATTTTTACGCATTATTGTGTGGTTTCGAACAGCATAGATATTGATTCATCGATACCGAATGCACGGGAGTAGTAAAAAGAAAGCCTTCCTGTTAAGATCTTTTTAGATCTAACTCTTATTGAAAAATGATAATGTGAGAGCCTTTACCTTGGATATAAAGCTTAGGAATATACAAGGGCTCTTGGACAGAAATTCACATGAATTCATAAATAAAGATAACGGCCCTAATTTCGCCTTATGCTAATAACTTCATTATTACTTGCGATATACGTACTAAAAGGCAAGTTTTGCATTTGGAAAAAAATCGATCTTGAGATTTTAATCAAAGTTGACATTAAGATAATAGAGAACACCAAAAAAGTGGGTCCCGCAATTCCGTACGCCTGTCTGTCTGTCCGTCTCTAGAACGATCTACAGCCTAAACGGCAGGACCGATCTGTTCAAACTTGGTGCTTAGGCATATTAGATGATTGTCCAAAATGGATTTTTGAATTCGACGTCTTAGCCCCAAAAATAACGGTACTTGCGATTCAAATTTTGCTGCCTTCTTAATTATCTCGAAAACGGCTCTAATGATTTTGATTTAAAAAAAAAAGTATGTGTAGATACTACTTTAGGTATGGTTTACATTTTGGCCAAACATTTTGTTTACTGTGCCTGTTATACAACCATTTAATCAATTTTCCTCTTTCTCATAAATGGCTTAACGGATTTCGATCAAAATTTTCACACAGGAGCTCCTTCAAATTCTATATATTACTGCATTTCAAAATTTTCGAAAAATATTTTTCTTGAATTTTTGAAAAAAAAAAAATTTTTTTTGTTTGAAAATTCAGTATTTCGAAAAAACGGGTTGACGATTTTAATAAATTTATATTATTAAACATTTAAAATGGTCATACCAATTTTTTTTAGACAGAATTTGAGAATTTTTATATATAAAAAATTAAGTGAAAAACGACTTTAAAAATATATTTAGCCGTTTCTATAAAGAATCTTTTGTATAGAACATATAATGTGATCGAAAATAAGAGCAAGTACGTGCGATCCAGTCGTGGATTTTATTTTTACTTGCGATTATAGGTAACATAAGGCAAGTTATGGATTCAATAAAAAATTCTAACAATCAAACATTACATTACGATCATAAAAAACACCAAAAAAGTGTTTCCCCCAATTCCGTATGTCTGTCTGTCTGTCTGTCCTCGAGGCTGCAGCCTAAATGGTTAAATGGATTTGTTTCAAACTTGGCAGGTACATATTGTTTTTTCGGTAAAATGGGCATATTTTAATTTTTTTTTTAGACGACAAATAACAGTAGCTCCCATACATTTTTGTTTTGACCAAAAAAATCTTATTTTTTTCAAAAACGCCTCCACCGATTTTTATTAAAACAAATCAGTTCATTAATGAAGGGAAAATGTACCATTTTGTTAATTTTTTTGTTTAAAAAAAATGATTATTTTTTTTTTGGTTTTCGATTTTCTGTGAAACAGTAATTTTGATCTTTTTGATTTTTCTTACGCAGAAGCTCCTAGAAAGTTTAAACACTATTGTAAATGAAAATTTTTCAAACAATTTTTGGAATTTAAAAAAAAAACTTTTTTTATTTTTGAAAACGGCTCAATAGATTTTTTTGATTTTTTTCGTGTTTGGTATTTTTTTTGACATAATCTTAAATAGTTAAAAAACCTATTTTCCTAAAATAAAAAACAATGGTACCTCCTATACGAAATGTTAAAAATTAACCGTTAAGAAAAAAAATTATTTCTCGAAAACGGCTCCAAAATTTCTTTAAAAAAAATGTGTCAGTTCTTAAATTAGTACAGTCCGCTTTGAAGTATGTATACAAATAATTTATTTTGCGTATACTTATTAACGGTACTTCCCATAGAACAACTTTTCATATTTTCGACTTTCTCACTATTGCATAAACCGATTTAAATAAATGTTTGTACGCAAAAGCTGCCTAGAAGTGTTAATAAAATTGCTTTTTCAAATTTAAAAAAAAAAAAATCGATTTTTAAAAAATAAATAAAAAATTTGTTTTGAAAGTTCGATTTTTCAAAAACCAGTCACTGAATCTTGTATGTATGTCAACTGTAAAACCAATCTCCATTTTTTTAATTTAAAATTCACTTTTCTAATTTTGGACATAATTTTTGTTTAAATACATAAAATGAAATTTGAATTTAATTACTTGCTTATTTTTAAAATTGATCAAAAATATAAAAGATAAAGGGTTATCCATTTTGCGGTTTCAAAAGTAAACGTAAATAAAACACATATACATTTTTTTTTCATGATATTTCTTTTCTATTATAAAGTCTGAACGTTGACATTATGTGTGAAACACTACATCATTTAAGTGACCACCACGCGAATTGTTGCCAGCATCGATTGTTTTGAGGTAATTTTCGACCACTTTTTGACACATATTGGGCGATATCTCTGCCATAACTTGACGAATATTGGTTTTCAAGTGCTCAAGAGGCATAAACACGGTCTTTCGCGTAGCCTCACAAAAAAATCCAGCGGCGTCAAATCGCATGATCTTGGTGGCCAGTTAATATCGCCACGACGAGAAATTACGCGGCCAGGAAATGTCTCTTGCAATAAAGTCATATTCGCTCGAGTTTTGTGGCATGTGGCACCGTCTTGTTGAAACCACATATTCTTCAAGTGGTATTCTTTAAAAGCAAGCAAAAAAGTCGGTTATCTGTAACCAATCCAGTCTCTTCAAATTTCTTCACAATTTTGCCAATTGCCTGCTTAGTTGGACGATTATATAAACCATAATCTCCTCTTAAAGCACGATATGTGGCTGTAGCAGAATCGCCATTTTTGTAGTAGGCTTTAACAATTCTTGTGCGTTGTGCGACAGTTAAGCGATCTATATTCATAAAAGTCAGACTTTCAACTGAAAAAAAAAATTGGTTTAACAACTTAGTTTGACAGATGTCGAATTCCAGCCCTATACTTTTGAAACCGCAAAATGTATAACCCTTTATATATTTTTTTGAGAATATTCATTAAATCATTAATTCATTATATCTTAACATTTGTTCTGCCAACATTTCTGGGAAAGTTTATAGAACTGAAAAATCAGCAGATCAAATTCAAAAATGCGTGTCTTAGAATTCCTTTGCACTATATCATTTCAACTAAAATATCAGCAAAAGAACTTGATTACATTAAGAAAAATAAAATAAATTGGCATTGCTTGGCCTGCATGATTGTCATTCACCGTGTATCCCTCTCGACAGATTTATTGACATCCAGTTTCAGCACAGTTAGAAATCCAAATATTCTTTTTGACATATGCTGGTATTACAAATAAAACCTTAATTATTAGATTATAGCTTTTAAGGGCCTTTATTCCACAAAATTGGCGTTTCATATCGGCGCCTCACTTCGACTCATCAGTCGACTAACGAGTTTGTTGTCAATATGATATTTTTGTTAAGTGCAGTAATCCAATGTGAACTGCATAACGCAATAAGATTAAAATTCTTAATCATTAAAGCTGGCAGATTTTGTCCTTGGCCATCAGCCATAGTTTATTTAGAAACGTCCGATTAAATAATGGTAAGTCTTCTACTTAGCTAATAACTTTCTGTAGTATATATAATTTGTATTCTAAGAAAACACTTTCATAATTGATGCAGAGAAATCAGCAATCTCATTGGAAGTGATATACGCAAACTTTTATTAATTAAAGAGAATCGAAATAATCAAATTTAAAATTTACAATTAAGAAAACAAAACCAGAAAAATTGAAGAGAAAATTTCGTTTGGAAAACAAAATCAATCACCTGAAACAACGCTCCTACTATAGAAAACTGTATAGACATTTTTGACGGTCCCCAACTCCATATTGAATTCTGAAATTGCTTTAAAATTCTTTCACGGAGGTATATAACGGGTGATTTTTTTTCTACTTGGTTTTTGACGTTTATATTTTTGACAGAGCACACATGACAAATTCCACGAACATTTGACATTTCTATTCAGTATTGTTTGCCATTTCATCATGAATAGACTTACGCCTGAACAACGTTTGCAAATTATTGAAATTTATTATCAAAATTCGTGCTCTGTGAAAAATGTCGAAATTATGAAATTATCGCAAAATTGTCTTCAGCGACGAGGCTCATTTTTGGCTAAATGGATACGTGAATAAGCAGAATTGCCGTATTTGGAGTGAAGAGCAGCCAGAGGCAATTCAGCAGCTACCAATGCATCCTGAAAAATGCACTGTTTGGTGCGGTTTATGGGCAGGCGGCATCATTGGGCCGTACTTCTTCAAGGACGGTGAAGGCCGCAGGGTTACGGTCAATGGAGAAAGGTACCGTTCGATGATAATAGATTTTTTTTTGCCGAAAATGCAAGAATTGAACTCGGTCGACATGTGGTTCCAACAGGATGGTGCCACATGCCACACTGCACGCGAAACCATGCATCAATTGAGAGGCGAATTTGGTGAGCAGTTGATCTCACGTTTTGGCGCAGTCAATTGGCCACCAAGATCATGTGATTTGACCCCGTTAGACTATTTTTTGTGGGGCTATGTTAAGTCTATTGTCTATGGGGACAAGCCAAACACGATTGCTGCCTTGGAAGCCAACATTGAATGCGTCATTGGTGAGATTCGGGCGAAATGTGTGAAAAGGTTTGCCAAAATTGGACCTTCAGAATGGACCACCTGAAGCGTAGCCCCGGGCAACATTTAAGTGAAATTATTTTTAAAAAGTAAATGGCAGAAATTGATTTATCGATCCAAATAAAAATTTCATCCACTTTTTACAAGTTTCTGTGTTTTTTTGAATTTTCAAAAACCAAGCTCTTAAAAAATCACCGTTTATATGTGCATATTGAATTAACCGAACATTGCCTTCTGTCACAATTATTGTTTATTATTATTTTTTTCATCAATGGATTAATCTGCTGATTACATTTAAAACAATAAGTTAGCTTACAAAATAAACAATTATATTACACAACAATAGTGAATTAGACATTTTAATTACAAAAAATTTACAAACATAAAGTTAAAAACTCTAAGACTTTTCGTTTAAATTGATCCCTACTCATTACGATGTCGACTTCATTGCAGACGGAATTGAAAAATATCAAAGATCGTGAGATAGGCTCATTTAAACCATAGTTAGTTCTATGACTAGATACATAAAATAGAACACGTCTATTCCGAAGTAATCTTTCCGGGACATAAAACGTAATAAAACTCAATAAATCAATAGAATCAATGCGATTGGAGAGAATGTCTTTAATAAATATGATACTATGTGCCTTTCTTCTAATTTCAAGCGTTTTTAAATTAATAAGTGCACATCTTGAAGTATAATCTGGCATTTCACCAGCCCAGTTAAGATTTCGAAGTGCAAATCTGGTGAATCTTTTCTGAATTCGCTCGATTCTTTGAATCCCATTCGCATAAAATGGACACCAAATTATAGAACAATATTCCAGATAGGGAAGAACTAACGAATTAAATAAGGTTTTAAGTGTATAAACATCTTTGAATTCATTTGAGTTTCGTTTTAGAAAACCTAGCATTGAATTGCCTTTAGAAACTATAAAATCGATATGTGCCCTGAAATTTAATTTTGAATCTACAAACACACCAAGATCCTTTACCAGATCAACTCTTAAAAATGCGTCATGATTGAATTTATATAAATAGCTTAAAACGTTGAGCGATCATGTTGCACTAAAAATCTTACATTTAGAGAAATTTAATTCTAAGTGATTGTATACGCACCAATCTAGGAAAAGATCTATTTCCATCTGAAAATTAGAACAGTCTTCTATAGAGCGAATGGAATATAAAATTTTAACGTGCGTCGTCAGCATACATTAGACAAATAGATTTGTGAAATGTCGAAGGTAGATCATTAATGAAAAGCAGAAAGAGCAAGGGACCAAGATGACTTCCCTGAGGAAGACCTGAATCAACATTAATAGGATTTGAGTAATATCCATTGATATCAACTATTTGTGTTCTATCAGAAAGATATGACTCTAACCACATAACAAAATGATTATTACATCCTAACATCTTTAGTTTATGTAATAGTAAACCGTGATGGACTCGGTCAAATGCCTTAATAAAATCCGTATAGAGTACATCAACTTGGAATCCCTTTTCAATTTCGTTCAAACAAAAATTTGTGAATAGACAGAGATTAGTGGCCGATGAGCGACCTTTCATGAAACCGTGTTGACCTGACGATTAAAGCTGTTTAACAGATGAATAGAACTTATCAGTAATAATCTTTTCCAAAAGCTTTGGTATAGCTGAAAGCTTTGAAATTGGCCTATAATTTTTAATTAATTGCTTGGGACCACTTTTATAGATAGGGTTTATGTATGATATTTTCCACTCATCCACAAACTTCCCTGAAGAAAGGGATTTGTTATAGAGGAGTGTGAGAGGAAAACAAATAGAAGGGGAGCATTTTGCTAATAAAAGGGGTGGAATCTTATCATAGCCTGCTTTTTTGGACACATCCAATTCGCATAAATCTTCTATTACTTCAATTACAGATAGTTGTGGCAGCATAAAATTAATGCTGGGATTATAATTTGAATACATAGAATTTATATTTATCATTGACCGAGTCAGTGTTGTAAGAAAATTTAAAAAACTTAGCAAAAAGATTGGATGAGGATTGTAAATCGTTAGATTTTTCATCTTCATATTCCATAGACTGCGGAAATTGAGACACATTATTGCGCTTCGAGTTTATGAAAATCCAGAATGATTTACTATTTGCCTTTATGTTTGATTCAGTGGAGCTTATGTGTTGTCTATATAAGAACCGGTTTAGAAAGTCAAATTCTCTTCTAAGTTGAAGGAACCGAATATGATCAACATTGAGCCCTGTTAATTTAAAACGCTTGAATGCTTTGTTTTTGACATTTTCTAAATTTTTTAATCTTCTGTTATGCCATGGTAGCTTGAATGTTTTTTTCTTTTTTAAAATAGGAACAAGAAGTTCTATGCCCTCAAAGAGAATACTTTTGAATATTGAGTACATGTCCTTAAGGGAACAACTATGAAAAATATTTTCCCAATCATATGGTGAACAGAATTATTTAATAAAGGGAATTGAGCAATTTTTATATTAAATTTTAAATCATTATTAATAAAAACAAGATCAAGAATTCTACCAAGATAATTTTTAATAAAATTAATTTGAAAGAGATTAAGTGAAGATAATGAATCGACAACTAAACATTCAATTTCTTTATATGCATTAAATGGAACTAATGTTTGTTCATATTCTATGAAGCACCAGTCGATTTCACCAAGGTTGAAATCGCCGAATACACAAGGATACTGATCAGTCGTCAATTCACTAACAATAGAAATAATATTTGAAATATGATGGCAATATAGTTCTATTGGACTACGTGGTCTGATATAACTTACAATAAAATAAAATTCCGTAGAAAAAACGCCTATAGAGCTGACAGACACAAAAATTTGCTCGATATCATCGGAATCATTTGGTAATTTACATTCTTTACTGGTGAACTTCGATCTAACAGCTATCAACACCCCACCACCTCGGTCCATTCCGGTTGAAGGAGGTCGGTCTTTCCTGTATATTTGGTAAGAATTGTCAAAGAATTCTTTTGAAAGAAAATGTGGATTCAACCAGGTTTCCACAATGACGATAACGTCGAACTCATGAAGTGATGACGAAGTAAATAATTGATGGGATTTAGTTCTTATACCACCAGCATTTTGAAATTATACGCGCAGTTTACTTGAGCTGAGTCTATATTTTCTGGGTTGGGAACTCGGCAGTTTATTTCACCTTGGAATTGACGTCCTTCTTTGGAAAATTTACAATTTTTTTGAAAATTAGCAGGAAGCCCTAATTTAAAATTCACATAACGAAGGGAAGTAGAGTCAGTGTCTTTTTTAATCAGCTTAGTACAGCGCAGAGAGCTTTTGGGAATCTTCAATTTAACTACAGCATAATCCATAACATTATCTACTGTGACGTTGCTGTCCAGACGAGAGAGATGTATAAAACGCAGCCGGGGAACCGACTGTAATGTAAATTCACCATCAATTGCAGCCGCAGTACCAAATATTGGTTTTTTAGTACGATAAACAATCTTTTTATTTGAATTTGAAAAAGAACCATTGGCAGCAGCGTCATCATTAGCAGCACCAGCGCCCACCACAACAAAAGGCGAAGTAGGCTCATCTTCACCATTGCGCACGGCATCAATATCAACAACAATGTTATCAGCTTCACCACCCTCTTTTTTTTTAGTACACACCTATTATTTTACACACGACTGTATGTACGTACTATAGAGCAAGTTTTGCATTTGGAAAAAAAATCGAACTCGAGATTTTAATCAAAGTTGACATTACGATGATAGAAAACACCAAAAAAGTGGGTCCGCAATTCGGTCTGTCAGTCTGCCTGTCTGTCCTCGAGTCTACAGCCTAAACGGTTGAATAGATTTGTTCAAACTTAGTACATATTGTTTTTTGGGTAATATGCCCACACGTTTTTTTCATTTTTTTCTTAAGATGACAAATAACAGTAGCTCCGATCAATTTTTTTTTTTTGACAAAAACAAAAATCTTATTTTTCTCAAAAACGGCTCCAACAATTTTTATAAAAAAAAAATCAGTTCATTAATGAGGGGAAAAGGTACATTTTAGTAATTGTCAGTTTTTGTACCTCTAGTAGTAACATTTTTTTGATTTTCGATCTTCTGAAAAACTTTTGATTTGATTTTTTTAAATTTTTTATGCAGACTCTACTATATTGTATTGAATTTTAATATTAATATCAAAATGTCATTATTATTTAAATAGAGCTTACTGATGATGCATAGCTTCCGAAATGTACATTTAAGCAAAAATAAATAATTTGTGGTTTAAGTTGTTGAAATAAAATCTTTAATTTATAGTAAAAAAACACGTTAAAAAATCTCCACTATCAAATCAAATCTCCTATAAAGTCTAAACACTAGTGTAAACAAAAATGTTTCAAAAAAAAACTTCGAAACTTCGTAATTGGGAGTTTTTCGACGTTATCTTGAATAGTTAAAAAAAACTTTTGGGGGTGGCCTTGGCGCGATATTTGTGTGTTCGCCCATCACCTAAAGGTCACATGTTTGATCCCTTATTTTTATATTACAAACCAATTCTAAAATAAATGTCGAACATTGAGTTGCTGGTGTACTCATTACATGCTGTTTAGACATAGCACTAACAACGGGTGATTGACTATACCGATAAATATGACAACGAATAAAAAAATAATGCGAATTATAAGGTACATAGCTAAATAAGACACGAACATTTCTCCGCATTAGTTCAGGCGCCATCCCTGGAGATAAAATCTGAGACAACAACTACCTGCAGTCTCAGGACATCGCGCCACGCATCTTTCATATCCTTCTTTCTCTTCCTTAACCTCACGCCCGCGCTGTGTTGAAACATTTAAAGGGTAGTATAATCCCTTGAGCGTGTATAGATTATACAAAAAAAAAACTGTATTCTTGAAATAAAAACCAACGGTACCTCCCATACAAATGTTTAAAAAAAAATTAAGAAAAAAATGTATTTCTCGAAAACGGCTCCAAGAATTTTTATAAATAGGTGTGTGTGTTCTTAGATTTGTTCACTTCACTTTTAAGTATAAAAATATTTTATTTTGCGTACTTATTAACGGTATTTCCCATAGAACCAATTTACGTAGTTTCGACTTTCTATCTACTGGATGGACCGATTAAATTTTTTTATATTAATGCTCCATAAAAGTGTTAATAAAACTGCATACTCAAATTTTCAAAAACAAAGTTTTTCGACTTTTAAAAAATAAATAAATATTTTTTTTGAAAAATCGATTTTTCAAAAACTAGTTCCTGAATTGTTTTAAAATTTGAATTTTATATGTATATTAGTAATATCTTCAAAATTGCGTTTCAATTTTTTTTTTTTTAAATGTTTTCAAATTTTTTTACATAACAAATTAATTTATTAAAAAACCGCTCCAACGAAATTTTTTTTTTGATATATTCTTATTTATCCATTTAATTGAATTTAAATGGCATCTTTGCAATATAAAAAAATTTAATTATTTGTATTATTTTTTTATTTTTACCTTTATTATTATTCCCCTTTTACGAATTTTTGCGTACGACAGTGAATACTAAATACAATGTAGGCCCCCTAATACATTTATATATATGTACATATATATGTGTTTTTAAGAATAAAATGAATCTTATGTGTGCATTGCACATAAATTATAAAGTTATATGCTTATACATACCTACATAACAACCTACATCCTTCATATTCATTATATAAGTACATATGAATATAAGTACATATGTATATATCTCCTAACTTACATAATTAAAATCCATAACCTAGATTTAAATATAGATACATTTGTAGGCAGGTTCCTTGAATCATCCATTTAACAATTCATTATACTAAGAATCACGGTAATATTACCTACATCGGCTTTAAACCTGCATAGGATACCTAGCCTACCTACATTCTAATATCGTCAGTGGTTAGCTACATTAAAGTTGTTAGTTACAAGAGCAAGTTCGTACGATCCAGTCGTGCATTTTATTTTAAAGAGTGAATTATGATGGCAAAATTCGAACCAGTAATTAAACTATCAACAATTATAATTATCGACGGAAACAGCAAAAACTTATCATCCAACTTTCGTCAAAGTATGTTGCAGCTATGAAGTGTCTAAAACTTAAAAATTTGCCTTGCAGATTTATAAATACTTTGAACAAATCCATTCTCCTCGTTTCTCTATTTTCGGTGAATAAGAAACTTTCTGGGCGTAGCATTCGCCCATTTTCACAAAATTTATTCCAAAGAAATAAAGCCAAAAAATGTAATTTTCCATTCAGGGGGCGTGGCATTCACATCTGTTTAAGTAACTCTTATCAATTATAGGTTTTCGAATAATGACTGCTGGGTTCACATGTTTCGGAATATATATATATATATAAATCACAGAGTCTCATATAGAAAGCGGTTGACTGAAATTCACTCACATCACATACTCCACAGATTAGGGAACGGACCCACTATCGTCCCCTAATTACATTAGGGGTATTCACGATCTGGTGTACCAAGTCTTGTAAAATTGTAAAATTTTATTTTTTTACAACAGACTGTGAACACACCTTTACTAATCTGTAGCAATACTGAAGCAAATGTCAAAATCTGTTTCACATTTGTTCTGAAGAAGGCTTATAGTTTGTGTTGAAGAAATCTTACGCTCTTGTATTTTTCTGTTACAATAGGGTTCGGGTATTGTAAAAGTGTAAAAGTGTAAGACTTTGACATTCAGTAGGGGTATTCACGATCCGATGTATCTGGTGTTGTATCATTGTAAAAGTGTAAAGGTGTAGCATTTTATTGCACTACAACAACAAAATATACTGAATGTCAAAGTCTTACACTTTTACACCTTTACAATACCCGAAACCTATTGTAACAGAAAAAAAAATTCTTCAGTGTTGCTACAGATTAGTAAAGGTGTGTTCACAGTCTGTTGTAAAAAAATAAAATTTTACAATTTTACAAGACTTGGCACACCAGATCGTAAATACCCCTAGTATATTTTGTGGTTGTATTGCAAAAAATGCTACAATTTTACAATGATACAAGAGCAGATACATCGGATCGTGAATACCCCTAATATAATTATTTTTCTTTCCCTAATTGCTTTATTTCCCATTTCCTTTTCATTATTGTTTTACGCTGGGTGTGTTTGATTTGAAAGTTACTCTAAACATCATTACTTATTTCGTTTTTCATTGGCTGTTCGGAGTTAATCTTATCCCACTCCATATGTTTTATTAATATAGAATATGGGAAATTCGGAGTTAAAAGAATAAATCCGAATACCAAATCGAAAAAGACATTACAGTAGACTCCCATTAACGTGAACACCGGATAACGTGAACAGATTTTTCTTTTGCTTGATATCTCTAAGACGTGAACAAGTCAGGAACACTCTAAAGCGTGAACAACAATTTTTGCTCCACGTTAACAGTTAACTGTTTGAGCAATCTGTATTTAACCTTGAAACTCTTTATTATTGGTTCAATATTTTGTCTTGTACAGCTTCTGGTTTCTTGCGCGTCAGTTTGTTCCTTACAATAATTGTTTTAGATTGTCTTGTCCCTTCGATTTTTTTGGGTTTTCGTTGTTTTTTTTTGTTGTTATCATACGCTTATACGCGTTGCGGGTTCGGTCTTATAGTTCTTTCCGTCAGCAAGTCTCCAAAAAATCAAAGTGTTTCTTAGGTAAGAAAAAATGCGCGATAATTGAGCAATCCCGTAGTGAACCCTGCTGGTAACAAGCTTGGAAAAAAATACGACGTTGCCAAGTCTACTTTTTTGTGCCGTTAATAAGAAGAGTAAATAAAATGTGTAAGCAACAAATTTTGGGTCAGGGAAAAAAGCCGACCTTCGGAACTTCCCAAAATGGAAAAAGCGCTATTCCGGTGGTTTATTGAACATACTGACAAAAAATTATCTGATTAATAGCCTGATGATCAATGCAAGCATTTGACACTGTATTCTCCAAATAAGTGAAACCAAAGCAACTTCAATGTTAGCGAATATGCAGCGGCGTGAGATTTATTAAAATTACTGGGGAAAAACTACTCTCCCAACCCTAGCTGGTAGACCCATTTAAACTTAAGGCGCATGAATCAATTGATAAAATGAGGGTGACCACCGACCAACTTTTTAACACACACGAAATCGGGCTATTTTGGAAGCTTTTTGACATTTCGTCGTTAGAAAAAAAAACGCTCCTGGCAGAAAAACCGACAAACAGTGCATCACTTTCGTCGCTTATACATGTACGCTACTACATATATCGCAAGTAAAAAATTAAGCCTAATGAAGCCATTTTTATTTTTAACAAGGGTTTGGAAGGGGCTGAAGGTGATCTGGTTAGCCAAAATGACATAAGCGTCTACAGGCCCCTTAAAGGAAAAGAAGTGAGCAGCATTTGGAGAAGAAGCTGCAAAAACAAATGAGTAATTTTTTTCCAATAAATTGCATATCTGTAAAGCCCGTGCTCAGTCAACATTTAATGTTATTTTTTATTCATTTAATTTTATATGCTCCTACGCAATAAAATTAAATAAATGAATTATGTAATAATTAAAACGCATTAGTTTTAACTTGTTAAAGATAAGACGTTTTAAAATATCCTTTTCATGAAATTTTCCATAACCAAATCGCAAAGTGGCTGCCCTATGTCCTCGATAGCATCACGAATTTCATCTTTGAGGTCTTGAATCGATGCTGGGCTGTTGGCGTAGACCTTATCTTTCACGTGGCCCCAAAGGAAGAAGTCGCAAGGTGTTAAATCACAAGATCTCGGTGGCCAATTGTGATCACCTCTTCGAGAGATAACACGGTCCGGAAACTTTTCCCGTAAAAGATCGATGGTTTCATTGCTTTTGTGGCACGTAGCGCCGTCTTGTTGAAAGTAAACGTTGTCCAGATCAATACCATCCAATTCAGGCCATAAAAAATCATTAATCACCTCTCGATAGCGCAATCCATTGACCGTAACTGTTGCTCCAGCCTCATTTTCGAAAAAGTAAGGTCCAATGACCCCGCGGGACCATAAACCGCACCAAACAGTCACGCGTTGAGGATGGAGAGGCTTTTCAACAATAACTCTTGGCTTTTCCGAGCCCCAGATGCGACAGTTTTGCTTGTTGACGTAACCTCCGAGGTGGAAATGGGCCTCATCAGTCAAGATGATTTTTCGATGAAATTCCGGTTCATTTTCATGCATTTCAAGGACCCAATCAGCAAAGACACGACGTTGTTGATGATCAGCCGGCTTGAGTTCTTTTGTTAACTGAACTTTATAAGCCTTAAGACCCAAGTCTTTATGCAAAATACGGTGTAATGACGTTTGTGGAATGCCTAATTCCAAAGAACGACGAGGAATGGACAAACCTGGGTTTTCTTCAACACTTTGGGCTACAACAGCAATATTCTCAGTTGTTCTTGAGCGACGTGCACGGGTTTTATTCTTCACATCACTAACTTGTCCCACCAGCTCGAATTTGTCCACCAATTTATGTATTGCGGTCCGACAAGGTGCTTCACGACGACCCAAAAATGTTTTACTTTTACGAACCGTCTCTGCCAAATTTTCACCATTTTTATAGTGAATTTTAATAATTTCAATGCGTTGTTGAAGCGTGTATCGTTCCATTTTTATTAATAGCGTAGTTTCTACTTGTCAAATGTCAAAAAATGACAGCTTCAAAAGTGACAGCTACCGAAATAGCGGGCTATTCAAAATAACACCTCTTATTGGAAAACCCGCTATTTAATTACTTTTAGGATATGTTTGATTCCACCATTTATCTACCGTGTCCATAAATAAATTGATTCGTTCCAGGAGTAATCAGTCATTCGCACAAATCCGACACAGCTAGTTGCTGAAATAACCGTTAATTTTGTCTGTCATAAGTAATTTAATTTAATATTGTAAGCAACTTATAAATTTTAGAAACCCGTAAGTTTATTTTTAAAGGCTTTGTTTCTATTCTTCAATTAAATTGTTTCTTCCTTTCAGATTAAAATGTCGAGTTCAAATTCTTCAAACGAAAGAATCGTCATCGAATCTGATATACATGGCGCAAATATTTCCGCAAAATTGGAGCCATTTTATAAAGAAAAGGACTTCCTCAACATTGTTTTGATTGCTGGCGAAAATTGCATCAAAATTGCAGCTCATAAGATTATTCTGTCTCAACTGAAAGCATATGTACATTACAACCCTACACTTACAAAGATCAACCAAGTTAAATTGAAAGAAATTGAAGCTTCGACACTAAAACTGATCCTTGATAACATGTATTCGGGAACGATTGAACCGGGCTCTGATAAAATTGAAACAATTTTACGAAGTTCTGGATTTTTAAAACTGAGGAATATACTCCACGGATGTTGTGAGTTCTTGGAAAAACATTTAAGCAATAGCAATTGTCTGTTTTTCTTACGTTTGGCGAAAGAATTGAGATTGTCTGTACTTCGGGAAAAATCTTCGACAATAATTTACGATAATTTCGACGAAATAAGAAACCAATCAGAGTTCTTGCTCCTAAGCAAAACTGAATTAAAAGATCAACTATTTGAGCACAATCCTCGTAAAGATCTGGAGGAGCAAGTTTTTCTAGGTTTGATGGCTTGGATTCAACATGATCAAATAAATCGGAGTCATCTTTCATTCGAAATAATTCCAATATTCCGCTATCTATTTCTCACGTCCAAGTTCATCTTTAATAACAGAAGTCCTGTTTTCAAAACTGTGAAAAACCACGAATCCAAAGCAATTGAACAGCAGAAATTTTCTAAGCCAGAGCTAAAGAAAGAAGTTAAACTAAACGAAGAAGTTATTGATGTGGTAGCAGCTATTGTTTTAAATCAAGTACATGAAATCGAAATGTATAGTTTTGACCAAAAATTCAGGAGATGGCATTTCAAGAGAAGATCGCACCCTCTTTCATTAAAAAAAGAATCGTATTTCCCTGTGACTGTGATTGATGAAAAACTATTTTTAGTTGGAGGGTATAATAGCGGCAGTAAGGTAATTTCAAACATTGTAAAATGCGTCGACTTAAAAACTCTTGAAGTGACTGAATTACCCCCGATGCGAATAGCCAGACTCAACAGTCAGTTGGCAAACTTAAATGCAGATTTATGTGTCTTTGGTGGTATGGGCGGTTCTTTTATGAATTCGGTAGAAATTTTCAATTTTTCAATGCGCCAATGGGCCACCTTAGAACTCCCTTTTAAAGCAGATCGATGGCGACAACAAATATTTGCACAAAATGGGTTATTATACATTTTTGACAGTCGACACGGATATTTGCATCGTTATGACACATTTTCTAAGCATTGGACGGCAAGAAAAACACCAATAGATGACAATAACCTAGTAGTACGGGGAATTTCCGTCTTCGGTGATAATTTGCATACCATCTGTCAGTTTAAGAATTCGAAACATATTATGGTCATTAAGTGCTTCGATGTATTCAAAAATACGTGGTCGGAAGCGTGTAGGTTCTACACCAATATCCCGTTTTCGAGTGTGGTAACGACAGTTATTGGTAATAAAATTTGGATTACAACATATCCAAGTGCTGCAGTCCTTGAATTTAATTGTGATACCAATGAAATCACTCAAGAGAAAAGTTTGCAATCCGCAAAATGTTTAATATTGCCATTTAAATTATAAATTTATTATTAAATTACTGTAAATTATAAATTTACTGTTTTTTGTATTTTCTTATTTCTAATTCACGGATTTTTATATGTATGTATGTATTTTATTTTTAATTCATAAAATAAAATTTATCTTACAAAATAAACTATTTGTTTGTTTTTAAAATTTATCCAAAAAGATCAAACACAACCACAAGGGTTGTCAAAAATAAAACATATATTTTTCGGATCTAAAAAAACAGCAACGGTTGTCAATGGTGTTGTTGAGATTTAGTAATACTAGCCCACCCAGCACTCGAAATTCGAGTAATTTATTTATTTAATTCATTATCATTCAATAAAACAGAGAATTCATGATTTTTTTAAATTGTTGAATGCAATGAGAAGAGCCTAATAAGCACTCAATCCTGGAGTCCAAAGGAAACAGTTAACCTATACAAATTTTTGACACATTAACAATTTTTGTACAATAATAAATATTCCAGTTCTTACTTTTGCACCTTTCATTATTTCCATGCTAAACCAAAATACTGACGCCTTAAAAAAATTCAAGAAATATCAAAATAATCCAAAACAATGCATTTAGGCTTCACACACCTCGCATTTTCACCACACTATACCTTTTATGAAATGCCACCACATATTAAATAAATAATGATTGTTTTAATTTGTATAAAATATTCAATATATTTACTTCGAAAATGAAACTTAATTATTTTCTAAATTTATTGTGACGGTCTTTGTTCAAGTTGTACATAAGTTTTTATTAGAATTAAATATTTATTTACACTTTTCCACCACTTTCCTGTACTCATCTATTAATCATCCTAGTATTGCCAGCACTAACACAATTCAATAAATAAGAATGCAACGAACACTCAAGAGTTTGCAATTTCTAATTCCTTTTATATATTTCATTAAATTATCCAATGCACAAACCATTTTCTTTTTTCAGCAACAGATGTAGCTAGTGTACGTGTGTATGTTTTGCATTTTTATTTATTGTTTTAAGCAATTTCTGTGTAGTATATTTAAATAATTTTGGCATTCTGCACTTCTATGCAAAAAATGCTTTCGTTTGATATGTAATTTATGCCCCTTCGGTTTTTGTGGGCCCCGAAAAGTGTACCACAAAAAACATGTTCGCCGTTTAATTATATGATGTTAAATCATTTTTAGTAACTAGGCTAAAAAAGGATTTTGCAAATTTTAAACCAATTTAGTATCGTACTATTTTCTTAACATTTTAGGTACTAAAGTTAAAATCACAAAATGGCTACTTTATTTTTTTTTTAGTATTGTACTAAATCCATATGCCACTTTGACATTTACAAACGTCAAAAACTTATGTTCGCTTACTTTTTTGCATTATTTTAGGCGACAACTAAACGTAGTTTATTAAGAAAATAGATTTAGAATGGTTAAAAAGTGTTTAAAATTAGGAAAAAATTAGTAAAGTGATTTAGTACTACCAAACTCATGCTAAGTCCTTAACATCAGGCTGTTTAAAATTTTGCGCATTTAACTTTAAAGCAAGATGTCGATAATTAAATCATTTGTTTAGGTTTATTTTTTGGAATTGCAATCACAGCTTAAAAGGTAAATTTGAGTATTATTTTAATTTAAAAAATTAAATAAAATGCACTACTAGATCGTACGAACTTACTCTTATAGATAATAACTTTAATGTAGCTAAAAATGGATGCTGTTTAGAAGCTATAAGTATATAATTATCTATATTTGAAATATTTAATGGCGTCTAAGAGACCAAAGCCTGAAAAACATCGTCTAAGACCGACTTTTCGATAATCAGGAGATTTTTTCTGAATTTTTGGTGTATCATTTATATGGTTGTTTTTCTTGCTAAATTAACAGTCGTCTGTCGGGACAAAGGCTGAAACTGAATCGTCTGAGACCTATATATTTTTAATCAGTCCACAATCCTCTACTGTTTGTATATAAATTAAAGTGGTTATACCTCCGACACAAAAGTCGAAAAAAATACCATTTTCGAACGAACACCCCCGGCTGAAAAAAAAACCTGACAGACGGTTGGATTTGGTATAGTACTGCGTACACTTACCACTATATAAATTTTGGTTATACCAATACTCCCAGAATTTGCTACCGGCTCTTGGTCTATTAGTATATTGACTTGTCGACAGTGGCGTTACTATAAGGTGGCAGGGCTGGCAAAATGCCACACGCCCCCGACCCAAGAGGGCCCCGGCTCGAGAGACAAAATTTTGTAACTAAGTACTTAAAATTTAAAATAGTTTTAAGTCCTTAAAATCAATCAAAGTGGGACACAACCAAAAACCATATACAACTTCAAACTAATCATTACAATTTCAACACATTCAAAACAAAATGATTTCAATTTTCAGAACGCATCCATTGGTGGCTTCATTTCTTGTCGCGGTACATTGGTAACGCGGGAGAGCTAGTGACGGTCGGGGAATTCTCTCATTTTGTTAACCAAATAGGCTAGAAGCCGTTGACACTGAAAGTCCCGTTATCGCGGGATGTAAATCGATAGTTAACAATTATTCGAATAAAATCAACTTATTACGCGTTGACTTAGTAAGCCGAAAATATGTTAAATAAAATTTATTATAAAAAAAGCAAAAACAATAAGATTGTTATCGCGGATTTTGATGAATTATAGTTCATTCTATAGGAAATTTCGCATATTAACCGATAATTTTGCTGAAAAACTTCATTTGGCCGGAAGGGTATAACGTACCTATTAGAATGGTTTAATAGGGGATGCAAAAATTGTTCTCTTAAATCACGCAATTTCCTATTGAATTCACTAAAATTCATCAAAAACTGCGGAAAAGTAAAACATTTTTGTTTTTTGTAATAATAAATTTTATTTAACATATTTTCAGCTTACTAAATCAACGCCTACCATTAACTATCGATTTACATATAGATTTTTCAAATCCACGTGACGTTACTTCCAGTGTCCTTTCAATGAATGAAATTTTGTATAATAATTTTGTTCGTTGAGCCATAAAGTCGCCCTAAAGCGTTTTTTGAAAAACCTGAAGTCTCCCTGATAAACAAATTCTGTGTTTTTTTAAATCTAAGGTCGCCCTGAAGTAGAAATTGGTTTTTAGCAATAAACGTCAAGGTCACATGAGATTTGATTTGATTTGTTGTTCTTAAAACGAAAATAAAAGAATACTCAAATTAATTTTCACTGACATTCAATTGGAACTCTTTGAAGTTGTGGATTGTGCATATGGCAAAAAAGATGTACTAAGTACTTAAATTCAACACACAGGGTGGCACACGAATCGTGCTAAAAAAAATAACGTAATAACTTTTTTTCAGTGTGAGTAAATGGCTTATTTTTTTTTTATTTTATAGGCTACTATTTAGATTTATCAAAATGAATGCTTGGGATACTGAAAAAAGGATATGGATACTGCAGCAATATCATTCTTTGGAGTCCGTCATTTCCGTCCAAAAAGGAATTTAGGCTGGAGTTTGGCGGTACTCCCCTGAGTAGATGGACCAGTATGAGGATGGTGAACATGTTTGCCGAATCTGGAAGCATCGAACGAAGACCGTATCATCGAGATCCAAATGTTCGGGTTCAGGATACAATCGTGGCTGCTGCATCGGCAATACAGGCAAATCCAAGTGTTTCGACTCGAAACTTATCGGGCCAAATTGGAGTTAGCAGACGGTCATTACAACGGATACTTCATGATGACTTAAACTTTGGTTTCAACAAGATAGAGCAAGTGCACACGTAGCCACACAAGTTATAGCGGAGCTCCAATGAAAATTCCCAAACAAATTGATAACCAGAAACTGCACTTTCCGCTGGCCCCCAAGGTCACCTGACCTGACTGCACCAGACTTTTTTTTTATGGGGTTATGTCAAGCAGGAAGTGAACAAAACGAAACCCAGGAATTTGACTGAATTGAAGCAGTCCATTAAGACAATAATTGAGGCGATCCCAATTTTTTGATCAGCTGCCACATATGCGTGGATGAGCGTGGAGGTCATTTGCGGTCTATCACCTTTAAAAACGATTAGCTATAAAAAAAATTAATGAAATACATCGATTAAAATAAAAGTTATTTAAATTTCTTATTCTAGCACGATTCGTGACCCACCCTGTATTTGAAGTTTTAATTATTAAATTTCATAACTTGGTTTTCTGCAACATAAAATCAATGGCCCTGTGGTGTTTTCTGAGAACAGAAAAACCCAGGTTTTTTGACAAATCTTGGGGTTTTCGGAAAAACCTATGTCGATCCTAGGTAAAGTTCAACGAACGAACATAATGTCGGACTGATTTATTAAAAAAAAGCACTAGAATTTGTTGTTCTCTTCTTATATATAAAGAACAATCTAAATTATGTTTGTGCGCTATCTTCTTTTTTTCGGCTCGATCGATTTAAATGAAATTGTTAGGAGATCATAGGACATCTTTGGAGAGTGCATATAAGAAATCTGTTTGCCGTCCAATGTCTAGAAGCGGAGTTATTACCAAAAATGTCACAAATATGTTTGTTACTGCTTAATTAGTATAAATAATGTGTTTTGTTTTGTATACACACACTTCATGTTGGTTTCTCTTTGTTAACGCGTGTATGCATAGATAAAATAACAAAGATAAAACTTTGGTAACATTTTGGCAATTTGTGCTTACAACATAAACTGTAATTTTGGCCGGTCAGCAAGAAAAGGCAAGAACAACATTTCTTGATAAACTTCAAGCCATTACCGGTATTGATCTCATTGTAGTTAATTGTGCTGCTCACGATTTAAATAACTATGCGATTTTTTAATCCTACACTGTTCGTGTTGAAAAATTTAAAGAAATTTGCGAAAGTTCTCAGACGAAATATTTCAACTAGTTGGTTACAGGAAAACTAGTTGGCTATCTTTAAAACCAGCTATTGAGAGAATAATACAACTTTTTTAATACTTTAAGCTTATTTTTCTTAGTTTAAAGAATTTGTTTAACAACCCTTCATCTGAAGTCCGTTTTTTCCATTTTATTCAATCCGAGGCCTCAATTTTTCGTGTGAGCATATTATTAGCGCAGAGTCGCAAAAAATTTGCATGCCTACAGTTGCGCTCGCAATTAAATGACTTAAATTTTTTTTTTGTTTAACGGATGCGCGCACTAAAGGGGTTTTGACTACCCTTAAAATGAACAAGCACAGTGCGAGCGTTAGGAAAGTAGGGAAGGATGCAAGAGGAGGTACCGCTGCACATTGATTCTGAATATCAAAATGGGAGGGGCAAATAGAGCCGGGTAAAGTATTCCACATTCGCGTTGTACGACTAAAGAATGATTCTCTGTACTTAACAGTACGACCGAAGTTGGGCTTAAGGGTAAACTGATGAGCATTCCTAGAAGCGCGAGTATTACGGTTGAAAAGTTTAAGGGGAGGAATGCAACTGGCTATTTCGCTCGAACATTGTTTATAAAAATAGCGATAAAATAGTGAGAGACATATAAAATTTCGACGATGTTCTAGAGATATAAATGTTTCCACTATAGTTCTAACGCCAATCATTCTTAGAGCTACGAGTATATTTTGAATTCTATCCAAAAGATTCAAATGAGTTTTAGGAGCTCCTGCCCAAATTTGCGAGTTATACTCCAGCTTTGGACGAATGAAGGCCTTATAGATTACAGCCAGATCAGACGGGGAGAAGAATTTCTTGCACTTTCGAAGAAAGCCCAAATACTTTGCAGCGTTTTTGGCGACATCAAATATGTGTTTATTCCACAAGAGGTGGTCTGTGATGCACATGCCGAGGACTGAAAGCTGATCGGTTTCTTCAATACTAGTGCCGCTCATGGATAGCGGCATGGGGGGTGGGTTCTGCTTTAACGACAGAAGACAGCACTGAGTTTTTGAAGCATTAAATTCTACACGGTTTTTAATTCCCCATTGGACAATGCTGTCAAGATCAGAATTTAATGAGCTTATCATACGCTGCCGTTCCAGTTGCACATCCGAAAAACAAGGAGGTGCATGTAAAAACGAATATGAAAAGCTGAGAGTACTATCGTCAGCAAAACAATTAATTGGATTAGAAGTTCCAGATAAGAGATCATTAATAAAAATGAGAAGGAGGGTCGGAGACAATTAATAAAAATCTAAATTAGGAGAACAATTTATAATTTTGTTGTAAACAAACTGATCAATGAATAATTCGAACAAAAATTTATTGACGAAAAGTAATGTAAAGCCAATATTTATCATTTTTACATAACGTGTTACGAATACTTAAATCATTGGGATGTATCCTTTAAAGAATATGTAGTTTTTAGTTGGGTAATTATTCGAAACATTTCTGTTTGACGAATTTGTTCGTCACAAATTATAACAAAATGGATAGGGAACAAACTAACTGTGGCCGTGAAATGAAAAGATATTTTTTATCATTTTTGCAAACAAAGTATAAGCTTCAAAAATCTTTTGGTTATTGTTGATAGTTTTTTCCATAATGAATTATATTTGGACAAATGAAAACTCACAACAGAATTTTGAAACTCTCAGAGCCATGTTAATGGTAAAATTAAACTATAATCTTAGCTGCCATGAATTGAAAAAAGTATTTAATGGGAAACGATAATATCATCAAAGAAATTTGTTGAGTAAAAAAGTACCAATTAACGAAAATATTTTTGAAATGTGTTATTAATGTTTATTTTTCAAAGACTTGGTAAAGAAATGGTTGAATATTTTAAAAAGTAAATTTTTTGCATTTTGTGCTGTTTATTTTTTTTTTTTTGTTTTTGAGAATTTTGTTGATTTTGTACCGAACACATTTTTCAATTTTCAAATTTATGGCCCGGGTTTTGCTCAGAGAAATATGGTCACCGTAACTATAAGGCAAGTTATGCATTCGTAAAAAAAAAATCTAACAATCAAACATGACATTACGTTCATAGAAAAGACTAACGAATTGATCTAAAAAATGCCTGCCAGTCTGTCCGTCTGTATATATAACGAGCTGCAGCATAAACGGCTTAAGCGATTAACTTCAAATTAGCTATGTATGATTCTTTTGGCATTGCTCAGAGGTAAAATTGAAATTTTATTTTTAGGAGTAAAAATTACGTTACCTGCCATACAAACATTAAGGAAAATCTTATTTTTCTCGAAAATTGTATTGTTGGTACTAGTTATCATCTGATCAGAACCAAATTTACAGGAAAGCTCCATTAACGGTACCTTTCATGTATCGTTTTTTTTTTAATTTTTGGATTTCTCGGTAACGGTACACTCGAATTGTTGAAATTTATATCTGAAAAGATCTAGATAGCCAAACTTATTCTGCATATCAACATTTTGAAAAACTTTTTTTTCCTATTTAAAATTAATTTTTGATTTTTTTTTTTTTTTAAATCAATATTTTTAAAACTATCCAAATAAAATAATAGGATATTTTATAATTACATCTATTTTAATAATCTCTAAAAAACTGCATACCACAATTTCAAAACAAATTTGTTTTCAAAAAACTAAAAATAAAAAACAGGACTTCATCAAAATCCGTCGTACAACTTTCGAGATACTTTTTATAAAATTTTCATTAATCCTTGGCAACTAATGGCGTTCTTGGTTTTTTTCGTAAAACCGATTAAACTGATAGTTTTGGCACTTTTTCTTATTTTAAAAAACGATTTTTACCCATTTTAAATATACATTTGTAGGTAGGTACCTATGTAACCATTCTTGAATCATGCATTCGACAATCCATTATACTAAGAATCAAGGTAATCTTACCTACATCGGCTTTAAACCTGCATAGGATAACTAGACTACCTATACCAGCATCAGAAGCATCAGTGGTTAGCTACATTAAAGTTGCAAGCTACACGACAAAGTTCGTACAATCCAGTCGTGCATTTTATTTTTACTTGAGAGTGGATTCTACTAATTTAAGAACACTAACATTTTTTTATGAAAATACTTGGAGCCGTTTTCGAGAAATCCATTTTTTTCTTAACGGTTTTTTTTACATTTGTATTAAAGATATTGTTGTTTTTTTTAACGAATATAGTTTTTTAACTATTCAAGATAATCTAAGGGGCCAGTTATATCGATAAGGAAAACTTATCAGAAAAAGTTGAAACAGTAAGAAAGTGAATATTTTTTCCTGATACTCGTTTATAGCAAAAAAAGAAAAGTAGCATCAAGTTTTCCTGATTGAAACACACACGAAAAAGTGTTTGTCCATGATTTTGTCAGTGGAACGAGAGAAATTGGAACCCAAATCATTGGATTGATTTGTTCCACTTTTTGTCAAATGGCAATCAGCTGGAACGAAAAATTAATTTTCATCAAGAAAATAATTAAATACATTTTTCACAAAAAATAATTGTTATATTGCAAATATTTTGTGCAAAAAAAATTCTCCGACTTATTCGTCATCGATAAGTGTAGCATTTGTATTTTAAAAAGCGTGAAATTATCACAAATTATCCATTAGAACTTTTTTCCTTATTCGTTTTCCTGATCGCTATAACTGGCCCCTAATCGATTACGTCGTTTTCGAAACCTTGAGCTTTCAAAAAAAAGAGTTTTTTTTTATTAAAAAAAAAATGTTTGTTTGAAAAATTTTGGACTGTAGGGTCTAAACTTTCCTTTCAGGACCGTCTGCATAAAAAAAATGAAAAAAAAAACGAATTAATCGTTTTCCAGAAAATCGAAAACCAAAAAAATGGTTCTATGTACTAGAGATAGGTACCAAAAATAACCATTTTTTTTAAATTACCAAAATGTACCTTTTCCCTTCATGAATGCAATAATTATTTTCTTATAAAAATAAGATTTTTGTTTTTGGCCAAAAAAAAATGTATGTCAGCTACTGTTAGTTGTCATCTTAAAAAAAAAACGTGTGGGCATATTACCGGAAAAATAATCACACCAAAAACATAAATGTTAAAAAAGTAGCCAAGTTCTTCTATATACAAAAACCTTTGCGTAACAAGTCAGCCTTGAAAAGTAGTGAGATCTTAAAGTACGCCTTATAGTCCTAAGTTTATTAATGTTAAATATCAAATATTTTTAGTAGAGTAATATGGAAGAACCTCAAAACTATCAGAGAAATCTGTTATTTAATGATTACTGACTTAATTTTTCTTGGTTTACTTGTCAAATTTTCATATCGAAATTGAGTAATTTGTTATAATAAAAAAAAATTTGCCAAGTAAGCCAACACTCTCTACATAGTTGATATCAATTCTATGCAAATGGGCAGTTGCCACACCCCTGAATGTTAAATCTCAATTTTTAAAATTTGGCATTCGCCTGAACTTTGAGCCCTACCGCTGTACCAAGTTTCCTTATGCTACGACAATCAGAAGTGCTCCTCATAATTGATATCAATTTTATTCAAATAGGCGGGTACCACGGCCCTGAATGTAAGATCTCAAATTTTAAAATGTTTTCTTTGCTTGCACTTAAAGCCCTATCGCTGTACCAAATTTCATTAATCCACGACAATCAGAAGTGCTCCAAATAATTTATATAATTTCCATTAAAATTATTGGATAATCTTGAATTTTCGATTTTTTTTTTTTTTTTTTTTTTTTTATAACTTTGCACGCGCTCAAGGGAGTATGAATACCATTTATATGTTTTTTCTTAACACAGCGCGGGCATCCTGTGGAAGAAGAGAAAGAAGGATAGGAAGATGTGTGGCGCGATGTTCTGAGACTTGAGCTAGATGTTGTCTCAGATTTATCTCCAGGGATGGCGGCTGAACTAATGCGGAGAGAATTACCGTGTCCTTTTGTAGGCCTACCGTTGTGTGAAATTACAAGATTCTACGGTGTCGGGAGGTGCTCCATAATTTTGATGATCTGTCAGTGAGTGAGTGAATCAGTCAGTCAGTTACAGTTTTTGCAGTCTTATATATCGGGAATTACTAATGCTAAAGAATTGAAAATTAGTGAGTTACCTAAGCACAGATCTCCATTCTCCATAGACTGTGCTGAACCATTTCCTGCTCATTGAATTTAACAGCATTGTAGAGCAAACTGTATGCTATTACAGAGCTCACTCTGGGTACAGGCAATTTGCTTGTTAAACAGTTTCTTTTGGGTTGGTTGGTATGGAATACATGGTGCTCAGGCAACTAAGAGCAAAGTATCTGCGAGTTCAGTTCAGAGCAATCGTTAACGTTGATCATCTTTTGTGTGTCGTGTGCGGTGTGTTGAGTTCTAGGTTGATTGGTACACATTTACGTCGATAATATATCTTTTACTTGTATGGGGTGTTTGAGTTCTAAGAGCAAAGTATCTGGTTTTTAAACGATTTATATTTACATGCACACATATAGGTACATAAAGTTGACAGTGTATAAAACGCACATTGCGTAAGGGGGGTATACTGCAACCCCCCTGCTTCACAAATATAAGATTTGGGGTGAGGTCAATTTTGGGTGTACATAGTTCTTTATGGACTTAAATCGGTTCGACTGAAAGCAAGATAAGCATATGGTTTCCCTTCTCTGTTTATATCTTGGATTGAATCCTATTTAACTGATCGTCATTATACAGTTAATTTTAGATCCTGTTAATCTAACCCCTTCTGTTCAACATCAGGTGTCCCGCAAGGTAGTCACTTAGGACCTTTAATTTTCCTACTAACTGTTAATGATGATGAAATTATTCTTCAGTAATCAGACCTCCAGATTTATGCTGATGATATGCGGATTTCAAAACACATTTTATAAATCGCTGATGCGCAATTGCTTCAAACAGACTAAAATAATATCTTTGTCTGGTGTCAACATAACTCCCTCCTTAACAAATGTCAAGCCATTACTTACTCTCGTAAACGCCCACCCCTATTGCAACGCCAATATCTGATTAATAGCCAACAAATTGCCATCGTATCTTCCATTCGCGACCTAGGTGTTATTTGTGACAACCAGCTTACTTTCCGGGATCATTTTGATTCTATCATTAATAGAGCCAATTCTACCCTTGGATTTGTTAAACGCTGGTCTAAGGAATTTTCAAATCCCTATGTCACCAAATCTCTTTATATGTCTTTTGTTAGGCCTCTCATTGAATATGCCGCGCAAATCTGGTCTCCATACCATCAGATCCATATTCTTCGTATTGAGGCTGTTCAGCGTAGATTTTTGCACTTCGCTTTACAGGGCCTTAGATGGGACGACCCTTACCACTTACCTTCCTACGAAAATCTAAAGCTGATAAACTTACAAACATTAAACCGACGTCGTGTTAATGCAAACATAATGTTTATTCACCAACTTCTAAATGGAGGAATTGATTGTCCAGCCCTGTATGATAAGATCACATGGAACGTTAACCATCGTCATCTAAGATCTATACCACTTTTCGCAATCCCTTTCCATCGTACCGACTACGGCAAAAATGAACCGATGACTAGAATGCCTCAGAAAGCTAATATTTCAAGCATTTTTGATCCAAACCTTTCCAAATCCTCTCTACAATGAGCACTCCAATCTTAAAAATTTCCTTACTGTATCCTGTATACCTAGTTCCTAAGTTTAAATTTAATCTTAAGTCTTAAATTGTTACCTAGTTTTAAGATATTAATTAAGTAATTGTTAGTTGCTTGCATTAAGCTATAAATAAATAAATAAATAAGTACTTCAAATAAATATGATATATTTATTTTCATCTGAAATGTGTACTATACTAGTGTACCAACCAACCTAGAAGAAACTGCTTTTGCTCTGACATAGTACATAGTCTGGTCTTAATTTGAATAAGCATACTATGGCCTTTTGTAGAGCCCGGAGATCTGTACTGATATACAGTTTTGGCAATACGCACCCTGGTTAGCTTAGTAATTGCTGAGAGTTTGACGTTTCTGACTTTATTGGTACTGAAGTTAGGCGGGGGTCGAAAATCGTCTGAGTTTGTAACTGTAAAAAGGCTGCAGTGCCAGAGCTTGGTTGGGCACTACCGTACCCTTTGATATGAACCAAGTTTGAAGCAAATCTATCCAAACGCTTTGGTCCTTAGACTCGAGGACAGACAAACAGATTGATACATGACGTAATGTCATGTTTGATTGTTAGAATTTTTTTTTTACGAATGCATGTCTAATTATATAATTCTAACAATCAAGCATTACATTACGATCATAAAGAACACAAAAAAAGTCGGTCCCGCAATTCCGTCTGTCTGTCCTCGAACCTACACCCAAAGCGGTTGGAAAGATTTGCTTCAAGCTTGGTACGCATTGTTTTTTCGTTAATATGCCCATACGTTTTTTTCATTTTTTTAAATGACAAATAACAGTAGCTACGATACATTTTTTTTTTTGGCCAAAGAAAAAATCTTATTTTTCTCAAAAACGGCTCCAACGATTTTTATAAAAAAAATAATCAGTGAAATAATGAATTGAAAAGGTACATTTTGGTAATTTTTTTTGGAAAAATCATCTATTCATTATAAACAGACCTAATTTTTTAATGAACAGATTATTGGAATTATTAAACTCTTGTTTCCAATCAAAGATTAAAGAAAATGAATTATAACACTCGGGTACCACTAATGTCAAAGAATTGAAATTTGTTGAGTTGCCTAATGCTACGTTTTCACCTAAAGATAATCCGATTTAAATTGAGAAGATTAAAAATTAATCTTCAAGTGTTTTCACCAGTGAAAAAAAGATTAGTTTGACGTTTTCACTATGAATTGTCATTCAAAAGTCAATACAATTTTTCACCAGTGAAAAAAAGATTAGTATGACGTTTTCACTATGAATTGTCATTCAAAAGTCAATACAACAAGACAAAAACAAAAGAATTGGGAAGAAGAATAATAATTTCGGTGCAGTGAACAAATTTAATTTCAATAAATAAAAATGAGTAATAACTTTAAAATATTGTTATCCCAACATGTTGCAGTATGTAGATATATTTACATAAATACTGTAATCGCCTTTGCACGGTTTTCGTTTTTATATATTTGGAAAGAACAACTTCAAAGTATTACTGTAGGATAGCTAAAACATTTTCCATTACAAATTCGAGGCACGGACCGCTTTGGTCTTTGTGGCTTTATTGCATTTTTTATTTTTATACTTATTTATAAACAAAAACAGAATTTGAAGGCAACGACAAATTAAATAATGTTGGACAGTATTTTTTTTTTTTGAATGTCAATGGAGAAAATATGACATTAGAACAGGCGCGTTCTATAAAATAAGTTTTGTTTCTTTTGAGAATCTTCTACTTCGAAAAAGATTTCAATGAGATTAATTTCTAATATTCATTTAAGGAGATTAAAATTTGTATGGGCAATCTTCACGATTTAGAAGATTTCAAAGAGGATTTATGGTTAATCCACTTAAATCTGGATTAAGTGGTAGGTGAAAACGTAGTATAAGCCTGGTGACCGTATAGGGTTTTAAGTTTCTGACTTTATTGTGGGGTCCAAAATCACCTAGGTTTGATCCTATAAAAAGGGTGTAGTTCCAGAACTTGGCTGGGAAGTACCGTGCCCTTTGATATTCATATGAGGTTTTAACGATATTCCTTAAAAACCCTTGGCGGCGTGTTATTAGTTAGCATGAATGGAGTGTATCTATACAATTTTCTGTCGAATCAGAACGGCTAAGATTAGAGGATTTTATTACCACTTGTAGACCTGTAGTATAGTGCAACCAATGCAGCAATATTTCCCCCTCTCAATAGAAATTCAACATCACTTTATAGAGCTCACATACCTAACAACAACAAATCATCTCCTGTACCAACAAATGTTTTTCTTAATTAATGATATGTAGACATACTCCTATTGATGATCAAACTGGCATAACTCTTAGTCTAATCGGTGTTGCTCATTTTAAGATTTAATTAACTTACAGATTTAGTATAGTTATTCCGTGAAATTAACTGATCAGAGAAAATGACCTGAGTTTGTACTATACATAGCCGTCTCAGTCTCGGTCTATCTATCAAAGTAATCGGCTACTTTAATCATACGCGAATGTTTGTCCATTATTAATGTCTGTCCACCAATGTGCACTTAATCGTAGCATAGAATGCTAATCATTTCATTTTGATTAAACATAAACCCAAGTACAATAATCGCGGTTCGCAGATCAAGTCCAGCGAACGAACGAAATATCCCTCTTGGGGTCCGATGTTCGCTGAAACATAAATTCTAGGACATTACGATCAATAGGGCAGAGACAAGTGCTTCTTAAAAAACGTAATCGTTTTGAGTGGTTTGCAGCTTGTTGTGTCTGTCTGTCACCGGATCTGTCGTCGTCGCCGTTCCTCGCCTTGAATGTCGTCACCCATTTGCTGTGAATTTAATAAAATTCGCGCTTCGACTATCACTATGGTTCGGGTTACTGACGTCGCGTCGTGTAGTCGTCGTATAGCCGTCATCTTCGAATCGACTTAACTTCCTTAGGGACTTCCACAACTACAAGACACTAATTAATTTATTTAGTGCGCCCTCGGTTGTTTAAGGACTTCTGTTTTATGTTTGTTATGTTGAATCATAAACCTTTGAAATTAATGTTGATTAGTTGACAGCAGCCGGTTTCTATGTGTGCGAATGCAACTGCAACTGCGAAGGGAGTTGGTATGTTCCGTTCCTTCATCATGTTGGTGGATTGTAATAAAAATAGTAAACTTGGCGAATCTTTTAAGCTGTAACTTTTAACTGACAAAAATTGCTTTGTGCAGGGAATATTTTGTCATAATTAATGTACTGCCATGACGTACCGACGATCAAACAGCCGGAAGATAATAAAGGATTCCAACATGATTCTTGGCATAAGTTGTAACCCAAAGGTAATAAATTGATTTTAATGTAATGTAAACAAACTAAAGATTTTAGGGCATATGGATAGGGAGTCAATATACTAGGGAATTCTTAAAGAATGACGGATGTTTATCAAGATTGTTTTATTTCCTATTGAGTTTGCTTGGGCGCCATTTTTTTTGTGATGACGGCGACATTTTTCCACCACTGTCTGGGTACGGCGGGTGGCGATAGCTTGAATAGCTTTCAAAATACGGAAAACATGCAAATTTAATCTTACGTGGTTCCTCCTCTGGGCTACCATTGAAACCAATGAAAAAGGGATCTAAAAAGCTCGGACATAAGCTTGGATTGATATTCATTACTAGTTTAGTTTAGTTGACTTTTTATTTATCTTTGTTTAAACAATGTAATACAATATTGTACAATATTTGTTTTGTTTTTCTTTAAGCAGAAAGTCTTAAAGTTATGGCAGAAAGCCATCTACCTAATTGACAAAATGCATACAAGCAAAATAAACGTTAGATTATAAATATTTATATCTATTCACTTTTTTTTCTCAAAAAAAATATCCTTCTCGAAATTGATGCCTGTATTCCAGAGCCTGTGTAGTATATCTAAAAACTTCATCCCATCAGCGTTCATCGTTCAGAACCGCCCTCAGATCTTCTCTTTCCAACGTACAGTCGTATTTGGATAAGTCGATCTTCGATAACTGGAATGAAATTGGTTGGCAATAGCGCGAACCCACAAGTTTATATGTAATTTTTGTTTGATAACTCGAATGCCTCGATAACTCGAAGATGTTATTTGGAGGCAGCTTTGAGAAATCGATTTTTTTAAGGAATGGTGGATTTTTACAAGTTCATTTCATAATGTATTGCGCTTGTGGGAACTGTGCTTAGATGTTCTATGATTGAAAAATATGATAATGTTGGAAATTGTGATTTCGTTAAGTGTGACGTATGAGGAAAAGCTGTCATGTTCCGGTGTTAGAACACACATTAATAGGTTGGTATAACTATGTTTTTTTATACGAATTTAAAGTCTTATTTCAAAAAAAAAAAAATAGTAGGCGTCTTCTGAAAAGTTAAAAAGACGAAATAAAAAGTGTAAAGAAACTGACGTAGATATTGACAGTGCAATGTGTAGCTTTACTTGTTAAAGCTAACGTGGATATATCGCTTTAAAAACATTGGCGCAAAATTTTAGTCGATTTAGTAATATGTTAAATCATTTTTATTATGATACTAGGCTAAAAAGAGGTTTTTGAAAATTTTAAACCAATTTAGTATTGTACTATCTTCTTAACATTTTAGGTACTAAAGTTAAAATCACAAAAGCAAGTTATACATTCGTCGAAAAAAAAAGTCTTGAGATAATAATAAAACATGACAGTACGATGATAGCGAAGACGAAAAAAGATGGTCTAAAAATTCTATCAGTATGTATGTCTGTCTGTCAGTCTGTCTGTATGTATGTATAGACACCTACAGCCCATACAGGTGGGCAGAATTGCTTCCAACTTGGTATATAGAGTTTTTAGGTATTGTACAGAGGGGAAATTTAAATTTTTTTTAACTCAAAAAATTTACGTTACGTTCAAACCTATTTTTCTCTGAAACGGTTCTAACGATTTTGATTTTAAAAAAATCAGTGCTTTTCTTGCTTTCGACTATCTGATAAACGGCTCAACCGATTCTTTCGAAATTTCACACATATATAGGTTTAGGTTGCCCAAATTATACCGCGTACAAATATTTTTAATTAATATTGGTTTGTATTTTTAAAATCATTTTTAAGAAAAAAATTTAAAAAATTTATATTTCGAAAACTGCTGATTAAATTTTTCTAAATACCTATGAATTGTTGTTTTTGAATTTTGTTTTTTTAATATTTTCAAAAAGTTTTAAAAAAAAAGTTTTTTCTCAAAAACCGCTCCACAGATTTTAAAATTTTTTTTTCGTAAATTCAAATTTATCCAAGAAATAAAATGACGTACTTATTTTTGAGCTCAAATTAATTTAAGTATTTATTTCAAAATTTTGAATTATTTTTTCTTTAATTAAACCGATTTAATCTTTTGTTTTAAAGTTTATATTATTAAGTATTTAATATTGTCATACCAATTTATTTTAGAACAAAATTACAAAAAATTGTATAATGTATACACAAAATTGAATTAAAAATGACTAAAAATATATTTAGATTTTTAATAGAAATCTTTTGCATACGATGTGATCGAACATAAGAGCAAGTTCGTGCGATCCAGTCGTGCAGTTTATTTTAGTATCGTACTAAATCCATATGAAACTTTTACACTTACAAACGTCAAAAAGTTATGTTCCCTTACTTTTTTGCACTATTCTAGGCGTGTTTAGTTGTAGTTTATTAAGAAAATAGATTTAGGATATGGTGCTATCTAAAATTTAAAATGTGTTTAAGATTAGAAAAATATTAGTAAAGTGCTTTAGTATTAGCAAACTGTTAAGTAGTATCATGATAAGCCCTTAACATCAGGCTGCTTAAGATTTTGCGCCATTATCATTTGAAAATAAATTTAAATGAATGAAAGATTTGGAGAGTGGGTCAATAAAGAAGGATCTGGCTATTAAGTATGGCATTCCAGCAATCATCTCGTCAGTCAGGTATAACAGAATATTTAAAATAATTACAGCAACTGTTCTTTATTTGCAAATAAATAATACGTACCTACATACTTAATATTAATTTTGTGTTTTACTTGATAACTCGACAGTGATGCTTCGAGTTATCGAAGTTCGACTGTATTTACTTCAAAGTTTCTTCGTATTTCACTTAGCATTGGGCATTCTGAAAAAAAAATGAAAGACATCCTCCCTATCGCCGCGGTTGCAAAAATCATATAAAATAGGAAGCTCAGGTTGATGTAGAACGTAATTTAGATGGATTAATTCACATTTTAACATAAAGAAAGTTCTTATCATCTCGATTTTATTTTATCCAGAAAATGAGTGCTATCTTGAAGGTTATATTTACTTTGCATTGTTATTGTAAATCCTGAATTGCGAAGCCTGCGCCTCATTCACGTATTTGTTTGTCTATAGAACATACCAGTTTGTTCTATTAAATTTTAAAATTTCTCTCTTATAGCGAGTTTCATTCAAGAAAAGATCTGCTCTTTCTGACAAAAGATTTCATCTTTTTGAATTTTGAGAGTTTCATTCCAACAAAAAGAGCAAATCTAGATCAGATCTCAACACGAAAGATCTGATCTTTGGTGGGTCGGCAGATTTGATCTGAATGAACGCATACACGTAAAACGTTTTTTCTGTCAAACATCAAATGGAAACTATTTTTTTATTAATTTATTGTGAAATTGAGCCAGTCCCTGCTAAAAATTAAACTAAACAATAAACAAATAATAGACGAAGAAGTAAGTAATTTAAATTTTATAAATTTAGTGGAGTTTTTTATTGCTTTGTCTTCATCTTCCTCAGTTTTTTTTTTCAGAAATGTGTGTGTCCATTCGGCATTGGACGCGTTCGGTGCAATGTCGATAGGCTAGCCAAGATATCTTAGTAGCGGGCTTGTTTTCGAACGACCCAGGTAGCTTTCTCTGTTAAGTCAGTTGTATTGCATACAAATCTGAAGTTTTGAATCAGCTGTTCCTCAAATTAATAATATTTTTTGGGTAGCTTGAGATTTGTGTTTGACAACATAATGTTTAGTTCATCTGGTTTTTCTTTAGGCGTTACAACAACACAAAGCAATCCGGATTGCTTAAGGTATGCCACCGAACGCGGCCAATACTACAATTAAATTTGGACACAAAGTTTCATTGAAAAGATCAAATCTCCATTTTGAGAGATCTTTGAAATTTGAATGAAACTCGCTATTAGTATAGAGGTTCCGTCAGAACGTTCAACATTTGTGACGCATCAATAACGATCCGCCAGATCTTTCCATTTCTAAGCTTAGTGTCCATTATTTTCTATCATATGCCGTTTGGTAGGCGTTTGTCTTCTATTTCCATTTTCATTACTTTGAGTACATATTTAAAGTATAATTTATAAGGATGGACAACTCGTCTATAGGTGAATCATGAAATCCGGTGTGTTGTTAGGCGAATTAAATATGCCTTTTATGCAGTAGCATTGAAATTTTTCTACGGACTCAAAATAACTACATCTCCAAATGTGTGCACCATAGAAAAGTTTTGCTTTGCTTTTTTGCTTTTAATACAAGTATTATAGACTGAGCTCACAGCCCGTTTGGCTTCTGATAGTTTATCTGTTATTTTAACAATAAAGTTTAATCTGAAAATTAACAATACCTTTGTCAGTGACTTTTTGAACCTTTATTTTATACAAAGTGTAATTCAAACCGCAATGGAAGTGCAATTAAAGTACCTTAAAGTACATTAAATACATTAGAAGTACAATTAAATACACCAGAAGTGCACAAAAATTTCCTGCAAATATATAAATACAGAGAATTTATACATAGTTTCAAATAAATTAATAAATATTTACTTTTAGTATTTCTTGCTAATTTTCAGACAATGCTTTACAAAGATAAAATGGAGTTTATAATCTTGAATTCAATGAATTTGTAATATACTGCGTCTTGGCGATCTAATCCACTTTTTCCTCGTACTGCATCTGCCCGCCAACTTAACGATTTACATACATCTTCGTTCAATCCAACTGAACTAAAGAACGAATAGTATTGCCAAATATTTCTTCGAGATGTCGGTGATGCCACTCTCACAACATTATCTTTCAAAAGTTTTTCCGTATATTAAGGTTATGTAGATGTTATCAGAGCACCAAAATACTTTTACTCCCTTACAACTTCAATAGGATGCCTTTACTAAAACCAGACTTCGTTTTTCGAGAACTTTCCTGCACCATTTCTGAATATAAGTATTTTCGTTTTTTCAAGATTCACAGAAAAATTCCAGGCTTTACAATAGTTTTCAAGTCTTAAACTTTCAAGTTGTAAACTTGTGACTGAACCTCCTAGGAAGACAATATCGTACACATAGCCGTGTAATCTTTACGTGATTAAATTCAACTTCAGCTCCAATATCTTCTAGTATATCATTTATAAATAGTATAAAGAGAAGTGCACTCAAAATGCAACCTTGCTTCACTTCGAACACAAGTCACACAAAGCCTCGCCATCCCATACCGCCGCTCTATTATTCTCATAGAGAGCTCTTATAATGTTCCCAATTTTGCTAATTATACCAATAGAATCAACTGTCTTACTTCAAGTCCACAAATATGGCTTTAATTTTGTTATTTTTATACTTGTATGTTTGAGATATATTTAACAAGGTGAAGATCTGACCAACTGTTGAAAAATATTCCCTAAAGCCAGCTTCAAACTCGTGCAAGACGTTCTAACATGCAACCCAATTAGCAAGTCTTCTATAAATCATGGCGGTAAATAATTTGCAGGCCATGTTGATGAAAGAATTCGATCTATAGTTTGCTGGATTCGAATAGTTTCCTTTTTTATCTGCTGGGAATATTACAGACTTTTTCAAGCTTTGTCGAAAGTCAGTGCTCTCGAAAAGCCGGGCTACTGCGAATTCGGTAGTACAATTTTTGTATAACTCGAAGGTTACTCCATTTTCTCCTAGACCTTTGTTGTTCTAGGATTTTTTTATTAGTTACAAGCTTGCAATAATTCTGATAGTTCGAAGGGTTTATCTAGAAAATCATCAATTATTTGCGGTTCTGCGTACTGAATTTTAAGATAATGTTGGTGCATTTTTTAACATCGTTCTGAAGTGTGTTCGTAGGTCGCGTGCTTGAAGACCTGTTGCAATCCGATTTTTTCTTCCATTCACAAGTTTAAGTGCCTTCCAAAATCCAAAGCAATATCTGCAACAATTTATCAGCTGTGGAGAGAAGTCAAGGTCATATTTGTACCCAAAGTAGGCCAAAGCACCCATGTAAATCCGAAGGATATTCATCTTCTCAATACAATAACTAAAATCTGGTGTCTAATTCTAAACGGCTGTGTCAATAAGCAATTTAGCTAAGCATCCAGGACCTTTGGTTCCAACAATAATTTGAGGGCCATTTCCAAAAAGTTAGGCAACATAAATATTTATTCATATAGTCGCGTCAGTCTGAATGAATAAATTCAGTGCTCTTTCAATAAGTTCTGGCCAGATCAGTGAGCAGAGCTTGAACATGTCAAGTACGCTCTGCGCAGAGTTTGATCAGAGCCCTCCGATTTATTTATGAAACACACTGGAGCACTGAAATGGCAAAATCATAAAATAATATATATTATACTGACGAAGAACAACCGGTCCCTCTCTGTGATATGACAGACAAACAAAAGTTTACATTTTATTCTAACCTATAGATCGCGCTCGCAGCTGGTTCTGATTAAAAAAAGATCCAACATTTTAGACGCTGATGTGTCTGAGCTAAAAAAAAGAAACAGATCTTTTTTTGACAGCTGATTTCCCTGCTCTGAGCTTAAAAAGAAAAACGCCTAATATGTGAACTTGTTAATGGGGGAAACGGATTGACATTTTCTTGGGAAATAAATAATTTACCCCTAACTAAATTGTTTAATTAATTAAATTAATTTTTTAACTCAAAGTCCATTTGAATTAGAAATAAAATATTTTATTAGATAGGTAGATATACAAAATTCTAATAATCTTCACAGCAGCCACTTAGGTGCACCTATTGTATTAATATTATCCACTTATTTTGTGAAAGAAAAAATCGGTTGAACAAAAACAACACAGCCGACAAATTTGATGTCAGGCATCGATGTAAAAAAAAAATCGAAGAGAGAGCTTGCTGACAGAAAGAGAAATTGGTGTTAGTTTTGAACCACAGATAAGTATTATGCGGGATATACACTGTTCAAATGCATGTCATGCACGTCCAAGTGTACTAATAAATACAGATTGAAGTTTCTTATACACACATCAAGCATGAGTCTTCAATCTTTAATTTTTACATCCACAGTGTGGTGCGAAGTTCTTCTTTATAAAATAGACTTTTTTTTTATTTTGTCCGAGTAATTTGTTTTTGTCCATTTCATCATACAATTTTTGTTTCCTTTTTTAATATTTAAATCGATAAATTCTAACGTACATTTTTTCCATTTTTTTTTTAATTCTCCGCTTTCAATTTTCTAATTACTTCAACGTACTATACGCAAATGAGCCAATTCATGCATGATCAATCATCAATCTTGCATATTCAGTAGGAAATTTCAAAAAATTCATGCATGAATCACCAACTTTTTCATCAATGAGTGGAAGCTACACCCCATGAATTTGGTATGAAAACATCGATGAATTTAACATAGGGCTGTCATAGGCGTTCACCAAGTGATTTTCGAGAGGAATATTTAACAGTGAAATCAGGAAGTAGGGGTAACTAGTTTATTTATAAGTAAATTATATGTGATGGAAAATGGCATGAACGTTAAGCCATTAATTCACTCTATTAATGTAGCTCGTTAATTCGCATATGAATTTTACATGATCAAAAATGCCATGAATGTTTAATTATGAAATCACTAGGTAAGGCCCGTATGATACCTACTTCTTTTTTTTTCCTCATTTTGAAAGCATTAGGGAGGCTTTAAGGAGGCTTTACATGCATCTTCATCTTCATCTGCATTGACATCTGCAGAAAAAGAGGAAACAAAATAAAAAATTCATACTTGTGCGATAGAGAGCGAAAATCAAAATGGAGATCATCTTCATGTATGAAGATTATAGGAAGTACGAACCTGAAGATTGCAGATTATAGTGAAGATGAACATGTTCATCTTCATTATAGCATTTTCATCTGCACCATAATTTGTTCCGTTCAGATAACGAATTTTCAAGTTTTTTTTTACCATTTCACCTCAGTTTGCTTAAAAACAACGAAAATAGCGAAAATTTTCTTCTCAAAACTACATACCTGAACGCTAAGAACATGTGATTGTGAGATGTGTCAAGAAAGTTATAGCAGAGTTCGAGTAAGTTATTAGTGTGTACCCTGTCTTACTTTTATGTTTGTTTTATATTATTGGCCCGCTCTACTTTTCTTCAAATCTGCAGATGCAGATCCATGTAAAGCCGCCTTTACATGCATCTTCATCTTCATCTGCATTGTCATCTGCAAAAAAAGAGGAAACAAAATAAAAAATTCATACTTGTGCGATAGAGAGCGAAAACCAAAATGGAGATCATCTTCATGTATGAAGATTATAGGAAGTACGAACCTGAAGATTGCAGATTATAGTGAAGATGAACATGTTCATCTTCATTATAGCATTTTCTTCTGCACCATAATTTATTCCGTTCAGATAACGAATTTTCAAGTTTTTTTTTTACCATTTCACCTCTGTTTGCTTAAAAACAACGAAAATAGCGAAAATTTTCTTCTCAAAACTACATACCTGAACGCTAAGAACATTTGATTGTGAGATGTGTCAAGAAAGTTATAGCAGAGTTCGAGTAAGTTATTAGTGTGCACCCTGTCTTACTTTTATGTTTGTTTTATATTATTGGCTCGCTCTACTTTTCTTCAAGTCTGCAGATGCAGATCCATGTAAAGCCGCCTTTAAATAGCATGAAACTGTCAGTTTTCTGTGAAAGAGGAAATATGTTTTTTTAAGGAAACAGAAACATTGTAAATGTATGTTATACCCACAAACATCATTTTATTAATTTATAAGGATGGACAACTCGTCTATAGGTGAATCATGAAATCCGGTGTGTTGTTAGGCGAATTAAATATGCCTTTTATGCAGTAGCATTGAAATTTTTCTACGGACTCAAAATAACTACATCTCCAAATGTGTGCACCATAGAAAAGTTTTGCTTTGCTTTTTTGCTTTTAATACAAGTATTATAGACTGAGCTCACAGCCCGTTTGGCTTCTGATAGTTTATCTGTTATTTTAACAATAAAGTTTAATCTGAAAATTAACAATACCTTTGTCAGTGACTTTTTGAACCTTTATTTTATACAAAGTGTAATTCAAACCGCAATGGAAGTGCAATTAAAGTACCTTAAAGTACATTAAATACATTAGAAGTACAATTAAATACACCAGAAGTGCACAAAAATTTCCTGCAAATATATAAATACAGAGAATTTATACATAGTTTCAAATAAATTAATAAATATTTACTTTTAGTATTTCTTGCTAATTTTCAGACAATGCTTTACAAAGATAAAATGGAGTTTATAATCTTGAATTCAATGAATTTGTAATATACTGCGTCTTGGCGATCTAATCCACTTTTTCCTCGTACTGCATCTGCCCGCCAACTTAACGATTTACATACATCTTCGTTCAATCCAACTGAACTAAAGAACGAATAGTATTGCCAAATATTTCTTCGAGATGTCGGTGATGCCACTCTCACAACATTATCTTTCAAAAGTTTTTCCGTATATTAAGGTTATGTAGATGTTATCAGAGCACCAAAATACTTTTACTCCCTTACAACTTCAATAGGATGCCTTTACTAAAACCAGACTTCGTTTTTCGAGAACTTTCCTGCACCATTTCTGAATATAAGTATTTTCGTTTTTTCAAGATTCACAGAAAAATTCCAGGCTTTACAATAGTTTTCAAGTCTTAAACTTTCAAGTTGTAAACTTGTGACTGAACCTCCTAGGAAGACAATATCGTACACATAGCCGTGTAATCTTTACGTGATTAAATTCAACTTCAGCTCCAATATCTTCTAGTATATCATTTATAAATAGTATAAAGAGAAGTGCACTCAAAATGCAACCTTGCTTCACTCCCATCATCTCGTCGTTTCGAATTCATCAGACAAAGCCTCGCCATCCCATACCGCCGCTCTATTATTCTCATAGAGAGCTCTTATAATGTTCCCAATTTTGCTAATTATACCAATAGAATCAACTGTCTTACTTCAAGTCCACAAATATGGCTTTAATTTTGTTATTTTTATACTTGTATGTTTGAGATATATTTAACAAGGTGAAGATCTGACCAACTGTTGAAAAATATTCCCTAAAGCCAGCTTCAAACTCGTGCAAGACGTTCTAACATGCAACCCAATTAGCAAGTCTTCTATAAATCATGGCGGTAAATAATTTGCAGGCCATGTTGATGAAAGAATTCGATCTATAGTTTGCTGGATTCGAATAGTTTCCTTTTTTATCTGCTGGGAATATTACAGACTTTTTCAAGCTTTGTCGAAAGTCAGTGCTCTCGAAAAGCCGGGCTACTGCGAATTCGGTAGTACAATTTTTGTATAACTCGAAGGTTACTCCATTTTCTCCTAGACCTTTGTTGTTCTAGGATTTTTTTATTAGTTACAAGCTTGCAATAATTCTGATAGTTCGAAGGGTTTATCTAGAAAATCATCAATTATTTGCGGTTCTGCGTACTGAATTTTAAGATAATGTTGGTGCATTTTTTAACATCGTTCTGAAGTGTGTTCGTAGGTCGCGTGCTTGAAGACCTGTTGCAATCCGATTTTTTCTTCCATTCACAAGTTTAAGTGCCTTCCAAAATCCAAAGCAATATCTGCAACAATTTATCAGCTGTGGAGAGAAGTCAAGGTCATATTTGTACCCAAAGTAGGCCAAAGCACCCATGTAAATCCGAAGGATATTCATCTTCTCAATACAATAACTAAAATCTGGTGTCTAATTCTAAACGGCTGTGTCAATAAGCAATTTAGCTAAGCATCCAGGACCTTTGGTTCCAACAATAATTTGAGGGCCATTTCCAAAAAGTTAGGCAACATAAATATTTATTCATATAGTCGCGTCAGTCTGAATGAATAAATTCAGTGCTCTTTCAATAAGTTCTGGCCAGATCAGTGAGCAGAGCTTGAACATGTCAAGTACGCTCTGCGCAGAGTTTGATCAGAGCCCTCCGATTTATTTATGAAACACACTGGAGCACTGAAATGGCAAAATCATAAAATAATATATATTATACTGACGAAGAACAACCGGTCCCTCTCTGTGATATGACAGACAAACAAAAGTTTACATTTTATTCTAACCTATAGATCGCGCTCGCAGCTGGTTCTGATTAAAAAAAGATCCAACATTTTAGACGCTGATGTGTCTGAGCTAAAAAAAAGAAACAGATCTTTTTTTGACAGCTGATTTCCCTGCTCTGAGCTTAAAAAGAAAAACGCCTAATATGTGAACTTGTTAATGGGGGAAACGGATTGACATTTTCTTGGGAAATAAATAATTTACCCCTAACTAAATTGTTTAATTAATTAAATTAATTTTTTAACTCAAAGTCCATTTGAATTAGAAATAAAATATTTTATTAGATAGGTAGATATACAAAATTCTAATAATCTTCACAGCAGCCACTTAGGTGCACCTATTGTATTAATATTATCCACTTATTTTGTGAAAGAAAAAATCGGTTGAACAAAAACAACACAGCCGACAAATTTGATGTTAGGCATCGATGTAAAAAAAAAATCGAAGAGAGAGCTTGCTGACAGAAAGAGAAATTGGTGTTAGTTTTGAACCACAGATAAGTATTATGCGGGATATACACTGTTCAAATGCATGTCATGCACGTCCAAGTGTACTAATAAATACAGATTGAAGTTTCTTATACACACATCAAGCATGAGTCTTCAATCTTTAATTTTTACATCCACAGTGTGGTGCGAAGTTCTTCTTTATAAAATAGACTTTTTTTTTATTTTGTCCGAGTAATTTGTTTTTGTCCATTTCATCATACAATTTTTGTTTCCTTTTTTAATATTTAAATCGATAAATTCTAACGTACATTTTTTCCATTTTTTTTTTAATTCTCCGCTTTCAATTTTCTAATTACTTCAACGTACTATACGCAAATGAGCCAATTCATGCATGATCAATCATCAATCTTGCATATTCAGTAGGAAATTTCAAAAAATTCATGCATGAATCACCAACTTTTTCATCAATGAGTGGAAGCTACACCCCATGAATTTGGTATGAAAACATCGATGAATTTAACATAGGGCTGTCATAGGCGTTCACCAAGTGATTTTCGAGAGGAATATTTAACAGTGAAATCAGGAAGTAGGGGTAACTAGTTTATTTATAAGTAAATTATATGTGATGGAAAATGGCATGAACGTTAAGCCATTAATTCACTCTATTAATGTAGCTCGTTAATTCGCATATGAATTTTACATGATCAAAAATGCCATGAATGTTTAATTATGAAATCACTAGGTAAGGCCCGTATGATACCTACTTCTTTTTTTTTCCTCATTTTGAAAGCATTAGGGAGGCTTTACATGCATCTTCATCTTCATCTGCATTGTCATCTGCAAAAAAAGAGGAAACAAAATAAAAAATTCATACTTGTGCGATAGAGAGCGAAAACCAAAATGGAGATCATCTTCATGTATGAAGATTATAGGAAGTACGAACCTGAAGATTGCAGATTATAGTGAAGATGAACATGTTCATCTTCATTATAGCATTTTCTTCTGCACCATAATTTATTCCGTTCAGATAACGAATTTTCAAGTTTTTTTTTTACCATTTCACCTCTGTTTGCTTAAAAACAACGAAAATAGCGAAAATTTTCTTCTCAAAACTACATACCTGAACGCTAAGAACATTTGATTGTGAGATGTGTCAAGAAAGTTATAGCAGAGTTCGAGTAAGTTATTAGTGTGCACCCTGTCTTACTTTTATGTTTGTTTTATATTATTGGCTCGCTCTACTTTTCTTCAAGTCTGCAGATGCAGATCCATGTAAAGCCGCCTTTAAATAGCATGAAACTGTCAGTTTTCTGTGAAAGAGGAAATATGTTTTTTTAAGGAAACAGAAACATTGTAAATGTATGTTATACCCACAAACATCATTTTATTAATTTAATTCGACGATTATTGAATAATATAAACATTTAATTAAGAAAAAAAATACGTTTATCTAATAATAATTAAAATGTAGTCTTGATAAAATCTTGATGCGAAAGTAAACCTTATTAATAATTGATTCTTTAAAATTTGATCAGATGTCGGTCTTAGCAATTCATTTTGTTAATTCTGGGGCGTTGGTTTTGCACTTTCAGTCGCCAGCATTACGTATTGAGTATAATGCTCTAAAAGAAATATTGGCATTTTAAAATTTAGTTTTGAATAAAGTCGAAGACTTTAGCTGGCTCAATACAATTTCTGAACAAAAATAAACTTCTTTTGCTGTGCTAAATGATGATAATGATGGCGAACAAAACTGGAGTTTCTGGTTTATATTATGTTTTTTTCACTTTTTTTTTAAAACTCATGCCATGAGCAGCGAATACTGACTACTGAGCGCATTTCTCGGGCCAGTCAGAAAAAAGGCAATATTCGTCGCTCTTCTCATGGCAGATATAAAATCTCTTTTTTTAAGTCTTTTTTGTTTGCATTTTTTTTTTGTTCTCGGGAAGAAAACAAAACAACAACTGCACCGCAGAGAACCAAACATCATTTGCGAACTCATGAACCTATACATTACTCTCATCTTATGATTTTGTATCTGAAAATGTAGTGAATTTTAAGCATTCAATTCATTTGAATTTAGTTAACTGCTGAAAAAATGCGCAACCGTTTTCTTATGAAATCATAACATACTGCTATCGATGGAAATAGTCGATGAATTCATTGATAAATTCACCAAAAAAATTCATTGATTTCGAAATTTCCTACTGGGATTTGAATAGTGTGAGTGTGTTTCTTTATTTATTCCGGATAAGGAATAGAATAGATGGAAAAGACAAAATGTTTATCCAGAATATCCAGAATGGAATGAATAAAGAAACAAAAATAATATCTGGAATAGAAAAGAAAAACATGACATCAATTAGCCGTTTGAAAATGTTGTGATCATGACAAAAAACAGGTATCTCTATGGGAAATAGTAAAAATAAAATAGTATTGATTTATTAATTAATGAAAACTCACATTTAATTATTATTTATATATTTTTTTTTCAATAGTAAAAATATAAAAAATGTCTGGTCTTCCATTTTGTTTGCTTACTTCGTTTTCGTCTTTGGTTGCTGTCATTTTGTTTGCTTTCGTGTGAGATGGTTATTCCAAGAATATTCTTTTCATTCCGTGTTTAACATGGAATAAAAAGAATGCATTCCAAACGTTCCGGAATGAATAAAGAAACAACAAAATAGTTTATCCGGAATATTCCATGGAACAAAGAAAAGCAAAATTGGTATTCCGAATTTTCTGGACATACCGGAATGAATAAAGAAACACGCTCTGTATATCTGGCCTTAGGCTTCTTTAATATAAGCTGCGTTTTTTTGCAATCCCCGGGGGAATTGGTTGAAAAAAACGACCAAGGCGCTTAAGTGAAATACTTGGTAGCACTATTTATTAATTTGCAAGGTGACATTTGAAGAACAGCTGTAATGCAAGAAAAAAATAAACATCATTGTTTGCCTCATCCTCATTCTTTTAAAAATCATCGGGTTGATTTGTTTTGTGTAATTTCGATATATTTATTGAATTTAAACTACTTTTCTATTAAAAAAAACATAAAAAGAACCAAGTTAATTATTATTTATACAAAAAAATGTGAATCAAGTAATTTGAAAATTGAAATAAAGTATTTTGGAAATTGTTTTTAGCCGATGTGATTTTCTTTTAATTTAATTTTCACGAATACAGTGATACATAGAATTCAACTACTTGAAAACTACCCCATTCGTCGGTCACTGGTGACATGAAATTAGTGGACGAGTTGCTTATTCGGGCGGGACGCTCAGTTCCTATGTCTTCTCAGAGAAATCTTTGTTTTGTTGTTCATTCAATTCTTGTTAATTGAACGAATATCAACTTCAGGAAATGCTTTTTTATTTAATAATAATTTTACAGTCAAGTTTTAATATACTCGTACCTATAATAAAAATAAACGCAAAAATGAAAATCGCTCATGGCGAGGTGGAAAAAACCGTAGAGGTAATACAAAAGCGAAAAATGTTAAAATAGATTTGTTTTTGCGGAATGTATATTAAAAGGTAGGATAGGTTAGGTTGACATGGCCGTCAGGAAAACAACTGACACACTTAGACCAAATGCTCAACCAAACCAAACAAAATTGATAATTATCTGCCATGTCAAAATGTCAGTTTTGAAGTTTCTGTACATTTTATCGATAACTTAGTGAAAAAGTGTTTGGTATCACAGTTTTTATCCTCTCCAATAGCTAAGCCCCGAGAATTCCCTGGGTTTAAGCTAAGCACCCCCGGGGATTAGTTGTTGTTGGATTTAACATGCAAATTGTTAATCCTACTCATCGTTTTTTTCGTCCAATTTCCCCGGGGCTTAGAAAAAAACACGCTTATATTTTCTATAGTAGGGAGTGTAACCACTCTCAAACTTCAAGAGTGGTGGAAATCTTGTAAGTTTTTAGGGGGGTTCACATGGACCAACATGCTCGACAGCATGGCTCGACGAACCTAAACCAAGGCTGCGTCCACATGGATACTGATGTTGTCGAACATCAGTGTTTATAAATTTTCTGGCGGCGTTAATTATGAACGAAATGTACACTTGTATGGGAGATACCGTTGTTTTTTGTTTTAGGAAAGAGTTGTTTTATATAGTATTCAAGATATATTGAAAAACTACCAAATACGAAGTTTCGAAAAAATCTATTGAGTCGTTTTAAAAATTTTGATTTAAAAAGAAAAATTGATTTTCAAACAAATTTTTTTGAAACATTTTGGGTTGCAATAGTGTTCTAGGAGTTTCTGCGTAAAAAAATTCAAAAAAATCAAATTAACCGTTTCCCAGAAAATCGAAAACCAAACAAAAATGGTTTTACTAGAGGTGCCTACCTACCTACCAGAAGTAACATTTCTTTTCAAAAAAAATTATCAAAAGGTTACCCTTTCTCTTCATTAATGAACTGATTTTTTTTTTAAATTGTTCGAGCCGTTTTTGAGAAAAATAAGATTTACCTTTTTGACAAAAAAAAAATGTTTGATAGTTATCGTTATTTTTTGTCTTAGAAAAAATGAGAAAAACAATTGAACCAAGTTTAAAGCAAGTACATCCAACATTTTTAGGCTGTAGACTCGAGGACAGACAGACAGACGGAATTTCGGGACCTGCTTTTGTTTGTTTGATTGTTAGATTTTTTTTACGAATGCACAACTCGCCTTATAGTACCATAACCGCAAGTAAAATTACGTGCGTACTTCGCTAGATGCCAAATGCAACTATCTTTCATGAGACTCAAAATAAACCTAAACCTAACAAGAAAAAAGAAAACGAAGTTGTCGAGCATCTGTTTACACAAGTTGGTTTGTTGGACGAGCATTGGACGAGCCAGCAAGTTATCAAACTATTTTGAAATCCGAGGAGCATGTTGGTCCAGCGGTTGTTTTTGCGTTTTAATGGTCGAACATTGGAGGTTGTCGAGCCATGCTGTCGAGCATGTTGTTCCATGTGAACCCCCCCTTTAAGCAAAGCAAATAAACGCAAATTGGGTAGAGATGTTCATAGAAAAAATACTTCGATGTTTTTTTCGATGTAATACATCGGAACGCTACATCGATGTTTAACGATGCATCGGTTAAAAACATCGATTTTTCCGATGCATCGAAAAAAAGACTATCATGCTCCAAAAACAACATAAATGTGTGAAATTTTCTTTTTTTCTTGGGGCCACATAATCCCAACCGCAAAGACTAATAGGCATAAAAGTAAACAGCATTGTGTATACTCTTTTAGTATAGTGTGTCTTGCATCTGGACACTATTTGTGTATGTGTCCCTGCCTGGCTTTACTATACGTGTGTGCCAGATGTGCCAATCTAACGTCGCGTCATCGACTTGTCCTATTTATTTATTTTGTCTTGTATCATATGTGTTAGTACTCAATTCAATAAAGTCACAAGTGCCAAAGAGTGAAAATGATCAGATACTTTCATTCGATACATCGGAACAAAAAACATCGATGCATCGTTAAACATCGAAGGCATTCGATACGTCGGATTTATTTGATGCATCGAATGATTAACATCGATGTTTTCAATGTATCAATGTAAAATGAGCAACCCTAAAATTGGGGCATTTGTGTTTAAAACGTCAATGGTGATCCTCCGGATGCATAGACACAAGGTAGTGGTGGGCATAATTGAATGATCACTCAAAACATTACCAAAACCAAACTAAAAAAAATAAGAAACAAATAGAAAAACCACACGCAACACAAAAAACGGTCCACAAAACAGAAATATTCTTTAAAATAAAATGAGAAAACACAAGAGAATTAATGATGAACAAATAGTAAAATTGTCCACTTCTCTATTATTTGTATTTTCCTTACTGCGCTTCTTTCCTGTTTGTCTTTAATTTTCAATACGAAGATTTCATCCTTCTACGCAAATAATAAACTTCTTGTTCTAGTTATTATTTCTTTCGAATGTGACCATCACTACACCAAGGATATAGCAGTAAAAACTTGACGCTTTGTGTTGTGACAGTTTTTACACCAGTTACCCACAGAAATTCATGTAGGTAGTAGGTAAGAATTCACAACTTTTTCAATGAAGTGGAAGTTTTTCTCATCCACATTGAAAGTCTTTGTAGTAAGAAACAGCTACAGAATTTTTTGAACATTTGTACAAATTGTTACGAATTCGTACAAATTCACATTTTAAAACTGAGTCTAAGTTAAACCTAGGCTTAGTTGAATTTTCGGATGTTGATTCTATTTTTTTAAGTTTATCATTCCAAAATATTTGAAGCTCTATGTGTAGAAAGACAAGAAAATAATCTTATAAAAATGTAAAATTGGTCTGTATTCATTGAGCCAAAATCGTCTTAAACTGTAGTCTAGTAAGCCTGGGTTTATCAGCGAATATGAATATGCCCCAATGTCTTTAATTGCTTTCTATAAAAAAAAATTTGTATGACAATTTTAAACATTTAATAATATAAACTTAAAAACGAATCATTCACTCGTTTTTTGAAATATTGAATTAAAAAAAAAAAAATGAAAAACTGTAGCTACTTATGTACCTTCATATATCGCAAGTAAAATTAAATGCCATGAAATTATTTAACAGATTATAATAATAATATTGCTGTCTTGTATTATTATTTAAAGTTCTCAAGCTTTAAAAAAAACACACTTTACATAGCAATTTTAAAGAAGTGTTAGGCGCATTCCTCTGCTTCGTACTTCTGACTACCGTTAACAACTTTTACTCAGTGATGAATGTAGTATTTCCATATAAATAATTCTTGTTTTACCCAAAAATATAGGCCATTAAAGCGCTTACCTCATTTTCCAATTCTTCATAAGATTTGCCTACAAAATGTTATATTTAGTGGAAAAAAAAGATTTTTTTCCAAAATAATAGGTACCATTTTATTTTTGTGTTGTTAACCAATCACCAAACAAAACATTCAAACAACAAAATTGACATTTCATATTAAGGTTAGGTCTGGTAAAATGAATACGTTCCATTCAACATCAACTAATAATAGCGAATTACATTCAAGAAAAGATTTGCTCTTTCTGTTAAAAGATTTTTATGAATTTTGAGAGTTTCATTGAAACAAAAGAGCAAATCTAGATCAAATCTCAATACTAAAGATTTGATCTCTGATGGGTTGAAAGATTTTATCTGAATGCACACGGTCATTTAAAAAAGTATGTCCCCTTTCACACAGGGAAACCAGTTGCTTGAGATTTTTTTGACGTTTTCCTTTAATTGCCTTGTACCTTTCACACGAAGAAACTGACACCAAGAAACTGAGGAGGAAACTGGGAAGATTTTGTTGGGCTAATTGGAATGCAAAGCAAAACGTCAAAGAAATGTCTTCAAATCGTTGACCGGGGAGATTTTTTTCATTCCCCTTACTTCTTGCCCTTCTCGCCTACAAATTCCCAGTTGCCGGCAACTCAGTTTCCTTGTATGAAAGGGGACTATTTTCTGTCAAACGTCAAATGGAAAATATTTTGTTGTGAACTTTTCCCAGTTTGTGCTAAAAAAACATAAAAAACAAATAATGGACGAAAAAGTTATTAGTTTAGATTTTATAAATTTAGTAGGGTTTTTGATTGCTTGGTCTCCGTCTTCGTCGTCAGAAATGTGTGAGCCAGTCATTCAACAATACTAAAATTAAATCTGCGAACAAAGTGTCCTTGAAAAGATCAAATCTAGATTTTGAGAGGAGATCTTTAAAATTTAAATGAAACTCGCTATAAGAAGTACTCAAATTTACTTCGCAGGCACCATTGGAACGCAGCACTGTGATAGTTATGTAGTTTTTCATTACAATCACGGTGCATATTCATTGTTTCTACATATAGACAAGTACATTTATTTTCAATAAATTAACCTACTACCTTTCATTCTAGGTATAATTCAATGATCAAAAATTACGGATGTTCTCTTTCATAATTGAATGCCTGCTTTGTTGATTTGCGATCATTTTCAATCATACTGACGCCATAGACATTTTTTACGCACTCTGCATTTATGAAAATTATTTATGATTTGCATAATCCCCAAAGAAATAATGTCGAACAGATTTCGTTGTATGAATTACAAATTAGATCACGGATGACGCAATAATAAAAATTCACAAATCGAGTAAAAATAATAAGTAATATGATAAACAGTCAAATGCAACCTCTTCAGGTTCTGTATCAAGTTTTTCAAAAACCGCACAACTTCTGCAACCATTCATTTATGAAAGTACCCTATAGATTTATTTATATTTATATTTTATATCCATCCATTCCCCTTGCATATAGAGATTGACCATTAGTGGTTAGATAGTAATCCCCTCTAGCACTTAAAAGAGAATACAATGAAAGAGGAGATTAATTAAGAAAAATCAACTTAAAAATTAATCACAAATCTCACCTCATTGGACAATAAATTCCCATTTCAACTGTTTTATTTTTTAAATTCTCTTTACCTGCCATCAAAAATTTAATGTAGGATTGCGAAGGGAATCCCAAGAACTTAGGATTAGAATTATCTACATTTGCAACACTCTCGGCCCAAAATCTCCACGATCTTTGATGACTACACAGATCTAATCATTGAAATATTTTATTTTATTTTATCCATTACCGTACATTCATAGGCATGTAAGAAAAAAGTCGTGCTTACCTTCTGGACTCAGTGGAACAATTAATCCTTGTGGACAGCCGGGCTGTCCTTGTCGCCCGCCATTTGGCCAAAAATCAACATGCCCTATGGAAAAGGGCTGACCGAAGGTTCCAATGTCTGTATGAATCGATTGAAGAAATTCTGCATCGCTTTTATTTACGGTTGGTGGGGAAATTGGGAAAGCTGGGAAATTTGGGAAAAAGAGTGGAAATGCTGCATCTAAAACGGCCATTCTGTAAAAAAACGAAACAAAAATTGTAATGAGAATAAAAATAAAATAATCCTGGATTTGAAGTTATCTTATATGTTTATGTTAGGTTAGGTTGAGGTGGTCGCCAGGAAAACAGCTGACACACTTAGACCTTAGACAGGTCCATTGTGATACCACATGAAGAGAAATTTACTCTTTAATCAAACCAGTTGGAGCCTCGAATGAAGCGGTGAAGTCGGTGAATCTCAATGTGTCTAAAATCACTGGTGTAATCTTCGTCCTTGGGAGAGAGCAGGACATGAACAAAGAAGATGTGAGATAGTCTCTTCTTCCTCCTCGTCCATGCAGCTTCTGCAAAACTCATTGGAGAAAACGCCAAGTCTTTTGGCGTGTCTACCAATTAAACAGTGTCCAGTTACAACACCTATTACGGAGCCAAGATGTTTCCTGCTCAAAGAGAGTAAACTTCTTGAGCGTCTTGGGTCTATTACTGGCCAGATTTGTCTGGTGGCCAGGCACGTAGTGATGTTTGACCACCTAAAATTTATTTGTTTATAGAGTTTTGATGCAATAATAGTTTGCTTGTAGCGATGGGCATGCCGATTTCTTCCATTTTCGGTAGAATAGGTATTTGGGTTCCTTTTCTGGCGAGTTCGTTGGCTTTGCAGTTTCCCAAAAAATCACTATGTCCCGGCTCCCAAATCAGGTGAATGTTAAATCGTTCTGCCATCTCTCTGAGAGATGATCGACAGTTGTGGGCAGGTTTAGAGTTCGTGGAAACAGCGCCAAGTGATTTGAGGGCTGCTTGGCTGTCAGAGAATATGCTGATATCCGATGTAGTTATCACGTTTTCCCTTAGCCAGGATAACACCTCTTTAATCGCCAGAATTTCCGCTTGGAACACGCTACAATGGTCAGGGAAACGGAAAGAGAGACTAAGATTTAGTCTGTCTGAGTACACACCACGGTTTTCGAACTGTCCGTATAAGAGTGGGCTGACTAAATATGTTTATGTAGATATCTACGTTTTCGGGTAATGCCCGGTGTTCGCGATTTTAAAAGGTCTATATATTTATATCTATGTCTCTGAAGTTTTTTTTGTAATTCACGGGTATTTTAGAATTAGAATAAAAGCTGGAATTAAAAAAAAATTATCCGTTCACTACGAAATAAAATGGAGTCCTTCAAAAGACGTAAGCGAGTTAAAAGGAAGACAAATTTCTAACTTCTGATTGTACAGCTTACAAAACTAAGGAAACTTTTACTGAGAATATAGAGCTAGTCAAGAAATGTCAAATCAATTATTGTGGGATTTCCGTATTTCAAAACATAGATTTTGCCGTTTTTTGTGTTCCAATGGGCATAAAGTCCAGGAAAATAAGACATTCACTTCGAAAAAATTCCGACAAAGCTGAATTTTGGTGGAGAGCTTCAATTTTACGTCCTCGGCATTTCCTAAAGAGTACCCTAAATTTGGAGCGGAGCAAAACTGTTTAAGAGTGGAGGGGTGGGGGAGTTGGAAGGGGGCAACATTCATTTTTTTTTTTTCAAATTACTCGGAAGATATAGGTTCTTTTGAAAAAAGTTGTAGGTACGCATTCTAAAACAACAACAACAATTAAACTTTGGTACGCTATAACTTAAGAACGAATTGACATAGTCGTTAACATGTCATTTTGTAGATAATTGTACTGGCTACAAGGTGTTCTTAGAGAATTTTGAGAAAAATAAAGGTTTTGGGAGTTATGGAACAAAATAAAATAAATTATTACTTTGAAGGTGGCAGCATTTCCCTTCCGGTTCCACACTTAAAACTTGTTTTTTTTTAATAGAACATGTTTTTGTCCAAACTTAACTAAAAACAAAAAAAATCCCCACTGAAAAACATACATTTACTATGAGCTACAATGAGCTTGTGTTTTTACAGGAACCTGTAGTTTTGGGGTAATTTGGAAATAAAAACTGAATTTGGCCAAAACACCCCCCCCCCCCCCACAATTTTGCTCCGCTCCAAATTTAGTGTTCTTTTTCGGAAATGCTATAAGGAAGCTAATTGAAGCTCTCCACCAAAATTCAGCTTTGTCGGAGTTTTTTCGAAATTTTATCATTTTTACTTGCGATTATAGGTATGTACTATAAGGCAAGTTATGTATTCGTAAAAAAAAATTATTTTCTAACAAACATGACATTACGATCATAGAGAGCACAAAAAAGTGGGTCCCCCAATTCCGTCTGTCTGTCTGTCTGTCCTCGAGTCTACAGCCTAAACGGTTGGATAGATTTGCTTCAAACTTGATACATATTGTTTTTCTTTTGGGGCCCAAAAACAAACATCTACCTCTAGTAGTAAAATTTTGTTGGTTTTTGAATTTTGGGAAACGGTTAATTTGATTTTTTTGAAATTTTGCGCAGAAGCCCCTAAACAGTTTAAACACTATTCCAAGTCAAAATTTTTCAAAAATAAATTTTGTTTTAAAATTCAAAAAAAAAAAAAATTTTTTTGAAAACTCAAAATTTCAAAAAACGACTTAATGGATTTTGCCGAAACTTCGTATTTGGTAGTTTTTTGACATTATCTTGAAAAGATAAAAAAATCTATACTCCTAAAATAAAAAACAACGGTACCTTCCATACAAATGTTAAGAAAAAAATGTATTTCTCGAAAACGGCTCCCAGAATTTTTGTAAAAAAATATGTATTCTTTGATTAGTACAGTCCACTTTCAAGTATAAACATTTTTTTCGTACTTATTAACGGTACTTCCCATATAACCATTTTTCATTTTTTCGACTTTCTCAATATTGGATAAATCGACTAAAATAATTTTTTGTATTAAAACGCTCCCTAAGGTAGTTAATAAAGCTGCACACCTAAATGTTCCAAAAAAAAGTTTCTTTTATTATACCTAATTACTCAATTTTGAAATGAACATTTGCCAATTAAACCAACACAATTTAAGTCAGTAATCATTAACAAACAGATTTCTCTGATAATTTTGCGGTTCTTCCATATTACTCTCCTTAAAATACTTGATATTTAACATTAATAAACTTAGAACTTGGCGTACTTTTAGATCTCACTACTTTTCACTACTTTTTGCAAAGATTCTTTTAATCAGGAAAAGTGGGTGGAATAAACGCCCAATTAATGCCTCATAAGGTAACATACGTTTTTAATGTATGCCTTTTCTATGTACTATGTACTACACATCCTACCCCTCTACCAATTTTTATTAGTTAGAAGTGATATATTGAAACGGTAATAATTGGTAAGAAGTGGGTGGATGAAACGCGTGAAAAATTTCATAATTTCAACTTTTTCTTTGTATACACCTTAAAGCCGACTGCTCTAACAAACCCTGTACCAAATCCTGCACCAATCGGAAGTTCTCTAAATATATTTAAAATTAATTAATTGAAAATGGGTGTTTATCGCTATCCTATCGCTCTACCAAATTTCATCATTCTACGACAATCAGTAGTTCTCTACATAGTTGATATCAATTCTATGAAAATGGGCGGGTGCCACTCCCCTGAATGAAAATCCCAATTTTAGAATGTTGCCTTGCTTGCACCGTTAAGCCCTTACGCTGTATAAAATTTCAGTAATCCACGACAATCTGAAGTGCTCCAAATAGTTTATATCAATTCCACGAAAATGGGCGGGCACCACTCCCCCTGAATGGAAAATCTTGAATTTTCGATTTTTTTCTTTGTATACACCACAAGGCCTTTCGTTTCGGGAAATTACAAGATTCTTCGATGTCGGGAAGTGCTCCATAATTTTGATGATCTGTCAGTGAGTGAGTGAGTCAGTCAGTCAGTCAGTTACGGTGTTTGCGATTTGCAGTCTTATATCTCGGGAACTACTAATGCTAAAGAATCGAAAATTAGTGAATTACCTAAACCTGGTTAGCTAAGCAAATGCTGGAAGTCTGAATTTATTGGTACAGAAGTTAGAGGGAGTCGAAAATCGCCTGAGTTTGTTCCTGTAAAAAGGGTGTAGTGCCAGAACTTGGCTGGGCACTACCGTGTCCTTTGATCAATTTGTTTCATATCGGAGAACATGAAATTGAAATTCCAGTAGGGTCATATGAAATTGTGGATATTGCATTATACTATATTGCTGAGGAATTACTAATGCGCAATTCTACCATATCTCTAAGAATGGAAGCCAATAATAATGCAATGGAGATTAAAATTTACAGCAGAGATAAAATAATAATAAATTATTTGGTCTCAGTTATTTTATCATCTTCAACATTTTGTCTTAGCGTATCGGAGGTGGACAATATTGTCCTTAACTCTATACCGGTGCAATGTCAGGTAAAAATCAATTTTATCCACTACCACGAAAATGATTTGATAATGATTGTATAGTAGCTCGTGGAAGATCTTTTGCTTGGCTAGGATTACTAAGAAGTTTTCCAGAGAATATCTTTTTTAAAGCGCAATATCTTGCAGTTAACAAACAATACAAAGAGCTACTAAGCTATAAATGCCAAACCTACTCAAGAAAACTTGCTCAAGACCTTGCAGACTGCAGAAATGCTGCTGAGTTTTGGACAGCAGTTAGAAAAATTATTAAAAATCGTAACAATCAAGTTATTTCACAAAACCCTTCAAAACGTTAACAAAAGACAATTTCTCTTCCACATTCCAATTTGCCAAACCTTTTTATGAGAACGAAGAGTTGGATGCACCTTTTTCCTGTGCAGAGGTTAAACTTGTATTGAAAGAGCTCAAAAACAACAAGTCTCCAGGATCGAATGGCATACCTCAAGAGTTCTATAAAATAGACACTTCTATTTTTATAGTAACTCTAACAAAAGCCTTAAACCACGCATACGATTCAGCTTGTTTACAGTTCTATTTCTAAGAAGCCATCATTTGCCCAATTTTTAAAAAAGGTGACAAGGACGATGCTGCCAACTACAGAGGAATATCATTGCTGAATTCATCTATGAAAATTTTTACGAAACTTCTCTGCAAACGGCTTTATGATTGGGTTCATAACAACAACTTACTAAGCGAGTCGCAAGCTGGGTTTCGAAAAAATTATTCGACCATAGATCAAACCTATTCGCTTACCAATATAGCTGAAATCTTTATAAAATCTAAAAGAAAACAGTACGGTTTCTTCATCGACTTCAAGGCGGCAAAGGAGTATCGTCAAAGTTTTTTTAACGTTTTGGAAAACCTCTATAACTCAACAACTTCTGCAGTCGCTTTTGGATCCATGCAATCCGAGCAATTCGAAGTGGAAATAGGAATGAGACAAGGGTGTAATCTGAGTCCGTTATTATTTGCTCTATTTAAAGATGACTTAGAAGAGGTATTGCAGGGTGGAGCGCGTATTTCAGCGGATGTTTTAATGAAGGTACTAATGTTCGCCGATGATATTGTGATGCTAGCGGAGTCGCCTGGTAGTCTCCAATTGATGATCAATAGATTGTTCGAGTACTGCAACAAATGGAAGCTCCAGGGGAACCTATAGAAGTCTAAGGTCATGATTTTTCGTAGAGGAGGCGGCCGAAACGGCCGCAGTGAAACCTGGAAATTTGAAGCTCTAAACATCGAAGTCGTAAGTGAATACAACTATCTTGGTATGCGGATATCTAGAAACCTGAACTGGCAAAATCATATGATTGATAACTTGGCCAAATCGAAGCACGCATTAAACGCAACATGGAGGACTGTGGTTCACTGTAAAGATGTTCACTACGAATCCAAATATGGTATTTTTGAAAGCACAGCCAAGGCGATCATCTGTTATGCAGCTCAAGTTTGGGGCCATAAGAAGTTCGATAAAGTTGAGCAGCTTCTGCGCTTTTTCTTAAAAAGAAGCTTGAAACTACCTAATAGTACTGCGAATCACATACTAATGCTAGAGACAGGTCTACTATCTTTATTTATTTCAACTCTGAAAATACAGATAGACTATATTTTGAAGACTATAGCAATGGATGGTAGGAGACTACCAAATAAAATTACGATGCTTGTGATTCAAAAACAAATATCATGGTTCGAGTCATGGAGAGATCTAGCAGAGTACTGTGAACATTCACTATCACTCCGAAGCGATAGGATGGAAACTTGGAAAACCGAACTCTATAGCCTCATACCGTTAGTCGACGAAAGAAATAAAGAGGATTATACTATGAAAGTCAGAAGTTCATTAAACAGGGACATATATGCAAGGCTAAACTATAACCTGTTACGAAATAACTACTTCAAGGCGGAGTATCCAACCGATCTCATGCCACTGGTTTTAAAAGCAAGAGGGGAGATACTTCCCCTGAGCTATGTTCCTCATAGGAGTGATTTGGAAGAAATGTGTGGATTATGTTCCATTTCGTGGGAAGATGTCCAGTTTTGGTGGAAACCAGAAGGAGTAAACTTGGAAAAAAAAACTACCTCAGTGAAGAGGAAGTCATAGATGTTTTAAACGGAGTTTTAGACTGGGAATCCCTTTACAACTACACCAAGCTAGCACTTAACTACAGAAAACGAATCTTAGAAGAACTTTTTTAATTTTATGTTTCAATTTTGTATCTTAAACAAAATTAATTAATTAAGTATTAATAATTGTCAAATGACAGACGGCATAAGCCATGTTTAAAAAAATGAATGATACACTAAACTTTTGTAATTTGTATGAAATAAAATCATTTGGAACCTGACCAGTAAGCGTATTCTTAAAGCTGGTGTCATAAATTTATCTGATTTACCTGTTGTTATAAACAAAGTTAATGTAATTCTATACTCTGTCCCAAAAAAAAGGCAGTGTAGGCAAGATAGGACGTTTGCCTCTCATTCTCGCTACAGTGGATTGCATAAGTCTGTTGCTCAATAAAGTTCTCACGGGGTTTTCGTCGTTTGTATTTTAAATGGACAAAAATATGAAAGCTCCCAAATCAAAAGCACATCAACAGAAACACAAGGAAAAAAATCGACCAAGTTAAAAAATGGATACGGATAACTCTGAAAGCACATCAATATTTAATGGGATTAAATAGCAGCAGCAGCAAGAAGCCACAGCAAAAGCAATTCAGTCCACACTCCACTTCAGATGTGCGCTGAGTAGGACGTTGGGTCTGCGCCAGATGCAATGAAATTTTATTTTATAGATTAGGGGCGGCAAACACTTTTTATGGAGAAGTTATTTCATTTAGTATGGTGACAAAATATGACACGCTACTGATTTTTAAAAAGCTTTCCCATAAGACGTGTACTGCCTATTTTTCTGGGACAGAGTATAATTGAATGCAATATTACAACTATAGTTCTTATTGAAGTGTCCGTCTGGTTTTATTTTAAATACTTAAATGAATGCAAATTTACTATACAAAAAGTATAAAACCTGTTTTTGCCAGCCATCGTTCATAAGTCAGATTGGCCGAGCGGTTCCTCTCTGGTTCCCGAGAGGAAGCGCGCGTTCGAATCACACATTTAAAAATATATATTTTTACTTGCGATTATAGGTAATATAAGGCAAGTTATGTATTCGTAAAAAAATGTTTGTTTCTAACAATCAAACATGACATTACGATCATAGGGAACACCAAAAAAGGGGGTCCCCCAATTCCGTCTCTCTGTCTGTAGAACGATCTACAGCCTAAACGGCTGAACCGATTTGGTTCAAACTTGGTGCTTAGGCGTTTTAGGTGATTGTCCAAAATAGATTTTTAAATTGTTGTTTTAGCCCCAAAAATAACGGTACTTGCCATACAAAATTTGCTACCGTCTTAATTATCTCGAAAACGGCTCTAACGATTTTGATAAAAAATGGTGTTACATTAGGTATGGTCTACGTTTTGGCCAAACAGTTTTTTTTTTTAATATTTTGTTATTAACGTACCTGCCATACAACCATTTTCTTGATTTCCGACTTTCTCATAAACGGCTGAACGGATTTCGATAAAAAATTTCCTACAGAAGCTCCTTCAAATTCTAAATAGTATTGCATTTCAAGATTTTCGAAAAATAGTTTTTTTGGATTTTTGAAAAAGAATATTTTTTTTTCTTGAAAATTCAATATTTCAAAAACGGATGGACAATTTTTATTGAAATTTTGTTTTTGAATTTATATTATTAAACATTTAAAATGTTCATACCAATTTTTTTTAGAAAAAATTTAAGAATTTTGATATATAATAAATTAAGTGAAAAACGACTTTAAAAATATATATAGCCGTTTCTATTAAGAATATTTTGCATATAATGTGATCGAACATCTGAGCAAGTACGTGCGATCCAGTCGTGCATTTTATTATTTTTTTTTTGGAGTGATAACTTCTTAGGGGCGGGTAAACCGCTTCGCTCCGAAAAGAAAAGAATGTTATCTTTTAAAGGAGTGGACCTAGAAATCTGAAATTTTCAGGAATGACGCAGTATATTGACTTGAATGTTTGGTAAGCATGTTGGATTCCAGAATGTAACTAACCGTAAGAAAACTGTAATTTTAAGAAAATTACACATATCATTCATTTACATTTATAATTTGCCTTAAGCATTTAAGTTCTACTTAAGCACTTATGTGACGGCTTACACAGAGGAAAAAGTAGCCCATATGCGTCTTAAATTGAACATAAATATTTATGATTCGTATCAGCAAACGGCCCTAAATGCAAAAGTTGATCAAAAATTTCAATCCTGTTAAAAACAGTATTTCATAAAATTATTGCCAAAGCCATCATCTACAAAAGTATATCGATAAATAGACATATACGTAAAGTGTCACGGCGGCGCCAGTCTGTCTGGCTTCCCTTTCTCTCACGCATTCGGAGAACTTTTGAAATTAATCAAATTAACGAATAACTTATAAAGCAAGTTATACAATTTACATATTAAATAGATAACTAGGTTATCACTTCTGTCGGGCGTCCCGAGACGCACATGTTTTTTTTAATCTAGATCAGTTTCGCAGATCTGTCCAATTTATATGATGCACTGGACTCGCTGAAGACAATTTTCCAAAAGGATCATGTCGTACCAACATCAAGATCGGAAACGGTCGTACGTTTCAGCGAAGTTAATAATAATGGAATCTTAATCATCGATGTTTTTTTAACGATTTTCCTTAAATTCCTTTCTTCAACATCGATATTGAAGTATTGATTTTATTGTTTTAACATCGATGTTTCGTTGGCATGACTCAACCCTAATCTGAAGTTTTGGTGTTAATGCAATTTGTTATTTTTAAGGTATTTTTTTTGACAATGCCTAAGGTTGTTAGGCATCAGTTATAGCTTTGATTGAAACTCATCATTGAAAACTTTGACTATCAATTCTGATGCCCTTATAAAAATAAAACTGATGTCGTTTTGGTACCAAAATGAAGGTAATAAGATGTATAATATTTTTTATCAAGAAAATATTTTATTTGCTCTACAACTTTCTTGTAAATTCACTTTTTCACTTTTGATTTTTCAATGATCATTGAAAAGCTTTCCATCATTGAAAAATCAAAAGTGAATTTACAAGAAAGTGGTAGTGGTTTTTTTTAACAAAAATATTATATATCTTGTTGACTTTGTTTTTGGTACTAAAACGACATCAGTTTTATTTGCTTAAGTACCTCAGAATTAATAGTCGAGGTTTTCAATGATGAGTTTCAATAAAAGCTATAACTGAAGCCTTAAGAAAACGTGCTCAACGAACGAACCTAATAAAAATAGCACATTCATTTGACGGTTTCAATTTGGATTTGGAATTCATTTTAAATTATTATAGATTCTTGTTCCGGTTACCTATGATATTTTTATATACGAACCGATAAATCTTAACTGTTCCATTTGATTTTGAAATTATTTCCCGGCCCGCCATTCCAGCTAGCTGCGCACCGAGAGAGTGTGCTACCACAGTAAGATCCTTACGGTCTATACCAGCATTATATAAATCTGTTATCACATTCGATAGTACGGGAGCCAACTACAAAGCGAAATCAAAATTTTATTTTTGAACTTTAACTAAAGGTTTTCATTTTTTTTTTTTTACTTTCTGGATATTTTGCAAAGCAGCCACTGCATAGTTCTCTCCAGCTGCTTTAGCCCAATCGAGTGTTATAAGATTTATGTCCTTTCGTTTTAAATAGACATCGACAATCAGATGAATACTATCTGAGTCCTGTGATTCTTTCCATCCATGCAAATACAAATGGGTTTCGTTTTTGTTGAAGTGAGGATTTTTTAAAATCTCAGTTGCTTCCGAGAGTTTATAACGCTTCGAATCGTTGAATTGAGGTCTAGAACGAAATTCCAATTTAATAATTATTTTTTTGTTATACGTCATTAGAATTGTTTATATATACTCGTATGTTGGAGTAGGCACCTACCCATAGTAAAAGATAAGTGTTGTTTCGTTGGGGGTAACTATTGCTACAACTAATGCTAATTCTTGAAAAGCCAAGTACAAACAAAAATAAATAATTGCCAAAGGATTTTTCAAAAGCTCAGAGAACATCCTTGTTGCGTGTTGAGATGAAGACGTATTTATAACTTCTAACTATGCATTTTCATGTGAAGAGATTTTTTATTAAAAATGCATCATGAAGGTTTTGCAATTTGACTGAGTTAGCTGCGCAATTTGAAATAATTTTAATACCTAGTGTATGGTTTTTCTAATTTAAAATAATCAATATTTAATATTCCAATTTTATACTTAGCAATAGTTAAATAATTATTTATTTATTTTTTTTTTAATTTTAGGTTGTAACTAGTCATTACTGAAATGTTTATTAAAACGATTTTCAAAAAAGATATTTTAGTAAATATTTTAATTGCTTATACCTACCGTATAAGAGTAGGTATGGGGTGACTTTGACCAGGAAGTGAATTGCGGTTAGGGTTTTGAATGGTGTTGGTGTTCAAAGTATGTATATATACAAACATGTGAATGGCGGATTGATTTTAGTAGTTAACTGATAGTGATTGATAATGTTTGAACTTGAGAGATATGAATGTTAATTTGATGAAAACTAGTAAGGTATTATAAATAACAAACAAATAAATAAGAATTTAATTAATTATACATATTGCATTAAATATACAGTCATTAAAAACAATAAATTAAAACGGCAGAGTTCATAATTGTAAGGATACAGCAACACCACCAGTATCGCGTTCATTAATGTATAAAATCAGTAATATTTTTCTAGAAGTTTGGTATCACTTCTGTTCATTAATGCAGTTATGTTGAAATATTACAGTAAAAGTATCGCTTACTTGTATCTTTCAGTTTTAGTTTTAGTTTAGTTTAGTTTATTCAAATTTTTCTGTTGCACAAAATTATACAAGCAAGCAGATTAATGTTTTATTGTTAAGAACAACTTTTTATTAAATAATGATAAATATATATATGTAGGTAAATAAAATATTTCCGGACATACCCTGATCAAAAAAAAATTGAGAAAAATTGAAGATTTCGATAAAGTCTTACGAACGGGAGCGTAACGGAATCCCGCTTTTTATAAACCCGTTTTTCGAAAATCCCGAAAAAAATATTGTTTTCTTAAAATCCTGTCTTCTAAAATCGCGCTCGATCAAAATCCCGATCTATAATAATCCCGCTTTTTAAAATCCCGACTTATACCGTTCAATCCCGCCAAGCTTGTTTTGTATTTTGATTAATGTTACACAAAAAACCTTGATTACACCCAAACTCGACCCACCCCAAATCCTATAATTGGCTATTTAAAGAATAGTGAAAATAGACAAAAAAAAATGAGTGGGTTGGGGTCAAAATTCTGCCGGGGTCAAAATTCTTTTACCAAAATTCTGCTTTCAAGATTCTGCTTTTAAAATTCTGCTTTCAAAATGTGGCTTTTTGAAATTCTGCTCGCCGAAATTGTGCTTTTCAGAATTCTGCTTTTCAAAATTCTGCTCATCAAAATTCTGCTAATAATAAAGAAAACAAAGGTTTGTAACATAGAGAAACTAATATAGAGGCACGACTTCGGGGGTTTATTCTCTTTCACCCTACAAGCTAAATTGAGAGGATTTCCTCCGTTTCGACAAGCATGTGTTAGTTGCCCGTGCATTTTAAATGGAGCAGACACCAACACAGGCTTATCGAAACGGAGGAGTGCGCAATCCCAATTTTGGTAGATATGGTGACCTAATATATTTAAAATGGAAATCCGTTAAATTCAAAAATTGAAAAATGAATTGCTTTTTAGTTAAATTGTATTTTAAAAGGCCTTAATCAAACATAAAACATACTAATAAAAGCTTTTTGTTGATTCTGGCTTACAAATTAAGCAATATTTATTAATTTTATGTTCAAAATGAAGAAAATCCAATCAAAAAGTAGAAGCAAACCATAGCATATTAATGCGAACGTGCCAAAATTCCACCACAAGAAAAGACCAGTTTACTCAAAGTGAGGTGAGTATTTTGACAGATGACAAAACAATAAAAAAAAAAGATTAATTTCAAAACAAATATTGGAAGTGCGCGAGTTTTATTTAATTTATTTTGTATTTTGTCCTGTGATTTATTTATAAAATATATTAAAAATGAAACTGTCCAATCGTTAAATTCATCACTTTTACAATCTCCGTGTTCCACAGCAGTTACTAGTGAAAATTCCGATCCGTCCATACGTTCTACGAAAATATTAACAAAAAAACTTACTTTCGTAATTTAACTAATCCTCTTCTTCCATCATACCAAACCAATCTTAATCTTCCCGAAGTCATTGGTAAAGCTACTTTGAAAACAAATTTCTTTAAGCATCTTGTATTGGCTCACAGTAAAAACAATGTTAAACCAATTGAACGCATGAAGAATGCCTTGTTTACAGCAGAAATCCACCAAGAAATGGAGCACATGCGATTGACTAAAATGTATCGCATCCAAGCGTACGCTTGGTCGCATTTAGTTCGTGGCAATTGCTTTTGTGTGATCAACTCGAATAGAACTGGTAAAACCTGGTGTTATTTGCCTCCATGTTGAGTTTCCGTCTAGAATCGATAAGTTATTATAATCGCACCATCGTCCGTTCAGGTTGAGAGTATTTCTCGTCATTGTCGACGCATTTTAGCTAGCACAACACCAAAAATTAGTATTGTCCCAGCATATGGACTTCGAAACAACGAAGATGTTAAAATTGAACTGCTTAATGGGTGTGCTGTGCTTGTAATTACAGAAGGAAAACTTGTTCAACATACGCCAAGTAAAACTTTAGTTATCGATGGTTTGGGCAGCATAATGAGTGAGAATCCCGAGTTTGATGAAACCCTCTTCAAGCTTATCTCTCCAGTTCTTCAAGATGAAAAGATTCCATTTCAACTGGTGGTCACTTCCAAGATATGGACTCGGCGATTTATTAATTTTGTAAGGATTTCTAATCAGCCTTTGTTGTGCATTGCAGACTATTTAGAAGCTGCAGTCTATGCCAAGGCTAAAGTTTCCATTAAATTGCAAGTATGAAATGTTTGGATAAGTGCGCATATCAGTTGGAGCGTTGTGCAGTCTTGTGCAATTCGGCAGATGAAGTACTGGAAGTTGAGAGATGCTTGCGCGAATCCGGATACATGTGTATGGTTTATACGGATCAAATGCCAGCTGATAGTACCGATATGATCAAGGAATGGAAGGAGAAGGTAAGTCTCATAGTATAGTATAGTATAGAATAAAAAAAAAAACTCTTGCTTTTTCTCCGTCATTATTAAATAAAATGCAAGACTGGATAGCACGAACTTGCTGTTGTAGCTAACAACCTTAATGTATCTAGACATTAAAGCTGTTTAGGCCGATGTAGTTAAGATTACTTTAATTTAATTTAATTTAAAAATAATTATGTCTCCCTTCCTACAAAACAAACTATGTACCTTTTAGCTTTATTTCTCGTTAATGTCTTAAAACGAGGATGTCCTGGATATATAGCCTCATCTGGAAAGTACAAAGATCGAGCCGCACCTTTTATATCATCAGGATTTGGACTACAAATAGGATGTGTAAACGATGGACAACCAAGCCGTGGAAAATTTGTAATCGACATTACACATTCGTCTGGCTTGAGCAGTTCAGAAACTTCTTCACGGCGGTTTCTCATATTTGCTTCGACAAGATTAAAATGCGCCAGCAAACCTCCAAATGGTTTGCCAGGCGTACCTTCGATCATATAACCTCCATATGCGGGTCGCCATAGGGATTTAACGCCGTTCTGATCAGCAAGTTCTTTTGCATTTAATTTTTCAAGGATTTCTTGGGCTCTCAGTGAGACCCTTGGCACTTTATTTTGTTCATCAAATTTAACAATTATATATTCAACCTGAAAAAAAAGACATGTAGTTATATATTTCTTTTATTGAAATAAAGAATAATTAAATAAATATGAAATGAAACTTACCAAATGTGAAAAAAAACTATTATTTATGTTTTGGTAATTAGAAATGTCAGACAGACTTTTGACAAACCAACAACAAAAAAAATTATCTGTCAGTTTGAGCAAAAGGGTTTTTAATCCACCACTCACATGTATTCACGGATAGGAAAAAATGAGTAATTTAAGAGAGTTTTCTCTTACTCAACTCAAAAAAAATTTGCGGGTGTTTAAGGCAAGGGGGGTACGAGTCGCGCCTCTATTTAATTATTTTCTCTATGGGTTTGTAAGATGTTAAAAAGCGCGTGCTTTGCTTCTTAGGTCCATTTAAAAAAACATTGTTCTCTTTGGTTTTTGCTTGTTTACTTGTTTTTTTCTGTATATTTTTTTACCATAATTAAGTTTACCTAATGGATTCTTTTGTTTCTGGTTTGTTTTTATAAATAAGGAAATTTAATTAAAAATTAAAACAAAATAAGCAGAATTTTGAAACGCAGAAAAAAATTAAAAAAGCAGTATTTTGAAGCCAGAAATTTGACCCGCTCCCAAAATGAATAAAACAGGTGTTTTACGTCGTATTGCTCATAGTATTCAATTACATTAATATATCTACAAATGAAGATAATTGTTAATGGCTTGCAATTATTTTTTTTCTCCTTTAATAGAATATTATAAGATTAGATCATACTTTATTTTGATATTTTGTTAAACGTTATAATAAAAATGCATTTAAAAAAATCACTTGTTGCTTATTTTATTTTAATTTTCTTATTCCGCTTCTGCAATCAAAGCTTTATTTTAAAAATCGCGCGATTTCTTAAAATAAAACATATACTTTTGATTGCAAAAGCGGGATTATAAGAAACAGGATTAAAAGAGACGGGATTATAAAAAGTGGTATTTTGAAAAAGTGGGATTTCAAAAATCAGGATTATAAAAAGCTAGATTTAAAAAACGGGATTTTAAAAAACGGAATTAGAAAAACCGCGATATCGAACCTAACCCCTTACGAACATGACTTATAAAAAAGTCTTTCGGATATTCGTGTGCATTGTTCTTAGAAAATCTGTGTACTTCGGGATCAGCCTTAATATTTGCAATATATTTTAGAAATCAATAGCGCTCTTCTTATGCGATAAATAGTTTGTTTTCTTTTTATCATTGAAAAAGATGCAAATTTTCTGAAATTGGATCCGTTTAAAACATAAAAAAATAAAATGCACGACTGGATCGGACGTACTTGCTCCTCTGTTCGATCACATTATATGCAAAATATTCTTAATAGAAACGGCTAAATGTATTATTAAAGTTTTTTCACTTAACTTTCTTTTTTTTATTGGTTTGCCAACTGTCAAAATGCTCACCTCGAATTGAGTAAACTGATCTTTTCTTGTGGTGGAATTTAGGAACGTACGCATTAATATGCTATGGTTTGCTTCTACTTTTTGATTGGATTTTCTTCATTTTGAACATAAAATTAATAAATATTATTTAACTTGTAAGCCAGAGGCAACAAAAAGCTTTTATTAGTATGTTTTTTGTTTGATAAAGGCCTTTAAAGATACAATTTAACTAAAAAGCAATTAATTTTTCAATTTTTGAATTTAAAGGATTTCCATTTTGAAAATGTAAGCTCACCATATCTACCAAAAGTGCAAATGCGCGCTCCTCCGTTTCGATAAGCATGTGTTGGTGCTCCATTTAAAATGCACGGGCAACTAACGCATGCATGTCGAAACGGAGGAAATCCTCTCAATTTAGCTTGTAGGGTGAAAGAGAATAAGCCACCGAAGTCGTGCCTCTATGTTAGTTTTTCTATGATCTGAATGGAACAACGAACGTTTCCACCGAACTTTAATCTCTTGTAGATTTACTAATATCAAAAATTGTTTCCACAGCTCCAAAAGTAGATTAATTTTGACAGCACTATTCAAAATGCATATATCCTTTCATTTTCTCTTATGATGTAGAAGTTAGACAGGCAGCTTCATTTGTGTCAATCGAAGAGAAAAATTCACTTTCCAGATGAATGTGTTCATTTCGATATCAGATCAATCAATCAATATGGTAGTTCGATTGAAGATTTAAATGAGATTTATTTTAAATCTTCATCTGAGAAGATTAAAATTTGTGTGGTAAATCCTCAAGATTTGTAGGAGATTTAGCTAGATCTACTTAAATCTCGGTTTAGTGGTCGGTGGAAACGTAGTACGTGCGTACTTGGTTATGCAAAATTATTAGTTTCATACAGGTACTAGCTTGTAGGCTAACCACAATAGCTGCCAAAATTTACCATCCTGGTATGACTCATCTGTGGTCATTGTGTGACAGAATTATATTTGTGCTAGCTTTTCTGAGAAAGTAAAACATTTTTAATTTTCGCTACGGCCCAAACAAAACCTAAAGCCGTTTCATCTTTTTATTAGTATTTTACTGTGTTTTTTATGAAAAAAATATCATGCAAATGGAAGCAGAATCCTACACATTTCAACTGGACTCAGAAGGTAATAAGATCGAGGAAAAATGCCAATTACGTTCAGGTTGGTTTGAAAATAAAAAGATATCATAACTATTTTACTTTTTCAATATTGTTTAATTTTTAGTTAAAATCCGAATTTATTTTCCATTTCCTACTTATACTTCCGAAATTCTGATCATACTAACATGTCATGCCAACATGTCGATAAATACGAATGACCGGAATTGGTACTAGCAACATACAAATTCATTGCAATTTGCGCTTTAGAAAGCCTACTTACACAAAGGTATTTCTTCTAATAATATTTCGTGTCTATGCCTAGAATAGAATTTTGTATGATTTTATAGATGCAATCGATGAGGAGATGCACAAGGTCTAAATATCATTCCGGGTGACAACGACAATCAAATCAGAACATTGCCAATGGATTCGACTCACGTCCGCAATACTGTTAAACAATTGCGTGGACGCCATCATCGTGGCATTAAAGATCATTATGATCGCTTAGAGTCAAGATTTTATCGTTCATAAATTACAAGAGCCTTGGCGGGTTGCAACGACTAGTAATTTTTTCAATAAAGAGTTGGATTCAATTAAAGCAGCACTCATTTAAAAGTAGGCTTCTAAAATTGAGCCATATGCATTCTAAAAATGCGCTACAAAAACCAAGTATAAGGTATATGGAAGTGAAATTCCAAAAGAGTGTATGCTTTGTCAATACAGTTTTTTTATTTACCTATAATTAGAATGAAAAACGCCCAGCTACAAATGACGGCTTTGACGAAATGAGAGAATATATTACGAAGTAAGCTAGAAGAGTTGAAAAAATCCGAGAAAACATTGAAGAAAAAAAAGGAAGTACTTTAAAACAACATTATGAATCCTAAAGTAATAGTTGTGAACAAATCAAACAAAAAATCATTCCTGATCCGGAGTTGTGCACACTTTCCTTGTTTGTGTGTGCCTGCATTGCTGCTGTTCTTCTTGTTGCTGATGTTCTGGCAAGGGTTTCGCATTAAATCAATTATTCATCACATCAGTAAACTAAAAATGACCAAGTAAACTAATATAAAACGATGAATTTTACTATCGTACATCCTTTACGAATCGTCATTTTCTTATTCATTTCTAACATATTTTATCTTTTTTGACAGACAACTGATGTTTCTATTTTTCCTTAAACTTTAAAATTTTGCGCGGCTTTAGGCAAGATTTTGTAGAGATTAAGTTTGTAGAGATTAAATTTTATTTTTTCCCGATCTGCGTACTAGGCATAGAGAAAATAATTACATAGAGGCGCGACTCGTACCCCCCTTGCCTTAAACACCCGCAAATTTATTTTTAGGTGAGTAAGAGAAAACTCTCTTAATTTACTCATTTTTTTCCTATCCGTGAATACATGTGAGTGGTGGTTTAAATAACCCTATTGCTCAAACTGACAGATAATTTTTTTTGTTTTTGGTTTGTCAAAAGTCTGTCTGACATTTCTAATTACCAAAACATAAATAATATTTTTTTTTTCACATTTGGTAAGTTTTATTTCATATTTATTTAATTATTCTTTATTTCAATGGAAGAAATATATATAACTATAAAAAAAATAGTTTTTTTTATGTTTGTTTGATAAAGATTTGGCCACAATGACGGAGTACCGATGGAAAGCGTACATCCAAAAGTATATCTTAGATTGGAAACTCAGAAACCAAACCCAATTATTTCTTGTTTTCTATAATTGTTTTGTAGAATACCAAAATTATAATTCATGAAAGATTTTTTGACAGATTAAATGTTTGTATGCAAAATCATAACAGAATAAAAGATCTCGCCGAATAGGCCTAATTAATCCACAATCAACAACAATCAATAACTAATTGGGTCTATTCGGCGAGATCTTTTATTCTTTTATTCTGCTATTCTGTTATGAATTTTCATACAAAAGTGTAAGTTGTCAAAAAATCGTTTATGAATTTTGGTATTCTGCATGCTAAATCTGCTATGAAATCTGTTAAAAAATCTGCTATATGGGTCTATTCGGCGAGATCTTTTATTCTGTTATTCTGCTATTCTGTTATGAATTTTCATACAAAAGTTTAAGCTGTCAAAAAATCTTTTATGAATTATAATTTTGGTATTCTGCATGCTAAATCTGCTATGAAATCTGTTAAGAAATCTGCTATTGAGCTGTCAAAAGTTCGAAATTCTCAACAAGTCTTTTACGAACTGCATTTTTGGTATTCAGCATGCCACAATCTGTTATGGAATCTTTTATGAATCATAAAAGAATAAAAGACACATTTTGGTTACTTTTATCATAAAAGATTTCAACATATGTAGTAAAAACTTTTATTTCGTTAATGAATTGTTGTTAAAAGGAGACAGATATAACAAACAATAATTAAAATGCATAATAACAAACTCAAATATGTAAATAATTTATACACTAAATTATTTCAATTCCTCTAAAACACAGAACACATTTGATGGATGAAACATAAGAAAGTAGTCGCTTATCTTGCCTTTGTGCGTTTTGGATATATTAAATTCTGGAACTGTTATGGACAAATTACAGAGAACAAAAATGTATCTTCGCGAAACAAAATACGATAATTCCACAGGTTAATTTATTGTCATTCGTCGGTGCTGACTGCCGAGAATTTTTATTTACTACAGCTGTTAGTTTGATAGCAGATTTTAGGTCTGTTCGTATAAATGTTTCTTTTTCGAAGTTACATAACAGACTTTTATAAAAGATCGAACTCCTGAATTCCAATTATAAAATATCTTTTATGGTGGAGATCTGTTATGCATCATAACAGAAAATTCGTAGCAGAATAACAGATGTGGCAGAATAGGCCTAATTGAGCTGTCAAAACTTCGAAATTCTCAACAAGTCTTTTACGAACTGCATTTTTGGTATTCAGCATGCCACAATCTATTATGGAATCTTTTATGAATCATAAAAGACACATTTTGGTTACTTTTATCATAAAAGATTTCAACATATGTAGTAAAAACTTTTATTTCGTTAATGAATTGTTGTTAAAAGGAGACAGATATAACAAACAATAATTAAAATGCATAATACCAATAAACTCAAATATGTAAATAATTTATAAACTAAATTATTTCAATTCCTCTAAAACACAGAACACATTTGATGAAACATAAGAAAGTAGTCGCTTATCTTGCCTTTGGGCGTTTTGGATATATTAAATTCTGGAACTGTTATGGACAAATTACAGAGAACGAAAATTTATCTTCGCGAAACAAAATACGATAATTCCCCAGGTTAATTTATTGTCATTCGTCGGTGCTGACTGCCGAGAATTCGTATTTACTACAGCTGATAGTTTGATAGCAGATTTAAGGTCTGTTCGTATAAATGTTTCTTTTTCGAAGTTCCATAACAGACTTTTATAAAAGATCGAACTCCTGAATACCAATTATAAAATATCTTTTATGGTAAAGATCTGTTATGCATCATAACAGAAAATTCATAGCAGAATAACAGATGTGGTAGAATAAGCTTAAATAATTTAAAGACCCGAAACCTCTGCTTTCATTTGACATTTGCCTACAAGCTGAACCACGCACCCAAGTAACATTTCTGTTCCTCTTCCAATAGACACATTGATAAAAACGCACACAAGAATCTTTTCTCACAGCCCTAGTAATTTGTTTTTGTTTTGCTTTTCGATTTTACATCTATGCATGGATATAGTTTCAAAGCTACAAATACAACAATGTAAACAAATGGGTTTTGGGGGGTGAAACGTACGAAGGTTTCCGATCTTAGTATGGCTTATGTGTGACAACAATTTGCTGATTTTTTTACATATGACGTCAATAATTTAAAAAGAAAACAGTGTCGTAATCTCATTTATTTTTCTTCATGTTACTGAGCTCTACATTACTTTGAACAGAGATCAGTGGTTCATACGCATACGACATTCGCTAATCGTTCCACCAAAAGATACATATCCATACATCCATGTTTATAGCTCCTTCATCCCGGTTTTATGCAGCTCTATTAATTTTGTTGGCTTCTGTGTATAGTTAGTTGTTTTGTATCCATTTTGTTAAATAAACGTGCGAAGTACGGCAGTGGTTGTGAGCATTTATTTTTCGTGATTATTTTGTTATAGCGAGTATTAAAGGTATTGATTGTTTTTTGTTTATTTTTAATTACATTAGATTTAATATTTACAAAACAGATTCTTTATCTTTCTTTTCTGTTAAAGTGAATTTTGCCTTTGCCAGTGATTTATTTCTCTTGCTGCACTGTGCAACTACAAAACATTATCAAAGTTATTTGTATTCTTTAAAGTAAAAGTTGCAATGCAATGCAGTCGTTTCATACCTACCCCGATTTTTTCTTTATTGTATTCATTTATCAAAAAATTCTGTTTTCGATTGAATTAAATTGAATTGAATTTGTATGTTTGAGACTTTGGGTTACAATTGCTGTAATAAAATTCCCACTCTGTTTTAACTTCAGTTAATAGCCAGCTAACTTGTTGCCTGCCCTTTCTATTACTTCGTATGTAAATTAATACAATGTTTGTCTCCTTGTGGTCAATAATATACTTTCCTGCTCTTACTAGGGACAGAGAGTTATGTGTTTTGTCGCCGGTTTGTCAATGTATGTAATGCAAAAATAAAACGTGTATGTAGCTATATCCAGAAATCAAAGCTTATCATAATAACAGTGTTTTATTTTCCTCGTGATCCGGATCAGATCATCTATTTATTTGCGTTACAACAACAAAACTAAATCCTTTTGTTGTTGTAACGCAAATAAATAGGAGATCTGATCTGGATCACGGTGAAAATAAACAGAATGGAAATAAATACAATTGCAGACTTTTCCATCCAGGGTTAAACATTTTCTGTGTGGAAAAAGTGCTGGAAATCTTGAAAAATCGAAGGGTCGTCGGACTAGATTTTTGTTTCTTTCAAAAATGGAGCAAATTTGTTGCGATTGTAGCAAAGTTCGAACGCTACAGTTATGTCGTTTTTATTTGCCAATCCAGAAGCCTTCCGGACTATTCTGAAACAGTTCACTTGGGAAAAAATGACAGTTCTAATTCTGAAGGAAGAGAATTGTGCTTCTGGATTTGAAATCAGAAGCAGAAGCACTCACACATTCATATACTTCAACGTCAAACTCGACTGTTATCATTTTTTTGTATCATAATTGTGCAACAAACATATTTTTTTAAAATTTGAATATTTTCACGTACACAATTATTTTCACACATACAATCTCATTAAGATTCAGAATCATCAGAATCACACAAAAGTGTTCAGTTTGTATCCCGGATCGGAGAACAATTCCGAATTGCCAAATAAAAACGCCATTAGAAGTTCACTTTACTTCAATTGAAGTGGATTTACTTCAATTTCTGAAGAAAAAAATTAAAATCTGCTCCCTACTTCACACTATTGTTAAATTCTTTATATCATCTACTTCACTTTTAGAAATCTCCTTTTAATCCACTTCAATTTAAACAAAATAAAATTGAATCGAATTCAAAAAAAAAAATATTTAAGAAATGTTTTTCACATTTCAAAAGAATAAATTACATCAAAATTCACTTCAAACAAAAAAATGATTCTGACGGTTAACAATTTTCAAAATAAATTTTCATTCATGTCTGGTCTGAAAATTGTTCATGTCTGTGCTGAAAATTGAATGTGATTAATAACCAAATCCGCTATGAAAAAATATTTCGAAGTAATCACGAATGTGGAAAAAGATTCGTAGGGAAAAATATAAATTTTTAAAAATATCGGTGTGCCCCATAGATTTTTTTTGTTTTCAAAAAAGGTATGGACAATCAAGATATCCCAAAAGTAGTAAGTAAAAATGGTGTGCCTGTGTCTGTGGTTACTTCTGTGGCCATTGAAGAAAAAGATGAACATATTTTGGCAATCTTATTACTACTTTCATTCGCTTTTCAAATGTCGTGTTGGTAAATGTCCGCTTTGATAAATAGATACATAAAACTAATTTGGATTTAATTATACTATTAAAATTATGATTTCGAAATCTACTCCCCTTTTATTGGATCTACTTCACTTTTTTAGTCAAATCTACTTGGCTTTTATTTTTTGAAGTGTTGACGCTGGTTCCAACTCCTGTGAAAATACGAAATAGTTCTACTAAAATATTACATATATATATATATGTACATGTTCATAACTCATTCATTCGTGTTTTATGATGCAGAGGGTGCAATCTATGAACGTAAACAAAGAAGATAAGGACCCGAAACCTCTGCTGTCATACGCATTTGCCGACAAGCAATCTAAAACAGGCACACAAGCAACTTCCGTTCCTCTTCCAAAAATAGACGCGCATTAAAAACACTGCCAAGAATATTTTCTGTTCCTCTTCCTATAGACACATACCGCTTTCACACGCCGCGAAATACTTCGTTGATATAGTGTCAGCACGGTTTTTTGGTCATGTGAAAAGAAGCTGTGTCGACACAGCAGTTCGATTCGTGGAGATAGAAGTCGTATGTCGACATGGCTTGTAAAAAGGATCGAACTAGTACACCGGCAAAGTATATGTTTTGTTTTTATTTTTTTTTTGTTGTTGGCTGCTCATGTTTATAATTTGAAGTTATCTTATTTGCTTTTTTTTCATATTTATTTAATCTGATTAATTAATTCTTGCAAATAATATGGCTTGCAGACATTTTCACCTCAATAATTTATTTTTTTAAAGTGAATTTGACAACTTTTGCTAGCTGGTTTTAACATAAAATTTTACATCGACGTAAGTACGTGTGAATGCTCATGCAACAACGAACTACTTCGTTACATGATAGATCGATGTGACGTGTGAAAGCGGAGATAACACAGTCCTAGTAATTTTTGTTTTGTTTTTCGGTTCCACATCTATTCAAGAACAAAGTACCAAATGTCCAAAAAACAAAAAAAAAACAGTGTTGCCTGGGATAATTTCAATGGGGACGTTCACTCAATTATTCTCAGCAATCTGGAATAACTTTCTGTTGTTGTAATGCGTGCAAAACCACATCTGATGAACAAACAGCTGCTCTCTTGAAAGCTATCTTCAGTTATCCCAAAACAATTGGAATAACTAGCCGAGAACAAATGTATAGAACCAGCTACTGCAAAATTCATTGGTATGCGTTTTGCTTTGATTTTTTGACAGCTTTCATCTAACCTATCTGATCCGTCCACAGATATACTCCGATAGCTTGGTATCAGAATAAATGAGTGAACTCTCGCATTTTCGATTCACAACGTATTTGTTGTTGTCTGTGGTGCCAAAATAATTGAAGAGTCAAACGAAAACTTGTTAATGTTCAGTGTGAACGGTTTTCGAGTTTTCGTAAACTTTTAGCCGAAAACCCGGTTTTGGGTTTGGTGTGAAAAGCCTATTAATATCCACAAAACCTATCTTTCTTTTCGTAAAATTCTTTGTGTTCTAATATGATGTCTTTAGATGCCTTTGCATGAGTTTTATTTCTCTCGCTGCACTGTGCAGCCACTCAAAAGTTTATTAACCGGATTTTTATTCTTTGAAGTTTCCAATGCAATCCAGTCGCTTCCTACCTAGGTACAAGGATTTTTTCCTTTTTTTTATTCATTTATCAAAAAATAATTTTTCGATATTGAGAATTATGTCGTGTTCTATTTGCCAATAGGGGGGTTCACATGGAACAACATGCTCGACAACCTCCAATGTTCGACCATTAAAACGCAAAAACAACCGCTGGACCAACATGCTCGTCGAATTTCAAATTTTTTTGATAACTTGGTGGCTCGTCCAACCAACCAACTTGTGTAAACAGATGCTCGACAACTTCGTTTTATTTTTTCGTGTTAGGTTTAGGTTTATTTTGAGTCTCATGAAAGATAGTTGCATTTGGCATCTTACGAAGTACGCACGTATTTTTACTTGCGGTTATGGTACTATAAAGCAAGTTGTGCGTTCGTAAAAAAAATTACCAACTTAACAAACAAAAGTATGTCCCGCAATTCCGTCTGTCTGTCTGTCCTCGAGTCTACAGCCTAAACGGTTTGATGTATTTGCTTTAAATTTTGTTTGTTACAATTGTTTTTTTCATTTTTTCTAAGACGAGGTAAATCTTATTTTTTCTCAAAAGCGGCTCTAACATTTTTTATAAAAAAAAATCAGTTCATTAATGAAGAGAAAGGGTAACCTTTTGATAATTTTTTTTTGGAAAATAAATGTTACTTCTGGTAGGTAGGTAGACACCTCTATTAAAACCATTTTTTTTTGTTTTTGATTTTCTGGGAAACGGTTAATTTGATTTTTTTTGAAATTTTTTACGCAGAAACTCCTAGAAAGTTTAAACACTATTGTAAACCAAAATGTGTAAAAAAATTTTTTTTGATAATCAATTTTTTTTTGAAAACGACTCAATAGATTTTGTCGAAACTTCGTATTTGGTAGTTTTTCAACATATCTTGAATACTATAAAACAACTATTTCATAAAACAAAAAAACAACGGTACCTCCCATACAAGTGTAAATTTCGTTCATAATTAACGCCGCCATCTGGCGTCCGTTCGCTTCGAAAATTTAAAAACACTGATGTTCGACAACATTAGTATCCATGTGAACGCAAAGTTGGTTTAAATTCGTCGTGCCATGCTGTCGAGCATGTGAACCCCCCTAATAGGGATTTTTCTTGGCAAATAGAACGAAAATCATTTTTTTTTAATTGTATGCGTTTGTACCTATTTATTTATTTTTTATTATGAAGAGTAAACAAAACCGTGTGACGTTTCAGCTAATTTAGTATCCAATAAAAACAATAAAGTATCTATTCTATAACATAAGTATATACAGAAATACAAAACTACAAATAATATCTCCATGAAAATAATGTTATAATTAATACTGTGTGATAGATAAATATAAGTTAGGTACAGCGTTACAACTTCAAAACAAAAACGAAGTAGATTTGAGCCAAAAAGTGAAGTAGATTCAAGAAAAGGGAAGTAGATTTCAAAATGATAATTTTAATTGTAAACTGAAGGCACCACAGACACAGGATACTTCATATTTACTACTTTTGGGAAATCTTGATTGTCCAGTTAAAAATATGAATGATACGAATCGATATTTTTACAAAATTGGAATTTTTACATGCGAGTATAGGTACTATAAGGCAAGTTATGCATTCGTCGAAAAAACAAGTTGTGAGATAACAATCAAACATGACATTACGATGATAGCGAAGACGAAAAAAGATGGTCTAAAAATTCTGTCCGTCTGTATGTATGTATAGATACCTACATCCCAAACGGGTGGGCCGAATTGCTTCAAACTTGCTATATAGGGTTGTACAGAGGGGAAATTTAAATTGTTTTTTTTTAGCTCAAAAAATAACGGTATCTGCCATATAACCGTTACGTCCAAACCTATTTTTCTCGGAAACGGCTCTAACGATTTTGATAAAAAAAAAACGCTTTCGACTATCTCATAAATGGCTTAACCGATTATTTCGAAATTTCACAAAAATATAGGTTTAGGTTGCCCAAATTATACCGCGTACCAATATTTTTAATTAAAATTTTTTTGTATTTTTAAAATCATTTTTAAGAAACAAATTTATTATTCGAAAACTGCTCATTAAATTTTTTTTCAAAAATTATATTTATTTGTATTTTCTGAATACCTATGAATTGGCGTTTTTGAATTTTTTTTTATATTTTCAAAAAGTTTAAAAAAAAACTTTTTTCTCAAAAACCGCTCCACAGATTTAAAAATCTTTCAGAATTTTGAATTATTTTTTTCTTTAATTAAACAGATTTAATCTTTTGTTTTTAAGTTTATATTATTAAATATTTAATATTGTTATACCAATTTATTTTCAAACAAAATTAATGAAATTTTGTATATGCATATACAAAATTGAGTTAAAAATGTCTTTAAAAATATATTTAGATTTTTAATAGAAATCTTTTGCATATGATGTGATCGAACATAAGAGCAAGTTCGTGCGATCCAGTCGTGCATTTTATTTGATGAGGAATCATTGCCTATCAACATTCTTGATTACTTCAAAATATTTTTTCATAGCGTATTTGGCTATCAGCACAGACAGACAAGAACGAAGGTAAAACCACACGCATTATTTGACTTTGAATGCCCAACAACAACTTGAGTATGCTACCACCAAGTTTTTCTCAATTATTTTTGGCTGGAATTATAGCTATTTCAATACACGATGAAGGCACAAGAAGTTTTTCAATTAAAATGAAAGAAGTAGACCAGCACCACTAGAGCAAAGCAATCTGATGATCGACCTTGGCAGGTCGTGAAATAATTCCAGCCAAAAAGAATTGAGAAAAAACTTGCGTGGTAGCACACTCAAGTTGTTGTTGGGCATTCAAAGTCATCAAATTATACGAAAAATGGCTTTAAAAAGCAAGTATGTAATCATACAAAATATGAATATAACACGCATTATTTGTTTGAAAGAAAATTAAAAGAAAAATATTAAACGTCAGAAATTTGTAATTTTAATTTTTTTGTTTTGAAGTGAAGTTAAATGCAAATTATTCTTTTGAAATGTGATCCTGAGCAGCGAAAGGAAAGAGTGGAAAAACAATTTTAAATATTTTTTTTTTGAAGTTTTTAATCCACTTCAATTTCTATAAAATCTATTGCTCATTTTTGTTGTCTTTAGTTTATGGGTATGCTCCAGAACGTGAACTTAGTTCTCGTTCGTTATTTCAGATTCCTTTTCATAGAATGAAGAATGAACTATGGTTACAATGAAGCTATTACCCATTGTTTAAGACAGGTTAACTCTGTTTGTAACGTTCTCTATTTCAGTCTGTCTTATAGCAAGGATTGTTTAAAAAAAAAAATAGTATCTTTTTTAATCTCTGGTGGTTAGAATTTAAGTAGATATTGTAATTATCACTATATTCTGTAGTCTATAAGAGATTTGTACGTCTGATTGATGGAAATATATATAAAAAAGTGAAGTAGATATAAAGAATTTATGTGTACTTTGGAGAAATTTTTTTAAAAAGTAATTATCATGGGCTTTATTGGTCGTTATTATGATTAAATGAAAGCAATTTTCATTTTTTTTGCCAACGTTTTGACGGTGCGGTGGTTGCCGTCTTCTGCAGATGTGTCTTTATTTACAAAACTTAAAAATTAAATTAAATTAAAAAATAATTAAACGAACAAAATGTGACTTACATAACGTTATACTATGATTATGATTATACTAAACTAAACAATAACAGCCGTATCTATAATAAAATTTTAAATCTTACTTAACCTTAAAATACCTTTAAACAATTATTTAAAGCCCTCTTAAATGTATTTTAACATATCAATTCTCATCTATTGACGTTTGGAATTGTGATTTTATTTAGTTTTGTGATTTTTTCTAACATATGTATTCAATTAAAATAATGGATAATAATTTTATTTCATTTATAAATGACTTAAATGTAGTCAATAAATTAGGTTCAAATTCTAATAGAATAAGAACACCAAAAATTTACAACCGCATGGAACTGGATGAAATTTCTTTTGGCCGAAAATATAGGTTTTCAAAATCCAATAAGGTTAAAATCATAAAACTTGTCTGATCCGATACCGAAGGTTATCTTAAGTGATTGTCACATTTCTGCTGATCTACAAGTAATGGCTACCATAAGATATTGGGGTCAAAATGATGTGCAGATATAAATATTTTAATTATTCTTTATCCCACTAAAAACGAAATAATTAAAATTTATTTTCCTTTATGTAGATGCCAGATGATGGGGCGGATATACACGGATTTAGCCAATCCACGCTCTGTATGATATGTATGAGTTGCAAAGGCATTCGCCTCAAAGCGACCCGAATTTGTAAAAATGCCAACATTGGTCTCAGAGCAAATAAAAGAAATGGACAAGTTTAGGAAAATACGTGGTTTCCCCACGTTGTAGGTCTATCGGGTCAGTATTATATTAACCGTTAAGGTGACTCTTCACTAAAAATTCGAGATATCGTATGCCACTGGAAATAGGTAGTACATACGATTCCCGAATTTTTAGAGAGAGCAGAATAAAGGAAAGATTCGATAATAGGTGTGTTTTTTTCTAAGCCCCGGGGAAATTGGACGAGAAAAACGATGAGTAGGATTAACAATTTGCATGTTAAATCCAACAACAACTAATCCCCGGGGGTGCTTAGCTTAAATCCAGAGAATTCTCGGGGCTTAGCTATTGGAGAGGATAAAAACTGTGCTACCAAACACTTTTTCACTAAGTTATCGATAAAATGTATAGAAACTTCAAAACTGACATTTTGACATGTCAGATAGTTATCAATTTTGTTTGGTTTGGTTGAGCATTTGGTCTAATGGCCTTTTCGATTGGCCGTCCGGAACACGTTCCCCAATAAAACACCTGGAAACAATTTGACTGATTCTGAATTGTATGTATCACTGTATTTGTGGAAATTAAATGAAAAAATCACATCGGCTAAAAAGAATTTCCAAAACACTTGATTTCAATGTAGATACACATTTTTTTGTATCAGTAATAATTATAGCTTGCTTCTTTTTATGTTATTTTGCCAGAAAAGTAGTTAAATTCAATAAACACATCGAAATTACACAACAAATCAACCCGATGATTTTGACATTTTAATTATGTAAGTGTATTAGTAATTCTGTTTTCGATTCTGGAATGAAATCCAGAATCGCTTTCTGTTCTGTTTAGAGTAACAACTGTCATTTTGTAGGGGTCAGAACAGTTCTGGACGGCTAATCGAAAAGGCCATAAGTGTGTCAGTTGTTTTCCTGACGGCCATGTCAACCTAATCTATCCTACCTTTTAATATACATTCCGCAAAAACAAATCTATTTTAACATTTTTCGCTTTTGTATTGCCTCTACGGTTTTTTCCACCTCGCCATGAGCACAACCTTCTACAGCGATTTTCATTTTTGCGTTTATTTTTATTATAGGTATATTAAAACTTGACTGTAAAATTATTATTAAATAAAAAAGCATTTCCTGAAGTTGATATTCGTTCAAATAACACGAATTGAATGAACAACAAAACAAAGGTTTCTCTGAGAAGACATATGAACTGAGCGTCCCGCCCGAATAAGCAACTCGTCCACTAATATCATGTCACCAGTGACCGACGAATGGGGTAGTTTTCAAGTAGTTGAATTCTATGTACCACTGCATTCGTGAAAATTAAATTAAAAGAAAATCACATCGGCTAAAAACAATTTCCAAAATACTTTTCAATTTTCAAATTACTTGATTCACATTTTTTTGTATAAATAATAATTAACTTGGTTCTTTATATGTTTTTTTAATAGAAAAGTAGTTTAAATTCAATAAATATATCGAAATTACACAAAACAAATCAACCCGATGATTTTTAAAAGAATGAGGATGAGGCAAACAATGATGTTTATGTTTTTCTTGCATTACAGCTATTCTTCAAATGTCATCTTGCAAATTAATAAATAGTGCTACCAAGTATTTCACTTAAGCACCTTGGTCGTTTTTTTCAACCAATTCCCCCGGGGATTGCAAAAAAACGCACCTAATGTCCCACTTGATGATGAGGCCTATGCGTGCTCCTACATTTTATTTACAGTTTTACTAAACCCTCTAACGCGTGCTGAAGAAAAATACAGCATCGCACATATTGCTACGCGCAATGCTGTAGAAATGTATTTCGGAGTAGCCGCTTCAGAATCCTACTTACAGGCTTTCAATGTTCTCTTGAAAATACAAAAACAGCAGTTATCCTTTGGGTGTTCTCCATAAAAACAGGGTATTGCCTCGGATGAAAACGAAATAATAAAACACTTAAATATATGTCTGTATACTTTAGATGAGCTCGAAAGCGATGATGTTGATCTGGACAACGACACAGAAAATGAAGCAATACTTCGGCTAAATAATGACCGCAATTTGCCCCGCCGAGTATTTATCGAACGGAACTATAACTAGTTTAATTTTTTTTTATTTTATCCTAGTACAAAAAAAAATAAAAACATAATACAAAAGTTACATAATATGGTGCTTCTTACCCAAAGATTAAAATTAAAAAAAAAAACGGATTTTATACCTACCCCTTATGGTTTAACAAAAAAGTCTTACGAAAATGGTTTGTATGTCCCTTGAATCTATTTTGAGTCATCTCAAGCTTGGCATTTATCATCACCATATTTCAAATTGCACAAAATTCACTTCCAATGTTTTGTTTTCAAATCGACAACAATCTCAGAAATTTTTGTTTATTTACAAATTAATGCTGTCACAAAATTGATTGATTTTGAATTTCTTTGCGTTACGTTATATTAGGTCTGATCCAGACTTTTTTTGGGCAGAAATTGGCAGATTGTCAAAACTTGGAAGAAGAGTGGGGATAAAATTCTCTCATTGAGAAATAAAGTCAGGAAAAGTCTGGAACAGCTTGAGGACAATTGTTTGAATATTTTTAATATGAGAAGTATAAATATCAAAGTTTGATTTTGGGGGAATGTATGAAACAAAAAAAATATAGAGCAAATGGACAATCATTAGCATTAGTATATGTACAAAATATTTGTATACATATTTGTTCGATCAAACCTGAAGAATCCGGAAGAGATATTTGCCTACTCAGCACTCCACCTCCTCTAGTTAATACAGTGCAGTTTTTATCTCGATCTCTTCTATATATGTCATAATCATCATTACATATTATTTATTTGTTTGTATTAAGCAAAAGCATTGTCTGCAAACCAATCAATGGCCCTTCCAAATCTGGGGTATCGTCAAAGCTTACATTAGCTGTGTCTGAAATAATACCCTCATTGTGTCCTAAAATGTGGGACTTTAACCTGAAACGGAATTTTTCTTGATGAGATTGTCTTACTATTGTCAGCTACACTTTTCTTCACTATCCAGTACATTAGTACTTGCGTCTAACATTGTTTTTACTGTTTTTTTTATTGCCCCTGGTCAAAACCCTAGTTGACCGGCAAGATAAATTAGCGTTTCGCGTTGCTTTGTACACTGTTGGAATGGAAACGGGTTTAAGGCGAGGGAGTTTTTTATCCGTGCAGCATATGAGAATAGGATATATTTATTTTATTGTCAATGATTCAAATTGGAGGTTCGTATCTTTGTCATCTACAGTAAAGGAGTCACTACAGATTCTAGCTGTTCTTGCATAAAATTTTCAACAATTCAGGATCTTTTGGGAAATCGTTGTATGATATATCTTCTCTTCTTAATTTATTGTTTTTTTTTTTTTTTAATTATTACATCCACAATTAGCACGCAACATTTTTAATGACACAGTTCATGCCGCGTCTAAACTGGTTTCTGATATCCAAAGGAACAAAACTAAAAAGCAGTGTACGGGAGCCTGTCTGGTTGATTTGGAGAAGGCCTTCGACACCGTATGGTTAGAAGGTCTCTACCTAAAGCTAACCAGACTAGGTATAAGTAAACCTCTATTGTATATGCTTTATGACATGCTAAATGGTAAAAAGTTTGTTGTCAAGAGTGGCAATGTAACTTCTACCGCAATTTTTAATATTAACAATGGTCTTCAGCAGGGAGCGGTTAACTCGCCGATTCTATTCAGCATTTACACCAGCGATCTAATAGGTAGTCTAACTCAGGCAATTGCGTACGCCGACGATCTAATTGCGTACAGAACAGCTAATACAGTTGAGGTCATCAAAATCCTTTTGGACAAGATTCGGCGATATTGTAATGACTGGAAGTTGAAAATCAACTTCCAGAAATCAGAAACTATTTTGTTTAGGACTCCGTTGTCTAGCACCTCAAGGGATACGAGATAGAACTGGCGCAAGCTGGTGATCGTAGGGCCACATGGACATCCACTGGCGAGTAAAAGTGTAGTAGAGTACCTTGGCATCTGGTTGGATCAGTATTTGTATTTCGACAGACATATAAATGCTGCTCTGGCCAGGGCTAGGGGAGCCTTTGCCCTGACAAAACGACTCTTATAGTAGCCGTCTTGACAGCAGGGTGAAGGTGATTTGTTACATGGCCCTCATCAGGCCGATGATTGCCTACGGATGCCCGGTGTGGTTCAACGTTGCCCCATCTCAAATGGAAAAGATTCGGGTGTTTCAGAGGCAATGTATTTGTCTTGGATTACACAGCAGACCAGAGTAGGGGTAAAAATGATATTATTCCAACCAGGCTATACAACGGAGCCAACATAAACAGAATAGATAATTTTTTGTTTAATCTGATTCGGGGCCACATTGCAAGAGCGATGTCCTCAACAATCAGCTTAATTTTTGGGGCTTCTTACCCCAATAAAGAATATTTTGAGAGTGGCCGGTTAAGTGGCTACATCCCTCCCGAGGCATTCCTCTATTTAGACAGTCGAGGGCTGATACAGGATAGAATGGCGGTTCCGCTCATCTCCTACGTCAGCCATAAAACTGTAGATAGGCGACTCCTGTATGGTCGAGACGTAATCGCTGAAGGTGGACAGGAGCGCCTTCGGTTCAGTAGGACTATGTCCGATCGGGACCGAAGGGATAGGATGAAACAAGAGAACCAGCTCTGGTGGCTCTCTGAACAGCATCATGATATTTAAAGTCGATTAAGATGGAATGTCTTGGCCGACTTACATACATTTAGGGTAATTAGGTATAGGGAACAGTCGGGGGTGGCACCAAGAAAAATTAAAAATATGTATGCGTGCGAAGGCATATGTGCATGTACCTGCGTAACTGTACATGTATGTTCGTACGTATATGTATGTACGTATATACATGTATGTGTGGGGTGTATATAGCTGTGTGTCTGCATGCGTATGCAAAATATAAACAAAAAAAATAAAAAACGAAAAAATGCTGCTGTGGCTGTTCTAGTTTTTAAGTAGTTTTAAGTGGTTTTATGTATTTTTAAGTATCTTAAGTAGTTTTAGTTAGTATATGACTTAGTTGCATCTAGTTTTAATTATTTTTAGTCTAGATTTAGGTAGTTTATAAGTAAAAATTGAAAAATGATACGAGACCGAGTTTTAAAAAAAAAATTATTGATAATTAGGCTAGTTTAAGGAATTTTTGTCTAGCTTTAAGATAGTTATAAGGTAATAATAAATAAAAAAGAATTACAAAAAAAAAGAAAACATTTTTAAGCTATTTCACGAAATATATAATTTCAAAAACAAAATTAAATCTTTTCAATTTCAATTTTTTCCCGCTTTGTTATTCTCAAAAATATTCAAACGAGGTGTCAAAAATTACAACAACAAAGCGAAAAAATAGAAGTGGTGTAATCTTGTTTTCTTTGATTCATGATACAGGTAGGCATTTAGAAAGAAATGTACTGCGACTGATAGATTTCAGTGGGTTTTCTTTGGCACAGAATAAGGGTACAAACCTAGTATCTTCTTCCTCTAATTACTTACTACCATTTCTCTTTCACTAATTGCCTTACTGGTTATAAGCTTTTCTTAATTGATCCATAATCATTACTTATGTCGTCTTTGATTGGCTGTTCGATTTGCACTTTTTACTCGAAATTTTATATATTGTGGAACTTAAGTAGTGAAAAAGGAGTAACACTGATCTGCCAATCAAACCCGAAATTGCTAACCTAGTTAATTGCTTTCTGGATATGTCTGATCCGAAAATTTGTCTGACGAGCCTATAAATAAATTGATTTGTTGCTGTAATATTTAATATCCATTCAGTCAAGTAAATCGAGCATACCAAGCTAAAAAATATTTTTTTGTGTAATTTTGTTTATTATTAAAGAGTTTATATATAAGAGTTAATTTTGTGTGTCAGCAGCAATTTAAATTTATATTAAAAACAACTTATATATACTTTTATAAAACGGTAAGTTCATTTTTATTTAGAAAAAAACAATTTAGTAGTTTTGAGATGATACTAAGCTTAACAGAATTAAACGTAATACAACGTTTCCACCTAACTTTAATCTCTTGTAGATTTACTAATCTCAAAAAGTGTTTCCACCGCTCCAAAAGTAGATTAATTTTGACAGCGCCATTCAAAATGCATATATCTTTTCATTTTCTCTTATGATGTAGAAGGGAGACAGGCAGCTTCATCTGTGTCGACAGAAGAGAAAAATTCACTTTTCCGATGAATGTGTTCATTTCGATATGGAAATAGGGTAGTTCGATTGAATTGATTGATTTAAATGAGATTTATTTTAAATCTTCATCTGAGAAGATTAAAATTTGTATGGTAATCCTCAAGATTTGTAGGAGATTTAGCTAAATCTACTTAAATCTCGGTTTAGTGGTCGGTGGAAACGTAGTATAAGTGTTTAAAAATGCTAAAAAGTTCTTTAACTATAGTCATATTTTTCCTTAAACGAGTAGGTAGGTACTGTTTAAAATTTTGCTAAATTAAATATTATGAAATTGTTAAGTAGTATCATGCTAAAAACTTAACATCAGACAGTTTAAAATGTTCGCCTTTAATTGTATTTATCAATTTAAATATTGTTACTTTTTTTCAGTTTAAAAATGTCAGTTTCAAACTCATCAAACGAAAAAGTCATCTTCGAACGCGAGCAACATGAGGCAAATGTTTTAGCAAAATTGCAGAAATTTTATAAAGAAAAAGACTTCTTTGACACTATTGTGATTGCTGGCGAAAATGGCATCAAGATTCCATCTCATCAAATAGTCCTGTCTGCATTGAGTGATTATTTTAGGGAAATATTTCATGGCAAACATACAAGTTCAAACGTCAACGAAGTCAAATTGCAGGAAATTGAGGGTCCCACACTTAAGCTGATAATTGATTACATGTATACGGGTGTAATTGAGCTCAGTTCAGATAATGTAGAGAAACTCCTGCTAGGAGCAGAGTTTTTTAAAAATGGAGAACTTGCTCCATGGATGTTGTGATTTCCTGGAAAATCATCTGGAAAATAGCAATTCCCTGCATTCGTTACGCTTGGCCAATAAACTGAAATTATCTGAAATTCAGGATAAATCTTCGAAAATTATTTACAACAACTTCGAGGAATTTAGGACGCAGCCTGAGTTTTTGCTCTTGAATGAAATGGAATTGAAAAATATACTTTTTAAAGACAATCCGCGTGAAGATATAGAGGAGCAAGTGTTTTTGGGTTTGAAAGCATGGATTGAACATGATAAAATAATTCGGGGACATCTGTTATTCGAATTACTTTCAATGGTGCGCTATCAGTTTCTCACGCCCAAGTTTATAATTAAAAACACAAAGTCTGTTTGCGATACTCCAGAAAACTGCCAATTAATACACGGTTGGCTCAAATACCATATATCGCCGGAATCTAAAAAAAATTGAACAGGAAAATATAACTTTTACCTCTGAAGTAGGCCTAAACAAAGAAGAAGAGGAAGTAGACGAAGAAGAAGCAGAAAGTGAAGTTGCAGCAGCTATTGGTTTAGAGAAGAAGAGAAGGGAGAAAAAGAAGAAGAAGCAGAAAGTTAAGTTGCAGCAGGTATTGGCTTTAATGAACGACGAGAATTGGAAATTTATAGTTATAATCAACAATTGAAGACCTGGAATATCTTGAGTAGAACAGAGCCCTTTTCCTTATATAAAAAACGGTATTGTGCTAAGATTGTGACTGATGAAAAGCTATTTCTAGTTGGAGGGTTTAGTTCAAGTAACAAACATGTAACAAACAGCGTCAAATGTGTAGACTTAAAAACTTTTAAATTGAGTAGATTACCCCCGATTGGAGTGGCTAGAGCTGGAAGTCAGTTGGCAATAGTAAATGGATATTTATGTGTGTTTGGTGGAGTCAATATTGATGTACAATTTGTGAATATATTAGAGATTTTCAATTTTTTGAGTCGCCAATGGAGTTTCTTAAATACGCCTTTTAAAACAGATAGTAGTCATCAAAAAATGTGTGCCCATAATGATACCTTATACATTTTTGATAATCGATATGGCTTTTTGCACTGTTATCACAGCACTTTAAAGGAATGGACTTCGAATAGAACATCAGTTGATGATAACATAAAAGTACTCAACATTTCTGTCGTTGGTGAATTTTTGTATGCCATCTGTTGTCTTAGTAGTTCGGAGAATACTATGATTATTAAGTGTCTCGATCTATCCAAAGAAACTTGGTCTGAAGTGTGTAGGTTCAACAACAATATAACATTTTCAAGTGTGGCTACATCAGTTATTGGTAATTCAATTTGGATTTCAACACAACCATATAATACAGTCCTTGCATTTAATCTTGATACTAAGAAAATCACTGTCCAGGACTAGTTAAAGTCCTACATATAAATTTTTAATTCTCCCATTTAAACTATAAATTTATTTTATTGCTTATTACTTTATGTTTATTAAATTTACAACAAAGTACAAATTATATTATTGTCTTTTTTGTATTTATGCTTCCTAAGTTCATAAGATAATAAAACTTAACCCACACAAAATAAATAAAAAGATGTTTGATTTGAAATATAATTTTTTTTAAGAATATTCATAATTTTGTAATGAAACTTTGCATTGATAATTGGAAATGAGCACTGGCACTTTCCTAATATCGATGTAATGTATTTGACCAGTAATTTGTTACAATATACATTTAGCATGAATACAATTAGAACGTCGAGCTAAGTTTAGCACTACATCTTTTTTACGCGAAGAAACTTCAGTAGGCACCAATTAATTCAGAAGCTTTGAAAACGGAATATTTTTAAGGTCACAAAACAGGCGCCTCACTAATTTTTATCAGTGGTTCCTGAGATATATTTTGGACTTTGAAAATCGAAAATACAATAACATAACTGACTGAATTCTTCACGCACTGCATTATGTATTAATAGACAATGGTACAGACCTTGTGATGAATACAAAGGAAAATATACACAATGTGTGGTTTTCCGTTTCAGGGGAGTGGTAGCCGCACACTTTGTGATAGTTGTTATTAATTGGAGAACTTCTGATTTCAGGATGATGATGATTTAAAATTAAGTGAACGAACAGATCCAATACATTTGAAAACAAATTATAGAACAAACAGAACAGCAAAAACTTGAAAAACAAGACATTTCTATATTGAAACCGTAAAAAATTTACAATTTATTGTTAAAAATATTCACGAGCGAATCGATAAGGATTTTGTTCCATTTAAAATTAAATCTTTTTTGAAGAAGCTTGATGAATCCGGCTGTAAAAAAACGTTATTAAATTCAAAAATGATATGACTAAACTTTATAATTTTATTGTTCAATACATTGAATTCTGGTTAGAACCTTTTGAAAAATTCAAAGTTTTCTCATGGATAGATTTATACTCTTGTCAATCCACATTTGTCCAGGTTCTAAAAACTCGAGTACTAGTTTCATCTAAACATATCTGGCTACCCTACATTACGTTGACCGTGTAATTTTAGCTTTAGATCTAAGTTATTCGCGATGGTAAAATACGAACAGAAATGTTTTAAGAATATGGCTTTATGACACTTTGTGAAAGCGACATAACGCCATAACCCGTTACAATGGCATATTTTGAAATATCCCTAGTAGCACAAACGGGTTTTTATTTGGTAGATATGTATAACTCCAGTAAAACAATAAACTTGTTGTCCATTTATTTCAGAAGCATACATATTCTGCTACAATTGTGTAACCAAAATACCCGTATTTCTCCTCTTATTTAGAACAAACTTGTAGTAATTGGGTTTTATAGAAGTTAAATTTTATCGTTTATCAGTTCTATAAGAAGTGTTAATTGAACTAAGAAATGTTACATGTAACATTAATTGAACTCGAAGATAGCTTTACTTATATTGCAGAAATGTTTATGAAATAATACTTTGTAACATTAAGATAGTTAAAACAAGAAACAAAAGGTTTAAACAAATTACAAGTTGCTATTACTATTACTTTAACTTTTTCTGTTCTATTATGTTATAATAGATAATATAGCTAATGAGAATTAATCTTTCCGAAAACATTGTAAACGTTTCTAAAGAGTAATTAATTAATTTTTTTTAAATGTATAATACCTGAGATGTTATAAAAATAGATTAACTTCAAAGTATTGAATAATATATATATATATACACTAGCAGATAGGGATGAGCGATGTTCATCGATGATAGCAAAACATCGATGTTTGGCGAAAAAACATCGATATTTTAACAATTACGATCAAAAACATCGTTACAATTTTCAAACACTGAAGGTACTTTGAATTTGTAATATAATGCATTTTTAACCAATTTTGAACGTGCTATTAAATTGCAAGAAAATGCAATAAAAAACATCGATGTCTCTGGTTCGATATTTTGTTGACATCGATGTTGTTTCTTCGATGTTTTGTCAAATTTGTTCATCGCTACTACGAACCTACGGGAATCTAATGAAATCATCTATCCACCTACAAAATTTCATTAAAAACCGTTAAGTCGTAGAATGTAGGCACAGCGACGAACATGCTCGCTGTGGTCTTCTTGTATATGGGCTGGTTCGCGCGCCGCTTGCTGTTGGCGAAAAATCTAGATTTTGTCGTGTTCGTTGGCTTCGATGTTCGTCGTGTATTGTCATGTTCGCGATCAAAGCGAAGATTTTATGTTGGATTCAAAATTTGAGAACCACAAAAATAAAGTAGGGAAAAAAAATAAATCATGGCTACTCTCCCGTTCGGTTCCATTTTTCGGGATAAAAATGACATGTAATAATCGAGTGTGTATTTGTGAATGTGTGTGTGTCTGCATGTGTGACACGTGCTTTTTGGCTTCCTGTGAACAAAAGCTATGTTGGCTATTTGTAGAATGAGCAGATATGTTATTATGAGCCGTATGGGTGCCTTGTGAATAAAAGCTATGTTGGCTTTTTGTAGAATGAGCTCTATGAAATAATTAAACAAACCTATACCACGGGAACCATACATTTTTTCCGGATAAAAAGTTGCCTGTGTCCTGTTCCGGACAATAATATATTTCTGTACCAAATTTCATCCAGATCCGTTCAGCCGTTTCGGAGTTATTGAGCAACAAACATCCATACATCCATCCATCCAAACTTGCACATTTATATTATATATATGTGTATATATATATATATATATATATATATATATATATATATATTATATATATATATATATATATATATATATATATATATAATATATCTAATATTTTAGTTATTTATGAACGGAAATTCTAATACAAACGCCAGTCTTATCATAAAGATTGATGTTTTATTTCCAGAAAATTCACGCGCCACACAAAAAATTAAACTTGGACGAACATTTGAAAAATAGAAAATATTCATGTTTGTATTTGGGCTCTCAAGTTGCAAAAATATTTTTGATTTACATTAGGAAATGGAAATGTTAACCCTTTCCATTGAAATTTCCTGAGGAAAAAGTAATACCAATGGGAAAAATTAGTTTAAAAATTTCTAGTAAGCTAGATAGCATTCTATGAAAATTGCTCGTGGAGACCATAAATAGCATATTATAAAAAATTTCATACTAGACATTACTCAACTGGAACAACTTTAATGTAGCTAAACATTGATGCTGTTTAGTAGGTAGGTAGTCTAGTTATCATATGTAGGTTTAAAGCCGATGTTATTAAGATAACATCAGTATAATGAATTGTCGAACGGATGATTCATGCAATAGTTACATAGGTACCTGCCTACAAATGTATATTTAAATCAAGGTTATGGATTTTAATAATGTAAGTTAGGAGAGTAATATGTACCTACATACACGGATAGAACTTAGGTATGTAAATATGTATTTTTGATAATGAAAATGAAGGATGTAGGTTGGTAGGTAACTTTATAATTTAGGTCAGGTGCAATGCATACATAAGATTTATGTGATTTTTAAAGCCACATGATGGATGGCAATGGCGCAGTGGATAAAGTGCTTGATTGCTAACTTAGACATGTGGGTTCGATCCCCAAGCTGGGCGCATTCTTTTCTATACCTCCAATTTTAATTATGCCGTCCATGGGTTAAAATGAGACAGTCAATACCTGGTTCTCAAATCCACTGTGCCAAACTAGTGCCGTGCAATTCAGGTTGCATTTAAAAGACCTTAGGTCTTACAGGCATATAGTTAACTTAAAAAAAACATGTATATTTATAAATTTATGAGGGATTACATTTATAAGTAGTATTCAGTGACGTACGCAAAAATTATTAAAAAGAGAATGATAATAAGGTAGAAATAAATTGGATAATACACATAATTGAATGTTTTTATATTGTTTAGATGTTATATTTTGAGGGAACACCTAAGATTTCATTTGAATTCCTGGATAAATAAGAATATACCAAATAAAATGTACGACTGGATCGCACGGACTTGCTCTTATGTTCGATCACATCGTATGCATAAGATTTCTATTAAAAATCTAAATATATTTTTAAAGTAGTTTTTTTACTTAATTTTTTTTATACAAAATTTCTTAATTTTTTTTCTAAAAAAAATCGGTATGACCATCTTAAATATTTAATAATATAAACTTAAAAACAAAAGATTAAATCGGCTTAATCAAAAAAAAATAATTCAAAATTCTGAAATAAATACTTAAACTTACGAGTATTTGAACTAAAAAAAATCATAATTACAGTCCACAAAATAAGGAACAAAAACAATTCCCCTAGAAGAATATAATTCACAGTGCTTTAAAGCTGTAAATTTTATTTGTGTCGGTAGCCATCGACTAATATATTGCGTCTTAGAAAGGTACTACAGAATCTAACTGATGAGCCCATCTGTAGTACCTGGGCGAAACGCATATTAATTTGGACTAAAGGTCGCAAAAAAAAACTATTAAAATCATAATTACAGTCCACAAAATAAGGCACAAAAACAATACCTACGTATGTAAATGCGTTTGTATTGCTTTTGTTTTTGCATTTATTCTTAAAAAAAAATATGCCATTTTATTTCTTGGATAAATTTGAATTTATGAGAAAAAAAAATTAAAAATCTGTGGAGCGGTTTTTGGGAAAAAAAGTTTTTTTTTCAAATTTTTGAAAAAAAAACAATCAAAAACGCCAATCCATAGGTATTCAGCAAATACATATAACTATACTTTAAAAAAAAATTAATGAATAACTTGCCTTATAGTACCTATAATCGCAAGTAAAAAATATTTCGTTGGAGCGGTTTTTTAAACAATTTTTTTTTAATATTGAAAACATTTTTAGAAAAAAAATTGAAACGCCATTTTGAAGTTATTACAGTGAAAACTACCATTGCGGACACCTCCCTTAGGTGGACAATCACCTTGAGGGGACAAATTCTCCCGACCGTGGATATTGCATTTAATTTACATACATTTTGTGATCCCTTCAGCGGACACTCCCTTACCCGGACGCGGACGGGATCAATTTGGTAAATTTAATTCTCTTAGGCGGACAAAAACTTTTTCAGTTACACTTTCCCATAGCTTATTTTACATGGTTTACGAATGATAAAGCCAAATTAACTACCTTAACAAGGAAAACAATAAAATTGCAATTTACCAATTTCTGTGAGCTGTGAACGAATGCATAACTGATTTTATTTCGGTAGTTTTCGTATAAAAAAATTTCAGGAAGCCACCAAAACGGAAAACATTCAGTTTAAAAGAAAAAAATTGATGTGCATACTTTTTAAAATAAATTCTTGTTTTTGCTTTTAAGTGCAATTGGAATAATTTAATTTTTGTTACATTTTACCAAAAAAGATAATACATGTTTTCCTTATATGTTTGTGAAAAAATTTTCGTGTATTGAAATACAATCTTTTTGTTTTGTTTTTTTTTTTAAAGAATTTAATTTTTGTTATTTTTATAGGTATATATAATATTTACTTATATGCCCAACTATTTTTAATTGTTTTTTTGATTTGTTTCCCTTGGACGGACAACTACCTTAATATACATAAAAAAATAAAATTTCAAAAAAATTCTGTGACTGGCTTTTGAAAAAATCGATTTTTCAAAGAAAAAAAAAATTATTTATTTTTTTTAAATCGACAAATTTTGGCGCAAAATCTTAAACGATTTAGTAAAATGTTAAAGCCACTTTTAGCAATTTACTAAGCTAAAAAGATGATTGAGCTAATTTTAAACGATTTTAACATTTTACTAAAGTTAAAATCACGGAATGGCTACTTTAACTTTTAGCAATTTACTAACTCCATTTATCTGATAGTATATCAGCCTTGTACGCGGGGTGCTCAGGTTCGAGTCCTGCGGGTGCACAATTTTTTTTTTTTTTTTGTAAATAATGAAGTTAAGATGATGAAAATAGAAATAACTAATACCTTTTTAGAGCACATGTTGGGTTTTCGTCAACATATAATTAATTTACAACGCATAACAACAATAATTGTGTTTATCAAAATTCAAACCCTACAAATGCTCAGCTTTCTGCTTATTTAGCAATTTACTATGTAGTATAGAAAAGGTTTTAAAATTTTGAAATAGTTATTCAATCAATAAGCACTTAGGAAATTGCTAACTAGTAAAATGTTAAGCCCTTAACAATGGGTTGTTTAAAATTTTTCTTTAAAAATTTGACTATTGAGCTATGCATAGAAAAAAATTATAGGGTATTCATTCAACGAGATAATTTTCCGCTTTGCAAAAAGATATAAGGCCTGATCCAGACTTGAAAACTTGAAAAGTGGGGATAAAATTTTCTCATTGACAAATAAAGTCCGAAAAAGTCTGGAACAGCTTGTGCACAATTTTCTGCCAATTTTTAAACGTCAACACATTTGTTTTTTTTTTATTTCTTTATTTGATGTAAATTCACATTTTTTTCTCTTCAAACTAATTATTTTGTATTTTAGTGTTTCTAAATTAATTTATTTGTTGAACAAATATTGTTTCACACCAACTACGAAAGGTTTTTTTTTCGTTTATGACAAACGTCAGTCTGACAATTGTAAATTTTCTGCCCACAAATTGCTGCCTACAAAAATTTATTGGGCAGGAATTGGCAAGAAATTGTCAGGAAGTGGAAATATTTTACTCTCTCAAGGGCGCTCCCTTCTGCCAAAAACTACCAAATTTGTAAGTTTGGAACAGGTTTTGGGAGAAATTGGTGCCAATTGGCAGAGTGTGGATCAGACCTATAATTTTCCGCCAGACGTTTACATGAACACCCCCTAAGAATACTTGCATAAATTGTAGGAAACATGTCAGCTGTTCGTTCAAGGTCAAAGTCAGCTCATAAAAATGTGTTGTCTTCAAAAATTTACATCATTCGATATTTTATCCGAAAATTAATTGGTTTTTATTGTTTTAATAACATTACATACATACATATTTGTTTATTTAAAGATGCCAAAAACAAGCAATAAAAGAAAATTTTTTAAATTGTATGAGAAAATTGCATTAAATGATTTCTTAATGATGGAGTTATTCGGTGAAAATGATGGTATGTGAATGTGCATTTGTAAAATTGTTAATTCAAGCCTTTTATAATTTAGATAAAAACCAAGAGAAACAGGATGAAATTATAGAGCAATTGACCCTTGTAATGATTGTTGCTGAGCATTCACGATACGGATATCCATTTTTGCATTATTCTGTCCCAAAATCAGACACATTTTTAAAAGATGTTTTGCCTTATTTGGATGAAGACCAATTTAAGCAGATTCTTCGAGTCAATTGGAAAAATTTTAATGTTATCCTTGACCTAATTAAAGATGACGAAGCTTTTCATGGTCCAAGATCTTGTCGACAGCTGCCTGTGAAAACACAATTGATAATTGTATTATATCGATTGGGATCTAGTGGCGAAGGAGGTACTATTGGTCAAATTGCAAGATTGTTTGGTATTGGTGACGGCGGTACAATCCAAGTAATAAAAGTCTATAATTTACAACAAAATTGAAATTTTCATATATATACTTCTTTATCAGAATATCACTGAAAGAGTTTTCGGAGCAATTCTTAAACTAAAGAACCAATATCTTTTTTGGCCAGATGCTCCAGAGCGAAAAAAAATAGTTTTGCAAACTTTGCATGAGTTACCGCACTGTATCGGATACGTTGACGCGACTGAAATCAAACTAGCCGAAAAACCTACAGAAGATCCTGAAGCATATTTTTCCAGGAAGCGTAATATATATTCCTTGAAAGTTCAGGCCGTCTGCGATTATAAATTGCGGATTCGGCATTTGGTTTTGGGATATCCAGGTAGTGTTCATGATGATCAAATATACAACAACTGCGACCTTTTTACTAAAGAACAGGAATATTTCACTGGATCAGAATGGCTTGCAGGCGATAGTGCCTATAATTTGACTGGCACTGTTGTAACTCCCTTTCGGGAAAATTCGATTGAAATGTCTCCACATAAGAGAAACAACTTCAATCGGCATTTCAGTCGATACCGTATAAGGATTGAGCACTGTTTTGGTCTTTTGAAGGAGAGATTTAGCAGTTTGAAAGAACTGAAAATTCAAATGAAAAACGAAGCTGGTAATAAACTATCATGTCGGTGGATATTAGTGTGTGCTATTTTACATAATATAATCATAACACAAACTGCAACAGAAGATCGTTACGAACTTCCAAATGAATCGACCCAAGATTTTGATGAAGAAACGGAATCTAACGTTGAAAGTTTTTGCACTGCTACAGGGCAAGTAAAAAGACAAGCTTTGGTGGAAATGATGGAAGAACAAAATTTACAAATACTCAGCCCTGTTCTGAATTCCAATCGTTTGTAGAATCATTTCCTTTTCTAACTCTTATTTTTATCTTATATTATTTCTGATTGTTTTAAGTAAAAAAAATGTAAAACAATTTCATAATGATTTTTATAAACTCTAAGTACTATTTTTGTATTCAAAATTCAATGCTCTTATCAATTTTTAATCAAAAATCCTGTAAATGTACATTGTACATACATGTATGTCATAGAGCTCGTACGATTCAGTTTTTAATTGATATGTAAAAGAAATAGCGTATGTATGCTCTTATAAAAATCCTTGTAATATAAAAACAAAATCAGATAATGTCCTTTTCGATTGGTAATCCGGAAGAACTCTCTAATCCGGGATTCCAAACGAACAAGTAAACACTAGATTCTAGATTCTGAAAATGTATGTGAGTGTATGTGTAAGACGAGAAAAGAAATGTCAAACGCACATTTGTGATTATTTTATTTTGTAAACATGGCTGACAAATGTAGAAGATTTCGAAGTTATTCCTGGTAAAAATGCGAAATTACATTATTTATTGGAGGGAAAATTTGTCTTCGAAAAAGATATCCATAATTTCAATTCTCTAAAGATTGAAATTGCAACTAGAAAATTTCAGATAAACCAAAACAAAATAATGACATGAATAAATTAATTTAAATTTGACATTTATGGCCTTTTCGATTGGCCGTCCGGAACACGTTTCCCAATAAAACAGCCGGAAACAATTTGACTGATTCTGAGTTGTATGTATCACTGTGTTTGTGAAAATTAAATTTAAAAAAAATCACATCGGCTAAAAAGAATTTCCAAAACACTTGATTTCAATTTAGATACATATTTTCTTTTATCAATAATAATTATAACTTGTTTCTTTTTGTTATTTTACCACAAAAGTAGTTTAAATTCAATAAACACATCGAAATTACACAACAAATCAACCCGATGATTTTGACATTTTAATTATGTGAGTGTATAAGTGATTCTGTTTTCGATTCTGAAATGAAATCCAGAATCGTTTTCTGTTCTGTTAAGAGTAACAACTGTCATTTTTTGGGGGTCAGAACAGTTCCGGACGGCCAATCGAAAAGGCCATTAGTGGTTGTGAGTGTGTACATACTTCTGGTTTTGATTCTGACTTCAAATCCAGAAGGAAATTTCTCTTCTATCCAGGAGAAGAACTGACATTTGATACCAATCGAACATTTTCAGAAACATTCGGAAGACTTATGAAGCCTTCCCGACGACAAATCGAAATAGCCATAAGTCTTTTGCGGCTTTTGTGGTAAAAAAAAATGATATGACATTCGATATGACCATACGATATGACATTTGATATGACACCATACGATATGTTATTAGGTGTGATCCACACTTTGCCAATTGGCAGAAATTGGCACCAATTTCTGCCAAATCCAAATGCAGCAATTTGTGGGCAGAAAATTTACAATTGTCAGGCTGACGTTTGTCATAAACGAAAAAAAAAACGTTTCGTAGTTGTTGTGGAAAAATATTTGTTAATTTATGGCCTTTTCGATTGGCCGTCCAGAACTGTTCTGACCCCCCCCACAAAATGACAGTTGTTACTCTAAACAGAACAGAAAACGATTCTGGATTTCATTTCAGAATCGAAAACAGAATCACTAATACACTTACACAATTAAAATGTCAAAATAATCGGCTTGATTTGTTGTGTAATTTCGTTGTGTTTATTGAATTTAAACTCATTTTCTGGTAAAATAACATAAAAAGAAGCAAGTTATAATTATTATTAATACAAGAAAATGTGTATCTAAATTGAAATCAAGTGTTTTGCAAATTCTTTTTAACCGATGTGATTTTCTTTTAATTTAATTTTCACAAATACAGTGATACATATAATTCAGAATCAGTCAAATTGTTTACGGCTGTTTTATTGGGGGAACTTGTTCCAGACGGCCAATCGAAAAGGCCATTAGAAACACTAAAATACAAAATAATTAGTTTGAAGAGAAAAAAATGTGAATTAAATGTGAAATAAAGAAATAAAAAAAAACCAAATGTATCGACGTTTAAAAATTGGCAGAAAATTGTGCTCAAGCTGTTCCAGACTTTTTCGGAATTTATTTCTCAATGAGAGAATTTTATCCAAGCTCTTCAAGTTTTGACAATCTGCCAATTTCTGCCCAAAAAAAGTCTGGACAATGGATCTGCATTGTTGGAAGTATTATTTTCATGTGGCATTTTTGTTGTTCGTTTTGTGGATTTTCATAGTTCAGTGCAGATATGTATGTATCTGCATTGTGTGTATTCGCTGAGGATTTTTTTGGTGGTACGTTTTGTTGATGCTCATATATTAGTGTATATTGTGTTGTATTAATGTGTGTAATGTTTAAGTCGATGTTCTCGTTGCCAGTGCTTCAGTGTATCTACGTTTTAGATTTATATATACGGAGTAGTATAATGTATGTAATGTAAAATTGCTGAACCATGAATAAAAGTTCCAACGACGCGACGGTGACGTTTGTACAATTGGAATATAGGGTCGTTTATGCAGATATATTTATTTCGTTGTTCTTTGACCGGTTTCCATAAAATTGAAATAGGTACCTAAATGTCTGTACCTATGTTGTAGCTGACTTAGAGTTACGAATTAAACAATTTTTTTCAAATTAGGGAAGTCTTACTTTTGGCGCGTGTACATTAAATACACACACTTTTTGTTAATTAAATTAATGAAATTAAATAAATTAAAATGAAAATATGTAAGTACATGCAATAAATTAAAAATAAATAACAAAATAGGGCATACAACATCACTGTTTATATTTTAACTCCAGTTCATAAAGTTTCACTCATTCATCGTTTTCAATTTCGAGCTTTCGGAGTTGGAAATCTTGTCTGTTGATTCTTTTTCAATTCGATTTCTTCTTCAAACTTTGTAGTGCCAATAATTGTCCAATGCTGTTGGAACAACAGGGTTTATTTTTTTCTTTTGAATCTTCATTTGTTCTAAAAAGAATAAGTTAAAAAAAGATATTTACTCTGAAAAAAACGAATAACAAAAATATAAAAGATACTTAAATTGGAATTCAAAACTGTTTCAATTACCCACATGCAGCAAGTAGTTTTGGAATGGCAGTGCGGAATATCTAGTAATTTGAAGCAATTTCTTAAAATTATGACAAAATACTATACCTATATACATACATATCGTGCTGCCATTTGAAAACTACTTGGTTCCATTCTATTTTACACAAACATTTCAACAAATTTCCAACTAAAAATGAAACAATCGCAACTTACCTTTAGTTTTGCTAACTGGCGATAGCTTCGGCTGCTCCGCCTCCTGGAAGCTGTCGGTATTTTCTTGAAATTCTGTCAAATAATATTCGGGGTTCTCCTCTGAGATCTCCACGATCAGATGCTCTGACGAGTAGCTCGTCTGGTAGATAACATTAGAAGCTAAATTTTCCCTAGCCCCAAAAATTTGCTCCAGATCATTAAAAAAGGGACATATTTTATTTACTTACTCTGTCAGGCTTTTTTCTTCGCCAGTTTCAAAGGCCGGCGCGGCGGCGGCGCCTGTCTTACCCTGCCATTCTACCGCTGACAGGTAGCTTGATTTTAAATATCGCATTTTGCTTTTCATGCTAAACCAATCGATACTAGCGAGCAGTGAAGACTTGGCCGCTACTTTTTACTTGCGATTATAGGTACAATAAGGCAAGTTATGTATTCGTCAAAAAAAAATCTAACGTTCAAACATGACATTACAAGCATAGAGAAGCCTAAAAAAATTATTGACAAAAAATGTCTTTGTGTCAGTCGCCAGTCTGTCCGTCTGTATCTATAACAAGCTGCAGCCTAAACGGCATAAGCGATTACCTTCAAATTTGATATGTTTGATTATTTTGGCATTCCTCAGAGGGGAAATTGAAATTTTATTTTTAGGCCTAAAAATAACGGTACATGCCATATGACCTGAAGGAAAATCTCCCAAGGATTTTGATAAAAAATTTTCGAGAATTTTTTTGTTTGTAATAGCTATCATTTGATATGAATCAAGTTTACGCGAAAAGTCTATTAACGGTACCTGTCATATAACGTTTTTTTTAATTTTTGTTTTCTCGGTAACTGTACATTGGATTTCTATCAAATTTTATATCTGAGAAGATCTAGGTAGCCAAACTAATTCTGCATATTAAAATTTAAAAGAACAATTTTTTTTATAATTAAAATTAATTTTAATTTTTTTTTGAAAAATCAATATTTTTAAAACTAATCAAAAAAATTATTTTAAATTTTATAGTCACATGTATAATAATAAAATCTAAAAAACTGCATACCACAATTTCAAAAAAAAAAAAAAAATTTCAAAAAACTAAAATGGTATTCTTGTTTTTTTTCGATAAACCGATTAAAGTGATGGTTTTGGCAGTTTATATATGTAAGTTATGTAAGTTTAAAAACGATACACCTATACAGCATTCACTTTCATTTATACATACATATATGTATATATCTACATACCTAGGTTCTCTATATCTAAGTAGGTAGGTACATATTACCCGCCTAATTTTCATAATTCAAAAATCCATTTAAATATACATTTGTAGGTAGGTTAATACATACGTTACCATTCCTTGAATCATATGTATTCCACAATTCATTATATTAAGAATCAAGGTAATCTTACCTACATCGGATTTAATGGTGGGGTGGCCGTGGGTGTGGGGCCGTGGCGCGATAGTTGTGTGTTCGCCTGTCAACCTCATGGTCACAGGTTCGATCCCTGCCGTAGCCTATGTCCTCTTATTTTTCCATTAAAAAACAATTCTAAAATAAATGCCATTCAATGAGTTGCTGGTTTACTCATCACATGCTGTTTAGTCATAGAACTAACAACATGCGATTGAGTAAAACTAGTATACCGATAAAATATGACAAAGAATAAAGAAAAATTAATGCGAATTATAAGGGACATAGATAAATTAGACTCGAAAATTTCTCCGCATTAGTTCAGCCGCCATCCCTGGAGATAAAATCTGAGACAACAACCACCTCAGAACCACACATCTTTCCTATCATTCTTTCTCTTCCTTAACCTCATGCCCGCGCTGTGTTGAAACATTTAAAGTGTAGTATAATCCCTTGACGCGTGTAGATTATAAAAAAAAAAATCCTGCAAAGGATAACTAGACAACCTATACCTACTAACAGCATCAGTACTTAGCTACACTAAGGTTGTTAGGTACAAGAGCAAGTTCCTACGATCCAGTCGTGCATTTTATTTATAAAACTTTTGGGCTTTTGGCTTCTGGAAGAAAAAGTTTTTCATAAAGAAACGAAGCAATACATTTAAAAATACTTCGAATGTTTCAGGGTTATCCTTATACCCAGTTCCAGCATCGACTGTGTTTCCAACACTGTCCAGCGCAGCGGTGTGATTGGTGGTTTGTCCGTTGACGTTTGCTTGCGATTGTATCTGGATTCTAGATTAAAAAGCAATAAAATTTCCAGTAAGTAATTGTTTTTCCCACTCGGCATTTTTCGTATATTTTACCTTTGTATGTTTAAATTAAACCAACGGAATATTTATTTAAAGAACACTTGAAATCACATTTGATTATTACAAACAATCTAATATGCCGGACTACTATTATTTATCACTATCTGCTAGGTGTTGATTGGAATTGTAACTCATAGTCTTTAATTCAACAAGTCCAAATATTATAGTGCTAAGTCTTCTACTTGACTGATGTATTTCAGTAGTATATAGAATTTGTATTATTAAAAAAAAAAAAAAACTTCATAGTCTTTTGTTTTGCCTCTTGATGCATCGTTAACATTTAATTTTAATCGAGAGTTTGATCAAAGTTGTCATTACGATGATAGCGAAGTCGAAAAAACTTCACTTTCATTATTTTATTTCATCATTCATTTGCATTTTATTTTTGTAGCATTTGATGGCTCTTGAGAAATGTCACAAAATTACTTTTCTAATGGCCTTTTCGATTGGTCGTCCAGAAGGCTTCCGAAGTCTTCCGAATGTTTCTGAAAATGTTCGATTGGTATCAAATGACAGTTCTTCTCCTGGACAGAAGAGAAATTTCCTTCTGGATTTGAAGTCAGAATCAAAACCAGAAGCACGCACACACTCAAATACTAAATTTTAAACGCGAATTCAATGTTAACAACAATGTTGTGTGATACAGGATGGAGGGGCGGTTCCGCTCATCTACCACGTCAGCCGGAAAACTGTGGATAGGCGACTCCTGTATAGTCGAGACGTCATCGCTCAAGGTGGAGAAGAGCGCCTTCGGTTCAGTAGGACTGTGTCCGATCGGGACCGGAGGGATAGGGCGAAACAGGAGAACCAGTTCTGGTGGCTCTCTGAACAGCATCGTGATATTTAAAGTCGATGAAGATGATATATCTTGGCCGACTTACATAGATTTAGGGCATTAGGTATAGGTAACAGTCAGGGTGGCACCAAAAAAAAAATTAAAAATATGTATGTATGCGGGGGCATGCGTGCATGTATCTGCGTGTCTGTACATGTGTGTGCGTACGTATATGTATGTGCGTATGTACATGTGTGGGTGGGTTGCATGCTAGTGTGTGTCTGCATGCATATAAAAAATAAACAAAAAAAAATTAAAAAACGAAAAAAATGCTGCTGTGGCTGTTCTAGTTTTTAAGTAGTTATAAGTATTATTAGGTATTTTAAGTAGTTTAAGTTATTTTTAGTTAGTATAAGTTAGTTTTATTTAGTTTTAATTATTTTTAATATATATTTAAGTTTAGTTTATAAGTAAAAAAAAAAAAAAAAAAAAAAAAAAAAAATGATCAGATACCAAGTTTTCTGTATAAAAGTTTCTTGAAATATAAAATAAATAAAAAAAAAAAAAATTTGATTTAATTAAAATAGTTTTTAGGTCGAAAGACATTAGTTGTAAGAGTTATTGTTTAATTTAGAGCGCCCGTAAAGGGCCAGTAAATTAGTTGTAAGTTATTGATAATTAGGCTAGTTTTAAACATTTTTGTCTAGCGTTAAGATAGTTATAAGTTAATATGAAATAAAAATGAATTTAAAAAAAAAAAAAAAAAAAAAAAAAAAAAACAATGTTGTGTAGGGATGAGCGATATTGTAAAACATGGATGTTTACATCGAAAATACAATATCGATATCAGAATATCGATGTTTTTTTTGAAAAATAATAGCGCGTTCAAAAATCTATTAAAAATACAATTATAAGTTCAAAATACCTTCAGTGTTTTGAAAATTGTAGCAATGTCTTTTATCGCAATTTTCGTTTCCCTTTTCGTGTGTATGAGCTACATTAAATTCCACTCAGTGCCAATTGAACTCATACAATTTCACATAAATAGATGTGAAGCGTAGTTTCGCTGAAGTGCAGTTCCGTCGAGTGCGGTCTAACATTTATAAGCATGAGTTCATTTGCAAAAGATTGCAGCTTATTTTAAGTCGATATTTTTAATCTTAATATCGATGCTGCGATGTTATACATGCTTCAACATCGATGTTGAAACATCGATATTTTTTCGACTAACATTGATTTTTGCCAACAATAATGAGCTTCGCCCATCCCTACATTTTTATGTCACTGTTTTGTTTTTTCCCACCTTACACATACACTTACATTCAATTTCAAAATACAGAATGGAGTGTTAACTTGTTCGATTGGAATCCCGGATCGGAGAGTTCTTGCGGATTACCAATATCGAAAAGGCAATAACTTTATGAGGTTTATTTCTAATCTTTCTACATCAAATTGGTGAGATAATTTTATCTGATTTGCAGAATATTTTTCCCATACAAACTTTGACACTTCATTTCTGCATAGATAAAGTTATCTGTTTTCTGAGGTTTATCTGGGTTTTCCGCCGTTACATGAATACCCTTAATTTAAATCGGTTTATGCAATAGTGAGAAAGCCGAAAATATGGGAAGTACCGTTAATAAGTAAGCAAAATAAAATATTTGTATACAGTGAAACCCGCTTAAGTGAAACTCGCTAAAATGAAATCCTCGCTTACCTAAAAACATTATCAAATCCCCGTATAGATTTACTTACAAACTACCTCGCTTAACTGAAAACTCGCTTTGGTGAAAAACCCGCATAACTGAAAAAAAATCCTTCAAGTTTTCTATTTTTCTATAGAAAACAACTCGGCTTGGTGAAAAATTACAAATTGAAAAAAATCGGCAGCTGAATTGAAAAGTTTTAAATAAAGGAAAACCCCCCATTTCCATTTACTTGTTTTTGTAAAACGAAATGTATCTGTGAATAAAAGAAACTGAACTCAAAGTAACGTTGGTTGGGTACTAATTCGTTTTGTTTAAAAATAAATTATTTGTTTGTTAATAACTAGGTGTTGTTTTTTTATTTATAAAAGCAATTGGTAAACATTTAACACAGGTTGTTTTTTAGCTGTTAAAGGTCGATATATGTAGTAAAAATTGTTTCGTAACACAAAGTCTGCCTTACTGAAATATTTTTTCGAGGTCCGCGTAAGTGAAAAATCCGCTTAACTGAAAAAAAATTACTGATTTTTCGTCGTTTCGCTTAAGTGGGTTTCACTGTACTTAAAAGTTGACTGTACTAATTTAAGAATACACACATTTTATTATAAAAATTCTTGGAGCCGTTTCTGAGTAATAAATGTTTTTCTTAACGGTTTTTAAGCATTTGTATGGGAGTTACCGTTGTTTTTTTCATTTTAGGAAAATAGTTTTTTTTAAGTATTCAAGATAATGTCAAAAAACTACCAAATAGGAAGTTTCGAAAAAATCTATGTAGTCGTTTTCGAAATTGTCAGTTTTCAAAAAAAAATCCAAACAAAATTTTGGTTCACAATAGTGTTTAAACATTCTTGAATCTTGTGCGTAAAAATTTTCAAAAAAATCAAATTACCCGTTTCCCAGAAAATCGAAAACCAAAAAAAATTGGTCCTACCAAAATTAACATTTTTTTCCAAATAAAAATTATAATGTCAATGAACAGATTTTTTTTTATAAAAAAAAAATTATGGGAGCTACTGTTATTTGTCGTCTTAAAAAAAAATTTAAAAAAGTGTGGGCATAGTACCGAAACAGTGGCTTGCATTGGTACACTAATTTTTGTAGAATCCTTTTGAATCTTCTGACAGCAACCTAGATCTTGTCCACAATATTCAAGAAGAGCTTAATGATACAACGAAATGTTATTTATTATTTTTAGCCTATGTTCTTCAGTTAACTAAACAGCCTTAGAGTTCCAGTCAGCGTTGCCGGAAACAAAATTTTGTAAGTGCCAAATCTGACAACAGAAAGTGCCATTTTAGGCCACTGGGTGCCACCAACAAAAAAGTAACAAAATTCCGAAGATTTCATATGTAAATTTTAATTTTATTTATTGCAGCTCAAAACTTAAGGAATAATAAGAATAAATAAACACAAAATTAATAAAAAATAAATAAATAGGTAAAATAAAAGAACTTCATTAAACGAAACATATAAAAAATATATAAAAGCATCAACTAACAATATGTGTGTTGAATGAGGATGTTCGGAACAGATTAGAACAGAAAAGTACAGGATTTTGCTGTTCAATGAGAAATTTTCCATTCTTAACTGTTCTGGTTTGGTGTTCAATCAGTCAGTTTGGAACACTTTAGAACAGGATTTTCTGCACTTGCTCTTTAGGTAGAACAGGTTAGAACAGATTTGTGAGAACTGTGAAAACCAATTGATGTTTTTAAAAAAAACATTTTGGTGTTAGATTCAGTTGATAAATCATTTTCCGTTTCGGAATCATCTCAATTTCATGAAAAATATTTTTTTAAATAAATTCAACTCCATTTCAATGTAGATAAACAACAATAATTGTTTTTTATAATCTCTGTCAGATGACTGACTGGTTTAATTACTTCCATATACTTAAAGACTTCAATTGATTAACTTCCCATCTCTTTCTGGTCATAGAGAGTACTTGCAGGTCTGCTCCATAACTGGAGTAATGAATGGATCTGTTTTATGTCCATCGTTTCTCGTTCGAATAAGTTTCAATATGAGTCAGACTAGCTTGAGAAGGAATTTTCCACTTCGAATTATTTTAGCAGATCAAACTATGGCGCTAATAGTCCTCTTAATCAGTTAATCAAAAATTTTAATAAATTCTCTATTCTCATTGGGACTGCAAATGATAATTTTAAATCTGAAAGCCTTAAATGTAATTTTTTTGCTCTGAGTAGTTGAAATTTTGTATAATTTATTAAATTTAGATTTAAGTAAATTTTTGTAATTTTAACGTTAGCATTTAACGTATAAAATAAATAGTAATAATAATAATTTGTTCTTTCTTGTTCTGAAGTTTCTCACGAATCTCTTTCTGTTTTGTCCTGTTCTGTTCTATTCTGTTCTAACTTTTTCGGCACTGAACAATCTTAATATACATTTTTAGGTGATATGAATTGCTGGCAAGTTTTAGCCTTTATTATTTCGTTAAACGACAAAAGTGATTTTATTACTTTATAAGAAAGTCGATTTTTCCTATAGGTTTTAATGTTATTTAAACGTGAAACAACCCTTTTCGCTTATGCACTACCTGATCTGATCATGAACTTGGATATATTTGAAAACGTTTGCTCGTTGATTCCTAGAGTGCCATTTGAAGCATTTGAGTGCCAGAGTGCCATTTAAATTAAAACGTGCCAAAAGTGCACGATCGTGCCAATTCGGCAACGTTGCGTTGGTTCCAGTCTCAGTCTGTACGAATACATATATTTTTGCCATATATTAAAACATTTTACAAAATTTTATCAAATATATAATCCAAGTTTTTCTAATTTTTTTTTAAGCATCGATTATGTGTATGTTGGGGCAAAAGATGAACTTTGTCTAAAAATAAAAAAAATTCAAATAAATGAAATATTCGAAATTAAGGGAGTTTGTCGGAAATATTACATAACCTTATTTGAGCTTTCAAGCGCATTTATTTTGATGAAAAAATTTAAAAATCAATTCAAGGTATTAAACCTTCAAACTTAGCAGAAAGCCCAACTTCCATTATTTTATCTATGCCTGATTCTATTGATAAAACCAATATTGACAACCTTCATTTAGATGGGCGAAATTTCTTAATCAAATTTTGGTCAGAGATATTCATTTTTACAAAATACTGTTAATAAAACACTTTTTCCTCTAACACGGGATTTTGTGAGTGCATTATTAAGTCTTCCACACAACAGCGCGGCGGCAAAACGAGTTTCTTCTCAACTTTTCCTAATAAAGGATAAAAAACCGAAATAGATTTGACATAAGCACATTAAACGCAATTATGAGTTTCAAAGAATTACTAAATAGCGTTGATTGCCTTTTGAAATCATATACAAAATAGTTTTTGTTCCCTTTTTAATACTTTTCGTAAAATTTTTTTTTTATCCGATGGAAATCTTCAAAAGACACTCGGTAAGAATCGGTACCGAGTAGTGCTGGACTCTTACCGCACTAAAACCACCAGTGAAGTCAGGACCAATCAATAAAAGATCGACAAATGATTTTACTTTCTTAATTTATATGTAAATCGCATTGGGGGAAGTTTAAAGCTATTACACTTTCCCAAAGCTTTTGAGACCATCAGCTCATAAGGCTTGGTTCTACTTAATCTACGAACATTGTCTCGTACATTTAAGACGGTCTCCATTTCGGAGTTGGTATGACTTTGCAGTCGCTGGTTGTGTGATACAGCGTGTTTTTTAACCACTTCTTTAACTATTTCAATTTGAAGGTCACGATGTAGATCGCTATTTCTTATAGCGATCAAGGGGTACCAAGGGGTATTTATTATTCCAGGAAGGACCTTGCTTTGGAATTTTTGGATGGGTTCAGCATTTGTTTTCTTTATACAGCCCCATAGTTGGATGCCATGTGTCCAAACTGGTTTCAGTACTTGCCTATATAACATTAGTTTGTTCTGGATAGATAGGTCAGAGTTCTTTCCTAGTAACCAGTTCATTTTTCTGTGCTTCAAGCTTAGTTATTTTCGTTTCTTTTTGATGTGCTCTTTCCATTTAAGCTTTGCATCCAAAGTCATTCCAAGGTATTTGGCGGTATTGGAGGAAGGTACTACTGTATTTATTTATTTTTATTTTCAAAGGATACAATATAAAATCAAATATCAAATCAAAGACAGTCTTTCCAATACTGAGCTTTATTACATCTTAAAATTATTCTTATTTCTTAATTACATTGTGTTCTTATCTACTACCTTACAATCTTCGAGTATTGTATATAAGTGTTAGTAAACTTACATTCTATGTTCTATTATTTGTGTTTCGTATATAAGGGTACCTATACACTTCAACATCCCCCTTAAATTGCACAGTACACGAACGAAAATCAGGGTTCTATTCAACACGATTTCTAAGACGACCATTCCAACGAGTATCTACTGGGTAGATCTTGCGTGATGTCTTAAATGTCTCGGCTTTCACGTTCTCTGAATCTGCGTTTTCGTTTGTATCTTCTTTTTCGCTGATCTTCATTTTTGCACTGGCATCTACTAAAATTCCTGGAATATAATCTTTTTCATCCTTATATTTAAATTCATTTAATAACATTGTTTGATTAAAATGTCGCTTCCAAATTACATCGCCATTTCCATTTTTAACTTTGACTAAAAGATAACGTTTGCCAATAACTTTTACAATTTTTGCTTTAATCCAAGAAACTTTTCCTGGTATTGAAAAATTTTTAACCACTACTTCATCTTCTACTTTAAATGTTTTTGAATTATGCCCTTTATAATATGTTCTTTGTTTCTTTTGCATGCATTTAACCCTTCTTAATAATTCTTTTGGTATCTTTTGAATTCTGTCTTTTTGGTAAACATTTAACGGGTTTAACAAGTCCAACCTAGTTCTTAAATTCCTGCCAAATACTAATTCAGCTGGAGCACGGCCGGTGGTACTGTGAATGGACTTTCTGTAGTCGATCAAAAAGGTTTGTAACCAATAATTCAAACTGTCATCTGGCTTCTTCGAGTGTAATGCCTTTTTTAATGCTCTTTTTATCAACCTAACTCCATTCTCTGCCTGCCCGTTCGTTGCTGGGTAATCTGGACAATAATCAAAAAAAATCGGTCGAAAATTGGACACATAAAGTCTAAATGGATTCTCTCCCAAACCTTACCCGGCCATTCCCAATTGATCAATTTTGTTCTTATTGGGTTATCTTGATATAACAAACATGACTCGCAAGATTTAGCAATATTTTCCAGGTCTTTATCCAAAGAAGGCCACCAACAATACCCTCTAGCTAATCCCTTCATTTTTACTATACCCAGATGTGATCGATGAAGTTCAGATAAAACTTGCTTCCTTAGAGTTTGAGGTATTACCAATTTGTAACCCCAAAAAACTCCGCCTGATTCTACTGATAGCTCAGAGCTTCTGAGCAAATATGCATTTAAATCTGCACTACCCACATGCTTAGGCCATCCATCTTTTATATAGCCTACAACTTTTGTCAACACGCTGTCTTTACTTGTTTCGACTACTACATCTGTAAATTTTATTGGCAAGTTACCAACCTTTTGCACATAATTAACATAAACGTCATCAGCATTATTATCTTCTTCTGGTGGATCAATTGGAGTGCGTGAGAAATAATCAGCAATATTTTGTTTTGTATTTACGTATTGCGTTTGAAACTGGTAGCCTGAAAGGAAAAGAGCATACCTTTGAAGGCGATTTGCCGACAGTGGTGGTATGCCTCTTTTGGAACCAAAAATTGAAACAAGTGGTTTACTATCCGATAACAAAATGAACTCTTTCGCGAATAAATATTGATGAAATTTCCTTACCCCGAACACGATCGCGAGTGCCTCCTTTTCCACCTGTGCATAATTTTTTTCGGAATCTGATAGCTTCCGAGATGAAAAACAAATCGGTCGTTCTATTCCACTTTCATAAACATGAACTAACACCGCTGCTAAACCGCTTGGGCTTGCGTCCACAATGAGCTTAACTGGCACGTTGGGATCATAATGAGCTAACACCTGATTCGAAGACAATAACCTTTTCACCCCAATGAAGGAATTTTCATGGGCAGCGCTCCATTCGAACTTACTATCATTTTTTAATAATGTATATAGGTCGTTGGCTTTAGATGCCAAATCCGGCATGAAACTCCTGTAAAAATTGATTACACCTAGAAAAGATTGCAGCTCTTTTACTGAGCTAGGGCTCGGAAGCTGCATGATATCTTCGACACGTTTTGGATCTTTATGTAGCCCGTGCTTGTCTATGACATGTCCTAAATATTTGACAGACTCTACAAAAAAACTACATTTTTCTTTAGCAACTTTTAAACCGGCGTCTTTTAAACGTTTTAAAATTTCGGCTAACCTTTTTAAATGCGTTTCTTTGTTATCAGCCGTTATAAGTAAATCGTCCATGAAAACTACTACCCCGTCTAAATCCATCAACAGTTTTTCCATCTCTTTCTGGAAAATGGCAGCAGCTGGAGCAATGCCATAAACTAACCTTGTACTTCTTAGCAACCCTTTAGTTGTACTTATCGTTGTCAAGTTCCTGGATTTTTCATCCAGAACTAACTGCTGGTACGCAGATGACAAATCGATTTTTGTGAATGACTTCCCACCGTGCAATTTCGTGAAAATTTCATCGATAGTCGGTAACTGGTGCTGTACTCCCTCAATAACTTGATTCACAGTCGTCTTATAATCTCCGCAAATGCAAACTGTGCCATTCTTTTTTAAAATAGGGACAATCGATGTTCCCCATTCACTATGCTCTACCCGTTCATAAACTCCTAATTGAACTAAATTATCTAAAGCCCTCTCCACCTTCTCCCTTATGTGAAAAGGTAATCGACGAGGTTTAAAAAACTTTGGCATAGCACTTTTTTTAATATGTAAAGAAATTTTTCTCTTGTTATACATGCCTAGCTTCCCATCAAAAACTTCAAAAAACTTGGATAAAACATTTGCTAAATCTTGGTCTTTAATATTAATGAAATTCATTTCTTTAACCCCTACTTTAAACGCGAACATCCAATTTCTACCAAGAATTGGTGGGCAACCATTTTTATCACGTGAATGTCTAACATTTTACAATTATTGGCATAAATTACCTTAAGATTACAAAATCCAAGAGGCGTTATAGCCCCGCCGTTGTAGTTACGAAGCGTCACACTCGTTTTCTCCAATTGACAGTTTGAAAAATATTTCTCATAATCCCCCTCAGATATTGCCGTAATTGCCGACCCGCTATCAATCTGCATGCACATTCTTTTACCGTTCACAATAACATCAGCCGTGATGGGTCTTAAACTAGAATTTGTACTGCAATAAAATAAAGACAAATCGTCATCGTTATTTACATAATTACACTCTTTGTTAAACTTATCATTAAATTTTTTGTGACACATCTTCTTTAAATGACCTTTTTGTTTGCAATTTTTACAAATGTAATTTTTAAATCTACATTGACCTTCATTATGGTTTGTGTAACCGCAAACTTTGCATTGCCCAGATTTACCGCTTGATGATGTTGATTGATGAGAAGTTGATACCGTTTCATTTTTGCCGCTACGTTTCACAATTTTACCGCTCTTTTTCTGGATAACATACACGCTTGCTGGTTCTTCTTTAATGATATCTACAGAGACGTCAAACTGCCTTTTTACGCACTCAACAGACAAAGCCATTTCTAACGCCCTTTGAAACGTCAGATCACTAGCCTTCTCCAGGAATAGTTTGTCTTTCTCGTTTGCCTTGCTGCCCATTCTTGTAAGGTTTCCTCATCGTGTTTCACCGCCTCATAAAACTTTCGTCTCTCACCGAACACTGAAAACGATGGCTTGAAATGGTTTTCCATCGCTATTAAAATTTCATTGTAAGCTGTGGTGGCATCTTCAGGAGCTTTAGGATGCATGATTTCTTTAAGAATACGAAGCGTTCTCTCACTGAGACCACTCAACAACACTGCCTTTCGCCTCTTCTCCTCAGCTGCGGCTTCCAAATTATTGGCGATGAAAAACTGCTCGATTTGGATCTTGAAAAGATTCCAATCATTTTCTTAAAAATCGTAGGTTGGGGTTCTGCCTAAGTACGCCATGATTCTTGTTACTTTTTTTTTTTTTTTTTTTTTTTTATTAACTCGTCGCCAGTTGTAACATCTCAAATCAAAAACAGTCTTTCCAATACTGAGCTTTATTACATCTTAAAATTATTCTTATTTCTTAATTACATTGTGTTCTTATCTACTACCTTACAATCTTCGAGTATTGTATATAAGTGTTAGTAAACTTACATTCTATGTTCTATTATTTGTGTTTCGTATATAAGGGTACCTATACACTTCAGGTATAACAATGACTTCAGCAATTTTTCAATGATGTGAAACATATCTTAGTTTAAGGCATGCGTTAATTATAAATTTGAGTTTCTGGAAACATTTGAATATTATGATAATATTGATAAATCAAACTACCTTAACACATTAACTATTTTCCCTAAATGTTTAGACAACAAAGATGATGGTTTTTTCCGCAAAATTAAGTTCTAAAATACACATTTTTTTCACAACCTCTCATTTGAAAACTTTTACAATTCTGGAAAGGCAAACATTGATTACAGTTATTTATTGATACTACCTCAGTAGTAAAAGGCTAAAATTCAGAGTCACCAAATTCCGTACATAATTATTTAATGGTACCAAAATATTTAAAAAAAAAATTAACTGATATGTTACTTAAACTAAACAGAGTTGCACTGAAGTAAAGCTAAACGGTAAACTAATGAACATCCAAAGCAGTGGAAATATTACGATTAATTGTTCAACGGGAGGAATGTGAATCTGTCGGTGCGCAACAGTTTAGATGATTATTAATTGCAGAAAAGAGAAAATGATTCGGAAACAAAAAGGAGCTCTGGGCACACCAGGATTAATCTTGTGAATTTTATGCTTGAAACCGTCCAACCCGACTTGGTTTGAAAGGTCCATACTGTACTGGTATTACTGTCTAAGAATTTTAGTCGGTTTACTTGGAAATTTTTCAAAACTTTTTGATTTGTGAATAATTAAAAGAAAAAACTTACCAAGTCAGCCCAACTTATTTTAGTCAGTAATTCTTAAATGTGTCCCTCATAATTTGGAATTTTTTTAATACTATTAGTATACTTTAAATATTTGATATTAAAACTTAATAAATTAAGGATTTAGGTACCGTTTTCACGAATCATGTGTTTAAAGCAGAGTTTAACCTTTTTTACATTTATGTTTTTGTCTGATTTTACTCAAAATTTCAGTTGCTCGAATTGTGAGTTTGTGTCATAAAGCTACCGAAAATCAGGAGAAATTTTGGAATCTCTTGTCGGTCTGAAATTTAACCAAATCCATAGATTAAACATCATCTAATATTGTCTTAGATAGATAGATAGATATTTTTATTTCATTTTAAAAGTTCACAATATATATAATATCGGCTTCCCCTAATTGCTTATTACTGTTTATTTCCCTAATTGCTTTATTTCTCATTATCTTTCTTAATTGCTTTATGCAGGGATCTATTTACTGTTACTCCGAAAATCTGTATTTAGTTAATCTCTGAAGTGTTTGATTCGGACACTAATCTGACTTTCAGATATAAATTGATTGATTTCTTTCATAGTTTATCAGTCAGGCAAGAAATCCGATACACCAAACTATATCGTATTTTTTTGTGCAATTTTGTTTATTGTTTTAAGAGCAGGTAATTTTGGCTGTCGATCTATTCATTGATAATCATTCAAAATAATAACTTACCAAATTCATAAATTTGGCTGTTATTTTGTGAAACATTTTTTAAAATTTTTCTTTAATTTAATATTATATTATTTCGTTTTTTTTTTTAGATTAAGAATGGCAACGTCAAATTCTTCAAGCGCAAAATGTATATTTCAGTGCGATCAGCATGCCATAAATATTTTGTTAAAATTGCAGAAATGTTATAAAGAAAACAAATTCTTCGATACTGTTCTGATTGCTGGCGAAAATGGCATTAAGATTCAAGCTCATCGAATTGTTCTGTCTGCATTGAGTGATTATTTTTGCGAAATATATTATGGCAACCCTGCAACTTTAAACCTGAACGAAGTTAAATTGAAGACAATTGAAGCTTCCACACTCAAATTGATAATCGATTTCATGTATTCGGGTACGATTGAGCTAAGCTCCGATAATATTGAGAAACTCTTGCAAGGTGCAATTATTTTAAAAATGAAGAACTTGCTGGATGGATGTTGTGGTTTTATGGCAAATCACCTGAACAAGAGCAATTGTCTACATGCCTTCCGTTTGGCCAATGAATTAAGATTAGATAGACTTCAGGAAAAATCTTTAACCACTTTTTACAATAACTTTGCGGAAGTTAGAAAACAGCCTGAGTTTTCTCTCCTTAACGAAAGTGAATTAAATGATCTACTATTTAATCTGAATCCTTATGGGAACTTTGAGGAGGAAGTGTTACTGAGTTTGGTGGACTGGAGTAAGCATGATGAAGTAAATAGAGGCCATGTATTATTCGAATTACTTTCAAAGGTGCGCTATCAGTTTCTCACGCCCAAGTTCATAGTTGAAAACACAATGTCCGTTTGTGATAATCCAAAAAATAGCAAATTGATACACGGTTGGCTTAAACACCATTTATCACCGGAGTCTATAACAATCGAGCAGCAAAATTTAGCTTTTACTTCCGAACCAGAGCCAAGTAAAAAAGTCAAGCTTAACGAAGAAGACAGTGAAGTTGTTGCAGCTATTGGTTTTAGTGAACATGAGGAATTCGAAATGTACACTTATGATGACAAATTGAAGAAATGGATTATCAAGAGTCGATCAGAGCCCATTTCATCAAACAAAATCTCGAATTATTCTAATATTGTAATTGATGATAAGCTATATTCAGTTGGAGGGTTTAATACGGATTATAAAGCAACAAATATCGTCGAATGCTTAGACTTAAGAACTTTTAAATTGAAGGAATTACCCCCGATGGAATTAAACAGGGGTGACTGTCAGTTGGCAAATGTAAATGGGCATTTATGTGTCTTTGGAGCTATGGATGAGGACTGTGAATATGTCTACTCGCTAGAGGTGTTTAATATTCTAACAGACCAATGGACTGTCTTAGAACCACCTTTTAGAACAGATAATGAAAACGAAACAATATGTGGTCATAATGGTATTTTATACATTTTTGACAATGATTACGGATTTTTGCAACTTTATGACTTCACCTCTAAGCAATGGGCTTGCAAAAAAGTTCCAATAGATCATAACGTAGAAGTACTCGGAATTTCTTTCATTGGTAATTTAATGTATGCCATCTGTTGTCTTAGGAGTTCAGAGACTACTACGGTTGTTAAGTGCCTTGATTTATCTAGATGTACTTGGTCCGAAGAATGTAGGTTTAACAATACTCCCATCGTTTGTTCAAGAGTGATTACATCAGTTATTAAAAATAAAATTTGGATTACAACCGAGAAAGCTGAAGTCCTTGAATATAATCCTGAGACCAAGAAAATCACTCCCAAGGAAGAATTGATGTCCGCAAATTTTTTTATTTCTCCATTTAAATTTTAAAATTACTGTCTTATTTATTTAAATTTAACTGTTTTTGAAAGTACAACTTATATTGTATATTATTTTTTTTTATGTATATATATGTAATTTTTGTTTAAATACATAAAATAAAATTGAACTTGCAGTCTAAATTATTTGTTCGTTTTCAAAATTGATCCGGAAAAAATCTTCATTTATAATCATAAACAGTAGGAACAGAAAGAAAGGCTTTGGTAAATTTTTGACAGATTGGCATAAATTCTAAGGATAATTCTGATGCTAAATACAGGTAAGCAATAGACACACAAAAATTATTCGGTAAACAAAAACGTTAAGTCTGTGAGCTGAAACACAGGTTTTTTAATTACTTCATAATCATATTTTATAATACATAAATAAGTAAGATACATAATGCTTTACGTTTAACTTAATTATAGCAATTTTCTATTGGTAAATGTATATAGTCAGTAAGGAAAAAAAAATTAATTGTGAGCATCAAGGAATCAATTTTTAGAGCGATTCAAGGAAAATGTGATGTAAATCAAGAAAAACGAATCCAGTTTCCCAACCAGCTCAGAATTTATGACTTTTTGTTCGCAATTTCCAAGAATGTCTTAAATGATGATATTGACACTTAAAAGTCCTTAATCATTACTTTTAATATAAAAAATTTCAACGAAATAAAACAACATATCCTTTAACGAATCGCAATTTAAACGAAATATTTACCCATTTTATATTATTCTCGATTGCAAATTGCATAATAGAAACTTATCGAAAATTACCGATTAGCAAAAAATAAAATTGGATTTGTAAATTTGAATGCGTTGTAGAATTAATTTTTGATGTATTTCTAATGTTATTCGGTGTTTGTGAACTGCTAATGAAAGTTTAGCCATGTTTTATTATTGCTCATGATTTTTATATCTAGATCATCCTGATTAAAATAGGCTTGTTCCGCGTAAAAAAAATCTATACGAAAAAAAATTAAAATTGTTGTTCTTTTTGATTCTATTGAATAAGTTTCATTCTTAAGCAATTAAATACCGCGTTATCCATTTTGCGGTCTCAAAAGTAAACGTAAAGGAAACACATAAGGGGTATTCACGATCTGGTGTACCAAGTCTTGTAAAATTTTATTTTTTTACAACAGACTGTGAACACACCTTTACTAATCTGTAGCAACACTGAAGCAAATGTCAAAATCTGTTTCACATTTGTTCTGAAGAAGGCTTAAGTTTGTGTAAAAAAAATCTTACACCCTTGTATTTTTCTGTTACAATAGGGTTCGGGTATTGTAAAAGTGTAAAAGTGTAAAACTTTGACATTCAGTATATTTTGTTGTTCTAGTGCAAACAAAATGCTACACCTTTTCAATGGTACAAGACCAGATACATCGGATCGTGAATACGCCTATAAAATATTTTTTTTTATGATATTTCTCTTTTATTCTGCCCTATCGAGGTAACCGTCGGAGCGGAGTTCTCTCCGATTTACTACGAATCGAAAACATTTTGTTTCGAGGTAATTCTCCGATCGGCTAAGCGGAAATTCTGTCCGACGAAATTCAACACATGCCATTTGTATGCGATGAAGTACTTTTAATGGTTTTATTTATGACAGAAACCCAAAAAATATTCTCCGAAGTCCTCCGACAAGTTCTCGTTGCGGAAAGTGTTTTCTTTTAAAATAAATTGTTTATTAAAATGTAAGTAATGAAGAAATAAACCTTATGTACGTTAACTTGTGGGCTTTTAGTTTTTAGGCAGAACGAATAAATAAGTTCACAGATATTCCATATCTAAAATTACACAAGAAGGACAAGAGAAGTTGTGGCTGTGTTTTAGTTTTGAATACGTCATATATTTTTTAAAGTTTTGGAGTGACACCATCAGACCGATAATTTATTCTGCATTTGTGTTGAATCTGCTCCAAAACAAAAGCAAACGCATTTTTATTTAGGCGAAAGTTTTTCTTTATTATTATTATTATTATTATAACTTTATTGAAATCTAAAATAAATTACATTTCAATAATTAACAAATAAGGCGTTAGCTACCAGGACTTTTCGCTATTTGATATTTAAAATATTATTAAATTAAGTGATCTAGTTTAAGTTTTAAAATAATTTCATATACTGATCTTATATTACTATCGGTTATGTTTGTCAAGAGATGTTGAAGGTGGTTACCAGAGATGTTTTTGCATATGAAATCGATTTTTGTGCATTGTAACATATGATAAACGGTGAATGTTGGTTTTTCATCACAGTAATCGCAAAGTGGGGCAGGATCTTTGATGATTAAGTGTTTATGTGTTATTTTTGTATGTCCCAGTCTTAGCCTTATATAGGGCTTAATCATCGTAGCAGGTACCTGTAGTGGATATAAGGCTTTTTCTTTAATCTTTAAGGGAATTATAGAATTAGAGCTGCGTCAGCGTATATTGTTTTCGTACCTGCAATGTTCTATTATTTTCTAAATAAATAATATTGAATTTCAAAAGTTTTTTTTTTCAAATTATTCTTTTGTTGACAGTTCAAACGGAAACAAAACATGTGTTTGGAAATAGGGAGGGGACTTTTTTCGATAGTTTTGATTTTAAAATCGGTGAATCTATTTACATTTCTTAAAAACTCTAGCGCATTATAATTGAAAAAAAAAATACTTTCTATAAGCAATACATTACACTCTCTCGCCAATTTTTCATGGTTTAAAACGTTTATAGTGTATATTTAATAAAAAACTATCGAAAATATATCGCATTTTCGATATATCAGTTAAGTTGCTCATCTCTGCCTGAAGTTTATATTCATCGCAATGCGTCATCGTATTTCTTTAAAATTTCTTCCGATGACAGCTACTTCGAACTGAAATTGAATTTCCGACCAAGATACGTTGCGGAGAAAACTCCGCTCCGACGGTTACCTCGATAGGGCAGATTATAAAGTTTGAACGTTGACATTATTTGTGAAACACTACATCATTTAAATGACCACCACGCGAATTGTTGCAAGCATCGATTCTTTTGAGGTAATTTTCGACCACTTTTTGACACATATTGGGCGGTATCTCAGCCATAACTTGACGAATGTTCGGTTTCAAGTGCTCAAGACTTAAAGGTTTATCTGCATAAACACGGTCTTTCGCGTATCCCCACAAAAAAAGTCCAGCGGTGTCAAATCGCATGATCTTGGTAGCCAGTTGATATCGCCACGACGAGAAATTACGCGGCCAGGAAATGTCTTGTAATAAAGCCACATTCGCTCGAGTTGTGTAACATGTGGCATCGTCTTGTTAAAACCACATATTCTCCAAGTCGTATTCTTCAATAGCAGCCAAAAAAAGTCGGTTATCATATGACCATAACGCTCCGAATTGACGGTGACAGTCGTTCCATCGTCGTTTTCGAAGAAGTAAGGTCTAATCACACCGCCGGACCAAAGGGAGTCCCAAACAGTGACTTTTTGTGGATGTAATGGCCTCTCTTCAATTACTTGAGAATTCTCCGAACCCCAAATACGACAATTTTGTTAATTAACATACCCACCGAGTGAGAAATGTGCTTCGTCGCTGAAGAAAATTTTGTTCGAAAAATCGCCGTCCACCGCCTGTTGTTCAAGCACCCATTCGACGTATCTACGACGTTGTGAATGGCCAGCTGGCTTCAGTTGTTGTGTGAGCTGGACTTTATATGGATGTAGGTGTAGATCGAAATGCAAAATACGCCATAATGTGCGGTAAGACAGTCCTAATTCCTGAGAACGACGAGGAATCGACACATTCGGGTCTTCGTCAACACTTTCACTTACAGCAGCGATATTTTTAGTGGTACGAGCGAAACGATGATGCACGGGCCTTACAATATCTGCAACCAATTCAGTCTCTTCAAATTTCCTCACAATTTTGCCAATTGCTTGCGTAGTTGGACAATTATGTAAACCATAATCTCCTCTTAAAGCACGATATGTGGCTGTGGCAGAATCACCATTTTTTTAGTAGGTTTTAACAATTTTTAGACGTTGTGCGATAATTATGCGATCCGTTTTCGTAAATGTCAGACTTTCAACTAAAAAAAAAATTGGTTTAACAACTTAGTTTGACAGATGTTGAATTCCAGCCCTATACTTTGGAAACCGCGAAATGGATAACCCTTTATTTTAACGAAGTTGTAAATTTATTTCCAGAAATGAAATTGAATAATTTATATAATTATAATTGTAAAATATGTGTTTTTTACAATTCAGCGAGCAATCCAGTCCCATTAAAGGATCCAGGGGCCGAATTCCGCAAGCATGAATGAATTTTTGTGAAAAAAAAATATTCACGATCAAAATATGGGTGAATAAATTTGCTATCTGTCAAAAAAAAAAACAGAATCTCGAAATGTATGTGTACCCAGATAAAACTAACACTTGCGGAATTGAACCCCAGGCTATGAATTTGACATTGCATGCTCACTGATATTCTTTGGTAGGATTGAGCCTATCAGGAATCGCGAAGGAATTTCGCTTCCAACGGAATTCTCCTCGTTTTCTGTGATCGTGAATCTTCCACGGAATAAATTTCCCTCGAATGAAATGACAGCAAAATTCCGCGCCCAACGTGTTTGCCCACTATCTAAGGATGGTGTGGCTAGTTTTTTTTTGAGCCTTTCATTTTTTTTAATAGATTTATTTTGGTTAATTTTTTTTTTAAATTTTATTTCATTTTTTTTTAACATTTAAAGTTTTTTTATAGTTTTTTTTTGCAATTTTTAATGATCAATCATGACTGAACCTTTCCTGTGAGTCCCGGTTACTGGGTGTACAGCACTTGGTACCGCGTTGCCGCAGGTAAGGCGCAGTCATCCAGCATTGAATTTTTACTAAGTGTGGGCCATAGGGTTCGAGTCTTTGAATATCGGCATAGCAAGTATTCAAACGGCCGGAACTTTGGCTCACGCTTAAATTCACGAATATTTGGAAGAGACTCATTGACGCGAGAGGCGTCTTTGGAGGTCCTTCCAAACAGTTTTTGTTACATTCTCCGAGGTTTTCAGAGTCTTCGCTGATGAAAGGGTTCGTCAGTGGCTGTCCTGAAAATCGAGGGGAAAAAGATTAACTTCTAAAACCACTAGTTTAAATAATTAATTTTTTGTAGTGTTCTCGGTCCAGAACCACTCCCAAGGCTGAGCTAAGGGTTCGTTATTGCCAGCAAGGACCACGTACAACAAGGACATTACAAAATGTAATTTTGTAATGTCCTTGTTGTACGTGGTCCTTGCTGGCAATAACGAACCCTTAGCTCAGCCTTGGGAGTGGTTCTGGACCGAGAACACTACAAAAAAAATTAATTACGCCAGACTTTGCACCTAGATGTTACGGTGTGCGAGCTACGACATCTGTACCCTCCCTTCCTGGTTGCTTTCCTCGCTAAAACAACCCCTTTCCTTGGCTCCTCCTCTCTCTCTCAGATCCTCACCCTTCCTTTATCATCATTCTCATCCTTTCATATAGAAAGTTTATTCCCGTTACCAATAAATTCAGAGAGAAACTCTTGAGCATCTTTCACGTTCCCAAGATTCCAATTGGAAAAAAATTTTCAGGGAATCAGCTCTTCATACTTTCAAAGGAAGCATTAACAAAACCAAAAGTAGTTTTGTCACTACTAATGTAATATTTACCAAATTACTTTTAGATGTAATTTTTTTTTAAATAATTCTTGGACTTGAAAATGGTATCCGGAATTATTAAGAAACCATAAATAAGAAATCTGAACCGTTTACACCATCCCAATGAAGCACGTAGTTTTTGAATTATAGAGTGGTGTTACTCCCAATTTCATTGATTTCCTTAAAATTGATAGACATTTCATCACATCGGCAGATAAACCAGTTTATAAATCCAAAAGTAATTGCTTAATTTGGATCATTTAAACTGTTCTGAGTTTTATTTTAAATTCTCTATGTGTAACCAGAACCATTTGTATATCCAAGAATTATTCCATAAGAATTACATCTAAAAGTAATTTAGTGACAAAAAAAATACATCTAAAATTAATTTGGTGACAAAACTCCTTTTTTTGCTACTTGTCAACTTTTTTTGACAGCTTACAGAAGTCTCCGCAAATATTTTTTCGCTGTGGTTTTCGTTAGCATTTCGCTCTCCTAGTGGAGGCTACAGATAACTATGTGAGGAGCTATTGTAAAGAGTTCCTTCATCCATATATTACTACACATGCATATTCCGCAAGTAAATAGTTGTAGAAGAAAGATGTTTGTTGGGTTTTTTTGTAAATTAAAATGGCTTTTGATTTGAAATAGCTTATAACAGCTTTATTCCACAAAACTTGCGTTTCGTCCCGGCGATCTCACTTAGACTCATCAGTTGGCTAGTGAGAGCCTTAAAAATATATTTTAAGTTCGGTTCATATCAAATGAATTTATTGACAAAAAACCAATTGTGAACTATATCCAACAAGATTCAAATTTTAACCTAAAATTAATAATAATAATAATTTTAACTATTATATATTGGAAGATGCTTTTTGGTTATGTTGGTTGTTCTGGTCTTCGTTGCATTTAATTTAAAAAGAAACTACTTTCATGTAGTTCTTTAATGAAAATGTGTGTTTAAATGTTGTGCCAATTAATAAGGTTGAGGCTCTAAGCAAAAAAAAAACATTCATCCCAATTCTAAACGGCTATTCCCAGGGAAATATTTTCCTTTTCCCTACTCTCTTATTGCAAACAAAAATCCTCACGGGATTTGTTTCCCTTTCACTCATTCTAACTAAACTTCGAATATGGGAAAAAATACTCGGAAAAAAGGAGAATCATAGAATCTCCAGTGGCTTCTATGAATCCCTTAGGGATCTTCTTATAGCTCTTGGCTGTAGATATTGGTTTTCTTCAAACTGCTCTATATTCAAAATTCTTAGTGCGATGCTGAACATTTTGGATATTTTATTTATTTAACCAATCACGTTCACATTGGATAATAAATTCTTTTTGTTCCTTTATTTTTTTTTATTGATATGTGAAATACTGTGAAACTGTTGATTCGAATATTCAGGATTCTCTTTCCTGCTTTCGAAGGGCAAGATAGTTTCCCGCGGAATTTGTAATTGGAGAATTCTACTCTCGGGAGAACACATCTCCCGGAGATTATTTTCCCGTGGAATATTTAGAATTGGGCTGATTATTTTTCGGTATAAAAAGATTTTTTTTTAAATATTTATTTGTGGGTGTACATATTTTTACAGGCAAATCTGTCTGGTTTTTGTCAGAAAACGTCTAGGTTTGACATGTCCCTGACAGACCCACAAAAAATTTCTACGGCCAACACCGCAAAAGTCCTATTCAAAAAAAAAATCCTTATTGAAATTAATTTATAAGAAAATCATCAACTTGATTCTGTAAGACTTATATTAAAGCTGGCCTATAAAAATATACCTCAAACTGTATAAGTAATTAATTCCCGATTAAATGTAATATCAACATCAGTTGAAAACAAACAAACAATTTTCGAGTTTTTCATTCAGCTCTTTTGTTTAAGTATTCGACCATATTATTTCACTGTCAGTTGAACGATGTCCGTGGGTGTAATTTAAGTTTTTTATTCAACATTTTACTCAATTAAGTCTTTCATTCAACATTCCACACATATCCAATTCATGGTGCTGCGGATCAAGTAAGCTTAGACATTAGTATAGTTTTTTTTTTTTTTTTTTTTTTTAATTCATTTTTATTTCATATTCACTTATAACTATCTTAAAGCTAGACAAAAATGTTTAAAACTAGCCTAATTATCAATAACTTACAACTAATTTACTGGCCCTTTACGGGCGCTCTAAATTAAACAATAGCTCTTAGAAATAATGTCTTTCGACCTAAAAACTATTTTAATTCAATCTAATTATTTTATTTCATTTTATTTTACAAGAAAATTTTTAATAAAAAACTTGATATCTTATCATTTTTTTTACTTATAAACTAAACCTAAATATAGATTAAAAATAATTAAAACTAAATAAAACTAACTTATACTAACTAAAAATAACTTAAACTACTTAAAATACCTAATAATACTTAAAACTACTTAAAAACTAGAACAGCCACAGCAGCATTTTTTTCGTTTTTAAAATTTTTTTTTTTTGTTTATTTTTTATATGCATGCAGACACACACAAACATGCAACCCAACCCATACATGTACATACGCACATACATACGTACGCACATACATACACGGACACGCAGATACATGTACATATGCCCCCGCATACATACATATTTTAAATTTTTTTTGGTGCCACCCCGACTGTTCCCTATACCTAGTTGCCCTAAATCTATGTAAGTCGGCCAAGACATACTATCTTCATCGACTTTAAATATTATGATGCTGTTCAGAGAGCCACCAGAACTGGTTCTCCTGTTTCGCCCTATCCCTCCGGTCCCGATCGGACACAGTCCTACTGAACCGAAGGCGCTCTTCTCCACCTTGAGCGATGACGTCTCGACCATACAGGAGTCGCCTATCCACAGTTTTCCGGCTGACGTGGTAGATGAGCGGAACCGCCCCTCCATCCTGTATCAGCCCTCGACTGTCTAAATAGAGGAATGCTTCGGGAGGGATGTAGCCACTTAACCGCGCACTCTCAAAATATTCATTATTGGGGTAGTGAGCCCCAAAAATTAAGCTGTTGGTTGAGGACATCGCTCTTGCAGTGTGACCCCGAATCAGCTTAAACAAAAAATTATCTATTCTGTTTATGTTGGCTCCGTTGTATAGAACCTGGTTGGAATAATATCTTGTGTACTCCGACTCTGGTGTTCTGTGTAATCCAAGGCAACGTCTAAGACATTGCCTCTCAAACACCCGAATTTTTTCCATTTGAGATGGGGCAACGTTGAACCACACCGGGCATCCGTAGGCAATCATCGGCCTGATGAGGGCCATGTAGCAAATCACATTCACCCTGCTATCAAGACGGCTGCTATAAAACAGCCGTTTTGTCAAGGCAAAGGCTCCCCTAGCCCTGGCCAAAGCAGCACCTATATGCCTGTCGAAATACAGGTACTGATCCAACCAGATGCCAAGGTACTTTACTACACTTTTACTCGCCAGTGGATGTCCATATGGCCCTACGATCACCAGCTTGCGCCAGTTCTTTCTCGTATCCCTTGAGGCGCTAGACAACGGAGTCCTAAACAAAATAGTTTCTGATTTCTGGAAGTTGATTTTCAACTTCCAGTCATCGCAATATCGCTGAATCTTGTCGAAGTCACTCTGCAAGAGACTTTTGATGACCTCAACTGTATTAGCTGTTCTGTACGCAATTAGATCGTCGGCGTACGCAATTGCCTGAGTTAGACTACCTATTAGATCGCTGGTGTAAATGCTGAATAGAATCGGCGAGTTAACCGCTCCCTTCTGAAGACCATTATTAATATCAAAAATTGCGGTGGAAGTTACATTGCCACTCTTGACAACAAACTTTCCACCATTTAGCATGTCATAAAGCATATACAATAGAGGTTTACTTATACCTAGTCTGGTTAGCTTTAGATAGAGACCTTCTAACCATACGGTGTCGAAGGCCGTCTCCAAATCAACCAGACAGGCACCCGTACACTGCTTTTTAGTTTTGTTCCATTGGATATCAGAAACTAGTTTAGACGCGGCATGAATTGTGTCATGTCCCGCCTTAAAACCGAACTGATTATCCGGGATGATATTTTTGTCCTCCGCCCACTTGAACAGAGCTCTATTAATAACCTTTTCAAATACTTTGCTGATACTTGGAAGAAGACTTATCGATCGGAGATTCGCCGGATTGGAGTTGTCCACATTAGTATAGTTTATGTATGCACTGTGCACCTTGGTTGTTGGAAAACTATAATTTTTTTTGTTCTTCGAACTGAAATACAGAAACCATTGGAAGCAAGCAGCCACAGGACCAACAATAAGCTAAAATTTCCACTTGGGTCATGATCTTATGTGAGATGTGAGAGCGGTTTAATTGAAAAATTACAAAAAAAGTTAACCATTTCGGTTCTTCTTTATTTTCTTGAAGGTATTTTTTTTTATCGAAATTGGTGTCTATTAATAAAGGATATGAGTATAGAGAATAAATAAGACTGCATTCAAGAAGCCTACTATCTTGAATATAGATCTTTTTGTCTTAGTCGATTTTTAGAAATTCTACTACCTGACAAAATTTTGAAATCAAAGTTGTCGATTGGGCTGATTGGCTATAGACAAAATCTTCTTGAGGCCCACCATCTCGCATTCACGGTTAGGAGATTAATAGGAATGACTCAGGATTTCGGGAAAACTGATTCAGTTGGCCCAGGTAACACTAAAAAACTCAATTCACCGAAAGAACTTTTCAAACATATGTAGTATTTCGGCAGGGAGATGCCTTGTGACTTCTTCAAGCGAATTCTCAAAAAAAGAACACTAAAAAAGTATTAATTAAATCCGATTGACCTTTTTCTATCGTGAAATATATATATATATATATATATTTGATTTTTGTGGGCAACAACAACAGCAATAAAGAAGAAGAAAACAGAGAAAAATATAAAAGGATAAGAAAAGAAAATTATTTGAACGACAGTTGAATTACACTACACCATCACCTATTTCTCATCTTCTTCTTTGGTTGTTGGCCTATTAATATTAGGTAAATGCTAAAAAAGTATCTTCAAGCATTGGAAGCAGCTCTCAAAGTGCTTTTAACACCGCACGGGTGAACAACAGTCGAAATTTATTGGTCTTGAATTAGTGGGGGAGAAGACAAAATATTTTAAATCGACATACAAATAAGTAACTACTGATGCATTAGGATAAGACGTCACTATTGATAGTAAAAACTTCGATTTAGTTAAGGAGTTCACCTTTCTTAGAACGAACATTAACTTCACAAATTATACCATAGCGGAAATCCGATGAATAATTAGGAGATTGGGCGAAAATGAGAGCTGGTCTTTTTGCAAAGAAAAATTCTTCGACCGGATATTTATTTTTGTGCAAGATGTTCCACAAAGATGTGGAAGTTTTCTAAAAAGTCAAAACTTAGATTGGTTAGGTCATATCTATCAAATAAATAAGCTCTTCGTTTCGATGACTGAAAGCAGCGTTTTAGAGATCGAGAACAACGAGCGAATTAACGTATCTCATACAGGGTCCTATCATTAGGCAGGCGCCGGTTAAGTAAGTAAGTATACGACCTCTATGGTGATAGAAGGAATAGAATGATAGGAAAAATTTTTGTTGCAACAGTGTATTGAAAAATATATAGTTATTTTTATCTCATAATATAATAGTGTCTTATCCAGATGAAACTGGAAAATTATAAAAGAATGCTGCAAATAAAGGGTACACACCTCTTCCTTTAGAGTCAAGCACTAAACGTTTTGTCAAGAGTGTTAAAAATTTATTGTAAATAAATCTAGTAGATATTTTTTAAGTGTATCCTGAAATTCTTCATTTGACAATTGCTCCGCAAAGCTACGGTGATATTTTCAGTTTCTTTTTTTTTTGTATAAAAGAAAAATTATTTTAGTAAAATCCGCCTTCCACCACGCCCACATATATTGTTTCATGGTTTTTCGGAAACGAATCTAATAATTTGGATTAAAATTTCGGTTTTTTGTATGATCGAAAAATTTAAGAAATTTGTTTTAATAAAGTCCGACTACTGTCAGGCTCATTATTATTATTTTTTTGGTTTCTCGGAAACGGATCTAACGATTTGAATGATCAAGAGGGGAAGACCCACTTCTAAATAGTTTTCTTTGCTAGACAGTCGAGGGCTGATACAGGATGAATGGGCGGTTCCGCTCATCTACCACGTCAGCCGGAAAACTTTGGATAGGCGACTCCTGTACGGTCGAGACGTCATCGCTCAAGGTGGAAAGGAGCGCCTTCGGTTCAGTAGGTCAGTGTCCGATCGGGACCGAAGGGATAGGGCGAAACAAGAGAACCAGTTCTGGTGGCTCTATGAACAGCATCGTGATATTTAAAGTCGATTAAGATGGTATGTCTTGGTCGACTTACATACATTTAGGGTAATTAGATTAGGGAACAGTCGGGGTGGCACCAAAAAGAAAAAAAAAATGTATGTATGCTGAGGCATATGTGCATGTACCTGCGTAACTGTACATGTATGTGCGTACGTATATGTATGTACGTATGTACATGTGTGTATGGGTTGCATGCTGTTGTGTGTCTGCATGCATATATAAAAAAAAAATAAAAAAAACAAAAATGCTGCTGTGGCTGTTCTAGTTTTTAAGTAATTTTAAGTGTTTTTTTGTATTATTAGGTATTTTAAGTAGTTTTAGTTATTTTTAGTTAGTATAAGTTAGTTATATCTAGTTTTAATTATTTTTAGTTTATCTTTAGGTAGTGTTTAAGTAAAAAAAAATACTGATACTGAGTTTTTTCTAAAAAAAAGTTTTCTTGGTTTAAAAAAAAAAAGAAATAAATAATTAGATTTAATTAAAATTGTTTTTAGGTCGAAAGACATTATTTCTAAGAGTTATTGTTTAATTTAGAGCGCCCGTAAAGTGCCAGTAAATTAGTTGTAAGTTATTGATAATTAGGCTAGTTTTAAACATTTTTGCCTAGCTTTAAGATAGTTATAAGTTAATATTAAATAAAAATGAATATACAAAAGAAAATTGTTTTCTTTGAATATCTAAATAATTAGCATCTTTTCTTGCTTCTTCCCTTTCTGCATTTAAAAAAACACTTATGCAGTCCATCGAAAACCAGTTTTGTTCACTTGAAACCAACAATATTATAAAAATATAACTAGCTATGTACATACATTAAAATACTTTTGTCAGAGAAAAACAATTTTCTTTAGTAGAAGGAAATGTCATATTTTTGGAAAAAGGTGACAAATAAATGGAAAATAGAAGGATCGCTTTCTTCCATGTTCGTTTTTGAAATTAACTTAAAGCGAAGAGGGTCGAAATTGAATTTTCGCTTTTAGTGTGATCCGCCGCGCTTTCTGGAATCGGCCCACTGAGCCAAAACAAGTTTATCGAATTATTAATATAATAACAACTACCTGCAATTTAAGGACAATTTGTACAAACAAATACACGGAATGGCAATGGGAAATCCTTTTTCACCGAAGATTGCGGACTTGGTTTAAGATTTTTTACTCGAGGAATGTTTTAAATTAAGCTATAAACCTAAGTTTATAGAAAAATAATTTGATGATATCTTTGCGATTGTGGATAAAGAAGAAATTGAAAATGTCCGATGCTTTAACCAGTTTAATGAAAAAATACAATTCACCGTAGAGAGGGAAAAAACAGATTGGACGTTAAGGTTTACCGCGAAAATGATCGACTTTCTTTCGACTGGTACCAGAAAGATATGGCATCTGGGAGACTTGTTAATTTCCGATCTAATCAAGCCAAGCACATTCGTATAAACACTGCGTCGTACTTAATAAACAAAGTCCTTGCGTTGCGAGTGACCGAAAATTCCGCTCCGCTAACGAAGAAAAAGTTACGCAAATACTCTTAGACAACAGCTTTCCGACAGAAGTTATAATGAACTTGATACTTCGTCCAAGCTCGTTCTGAAAATAAGTTGGAAGAGAGGAGATGTGCTTATAAGAGTGTCGTTTATGTGCCACAACTTTCCGAAAATTTCAAAGAAATGGTCGCGAAAAACAACCCCGAAGTCAACTTGGCATATGGGACAAACCAGACTGTTGCATCCTTATTCACCAACCTGAAGACGAAAACCGACAAAGATCGCCGTTCAGACTCTTCTCACAGCATTGATACCGGTCACACACTAAACTTCGAGGGAGTGGAAATCCTTGCAACAGAAAAACATACGTCTAAACGTTACACACTAGAGACACTGCATATAATTAACAACAAAAATAATATGAACCCCAAGCAAGACACACAAAATATATCAGCCGTTTACTGTTCCTTAGTTTCTGACAGTAAATATCACAAAACGTAGACCAATCTTCAAATGTGAAGTGTTCAAAATCTGTTTTTAATCTTTTTTTTTATATGTCTTAGACAAATTATTGTTCAGTAATTTAAAAAAGTAAAAATCTTAAAATTTTACGTTATGTAAGTATTTTACTTATATCAATATGTACAAACATTATATCTCTGTTTAATTTTGTAAATAAAGGCACCCCTGAAGAAGACGGCAACCACCGTCGAAACGTTGGGAAAATAAAATGAAAATTGCTTTCATTTAATCATCGTTACGACCAATAAAGCCGATGAGAATCACTTCTAAAAAATTCTCCAAAGTCCAAAAAAATATTTGACTAAATATCCCAAGAGAACATCGATAAAGTCAAGAAGATTTCTTTTCTTTCTAATGAGAGAAAGAAAAAGGAATACGAAGTACTGAGTTATCCTCATTTTCACTGAGTTTTATGTATTTGGAATTTTTAATCAATAAAAATTATTATTCTACCAATGTATCCTTTTTTAGATGTTTGTTTTTTTTTTAGAAAACCAAACAGCAAACATTTTTTTTTAACAAATATAGACCCTCATTAAAGAAATAAGGATAAAATTAAAATAACCAAGAATTTTTCACATTTTGTTTTCGTTCGTCTAATTTTGTCCAGCAGTCTATAATTCTAAATAAATATAGATACGAGTATAAATACTTTTATTGGCATATGAACATTTTTTTGGAAAATTAAAAAAAAAATGTATACTTTTTTAAAGCTATGTAAGAAACGTCTTTAAAAATATATCTACTATTGAACCAAAATGCGGGAGGTCCCTTTTTGAAAAACAATTAGTGAAATATGAAATATTTTCTAAATGGAAGGGTTTACATCAATCGATGGCCTATTGTTTTCGATTCATGAACAATATTAAGCCTAAACGACTTAATTTACCAAAGATAGTAGGTTTGTTTTCATCGGAGGAATTATATGAAGCTGAAAAAGCGTTAATAAGAATGCGTCAGAAAGACAGTTATGCAGATGAATTGGCGATGCTAATGAACTCCAAAATTTTACCCAAATCAAGTCAGCTTTACAAATGTTCACCATATATAGACTGCGATGGCATTTTGAGGATAAAGGGAAGAATCGATAGAGCTTGGTACGTAGCTTTGTAGCTTTATTGCATTTTTTATTTTTATACTTATGGCCTTTTCGATTGGCCGTCCAGAACTGTTCTGACCCCCACAAAATAACAATTGTTAGTCCCCTTTCACACAGGGAAACCAGTTGCTGGAGATTTTTTTGACGTTTTCCTTTAATTGCCTCGTAGCTTTCACACGAAGAAATTGATGTGGAAACTGAGTTGCTCGTTTTTTTAATTGCTTTTGATTTGACATTCGCATTTTGTAAACAATCAATTTGCTTCGCGGCTGGAAAATTCTACATAATTTTGAGTTATAAATTAACCGTAGCTTATTGTTAGAAAAATAAATACAAAATAAAGAAAACTGGTGCGATTATATAAGTAAATGTTGTTTTCTTTATTGCGGGGGTTAATAATGGTTTGCTAAATTAATATATTAAAAGGTCACGGAAAAACAATTAACCAAGAGAAAATTGATTTGTGTGCAGATTTGTTGGGCGTTTCTCTTGCCATCCAAATCTTGGACCCAACACATGATAGTGATGATGGGAAGCACAAATAAGCCATAATAAAGATTGGAAACCTTCGTACGTTTCACCCCCCAAAACCCATTTGTTTACATTGTTGTATTTGTAGCTTTGAAACTCTATCCATGAATAGATGGAAAATCGAAGAGCAAAACAAAAACAAATTACTAGGGCTGTGTTGTCTATTTGTCTATAGGAAGAGGAACAGAAAAGATTCTTGTGTGCATTTCTATCAATGTGTCTATTGGAAGAGGAACAGAAAAGTTACTTGTGTGCGTGTTTCAGCTTGTAGGCAAATGTCAAATGAAAGCAGAGGTTTCCGGTCCTTACGTTATTAGTTTATGATGGGAAGATTATATTGGGCTTATTGGAATGCACCGAAGCTTTATTGGTACAGTTGGACACATAAACCACTGACAGGATGATATGACTAATACCTGTTGTGCTGCCTGCTGCTGCTGCTCGCTAATGCAGAAACCTTATTATAAACCAAATGTGAGAGCTGAGAGCTTAGTTGGTTCGTTTTTGCGTGCGTTTTTGTTGTCGATTTTCCATGTCTAGACGCATAATATTATGTATGAAATGTGTACCAACGCGTGATGGATTGAATTAAATGCGGCCAATGGCATTGCCACAATCATCACGGGAACAGCCGCCGGGAAACCTTGCCTACAAGAATTAAAATTTTTTTCACAATGAATTAATTTAAGTAGCTCACTTGGTTTGGTCTAATGTAATAATATAATTGTAAGAAACAATCTGTCTTTAAGAAAAATATGTTTGACATCTATCAGAGACAGAAGTCAACATGGAAACCTAAGAAAATTTCAAAGCATAAACGTCAAAAAAATCTCTTTAAATCGTTGACCGGGGAGATTTTTTTCATTCCCCCTACTTCTTGCCCTTCTCAGCTACAAACTCCCAGTTGCCGGCAACTCAGTTTCCTTGTGTGAAAGGGGTCTTATAATTATTATTGATACAAGAAAATGTGTATCTAAATTGAAATCAAGTATTTTGGAAATTCTTTCTAGCCGATGTGATTTTCTTTTAATTTAATTTTCACAAATACAGTGATACATATAATTCAGAATCAGTCAGATTGTTTACAACTGTTTTATTGGGGGAACGTGTTCCGGACGGCCAATCGAAATGCCATTATTTAGACCCCTTTCACACAAGGAAACTGAGTTGCCGGCAACTGGGAGTTTGTTGGTGAGAAGGGCAAGAAGTAAGGGGAATGAAAAAAATCTCCCCGGTCAACGATTTGAAGAGATTTTTTTGACGTTATGCTTTGAAATTTTCTTAGGTTTCCATTTTGACTTCTGTCTCTGATAGATGTCAAATATATTTTTTTAAAGAGAAATTGTTTCTTACAATTATATAATTACATTAACCAAACCAAGTGAGCTACTTAAATAAATTCATTGTGAAAGAAAATTTCAATTTTTAATTCTTGTAGGCAAGGCATTTAATGCAATCCATCACGAGTAGGTACACAAATGGAAAATCGACAACAAAAACGCACGGACCAACTGAGCAAATCTGCACACAAATCAATTCTCTCCTGGTTCATTGTTTTTCCGTGACCTTTTAATATATTAATTTAGCAAACCATTATTAACAACCACAATAAAAAAAACAACATTTACCTATATAATCGCACCAGGTTTCTTTATTTTGAATTTAGTTTCCTAAAAATAAGCTGCTGTTAATTTATAACTCAAAATTCTGCAGAATTTTCCAGCCGCGAAGCAAATTGTTTGTTTACATAAAGCGAATGTCAAATCAAAAGCAATTCAAAAAACGAGCAACTCAGTTTCCTCATCAATTTCTTCGTGTGAAAGCTACAAGGCAAAGAAAACCTCAAAAAAATCCCCAGCAACTGGTATCCCTGTGTGAAAGGGGACTTACAAACAAAAACAGAATTTAAAGCCATCGACAAATTATACCAGACAAAAACAAATTAAATAATGTTGGACAGTTTTTTTTTTGTTGAATGTCAATGGAGAAAATATGACATTAGAATAGGCGCGTTCTATGAAATAAGGTTTGTTTCTTTTGAGAATCTTCTACTTCGAAGAAGATTTCAATGAGATTATTTTCTAATCTTTATTTAAAGAGATTAAAATTTGTATGGGAAATCTTCAAGATTTAGAAGATTTGAAAGAGGATTTATGGGTAACCCACTTAAATCTGGATTAAGTGGTAGGTGAAAGTGTAGTATTACCTTTTACGTTCTCCTGGCTGGAGGACATAAGTTCATCCTCTAATAATAGTGTGTTCGTTTCGTAATTTCCTGAACTGTTCTATCCAGAATGCCATGCATTCTTTTTTGTTTTTAGTTTTCATTAAATAAATAAAATTCTCTTTTTGCTATTTTGTATTTATCTGTATAATTATCACCGTATAAGTAGTTAGTTAAAAAACATCCACTTAAATATCTTCTTTTTTTTTAAATCGTTCTCAATAGGTAATTATTTCGGTAATGTGTACTTACAACCTAAAATTAAAGGAAAAACAATAATTAAATATATTGCAAAATTATATATTTTCTAAAAAAATCAAACTAATTAGAATTCGAGTCAGCTACAAAATGTTGCTATTAAATTGCGATCACTTAATTAATATAAAATATCAATCTACATAATATTATAAAACCATTCACTACTCGCATTAGGAGAATTTGAAATCGATGTAACAATTTAACATGCGGGTTCTATCAATATCGCCCACTTAGATATAAATAACTAACTCAGTTAAATTGCAAAACCTTCGGGATGCATTTTTAATAAATAACCTCTTCACATGAAAATGCATAGTTAGAAGTTATAAATACGTCTTCATCTCAACACGCAACAACGATGTTCTCTGAGCTTTTGAAAAATCGTTTGGCAATTATTTATTTTTATTTGTACTTGGCTTTTCAAGAATTAGCATTAGTTGTAGCAATAGTTACCCCCAACGAAACAACACTTATCTTTTACTATGGGTAGGTGCCTACTCAAACAAATAATTATTAAATTTGAATTTCGTTCTAGACCTCAATTCAACGATTCAAAGCGTTATAAACTCTCGGAAGCAACTGAGATTTTAAAAAATCCTCACTTCAACAAAAACGAAACCCATTTGTATTTGCATGGATGGAAAGAATCACAGGACTCAGATAATATTCATCTGATTGTCGATGTCTATTTAAAACGAAAGGACATAAACCTAATAACACTCGATTGGGCTAAAGCAGCTGGAGATAAATATGTAGAAGCTGCTTTGGTAAATATCGAAATGGTAAACCATACAAATTAAAAGATCTTTAGTCAAAGTTCAAATATTTAATTTTGGTTTCGCTTTATAGTTGGCTCCCGTACTATCGGATTCTATTACAGATTTATATAATGCTGGTATAGACCGTAAGGACTTTACTGTGGTAGCACACTCTCTCGGAGCACAGTTAGCTGGAATGACGGGCCGGAAAATAATTTCAAAATCAAATGGAACAATTAAAATTTATCGGTTTGTATTTTTTTTAAGAAAATCTTATTTAAATATATAGAGGTAACCGGGACAAGACTCTATAATAACTTTAAATGAATTCCAAATCCAAATTGAAACCATTAAATGAATGTGCTACTTTTAACTTCGTTCCCTGATCTTTACCCAGGGTCGACAGAGGTTTTCTTGACAACCCCAAGAGATGTAAAATATAAAACTGGGTTTAGGGTCCTCAAAAAACACCGGAGGGCCAAAAATTTGTATATTTAGCAACATATAATAGTTATGTCATAATAATTAAAACTTTAGATATGTTTAAATTTAGTTGCTTATTTAATTTTCTTTGGGCCCTTGCACAATACACAACTTCAAAGGTTTCTATTTCTGTGTATGAAAATAAATTTGAGTATCACTTTAATTTCCATTTTAAAAATAACAATGCAATATCCACAACAAAACAAATGCTTCAGATTAGTGATGAGCGATGTTCATCGATGTTAACGAAACATCGATGTTAAAACAAACAAATCGATGCTTCAATATCAATGTTTTGATTTATATTCGATGTTTTCAGATCGCATGTGACTTTGACAGTTCATTCGTTTACCACACCTCGCCATAGCTAAAAACCTAGATCTACTTTAGAGTGAGTTCAGAGGGTGACCCTAGGTTTCAGAAACCATAGAATTTGTTCACAAGGTTGAGTTTAGGTTATTCAGAAAAGTTTTTGGGTGACTTCAGGGCTCAACGAACAAATCTTTCTCTCTTTTCTATTTCTAATTTTGACATTTAAAGAGAAACATCAATTGGTCACGTTCATAAGCTTTCAGGTCTCTTCTGAAAGTGTTCACTGTTTCTGATTAAAAAAAAAGAGAAATACATACATATGCTTCTAGATTTGAAATCAGAATCGAAACCAGAAGCACTTATATATTCATATACATATCTAAACGTCAAACTCCACAGTTGTAATTTTTTGTATTCTAATTTTGCAAAAAACATTTATTTTATGTCGAATTCCAAACAACCAAATAGTCGATTTTTTTTAACACATCGAATTATTTCTAAACAATACCGATTCCATAGACTTTACACACAAACAATTTTTTGCAAGTTCCTTATAACAACAAAGAATCGATTTGAAATTGTTGTTTGGAATTCGATATTAGATTTTGATTATTTCCGCATACTTATGGCCTATTCGATTGGTCGTCCGGAAGGCTTCCGAAGTCTTCTAAATGCTTCTAAAACTGTTCGATTGGTATCAAATGACAGTTCTTCTCCTGGATAGAAGAGAAATTGCACACACTCACAACAACTTAATGTCAAATTCAAATTAATTTATTCATGTCATTGTTTTGTTTGCTTTGTCTGAAATTTTGTAGTTTCAATTTCAATCTTTAGAGAATTGAAATTATGGATATTTGTTCCGAAGACAAATTTTCCCTACAATAACTGTAATTTCGCATTTTCATCAGGAATAATTTCGAAATCTTCTACATTTGTGTCAGTCATGCTTACAAAATAAAATAATCACAAATATGCTTTCGACATTTCCCTTCTTACACATACACTCACATACATTTTTAGAATCTAGAATCTAGTGTTTACTTGTTCGATTGAAATCCCGGATCGGAGAGTTCTTCCGGATTACCAATCGAAAAGGACATTATACTTACCTACAAACACACGAAACTTCAGGATCGTTAGCATAAAAACAAAGTATTTAGTAGGGATTCCGAATCCTAGAGATTCCAGATTGCCAAATAAAAATACCATTATATAGCATTCATTGAAACCAAATTTGACAAATGTGCTTTTCCATTGGTAAATCCAGATTTCCAGATTTTTTTTTTAATTATTAACAGCAGATTTGTACAAAATTCATATAAACTATTAATTATTATATAAACATAATAGAAGTTATTTTGTAGTTATAAAAAACTAGTAGCAAATGACCCATCGCGTAATAAATACAAGTTAATGAAATGAAAGTGGGGTAGGTATATAAGAAATTCCATTACAATTTCAAATTATTGGTAATAAACTTGTGAGAATGTAGAAAACAAACATATGTAAGAACCAAAAACTTAAATTAAAGAAAATGAGGAGAAAAAATAATAATAAACAGAAAGTAAATGTGCATCGTCTATAGATGAACATAACAACAAATTTTTAATGAAATATATATTTTCTATAGTTCTGTTGAACTATCCATACCGAAGAGCCAGTTTTTTAGTCTTTTAAAAAAACAAACTTAGAATTTTTATATTTCTTATTTCAAATTGTAACTTATTAAATAAATAATTTTGATTTCTGTGAAATCGTTGTCGGTTTAGCTGTCTTAAATGTGTTATTTTCGCTCAAGTTTTAAAAAATGAGCAAATGATTTTAAAATATTCCAAATAAAAATGTTCTGTATTCCACGTAAAATAAAGTTTGTAAATAGTTAGTTCATTCCGAATGTGGAATTTTAGTGTTCTGAATATGAAAATTCGTGTTCTACATTCTACGTTTTTATACAAATTGTCTGTAACAGGTGATTTTGACAATTCAAAAACGAATTGGAAGGAGTTGAATCCACTCGAAATACAGAACACGTTATTTCATTTTAAGTGAAATTTAAATTCGTTTTGAATTCATTTCCACTCGGAATGCAGAGCATGTGTGATTATTGGTGGAAACGACATGAAACTTTTGCAGAATTGTTTTAGTAAGTCCAGTGCATTACATAATTTTGTCAAGCCGACAGCCGATAATTGCATTGGAATTAGTACAGAGGGGTAAATCTGAGAAAAATCTATATCTGTAAAACTGACCTAGATGCAAAAAAATCAGTTTATTATGCCCAATGGAAAGCAAAAAAAAGAAAAATTGGTGTTTCAACAGCGAAACAAAAATTTAAAAAATACTTTTAGTTAAATCCGCCAACGCCCAAAACAACCGAAAGTCCTGCTCCAGACTCACTTCTGAAAATGATTTCATGGAAATGTACCAAAAATTGTTGTGGCTTACGAAATGCTGGTCTTAAATGTGCACCAATTTGTAAGAATTGCAATGAGGAAACCTGCGACAATAGTCGCCAGATTTATTTACTTAACGAAGAAGAAATAATTATAAATGATCACAGTGAAACTCCAATTGATGAGAATGAATGAACAGGTCTTTCTCAAAAACGTGCTAAAAATTAAAAAAATTCAATTAAACATTTTATTTGTTTATTTAACGTTTTTATTATTTGTTCAATTTATGTTCAAATGCCTAATTAATTATAACTTTGTAAAAGCTGTTTTGCACATGGCATTGTTAGATGTTTTGTTTGTGTTAAGCCAAATAATAAGAAAAGTGGGCGTGGCAGTGGGCAGATTTTACGAAAACAATTTTTTTAATTTTTTTCTTACTAATATCAAGAAATGTTGAAAATTTCATCCAAATCATTGAAGTCGTTTTCCAGAAAAAAATATAAGAAAAATGAATATAATAAACAGTAATATAAGAATAGTGGGCGTGGCAGTGGGCGGATTTTAATAAAAGTTCTTTTTTTCCGAGAAACAAGGATATAATGAAAAACTAGGTAAAAGTGGGCGAGGCAGCCCAACTTTATTTCTCCAAAAGTCTCGAATACGAAAACTTAGATTTATGTTCTTTAATATCACTAGAACCACCCTACAAAATTTCAACTTGCGGAATTTTTTTGTTATTAAAAACCTTAACTTTCTTGGACTATTAAGATTATTTCAACTCCAGGATTCTTTTAATATTATGGGGTTTTCGTTCAGTAACAAAAATCAAATTATTTTGATTCCAATACACTGTTTTGCTGACGACAGTACCCTCAGCTTTTCATATTCGTTTTTAGATTCTCATCAATGTCCTTCGGATGTGGAACTTGAACGGCAGCGTATGATTAGCTCATTAAATTCTGATCTAGACAGCATAATCCAATGGGGAATAAAAAAAACCGCGTAGAATAGAATGCTTCAAAAGCCCAATGCTGTCTTTTGTCGTTTTCTGAGACGATGCAAGAAATATTTCTCCACTTCTGATCTGGCTGTAATCTAGCCTTCATTCGTGCAAAGCTTGAGTACAATTGTCATATTTGGACAGGTGCTCCCATAACGCACTTAAGTCCCCTGGACAGAATCCAAAAGAGGTTTAAAAATGAGAGATGATGAAACAATAACTAAACGAATTGATCCTCTCGCGCAATGTTTCATGCCTTTCATTATTTTATCGGTATTATTATGGACAGTGTTCTAGTGAAATAGCCAGTTGCATTCCTGCCCTTAAACTATTCAACCGAAACACTCGTTAGGAATGCTCATCAGTTTGACCTTGAGCCCAACTTCGAACGTACTGTCAAGTACAGAGATTCTTTCTTTAGCCGCACAAGACGAATGTGGAATGCTTTACCCGACCGAATTTTTCCCTCCCATTGCGATAATCAGGCATTTAAAAGCAATGTACATCGGTATCTCCTGTCTAATCCTATCCCATTTTCCTAATCGTTCGCTATATGCATAAGCATTTTAAGGGCATAATTAAAAAAAAAAGGTCTGTCAAAAAACTGATTTCGACAATTTTTGCTTTCGATTGGCCAAAAAAAATTATTTATTTTGTGATTTTAAATCAATTTACAGATCTGCATTTTTCGCCAGATATACCCCTCTTTTACTAACACCACTATTGGCGTTTTTATTTGGCAATCCGGAATTCTTCTCCGATCCGGGATCCCAACTGAACACTTTTATGTGATTCTGACGATTCTGAATTTTAATGAGATTGTATGTGTGAAAATAATTGTGTACGTGAGAATATTCAAATTCAAAAAAAATGTTTGTTGCACAATTATAATACAAAAAATGACAACAGTCGAGTTTGACGTTCAAGTATATGAATGTGTGAGTGCTTCTGGTTCTGATTCTGATTTCAAATCCAGAAGCAAAATTGGGGGCGTTCGGTAGCGCACAGCTTTCTGATACATTGCTGAAAAATATATTGTGCGTTTGTGAACGTATAAAACCCAATAGGTAACCATTTCTGTCAAAAGTCAAAACAGAAAAAAAAACTATTTACTTATGATTACGCTTCGGCTCAAAGTGAATTAAACATACATTTGTGGATAAAATATAAATTAAAAATGAATCAGGAAGTAAGAACCACAAATGTTTCAAGCGATTCAGAAGAAGAAGATGATGTATTAGGTACGTAATTAAAGTTTACAAACAACAATTGAAAAGACAGCTGATTTCGTAGTCAGCTTTGCACTGCGATACCTAAGTATACCAGAAATTTAGCGCTAGCTTGGCTTCGATTTGGAAATCATATGTTTTGCTCGTTCTTATGGTCGTCAGATGTTAATTGACAGATATTTAACACGTATTACAGCAACAAGGAACGTATTGCACAGCAATGCTGTGCGCTACCGAACGCCCCCATTATCTTCTTTTCAGAATTAGAACTGTCATTTTTTTCCCAAGTGAACGCTTTCAGAAGAGTCCGGAAGGCTTCCGGATTGCCGAATAAAAACGACATATGTATTATAATTGGCAGCCATCAGTTTGACAAGACAGCTGATACACAGACACAAATATACACCAATACTATAGAAAACAAAAATCAATCTGAAAACATATTCGATTCATTACGAAAAAAATCAATTTATAGATGAAAATATAAATTTACCATACGAAAATCCCTAAGTAGTTGTATTTTTTTTTTAAATATATTTGCAGAATGGCAGTTTTAGATGCAGCATTTCCACTCTTTTTCCCAGCTTTCTTACCAACCGTAAATAAAAACGATGCAGAATTTCTTCAATCGATTCATACTGACATTGGAACGTTCGGTCAGCCCTTCTCCATAGGGCATATTGATTTTTGGCCAAATGGCGGGCGACAAGGACAGCCCGGCTGTCCACAAGGATTAATTGTTCCATTGAGTCCAGAAGGTAAGCACGACTTTTTTCTTACATGCCTATGAATGTACGGTAATGGATAAAATAAAATCAAATATTTCAATGATTAGATCTGTGTAGTCATCAAAGATCGTGGAGATTTTGGGCAGAGAGTGTTGCAAACGTGGACAATTCTAATCCAAAGTTTTTGGGATTCCCTTCGCAATCCTATTTGCAATTTTTGACGGCAGGTAAAGCAAATTTAAAAAATAAACCAGTTGAAATGGGAATTTATTGTCCAATGAGGTGAGATTGGTTTTGAATTTATTACTTTGTTTTTATTAATTATTTATCTTCTCTTTTAAGTGCTAGAGGAAATTACTACCTTAAAACTAATAGTCAATCCCCGTTTGCAAGGGATATGGATGGATATTAAAAATTATAGACATATATACATCAAGTGAGCTTTCATAAAATAATGGTTGCAAAAGTTTTTTGCTTTCTTGAAAGAACTTGATACATAATCTGATGTATTTGCCAGTCTATTACAATAACTTATTATTTAGTTTTTTGATTTCTGAATTATCAATTTAGTCGTTTCCTATAATCGCGTTATCACGTAACTATCCGTGTTCCGTTTTGCTATAAAAAATACCGAATCTGTTCGACATTAATTCTTTTGGGATTACGTCAAATCATAAACAATTTTCATAAATGCAGAGTGCAATGTGCGTGAACAATTTCTATGACGTCAATGTGATAGAAAATGATCGCATGTAATCATTATAAATAAGCAACCATTCATTTATGAAAAAAAACTTCCGTAATTTTTGATCATTGATTTATAGTATGAAATAAAGGGTTGTAGGTTAATATATTGAAAATAAAATATGAATTGTTTATATGTGCACACAATGTTTACAATTGAATAATAACAAGTTGACATTCTTCATATGTACTTTGAAGTCGATTTACATATATGTATGTAGACGGTGAGTCTCGATTTGAAATTCTTCCGACTTTTCCAGGATTTGACTTAGTGCGAAGATTTGGTCTATAGTCGATCTGGCAAGCCGAAACCCACACTGATATTTTCCTAAAACTGGTTGGACGTGGGTTTTTCTTCTTGCCCTGAAAATCGCCTACATAATTTCCATTAAGCCGCTGCTGAACTGAAAGTACTGCTTGAATGCATCTACTATTCTTTGCAAGTCGGTGATTATAGGTTGCATTCGCTGGGTGATTTTTTTGCTACTTGGTTTTTGACGTTTATATTTTTGACAGATCACACATGACAAATTCCATGAACATTTGACATTTCGATTTAGTATTGTTTGCCATTTCATCATGAATAGACTTACGCCTGAACAACGTTTGCAAATTATTGAAATTTATTATCAAAATTCGTGCTCTGTGAAAAATGTGTTTCGCAAGCTATATCCGTTTTATGGTCGTCATAATCGAGGCTCATTTTTGGCTAAATGGATACGTGAATAAGCAGAATTGCCGTATTTGGAGTGAAGAGCAGCCAGAGGCAATTCAGCAGCTACCAATGCATCCCGAAAAATGCACTGTTTGGTGCGGTTTATGGGCAGGCGGCATCATTGGGCCGTACTTCTTCAAGGACGATAAAGGCCGCAGGGTTACGGTCAATGGAGAAAGGTACCGTTCGATGATAACAGATTTTTTTTTGCCGAAAATGCAAGAATTGAACTCGGTCGACATGTGGTTCCAACAGGACGGTGCAACATGCCACACTGCACGCGAAACCATGCATCAATTGAGAGGCGAATTTGGTGAGCAGTTGATCTCACGTTTTGGCGCAGTCAATTGGCCACCAAGATCATGCGATTTGACCCCGTTAGACTATTTTTTGTGGGGCTATGTTAAGTCTATTGTCTATGGAGACAAGCCAAACACGATTGCTGCCTTGGAAGCCAACATTGAACGCGTCATTGGTGAGATTCCGGCCGAAATGTGTGAAAAAGTTTGCCAAAATTGGACCTTCAAAATGGACCACCTGAAGCGTAGCCGCGGGCAACATTTAAGTGAAATTATTTTTAAAAAGTAAATGGCAGAAATTGATTTATCGATCCAAATAAAAATTTCATTCACTTTTTACAAGTTTCTGTGTTTTTTTGAATTTTCAAAAACCAAGCTCTTAAAAAATCACCGTTTATAAACTTATGAAGAGTATACGTTCCGGTTTAACATACCAGCAGCCAGTTGATAGGCATGTTTATAATACTTCAGGCCACAAATAAGCCATACTAAGATCGGAAACCTTCGTACGTTTCACCCCCCAAAACCCATTTGTTTACATTGTTGTATTTGTACCTTTGAAACTCTATCCATGAATATATGTGAAATCGAAAAACAAAACAAAAACAAATTACTAGGGCTGTGGTGTCTATGTGTCTATAGGAAGAGGAACAGAAAAGATTCTTGTGTGCGTTTTTATCAATGTGTCTATTGGAAGAGGAACAGAAATGTTACTTGTGTGCGTGTTTCAGCTTGTAGGCAAATGTCAAATTAAAGCAGAGGTTTCGGGTCTTTAAGTTATTAGTTTATGCTTCAGGCAGTCGCTTCGATCACATAACTCTTCTAGTTAATTATAATATAATTTTGTTTTCATTTCTCAAGACAATAGAGTCTAATTTTTATTTTAATAAATATTTTATTACAAAGTTAATGCACCTGGCACAAAGCACCAATGATTTTGATTAAAAAATAAATACTCGTAGTCACTGGAAATCAGCTAGGTATCAATTATCTGGAAATCTAGGAAGTAGAATTTACGACTCGCTTCGAATTCGTTAATAATTGATCATAACGAAGCGAGTCGAAAATGAGATATCGAATTAAAAACGATTCGCTTCCTTCTTCCCATTCCCTAATCTCTATGTTAACTTTGAATCGATCTTACCACTGGTGGGGGATCGATCAAAGAGAGAGAACACGTCTTTTTTGGCTATTAAACATATTCTGATTTATTGTACAAAACTTAAGTCTATTTATACTAAATTTTATGCTTACTTTTCCATTATTTTCTATAATATTGTTACCTAGATAAATCCAACATATTGCTTACAATTTAATTTTACTTATTTCGAAATCTATTTCCATGCAGTATATTGCTTATAATCAATACTCTTTTTCTTGACCTATTAAAATATGAATATACGGAAAGCCATTCAGAACGTGAATAACAAAACGAACAAAATTAAATAATAATTAGTTGAAAATGGTGATCTGGTGCTTTTGATTAAAGATTTTTTATAAGACAGGCTTACAGATCAGTAATTTCCGAATCTAAATAAAACTATTTCATTCTTTCTCGACGTTTCGTTGGGGGTTTCCAACTTTTTCAAGAGACTGGTTTATTAAATTTTACATTAGTGGTATAATTTATATTTAGACATCATTTTTACGTTGAACATTAATTACAATGAAGAAAATAAATAAATAAATAAATATGTACGTTAAACACAAAACAATAAAACAGATAAGAACTTAAATGCTAATATCACAGAACTTTTTTTATGGCCACACTGTCTGAAACCCCCAACGAAACGTCGAGAAAGAATGAAATAGTTTTATTTACATTCGGAAATTACTGATCTGTAAGCCTGTCTTATAAAAAATCCTTTATTTATTTAAAAATTAAATAATATTAATTGATGATCCAGAGCTTTAATGCAATGCATGGGAACGTAATTTAATCCCGCGCCACGAAATCCCGCGGATTTAAATTGAATTTTTTGGAATTACACACGTAAGGATATATATTGAGATTGTTCACTACTATTAGACGGGATTTCCAATACTTTTTGGAAAATACTATTTGGTACTTTTGGACAATAAATATATATTTTAAGTATTTAGAAAAATATTTTTTTTAAAGTTTTGGAAAAAACCTTTTTTACCAACTTTTTTTTCGATTTCTTTTAAATAATTATATCTCTTTGAAGAAAATTTTAAGTTCTGAAATGAACTTTTTTATGAAAAGGTGCCCTAGACCTCCATCTAGGGCAAAAAATCTGCCAATTGGCCTGCTTAAGTACTTTTATTAGACGACGAATTTTTTTACAGAGCAAATGAAATTCCTCGTCGAATACAGAAGTATTTAAGCAAAAGTAATTGCGCCGTGTTTTTTTTTTGTGAATTATCAATAATTGTTGTGTATTAATGTTGGGCTACGAAAAAATATTTTTCGTAAAGTTATGGAAAAAAGTACTTTTTTATCTCAATCCGTCCTTTTTAGGACGACCAAATAATCACAAAGAGGTATAAAATGATTTCAGACATTTCTGACTAAGTTAGCCGCAAATCGAGTTAAAAAAAAATATGTCGATTTTAAAAACTTATCGGTGAACACTCATGTAGCTTCTTTAAGTCCAAAAAAATGTTTAATTCCAAAAAGCTTTGCATACACCCAAAATGAACCCACCCTAAATATTATAATTGGCCCTGGCAGGGGGGTTGCAGGGGGGCAGCATGCCCCCCCTTACACGTTGTGCTTTTTGCAGGAAAAATTTTATTTCGAGCTTAAAGACAAAAAAGTGTTAATTTTCAAGGCTTTATGACGCTTAGTTTTGCTGCAAATCGAGTTTAAAGATTCGCCGCTTGAAAGGTGACACTCAATAGATCACGACTATGCAATTTTTAAGTCGCTAGGACAAGCCGTTTAGCCGCAAACAGAGTTCAAAGTGTGTAAACGTTCATGCCTCTAGAACGCTTAGTTTGCCCGCAAATTGAGTTTAAAGATAAACATTTTTTTCGAAATAAATTTAAAGTTTTAAAAAGAACTTTATAAGAAAAGTTGCCCTAGACCTCCATCTAGGGCAAAAAAATCGGCTAATTGACCTGCTTAAGTACTTTTATTAGACGACGAATTTTTTTTTTTACAGAAACAATAAAATTCTCCGTCCAATAAAACAATTTTGGGCAAAAGTAAAAAAAGAAATTGCAGCAGTGGACATAAACCGCCAACCTACCACCCACACAAACTAGCGCCAAAAGCCTAACCACCCCACCAACCTACCCGCAAACCCCTCGTCACCACCCACAAACCTCTCGCCAACGACCCCGCAAACCCGTCACCAACCAACCCGCAAACCCCTCGCCAACCACCCACACACCCGCCTCAACAAACACCCCACAACCGCCCACACACCCACCTCCACCCACAATCCAACCAGCCATTTGAAATCCATCCATATCTCTTAATGAGGTATTGCCTCTACCGAGTTCTAAAAAGAACTGAAGAATTTCCGGAATCAATCCTCATTTTATACATTTTTTTCCTTCGTTCTCCATGATTCTCACTCTTTCAAGTGACTAAAACTAAAAGTAGCGAAATTCTGAAAGACCTTCCCCAACATATTCAAAATATGTATAAGTACAGGCAAAAGCTTCGGAAAATTCTTCAGAGAATTTTTCACCGTACTCTAAGTACACACGGAGATGAATACCAGAGTGTTTTCTCTCAACTCAAGTGCCTAAATACCCTCATCGACCAAAACACAAAAGCATTCATAGACTCCCAATTCAGGAAAAGACTTAACGTCATAAAACCTGGACCGGACACATTCAAGCAAATTAACCGAATCATAGGGAGGAAATCCCCTATAGTCGGACAATTGCAATATAATGACACCTTTCTTTCGTCGGACCAAGAAAAAACGAATGCCTTCGCAGATTTCTTTGAAAGCAATTTCAAACCTAATCTCCCAATCCACTTACCCGACTTTCTCTCCAACGTAAACAACGAAGTCACAGGACTGATATCTCAGAACCCTAGCCCGCTTACCACCTTTTCACAAGAAAATTCATCAGTCTACACGACAACAGATGATATTTTTACCAACCCTTTACGGTTCTATCCAAAACGCCAATTCCAAGAAATCTTCAGGACCTGACAAGGTTTCTAACTATCTAATAAAAAAATTACCGCCGACAGCTATTATAATCCTCACGATTATACTTAATAACTGTATTAACAACAGTTACTTCCCAAATAAATGGAAAATCGCCGAAATTTTCCCAATACCAAAAAACCTGGTGCAAATTGTGTTAACAATTATCGACCCATCTCCCTACTTCCAAACCTCAGTAAACTTCTTGAAATGCTGATCCTTTACAAACTTCGCTCACTTTGCTCATTCATGGGTATAGTGCAGCATAACCAATTCGGGTTCAAAGCATCCCACTCGACATTCGACCCGTTGTTGAAGCTACATGCTGATACGACGCTGGCCCTTAATAAAGGATATACGACCGTAGCTTGTCTGCTCGACATCCAAAAAGCATTCGACTCGGTTTGGATAGATGGCCTGGTGTTCAAGTTAAAGTCTCTTCACTTGCCCAGACATCTTATCCTAATCATCCACAGTTTCCTCACTAACCGTAAATTTTACGTACGAGTGGGAAATTCAAATTCAAGCCTCATAAGCATTTCCGCTGGTGTTGCTCAGGGATCTCGCCTTGGACCCGATCTTTTCAATTTATATACCTCTGACCAACCACTAAACATACCTAGGACCAATACCCTACTATTTGCTGATGACTCCATCACTTACAGCGCATCCTCTAGCCCAGACCTAGCCTTCCGAAGAGTAAGGGAACATATCCTTAAGCTCTGGGATTACTACCTACAGTGGGGAATAAAAATCAACCCTACTAAAACAGAGTTGATCTGTTTTAGGACGCCTTCGAAAAATGGCCTAGCCAAAAAATGCAATAACCTCTTTCTGACCCTTCCCGATAACTCAGTTATCAAGCCGAAGAAAACGGTTAAATACCTAGGAGTTCACTTCTTCGAAAGGTTCAAATTTAATCAACACTCCAAATTCACCCTACGTAAGGCTAACCATGCCTTTTCTCTAGTACGACCTCTTATGCAAGTAAGAGGCGGTCTCCAAACAAAGACGAAACTTCTGCTTTATAAGCAACTCATTCGTCCCATTTTAACTTATAGCTTTCCTATATGGTACACCATAAGTCCATCATACATGAAAAAACTGCAAGTTTTCGAGCGAAAAGTTCTTCGCCATTGCACTTCCCTTTTCCGCAAACCAAACTCCGTTAAGTTTTATAGCAACTCAAGGCTATACGAAGCTTCAGGAATTGTCCCCATAGACAAATACATGTACAACCTCAGGGTTAAGATGCTGCAAAAAATCCCATCCCATCCCAACCCTCTTATTAATTTAATTACAGGTGACCCAGACACAGAAGACCGGTACCTTCACGTGCTATCCATGATGGATCCAGCATTTGGAATATGGTCAGATGACAGCTTCGGAAACTTCTACGTAGCTGCAGGAACGCAGTACAACAGAGGTTGAAGCCACCACAGGACCAAACCAGCTGACAAGCAACAGGAGTTAAGGCCCTCCAACCCCATCTCAACCACACCAATCACCGACAGTCAGCACTGCTCAAGCCGACGAGATAAATTCAAATTTTATTTTAAAAAAAAACCTATGTTAGACTTAAGACACTTTTTAGTATAAAATGTATAAAATAAACCAACAATTTAACGAAGCAGAGCCCCTTCTGTGCTCGCAGATATATAATGTTAGACTTAAGAATTAATTATTTGTAAATATGTAACACTGTACAAATTTGAGCTGAATAAAATTGTATATATATATATTCTGTGCGAAATTCTGAAAAAGAGCCGTTTTCTAAAAATGCAAAAGGGGAGGAGTCTTGATTTGATTGGCCAAAATAACAAAATCGTATGGAGAATGAAAATTTAATACAGCGCCGTCGCTTTGTATCAAGAAAGGTAGTAAATCGGCAGGATTTCGTGGTGCGGGATTTCGTTACGCGGGATTTTGTGGCGCGGGATTTCGTTACGCGGGATTTAGTTACGCGGGATTATTTGGTGCGGGATTAAATAGCCAACCCATAGAAAAATATCAGATACTCATGATCGATGTTAATAATTATCGAACCGAATACATCGATTTTTTGAGGAATTTCATTTATTTTTCTTTTGACATCGTTATTGAATCATCGATTTTTTGATTTAACATCAATGTTTCGTTAACATATATGAACATCGCTCATCCCGAATCTGGAGTATTTGTTTTGTCGTGAATTCTTTTTGTATGCAATTTGTTATTTTTAAAATGGAAATTAAAGGGATACACAAATTTATTTTAGGACACAGACATGCAGAATATAAAGTTTTGAAGTTGTGGAATGTCCATAGGGCTAAAGCAAATGTACTAAGGACTAAAATTTAACATATAATTACTAGATGATATAGCTTGCTTTTCAACTTGGGTGTTTTTTGAAAAACACGTTTTTTGACAACTACTTGGAGCTACTACCTTACTTACGGTTACTCAGCTTTGGTGCCATGGAAAACTGCTGTATACGATGAATACCTATCCCGTAAGTTAAGGTATTTTGACAGCAGTTGACTCAGTAGGTCATGACTTTGGTGTGTACTTATGGGCACAAGTGATTCCTCACCTCTTGAGAAGAATCACCAAAACGACAGTCAACTAATGGATTTCTTCTTACCTCGGAAGCCGCGCTCTTTTCAGATCTGCCCTCTTGTCGTTTTATAGTGTCTACGGCGTTAACAAACAAGGCAGCCACTTAGATCATCTCCTTTTTACCCTTACCATTAACAATGCAGAAATGGCTATATAATATATTCCCATTGTACTTCGAATTTACGAAAACTGTTTCGACTTTAATCTTAGGACTTCCGACTTAAGATCTATCAACAAATTCATTCTCATTTTTAGCTTTAATTACTTATACTTTGTCCAACAAAAATTGTCAATACAGGCAGTATGTGAGCTTTTTGAAATACACTGGTGCATGTTGCTGACATTGCCACTGAAAATAACCCCTGAGTGTATGTAACACATTGTTTTTGTAATCTTGTTAAAACCATGACCAACATACTGCGCATCCATGTGCACCATCGCTCCTTGTGGGCCTTCACCATGCACTTGAACCCTCGTTGCGTGCTTTCAAAATAAACAATTTGAATCAGAGTTACCACTGCTACATTTGTGGTAATTTAGTGTGCTTACTACTGCAACCCTGTAAGATTTTTAAAACATTACGAACTTATTGGCATCTATTACAGTCAGAGTGAGAGGCAAGCGTCCAATCTTCTCTGTACTGCCTACTGTCTATTTTTGTTGGAAAGAGTATAGTTAAGTTATACTACGTTTCCACCGAACGTTAATTAATAATTTATATTAATTTATCTCAAATAGTGCTTCCAAAAGTAGATTAATTTTGACAATACAGTTCAAAATGCAAATATTGTTTCATTTTCTATTATGATGTAGAAGTGAGAGAGACAGATTCATCTGTGTCAACCGAAGCGAAAAATTCACTTTCCCGATGAATGTGTTCATTTCGATATGGGAATAGGTTAGTTCAATTTGTACATCTATTGGCCCAATGAAGATTTAAATGAGATGTATTTTAAATCTTCATCTGAGAAGATTAAAATTTGTATGGCAAATCTTCAAGATTTGTAGGAGATTTAGACAAATCTACTTAAATCTCTGTTTAGTGGTCGGTGGAAACGTAGTATTAGATTATGTTATTATATGTTGAAGTAAGCACAATCATTAAATTAAAATTAAATTAAAATTAAATTAAAATTAAATTAAAATTAAATTAAAATTAAATTAAAATATAGGACGAAGCATCATAACAAATATGAAGTTTATGCTCTTGTCTTAAACATTAAGAATAATTTGTTTAACCTTGTTGGATATAGTTCACATTGTGTTTTTGTCAAAAAATCCATGTAAGTTGAACTGAACTTAACAAAAAGTGCATATTGGTAAGGCACTTACTAGCCAACTGATGAGTCCAAGTGAGATAGCCGGGACGAAACGCAAATTTTGTGGACTAAAGGCCGCTAAAAGCTATTTTGAATCAATAATTCAACAAGTACAATTAAATATAAAGCCAAGTCTTCTACTTGGCAGAATAATTTCACTAGTATATATAATTGTATTATATAAAAAAAAACACCTTATTAATATACAACATCTAAAATCAGTAATCATTCCTTCATACAAAAATACTCGTAAGTAAAAGGACTATAATCCTTAGCCCATATAAAGTTACCAATAAAAATTTAAATTGAAAATTTTTCAATTTAAAAACAAAAACAAACTTTAAGATTTTCATAATTTATTAATATGGTTTTGTTTTATTTTTCTTAATTGGTTTTTATTATATTGTAATAAACAGATGTATCTATGTGTATACGTATAATATGCATTTTTCATTTTTTTTATTCTTGTATTTCTGACAAACTACATAGGTCTTAACTTTATTTTGTTTTCATAAAAATTATAATAATCTTAGCTGTGGCAACACCGCGTTAAAAACGACGCTGTCGAATAATTTTGTATTATAAAGATGTTGTGGTTCCTTCAAAATTAATTTATTTCGCTTGCGAATATTAAAAATTAAAAAAATAATAATTAAGTGACGAAAAATAATTAATATGTAATTACGCTGAAAATACAAAAAAAAATTAAAATTAGTTTTATACAAATTCTGTTTTTTTTTTAAATTTAATTAATATTACGGAAATACGCACATACATACAGATTGAGAGTTTTTAAAAACACAAGGAAGGTTAAGGTTCGAAAGAAATTAAAGGATAATTCAAACCAAGCTATTTGGGAATTATAAATTAATAAATGATTATATGGTTTAACAGAGATTAGGGGCGAGCTTCTAAGAGTTGGTTTAACATATACCGACTGTATAGTGTGTATGCAAAAGAATTTATACGTTTTTATAATGGCATGGGTTAGAAGGTAATTCTCCTAAATCGTAATCCCTCAAGTTTACTTGAATCCATCAAGTTTACTTGGGAGAACTTATTTCTTTCTTTCAACTCATTTGCAAAAAAAACAACTAGATTTAGAGAAGGCTAAATAAATAAAGCTACTTAGGCAGGGGTAGAAAATTGTACGCGATTTTTATTGATTTTTTACCTACAGCATTCGAAAATTACTGCAAGTACAATATAATCTACAAATCAACACAGCGAAGTCGAAAGTGCTTGTAGGTATTCAAAATAGGCACAAGGCGATTTGGGCGTTACAATTTATCATGACCTCTCATTCAAAAAAGACCTTAAAATAAAACTTTTTTCGAAAAAAAGCTATCAATTCAATTTCGAAAAATTTGATGTTAAATTCCAGGAATGGGCTGCAATCAACTGAATAAAGCACAACACCATATTAGATATTATAGAAACATCACTAAACAATTTGACTTAATGTAAAACAAAACTAAATTTTATTACAAACTCTAACGCCAACAGATAGAGATAAATTATATACACACCTACGAAAATATAAATTGTGATCTGAGTTAGAGAACTAGGGTATTTTCATAAACGCAGAAAATCGACCAATCTTGTATAATCGTTTTTCTTCTTTACTGCATTGATGAACACACGGATTCTGCAGAAGGTGTGCAGGCTTGCTCAAGTGCAATTTTAAGTAGTAACTGGATGTTTATAAGTCAAAAAACAGATGTGGCAGCGAAAGAAGTTGTGCTCAATTTTATTTGTGAATTAATATTAAATGAAAATGATAACAAAAATAAAATTTCAAAAAAATAATTTCCGGACAGATAAAAGAAAGGATAATTTGCGTAATATAAAATGAAACTGCTTAAATGAAATAAAATATAAGTATCGAATGGTTCCTCCTTTTTTATTAAATAAAAGAAATTTAATTGTAATCAAAGAATCTATTAAAAAATTGCCAAAAACTTTACATATTTCACTTAAAACTTGTTATCTTTACCTCCCCTGCTTTCTGCATTCAAAATATATGGATGCATAACCTGAATTTTGACGTTTATGAAATTATCTTCTGCAATTCATCTGCGTTTGTTCGATCACAAAATCTGACTTTATGAACACGACTAACGCAGGTCTTAGTTAGGCAGACGTTTATGAAAACATCCCTACTCAAGCTTAACTATATGCCCCATCGCCCCCAATGATGCGCTGTTTAAGTTTAATTGATCTCCCACTAAAGGGGTTTTGATTACACTTAATATGAGGACAGCACAGTGCGATCATTAGGAAGATAGAGTAAGATTTAAAAGAAGATACCGATGTCTTGACAGTACGTCCAAAGTTGGGCTCAAGGGTAAACTGGTGGGCATTCCTGGAAGCGCGAGTAATACGGTTGAATAGTTTAAGGGGAGGAATGTAACTGGCTATTTCGCTAGAAAATTGTTTATACAAATTTGGATAAAATAATGAAAGACATGACATTTCGACACTGATTGAGAGATGTAAATGTTTCCATTATAGTTCTATCGCCTATCATTTTAGAGCTCCTTTTGAATTCTATCTAAAATATTTCAATTTATTTTTTTTGAGCTCCTGCCCAAATGTGCGAGTTATATTCCAGCTTTGGACGAATGGAACCTTATAGATTATAGGCAGGTCAGATGGGGAAAAGAATTTCTTGCATCTTCGAAGAAAACCCAAGCACTTTGCAGCGTTTTTGGCGACATCAAAAATGTGGTTATTCCACAAAAGGTGGTCCGTGACGCACATACCAAGGACTGAAAGCTAATCGGTTTCTTTAATGTAAGTGCCGCTCATGGATTGTGATATGAGGGGTGGGTTCTGCTTTAACGACAGAAGACAGCACTGAATTTTTAAAGGCATTAAATTCTACGCGATTTTTTAATCCCCATTCGGCAAAGCTGTCGAGATCAGAACTTAATGAGCTTATCATACGCTGCCGTTGTAGTTCCACATCCGAAGACCAAGGAGTTGAATCTAAAAACGAATATGGAAAACTGTGAGTACTGTCGTCAACAGAACAATTTAGTGGATTAAAAGTTCCAGATAAGAGATCATTAATGAAAATGAAAAGAACAAAAGTTGGAGACAAAACGGAACCCTGGGGTAAACCAGCGTTTATTTTATGAATTTCAGACTTGAAACCGTCCAATAAGACTTGTATTGAGCAGTCCGAAAGGTAATTTCGAATTAAAAGAAGAAGAAATTCATTGATGCCAACTCTTCACTTACGCTCTTAAACTTGCTTGATATTTTACAAAACTGAGATTTTTCGTAAGAAGTCAATAGTTTTATGCAAATTTTAAGACCTAAATCATTTTCTAACTGCACTTACAAGCTGAGAAATAAATGTATTTACAAATTATATATTTATTAAATTTTTGTATTTTTGTATCTATGAATTCGATTCAATCGCTATGACTGGGTAGCTGATTTGTTTCATTTCATTATCGTTCCGTAGTTGTTTACATTTTCTTTTGTGTATTTGCTTCTGAATTTCTGTATACTAACTTGTTCGCTCATCGATTAGCCTAGGAAGAGAAAGTATTTATAAACCTCAAAATTAAACATATATGTTTTAATTTCCAATATGTGTAAAGTGTGTAGTAAAGGACATAATTATTTGCGTTTTTTCTTTCTTTTTTCTCTCTGCGACTTGACCAATAAAGCACATATTGAAGCCGTAAATAGAGTTTTAAAAGATTTAAGATGTTCCTCATCGAAGCTTATGGGTGGAGTAACAATGGTTTTTCCTGGAGATTTTCGTCAAAGGATGGCAATTATTGCCAAGGGGACTCGGGCTGATATCATTAAGGCTTGCCTTAAATCATCTTTTATTTGGAAGTGTCCAAAAACTTTAACTTCAAACCAATATGAGAGTAGAGCTTACTAAAAACACTGACAGTGCTGAGTTCGCATCTCTTCTGCTAAAAATTGGTGATGGAAAATATACTAACTCAGGCTCAGATAATATAATTCAATTAAACGAACTTTTCGGAAAAATAGTTCACAACACACAACAACTTATTCAGTGCGTGTATGGAGTCTTCAACTCTTTCCAGTCGATGCCGTTTTCTTTGTTTTGCGAAAGAGCTATTGTGTCACCAAAAAATAGTTCAGTTGATGAAATAAATAACCATGTGCTCCTAAGTTTAAAAACAGAGTCATATCAATACAAAGGAATTGACAGTGCTGTTGATGACAATGACATAGTAAACTACCGTCAAGAATTTCTCAATTCTCTCAACCCTGCAGGTCTTCCATCTTACAAATTGAATTTAAAAGTTGGCACACCGATTATGCTTATAAGAAATCTCAGTCCCCCAAACCTATGCAATGGCACACGCCTCCACATCAAAAAGCTTTCCAAAAATATAATACAAGTCCAAATTCTTACCGGACCTGCAGTAGGAACTCATGCACTTATTCCCAGGATACAAATGATACCGACAGATCTTCCCTTTCGATTCAGACGTCTACAGTTTCCAGTAAAACCATGCTTTTGCATGACAATCAACAAAGCTCAGGGTCAATCATTTCAATTCATTGGGGTAGATCTCAGAGAAAATGTATTTTCCCATGGTCAACTATATGTTGCACTTTCAAGAGTAGGCTCAAAAAATATATAGTTTTTACTTCTTCATGAAAATGCTAAAACGGCTTACATTGTATACCCAGAAGCCTTGAAATAAAATAAATATAATATGTACTAATATGTTTTTTTTACGAATTTATGGGACAACATCAACTCTTTTATTAGACAACGGTAAGATTAACCATATTATTAACTTTTTACTAAAAATATGTAATAAAAGGCCAATCACAGAAAAGGCCTTGGTTGATAACATTTATAGTAAACCTACTTATTCTTGGCCTTTGCGAAGCAACGCGAGCACATGTCTGCTAGTATGTACATAAAATAATGTAGTCAAAAACGTGTGACGCTAATGATCTCGGTTGGCATTCGACCAGTTTCAATATACTTTTTTATTATGAAAGATATGGTCGAGAAGAAGTTTTTAAGCTACATATGTGCTATGTGCTATGTACGTGCAGAGGAAATAAATGGAGACGTGCCCATATTGCACAGCTTCAAACTGCACCACAAATTGGACAAAAAGTTATTAGGAGAAGAAAAGTGGTAAATGTAGACTTCAACCGCTTCAATGATATTGTTCAGCGGAGATTTTCGTCAAACGCTTCCCGTCATCCTGAAATCTACTACTGGCGATGAACTTAATGGATGCTTAAAATCGTCGTCTTTGTGCCGGCATGTCAATAAGTTGAAATTGACCACAAATATGAGTGGCATTGCAGAACGACCCATCGACTGCTGAATTCTCAATACAAGCAGCAAAGAAAAAGAACGTCGCCGGTAGTTTGGTAAACGCTCTTTGTTGTTTGTTTTTACGCCGGAAAACAAATCGGAAACATTGTTTATGATCTCACTCTCTCCTTATTTCTATTCCACTCAAATAAATCACATTGAAAACTGAACTATCTGCGTTTTATTATAGCTCTGCTGTTGATTTGAAGGCGTTAAATTGGGGCGATACGAAGTTCACCTGGTCCGCTAGTACCTAACTAAAATAATTTTCCTTTTAATAAATGAATAAACAATACAAACGGAAAAAATCATTCTGTCAAATATTTACAATTGAAACTTTTTCATATGACATTATTAAGGTTTTAACAAACATTTAAGACGCGGATGATCCTAACATTTAATAATGGCGAAAACCTTAAACGTTATATTGACACTTTTTCATTCACAACTCAAATATGTGTAAGTCGATCAAGTTACACAACGACGATTCGGTAATTAGGCAATAGTGACATGGATCCCATATCTCTGCTGATAAGGATATTGTGGTCAGGAACTCAAATTTATTAAATTTGTTTGGCTTTAATTTACATCAAAAAAACAAATCAAATTTAAGTTCGAATCGAAAACTCATCGTGTGATTGTCATTAGTCCAAAAATATAATTGCAGTATTATTATACCGCAAGAAATCTTTGTAACAAAAGTAATAATGCGCTACCCTTTTCGAAGCAAGATTCATCATAAGTCGGATGCACCGCGCTTGAGCAGCTCTCTTCTAAATCGAACATATAAGTATGTATGTATATGTAAAGGGTTATCCATTTTGCGGTTTCAAAAGTATAGGGCTGGAATTCGAAATCTGTCAAACTAAGTTGTTGAACCAATTTTTTTTTCGGTTGAAAGTCTGACATTTACGAAAATGAATCGCTTAACTATCGCACAACGCATAAAAATTGTTAAAACCTACTACAAGAATGGAGATTCTGCCACAGCCACATTCGTGCTTTAAGAGGAGATTATGGTTTACATAATCTTCCAACTACGCAAGCAATTGCAAAATTGTGAAGAAATTTGAAAAGACTGGATTGGTTACAGATATTGTAAGGCCTGTGCATAATCGTTTCGCTCGTACCACTGAAAATATCGCTGCTGTAAGTGAAAGTGTTGCCGAAGACCCGAATTTGTCGATTCTCGTCGTTCTCAAGATTTAGGACTGTCTTACGGCACATTATGGCGTATATTGCATTTGGATCTACACCTACATCCATATAAAGTCCAGCTCACACAACAACTGAAGCCAGCTGACCATTCACAACGTCGTAGATACGTCGAATGGGTGCTTGAACAACAGGCGGTGGACGGCGATTTTTCGAACAAAATTTTCTTCAGCGACGAAGCACATTTCTCACTGGGTGGGTATATTAATTAACAAAATTGTCGTATTTGGGGTTCTGAGAATGCTCAAATAATTGAAGAGAGGCATTTACATCCACAAAAAGTCACTGTTTGGAGCGCTCTTTGGTCCGGAGGTGTGATTGGACCTTACTTCTTCGAAAACGACGATAGAACGACTGTCACCGTCAATTTGGAGCGTTATGGTCATATGATAACCGACTGTTTTTTGCCTGCTATTGAAGAATACAATACGACTTGGAGAAAATGTGGTTTCAACAAGACGGTGCCACATGCCACACAACTCGAACGAATATGGCTTTATTGCAAGAGACATTTCCTGGCCGCGTAATTTCTCGTCGTGGCGATATCAACTGGCCACCAAGATCATGCGATTTGACACCGCTGGACTTTTGTTCGTGGGGCTACGCGAAAGACCGTGTTTATGCAGATAAGCCTTTAACTCTCGAGTACTTGAAAACCAATATTCGTCAAGTTATGGCTGATATACCGCCCAATATGAGTCAAAAAGTGGTCGAAAATTACCTCAAAAAAATCGATGCTTGCAACAATTCGCATGGTGGTCATTTCAATGATGTAGTGTTTCACACATAATGTCAACGTTTAAACTTTAGAATAAAAAAGAAATATCATGAAAACAAAATATTTTATGTGTTTTATTTACGTTTATTTTTGAAACCGCAAAATGGATAACCCTTTATTTAAGAAAATAGATAACAAAAGCGAAACATTACAAATTTTTTGTATGTTGTGCAATTATGGATCATTAGATACAAAAAATAGCAATTATAAAATAAGGTCGATCGGGAAAGAGAACATAGCTATACACAATATTCAGGTACCATGAAGGCCATTAATGGATCAATCAATCAATAAACTAAATCATTGCAATTTACATTTACAAGGATGGTGCATTATATTGTTAGATAAATAAATGTTATTTATAGAAATCACTTACAAACAAAGGTACATATTTAAAATTATGATGAGATGAGTTTTATTAGTTTTAAAAAGTCCATATTGATACTAGTTTGATATAAATAGAAATTTTGATAAATAAATAGTTGTTGTTGTTTTCTTTGAATATATCTTATAAATGTACATAATTTATAAAGAGAAACTGTAAGGAAGGAAGAAACTACATTTAAGCTCAGGACTAAACTGTTAAATTTGAAATGAAAAGGAATACTTAGCACGGAAAGTCTACGAAACGATTAAAAAAATTAATTTGTTTCTATGTATTTATTATTATTTCATACTATTTAATAAAAAGCCTAATCATTGTATACCTTTATCGTTGAATTTGAGACCTCTGATCATCGAAATAAACGACTACATCTTGGTGGCTAAGAGGAGGCAAACTCAAAATTGTACAAAATATTACGAATTACGTACGTAATCCTCCGCAACTCCCGATAGGTACCAATAGTTCAATTCAACTTAAATGCTTATCTTTCCGTCCACCTAAGCTAATGTTGAATGATGGGCAATAAACAAAAAAAGAGGCTCTTCCGAAAGAAAATTTCTTCGTTGGATATTTTGTCCTGCGAGGAGGAGCGCGAATGGAGAAGATGGGAGTAGCCTAAAAATTCTAAACACGCCGATTATATTGGTTGGGTCACATCGAGGAGCGAATGAACAAAAATGGAATTCTTCGAATCCCAGCCCCTAGTTCAGAGAGCAAGCTATTCCGCAGCGAATGTCACAGCGTTTGATCTGGATGACTGGGGGTAGCGTGTCTCAGACCTTTCACGGATCGGGCCCTTGTTAAATAAGTATGTATATTTCATCTACATCCTAATTTTTGTTATGAGGAAGATCGGAGATAAAATTCACGAATTCGTGGAAAACCTCTTTAATAATAAATCCATATTATAGTCAAACAGAGAAAACAGACTACAAATATTCCACTTCACATAGACAATATTGTATACAAAGTAGTTTGTTTATATTCTAAGTCTACATTTTTGTTAAAATATGTCTAAATACAGTTGTTACCTTGTAAGAGATTCAACGTCCATGAGCAGCTTGTTGAAGCTGAAATTTTGGGTATGTATTTTCAGTAAATTTGTCTATGCATGCAATTTTAGCAGATTTTGAAGTTCTTCTAAAAACTGAATTGGCTTTACGGTAGGCAATTAAATTGCTTTCTATTGGGTGCTTTTTTAGCAATTTCCAGGCATTTTGCTTAATTCGTCGTAGCTCAGCAATTTCATTATTCCACCATGGTACTAACTTAGCTGGAAAACGAAGAGAATTTTAAACATAAAATATGTCTGATATTCTTTAATGGTTTTTTCGGCATACAATTAGTATCAGACAAAGAGTAGATAATCAAGTCAAACCATCTTTCTTTAAATCGGAACGGTACTACATCCCTCGCCACAAAATCCTGTGTAACGAAATCCTGCCGATAAAATTGAATTTTTGGAAGCACGCACAGGAATATATTCGAATATGTTAAAATCCTGCTGATATGGGCCGCTGGATTTTTTTTTCGAGAGGACATTTTCATCACAAAAATGTTTTTTTAAGTCTCTAGAGTGCTTAGTTTAGCCGCAAATCGGGCTAAATATGTCGCTTTTAAAAAATATCATATGTAGTTTCTGTCCAAAGAAAAAAATTTTAAGTCCAAAAAAAACTTTGCATACACTTAAAATCTCCACAAAACCTATATTTGGTCATGATGGGTGCAGCATGCCTCCCTTATGCGTTGTGCTTTTTGCAAAAAAATAATTTTTTAATATGTGTACGTCATTCATCGCCGTCGTCGCGTCATACCACCCATACCACCCAACCACCAAACAGGCCACCTGCCAGCAGCTAATTGTATCAATTTATATCTCTCATTGAGAACTATACCGTGTTCTAAAAAGAACTCAAGAATTTTCTGTAATCAATCCTCATCATATGCTTTTTGTTATAAGGCAAATTTTTATTTGCTTCGATCTTATTTATTCTCTCTTTTTCGAGTGAAAAAAATTAAAAGTATTGACATTCTGAAAACAACGTCATCTTCTAAAACTGCAAAAGGGGAGAAGTCTTGATTTAATTGGCTAAAAACACAAAATCTTATGCAGAATGAACATTTAATATATCGCCGGCCGTCGCTTTTTATCAAGCAAGTAAGAAACTGGCAGGATTTCATTACACCGGATTTCGTTACGCGTGCTCTTGTGACGCGGAATTTAATAGTCATCCCCTATAAATACTAAAACGCTCCCTTTAAGCAAGATTACCGGCACACTCAATCCAACAAATGGTCTACTTTGAATAATGATTAATACAATGTATGTAAGTACATACATACTTAAAACATTTGCTCAATTAGCCATCAATGGAAATTCTCCAGGATGGACCAGTAGCAACACAATAAGTAACAAGTATTAACCAAGCTTAACCTACATTTTATTGAAAAGAAATAGTTAACTCAGAAAACTTTTTTTTTTATAATCTACACGCGCTCAAGGGATTATGAATACCCTTGAAATGTTTCAACACAGCGCGGGCGTAAGGGTGAGGTTAACGAAGAGAAAGAATGATAGGAAAGATGTGTGGCGCGATATTCGGAGACTGTAGGTTGTTGTTGTCTCAGATTGTATCTCCAGGGATGGCGGCTGAACTAATGCGGACAAATTTCCGTGTCTTATTTATCTATGTCCCTTATAATTCGTATTAATTTTGTTTATGCTTTGTCATATTTTATCGGTATACTAGTTTTACTCAATCACATGTTGTTAGTTCTATCCCTAAACAGCCTGTAATGAGTAAACCAGCAACTCATTGTATGACATTTATTTTTAGAATTGGTTTTTAATGGAAAAATAAGCCGCTAAACGAGAAACAAAGTAAGAATAAGTAGATCATGGCGAAGGGAAATAACTCCATGGGCTTACGTTTCCTCGCACACCATTTCCCGCAAATGTTTCCCCTTAGCACTGTTTCCTGCGTAACGATATATTTCATCATTTTTGCCCGTAAATCCTACCTTTTTTAATACAATCTGTCGGCGCTGTATCAATTGGGTTCCATTAATTATTTGGTCACTCGATTGCATGAGAATATTAGAACTCTTGCGAAGGAAGACCCCTGGAGTGGAAATGCAATTGGGTATTACTCGGTTTCTTAGGGTTGGTTGGCGGTTAGTGGTGTGGGTTATTGGAGTTGGTGTGGGACTTTGTAGATAGAATGATGTTTGTTGATATGCACGGAGTGTACCATATAGCTCAAACGCTTTTGAACAATTTGTAAATGATTCTTTTTAGGTTCAGTAGTATTCTTATCTAAATTGATTTTTTGGGAATGTTTGCAAACGATTAAAAGCCAATCAATTAATTTTTGTTAAGCCAAAATTGCTCTTAAAATCAATTTTAAGCGTACACCGCACAACGGACTTCCACTAACGCATCATTCATGTCCTGTTCCTACCTACAGAAAATCAACAAGAAACCGAATCCAATTTATATCTCTTTTAAAATTAAAAAATATTAAAAGAAACCAAAAATATCTGAAAGAATATCCAAAAACAAAATATGTCTCCAAAAGTACTTTTATAATAGTACTAAAACTATTGCTATCCAGCCGGCAAAAAAAAAAAGCGAGATATCGTGCTGCGAGAAAACGTTTCGCGCAACCATATACTGCATCTCGATTGAAATGGCTTTTCAATTTCACGTGAAATAAAAATACTTGTTCTACATTTCGATTGATTTCGAAAACTTCGAAATGAATTTGGACTGTCAAAACTGTGGGTTCATCCATTTGTATGTAGTCTCTAAAGTGAAATTACTACTGCTTATGAAAATGGATTCAGTTTTATTGTCGAAAAAGGAAAAAGAGGTCTAAAGAAACAATTAGAAAACAAAATTTCGATTTGTCTCACATAATGTGAGTATGGATGTATGTATGTGAATCTGAATTGCTTGAGATCTAAAGTTAAATTCTTAATATTTTGCTTAAGTTTCACGGTAGACTCAAGAAGGATGCGTTTTTATATGTTTTAGGCCCGTTTTCTGATACGAATCATAAATATTTATGTTCAACTTAAAACGCTTATGGGCTACTTTTTGCTCTGCGTAAACTGTCACATAAGTTCTTAAGTAGAACTTAAATTCTTAAGTTGTGTATCAGCAAACGGTCCTTAATGGAAATAGAACCTTTAATAAGACCTTCATCAATGCCTTCAATTCAAAAACTTGCAGCAGCACTTCGAATCTTAGCTGAAGCAAGATATCGAAGATCAGTTGGCAATGCTTTAGGCATAGCCTTAGCAAGGACCACAGTTTAAAAAGTCACCGACAAAATTTTAAATGGTTTGCAATCCAAATTGAATTAAGTAGATGACTGAAACAGAAAAACAAGATTCGAAAAGATTTTTTTTTTTAAAGAATCTTCCTCCATATGGGTGAAGTATACCTTTGTTTTATGTTTTCCCTAAAAAAAAATAATAAGAACATACCTAGCCAAAAACCACAAATAATTCATGGAACATGAACAAAGTGATTTGAATCCGCTCAGAAAATAGAATAAACCAAAATTCAGACCACATTCAATTTCATTTTCGAATTTCCAATTGACAAAACCCATTTTGGCCAAATTGTGGAACCCCGAAATTGACTATCGGCGTGTGAATTCACAAAAAGTTGAATGCATAACATGGGCGGCGGAATAGATTTACTAAAAGTACTTTAAAAATCTTCGCGCAAACGTTAAATGAGAACCTGAGCTATGAGCTACGAATTCAAAGGAATGCTGTATGTATTTTGAAAGTTTTTTTTTCTAAAAGGAACAATTTTGCGATTCTATTTAAAACTAGTGAAACTGGAGAGTGAAGGGCCCCAAAAAGAGATAAAGGTATTCTAAAATAAAACATTAATCCGACACGAAGTTTTGACTTCAGTGCAGCTGTTGAAAAATTAAAATGCAATTTAAGCGTCAGTCGTCGTGCCGTTCATAACAGATTTTGTGTTCATAATGACAGTCGTCTTGTTTAAGTTTGTCCATTATGGACTTTATGGCCCCGAAAATAATCACTGATTTATGATAATACAAAAAATACATACATATGAAGGGGGATTCGCTCAAACCCCCTAAGCTTAAGCACAATTGTACTTGTTTAGTTGCTCGCATAATATTTGGTTTCAAATTTTTAATTTCTTCTTCAATGTGGTTCAAATATGTGGTTTGTTGTGGCACACAAAAACCCCAAAGAAAGACTAGGCCGGCCAACAATTGGAAGAAAATCCCTCACCCGATTAACAAGACACTTACTTTCCCCGGCCTAGTACTTGATGCAGAGGCATAAGAGGAAAATTCTCTGGATGATGTTTGGTCATGTCTGCATAGAATTGTATGGGTTGAACACCAAAGTCCAAATAAAGGAGAGGTCTAAAGACTGAGGGGCAGATATTATACACTAATTATCCTATCCTTAAATTGTTTGAGTCCCACCCCTTAGGGACCTAGGACCTCAGCTATCTTTTCATAATTCAGTTTTATAGTTTGTATGTAAATTACAAATACTCACTCCAAAGTCAAGCAGACATGAGTTTTTATTACAAATTTAATTACATAATGGACTCTATCGGGAATCTCCCAGAGAGTTTCGTTTCCCACGGAATATTTTATTCCCTCGAAATTTTTTCTGCCATCTCGAATTTTCCTACGGAATAAAATTCCCTTGTATAAAAAATCGAATGAAATGACAGCAAAATTTTCTTCGAAAGCTTATTCCCGATACCAATAAATTCCGAGGGAAACTTTTGATCAACATTAACGTTCCCAAAATTCGAATTGGAAAACTTTCCACAGAAATTTTTATTCACGATAACCCCCAATAATTTTGCAAGTACAGATTAGTACTTCAAGTTTCAAATAGAATCGGTCGTATTCACATTGCTGCCGGGTTCTCGAATTCATGTCAAAATAAATCGATTGAATGAATGAGTCCGATTTGAAAATCTTCATGCAAATCTATTAAATTTCAAGCAATTGTATGTGTGTAAGCAAGTACAGTGTTTTTTTTCAGTTCATATTGCCGAGCTTATAAAGGAAGCTTAAACTAGCATTTGTTTTTTGTCATGTATGTATCTTCCTTTATGCAGGAAAACCAAAGAAAAACGAATAATATTTTTGAAACACTTTTAATTTTGGTCTGAAAATTATATGAATATTTTCTTCATAATCTTCTTCTTGTTCATTTTTTCGTTCACTTTTTGAGTTCCCTCCTAGATTAAATTCTTCATTTTTCATTCTTGCTGTCTAGAGTGAATTTTCTTTAAAAATTCAGATTTACAATACTGGTATCTTCGTTTTTTTATTAATCTTATTCGCCGAGCATAATTCATCTTCCAAACAAGTACTGATTTTTTTGATTTGATGTGAAAATGTATAACTTTTCTTTTTTTATTATTCAAACAGAGGTGCAATCTCTCCTCCTTATGACCGTCCTAAGCATTTGAAATTCAACGTGAGAGTAAATGTGTTAGACAAGTCACATGGACAATTCATTACACAAAAAAAAAAAACTGACGAATTACTAGCCAGAACAGAAAAACATCTATATTCGAAGCATGCCACCATTCAAAATAAGAACCAACAAAAATTAAAAAAAAAAAAAAAAAAACTAACATGAAAGTTTAAATAATTCTATTCCGACTTCATCTTGTGGTACCAATTGATCCTGTTCCATTGGTATTTCCTCAATGTTGCCAAGGGTAACATAACTATCTTTTCTAAATACATCAAGCTCCAGAACTGGTATTACCAATTTTTAAGTTAAAAGAATCAAAATTAAAAAACGGATACAAAAAAAAGAGGGAGAAAGAGCACATAATGTATATAAAAAATAAAATCATTTAATACCTGCAGCTATTCCAGCAATAGCTTCTGAAGCAAAATGCTTTACATCCACATCACTATCGGCATTTAATTTGTCCAGAGCAGGTTTTACTTGTGTCTCAATGACGCTCGATTCCAAAAATGGAGAAATTTTCTGTAGAGTTTTTGCAACATTGAATCGTACATTGGCGACAGGATCTGTTGCCAAGATGAGGACTGTGGGTAGTAAAAGTTTGGTTGTGATTTCAGTGCCACATACTTCAGCGAGGACATTAAGACAGAAGAGACAAGTCATTCCTAAATGAAAAAAATAGAAACAAATTACCATTTTGTAAGAACCATCAAAAACAGATAACACTAACTGTGCAAATAATTCTTATTCCTTGACATAACCAATATCATCGGGATAATAGCTTGTTCTGCCCATTGAGCTCCAAATTGTTCGACGAGTTTTTTCATGTTCAATGTGGCTGCCTCGCGAATAGCATAAACATGATCATTCAGCCAACCCATGCAAAGACCACGTAGCTTCTGGTCAAAGAATTCTTGTCCCAATTGTCCAGCTAGAGCTGGCATGTAGTCGATAATTGCCAAACGAACTCGCCATTTGGAATCTTCGGCTAGTTCTACAATTGCTGGCAAAAGGGACTAAACAAAAACAATTATTTGTTATTAAAATTGTTTTGAAGTTCAGTTAAAATTTGTACATACCTGGGAAAGTTGTTGAATTCCAATAACATCATTGACACAGTCCAAATTTGAAATTATATTTAAACGCACTTCTGGACATTCGTCCTTCAATTGGACAAGGAATAATGGCAGCAAATGCTCTACTGTATTGTAGGCTCCCAACATTGGACTCAATCCCATTATGACAGAAGCCAAAGCTGATTTAACATGGGGATTTGGATCAGATACCAATTCTTTGACATAAGGTAAGATCGATGACATAATGATCTGAACTTGATTTGTCTTATCCAAATTCGAACAGAATTCCTTGACTTTAGTAGCAACTGCAGCACGAACTTCAGCTTCGGCGTCTTTCAACAGACACTGTAAAAAAAATGAAGAAATAATAATCCTGACAAATATGAGGAGCCAGTTAACACTTACTTGGAAAGCCGGGACTAAGTCGACACGAGTTATCTCTGGACCTACAGCCTTCTGCAAATCAACAAACTTCTCAGCAACCATGTAGCGGACACGCCATGACGGGTCGCTTGCACATTGTCGCAATGTTGGTAAAACCAACTGAATATATGAAAATGTACGGAGTTAATTTTCCTCTTTTAAACAATAAAATTGATTTTCACTTACATGTTCAACATCCTCCTGTGGCAACAACTGTGCAATACTAACACAAGCTTCTACTGCCAGAAGACGAACTGAATCCTGTGGAATATCAATCATTTTAAAATTGACATTGAACAACAAGTAGTACAACATTCATACCTGATCATCTTGAGCCAATTGAACAAAGTTTGGAATGAGATCTGATTTTAAGTATTCAATCTCAACTACTTTTGCGAATTCGCCCAATTTATTTGCGGCAGCACGACGCACCATTGGGGTTTCATCCTGAGATAATTTACGGAAATTCAAACGCAACTCAGCTTTAACTGGAGCCGACACTCTTGGATAGCAAACAGAAAAAAGTCCACATGCAGATGTACGTGAAGTAAACCAGTCACCAGAAACTAAACGTTGCAAAGTTGGGACAACATGAATTTCCAAATCAGCTGGACTATGTTCGGCAGCAACCGTACGAAGAGATTCAACAGCCTTATCACGTACAACAGTTTCTTCAACGGTTGCCAAGCTCTCTAGTGGAGGTATCAAGTACATTGCGTATTCTGGACCACCGACCAAATCTAAAAATAAAAAACGATTTTCGAAATAAATAATATGTGTTTCATACAAATGCTTAATGATAATAAATTAATATTACATACTTGTAAAGTTTCCCAACTGGTCAGCCAAGGCCAGTAAAACCTCATCTTCATCGTAAATGGTTTCAGTCAAAAACGGAATCAATTCAGAACGGGAGCGTTCTTCTCCAAGAGCAAGTGCAATAGTTGAAAGTTTCTTTATGGAGTTAAGACGAAGCTGTAAGGCAGAAAAGTAAGAATTTGATAATTTTGTTTTATTTTTTTTTAATAATTAAAAATAACCAAACCGAATTATAAATAAAACGACAGATAGCTTCATATGCAAAAATGACGAGAAAACTAAAATTGATAATGACAAAATGAAAAACCATCGACCCCAGGTTAAATTTGGATCGAGTAGTTTTGTGATGTTTTTTTTCTTAATTTTGTATTATATTTCGTTCAGTCATTAAAAAAAATTCTGTACAAAATTTCTAAAATTTGTAAACTAATTTGTTAATTTAAAAAAATGACTAAAACAATTTCAATGTAATTTTCACAATTTATTAAATTAAAGTTTTACTAACGGCTAAAGAAATTTGTAAACTAATTGTTTTGAAGTAAAACTTCTTTTGCGGCGTTGAGGGGAAAAAAATTGTCTAACGTGACCCGACATATGAGATGTTTGTTCGTTTTGTGGATTTTCATAGACGAGTGCAGATAATTATGTATGTATTTGTATTGTGTGTATTCGCAGAGGATTTTTACTTGCGATTATAGGTACTATAAGGCGAGTTATGCATTCGTCGAAAAATGTTTTGAGATAACAATCAAACATGACATTACGATGATAGCGAAGACGAAAAAAGATGGTCTAAAAATTCTGTCCGTGTGTATGTCTGTCTGTCAGTCTGTCTGTATGTAACGGGTGATTTTTTTGCTACTTGGTTTTTGACGTTTATATTTTTGACAGATCACACATGACAAATTCCACGAACATTTGACATTTCGATTCAGTATTGTTTGCCATTTCATCATGAATAGACTTACGCCTGAACAACGTTTGCTCTGTGAAAAATGTGTTTCGCAAGCTACGTCCGTTTCAGCGACGATCACGTATCCATTTTTGGCTAAATGGATACGTGAATAAGCAGAATTGCCGTATTTGGAGTGAAGAGCAGCCAGAGGCAATTCAGCAGCTACCAATGCATCCCGAAAAATGCACTTTTGGTGCGGTTTATGGACAGGCGGCATCATTGGGCCGTACTTCTTCAAGGACGATGAACGCCGCAGGGTTACGGTCAATGGAGAAAAGTACCGTTCGATGATAACAGATTTTTTTTGCCGAAAATGCAAGAATTGAACTCGGTCGACATGTGGTTCCAACAGGACGGTGCCACATGCCACACTGCACGCGAAACCATGCATCAATTGAGAGGCGAATTCGGTGAGCAGTTGATCTCACGTTTTGGCGCAGTCAATTGGCCACCAAGATCATGTGATTTGACCCCGTTAGACTATTTTTTGTGAGGCTATGTTAAATCTATTGTCTATGGGGACAAGCCAAACACGATTGCTGCCTTAGAAGCCAACATTGAACGCGTCATTGGTGAGATTCCGGCCGAAATGTGTGAAAAAGTTTGCCAAAATTGGACCTTCAGAATGGAACACCTGAAGCGTAGCCGCGGGCAACATTTAAGTGAAATTATTTTTAAAAAGTAAATGGCAGAAATTGATTTATCGATCCTGTGTTTCTGTGTTTTTTTGAATTTTCAAAACCCAAGCTCTTAAAAAATCACCGTTTATATATAGACACCTACAGCCCAAACGGGTGGGCCGAATTGCTTCAAACTTGGTATATAGAGTTTTTTAGCTTTTGTACAGAGGGGAAATTGAAATTTTTTTTTAGCTCAAAAAATAACGGTACCTGCCATATAACCGTTACGTTCAAACCTATTTTTCTCGGAAACGGCTCTAACGATTTTGATAAAAAAAAAGTCAGTGCGGCTTTTAGCTGAAAAAAAATTAGAAAAATGGCTAAGAACGGTACTTTCCATAGGAAATTTCACACACATATAGGTTTAGTTTGCCCAAATTATACCGCGTACCAATATTTTTAATTAGTATTTTTTTGTATTTTTAAAATCATTTAAAAATTTTTTTTTTTAATTTATATTTCGAAAACTGCTTATTAAATTTTTTTCAAAAATTATATTTATATGTATTTATTGAATACCTATGAATTGGCGTTTTTGAATTTTGTTTGAAAAATGTTTTCAAAAAGGTTTTAAAAAAAACGTATTTTTCTCAAAAAACCGGTCCACAAATTTTTTAAATTTTTCTTCATAAATTCAAATTTATCTAACGATAAAATGACGTACTTTTTTTTGAGCTCAAATTAGTTTAAGTATTTTTTTCAGAATTTTGAATTATTTTTTCTTTGATTAAACCGATTTAATATTTTATTTTTAAGTTTATATTATAATATCTAAGACTGTCATACCAATTTTTGTAAGAAACTAATTAAAGATATTTTGTATATATAAAAACTGAAGTAAAAAAACTGCTTTGAATATATATTTAGATTTTTAACAGAAATCTTTTGCATTCGATGTGATTGAACTTAAGAGCAAGTTCGTGCGATCCAGTCGTGCATTTTATTTTTGTTGGTACGTGTTGTGAATTCTCATTCTGTAAGTACCTACATGAATTGTGTGTATTCAACTAGAAATTCGTTTTTTTTTTGTTGCTTTGTTATTTTGTATTCGTATTCAATTTTCTTTTTGTGGACTCGTTATGGATTCGCATAGATCAGCGTTTTTCAAACTTTTTGAGCACGCGACCCCTTTGAGAGTAAACAAATGTTGGCGACCCCACATTATTAGAAATTGTTTGTCAGTTATTCAAAAAGCCACATACGCTTCCCTTTCATACCTTTGATCTTTCATTTCAAAACCACAAACACATAAAGACAAAAATGTCAGAATTGAGTAAAAGCAATTAGCATTGTTTCATTGGATTTCAGAATTAGTGAATACCTGAATAAAACCAAATGGATAAAAATGGATAATAAATCCTTTTTTGAATAAATCGATAAAGATGAAATCTTATAGATTTAAGTGTTGAGAATGTTCAATTTTAAAATTTGAAGATTTCACTTCTTCGGCTTTTTTGGTCGTGATAATTTATTAATGAAAGATTTTCATTAGTTTTCCCAACGTTTCGACTGAGTTTTCAGTCTTCTTCAGGGGCACTTTATTAACCATGAAACAAAATAAGAGAAGGTGTTGAGAATGTTTCAATTTAACAACTATTGATAATTTTGAGATAAAGAGAAAATTAGAACATCAAGAGCTGGCAAAAGGGAATTTAAGATTGTTAGGTTAGTTCCATTCGCCACTTTATAATATCTATGTAAAGTCACGTTCTTTTCAAAAACAAAACTAAGAAGATAAATAGGCTTAATTTGGCAAATGAGTTAACTGTTAACGTCTTAATAATAATAAAACCAAAGTTTAAACATTTCTTAAGAAATAAGCAGACATACCCGTCTCACTAAAAATTTTTTTTTTTTTTTTTTTGTTACATGACTAACAACAGGTAAACTCCTAAACGAAAATCTTGCGCAAAATATGCTAAACAAACGGGCCCTAAATGCAAACATAAAAATCCTTGTAATGCAGACTGTCGCAAAACACAGTTTATTTTTTTTTCTTGCACAAAATCCAGTAAGTTTTAAAGTTATGCTGCGCAATTCACTTGTTTTTCAATTTTAACCCGGTTCGTGCATTTGCTTAACTTGAGACTTGCCTAGCAAATCTTCCATTTAGGAATTTGACCAACAAGTGTTTTTTAATCTTACCGATTTGCGATCGCGACCCTCTGAGAACCATGAACGACGTTTGTACAATTGGAAGATGGGATCGTTATATGCGATGTATTTATGCAATTACGGGACTGATATCAAAAAATGTCAACTTCGTTGTTCTTTGACCGGGTTCCATAAAATTCAAATACAAATATGTTGTAGCTGACTTGGAATTACATATGAAAAAATTGTTTCAATTCAGAGAAGTTTTACTTCTGGAGCGTGTACATAAGTAAACACACTCTTTTTTTGTTTAAAACAATTCAAGTTAAACAATGAACCATGAACCAATTTTTTGTTTTGTGTTACTGTTTTTTCAATTTAAACATTTACTCTTCTTCATTATAATACGTTAATCGCGTGCATGGTTATGCAGTGCATAAGGACTTATGTAGCCACTTTGCAAATCCTTATACAATACAGATTGTCTACATGACATTGACATTTTGTTAAACGGTTGAAAAAGTTGTGTAAATAAGAGCTCTCTGAAAAAAGTCAAAAAAAAAGTGAAATAAATCTGTCAATTAAACATTTTTTTTAAGAAATTCGTCTGCTATTTATATCTATTTAGCAAAATAAATAAATAAACTCTGAGTAAGTGGTTTAGTTAAGATAAAAATCGGCAAATAAAATACGCGCTCTGAATCCAAAAACTTAACCTCAATAAATGAGTAAAAGGGTATTAGCACAAATTTCGCCAGAAAAACTCGACACGGAAAAAAGACCCGCTAAACAATTTCACATCATGTCTAACTCCAATGAAAGTGTTCTTTTCAACAAAGAGATACTAAAAGAAATTCTCCGCGAAAATAACACTGAGCTTGTCAAAGAACTTCCCACAAAATCCGACTTCCAACATCTGTTCACAGAAATCACAGCACTCAAAAGTAAACACAATGAGATGTCCGCCAAAATTTTGCAATTGGAGCAAAAAAACATGGCATTAGAAATCCAAATGGATAAGCTAATCCAAAAAAACATTGAAAAAAATCTTTTAGTTCGCTTACCAATTGAAACTAATGTGGACATGACAGAAAAGGCAAAATCTGTCTGCTCGGGGCTACTTAACCTCAACACAAACATTGAAATTGAGAGCGCCTTCAAAGTCCAAACCCGTGATGATCAAAAAGCCACAATTGTTGTCCAAATGAAAACCCGTGAAAAAGCCTTGGGTGTTCTACGAAACTCAGCCAAACTTAAGAACACTGGTATCTCCGTCAGCAAAGACCTTCCTTTTAATGTGCGCCAAAGAAGATCAAAGTTAATCAAACTCATGGTACCACTCCGCAATGAATTCCCTAAGAAAAAGATTGTATTGAGAGACGATCGCTTGCATGTTCAGGATAAAATATTCACATGGGACAATTCTGATGGATATAAGTGCGGAAATTCTGATGGAATCCAAACTTTGATACAAATATTTGGTAATATCCCAACAGGTGTACGAAATACTATAATCGAACTTATGAATGAAAGCCCAAGTAATGATAACGAAGTACATCGTGAGCAACTGTCAAATTCGACACCAAGTACGAGTACAGGGATAGTAAGAGTAAGACAAAAGAACGCCGCTGTACAGAACATGACTGGAGCTTTAGATAGGCACAGTCAATGAGCACCAGCCGTCTACTCGATTCGAGACAACAAAAAATATAAAATCTTAAGTTATAATATTTCTGGAATTAATAACAAATTATATGCTACTGAATTCTTTAATTATTTAAACAAATTTGATATTTTCTTCTTATTTGAAACGCACTTATTAAATGTTGATCAAGTAAAATTTAACAATATTTTTGTAAATTACGAACTAAAATGGATTCCTGCAGAGAAACTTAACATATTCGGAAGAGCAAGTGGAGGTGAACTTTTTGCATACCGTAAAAGTATAGAATTGAATGTAGAATTTGTTAACGTATGTAACTCGCATGTACTCAAATTAAGTGTAAGTACAAATAATCTATACCTGGTTCCTATCTACCTCAACTGCAACAAATGGCAACAAGATTTCGACAAGCTTTGTGACCTACTTAACGATTTAAATTCAAAAGAACTGGTTCTCTTAGGTGACTTCAATGGTAGAATAGTACTTTCCCAGAACGATTTCTCGTCAGACACAAATTGTGAACTTTTGAAATCAAATCGACAATCCAAAGACGAGTTATGTGACAGGAAAGGTAGTAAGATACTTGAACTTACAGATGCTTTTGATTGTCATGTTTTAAACGGAAGTTGCGAAGGGGATTCAAAAGGTGAGCTCACATTTATAAGAGGCACTGCATGCTCGGTGATTGATTATTGTTTTGCCAATGCTACCTGGTGTGGTTTGATTACAGACTTTCGAATAGGAAGTCAGATATTTTCCGATCACATGCCGTTGGAAGTTGAATTTGAACCGACCCAGAATCATAATGAGCGAAATACAACTGAGCTCACTCTCTTGCCTAAGCTTTTCTGGAATAAAAACAATTTAATTGATTACCAAACATCGCTTAACATAGAACTAAATCATCAAATCACTTTACAAGAAACTCTGAGTATTGATCAATTAACGGATATAATCAAGACTGCATCACCCAGCCTAAAATTCTCAAGAAACAATGAGCACTGTAAGCAAAAATGGTTTGATCAGGATTGCATAAAGGCGAGAAACAAGTCATTTGCTTTTCTTAAATTACTCCGAAAACACGAAACACTTGTTTTCAAGCTATTGTATGCTGAAGCGAATAGAAAATTCAAGTCTATCTGCAAAACAAAAAAAATCGAATTTGAATTCAGGAATATTTCTTCAATTAACAATGCCCGATCGTCAGCTGAATTTTGGAAAGCAGTCAAAATAATGAATGGTAGTAAAAACAGAATATCAGTACAGCTCAAATCATGTGAACTGCATACGTATTTTAGAGATCTCTTGAATACCACGCAGATATCCCCTAGGATTCAATATGCCGAACCCCGTTTTATTGATGACTTCCTTGATGCACCGTTTGATATTGATGAAACAATTGAAGTAATTAGAAATTCTAAAGACAATAAGGCTCCGGGAGAAGATGGAATTCCTTTCGAATTTTATAAGAACTGCACCTCTGAATATGCAAAAGCCTTAACAGACACTTTTAACAGATGTTTCCATAACGAGGATATACCACAAAGCTTCAAAAAAGCCATTATATTTCCTCTTCACAAAAAAGGGGATTATACAAATCCAGCCAACTACAGAGGCATATCCTTTCTGAATACCTCATCCAAACTGTTTACAGCCATTATTTATAATAGACTATCAAAATGGATTCAAAGCAAAAATATTTTACATGAATTCCAAGCTGGATTTAGAGAAAAGTATTCAACTTTCGACCAAATATTTACATTGCTAAGTATTTCCCAAATTTACAAACGAAAACAAAAAAAACTATACGCCTTGTTCGTTGACTTCAAATCAGCTTTTGACTCAATACCACGTGAAGCCATATATTACAAACTCCATAGAATTGGTATAAGCTATAAGATGATTAAAATAATAAAAGCCCTGTATGAAAATAATGTAGCAAAAGTTTGGGATGGGAATTTTCTGTCGGAAGAGTTACCTACGACAATGGGAGTGAAACAAGGATGCATACTGAGTACTTTGCTTTTTATATTATACATCAACGACCTAACTGATGAAATGGTGAGAGGAGTCGAGATAAACCAAGTCGCAATACCTGGTCTTATGTATGCTGACGACATTGTCCTCCTAGGAGATACGGTAAACAACCTGCAACTTAAAATAAATAAGCTTGAAAGCTACTGCAAAACTTGGAATCTAACAGTTAACCTCGAAAAAACAAAGGTTTTGATTTTCAGGAATGGAGGAGGTCGCTTTTCGAGAAATGAAAACTGGAAATACCAAAGACAAACTATTGAAGTTGTACGAGAGTATAAGTACCTCGGAGTTCTGTTTACAGCAAACTTGAATATGGAAAAACATCACAAAACAAAACTAGCGGAAGCAAAAAGAGCAATCAATTCTATCTGGAATACCTGTATTCAAAGCAAATATGTAGCGCATAGCTCAAAAATAAAACTAATAAAATCAACTGCTCAGAGCATTCTCCTATACGCAGCACAAGCTTGGGGATATACTTCGTCAAACACCATTGAAAAGTTTCAAAGATATTGCATAAAACGAGTATTTAAATTGCCTAACAGCACCCCAAACTACATGTTATATCTCGAGACTGGTTGTTCTCCACTTATAATTACAACTCTCAAGCTTCACTTCGAATATATGATGAAAGTAATGGAAATGAAAGATGAACGCTTACCAAAAGTTCTGCTGAAACACATGATAAATCAAAACAATGATCTTGTAAATGAATGGAAGGAAATGGCTACTTGTTATGGTTGCAATTTTACTCTCAATCCAAGTGACAGCGAGGCAACAATAAGAATCAAATTTGATACCATCATCAAGAGTGCGGCAACATGCCTATACAACAACTACTTAAACGAAGCACGTTCTTCACAACATAGAATGTACTACAGCACCATTAATTATGTTTCAAATGAGGGAACATACTTCTTAAACAGATATACATCAGATATGATAAGAAACATCTTTATGATAAGAGGTGAATTGATAGGGTTAAATTATGTGCCTCATAGACCTGACCTCCCCATGATCTGTGATCTTTGCAATCGAAACGAGAGAGAAGACACGTATCATTTTATGGCTGTATGTCCAATACTCTGCGAGTTCCGGCTTGTGTATTTTGGAGAAAGAACGTTAGACGTCGATGAGTTTAAACGAATTTTGAACGGTGAACGAGGATGGAATATACTCTATACTTACGTGAAAGCTGCCCTGAAGTACAGAAAACAAATCAGAGAAGAAGATTTTTAAGAAAAAAAAAATAATAATAATAATAATAATAATAAAATGTATACCTACTTTTTTGTCAATACTTAAATTAATTTTTGAATTTGTTAATAACTAATCTTATTTACAAAAACATTTATATTTGAATACAAAAATGTTAATCTAGTAGACGGCTTCTAGGCCAAACTAAAAGACTTTGTTTTAATATTACTATTGTAAAAAATTGTATTATCACCAAAAAATAATTTGAATAAAAAGTCAATTAACTAACTAACTAACTAACAGATTGTCTACCCATTATAGTTGTAATGTGTTTATGTCAAAATAAAGTATTCATGTGAACTCTTATAATTCTCCTTGTGAGACACGAGATTTTTGCATAGTTCCCATTCTCAAAGATATCTTGCACAATCAACGATCGAGACAAGACAGTCTTTCACGCAGCATCGTCCTTGTTCCATGCAAAAATACAGATTTACCCAACCCTTAAAAAAAGAGAAATTGATATAGGGATGTCAAATGACTTTACGATACAAAATCCCTTTTGCTTTATAAAAAAATAAATCACCTGACAGACAACTTAAAACAAAGTATTAAGATTGTTCAGTGACGAAAAAGTTAGAACAGAACAGAACAGATTCGTGAGAAACTTCAGAACAAGATAGAACAACTTAGAACAGTCAGTCATCTGACAGATTATAAAAAACAAGTATTTTTGTTTACCTACAATTCAAATTCGTTTATTTTTGCAGAAACATTCTTAAAAATAATTTGAAATGGAGTTGAATTTATTTAAAAAAATATTTTTCATGAAATTGAGATGCTTCCGACACGAAATTTGATTTATCAACTAAATCTAACAACGTAATGTTTTTTTTAACAACAACAATTGGTTTTGACAGTTCTCACAAATCTGTTCTAACTTGTTCTATCTAAAAAGCAAGTGCAGAAGATCATGTTCTAAAGTGTTCCAAACTGTTCCAAGCAGACTCATTGAACACCTTATGCTACGTTTTCTCCTAAAGATAGTCCAGTTTAATTGAGAAGATTAAAAATTAATCTTCAAGTGTATTCACCAGTGAAAAAAAGATTAGTTTGACGTTTTCACTATTAACTGTCATTCAAAAGTCAATACAACAAGACAAAATAATTGGGAAGAAGAATAATTTCGGTGCAGTGAACAAATTTAAATTCAATAAATAAAAATTATATAATTTATATAATTTTTTGACCTTTTATCGTTAAAGATAGGTCAAGACCTACAGCCCACAAAAAGTTGCATATATCTTTAATGAGTAATAACTCTAAAATATTGTTATCCCAACATCTTGCAGCATATAGATATATTTACATAAAAGAAAGAACAACTTCAAAGTATTACTGTAGGATAGCTAAAACATTTTCCATTACAAATTCGAGGCACCGACCGCTTTGGTCTTTGTAGCTTTATTGCATTTTTTATTTTTATACTTATTTATAAACAAAAAGTGAATTTGGAGGCAACGAAAAATTATACCAGACAAAAAAAAAATTAAATAATGTTGGTTTTTTTTTTTTTTTTTTTTTGTTGAATGTCAATGGAGAAAATATAACGTTAGAATAGGCGCGTTCTATGAAATAAGGTTTGTTTCTTTTGCGAATCTTCAACTTCGAAGAAGATTTCAATGAGATTAATTTCTAATCTTCATTTAAGGAGAATAAAATTTGTGTGGGAAATCTTCAAGATTTAGAAGATTTCAAAGAGGATTTATGGTTAATCCACTTAAATCTGGATTTAGTGGTAGGTGAAAACGTAGTATAACCAGAACAGTTTAGAACAGAAAATTTCTCATTGAACAGCAAAATCCTGTACTTTTCTGTTCTAAAGTGTTCTAATCTGTTCCGAACAGCCTCATTGAACGGACATATTGTCAAATTTAATTAAAATAATAGGTGCTAAAAAGAATGTTAGAAAGCTTTAATTTTCTTAAGAAAGAGTGAAACAAGTGCTACTAAAATGACTTATAAAATATGTGGCACCACTATTACGTGTGTTTTATTGGGGATCTATCCATTGTACCGTAAGTAATTCCCAAAAAACGCATCGACCGTAGCCTGGACCGTAGCTTTTTTGTTTTTGAAAAAATGGTACCCCTGCACAGCAGTCACAAGTAATGAAAGTCTTTAGCAAAGTAAAATTAAGAAAATATCAAAATTATGAACAAAATTAGCTTTTATTCATATAAAATAGAAAGTAGAAAAAACGTACGTATTTAATTTATGTACAAACCTATTTCTTGTTTTAATTTTTTCTGCATTTGCAATTTTAAATTCTAACATTCATTTTGCACAAACAAAATTGCTGTGGATTTGCTTGTTTCCTTTATGTTTCTTGGTTTTGAACGCACACTACAACGTAGTTTAAATTGTTTACTCCCCTTACATTTCCCCTTTATATTTTATATATTTTCTGTGTAGATCGATAGCTAGAGTTTTATTTTTCAAGTCAATTTACAAATTTATTTTCTGAGTATGTTTTGCTTTCAATTCAATATTCACTCATCAGACTGCACTTAACATACGCGGAGTAAGGAACAAATAGTTAACATTTGGTTTGCCATTTCCATGCACATGTCCAAAAAAACAAACAATGGGATGACAAAAATGTACGCCCAGTCCATGTCCATGTAGTGAAGCGAATACAGTCCATGGCCAACGTCCATTAAACAGTGAAGAAAAAGCACATTTTGTGAAGTTCAGTTGCCGCTTAGTGCGCTTAGGCTAGGCGCTCACATGCAATTTTTCCGAAACGCACATAAGAAACTTAAAATCAATCAACGAGATAAACCAACACACATACAATATTTTGGTTTAATGTGCGCGCGTTCATTATAGTTCGGTGTGATACAAACTGAAGAACTTATTTGGGGCGATCGCTCGAGTTGTGATAAAACACAAATTTTTAAGTTGCTAGAATCGCGGACTGAATAGTTTTTGCATGTGCGCGAACTCTTATATAAGTCCATGGTATTCACTTTAGCAACCAAACTGTTGCAAAACTAAAAGTTGCATATGTGCGCTCCTAAGCCTAATAGAATTTCATACGAATAAATATTTTGCGGCGCAGTGTCGAGCAGTTCCTCTATAGTGCAGTTCCACCCAATGCGGTTTGTCTTCTCAAATTGCTTTTTTGTATATATAAATAAAAAGATGATTTTTTTGCACCAAACTCCGTTTATTTATAACTATCAATAAAAATTGAACACAAAACGAATATTGGTCTTAAGTTAAGAGCCAGTTATAGCGATCAGGAAAACGCATCAGGAAAAATATTAAAACAATATGAAAAGGAATATTTTTTCCTGATGGTCGTTTATAGCAAACAGGAAAATTATGTCAGTTGGCAAGTCTCACTTCTAGTTTGCCATCAAGTATTCCTGATTGAAACACACATTAAAAAGTTTTTCGTAAACAATTCTGTCAGTGGAACGAGAGAAATTGGGACCCAAATCATTGGAATGATTTGTTCCATTTTGTGTCAAATGGCAATCCAGCTGATTGCACAGCACGAAAAATAGGGAACAGTCAGGGTGGCACCAAAAAAAATTAAAAATATGTATGTATGCGGGGGCATACGTGCATGTACCTGCGTGTCTGTACATGTATGTGCGTACGTATATGTATGTGCGCATGTACATGTGTGAGTGGGTTGCATGCTGGTGGGTGTCTGCATGCATATAAAAAATAAACAAAAAAAAATTAAAAAACGAAAAAAATGCTGCTGTGGCTGTTCTAGTTTTTAAGTAGTTTAAGTTATTTTTAGTTAGTATAAGTTAGTTTTATTTAGTTTTAATTATTTTCAATATATATTTAGGTTTAATTGATAGGTAAAAAAAAAAAAAAAAAAAAAAAAAAAAAAAAAAAAAAAAAATGATCAGATACCAAGTTTTTTGTATAAAAGTTTCTTGAAATATAAAATAAATAAAAAAAAAATTAGATTTAATTAAAATAGTTTTTAGGTCGAAAGACATTAGTTGTAAGAGTTATTGTTTAATTTAGAGCGCCCGTAAAGGGCCAGTAAATTAGTTGTAAGTTATTGATAATTAGGCTAGTTTTAAACATTTTTGTCTAGCTTTAAGATAGCTATAAGTTAATATGAAATAAAAATGAATTTATATAAAAAAAAAACAGCACGAAAAATTAATTTTCATTAAATACATTTTTTACAAAAAATAATTGTTCTATTGCAAATATTTTTTGCAAAGCAAAATTTCTGAGTTATTTGTCATCGATTAGTGTAGCATTTGTATTTTAAAACTCATGAAATTATCATAAATTATCCATTAGAACTTTTTTCTGGATTCGTTTTCGTGATCGCTATAACTGGCCCCTTAGTCAAAAATTAAAGTAAAACGGAAATCATTCAATAGATATTGATTTTTTTAAAAATGGAAATCAAAATTTGTTAAAACAGCTTTAATTTCTTAAAAATGGTGTTATTTAAGATTTTAGAAATATAAACTGGCCAACTATAAAAAAAAGAAAAAAAAAAGAATCAAAAATCATTCGATTTGTCTTACGAATGAAATTAATAATAATTATAATACTCCATGTGAAGGAAACACCTATAAGACAATCGCGAGACAGGTTGGTTGTTCTCAAAACGTGATCAAAAATGCCATAAAATGGACCAGCCATCCAGAATCCCGAGGAATACTAAAGAAAAACAACTAAAACCACTGATCGACAGATTACAAGAGCAGTTAAGACAAATCAAACATTTATAATTTTTCAAGCGTTTTTGATGATTTTTTAGCGCACACCTATTATTTTGCACACGACTGTATATATTTGTAAAGAAAAAAAATTATTTGTAATTAAAATTATTTTATCTATTGAATTATTTAAAATTTAACTCTGATTTTGGACTTCAATTTTATAGAGACTCTCGAACTGAAAATATGATATACTATCGTGGACTTAAATTATTTAATGAATTGCCTATAGAAATAAAAAATGAAACAGTTCTAAGTAAATTTAAAAAGTTAATTGTATATAAATATTAAGTTTTCCTATTATATACATAGTTACTTAAGTGTTATTATTTTTGTTTATTTATTGAATTGTAATTGTAAAATTTACTAAATAAAAATATGCATACATACAAACAATAATCTGCGCTATCGAGGTAGCCGTAGTAACGGAATTTTCTCCGCAACGCATCTTCATCGAAAATTCAATTTCAGTTCGAAGTAGCTTCCATCGGAAGAAATTTTAAAGAAATACGACGACGCATTGCGATGGATATAAATTTCAGGTAGATATGTGCAACTTAACTGATATATTTTCGATTGTTTTTTTTATTAAATAAACACCATAAGCCTTTTGAAACCATGACAAATCGGCGAGAGAGTGTAATTTATTGTTTATAAAAAGTATTTTTTTGCTTCAGAAGCGGATTTCTTAACATTTTTGTCTGATTGGTGTTATCATTTCTTGTAAAATGAAAACAACATCTTGATGGCCGGTGATTTTAATATCTATTTACTAACTAAGGATCGTAATTCAAAAAAAGTTTTGGAAATTTTTGCTGACCAAGGTCTTGTTCACTTGGTGAACCAACCTACTAGAATTACAGAAGTCCAGCAACTTTGATAGATAGATTACATCATAGCGAACCATTCGTTATTACTAAACAGCGTTTTGATTTTTGTCTAAATACATATAGGTTCTCAGACATATTCTTTGAAGAGGATTTAAATGTGCTATCGAATATTTTTGTGTAAAGATTAATGCGAGTTGTGAAGCTTTAACAATTGAGAAAGCTGTAACACAATTAATAGATAATACATGGTTTAATAGCCATTTACGAAATTTAAAAAGGTCAACGGTTATAGCTTATAACAGCGCGATTTTTAACAATACGGTAGTAAATTGGTCAGAATATAAATCTATTCGCAACAAGTACAAAAGTGAAATAAGGACTAGTAAAAACAATTACATAATATCTCAAATAAATGCTTAATCTGGCAATCAAATAGAAATGTGGAAGACACTTAAAAATATTGTCTTAAAGAATTCCAATACTTATTTTATTGCAAGGATTAAATTTGGGGAAGTGACATCAACTGTGGGTAATGAAATTGCGAACAAGTTTAATGTATACTTTGTAGACAGTATTCGGGAAAAAAATACGTCAATTCCAGCTGTTTCATTTGCACCAGATGTTAGTGTTAACTCTGTTTTTAATTTTAGATTTTGTGATGAAATTACACTTTATAGATAGATTAATTCAAAATTTGAATAATAAAAAGGATGTTTTTGGACTACATAGAGATATTATATTTAAATCAATAGAAATCATTGGATCAGTCGTTATGAAATTGATCAATGCCTCGCTAGAAACTGGCAAGTTTCCTGAAATATGAAAACAGTCAATAGTTGTTCCCGTAAAAAAATAAAAAATTCGAATAATTGTGAAGAGTACCAGTCAATATGTTACCTACTTGTGAGAAAATATTAGAAAAATTTGTCGTAGATCAGTTTCAGTGCTACTTAGAGGACCATAATATCTTGATCAAGGAGCAATCTGGGTTTAGAAAGGGTCGTTCATGTGAAACTGCGATAAACTACATTGTGAGGAAGTGGAAGAGACAAATTGACTGTGGAAAATCAGTGATAGCGATCTTTTTGGTTTTGAAACCTGCGTTTGAAACTATTGATAGACAAATCTGATTAAAAAAGTTATACTTGTATGGTGTGCGTGGTCGAGAATTGCAATGGTTTGAATCTTATTTGGTTAATAGATGAAAAACTGAACTTTAAAGAGCACGCGAGTCAAGTTAGTGGGTGGCAATGGCGCAGTTGATAAAGTGCTTGATTTCTAACTTAGACGTATGGGTTCGATCACTACGCTAGGCGTATTCTTTTCTATACCTCCAAATTTAATTGGATGTCGCCCATGAGTTAAAATGAGATAGTCAATATCTGGTTCTCAAATCCACTGTGCCAAACTAGTGCCGTGCAATTCAGGTTTAAAAGACCTTAGGTCTACAGGCATATAGTTAAAAAAAAAAAAAAAAAATCGGCAATGGCCAAACTGAATTGACCCGAGTGCATAATACGTCAGCACAATCAATAATTTTGTAATTGGTCGTAAATCGCACGATCTACACATATATGTAATTTAGCATAATTTAAACTAAAAAATGACCTACCCCGGACACATTTTATATTGTCTTCTTTCAATCGCCAACAATTCTTTTCCTTCTTCCTCTTCGCTTCCGGAAGCAGACGATGGATTATTTTCCAATTAATAATTTTCTCGGAACATTTAATTTTAAAAATATTTTTATTCAAACCGAAACCTAGAATAATTTTTGACAGAAGATGCAACAAAATTAGCGGGTGGCCGTGGTGCGATAGTTGTGTGCTCGCCTGTCAACCTCGTGGTCGCAGGTTCGATTCCTGCCGTTGTCTATGTCTGCTTATATTCCATTAAAAAAAACAATTCTAAAAATTGTCATAATATGAGTTGCTGGTTTACTCATTACATGCTGTTCAGGCATAACACTAACAACATGTAACTTAGTAAACTACTCATAAATATGACAACGAAATAAAATAAAATAATGCGAATTATAAGAGACATAAATAAATAAGACACGGTAATTTTCTCCGCATTAGTTCAGCCGCCATCACTAGAGATAAATCTGAGACATAAACCAGCTCTACTCTCAGAACATCGCGCCACACATCTTTCTATCATTCTTACTTTTCTTTCACCGGATGCCGCTCTGTGTTAAAAACATATAAAGGGTATTCATAATCCCTTGAGCGCGTGCAAAAATTATAAAAAAAAATGTATTTCACGTTTGAATTTGACAGAAAACTATCAAGTTTGCTTTCTCAACTTCTACTATTTTCAGTAGTTCAGAAAACCAGAATCAACTCGAGAGTTGAGAATCGAAAGTTGAAACTATCAACTTTGAGTGAAGAAAAACAAAATTACAAGTTGAGAATAAAAATCTTCAAGTTGAGTTCAACTTGTAGTGAAGAATATGGCTCTAAGTTATTTGTTGAGTAAGCTAGTTTTATGATTTTTTTTAGCTTTAAATTAGTTATGTGTGGTTCAATGAGGCTGATCGGAACAGAATAGAACGCTTTAGAGGAGAAAAGTACAAGATTTTGATGTTCAATGAGAAATTTTCTGTTCTAAACTGTTCTGGAGTCAGTTTGGAACAGTTTGGAATACTTTAGGACAGGATTTTCTGCAGGTTAGAACAGATTTGTGAGAACTGTCAAAACCACTTGTTGTTGTTAAAAAATAAACATTTCGGTCTTAGATTTAGGCGCCAGTTATAGCTTTCATTGAAGCTCATCATTGAAAGCTTTGACTATTCTGAGGCACTTAAACAAATATAAAACTAATGTCGTGTTAGTACCAAAATGGAGGTAATAAGATATATAATATTTTTTTGTCAAAAAAATACAAGAAAGATGTAGAGCAAATAAAATATTTTGTTGACAAAAAATATTATATATCTTACTACTTTCATATTGGTACCAAAACGAAATCAGTCTTATTTTTTCAATCAAAGATATAACTGGCGCCTTTGTTGATAATTCACTTTCCGTGTCGGTATCACTCTCAATTTCATTAAACATTTTTTGTTTAATTAAATTCAACTCCATTTCAGATTATACAAGAACAAACAATTACGAACTAAATTTTTTATATTACAAATTGTCTTCTTTTTTTTTAATTTGGTATAGCAATTAGATGTATTTAATAATAAAATCTTACAAATATAATAAATTCCATAACTACATCCGTTTGCGAAATATTTAATTTTCAAAAATAAAACAATTTTTTTTTCAAAAATTCAAAAATAATTTTTCGAAAATGTTGGTATGCTGTATAAATCAATATTTCAAAAACGGGTGGATGATTTTTTTTTTGAAATTTTGTTTTTAAATTTATATGTATTATTTAATATTTAAAATAGCAACCAACATTTTTTTAGCAGAAAAATTAAAGAAATTTTGTATATAAAAAAAACATGTGCGTCTCGTCTCGGCTGTGGGGACGCCCGACAGAACTGATAAATTAAACTAATCTAAGTTGAACTATTTAAGGCCGTGTGTGAATTGCGTTAAAATGTTGGTTAAATTTTGTAACTTGGTTAAAATTTGACACTAGCGTGGTGAATAAAATAGGTTAAAATGTAGGCAGCTGTGGAGCAGGCTAAATTTGCGTTAAAATTTAAAGTTTCTCAAGATATGAGTAATTTGAAACTGTAAGCGATAACCGAAAAGAAATATGAACTCCAAAAAGTTCAGATCTACTGTGAAACCATATAATAAATGTTAGTTTTAATTTATTCAATTGAAAAATTAAATTACATTAATATTTTTGTTTGTGTAGGGTCTCAAGAGGAAAAAACAAATAATATAATCTGTTGATATTTTAACAAATATAAAATAATTAACTAAAATACTTATTGTAGTTCATTTTGCAAATTGAATACAAATAGATTGATTTGTCAACTGGTCAAATTCTTCAGCTGTGAAAAATATTAACTGTTTTGAAAAGATTTGGAATTTTTGTTTCAAAATATTAAATTAACGAGGTAAAACCGCAACATATAAGTAAAACTGAAAGAAATAATTTAACTTGAAAACAAAAAAAAAAAGAGTTTTTAATGGAATTTCTTAAATCTTGAAGGAATTTTAGCCAAAATAGTGTTTTAATAAATCCCCTTTAACGCAATTCACAAAGCAAAAAGCTAAATTTGATCCCACCACAAACCAAACTTCAAAATTTGACCAAGGGCGAAAATTTAACCAACATTTTGACTCAATTCAGACACGGTTTAATATTGAAATTGTTTAACTTGAGAAAAGCTTCAAAAGTTCTTCGTTAATTTGATTCATTTCAAGAGTTCTCCGTATCCCTGAGAGAAAGGGAAGCCAGACAGGCTAGTTCAGCCGCCATCCCTGGAGATATATCTGAAACAACAACCACCTCGCGCCACACATCTTTCTTATCCCTCTTTCTCTTCTCTCACATGGTAAACATAATCCCTTGAGCGCGTGTAAGACAATAAAAAAAAAACATGTTACGTAACGAAACGGCAACAAAACTTTTTCGAATATTTTGGAATGGAGTATTATTTAAAATTTGAAGGAGCTCCTATATACAAAATTTTGATCGAAATCCGTGGAGCCGTTTATTAGATATTTAGTGGAAAATCAAAAAAATGGTTGTATGGCAGGCAACGAACAACAAAATATATAAGCAAATTTTTATATTTGCTTATATATTTGATGTTGATTTAATATGAATAAACTTAAATTATATGTAGATAAAACGAAAATAATGTTGTTACCTGAAAATAATGTGATAAACAAAGTTAAAGAATTTGAATGTGTAAGTGAAATAAAGTATCTAGGAGTTATAATTGAATGTAAACTTAATTTTAAAAAGCATCTCGAATATGTAACTAAAAAAATTGCTAAAAAAATCGGTTTTTTTCGTAGTGTAAGAAAAAAACTATGTATTTTAATGGCAATTAAAATTTATAATATTATAGTAAGACCCCACCTTGAGTATTGTCCAACAATACTATTGTTGGGATCTTCAAGTATGCTGGATAATTTACAAAAGGTACAAAACAAAGCAATGCGTTCAATTTTATTTTGTAGCAGATATATGTACATCCATGCGAGGTATGTTAGAAACGCTTAAATGGTTAGATATCAAACAAAGAATTGTAATGAGTACTCTCATTTTTATTTTTAAAATAAATAAAATGCACGATTGGATCGCACGAACTTGCTCTCATGTTCGATCACATCGTATGCAAAAGATTTCTATTAAAAATCTAAATATATTTTTAAAGTAATTTTTAACTCGATTTTGTATATATGTATACAAAATTTCTTTAATTTTGTTCTAAAATAAATTGTCATGACAATATTAAATATTTAATAATATAAACTTAAAAACAAAATATTAAATCGGTTTAATCAAAGAAAAAATAATTCAAAATTCTGAAATAAATACTTAAACTAATTTGAGCTCAAAAAAAAAGTACGCCATTTTATTTCTTGGATAAATATGAATTTATGAGAAAAAAAATTTAAAAATATGTTGAGCGGTTTTTGAGAAAAAAAGTTTTTTTTTTAAACTTTTTGAAAACATTTTTGAAAAAAATTAAAAACGCCAATTCATATGTATTTAGAAAATACTTATAACCATAATTTTTGAAAAAAATTTAATGCGCAGTTTTCAAAATATAAATTTTTTTTCTTAAAAATGCTTTTAAAAATACAAAAAAAAAATTAATTAAACATATTGGCACGCATTATAATTTGGGCAACCTAAACCTATTATGTGCGAAATTTCGAAAGAATCGGTTAAGCCATTTATGAGATAGTCGCAAGCAAAAAAACGGTCCTAGGAAAGTACCGTTTTTAGACATTTTTCTAATTTTTTTTTTCATTTTTTCAACCATATGATCGGTCGTAGGTAAACTGTACTGATTTTTTTTAAATCAAAATCGTTAGAGACGTTTCCGAGAAAAATAGGTCTGAACGTAACCGTTATATGGCAGGTACCGTTATTTTTTGAGCTAAAAAAAAATTCAATTTCCCCTCTGTAAAATACCAAAAAACTCTATACCAAGTTCGAAGCAATTCGGCCCACCCGTTTGGGCTGTAGGTTTCTATACATACATACAGACAGACTGACATACTGACTGACAGACATACAGACGGACAGAATTTTTAGACCATCTTTGTTCGTCTTCGCTATCATCATAATGTCATGTTTGATTGTTATCTCAAAACTTTTTTTTTCGACGCATGCATAACTTGCCTTATAGTACCTATAATGGCAAGTAAAAATAATATGCTTCCCACTTATTTGAGTAGAAGAATATCAAGAGCGAGAATATTGAAAAATTTAAAAGATCTGTAATTATATTTTGTAAAAATTATTACTAATTTAAATTTGAAATCTAGAAATCTAGAAAATTGATGAGTTTCGGGATGTATTTGTAGGATCTGATGTCGACGTAATTTGTGTTACCGAAACTTGGTTTAGAGATGAATTGAATGACAAAATTTGTTCATTGGAGGGCTATCGAGTTTTTCGCTTAAACAGGAAAGAACGTATTGGGGGGGAGTGGCAATTTATGTCAAAGCAACTATAAATTGCAAAATCAAGCTTTCATCTGCTGCTGAAAGTAGTATTGAATATTTGTTTGTTGTCCTCGTACGCAATGAGGGTACACTTTTAATAGGTACAATATATAGACCTAATAAAAACGTTGACATATCACCTTGTTTGCACTTTTAGAGGTAATTTCGTTCAGTTCTCTTAACGTAATTCTGTGTGGCGATTTTAATTGTAATCTTTTGACCTCAAATCTGCTCACTAAAAACATGCTTACATTTAATTTTCGACCAGTTAATACTAGTACTCCAACCCACTTTATTAGTAGTGGTGGTGCTACACTTTTAGACTTGTTCTTGTAAATGATTTAAGAAAAGTGATTTTGTACGACCAACTTGCTGCGCCTGCGTTTTCGAAACACGACTTAATTTTTCTAACGTTGAACTTAAATGTTAATCATTTTAGCAAGACGGTTACATTTCGTGATTATTATAATATTGATCTAGACTTTAGAAAAGCATACAAGAGATACAAATTGGGATCTTATTTTTTATTTACCGTCGTCTAATCTAAAGTTGCTGAAAATATTAACGCCCTATTTAATGCGTATGTACCATTAAAAACTAATCTCATTAAAACGATAGATAAGCCTTGGTTTACAGTAAATATTCGATCTTTAATGCGTCAACGAGATGTAGCATATAACATTTGGAAACGCTACCGGTTAGATGCGTTCAAAAGGAATTACTGCTCACTGCGTAATAAGGTTGTAACGGAAATTCGCAAGGTTAAATCGCAAATGTACTCTAATGAACTAAGTACATCCTTAAGTGGACGTCAACTTTGGAATAACTTACGCAATAAAGGTATTGTTAAGTCGAGAGGTGAACAAATTGAGAATGTTGATTGCAAACATTCTTAACAAACAATTTATTTCATCCTCACTGCTATCTACAGATGGTTTTGGGTTTCGAGCGGTGCATAGTGCTGATGTCGTTCAAAGTGTGTTTTCCATTAAGTAAAATGCTGTTGGGCTTGATGAAATTCACCCTTCATTTTTAAAAATGATACTACCAATTGTTCTACCTCACATTACTTTCATTTTTAACACAATTTTGATGTCGGGAAAGTTCCCTGATCGATGGAAATTGGCTAAAATTATACCTATCCCTAAAAACACAAGAGGTGATGAATTTAGGCCTATTTCAATTCTGGCCTTTTTATCAAAAGTTTTAGAAAGAATTCTTCAAAAGCAAATCAGTAACTATCTTATGTTGAACAGTATACTTGCTCCAAAGCAATCCGGATTTCGTGAAAAACACAGTTGTATCACTGCATTGTTGAGCGTTACTGACGATATAAGGCAAAGTTTAGATAGGGATGAAGTAACGTTCTTAGTATTGTTTTACTTCTCAAAGGCCTTCGACACAGTCAATCATGTCAAATTATGTGAAAAACTTATTCAGCAATATAGTTTTTTTTCAAGCGCTGCAAAGTTAATGTTTTCCTACCTTACTAATAGAAAACAAGCAGTTCAGGTTGGTGGCAAGTTATATGACTTTCTACCTAATTCTACCGGTGTCCCCCAAGGTTCCATTCTTGGCCCTTTATTATTTTCGATGTACGTTAATGAAGTTCCATCTAAAACAATTAATTGTTCGATGCATATGTATGCAGATGACGTACAATTGTACTTCAGCTGTCCTCTTGGTCTCATTGAGCATGGTGCTTCAAGTGTTAACGAAGATTTGGAAACAATTGTACTTTGGTCAAATTTAAATGGACTTATTTTAAACCCAAAGAAGTCTAAATGTTTGGTAATTTCACGTAATAGTTTAGATCTATCTTATTTTCCTTCGATCGTGTTAAGCAATGCCCCAATTGAATACGTTGAAACAGTGAAAAATCTTGGTGTGACTTTCAGTCGCTATCCCACCTGGGATAACCATATTAATGCACTCGTAGGTAGATTATATGGTGTGTTACGTACCTTGTGGGTAACTAAATCATTTACTTCAGTGAAAACACGTTTATTACTTGCAAAGACTTTGGTTATACCCTTATTGATTTATTGTTGTGAAATTTTTTGTAAGAGTAACTATGTATGCAAAAGAAAGTTAAATGTTGCATTTAATAGCACTGTACGCTGTGTGTTTAGATTACGTAGATATGACAGATTGAACGGCTTCTCTGTTCGTTTGCTCGGTATGCTTTTCGATGATTATCTCCAGCTTCGCAGCTTAATACTTCTCTCTGACATATTGTTAACTCATCAACCACATTACTGTTTCGATAGAATGCGCCAATTTTTTGTCAATGCTGTTCGTTTGTGGAATTTACTGCCGCGTAATATTAGAAATATACAGAACACGACAAGCATTAAAAAAGCATTGAAACTCCACTTTTCACTAAGTTAAATTTTTTTTTTAATTAAATTTTCTTCTTTTTTAATTAAACTTTCTTTTTTTTTAATGATTTGTAAATTATAAATTCATATGTACACATCTCTTTGCTTTTTATAGTCAATTTTGTTAAATTTTTATTTTGCTCTCTTTTGTAAAATTAGCTTAAGACTAGCTTATAAGATATTGTATCTTACAGTTTTTAAGCACTTACGAATAAATAAATAAATGAAAAATGAAAATGAAAAAAATGAATAAGATGAAATTGTATAACATTGTGAAAATAGCTAATTCAAGCTAAATAAACTTTATCTTATCTAATCTAAACATGCCCTATAGTACCTCGGCATATCGCAAGTAAAAATGACATTAATGTTGGGAATAAAAAATGTTTTGTGCAGGCGACCCATTAAGTAGGGTTCCTGAATGCAGCCCCTAAAAATTTCTTTGCGCAAGATAATTCGAGCTAAATGTATAATAGAGTAAGAGCCCAGGGCCGGCAGACATACGTCATTTTATCATAGCTGATTTTTTGTCTGTGAATAGATACCAAAGTAGATAAGAACGAATGGACATTCCGAATTTTCTAAACTGGCGCTTTTCGGAGATATGCAGTTTTAACAGTGCATTCTCAACTACGTTATTTTATCAAAGCTGATTTTTTGATATGTTTAAGGGGATAGTGTCTCAAACTTTGTTTGAAACTTGTCGAACCCCTACAGTGGGACGTTTCGCCTGGCAGACACATTTAAGATGTCATGTTTAAGGGGACAGTGTCTCAAACTTTGTTTGACACTTGCTAAACCTCTAGTAGTAGTAGTAGTAACTTTATTGAGATTTCTTTGACTTCAGATTAACATTCAACATAATACATTTATAATTATTACACTAATATATATATATATATATCGCCGGCTTTGAATTGGCCAAGCTATACTAAGTTTTATATTATTTGCTTTTTATTTTGGTTTTGACAAACAGAAAGATATTACGTGATTTAAACTTCAGGTTAGAATTTATATGCGTCCACTCAAAAAGACCATTACAATTTTTATGAAAAAGAGAAAAAGAAAACTTTAACCTAGATGTGAGAGAAATATAAATAATATAAATAATGAAGTAAAAAAAAAGATGGCAACAGAGACAGAAACGATATTAGTCGCCTAGTCTTAACACAAGGTGTGTACAGAGTGAGGCAAATATAGTACAGCTTATTACATTAGGATGTTTAGAAAACATGAGTACTCAAAGTTTTATTTATTGTGTTGCCAAGTAAGTTATAAGATATAGGAATTTTATTAACATATTATCTAAGGGGTTTTACAGCAATCATGTTTTATTATTTAGATAATTATAGTTTGGTTAGTTTAATTTGGTAAGTATCTAGGTAAGAATTCAAGTAGCTGATGTATATTTTTGTAAAAAAAAAAAAAAAAAAAAAAATTCATATGTCAATGGAATTGTTCAAATAAGTAGAATGTACCATGTTGCAGATTTAATTGTTCTATTTTATATTTTATTTAGTGGGTGAAACAATTAGGAGGTAGACTGCCTAGCCTCTAAAGTTTTGCGGTTGTCTTTTAAAGTAGAAGGGTGAGAGATGCAAGAAATTTGGGGCCGAATTCTCGTTGAGTAAATTGGAGATAGGTAATATGACTGGTTTTGATTGATGATCGTATGTTTTGCGTAAATATTTCTTGGAGGATAGGGTTTGCATGTTCTCTTAAAGCCAAAATTCTTTTCTTAGCCATTATCGTTAGGTAGTTTAGCAATGGGTTGATTCTTAATTCCTTGTATATTGAATCATTGCTATACCATTTCCCATTGGGCCTGCGGCTTTTGGAGATACATTTTCGAATAACTGTCCTCTCGAATTTTTGCAAGTCCATAGCGACATTAGGCGTGATATGTAACCAAACCAGGAACCCGTATGAGGTTACGGGACGAATGAGTGTTTTGTACAAGAGAAGCTTAGTACCTTTTTTGAATTCCTTGGAATTGAGAAAAGTATAGAGTCATCAGCGTATAAAATAACTTTGGAATTATTATGCTGGGTGAGAAAGTCAGATATAAAAAGGTTGAACAAAAACGGACCCAAAATCGATCCCTAGGGAACTCCCGCTAGGATTGGAATAGATGAAGATAGTTCATTTTCAAAATTTACATTTAGCAATCGGTTAGAAAGGAAGCTTTGAATCATTATTATAAGTTGGTTGGGGATGTTAAACCTATTAAGTTTGAATAAAAGGCATTCGGGCCACACCGTTAAGAATTTAATTATTGAGGGTTTGATTTTACGGAGTAAGAAGTTGGAAATCTTATCCAATCCAGCCGATTTTTTATTGTTCAATGAGGTGTTAACAGATTCGGTTAATTCCATAGAGGCGAAAGACTCATTCGAAACCACCTCTTAGTGAGCTGTTAGTTAAATGTCTGAACACTCAGGACATTTCCAGCATCAAACTGCGGATATTTTGCAGAGTACTTGTCAAACCTCTACAGTGGGGTGTTTCATCTGGCAGACATCTTTAAGGTGTCATCTTATGTCGATTACATTTCAACAAAAACATCGACCTGCCGTCGAATTTTTTTCTGAAAATGAAATTCGTTTCAAATTAAAACCATTTTTTTTCTGGAAAAACAGATCCGTATTGAATCTCTTTTTGGAGACGGATTCAAAACGGATTTGTGCACAGATTCTTACACACACTACAATATTTGTTTTGAAGTTTCTCAATTGTTGTGTTGTGAATTAATTTTTATTTTGTGGCAGTGTACAGAAAAAGTAAATTAATATATTAAAAAATTAAAAAAAATGTTAAAAACTTCTTGGAAACAAATATTAAAAAAGTGCAAGTGGGTTTAGGAACTCCCCCGCGTCGGAATCGGGAAATTAAAACGAAATAATGATGTATTAACGAATTGAAGATTTGTTTTTTTAGAGCTGCCAAGCAACACACACAGTCCCAAAAAGAGATTCGGTCCGTAATCGTTCGTTTCAAAGCAAAAAAGTATTGGTTTTAGTAGCGAATCCTATTTATTAAAACGAAATCGACATTAAATACGTCGTAATTCAAAGTCAAGGATAACTTATTAAGGTCGAGGATTGAGGAAGTTATTCCTTAAACTTATATTTTGGTAAAAAAGTAATAAATTATAATTAGCATCCAAGTCGCAAAATCAACCTACCAGTATGACCATATCCGACCAAAAACAAACCAACTTCAAAAGATCAAGGCAGTAGGTATTTAATAATTTCAGACAAAATCAATATATACATATATTTGTACCAATGTACACAACTTCACCTAGTTTTATTCTATTTTGATGGTAAAGTTAACTGCGCTAATTAGCTTTCATGCCTAAATAAACAGAAACACATTGTCCAAGATGAAAATAAAATACACTGCGTCTATGCTATAATTTTGTCCACATAAACTTACTACAAAACATAGGATTCAAAATAATAATTTACATGTCTAAGATCAAGAATTTAGCAAACTACGAATTCAAAGGAAAAAAAAACACTAGCAATTCGGCAGCCATTACTCATTGGAAGAAAATTCCCTTGCACTTGAATTGAATGACGTCCTTAAAATGTATTATTTCACAAATCCGGTAATTTAAATCTCACCTGGACATCCTCGTTTTTCAATTCGTCAATTAGAACAGCAATAGGATAAAGAGAATCATCCAAGGCCTTGTCACTTGCTGCCATTTTAAGATATTTGCAAATTTCTCAAAATGTGTGGTTTTGAATTTTTCGTTTTGTTCTTGTCTTCCGTCCTTTTTTTCAGTCGCCGCCCGTGAACTTTTCTCGTGATTTTTGTGATTAATTCGAGATGTGCTTATTCCGAAAGTTATCACTGATCTATATCAAAATTTTATGAAGTTATGATTCTATGATTTAGTTTGTTAATTTGTTAGATAATAATCGAAATAAATTTACTCTTTTTTAATTTTGTATGAATAAAAAAGTGACACAACTTCTCGCTTTCCGATGCAGTTCAAGTATTTTTCGATTTTCTTTTGTTTCGTTAAGTTGGCAATATAAAATTCGGATGCAAAATTCCTAAATAATGGGATTAACTTGAGCAGTGTTCAGAAACATGGAGTTAGGCGCTGCTTAGATTATAACTTGTAAAATCAGCTAGAGACCGAGACCAAAATATAGGTTATGAGTGGTCAAAACTTTCACTTCATTTTTGTTAATTTTGATCATGAAAGTTGATCCTTGAAATAGAATAAATGGGAGCGTATCAGAATCTCTCTTTTTATAATCCCATTTTTCAAAATTCCGGAAAAAATGTTTCAAAATCCCGCCTACTAAAATACTGTTTTTAAAATCCTGTCTTCTAAAATCCCGCTCGATCAAAATCCAGATTTTTTATAATCCCGCTTTTTAAAATCCCGACTTATCCCGTTTAATCCCGCCAAACTCGTTTTGTATTTAATAAATGTTACACAAAAAACTTTACATACACCCAAACTCTACCCCACCAAAATCCTATAATTGGCTATTAAAAGAATAGTGAAAATAGACAAAAAAAATGAATAAAACAGGTTTTTTGCGTCGTATATTGCTCATATACAATTACATTAATATATCAACAAATGATTAAGATAATTGTTTATAAATTTGTTTTCTCCTTTAATAGAATATTATAAGATTAGCTAATGCTTTATTTTGATATTTTTTAAACGTTATAATAAAAATGAATTTAAAAAAAATCACTTGTTGCTTATTTTATTTTAATTTTCTTATTCCGCTTTTGCAATCAAAACTAGTTGTTTTATTTTAAAAAATCGCGCGATTTTTTAGGTAACGGTCAACAAGCTACTGCACAGTAAGTTACTTGGTCTATGTAGTTTTCTTATTATATGTAGCACTTAAAATACTCCACGAAATTTCCTTATTCATTTTACCAATTGAGATGAATTCCTCACTTGGTTGCAGCTGACGAGCTTATATGCTCCTTACAGGTTGCCTCCACAGGCCATACACGATCGCAGAATTATGAAGAATCTCTGGAAAAAATCCAATGGAGTCCAAGAAATCCATGTCAATACAGCGACATGTCGAAAAAATTACTTGTTGAACAATGACGTGACATGAGCGCCATTCAAAGCTTGGCCACAGATGAGCCCTACCAAGATGCGAAATTTTCGTAGCAATTTTGGTTTGCCTACATAAGCTAATTACGTTTATGAAACTTATATTTTTGCATCAAACTGTCTAGCATAAAACTGATATTTTGCATCTGTGTGTACCCCACACTTTACTGTTGGATTTCACATCTATTCATGGTTAGAAAAACAAATTTACAAATCCAACAATATAAACAAATGGGTTTTGGAGGGTGAAACGTACGAAAGCTTCCCATCTTGCTATGGCTCATCTGTGAGCTTGGCCATAGATTCACGTGTCATGTATATATTATGTGTTTAGTTTGTGTAGTCGCTTTTGATTTATTTTTATGTAATTTATTTACATGTAACTTTATTTGGCTATGGTTTTTGTTGAATGTGGATGCGAAAAAAATAAGAGTGGTTGTGGATAAAGGAAATAAACTACATGACATATGAAACTGATCAGTGAGTAAAAATGCACTGTTTGTGGATTGGTTTGTTGTTGTGAGGTTGTACATCTGTATGTGGCGTGGAATAGGCATGTTAAGCTTGTGAATGTATTAAAACAAAATTAAATAAATTAAAAAAAAAATTGTCTTTCGAAATGTATACGAAGCCGTGCATACATTATTTGCCGCCAAGATGGCGACAGATTTTTTTTTAAATATTGCAAACGGCATCGCTTTGGTTTGCACTAGACTTATACTAAGTTTCTACCGAACTTTAATCTCTTGTAGATTTACTAATCTCAAAAAGTGTTTCCACAGATCCAAGAGTAGATTAATTTTGACAGCACTATTCAAAATGCATATATCTTTTCATTTCCTCTTATGATGTAGATGTGAGACAGGTAGCTTCATCTGTGTCAACCGAAGAGAAAAATTCACTTTCCCGATGAATGTATTCATTTCGATAAGGAAATAGGGTAGTTCGATTGAAGATTTAAATGAGATTTATTTTAAATCTTCATCTGAGAAGATTAAAATTTGTATGGTAAATCCTCAAGATTTGTTGGAGATTTAGCTAAATCTACTTAAATCTCGGTTTAGTGGTTGGTGGAAACATAGTATTAAAGGAATCGTTTTAAAATGAATCCAAAGGAGTTTTAGCTCGTGTAAGTATAATAACTACAGTGTTGGAAGGCCAGGGATCAAATCTCATGCTATTCCACCTAAAACAAAAATGTTTTTCTTGTCATGTAAAAATGCATCTTTAGTTTTTGTATGATTACATACTTGCTTTTTAAAGCCATTTTTCGTATCATTTGATGACTTTGAATGCCCAACAACAACTTGAGTGTGCTACCACCAAGTTTTTTCTCAATTATTTTTGGCTGGAATTATAGCTATTTCACGACCTGCCAAGGTCGAACATCAAATTCCTTTGCTATAGTGGTGCTGGTCTACTTTTTCACATTAATTGAAAAACTTCTTGTGCCTTCATCGTGTATTGAACCATGACCAGCCGCTTAGTAGCCAACGCACTTCGCATCACGCCACCGAGCCCACATGATCAGATCCAACCTAATGCAGGTTTTTTCTGTTTATCAATTGCATTGAAACAACTTATAGGCTTTTCACACATAACCATTTTATGAAACATACGTTTTACTCTTTTTTTTTTTAGAAAACCACTAGTTTTTCTTATAAAACATCAATACGAATTAGCGAACGCAATGTGAACACTGCCTTATGGAATTAAGCAAAGTCACTCTAAGCATGGGTTAATTTCCCCAAATACTGGGAAAAACTTCCTTATATCTGAGTACTGTTTTAAATTGCACCTAGTGCCATCTTATGAGATTTTACACACCTAGTCCAATTCTTCAAAAATATATATCTAGCATTTCTTTTGATTTTCGGAGTTCGGACTTGAAAACAAAATTAAAAATTCCAGACTCGACCACTTTTATTTTGGCAAATAAATACAATATACTAAAACTTCTAATCCCAATCTTACTTATTTCTCATTTAACTCAAAATTCTTATTCACAAAATAAAACAAAACTTTCTTTTTTATTAATTCTCCAGGAATGACACAAATTCAGTTAAGGTATACAAAAGGTCTTCAGATGGTGTGTGGATAGGTTCAGTGCTGACCTTGACTTTAGGAACAACCAGAGACTGCTGCTGTGCATCCTGTTCTAATTTCCAATCCATTGATTCGCATGCCTTTCTAAGTGGATCCTTAGCAAGAGCTGTTAGCTCCATTAGCTTGTTTTCATATATATAAGTGTATGATTTGCCGACCAATGTCAAGACATCCTGTCGAATTTTCTCTGTTCAAAAGAGACTATTTAGCTATTTTCATTATTTATAGCATTAATTATATAAAATACCTTCAAGATCGCTCATAAGGTCTTTTATGGTCGGAGACCAAGTGTATGAAATGACCTGAAAGAATTCTGCGGTATTGTTGTTCTTCAGGGCCAAACATAAGGTGTAAAGTTTCTCAAGTTCTTTGTTGCCGGTTTTGATGCTTTGGGGTATTCGTTTCCATAAATATTTTGCATTTGACCTAGGGTGAAAAGTAATGGTAATGTTTTTCAAAAGCATATGCTTAAATGTTATTTAGATTGCGAAGATTAAGCCCAGTATCATAGCCGGTTATGTATAGCCAAGTGTGGACATACCAACCCCGTCTGCAGTCTACACAAATGTTGATTCAATCTGTGCGAAACGTATTAATTGGTGTTTCCACAAAGAGACGGTACAGACTCAATCTTCCGAATCTAGACATGTACTTACATATCATCCTGGTATAAATAGGCAGCAAGGAGTTGGATATATTGCTCAGCACTAATGCAGGACTAGACACAAAAAAAATCATTTTAGTAAAGATTGGTTTTGTTTTGTTCGTATTTCCAAGTCTTACCTCTAGCTCTTCATCCTCAAGTTGTTTTACCAAGTCAGTGTATTTATCTAGTTGCATATTTTTTTATTTATATTTTTCTCTTTGAATTTGTTTAAGATATTAAAATTTCTGTAAAATTCTTGTGCCTACTTGATTGCTTGGTCGGTTTTATTTTTAAGAATATGGGAATAGAGAAAGAGAAATACCGATTACGAACTGTCAAAACAGTTATTAAGTGTTGGTTATCTTAATTCTGAGATCGATAAGTTATAAGGAATACGACAGTAGTTTTATGGCGTTTTTCTTTTTTATCTCCGAGCAGATCTCTGAGCAGAGACTGAGTAAACCGATTTAGATCTGAGTATAGCATGGTCAGATATCTCAGATTTAATTTTGAAATAAACTTAAGCGCAGAACTGTCATATATTATTATAATTGTTTTTATTAAAACTTATTTACCAGCAAATCCAAAGCTTTTGTTTTCCGAATTCATTTTTGTTTTTAATTGGTTTTACTTTAGTGATTATTGTTAAAATTATGAGTAAAGTTAGCCGCACCCAGTACTTTGCTCCGTTTGATCGGTCATTTTATTCTGAGCTAATGGTTCATACCCCGATTTAGCTCTGATTTAAAAAAGAAACACGAGTTGAGAGATTAAATGTGTCTGAGCTAAAAAAGAAACACTGATCTTTTCTTGACAGCTGAGTTCTTTACTCGGAGCTAAAAAAGAAAAACGCCATTAGAGAGGTTGCAGGAGTTTATACAAAAGTTATTAGCCGTGTTTTATTGGGAAATTTATCCACCGTAAGTCTATCCGTCGTAGCATTTTACATACAATTCGCTACGGCAGATAAAAAGATAAAGTAGAAGCTACGGTGGATGGCTGGTTGACGTTCAGTCGAGTCTCGATTCTGATTTTGTTAGTTTTGTTGGTACGATTGATAATTGAATTGAATCTCAATGGATGTGTTAATGCAGTGTTATAATTATTAATTTAAGACAAATCGATCTTTTTTGATTCTTTTTTTTTTAATAGTTGGCCAGTTTATATATCTCAAATCTTAGATAACTCCATTTTTTAATAAATTGTAATCTTCTGAAAAGTTTCTGACTTTTACTATTAAAAACTGTATTCTTTGCTCAATTATCTTCTGAAGTACGTCTAAAATTGCACCTATATCTGCAATTTTACATACCCCTAATGTCAATTAATCAATTTTAACAAATTTGAATATCCATTTTGAAAAGAAACCAATATTTATCGAATCAATTCCGTTTTACTTTTATTTTTGACTAACCAAGCCCAATTTTTGTTTTGTGTTCAAGTTTTATTGATAGTTGTAAATAAACGGAGTTTGGTGAAAAAAATCATCTTTTTATTTAGATCTACAAAAAAGCAATTTGAGAAGACAAACCGCATTGGGTGGAACTGCACTATAGAGGAATTGCTTGACACTGCGCCGCAAAATATTTATTCGTATAAAATTCTATGAGCTATAAGGCCAGAAACGCGCACATATGCAACTTTCAGTTTTGCAACAGTTTGGTTGCTAAAGAGAATACCCTGGACTTATATGAGAGTGCGGGCACATGCAAAAACTATTCACTCCGCGATTCGAGCAACTTAAGAGTTTGTGTTTTGGCACAAATCGAACGATCGCCCCAAATAAGTTCTTCAGTTTGTATCACATCGAACTATAAAGTAACTGCGCGCACATTAAATCAAAATGATGTTTTTGTGTTCGTTTATCTCGTTGATTGATTTTTAAGTTGCTTATGTGCGCGATCATCGTTCAACTAGTGATGAACTATTTCGTTTCGGCAAAATTGCATATGCGCGCCTAGCCTAAACGCACTAAGCGGAAACTGAACTCACAAAGTGTGCTTTTTCTTCATTGTTTAATAGACGTTGGCCATGGGCGGTATTCGATTCACTACATGGACATAGACTGGTCATAAATTTTTGTGATCCAAAATGGTGAAATGGCAAACCAAATGTTAACTTTTTATTACTTACTCCGCGTATGTTAAGTGCAGTGATGAGTAAATATTGAATTGAAAGCAAAACTTACTCAGAAAATAAATTTGTAAATTGAATTGAAAAATAAAACTCTAGCTATCGATAAGCTCAGAAAATAAATAAAAGCATGAAATATAAGGCGAATGAACAATTTAAACTACGTTGTAGTGTGCGTTCCAAACCAAGAAACATTAAAAGGAAACAAGTAAGTCCCTGGCACTTTTGTTTCCTCGTGTGAAATGCATAGACCATCTTTAAAGCAATACAAAAATTGTACTGTGCAAAAAGGGACTTGACCATAGGCTATGAACAAAGCCATTCACTTATGATTTCCGTTCTATTGGTGCAAAATGAATGTTCGAATTTAAAACTGCAATTGCAAAAAAAATTAAAACAAGAAATAGGTTTGTAACATTAATTAAATATTGGTACGTTTTTCTACTTTCTATTTTATATGAATAAAAGCTAATTATTGTTCATAACTTTGATATTTTCTTAATTTTACTTTGCAAAAGACTATTTCATTACTTGTGACTGCTGTGCAGGGGTACCAATTTTACAAAAATAAAAAAGCTACGGTCCATGCTACGGTCGATGCGTTTTTTTGGGAATTACTTACGGTACAATGGATAGATTCCCAATAAAACACACCTATTAAAGGCGTTTTTCTTTTTTAGTTCAGAGCAGAGCCCGAGGTGTCAAAAAATTTGTTTTTGTTTCTTTTTAGTTCAGGGTATTCAGAGCTCCAAATGTGTATTTCTTTTTTTCGTTCTGAGCATGTGGAGATCGCACTCGATGTGCTCGGATACAATAGACTGAGCAAGTGAGCAAATTGCTGAACGCATCAAGAAGAAAGTGTGAAGAAAAAAGTAACCAGATACAATTAGGTTGCGAAAAAAGTTGATCGCTTGTTGATTATCTGTATCTGTGTACAAAAAAACGTAGTTTTGTGTTATATTGCTTTTTATGGTTAAGATGAAAATGTATTCTCATTTGTGTGGTCCAAGTCTGTTTAAAAGACATATCAGTGTTCAGAGCTCGCTCTATTTGCAACAAGTTACGAGCATAATCTATCTATTCGAACTCTGTTCTGAACGAAAAAAGAGAAAGCCATATGTTGTTACCATTGGTAAAATATATTGATTTATTTTACATCTAGATCTGTCAAAACACCGATTTTCCATTTTTTTGTGTACTATTGGGCATAGTAAATTGATTTATTTTTGAATGTTGATAATTTTTGCAAATGTAGATTTTTCGGCAGATTTACGCCTCTTCGATAAAAAGTTCGATAAAAAGCTAAAGTAGAAGCTACGGTGGATGGCTGGTTGACGTTTATTCGAATTTAATTGTAGTATTGGCCGCGTTCGGTGGCATACCTAAAGCAATCCAGATTGCTTTGTGTTGTTGTAACGGCTAAGGAAAAACCAGCTGATGAACATATGTTGTCAAACACAAATCTTATTATTAATTTGAGCTGATTCAAAACTTCAAAATTGAATGCAATACAACTGACTTAACAGAGAAAGCTACCTGGATCGTTCGAAAACAAACCCGCTACTAAGGTATCTTGGCTAGCCTATCGGCATTGCACCGAACGCGGCTAATGCTGAATGACTGACACATTTCCGAAAAAAAGGAGGAAAAAACTCCACCAAATTTATAAAATTTAAATTATTAACTTCTTCGTCTATTATTTGTTTATTTTTTAGTTTATTTCTTAGCAGGTATTGGCACAATTTCACAAAAAATTAATAACAAAATAGTTTCCATTTGATGTTTGACAGAAAAAACGTTTTACATGTATGCGAGCATTCAGATCAAATCTGCCTACCCACCAAAGATGAGATCTTTCGTGTTGAGATCTGATCTAGATTTGCTCTTTTTGTTGAAATGAAACTCTCAAAATTCAAAAAGATGAAATCGTTTCTCAGAAAGATCAGATCTTTTCTTAAATGAAACTCGCTATTAGGCATGGGCCAAACTGCTAGTTGCAATATCTATTACTGCTACTTTTAAATAACAGTTATAAATTCCGGTTACTGAAATAACAATTATGGAACGAAAATTGTCAGTGAAATAACGATTTGAATAAACAATTTTCCACTACCATTTTAAAATTAAGTAATCATCACTTTTTCATCTAAATTCCGCTGTTTGGTTTGATCAAAATGCACATTTAGAAATTAACATTGTTATTTTAATAACAGTTATTTTTGATATACTGTTACCTCTTACTGAACACATCTCAATATTAATAATATTGACCCACAACTATTTGTATGTGAAAATGTCAAAAATGAGCGTGCATGTGCCAAATCTCAGAGACATTTTGCCAAATATGACAACGGAATTTTTGAATTATGACAATCGAATTTTACCAACATGCGCAATATATTACCTTATGTTGTGTACTGTGGTGCAGGTGTACCATTTTTACGGTCCATGCTACGGTCGATACGTTTTTTTGTGAATTACTTACGATACAATGGATAGATTCCCAATAAAACACAGCTATTATTATTAATTTAATTCATTTAAAATGTTTCATTTCTTGAAAAATTAAATATTTTAAAATCTTTTCCTCACCAAATAAACAAATTTTGACAGCTACATACTAACAGACATGACATTGCACCAATACAAAAACAAACAAAATTAAATCAAAAGTCATGTGCTCGAAAGGAATCAAAATCTAGATTGAAATCTGGACTTACCAATGGAAAACCACATTAAATTAGTTATATCGGATACATGTTTGTTAAAGATTCGGATAGGTTATGTGAAATCAGTCAAAAATAACAACAAAACTCTTATCAAATGAAGTTTTGCACCCAGTTGTTTTATACGCACGTGTTACAACAAAATAATTTTATTACAGATTGCCTAGAATAATATAATACAAACATATAGCACGTTCATTTATATGATTTGTATATTGTATAATTGTTGTAAAATAATTTGTATTTATTTCATATAAATTCCACCATTAGGTGTGAATAAGTATTTGATTTTAATGTTCACAACGTTTGTAGCTAACAACTTTAGTGTAGCTAACCAGTGATGCTGTTAGTAGGTATGGGTAGTCTAGTTATTCTATGTAGTTTTAAAGCCGATGTAGGTAAGATTACCTTGATTTTTAGGATAATGAATTTTCAAATGCATGATTCAAGCAATGGATACATAGGTACCTACCGACAAATGTATATTTAAATGGATTTTAATTATGTTAATTAAGAGGGTAATATGTACCTACATATATATGTAGATGGCACCCAGGTATGTAAATATGTAGTACATAATAATGTATATAATGAAATTGAATGATATATATGTGAGTAAAAATCGTTTTTTAAACGGCCAAAACCTTCACTTCACAAACTTTTTTCAAATTTAGGTATGCAGTTTTAAAAATATTGATTTTTCAAAAAAAATCAAACATTAATTTTAATTAGAAAAAAAACTATTCAAAATCTCTTCTCAGATATAAGATTTGATAGAAATCCAATGTACCGTTACCGAGAGAACAAAAAAATTTACAAACCGTTGTATGAACGGTACCGATAATATAGACTATTCCCGTAAACTTGGTTCGGATTAATGGCTAGTACCAACAAAAAAATTTGTATCAAAATCGTTGAAGCCGTTTTTTAGAAAAATAACATTTTCCTTAACGGTTATATGGCGTGTACCGTTAATTTTAGGCCTAAAAATAAAATTTATTTTCCGTCTAAGGAATCACACACACCAAATTTGAACGTAATCGCTTAAACCGTTTTGGCTGCATCGTTCGTTATACATACAGACGGACAGACTGACAGACAGACATTTTTTTGTAAATCACTTTTTTAAGCTTATCTCTATGATCTTAATGGCATGTTTGATTTTTTGAATTTTTTGTTTGTTTTACGAATGCATAACTTTCATAAATACATCCCCATATCGTGCTCATCTTCTTATTGTGCAAACATCACCGTCGTCGTTCGAACTTTGATTCATAGTATATAACTATAAATCTACGAAGTAGATGCCTTGAGGGACTGGCAACGCAACGTCACATTTTTTTTAGAGAGCGTGTCGTGTCGGGTCGTGTCATATGTTGGTCAGCTTGATAGCTCCATAGAAATTCTTTTACCCTTAACGCCGCAAAAGAAATTTTTCTTCAAAAATTAAGTACCGGCAAGACTAAAAAAAAAACTATATCTGACCACAAAATTGACAAAAATGTCGATCAAACATCACAATCACATGATAATGCAGAAATCGATAAATTTGTTCATCGAAGAAAGAAGAGTTAATGCTACGGGTGGGATTTTAACCAGTGATCCCTTTCTTCAATTCCACATATTTTACATACCGAGAGCTGCGGGGATAAGTTTGAAAAAAAAGAAACATCTATTAAAAATATCGCAGTTTTTTAAATTGTCTTTGCAACTAAAAGGAGCCTAGATCGTGCTTTTGGATAATCAGTTTCTTGGTATGTGCATTTTAGTTTAGATTTTTTGCAGCGCATGTCGTACTTTGGTTTTGAAATATTTTCTTTGCAATGGCTTGACAAAATGTTAGAAAGAAAAAAGATACCTGGTTTTCTTGAATGTTATCGAATATCTATAAGCCATATAATACCTTATTGAGTCGAAACTTATATAGGAAAAGTTAGTGGTTCCTAGTTACTTTTTACTCGCTAAATATCCTACCTCATATTTCAAATTTTACAAAAGTAAAAGTTAGACTTAAGTTAGACAAAAGTGGAATACTTGTAATACTTGTAAAATTTAAAATATGAGATAGTATTCAGGAGTAGGTATGTTGGAAAAGCCAAACATTTTTTTTTTACTTTTTTCACATATGTATGTATTTTTTTCTGTCAAAAATCATACAAAATACAAGGAGAAAAAGAAATACAAACATACATTACTAAAAACAAAAATCACTTCAATGACATCTATGATTGAATATAATTACTAATTATCGAAACTCAATTATACTTCGGATGAAAAGGAAAAGTAATTGCCAGTATGGTTTCATTGTTGTTTTTTCTTGTGAAATTTTTACTTTGCTGTACTTGCTTGTCACGAGAACACGACTAATGTCGTCAAGTTTATTGTCAATTTTTTTATAGTGTGGTGGTATCTTCAATTTTTATGTCAACGTTGAACGTTGGTCTCGTAGAAAATATTAAAATGTAATTTGTTGATATTTAAGCAATTTGTTTGTAGTATTTTCTTTTTAAATTTTGTAAATAAGATCATTTCATAACTTCTTATTGAAAAGTTAAAATAAAAATAAGTTGATACCAATCTCAACGACGAAATTGGCTTATTGACTTTTCTCTAACATAATCAGTTCCAATGGAAAACAAACTGCCCTAAAGTACCCTACACACGATTAATGTTTATTGTCAATTTTTATTGAAAGAATATGACACTGAAAAAATATCGCCAGGACACGTATCAATGAAAATTGACTTTTGTTTTGACATTTCACAAGCATCAACATTGATAGTTACATTCATCCAAAATATGGACGAACATTTATTAATTGAATTAGTTGCAAACAACTATGATTTGAAGCTGCCATTTCTTGTTATAAGCAAGTTAGTCATTTTTAATTGTCTTGTGTTATTTTTTATACAAACGGAACTTCAACGTTAACATAAAAATTGGAGGTACCACCACACGATCAAAAAATTGACAATAAACATTGACGACATTGAAGAAAACCAAATCGATTTTGATTTCCTTCAATGTCTCCAATGTTTATTGACAATGACATTGCAGAACATACAAACGATCAATATTCATTGAACAATGACTTGTTCAATGAAAATTGACAATAAAAATTGATCTTGTGTAGGGCTGCGCTATCTGTACACTAATTAATTAACAAAAGTTCTGTGTACTATAGCGAAAAAAAAAGAAGGAAGGGCGATAACTCTGCAATTTTTCAACCCGAGCAATTTTTTCTAGCCCGGCCGTCACATACATCCCTCACCCACGTACCCACAGAAAAATCACAAGCTAAAATTGCATGATGTAAAATATGTTCCTTTGATGTCTAAGTTCCCCGCTTTTACATGATTATTGTTTTGGTATTTATTACGCCATTTAAATTGAAAAATAAATGCATTCGGTAATACAGATGACATTTATAAATGAATTAATTTTAGAAAAAAATACTGTTTATTATTGGCTACTTGTTTATTGTCATAACTTGCGAATTGCATTATTAATCAATACGCGTAACGCATGAGAAATACGCGGCCGCTAAATAAGAATAAGCCAAAATAGTCGAGTTTTTTTTTTCTTAAGGTGACACGATTAATTTTTACATTAATGTAATGTTATGGAAACCTCACGTAATTTTCTTTATTATAAACGGGTTATCCATTTTGCGGTTTCAAAAGTAAGTAAACGTAAATAAAGCACATATAAAATATTTTTTCCATGATATTTCTTTTTTATTATAAAGATTGAACGTTGACATTATGTGTGAAACACTACATCATTTAAATGACCACCACGCGAATTGTTGCAAGTATCAATTCTTTTGAGGTAATTTTCGACCAATTTTTGACGCATATTAGGCGGTATCTCTGCCATAACTTGACGAATGTTGGTTTTCAAGTGCTGAAGAGTTAAAGGCTTATCTGCATAAACACGGTGTTTCGCGTAGTCCCCAAAAAAAATATCCAGCGGTGTCAAATCGCATGATCTTGGTGGCCAGTTGATATCGCCACAATGAGAAATTACGCGGCCAGGAAATGTTTCTTGCAATAAAGCCATATTCGCTCGAGTTGTGTGGCATGTGGCACCGTCTTGTTGAAACAACTTTTTTTTTCAAGTCGTATTCTTCAATAGCAGGCAAAAAAAGTTGGTTATCATATGACCATAACGCTCCGAATTGACGGTGATTGTCGTTCAATCGTCTTTTGCGAAAAAGTAAGGTCCAATCACACCTCCGGACCAAAGAGCGCCCCAAACAGTGACTTTTTGTGTCTGTAATCTGTAACCAATCCAATCTCTTCAAATTTCTTCACAATTTTGCCAATTGCTTGCGTACTTGGACGATTATGTAAACCATAATCTCCTCTTAAAGCATGATATGTGGCTGTGGCAGAATCATCATTTTTGTAGTAGGTTTTGACAATTTTTATGCGTTGTGCGATAATTAAGCGATCCATTTTCGTAAATCTCAGACTTTCAACAGAAGACAAAAAAATGGTTTAACAACTTAGTTTGACAGATGTCGAATTCCAGCCCTATACTTTTGAAACCGCAAAATGCATAACCCTTTACTACCAAAGACCTATAACTATTTTCGTCTTTTCGACAAAAATAAATAAACCACTATGTAACACGCCAAAAAACAATTGGAATTAATACATACACCATTTATTTTAAGAAAAAACCAATAAACTTCTTATATACATACATGCATATATCTTGCTAGGTTTTATTATTAAATTAATTGCCGTAAAAAAATATATTACGGGTTTTAAAACTTAATAGGTTCTTCGTTGAAATATAAGAAAAAATATATTTTCTCCATACTAGTAAACACTTATGTGGTTTTCCATTGGTAAATGAAGAATTTGATGCGGAATTTGATTTTTTTCGTGGCGAATGGAATGTTGTTTGACTCTGATTTTTGAAACATCCGCATAGATATGGGGATGGGTTAATCTTTAGTAAGAGGTATTGCCAAAAAGATAATATTAGATAGAAAATTCTTGTTATGGAAATAACATTTACAATTTCTAAGTTTTTATTTTGATCAAACTGATTTGCTATGCTTTTAAATTGTCATTTAAAAGCATAGCAATAACCGATGTTGCAACTACCAGTTTTGCCCATGCCATGTGTGATATAATGATCTCTGAGTTCTGGAAATGGAAATTCGGAAGAGCATACCTTGTAACATGTGTGTATAGTCTATGTAGATTTCAGTAAAAAAAAATTACATAATGTTATTAAAGGTACCTGAACTATTTTTGTCTGATTTTCAACTTTTCTATTAATGAATCAAAAGATTTCGAACAAAATTTTTATTTCGGAGGCCCTTTAAATTTTAAATAACATTGCATTCCAAAATTTTGTAAAAAATAAGTTCTTTGATTAAAAAAAAATCAATTTTTTTGAAAATTCAATATTTTGAAAACTGCTGGACGATTTTTTTTGAAATTCCAGTTTTAGATTAATATTGCTCAATACTTTAAATTATCATACCAATATATTTTTCGGAAAGAATTTAAAAAAAAATTTAATTTCTTTAAACTTTCAACTTTGGAATCTGAATTTTGACAGCTGTAACTTCTTTACCCGAAAAAAACCTGCGTTACGTAAGTGAACATTTATGGCCTTTTCCATTGGTCGGCCGGGACACGTTCCCTCAATAAAACACTTGGGCACAGTTTCGATTGATTTCGATGTACATATATGTACACATGTTTTTTATCAATAATAATTAACTTGCTTCTTTTTATATTATTTTTACCAGAAAAGTTGCTTAAATTCAATAAATACATCGAAATTACACAAAACAAATCAACATAATTGACATTTTAATTATGTGAGTGTATTTTTTTTTAATATTCATTTTTATTTAATCTTAACTTATAAATATCTTAAAGCTAGACAAAAATGTTTAAAACTAGCCTAATTATCAATAACTTACGACCAATTTACTGGCCCTTTACGAGCGCTTTAAACTAAACTATATCTCTTAATACTAATGTCTTTCGACCTAAAAACTATTTTAATTAATTCTAATTATTTTATTTTTGTGACCAAGAAAACTTTTTTAACAAAAAACTTAGTAACATGTGCATTTTTTTTAATTTTTACTTATAGACTACCTTAAGCTAAACTAAAAATAATTAAATCTAGATACAACTAACTTATACTGACTAGAAATACTTAAAACTACTTACATTTACTTAAAAACTAGAACTAGAACAGCCACAGCAGCTTTTTTCGGTTATTTTTATATTTTTTTGTTGTACATTTTGTATACGCATGCAGACACACAGAGACATACAACCCACACAGCCATGTACATACGTACATACATATTCGTATGTACATACATACACAGGCACGCAGCTGCATGAACAAATGCCCCCGCAAACATACATATTTTTAAATTTTTTTTTGTGCCACCCCCACTGTTCCTTATACCTATTTTACCTAAATCTACGTAAGTCGGCCAAGACATACCATCCTAATCGACTTTATGTATCACACTGCTTGTTTAGAGAGCCACCAGAACTGGTTCTCTTGTTTCGCCCTATCCCTTCGGTTCCGATCGGACACAGTCCTACTGAACCGAAGTCGGTCTTCTCCACCTTGAGCGATGACGTCTCGACCATACAGGAGTCGCCTATCTACAGTTTTCCGGCTGACGTGGTAGATAAGCGGAACCGCCATTCCATCCTGTATCAGCCCTCGAATGTCTAAATAGAGGAATGCCTCGGGAGGGATGTAACCACTTAACCGCGCACTCTCAAAATATTCGTTATTGGGGTAATAAGCCCCAAAAATTAAGCTGTTAGTTGAGGACATCGCTCTTGCAACGTGACCCCGAATCAGATTAAACAAAAAATTATCTATACTGTTTATGTTGGCTCCGTTGTATAGAACCTGGTTGGAATAATATCTTGTGTACTCCGACTCTGGTGTTCTGTATAATCCAAGGCAACGTCTAAGATATTGCCTCTCAAACACCCGAATCTTTTCCATTTGAGATGGGGCAACGTTGAACCACACCGGGCATCCGTAGGCAATCATCGGCCTGATGAGGGCCATGTCACAAATCACCTTCACCCTGCTGTCAAGACGGCTGCTATAAAACAGTCGTTTTGTCCCCTAGCCCTGGCCAAAGCAGCACCTATATGTCTGTCGAAATACAGGTACTGATCCAACCAGATGCCAAGGTACTTTACTACACTTTTACTAGACAACGGAGTTCTAAACAAAATAGTTTCTGATTTCTGGAAGTTGATTTTCAACTTCCAGTCATCACAATATCGCTGAATCTTCTCGAAGTCACTCTGCAAGAGACTTTTGATGACCTCAACTGTATTAGCTGTTCTGTACGCAATTAGATCGTCGGCGTACGCCATTGCCTGAGTTAGACTACCTATCAGATCGCTGGTGTAAATGCTGAATAGAATCGGCGAGATAACCGCTCCCTCCTGAAGACCATTGTTAATATTAAAAATTGCGGTAGAAGTTACATTGCCACTCTTGACAACAAACTTTCTACCATTTAGCATGTCATATGGCATATACAATAGAGGTTTACTTATACCTAGTCTGGTTAGCTTAAGATAGAGACCTTTTAACCATACGGTGTCGAAGGCCTTCTCCAAATCAACCACATAGGCACCCGTACACTGCTTTTTAGTTTTGTTCCATTGGATATCATAAACTAGTTTAGACGCGGCATGAATTGTGTAATGTCCCGACTTAAAACGGAACTGATTATCCGGGATGATATTTTCGTCCTCCGCCCACTTGAACAGGGCTCTATTAATAACCTTTTCAAATACTTTGCTGATACTTGGAAGAAGACTTATCGACCGGAGATTCGCCGGATTGGAGTTGCCCCTTCCCTTTTTTGGGGGAGGGTGTACCACAGCTGTCTTCCACCGCACTTGATAATATGCATTATTCAGCGCGTTGTTAAACAGTGTGGTATAAATGTCAACTTCTTGAGGCAAATGTCGTAGTGCAACGTTGGATATACCAATGACTCCTGCTGACTTCTTTTTCTTTAATGAATCGAAGCTGAGCTGGAGCTCATTCTTCGAAATTAACAAAGGCTGGGCCCATTTCGGTCGGCGATTATAGCGTTTGCCAAATCTTCATCATTAAACCCTGTAAAACCGAGGTTCTCAGATCGCCATTCGGTTATATCGTTCCGGAGCCATAAGTGATGAAGCAGAGCTCTGTTCTACAGGTCATGATTCGGGCGAATGCTAGCATTCACCTTGTACACTTGCTGGAAAGCAGCCCCTCCAGCCTCCACTCTCTCCTGCGGATCTTCGATTATATAGAGGTCATCGTCCAATACGGCATCCTCTGGGTCTATGCCTGCTGTCAGAAGTACGTCTCTGTTCTCTGTCGTCATCTGGATCTTAAGACACGGAAGATCGTTTTGATCCTTTCTTCTAAAAATCTTATTAATTTTTGGGAACATACTTGGGTCGGTAGAGTTAACGGCACGAATTTTAATGTCCCAGAACAAATTAATAGCCAACCTATAATTTTCTTTGATCACTTGGTTGATGTTTTTGATGGACGACTTCAATGTCCTAATCTCCAGATCTCGTGTATCAGTAAACCGTCTGTACAAGCGTTTTAGTCTTGTTAAAAGTCCACTTTTTTGTCTGTGAAGTGCGTCAATTGTCGCGTTACGGTACATGTCAGTTGCGTTACGTTCTTTGTATTTCCGTATCGTTCTGTTCATTGTTCGTAGAATCGTTTCGTCAATTTGTTCTAAGTATCTGTCGATTTCAGTATTTGTTAGGTTCCTGTCATTTGGTGGGGATATACCATTTGAACGTACTTCACTCAATAAGGCATTGGAGAAGAAGCGTGGCCAGCGCACCTTACTGTAATTGTAAGTATGCACAGGCACATACTCATCCAACTCCATAAGCTCGTTCGGAAATTGTATAACGGCGGCGAATCCGCAGTGGTCACTGTCGTACTCGACCGTTCGTAAACAATTTCTTGGTCGTTGACCCACAGTGTCAGTAATTGTTAGTCTTGCGTCTTTAAGCAATAGATCCAGATGTGAGTTTGAGTGAGATGTGAGTGTATAAGTACCCAATCATTCAAAACCCAAACTATAGCTATCCGGATAGGTTGGTGTTATTGTATTCCCATGTAAGAAGACAGCTGGATGACAAAACATGCAAATGTAACCTATCCGATGTTGGTTGTTCAGGAACTTAAGTGGATACTAAACTATCTTAGATAGCCTATTATACCGACATCTAAATGTATCTAGCCATTCTCTTTTCGATTCTGAATTAAAATCCAGACTCGTTTTCTGTTCTGTTTAGAGTAACAACTGTCATTTTGTGTGGTTCGGAACAGTTCTGGACGAGCAATCGAAAAAGCCATTAGTTATTATTCCTGAAAGACATCGATCAGAAAGTAATAGTGCAACTAAAATTGAGCGAAAATGTGTCACATAAAAAAAACTCAGAGCGCATATATATGAAACCCGGAGGACTACGACAAGTGAAATTGTTCTCTTTTGAAATTTATGACACAAAAAATGTATATTAAACTGAAAAAAATGTCAAATATACATACATCAGGCATTATGATTTGTGTTTTGTGGAATTAGTTTCATTTAAGCGAATAAACTTTTATGCAATTTCAAGGTGAAATATCAACTTATTTTTATTTTAACCTTTCAAAGAAGTTAATAAAGTTTCATAGTTCGAACTTAAACTTGAGATCAACCGAACCTTAAACTGAGCTTATAACTTTGGTTTAATTCGTCCGGTTTCACAGTCAAATCTAATATTCAGATCAGTTAAACTTCGTTTAACTACATTTTATGAAAAACAGTTGGCAGCATTTTTCTTGCCTCGTCCTCCCTTTCGCTCTGTAACACAAAAAAACACGCGAAACAACGAGAATAATAAATAAAATAATATTCAAAATTACTATAACATTTGAATACACAATTTTGCTTTGTTTGTAATATTTTCTGAAAAAAAAAACAATACAAACGCTGAACTGAAGTTTAAACGGCAGAATAATCTCGCTTAACTTAAACAACAAATTGAACTCAGTTCAAGGTTTAAACGACACTGTGAAACCGAATACATTGTTGATCTGAAGTTTAAACCAAAAGTGGAGTTTAAACTCGCTTCACATACAAATTGTTTAAATATTAAAAAATTACATTTTAATATTTTCTACGTAGAAAATATTAAAATGTAATTTTTTGATATCTAAACAATTTGTTTGTAGTGTTTTCTTTTTTAAATTTGTAAATAAGATAACTTATTAATTTCTTTGAAAAGCTAATAATAAATTAAGTTGATATTTCTCCTTGAAATTGCTTAAAAAGGTTTATTCGCATTCGCAGTTCGCAGCTGATATGAAATACGTTTCAGATCGTAATACTTGGCATTTGCAAATATTGGGCAATCTTCCATAGCCACGTATCTAAATCATTTTTAAGTTATCTGTCTTTTTTCATAATTTTGATGTTCATCTAAAACTTAAGTTTTAAGTGTTCGCCATAATATGACATATAATATAGCCTAAAACGTTGGGCTTAATTTTTTTTTGTTTGTTACCTACCCACAATTATATCCTTTTCCATGTTAAACTATTTAATGCCTAATTTCACACTAGACTTTCAAAATGTTAGCTTAACCCCGCAAGAACTCACTCTGGTGTAATTAATTACATTAATTACTCTTGCTTCCTTAACTGTACATTGACATACTACCTATAACCATATTCGCTACTTGTACTTGTATACAACTTATTTTACAGATTAACCTCTCCACCTCTATTTCTGGTGGAAATCATTTCAAATTAAAACTTCCATGACAACACAAAATGGGCCAAAAGTCGTAAAGTCCAATGAAAACTTCAAAGAAAACTCTCCCTTAACTTCTTCACAAGCAAGCACACAAACATCCCCCAGAGAATAATTTCCATTTTATCCGATGCCTCATCACATCGCAACCCTCTTCCTTACCAGCTGTCCGTTTATGATTCGCAAAACAAACTTGCTAAACTTAACTCGAACGCTTAGCACAGGTGCATCAACAACATGCATAGAATATCGCCCTTTCACAAGGACCGAACCAGGAACCTATTTTGATTTCTAATTGATGCCCAAGTGGATAGATAACAAGTGATGCCTGCTCGTTCTGTCTTTCATCCTCTCAATACACAGCCACTTCAAACTATACCGCAAGATGGATGAGAAATACCAAAATAAAAATGAAAAAAAAAAATTAAAGCTCCAGCTATTTAATCAGGCTGCAACGAGAATCATCAAGGCTAACTACCTGTCCACCTAGCCCATCCTCTGACGAAGATCAATCCAAGCGCATCGCTCCAACTCAAAAGATAGGTGGTAGAGTAGTGGTGCATACAAAAAAAAACACTACCTCGGGGTATAAATCTTTACTCTTCCGTCGTACATTGGCACGGCAAGTCCTATTATAAGTCGGTATGAATTGAGGATGTGCCGGCGAAGCAGTATCCCGCACCATCACCAGAAAATGCTAGCAAAGGCATGACAAGGCTTAAACTCTTCCACACCAAGCAACCAACACCAGCCAGCAGCCAGTCCCCATTAAAAAGAGGTTTTCAAAGTAAGTTCACCGCAAAGCTTTTTGTGTGCCGTGTCCGTCTGATTTATGCAGAACCAAACGTTGCATGCTTTGTACCTCTGCACAACCTCTCTACCAACTACTATGCTATCTTTATAACCTGGTCTTAGAACTCTTCAAACCAACTACGTGAAAATAATCTGCTCCTGTGCAGATGCACATACAGTACACGACGACACAAAGCAGCAAGTACGGTTCAGCATCGGCAGTCGAAGGAGCAAAATATGCTACGCTCATAGATAAATCCATTGCCAGCCACCCTCTAAATCCTTTCCAGCTTAAGTTTTTTTTCTCGATGACTCTGTATTGCTGTTGCTCCTTTTCCTCTAACTTCCAGGATCAAATCCACAGCACGAGCCATCTTCACTTCCATGATGACAACGACGAAAACACATTGAACCAAAAAATTAAAGAAAAAAAAATTACTACGGCCAGGATATGGGGCTCGGATACGACGCCGACGACTACGAACTATACTGCCTCGACTACAACTCAACTGTCTGGGTGGTCTTGGGGCGGGCGGAATATGCCTGTGCGGTGGTTGGGCGGAAAGCAGAGCATAACTTGCTTGGGAAATGCTTTCACACCTCTGAATAACAACGAAACGGAACGCTTATAGTATCTGCGGAGTATTGACGTATGATTATGCTCCACAGATACATCTATATCACTGGGTGTACGAAGCACGAGTTGGCTGGGCAATGGTGCCAGAGTTGGTGCCGCACGTATTTAAGCAGCAACTGCTGCTGTTTTCATACATATATCCCTACCAACAAAAACTGTACAGAAACTACGGTAAGACTTGACTCGGCACTCTGTCCCAAGTGCCATGATTTCATATCCAAGAGCATCGAGTTGCCAGAGCTATAGTTATACTTAAATCGATATATATAGATACTTATGGCTCAGCGCTTGTATTAAGGACCTGTGAGATGACGGCAGTCCAAATGAATAGAGCGAATAGGTTTGGGTGGTAGCGAGCTGGTAGAAGGTTGGTTGGCAAATAACTGTTATAAGGATGAGGTGAGAAGGTTGGATACTCGCCTTTTGCCTAACACGAAGCAGCATTCCCAGCATTAAACTATCTATATACTTTCAACCCAATCTATATGTGATGTATCTATCTGCCTGTTGGCTTGGATAGTACACTCTACTTGTGCTTTGTAGGGAGTTCACTTTTCGTTTATTTTCTTTTGGAGATATTTTTATTTTGTTCGTCGGAAACACAATGTGGATCTGGATGTCAGCATCATCTGCGGCTTGCTGATGGCTATAGTAAGGCATCCTGCAGTTTTAGATATATATCTAGATTTGGGTATATGTATATGTGTGTAGTTACTTGCTCTGTGCTATATAGTTCGTGCTAACGTAAGTGATTTGGGTTGAGAGCGATGAGACATCTGATGTAATGCTTTAAGGTGTATTCGATGGAGCACATTTCAAAAAAAAAATAATAATAATAAAACGTGGTTCTAAATAAGCTCATAATTTAATTGTGAACTCGCTTCTATTTTCTAATCAATTACAATCAGGAGATTGAAGGAGCTGGGGCCATGAGAACTAATTTTTAAATAAATGTTCTTAAAAAAATATGTCATTTTATGCATACATTATCATCATTAAAAAAAATAGTGTGACACCTAGTGACTTAAGCTAAGTGTACACGATTGGAAGGCTTTCCAATAGTGGCAGACTTTTCGCAAAAAATTCTACCAATTTTCTATCAACCATGTAAACAGCAAATTTTATCTGTCTAAAGGACAGACAAAAATTTACAGCCAATTTGTGTACCAATTTTCTTTCAAAAAAAAATTGAGACTTCTTCCAGCAGTGTGAACTCGTCTTAACACACAATTTTTCTGATATTCAAATTATTGGACTACTGCTGACTAATTGGATATTGGCAAGAACATCATCCAATTTTTAATTGGCAGATCTTTTTTGTCTTCAAATTAGGCGAGGAAACATCAAAATTAATTTATTCGCTTTCGAAAAAAATGAAAAAGTGTTTTTTCAAAAGAACGGAAATGGATGCGGAAATAAATAAGAAGCTGCTAAAGTCACCTTCCGTCAAAATAGCGAAGAAGACATCTTATAAAAACAAGGTCGAAAGTTATTGATCGCATGTACAAACTTTGCAGTTCATTCATGGGATCGAGACCAAGCGATTTGTTAGTGTGATGCATGTTGTGCAGAGTAAGCTACCAAAGGACACAGTTTGGCAAGACGTGCCGGACGGCTTTGAAATGGCCGTTAACGAATGTAAGATCAAATGGTCGAACATCTGCACAAGCTTCAAGTGTAGCCTAGAGAAGCTCTGAACAAAAAAATCAGGCCAGGGGACCAGCGAAAATATTTTATTTTTTTACAACTAAACTACTTCCGGTCTTTCACAAATACTTCACTTCTAAAATTAGCGCTGGTAACGAGACGAGACCAGGCGGGACTTTTGTTAGTCTCGTCTCGATCTCGTCAAAATCGAAAAATGTCAATCTCGGTCTCACATAACCAAGTCTAGTCTTGATCTTGGTGCAGTCTCTTCTCGAACCTGGTATCGGTCTTGGTATTATCCTTAGTCTTGGTTTCTTACGTGTTTGTTGGTAGTGAAAATGTAAGATAAGACGCGTGTGCAGTTTGTGTGAAGCAAATAATTAAAAACGGAAAAATTCAAATTTTCTGAGATAAAATTTTAATTTTCTAGAGGGTTTGTCATCCATTTAAATCGGAGCCATCTTCAAATGGATTGTGACAATTTTATAAAGCCGAAATAAGAAAAGAAGTGGCAAAAGAAAAAATCTCAAGTGTGCAAACTGGAGGAGGAAGGCCATTTACACCATCTGGCCCCAATTTTGAACTGGCCGTAACAATCATGAATCCAAAAACAGATTATGATCTGGAGAACGAGTTTGACGGTGACGGGTTGTTGGAACAACCAGAAAGTGAAAAGGTAACCTATAAATTAACTTTCTAAGCCATAAATAGTTTATTTATAACGACAAATATTTTTGTAGCACGACGAGAATGAGAACTCCAACAATGACTGGAGTACTCGTAATTACAAACCGTCGATGTTGAAGCAAAAAGTTTATACAAAATTGAAAATGCCATCTCAACCAGCCGATGACATACTTTTTCAGGAAAAAACTTCGCCTGAAATTGAAAAAGTATCTCCACAACAAATTGTTACATATGTCAAAGGGCTTCAAAAAAACAATTTCGGCACTCGGAACAATTGAATAATACTCCATGGACTTCAAGAAGAAGACCAGTCGCCTTTACATTGCAAAGCAGAAAGTTCCGAGCAGTATTCCGAGCTCTCAAAAATTAAATTCGATCTAGCCAAACTTCAATACGATACTTTGAAAGAAGAAGTAAATCAAACAAAATTTCAAAGCAATGTTGAGTTTGAACTTAGACAAAAATCCTTGGAACTTGATGTCGCAATAAAAACTGAAGTTTAAAAAAAAAAACTATGAAAAGAAGACTGCACATCAAAAGATGCCAATAATCTTTTGAAAGATATTGAAGTTTTTTTCAAAGAAATGAACTGACTTTTCTTACTTTACCTTTACTAATTGTATAAATACAATTTTGTTTTGAGTTGAAATTTTGTTTTGTTTTTATTTGGGTTTCTGATATAATACGATATGTGTATATGAAGTTTGAATTAAGGTTTACAATTCTGCAAAATATTATAGGTGTTCGAGATTTAAAATATATCTCTTTCGGCTGTTTTGGTCGTAATGTTTTTTTAATGAAACAATTTCATTTCCATTCCCGACGTTTCGACGGTGGTTGCCGTCTTCTTCAGGGGATCTTTTATTTACAAAAATAAATTGAACATATTATGGGTATTCACGATCAGGTGTATCTGGTCTTGTATCATTGTAAAAGTGTAAGTGTAGCAATTTTTTGCACTACAACAACAAAATATACTGAATGTCAAAATATTACACTTTTACAATACCCGAACCCTATTGTAACAGAAAAATACAAGGGTGTAAGATTTTTTTAACACAAACTTAAGCCTTCTTCAGAACAAATGTGAAACAGATTTTGACATTTGCTTCAGTGTTGCTACAGATTAGTAAAGGTGTGTTCACAGTCTGTTGCAAAAAAATAAAATTTTACACTTTTACAAGACTTGGTACACCAGATCGTGAATACCCCTATTATACACGTAAGAACATTTAGTGTAAAATTTTGGCAAACTTACATTTAGTAAGTATTACAGATAAACATAAATAATACAATGAAAGACAAATATAAGGTAATGTTTAAAAATTTATTTAATATTATATAAAAAAAAACTGTACTTAGTTTTAATCGGGCACCATACGCCAAACGGGAAATCTTCTTTTTAAAATCCCAAAAGCTTTTTCTATTATACCTCTAGAACGAATTTGTGACTCATTATACAATTGTTCTGGAGGATTTCTTGGATTGACTAGGGGAGTCATCAAATAAGATTTTTGAGGATAAGCCGAATCTCCTGCATTTATTGGAAACAAAAACTAAAGTGGGTGGGTGGGTATTCATTAACAAATTTATTTGAAACCTACTTAAGAGAAAACGTCCTGCATTTTTTTTTTTTTTTTTTTTTATAACTTTGCACGCGCTCAAGGGGTTATGAATACCCTTTATATGTTTTTCTTAACACAGCGCGGGCATATGATGAAGAAGAGAAGGAAGGATAGGAAAGATGTGTGGCGCGATGTTCTGAGACTAGAGCTGATTGTTGTCTCAGATTTACCTCCAGGGATGGCGGCTGAACTAATGCGGAGAGAATTACCGTGTCTTATTTATTAATGTCCCTTATAATTCGCATTATTTTATTTATTTCGTTGTCATACTTAATGGGTATGCTTGTTTACTCAATCACATGTTGTTAGTGTTATGCCTAAACAGCATGTAATGAGCAACGCAGCAACTTATTTTATGACAATTTTGAGAATTGGTTTTTAATGGAATATAAGAAGACATAGACAACGGCAGGAATCGAACCTGCAACCACGAGGTTGACAGGCGAGCACACAACTATCGCGCCACGACCACTGTCTTTCCAAAGCATTTCTTGTTCTACAATTACTGCAAACTGTTGCGTCATGAATAGATCCAGGCCATTTAGCTACCACATTTGATAATCGCTTGAACGTTGATAGAGAAATAACTTTTTCGATTTCGTAAAACTTCTGCATCAGGTCCACCTTAAAATACAAACCATGATATCTAAGATATAATTTTTTTAGTCAATCTAAAGTAGTATTTTACCGGGGGACTGAATTTTGATGTGAGTTCTGTCAATAGCCCCAATTATATTTGGAAACGAAGCTACGAGTATATCGAAAAAATCCCGTTTGGTTTTTGAAATGTCAATTGCAGTTTCGGAAAATTTTATATAATCTTTTGCGAGTTTGGCTATTGCTCTCGTAACTCTCAAAGCAATTCTTGAAACTGTTGAGACATGCATTCCTCCAAAATCTGCCCTACTAACGAGATGGTTTCCCGTGGCAAAAAAACGTAGCGCAACCAAAAGTTGGCTTATAGAAGCTATTGAATTATTCCTATAGAAAGGGAAATAGTTTTATAAGTATACTTACTTTAATGTAGTTGAATGAAAACTGTACCTGTTAGATGGACACTCTAAAGAGCACTATATTTAGTCAAAAATAACTATCGTTATTTCTCTTGTTACTCGTAATCTTTTGTAAAAGGATAGCTCGTCAAAAGAGTAAAAATATTCATTCTTCTTGTAAATTTTAGGAGGAACTCCTGCTTCTAAAATTTCAAGAACTTCCACGCCATCCTCAATCAAGTCCAACAGTTCAAAATCCATTTGTATATCACAGCCTATCTCTACAACGCTTGACAAATATGTAAGTCAAAAACAATAACACAGAAAAAGAAAATGCCTAACATAAATATTTAAATAGTACTTTTTCTTCCACCTAAGTTATGTTCCACTTTTGGATTTTTATATTTGAGTTTACGTTTGGTGCAAGGCAATAAGTGTTACTTAAGCCTTTATGTAAGACATAAGTGCTTATGTTCCATATGAGCAAACGGGCCTAAGTCATCTTTTTCCGGAGGGGGAAACAAACTCGGAAAATGAAAAGAAAATGCCTAACATAAATATTTAAATAGTACTTTTTCTCCACCTAAGTTATGTTCCACTTTTGGATTTTTATATTTGAGTTTACGTTTGGTGCAAGGCAATAAGTGTTACTTAAGCCTTTATGTAAGACATAAGTGCTTATGTTCCATATGAGCAAACGGGCCTAAGTCATCTTTTTCCGGAGGGGGAAACAAACTCGGAAAATGAACGATTTCTATTCCAACGAAATGCATACATAAGTCGTACGTATTCTTCTCTGGATTTTCGCAGTGCCCCTATCTGGTTATAACCATGTACATATGTGGATTGACATTTTAACGCTCTTAGAATATTTCGCAAAAAAAGGGTATTCATGAAACGGCGGAATACCCGTATAAGTCTCAGAAAGCAGATAATTTCAAATAAATTATCTGGATCATGATGAATTAATCTAGGAATAAAGATATCTGCTCATTTTAGAACGGAATAAGGAGTTAACTTAGGAATAAAATAAAAAGCTATTTTCGATGTCATAAAACACTTTGAACTATTATTGCTTTGAAATAAACGTTAAAGAAAAAAATTATTTCTATGAAAAGTTCGATATTCGAAATAAAAGTGACGTTCAAATTAAATTATTCTATAGATTGTTTTTTTCTTGATTGAAAAATTCACTTGTTGATACGAATCATAAATATTTATGTCCAACTTAAGATGCTTAAGGGCTTCTTTTTCCTCTGCGGAAACTGTCACATAAGTTCTTAAGTAGAACTTAAACGCTTAAGTTGTGTATCAGCAACCGGGCCTAAGAGTCAAGTAAGTTTATTCCTCTGGCAACTAAGTGGATGTTTATCTGGAGATTGAAAATCGGGTCTTAGTGATAAAACCAAATTTGTAATTTATTAGAGTAACACAAGCAAAAAAAAAATAACAAATTGCATACAAAACTCGAATACACAACTAAACAAAATGCTTCAGATTAGGGATGATTGATGTTAACGAAACATCGATGTTAAGCAAATAAAATGCACGACTGGATCGTACAAACTTGTTCTTATTTATAGCTAACAACTTTAGTGTTACTCAGTGACGCTGTTGGTAGGTAGCTAGCCTATAGTTATCCTATGTAGATTTGAAGCTGATGTAGGTAAGATTAACTTGCATGATTCAAGGAATAGTTACATAGGTACCTACTTACTAATGTAAGGGGTTTTCCAATAAGAGGTGTTATTTTGAATAGCCCGCTAATTCGGTAGCTGTCACTTTTGAAGCTGTCATTTTTTGACATTTGACAAGTAGAAACTACGCTATTAATAAAAATGGAACGATACACGCTTCAACAACGCATTTCTTTTTTTTGAATATCAAAATAACACCTCTTATTGGAAAACCCATTATATTAAAATGTATTGTAATTATTTAAATTAGGAGGGTAATAATGTAAACATTTACATACATTGTTACATACATACATATGTATATAGAGAAAGTGAATGGTGTATAGGTGGAAACAAATCTTTTTTTAAACTAATTAGAACGGCCAAAACCATCACTTTAATCTGTTTTTCGAAAAAAACGAAGAATACCATTAGATGCCACGGATCAATTAAAATTTTATAAAAAATTATTTCGAAAATTGTAGGACGGATTTTGATGAAATCCTGATTTTTATTTTAAGTTTTTTGAAAACAATTTTTTTTTTTGAAATATTGGTATGCACTTTTTTAGAGTTTATTAAATACATGATATTATAAAATTTAAAATTTTTTTTTTATTAGTTTTAAAAATATTGATTTTTGAAAAAAAAATGTTTTAAAAATTAATTTTAATTATAAAAAAAAGTTATTAAAAATTTTGATATGCAGAATTAGTGTGGCTACTTAGGTCTTTTTAGATATTAAATTAAAAAGATATTCAATGTACCGTTAACGAGAAAGCGAAAACTTAAGAAAACCATTATATGAAAGGTACCGTTAATTGACTTTTCCCGTAAACTTGTTTCATATCAAATTATAGCTATTACCAACAAAAAAAAAAAAAAAAAAAAAAAAAAATGTATCAAAATCGTTGCAGCCGTTTTCGAGAAAAATAAGATTTTCCAACAAGGTCATATGGCAGGTACCGTTAGCTTTAGGCCTAAAAATAAAACTTCAATTTGCCCTGTGGGGAATGCCAAAATAATCACACATACCAAATTTGAAGGTAATCGCTTGCGCCGTTTAGGCTGTAGCTCGTTATACATACAGACGGACAGACTGACAGACAGACATTTTTTGTCGATCACTTTCTTAGGCTTCTCTATAATCGTAATGTCATGTTTGATCGTTAGAATTTTCTTCTTTTTTACGAATTCATACCTATAATCGCAAGAAGAAAAAATTGATGCTTCAATATCGAAGTTGAAGGAAGGAATTAAAGAAATTCGTTGAAAACTTGGATGTTTTCCATTCGATCATTATTAACATCGATCATTAGTATACGATGGTCTATCGATGTTTTCTCAATATCGCTCCCTACTTCCTCAAATTTTATGAAATATATCCTTTTATGAAATCGATTTAAGCATTTATTTCTGTAGTAATTCTTTGGAAATAAATAATTTAACGACTAATGTCAGTTAGACTGTTATTTGTGTGCTTTTTAGCTTTACATGTGTATATTGATGGGTTTGGTTGTAATTCCAGGCCTAGAATGTAAATACTATATGTCTTGCTTACTTGGCACTCTGACTGTCAATAAGATTGAACGAAGAAATAAAAATATCTACAATAATTGTTGAAATAAGAACAAAAGTAAAAATTGCTTGCGAAGGTGCAGGGTAACGAGCAAGTGGAAGTTTTTCGAGCCAAAGATATCTGTTGGTGTGTGTGACATTCCAATGTGCTTATGTACCAATACGCTCCGGGCTACCACATCATTAGACGTCTGCGGCTTGGGATATATTTCTGCGCAAGATAACCGTGGTAATAGGTTTGTTGGCTATTTTAGAACCTCTTCTCATAATGATGTTGTAACACATCAATAATAAAATCAATATTAACCACAGCAACAACACCATCAAGAAGAAGAAGACCAACAACAACAACAGCAGCAGCACCAATGCTGTTATAATGCGGAAATACTTAAATAAGGATATTTTATCGCAACAGATGGCTTACCCGAACCATTGATACAAAATACGTTAAATGTTTAATGTTATACTAAATCAAATATATACCAAACTGAATTTATACATCTTTCTGTTTATAACTGTATGTACATACTCACTCTCTTTTCGAATAAACAATAACTTACTTACTTACACTGATGTTGCACTGACGAATTTCCACATTTGGACTTCGACGTTGAAGATGGCTCAGTCAGCAGCCATTATTATGGGCAATGGCTGTAAAAATCTTCGTGCCTCTATTGATAAGCCAATTATTTTAGACGTTTTTCTTGCTGGCTCGTTATTTCGTTAAGTATACGCCATGACGAACGAAAATTATTGCCATCGTTTACTTTAAAATACATACGAAAAAAATTAGTTAAAAAAAGTTTTGACGTACAAGATGACTGCAAGGAACTTTTCCCATTGAAGTATGCAATACTTCTCTAAAGCTGAAAACACAATAACGCTCCAGCTAAAATAATAACGCCCCTCGTGAGATAGATTATGTCTTGATGGTGAGAAGCACACTCTACAAAGAAAATTATTAAAAATGTGAAAGACATAATTACCCATCCAGGATACCTTTCGTATTTGGTAAGCAATACACATATACATATTTACTTTGTGTGAATGTTTGTATATATATATAAATCTATGTCTGTAGAGAAGAAAAATATTTCTCTCTATCTTTTATAAATTTATTTTTTTTTTGTGTTGAATGTTTTTTTTCTTCCACTGAACCCAAAGCCCCGACGAACAATCATCGGGCATGAAGAAGTAAAAGTTCAGAAGCAAGCAAAAGTTGAGCAACTTAGTTAACAGCATTGGGGTTTGAGGTTAGGGTAGATTGAGTGGTTTGGGATGAAAAGAAAAAAAAATATACAAAAAAAACACCCTCAATAAGCAAACCCGTCCGCCGATATGCCGCCCTACAGCTGCTGGGAACCGACACACAGCAAGAACACCAAGAACACTATGAGGGATCACACGAACGTGGATCAGAACTGCCGGCACTTTTAGCATGTTGATGCGGTTGGATAATGGAATGGGGCTATAGGATATGGCAGTTGAAATTTTGTGCCAGCCAGAAGCGAGGGCAACCATTAAACAAATCTCGTGCACAGTTCACTTCACAGTCTGCACAATCCGTCGCTGACAAATTATTAAGACTAAAAGGGATGAGTAAGGATGAAAACGATTCGGTTCCTTCTGTGCAGTCGTCGAAGTGGGTAGTTATGGGACGAGAAAACACATCATCATCATCATCATCATCGTATCGTAGTCGTCGTCGTCGTCGGCACCAACTAAGTTGGAATCATATAACTTTTATCCTTGTCGTTGCCGGTAGTCATTGTCGTTCTGGATCAGCGTCATCGTCGTCAGCCTTGTTGTAATTTTGATGCTGGTACGCTATCTAAGTCATGCACAGTAACGCTGACAGTATGTCAAAGAAGTTTTCTTTTACGGACCAGCTTCAAAATAGTTTTTTGTACGTTTCATATAGACTTATTTTATAAAAGAAATATTTTAAATTTAAAGGATATAATATTTTATTGGTTCTTATTTATAGCAGGAATGCCTTCTGAGGCTCTGTGGTTTTTCTTTATTTTTAGGAAGGAATGAAGATTAGATAAAAGTCTGAGTTTTATGTTAAAATTCAACTCAAAGTAAAAACCTCACTTAAATGAATTTAAAAGGAATTTAGGAAGAGTAAAAAAGAAAACTGTTTGAAACGAAACTCTAAGTATGATTTGCAATTTTTTTTTTGTTGAAAGTTGAAGCTGAGAATAAAGACCATAAACTAATAACGTAAAGACCCGAAACCTCTGCTTTCATTTGACATTTGCCTACAAGCTGAAACAGGCACACAAGTAACTTTTCCGTTCCTCTTCCAATAGACACATGATAGAGTTTCAAAGGTACAAATACAACAATGTAATCAAATGGGTTTTGGGGGGGTGAAACGTACGAAGGTTTCCGATCTTAATATGGCTTATTTGTGGTAAAAACTTCAATATTGAAGTGTTAGTGACAAGATAACAACTGTCAGCAACACTGGTTTTATACGAGTAATGTTGTTGTCCAACGCTTAGGGTTAACTATGATTGCTTCCTCTGCCAGTTTAAACAACAAAGCGAAACATTATCTTATTTGATCATGCCAATAATTGCCGATTTGCATAGTTTCGTTTAGTTGTATTAAATAAATATTCTTGAACATCAATGGTCGGTAACATATCCTATCTAAGATAGGTTAATATACATTTATGTAAGTTTCTGAACAACCAACATCGGATAGGTTAAATTTGTATGAGTTTGTGCATATGTTTTTGACATTTTTCATGCGTTACGAAAGTATACCAACGTTGTGCTTTGTCATCAACTGTGTTCTAACATGGAATTACAACAACAACAACCTATCCGGATAGCTATGGTTCGATTTTGGAATGAGGACAATTGCTAATTTCTGAAGGAAATTTGACAGTTGTCGGTTTTTACCTTTAGAAAACCGCTTAAGATATTGTGGGTATTTCTCATTTAAACGATGTTCCCTTTAACTTTTTGTTCAATTTTGACACTATTTTAAGCTCACGAAAGCTGATTATAGTGGGCCCTTTACACGCATCGAGGAATACATCGTAATGTTTTTGAGCTTCGATCCACTCAATTGTACTACTTTTATGACGTTGTTATAGGAATGCATAATAATTGAACGGTTACCCCCAGTTTCACAGTGCGAGTTTAAACTCCACTTTTGGTTTAAACTTCAGATCAACAATTCATTCGGTTTCACAGTGTCGTTTAAGCCTCAATTTGTAGCTTAAGTTAACCGAGATTATTTTGCCGTTTAAGCTTCAGTTCAGCGTTTGTATTGTTTTTTTTTAGGAAAATATTATGAACAAAACAAAATTGTGTATTCAAATGTTATCGAGTTGCTATAGTGATTTTGAATATTATTTTATTTATTATTCTCGTTGTTTCGGGTCCTTTTTTTTGTCAGAGAGAAAAAGGGAGGACGAGGCAAGAAAAATGCTGCCAACTTTTTTTCATAAAATATAGTTAAACGAAGTTCAACTGATCTGAAGATCAGGTTTCACTGTGAAACCGGACGAATTAAACCAAAAATTTAAACTAAGCTTAAGGTTCAGTTGATCTTAAGTTTAAACTTCCACTGTGAAACTGGGGGTTAATGTTTTAAAATAGAATGGTCGTTTGGACACCAGTGAATACAAAAAAATATCTTAGCGCTTATTAACAAGGTTTGCTCATTTTCGTTTAGTTTCGTTCACTTTTGCTTTGTCAAGTGAAAGTGACATTTAGAGAAATATGAATTGTAAAAAAATATATGTAGATGATTAAGTGAAATATTAGTGTATTCTTCTTTCGAATGTTCGGAAGAAAGTTGTTTTATAACATGAAGTTGAATAGGCTAGTCATAAGCTTTATCTTTAATTTAACGAAGAATATCTTTCTCAAACTTCCAAAGGAGAAGTCAAATAAGGTCCACTAATCTCATGTGCCAACATTGCTTTTCCACAACATTTGATGCGCTTATAATTAAGAATTTTTAGTTTTCGACTTCTACATCCCAGTCAAGGTTTATGATCTTAAGGGCAATTGTCCATGCCAGGAAAAGATTTTTCAATTCAAGATATCTGTCAAAAATATCGGTTTATTCCTCTGTCTGCATACTAGCCATCAGCTAGATAAAAATGATTACAAATAATATTTTCTGCTGGTTATACCTACCAATTCATTGTTTGTTTTCTAAAACAGTGTGTTTGAAATTAAAGGCTAAACAATAATATTAACGTGATTTCATTATAATAATGGTGACAACTTTTTGCTCATCAATATATGACTGAAAGGAAAAAGTAATTTATGCAGCATAACATTGTTGACAGTGTTGACAGTTCATTAAACGAAAAACATATTATCTATATAAATTTGCTTTTAGCCATAAAATAAGCTCGTTTGTAAATTTTCACTTTCCAAGCCGAGGTAATAACTTATTTTCTAACACTAAGTTTTGCCCAACATCGCATTTCTTCGGTAGATTTCTTCCCCATTCCACTGTAATATATGCTTTTATTCTGTCCCCACCTTGTCAATAGCACAGAATTAAGGTGCTACGCCATAAGGCACTCAGCTCAATTCTCCTTAACTTTTGAGTTAGTTTCATAAAACTTTGATTTTTTTTCTTTCTTGGTATCCGTTCATCGTCCTTCTTCATGCCACTGCCATTTATGTCACCATCGTAAGTCCTGAATTTAGCTGTAAGTGTAGGCAGTGTGCTTACTCTTGATATCAAAGCAGCGTGAAAAAAAAACGAAAAAAAAATATAAAACAAAACAACTATATATGTACGTACACAGTCAAGTCCGCATTCGTTAGCTACTTGCTTCTCTAATGCCACAGACGTTACGACACGGCACCAAACGAGCTGTGTCATGCCACGGCGTATTTTCATCACAAAAACTTCCCTTACTTTATGTTATCCTCCAACCCCACATAATCTGCCAACGACATAACCACTGCCACCAGGACCAGTCGTTGTTGTCGTCGTCCATGGTGCTGTAGCACTTTGCCCTGGCGACGACCGACAATGATGGCTTTGTATAGCAGTACCAGCATCAACTTCAATAGCAAACGAAAATTTAAAAACTATATAAGAGCTCTTTAAGTTACATTTTGAATAACATTTACCCTATTTTTGTTGGTTCAATCATATTTAAGTGCTCGAAATTTGAATTTTAGTTGTGGGGAACGGAATACGATTTTAATGAAACTTTTTTTTTTAATCAAAAAATAGATAATTTTTTTTTGTACTTTGGCAAAGTTTCTCAAATTTCAAAATAAAAAAAAAATGGGCTAATTCTGAGATCTCAGCTAATTTTCTCAATTTTGCTGTCAAATACACCGGATACAAAATTTGGATTCGCCTATTTAAGTTTTGATGAGCGAAATTTGTGAGATCTCAGATTTTTGAACTGTTCAAATCATTAGAAAATTTTCGAAGAAAAAAAATTCATTTACTATGATTACCTACTGCTTTTTATAGATTGAATTTGGCCATTTGGTTAAGAATTCACAAATCATTCGATCTTAAATTGAAGTTCTTTAAAGTAGGAGTTTATTAAAGGACTACGAGTATAACAGTGCGATACATCTAAGTAAATAGAATTCACACTTCTTCTAATAGGTTAATACCATTAGCAAACCATCGGCCTATTATACAAATATTTAATCCGTGGATTTTCACCCATTGAAGTCTCTGGATAAAATGTGGTTCAATCATACATTTAAAGTGATCCCTGAACCATACTTAATCCAACGAAATCAGTGGGTCAAAAACTTAAGCCGATGTTGAACCACGTTTTTAATATTTGCACAAATGGCACTCAGATGTATAAATTCTCCATTTTATTCTTATTTGCGCAGAAGTAATGTTAACTGATGAAGACCGTTTTATTCTTACTTGTTTTGTAGTAGTTTTAACTGGATCATTATGTAATTTTTTCCAGACGCAATTCATCAGATATTTAACTGAAAACAAAATCAACTTTATCCCAATCTATAAATTAAAGAAAAAACACATCAACTTTCAAAAGCAGATACCCGTGCTAACAAATCCACAAGCTCTCTCATTTCATTCGATAATAATTTTTGTAGGATAATCTAGTTTATATCCAGCTACTTACCAATCAATGGTTGAGGTGTGAATGCGGAACAAACACCCAAGTACATTTTTTATTCATATGTCAGCCTTTCTAAGAGGCTACATCAGTAGATATGTTATATGAGTTCTATGCAAAAATAAAACAAATCTATCCCACGGGAACCAAACATTTTATCGGGATAAAATATGTGCTATTTCAGACAACAATCTATTTCTGTGCCATATTTCATCCAGATCCGTTCAGTTGTTCTGGCGTTATTGAGCAACAAACATCCATCCATTCAAACTATCACATTTATAATATTAGTAGGAATATCCGAAATTTTCCGAGCTTCACAACGAAGGTGGTAAACCTTTACATTGTCTAAAATCATCAAATGATGCTATAAATATATCTATATATCATCGAAAAAAAATTTTCTGGGTTTTCCTGAATTTTTCGAGTTTTACACTAAGAATTTTCTATTGTTCCATTTGAAAAGCCATTCCAGAACAATTGCACACACAATTCCATACAAAAAATCAATTTTCGACTTTTAAAATTTCCCGAATTTTCTGGAGCGGTTTCCAAAATTTTGTTTCGCAGAAACCTTAACCTGGGTATTACGAACAACTGAAAAACAGTTTGAGGCAAACCGGCTCATCCGTTCTTAATTGATGAATTACTGTAAATTTCTTCACACCATTTTAATTTCAGATGCTCGTGCAATGCTATACGGACTTTCTATCCCACGGAAATCTAATGACATCTATCCACCTACAAAATTTAATTAAAAACCGTTCAGTCGTTGGTGCGTAAAGGCGGAACAAACACCCACGTATTTTTTTCAATATTTAAGCCTCTCCCATATGAACCGTTATTTTGCGGGGAAAAAATGACCTATGTGATAATCTAGTTCCGCATTCATCTACCAATCAAATACGTGTGCAAATACGTGTGCTTTTAGGCGTCTTGTGAATAAAGGTTATGTTGGTTATTTGTATAATGAGCTCTATGCAAAATTAAAACAAAGCTATCCCACGGGAACAATACATTTATCCGGGATAAAAAGTAGCTTGTGTACTATTCCAGACTATAATCTATCTCTGTGTCAAATTTCATCCAGATCCGTTTAGCCGTTATCGAGTTATTAAGCAGCGATTATCCATAATCATAATAAATAACATTAAGCTGTCAAAATATTCAATAAGAGTAACCATTTCATCATTTCACGCTTGCCGGACGTATGGAAATTATATTACAAAAATATCGAAATTTCGTTTCAGTTGTAAATGCGAAGATCCTAGTTTTAGTAAAACAATCATATTCTTGGATGAGGCTCATTATTAGATCGAACATGTTCCGCAAGTGTGAGTCTAAGCATCAATTTTATTGCTCACACTTTCTTTTATACAATTTCTTTTAATATCATTCTTATTTGGACACCCAATAAAAGCTATAATTATTAAGGAATAAAAAACAATATAATGTCTAGTTGTACAAATTTAGTTCAAATATTTGATCCGTGGTTCTTCTATCACATATTTAAACCTTCAGCCATCGTAAAACCTCAGCTAGTCCACCGAAATCGAGAATCAAAATTGCTGAACTACTAAATATTTAAACCAGGTTTTCACAACTGAACCTTAAAATTTTGAACCAACGCTGAACCACAGTCAGCTTCAAGATCGCTTAGCACCATTATAAACGTGCATTGAGTTGAAATTAACTTCAACATTTAATTCCTCTGCAGGAGCTGGCTGAAATAGAAATGAATGAGTGCTGAAAAACCTGGTTTGACAAAACCAGTCTGATAACTAGAAAGACGCCAGATGTCATCTCAATAGCTTTTTAACTCAACTCCAAATTGTATACGCAACTGAAGACCCGAAAAATATGGGTCGAAAATCTGTCCCTAGTCCAATTCGAGCCGATCCTGCTTGTAAACATGAGGCTAGAATAGATTTGAGTTCAAGATGGCTGCCAACATTCATCACTAACGTCAAATGGTTTACTATGAAAACAACTTTGCAATGCTTTCACTTTTAAAAGTTTACTTGTTGTTCAAGACTATTGGACAAAGCTAATTTACCCTTAGAATAAACGGTAGAAATACATCTACCTATGCCTATATAGACACTATGTAGAAAAAAGTTCTCATTCCCCGTCAACAGAAACCAAGCTGCTACCCCACTTCCACAAGAGTGCAAATGAGCACCCATGGGTGAATGTTTGGAGCCATATATAATATACGAGGGAATCATTTAATGTCGACTATTTCTACCATATCCACCCTTCGTTTTGCCTTAATGGGTGGCTTGGCATGATAGCAGCGTCGCCAAAGTCGTATAGTCGTTTGGCGGCATGTGGTGCTCCCTCAGTGTTTTAAGGGAAGCCTACAACGGGAACCCACAATGGAGGGTTTTGTGATCCGTTCATCCATCCACATGACATTCCGTGTCGACATGTGTATGCACATACAATTATAATTCCCAAGTGTGAGTGTGGGATGGGTGGTCGGCGCGGCGGCGGCGACACGGTAAGACTCCAACTCAATCCCTATACCTACTACTCGTCGAGTCGACCCTGGGTGTTTATATCGTTGCCGGTGCTCAATCATGCCTGGAAGCAGTCGGTTGATGGCTGAAAACACCTTCACCCGTTTTGTATTCAGATTTCATAGTGCGGAAAAATACCTCCGCGACTTTTAGCATAATGTAATCTCTTCCTTTTTGCGAGTTGGAGTTGTGTGTTTTTGTAGGACCGAAAAGGTGGGGCGGCCGGCGCGGCAGCTTTAGCTTGGTGTTCTAGGTAGCTTCGTCGTGACTCGTGATCCTTTGCTTTGGTGGGAATTTGTTAGTTAAGTATATATTCTGCACTGTGTGGGTGCTTGTGCTGCTTTGTTCCCTGAAAAAAAGAAACTTCAAAGTGGGGTGTGCGATATCCTTACCCAATGTTTTGCACACACCAAACTTGTCATTATGATACTTTATATGGACGGGGATAAGAAGAAGACAAAAATAAAAACGGCAACGACGACACCTTCAAACGACAAACAAATGACGACGTGAGACTTGTGTTCTTTAGTTGGTGAGACCTGAGACGGCAGACGTGAGTTGGCGGTTCGCTGAGTGAGTGTTGAATTGTCAAGGAGTCGTCTCTTTTGTTGTTGAGGTGTTTCTTGTTGTAGGTAGTTGTACTTGTTTTGAATTTTGGTTTTTTTTTCTTCACTCGTTTATTTGCTCGTGAGTCGTGGTGATGATGATGATGATGATGCGATGCAAAAGGGAATAGAGTAAAAGTATACACCACCTATATTGTGTGTGATTTTAGACGGAAATCCACATAAGCACACTTAAATATCGACAAAATATATGGGAAAATGCTGAAGCTATATATACTGAGGAAGCAATAAACGCGATTATGGTAATTTTATACTTCCGGGGAGCTTATCGTGTAAGAATTTGTCAAACAAGGTTGCAATTAACAAGAAGATCGCAGGTATCTAGGTACTAAACTGAACTAGTCAATATTGTTGATTTTTTTTCTTCGTATCTATATAAAATAGAAACACATCCTTTATCTATGAGGATACCGGTGTTTTTAAAAAAATATGTAAAAGCTGTTGCATGCTTATTAATTACTTACTACTATGCACTACGTATGGAATGTAAACATTCACTCGGAATCTATGTATGGAGTTTTACCAATATGCATTAAATTTTATGTTTTTTTTTTTATTCTATACCGATAAACTTTTTAAGCTCTAGCAGCATTTTCACACAAATATCTCCGTTTTCTACGTGTTGCTCTGGAAAATTCAGTGAAATAGGTAGATATAATTTCATACGAGTGTAGGTATAATATAATTATTGTATTTGGCATTTCAGCCGACTAAAATTGCTTTAAAATGAAACCATTAAGGTAAATTATATTTCCCCGTGGACATTTCTACTTGGAGCCTGGGATAGAAGTGACTGGGAGGATTTTGGGAACAATTACATACATACAGTGCCGAGCAAAAAAATAGCAGTGCAATCTGTTTTTTATTATTATTTTTCCTATCTTTAAATACATTCACTTTTTCTAACCTCTACTGTAGTTTGGTACTAAAGGTAACTAAATGAACCGTTTGAAATTATAATTTAACGGTTCATTCCTACTGCTTGGTTTAAATGTCACTTTGTGGGGTGTCATTGAATATTTTAGGCGAGCAAAATAATAGCAGCGATCGGCAACTTTAAAAAATTTTGTTTTTCCTTCAACTTTGATTTACTTATAATAAAAAGTAAGTCCTATTCTTCAATTTTATATTTCCAATTCTTTTTAAAACCAATTCTTTTTAAAACCAATTAATTTGTTCTTATGAAGTGGGTCGTGGTAAACATCGCACACCAGAAAGACGTCAACTTATTAAAAATCTTATAATGGACGGCAAAACTATAAAGAAGTTCAGGAACTTATTAAATGTTCGGCGAAAATGGTGAGAAACGCCATCATATTTGAGGAAAAAGGGGAAACACGGGGGCGTAAACAAGTTTTAACGCCGTCTTACGTAAAACGTGTTGTGCGATTTTCCAAAATACACACTTCTGCAGCTGCTTCACAAATTAAGGATAAACTTGATTTACCATGCGGTGTACATACAGTGAGAAGACGATTGAGGGATTATAACCTAAGTGCTCACAGTCCAAGAAAAGTCCCATTTCTGAAAAAAAAAACAATGTAACCAAAAAAATAAAATTTGCGCGAGAGCATTTGGGGTTAGCTCCGGAAAAATCCTAGGTACACCACAAAAACCATAAAACGCAGAGGATCTAGCATCATGGTATGGGAATGCTTCTCATACTATGGAGTTGGTACAATATATTGGATCAAAAGTATAATGAACCAGCACTCGTACGTGGAAATTTTGCAAAACGTCATGCTATCATAAGCCGACTTCGAAATGCCGCTTAAATGGGTCTTTCAGCAGGCTAACGACCCAAAACACACCAGCAGGACAGCTAAGCAAAGGTTTCAGGAAAACAATATTGAGGTCATGTAGTGGCCTGCTCAGTCTCCTGAGCTCAATCCTATTGAGAATCTTTGGGCGGACATAAAAAAAGCAGTCTGGAAAGCCAAACCAAAAAATAACAAGGAGTTATGGACCGTAGTTGAGCAGGCTTGGCGATCAATAACACCGCAAAGATGTGAGAGGCTTGTACACTCAATGAAACGTCGTTGTGAAGCTGTTATTAAAAATTAAGGTCACGCTGCTAAATACTAGCTTTCTAGAAATAAAATGCCTTTTAATTGAACTTTTTATACCGTTGTTATATTTAAACTATAAACAAATAGACAAGCACTGCTATTAATTTGCTTCCTTTAATTTCGAGTCAGTTTTGTGTTTGCTTCATTGCTAAACTAATGATCAATAAATTACAATCCAATTCATATAAAAAGCATTCCAATAAAACGTAAAATGTTTGCTTATAATTATTTCTCCGATTAAACTTCTTTTTATTTTTTTTTATTTCTGTCTAAAAATATTTTTAATTCCACTGCTATTTTTTTGCTCGCAGCTGTATGTACATACATATTGTTGTGTTAACAACTTTGGTCGAATGAATGCTTTATAGATTACAACCAATAAGAGGAGAAAATTTTTATTGCATCTCAGAAGAAAACCTGTATACTTTGTACATTGACAAACATCGAATTTAATGTTCATTCTACATAAGAAATGCACATACCTACTTTCCGCACTGAATAACCTGTTCTGTTTTTACTTGCTATATATGTAGGTACTGCAGGGCAAGTATTACATTTGGAAAAAAATCGAACTCGATATTTTAATCAAAGTTGACATTACGATGATAGAGAACACCAAAAAAGTGGGTCCCGTAATTCCGTCTGTCTGTCTGTAGAACGATCTACAGCCTAATCGGCTAAACGGATTTTTTTTCAAACTTGGTGCTTACACGTTTTAGGTGATTGCCCAAAATAGATTTTTGAATCGTTGTTTTAGCCCCAAAAATAACGGTACTTGCCATACAAATTTTTCGACCATCTTAACTATCCCGAAAACGGCTCTAACGATTTTGATAAAAATTATTGTGTGTACTACTTTGGGTATGGTCTACATTCTGTTAAAATATTTTGTTATTAACGGTACTTGCCATACAACCATTTTATTGATTTTCGACTTTCTTACAAACGGCTAAATTGATTTCGATAAAAATTTTTATACAGGAGGTCCTTCGAATTCTAAATAATACTGCATTTCAAAATTTTCGAAAAATAATTTTTTTTTAATTTTTGAAAAAATAATGTTTTTTTTTGTAAACTCAATATTTCGAGAACGGTTGGACGATTTTTTCTGAAATTTTTTTTTAAATTTATATTATTAAATATTTAAAAAAATAAATATTTCAGTTTTATTTCCATATCTTTCTATATTTGTATCAATTATAAATTGTCCACTAAAACACGTGTTGCAAAAATTTCAGTTGCATTTATTGCCTACTTTTTCATTAGACATTATTTTCTTCTGGTTAGGCAAAAATGCACACAACGCAAAGTCAGTCCTTTTTCCACCTCGATAGAAATAAAGTCTATTGAGTCTCAATCAACCTTATTGCCATCTAACTTATTTCACGGCACGGTCAGTGATATAATTTTTTTCATTAAAATAGTAGGGGTATTCACGATCCGATGTATCTGGTCTTGTATCATTGTAAAAGTGTAGCATTTTTTTGCACTACAACAACAAAATATAATGAATGTCAAAATCGTACACTTTTACATTTTTACAAAATCAGGGGGTGGCCGTGGCGCGATAGTTGTGTGCTCGCCTGGCAACCTCGTAGTTGCAGGTTCGATTCCTGTCATTGTCTATGTCCTCTTATATTCCATTAAAAACCAATTCTAAAAAATTGTCATAAAATAAGTTTCTGCTTTGCTCATTACATGCTGTTTAGGCATAACACTAACAACATGTGATTGAGTAAACTAGCATACCCATAAAATATGACAATGAAATAAATAAAATAATGTGAATTAAAAGGGACATAAATAAATAAGACGGTAATTCTCTCCGCAATAGTTCAGCCGCCATCCCTGGAGATAAATCTGAGTCAACAACCAGCTCTAGTCTCAGAACATCGTGCCACACATCTTTCCTATCCTTCTTTCTCTTCTTCCACCGGATGCCCGCGCTGTGTTATGAAAAACATATAGAGGGTATTCATAATCCCTTGAGCGCGTGCAAAGTTATAAAAAAAAAAAAAAACCCAACCCTATTGTAAGAGAAAAATACAAGGGTATAAGGTTTTTTAAGCACAAACTTAAGCCTTCTTCAAAACAAATGTGAAACAGATTTTGACATTTGCTTCAGTGTTGCTGCACATTAGTAAAGGTGTGTTGACAGTCTGTTGTAAAAAAATAAAATTTTACAATTTTACAAGACTTGGTACACCAGATCGTTAATACCCCTAGTATATTTTCGGCATTTTTACCGAATTTGTAAAATTTGAGTATTAATAAAAGTCTGAGAATTGATTTGAAAAATATAACTTTTCAAGCTAGTACTGTATGAAAACACCACACAATTGTAATTGCTTTTTTAAAAAAAGAAAAAAAAAAGAATATACAACTTAACAGTATCAGTAATTGAGAGTGCTACCAAATAGGTATTTGTCCTCACAAGCAGAGGGCTTAAAAAGAACATCATGAACAAGCCAAAATGTACAAAAAAACATTGCGTCCGGGAGCCAGCGACAGATTTTGCTTATCAATTTCCTTATAGCTTAATAACTTCTTAAATGCTCTAGACAGTTGTACTATGTAGCATCGTGGCCATCAGCTAATTCAGATTGGTTATTTTCATTGGTTTGAAAATGTGTCAGGTAATTATTTAGATCATTAAGTAAATATTTAAAAAAATTAATTTGTTGGGGAAAAATACGTCAGCCAGGCTATTTAAAATCGGGATCGATGTTCCCAACAGTCTCTTCCACACACACACCTTTTTCTGTATCAGCTGACAATCTTTCCCCCAATATATAACCAGTTGATGATTTTATTTATTTTAAATATTATATAAACTATCTTTTGTCAAAGTTTTATGTAAAAGGGAGTGACTGAATTAATATTTTATTTCGTCAAGCTCGATCAGCTGACGTACTATCCACCACCGTACATCCAGCTGACGTTTTTTCTTATAAAAGATCATTAATAACTATCGTTTCACAAGTTTTCAATCCAAAGGCAATCACTAAAAATATTATCTTTTTTACGGTGCATGGGAGGCCGCCGTTGTCTATTCCACCGATACTGGCGCAGCTGACGATGCTAATAGTACTACAGTCTAGAGCATTCAATGAGTCATTCAGCCCTTAGGAAATGGAAGACCTAAATATGTCGGTGGCTCTCAGACTATAAGTGTTTGCGTTTCAAAAACACAAGATATATTTTTAGCCTTGAGAATACTAACTTATTGGGTCGATTTTCTAAGGATATACATACATATGGTATTAAATGATTACACCTACACATAAATAAGTAATAAGTCATCAGTTGGTGTATACGGATGTAAAGATACAAATGGTGGTTGGCGTTACTACTCAAGACAATTTCAAAAGAAACAAATTTAATTTTTCTGTGTTCTATATGCTAAATATATCTATCCATAATATACATAACATAATTTAATATTTATCACAATGATTGAGAGCGAAAGTTGACGTTCCAAAAAAAATGATTGGAAAATGGGAAAAAAAACATACATGTTTCATTAAAATTTAATATAGAATGACGCATACGGATAGGCGACGTGTCTATGAGATTTTTAAGCAGCCCACACTTACCAGACCACATATTTGCATTCGAATTTGGAGTGTACATTTATATATCCACCGATTTCAGAGATTTCTGTTTCGAACTAATCAAAATATTTAGGTTAATAAAAAGAATTTTGTGTGTCTAAATTTGTTGCGTTATTGATAAAATAATGAACAATAATAAGAAATTATTTGCTTGCGACATTTACCCCAGTAAATCAACTTCATTCAATTGTGTGTATAAAATATTTCACGTGTGTTAATCTCATCGGTTCACACTTGTCTGAATTTCGAAATGTCAAATTTCGTAGCTTTTAGTTTATCCACAACTCAAAGATCTCCCTTGTTCTGACAGAATAAGGCTCCTATTATAACAGTGAACTCAGCAACAACGAGACTTCTTAGATCTTTGAGAGTTAATTTATCTGAACTTAACTAAATGCATTTTTTTTTGTTTGTTTGTACATTGGTTTGCAATGTAAACAAAAACAAACAAAAAAAATCACCCTTAATGTAAGGCGTTGAACGCCAAACAAAAAACGACAGTCTGAACTTGGTATTACTCAACGAGCTTTACAACAATTTGTTCAGTTCAGTTCAGTTTTATTTATTGAGGCTTAAATTCACAAATTTAGTGTTGATTACAATGTATTTGTTTTTATGCAGCCGACTTTAAAAATATGTCTGGCTTAAACAATAATTTTAAGTAAAGAACATAAATAAATTTTCTTTCTAACAATATAGTTACATAATTGTAAATTGTATCTTTATTATAAATTCATATGCTTGCTCCCGAAATACGTTCATATAATTGCTCTTAAAGGCAAAACTTAAATCTAATAATGACAAAGGCTAAAATAAAATAAAATAACATAACAAAAGATGCATTTGATGCATAGGTACATTTATAAATGATGTTTCTCATAACAGCGAGTAAAGAGTTTGATATAAGTTTAATAAAGGCCGTTACTTAGTTCATGATATAATCTAATATATTGGAACAAGAAACTTATGATTTACTTATATAAACTACTATATGATAAGGCAGATATCTTATTAAAGATAAATACTAATTAAACTTTGATATATATTATCATATTCATAATATAATACATTATTTAAATATAATATAATATAACTTACATTAAATATAATAAACATTATTTAAATATTTGTACATGTATACAAAATAAATGTTTTTTTTTAATTTTTTTTTTCTAAAATTTAAAAACAATAAATTTATCCTCTGAGGACATTCAATGAGGCTTTCTCATAAAAAGGAAGAGTTAGCAAATCATTCAACTGAGGTTCTGTTAAAGTTCGAGATCTATTATGCAAATGATTGAAGGGCGATTGGTAGTAGTAAAGGTCTGTGCCTTAAATTAAAATTCGAATCCCATAGCACTTTGACAAGCTTCTAATCTAATTTTTAACAAAGTTGTCATTTAATTATTAGTGGTTTAACTTTTGTTAAATTATACAAGGTATAGTTGGAAAACCATTTTTTATTCGGTCTGCGATATTTTCCACAGCAAAATCTTAGGATGGTTCTCTCAAATTTTTCTAGCTCTTTTGCTGCAGATGAAGAAATACTAAACCAGGTACTAAAAGAATATGAAATTATGGGTATTATGAGAATTTTATACATGAGAATCTTCGTTTTTTGGGGCAAATTCTTTGACCAAAGAAGTTTTTTTAAGAGCGAAGTCGTAATTCTCGCTTTACATAATACATTCCGTGCATGATTATTGAATCTGAATTTGTTTTGGTAATGAATACCTAGATACTTTGTTTCGGGTTTTAATGGCACCATCTCACCGTCAATAGTTAAGTATAACTGCTTACTTTCTTTAACAGCTTTTCGATGACCTTTTCCGTAGGAGTTTCGGAAACAGTTGAGCCCGCATTTCTCAGTTTTTATTTTCAACCCCCAAGATTTTATATAAGAAAGTAATATGGGCAAAGCATTTTGTAATTTCTGTAAAGCATAGTTAAGCCTTACATCAGTTACAACAATTTGTTTATACTATCTTGCAGCACGCGTTACATGAAAAAAATTATTTAAAAATATAAATTCAAATTAGTAATTTCGAATCACTGAATTTGGAAGCACTAATCACTACATACAAAATTATTACAGATTTCTATAAACTACATACTACATATACAGAACGTACAGCATGAAAAAGTGAGAGAGAGAGAGAGGACATACTCCTAACCTATTCAAAAATGGCGTCTGGGGTTCCCTTTTTCTGTCAGACAATTAGGCCTATTCGGCGAGATCTTATATTCTGTTAAGAATTTGCATACAAAAGTTTAAGCTGTCAAGAAATCTTTATGAATTATAATTTTGGTATTCGGCATGCTAAATCTGCTATAAAATCTGTTAAGAAATCAGCTTATGAGCTGTCAAAACTTCGAAATTCTTAAAAAGTCTTTTACGAACTGCATTATTTGGGTCTATTCGGCGAGATCTTTTATTCTGTTATTCTGCTATTCTGTTATGAATTTTCATACAAAAGTTTAAGCTGTCAAAAAATCTTTTATGATTTATAATTTTGGTATTCTGCATGCTAAATCTGCTATGAAATCTTTTAAGAAATCTGCTATTGAGCTGTCAAAACTTCGAAATTCTCAACAAGTCTTTTATGAACTGCATTTTTGGTATTCAGCATGCCACAATCTGTTATGGAATCTTTTATGAATCATAAAAGAATAAAAGACACATTTTGGTTACTTTTATCATAAAAGATTTCAACATATGTAGTAAAAACTTTTATTTCGTGAATGAATTGTTCTTAAAAGGAGACAGATATAACAAAAAATAATTAAAATGCATAATAACAAACTCAAATATTTAAATAATTTAAAAACTAAATTATTTCAATACACTAAAGCACAGAACACATTTGATGGATGAAACATAAGAAATTAGTCGCTTATCTTGCCGATGTGCGTTTTGTACAACTTTTTATATTGGATAAAATAAATTCAGGAACTGTTATGGGCAAATTGCAAAAATTAAATATTATTAATATTTCCATTAGTCAGTGCCTACTGCCGAGAGTTTTTATTTACCTACTACAGCTGATAATTTGATAGCAGATTTTAGGTCTGTTCGTATAAAAGTTTCTTTTTCGAAGTTCCATAACAGACTTTTATAAAAGATCGAACTCCGGAATACCAATTATAAAATATCTTTTATGGTGGAGATCTGTTATGCATCATAACAGAAAATTCGTAGCAGAATAACAGATGTGGCAGAATAGGCCTAATTGGTATTCAGCATGCCACAATATATATGGAATCTTTTATGAATCATAAAAGACTAAAAAGACTATAAATCATAAAATCATAAAAGATTTCAATATATGAAGTAAACACTTTTATTTCGAATTGTTCTTAAAAGGACAGATATAACAAAATATTATTAAAATACATAATAACAAATATAAATATGAAAGTAATTACAAACTATTTATTTCAATACACGAAAACACAGAACACATTTTGATGGATGAAACGTAAAAGAAAGTGTCGCTTATCTTGCCGGAGTTCGTTTTTGTAAAACTTTTTATATTGAATATATTTAATTCAAGAACTGTTATTGACAAATTACAAAGATTGATTATTATTTATCTACGCGAAACAAAACACGATAATTCCCCGGGTTAATTTTATATTGTCATAAGTCATTAGTGCCGACTGCCGAGAGTTTTTATTTACCTACTACAGCTGATAATTTGATAGCAGATTTTAGGTCTGTTTGTATAAATGTTTCTTTTTCGAAGTTCCATAACAGACTTTTATAAAAGATCGAACTCCTGAATACCAATTATAAAATATATTTTATGGTGAATATCTGTTATGCATCATAACAGAAAATTCATAGCATAATAACAGATGTGGCGGAATAGGCATCAATCTATATAAGTTCAGTGTATAGGTTTGTTTGTATGGCTATGCAAATGAAAGTCAAATACACTCAATTATAAAAACCTTGGCTGTAATTTAAACTTGCGACATATACATATGTAGGTATCTATGTAGATCAAACTTCACATTACGATAATAGAGAATACTAAAAAAGTGGGTATCACAATTTTGTAGGTCTGCCTGTCCGTGTGGCTACAGTCTAAACGGATGAATGGATGTTTTTTGAGTAATATGCCTACACGTTTTTTTTTTTAAATTTCCTTAAGACCAAAAATATAGGTATCTACCGCCATAATTTTTTTAAGTCAAAATGGTATAGGTACCTACATTATTTTTCTCAATTTTCATTTTTTGTACCTTTAGTAGAACCATTTTTATGGTTGTCGATCTTGTGGAAAACGGCTCTTTTCATTCTTTTTAATGTAGAAGATCCTGAAAAGTTTTAACAGTCAAAAGTAAAAAAAAAATCAATATTTTGTAGTTTTTTGACATTTTCTTGTGTACTGGAAAACATCAAAAACATCATTTTCCTAAACGGTACCTTCCATACAATTAAAAAAAACCGTTACGCAAACAAATGTTTACTTGCCATTCGCGATCTAAAGGGCAAGTTATGTATTCGTAAAAAAATTATTTTTTTCTAACAATCAAAAATGACATTACGATCATAGAGAACACCAAAAAAGTGGGTCCCGCAATTCCGTCTGTCTGTATGTCTGTCTTTAGAACGATCTACAGCCTAAACGGCTGAACCAATTTTGTTCAAACTTGGTGCTTAGGCGTCTTAGGTGATTGTCCAAAATAGATTCTCGAATCGTTGTTTTATTTATTTGTCAACTTTGATTAAAATTTCGAGTTCGATTTTTTTCCAAATGCAAAACTTGCCCTATAGTACCTATATTGCAAAAAAAACTCAAAAATCGTTGGAGCGATTTTTTAATAAATTAATTTTGTATGTATACAATTTTGAAAAGATTCTTAGAAAAAAAATTTGAAACGCCATTTTGAAGATACTATTAATATACATATAAAATTCAAATTTCCAAAAAAATTATGTGACTGGTTTTTGAAAAATCGGTTTTTCAAATTTTTTTTTTATTTTTTAAAAATCGAAAAACATTTTTTTGAAAATTTTCGTATGCAGTTTTATTAACAATTTTAGGGAGCATTTGTATAAAAAAAATTATTTTAATCGTTTCATCCAAAATTGAGAAAGTCGAAAATATGAAAAGTGGTTCTATAGGAAGTAGCGTTAATAAATAAAAACATAATTTTTATACCTGAAAGTGAACTGTTCTAATATAAGAACACTCAATTTTTTTTATAAAAATTCTTGGAGCCGTTTTCGAAAAAATAATTTTTTTTCTTAACGGTTTTTAAACATTTGTATGGGAGGTACCGTTGTTTTTTATTTCAGAAAAATAGTTTTTTTTAACTATTCAAGATAATGTCAAAAGACCACCAATCCGAAGTTTCGAAAAAATCTATTAAGTCGTTTTGAAAATTTTGCTAAGAGCCATAAAGTATCAAATAACAGTATAGAATTAGAATGGGCGTTTACCTTAGCTAAAACAAATGTATAATAGATTGATCATTCAATTAATCTAAAAAATCTGCATACATGTATGTATATTTCTGTATAAGATCTCGTGTGTAATAAAGAGAAAAAGGCCCGTTTGTTGATAAGCATCATACATTTTTATGTTCAACTTAAAATACTTATGGGCAACTTTTTCATCTGCGTAAACTGTCACACAAGTGTTTAAGTAGAACTTAAATGCTTAAGTTGTGTATCATCAAACGGGTCTAAGCAACTTCCATCCCAGCTCCCCATTTAAAAACGAGACACATTCATCTAACGAAAGAAAACTCTTGATAAGCTATAACCTGCGGATTTGCTGTAAAATTGGACACAACGCCAAAAAATGAAAAATGTTTTCTGTTTCAAGAAGGTTGCAGGATAAAAAATTGTTTTATTTGACAGATAGACCATAGTAATTTTATTATTTTAACTTGGTTTGACGTTAGTCATATAAAATTGGTTCTGTTCCCGTTCTGTTTTGATTAAAGTAATGAACTCAGAATCTGAATGTGTGATTTCTTCTCATTTTCGATATTTATTACCAAAAAATTGACCGGCGTGTTTTATTTGACCCAGAAAATCAAATTCCAAAAAACGCACACTATCTTTTAGTAGATATTGAATTTGAAGCTATTTTAAGAATGACTAATTTCATTCCTCTAGAGATGATAAATTTTACGATTTTTATATTAAATGTCACATATATGGACTTCATAATTTTTCAAGCATTTATTATAAATGGATTTAAGTTAATGGCCACCGAAATTAAACCTAAGCGCAACAAGAAAATACTGGTTCTATAGCTTTGTACATCAATCAAAACCTCACAACCGGGTCCAGCCAAACTGATTTCATAATACAGAATCAAGCTTATACTATATACATGGGTATGTATGTTCTATTTAATGTTTGCAATGCTTGGATGTTTAAACATAAATTGCTGAGTTTCGTTTGGTGAATTGAAAATTTCAAATAACACTTTCTCACGCGAAATATAATTAACACGCATATACATATGTAGAAAACTAATAAACTCAACAAGTAATTTGATCACGTATACGCCCCAGTGCCCCACAGAAAAATAATATCTGCGCACAATACAATTGAATTACTCACTCAACTCGGTAAATTTCCACTACGACCAAATAAACACATAATATATCTACGATGTGAATTGTGCATCCATCGTCAATCCTACAACCATATTATGTCTACAAAATTTATTCAAGTAAAATTGTTCAATGCTTTCAACTTCAATCCAAACAGAGAAATAACTTATTGGCATCGAAAAACCATCTCATATGAACAATTACAAAGCATCTATATACCAGAATAATAATATAAAAATCATGTGAAAAAGGTCAGCGCCATCTACATATAATATCATATAGTTATAATTTAAGGCGATCATATTGGAGTTTCCTTGTTAAAACTGCATACGTTTTGGTGAGCGTAGAACAAATCAGAAAGCTATATAGCCAAGGCCTTTATAAGACCCCCTCCAGGGGTTCATGTTTTTTTTTTCTTAACTGAAATCCCAAAAAGCATTTTGCGCCAAAGACACAAATCCTTCTGCTAACTCAAGTGGGTCTCTTACTAGTGAATGCTTGCCTGCCCACAACACATCATCGTTATATATATTATATGATTCACGCTCCTCATAAACCACACAGTACTTAGTTTCAAATGCCCATCAGCCAAATGTGCACTGCCACTTTGCGAAGTGAAAGGATCCCGGTTGCCTTGGCGTATACTGAACTGATATAGACTGCGCTCTTTTACAAATAAGGCTCTTGCTACTGAGGAAGGAAGGCGGTCGTGGTGGGGACAGAACATATATGAAGTTCACGCTCTTATGCTTGCCAATATGGATTTGCATGTTCATCGTCTGCATGAAAGAATCAACCACAGGAGGTTTTCTTACATTCGTATACGAATACAGTAAAAGTCATTGTAATAGATACATGTACAGTGTTTTAGATCATTCAGACTATAATATGCAACAAATAGCATCAGACATACATATGAAACAATCTAAAAAAAATTATTTGTGTATGTGAATACTGAATAACTTGGACTTTCAAAAATAATGCTTTTTTTAATTTAGAACGTATCCTAAAACATCTCAAAACAAAGCATTATGTGAAATTCCTTTAATAGTTTCAAATCGATTTCTTCCAATTTTTTTCTTGATTTAGTGAGTGATAGTGCAATTTTAAGATGCGGGAAAATCCAAAAAAACTAATTTGAAGTAAGATAAATGTCAAATCTCTTTGTTGAGAAAAAATCGATTTTTTTTAGGAACTCCAAATTAACTTAAAATTTAACTAACGCAACGCCTCGTGAAGTTTTGTTCAAGCAATTTCTAAAGTTTCAAGCATTTGAATGTTTGACATCTTAAGCGAATAAATGTTTGAATTTCGAATGCCATATATCAGGTAAATCAAAACGTTTGTTCGTTGAGCTCTGAATTCCTCCCTGAAGTCTCCCTTCTGAGCAAATTCTATGTTTTTTTATACTGTGTCGCCTGAACTCGCCTTTTGGTAGCTCTAGTTTTTTCTGTGGCGAGTTGAGGTAAAGAGTAAATTGTCAAAATCAAAGTTTTCTTGTGAATTGGGATTTTGTTTGCAATGTACATGAGGGGAATTTACATTCACTCTAGAAGAGGCTGCAAAAGCAAATTAAAGAAAAAAATGACACATTTTGAGTTTTTTATTTCCTTTATATTAAGAAACATTTAACAGAGCAGAATGAAATCACTAATCCTCAAGTAATTTTTCAAAAAAAAATTTAAATTAAGAAACTCAAAGAACTTTCTATATACTTTATTGTATGGGAAGATTTTTGTTTGCCTTCTCCAAGATGGCGGCTTAACTTCACTTTTTGATGCGAAGCTGGGTTCATATACAGTAAATGGTGGCGTTCTAGCGAATAACAAACTATCTGGGTGTATTTGTGAACGATTCAGTTAGGTTGGTTTAAAGCTGTCAAAAAAATAATCATATAAAATAATGTTTGCAGTCAGTTGTTCTATACATTTTTCATCGGGATAGCTGGTAATTCCAAAATTGTTGGGATAACTCAAGATAGCTTTCATAAGGACATCTGTTTTTTCATCGGCTGTACTTTAGCTTGCGTTACAACCAGTGTTGTGCCAACTTGACTATAAATGTAGACTACATGTAGACGATTCGATGTAGACATTTCACAATTGTCGACATAAATGTGTCGACAATGTAGACATTTGTAAACAATTCGTAAAACCATCATAAATCATAATTTTTCCTACTAAAATTTATCAAACCACAAAACATAAATGTTAAAAAAAGCACCAAGTTCTTCTAACTATAATACAAAACATGTGTGTAAGAACAAGATAGTCGTAAAAAAATCACTTGATCTAAATCTAAACGTATACCTAGTTCTATGTTTATAAAAGTTTTAATTTTAAAATTTGAAGATTTCACTTCTTCGGCTTTTTTGGTCGTGATAATTTATTAATGAAAGATATTCATTAGTTTTCCCAACGTTTCGACTGAGTTTTCAGTCTTCTTCAGGGGCACTTTATTAACCATGAAAAAAAAAAAAAATAAGAGAAACATTTGTATGCTTACATTTAGTTGTTAAGATTTTACACTTACAATTATATGAACGAAACTATTTTATCAAATTACATATATATATATATAAAAATTTTAAAAATAATGACAGTTTTTTAATTGAATATTTAAATTAAAGCACTTCTTCTTAGTTAGAAGTTGAGTCAACAACTGTTTAATAAAATTTTCTTTTAAAAGAGCAACAAAACTATTGATGTATGTATGTATGTATCGCAGTTATTTAGAGACTAGGGAACAGTACACCGACGAGATACACTGTGTATCCTGCTTCCTGTTCATGTTATTTTTGTTATTCAAAATGTGCAAAGTTTCTAACGTATATCGTTTCGATGTATGTTTTTCCGTTTGAAGAACTTGCACATTTTTAAAGTCTGGAGCATGATTTTTTTCTAAGCTGTGACTAGCAAGAGCTGTTTTCTGAGAACTTTTGGACTTAATATCAGATTTGTGATTTGAGATCCTTTGTTTTAAAAGCTGCTTGGTAGTGCCAATGTAACATAGTTCACAATTTTCTCGTTCGTTGCCTAGGCAATTGATCTTATATACAACGTCTGTACTTTGATCCTTTTCACTTTTCTTGTTAAGTTTTGTAAACAGTGTGTTAAGTGTTTGGTTGGATTTGTAAGCAAGATTGACATCTTTGGCTTTGCTAGCGATGGTTTTCTTAAAACTTTCAGCAAGTTTCGGCACGTAAACCATACTTTTGAAATAACCTGCTCCTTCATGTTTATTGCTTTGTTGGTGATTGGTTTGGTGTTGTGCTATTAATTCGCGAATCATATCTAGCGGATACCCATTATCAATAAGGATTTTTGTTATTTTCTCTTTGTTGGCGGGATGGAATTTCTTTTCACTAATCGTAAGGACTTTCTTAATAAGGTTGGAAGCCGTATTGACTTTAATATGTTTCGCTTGATTTGATCGAAAATTTACGATTCTTCCTGATGCTGTCTCTTTTTGATGCCAGTCAAAGGTGAGTCTGTTTCTCTCACGATTAATTTTTACGTCCAAAAATGCTATCGTTTTATTTTTTTCCTTTTCCACCGTGAATTGGATTTTGGAGTTGAATGCGTTAAGACTTTGCAAAACTTTGTCAATCTCACGATTTTCCATTACTGCAAATATGTCATCAACGTATTTGGTGATGAATTTTGGCGGATTTATTGCATTGAACGTTTCTTCTAACAAAAAATCTAAGACAAGGTCGGCGATGGTAGGTGAAAGTGGATTCCCCATTGGGATTCCATGTATTTGTTTATATATGTTGTCTTTATATTGAAAAAGGTTGTTATCCTTATATTATATTATAAAAGTTTTAGTTTCAAATATTTTAATTAGAGGTATCGAAAAACTTTAAATTATGGGAGAAATCTGTTATGATAAACCTACTCACTAAAATTTCAGAGGTCCACTGCAACACTTCACTAGTTTATACCTTGTCAAGTTTTAAATACCTTTTAAAATTTGAGGAATTTAGTAATAAAATTAAAAAATGCCAGTATACCTTGCAAATTTAGTTCAGTAATCAAATCGTTAACTGATAATTTTCTCACATAATTTGGAGTTATTTTTTTTCGTTGGTCTGATTGCAATCCTTTTTGCTAGGCTAGTTAAAGCAATCGTCTAGTTGAAATATATTCATAAATATATAAAAGCTCAGGTAAGATTTTTAAAATTTCAATTAAAAATCGAACCGTTTTCTTTCAAATCGGTATCTTGAATAAAATTCAAGGTCCCCAAATTTTCGAACGGATTTGCTCGAACTTTATTTTTTTTTTTTTTTTTTATAACTTTGCATGTGCTCAAGGGGTTATGAATACACTTTATATGTTTTTCTTAACACAGCGCGGTCATCTGGTGAAGAAGAGAAAGAAGGATAGGAAAGATGTGTATATTTTTGGTTTTCTAAAAAGCTCAAAATCTTCAAAAATATTATAATCTTCTTCTTCAGAAAACATTTTTCTTTCATTTTTTGTTATGAAATGCCAAACTTCAACTAGAAAAGGACAATGACAAAATCTTCCAATTTTAATGATTAAAATTTTAATCTTGTTGGATATAGTTCAAATTGCTTTTTTGTCAAAAAATGCAAGTAAGTTGAACTGAACTTAACAAACATTGCGTATTGGTAAGGCGCTCACTAACCAACTGATGAGTCCAAGTGAGATTGCGGGGTTGAAACGCAAATTTTTTGGACTAAAGGCCGTTAAAAGCTATTTTGATGCAGAAAAAATATAGTTTAAGAAAGATAAAGAAGCCTTTAACTCTGTTTAAAGTTAGGCGACCTCTTTAACGTTAAAGTATACTTTTTGTCATTTAAAATTATCAGAAAGTCGCCCCTCATTTTAAAACTCATATCTTGAGTCGACTCCCATTTTTACACACATTTAGATTAGGGTTTAAATGTTTAAAATTTAGCCAATAGCGTTTAATCTGATAAAATGGTTGAGTGACATGACGTTTAAATATTACAAAAATGTTATAAAAATACCATTGAGACATCATCCGATTCAGGATGACCTTTTTTGAGGTATGCATCGATTCCTATTGCAAAATGTAAGCAAGTGCTTTAGTTTTAAATCAATATTTATATAATAATAACATTTTCCATTACCTGTGCCTGCGAAGTATTAAAACCACGTGTCTATCATTGAAACATAGACTTCTTAGAATGATTTTTTTGTTAAACTTAAGATGTCAAAGTTATTATTTACATTGTCGACATAATTGTCTACATTGTCGACATTGTCAACCGATTGTCTACGTTCAAATGTAAACAATTAAAGTCGACACGTAGAGGAACAACACTGGTTAAAACAGATAATTATTCCAGATTTCTTAGATTAATTACGTGAATGTCCCCAATAGAAATATTGAGCTGTTGTACTTCCGTCCTGTTGGAACAAAAAGTTGTCCATGTCGTTAGGATTCTGAATTTACTAAGAAATACGTTCAGTGATCCATTCCGCACAAAATCCAGCCCAAAAAGCCACGCCTTAGTCGTAGGGTTACCATATTGATGAATGATGAAAAGGGGGACATCGCAAGTTCTTGAAAAATATAACACCAGAGTAAAAACGTGAAGTAAAAAGATTAATTTTGTATTATAAAAAACAATCACAAAAATCAAAAATTATAAGTTTTCGACTAAAATAAATTAATGACAAACAAAAACAACAAAATTAATTTACTAAAATAAAAAATTAATACAAAAAAACAAAAGCATGGTGAGAGTTTGTAAATTCATAATATAAGAGGAAAATAAATACTAACGGTAAAATTAACATACAAAAAAATGTATTCTTTACGAAAATAATTTGTTTTAAAAACAAAAAATAACAAAGAGCAGATAGCAGCACAGACATAAACTGACAATTAAACGATAACCTTAAAGCGTGAAGTGAGCTGTAGTTAATTGAGTAAATGCGTTTTGAAAGATTTTGAAATTCAAATGAACGTGTTCACAAAAAATATTTGTATAAGCATATTTAAGGATAATATGATTACAGTTTTCAATTGATGGTTTGCTTTTTGAATTTTTAATATAGAATAAAATGAAATAATATAAAATAAAATATAAAAAAATAAAATAAAATAAAATAATATAAAATAAAATAAAATAAAATAAAATAAAATAAAATAAAATAAAATAAAATAAAATAAAATAAAATAAAATAAAATAAAATAAAATAAAATAAAATAAAATAAAATAAAATAAAATAAAATAATATAAAATAAAATAAAATAAAATAAAATAAAATAAAATAAAATAAAATAAAATAAAATAAAATAAAATAAAATAAAATAAAATAAAATAAAATAATATAAAATAAAATAAAATAAAATAAAATAAAATAAAATATAATAAAATAAAATAAAATAAAATAAAATAAAATAAAATAAAATAAAATTATTTAGAGAATAATTTTGTTAAAACATTTATAAATTGGACTTATTATAGCTCCAAAATTTTTCAAATTATGAGCTCCAATTGTCTTTAAAATTATTGAAACACTGGCGAAAGGGAGATGAAATACACCAAATTGCTCTCCAAAGGAAAAGGGTGTTCCAACAAGTGATCTTAATTTAACTTACTTATCCTGCTCCCGATCCATGGATGGTCTCTGTCTGATATTTTTCAGTCTTCCATCCAAACTTTACGGTTGTTAATATTATCGTTCGATATAAATTGGCACAACGCCTTGAAATGTATAATATAAAATATAATAATATAAAAATGCTCAACATGCGACCTCGTAAAACAATTATGTAACAAAGAATTAAGAGCCTATAAAATACTCCACAGCTTTTAGGTAAAAACTATATCTAATTTACCATTTTAAGAAACCTGAGTTCTAAAATAATAAGTATGTGTTTTTAGTTCTAGAATAGAACTAAATGTTGTTTTGTAGAAAGACAATTTTTATAGTTTTTTAAACATCTGGCATTTAATTTAGGAAAACTGTTTATAGAAAAAAATATTTGACATTTAAATAACAAAAAAAAAACTAGATGCATCATTTTCGACCATGTTCGCATTTGAAATAACCAAAAGCGAAGCCGGTTGATTGAAATTGGGGTATCATATTTTCTATATGTAAAGAGTTCTCCATTCTTTTATAAGTTGCTCAATACTACGTAAGACTATGTATTTAAGGTTTCAACAAAATAGTTCTTATAGCATTTCAAACATTTGCTAGTAACTTCGCTGACTGTTAATCCCAAATTATGCAATATATTTGCTCATCGATGGAATCCATTGTCCCTTTCACCTAGCCCAAAAAGTATATATGTACATACGTAAGGATAGTCTTAGTAGATACCTAAATAAAAAAAACAACAAAATAAAAACAAAACCAAAAATTAAAAAAAAAAACTCGCCAATCCTCCATCCTTTCAACTTGATTCAAAAATGCTGCTTCTTCTGCCACTGCTTCCGCCACGGTTGCGGTGTCCACGATTTTCAGCATAACCATATCCTATTCCACACAAGTGCACGTTCTCGCTTGGCACTTTTATTCGAATATCTATATGTATGCGCATAACCATAACTTTCTGTTCGGAATCCGTAGTGCCACTTCAGTTTTCACCCATCAGGAATAGTGCTACATCGTTTGCACACATTTTGCTCGTCCCACCTCTTGCCATCAGGCTTACATGCGGATACGAGGGTATAGTATAAATAATACGGCATTTCCTTGCCTTAGAGTTTACCCCATCTCTATCCACTTGACTGCTCCCAGTTGCCTGCCTCCGCAGCACTGCTCCGCTCCGCCTGCTTGTGCTCCTGCTGACATCGGTCGTTTGTTGGATCACGAATCTCTGTATGGCGATATAAAAGACCAAGAGCTCTGCTCCGGTGCCTTGTTGAGCCTTGCGATTGCGATGGCATGCCATGCCATCCCATTATGCCAAACACACTTACACACATATACTATACAGTCACTCCTTGTCGTCGTTCTCGTCCTTGCCATTCTATAGAGTAGTTGGTGTGTGCCAGCGTCAGGCCATGCGACTGATGATTATGCCTTTGGCCTTTCGATTTTCACGCTGGTTTCATCTCCGCCACCCAACGCCCAACTCAGCACCCAACACCCACTACTCGCTACGTATGAACACTTTTATATGTAGATGTGTATTGTGTGTGGTAGTGTCTGTGCACTCATGGTCCTGATCACTTCTGCCTATTATACCCTGAAGTGTACTCTGTTACAATCCCAGACCACCATTAAGAGTGTGAACAATCAAAGCCACATCACCCACAGGATTTCGCTTCTCCGACTCTGATGCCGTTCATTTAAGATGTTCCTTGGTTCCTTCATCTCATCCTTTTTGATGCTGTTAATATATATACATTACATACATATATATATATATGTGTGCTGGCAACACCTCAGTATAATATCTTTATTTCACTGAGATATATGTACAAATTATCCGCATATACATATAGTTACGTTCACACACAGAGGCGCACAGTACCAGTGGATTCAGATTTCAGATTCAGAGTTTGAATCGTCCTCATCATCTCATAGTTGCTCGTCGTTGAAGTTGTCGTTGTCGTCGACGTCCTCGTATATTAGTATGTCAGTCTCTTGTTTGTCCTTTTCAAAATGGTTAAGGCAACAAAAAATAAATGGAGTATGGGTCATGAGGCAGCATCAGGAGGGTATATGACAACTTCAAGGATATCTGGCAGAAAGATGTCTCCCGAGTACTACTGACGTTCTTCGTCTCTGTTTTGTCACCACATAAGTCAGCTAGGGCGACACAAACAGGAAGCTATACGATAGTAGTGTCAATGGAAGGACGAATGGATGGATCCCGAAGGAGGGAGTACACCAGTGATGATAATAATGCAGGATATTTGGTCGGTCATATAGGGAACTTCCAATATTTTTTTTGTTTTTTTTTTTTTTTGTACATGGGTACAAGGATAAAGTGAGTGCTATATGGCATAGCAAGAGAGCATAAGGACCCAACACTGAGTCAGAGTGGCATCGGCATGTAAAGGTTACTAGGGAAAAGTTGACAACACAAAAGACTAAGTTAAGAATAGAAGAGGTAAACATGCATAGAAGCATAGTTGGTCGTTGGTGTGCAGGATGTTTTCGTTTTCTTTAATTTTTCTGACGTGATGCGATGGTATGGTTTTATACGTGTACGTAATTGATTAGATGGAGTTATAGAATCAAGATTGCGACAAATAGGATGGGAATGAACTTTGTTAAGCAATAGGTTGCTAAAAGTTTTTTTTTTTTAACTTTTTGTTACGGTCTTATGGGTTCTTGAGAGGGGACAGGGAATAAAATGTAGGTACTGGTTAGTGGTATGGCTGTGTTACAATAGATTGTTTTTCTTTCACTCAGCTAAGCTACTCAACTTTAATAAAATTTGTCTATTTAAAATCTTCTGAAAACCAAATTGCTATACATGTATGAACCTACATTATAATGGCAGACAAATAGTTGAAAACCTCAGGTAAGCTATAGAATTACACTCAATCCCAATTGTGCCACGTCTTGTGATTGTCAACGCAAAATGTTGCCAATATATTTCCCAATACGTACACACTTGCATTAATGTTGCCAAAATATTGACCAATACGTAAGCATTGGCTCCAATTTTTCGATCAACGTATTGATGGTCTAGGGGCAGAGTGAAAATCAGTTTTTTGGTGACGTCAGAAAGTCAACGCGATGACCGATTCGATTACTTTGACAGTGTAATTCTAATTTAAACACTATACATATGGTTAATCGGTGCGGAGAACTATTTTCAAAACCCCAAAGAAGGCATTATTATGATGAATGAAAAAATTGAACGGAATTGAATACAACGCAACCCAAATACAAGATTGTCCTCCCATATACCTGAAGGGCTCATGATTATTCGATATATGTAGCAAAAAAAATGGTGTGTACTTATTTACAATGTAAATACGCCAGAAGTAAAATTTCTTTTTATTTTTCTGGTCCTAATTCTTAGAGCACTTAATATGAAACTCAGAACCATCTTAAAAATTACGTTCTTTGGAATTGACAACGTTTTGTTTATAACATTTAGAAGAATTGGTATGATTTTTTTTAAATTTTGTTTAATTATTAAGTGCTTTTGAAAACCATTTATAATACAAACCAAAATTCTAACAATTTGCATTTACCTACATATTTGTTTCATTATTTTTTTGCCAAATGAAATTTTTTGAACCCACCCCATTTTGAAACAATGGCGGCGTTCGGTAGCGCACAGCTTTGCTGTGCAATACGTTCGTTATTCTTGTAATACGTGTTATATATCTGTCAATTAACAGCCGACGACCAGAACAACGAACAAAACATATGATTTCCAAATCGAACCTAAGCTAGCGCTAAATTTCTGGTATACTTAGGTATCGTAGTGTAACGCTGACTACGAAATCAGCTGTGGTTTCAATAGTTGTTTGTGAACTTTAATGAAGTACCTAATACATCATCTTCTTCTTCTGAATCGGTTGAAACATTTGTGGTTCTTACTTCCTGATTCATTTTAAATTTATATTTTATCCAACAAATGTAATGTTTAATTCACTTTGAGCCGAAGCGTAATCGTAAGCAATTAGTTTTTTTTCTGTTTTGAATTTTGACAGAAATGGTTACCTATTGGGTCTTATACGTTCACAAACGCACAATATATATTTCAGCAATGTATCAGAAAGCTGTGCGACACCGAACGCCCCCAATTTTTTCTTTCATCATTCTATTGGCACTTGGAGTCACGGCACCTGGCAGTCAGCGCGAGAACTTGCAAATTTGAGATAGAATTTTTTTTTATTTTACGTTTAATCTTTTTCCCTTAAGAGAAAACCATCAAAAGGCCTCATTAATATTGCCTTTTCTGAATAATTTTATATCAATAGGTATACATATTTTGACAGTAATAGACTAATAAAGCATGAATTAATGAAGGATTCTCAATCAAGCCTAAAATAACTCGAAATTGCATTTACCTACATATTTGTTTCATTATTTACTTTTAAAATGGATAACGACAAATAAAAAAACATCATCGGTTACGAAAAAACAATCAAGGATTATTAAGATCACAAATTGTTTTCCGTAAGGCCGGCAATTCACGACAGAAAATAACTGCGCAAACTGACATCTTACACAAATCAGTTTGTGCAAAACACAATACAAGTAAACTGCACAATTCTCAGTTTTAAAAAGTTTTCATTCAGTAAGCATTTGTTCAAAATTAGCTCTCTATCAGGGCTACCTGTGGGACTCTTTTAGGTCATTTTTGGCTCCTTTTTAAGGTCTGGACTCCAGGACGCGACTTTTGCAAAATAGTCGAAAATTGACTCCTTTTAGAAATTCAGGACTCTTTTTAACAATTTAAATGATTTTTTAATACTAAATCTTCGTTGAAAACTTCTGAATTTGCTCGGAATCGTCCCTGAATTCAGACCTTTGTGAACTCATTCAAATCTTTGTCTACATTTTCTCATGTTTGACATTCAACTTCATATGTGTTATCTGTGTACGAGTGCATTAATTCCTTTAATACCTACAATCTACATTATTGTTCAATCTTGCCAATCCATGTTTTCTATCCTAAACGTTAAAAGATTGGTTTCCTGGCCTAACTGTAGTTCAGAACTATAGGCAAAATATTTCCAACAATTAATATTTTAAGATTTTTATTTATTAACTGACTTTGTTAATTTGTTTTACATATTATTACAAAGAAAATTGAATTGTTTATTTATTTAAGTAAATAAATAAATGAATTGTTTTAAGTGGTAACGTTTATTTATTTTGAAAAAAATATTTTTTTTGTTATGTTTATAAAATATATAAGAATATATTTGTTGATAGAATGTGTCTTTATTATACATTTTAAGGGACTCCTTTTTTAGCTAGGACTCTCTTTTTGGACACCTTCGAAAATATATCAGAGGTAACACTACTCTCTAGAGCCGGCTGTTCCTTATAAAGTTCGAGGAACTCGCTCCAGAACTTTTGTTCATCAGCCATTATAAAAAAGAAATAATGTGAACTGCGTAAATAAAATTTTTCAACTGAGCGGTTGCACAGTTTTTGACGTTTACGACACAAATAACTGCTCAAATTTAAGACTTGAGCAAAAATATTAAAATTGTTTGATTTTTACACAGTTAACTGCACAAACCCCAGTTTGCGCATTTATTTTGTGTCGTGAATTGCCGGCCTAAGGTAAGTTTGTTTTTAAAAATAATGAAGCTTTCCGAATGTGTAGTTGAATGTTCATTTAGAGAATCAAAAAAGATTGTGTGTGTAGATACAATTTTGCTTAGTTTTAAAACTAAGAAACAAATAATTGTTTTTAGGTTTGTATAATAATTTATCAAAAAAAATAATTTTTTTTAAACTAAGAAAAAAAAAATTTTAATAAGAAATGCACGTTTTATATCAATAAAATCTTCAAAAATTTAAACAACAACAACAATGCTGGATTGTCCGCATTCTTTATCTGCAAAATAAAGCAAATTAAAAATACGGGTTGATGTTCCATATATTCTTCTTTATTTACAAACTCACGTGTATTCTTATTATATTGCATTAATAATATGGGTACGAGTTCATATAAAATTAATTAGTAAAATTAATATTTTCCATTTCATGGAAATCGATCAAAGAACAACTAAGTTAATATTTTTCTGAACCCGGCCCCATACTTGCACGTAAACATACCCCATATTGACCCCATCTGTCAATTTGTGGTGACACCGCCATTCGCAACATCTAGATGTGAACACCAAGTTCCAGAAACTTGACTCCAAGTGTAATTCAACAGGTTGACTCCAACTGTACCAAAAAAGGGAACAAATACTAACCATAAATTCCAAACGTACAAAAAGTCCCAAAAGGGAACATTCAAATAAATTGCTGTCTGGCTTCCTCCAACGTTTCGGGCAGTCTATCGTGTGGCGTCCAACAGATCACACGCAATTAACTTTCATTCTCTTAACTTTAATAAATACTTTTGTATATACTTTAACTATCATTAAATCAGTTAATCATTTAATAATCATTTAATATAAATAGTCTTTCACTGCATTGCTTCATTTTGCTTTCCATAATCTTCAGTAGCGTTCCGAAACCTAATAGTTGGCATCAAGGAAATACTCCCAATAGAACACTACATAGGAATTTCTACTGCGTAGTTGCAAATATCGAACAAATTAGCTTGTGTCAAAGTTATCTGAGACAGCACAAATTGTACATACATCACCGTCGCATTCTAAAACTTTGATCTGTGGTTCAGAAATTTTAGTTCACTGAATTTGGCGAGTTAAGTGCGGTTCAACGTGGGTTGTAAATTTTATGTTTTTTTTTATTTATTTATTTGGAACAAAAGTGCAGTCTAGGACCTTTACAGATCATTAAAGAGACCACTAAGTCCAAATACAAAAAGATTGATATGCATATCTATATTATAAGGTGTTTTTTTTTATATAAAACAATTCTATATACTACTGAAATTACTCAGCCAAGTAGAAGACTTAGCATTATATTTAATTGGACTTGTTGAATTATTGAGATTGCCGGGATGAAGCGCAAAATTTTGTGCACTAAAGGCCGTTAAAAGCTATTTTGAATCAATAATTTAACAAGTCCAATTAAATATAATGCTAAGTCTTCTACTTGGCTGAGTAATTTCAGTAGTATATAGATTGTATTATAAAAAAAAAACACCTTCTTATTAACTATGTCTGGCCAAGGACAAAATCTTCCAATTTTAATGATTAAAATTTTAATCTTCTTGGATATAGTTCACATTGCTTTTTTGTCAAAAAATGCAAGTAAGTTGAACTGAACTTAACAAAAATTGCGTATTGGTAAGGCGCTCACTAACCAACTGATGAGTCCAAAAGAGATTGCCGGGATGAAACACAAAATTTTGTGGACTAAAGGCCGTTAAAAGTTATTTTGTATCTTTATTATATGTAATATATAAAGTGGATAAAAACAATTTACAACTTAAAACTATTTTTTTTTTCTTTTATTCTTTCTTGAAATTTGTTTGCCCTCCCTCAATCAATCTAACGCATACGAAAAAGAAAAATCGATATACATATACACATGTAAATATTATTTTATTTTATTCGTCGTTTAGCAAGTTCAACTCACCGATTTGAACTCAACGATTTAATCTCGCCGATTTACAATATCTACGAAATCGAGACGAGATTTAAGAAAAGAATATATATACAGCAAAAATATCATTTATTTAATACTTACTTTTATACTGCACGTTTATTCTTTAATCGACAATTTACAATACACCATTTTTATATCGATGTTTTGAATGATTTAAGAAACTTAACACACATCGACACGTCATTACACAATACTGATATCGATGTTTTGAATGACTTAACATCAATGAAATTACAACATATTGGTATCGATGTTTTGAATGATATATCTGTGTTGTCTATCTTAACATCGATGTTTCAGTAGCATGGATGAACATTGCACATCTTTAGCATGTCCATATTATCATCTTATAAATCTACTTTTTTCCCGTACCGGAAAATGCACAACGAGCCTATAGAAGTTTTCACTTCAAAAAAAAAAAAGTGTAAAATATTATTAATAATTGTGTTTATTAATTTATTTTAAAAATCTGGTGAAAAGATGTTTTGTTGGTATTTTTTTTGTCAATGGAAATGATTTTTCATTCAGCTGGTTGTTCTTCGTTGAATTTAATTTAAAAAAAAAGAACTACTTTCATGTGGTTCCTTAATGAAAATATGTATTTAAGAGTGTCCTAGTTCCTTTGCAAAAAAACAAGCAACATTTTAAACAATCCTTGTTTAGAGAATGAACCCAACTCTAGTTAAAGCCGTCGTTTAGTTGCCAGCTCTTGTATAGCTTAATCTTAATTTTAAGTACACTAAACAACTCTTTAACGTTAAAGTATACTTTTTGTCGTTTAAAATTATCAAAAAGCCGAACCCCTTTTTAAAACTCATTTAGAGTAGGGTTTAAATGTTTAAAATTTTGCGCTATTCTTTTTCGGTCGGTTTTTGATGAAAACGTGTCAGTTTGAAAGATCACTGAGAGTTCCATAGAAAATGTTCACCCCCAACCCAACGCCGCAAAAGAAGTCTTACTTCAAAAATATTACTTTATAGGCCGCAATTTTTGGTAAAACAAAAAACATTAGAATTATTCCTTATAAGATAATGAACATGAATTTTGCCTGACAACCAAGAACGAATTATTTCGCAAAGACATCGAAGAAGCTGAAGTGAATTTTGTATCTATTTCCTTCACAAATGTCAAATTAGAATTGAGAAAATTATAGCATTTTCCGATAGGGTGATGCCTTTTGCGCCGAAGTCAGCTTATAAAATTTATTTCACAATGAGAGAATTTCATAACCACTCTTCAAAATTGTATAAGCTGCCAATTTCTGCCCAAAAAAAGTCTGGATCAGACCTATTTATTGGGCAAAAATTATTAAGAAATTGTCAAGAAGGGGAAATATTTTACTCTCTTAAGAGCTCCCTTCTGCCCAAAACTACCAAATTTGTAAGTCTGGAACCGGAATTGACAAAAATTGGTGCCAATTGATCAGACATAGAGTTTTAAAAACAATCTAAAATGTTCAAACTTGTAGAGGATTTTATTCCGGATAGGGGGCTTCATAAAACAAATAGATTTTGCTTGGCACACAAAACTAATGAAATTTCATATGTAGAACTTAAATGTCAAATCAAATCCATAATCGCTTTCTCAAACAAGATACATATATATGTATATTGTTGAGAGTATTTTAATAGAAAACTCGATAGTTACTATTTTCGGGCATGTGTCTAATCCTCGGTAAGTGTGTTTTGCTTTCTCGATCTCTGTTAGCCGGATGTTTACTCACAAATGCACACGCGCCTTAAATAAATATACATAGACATGGTACTTAATAAAGAATCTAGATTGATTTTTCTTAATATTAGCCTTCATTCCAGCTTAACAATGAGTAATATCGTTAGAGAATTAAGGAATACATCCTAAGCGTCAACTGCAAAGGCGTCAATAAATAACTTTTAATCCCTTAGAATAAGAAATCTTAAATGACACTGACACCAATTGCCAACACCAGTATGCTCGAAATCGAAACACGTGCGGCTCAAATTTCAAATTCACTGAGTCGGCATTGTTACTGCGGTAAAGGCATTTAATCCATAAATCCACATCAACATTATTCTATTTCTAAAGATTCAACAACAACTCAACCAACCCAACCTAACCCAATCAACCCCAATTTATTCCATTCAATCTATGGTGGGTGAACTCTGTCAAAAGCTTCAAAGTTTAAAATGAGCGTCTGTTTTATGACCGAACAAGCATTCTTGTTGCCGCCACCTTAATTGCAGCAATCAACGAAAAGAAAGTCCTATCGACACACAGTGCTAAATTTCCTGAAGAAGGACTCTGCTAATCAAAGAGACGGCTATCAAATAAACGACCAAATTGCTGCGTCGTCGTCTTCGTCGTCGGTATGTCGGTAGGTCGTCTCCTGTCGTTTTTACGCAATCATAAAAGATACGTTCGTTCGTTCAATTCAATGAATCCAGAGAAGGGTCTCGTGCTCATCTATTCGTATAATATAATGGAAATGGCTGCTTTGTTTGGAGACCTTGTTGATGGTTAGAAATGGAGATGGAAATAGAGATGGAGATGGTTGCTTGGCGGCAATAGGATGTTTGCCGTTGCTATTATTGAAGTGTGTATCCATCTTAGGCCAACCAGAATTATGTGATAATGTCCTTAATGTAGTGTAAAGGGATCCAAACGAAATTCGAATCGAGTCAGAAAGACGACACGCACGATGGCAATGAAGAGGCAATGGTGACACGATGACAACCAGGGATGAATACAGGATTGCATTGGTATGTTCTGTTATTGCTTTGGATTTAATGTCTAGGCACTTATCGTCAGTTGCTGAGTAGCATAGTTTATGGCAAGTGCCAAGGAAGGACTCACTTTTAACGAGGTGACCGAAACAGCTAGTCATGCTTCTATACAAAATGTGAACGCATGAATTATGGGAATAATTATGTGATTGCTCATTGCTGATTGGGGGTTGTAAAGGTTGGTGGCAATGCGATGCGATGTTCTTTAAAGTGGAAAGGTTTTTGATATATATAATCACTTTATTCACTTGAATAACAAATAATATCTATCATAGAAGATATGAAACTTCATCTTATATAATTATTAATACATATACATATGTACATATGTAGCCTTTAAAATAGAAACTACAGCATAGATTGACAAATACGCAATTAACAAATTTCAGTTGGTAAATCAAGATTTCAATCTAGATTTTGACTTTCTTTGAGCCCAATGGAACATGAATTCAGATTTGATTATTGAATTTGTGTACTAATGACATTACCATTCCTATGAAATTGATATCGGTATGTGTAGCTGTCTAAATTAATTTATTTTTGCTTAAGACTTGATAAGTGAATATTAAAAATTAACTAATGATGTGTTTTTGGAGAATCGATTTAGTGGGACCTAGTTCAATAGATTGACAGGTGAAAAGGAAGGTAAATCTATCGAAAAATCTAGATATGTAAAAATGACCTAGATTCAAAAATAAATCAATGGAAAAATGCCTAATGGAACGCATTGAATATCTAAAGATCTTAAATAAATTGATTTATTCTACCAATCTATAACCACATTAGTTAAGAGTTTATAATGCAAACTGTAGCTGATGTGTTCCCGTACTTTGTGCATAGAAATGGAGAGACTCATATCTTTTGTAAAACACGATTTAAAATAAGAGAAAATGTTTATTTTAATGTGTTTTATTAAATAAGAAATTAAGCTATAGACTAATTTGTTTCACGAGTTTAATTTTTCTAACACCCACTGCAACCTTTGGCTGAGACGTCGTAATGAAGTTGCCATGTTTTGATGGATGACGACAGTTCGAGTGACAATAGGTGTTGTAGCGCTTTCTTTTTCTATGGTATGGAATTGGTCGATACACTTAAAATTTGGTCGATATTCGTAAAATTCTTTCAGGAAAACAAAGTTTTATAAAACTACAGGAACACACATTGAACATAAATTTTAGCCATTTTTTAAAAGTCTTAATAAAAGATGTTCTGTGAAAAGTCTTGTTTAAGATGAACAATTTGCTATCACAAATATAAATTTATTCCACGAATAAGCCCAATAAAACAATAAATTCGATTTTTTGTAACCCGACAACTGAAAGCTTTTGCATTGTTTTTTTTTCTCTCATTTGACAGTTTGCATAATTTTATGAAAACAAATTTCTGGGAAAATATTTTATTCTCTCGTGAGTGCTCTCTTCTGTGAAAAACTACGAACATTTGGTGTACGAGAACAGGATTTCATAGAAATTCAAATACCAGTTTAAGGAAGTACGGAAACAGATCTAGAATTTTGAAAGCAATCACAAAGTAATGCGCTAATTTTTGCTAAAAATTAGATTAAGAATTAGTTAAAACAGCAAAAGACGATTTATTCTATAATAATTTTCTTAACCCAAGTAATAGAACGGGCTGTGCTTATTTTTTCTGCTGATTGGGATGGTATTCGATACGAGAACTTTAATCTAACTTTTCGACGTGTCAAAAATAACTGCTCATGTTTTGAAAGAAATGCCATCAATAGCCTTCAAGAAACTCCAATTTATAATTAACGCATGCCTTAAACTAAGATAACATTATTGGAAAATTGCAGAATTCATTTTTATACCTAAACAAGGTAAGCCACCAACAGAAGTAACATCTTAAAGACCAACATCGCTTATACCAATCATAGCAAACTTTTTTGAAAAACTGCTACTTAAAAGGCTTAACAAAATAATAGAAGAAGGAAGAATAATTCCGAGCCATCAGTTTGGATTTAGGAATAAACATTCCACAATAGACCAAGTGCATCGACTTACAGATGTCGTGGAAAAGGTACTTGAAGAAAAACAAGTATGCTCGGCTATATTCTTACTACGAACTACTGAAATCCTACGTTACGAACCGACTCTTTAGAGTACAGTACGACCAACATTACTCGGAACTAAAGAAAATTGAAGCCGGTGTACCACAAGGAAGTGTCCTAGGAACAACCCTGTATCTGATATATACAAGGGATATTCCAGTGGGCTTCAACGCTATCATGACCACCTTTGCTGACGATACGGCAATATTGGTGCCAGATAAATCCGTTACGAAGGCTACACTAAAATTGCAAAATGCTATCGATAAAGTTAGTGATTGGTCACAGAAATGGCGTATCAAATTAAACGAAACAAAATCGACGCATATAAACTTTACTAACAAAAACATAAACAATGTTCCAATATTTATAAACAATACAGTAGTACCTTACTCCAATACCGCCAAATACCTTGGAATGACTTTGGATGCAAAGCTTAAATGGACAGAGCACATCAAAAAGAAACGAGGAGAACTAAGCTTGAAGTACAGAAAAATGTACTGGTTACTAGGAAAGAACTCTGACCTATCTATCCAGAACAAACTAATGTTATATAAGCAAGTATTGAAATCCGTTTGGACATATGGCATCCAACTATGGGGATGTACAAAGAAAACAAATGCTGAACCCATCCAAAAATTCCAAAGCAAGGTCCTTCGTGGAATAATAAATGCCCCTTGGTATATAAGAAATAGCGATCTACATCGTGACCTTCAAATTGAAATGGTTACAGAAGTGGTTAAAAAACACGCTGTATCACACAACCAGCGACTGCAAAGTCATACCATACGAAATGGAGACCGTCTTAAATGTACGAGACAGTGTTCGGAGACTAAGAAGAACCAAGCCTCATGAGCTGATGGTCTAAAAGCTATGGGAAAGTGTAATAACTTTAAGCTTCCCCAATGCGATTTACATATAAATTAAGAAAGTAAAATCATTTGTCGATCTTTTATAGATTGGTCCTGATTTCACCGGTGGTTTTAGTGTAAGAATCCCACACTACTCGGTACCGATTCTTACCGAGTGTCTTTTGAAGATTTCCATCGGATAAAAAAAAAAAAAAAATTATAAAGGTACTCGTATACAATGCAATACTCAAATGATATTTTTTGTTCGTTCATAGAATATAATATGTCCATTCGGGGTTTTCAGATTTCAGTAGCGTTGCCGCAGTTCTATAAAAAAGAAGAACTAGACGAATTGAAATTCTTAGAATATTGTGTGAAGAAGAATAATGTTTTGGACATTGTATAACTATGAGTAATATTTAATTATGTCCCTTTTATTCTAAAAAGTCACAGAATAAAAAAAAAAAAATTCAAACTTATGGTATTTTTCTACCAAATATCCATTGCTGTTTTCATTTATTCTTGATTTAATTGTTGAGAACTAGAACAAAATAATGAAAATACTATAAGCATTTGCATGTCGAAAAATCGACTATTTTTACATTAAAATTCAACAAGACTAGTAAGTAATTAAGCACTAACTTCTACAATATCACCATCCGATAATAATGCATTACATATAAAGCATGCATAATAGGGTGGATCGATTTAAAAAAAAAAACATTTTCAGCTTTAGCCATTGAAAACAGTGTATTTGAAATTTTCGAAAAAAATTATTTTATACCGCCCCAAGCCATATAAAAGTTTAAAAAATCGTCTAAATTATATAAAAAAAAATTAAAACAACAATTTCTTTTTATGTTCATGTTTATGTTTAATTGCAGGAAAATGATTAAAAAAGAAATCATTGAATTTAAAAACTTTTTTAAGCAAACTTGGGTAAATATTTTGATCATTAACAAATTATTGCAAATTGAAAATCAAGCCATTTTTTAACCTTTTTCGAATTAAAACCAGGCATTATCTTGCGGGATTCTAGTGTTGTTCTGATAAACCCATCTCTCCTGGTAGGACCGCATACAGCAGCAAAGGCCTCTGTTACAATTTTGACACACCTTTCGTAACTTGAGCGTGACAAGGAAATTCCTTCAAAAGTGGCGATTGAAAACATTCTTTGATAACATAACTTTCAATTTTCTTCAGCAGTGGTGGTTCGGTCACGTTTATCTCCTTCCAAGCAATGATATCGATGTAGTCCTTTGCATTGAAGTTAAATTCTGGAACTTTAAATATTCATGAACTAGAATCTCACGAATCTCTACATTTCAAAATCCTTCGCAAAGCTAACACCCTTATTGGTTCTCGTTCATCTGCCAACATGGCAAGTAGTATGTTTTCTGGTTGCCCAAAAAAACCATTCCTTTGAATTACAGGATTTATTACAGCTTTCAAGTATGCCGGCATATACCTCGAGAGCACCATACTTTTGTGCAAGTTTTTCGATCCATAGATGCAACTTGGTTTTGTTTTTATGGAAAACCACATCGAAGCATACACTTTCATAATAAAATTAACCAGGTGTAACAAATTTTCATTCGGAGAAATTCTCGACATACAACCTCAAAATTCTATTTGCCGTGGTAATCCATCTGGAATGAACAATTTTTCCGGGGTTGTTTTTTGAAAGGTTTATGTGACAATGACCAGAGTTAATAGCGGAACAAATCTGATAGAGGTACGATTGATCGGTGCTTAGATCATTTGCATTCGATATATGTATCTGGTAGAGTACAGCTTATCGATTTGAAGTCTACTAAAGGCAGAGTCTCGCAATCTGTCAAGTCTTTTCCTATTGGTCCTATAAAGGTGTGGGGTCCAGCTGTTGCACCATCAATATGTGTTTAAATAAGTGCCACAATGTAAGTTCATTCGCGTGTAGTTGGCAGATGAACCACTGCAATGGTCTTTGTAATTGGTCTTCTAGGCATCTTATTACACCTCCTTTGAATCCAGTGTTGACAGCGGTTCCATCACATCCAATTACAACCAATTTATTCAAATCCACACCTTTAAGAATTAAGAAAACTTTTATTTCATTGCTAACTATGATTGCTTTTCCGTTCGATGGGGAAATGTGTCCCATATATTCTGAGTAAGGCTCTCTGACTAGGCTTATATGCTCCTCGGAAACGATTTTTCTCCTCAGAGAATCTATCATTGAAAGAGTTTTATCCTTTCGTCCATCAAAATATAGTCCAAACGATTCTTGGATTACCAAAGGCTTCTTGAATAGAAAAGTCCTTTCATTCTCACGGACTCGCCTTATTTTATTTCGGTCAACTATATGTTCAGTAGTTTCCTTTGTAAAAAGACCAACATCTTGTAGTGTTGCGGTAACTATTGCTGCTGCAGCCCTATCTGAAATACCATATCTATCGACTGTATGAGCGACTGCAGGCAAAATCTTTTTTTTTGAGGTTCATTTTCAGGCAGTCCTTCCGACGAGGTTGACGGCTCTATATCTAAAGATATCTCGTCTTCAATTAGAAACTCTGGTTCTTCTCCGGAGGAGAATTTCACCTGAATATCGTGAGACGAATAAGGTTTAAATTTATTTAGGTGTTTCATCTGTCTGCCTTCATAATTTCTTTTTCAGATCAATTTGTTTCTATTTTTGATGGAAGTTTTGAGGTCTAAGCTACCAGTGCCCATCTTTCGGTTCTCTTCAAAATTGGAACTTTAAGTTGTTTCTCACATCTACACGAATCGAAGTTATCACACTTACAAGCAGCTATATCGAACAAAGATTTTACTTCGGCCTTAAACAACTGAATGCGCTTTTTATATGAATCCAAGTCTTTTCTTCATTTATAAGACTTAAGTAAATTCTTGTAATTTTCATAGTACTGCTTTATCTTTCTTATAATTGAACGTCGTTCTATAGTAGGAATCGATGCTGTCTGCCAGAGCTTCAATAATTTTTCGGAAATTTCCTCGCAAGTGTCGTTAGTAAAATGCTTAAATTGAATCTGCTTATTGGGACTTACCCACAAGTAACATCGTACTATATCTTCCTTAGTCGGCAACATATAAGCTTTAAAATCTTGTCCGTTTCCAAAAACGGGCAACCTTAATCACTACGGAGTATAGACACAAGCCAATACAAGAGTATAGGCAAGCCAATTGTTGACTATCTTAAAAAATAAAATTCAATGCAACTGAGATTTATTTGAACTTTTGCAAACGGGAAATTCCTAGTTTAATAATTTGTAACGGAAAAATATTTAAAGTTTATTATTAATGGGTTCAAATAAATAAAACTAAGCTGACTGAGTTTAGTTTTCTCTAAATAAAAACTTAGAAATATACTTTTATACGCAATATTATGTTCAAATTTCAAATGGTTTGGGACAGTATTAAAAAAAGTTCAATTTAAAAAATATTTTGGATTCGTTTAATGTATCCATGGATACAGCTTTTGGATCGTGGCCCATTACATTTTTACGAAAAAAAAAATTCATACCAAAACGATCCACCCTAATGTTTAACTCATTATGAACTGTTTAAGAGCAGAAAACAACTAAAACAATGTGTTTAACACTCAAGAAATAATTTTCAACTGAACTAAGCACAGTCCGACAGGCAGAAGCATGTATAAATGGTTGGGTCTCGGAACAATGAAATACGGAACATCCGCCAGTGCATAAGTTATTGCAGATTCTACTAAGTTCCTAAGCCACTTTAAGATAAGTATATTTTTCCCGAAACGTCCAAATATCATATAAAAGTTTCTAAGACACTTGCAAACGGTATACAATACCGTATGTGAGTGCATTCTAGTCGCTTTCTCAGCGCTCTACTCCGAAAACGGTTGATGCTACAGAAAAATTTAGGAGCCATTTTGGATAGATAAGTTTACTGGGAACAATTTTTATATTGACCACTATTGACCTCCGAGCAATTGGTCGCGAGATATTTGCGAAAAACTGTGGCCTTTTGACCTTACACGATATCGATGTCGATTTTTCACATCTTCATAACAACGCCGTAATAAAGGTGTATACAAAAATTCAGCTCACTAGGAATTTTACCGCAGATTGGGGTTTAAAATGCCTAAAATGACTGGACTATAGGGATTTCGATCGAATAATAACGTTTCCCAAAATTAAAAAGATTGACTCCTTGCTCAATTAATCACTACTAAACAGTTTCCAAAATTGAAAAAGAAGCGAAGTTTTGGCTCAAGCAAATAACTATAGATCTTATCTAACATTTTACAAAAGTCAAATCACTCGATATTCTTAAAACAAAATGAAAATGAGACATCTCAATTAATAATTGTAAGAAACGACTCAAAAATAGAACAGTCAGGCTCCAGGTTGTCTCAATTTTTCTCCAAGTGATTGTCGTAAGCTTGAATTAAATAAAATGCACGACTAGATCGTACGAACTTAGTCATGTAGCTAACAACTTTAATTAAGCTAAACATTGACGCTATTTAGTAGTAGGTAGCAGCGTTGCCACAAGGATCAGAATTTTGCGGCCTTTCTGAGGGCCATTTCCAAGAAGTGGGGGCTAATACTCGTGAAAATGTTTTTTTTTCAATAAAAACTAACAATTATTAGGCAACTTAAATATTTTATTCATATAGTCACGTCAGTCTGAACGAATGAATGCAGTGCGCGTTTTTATTTTGGAGCTCTGAGCAGAGCTTGAACATGTCACTTAGAAAAGATAAACAATGATTAAATTGTTGAAGAAACACAACTTGAGCGCTCTGAAATATAGATTTTTTTTGACAGCTCAGTTCTCTGCTCTGAGCTTTAAAAGATAAACGCCTAATATGGGAACTTGGTTATGGATGATACACATCGACAATTTTTGTTTCTTTTGATTTCTTTATAAAATACATATTACAAAATATGAGATATGCGGGCCATTTCTTGTTGGACCCGGGCAAAGGGCCGGAATAAATAAAATGCACGACTGGATCGTACAAACTTGCTCTTATAGCTAACAACTTTAGTGTTACTCACTGACGCTGTTGGTAGGTCTATTATATTTAGTTATCCTATGCAGATTTAAAGCCCATGTAGGTAATATTACCTTGATTCTTAGTATAATGAATTGTCGAATGCATGATCCAAGGAATAGTTAAATAGGTACCTACAAATGTATATTTAAATGGATTTTAATTATGTAAATTAGGAGGGTAATAATGTAAATATGTACAAGTACATACATGTATATAATGAAAGTGAATGGTGTATAGGTGGGAAAAAATCGTTTTTTAAACTTATTTAAACTGCCAAACCATCACTTTAATCAGTTTTTTGGAAAAGCGAAGAACGCCATTAGATGACACGGATCAATGAAATTTTTTTAAAAAAATAACTCGAAAATTTTCGGACAGGTTTTGATGAAATCGTGTTTTTTATTTTTCGTTTTTTTGAAAACAAAATTCTTTTGAAATTTTGGTATGCAATTTTTTAGAGACTATTAATGTTCATGTGAATATAAAATTTAAAATTATTTTTTTCGATTAGTTTTAAAATTATTGATTTTTCAAAAAAAAAAAATTAATAAATTATTTTAATTTAAAAAAAAAAGTTATTCAAAATTTTTATATGCAAAAATAATTTAGCTGCATAGGTCTTCTCAAATATAAAATTTGACAGAAATCCAATGTACCGTTACCGAGAAAGCCAAAAATTAAAAAATAGACTTTTCCTGTAAGCTTGGTTCATTTAAAATGATAGCTATTAACAACAAAATAATTCTCAAAAATTTGTATCAAAATCGTTGGAGCCGTTTTAGAGAAAAATAAGATTTTCCTTTAAGGTCATATGTCAGATAAAATTTCTATCTCCCCTCTGAGGAATGCCAACAGAATCACACATACCAAATTTAAAGGCAATCGCTTAAGCCGTTTAGGCTGTAGCTCGTTATACATACAGACGGACAGACTGACAGACAGACAGACAGACAGACAAACAGACATTTTTTGGCGATCACTTTTTTAGGCTTCTCTATGATCGTAATGTCATGTTTGATTGTTAGAATTTTTTTTTTTACCAATGCATGACTTGCCTTATATATATTCAGCCGTTCTTGTAGGCTGAATCTTGTGCATATGATGTGATCGAACATAGGAGCAAGTACATACGATCCAGCGGAGTATTTTATTTCCTTTGTGGGTCATTTAAGCCCTACAGCTCTACCAAATATCAACGTTTTACATCATTCAGAAATGATCCATTCAACTAACAACAATTCTGTGGAGAAATTGGGCGGACACCACGGGCGCGCCGCCGCGCCGGCCGGGCCCCTGAATGGAAAACCTCGAATTTTTGATTTATTCCTTTGGTTGCGACACACAAGACCTACCGTTGTGCAAAGTTAGAAAAGTCGGAGAGTGCTGCATAATTTTGATAATATGTCAGTGAGTGAGGCAGATAAGGTTTATGCGATTTCTGGGGTTTTATATCTCAGGAACCACTTATGCTATAAAGTTGAAATTTTGTGTTTGATTATAGTTTATCAAATATTCGGAATATTTGAAAATCGCCTGAGTTTGTACCTGTAAATAAAGGGTGTAGTGTCAGAACTTGGCTAGCCAGGACCGTGCTATTTATATATTTGTTTTCGTCATTTTTATGCATAGTCCATAAAGTTTGCAATCGGAATCAAGTTCAGTTATCATAGATTGAATGTCTTCTGGTGAGTTAAAATGGAGAACCATCTCGTCTGCAAATCGTGAGTATTTTTTACCTTTATATTATCAAATATCGAGTCCGTATTTGTTATTCCAATCCGGTCGTCCGAAAAGATACATATCTTCCAGTACAGCAGAAAGCAGTAGTGAAGATAATAGATATTCTTTTAACGAACCACGAACCCCTCTTTTAATTACCCAAACAAGGGGGTCTAACCTTTCTACACGCTTGAAGAGTCTAGAGAAAAAAATATATAAACAAATTTAAAATTAAAAATAAAATGAATAAATACCATTATTGTGCCATTATGTACCATTGCTTAGCATTTTGGCTAATATATTTTATCCGACAGAATATCTTGAGAAAATTCCACCTACAACATACCTAACTGCTATCGAATAATATGAAATAAGACACAAATTCGTTTCTTTCTCCTTTTGTATATTAATGCATAAAAAGTAAGTAATTACGAAATATCATTGAAATCAAAATGAAAATTCAAAACTCTCCTCTCTCGGTGTCGATTCTGAATTGTGAATTGTGAATAAATTTCATTCAACCCCTTTAGCTGAAATCAGCTGAAATAATGTTTTGTATTTCTCTTCGTCGTCGTGTTAAAATGTTCTTTTCAACAGGAAACGGACTGATGAAAGGATGAAAGGGGTTCTTGTTCATACAAATAATATAATGCCTTACCCAGCCAATTATACCAAATTGGTTCATTGCTTCGCTCCTCGTCCGTCGTCGTTTCGTCTCAAGGGCATTACCCACAAAAGGAGGTAATTATGTTGGGCTCGTGCACCACGAGTTGTGCTAAGAAATCAAATTCGAAAACCAACCCAAATACCTAATACCTAAGCAAATGAAAATCTGCCTTTTTTCGCAATAAAAAGCAAACGTCTCAAGGGTTTACACATGACTTGGGAGATAATTATTCGCATGTACCTATCTAATTCTGAATAATTCCCAACACATATATATTCTCTTACCTATAAACACATATCGACAGTCGTATCCATTTTTTTATTTTGTTTGTTTGTTTGGTTTCTTCTTCTTGTCACAATCTTCAACATCCTTTTGTAAATCTGCACTCGATCAGGATTCCAAATACGTCCGACACAATGGCTACCCACATATCCGGTATGTTTGAAAGCTCGTTTAGATGGTGAGGGTATGAATTTTAGAAATACTAGAAGTGAAGGCTCAAGTTAAACAGACATCCTGTGGCGAATTATACCTTTTTTACGATGTCATGTTCTGGGTTTGCTCTCTCTATTGCCATCTTCAAAATCGTATATCCATAAAATCCCTTTTTCGGGTTTCACTTGTTATTTTCTTTTTCCCAAAAAAAAAACCATTTTTGCCATACCTATATCAGCAGAACCTCCTCTATACCTGTCGTATTTTATCTGCACATACAATATAGCACGTTACAGGCAGGCAGACACATTACATTCACAGGGCAAAAGGATACCAGCACCAATTGGAGGTGGAGATGGAGGATTAGAAGCAGAACAGCAGCACCAGTAGTCCTTGTGGTAGTGGCAGCAGAAGTAGCACCAGCAGTCAGGTATAAAGTTTTTTTTTTTTTGTTTATACCCACTCAGCACTCCTGGGCTTGGCATGCTTGCTGCTGATGCTTACCCACTGAATTATACCACGTTATGCTATCGGCAGTGTTCTAAAAAAAAAAGGACCAGGAATATCAAAACAAGAAAAAGAAAAAGGTCGAAACGAACAAACACTCGAACCTCACACCCAGCCACCTTCAAATCCTTAACCGTCATTCAACCAACCGACAAGCCGCCCACACCCCATAGTCATCATCATCATCATCGTTGTCGTTGTCCTCGTCCTCGTCCTGGCCAACCCCTCCCAACAGATTCCTATAGATCCACATACAGCCCCGGAGGGATATAATCCGGCACGAAGATTTCAACCCAAAGCACACGCAGCAGTATAGCACTGCTCCCAAATCGCTCCTTGCATATACATATAGTGCTATAGAGAAGGATGTTTGGCAATGGCAAGTATATTTATGTGCGACCAAACGTAAAGTTTCATACTGCTATCGTTAGCTGGTTTCTGTTGATGGCATAAGACTTTCAAAGTGAACTTGTGAACCACATAACCGAATTAATATATTTTGGGGCCTAGGCCAACAAAACTTCAAAAATTGCAAAGGTTATTTTAAAAAAGTTTAAAAATAAGAATAGGACAAGAAACGTCAGAATAGATTACGATTATATTATTTGCGGGATCAATTTATTTACAAGCCCGACAAAAATTGGACTAAAAAAAACAGGTTTTGGTCAGCGAAGACAATTTTGGAGGCCTAACTCTTATAAACAACAAAGCTGCTGGCCCCGACGGACTACCCGCCGAACTTTTTAAGGCGGCCGGAGATACACAAGCTCATCTCTAAAGTGCGGTCAGAAGAAACTATGCCTGATGAATTGAACCTCAACAACGTTTGCCAGATCAACAAGAAGGGAGACCTTCTCAGCTGCGCCAACTATATAGATGAATAAGTCTCTGATTATCGCCTACAAGATCCGTATTATGTGAATTCCTGAAACCAGTCGTCAGCAACTTAATTATTAGTGCTGTTTCAGGGCAGGAAAGTCCACAATACGCAAAATTCCAAATCAATATCCACTTCCTATTTATCGATTTTAAGGCCGAGTACGATAACATTTATAGAGACGAGTTATACAGAGCAGTATATCTGGTTTTGGCATCCCCACAAACTCTCCCTGCTCCGTCAAGGTTGCTTCTGACTGACCTTACTGAAGATTTTGATGTCAAAAAGGATTCCGACAAGGTGATGTGCTATCGGGTGATTTCAAGTGAACTGTACTGGCACAATTTTGTTCAAGTCTGTGGAATTGCTAGCATACTCTGACGACAAAGACATCATTGGCAGAACCCAGCGAGCTGTCACTGGAGCGTTAGCTAACATTAAAGTCAATGAGGCCAAAACGAAGTACTTGACTAAAAGCCGGACTGGATAGAACGTCACAATAGATCTGCACAACTTTAAGTTGTTACGGGACTTTGTCTATCTCTGATCCGAACATCTCGTTAAAAATAAACCGAAGAATAACTCTTGCAAATGCTGTGCCTATGGGCTACGATCTAGGAAGGCCTCTGTCGAAAATCAAAGAACACTCTTTATAAGACTATGATCATCCTATTCCTACTCTATGGCGCGGATACATGGACTCAATCGAAAACGGATGAAAATATCCTTAGTCGTTTGGAGCGTTAGGTTCTTCGCCAGATTTTTGGCCCTATCTGCGTTAGTGGTACAAAAAAAACGTATATCAGGTTTCAGGTCATGTGGAACGAATGGACAACAATACTCTGGATCGCAAGATCTTCGATTCCATTCCAGAGGGAAGACGCAGTCAGGGAAGACCTCGACTTAAGTGGCGCGCTCAAGTAGAAGATGACCTCAACCCACTTGGAGTGCGAAACTGGAGGCAGCTAACCAAAGACGGAGCTAGCTGGCGAGACCCAGGTTGGCACCGAACTGAAGCGCCCCTAAGTAAGTAACCATTATACGTAGAAAATCAATATTTATATGCAAATTTTCAGTAATGGCATCCAGATGTAGTTTTAATTTGTCCAATTCCGCTCCCGCTTTTCTTATCGACTCTTAATGATATTGTTGACATTCAGATCTACGCTGAAGTTATGAGTTTGATTGCTCATTGACGTCGTTCAAAGAAGGTTCATCCGCTGTGCCCTGCGTGGTATTCATTGGGATGGCCAATACAATCTACAACCTTCTGAAACTATTAAGTTTACAGACCTTAAGCAGACGTCGAGATAATCCTGATACTCTTTTTGTACACCAGCTATTGACTGGTAGCATCGAAAACGTCAAATCGATGACAAAAATTGACAAATCTAAATTGAATACTAATATTCGTAGTCTGAGGTAAATACCACTCTTCAATGTCCTCTTTCACCTTACTGAATATGGCCAAAATTAACCTATTACAAAAATTCTTCGGAAAGTAAATAATTCTTCCAATTTTATCTTAACCTTTCGAAAAACCGTATCAAAAATTTAACCTTCTCTTCAATCATAAGCATCCCCTTATCATCAAACCCTCTTATCTATTGAATTTTGTTTACTTATTTTTAAAGTATACTTGTAATTAATTTTACATTAAGCTTCAAATAAATTCAATTAAATGAAAATTTCGGTATATTGGAAATATAATTTTCCTAAGCCATTGGACAACGAAATTCTGATTATTCAAATTATAAATTATGAACATCGAACATATATGGCTTATTTTAACCCGTAAACGATCCGAGCCTGAGTCATGATTCCTACCACCCTGACTCCAGTCCTTCATACAAAGCGGTCTCCCAATGGTTTAGTTTCTAGACCGAAGGATCGGTCGTCGTGTCCGCCTCGAATCTAGATTCTTACTCTTTTAATGGCTCAAGACCCATTAAAGGTCCTAGCTTGAGAAATCAGCATGATAACGTTGGCACACCCCTACATCTTAATTCATAAAAGTATTTTATAGATTTCGTAAATGTTATTCATAAAAGTTATGTAACGTTGAATAGAGACATTTTAAGCTAAACGCGTTAAGACTTTAGAAATTGATTAGTGACTACATAAGAATATATGATGCAGAACGAGATTGAACATATATGTAGAACGTGATATTTTGCCGAACGAAATTTCATGCAACTATTGCTGTTTATAGGACATATACCCTAGTTGCATATTGCCCCAAATGTTCCCCCGACCTAGGAAATAATTAATCGGTTTTCCTTACAATAAATTGGAATGCTTAATGGCTGATTTCCAATGCAGAGTTGGGCGTTGCTTTGCCATATTTTTCCCCCAACGTGAAAGCTTAAACATAGAAATTTCAGCATAGTGTCGGCAAGCAAGTACACAATAGCAACGCTCAAGTTAAAAAAAAATAAACTTTTGCCCGCGTCTTGACAATGGGACATTTCATTATCACACACAAAAATTGTAGGTATACGTCCCAACTAATTGATGTCTGATAGAAATTCCTAATTCCTCTTTACGTCAGATAGAGACGCTTATTTTAACTTTAACTAGCATTACGGACGCGTCAACATGACAGATGAATAATTGTAAAGTAAAATTAGGAATTTACATCAGATGTCATTTAGCTGGGATGAAGAAAATTTGAGTAGAGGAAAAATGCTGGGATGTAGAACAATGATATGCTCAATTGTCAAAACGCGAGCAAAATTTTATTTTTTTTTTATTTTTAACTTGAGCTTTGATATCGCTTATGTTACGTTGGTTTGTGTACTTGACTCTATAATACACTGGATAACGGATTCATACATTGGGGGTGGCCGTGGCGCGATAGTTTCGATCCGTGCCGTAATCTATGTCCTCTTATTTTCCATTAAAAACCAATTCTAAAAATAAATGTCATAAAATAAGTTGCTGGGTTACTCATTACATGCTGTTTAGGCATAGAACTAACAACATGTGATTAAGTAAAACTAGTATACCGATAAAACATAACAAAGAATAAAAAAATTAATGCGAATTATAAGGGGCATAGATAAATAAGACACGGAAATTTCTCAGCATTAGTTCAGCCGCCATCCCTGGAAATAAAATCTGAGACAACAACCACCTGCAGTTTCAGAACATCACGCCACACATCTTTCCTATCATTCTTTCTCCTTTTAACCTCACGCCCGCTCTGTGTTTAAACATTTAAAGGGTAACATAATCCCTTGAGCGCGTGTAGAATATAAAAAAAAAAGATAAGGCAATTTGAAAACAGTTATAAGTACCATGCCAGTATAACTTTACAACACTTTTAGAGGTCACATTAAGCGATATTTTAAATGCAGGTATTACTTTTTTGTATAAAACAATAAAATACAATAGATATGGACACAATATATTTTTTGATTGAAATAAATGACGAACACTAAATGCGCTTGCAGTGGATTATTCCTAGTTTTTTTCTTATAATTGTTTATGGTTGGTCGTCTAATAACTGAAGACGGATAAGAATTCAATAAGTTGATTAGCAATTATCATTTTTATGGAAAATTAAATTCACAAATCTTCAATTGTATTTTTTTTTACTTTCAGAGGATATTTGACACATCTGTCATCTGGGTTCTTATAGAGAGTTTCATTTAAGAAAAGATCTGACCTTTCTGACAAAAGATTTCATCTTTTTGAATTTTGAGTTCCTTTCAACAAAAAGAGCAAATCTAGATCAGATCTCAACACGAAGGATCTCATCTTTGGTGGGTAGGCAGATTTGATCTGAATGCACGCATACATGTAAAACGTTTTTTCTGTCAAACATCAAATGGAAACTATTTTGTTATTAATTTATTATGAAATTGTGCCAATCCCTGCTAAAAAATTAAACTAAAAAATAAGCAAATAATAGACGAAGAAGTTAATAATTTAAATTTTATAAATTTAGTGGTTTATCTGATGATGAAGATGTTTTTTTTCAAAAATGTTTGTGTCAGTCATTCAGCATTGGCCGCGTTCGGTGCAATGTCGATAGGCTAGCCAAGATACCTTCGTAGCGGGTTTGTTTTCGAACGATCCAGGTAGCTTTCTCTGTTAAGTCAGTTGTATTGCATACAAATCTGAAGTTTTGAATCAGCTGTTTTTCAAATTAATAATAATTTTTGGGTGGCTTAATATTTGTGTTTGACAACATATGTTTAGTTCATCAGCTGGTTTTTCCTTAGGCGTTACAACAAACCAAACAATCCGGATTGCTTTAGGTATGCCACCGAACGCGGCCAGTACTACAGTTAAATTTGGACACAGAGTTTCATTTAAAAGATCAAATCTTCATTTTGAGAGGAGTTCTTTCAAATTTAAATGAAACTCGCTATTAGTATTTCGCTAAACCACCTTGTTCGATGGACAAGCTTGGTAAGCGTCACTTAAAAGAATTTTTTTTAATAGCATTTCGCACCTAGTCCACGGAATAAGTCATAAACCTTCGCTAGTCCAAGCTTATTAATTTGGGTGATAGAGAATAGACTATCCAGTGTATTATAGAATACAGTGCGCCCAACTCGGCATTGGAAATCAGTCATAATGCTATGATATGTAGTTTTAAGGCGATGAAAAGGTCGGGTATTGATATACTACGCTGCGTTGGTTTCGTATGGTATCCTTTAGTGGATCCACACTAGTTCTTCCCGATTAAAGTGCCACAGAACTAGTACTTATATATGTATGTATATACATTGTATAGGTATATACACATAAATAATTTTAGAAAAAAACCAAAAAGTTTGATTAACAGCGGCACGCACCAAGAGCTTACACAATCACCAAGCTTGAAATAGCTTCACAGGTGTTATTTTTACTCCTTAACCAAATTCATAAATAATAAATTTTAAGTTCTATAAAAGTGAGCCTCTATTTCATGCCATATGTTCAATATTCAATGCAGCCCTGTGTATAACATTGGATACGGGTTGGATAGCAAGCATGCTATGCCATCATGGTGCCATTGGGGTTCGTGTGTATCTTCATTTCCATGGAATATAAATGTATACGGCAGAGCAAAGGGCAGGGAGTGGTAAACTCTGTAGGGATATCCTGAAGTTGGGACTAAGTGACATGCTGTTTATTGTTGAAGGGTGTTAAAATGTGGTGTGCGGCGTTATGGCAGCGTCCATGTACGCCCGTGTGCTAGTGCTTTGCTTGCTGCCAGTGCTTGCTGCTTGTGTTGTATATACGAGTACCTATAGGTATGTATATTTTGCACTAAGTTCTCGAGTGCCAGTGCTATGCCCTGCAGCTATCTACTTTTCTATATGTGCTGCTGAGCTGTGCGGTGGTGTATAATGCCGATTCTTTGTTTTTTTTTATTTCTTCGTCCTTTTTTTTATTTTTGCACAGAACACAGTTGTACGCCAGGAACACACTTATTTTCCACAATGGAGATATGGCTCAGTGAATAGTTATCCAGTTGATTGTGGATAGAGATACGTATGTTGTTGGGTATTAATGTATATGGGAAGAGTTGTACAGCTGGAGTGCTTTGATTTTGCACAGAAACCGTCGTATTTATCGTCGTCATCCTCGTCGTCACCATCGTATTGCCGGATCGCCCACACTAACAAGAGATACAAAATAGATAGATGCAAACAGTTGAGGGGAAAGGTTAAGAATCATTAGATGTTATTTAACTATTTGTTCGGTTCGAAATAATCATTATTTCGTGTAAAAAGCTTAACATTTGCTGGGTTCAATAAGGCAGACGATTTGTTGTGGTGAAAAAAGGTTACTTTGCGTGAATTCTATAAAACAAATTAATGCCAAACCGAAGGCTGTCGAATCGAAAATCTCTTTCGCTTATATGACCTCCAATCATTAAATATCATTCTATGTTATCTGAAGCTATTTGTATAATTTTGTTTTTTTCGTTGATCCTAGAAATGTAATTGATGGACGCCTATCGCAGAAAATGTAGGTATAGCTATAGTTTTCGTTAAATGATAATACATAATTTGTTCGGCTTGCATTTATGTATTTTTATTAATATAAAATCTTCTACCTATAGTCATATGAAACTGAAAAAGTACTAATTCGGAATTTCACAAAAAATTCAAGAAATACATTAAAAATGTATGAATTCTAAAGAATGCTTTTAAACACCAAACATAATTAAAAACAATTTAATGGCTTTTTATAGATACCCGGTGCCCTGCACGTATTACTGGTCGATAACTACGTGCGCAACAAGCTCAACCAACTTCGATCAACTTTTCAGTCAACTCCATCGTAGGATAAAAATATTTAGAGCTTCTTACACTAGTGCTCAAACTCGCGTTCTTCACGTTGGACAACGAAGACGTAAAATTGAAGAAAAGAAGTTTTGGGAGCCCCATACACATAGTTAACAAACTTAGTGAAATGTTGAATAACCTCGTACACCTAGTTGATCAACGCGTTCAATTATTAGATAACTCCGTACACTTAGTTGATCAACCTTGTTGAATAGCTTCGTATATATTTATAAGCCGTGTTCTTTTGGTAAAAGCTATCCGCAGCAAAGCAGAATTTACACACATTACAAGAACCTGCTTTCGACAAAAGTAAAAGCAAAAGTCTGCTTTGGATAGATTTGTGACATTATTATTATGTTGTATAGTTGGTAGTTCCGATAACTGATGAAATTTGAAGTCTTTGTTCGTAGAGTTCTTCTTTCTGTCAATGGGCACGTTCACCAATTTTTTTGGATAAGTTATCTCGGAAACCAAACTATACGAATATATTTGTTAGATTAGCTGAAAGCAGTCAAAAATCAATAATTTTTTCAAAATATCTTTTAACGGCCTTTAGTCCACAAAACTTTGCGTTTCGTCCCTGCGATCTCTTTGGACTCATCAGACGGCTAGTGAAGGCCTTACTAATACGCACTTTTTGTTAAGTTCAGTTCATCTTACATGGATTTTTTGACAAAAAAAAAACAATGTGAACTGTATAAAATAATGAGCTTTTATGATATTTTAGAGCTTTTCGGCGAAATTTGGCAAGAAATACATTTAAATATTTCAAAATATAGCTTATTTATTTTTAACTAACCTCTCTACTCCAACTCGATCTTTGAACCGCATAATTATATACGAAGTTCAAAAAATAATTACTGGTTAAATAATTAATGTGGTAAATGGTAATAATGTACCGATCAATATTATTTCGTTATCTGAAGCCCAGCAAGCTAAAATTTTGCTACTATCTCAAAATTTAGCCAAGAAATTTTATCTGAGAGGTTTATTACGTAGGTACATAGCTCCAGCGAAAAACTAAAATTTTTGTTTCGCACTGTATATCCACTATCTGTCAAAACTAAGCGCGGGAACTAAGACTGTTTTTACATCATGCATGTTTGAGATTTCAGCTTGAGATTTTTAAGCATGTGATTGAGGCTTTATGTAGAATGGCAGGGGTAGGAAAAATTGCTCAAATTGAAAATTACAGAGGTATCCCTTTTCTACTTTGTAATTTTCGTTAAAATTTTGTCCGGCACATTAGCCATGTTCCCAGCCAGCAAAAAAAAAATCATAGTTGTTTTGACACCTGGCCAATCAAACTTGGTAAGCCTTCAAGTAGATTAGGTTCTTCTGAACGTGCCCATTAATTCTCAAGCTAAATTTTGACAGATTGCTTTTTGTTGGACTTTGTGTTATGTGAAATCGATAAATGTTGAAATTTATTAACTATTGCTTAATAATTTTTAAATTTGGGTTGAGTATGTATAAATAATAATTTAAAACCAATTAAATTGATTATTTTGGGATGTAAAGGCATTTACTTTTAAAGATGGCTGATTTCTTTACTTCATTAATGCAGCTTATGCCAAAACTTACCCAAATCATTTTCAAATTGGCCAATTTAATATTATAATTAGCTCACTTGTTTGTTTCTGAAACTAATGTAATCACACCGATTACAGAATCTGGTGAGTAGGTACTCTGCGGGGGGAATCTATTAAATTTTGATATTTTTACTCCGCAATTTATTCATCGGGTTCTGTAATCGAGGCATATTCTCCACAAAACTCTTGAGTCAAATTTAAAATTCTCCACAACTCTTCCATCTTACATGTCAAATTTAAGTTAGGATTTTAACTGATGTTTGGAGAAAAAAGTGGGAGCGAAATTTTAGAGTACTGGGCTTAAATTTGAACAGATAATTATTATGTACAGTAATAAACAAAAGTTAGATTTTTTAGCTGGAGCTGTGTACTTTTTTGGCTAAAGTGATTGGCTAAAATAGTATTTGGTTGCTACCAAAATTAAAACGAATAAAACAGGTAAAGTAATATAAAACCATACATTTAAATGAATAAATAAACAAATAAGTAAAAAATAAATACATAACAAGAAGTAAATAATTAGTAAATAAACAATGAAATAAATAAGCAAATAAATATTAAATAAAAAAACAAATAAATGAATACACACACAAAAATAAATAAATAAATAAAAATACAATCAACAAAAAAATAAATAAATAAATAAGTTATGGGTTAAGCATTGGTACATATAAATGGATATCAACAAAAAATTAGATAAATGAATCCCTATAGCTATTTGTAATTGAACTACATTTTTGGAATATGTTTTTTCTATTATTTTCCACTTTGAACAAAATTATTTTTTCGTCTCGCAATAATTTTTTTTCATATTTTGTGATAAACGTTCCAGATAGTTTTACTTTTAGAAATTTTCTGCGAAAAACTTTTTAACTGGATCCATTTTGTTTTGTAGTTTGGTTTAACGTCAAATGCGCTTAATGTAAAATTATTTGACGTTGATCAAAAAAGATTTTTTTTCAGGGACAATTAAATATTTGACAATTGCAGAAACTGTCAAAAAATGGCGATTTCTTCCCTGTTTACCTTTCAAATGTGACATGTGATATTTAAGAGAAAAAAAAGAATTAAGTTTAATAAGTTTGCATCGACAACAACAACTTTTTTAAATCTCCACAATCCTCCTTATCACTCGTACCGTGTGTCCAACATGCATGTTTAAAGTCAGTAGATATTTCAGACGTTTCGGATCGAATCCCAGCCTATCCGAGTAAAATATATTTCAGGGATTCTCTCCTAAGAGGATAAGATAATTCCTACAGAGAGAATTATATGTTACTTGTCATGATAAAGTATCTCTCATATTTTCTAATGTTGGTACATCACTTATCAGTCAAAATATAATACTCGTAAAATTGGTCGGCAAAATTTTGACAGATTTTGTTATTTTAGAAGTATACGTCAAAACAAAACATTAAGCCCCAGTTTCACAGTGTGAATTTAAACTTCACTTTTGGTTTAAGCTTCAGATCAATAATTTATTCAGTTTCACAGTGTCGCTTAAACCTTGAACTGACTTCAATTTGTAGTTTAAGTTAACTGATATTATTCTGTCGTTTAAGCTTCAGTTCAGCGTTTGTATTGTTTTTTTTTTTTCAGAAAATATTATGAACAAAACAAAATTGTGTATTCAAATGTTATCGAGTTGTTAAAGTGATTTTGAATATTATTTTATTTATTATTCTCGTTGTTTCGCGTATTTTCTTGTGTCAGAGAGAGAAAGGGGGGACGAGGCAAGAAAATGCTGCCAACTATTTTTCATAAAATCTAGTTAAGCGAAGTTCAACTGATCTTCAGATCAGATTTCACTGTGAAACAGGACGAATTAAACCAAAAATTTAAACTCAGTTTAAGGTTCAGTTAATCTTAAGCTTAAACTCGCACTGTGAAACTGGGGGTAAAGCAAAGATAGCAAAAAAAAATGCTATATAAATTCCCTATATGCTTATATACCATGAAATTAGTCGGGGTTAATTCATATTGCGAATAAAATCTGTATTATCGGCGCTTATTAATTCTTTGTTATCGATAGTTTGATAGAGATGTCAATTTTACTATCTAAATATCGATAGATAAAGATCGCCCGTCTGATCATGGAAACACATTTTCCGAAACGCGTCGCAAATTAAATAAAAAACAAAGTTGTGAAATTTGAAATTAAATTAAAAACTAAAAAAGTTTCAAAATATTTAAATTTTCAAATTTTTTATTTATTTATTAGATTATACTAAATATAAAACACATAATAAATATTCTGCCCGATATTTTCACGCAAAATTTTGATATTCCGGATTAAAACTGTGTTATCGGCGCGAACTGGCTTTTGTTATTGATAGTTTATAGGGAAATGTCAATTTTGTTTTTAATGGCGGATATACTTTTTTCGCTCAATTAACTCCTGCGGTAATAATATAAGGAACTAATAACCTCAATTCAAAATTTAGATAAGATATTTGAATAGAATAAAAGTCTGAAAGTATGATAGGTTCCAACAAATCAAATATCAACTTTTAACAAACGAGAATAGATACTTTAAAATTATTAGAATTTCTTTATAACAGTACATAACATTTTTTTGTGCAAATTTGAAGTTAGTACCTATATCGATTAAAGTTTTGGCGTTCGAATTTTTAATTTTGAAATATCTTGAATTTTAAACTTTAGGAATTATTAGCCATTAGAAGTTGTTTCATTTATTTCTACACGTTTTTTATGAGACACGTCATAAAATTAATGGATATTTCATAAAAGTCAAGGTTCAAAAAAAATCAAATAACCGACTCTCTGATGTCCAATAATAATACAAACGGTATCCTAACTTTCCCTTCTCACTGTTTCGCTAAGCTATGAAAAGCATCTCCCATAAACGACATGGACGACATGGTCTCTGTCCGTATCTGTAAAGTGTAAAGTACCAACAACCCAGAAGGATGAATCTGCAGTCGCAAAAAAAAAAGAAAAGCCCAACAAAATCCCCAGTCCTAAAAAAAATAACATAAAAAGTCCACTTCAAGGGAGGAGGCTACAAAAAAAAAAAACTTTTTTTTATAGAAATCATCGGCTTCGTTAGATGTGGCCTTAGTGGTAATTGCGGGGCATTTTATCTCTCTAGCTATAGCTATCAGTATATACTGGTTTACTTATACAACCATCAACGTAAAGAGGGTGAAGCCCAAGGGCGAGGGTGAGCGCACACGAGAGTAATTGTGGCAAATGCCAAGGGATGGGCGTACTGCCTTGCCTGACTGCCATGCCTTTGCCGTCGTTGTCGTCGTCGTCGCCATGCCGTCATGAAGTGATAGTAATGGATAAAGAATTATATAGTAAATTGGCTAGAGCAGGTTATGTATCCGACCGAGTTGACGACCAAGTTGTTGTCGAGCCACTGGCACTGTGTGGTAGCTTGGGTTTGGGTGGTTTGGGTATAGCATGGCAAGCTTATCTATATTCACATCTACACGCTGGACAGTGTTACTTTCTTCGCCAACAACCACACAAAGTAAAAAAAATTAACGAGGGGGGGCTATGCGAACAAAGTTGGTAGAGCTTAAGCGCACAAAGCCAAGTGGAGACTCACCTTAGATGTTAGTTGATGGGAGTCCCGCCATTATAGCCTGCTGCCCTGCCCAACCCTCACCCAATTACTGATGACTCAAATTATGGAAGGTGTTCTTTTTTCCTTTCCTCTGAAACGGGCTTATTTGCACTCCCCTCTGTCACCAGCCATACCCTGATCATAGAGGTTGAATGAATTATTGGCACACTCTTTGGAGTTTGCACAAGGGGAGAATTGCCGCTTATTATCGGCGGAATTGGGGGTGGCACGGCATGTCGTCGTAGCATGACATGCCATGGCATGGCATTGTGCTCAACAAAAGGATAAAACGAAGGGAGTGAGACATTGTCGTGTGCCGTAAACAGAATGTGTAGCCAGTGTCAGAACCCTCCCGGTTCACACCCCATCCACCCATCCTTCCACCCACAGAGCCATAATTGCCTCGGAGCTGACATCCTCGTTCACAATTTGCCGCACACTCAATTGTTGTTCTAGGGGTCGGGGAAGGGGTGATGGTTTGGTTGGTCTGATTTCACCAAGGAATTATTTTTGGTGCTCTCTGCTCGTCGTCATCGTTGCCGTTGCCGTGCGCCGCCGTCGTAGTCGTCGTCGTCGTGATGCTGGTTGTTGTGTTTTCACATAATCAATCTAAGCTTAAGGATCAGACGGTAACTTGTTTAGAACGCTGCCATGTAGAGAATGGATGATGTGCACAAACTGCGGATGAAGCTCTGCACTGGTTCTGAATTTGGCTCTAGTGTAACTTGGTACTGGCATCATTGGATCGGTACGTTGACGTTGACGCCAGAATGAAACCAATGTCGTTATCATAATGACAACAAAGTTCTATTGTCGTGGTAGTCTATGTCGTTTGCTGGATGAAACTATTGCACCAAACTCTTTACTGTCCTTTTATGATGTCATAACGTCCCACTCGACTTCATGCTGCTTATGCTTGTGATTCTGATTCTGATTCTACTGCTGCCTTCTGTTTGCCCTCCAGATATAAACTCTCCATGAACAACCTTTCATCCAAAATCCGTCCGACATACATACAACGGCGAGCGGCGGCGGCGGTGTTGACAAACCTACTCACTATATATTGCCCCATAGGCGATGGCAGAGATCCTACTGTCTTTACAGTATAACATGGGAGCTGATGCCTCTGATGGCTTCCCCCTCTACTGGTGCTGCTTGCTGCAGCACGTACAAACTCTGTTCCGGAGTAGTTTCACAAGTGGTATAGCTGGCGCAAGTATATCTACCAGAATTAGGTCCTAAAAAATAAGGGTGAAATCCCCCCACAAGTGAAACGTGCTTTCTGGACTTTCATGGCATATCCAGGAATTTAACGTGTGATGTTACGGGATGGAGAAAGTATGGCTTGCCATCACCCCTCTGCAGATTACCAAAGGATCACGTTGAGGGTTAGCTGGCAGAAGCATGCGGTGAATTTTATTGAGTCGTAAATGAAAAAAAAAAAACAAAACACCAGCCTGTCGCTGCCGTAGTCGTCGTCATCGTCGTCGAATTCCTTGTGGGTACCTGATTTCAGATTACAAACAAGTACCTGTCCCCGTTTGCTATGCTATCCTCTATCCAAGCTGCAACACTCAGTGCCATTTATTTAAATGCAAGTCAAGAAGTGTAAGAAATTTGCCATTTAATGAGGGTTTAGGTGTGGGAGGACAAGGATGAATTTTCAGCAAAAAGGACATCACTTGGGGCGAACGAAGAATGAAATCCTTGCTGTTTAAGCTCAATATTATATATACTATATATATTTCTATATATGTATTTACATTATGGTGGTGGAAAGGAATCAAATCCCGAAGCAGTGAAATGTATTGCCTGCCCCTGCCCTGTGCGATTTGTCGTGTTCGTGTCAGTTGGTTTCGTTGTTAGTCTCTCCCCATCCGACTTTAGACATTTGGGAGCATGGCAAAGCCCTCATATGCCTTATAATATTGTATAAGATATACCATATCTATGTATGGCGCTCTGATGCCATGAACAGTCAATGCTGGATGGGTTTTGTGTGTCGGAATGTGAATATCTGCCAATGGAAAACGAAAAGTTCCAAAGAACCGAACGAGCACCAGAGTGGCATCAGCCTACATTCAAACAAATGATTGTGACATAAATACACGTACGAGATCAACTTTTTTTATTTAAATTCTTATTTAGATGGAATTGAATATAAAATAATTATATACATACGAGTACTGGTCAAATGGTTCCAAAAACAGCAAAACTTCAATAGGTTTTTTGATGTTGAATACCCAAATTAATCTATATTAATTTCTTCTAAATGTCAGAATGCATTTCAAAATCTCAGCCAGTTTGTTCACAGTAGGTTAAATCTGCAATTTGATTATTACGGATTATTTCTAATCCATAATTAAAGGTCCGTGATAATCAAAGACTGTTTGTTAACTTTTTGTCAGCTTGATTAACAAATCATGGCTTTTCCACAAATTGTTCCATTTTCCAGCCTTTCTGTAAGTTCGGTTGTCAAAAAATTAATCAAGAATTAATGGCCTTTTCGATTAGTCGTCCGGAAGTCTTCCGAATGCTTCTTAAACTGTTCGATTGGTATCAAATGACACTTCTTCTACTGGATAGAAGAGAAATTTCCTTCTGGATTTGAATTCAGAATCAAAACCAGAGGCACGCACATACTCACACCCACCAAATGTCAAATTCAAATTAATTTAGACAAACTAAAACAAAACCATGACTTGGGTTTTATTCAAGTTTGTCTGCAATTTTGTAGTTTCAATTTCAATCCTTACAGAATTGAAATTATGGAAATCTGTTCCAAAGACAAATTTTCCCTTCAATATCTGTAATTTCGCATTTTCATAACTTAGAAATCTTCTACATTTATGTCAGCATGTTTACAAAATAAAATAATCACAAATCTGCATTTGACATTTCCCGTCTTACACATACACTCACATACATTTTCAGAATCTAGAATCTAGTGTTTACTCAAATTTAGACTAATTTGATTGTTCTTATTGCTTTTTATATTTCTACTGTTCTTATCACTTAAAAACAATAATTTCTTTAAATGCTAAATTTAAAAATATAAGTCTTCATTTACAAATTTAAATGATAATAAAAGATGAACGAATGAGACGAACACCCATATTTCTGTTTATCAAGCGAGTGCGTAAATCAAGCATGAACACACTGAATTCCGGTAAATGATTGACTAAATGGTGCTAATCAAGCAAATTCGGCTAATTAGTGATATCTTCAATTAACTGCTCAAATCATGGATTCCTTGATTAAAATTTTGGTGAACAAACGCATTCCATGATTATCAACTGGAATAATCCTTGATTTAAATCGCGAATTTAGTTATAGTTCCTTCGTTGGTACACCTGATGACTTTCATGAATTTCGAAAGCTTTGTTCGTAGAGTTCTTTGTCTATCAATAGCTTAGTTCACTCATTTATTACATAAGTTATCTCGAATGCTAAATGTGTATATTATTTCTGAACCATTCGGATAGGTTACCTGGAGGTCAATTCCCGATCTGTGAAATTATGAAGTGATAAAAAAAATATCATTTCAGTTTTCACAGAGGTTTATCATTTTCCAACTTCACGCACACGCCTAATGCGATTCTAGAACTCATTGTGATAAAGTTTGTACTAAAAAGTACTAAATGATAAATTCTGTCACTTCTGATTAGATTTTTTGTTGGGAAAGGGAAATATTTCATTTCAGTTTCTAAATTTGCTTAAAAATAATGTCCGGAATAATAATTCGTTTAATAAATTAAAAAAAGACGTCGTATTGAACAATTGTGGGTTTTATATTATGTGAGGATATTGAGGCTTTCCCTTCGAGATGGGCAGAATCTATTCGAAGTTACAACTAGAAGCACTTTATTGAACTTTATAGATTCCCAAAACATTTATGCATGGATTTAATACGTGAATTGAGAGCATTATTGAAAAACACTCAACTTATAAGTGCGCTCGAAAGCCATTTAAATATGATAAAGTGCTCTGCATTTTTTTGCAATGGGTAGTTTCCAACGATCTGTCGCGGGAATGAGCACCGTCGCGTCGGCTGTTGTGAATCTGTTTAATAATTTGACAAAATGATTTAACAATTTCTTTATTTACTCGAATTAACACAAATAAAACTTACTACCAAAATAAATTTGTGTATAAATATAATTGTGGCTTAGTTGTCATGTGCCAAATCCTGTTTTTCTTCTTAATATTCGATTAGAAACATTTTCTTCACAAAACAATTGACTGTGATAAAAAAATTATCATATGAAAAATGTTTGGCGTTTAACTTCACTTTTTCACGAATCGAGAATCGAATTAGACGTGAAAGCGTGATAAAATTTATCACTTCACATCTTCACAGATCGGGAATTGACCCCCTGAAAACTGTCAAAAATCAAAACAAATCGATATTAAATCAAGTTTGACGTCGGATAGCTATAGTTATTTGAGCATTCGGACTTTTTGTTTTGTATTTACGATGTGATCAAACATAAGAGCAATTCCATGAGCCTGCACACACGAGACTATTTCCACCAGACTAAAACCGGTTTTGTGGGCAAGGGAAGCGAAGTGTGCAGTATGAAGCGGACTGAAATTTCAACTCTAAATTTCTTGGATGAACGAAGACTAAAACTAACACATACACAAAAGTTTTAACAGTCAAATACTAACCCATATAAAAAGAGGTTCATGTATACAATTCTTCGCTCAGCTGAAATCATCTCGTGTGTGATTGGACTAAAGACAAAAGCCGGTTTTAGTCCAAAAATTGTTCATCCCGTGTGTGCAGGCCCTATGAATATAAATATATAACATGGAGTGCTTATTGGTATACTTATGCCGGATTTACACGAGTGACAAATTACCATAAATTCATGCCATTAAACTGGCAATATAATGGTAAGATCAAATCAATAATGATAAGCATTTACACGTGGTAATATAATGACTATTTGATTGATAATGGCAATCTGCCATTAAAGAATGAGCAAGCTCATTCTTGCTCGCGGTGTGCCATAATTTTCAAAATGGCATCATTGTGGATTTACATGACTCCATTATAATGGCAATATTTAATGTCAGTCTTCCCTGCCATTTTTTTAATGACAAAAACAATGACAAATTTTCAAAACATTTACACGATTTTGTCAGTAATGTCAATAAAATGGAAGAAATAATGGCAATTTGTCACTTGTGTAAATCCGGCATTAATGTATTTTGGTGCCTTCCATTTGCAGTAAAAATTGAAGTTCGATTATTCGTGCGAAACTGCCAGATCAAAGATATTTTAATGACAGATGATTGAGTGTCTTTGTAGCAGCTGCTGTCAAAATTGCCTAACAAACGAACCAACTGAAACTCGAGTAGCGCCTCTTATTAAGGCTTTACAATTAGAATAGCAACAAGCACTCTATTATACTATATTCTTATTTTCATATATGTCTAGCTAGAATTTTGAATTCAGAGTCGAGTCGACTATTGACCGACCAGTGAATATAATCGTTCTTTTTTTAGTGTTTATTGATTGCGACGTTAATAATTTTTTTTATCAAAACACAGCTATTCACCCCAATTATAAGATTCGTATCAAAAATTTAGGTATGCTTTGGTATGTTGATCTTTGGTTTAATGCCACTTTTTCCGGTATTAACTTTTCAAAACTATAAAAACAGATATTATGGTGGTATTTCACCTAACTAAATCTTTGTATAAAAAACTTAGCTAAAAAAAATACTAAATAATGAACACTATTCGAACAGACCCGTCTATTTGCACATCCGATTTATTGAAAAACAAAACATCAAACATATAAAATAATTTTAAAATCAACATTTAAAACATCACAGATATGAACAATTATTTAACTTCTTGTTATTTCTTACTACTTCAAATATATTCGATTTTTAATTCAAGCCTTAATATTCATTATAATGTTTAATTTCGAATTTTAGCATTTGACAGATGGTCAGTAATAGCAACTTAAAATATAAAAATTTGGCCGCTGCGTTTGGGGAAATCCTGCTTTGCTGCAGACAGATTTTCCAAAAAATAACACGGCTATAGACACAACCTATTAAGGACATTACCTTTAAAATAGTGACGAATTATTCAGATCCGAATCCGCGTTCCTTTGGGCACGGTAATGCAGTAAAAATGTCGCGCCTACCTAAAAATCGGACCCTCTCCCACCGACTTGATGTCGGTTAGGTAGCTAGCTAATGTAACGTAACTTTAAGAAAGTCAGTAAAGCTGTGACATCAAAAAATATGTTTAAATAATTTTACCAAAGTTTCTTCAAGATTCCAGTTTTTGAGGTATTGAGTGCCTGTCCACGGGAATTCCACATACCACCCACAATTCAATTATAAAATGACTATCCCAAAAATCGGCGTTCGTGGTGAATAAAAAAAGAATGTGTGTACTTATATGTACATGCGCCACAAGTAAAACTTCCCTAATTTAAAACAATTTTTTCTTTCGAAATTCTAAGTCAGCTATAACATATAATATGTATTTCAATTTTTTGGAAGCCTGCTGAAAGTATAAAATACCAGCCCCGTACTTGCATAAATACATCGTCCATAACGACCCCATCTTGCAATTGTACAAACGTCACCGTCGCGTCGACCGAACTTTGATTCATGGTTCAGCAATTTTACATTACGTACATACATGATACTACTCCATATATATATATAAATCTATGAAGTAGATACACTGAAGGACTGGCAACGAGACCATCGACTTAAACAATACACACATTAAGGCAACACAATTACAGTAATGTATGAGCATCAACAAAAGAAACAATAAAAAATAGCACTCTAAGGCCGTGTGCTGATTAACAACTTAAGCATTGAAGTTCTACTTAAGAACTTATGTGACAGTTTACGCAGAGGAAAATCAGCTCTTAAACGTTTTAAGTTGAGAATAAATATTTATGATTCGTATCAGCAAACGGGCCTAATTCACACAATACGCACTAATATAATCTTATCAAGAAAACGACCCAACAACAAAATTCCTCGTCGAATACACACAATGCGTATAACTACTACATTAATCTATGCGAATCCACAATGAACCCACACAAAAATTTAACAAAAAAAAATTCTCGTTGAATATACAAAATTCATGTAGGTACCTAGAGAATGAGAATCCACAACACGCACCAACACAAAAAAAAATCCTTTGCGCGAATACACACAATGCAGATACATACATTCATTTATGAAAATCCACGAAACGAATAAACATCTCATATGTCGGGTCACGTCAGTTGTTGTACGTTGGTTTGACAGCTCCATAGAAATTTGTTTACCCCCACGCAGCAAAAGAAGTCTCACTTCAAAAAAGCCATGTGAATAAAATGTCAAAATGTACGCTACACTGATATTTACCGATTTATTTGTTGAAGAACAGTTTTAAGTTCCTCAAATAGAGCATAAGATAGGATCTTTTAAGGGATCTTTAGCAAGGATATGCCTTGGTAGTTCTTGCAATATATAAATATTTAGGCATGACCGCCTGTTTGTAGCAGGGCATACTACCATTCCACTCACATTTGGTTGATGATTTGATTCATGTGCCTTATCAAAATATCCGCTTCCTCTTTGAAGAGATCATACATTTTACTCAATTTCTCAGAATACATAAAGTTCTATCCCACTTCTGACACCAAAGTAATCCAAACTATCTATTTAATTGTTAGATATAACAATCTTCTGAATTATTCGCTTCATTATTTGTAAATGTTCAATATTAAACCAATGAGAGCATATATACATAATGTACTCGTATATTAAAATTATAAAGTAAAATTCCAAACTGAAATATTTCAGTTAAAATGAGAAGTAAATATCCACACTATGCTGAAAACCATCATGCTGCAGTACTACACGACAGGCAGCCAGAAGCAGGACTTTTTAGTAGCATCTGTGTGTGCGCTTGTTTGTGCTGCTTTTGCTGACTGCTCCTGCTGCTTCTGTTTCTGCTATTATTTTTTTTTATATAGACACAGATATATATCAACGCTTTGGACTGATTCACATTTTAGTGCTGCCGTGTGCGCCATCAGCCATACCCACATTCATTCATCCATGCTCTGCTCCTTCCATACAAATAATACCTATCTATACAAAATGTAAATAGATATACATATATACATACACATCCCTACAAGGCTGCGTATATTTTTTGCTATATCGCGCCATCTATAACGTATAGATTTGGGGGAATTTTATTCCATAGTGAGTGGTAGTATAAACATTTGGCACTAGACTCGTGGTTCAAAGTGCCGCGATGTCGTGCTTTACAGCTTTTGTTGCTTTGTTTTGTTATCCTGCGCGCGTGCTTCCTCTCACCACACTTACGTGGTAGTTGTTTGGGTTGGTAGTGGTGGGGTGAATGAGGGTGGTTCCCACACCTACGTTCGTTGGACAACCACGACGACGACGACGACGATGCCGACGACGACGACAAGACCACTTTTTTCACACCCCATTCCTAACCCTTCGCCCCGGGGATACTTCCAGTGTTCGGTTCGGTAATTTTTTTTTCTTCGTTCCAGTTTTTTTTTTTTGTATTATTTTATTCTGTGTATACACTCTTCTCTCTGTGCACAGGCTGGGAGTTTGATTTTGGGATGACTGACTGGAAAGGGTGGGAGTTTTTTTTCTTCATTTTGGGGTTTTCCTTTTTTTTTGCTTTGTAATTTTTTTTTGCGACTGAGTTACTCTCCGCACCGTTAGATATTGTGTGTTGCCGCGCTGTCGGCATCAGCAGTACAGCACAGACCAGAGGAGGGTTATAGGAAGGGTAGGAAAGCTTAGTAGTAGCGTGTGATGGTTGTTTTCATCCCAGAACGGCACTTTCAAGTTGAAGTCGCCAATACACCCGGGATGGGTGGTAACTGGGTGATTTGTGGGAGGTTAGAGATAGTTGGAATGGGCGATGGGATAAGTATCTCTGCTGTGACGATATGGTAACCTCTGTTGTATAAGGGTCGGTGGCGGCAGCGGCAGTGGCAACGTCGGCGGCGGCGGTGGCTATTCTCTCATCCCTCATCTCTTGTGGAGGTGATCCTCATAGATACACACGTAAATAGGTATACACATAGATACAAAGAGATAGATACCAAAACCAGAGACACACTCTTGTGTAGAGCAACATACATATTTATATCGTGTGGGAGAAAGTGTGTTGGCTGGCAGGCAGGCAGCAGCAGTAGCACCAGCAGTGGCAGTCGTCCTCATCGTGTGGTAGTCGTAGTTGTAGTATAGAAAAGGTTCGACATAGAGAAGAGTCACATGCCTGAGGACGACTAAAGGCACACAGGCAGTGTGGAGCTTTTCACAGTCATCCTCGTTGAAGTCGTTCGTGCTCGTGGTTGTTGTCGTCGTCATCGTCGGTGTTGTCCTCGTCAGTGTCGGTGTCGGCTCTTTTTAGCAGGATAATGTTTCAGTGATTTCGATTCGGTTTAGTTCAAAGGATGACTTCTTGCGGTAAGGAAGTGTTTCGGGCTTGGCTCCTCCGTGATTATTATTGTAGTTGTAGTAGCGAACGAGTTTGTTAGTATATTCTCTGACTCTCTAGGTGGTGGATTTTATTTTGTTTTTGTTATTTTTTTGTTTGTTTTCACGTGAAAACGCACTTGAAATCTAACCGTTTTATGGTCATTCGAAAACGAAACTCGCATCTATCTGATGTTAGTCGGGAAATGTATTTTGTTTTTTTTTAACAACTGAAAGATTTAAAAAATATTCTAAAATACAAACAACTTTTCTTAATGATTGTGGTGAATCTCAATTTATTACTACATACTGAGTTTGTGATTTAAAAAAAAAAACGAAAAAAAAAATAACAAAATTAGAACCTTTAAATAAAATGACTGCAAAACGCGAAAAGGATTACGCTAAAAATAAATCAACCACTGGTAAACAATTTTTATTTGCAAAATAAATAAATAATAATAACAAAAAATATTCAACCCCCATACCTACCATTATTGTAGGTAAAATGTTATCAAATATTTGACGATTATTCAGTGAATGCATCATCACTGCAGTCTATGGTTTCAATGGGCATTAAATGTATACGCTTTGACACTTTGATAACCGTATCTCGGGCATAGAATGCAATTGAGTTCTAGTAAATCCTTCGTGCGTCGCTGTGCTTGTTTAATCGGTATTAATAGGGAGTGTGAGTGTTTTGCATGCTTATCAGTGGTTTAAAAATAATCCATCTTTTCTGTAAGGTTTTTGTCCCATTTTTTTTGTGGCGGGGAGGGGGCGTTATTTTAAAAGGGGTTTCAGTACTTGACACAAGTTTGCCATGAATTTCCCAGATTAGAATTCATAAACTATTCAACATGGTTACCATCTGATATCAGTTTAACAGAATTATTCTGCTAAGTAGGAAGGTATATCAAAATGTTTAAATGTTTTGTAACTTTAGTTCAGGCATAAATAATACCTTAATTGTAAAATAAATTGCACAACAATCTATCTATAACCTATAGAAGAACTAAGAAATTAATGGTCAACTGGGCTCAAAAACCATTATTTTTGAAATTTGCAAATGCCAATGTTCGTTATTTTTTTCTTGTGCAAGATAAAGTTGTTGGCATTAATAGCTGCGTTTTATTATCTACGGGTCTGGGTCTAGGTTATTTTTTAACACGTATTACAAAAACAACACGAGATACACGTTTCTAGCAGGGTTTCTATCTGGGTTTGCAAATATTGGTATTAAATTAGGCGAACAGAGTGTACATTTCAGTACATAACCCAGATCGTTTTATTTTTACGGGGTGAACCATATGGGTTATTGGCGATAATAAAACACGGCTAATGTGTGTTTCTTTAGTTAACAGACATTATAAGAAAAATGTTTTTATAAAAGTTGAAACTTTTAAATCATCCGAATTTTAAAGTTTTAAATCGATTGTGGACAAGGTGTTACAAAACTTGGTGAAACAATCGACCATAACTAGATTTCGAGGAGCTCCACCAAACTAGTCTATTTTGTTTAGTTGGATTTAATGCACAATTTTTTTGCAATACGCGAAAGATCGCAAAAATTTAGTCGTGTTTTATTTGTAAATTGGTAAATAACGATTAAAACACTAATTTTTTTAAATTCAAGTTCGTTTTATATTTTTATCTCTAACCTCACTTTTATTTTCAATATATTATTGACTTATTTATCGACTCTAGATTGCTTTTGCTGACTTATGTATGTATTGTTGTTATTAGGTTCGTTCTTTGAACTTTATCCAGGGTCGCCCCAGATTTTTTTTTTAACCCAAGAGTTGTCAAAAAAACTGTCTTCGATTCTCAAAAAACAATTATATTATTATATATTAATGTTTATGTTGTTGAAATGCAATTTATGTTCTCTTAAATTTAAAACTTAAAATATGTTTAAATTTAATATCTTAGTGCATTGCAAAGTCATTTAAATGTTTCCATTTGTTATATTCTTCTTCCTATAATTTCCATTTTATAAATAACAAATTGAATATAAAATGCCAATCCACAACAAAACAAATGCTTCAGATTAATGATTTAGTTATATATATAACCTTAACTATATGCATGTAAGACCTAAGGTTTTTAAATGCAACCTGATGAGCGATGTGGCACGAGTACGATAACTTTGGCGCCAAGATATAATAACGGTTTTTGGTAGAGGGGCTTAATACAAGCATTTTTTACTACGGGAGGGGGGGTCTATCTCCCCTCGTTTAGGCGGGAGGGGCAATTTTATAAAAATTTACTTAAAATCTTTAAAAAAAATATTAAAAAAGAACGGCAACACTTACCGTTATAAATTATACCTTTTTCAAAAGTCAGAACTCTACAATTTATAATAAATTTTAAGTAAAGTTGTTTCAGTCAATAGTTTTTGAAATAATTGACTTCAAACTCAAAATTTATGAAAAAAAAGTTAAAAAAATCACTTTGAGTATTATTTTTCTCATGATTATAAACACGAATAAAGAAGTAATTGATGCAGTTAACTGTTCTAATTATTTTTTAATCAAACACTGAAAACTATTCGTTTCTATGTTTTCTAGTTTTTGAGAAAATTGAAAAACAAAACAAAATAATTTTGTATCAGATGGGTGCATGTAAAGTGTCTTTTGCATGTAAAGAATCTGGATTTAAGAAAATAATTGATATTATATACATAAACGTATGTACATATGTCATGTCCATTTCAATCTCTTTTTTCTAAATATTTGAGCATGAAAATTTATTGCATTATAAAAAAATTTGCATTACCTTTACGACAACACAACGGCAGCAAATTCTCATAGTTTCTTAATATGCACATATGTTTGTGTCATACATAGATATTTCAAATTCAAAATTCAAATAAAATTCAAATAAAATTCAAATTCAAATAAAAGAGTAGTGTTTCCTTTTTAAGAATGGCGGCTAAGCATCCACTTCTTCACCCAAAATTAAATAATTTTTCGATTTTTTGTTCGTTTGGGGATTTGGTGTCAACAAACGAAAAAAGTATCCCGTTTTTAGAAGAAATCGGGTTAATTTCCTCCAAAACGTCTACTCCACCTCTGTGTTGTGATATTTTAATGACCGTGGAAAATTCAAAAAGTGCAAAGTTCGGTTGGTAAATAACCGCATTAACTGTAATAAAATCACAATGGTATGTATATATGAAATTTACGATGCCAACAGTGAGATGCCTAAGGGGGGGCATGCTGCCCCCCTGCAACCCCCCTGCTTGGGCTCACTATAGGCTTTGGGGAGGGTGAAAATTTTATTATATGCAAAGTTTCTTTAAAATAAAAGAATCTTTTGGGTTTAAAGAACAAGTATAGTTTTACTATTTTTCAATTACATATCTTAAAAACTAGAAGACATAAAAAGAAGTAGTTTTCTGTATTTAATAAAAAAATAATTGGAGCAGTTAACTACATCAATTATTTTTTTATCGATATCCATAATCATGAGAAAAATAATATTCAAAGTGATTTTTGTAACTTTTTTTTCATAAATTTTGACTTTGAAGTCAATTATTTCAAAAACTATTGACTGAAACAACTTTACTTAAAATTTATTATAAATTGTAGAGTTCTGACTTTTGAAAAAGGTATAATTTATAACGGTAAGTGTTGCCGTTCTTTTTAAATATTTTTTTAAATATTTTAAGTAAATTTTCATAAAATTGCCCCTCCCACCTAAACGAGGGGAGATAGACCCCCCCCCCCCCTCCCGTAGTAAAAAATGCTTGTATTAAGCCCCTCTACCAAAAACCGTTATTATATCTTGGCGCCAAAGTTATCGTACTCTCCCCAGCGATGTTAATTGACGTTAACGAAACATCGATGTTTAACACAAAAAAATCGATGCTTCTACATCGAGGTTGGAGAAGGGAATTACGTAAATTCGGTAAAAACATCGATGTTTCCGATTCGATACTTATCAAAATCGATGACGAGTCTTCGATGTTAGCATCGATTATGACTTCTTCAGATATCAAGTCACCTTGACAGTTTATCCGTTTACCTCAACTCGTACCAGCTAAAAACCTAGATCTACTTCAGGACGAGTTCAGGGTGACCCTAGGTTTCAAAAGACGGAATTTGTTCACCAGGGCGAGTTCAGGTTTTTAAAACAAGTGCTTTAGGACGATCCCAGGGTGAAGTCAGTGCTAAACGAACAAAATTATGCTTCGCTGCATAAAGAAACTTACAAATAAAATACGGTTAATATAACCACCCACATCAAGCTTTTCAACGGACTCTTAGGCTAGGTGTGCACATGTAATTTTTTGAAAAGCTAAATAGTTTAATCACTAGCTGAACGATGATCGCGCACATAACCAACTTAAAAATCAATCAACGAGATAAACCAACAAGAGACAATAAAGACAGAGAAAACCAATGATGGATCTAAGGCGGTTCTCTTCCCTCTGAATTTTTGGTGAAAGGAAAATATTGACTGCAACGACTTTCTCTCTTGCGCTCAAAGAAAAAAGTTCAACTGATTTAGGGCGGTGTCGTTCGATTTGTGTTAAATTACAAACTTTTAATTTACCCGAATCGCCGACTGAATAGTTTTTCATTTTGCGCGCACTCTCTCGTATAAGTCTATGGTGGTCAATTTAGAAAGAAAACTGTTGCAAACCTGACAGTTTTATGTGCGCGCCTAGACTTAAGGAATATTTTATGCGCTCGAAATTTCATCGCTTGTCGTGAACCTAACTGATATCGTGAACTTCCCAATTACCTCATAGGGAGACTTTCGAATATCATTCATCGTAATCCCCAATGGTGAACAAAAATTTCCCTGCCAATATCTTCTTCCTTGTAACGTAGGGAACGTAAATGATACATAGTTGAAATGACCTCTTGGAACTATTAGTATCGACAGTAAACTTTTGAGGGGAATTGCGTTGTCATTTCATACGTTTTTTTTTCGAGGGAAATTTATTCCATTAGTTGTTCATGTTGGCAGACAAAATTTCGAGGGAATAAAATATTCCGAGAGTAACCGTATTCGCCATTAAATTCTCGATAGAATCCAGTAAAAGTAAGTAATTACGAAATTCACCACTTGCGGCATGTCGCTGATTTTGAAAGTGTTACGCGTATGGCGAGATCGACGAAAATAGTTGTAATTCATTAATAATGGAATATTTTTCGCGGGAACTTGTGACATTTTGTTTAAGACATTTTTTTCCAAATTACAACTATTGGCTCAATAACAATTCGACGAAGCAGGACCAATAAAATGTTTTCGATAAACCAATGACCAGAAATAAGAATCGGGCATTTGAAAAAAATACCAATATAAAAAACTTCAATGAAAACAATTAGCGTATGTCTAAAACGGTTTCTATAATTTATTTTTTTGTCACCAACTGTCTTGAGTGGCGATCGAATCCAAAAAGATATCGAGGCCACGAAAGTGGCATTATTCAATTTTAGCAAGCTTATAAACAGTTCAGTATTTACAAATACATACAAATTACTAAAAGAGAAAAAGATAGATGTAAATTTGGAACAATACTTCAAGGTCAGTGTTTGAGTACCTATTAGCTTTGTTCACTGAGAAATGTCAAAATTACTGTTTTTTTCTGTTTTGTTTACTTGTTGATATGTTTCCTTTTTGGTTTGTGGTAAGAACTAATCAACTTTTTTTTGTTTAAAATAAAACTCACAAAAAAATCTATAAGTAATTGTTTTGTTTCTAATTGTTTTAACAACTGGCTTTTAATAATCGTTCAAACTTTATAGGTATGACTTTTCTGTTCTATTCCAGTTTGTTCCGACATTTTATTAAGTGAACAAAGTTTTATGTTCTGATCTTTTCTTCAGTGAATAAAGCCATTTTTACTTCTTCATTATAGGGTAAATAACAAATGTTTCAAAAATATAAAAATTTGAATTTTAGTAAGACTTGCTGTTCTCAGATTACAAATGCTTTAATTTACCATAACAGTATAGTGTATGAAAGCGACAGCATTTGATCTCGTCATGATCGCCTTTGATTCACAGATTATGTAAGTCCTGGGGGCCTATTCCTGAATACAAGTCGAGTAAGGACTCACTCGAGAGCTCACGTCGAGTCGTCTAGTGATGGTCAAAAACATGAAATGAATCTTAAAATGCCTGATTGCATCCTTTCAATTATAGCTAACTTCACTAAACGTTGACTTGACGTTTCACAGAAAAATATTTACATTTTGCAACACAATATTTGCAGTAAATTTATTTCAGTTTAAAGCGAGTAAAGAATTTTAAAAAAATGGTTCAAAATTTTAAACAGCCTGATGTTAAGAGCTTAACAGTTTGCTAATACTAAAGCAATTTACTAATATTTACCTAATTTTAAACACTTTTTAAATAGCACTATACTAAATCTATTTTCTTAAAAAACTAAAATTAAACACGCCTAAAATAGTGCAAAAAAGTAAGCGAACATAACTTTTTGACGTTTGTAAATGTCAAATTGGCATGATACTAAAAAAATAAAGTATCCATTTTGTGAGTTTAACTTTAGTAAAATGTTAAGAAAATAGTACGACACTAAACTGATTTAAAATTAGCAAAATCTTCTTTTTAGCCTAGTATCATACTAAAAATGATTTAACGTATTACAAAATCGACTAAAATTTTGCGCAAATGTCTTTATTTTCCTTCCACTTCAGAATCAGAGAAAAGCACTTTGTGACTTCCGCCTCAATTTGAGAAAACTTCATCCGCTGTTTTAGTTCACTACCAGCTTGTTCTTCTTCTTGAGAGAACGACCGGTTACCAAACGCAATGCTTTGAGGGATAACTTCTACTTCTAAGGAAAACACTTTGATGATTTCCTCTTCAAGTGGAGAAAATGTCAATTGCAAATTGACATTTAACCCACTTAATATTTAGGAATGCGTTTTTTCACTCGAGTGGCATTTGACATTATTTGACGTTCGAGTTGTGGATTATCAACTTATGCGTAAGTAGTGTTCGGAAATATCGTTTCATGTGAAATGTCTCAATTTTACACGAAACTTGCTGGACTCGTGTTCAGGAATAGGACTCCTGAATATGGCAACAGGCAATTAGAATCCCGCCATTTGTACTTAAGAAATAGTATGGTCACCGTATCAATAAAACCCTCTATAAGCGAGATAAGAGCGCACATTTTTATTAAATGGATTAACGTATGTATACATATGTAAATGTTGTGGATATTTATCTAAAATTATTATTCCGCCGAATTTTGTTGTTTTTTTTTTCTTATTTTTTTTTTGTATTCAAAACAAACGCTTATCGTGCTTTTTAGTTCGTTTGCTTTATCGCTTGACTAAAAATACTAATTAGGTGCGATTGGTATACGAGTACATTTCTCATTTTGAGCATGTTTAAATGAGGGAACAGTAAGTATTGTGATTGTGATACTATATCGAAGATTTAAAAGGATTATTAAGCAAATTATACAAACATATTTGATTTGAGGAGCAGCTAACTTGTCCAATTAGATTTGTTTACATAGGAATTTTAATCACTTTCAGGACATATGTTTATATGTATATGTATGCTTAAATCGCTTTAGATTGAAAAAAACTTTAAGGGAATATTGTCTTTTTTCGCAATATTATTATTTTGAATGCGTATTCTATTCCGCCGGCAAATCACAACGCAGATTTTTTATAAGTATTTTTCTGCGGTCTCTAATAAGACAATGAATTGCCAAATGAATTAAATACTTTCATGGAGAGTGGAGAGAGAAAAAACCACTGTAGCCGTATTTTATTTTCCCTGTGATATTTGCGTTACAACAACAAAATGATTTAGTTTTGTTGGTGTAACGCAAATAAATAGAAGATCTGATCTGGATTCCGGGGAAAATAAAACACGGCTTACGTTAAGAAACAACTAAAAAACTAGAACCAATAAAATTCAAATGTCAACTTCACCGCACTTACATTGGCCTCATTCACAAACAGAACTATTAGCTATCCGGATAGGTTGGTGTTGTTGTATTCCGATGTAAGATTTTTTTTTGGCAGCAGTTGATTTGTCATTACCTGTGTTCTTACATGGGAATACAACAACACCAACCTATCCGGATAGCTATATGGTTCGGTTAATGAATGAGGCCAATAGGTTTATTTAATATCTTTTTTGTAGTAAGAAGTGTAACAACTGTCAAACTTCAAGAATGAGGGAAATTTTGTAAATCTTGCAACAAAGTAAAAGAATTTGTGTTTAAAACGTCAATGGTGATCCTCCAGTCCAAGAACAGAAAGTAGTAATGGACATAATTGAATGGTCACTCAAGGCATTAAATTTTTTTTGTTATAATCTACACGCACTCAAGGGATTATACTAACCTTTAAATGTTTCAACACAGCGCGGGCGCTAGGTTAGGAAAAGAAGGATAGGAAAGATGTGTGGTGCGATGTTCTGAGACTGGAGGTGGTTGTTGTCTCAGATTTTATCTAAAAAAAAACTACTGTAGCCATCAAAACCAAACTAAAAAAAATTAAAAAAAAAAGAGAAAAATAACACGCAATGCAAAGAATAGTTCTCAAAACAAAAATATTCATAAACTAAAATGAGAAAACACTCGAGAATTCCGGTCATCAAATATTAAAATTTTCCACTATTACAAATTCGTACGAATTCACAAGATAACAAACAGACCTATTATGGTAGGAGTATGACTTAAGTAATCCTGAAAGATATGAATCAGGGAAAGTGTGTCGACTCTACATAATAATTTAGGTAATGTTATTAGGTTTGTTCTTTGAGCCCTGAAGTCACCCTATGGTCGCCCAAAGCGTTTTTGAAAACCCTGAACTCACGCTGGTGAACGAATTTTATGTTTTTTTAGACATCGGGTCGCCCTGAAGTAGATTTAGGGTTATAGCTGAGGCGAGTTGAGGTAAACGAATGAACTGTCAAAGTCGGATGATATCTGAAGTAGGGATGAGCGATATTGAGAAAACATCGATATTAACATCGTAGACGAAACATCGATGTTAAAACATTGCTCATCCCTAATCTTATGCATTCAAACTGGACTTTGCGATAATACTGGACACAAAAAGAGTGGGTCGAACAATTCCGTCTGTCTGTATATTAATCTACAGCGTAAGCTGCTGGAGAGCTTTTTTTTTAATCAATCAATGTGTTTCTCCACTTTTCGTTTCTGGTTAAAAATTGCAACACCAACATGAAAAAGCTAGAGCCCAGACTGTCTGGAGCCGTTGACATTAGATGGACACTGTTGCCTATTTAATGTCAACGTGAATCAGTGCAATTTGTACATGTTTTAATTCTCATTGGTATTGATTTTTTTCTAAGCTCGAGATGAATGCGACAAAAAAAAACACATCGGGAACCAGCGACGTAATTACAAAAAAAAAATTCTTTTCCATACAATTGATCGATAACAAAAGGTGCAATGCATCTACATATTTTTACTGCTTAAGTTATATCTACGACTATCTTGAGATCGGTTTAAGGTATTACAGTTTCACTTTTAACGTGACGTTTCTAGACATTTTGAATGAATAGTATGTAACATTCTTTTAAAATCACTAATTCGTCTTCACGCTTCTATGTGTTTTATCAAATTAAACATTTGTTTACGCTGTATTAATCAGTGCCTGATTAACCTTCTCGGCGCCCTGAGGCACGCTCAGTGCCTACCGCCCTCTTTTTTAATACTATCCAAGGATCGTATTTGAATGGGTTAACATCGATGACTTGTTATGGGACACTGTTGTCTTTTGGTGGTGAGCTATTTGAATAAGGCGGTAGTATTTTCGAAATATGTCACATGTCATTGCTTTTAATTAATGTGATAGAATTTTTGTAAGCAAAATTGCATTATTAAGTGTTTACTTGTATGGCGAAAATATATTTTCCCTTATATTTCAACGAATAACGTAAGTTTTAAAACTGGGACCCCTTAACAAATTTGTTTACACGCAAAGGGCTATTGCGTATAGACTATTGCAATTAATTTAATAATAAGGTCTAGTAAGATATATATAAGTGTTGATTGATTTTGTCCATAAATTAAATGGTGTATGGCTTAATGCCTTTTATTGTTTTCTCCTAGAGCTTTGGGGGCTCATGACCTCATGACCCTCCCTCTGGAACCGCACTTGCGCGTTGTGAATAGACAAATAGTTATAGGTCTTTGGTAGTATTATATTAGAAATGGCAATGGTATATATATACATTTTCTTATAAGAAATCCAAGAACTTGTTGAGTGGTATTTGGTGTGAGAGTAGATCATTTATTTTAGTTAGTCCCAAAAGTAAGTGTAGGAAGAAATTTCAGTTCCGAACAATTTCCCTCCATTAAAAAAGACAAATAAATTTTATATATAAATTTTAAGAATTTATAATTTTTATTTAAGCAATAGGTATTTAACATTTTTACCCATTTCAGTATAAAATATTCAGACCAATTCTAAATGTTCCCCGGGAAAATTACTCTCCGGGAGATGTATTCTCCCGAGAGTAGAATTCTCCAATTATGAATTCCCCGGGAAACTATTTTTCCTTTCGAAAGCGGGAAAGAGAATTCTGAATGTTCAAATCAGCTGCTTGACATAATATTATATTATATTAATATTAAAAATATATATTGTATTATATTAAAATTTAAAAAAAAATTAATTTATTATACAACGTGAAAGTTAAAAGTTAAATAAATAAAGTGAGAAATTAAAGAAATATAATAGGTATCCAAAATGTTCAGCAATTTTGAAAAAAGAGCAGTTTGAAGAAAACCGATATCGACAGCCATGAGCGTTTAAATACTTGCTGCATGTTCTCACAAGATCCTCTCTATGGTCCTGCAAATGTTTGAGGAGCAGCTGTCGTGTCCACAATAGATGTGTAAAGGGACTGAAGAAAAAAGAAAAGTTTTGCAGATGGGATGTTCGTTGTTTTTTATCTCAAAAACAATTAAAATTTTATTTATATTTTAGTTCCATAAAATAAAAAACTTAAATTTTTTCTCAATTCTCCGACAAATGTGTCGGAAAAAACGAGCGCCAAATGGTCCCATTATCCCATGTTCAAAGTTTGTTTAGAATAGGAGAAAGGGAACAGGGAAACAAATACTGGGAATTCTTTTTTTAGTAGTAATAAGAGAGTAGGGAAAAGAAAAATATTTCCCTGGGAATTGTCATTTAGAATTGGGCTGATTAATTTACCTATACATACACATTAATATTACATTCTGAAAAAAACCTTGGTCACTTTTTTTTCAGTATAAAGTCATTTTAAGTCACTTTTTTCACTATATACAAAAATATCTTGAGTATTACGCAGTTTTTTTTCCAATTTTAAGGCCCATATGTAGGTGCAAAAATCGTGTCTATCCCATCATTTGGAACGTCTTATTGTTTTTAGCGACCGCTTGTTCTTCAAAACCGGTTTTTTATCGAAATATGCAGAGCCGGAAAATCAGGCTAGAGATTTAAATTTCGTATTTTCAGACACCAAAAATGATGAGTAACCCCATTTGCATGTACTTATGTACTGTGTATAATACGATCATGAATAAGACTGTGAATGTTTAAAATAGTGGCAATTTTCAAAAACGTTATTTGCGTTTCCGAAAAAATACTTGCATTTTTCTTTTAAGAACATTTTTCAATTGAATTTTGATTGATGTTCAATATATTGTACTCGTATATTATCTTATTACATAAAACGAGCTAAACTTTTATATTTATAATAATTGTTTCTCGGAAACGGCTCTAACGACTTAGATAAAATTTTCACAGCTTGTGCCTTTGAGTGAGAAAAAAATTGATTTACTTAAATCCACCCACTGCATCCATTATTTTTTTCATGGTTTCTCGAAAATGGCTCTTATTCTTAGAGACGACTCAAATGAATTAGATGAAATTTTCAGAGTTTATTCGTTTGTGCAAGGAAAAAATATTCTTGTGAAATCCGCCCATCGACACGCCTAATTTTATCATTTCTTGATTTCTCGGAAAGCACTAACGATTTGCGTTCAAATGTCAGTATTTGTTTTTATGAGCAAAAAAAAATTGAAACATGTTTTAAATGAGATCCGCCTACTGACACGCCCACTTTTTTTTGTACCTAAGTTTTTCGGATATGACTCTAATGATTTTACTTAAATTTTAATAGCTTATGTGCATGAACGACAAAACCAAGAATTTTGTTGTAGTAAAGTCCGCCTGCTGCCACGACCATTTTATAGTCATGCCTATTACCGAGGTCGTCTCGTTTTTTTCGAGACTTTCGTTTTCTTTGTCGTGTTGTTTTCAAGTGGTATTCCATAACTTTTACGACGCGACAAATCTGTACCAGATTAGTAAACGATTAAAAAGTAATAGCTTATTTGTCAAATTCAAATGATATTGAAAAACAAGTTGGACGAAAACAAATTGGGTTTAATTTCATTATTAATAATTAATTAAAATGAATAGTTTGGAAATGATTTCATTTCTTGGAAAACGGACAGCTTTTTTAGAATCACAGCCCTTTCCTATTTAAAAGCGTAGCGTGTCGTCGTTTCTTTGCTGCAGACTCTACATTCTCATGTTGCGATTCTTAATGTTGCGGTTCTTGATGTTGCTGTTTCGAAACTATACCTTGAATTTCGGCGACACTATCATCTGTATTTAAAATTATATGTTGTAAATAGTGAAGTGGCTTCAGCCTGAGTGAGTGGGTGTTGACGTGGTTTCCGATGCAGTTGTCAAGGGGTTTGAGAGCAAATTGGGCTTCGACATCCGGATGTTATTTGTGTTTGGATTTAACCACTTATTAAAATTTTACCAAATTTGCTACAGCATTTTCCAATGGAGATAAAGCTTGCAACTGATTTGGGTCTCCTCCAGTTGTATTTACTTCCTTAGTATTGTGAAAAAAATTTTTAAATTTAAATTTTAGATCAGCCCAAACCTGAAAAAGCAACGATTTAGAAGCCCGTATGTGCAATTTCATCACTAGTATGAACGTTTTCAAATATTTGAACTAGATTTCAAATTTAAAATTTCCGTTGCATATTTTTTAAAAAGTTTTTTGGCTTTCCCTTCAATTTCAACAATTCAAAAAAGTCAATAATACTACCGTTAAGCTAGAAGTACACGATCATCGTATTGACTCTTTGACGTTACCACAACATTTATTTCAGTCTGCCACCACACCGTCAATGCCTTGATGCCTCATGATTGTAATCATACCTTTCTCGGCGATTTATGTCTTTTTCATTGGTCGTCCGAAAGGCTTCTAAATTCTTGCAAATGCTTCTGAAAGTGTTATAGCGAGTTTCATTCAAATTTAAAAGATCTCCTCTCAAAAGCGAGATTTGATATTTTCAATGAAACTTTTTTCCAGATTTAATTATAGTATTGTTGAATGACTGACACATATTTCTGAAAAAAGCACATCTTCATCATCAGATGACGAGGAAGACGAAGACAAAGCAATCAAAAATCCCACTGAGTTTATAAAATAAAAATTATTAACTTCTTCGTACATTATTTCTTTATTTTTTAGCACGGATTGGCACTAGTTCACAAGTTCACAACAAATTAATTACAATATATGTTCCATTTGACCCTTGATAGAAAAGACTTTTTACATGTATGTGTGCATTCAGATCAAATCAGCCAATCCATCAGATATCCAATCTTTCGTGTTAAGATTTGATCTAGATTTACACTTTGTTGGAACGAAACTCTCAAAATTCAAAAAGATGAAATCTTTTGTCGAAAAGAGCAGATCTTTTCTTGAATGAAACTCGCTATTAGATTGGTATCATATGGCAGTGCTTCTCCTGGAAAGGAGAGAAATTCTATTCTGGTCTTGAAGTCATAATGAAAACTAGGAGCACGCAGACTCTGACACCCATTAAATGTCAAACTCTATTGCAAATGTTGCGTCAGCCATGCTTACAAAATAAAACAATCACAAAAGTGTTAACTTGTTCGATTGAGATCTCGGATTGCAGATTTTTTCCCGCTCACCAATCGAAAATGACATATGGGCGGTTCATCCATGGCTTAAGCATTATTATTGGTTTCTAACTCATTAACCCAATATCAATAAGTTTAAATCTTGAACCGAGTCTGAACCACGGTTAAAAAAATATTTGCACAACTGGTCTCAAAGGAATTAAGCTCAAGCTACATACTTCTATGCTGCAAATATACATACGAGTATCATCATAAATTTCCAACTAAACAAGGAATACTATATTATGTATGTAATGTAGTAATGTATTTTTTTTTGTATTTAAAGGCTTAGGAGTCACACAACCCAGCGCATTGCTGAATTCAAAAACAATCGGTTTAGTTACGTCTACACAAAATGTAAGCTCTAGTCAAGAAGTAACGAAACGCACTAATAAACCACTAATGGAGAAACGCCGAAGGGCACGTATTAACCAGAGTTTGGCCATTCTTAAGGCACTCATTCTTGAATCCACAAAAGCTAATGCCAAAACCACTGATGGACAAACAAAGCATACAAAGTTAGAAAAGGCCGATATTCTTGAACTAACAGTTCGGCATTTTCAGCGACATAGAAATCTTGATGACCCCAGTAAGTTTCAAAAAATATTTACCGAAATCCAGATATGCAATCTATTTGTTTGCGCTATTTTTAGCTATCAATAAATATCGAGCAGGATACACAGATTGTGCACGAGAAGTTGCCAGATACCTTGCAACACCTGAACCACCACCTCTCCCAAATCTGCCATCTTTATCTGATCCCGGATCAAAAGCTCGACTGTTGCGGCATTTAGATCAGTGTATTGCAGAAATCGATGTAGAAATATGCCCACATACAACAGCCTATGCTGACAGTCCGTCGAGTAGTTGTTTTGAGATTAATTGCAACAAAAAACCGTAAGTTTTTATAAAACAAAAAAATAAATAACGTTTTCCTTAAAATTAAATTTCATTACAGACAAGATGAAAACTCCCTTGACTACAGTAGTCAGGACTCCAATCCATTGGATTTTAGCAAGGCAACCAGGGTAAACATTACTGCTCATACGATATCTTCGACGTCAACTGAGCATGTTAACAATCAGGTAAATTAAACTTGTTGTATGTTTCTAAAAAAAAATGAAACTAAATTTAATTGAAGGACGAAAATAACAATCGTGGCCAGGAAATGGATATAACAGACAACAACTTAGATAATCTCAGACTACCAATGGCTACATCTTCTGGAATGATTGATGTCAACTCTGGCATAAGTCCAGGTGACATTCGGAATAAGGTGATTATCTTTAAAAAGAAAATACAGTATTTTACGGATATAAGAAACACTCATATAGGAAAAATTCGCTTATAAGAAACGCAATGAGAAACACCGTGGGTTTTTCTTTACCTACATTTCTTTCGAGATTAACCGTTTATAAGAAACTCGCATATAAGAAAAACACTGTTATAAGAAAGCATTTCTTACACACCAAAATCAATTTTTAGGACAAAAAAGTACGCTTACAAGAAATTTACTTTATCAGACACATGTGCCAAAACCTTTTGAATATGCATCTTTGTGTTAAGTTCCCACTTTCAAAAGGAATTACAGCTAAAAATTGGAAAGGCCGCGAATATTCTGACCACAGATGAGCAATACAAGGATGGGAAATTTCGCAGATATTTGTGTTTGCTTACAAGCTATTACCTTTATGAAACTTATATATTTGCACCTGTGTAGGATAAAACTGATATTTTTGCATTTGTGCGTAGTTTCACTACACTACATTAAGCGTTTTTCCTTTTTCGTTCAGAGCAGATCATTGAACAAAGATCGAACACATTAATTATGCACTGAACTTGTTCCAAACAGAGCGAGCTCTGAACACTGATATATTTTTTAAACACACACGGACCACGCAAATCATTTCATTTAAATCATAAAAAGCAATATAACACAAAACCTACCCTTTTTGTAGACTAGCGATCACCTTCTTTCGCCAACATATCTATCTAATTATTTTTTACTTCCTATTTTCCTTTTTGACACACATCGCATTTGGTGCATTCAGCAATTTATACTCACATGCTCAGTCAATTATCTTCGAGCACGTCGAGTGCGATCTACACATGTTCAGAACGAAAAAAGAAACACACATTTGGAGCTCTGCATGCTCTGAGTTAAAAAGAAACACAACCAAATTTTTTGACAACTCAGACTCTGCTCTGAACTAAAAAAGAAAAACGCCTATTGATGTTAGATTGCACATCTATTCGTGGAGAGAAAGTCCAATTTACAAACGACGTAAGCAAATGTGATTCTGACATTTGCTATATGTAATCAACCTTGATTGCATAGGCTCACAATATTTTGCTTAATTTTATTTATTTGAAGAGAAGACTGATGTATACATATTTTTTTACTTGTAAGGAGAGTATATTTTTGTTACTTTGTTACATTCAAACTTTTAATCTTGAAATATAAAATAGATGAAGTTTTTATATGAACATACATTCATTATCCATATAAAGTTTGTATGGATTACTCCGTTTTACTATAAATATTTTCCTTTGCCCATAGTTTCTTATACAAAAAAAATTTCTTTCTTATATCCGATGTTTGGATATAAGAAAAACTCAGATATGAGAAACAAATTTCTGGGATTTTCAGAGTTTCTTATATCCGTGTTGTACTGTAATGTAATAATTTTGTTTGAAAATACCCACATACGAATTTTGCAGCCATGTAACCTTGATGCATATAAAAACCTCAAAGTAAACGATACAAGTAACGTGCTGGTCTTACCACCACATTATATGCAACTTGCTGCTGCCTTAGGCCTCAGTACTCAACCAATTGTTGATCCGATTGCAACCCGAACCGACTTTGAACGGCTTATTGAATTAAACAGAAATCAACCGACATCGATAGTCAGTGACAAATTGGATACCTATGACAAATGTCCAATGGATATACCTAGAGATGAGCCTAGTGCAACCTCCTCAAATACAGTCGCAATGATTCCAGCTACGTCCCTTATGGCTTCCAACTCACCCCGACACAGTCCCATAATTGAACATCAGCTGGAACAGCATCCACAGCAGCAACCACTGCAAGTACACATTGGACAATCAACCTCTTTGGAATTTGATGTTGACGTTGAAAAACAGTCAGTTACCCCGCCTGTGATGATATCGACAAAATCAATAAACGTCGAAGAACGAGACAGTGATATAAACATGGAGAATTCAGATCAAAATCAAAATAATCAAAACTACCTTAATCGACAGGAGGGAGGTATGGGAAGCGTTGGAATGTTTGCAGGCGAATCCAGGCAAATGGACGATAATATGTGGCGCCCTTGGTAAAGTAGAAGGGTTCCATCACAGCATACAAAAATGTAAAAAAAAAATAAAAAACGATCTCGAGAGATTATAACATATAAATTAAAATTTTAAACCAAATAAGTCTTTGTTGTTGTATTTAAGCTTTTTAAGTTAATCTACGAAAATTATATCTAATATTTAACTGTGCCAAAGGAATGCTAGTCATCTCTTTATAAATAATGTAAAATTGATACATTTTTCGTTGTTCACAAAACCTAAAATAGGAAAGAAAACAAAATATATAATTAACCTTATCCACCGTCTATAAAAGCATTTAGTGTCATTATTTAATTAAAATCTAAGTAAATATGTAATTAGTCGTTTTTATTTGTTGTCTTTTGTTTTTTATGTTAAATTGTTATTTCTTTACTCAAAAAATAAGCTTAATATAAATTCCAAGCTAAATTATATATAGAGGCTTCTAAGTTTTATTTACATACATATATTAGTTAGATAACTATTTCATTCTGTGAAAACATTATTAATTGTTAGATATTTATTTCAAATAATAGTATAATGAAAATAATAAAAAAAAAACAATTGAAGAGAATTTAAAAATTAACTAAAAATAAGAAATATTATAAAATACATATATATATATAAATACACTGAAATATGTGTATCAATAAAAAAAAATATTTCCTATAAAGTTGTTTTACTTTTATTTATCCGATTAAAAAATATAATAGTAGTAGTTTATTTTGTATGTGACCTTTTATGTTTTAACTGAATAAAAACTATTTCCTACGGGCTTTAGGTAGGTCAACCTAATTCCGCATGAAAACATTTCTATTCAGTTTATTTTAATAAAAAATATATTTTATACACTAGTTCTAAGCGCATAATTTATTTATTGCTAAATAACAAGAATTAAAATAAATAAATTAATTACTTAAAAAAATAAAACATTTAAAAAAACCCGCATTACACGACCTTGCTTATGTGCGAATTAAATCTTTAACGAGGTAACACGTTGTAAAATGGACGTTCACTTATTAATTAGTAAAGTTATATTGGCTACCCAAGCTATCCGTGTATATTTGTGGACGATTCATTTACGGCGTTTTTATTTGACAATGCGGAAGCCTTCTCTAATCCGGGACCCCAACTGAACGCCTCTTTTTGATTTTGACGATTCTGAATTTTAATGTGATTACATATGTGAAAATAATCAAAATAAAAAATTACGATTGTTGCACAATTATGATACAAATAAAAATAAAATGTACGACTGGATCGCACGTACTTGCTCTATGTTCGGTCACATTTTATGCAAGAAATCTAAATAGAAACGGCTAAATATAGTTTTATATTCATTTTTTACTTAATTTTCTTATATAAAAAATATCTTACATTTTTTATAAACAAAAATTGGGATGCCAATTTTAAACATTTAATGAAGAAAACTTAAAACCAAAATTTCGGGAAAATTCGTCCACCAGTTTTCGAAATATTGAATTTTCACAACAAAAATTAAAATAAAAATAAAAATGCAGTATTATTAGTATTCGAAGAACCTTCTGTATAAAATTTTTTATCGAAATCAGTTGAACCGTTTATGAGAAAGCCGAAAATCAAAAATATGGTTGTATGGCAGGTACCTACCGTTAATAACAAAATATGTAAAAAAAAAACAATTTTGGTCAGAATGTAGATTCTACAAAATGGAGTGCACACACTAATACCAAATTTGAACAAAATCGGTAAAGCCGTTTAGGCTGTAGAACGTTCTACAGATAGACAGACATGGAATTGCGGGACAGACTTTTTTGGTGTTCTCTATCATCGTAATGTCAGGTTTAATTAAGATCTCGAGTTCGATTTTTTTTCCAAATGCAAAACTTGCCCTAAGGTACCTATGTATGTATGTATATCGCAAGTAAAAATGACAACAGTCGACGAGTTTGACGTTCAAGTATATGAAATGTGTGAGTGATTCTGGTTTCGATTCTGATTTCAATTTCGGAAGCAAATCTTTCTTCTTTTCAGAATCAGAACTGTCATTTCTTCCCAAGTGAACATTTTCAGAAGAGTCCAGAATGCTTCGGGATTGCCAAAAAAACGACATTAGTTTAGCTGAAAGCTGTCAAAAATCAGAACAAAACTCATAACAAATGAAGTTTGCAGTCAGCTCTTCTATTCATTTGTCGTCGAATAGTTATTCGAAAAATTGTGGGATAACTCAAAATAGCTTTCATGAGCTGTGCTTTTGCACGGCTTACAACAACAGAAAGTTAATTAAATTCAAGATTATATATATAAGCCAGGGGGTCAATTCTTGATTTGCGAAACTGTGAAGTGATACGTTTTTTCCCAACTTGCATACACTATTCGATTCGCAATCCTTGAAAAAAATTTAAAAAATAATGAAAAATCAATTTTTTGTCCAATAGGTACAACATTTGTTTCCACACTCAAACGATTTTGTAAAAAACTATGATAAAGTATGTTCAATATGTAGTGGCTATTATCTTATGTTACTGCATTAAACGAGCTAAACTTTTATATCCTAATTGATTTCTCGGAAAGGGTTCTAACAACTTGGATGAAATTTTCACAGCTTGCGCATTTATTTAAATCCACCCACTGCGCCCATTATTTTATTTCATGGTTTCTCGAAAATGGTTCTTATTCTTGGAGACGACTCAAATGACATGAAAATGAAATTTTCAGTTTGTTCGTTTATGCAAGGAAAAAATATTCGCCTACTTTTATCATTTCTTGATTTCTCAGAAAGCACTAACGCTTTGCTTGAAAATTTCAGTATTTTTTATTTTTATGAGCAAAAAACATGTTTTAATTTAGATCCGCCTACTGACACGCCCGCTTTTCTTGACTCAAATGATTTTAATTAAATTTTAATAGTTTATGTGCATGAACGACAAAAACTGAGAATTTGCGGTTGTAGTAAAGTCCGTTTTTTTCGAATGGGCTCTACCGATTTGGACGAACATTTTTAGAGTTTGTTTTTATGGGCAATTCAAAAATTCCAACAATGTTTTAAGAAAGATCCACTTGTTGCCATGGCCACAATTTAATTTCTCAGAAACCACTCAAATGATTTTAAAGAATTTTTTAGAGTCTATTTTAATAAAAAAGAAAAAAACTTAAAATCTCTGATTTAGTAAAGTTCGCCCAATTACACGCTCATTTTTTTTATTGCTTGTTTTCTTTTTTTGAAACGACTGTAAGGATTTGAATAAAATTTTCATATTTTGCTCTTATGATCGAAAAAATAAATTAAAAATTAGGTTAAGTAAAATTTTGTTAACTGCCATGCCTAATTACATTATTTCTTATGTTGAATTCCAAACAACCAAACATTCGATTTTTTACTTGCGATATACATATATGTATAGGTAGGTACTATAAGGCAAGTTTTTGCATTTTGAAAAAAAATTCGAACCCGAGATTTTAATCCAATTTGGCATTACGATGATAGAGAACACCAAAAAAGTGTGCCCCGCAATTCCGTCTGTCTGTCTTTCTGACTGTATAACGCTCTACAGCCTAAACGGCTGAAACGATTTTCTTTCAAACTTGGTATTTAGGTGTTTTAGGTGATTGTCTAAAATAGGTTTTTGGATCGTTATTTTTTTTTTTAATTTTTAACTATATGCCTGTAAGACCTAAGGTCTTTTAAGTGCAACCTGAATTGCACGGCACAAGCTTGGCACAGTGGATTTGAGAACCAGGTATTGACTACTGTATCATTTTAACCCATGGGCGGCATCCAATTAAAATTGGAGGTATATATAAGAATGAGCCTAGCGTGGGTCCAAATTCTAGGTCCAAAACTAACGGTACATGCCATACAAATTTTTCTACCAGCTCAATTATCTCGAAAACGGCTCCAACGATTTTGATAAGAAAAATGAAGAAAAAAGTGTGTGCACCGTTTAAGGTAAACTCTACGTTTTGGTCAATTTTTTTTTTAAATATATTGTTATTAACGGTACCTGCCAGGACAACCATTTTTTGGATTTTGAACTTTCTCATAAATGGCTCGACGGATTTCGAAAAGAAAGTCCTTCAAACTGGAAATAATACTGCAACGAAAATTTTCGAAAAATATTTTTTTGGATTTTTGAAAAGAAAAAATATTTATATTTTTTTTGAAAATTCAATATTTCGATAACCGAAAAGTTTATATTATTAAATATTTCAATTGACATATTAAGTTAAAAAAAAAAAAAATATATAAACAATTTTGAAAAAACGACTTTGAAAATATATGTAGATTCTTAAAAGAAATCTTTTGCATACGATGTTGCTATTCAAACATAAGAGCAAGTTCGTGCGATCCAGTCGTGCATTTTATTTCTGAACACAATCTAATTATTTTTAGACCAAATCTTTAGACTTTACACTCAAGCAATTTTTTGCAAGTTCCTAACAACAAACAAAAAAATCGATCTGAAATCGATTTGAAATGGTTGCTTGGAATTCGACATAAGTAACCTCTTGAAATACATAGCACCATATGAGATGTTATTTTGTTTGTACATAATACAGTAGAGACCCAAAAAAGTTGGGACGCCTAAAAGTTAAGTATACACGGAAAGTTAAGAAGGTTATCCACGGGTGTTTCTTAAAAGTTAATTTTTGTCTAAACCTTTTGGAGTCACTTGTGATTTGATCGTATTTTTTCATCGTCGCTATTTCGTACGTAGTGTTGTGCATATAAGTAGCTGTAGTATACTTTTCTATGTGTGTAAGAAAAACCATTAAAGAAACGTCGTTAACATACCGTTATCCATTTTTTTTAACCATGGCCTAATTCAATAACCGATCTATAGCTATCCGGATAGGTTAGTTTGTTTTATTCCCATGTAAGAACACAGCTGATAACAAAAAACTGCTTTCAAAAAAAATCTTAAGCTACTCGAAAAACTTTGGTATACTTTTGTATCCTACGAGAAATGTCAAAATCATATGTACAAGTCCATGCAAATTTAGTATATCCAATGTTGTTTGTTCGGGAACTTAATGTCGTTTTTATTTGGCAATCCGGAAGCCTTCTGGACTCTTCTGAAAGTGTTCACTTGGGAAAAAATGGCAGTTCTGATTTTGAAAAATAGAGAATTTTGATTTGGATTTGAAATCAGAATCAAAACAAGAAGCACCCACCACACATTCATATAATTCAACGTCAAACTCACAATCATACAAAAAATGACAACAGTTTTGTATGATAATTATTGTGCACCAAACATTTTTATGAATTTGAATATTTCCACGTACACAATTATTTGCACACATACAATAACATTCAAATTCAGAATCGTCCGAATCACACCAAAGTGTTCAGTTGGGATCCCGGACCGGAGAGAGATTCCGGATTGCCAAATAAAAACGCCATTCGATAGGCTATCGTACCGACACATGAATGTACCCAATTGCACAAATCAGTTGCCCATTAGTAGGTGTGTAGTTTCGGACCACAGCTGAATTCATATCGTTTTGCTTTAGTCAGTGCGTGTTTAAATGTTATTGCGATAATGTCGGGAAAGAATAAACAAAAGAAGCTATCAATTGCCAAAAAGTGCGTCATTTTAAAATAAATACACCTAGAAACACACGGATGTTTTCTTATTACACGAATAAATATACATTTTATACTCTGAAAAATTTTATAAGTATCTCAGAAAAGTCAAGCACCCAAAAAAACAAACTACTTAGAGTCGAGTTTCGACTGTATTTTACATTTCCAGTTTATCTAAAGTACCTAGCTATTATTTAGGGCTGCAGACAAGGGTTGCCAAAATATGTTAACTTTTCAATCCTATTAGATGCTTCTCATCTTCAGGATTTTTATTATAATATAATTATACATAGAGAACAGGCTCCATATAAAAATTATGGAGGATGGGCAAAGCCCATCATACTAAACTTAAGGCGAGGCTAAATGTGTACTCTATTCGATATTCCTTGGGCTGCAAAAGTTGCATTTTAAAATTTCGAAAAATAGCATTACTGGTTTTACCAGTATTAACCCTCATACTCATTATTTTGTTACACTTTCACTCCCCAATAATTGTTGTCGGTTTGTGAATTGTAAGGGGACACATTGGAATGTACTTTTGATATAGCTACATTGATAATAAAATGCACGACTGGATCGCGCGTACTTGCTCTTATGTTCGATCACATCTTAAACAAACGATTGTTTAGTAGAAACAGCTCAATATATTTTTAGTCTTTTTTACTTAATTTCTTATATACAAAATTTCTTAAATTTTTTTCTGAACAAATTTTTAGTATGACAATTTTAAGTATTTAATAATATAAATTTAAAAACTGAATTTCGAAGAAAGTTGTTCAACCGAATTTCGAAATTCTAGTTATCAAATATTCGATATTCGATAAATCGAAATTGGTTGGCAATAGCGCAATTTTGTTTGATAACTCGAACTTCTATAACTCGAATGTCTCGACCTCGATAACTCGAAGATATTATTTGGCGTCAGCTTCGATAAGTCGAATTTTCGAATTCTGTGGATTTTTACAAGTTCATTTAATGCTGTATTGCGTTTGTGGGCCTTGTATACATATGATTATGTTGAAAATTGTGATTCCGCTAAGTATGAGTAAAAGCTGTCATATGTTCCGGTCTTAGAACACATTAATAAGTTATTATACTTATGTATTATAAATCCGAATTTAAAGTCTTTCTTAAAAGAAAAAAAATGTAGGAGTCTTCTGAAAAACTAAAAAAAAAGACACAATAAAAAGTGTAAAGTATAACCGAATATTTTAAATAATTACAACAACTGCTCATTATTCGCAAATACATAATACGTACTTAGTATTAATTTTGTATTTTACTTGATAACTCGAAGTCGTGATAACTCGAATTATTTTCTTGGCAAGTGATGGTTCGAGTTATCGAAGTTCGACTAGTTTTCAAAAAAAAAATTTTTTTTCAAACATCCAAAAAAAAATATTTTTTGAAGATTGTGGTATGAAATATTATTTAGAATTTGAAAGATCTCCTAAATATAAATTTTGATCGAAATCCGTGGAGACGTTTATGAGAGAGTCAAAAACAACAAAAAATTGTTGTATAACAGGTACCGTTAATAACAAAATATTTAAACAAAACTTTAGACCAATATGTAGTAGTGAACAATTTTTTGTATAAAAACCGTTTTCGAGATAATTAAGATGGTAGAAAAAACTGTATCCCAGGTACCCTTAGCCAACTAAAACGTTTAAATGCCAAGTTTGAAGAAAATCGCTTCAGCCGTTTAGGCTGCAGAGTGTTGTAAAGACGGACAGGCGGAATTGCGGGAACCACTTTTTTGGTGTTCTCTATTATCGCAATGTCCGTGGTGGACACGAATTTAGCACATTGGAAATAGTACAAGTATTTTCCTATTTTCCATTCTTTATTACTTCCAACCAACGGTTCATTTTTATGTTGTTAATATGACTACCTTATATGGTAATAAAACATGTGTAAATGATTGAAAAGTAAATTACCGTTTTGCGAAAAATGACGATTGTTTGTGATTTGCGTTGGTTTTAGCTGGACATAAATTTAGCACGTTTTGCAATCAAAGAGTATATTTTTAATTTTTGTGGTTTTTAAAAAAGAAAATAATAATTTTTGAGGTAATTAAATATTCCTTTAATGATCTATATTAAAAAAAAATGTTAAAAAAATTAATTAGTCATGGCAAAAGGAAAATGGTACTCAGAGGAAAAAAGAAGTCTGATTTTGAAAATGAAGTCAAAAGGGCGAACGGTAACAGAAATTTCTCAGTTGTTAGAATGCTCCAGGAAGCTGGTTTATAATGCCTTTCGTCATTTCAAAAAGTTTGGTGTTATTGAAAACATTAAACAAGACCCCCGGGCCAGAAAGACAACTATAAATAAAGACAGAATTATTTATAGGTTATCGGCCAAGGATCCGTTTAAGACCTCCAGTGCCATTCGAAGCGAACTTTCGACGAACTATATAGTAAATGTTTCCTCAAGGACCATAAGACTCCGATTAAATGAAAACAATTTGCGTGGGTGCGTGGCTCAGAGAAAACCACTTGTTTCTAAAAAAAATCTGAAATCCAGGTTACAGTTGGCAAAGCTCACCTAGACAAACCAATTAGTTTTTGGAAAAACGTGTTGTGGAGCGATGAATCCAAATTCTGCCGGTTCGGATCGGATGGGAAGAAATATGTATGGCGTCCAAGAAACAGGGAATATGATCCAAGGTACACTATTAAGACGGTGAAACACGGTGGTGGCAACGTTATAGTCTGGGCTGCTTTTTCATGGCACGGCGTTGGCCCAATAGTAAAGATTGACACCAAAATGAACCAGAACGTTTACAGAGATATTCTGTTGGATAATATGATACCCTTCGCAGAAGACAATTTGCCGTTATTGTGGCGATTCATGCACGACAACGACCCTAAACACACTTCAAAGTTAGTGAAGTGTGCCTTAGAGGTGAATAAAATCGACATTTTGAAGTGGCCTGCACAATCACCCGATCTTAACCCGATCGAGAATTTGTGGAATGATGTTGAATATCACATTGAGCAAGAAAAACCAACAATTTAAGTCAATTGTGGCAGGAGATTCAAAATGCTTGGTATGCAATTCCAAAGTCACGATGTGAGGCTTTGGTTGAAAGTTTGCCAAGAAGAATAGCTTCTGTACTTCAAAATAAAGGGTTTCCTACCAAATACTAAGAACAACTTAGTATTGATAACGGTAAGTAACATTTTATCAAAAAACTGTTGAATGTGCTAAGTTCGTGTCCAGGAAAAAAATTGATGTTTCTACATTTCATACTTTTTTCGTCTTACAGATGTTAAAAATATTTAATGAAGTACTATGAAAACATAATGCTATGTACATATATGTAATGTAAATAAAATAAAACTAAAATCATAATAAGAAAACAAAATGAAAATTAATTGGTTTTTATTTTCTTCAACAACTGTGCTAAATTCTTGTCCACCACTGTATGTAGGTATTTAAGGCAAGTTTAGCATTTGGAGGAAAAATGAACTCGATAATTTAATCAAACTTGACATAACGATGATATAGAAACCAAAAAGTGGGTCTCACAATTACGTCTGTCTGTACAACAATATATGAGGCGATTTTCTTCAAACTTGGTATTTAAGAGTTCTAGGTGAATATCTCAACTGATTTTTGAATCCTTTTTTGAACCCCAAGACTACCGGTACCTACCATACAATTTTTTCTACCATCTTAATGATCTCGAAAACGGCTCTAACGATTTTTATTTTTAAAAAATCTGTGCATTTTGAACTATAGATATTAGTCTAGATATTGTTTTAATTGTTTTTATATATTTTATTACCTAACGTTTTTTTTATTTTTGACTTTCTCATAAACGGCTCGACAGATTTTGATTAAAAATTTTGTTAAATACTTAAAATTGCCATACCAATATTTTTTTAGAAAGGGTAAAATAAAAAAAAAACTGTTCTATGGCAAGTATACCGTTAATCCAAATCTAAGTAAATATATTTTAGATCAAAATGTAGACTATATCTGAAATAGTGCATATTTTTTTTTGTCAATTGCAGGACCGACTTTTATCGTGTTCTCTATCATCGTAATGTTAGATTTGATAAAATCTCGAGTTCGAGTTCGATTGTTTTTTTTTCAAATACTAAACTTGCCCTATAATACTGACACGTATTTTATCTTAAAATCCAACGCTATTTTAAGAAGGACAATTTTTTTTTCTGCCAGAAGAACTTTCCTACGTATTATCACCAGTTAGAAGACGTTTTTTTATAACTGCTTCACGCAATTTTTGAAAAACAAACAAGCGCAAGGCTACGAAGTTGCATTTAAGTTGTTCCCAAACACTAACATTTTGCAAATTGTAGATGTCAACAAAACCGCCTTTACTTTAAAATGTCGAATTCCTGTCAAAACTTTTTTACATTTGAACTAATGGCCTTTTCGATTGGCCGTCCAGGACTGTTCTGACCCCCACAAATTGACAGTTGATACTCTAAACAGAACAGAAAACGATTCTGGATTTCATTTCAATGTCAAAATCATCGGGTTGTTTTGTTGTGTAATTTCGAAGTGCTTATTGAATTTAAACTATTTTTCTGGTAAAATAAGGTAAAAAGAAGCAAGTTGTAATTATTATTGATACAAGAAAATGTGTATCTAAATTGAAATCAAGTGTTTTGGACATTCTTTTTAGTCGATGTGATTTTTTTAAATTTAATTTTCACAAACACAGTGATACATACAATTCAGAATCAGTCAAATTGTTTCCGGGTGTTTTATTGGGGGAACGTGTTCCGGACAGCCAATCGAAACGGCCATAAGTCTCAATCTATTCGACTTTCATTAAATCTAAAACAAATTTTATATGAAATTTTAAAAAAATCTCGTTTTTAATGGCAGCTTTAAGTTCTATGGAGGTTGACGTAATATTAGAATATAATAAAAACAATTTTTTTTTTCAAAATGTGTAAATATAATATTTATGTACCTATGTATGTATATAATATATTAGTGTAATAATATGCGTACTAAAACAAATGAGTGGACAAAATTTTAATAACCTAAATAATGTGATGATTTTTTTATAAATTGGGAACAACTAATTTGCGATCGAAAAATAAAAGAACATAATAATTTTAACTTATAAGAATAATTATAACAATATAGAATTTAGAGACATGCCATGCAAAAATATGTTATTTAGGTTTTAATGTGGTGGTCTGCGTTTTTCGGGGTGCTGATTGCCTTTGTCTAGCTAGGAACGTTTGCCCTTGACCCATGAGCATAGCAAGTTTTGTGTCTACTGCATCGCGTTGTGCATTAACTCCAAGTCTATTGAAAAAAAAAAACATAATATTAAAAAAACATTGTTTTTATAAGTAAAATAAGTGATGTGTTTGTACCTATAGAATGCTGTTGTCATTAGCTCTTCCTCCATAGTGCTCATACCAGTTTTGCTTTCTGTTTCGGTTTCTTGGGGTTTCTCTGAAGTAAAACCTTCCATCACTAAAATTAAATTAAATTGAATTACGTATTTGTTTTTGTTTAAGTAATGTCTGTACCACTGGCTATTCTAGGGTCAAGGTTTTTTATGACTTCCTTTGCCTTTTCCACACATTTTCTATATTTTGCATCGAATGCTAATAGTTCCTGTTCTCTTGCAGATACCGTGCTCTCTAGTTTAGTAATCTTTGCTTGTAAAGTAGTATTCTTTTGTAGCGATTCTTCTAATTGGTAGGCTTTAATGATATGAAATATACGTTATATATGGTATGTAATTAAAAAAAAAAAAAAAACAATATACAAAACGATTATATTACTTTTTTGTTCGTTGAGTTCAATTAACTGTTTAAGGTGTTTATCCATTTCACCACTAAAACACAAAATAATTAAGTTCGGATTTTCGTGTCTGCATCTCGCAGAAAAAGAAAATGCTTACCCCTTTAAATCAGGATTGATTTTAGTAGATGTTAATTTTAACGAAAGAACTTCCTCATTTGCCGATTTGAGTTGTTCCCTGAGATTATCATTGCGCTTATTTGCATCATCGAGCAATTGCTAAAAAATTAAATAAGTTTTTTTTTTTATAAATTTCTGAAAATAAAGAATTATATATTTTTTACCGCTAAAGCTGTTTGGCCACCTTGGCCTTCACGTAAGGCTTTGTTTTCAGCTTCCAAGCGTTCGATTTTCTCAATTAAAGCAGGTGATTGGAGTTCCTTTGACATTGTGTTGCCACTTTCTGAATAAAATATTATTTATTTTTATTTTAATTTCACCTACTGAATACATTCAACATTAAAACCGAAATATAAACAAATTAAAAGTGTTAAGAATAAAAGATTTTGAATGTAAGCTCTAATGTTTGGAGCAAGGGAATATGATCGGTCCACTGATCAAAGTGAAGGAATGTTGACAACATAACGTTTGAATTTTGTATTACCGAAAAGTCAAAGACAACGCTGATTATGTGTTTCAATTTTAGTCTAGTTTATAGTTTATTTCGAGTAAGTACTTACACATTAAGATAAACCATATAACCTATTGATAAATTTATGGATTTACAATGTTCAAATTTATGTATCGTATATAAAAAAAAAAGAACAAAATTAACGAAGAAAAAATGAACTTAGAAGTAATGTTGAAAGTTGAAATATTGTAAGGATAGGAAAGAAAAAGAACTAAGTTACTTTGACTAGGAAAGAAAATTCTCAATCTATATTTTGAAATTGTTGTGCTCCGCTTGATTCTCTAAAATGTTTCGGGAAATAATTCCAAGGAAGAATTGCAGCAATGAAAAATTGTCTGTCAAAAGACTAGATGATTGATGGAGTATTAATTGAAAGGAAAGAACGCCTGACGCAGGCAGTGACTATCACTTGCTACTAGGTTTGCTTCTCTTACGAACAGCTGCGGTATAAAATCACTGAGGGAATTGTCGGACAGCGTAATAGCACTGACACTAACCATCCCGTATTGGATTTGAAAAGAAAACTTTTACTGACGATTGAAGATCAGCTGAAATGAGGGAAGGAGCACTTATGTGTACTGCTAACAATTCAGACTTGAATCCTGAATTGAACAACATGAGCATATATTCTAGGGGTATTGACATTAGCCCCCCAACATAAGGAACGCGATCAATCTTCTAAAGGCCAACGAATTATCTGGACTCGATGGTATACCCGCAGAATTCCTAAAAGTAGATCCTGAAGTAGCTACTGGCATTTTGCTTAAACTAGTACCGACTATATGGCATATGAGAGACTAATAATCTACACAAGCTGCCAAAGAAAGCGGCCGATCGTGTGTCAATCACCTCAACACTTTGCGAATCATACTCAGGCCAATCATCGCTGTGCCTAATGTTGGTAGATTTTGAGCAGGAATTTGATCGAGTTAATCGTGCATGCATCTGGAAATTGCTTATTGCGAGAGGTATCCCTGAGAAAATTGTAGCTGTTCTGTCACCTATTCTATTTTTGCTTCCAATTGGCCATGCGATGAATGCCACGGAGGCTACAAATTAAAGACATGGCATCCAATGGAGCAGTCTATTTAATAATCTTACCCTAAATAACACGGCTGGTTTAAATCAAATATGTCAGTCGTTGCAAGGGAATGGAAAATTGGCTGACTTAAGGATAAACGCAAATAAAACCAAAATAATGTCTCAAAGCTCACAACAAGTAATTCTAAGACAAGGGACCATAGAGGAGGTCACGCAGCCTTCAATTCAAGCTGTTGTATGCTTCTGAAACATGAAAACGCTCTGCTAGCAGACTGTACGCTTTCATTAACCGTTGTCTGCAGATCCGGTTGTCACAAACCATATTGAACGTTGAATAGGAATAGGAATGGGCAGAAAAAAATTGAATGCAGAAATAATGCAACGGAAGTGGTGGTGGATAGGCCATACACCCCGAAAACCTGACGAAAATATAGCGAAATAATCCTTTTGAATGGAGTCTTCAAGGTAATAGACGCGTTGAAAGACCAAAAACAATTTGGAGATCACCTGTTTTGAAAGGGGGCACAGTTCAGGTTGCTGCAAATCGGGTCAGGTGGAACGATCTTGTGTGATGTCATATGTTCCAGAAGGAGTTAAAGCGCTGTAGTACTCGCAGCCGGACGACACATCATTAATTAATATGATTTGTTTGATGCTGGGAATCGAAGTAATTCTTATAAATAGGCTGGCTCTCTTGTTTTCACAATACTAAAACGTAGGTTTAAACTTCGAAACTAAATAAAATGCACAAAGGACATATTGAGAACATTCATATCCAAATGATATGAAATGACCGTACTTTTTTAAGATTTGAGATATGAACTTATTATTTAGACCAACATTATAACGAATCATAGTATTAAAGGCTATCTTCATCTCTTTCTTGCTCGTAGAATTATTTATTTATTAATTTACTTATTTATTTTACTTATAAACTTACACATTAAGATAATTAACATCTTATAAGTTAGTGAAAGTTTGTGAATAAACATTTCAATTAAGTACATTTTATAAAAGAGAGAGAGAAAAAATTGCAATCATAATGTTGCAAGACAACAGAATGATTTATAATGTCAAATGCTTTCGAGAAATCTAGAAAGACTATGGCCTTTTCGATTGGTCGTCCGGAAGGCTTCCGAAGTCTTCCGAATGCTTCTGAAACTGTTCGATTGGTATGAAATGACAGTTCTTCTCCTGGATAGAAGAGAAATTTCCTTCTGGATTTGAAGTCAGAATCAAAACCACAAATAAGCCATACTAAGATCGGAAACCTTCGTACGTTTCACCCCCCAAAACCCATTTGTTTACATTGTTGTATTTGTAGCTTTGAAACACTATCCATGAATAGATGGGCAATCGAAAAGCAAAACAAAAACAAATTACTAGGGCTGTGTTGTCTATGTGTCTATAGGAAGAGGAACAGAAAAGATTCTTGTGTGCGTTTCTATCAATGTGTCTATTGGAAGAGGAACAGAAATGTTACTTGTGTGCGTGTTTCAGCTTGTAGGCAAATGTCAAATGAAAGCAGAGGTTTCCGGTCTTTACATTATTAGTTTATGATCAAAACCAGAAGCACGCACACACTCAAATACTAAATGTCAAACGCGACTTCAATATCAACAACAAAGTTGTGTAGGGATGAGCGATATTGTAAAACATGGATGCTAACATCGAAAATACAATATCGATATCAGAATATCGATGTTTTTTAACATCGACGTTTTTTAAAGTTTTTTTTTTGAAAAATAATATCATGTTCAAAAATCAATAAAAAATTCAATATATCATAAATTCAAAATACCTTCAGTGTTTTGAAAATTGTAGAAATGTTTTTTATCGCAATTTTCTTTTCGTTTTTGTGTGTATGAGCTACATTAAATTCCACTAAGCGCCAATTGAAATTCATACAATTTAAACTTAATAGTTGTGAAGCGTAGTTCCGCTGAAGTGCAGTTTCGTCGAGTGCGGTCCAACCTTTATAAGCATGAGTTAATTGACAAAAGACTTCAGCTTATCTTAAGTCGATCTTTCGAATCTTAACATCGATGCTGCGACGTTTCACATGCTTCAACATCGATGTTGAAACATCTTGCATGGCAAAACGAACCGAACTATTAACAACTAGGAAAACTCTAGAGTAGGTACAAAGGCTCGCATGTTAAGTTATAACTGGAGCAATGAGAACTTGCCCTACATCAGCATGGAGGTTATCCTTCATCTGTCTCTTCTCTACACGAGGTTATTAAAAGTGGTGCAAAGAGAGCCATTATGAGATCCGCCAAACAAGGAACTGAGATGGGCAAATGCATAGGTCTCCGGGAAAGAGACACAAACAGAAGTCTTCAGTAAAAATCCTTATTGACATTCCAAGATATTGTATAATTGAAAAATATAACTTCGAGAAAAACTTTCAAACGAAGTTAAGTAGCAAGAAAGAGTGGGTAGGGGAACTGATAACAACACTCTGAAGGCCAACACCATCAAGTGGTACACTGATCGATCGAGAACGACGGAAGTGACTGGTGCAGGAATTTTTTGGCTAAGAACCAGACTTTCTATACCAATGGGACAGTCTACCAGTATTTTCCAAGCTGAAGTACAAGCTACAGGCAAATGTACAGATCGTAACCTGGAAAGAAATTACAATAAACGAAACATTATGTCAGATAGCCAAGCCGCACTGTAGGTAGGTTAAATGAGCTCGGCAAAAATAATACTTTCAAACTTCATTGGATACCTGGCCACGTAGGTGTCCAGCAGGACAATGAGGAGGCAGACTCCTTAGCAAAAGCGTCGAATCCCTTAGTGGGACCATATTGCGCAGTAGGAGAAAATGTGATTTGGAACAAAATCAAAAAAGTAGAGGAGGCCATAAGATCCAATAATTGTAAAAAACTGCCCAAACTAAGACACGCCAAACTACTGCTTAGGAATTTTAACCAACAACGTTGTACAGACTGTATAAACTGAAGTAGAAAAAAAACTTGGAATAATAACTGATATTCTTGGCCTAGTAAATAGTGCCATGTGCATCACATTGACCATATTCTGGGCAATTGTGATGCACTTGTCCACCAAAGGAAAACACCTAGGACGATGCCAGATGGAAGAGAGTGACTTACCATCTGTAAGAATATTGTAAATACTCAAATTCATGAGGGAAATAAATTTAGAGGAAAAGCTGTAAGATGAGCTATTCTCATCCAGCTCAGGGCGGGGGCACAATATATCTCAAGGTCGCATTGCAACAACCCCATATCATTCATTCAACTATACGGTACATAAATGCCTAAGAAACGAAATCTTTTTAATACATATTATGTTTTACCATTTTACCATAACTTCGGGGAAATCAAGTATCATTTAAACCATTTTAATCAGGGGATGTATATATGTATTTTGCAGTATTACTTCCTGTATAAAAACTCTCAATTCATTCAATATATTCTTACTGCATAGCTTACGCATTTAAATGTTTTGGGTAATTATCAAAATGCAATAAATATATGAGAAGTCATGACAAATAACATATACCTTTTCTCGTTGACAAATGTCCGCATTTCAATTCATCCACTGCCTCGCGTAGATTATCTCTTTCCTTCAATAAACTTTCCTTAGCTCTTTGCCATGCACTCAAATTGCTTTCCAAATTTTTATTAGTAAATTCTAACTTGTCATTTTTACTCAATTCAATATCAAGCTTTTTATGAAGTTCTTGGATCTGAAATAAAAAACAAATCATTTCATAGTACGATACTGCAATATTTAATTCAAATAAAATCTCTTACCTCCTTTTTGTAAAGTTCAACTTGACCTTTAACCGTTGCGAATTTTTTTGCGTCTTCTTCAAAGGCAGCATTTTGTTGCAGATACTCTGCACTTCGGTCTTCTAGCATTTTAATTTGTTTCTTCAAATCGTTATGATCCTCCAATTTTTTCTTGTACGTAATTAACTGTGTTTCGAAAACTTTTAATTTGTCATTTGATTCACGCAGAATATCAACTTCGTCTTTTAACTGTGACAACTCTGCAGTGTTTTGCTGTACAAAAAAAAAAAAAAAATAAAAATAGAAAACAAATCAATCGATGAATATATTGATTGTTTGGAAAAATGGGAAAACATATTTTGGCATTTCCTTGAAAAATGTATATAAGCATAAATAATATAATAGCAAATGAAGAATAATTTATAATTGAATTAGTTACCGTAAGTTCTTCAATTTTCTGTTGCAAGGCAGTTAATTCTTTTTCCTGTTGCTGAGTTTTTATTTTTAAGTCTTCTCGAGCAGTTTCCGATTGGAGAAGTTCTTCTTTCAGAAGTTCCATTTGACGACGAAGTTCGTTGTAGCGTGCTGAACCCGGTTGCATTGGTCCAAGAGATGTGCCATCCTCGCCGATTGTCGATAGGTTTTCATGTTTCTCCATTTCGAGCTGGAGTTTAGCAAGTTCTTGTTGAACGATTGCTTTTTCTTCGACCAGCAGAACAAGCTCAAAGAAAGAAAAAAATATTTTAAAATCATTCATATCTAAACATTCCATAAGTACCTTCTTTTCTGCTTCAAAGCACTTTTGCGCCAAAGCATCTCGTTCCTCTTGCAAGAGTTTAAAGTCAAAATTGACCATAGCTATGGAATTTCTGGATGGTGATGAACCTTGTAATGTTGATTCCAGATCTTGCAGAGCGCGCATAATATTCTGCTGGAGTGATTCTTCCAAATCCATTATCTGTGTGATGTAATCTTGTTTGTCAGCACAATTGACCGCACATCCTAGAATTAATTGCAATAGACGCTCTAATTCGAGCATGTCTGATTTTTCAGCAATTTTCTGAGCATCTGGACGTGGATACTCGGAAAGAGTGTAATTTAAGACATCCGTGTAATAATCGTAAACACCTTCGATAACTTTTTTCATGTTGCTCATTTTCATACGCCAATTGGAGCCAACATCTGCCCTTACTTTTGATAACCACGATTCTTTAAGATCGATTTAATTAATGTTATTATATGGGATAAGGATTTGAGGTAAATTTGAGCAAATTACCAGTAAACGAATCGGGGGAAAATTGATTAAGAGCCTGAGCAAGTGCTACGCCATCACTGAGTTGTTCTACATTACTGTGCGGGGCTTTCAGATTCAGAGTTTTAAACCATTCTATAAGGCTTTTACACATTTCGATTTTTTCACCTTCCATTTTATGGGTAGTTAAATAAAAACAAAATAGGTTTAATTTTAATAACAAATAAACTACAAAATCCAACTAAAACTTTCCCCCTCAAAATAATTATCAATTTTTTTCTGGATGGAATGGACAACAACGCAAAATGTCACCTTATGAGTCAGCTTCAGCTGACAGTAGTATATTAAGGCAATAACACATAACAACACGAGCAAAAAATGTTTCGATACCAAAAGTTAATTGATAAGCTCTCTCTGAAAATTAGGGATTTTGTAGCGATATAATAAAATAAACAATTTTAATACTTAAAAAGAAAGACCGAGTAATTTTTGCTATTAAATACAAACTTAGATGTTCGCAAAAGTAAATTAGTTTGCAAAGCTAAAGTACACTTTGTTATAACTATAAATGAAGGAATTTGAAATTATCGATCAAACATTTTTGCCTACCCCGCTTTGTATAGCGAAATATGTAGAAAGTCAAAGTGACAGGCCGACTCCACTAGCTATTGTATACATATTTCTATAGTATTCGCATGCATTGATGTACATAAAATGAAGGAATTTGAAATTATCGATCAAACATCTTTGCTTACTCCGTTTTGCATAGCGAAATACGTTGATAGGTAAAGTGACAGTCCGAATCCACTGGCTATTGTATATTATATTACTATAGTATTTTCATACATTGACATATACTAGATATGGACTGTTACTGTATTGTCATTTCCATACAAAAGCTAAATCAAAAACGGAGTGATGGAGATCTTTACGCCACTCAGCGCAAAGTAGAAAACAAAAATATTAATACCAAAGAACGCCATATATATTACCACTCTTGGCATAATTGGCCACCATATTTAATCAAGGAAACCAAGGACATCCTGTTATAATAAAAAGAGCCAACTACTGTCGAAATTAATGTAATAATTTTGACGCTTGGGTTCAATTTTTTTTATTTTCAATTCGCAAAATTCGGTTCCTGCGATTTCTCGTGTTTTATAAATTTTATTTGTTTTTATCAAGACTTTTCAATTCGGTTTCAATTAATATCTGTGTTGTCTGTTACGTTCATTCCATAAATTGAAACAACATCTATCGTAATTTGTCGAAATTCAAATTCAAATAAAATTCAAAATATTTATTCGGGCATTATATGTACAGTTCGAATCAAAAATTTTAATTTTGCGTTAATACTATGTTTCCACGAAAGCAAAGTCTGAGCTTTCAATAGGAAGATTTCGAGATTTCAAATTGGTGCTTACACCGCAAAATCCACGATTTCGTCTCTCAGAAGCACAAACAACAACTATTTTTGTTTATCTAATTCATCAACCCAAGCCACGTTGTCAAATCAAAATTCATTTATCTGCTTATCGTTAGAGGGAAAGATCGTAATTCGCACATTAAAAGATTTTCACCTTAGTATGGTGAAGTTTAAAATGGACTCGTTCACTTTGAATGACCCGCATCGGTGTTGATTTCGTTCCGTTTTCAACGAAATCTCGGATTTCGAAATCCCAAAACTATATGGTGAAATCCGAAGATTTTGACTGTAATCTGCGAAATCCGAGATTTCCCTTCGGTGGGAGCATAGTATAAAGTTAATACTGGTCGGAAAAAATCCGAGACAAAATTAATGGTTGAAAAATTTGTATCGGAAATAATATTTTTGAAAAACTGAGTAATAGGCGCTTACTCAAAAATTAAAAAACAAGCTAAGTCTTTTTTTAATTTATTTTAAATTTGTATGTTTGAACATATATTGATATCTATTAATTATGTTTTTTTGGCTTAATGTTCAATGTAGATGAATGCAATTAAAATTCAATAACTCATTCTTTTCCCATCATCAGGGGTGAATTTTATTAGGTATTACCTTTATATAAATTACAATAAATATGTGATCTTACATGATTTCGAATACAATTATTGTAATTTTATACACTCACTTTTTGTTAAAGTTACATTTATGTGACGTTATATCAAACAATTAAATCTAAATTAAAGATAAATCGATTTATTCTTCACCCCGTATTTTCGGTTGAATTTGTGTTTAACCCTTAAAAAATTTCATCAGCTGTTTTGCTGTCAGTTCTCATTTTGACGTTTTGAAATTTCTCGCAGCTCACAGGTAGGTTGTGAATTGTGAAATTATAAATTGTTTATTTCTTTTATTTTATTTTTTTATTCTTTTAATTATGAAAAGACACGCCACCATGGAACACTTATCCTATCAAGTCGCAGTCAAAAAGGGTATTTAGATGTTAAAAATACATAAACCGTTAAACCAAATTATTCTATTTTTAGCTCAGCTAGTCGAAAGGAATCCTACGCCAAATGGTGTTGGTCTTTTGAATCCTAGTCGCGTATCAATGCACGATTCAAGTGATATAATTTCTTTGGCAACACAAATTCAACAAGCCGACCAACATCTGCAAGCGAATGCATGTGGCAAATTATCTCTAATACTTGATCAGGTAATATATTTTTATGCTTTTACTCAATGTCATTTACTCTAGCTTCCATAATTTACTATATATTCCGACGAAGATCAAAATGCTCCAAGCACAAGCCGCGTCTATTTTGCAAGAAACCGAAGAAAGTCGTGTTCTACATGGTGCTGCTTGTAATTTTGAGAAAAAGCCTGGAAATATATATCATCTTTATCAAAGATCATCGGGTCAACATTATTTTAGCATGTTATCGCCGGCAGTAAGGAAGCTTCATTAACTTAATTTACACACCAATGATTATGTATAATGAATATGTATTTCTATTTGAAATTTTTGTTTTCAGGAATGGAATGGATCGTGCGACCATAAGTTTATTGGGAGCTATCGGCTGGAATTCGATTCTAGCTGGACGCATATGGATAAAATCTTAGAACGTGACGAAAAGATGCAATGGGCACAGAAATGCCTTAAGGCACCGTATTCCGAAAAGCATCCTCAACTTTCTATTGAAAGTAGCTTTTTAGAAAAAATGGAATGAGATGCGCGATTGTTTAAGTTTTATTTTATTTTTTTTTTTTTACTACAAAAAACTTTTTAATTTGTACAAATTTCATTTAAGTACTGAATTCCTTTTTTTTAGGGAGTTTATAAGACAAAATTGGCTATAAATATAAGAATATATATATTTCATTATTAAAAATATGTAATTTTGCACTATGCTTTAGTTTTGAAGTGTAAACTTTTAATTTTTTTTTTAATTTTAGTTTTATTTTGCTATAAATTTACCTCAAATAAATACAAATTTAGATTTAATAATTATTGGAATGTAAATAAAAATAAGTGTGTTCCCGTAGTTTGTGCACAAAAATTTGAAGACTGTCATTTGACCAAGAGTGGGGGTAAAAATCTCTCGGAGAGCAACAAAATTTTACAAAAGTACTGGAACGCTTTGACCAACAATTTAAGCCACTTCTTAAACGACAAAATAAAAGTATTTTTGAATTTTTTTTATTAAAGATTTACATGAAATTATTTCTTAAAATAACAAATTTGATATCACATATTTCAATTTATTGCACGAATAAGACAGACCAGATTATATAAATCCATTATTTTAAACTTTTGTAACGATACACATGGCAACTGACAGCTCATGTATTATTTTTTTTTCTTTTTTCCATCATTTGACAGTCTTCATAAATTTGTCCAAAGAAATTTCTTGGACTAAAATTTGCAGCAAGGGGAAATATTTGACTCATAAGCGCTCTTAGGTTTGTTCGTTGAGCACTGAAGTCGCCCTAGGGTCGACCTAAAGCGTTTTTTAAAAAAACCTAAAGTCACCCTGATAAACGAATTCTGTGTTTTTTTAAACCTAGGGTCGCCCTCAACTCGCCCTGAAGTGGAAATAGTGGCCTTTTCGATTGGCCGTCCAGAACTGTTCTGACCCCCACAAAATGACAGTTGTTACTCTAAACAGAACAGAAAACGATTCTGGATTTCATTTCAGAACCAAAGAGAATCACTAATACACTTACACAATTATTGATTTGTTGGGTAATTTCGTTGTGTTTATTGAATTTAAGCTCATTTTCTGGTAAAATAACATAAAAAGAAGCAAGTTATAATTATTATTGATACAAGAAAATGTGTATCTAAATTAAAATCAAGTGTTTTGGAAATTCTTTTTAGTCGATGTGATTTTTTTAAATTTAATTTTCACAAATACAGTGATACATATAATTCAGAATCAGTCAAATTGTTTACGGCTGTTTTATTGGGGGAACGTGTTTCGAACGGCCAATCGAAAAGGCCATAGGTTTTTAGCAGGCGCAACTTGGGGTAAATGAATAAACGCCAAAGTCACATGAGATCTGAGACAGGAATGGGCGATATTGAGGAGAATATGGAGTACTCATAATCGATGTTAATAGTTATCGAATCGAAAACATCGATGTGTTGAAGAGTTTTCCCCTATTCTTCCTTCAACATCGATATTGAATCACCGATTTTTTGTTTTAATATCGATGTTTTAATAACATAGATGGAAGTATTCATCATCCCTAATCTGAAGCATTTGTTTTGTTGTGAATTCTCGTTTTGTATGCAAATTGTTAATTTTAAAACAATGCTCAAATTAACACACATGAAAAATGGGAAGCTTTGAAGTTGTGGATTGTGCATAGGGCCAAATGTACTAAGAACTTCAATTTAACATATTTTAAGTTTTAATTATTATGACCTTTTCGATTGCCCGTCCGGAGCACGTTCCCCCAATAAAACACCCGGAAACTATGTGACTGATTCTGAATTGTATGTATCACTGTATTTGTGAAAATTAAATTTAAAAAAATCACATCGACTAAGGAGAATTTCCAAAACACTTGATTTCAATTTAGATCCACATTTTCTTGTATCAATAATAATTATATCTTGCTTCTTTTTATGCTATTTTACCAGAAAAGTAGTTTAAATTCAACAAGCACTTCGAAATTGACACAACCCGATGATTTTGAAATTTAAATTATGTGAGTGTATTAGTGATTCTGTTTTCGATTCTGAAATGAAATCCAGAATCGTTTTCTGTTCTGTTTAGAGCAACAACTGTCATTTTGTGGGGGTCAGAACAGTTCTGGACGGCCAACCGAAAAGGCCATTAAATGACATAACTTGCTTTTCTGCAACATAAATGTATGGCCTTTTCGATTGGCTGTCCGGAACACGTTCCCCCAATAAAAAACCTGGGTCAACCCTAGGTAAGGTTCAACGAACGAACCTCTTTTCTGTGAAAAACTACGAAAATTTCGAGTACGGGAACAGGATTTGACTGTTTTTCGTAGAAATTCGTAGATTTTCGCAGTTTTAGCGAGTACGGGAACGGACCTAATGTTTTGAGTTAAAGGCAGCAGAAATTACTGGCATGATTCCCACTATTTTTTGTTTAAATAAAATCCAAGAAATAAACGACTATAATAAAAGGACACGGTAGTGCCCAGCCAAGTTCTGGCACTACACCCTTTTCACAGGATCAAATTCAGGCGATTTTCGACCCCTCTAACTTCAGTACCAATAAAGTCAGAAACTTGAAACTTACAGTGTTTGATAAGCTCACCAGTCTTAACCAAAATTAAATTCTTTAGCATTAGTGGTTGCCGAGATATAAGATTGCAAAAATTCCAAAAACCGTTACTGACTCGACTCACTGACGATCATCAAATTATGGAGCGCTACCCGACATCGTAGAATCTTGTAATTTCGACCAACGGTAAGCGAAAAATTAAGACCCATTTTCATAGAATTGTTATAAATTAATTGCAGCACTTCTGACCTTCGTGTCGTAGAAAGATGAAATTTGGTACAGCCAGCGGTGGGGCTTTATAAGTGCAGGCAAAGGCATAATTTTAAAATTTGTGATTTTACGTTCAGGGGCGTGACACCCACCTATTTGATAGAATAGAATAGAATTGATATCAATTATGAGGAGAACTTTGATTGTCGTAGAATGATGAAATTTGGTAGAGCGGTAGGACTTGACATGCAAGCAAACGGAAAATTGAAAATTTGAGATTTTACATTCAGTGGGCGTGACAACCACCCATTTTCACAAAATTAATATTAAATTTATTGAGAGCTCTTCCGATTGGTGCAGGATTATGAAATTTGGCAGAGCGGTCAGCTTTCAGGTGTATACAAAGAAAAAATTGAAATTATGAAATTTTTCATGCAGGGGCGTTTCATCCACCCACTTCTATCCATTATTATCATTTGAATGGAGTAATTCTAACTTTTGAAAATTGGTAAGGGGTAGGACTTGTAGTACATACAAAAGGTATAAATTAAAAACTTACGTTTCTCACTCACTTTTCCTGAGAAAAAGAATCTTTGCCCAAAGTAGTGAAATAATACCAAAAACATAAATGTTAAAAAAGTAGCCAAATTTTTCTATATACAAAAACCTTTGCTTAACAAGTCAGCTGTGAAAAGTAGTGAGAGAGTTCTAAGTTTAATAATGTTTAATATCAAATATATTAAATCAAGTAATATGGAAGAACCTCCAAATTATTAGAGCAATCCGTTATTTTTTTAATGATTTACCTTAATTATGTTGGTTTACAACGAAAACTTGCTAAGCAAGCCAACAAAATTAATAACAGATTTCTCTGACAATTTTGAGGGTCTTCCAACTATAAATTAGCATATCGTAAATGTATGCCACCCTCTCTCTGCCTCTCTCTGGAAGGGATATTTTGTTTATTTTTAAATTTCATTTCAATCAGAAAAAGGCAATACTAAAACATTATTTACACTTATGCTATTTTAATTCCTAATCTTAAAAGAACATATACTAGAGAACTAGATAACAACATATACAAACTTAAAATAACGATAGTGGTACTTGGGCTACGTTCATTTGGTTTTAAAAAGATATTTACGCAGCCCGTTAGGAGATTTGACACAAGAAAGAAAACCAATCCATTACGATTTGTTGCTTCCATCAGCGAAGGCAGCTTATACTCGCCAGACTTTGCCCATGCAAAGAACACATAGTCTGATAAAATTATATAAAGTAAAAGTATTGTAAGAGCAATCGATAATGTCCAGGAAACATATCCAAAATTAGATATGCGCCGTGAAATTCGAATTGTTGGGATACAAATGAATGTGATAATCCAAGTGCATGCAGCCATCACAGCCAATCGTTTAACTTTTCTCGAGTAAGTCTCGACCATCAGAGTTGTTTCTGAGAACAGCAAACGGCCTACATACATGGCCAATAGGTAGATTGCAACAAATCCAGGAAGTGAGCAAAATCCTTCTCTGTTCGCAATAAAGAAAGTCGAACGATCTTCTTTTCGATTCATTACAAAATCAGCAAGATTATAAAGAAGAAGACACTCGTGTGTTGTAAGAATGAAGACTCCTAGCAGAAGAATTTGTAATTCTGATCCAACGACTGCGCTGATTAATCCACCGAAGAGCTTTGTCAGTCCTAACGTGAAAAAAGCGTTCATATGTTTTCCATATTCCGTATCGTCTTGGTGGTAACCGATTGCTTGAATGACAATTGTTCTGGCCAGACCAAGCAACAAAACAGGACCTACCATCTTGGGGATTTTGAGGAAGTCCCTGCGAGTTTTTGGTGGTTTTGAAACAATACCCATACTAAGCACAAATAATCCGATTCCAGTGTCCATCAAGCCCACACCGTAGAAGCGACTTTTTCGAAATGATTTGGGGAATGTTGAGAAGTCTATAGCGAGAATGCAGACTGATGTGATGATGTTGATGGTGGATCGTATTAGTGTTAAGGAATTCGGTTGATGACCCAATGTTATAACTTTCTGTTGATTTTCCAATAGAGTAATTTTACTTTTCTTAAGGATTGCCATCGCTAAGATCGCCATAATCACAGATATCACTTCCACATATGGATTGCAGATGGTTACGTTTAAAACTATAGGCACAACAATCAATACGAAATCCAGTAGATAATGCCAAGAATCGTTGGAAAAGTTTACTTTGTTTGATACTATATGGGAAGCAAAAACTGAGAAAAATGTTGGTAATATTGTAAAAAATATATGAACTACGAATACTGCTGTTTCCAGTGGCTTTGTAGTCGACATGGTCGTCGAATTCGCCTCACAACTATTGCCATTGTTATCAATTTTATCAAAACGGAATGCTGGACAAGTAGCACTCATATCGAGATTTTTTGTTTGTGTTAAGTAATCTGATTATTAATTAAAGTGTTTGATAAGGCACGGGTGTTGTATTTTATATCTATTAAAATATAAATAATACTGAAGAAGAAGCAAATTTGTTTACTTTTTTTTGTTAGGCCAATTTTGACGTTCAAAATTAGACGTATGTCAAGTCAAACTGGTCGGGTGTGTTCGGAGACAGGCAGATTATATAGGCTTACATAAGAAGTACAAATTTTATTATAATTGGGTCTTTTCGGCGAGATCTTTTATTCTGTTATTCTGCTATTCTGTTATGAATTTTCATACAAAAGTTTAAGCTGTCAAAAAATCTTTTATGAATTATAATTTTGGTATTCTGCATGCTAAATCTGCTATGAAATCTGTTAAGAAATCTGCTAATGAGCTGTCAAAACTTCGAAATTCTCAACAAGTCTTGTACGAACTGCATTTTTGGTATTCAGCATGCCACAATCTGTTATGGAATCTTTTATGAATCATAAAAGAATAAAAGACAAATTTTTGTTACTTTTATCATAAAAGATTTCAATATATGCAGTAAAAACATTTATTTTGTTAATGAAATGTTCGTAAAAGGACAGATATAACAAATTATATTAAAATACATAATAACAAGCACAAACATGTAAATAATTTCAAACTAATTATTTGAATACACGAAAGCACAGAACAAATTTGATGGATGAAACGTAAAAAAAAGTGTCGCTTATCTTGCCGGAGTTCGTTTTGCACAAGTTTTTATATTGGATATAATAAATTCAGGAACTGTTATGGGCAAATTGCAAAAATTAAATATTATTAATATTTCCATTAGTCAGTGCCTACTGCCGAGAGTTTTTATTTACCTACTACAGCTGATAATTTGATAGCAGATTTTAGGTCTGTTCGTATAAAAGTTTCTTTTTCGAAGTTCCATAACAGACTTTTATAAAAGATCGAACTCCGGAATACCAATTATAAAATATCTTTTATGGTGGAGATCTGTTATGCATCATAACAGAAAATTCGTAGCAGAATAACAGATGTGGCAGAATAGGCCTAAATATCTTTTATGGTGAAGATCTGTTATGCACCATAACAGAAAATTCATAGCAGAATAACAGATGTGGCAGGATAGACCTAATTTATGCGAACAGACCTAAAATCTGCTACCAAATTATCAGCTGTAGTAAATAAAAATTCTCGGCTGTCGGCACTGACGAATAACAATAAATTAACTTGTGGAATGATCGTATTTTGTTTCGCGAAGACAAATTTTTCTTTTCTGTAATTTTTCCATAACAGTTCCTGAATTTAATATATCCATTATAAAAAGTTGTACAAAACGCTCACCGGCAAGATAAGCCCCTAATTTCTTATGTTTCATCCATCAAATGTGTTCTGTGCTTTAGTGTATTGAAATAATTTAGTTTTCAAATTATTTACATATTTGAGTTTGTTATTATGCATTTTAATTATTTTTTGTTATATCTGTCTCCTTTTAAGAACAATTCATTAACGAAATAAAAGTTTTTACTACATATATTTAAATCTTTTATGATAAAAGTAACCAATTAGGCCTATTCAGCGAGATCTTTTATTCTGTTATTCCGCTATTCTGTTATGAATTTCCATACAAAAGTTTGAGCTGTCACAAAATCTTTTATGAATAATAATTTTGGTATTCGGCATGCCAAAACTGTTATGAAATCTGTTAATTATCTGTTATGAACTGTCAAAAATTCGAACTCAGAAGAAAATCTTTTACGATTCGCATTTTTGGTATTCAGCATGCCAAAATCTGTTGTGAAATCTGTTATAAATCATAAAAGAATAAAAGCTAAGCTTTTGTGGCTTTTATCATAAAAGATTTCAATAAACACGGAGTTTAATTATGTTAAAATGGATATTTATCTCTTATTTCGTCAACGAAATGTTATCAAAAGGAGACACATGTAAGAAAATATATAAAAATAAATAATTTATTGAAACAAATAACTTAATTTAAACAAATTGTTTTTAAGACGAAAGCACAGAACACTTTTACTGGAACTAAGGTTGAAAAGTAGTCCTTTTGATCTGCCCGATATTCGGTTTATTCAGCTTTTCAGGTTGGATAAATTCAATGCAAGGATTTTAATGGACAAATTACAACAATTTACGGAGCCAGAAATACAACAATTCCGTTTCAAATACAGGTTAAATTTTATTAAATTACATTTATAATGTGCATAATAATTGTACTTTTATGTTTGGTTATAGTTTCTTTCGGCCCTTCATTTTTACGGATATGGTTCGTATCAAGCATCCATTGGTAGCAGCTATATTTTTGGGCTTTCGCAGCCAAGTACTTCGAGGTCGATTCAAATCGTTACCGACCTAATTAACGCCTATTTGATAGGTGACGCAATAAAATTTCCTAGTGGTATTCTTGATACAGCAGACATAAAAAGACAGTTAGATTCTTATTAATTAAACTTAGTATCTAGTATATCTGTTGATTTATGTATATATCTCTATCTCGACAGGTTTTTAATAAAGTTGAATATGCCTAGCATTATAGGAGTTATCGATGGTACCCATATTCCAATTATCGCTCCTAATCAACACGACATTGACGCACCAGGACATTTATATATCAATAGAAAAGGATACCATAGCCTTAATGTATTAGTTATAACTGATGCAAACTTAAAAGTTTTATATGCCGATGCTCGATTCCCGGGCTCAGTCCATGACTCTGCCATATGGATGGTCTTACCTATCAGAAGATTACTCAAAGGTGCATTTACAACTGCTGAAAATCAACGATCACATATTATTGGTAAATACCTTTTTGTTTGTTTTTGTTTTGTTTTACTTATATTTTGCTTGACTAGGTGATTCTGGCTTTCCGCTTGAACCGTGGTTATTCACTCCAGTAAATAACCCACCACAAGGTTCACCTCTATCGACCTTTAATAAACGCTTTTTATCCACAAGAAACTCTGTGGAACGAACGTTTGGAGTGATAAAAAGTCGGTTTAGGTGCTTATCGCGCCAAAGAGTGCTGTACTATTCCCCTGAAAGAGCAGCAAAAATAGTGTATGCAATATTCTGTATCCATAATATGTTCACTATGGGAGTAGAACAATTTCTTGAGGATGAAGATGAGTTTAGTGAAACAGAAGATAATGAAAATGATGATGATAGCCTCCGCAGAAACCGCACTGAATGGCACAGCATTGGGTCTCGAGTTCGAGAACGATATGTCGCCAAATTGACATAAGAACAATTTAAAAAATAATTTAATTCCTTCCCTTTATTTTAAATAAAAGAACATTTACAAAATGTACATATATGTTTTTATTTATTTTTAAAAGAACACTTAAACACGTGAACTATCGCTTTTTACCATAGCTAATTTTTCAATAGCCGCAGTCGTGTCTATTGGTGCCACGGTAGTGGCTTCTTTGTACCACATTACGAATCCAAACCAAAGGTCAGTTTTTGAACAGTAGACTAAAATTAAAATTGGTAAACGCCACTTTATAGAGGATGTTAATTAGAATCTAGGTATGTATAAATTAATTTTCTAGGATACATATTTTAGAAGTTATTGCAAGGAACAATTACTGTTTTCTTAAAATCGAAATAAAACGGTAATTGTGCCTAGCTGTAACTTCTAAAATATGTATCCTAGAAAATTAATTTATATTTACATACCTAGATTCTAATTGACATCCTCTATAAAGTGGCGTTTATCAATTTGAATTCGAGTCAGTGGTTCAAAAAGTGATTTTTGGTTGGGATTCATACTTTATTAGTGAAAATCGAAAAAAAATCGTTATTGTTCCTCGCTATAACTTCTAAAGTAGGTGTCCTAGAAAAATAATACATACATGCCTAGATTATAATTTCATCAGAATTACCACAAACTATGCACATGTGTTTCGTGTACAGCGCTGCATGCATCGATGCTTGCAGAAGGTCTGCAAATCTGTTTTAGCCATGACACGGTTAATTTATAAATAAAAAGAACAACACTTAAGTATCTAGGTGCATATTTATATATCACATTTAATTCATTTTAAATATACGTATTTACTAACAAAAAGAAAACAAAATAAAAAACAAAAGTAACATAAAGTAAAATAAATTAAATCACATAATTTTATTTAAAAAAAAGCAAACAAATTATTCCGGAGAGAAAACACTTTGGAGTTTAATTTTGTCTTTGCAAAAGTTTAAATAAATTGTCCAAAGACGTTGCAACTGCCAATTGCGCAGATGTTAGCTTGTCAATGCTGGCAACTATTTTGTCGAGCTTTTCAGAAATAGTTTCGCCAATTGCGAGACTCGTTGCATGTCTCCTCTCCAACATACCCAAAACCTCATCATCTGTAAATAAATTTTTTGTTATATTATATTATACTACAATATTGCAATAATTTTGTGGTTTTTCAATTTTCAAATACATGATAAAAATACTTTTAGATGGAAATTTTTTGAAATAGTTTGTCGAATTGAAAATTGATTTCAGTTTATGTTGGGGATTTAAATTAGAACTCAAAACCGGTTCCAAAATCCAAAGAAGTAAGTAGTTTCGAAAGTTTTTTTGAAATCTTTGTTGTGAATACAGGTTATAAATAATAATAATTTACCTTGAATTTCTGTTGCGCTTTTGCGCTGCCGTTTTTTTGGTTTGGTGTCGATCGAATCCTGTAGGAATTCCACATCCAACACCAAACCATCATCAACATCGTGCTCTTGGTGTTCTGTGGCAGACTCTTCTAAATTTGAATTAGGTTCAAATTCGGAACAACCTGCCACAGAAACATTTTTATGGCCATCCACTGCTATGCGGCCCCCGCAAGCCATGGCTCTCTCCTCCAACCTATTGATGTCTCGATATTTCGGCGATCCACCTCCAGTTTTCTTTATTTCTGTTTTTTGAAGGCGAAGCTTATGTGTAACAGAATATCGCCAGTTGTCGAAAACCTAAATGAAACTGTTAATCTTGAACCATGTTTAAAACAAATATTTACTCACTTTTTTCCAATCATCCGTTGCGTGATGGGCATCGGCAGTGCTGTTTAGGAGGACAGTTAAAGTCTGCCATAGACTTTGCACTGCAGCATCGCAATGCTTGTCCTTAGTCAGCACTGAGTTTTCTTCAAGAAAGGAGCAGTAAATCTCCTTTTGCTCCTGAGCAACCTTTTGCTGTCTTCGCCCTAAGAAGAACTTTAAATTTATATTTTTTTCTAAATTTAAAGCTGTTGAGCTGATACACACTGCTTGTGTTTATACTATACCATGGTATTCGAAGCTACCATCTATGAAGTATGCTTCATAGGAAAGACCATGCGAGTACCATTCGGCTGATTACAGCCGCATGGTACTCCCATGGTCTTTTCTATGAAACATGCTGTATACGCAACATGGTATGTCCACATTGACTGAAACATATGTGATAAAATCGTATTCCATAGTATAAATACAAGTAGTGGGTAACATTTTACTTTTTTTGTTGATTTTGCTCATGCATATCCATTTTCCTTGTAAGATATATATTTGATGACAGCTGATCATGATAACAGATTTTAGCTCTGTTTGCTTTTTTATAACAGAATTTCATTTTCGAATTTTCATAACTGGCTTTTATAAAAGTTCGAACTCCTGAATACCAATTATAAAAGATCTTTTATGGTAAAGACCTTTTATGATTCATAACAGAAAATTGATAGCAGAATAACAGATTTGGTGGAATAGACCTAAATATGTGCCTTTTAATCTGTTATGATTCATAAAAGATTCCATAACAGATTATGGCATGTTGAATACCAAAAATGCAGTTCGTAAAAGATTTGTTAAGAATTTCGAAGTTTTGACAGCTCATTAACAGATTTCTTAACAGATTTCATAGCAGATTTAGCATGCAGAATACCAAAATTATAATTCATAAAAGATTTTTTGACAGCTTAAACTTTTGTATGAAAATTCATAACAGAATAGCAGAATTACAGAATAAAAGATCTCGCCGAATAGACCCAAATATCTCATGTTTTTAAAACGCTTGGACTGGAATGTCCTAATTGTCCCAAGGTATTTTAATATTTGTTAGTTATATATTTTAAAATTTTATTTAACCGTTAATACGATTAGTTTTAATGCGCAGAGAATACTCACGAAAGAGTAAAAACAATTCCCCTACCTGTGATTTTCTTTCCAAGAAATTTGTTCGGAATAAGAATGGCCTCATTCAAAAATCGAACATGGCATATTTATGAATTTATTGTAACATCACCTTTGTATATAGATATTAATAGTACTATCATGACGACGAAATTCATAAAGCCTGCAATAAGATCTACTAATCATCATGGGTTCCACTACCAAATCGGAGATTAGGTAGTATTGGTGTGTTATGAAAATGCGTATGAAGGGAAATAGTGTGATAATAAATTGATGAGAGCTATATACAAAATTTATTATAAGTTAGAGGAGAAAGGGAAAACAATTTATTTCATAGGTTTTTTTGTTTTTCTTATGAGGATTTTTTTGTTGAGTAGGAGCGGGTTGAGTGTGTGTGTTTTGTATTCTACGGGCAGATAGAATGAAAATTGTTTGATGGCTGTATGGCATATTTAAATATTCAGGTATACACTTGTGTGCAACGGTCACTACTCAGTAAAATAAACTTTTTTACCAAATGAACAAACCTGATAATAATTTAAGAGTTAAAATTTGAGATTTCTGTTAATCGTTGTGGAAAAAAAATTTTTTTCAATTCGTTTTTTACTTATTTTTTTTTTAATTTTAAATGAGTATTCAACAATATATATATAGGTACATTTGAAAATATTATTTAAAAAAATCTTCAAAACATTTAATATTTATTTGCAAAATATTGTTTTTTTTTCAAAATCCAAAAATTAAATAAAATTTAATAACAATTTTTTTTTGAAAATTCTTGAAGCCGTTTTTGAGAAATACATTTTTTTCTTAACGGTTTTTAACATTTGTATAGAAGGTACCGTTGTTTTTTATTTTAGAAAAATAGTTTTTTTAACTATTCAAGATAATGTCAAAAAAACTACTAAATACGAAGTTTCAAAAAAAATCTAATAAGTCGTTTTCGAAATTTTGAATTTTCAAAAAAAAAAAATTTCCAAAATAATTTGTTTTGAAAAATTTTGGTATATAATAGTGTTTACACTTTCTAGGAGCTTCTGCGTAAAAAATTAAAAAAAAAAATCAGATTAACCGTTTCCGAGAAAATCGAAAACCAAAAAAAATGGTTCTACTAGAGGTACCAAAAAAACTATTTTTTTCCAAAAAAAAAACATGATTAAAAGGTACCCTTTCCCTTCATTAATGAACTCATTTTTTTTATAAAAATCGTTGGAGCCGTTTTTGAGAAAAATAAGATTTTTGCTTTTGGCCAAAAAAAATGTATGGGAGCTACTGTTATTTGTCGTCTTAAAAAAATGAAAAACCGTGTGGGCATATTACCAAAAAAAAACAATATGTACCAAGATTGAAGACAATTTATCAAAGCGTTTAGCCTGTAGACTCGAGGACAGACAGACGGAATTAGGGGACCCACTTTTTGGTGTTCTCTATGATCGTAATGTCATGTTTGATTGTTAGAAAAAAAATTTTTGAGAAAAATAATATTTACCTTTTTGGTCAAAAAGAAAGTTTGGCAGGTACCTAGGTAGGTACGTCTTAAAAAAGCTGATAAAAAAACTGGGGACATATTTATGAAAAAACGATTAGGCTGTAAACTCGAGGAAATTTTTTCGTCTTCGCTATCATCGTAATGTCAAGTTTGATCAAAATCTCGAGTTCGATTTTTTCGAATCCATAACTTGTAATATAGTACCCACATTTATAATATCGCTAGTCAAAAAAAATTAAAAAATACTGCCTAGGTATACCTACTTTATTTCCTAATAAAACTGTCTGGAGAAAAAATTAAATTATTCTCAATAGATATTATATTTGAAAAAGAACAAAAAGTACCTATGTACATACATATTGTATGTAGGTGGGTATCTGGGTACACATGTACCTACCTAAACAAAACATATTGAAATATCTCAACATTTCTTTGTTATTTTCGCATAGAAAAAGTGAAAAGTAGCAACGTTGCTACAATTCAAAATCCTAAAATCCACCAAATATCTAAAATTTGAAAGAAAAATTTAAAATAAATTCTATAATAACCTATACATGCATGTATATCCATATACATTCTTACTTCAAATTCATGAATACGCCAATAGCCTTGATATAATTTATTTATGCCCACCATATTTTGAAGGTTGCCATGACTAAAACACCTTATTCGGTTTCCTCCCTTACCCTCTATATTGTTGTCAGAGCTAATAAATCTTGACCGTCTCGAAAAACTACTTTGAAAATAATGCTGGAGTGGATAAGATATCTACCATCTTCAAAATACGTAGGGAATTACTACATCTCAACTACATACCTCATCACCCAGATCTACTTATAGAATGCAGCCATTGCAATATGAACACCAGAGAAGATACTTTGCATTTTGTAGGTGTTTGCCCAATACTTATCGAGCTTAGAAAACTGTACCTGGGTAGGGCTATTTTCTCAGCCGAAGAAGTTCTTAGTCTTTTAAATGGAGAATCCTGGACAGCTCTTCATAAATTCATCAAAGCTGCACTCCGATATAGAAATCAAATTTTAAGAGAAGACTTTTAAACTTAATGCACACTTCACAAATTAATATGTACAACTAAAATAATATTTATATGCCCTGTAAAATATTATCATTATCTTGTTATCTTAGTAAATCAATTAGTCAATCTGGCAGACGGCTTTTGCCATGTCATATAAGATTTATAAAAACCAAAAATTTAAACTTTGTAAATATTGAATTTTAATAAATCTGAATCGAATCTAAAATCTGATCTAATCTAATCTATATGATGAGTATATTCATAAATTGGAAGCTGATCTTAAATCTAATCCAAATAATTTCTGGAAGTTTGTCAATTGTAAGAAAAAAACTTGTGGGTACCCTAACTCTATGTCAAATTCGTCATCATCTAGTCATGAACCAAAAGTTATTGCAAACATGTTTGCAAGCTATTTCAGAGAAGCGTTTGATGATTCAAACACTATAAACCCTTCTTACTCTTCTTCTTCAGTTTTAAACTTTCCGCATTTAAATGATATTAATTGTGAAATAAGTGAACAAGCCATTACACAATATATACTGAAACTGGATGAGTGTTTTAGTCCTGGTCCTGATGGTGTGCCATCCTCTATTTAAAAAAAATTTGTTTCTTATTTGTCGTACCCTTTAAGTGTTCTCTTTAACAAGTCTTTAAAAAGTTCGCTTTTTCCAACTATTTGGAAAAGCTCATTTATTGTACCAATTCACAAGAAAGGTCCTAAAAATGAAATAATGAACTATAGACCTATTGCTAAGCCATCCGTAATACCTAAACTGCTTAATTGAATCGTATGTAGTTGTTGAATGTACATACTGAGTTAAGCGCTTACTCATAAACAATGAAAAAATTTAAGAACATGATTTTTCTGTCATCTATATTATTATTTTGTTTTATATATTATTTTGTTTTCATTCAATATTAGTATTCCCTTCTGGAAGGTTCTTTTGTTTATAAATTATTTTCATAATAAAACTTTTAAATTGTTGTTTGTAACTTTTGTCTGGTTACTGAGAATCATCAGTAGTTTCCTTTCCTTTCATTGTAGTTCAATTATTTATGATAACCAGCATGGTTTTGTGAAAAAGCGTTCTACTGTTACTAATCTGTTTAATTTTACGTCCTTTTGTTTAGATGTTTTTGAGAAGCGTACACAAGTAGATTGTATATTTACTGATTTTAGCAAAGCATTATTGACAAGTTGTGTCATAAAACACAATTTTTTAAATTGTTTCGTCAAGGCTTTAACGACAATTTCTTAAATTGGATTTCATCGTACTTAAAATATAGACAATATGAAGTAATATTTCGTAATGAATGTTCGACTCCGTTTGTAATGAATTCTGGTGTCCCCCAGGGCAGTCATTTAGGTCCAATTTTATTCATTTTATTTATAAATGACTTGATTCCGATCATAAAAAATTCGTCTGTCCTTATATATGCTGATGGCATTAAGCTTTTCAAAAGAATTAATTCTAAATCTGACTGCCTACTTTTGCAAGATGACTTAAAATTATTTAGGGAATGGTGCAATGTTAATCGTCTTTTTAAATGTTGACAAATGTAAAACCATGAGTTTTACACGCAAGAAAGTTTCAATTGTTTTTGATTATATGTTTGATTTTTGTTCTTTAAGTAGAGTATCAGTTTTTTCTGACTTGGGAGTTGTTTTAGATTCGGAACTTACATTTACTGACCATATTAGTTTTGTAGTTAGAAAATCAAATAGAATACTTGGTCGATTTGGCCGCGATTTCCGTGACCCTTATGTTCTCAAACTACTTTTTGTTTCATTTGTGAGACCAATTCTTGAGTATGCCTGTGTAGTGTGGGCACCTTATTTTTCTGTACATATAATGAGAATTGAAGCAGTTCAGAGGAGGTTCTTGCGCTTTTGTCTCTGTTTTCTTCATTGGTTCCGTGGAAACCCTCAGTCCCCTTATTCTCAAAGACTTGCTTTAATTAACCTTCCTTCCTTGGCAAATCATAGAAAATATTTACAATTTTGTTTTATCGCAGCAATAATAAATGGAGCAGTATCATCACCATCGGTTCTTTATCGTCTTAACTCTCAAGTATACGACTTCAAACACCACTGAATCAAATTTTTAGTAGATCGAACTATGGTGCTCATAGCCCTCTTAATCAATTAGTTGAAATATTTAATAAATTTTATTTTATACTGGCTTCACCAAATGACAATTTTAAAAATTCAAAACATTGTTTTGTTGCTTGGAAATTTAGTGTTAAGTAGTTTTAAGTATTTGTTTATAAATATATTGTTCACGTTAGGATTTAACGAATTGAAATAAAGCCAAATCCGAGATTTCAGCAAGAAGCTTTCGAGATTTCAAATTGGTGTGCAAAGCGCTAAATCCACGTTTTCGTCACTCAGAAGCACAAACAACAACCATTTTTGTTTATCTAATTCATCAACCCAAGCCAAGGTGTCAAATAAAAATGCATACTCTCTCTTCTTATCTCCTTATCGTTAGAGTGAATGATCGTAATTTGCACATAAAAAGCTTTTCACCTAAGTATGGTGAAGTTTAAAATGGACTCGTTCACTATGAATGGGCCGCGTCGGCAATGAGATTTTATTGTGTTTTCAACGAAATCTCGGATTTCGAAATCCCAAAACTATATGGTCAAATGCGAAGATTTGGGCTGAAATCTACGAAATCCGAGATTTCGCTTCGGTGGGAACATAGAAAGTCTTAAGTACTAATATGTATCATAGACAAAAAAGATAAAGACCGGAAACCTCTGCTCTCATTCGCATTAGCCTACAACCTGAATCACGCACACAAGTAACATTTCCGTTCCTATCTTCCAATAGACACATTGATAAAAACGCACACAAGAATCTTTTCTGTTCCTATATAATCTTACTATAGTCACATACATAAATAACACAGCCCTAGGAATTTAGGAAAATTATCTTCTCAAGACTACATACCTGAAGGCTAAGAACATGTGATTGTGAGATGTGTCAAGAAAGTTATAGCAGAGTTCGAGTAAGTTATTAGTGTTTACCATGTCTTACTTTTATGTTTGTTTTATATTATGGTCCAGCTCTACTTTTCTTCAAGTCTGCGGATGCAGATACATGTTCCTTTATATTGAAGATGAACATGTTCTTCTTCATTATAGCATTTTCATCTGCACCATAATTTGTTCCGTTCAGATAACGAGTGTTCATGTTTTTTTTACCATTTCACCTCAGTTTGCTTAAAAACAACAAAAATAGCGAAAATTATCTTCTCAAGACTACATACCTGAACGCTAAGAACATGTGATTGTGAGATGTGTCAAGAAAGTTATAGCAGATTCGAGTAAGTTATTAGTGTGTACCCCGTCTTACTTTTATGTTTGTCCCCTTTCACACAAGGAGACTGAGTTGCCGGCAACTGGGTGTGTGTTGGCGAGAAGGGCAAGAAGTAAGGGGAATCAAAAAAATCTCCCCGGTCAACGATTTGAAGAGATTTTTTTGACGTTTTGCTTTGCATTCCAATTAGCCCAACAAAATCTTCCCAGTTTCCTCCTCAGTTTCTCGGTGCCAGTTTCTTCATGTGAAAGCTACAAGGCAATTAAAGGAAAACGTCAAAAAAATCTCCAGCAACTGGTATCCCTGTGTGAAAGGGGACTTTGTTTTATATTATGGTGCTTCTCTACTTTTTTTCAAGTCTACAGATGCAGATCCATGTAAAGCCTCCTTAAAATGCGCAATACGATATCTATTTAGTTGTATCCACAAATAAGCCATACTAAGATCGGAAACCTTCGTACGTTTCACCCCCCAAAACCCATTTGTTTACATTGTTGTATTTGTAGTTTTGAAACTCTATCCATGAATAGATGGGAAATCGAAAAGCAAAACAAAAACAAATTACTAGGGCTGTGTTGTCTATGTGTCTATAGGAAGAGGAACAGAAAAGATTCTTGTGTGAGTTTCTATCAATGTGTCTATTGGAAGAGGAACAGAAATGTTACTTGTGTGCGTGTTTCAGCTTGTAGGCAAATGTCAAATGAAAGCAGAGGTTTCCGGTCTTTACATTATTAGCTTATGGTTGTATCATGGGTTATCTTTTATTGCTTATGTTTGTTATTTCTCATACATTGATGGTTTTCTTTTTAATATTTTAAAAGTTTTTGACCAAGTTGGTTTTTATTTGGACTTTGGAGAATTTTTAAAAAGTGATTCTAATCGGCTTTATTGGTCGTAATGATGATTAAATGAAAGCAATTTTCATTTTATTTTCCCAACGTTTCGACGGTGGTTGCCATCTTCTTCAGGGGTGTATAACGTTAAATTTTAAGATTTTTAATTTTTTAAATGACTGAATAATAATTTGTTTAAGACATATAAAAAAAAAAACAGATTTTGAACACTTCGTATTTGAATATTAGTCTACGTTATATGTTTTAGGTTTTCTTTTTATTAACTAGTAACTGGTAACAAGTAACTAAAGTAGTAGTTGCTATAGTTACTATAATTTACAAAACTATAAAGAAATACCAGCGATTTTTTTCCAAACAAAATCGATTTTTTGCTTTTAAAAGGAATTTTGCATTTTTGGCAAGTTTTATCCAATTTAAACGCAAGAACTAACAAGTTCTTTGATTTCTCTAAAGTCAAACTGAAGGTCTTCATTTAAACAATAAGCTTTCAGTTCTTGAACACAGTCTGTTTGCATTAGCCCGAAACGCTACTAAAAATTATAGCAAGTAACAAAAACGTCACATAACTTTTATATCGCAAAGCTCGAAATCTTCGCTACAACTGTAGTGGAGTGGATTCGTGTCGTGCTTCGTAGTCTCGTAGTGAAAGCTGGGCATTACGGGTAAAAAGTTAGTCCACAGGTGAAAGTTCTATTTAAAAACCAACATTATCACACCATGTCACAGTCCAAAGCAGTAAAACCTAAACAAGAACAGGGTTTCCTTACCAAGGCTTACCTCTTCGGTTACAATGCAACTCAAGTGGTTGGCTGGAGTTACATCCTCTATCAGCTTGCTAACTACTACTTCATCGCCGGTCCGGAATTCAGAGCCAGTATCACCCTCTGGGACTACACCAAATTAGCAGTGATCGTATTCCAAAATGCAGCAGTGGTCGAAATTTTCAACGCCTCATTAGGATTAGTCAAAAGTAATCCTGTCATCACAATATTCCAGGTTCTAAGTCGAATGATGGTAGTCATTGGTGTGATTATGGCCACCCCGACAGGTAAAGTTTCACCTGGACTGCCAATCGCACTCTTCGCCTGGGCTGTCACCGAAATTGTTCGATATGGCTACTATGCTCTGAATATCGTCAAACTTGTACCACATTTTGTAGTTTGGCTGCGTTATACAACCTTCATTGCCCTTTATCCAATCGGAGTGACTGGCGAATTGCTGTGTTTCTGGTGGGCACAAAGCTATGCTCGAACAAACAATATCTGGTCAACAGAAATGCCAAATAGCTTGAATGCAACATTTTCCTATTTCTATTTACTATGGATTGTACTGCTCCTGTATATTCCCTTGTTCCCTAAGATGTATTTGCATATGTTTGCACAGCGCAAAAAGATTCTAGGTGGCAGCGATATCAGCGCTGCGAAAAATAAATCGAAGAAAACTCATTAATTCAATGAATTAACATGGATTCAAAGTCTGAACCCTAAAACGGGTTCTTTACTATTTCTAGTGTGTTAAGTAGGATATTGTTGTTCATTTCCATTTTTAATTTGTATAAATAAAACGTACCTACAAAAGATCAAAGGTTTAAATCGTTGGTTTGAGAACTTTTTTTTTAAATTTTCTTTATTTGGATGCATAGCGTAATATGAAAATATCACGTACGCGTACATACATAATATATATGTTTGGCTAATCGATGTGGTTTCGGAAACTACATACATATCTTTTGAAAATGTAAATTAACTAAATTGTTTAAATAGAATGCTACATAATACATAATCGTGTAGGTATCATTTAAATTGGCCAATACCAAAAACGTTGCGAAAATGATTATGGATTTCGTAATAACCATATTTAAATGTTATTCAAAAATCAAAGGTCGATAAAAAATCCATTATCTAAGACAGGGTTGCATTAATATTATTCGGGGCCCCTAATTTATTAAAAATTAAAACAACATTTTTTTATAAAATTTCAATTTATAATATGTTTGTAATTGCAAACATTTGAAAAGTGTTCACTAGATTTAGATTTAATTTTTTTTTTATTTTGGCATTTAAAAAATATTGGCATAAAGATTACAAAGATCAATCATAAAGCATGGCTTTGCCGTCTGCCTGATTGGCAATTCTTTTTTTAGAAAAAATAATAAAAGATGTTATGTTAAAATTTAAGTAAAACATTAATTAAAAATCACCATTAATTATTCGGTCTCTATAAGATAGAGCAATTTTACTAATGTCGATTTTGTTTCAATAAAAACATCGTCGATCCGCCGTCAATTTTTTCTGAAAATCAGATTAGTTTCAAATTAAAACCAATTTTTTTTCTGGAAAAACAGATCCATATTGAATCTCTTTTTCGAGATTCAAAACTGATTTGTACACAGATTCTTACACAATAATATTTGTTTTGAACTTTCTCAATTGTTGTTTTGCCAATTAATTTTTATTTTGTGGCAGTGTATAGGAAAAATAAATTAATATTATTAAAATATAAAAATATTGTTAAAAACTTCTTGATGACAAATATTAAAAAAGCATTATTTTTTCTGGTAGAAAATTAAAACAAAATAATGAAATAACGAAAAATTCGAATAAAAACTTTGTCGTTTAAAATTATCAAAAATTCGACACTCCAGTTTAAAAATACTCATTTCTAGAGCTGACTCCCATTTTAAAACTTATTTAGAGTAGGTTTTAAATGTTTAAAAAATTTTGCGCTAAAATTAAAAAAAAAACGAATATTTATTTTTTCTTTTTCAGAAATTCAAAAACCCATTTTTCGAAAATGTTGGTATATACAGTATTATTTAGAATTCAAAGGAGATCCAATATAAAAAATCTGATCGAAATCCGTGGAGCCGCTCATGAGAAAGTCGAAAATCAAAAAACGTTTGTATGGCAGGTACCGTTAATAACAAAATTGAACAAAAATGTAGAATATAGCTAGTAAAGTTGTGCACACACTTTTTTTAATCAAAATCGTTAGAGCCGTTTTCGACGTCTTTCGATTAACAAATCTATTACGACAATTACCTAAAACGCTTAAGTAGGTATTAAGTTTTAAGAAAATCGCTTCAGCCGTTAAGACTGTTAATCGATCTATAGACAGACGGAATCGCATCATCGTAATTTCAAGTTTGATTAAAATCTCGAGTTCGTTTTTTTTTCTAAATGCAAAACTTGCCCAATAGTACATATATCCCATAAGTAATGACTAGCTTCCCGGCAAACTTCGCTTCACTCAAATTCGTTTAGTGTTAGTGGAAATAATTGGAGTATAACAGTATTGATATGTTTCAATGAAATCGCAACGATTTGTCCCCTAGTCTTCACTTTTTCAGTGTGCACAATATTTTTTGTTCTATTCTTAGGCGCGTACAAAGTGCATAGGTTGCCACACATTAAATTGACCAAGTTTAAAATATAGGCATTAAGGGCTGATGACATCGAACATTCACCTTCGCAACGTATTAATTGTCATTGCTACGGCACGCATCGGGTAATTGAAGACTTCTTAACTACGATTGGTATTGGTGTATCTGCGGAATCCGCAGAAAGAGAATATCCTGAATTTTGCCCTAAAATCATCGTTTAAATGAAATTTGATTCAAGATTATTCACAATCAAATATCAAACACGTTAAATTACAAAGTTTCCGTAAATTGAGGCTTTGCAACAAACTGAGCTGTCAATTTTAAATTTTGTGAAGGTAAGTTCAAAGTATTCAAACATTTCGTTGGATATACATACTTAGTTGGTGGTTTCGATTTCATTCATCACGGAGTCGACAGATTTGTGTGAATGTAACTCACAGGCGATTTAATTTTGAATGAATCAGTTTTTCATTTAACTCAAAAAAATCACTAAAATTTTCATTGAATCACGAACTACCCAAATCCAATTGCACATAATGAAATCAAAACCTAACTTCAATTTTTTTAATAGAGAATAATTAAACAAAATTCGTGCAAATGTTCGTTGAGCCTGGCCCCTATAGCAACAAGTGCTGAAAGTAAAAGTCGAACAGTTTTAGTATAGCTACCCATTTATGAGCTAAAGTAAAAATTCAAATATGGACAATCGCCAAGGTATGGCGAAAGCCGCTTTTTTGGCAACATCGTAATCTTTATTTGTTTATTTTATTTATTTATTTATTTAGAAAGGCTATACACTTTACAGACTACTGCTAACATATAAAATTTAACAATGATAGTAATGCATAGACACAAATTAAAAAAAAAAAAAACATTTATTGGCAAAAATTAATGGCGTTTATATTTGGCAATCCGGAATTCTTCTCCGATCCGGTATCCCAACTGAACACTTTAGTGTGATTCTGACGATTCTGAATTTAAATGAGATTGTATGTATGAAAATAATTGTGTACGTGAGAATATTCAAATTTAAAAAAAAATGTTTGTTGCCCAATTATGATACAAAAAATGACAACAATCGAGTTTGACGTTCAAGTATATGAATGTGTGAGTGCTTCTGGTTCTGATTCTGATTTCAAATCCAGAAGCAAAACTCTCTTCTTTTCAGAATTAGAACTGTCATTTTTTTCCAAGTGAACGCTTTCAGAAGAGTCCGGAATGCTTTCGGATTACCAAATAAAAACGACATAAGTGTTGCGAAATTGAAAGTACTCGTAGTTCTCGAGTGGCATGTTAAGTAAACAATTCGAAAAATTATATAATCTGTCGTACCTACGTAGTCCAAAGTTTAAGACGACATTCAGCTTTCTTTTGCAGACATAATTACAATTAGAGAAAATTTCGAAGAAGACTATTGGGAAGAATTAAACTTTTCGTTTTAATCGGCGTGTCTGACTGGGAAACTCAGAGCATGCGTAACTTTCCGTATGCCTTACCGACTGCGCCGTTAATGTGCTTATCGAATGTTATGGGGTTTTCTGTTGGTATCAAAAATTGATTTATTTCCCCTTCAGATCTGTCAAAATACAGATTTTTACAAATAAAGCCTTCCAATGGGCAAACAAATCATTTTATTTTTTTATCGGAAATCAATTTTGCAGCTCTGGATTTTTCGGCAGATTTACCCTCTTCACCACACCACCTGGAGAATAAAAATTCTGTAATCCTCCATATTAATGTCGGCATTCACTTTTTAAATATTGAAATCGCTTCGTGTTACAAAAGAAAAAAAAACTTGAATAAAGAAATAATTTTCGAGTCATTTCCCATCCGATACCGTTACTGGTTCCACAGAAACGAATATTCACCAATACCATGATAAAAAAAATACCATTCGCGACGAAAAAATCAAAATTCCGATCAAAATCTGAAATTACCAAAAGAAAACCCCATTAGATTGCGCGTAAATGCTATACCAAGATTTCAAGCAGAATTCACATTTTAATAGTTGTATTATTTAAGGTTTAGTGAGGGATCTAGGATAAATCCAGAATTTTTTGTAGATAGGTATAACCAACAGCACTTGATTTTGATGGGTTTAACTAACTTACTTTACTTTTGATGGCGCTCACAGCCCAGGATGGGCTACGGCCTCAAACAACAAGCCCCTCCAGTCAGCTCTGTCCCTAGCTAGCCCCTTCCAGTTACGCACACCAAGTTGTTTGAGGTCGTTCTCCACTTGTGTGCGCCACATGTTATGGGTTCTTCCTCTGCTGCGTACACCATCGGGGTTGGATTCGAAGACTCGTCGGGCAGGTGCGTTGCTGTCCAGACGCTCCACGTGCCCCAGCCATCTCACCCGTTGTATTTTAAGCTTTTTGACCAGGTGAACGTCGCTGTATAGCCCGTATAGCTCGTGGTTGAATCTTCTCCACCACACTCCTTCGATACACACCGGACCGAAAATCACACGAAGAATCTTCCTCTCAAAGCACCCTAGCAATCCGTAGAGCAGGATCGGGATGAAAAGAGTCTTGTATAAAGTCTCCTTAGTTCTCTGAGAGAGGGCCTTACTACTTAGATACCTTCTTAGCCCGAAGAAACAGCGGTTGGCAAGAGTAATCGTTTGATCTCTGCACTGATGTCATTTTGCGAGGTTATAGTGTAGCCCAGGTACACAAAGTCCTTGACAATTTCGAAGTGATATTTTGCCCGAGTCGACGATGTTGAGATTCCTTTCTCGATGACAGCATATACTTTGTCTCGTCCTCATTAACCGCCAATCCCATTTTAGCCACCTCCGATTCAATGCTCGCAAATGCGCCTGCCACAGATCACTTCGTTCTGCCACGTAAAAATCACCTGGTTCCCAAACAAAAACTAGCCTCGGATATGGATGATTTCTTAAAGTTGATGGGTTTAAGCCAGTGCATTATTTTTAGCCCAAATTCTAGTTCTTCCAGGTCCTCATTTACACGGCAAATAGCATCTTCAATGAAACCAAGACCGCAACTAAGGTACATTTTGTACATCGTCAGCATACATATGTAAAGAGCAGTTAACAATGACGGAGGGAGTAACATTGACATAAGCGGTAAAAGTAATGGGCCAAGGATGGATCCTTGTGGAACTCCACGTGTGATAGGGAGAAATTGTGTTCTTTTAGTATTAATTTGGATTAATTGATTTTTTTAAACACAAAACAAATATTTTCTCTAAGGAGGAAGTAAAAATCTATGGCTACACTGCAACTAGTTGACCTCTTGTGACTTATTACTGGGTTGCTACTTCGAATATCCCACACATAAGAAATAACATCCCGCAATACAAACTTTGATCTCCTTCAACTGGGTATACAAACGCCCTTCTTTCTCCAGGTTAGGTTGGCCATTATTTTTACTTGCGATATACATAGGTACTAAGAGCAAGTTTTGTATTTGGGGAAAAAACGACCTCGACATTTTGATCAAACTTGACATTGGGAGTCCCGCAATTCTTGTCTGTCTGTCTGTAGGTCTAAAGCCTAAACCGCTGGAGCGATATTCTTCCAACTTGATACTTAAGCGTTTTAGGTGATTGGAATGGTAAATCTTAATTATCTCGAAAACGGTACTAACGATGTTGATAAAAAAAATCAGTGCACTATTTTATGTATAGTCTACATTACATACATACAAACTTTCAATTAAAGTCTACATTTTAGTTCGTTTGCACTCAAAACGGTTGTTCTCTAAATTATTATAAATAAAGAAAAAATCTTTGTGGAAGTTAGCACGGCATATTTTATGCCTTTTATTATCTTAATTTTTAAACACACTCATAATGTTTGTTTGTATTGTAATTATTTAAAAAATGCAATCGATGAAACAGTGAAGATAGCATTAATAAAATAAATGGCTACAATTATAATTTGGTTAAAGGAGCTCTGACAATCGAAAATCTACAGATTAATTATTATGTCTTAAATAATTTACACCTAGGTAAAAATACTTAACAGTATATGTAACTTTTATTCATTTAAGGCTTGTTTGGGCCTCTTTTTACATCGTCATCGGTACTAGAAGTACCGTCACTTTCGCTGCTACTACTTCCCGAGCTATCACTACTACTACTAACTGGAGGGCTGGATTTTTCATATTTCTTGTCAGGTATTGTGTGAGGGAACTTCTTGCCACTGGCTTCTACTCCAGCTTTGAGACGAATCAATGCTGTACGATTTATATGTTCAATTGGACAAGTTTTAAGGGCAGTATTTAATGCCTCCAATCCTTTGTCGAATTGTTCTATAGCACAATGGATGTCCAAAAGGCAACTAAACGCATTACCAATAGCTCCGCCTGTAATTTTCGAATTTGTCAATTGATTCACAAGATTTTGGGCTAGTTTTTCATTGTTATTTTCACGGGAATTTTGTAAAATTCTCTGGAACATCAAACGTGGTTCATTTACAAGGTATTTTTCCCAAATTTCCTTAGCTGCTGTTTCATTTCCATGTATTGAGTGATAAATCCAAAGAACATTCATTGGCGATACATGTTTTTTGTCAGCATGAGCTTTAGCTATTTCTTCGACTGTAAAAAAAATAAATAAAATAGTTTTAAATCTTTAAAATAACATCTTTACGAATTTACTTACATTTTGGCAATAATTCAGGATGATTTTCAAGAATTCCCAATGAGCCACCCCTTGGGAATTTTTCCGCTGCATCAGCTATCTCTTTAGGTGTATTTGCGTTGTTAATATGTTGGGCTAATTTATCCAAATACTGTTCACATTTTCCACTGACAATGTTCGCATGACAATACTTGTTATCGAAGGAAACTATTTTTTTCTGATCGTTTGTCAACATTTGACCGATTCTCTCGATTGTCTCAATATCGCCAGATGTTGCAATTTTATTCAAATAGAACTTGAAGACCTTTGGAATGGGGATGCGACCTTGGTCTAGCAATTCAAAAACGTACTTTGTGGCCTCTGCAAGACGTTGGGCGTGAATTAAGTTTTCTACAAGATGTGAAATATCATTTGAACTTGGCGATAGACCAGCGGGTAATTTCTCCTTCAATTGGATTGCCTTGTCTAATTCTGTTGATGCTAAAGCCGAACGGAATTCATTTAGAGCCAATGAAGTTTGGCGTGTGTTAGAAGTTTTGTTGACTTTTTCAATTGGCGCCACCTTTTCATCAGCGGAAGGCACATCTTTTAAAGCATCACGTGGAACAACAAATGGGATTTCCATATTCTTACTTTTCAGAAGTTGTGCCAATTTTATAAGGAAATCATCACTAGGAGTGATGGATTCCTCTTGCATTTTAGTCCATAGACCCAAAGCCTTATCGGCTTCCTCATTCTTGCAATAGCTGAGCAAAAGATTGTAGAATATCGAGTTCCGATCAATATGTTGCAGGTCTTTTGTAGCTTCGATCAAACCTTCGAGCGGTTCGACCATTCCCTCATTTCTGTATCGCTCACAAGCGAAATCAATACGCTTTGGACGTGTGCGAAGTCCAGGAGTTTCTAGAATCTTTCTCGCTTGACGAATCCGTCCGCACTCAACAAACGATAACACCAAGTCATACAAGCTGTTCACCTCACCGTGAATACTCGTGCTGAGATCAGTCAATTTTTGCAGATTCGCTGCATCTTCCTTTTGAATCAATCTGCACGCAAGTTCATTCTTCCATGGTGTTGCCTTGTAGATGTTAGTAATTTGTTCAAATTTCTCCATTGCCTTTTCCATATCATCCTTGATTAAGTGCACCTTTATCAAGGGTCCCAGCAGAATATTTGTGGGAACAATATAATTGTTTTTCAAAAGAGTGTCAAACATCAATTCCAACTTCTCGACATTTCCAGTTTCGGCCAACTGATTCAAGAGCCTCCAACATGCCGATGTATAACCAAATGCTGCATCATTATCAGCGCTGAGATCCTCCTTTTTATTAGTTTGTAAAAATGCAATGGCGTCATCGACCTTTTCTGCCTTAACCATCAGTTCGGCTATTCGAAAAGACTTTATGTTATCCAATAGGAATTCGGGCTCCTTTGACTTTAGCTTTTTGAAGATCTGTAAGGCTTCATCTAAGAGCCCATTTTGAGTATACAAATCAATAATTTGCGCCATGACACCACTAGGAATAACAAAGTTCTCCGATTCGAGGCGTTGCATTACCTCAATTGTTTTTTCTAAATTTTTTGACTTATAACAGGTGATAAGCAACTGACGTTTGATGTTGTTTGTGGTTTCACCTTTGGCTTCCTGATTTGAAATAAATCGCTCAAGTTCGTCAATGCTTAACTTGTCTAGTGTACGTTTGCGTGATGACATTGCATCTAAAGGTACAGGTTCTAAATCACCCGATGTCATCTTGGTCAATAGTTCCGAAATTGTTGGTGTCATTTCTGAGCCTAAACGATCTTGGAGCTTCGATGCCGATGTACTTGTCATGGACAGACCTTGCTCAACAAAATGAGTTAGAATATTTTCCAAAATATTCACGCGATCATTGCGGAAGTAGTTGGCAGCATCGTTAACAATTTGACCAATAAATATGGGACATGGGTTTTGACCATTGGTCTCAATTGATGTGTCTTCAAGCTTCGTTTCACCCTCGCCAGCTTCTTCGGCTGCGATATTTTCTTGGTTAGAAAAAGTATTATTGGAGTTGAGCAAGTTGTCGTGAATTTGACGTACGATTCTTGTGAAAGATTTATAGTCGTCGGTTTTGGCTAAAGCTTGAACAAGAGGATACCGGAACAAGACTGGAGAATAGTAAGCTCGATAGTTTTCAACTAGCTTTGCAGCATCTTCCATTTTATTTTGAAGCAATGCGCTGTGAGCTGCCGATGAAGCAGCAGTGCCATTGGAAATTCCTGCATTTGTTAGAATAGTTACAATACGATCTGTACGCTTTTCGCTCAGCTTCGGAATTACGTATTCGCGAACAGTTTCTGAGTTTGGTTGTAAGCTGAACTCATTTTGCATTTTTTCTACGATGTCAATAACTTCATTCGGTTCAGCCGCGCAGAATAATGGCCAGAAATAGTGCTGTCTTATTGGCTGTCCTGAATTTTGGAGCTCTCTTAACAATGGAAGTGTGGCATATTTCGCACCATTAACTAATCCAGATTCAGTGGCAATGAGTAATGCTTTTGAATTGAGTCCTTCGTCCTGCAATTGCTTACAAATACTTAGAATTTTTTCAATTGGTCGATTTACTTTGACCAATTGTCGAATGAAAAATGAACCAGCGTCCACAAGTTGTCCATCCGGTCGGGTAGATCGTGGCATAATTCGGATAATTTTTAATCCAACATCTTCGTAGCCCTTATTTACTAAACGAAGAATAACATTGACTGCTTCTTGATTGAAGCCGGTGAATTTTTTAAGTTTTTGCAAAACTTGGTCGACTTTGGCTTCATGACCGTTTATAGCGAGGGTATAGACGGCATCGAGAAGATCTTTATCGAGTAGGAATATTTCATTTTTCTCACATTCTTCTATGGTTTGAAGAATGGCATCGATATCACCGTGACGTGCATAGCAGCAGAGTAGAGTTGTGTAAGTGTCAGCACTGGGTTCAAGACCGGCTTGCTTCATTACCGTCAGAATTGATTTTGCTGATTCGATGTCGTTAGCCTAAAAAAAGTGTTAGAAAAAGAGATCTTTAGGACAAATATAATTTAATAATAGATTTTGTGAGTGCCATCAGTTGTGAAGTGATTTTGGGAATTTAATTAATTACGATGAATGTGCATGATATTCTGGCTTATATTGATAATATGAGCTAATTTTTTGAGGCTTGGAAATCACCTAAAAAGAAATGTTGGAGGCAGCTTTTTTTAAATTAAAAGAGTTATTTGCTGCTATACAAGAATATGATAAGTTGTATGAGCTTTTATGTGCGCCTAAAACCTAAAACATTATGCTGTTTTGGAAATGGAAAATTAGTTTGGGCATTTTCAGAGGAGGAGCAAATATTCGAAAATAAACAACAAAGGCAATAAATTACATGATCTCTGTAAGGATTGTGGTTTAAGAATTTTGAATGGCTGTACTGAAGGGGATAAAAGTGGCGAGTTTACTTTTGTTGGAAAGCAGGCGTGCTCAGTAATAGATTACGGACTTATCAGTAGAAATTGGTGCTCTATTGCTAGAGATTTAGTGGTTGGGAATTTTACTTAATCCGATTATCTTATAATATTCCTGACTATCGGATGTAGTGAAGCCCCCAGTAGAAAGAGAACCAGTTTGAAATGGGGAATTGGGAATTGAAATAATAAAATTGATAATATGTTAACAAGTTTTGAAAACACATCATCTTTGCAACAATCTCAACAGAAAAAAAAAACGAATTAATTAAAAAAAAAATATTGGTATGATGTTGAGCACGAGCAGTTAAGAAATCAATCGTTGGCGCTAATAAAGCGGCTACGGAAGAAAGATAAATAAGCTTTGCAATAAAAAGTGTAAAGCTAAGAAAAAGATATATGAACAAAGTTTAGCGATTTTCTTAAGTTAATTTAAAGATTCGGCGGAGTTTTGAAAAATAACGACGACGATAAGTGGTAATGAAGGAAGCCAGCAGATACGGCATGAGTGCGCATTATGATGAAAAGAAGCCAAATAAAAAAAAACCGATGAAGAAAGAAGAGTGATATTCAAGACCGTTAATTTTGCGAGAAGCAAGATCTTCAACACCAAAGGAAAAGTAGATGAAATGGATATGGTGAATATCGTGTACATGATAAACTGCTTAGGGGGAAAGAAAGGACATGCTCTTCGGTATAATACTTCCAAACAAAAATTAAACAACAAGGTCTCTGGTCACAAATCAGACTGAAACAATAACCGCACTTGCCCTCCACTGTATACAAGAAGTTCATGAACCAGACTTTGACAATGTTGAAGTTTTGCAGATGGAGCAACTTTATTCAAAGATAATGTTGCTGGAAATGTTGAAAATATGATGATTATGACAACCTTTGTAACAACTTATAAAAATGCCGACCAAACTATGGTAGAGTTTGTGTCTATAATATCAGTTATTGTAAGTAATTAATTAAATTCTCATTACAGTTTAATGTTAATTATAAATTTTTCTTTAAAAAAAATTCTTAGTTTTTAAAATTTAGTAAAAACATTTTTTGCAACATTAAGCAGGGTATGCCTCTGTAGTTTTTGCAGGACAAAGGATCGCTTTTTTTGTAGATTGGACATATGGAGCTATTTGACCAGTCGTCGGTCATGCTTTCCTCCTCTCACACTTGGTTGATGAGCTGGTGCATGCGCCCTACCAGGACATCTCCTCCATACTTGAAGAGTTCCGCAGGTAGGCCATCCGAGCCGGCGGATTTGTTGTTCTTAAGATTGTGGATGGCTTTCTTAACCTCTTCAGTACTGGGCGCTGGGACTGGATCTTCATTGACTGGTCTCATGCTTCTTTGTTCTCCCGTTGCTTCCTCTACATAATGCCCATTAAGCAGTTGCTAGAAGTGCTGCTTAAACACGTCTACAATTCCCTGTGCTTCGGTGACTAGGTTCCTTTCGAAGAGCTTGCGTGCCAGTCCTATAACCAGATGCCAGTTGCTTGGCTGTTTTGTAGAACCGGCGGGTGTTGGTGGCGGTGCAAGATTCCTCGAGATACCTGAGCTGAGAGGCTGCGGATGCTCTTTTCTTTCTTCGCAGGGCTTTTTCTCGTCCCTTCTCTTTTCACGGTACTCCTCCCTTGATGCATTTACATTCGTGCATTTTCCATCTCCTGCTTCAATACTACAGGTTCTTTTTCGTGGTGGTTGGTAGCCTATGGTGGTCTTGGCTGTCACCTTAATGATGTCGCGATACTGGTTCCACTGGTTGTTGACACTTGTGGCTGGGGGTACAGCAGAGAGTTTCCCGATCAATTGCTCACTATAGTCTCTGGCTTTCTCATATGTGCTAAGGCAGGCGATGTTGAATTTCTTCCTTTGGGCGGTCTTCGTTTTCTTTTCGTTTGACAGTCGGGCTCTGAACTTTGTCACAACAAGAAAGTGGTCAGAGTCCACGTTTGCACCTCGGAAGATTCGCACGTCCAAGATGTTTGATGCGTGCCTTGCGCCAATTAACACGTGGTCGATTTGGTTGGCGGGTCGACCATCTGTAGATCGCCAGGTTGCTATGTGTATCCTTCGCCTGGGGAATCTAGTGCTACTTATCACCGTATTACGAGCTGCAGCAAAGTCAATTAGTCGGAAGCCGTTATCTGTTGTCGTTTCGTGCAGGATATGCTTTCCAACTAATCCCCAAAAGAGATGTTCTTTCCCGACTTTAGCATTGATGTCTCCGAGCACGACTTTGACATCGTACTCCGGACAGGCTCCGCAGGCTCCGTCCAGGAGGTCATAAAACTTCTCCTTGTAAGACTCCTCAGCTTCATCGGTAGGGGCGTGTGCACATATTAGGCTAATGTTTTGGAAGGTAGCTTTGATGCGGATCACAGCCAGGCGATCGCTAATCGACTTAAAATCGATGATTTTCGACCTTAGTCGATTTATTCATAGTATCTCCTGGATCGCGGTAATGTCTGCCTTGTACCGCGAGAGGACAGATTCAAGTATTTAAGTAGCACCTGGCGTATAGAGTCTCCTTACATTCCAGGTGCATACTCGTAGGTCGTACTCCATTTTCGTTCCGGGTCTGGTTGCCACTTGAGGGGGGTCGTTATCCGAGGCTTCCCGCGTGTATCTCATAACAATATTGTTTTATACTGTGGTCGGGTCGTTAGCCCAACGCACTAACCTCCAATCTGTAGGGCCATGGGTTTAATGTTGCAATTTTTCCGTGATCAACATTCGCACTTACAAGTTTAGCAAGTAATGACATAAAGTCAAGACCAGTATCCGGCGGCTACCAACATGGAGGTAATTTAAACACTTGATGTGTAGAAAAAGATACAGCTCGAGGCCCCCAGTTCCTACAATATCCATCCGCAAAAAAAAACTACAGAGGAATATCCCTGCTTAATGTTGCCTACAAGATCCTATCCAACGTACTATGTGAGCGTCTAAAACCTTTCTGCAACACTATCATCGGCTCGTACCAGTGTGGCTTCAGGCCAGGCAGATCAACGATAGACCAAATCAATCTTCACATTGAGGCAAAGCCTGGAAAATACCAACGGATTTCAAGTCGAGACGCACCATATTTTCATCGACTTCAAAGCCGCATATGATAGCATAAGCAGCCAAGAACTTCTATTTGCGATGTTGGAACTCGGGACCCTGAACAAAATGATCCAGCTATGCCGCATAACGTTACAAAATATGCGGTTCAACGTGCAAATGGGAAACAACTCATCTGAGCTTTTCCAGACGTGTACAGGGTTCAGACAAGGAGATGCGCTATCATGTAACTTCGTCAACATAGTCCTGGAGCAGATAGTTCGCATGTCGCTCCAAGCGAGCTGAAGTGAATGAGGACAAAACCAAGTATATTCTATCAAAAAACAAAGCCTCATCTGTCCATCGCCTAGGACAAAACTTCACTGTTGGTAGCAGTAATTTCGAGGTAGTAAAGGAGTTTAACTACCTCGGAAAAAACATCAATTCCACGAACCACACCTTAGTGGAAATCCGACGAAGAATTACCCTAACGAACCACTGACGCAAGAGCACTTGGTCTCGACGACTGGAGGGAGCGTGCGATGGAATGCAATCGATGTCAGTCAGCGCCCCTCCATGGATCGGTAGAGTAAAAACATTTTTCGATTGTGAGGATTTAATTTAAATGATCTTGAGTAGTTCTGTAAGTTTATATTACATCCTGTTTGCTCATTGGTAATTACTTATATATAATTGCATTTTATGCATTCAGTTTATCTAAAAAAGGTCTGAAAGTGTAGTCTATGTTTAAGAAAATGTTTAGAAGCAATAATACAAACATTTTGTTCAAGATTCCAAACGAGTTCATGAAGCACCTACCAAATAATATGGTTTGATTATCTGCTCTCTTTTTTGCAAAATCTTTTCGATAACTATGGAAGAAACTCCTCAGCAATGCTTAGAGCAGAGATAATTATGACATTTAAAAAAGAAGTCAAGTATTGCCCTATTGCTGTGTAAAATACTAATCTCATCTAACAGACTTTAGGGAGTTTCATTCTAATTTCAAAGATCTCCTCTCAAAATCGAGATTTGATCTTTTCAATAAAACTTTTTTCCAGATTTAATATTGTAGTATTGAAGAATAACTGACACACGCATTCCTGAAAAAAAACATATCTTCATCATCAGACGATGAGGAAGACGAAGCAATCAAAAACTCCACTAAATTTATAAAATCTAAATTATAAACATCTTGCTCCATTATTTGTTAATTAAAATTTTTTTTTTAATTTAGTTCACAAGTTCACAACAAATTAACAACAAAATATTTACTATTTGACTGTTGGTAGGCTTTTTACATGCTTGTGTGCATTCAGAACAAATCTGCCAACCCTTCAGAGATCAGATCTTTAAACAATAAATTGTCTAACTCAAGAATCAATTGTCAAAATTGCCGTACTATTTAATTTATAAATAAAAAAATGCTTATTCCACCAGACTCAAATTTTAAATTAATAAAAAATCGAAAATCCACGAACAAAAATACTACAACAAGTATCAAGTCTATCTCTTTTAATGTCTCTGACTCCCTGTTAATATTGTTCTTAATGTCAATTCGTATACCTTTACTAAATCACCGTTTCGATAGAGTTTAGCGAAGGACTAAGTTTGTTAATGTCAAATAGCAGAAAATCTGTTTTATTAATGGCATTTTGCACTTAGTCTGCATATTAAAGATAAACCATGACTAAATTGTGTTTTTTGAATATGGGTGTAATGATCTTGAAGAATTCATAAGAAACGAGGGTCTCAGAGGAGTGGAATTTTCATTTAATTTTGATGTGCATTATGTGTTAAGCAGATGTGCAGATTTGTTCATGCAACGAAAATGAATTACACAGGTTCTTATGGGAAGAGCAGATTCACTCAAGGTCTGCATGCAAACCCATCGCTGCACAGGAAAGAAGAAATCTGAAATAATGTTATGTGGTTTCACTCATATTGACCTTTTGTTTTTTTTTTGTGTTTTCAAAATTGGAAGAAAAGCAAAAAAAAAGGAAGATAAATTCTTACCAGACAATGGAATCAAGTCGTAAACGTTTTCAAAATTAAATCTAAAGCTAAGTGTGCACGATTGGAAGATATTCCAATATTAGCAGATTTTTCGCAAAAAAAATCTTCCAATTTCTATCAACACATCCAATTTTATCTGTAAAAATTGACAGAAAAAAAAAATGGGAGACTTCTTTCAATCGTTTGATCCCATTTTTTCTTATTTTCAAATAATTATCTGACAATTAAAAATTGGACGATGATCTTGCCGACAACATCATTTTATTAATATTAATTGACATTGGGGTACAACAAGGATCCATTCTAGGCACGTTTCTTTTTAACATTTATATCAATGACATTGACATTGCAATAACACATAGTGAATATGAATTGTTTGCAGTGTTTGGCTTAAAGCAAATAAACTAAAACTGAATGTGCCCAAAACAAAAATGATGATTATTGGTAACAATGTGATAAGCGATAGTGTGATAAATATTAAAGTAGATAATGAAGAGCTGGAAATAATATCTGAAGTTAAGTACCTGGGTGTTGTCATAGACAATAAATTAAAATTTAATTAATTATATAGTGAAAAAAATATCAAGAAGACAAATCTACTAAGAAGAATTCGCAAAAATATTTCAACTATTAGTGCAATAAACATTTTTAATGCTATAATAAAACCACATTTTGAATACTGTCCATCAATTCTGTTTTTGTGCAAGCAAGAAATGATCAATAGACTTCAAATTCTTCAAAATAAAGCAATGCGAAGAATTTTAAAGTGCAGTATTTTTACTCCTATAAGTTATATGTTGGATATGTTAATATGGCTAAGCGTCAAAAAAAGAATTTTGAAGAATGTTTTACTCTTTGTCTTTAAAATAAAAAATAATCTGGTGCCTGTTTATCTTTCTCGTAATTATTTTTTAAACTCCAAAATTAATTGTATAAAATTATTTGTTATTTATTTTTAATAATGTGGCATAAGTAATTTATTTATTTGTAAAATAATTGTTATTTAGTATATTAACCATGATGTTCTTTTAAACACGCAAACGAATAAAATGTACATTATTATTAATTTTTGTAATTAAATAATTGGAAATACTAAATAAATAAACATACATACAATTTTTAATTGGCAGATAAATTTCCTTTAAAATTAATTAATTTATTCGCTTTCGAAAAAAAGTGAAGTGTTTAAAAAAGAAATGGATGCGGAAATAAATAAGAAGCTGCTAGTCACCGTCGTCGGTCAATATTGCGACGAAAAAGTTTTATAAAAACAAGGTCGAAGTCCCTATTTCTCTCTTCATATTTTTTTCACTTTTTTTATACTTTATAATCACCCTTATTACGATTGGCGTTTATCTTGAACGACAGCTCTCACTTTTTGTGTCGATACGAAAACGCTACTCGTTGTCGATAGAAATACGTTCCACATAAGCAGCTGATTTTGAAAAAAATAATGTTTAGTGCAACTGTCATTAATTTTGAAATTCATATTCAATTTCTGCCGATTAAATTAATAAAAACCGCTAATCAACAATGTTGCTGCATTTATTTTCTCAAGAAATGCGAATAAGAAACCAACAAAATTGATATATATAAAGATCCAAATTCCAAATCAAATCCGTGAGATTTGCCAAATACAAAGTAAGTATGTAAATGGACAAATAAAATTCCTAATATTTTTAATTAAGATTATTCTCTTCTTTCCAAATTTGTAATACGTATAGATACTTCAGGCTACATAAGGTAGCCTTTCTTTACTTCAATATATAGCAGTACAAAATGCCACAAGGAAGAAGGATGTTGTGTGTCAATTTTAAAACTTGGTGTTAAAGAATTCAATGTTGAGCTATGATTCCAAATTGATTTTGTTTTGTGCATTTTGTGATACCTCCTCCTCTCTTAAAATTTGTTCCAATAACTCAACGAGATGCTTCATTTGTTCAGCATTTGTAATTTTTACCCTTTAATAAACCCAAATTTGATAGTGTTAAAAAAGAATATACAAAACAACAAAACTTATATTTTTAGGCAATTTCGAGACGATCCGTTAAAATATTTTTAATCGACAAAAAAGAGCGTTTTAGTTGGTGTATAAGAAAGGCGTAACGCATATTGTAATAACGATGAGTGACGATTCTCTCACAAAAATGTAAGTTCCACTCGAATTAGGGCGTTACGCTGAGAAAAATGACTATACAACGCCAATCGTAATACAAATATTGGAAAATGACATTCGTTATTTAAGGGTGAATATTTTATAATGTTTTTTTTTCACAACTAGCTACTTTCACAAATATGTATGTACTTCACTTAAAATTAACTTTCATATTCTCTATCATCTGTCAAGAAAATTGTTTTCCAATAATTCTACCAATTTTTTGTTTTCTAAAGTACCGTGTACACAGACATTTATTAATTGGACAAGAAAAAATTGTCGGCAATTGGCAGCCTATTTTCTACTAATAAATTGTCTAATTTATTGGATAAAATCAAATAACCGTATATACACGGACAAATTTCACTTGATAGAAAATTGGCAATTGTCAGCTCATTGGTTGCAATTGGAAGACTTTTGACAGTTCGTTCGGCCAATATAGCAAGATCGTCCAATCGTGTACAAGTTTATATCATTTCGTTTAATCAACCAACGATGATTTCATCCAATAATAAGGCAATTTATTTGTAGAAAACCGGCTGCCAATTGCCGACAATTGTTTGTCTTCCCATTAAAAATTGTCTGTGTATACGGTTGGATGACTTTAGAAAACAAAAAAATTGGTATATTGAAAGACAATTTTCAGATGATAGAGAATATGAAACTTACTTTAGAAGTGAAGTATTTGTGAAAGACTGAAAGTAGCTTAGCTAGTTGGGAGAAAAGTATTCAATTTAAGAAAGGGAACGGAAGATTTTTAGAATGAAACAAAGGGGCTAATAGCGAGTTTCATTCCAGAAAAGATTTGCTCTTTCTGACAAAAGATTTCATCTTTTTGAATTTTGAAAGTTTCATTTCAACAAAAAGAGCAAATCTAGATCAAATCAAGATCACAAAAGATTGGATCTCTGATGGATTGGCAGATTTGATCTAAATGCACACATACATGTAAAAAGTCTTTTCTGTCAAGGGTCAAATAGAACATATTTTGTAATTAATTTGTTGTGAACTTGTGAACTAGTGCCAATCCGTCCTAAAAAATAAAGAAATAATGGACGAAGAAGTTAATAATTTATATTTTATAATTTCAGTAGTTTTTGATTGCTTTGTCTTCCTCGTAATCCGATGACGAAGACATGTTTTTTTTCAGGAATGTGTGTGTCAGTTATTCACCAATCCTACAATTGAATCTGGAAAAAAGTTTCATTGAAAATATAAAATGTCGATTTTGAGAGGTGATCTTTGAAATTTGAATGAAACTCGCTATAAGTTTCATCATTTACTAAAACGTTCTCCTTTTTGGTAGATACAGTAAAAGCCCTTTAATTCGGAATTCTTTAATTTGGAAAACTCGTTTATTCGGAAAATAAAAATTTCCGAATAAATGGGATTTTTCCGAATAAATGAGAGTCGGTTTTCATTTTGTTTATGTACAAATTAAATTAGCAAAAATTAAGTAACGCAATGATTGAGCACGTATAGGAAGCAAAAAAATTTCAAATATTTACATATGGTATTAGTTCTACGTAGTAACGTAGTTCGTATGGAAATATGAACTCTTTCATTAGTACGTGAAATAGCGCAGAGCTTTGAATTTCTGGATAAGATTCCGATGACCGCCTTATCAAAGTCATACGGTACCTGGTATCTAGCATAGATAAGTCTTCATGGCTATATTCAAATAAAAAGAAACAATTTGTGTGTTTCGTAGATGCAGACTGGGCTGGAGACACAAAAGACAGAAAATTAACTAGCGGATGTGTTTCAACTCGCAGGTAGCAGTATAACTTGGTCAAGTCGGAAGCAGACTTCAGTAGCCATGTCATCAACAGAAGCAGAATATGTTGCGGCCTCATATGCAAGTCGAGAACTCATTTGGTTGCGAAGACTGTCAACAGAAATGGAAGAAAACGATCTTAGCACTTCTATTATTTATGAGGATAATCAAGGATGCATCAGGCTTATAGAGACAGACAAATGCGGAGCACGAACCAAACACATTGATATTTGTCATCATCACATAAAAGATTTACGTGAGAAGAAAATTATCCAGTTAAAATAGTGTCCATCAGAAGAAATGGTAGTCGATATATTAACGAAGCCACTTCCTAAAGAAGTGTTCTTAAAATTCTCAAATCTTTTAGGAATACAATAATATGTTTGATTAAAACTTTCTGGAGCGAGAGGGGGTGTTAAATATACACTCTCAGATAGTTTTATTTGCTTGTTTCTAAATCAATTTAAATTAGTTTTATAAATTTAAGCAACTATACGTTTTAGATATTTATGAAAATCTATTAAACTTATCATTCGTTCAAACAAGTTGTGTCTATTAATAAAGGAAATATCCAATATATAATAAGGTAATAACCTTATAAAAATATAAAACAAACAATTTGTAAGTAAAGTCGGTCTGTATTCATTGAGCCAAATTTGTCCTAAACTCTAGTTTAGTAAAACCTGGGTTTATCAGCGACTTTGAATATGCCCCATTGTCTGTTTTCATATAACAAATAACTGCCATGAGAAATATAATGACTTATGAGTTTTTTTTGGCGGTTTTGTTTCAATTAACTTATTTACGATTTATATTTACCTGGGAATGTCCCAAGATCAAAGCATTGAATACATTCTCATTGACCGGCAAGTTCTTCTCACGCATGTACTCCAATATTCTTGTTGCTCCATCGATGTCCCCCTGTTGGCAATAACGCAGCACCAGCCGCTGATATGTGACACGATTTGGTTCGATTGCCTTCGACTCGAGTTCCGACAAAAATTCCGCAGGTGAAAATTGATGTTCGTTCTCCAAATAGACTCGGAGCAAAGCATTGTAATGCGAGATGTCCATTGGAACATTCAAAGAATTTAATGTATTCCATATTTCTTGCACCAATGCAGTACGAACTTCTGGTAACTCCTCAGGAACAAGATCCCCGCAGCAACGAATGACCAGTAACGATTGTGAGCTAGTTGCAGATCGCTGATGACGAATCTCATCGAGAATTTCTTCAATATCTCTGCGAGCAATGCGACCAGTACGACGAACATCTGAATCTAATCGTTTCAATTGCTTATCCAAGCTTAGATCTGCTTTGGCAGCCGATGTTGCATATCCACTGGAACAAGAAATGCGTTATTGCAAAACATTTTAGGTTAGGAAAAGTGTAAATTGATTAAATTTAATGAGAAATTAGTGAAACTATGTCAAATGATGATCTATTAACTTAGATGTTTTGGAAATTCGTTTAATGATTTCGAAAAGAATTTCAAAATTATTCAATTTGTTGCGTAATAGAGACCGGGAGGTGTGTATCGTTTTTCCCAATTCATTCAATACGTAACCTCCTGCCGCTGCGGCTTTTTTCTCGAAATTACTCACTTGATTAAATTGCTGCAAACGCATTGTGAATTTTGAAAGAGATTTCCTTCAGTTTCACGAGTAGATTGGAAAACAACACTTCGTGTTAAACCAGCAAAATAACGAAATATTTTTCCCGAGCGTAAAATCGATGCCATTTTGTGTGATTGAAAAATATCGTGAACTTTTCTTTCCTTCGAAAATTTTCTACAAATCTTTTCTACATGCAGAACCAGATGTCAAAGTGACAGCTGTCTCACGTGGAGCATTGCCTTATTAAAAAAAGAATAAAACTGGAGTTATACCAAAACAGATCATTATTGTTGATAGAAGCATTTATAATTTTTTACTTTTGATTATAAATACACGATTTTGTTTTTTAATACGAATCAAATTCCGCATACGTGAATGTTTTACCACGAAAAAAGTTTATTTACATACAAAATATGTTTGAATAAATTCGCCTATCGTGTGTACACGTTATATTGTCAATCAAATTGAAATCACCCTTGTGGAATCGTAAATGTATGTGTTCATGTTTTTTGTGTACAAAGAGAAAACTCACGCTTACGGAATTTGACGTCAAAAAAAAAATTATTCACCCTCAAATTATGCGTGAATAAATTTGCCTACCTGTGTACACTTTATCTGTCAAATAAAAATGCATCGCACCCTTGCGTAATCGGAAAACGTATGTGTACACAACTTTCTGTGTACACAGAGAAAACTCACGCTTGTGGAATTGGGCCCCAGAGCAGTCTGAGCTATCCAAATATGTGAATTTTTCTTTTTTATTCATAACATATGTGTTTTTTTCGCATTTTTCTGTTGTTTTTTCCGGTCTTATATATCGATGTTTAATCGAACATAAATATATTCCAATTGTGTGTGTTGGTAGTATTTGTAATTCACTTGATTTTTAAATATTGGTGCTCTTAATTATAATTAACTATCACGACATATGAAAAATTAAAAATAAGTACTTATGGCGTTTTTATTTGGCAATTCGGAACTCTTCTCCGGTTCGGAATTCCAACTGCACACTTTTGTGTGATTCTGACGGTTCTGAATTTTAAGGAGATTGTATGTGTGAAAATAATTAAGTACGTGAGCATATTCAAATTCAAAAAAATGTTTGTTGCACAAATTATGATACAAAAAATGACAACTGTCGTGTTTGATGTTCAAGTAAATCAATGTGTGAGTGCTTCTGGTTCTGATTCTCATTTCAAATCCAGATACGAAATTCTCTTCTTTTCAGAATTAGAACTGTCATATTTTCCCAAGTGATCGATTTCAGAAGAGTACGGAAGGCTTCCGGATTTCCAAATAAAAACGACATTAGTTTCAAGTCTAGAATAGACCTTTTTCTTTTTTCGCTTGTTGATTTTCTGTATCGGGGTGTGTATTAGTGTACCAAAAAGGGGTGGTTTTGTGTTATATTGCTCTTTTTATGGTTAAAATATGAGAATGCGTTCTGATTTGTGTGGCTCAAGTGTGTTTAATAAATATATCAGTGTTCAGAGCTCGCTCTGGTGGAATAAGTTCAGTGCATAATCTATATGTACAGACTCTGTTCAGTGCTCTGCTCTGAATGAAAAAAAGAAAAACGCCTAGTGTAGCATAATTAATGCGGTTGCTCAGGACAAAAGTTGAATTTTGCAAGTTATCCTTAGGGTTATTCATGCAAAGAGATAATTTTACGATTTGCGGAACAAAATTCGCGGCAACGAAAAATTGTTTTGACAGTTCTTGTTAATACTTCCCTATGGTTAGTGTTCTGATATTAGTTTTCTCTTTAGGGAATTTTTTTTTCGGGAACATTGTAATGGAAACAATTTATGGATTAAAAGTAGGTACAATTGTTTTAAAAAAAACATTTAAACAAAACGCATGCATGTATGCAAGGTTTTTTTAGGATTTGATATGAAATAAAAGAACAATAGTAGTTTGAAATCAATTTATATTATCCCAAGAAAAATGAACATACAACAACACTTACCATACCGAAGTATCATACAGTCATCTGTGTATTGGCAAACGACCGTAAAAGAAGTTTTACTTCAAGAAAAAATATATTCAACTTTCAATGAAAGGCGTGTTTTTTTCTAAGCCCCGGGAAAATTGGACGAAAAAAACGATGAGTAGGATTAACAATTTGCATGTTAAATTCAACAACAACTAATCCCCGGGGGTGCTTAGCTTAAACCCAGAGAATTCTCGGGGCTTAGCTACTGGAGAAGATAAAAACTGTGCTACCAAAAACTTTTTCACTAAGTTATCGATAAAATGTGTAAAAACTTCAAAACTGACATTTTGGTCAGACAATTTTCAATTTTGTTTGGTTTGGTTGAGCATTTGGTCGAATCGCCTTTTTGTTGAAAGGCGTTCTTAAATGTGGTTCTACGTATCGTCAAAAGTATGAAAAAGTTCTTTATAAAAGAATTAATTATTTATTAAGTAACTTCTTCTGAACAAAAAGCAATAAGTAATGAATAGAAAAATTTAGATTAATCGCAATAAAAAATCAAAACATACACAGAAAAATAATTTACATAAAAAGTAAGTTACTTATATTAAAATAGTTTTTCATGTGTAAATGTAAAACTCAACACTTTTCGATTGGCCGTCCGGAACACGTTCCTCCAATAAAACACCCGGAAACAATTTGACTGATTCTTAATTGTATGTTTCACTGTGTTTGTGAAAATTAAATTTAAAAAAATCACATCGGCTGCAAAGAATTTCCAAAACACTTGATTTAAATTTAGATACACATTTTCTTGTATCAGTAAAATTAACTTTCTTCTTTTTATGTTATTTTACCAGAAAAGTAGATTAAATTTAATAAACTCATCGAAATTACACAAAACAAATCAACCCGACGATTTTGACATTTTAATTATGTGAGTGTATTAGTGATTCTGTTTTCGATTCTGAAATAAAATCGAGAATCGTTTTCTGTTCTGTTTAGAGTAACAACTGTCATTTTGTGGGGGTCAGAACAGTTCTGGACGGCCAATCGAAAAGGCCATAAGTGTGTCTAAGTTGTTTTCCTGACGACCATGCCAACAAAACCTAACCTACCTTTTAATATACATTCCGCAACACAACAACAAATAAATTTTAACATTTTCCGCTTTTGTATTGCCTCTATGGTGTCGTAGATTTGTTCCAGCTCGCCATGAGCACAACCTTCTACAGCGATTTTTATATTTGCGTTTATTTTTATTCTAGGTATATTAAAACTTGACTGTGAAATTATTATTAAATAAAAAAGCATTTCCTGAAGTTGATATTCGTTGAATTAACGGCTGCGTTTTGTTGTACACGGGAGCAACCCAATACAGATTCTCTGCTACATCCTTGGCATACTTCAATTTTCTTGATCGTCGTCCGCCCTTGCTCAGACCTATATATTTCTAATGACATAGGAACTGAGCGTCCCGTCCGAATAAGCAACTCGTCCACTAATATCATGTCACCAGTGACCGACGAATGGAGTAGTTTTCAAGTAGTTGAATTCTATGTACCATTGTATTTGTGAAAATTAAATTAAAAGAAAATCACATCAGCTAAAAACAATTTCCAAAATACCAAAATACTTGATTTCAATTTTCAAATTACTTGATTTACATTTTTTTGTATAAATAATAATTAACTTGGTTCTTTTTATGTTATTTTATTAGAAAAGTAGTTTAAATTCAATAAATATATCTAAATTACACAAAACAAATCAACCCGGTGATTTTTAGAAGAATGAGGATGAGGCAAACAGTGCGGGCGATCACTCACTTATTAGATAAGTTATCTCGGATACCAAGCTATCGTGGTATATCTGTGGACGAATCAGATAGGTTAGCTGAAAGCCGTCAAAAAATCAAAGCAAAACGCATACCAACGAATTGTGCAGTCAGCTGGTTCTATACATTTGGTCTCGGATAGCTAGTTATTCCAATTTTTTTGGGATAACTCAAGATAGCTTTCATGAGAGCAGCTGTTTTTCATCAGATGTGGTTTTGCACGCATTACAACAACAGAAAGTTATTCCAGATTGATGAGAATAATTGAGTGAACGTCCCCAGTGATGTTTGATTTTCCTTGCATTACAGGTGTTCTTCAAATGTCATCTTGCAAATTAATAGTGCTAACAAGTATTCCACTAAGCGCCTTGGTCATTTTTTTCAACCAATTCCCCCGGGGATTGCAAATGAACGCACCTTATGAATATCCAAAACAAATATCTGTCGTTGCTGTTGCATCCATATATCTTTTTACGCCCGTCGCCGCAAAAGAAGTTTTACTTTAAAAAAAAAAATATATTCAACTCTCAATAAAATAAGAAGAACAGTCTGTATTAACCAATGCGAAATTGGCATCACTTTAGTAGGTTTTGAAGTCAGTGCGATGCCATCCGTCGCCGCAATAGTTTTTTATTGGGCAAGTGAATTTTTTTAAACAAAAATTCTGACAGTCGTATTCGACGCGTTGTCTAGAAAAGTTATAAAAATTTGCCGGAAAATCTAGTGTTTTTTTTTGTGCATATCAAATCCATACCTTTTATAATACCACCCACACCTCTGTCTGTATTATTCAATAAATTATGTTGCTTCCTTGAGTGTAGATATTTTGCAAACAAAAAAAATCCAATTGTTTACAATTAAAATCCATAAATTGCTACCTACATTATCTTCCAAATTGCAATTAGATTAAAAACCAATTGGAATTCCAAACAAAATATAACCACCGGTTTACGCGGTGCAGTGAAAAATCTGTTAAAATCCCAAGTCACAGGTAAAAAAAAAAATAAGTGGTTGAATGTAAAAAAAAAAAACAAAACCCGGTAAAAAAATGTGAAAAAAAAACTAGTGATTCACAAAAAAATAAAAAAAAAATATATAAATTCTGAATTGGGCCCAAAGAACGAAGCCCGAGATCTGAGACAGAAAAGGATTACCACTGTCCGACAACTACCTACCAACAAAATGACTGAAAGGAAATTCACCCGTGGCCTAAACAAGCCAGGAATGGCTGCCCAGCTTCGGGAGACCGTCTCACAAGTTGTTCGCGAAAGTGCTGTTTTGGTAAGTACCTACCTAGAATACCATACCTTAGGTTAAGTTCTTTGATCCTTCTTCTGTATTGCACGTTTTTTTTTTTAGTTTTTGTTGACACAATGGAGCTTGAATTGCGTGTTCCTCATTGATTAGGAATTCAAGACGATGCGGTCAATAATCCCTTGCATAATCTCAACTTTTGTATACCTAAGTAGGAGTAACTATGTATATGCTTACGAGTTTGATTTCTGTTGCCACTCTGGATAGTTGGTGTGATGAAGTCGGTAGAGTTGCATGGAATGTCATGCTGCTGATGGTGTTTTGTATGATTTGTGTGTAGAAAAGGATACACGCCCTTTTTTAGTTGAGCATTTTTGATGTTGTTGTTGTTGTTGGTGTTGTCAGTGCGAGTGGTGCACATTGTCGCCCATGTCCAGAAGTGGTTCTACAATGTGCATGCCTCACGTCATCATCATCATCCTCATAGTTTGAATTGAGTCTCTTAGTCTATTTTTCTTTCATCTTCTGCTTTGCTTTTACACATCTCTCCCATTTTTATGTTTATCTTTGATTACCTATTAGCCTCCCACCCATTCGGTGTTTGTAGTTTGTATCTTTTTGTTTGCACAGTGTTTTTTTTTTGTTTCTATTTTGAGACTATATTTTTGCACTTGATGGCCAGATCGGGAGGAGTCGGGACAGGATGAAACAACCAGAATTATACCTCTTGTAGATTTTATGTTGTTTGGATGAAAGATGCTGTGTGTGTCTGTTGTCTATTCGTCACTAGCTATGTAAAATTTTTACGTAATCTGTGTCAACGATATGAGAAAATGAAAAAAAAAATCGAAGGATGAAAAATGGAATGCAGATGTGCGCATTGCTCGGAAAATTGCATTACATTCTCTTAATGTTTGTCGCCTCCTCGAGTCGGTTTCGTGATTTGGTCGTTGGAGATCGGTCGATAGACAAACACACCGAATCCCAAGCAATCAGTAAATAATCAATATTTGGATTCGATTGCCAAACTATTTGGCAGCCACATTCCGTTGCGGCAATTTAATGTAAATTCATTGAATTGCTTAGAGGCTTGTGGGTTGTGTTAAAGGGGATATACTTAGTATGTGAGGAATGCATTGTTTTTTGAGTAATTTGTTGTTGCTATTGGCAAAGAATGTGTGGTGGTTTTTTGTTTTACATATTTTTTTGTTATTTTTTAAATAAAAAATGCAGACTCATCTAAATATTTGGATCTAGATTTGTTTATGAACGAATTTGTAAAAGAAGACCATTCGAACACTTACTTAAGATACGTTATAGCACGAAGATAGAAATTATCCGAGTGGTCTAGTTTTTAATGATTCTGGCGCATACATAGATCAGCTGAACATTGAGTAATGGCACGGGTTATGTTGAAATTGAGGGCGTTTGAGATTTATTGGCTAACACCTGCGAATTAAAGAATAAGCTGAAAAACAATATATGAATATCTTAAGGTATCATACTTTTGAAATTGGTTAACTTATGTAGACCAGCGCTAATACATCAGCTACGTCAACTACATCATACAACTACATTCTACAACTACATCAGCTACATTCTGTCTCACAACTACAACTGGAAGTGCTGTATGATGTGGCTGGATGATGCAGTTGATGTAGTTAACTTGAAGTTTCTTATGGTGGTTTTACATCTTTTTTTTTTGTAACTTCATTTTTATTTATTATTAACTTAAAACTAACTTAAAGATAGACAAAAATGTTTAAAACTAGCCTAATTATCAATAACTTACAACTAACTTACTGGCCCTTTACGGGCGCTGTAGGCTAAGCTATATCTCTTAATATTAATGTCTTTCGACCTAAAAAACTATTTTAATTAAATCTATTTATTTATTTTATTTGTATGTTTATTTCACCAAGAAAACTTTGTCAACAAAAAACTTATTAACATTATTCTTTTTTTTTAATTTTAACTTATAGACTACCTAAGGCTAGACTAAAAATAATTAAAACTAGACACAACTAACTTATACTAACTAAAAATAACCTAAACTACTTAAAACTAGAACAGCCACATCAGCATTTTTCGGTTTTTAGTTTTTTTTTTTGTATTTTTAGTATAAGCATGCAGACACCTATACAGCCATACATACACATATGTATATATACACATACGTACATACATATACATATGCGCACATACATCCACATATGACTCCCACTACCTACACATATTTTTTTTTTTTGGCGCCACCCTGACTGTCCCTTACCTAATTACCCTTAATTCTATGTAAGTCGGCCAAGACATACCATCTAAATCGATTTTATGTATCATATTACTTTTCAGAGAGCCACCAGAACTGGTTCTCTTTCTGCACCCTATCCATTCGGTCCCGATCGAACACAGTCCTACTGAACCGAAGGCGCTCTTCTCCACCTTGAGCGATGACGCCCCGACCATACAGGATTCGCCTATCTACAGTCTTTCGGCTGACGTGGTAGATTAGCGGAACCGCCATTCCATCCTGTATCAGCCCTCGACTGTCTAAATAGCGGAATGCCTCGGGAAGAATGTAGCCACTTAACCGCGCACTCTCATGGTATTAATTGTTTCGGTAATAAGCCCCAAAAACTAAGCTGTTTGTTGAGGACATCGCTCTTGCAGTGTAACCCCGGATCAGCTTAAACAAAAAATTATCTATTCTGTTTATGTTGGCTACATTGTATAGAACCTAGTTGGAATAATATCGTTTGTACTCTGACTCTGGTGTTCTGTGTAATCCAAGGCAACGTCTTAGACATTGCCTCTCACACACCCGATTCTTTTCCATTTGAGATGGGGCAACGTTGAACCACACCGGGCATCCATAGGCAATCATCGGCCTGATGAGGGCCATGTAACAAATCACCTTCACCCTGCTGTCAAGACGGCTGCTATAAAAGAGTCGTTTTGTCAGGGCAAAGGCTCCCCTAGCCCTGGCCAGAGCAGCACTTATATGTCTGTCGAAATACAAATACTGATCCAACCAGATGCCAAGGTACTTTACTACATTTTTACTCGCCAGTGGATGTCCATGTGGCCCTACGATCACCAGCTTGCGCCAGTTCTTTCTCGTATCCCTTGGGACGCTAGACAACGGTGTCCTAAACAAAATAGTTTCTGATTTCTGGAAGTTGATTTTCAACTTCCAGTCATCAAAATATCGCTGAATCTTGTCGAAGTCACTCTGCAAGAGACTTTTGATGACCTCAACTGTATTAGCTGTTCTGTACGCAATTAGATCGTCGGCGTACGCAATTGCGTGGTGTAAATGCTGAATAGAATCAGCGAGTTAACTGCTCCCTGCTGAAGACCATTATTAATATTAAAAATTGCGGTAGAAGTTACATTGCCACTCTTGACAACAAACTTTCTACTATTTAGCATGTCATAAAGCATATACAATAGAGGTTTTACTTATACCTAGTCTGGTTAGCTTTAGATAGAGACCTTCTAACCATACGGTGTCGAAGGCCTTCTCCAAATCAACCAGACAGGCACCCGTACACTGCTTTTTAGTTTTGTTCCATTGGATATCAGAAACTAGTTTAGACGCGGCGTGAATTGTGTCCTGTCCCGCCTTAAAACCGAACTGATTATCCGGGATGATATTTTTGTCCTCCGCCCATTTGAACAGGGCTCTATTAATAATGTGTGTCAAGTTAGCACTACCACTTCAAAATACAACAAATACTTTTGGTATGGTAGTGCTAGATTTAGTGAAAATTCCTACTTTATGGTATAGGCTATAGTAAAGGGGCGTTTTATTGTTAGAAAACGGCGCGCGACAAATTATTTGACTACACAACTTACTCAAGGACGTCGAGCGACAATTGTTTAGACAAATTTTATTGAAAAAAAAGTAGTAAAACGCATACTTTTAGTATGGAAATGCTAGGTGAAAAATCGTGGTTTAGGTAGTAATCTTTTAATTATTAAACAAAAAAAAAAAAACTGAAGCGATTTTTTTTTCTTTCGCCATTGATTTATGACAAATTTCAAATCTCTTTTTTTTTTTGACTTTATATCCACCGTTTTTGATGGGTGGTATTGCTAATTTGACTGTCAAATTAGCATTAACAGGTGTATTTAAAAAAAAAAACCAGCGCGACAAATTTTTTTCTTTCACGTCAAATTTACGACAAATTTACGACAATTAATGCAATAAGAATTTTTTTTAACATTTTGAAGTGTTAGTGCTAACTTGACACACATCTTTTAGAGTTGAATTCGTAATAAAACAAATGAAAATCTAATTTTTATTTTCCAATTAAATTAATTCTTTATTTTAAATAAATTTATTTAGAAAATTGTTTCTCTTTTGTTAGTTTTCAGTTCGTGATTTCAATGTTAAATATTTACCCCGAAAATCACTTGGTGAACGCCTATGACAGCCCCATGTTAAATTCATCGATGTTTTCATACCAAATTCATGGGGTGTAGCTTCCACTCATTGATGAAAAAGTTGGTGATTCATGCATGAATTTTTTTTTAAATTTCCTACTAAGTAACCACAAAAAAAAACACAATACCACAATTAGAAAAACCAATACATATGTCAACATCATAAAACTTGTCAAAACCAATACCGAAATTGGAAATTTCTTTAAACGAGCTCTCTCCCTTAATTATTCATTCACTTTCTTTTATTACATGCGAATTATTGATTTGTAAAACACGACATCTTTCAATAAAACAACTTGAAACAAAAAAAATAATGAAGAAGTTGCACTACTGAGCTGACTGTGCACAGTGTTCCTGTAAATGATCTTATTTATCATGAAACTCACACATGCTAAGGCCAAGGTCACACGAAACATCAAACATCAAATAGAGCAAATAAAATAAAAAAATCTAAAAAAAAAACAACAATCAGTCTAACTGACACCCAATTATAGATGCCTTTCGGTCTTTATATAAGCAAAGATACCAACCTAGTCCCATCATATAGGAACCTGCATATAGTTATTGCAGTCTTTTGAAGTCACACGAAAGCGCATGCAAAACATGAAAACGTGATTTTAATATTCGTGCGCTCCACTAAATTTGCAAAGAAAAAATATCGCCGTAAATCCAAAGAAGGAATAAAAGATACAAATTTAAATTGTAGGGGAAGGAAAATCATCTAAAAATAACTACAGAATATACATATATATCCAAATCGAGTTAGTAGGAACACAGACACTGGGAAAGAAATATGTGGGTACTACAATATATAAATGCCATCTAGTGCGTCTGCCAGTGGTGTGCTGACTTTGAGCATTGCTTGCGTCTCTGGATATCTATTTAACCTAGTCAGACTTGACGATATAGCTTAGGTTGTCTTCATTAACATAGATCGCTATCAGGTCGTTACTACTGGAACAATGTCAAAACAGCAATTTGTGTCCAAGTCGAGTAATGGTTTCCCATTGCATCAAGTGCTAGTGGCGGCATTGTCGACAATTTAAGTGTGTAAAATAAACTGGGCGATTAGCCTCTGGCCAAAATAAGAGCCCATCAATTTTTTTGGTGTTGACGCTGCGCGGTAATGTTGTCTGATGAAATCTAAGTTGTTTTGCTGCAGGTTTTATTGTTCGTGTGGTTTTAATCGAGGTTAAGTAATAGTACATAGTGTTGGCTCGTTGGATCCAACCAAAAAAGAAAAACAATCGAGCTCCAATAAAAGCTTCAAAAACCACTAAGGTTGTCGATTCGAATTAATGTTTTGGGTTTTGCTAATATTGATTCCAATTGAATGCAATGTATCTTAAGTAACCTGATAAGCTACAGAGGGGCTCACTTGGTTAGATACATTTCGAGAAATTCTTTTAAATTATCCATGAGACTGCAAATTTGCTATTGCAAATTTTATTTTATATATGAAAGCCACTACCACCTTTTTTGAAGACAATTATTTGTTTTTGAGAGATTGTGCCTATTCAGCGTTCAGAACTAAACACTTCTTTGAATTTATTCCAGTTTGTTGGATTGTCGATAAAAACTAGTTCAAAAAATTGCCAGAGAGCTACCTTATAAGAAACTTTCGAGCTGTGCAATGTTTTTAGTCATGTTAATCAAAGGTATAAATATGTAAGAATGGCGGTCACTGGAGTGCACCGTTTTGACGTCATATCTCGTTGACACTGTGATTGTAAAATATTTTTTTTGGATCTCCACAAACGCCCGGATGTAGAAAAAAATATTCCAAACTATAGGAATTCTGTTTTTTATATAATTACATGTTTGCATGCGACAACCCAACGATCCTGCACATGCTAAACCCTGCATGACTTGATGTCACTGGAAGGACTCAGATGACTCTGTAACGAAGTTACAAATTTAACCTTATCAAACAATCGACATTCCAATTTCCACCACACATTTAGCGACGACCTAACTGACACTTCAACTTTTCAAATTCAAAAGGTATAACCGTCAAAGAGCGGATATGTAGAGCATCGTCAGTATGCACACACGTGACCATACAATTTATAGTAAAGGCAGAACATCACCATGAAGTCAAACATCACGCCATATGATTTACATGGGATGAGTTTTTTTGCACTCTTACAATTCACATTCGCTTGTTACTGGAAATGTATCTACAGCAGGTAAAATTTGTATTGTAAAGGATGGACTTACTTTGTGTGTTATATCTACCAATCTAGTGTACATAAGGGAAGTGCCTAGAAAGTAAAAACATACAGCTGAGCGCGTGGTGCAATAGTGAGGAGCTTCGCAAGTCTAGTCCTGTAAATTTTGTGCCTGTAGTTTCTACCAGGGCCGGGGACTCTATCCCACGAACTTTGTGCCTTTGGTTTTCTACCAGGCCCTGGGCTCTATCCCACAGAACTTAGTGCCTTTGGTTTTACTAGGGCTGGGTACTCTATACCACTGACCTCTGTGCCTTTGGTTCTGTACCGAAGCGTTACAATTTCCATTTCCAAACTACCGCCGACAGCATTTCCATACGACCAACACGGATTCATAATACAGCAAAAGCGTACGACCACGACCGGCCCTTAGTCATGCGCACTTACCAACACACTCGAGCAACACCAACCGACTGAACACCAACCTAACATTTGCGTTCGTCATTGTTACAGTTCACACCGGCTCAAAGCCTCGAATATATATCAAGTAGAGGTAATGAACGACGACGAAACAAGAAGAAACTTGTACACTCTACAGCAAGTCTTGATTGCGATTTTGGTTTTGCTGAGGAATAAGTTCCTCGTTGATTTCGAGCTGCAGCCAGCTGGGATCAATTCTGTATAACTTTAACTGGTACACTGGTGTGCCATTTAAGGCGGACTTTTTGGTTATTAAAGAAATATTTTTCTCTTGGATTAGCCCTTGGGCAGGAATTAGATTCCTAACCGTTTTTACGCTCTTACTGCTCCTGAGTAAGTTGTGGGCTTACCCGATTTTCCCTTGGACTAGCCTTGGGCAGGAATTTGATTCCTAACCGTTCTTCCCCTCTTACTGCTCCTGAGTAAGTTGTGGGCTTACCCGATTTTCCCGTGGAATGGCCTTGGGTAGGAATTAGATTCCTAACCGTTTTCCCCTCTTACTGCTCCTGAGTAAGTTGTGGGCTTACCCGATTTTCCCTTGGACTAGCCTTGGGCAGGAATTTGATTCCTAACCGCTCTTCCCCTCTTACTGCTCCTGAGTAAGTTGTGGGCCTACCCGATTCTTCCTTGGACTAGCCTTGGGCAGTAATTAGATTCCTAACCGTTCTCCCCTCTTACTGCTCATGAGTAAGTTGTGGGCTTACCCGATTTTCCCTTGGACTAGCCTTGGGCAGGAACTAGATTCCTAACCGATCTTCCCCTCTTGCTCCTTCTGAGTAGGTTGCGGGCGTGTCTTTTCGCTATTCCCTGTCTGCTCCTTCTGAGCAGAACATGGGCCTGCCACTTATATGAAATACCGTGTTATTTATCGTAAGTTAAAGAGTTTGTAAGAAAAATTGTAAAGAAAATATAGTAAGCAATAAAAGATAATTAAACCGTGTTTTAACCTTCTTAAAACCCGAGTTTTATTGTGCTTTCTTCGGGATACCCTGGACACCAACGACCTCACCTCAGCCTTTGGGAAAAAAGCATCACAGTTTCGACCAGGGCCGGGGACTCTTTCCCACGAACTTTGTGCCTTCAATTCCGACCAGGGCCGGAGACTATCGCAAATTATATGAAATCGTTAGTGTTAGTTTATTTTAAGGAAATCTATTGTCAAATTCATGAAATACCTTGTTAAAGTATTTTTGAGCGAAATTAAAAACCTAATAAAAATTTGTATTTAAACGGAGTTCTGAACTCTTCACGCACCGAGTTTTATTGCTTTCTTCGGTCAGACCTTGGACCCGCTGACGCTACCTCAGCTATAAACTAAATTGTGGTTTTTCTGTATGTGTTTTATATTGCAATCAGACGTCCTAAACCATTGTGTTAATGTGGAAAATCTTTCCAAGTGATTGCTATCTTTTATTGGCCAGAGCGGGACATTTGCAGAGGAACAGAGCAACAGTTCCTTTTTGCTGCTGATCATGACAACTGCGACAGTGGTTATTGTGATGGATGCCTATCTTCGCCGCATGCTCACCTATTGGCCAGTGACCGCTATGTCTTTCTTGGGTCTGCATAACAGGTCGACGGTTCGTTCTAGATATAATGCAACTTGATAAACAATCCCATCTGAGATTTGGTTCTGTGAGGAATATCGAATATACATATATTACCCTTCATAGTTCCTAAGGAAATGTCAATTATTTCAGCCAGTGAGCTATGAAGTGCCGATCCTTGCCTGGCCAGCTGGTCAGCGCGTTCATTACCCTCAATACCACTATGACCTGCAACCCAGATAAGAGTGATTCGCAGGGCAAAATTCAGACTAGCATTCTCATCTCGGCATTGCTTTACCAGTTTAGAGGATGTTGTTGCCGGAGAAATGGCTTTCCCAGCAGCTTTACTGTCTGTCAGGAAGGCAGTGTTGTGGTTTTGGTTAGTTTTCTAGCTTGAGTATCTTGCATGCTTCCTTGATTGCTGACAGTTTTGTTTAAAAGATACTAGGGTGCGACGTTTACAGAAGATTCCCGACCAAACTCCACGCTCTATCTTTGAGGCATCAGTAAAGATGATTGTGTCGAAGCATACAGTCAATACGTCATCCTTCCAATCCTTCCTCGATGGAATGTTGACTATTAAATCCATATTAAGATCCAGAGTAGGGATGGAGTAATCAGAGGTAGCCAAACAAATTTCATTTGGAATCAAAATTTTAGATGTTGCTGTGGCCATATGGTTTGACAAACCGCCCTAACCACACTGGATGGCACCTACAGTTTATTGTCGAACCTGAACGGCTAAAATGTGCGGCCCAATTCTCTGGCGAGAAGTACTCTTGGGGGTTTTGTCATTTCCTAGCAACAGCTAGTAGACTTGAAAGAAATATTTTAACTTTTTAGGTGGAAGAGGGTGGGAATCGAACCAGACCTTTGGCGTGACCGTCCAACGCACTAACCATTATGGCTGATTTATAATGCCGCGTTGGGCGGCGCTTTGACAGATCTTTCTCATAAGGCGAAATATAAAAAAAACTGTCAATGCATTTTAAATCGACCATTACGCAACCGGGCAATAGATCGAGTGGTAAAATGTTTAGAAAAACGCTAAGGGCATCCGTTGGGCAAGAACGCAAAGCCCCTGTGGAGTCAACGCTGGCTGTTTATTGAACCTTCTTGAGTTTATTAATGTTATAGGGTTTGCTAAGTGCGGACGGATCACCACAGAATCGAACCGTAAGTTAGAGTTCGTCGTACCAGGGCCGAAAACGCCCATAGCATTATTCTCGATTGAAGACCACACTTTTTCCAAGGTATTGTTAAACGCGTAAAAGGCTACGCAGGCCTGCCTGACCCCTTCTTCAATGTTTAGTTTCCAGTTCAGTTTAGCATCAAGAATAACACCCTTGCCAAACTATATGGACACGCAACTAGATCTTATTTTTACAACCGACCCCATTAACTCATCAGTATCACCCTCACTAATATCTATCTACTATCGACAGCTAACATCCTCCCATTATTCTCTCATTCTATCATAATTCTCCACTCTCAATTCGTCAAGCAACTTTTTTGCCAGCTTTTTCAAGCAATCTTTCACCCATTATTCCCTTGTTTCTGATTCAAATTATTTCAATTATTTGCCAAATTTTTCGCTTGAACTATTTCTTCCTCTTACCATCGACCCATATATCATCGAAAATAAGTTGAATCAATTTAACGATGAATATCTTCCTGGCCCTGATGGCATCCTCGCAATATTCCCTAAAAATGCTTTTCAGCACTCTCCAAAATTTTCAGTCTATCAATTAAGGAGAATTTCCTCAGCTATGGAAAACCTCTTTCATAACCCCAATATATTTACTATCTAACTATCGTCCCATTGCCAAACTTTCACATATCCCTAAAATATTTGACAGTATTGTGTTCGAAATTTTAAGTTTCAGTTGTAAGTCCCTCATTTTCCCTAGACAACACGGCTTTCTCAAATGCAGGTCTACAACAACTAACCTAGTTTGAATTTGTATCGTATAGCGTTTCAGCCCTATTGCCGGAATGGACAGAAGTAGATATTATCTCTACTGACTTTAGCATGGCGTTTGACAAAATTTCGCATAGACTAATACTTTTCAAATTGTCCACACCTCCTTTTTGAACCAATCTTCTTAAAATGGGTTTCCTCTTATCCGGTAAAACCGGTATTATAACAGTGTTCTTTTCAGATCTGCCCTCACCAATTCATTCTTAACTACCTCCGTGGTGCCCCAAGGCAGTCACTTAGGCCCTCTCCTTTTTATTCTTACAATTAACGATATTGAATTAGTCATTAAACATTCCCATAACTCATTATACGCTGACGATACCAAGTTTTTCAAGACAATTTCTTCCTCGCACCACTCTTCTCTTATACAACTAGATCTCGACAGTTTCTCAGTCTGGTTTATCAAAAACTGGTAAGAGCTTAATATTGTTAAATGTCAATCAATCACTTTTTTACACAAAAGCATTATATCTTCTCCCAGGAGCTACTTTATTCACAATCAACCCTTAGCCACTGTTGAATCGATCCGGAACCTCGGCATATTATGTCACCGAGAGCTCAACTTCTTGACTCTCGATAATATTATAATATTATAATATTATTTCGACCACCGAGAAATTACCGAGATTCTCTTCATTCATCGACTCCTCTCAGGTTCCATTGACTGTGAAATCCTCTACAACTCTATCTTTTTCAGCACTAACCCCCGTAACTTAAGAAAGGCCCCACCAAAATCAAAATCAGACACCTCAGATACTTGGCACTGGAAAAGAATGAAAGTGTTTGACGAGTCGAGGCAGAGTGAAAGGCTATATCTTTGGCCTGGTAGTAAAAAGCGCCAGTGCGTAGTTTTGTTTTGGTAAACTCCTAGACAACAACTCGTAGCCAAGTCGGTAACTTTCCTCAAAGCCATATCTATGATTTTACTAAAAGTGGAGTTAGAACACTACCCTGGGGTGTTCTTCTTTTCCCTTGAAAAATGAATCATTCTGTCGCAGAGTATGGATATTATCCATTTTCTGATGTAGTCCTCTACAACGAACATAAGGAGTGACTCTAGAATGCTTTCAGTAAGGATGTTATTGAAATCGCCTTCTATATCTAAGAAGTTGGCGAGAGTGTATTCATTTCATTGATTAAGTACAATGTTTTGAAAGATTGTAATGTTAGGTATGTTTCCGTACTCCTTAAAACTTTTCTACGAAAAACAGTCAAACCCTGTTACTCAAAAAATTTTCATAGTTTTTCGCAGAAGAGAGAGTAAAATATTTCCTCAGGCTGCGAATTTTAGTCCAAACTTTGTATAAGAAACCTATAGTACTACTATGAGCCCGAATTTTTTAGCTAGTAGTTCCGTCGATGAGGGCGCTAATTTCTCTTTTCTTGATAGTGAATTGTTGATGTGGAAGAAGTAAATGTAGAGGCAAATACGAAAAAAAGCAAGGGAGACGGTCAAAACTTATTAGTTCTGACAACAATATAGAGGGTAAGGGAGAAAACTGAATAAGCTGTTTTTGCCATGGCAACCTTCAAAATATGGTGGGTATAAATAAATTATATCAAGGCTATTGGCGTATATATGAATTTGAAGTAAGAATGTATATGGATATACATGCATGTATAGGTTATTATAGAATTTATTTTAAATTTTTCTTTCAAATTTTAGATATTTGGTGGATTTTAGGATGTTGAATTGTAGCAACGTTGCTACTTTTCACTTTTTCTATGCGAAAATAACAAAGCAATGTTGAGATATTTCAATATGTTTTGTTTAGGTAGGTAAATGTGTACCCAGATACCCATCTAAATAAATAAAGTAGGTATACCTAGGTAGTATTTTTTTATTTTTTTGACTAGCGATATTATAAATGTAGGTACTACGTATATTACAAGTTATGGATTCGAAAAAAATCGAACTCGAGATTTTGATCAAACTTGACATTACGATGATAGTGAAGACAAAAAAATGGGTCCGCAATTCCGTCTCTCTGTCTGTCTGTCTTCGAATTTACAGCCTAAACGTTTTTTTTTCATAAACATGTCCCCAGCTTTTTTTCGGCTTTTTTAACACGAAAAATGACAGTACCTAACCACCTGCCATACTTTCTTTTTGACCAAAAAGGTAAATATTATTTTTCTCAAAAAAATTTTTTTTTCTAACAATCAAACATGACATTACGATCATAGAGAACACCAAAAAAGTGGGTCCCCTAATTCCGTCTGTCTGTCATTCTGTCTGTCTGTCCTCGTGCCTACAGCCTAAACGCGTTGATAGATTTGCTTCAAACTTGGTACATATTGTTTTTTTCGGTAATATGTTTCTTTAATTTTTTTTAAGACGACAAATAACAGTAGCTCCCATACATTTTTTTTGGCCAAAAACAAAAATCTTATTTTTCTCAAAAACGGCTCCAACGATTTTTATTTAAAAAAAATGAGTTCATTAATGAAGGGAAAGGGTACCTTTTAATAATTTTTTTTGGAAAAAAATGTTTTTTTTTTGGTACCTCTAGTAGAGCCATTTTTTTGGTTTTCGATTTTCTCGGAAACGGTTAATAAGATTTTTTTTAAATTGTTTACGCAGAAGCTCATTATTGTATACCAAAATTTTTTTGGAAATTAATTTTTTTTTTGAAAATTCAAAATTTCGAAAACGACTTAATAGATTTTTTCGAAACTTCGTATTTAGTAGTTTTTTGACATTATCTTGAATAGTTAAAAAACTATTTTTCTAAAATAAAAAACAACGTTACCTCCCATACAAATGTTAAGAACCGTTAAGAAAAAAATTATTTCTCAAAAACGGCTCCAAGATTTTTCAAAAAAAAATTGTTATTAAATTTTATTTTATTTTTTGGATTTTGAAAAAAAAAACAATATTTTGCAAAATTAAATATTATGAATATTTTTTTAAATAATATTTTCAAATGTATATATATATTGTTGAATACTCATTTAAAAAAAAAATAAGTAAAAAGCGACTTAAAAAATATATAATACCTATTAATAAACAATTCTTATTTGAAAATTCGTCAACTCGATTTTTTACGAAATTACTTATCAAATCTGAATTTTCAAAAAATTTTTTTTTTTTCAAAATCCAAAAAAAATATTAATATAAAATAAAAAAAATTTTGTCACAAGAACAATCTTTTTTTTGCAAAACGATTAACAGAAATCTCAAATTTTAACTGTTAAATTATTATCATGTTTGTTCATTTGGTAAAAAAGTTTATTTTATTGAGTAGTGACCGTTGCACACAAGTATATGTATACCTGAATATTTAAATATTCCCTACAGCCATCAAATAATTTTCATTCTATCTGCCCGTAAAATAAAAAACACACACACACAACCAGCTCCTACTCGACAAAAAAATCCTCATAAAAAAAAACAAAAAACCTATGAAATAAACTGTAACTTAACAATAAATTTTGTATATACTCGTAGTTCTCTCATCAATTTATTATCACACTATTTCTCTTCATACGCATTTTCATAACACACCAACACTACCTAACCTCCGATTTGGTAGTGGAACCCATGATGAGTAGTAGAACTTATTGCAGGCTGGATGAATTTCGTCGTCATGATAGTACTATTAATATCTATATACAATGGTCCAAAAAATTTCTTTGGAAAAATTATGAAGACTGTCAAATGAAGGAAAAAATAAAATAAAACACACATAAGCCGTCAGTTGCCAAATGTGTATCGTTACAAAAGTTGAAAATAATCGAATTTTTAGTCTGGTCTGGCTTATTCGTGCAATAAATTAAAATTTGTGATATCAACTTGGTTATTTTAAGAAATAATTTTATGTTAATCTTTAATAAACATTTTCGAAAATACATTTATATTTTGACGTTTAAAAAATGGCTAAAATTGTTGTTCAAAGCTTTCCCGTACTTTTGTGAAACTTTGTTGCGCTCTGAGAGATGTTTACCCCCACTCTTTTGGGGGTGGCCGTGGCGTGATAGTTGTGTGATCGCCTGTCAACCTCGCGGTTGGAAGTTCGATTCCTGCCGTTGTCTTTGTCTTCTTATATTCCATTAAAAAAACCAATTCTCAAAATTGTCATAAAATAAGTGGCTGCTTTGCTCATTACATGCTGTTTAGACATAACAACATGTGATTGAGTAAACTAGCATACCCATAAAATATGACAAAGAACTAAATAAAATAATGCGAATTATAAGGGACATAAATAAATTAGACACGGTAATTCCCTCCGCATTAGTTCAGCCGCCATCCCTGGAGATAAATCTGAGACAACAACCAGCTCTAGTCTCAGAACATCGCGCCACACATCTTTCCTATCCTTCTTTCTCTTCTTCCACCGGATGCCCGCGCTGTGTTAAGAAAAACATATAAAGGGTATTCATACGTAGTCGTGCCATAAATACTGTTACACATTTTTCTTTGAAAATGAAGAAGACAAATATCAAATACGTTATAAATTTTATTAAGTATGATATAAAATAGTATTAAAAATAATATTATTGACTTGCTACTCAAGGTGGCCACCCTTAGCCTTAACACAGGCCTTGAGTCGCTTCGGCCAATCATCTGTGGCAGCACGCACCTTTTCCTCAGGAAAATTCGCCACTGCTCGGACAAGACTTGATACCAGACTTTTCAAATTCGGATGTCCTCTGTGGCAAGCCATCAGCTCTAGCTCTGTCCAAAAAGAATAATCCAGAGAATTGAGATCGGGACTGCCTTAGGGCTAATATGATGCCTTGATGAACTCAGGAACATTCTTTTCCAGCCACAACTGGGTCGATTTGGCTTTATGGGCTGGAGCTGAGTCCTGCTGGAACACCCAATGCTTTTTATTGAATAGGGTATTGTTGAGTGTTTTCACCACTTTCTCTAAAACGTCTTCTTGGCAATTTTTTGCTTTTGTTTTTACACCTTGTTCACAAAAAGGCAACTTTGTGGTGTCTTCGTAGCTCACTCCCCACCAAACCATGACCGAACTCGGATGATGGCCCCTTTCGACTCTACCAATTTTATCTTTTGCCTCCTGCGAACTCCGAGCATAGACCTTGTCATTTTGGCGATTCTATTTTTCTTCAATGGTGAAAATTTTCTCATCTGAAAACATGATTTTACGATATCTTCCATCACCGTAACGTCTGAGCAATGCTTTTGCTCTTTCTAGCCTAATTTTTTTCAAGGCATTGGTTAATCTCTGCCCAGTCACTCGGCGGTAGGCACCCATCCCAAGGTCATTTTTAATTAGCCGCGACATAGTTCTTCTTGAAATATCCATCTCTCGTGACATGATTTTCTGCTTACGATGGGGATTTCGACGAATTCGAGCTGCCACTGCGCGAACGGCATTTTTTGTCCTCACACTTCGTGGACGACTGGGCCGAGGCTTGTCTTTTACGCTTAAGGTATCCATATAACGTTTAATTGTACGCCACACAAACATTCGATTAATACCGAGGTTTTTTAACGACTTGCAAATAAAAGAATTGGATTATCCAGCCTTATGCAGCGCAACAACTGCAATTCTCTTTTCTTCTTTTGTGGACTCCATCTTTGCACTTGTAAAGTAGAACTAAGACCATATTTTATTTTAAACCTATATAACAGTAGTTATTAAAAACAATTAATGTGACTTGTTGTATGCAGCTGAATGTCAAATTATACAGGTTCAAATAGTTGTAACAGTATTTATGGCACGACTACGTAATCCCTTGAGCGCGTGCAAAGTTATAAAAAAAAAAAAAAAAAAAAAACTTGCAAAAATAACAGTCTTCACATTTTTGTGCACAAAGTACGGGAATACACTGGTTGATTTTTTATAGCACAGAGACAGAATGATCTTTACAACTTCTTTCAAAACCTACACTGTAGCTTATGGGGTTTTCGTTTGGTACCAATAATCAATTTATTTTTGATTTAGATCTGTCAAACAACTGATTTTGACAATTTTTGGCTTCGATTGTCCATTGATTTCTTTTTTGATTTTAAATCAATTTTGCAGATCTGGATTTTTATGCAGATGTACACCTCTTTTACTAACACCACCATGTATCATAATTGACAGCCATCAGTTTGACACAAGTTCTTATTTTTGATAATATGTAATTTGTTTCGTTTGCAAGAAAGAATTCAAATAGTTTTGAATTCAAATGGAAGCAGTTTTAATTGAATTGATTTATTCGTTCAGCTCATCTTCGGACTTACAAACTTGAAATTAAAAACATTGTATGAACCAATACTATATCAAATAAAAATCAATCTGAAAACATATTCGATTCGTTACAAAAAAAATCAATTTTAAGATCAAAATATAAATCTACCAAACGAAAACCGCCTTAAATTAACTTTAAACTAGTTGAACTGCACTGTATATTGAACTATGGTTTTTATGTTAAGTTGAGGTAGACAGGCAATCACAATTTACGATTGAAGGACATCAAGTTTGCTGCAGAATCTGCATTCGCAAAGATGAATCTTTTAATTCATTCCAACTTCGAACCAGTTATTTGCACACAAGGATTATCTGCCAATTTTGTGCAATGCCACCAATTTTATTTTATGTTCAACCTGAATTCCATCACGAAGGTAATTCCTGAATTGGGAGATCTTAATAATTTTAATAGAATGCAAATGCATTTAATTATAGATGATTAGATGCATATGTATATTTATCTGATATGAATAATTTTTTACATATTATTATTAATTTGGTATAATCTAGTCAGTTTTTTAGAGGTTTACCTTAATTTTATTTTTCTTCTTTGTTTCATTTATTTCATTTGTCGAAACAAACAAAAAGAGTGAAAGCAAAGAGTGAGAATACTTTATAAACGGTGATTTTTTAAGAGCTTGGTTTTTGAAAATTCAAAAAAACACAGAAACTTGTAAAAAGTGAATGAAATTTTTATTTGGATCGATAAATCAATTTCTGCCATTTACTTTTTAAAAATAATTTCACTTAAATGTTGCCCGCGGCTACGCTTCAGGTGGTCCATTCTGAAGGTCCAATTTTGGCAAACTTTTTCACACATTTCGGCCGGAATCTCACCAATGACGCGTTCAATGTTGGCTTCCAAGGCAGCAATCGTGTTTGACTTGTCCCCATAGACAATAGACTTACCATAGCCCCACAAAAAATAGTCAAACGTGAGATCAACTGCTCACCAAATTCGCCTCTCAATTGATGCATAAAACGGACGTAGCTTGCGAAACACATTTATCACAGAGCACGAATTTTGATAATAAATTTCAATAATTTGCAAACGTTGTTCAGGCGTAAGTCTATTCATGATGAAATGGCAAACAATACTGAATCGAAATGTCAAATGTTCGTGGAATTTGTCATGTGTGATCTGTCAAAAATATAAACGTCAAAAACCAAGTAGCAAAAAAATCACCCGTTATTAGCAAAAGTTATTAAATACAGTTTTACAGCAAAACTCTTCTTTTTTTCAATGTTATATAATATTGTCATTAAAATACAATATTTTCACTTTTTTGTTTTGAATTCATATGTAGGTATGTTCGTATGTATATTTATTTGAACATGAATTATTTTTTTCAAGGTTAACGGTAACTGTTTGATCATCGAAAAATCAACATTTGATATATGTATATGTGTACAATTGTATTGTTTGTTATTATCTGTTTTAAGAATAGGGTTTATATATATGTATGTAATTATATTTGTTCAGTGAGTGGAGAACCGTTCGTGCTGTGGTCACATTTGTTTAACGAGAACAAACTAAAAAAAAAAACAAAAAAAAAAATGAAAACAAAAATTAACTGACCGTAAATTATTTATAATCCATTGAAATACGATGATAAATAAATTAGAAAGGCTTAGATTAAAAACAAAAGGGAATGCATTTGCTTGGCATTATTATTTCATATCTCAAATAAACTTTAAATACTTAACCATTGCCAAGAACAATCTTCAACATCTGCCATAAGTATACAAATTCTTTCGGCCGTAGAAAGACTGCTTAAAACTATATAAGCGAGAGATAGCTTCAGGAAGGACCCCTTTCACACAAGGAAACTGAGTTGCCGGCAACTGGGAGTTTGTTGGCGAGAAGAGCAAGAAGTAAGGGGAATGAAAAAAATCTCCCCGGTCAACGATTTGAAGAGATTTTTTTGACGTTTTGCTTTGCATTCCAATTAGCCCGACAAAATCTTCCCAGTTTCCTCCTCAGTTTCTTGGTGCCAGTTTCTTCGTGTGAAAGGTACAAGGCAATTAAAGGAAAACGTCAAAAAAATCTCCAGGAACTGGTTTCCCTGTGTGAATGGGGACTAAGTGAGAGGGGCATGAAGTAAGGGGAATGAAAAAAATCTCCCCGGTCAACGATTTGAAGAGATTTTTTTGACGTTATGCTTTGAAATTTTCTTAGGTTTCCATTTTGACTTCTGTCTCTTATAGATATCAAACATATTTTTTTTAAAGAGAAATTGTTTCTTACAATTATATTACTACATTAACCAAACTAAGTGAGCTACCTAAATAAATTCATTGTGAAAGAAAATTTCAAGTTTTAATACTTGTAGGCAAGGCATTTAATTCAATCCATCACGAGTTGGTACACATTTCATGAATACAATTATGCGCCTAGACATGGAAAATCGACAACAAAAACGCACGGACCAACTAAGCTCTCAGCTTGTGGCTTCATCATCACATTTGGTTTATAATGACGTTCCTGTATTAGCGAGCAGCAGCAGCAGAAGGCAGCACCACAGGTATCAGTCATATCATCCTGTCAGTGGTGTATGTGTCCAACTGTACCAATAAAGCTTCGGTGCATTCCAATAAGCCCAATATAATCTTCCCAGCATCACTATCATGTGTTGGGTCCAAGATTTGGATGGCAAGAGAAATGCACAACAAATCTGCACACAAATCAATTTTCTCCTGGTTCATTGTTTTTCTGTGACATTTTAATATATGAATTTAGCAAACCATTATTAAAAACCACAATAAAAAAACAACATTTACTTATATAATCGCACCAGGTTTCTTTATTTTGAATTTATTTTTCTAAAAATAAGCTGCGGTTAATTTATAACTCAAAATTGTGTAGAATTTTCCAGCCACGAAGCAAATTGTTTGTTTACAAAAAGCGAATGTCAAATCAAAAGCAATTCAAAAAACGAGCAACTCAGTTTCCTCATCAATTTCTTCGTGTGAAAGCTAAATACAAGGTAAAAAAAATCTCCAGCAACTGGTTTCCCTGTGTGAAAGGGGACAAAGAAACAAAGTTGGAAAGAGTATTGCCACTCTATTGATAACATTTTGACAAGATTTCTCAAAACTAAGTAAGGTTTTATCGAGAGAACATTGTAACCCTTCGTTGTTGAAAAAAAGCGGTGGATCTTGGAGAGTTTTATTTAAATGATTCACTGAGTTTACTGTTAACAACGCACTTCCAATGTTGTAAAAACGACAACCGAGCAAGGATTTGCTCAACACATATAAACTCAAAGAACATAACGGGTGCTTTTTTTAGACGTGTGGTTTTCAAGAAAAACAAACGCATGCAATTTAATGTTATGGCCAAGAATTTAGCTTTAGTAGTAGTAGCAAAAGTGATTTTATTGACATTAGTGTAGTGCTAGATTTAGTGAAAAAATCCTGATATGCCATACTAAAAGACGTTTTGTGTTAGAAAAAGACGCGCGACAAATTATTTTATTGCACAACTTATTCAAGGACGTCGAGCGACAGTTGTTTAAACAAATTTTATTCCGAAAAAAAGTAGTAAAACACATACTTTTGGTATTGTAGTGCTATATTTAGTGAAAAATCGTGGTTTAGATAGTAATCTTTTGATTATTAAAAAAAAAACTAAAGCGATTTTTTTTTCTTTCGACATTGATTTACGACACTTAATGACATATCCCTTTTTATTTTTTGAACACCGTTTTTGAGGGTTATTTAAAAAAAAACAAGCGTGACAATTTTTTTTCTTTCACGACAAATTTACGACAATTAATCAAATAAGAGTTTCCTTAAAATTGTTATTAAAATTAAAAGTGGTAGTGGTAACTTGACACACATGACGCGCTTGATGGTTGTTCGGCTATTCATTATGAAATATCAAATCAAACTGAGCATAAATCAAGTGACATCTGTCAAAAAGACCAACTCTGAAAAAAGTATTGCCAGATTGAAAACCACACATCTAAAAAAAATACCCAATATATATGCGAAAATAATCTAAACCAAAAATTATGTTTGTTGCGCAATTAGGATACAAAAACAAAAAATGACAATTCTGGAGCTTGGCGTTTAAGTACATGAGTGCTTCTGGTTTCGATTCAGATTCCAAATCCAGAAGCAAATTTCTCTTTTTATTAGAATCGAAACTGTCATTTTTTCCAAATGTGAATACTTTCAGAAGAGTCAAGAAGGTCTGCCGATTGCCAAATAAAAAACAACATTATTAATTCATCACAAATAATATTTGCCCACTGATATCCACTTAAATAAAAAAAATAATACATGTTTTTGATAGGTAATCCGGAAGAACTCTCCGATCCGGGATCACTATTGAATAAGTTAACACTCGATTCTCGATTTTGTAGATAAAAGTGAATGTAGGTATGTGTAAGGCAGCAATTTTAACACTCCGATTTGTAATTTGACAAAACGTTGAATTCGAGTTTTAAAATTGAGCAATCCCTAATGTAAACTATCAAATCCTAAACTAAACCTATATTTAAAAAAAAAAAATCCGACACATTTTTATTACAAAGCGCTTGCGTCAAATAAAGTACCAAACATAGAGAAATCTATTACGTTTAGATATCATGAATTAACCCCGCTTAAAAAAAATTGTGGTTGCTTATTGAATTATTATGTAAACACTATTCAATCTCCGAACGCGTTTAGCTTAAAATGCCCTATTCAACGTTACGTAAATCTTATGAATTATATTTCCGCGTCAAGCGGAATTGTAACACAGTCTCTAAAATGCGCTTATGAATAAGGCTGCTACAGTATCGAATGTGAAATTAAAAGTTGTTAAACAACTATTCTCAAGGGCTGTTAATAATTAAACATTTACAGTTACCTCAACTCCCCACAACAAACAAAAATGAAAACTAAATTTGATGTTTAGAGTGAGTTTTGTTTACACCACGTCTCAATTAACCCACCAGGTTGAGTTCAGGTATTTCACAAAATCACAAAACACCAGCATCACAACACTAACCATAGGATGAATTCAAGGCTCGAAAACCAGACCAAATATTCAAAAATATTTGTATTCAGTAAAACGACATATTTCTTATCACAATAAAATACTTTAGGTAATTTTCAAAACCATCAACTTAAGATAAATATTTGAATTAAATCAAAGATACTCAATAATAAAATAGTAATAATTCGTACGTTTCGCCCTCCAAAACACATTTGTTTACTTTTTTGTTTTTTTTTTTGTAGTTTCATTCATATCCGTGAATAGATGTTTTTCGATTTTGTAGTCAAATAGAAATGACAACCGAGATTTCTGGTCGTTAAAATTAGGCCAGTTTAGAAAAACTTAGATCTCTTTAATACGAAAAAGATTAAGCAGTTAGTGAATTCAGTTTACTACATTTGAAGTCCGTTAATTCCAGGAAAACATGACAGCATGTACCTAACTACGTTTTCCCTCTGTAAAACATTTTTAATCTTTTCGATTTAATATCTAATTAACTCGAAAACTTTATTAACTCTGATTTATTCTTCAATTTACATTAGCATTTTAATTACCAATGGCGCACGAATAATCAACTCAAGTTATACACAATAAGCAAGAAAAACTAATGTTTTTAAGACAAATTGTTACTCTCAGCACAATATTTGTCAACAAGTCTTAATTTCATTGTTTAATTTTCTTTAATTGACTATGTTTTTTTTTTTAAATAATTTGTTTTAAGGTTTGTTTGCCTTTAAATGTAGAAGGTTTCCATAACAAAATAAAGATTTTTCCTTCAAAATCAATATCTACGTTTTGCGTTTAATTAGAATTTTGCCTTTATTATTCAACTGCGTTCTCTTATTATAACGTTTTTTTTTAAGAACTTGAGAATTTGAAATAATAATACATGGCAGAAATATTGTTGGAATTCAATTTTTATTATGTAACAGGTGTTTTTTTTAGTCGTGTGGTTTTCAATCTGGCAATACTTTTTTCGGAGTTGGTCTTTTTGACAGCTGTCACTTGATTTAGGCTTATTTTGGTTTGCAATTTCATAATAAAAAGACTTTTTCCTGAACAAAGTTTGCAATCGTGCAAATTTATTACCAAAATAAAAAATATTCTGGCCTAATTTCCATAATAATAATAATAATTTCGGAAAAAAAAGTCCATAAAATGTTTGAAGGTATTTTCAAACATGGCGAAGGGGGTTGGTTGCGTGTCCGGTCGGGGCGCGGCATATTGTGAAATCTTTATTCAAAACATAAAATAGATTTCAAATGTAAACAATACATTTTAAAAAGCTAGAAAAAAAATTATAGCAGCATGCCCCTCTTACACGCCGAGGTTTTTGTACGCCGTGGACATTATTGCAAAAATATTTCACACAAGCCCGAATTTTTTGTCTGGCTTTTTTTCCAAGTTTTTTTTTTTAAATTTCCATTTCCTGAAATGGAAAAAAACGTCAGAACTTTTTTTTGGACAGAAGACCAGAAATTTGGGAAAGATTATCAGAAAACCGTGGCTTTTTTTCCTAGGATAAAAGACCAGAATTTTGTATGAAGAATTTTTTTGCGTTTTTGGCAAAAAAAATTCTGGCGTAATTTCTGGTAGCCCACGCAAAAGGCCTACGACGTTCGAACCAAAGGTCGTCCACCGGACCATTATTTTGGTAATAAATTTGCACGATTTGCAAACGTTGTTCAGGAGTAAGTCTCTTCATTATGAAATAGCAAACCAAACTGAGCATAAATCAAGTGACAGCTGTCAAAAAGACCAACTCCGAAAAAAGTATTGCCAGATTGAAAAACACACGTCTAAAAAAACACCCTATATTATAATATGTCTGATAATTTCATGGCATTAATTTTTTAAATATGATTTCCGGCATATGTCCATTCGATCCATCAGTTGCTGCTTTGTACTGAACTGAACAGAAATGTCAAGAGAGTCTGATATTCTCAACTGTCAAACCATTGACAACAACCATTAAAACAACCATTAGCTGCATGAGCTAAAAAAACACCCGTTATTTGTGTAAACTTTAATTTCGTATCTTGTTCATTATGATACCTAAATCTCGACTGGATTTGATAGTAATTAGCTTTGTTGCATCTTTGAAAATTCTGATTAATATTACGTAAGTATCAAGTTGGTAATTTACCGTTATTATCAGTTTTTTGAACCACAGAGTCTCCGAACAGGATTATCTGCTTATTCATTCAAAAGTAAATTCATAAATTCATTTAAAAAACCTGATGCATGTGAATGTAAATTCTCAAACTTAAGAGTGCTAGGATGTTTAAAACATTTAAACTGCAAATATGAATGTACTCGTACGTGTAACATATTCATTCTACTGCACACATTGCTAATTTGATAAAGTATGTGCACTCACAGGCTGCTTAGTTATGCCCCACATATTCCTGAAACTTAAATCTACCACATAATAAAATTAAAATTCCCCTTTATACATTATTTCATCTGAAAAAAAAATACTCTACATATGTATGTAGGGTTTTGCATCGTTATTATAAAATTAAAAATAGAATTTGCACTCAGCTGTGCAAAGATAAGAACAAAAATAAAACCAAGAGAGATACCTTAGACAACCAACAATAATGAAAACAGATCCCGGCGCATAGTTAAACTAAAGCGGATGTCTGCCGGCCGAAGGTATAAGTTAAAATTTTGAAATGCTGCCAACTTCATGCTTTCAACGAACTTTCACCCTATATATTTTCGTCATTAGGTATCATTCAGGAATTATTTGAATGAAAAATTAAAAATGAAAATTAAAGGGCAACTACACGGATTCGTAAAAAAATTCAACTTAAAAATCCAATTGCTTCTGCTTACTTAAATCACGTTAAATTTGAGTAGTTTCGTTAAGTTTCGATTACGTTTCTGAACTTAAACAAGATCGACAGAAATGGCTTATCATGTACGGAAATTTGACAGTTGTCAATTTATACATTTAAGGAAATTACATAATGTCAGTAGCTTTTGTGGATATTTCCGGTAACGAGCTTTTGATGTTGAATTACTTTTTGTTATATTTTGACACAAGCTCAAGCTCGCGTAGATAAGTTTATTATGTTAAGCCCTTTAACTATTCCATATTTTTATCTCTATAAAACAAAAAAAATTGTTAAAATAAGTATAAGTACATATTATTAACATATGCCGTGTCAACGCAGAAATGTTTAAAGTTCATATCAATGACGCTAGTCAGTCAACTGTCACATTACTAGAAAGCACTACAAAATTGAATGAACTTGGCTCCACAAGCTTTGTGCTTTAGGTGCTAGCTCTATTTAAAAACCATCACTTTAATCAGTTTCTCGACAAAACGAAGAACGCCATTAGATGCCATAGATCAAAGAAAATTTTATAAAAAACTCGAAAATTGTAGAGCGGATTTTGATGAAATCCTGTTTTTTATTTTTTATTTTTTGAAATCAAATTTTCTGTGAAATTTTGGTATGAAATTTTTTAGAGTTTATTAATATTATTAATATACATCTGATTATAAAACTTAAAATAATTTTTTTTGATTAGTTTAAAATTTTTTTTTTTTTTAATTAATTTTAATTTAAAAAAAATTATTCAAAATTTTGATATGCAGAATTAGTTTGCCTACTTAGATCTTCTCAGATATAAAATTTGAAAGAAATCCAATGTACCGTTACCCAGAAAGCCAAAAATTAAAAAAAAAACGTTATATGAAAGGTACCGTTAGTAGACTTTTCCCGTAAACTTGGTTCAGCTTGCTATTGCCAACAAAAAAATTCTCGAAAAAATAAAATTTCTTATTCCCCTATGAGGAATGCCAAAAGAAACACACATACTAAATTTGAAGATAATCGCTTAAGCCGTTTAGACTGTAGCTCGTTATGCATACAGACGGACAGACTGACAGTCTGATAGACAGACATTTTTTACCGATCAATTTTTTAGGCTTCTCTATGATCGTAATGTCATGTTTGATTATTAGAATTTTTTTTGCGAATGCATAACTTGGCTTATAGTTCCTATAATCGCAAGTAAAAAGAGTGTGTACTTATGTACAGCAGAAGTAAAACTTCCCTAATTTGAATTTTTTCTTTCCTAATTCTAAGTCAGATACAATATACTTTATATGTACTTCAATTTTATGGAAAACGATCAAAGAACAATGAATTCGACATTTTTTGATAGGATGCATAAATACACCCCCCATAACGACCATATCTGCCAATTTTACTAACGTCATTGAGTCGATCGAACTTTGATTCATGGTTCAGCAATTTTACATTACATACCTACATATACTAATCCTTATATATAAATATACGAATGAGATACACTGAAGCACTGGCTACTATCAAGATTTAAACATTACACACTTTCATACAACACAATATACACTAATGTCTGAGCATCAAAAAAACAAAAAAAAATCGCCATAAAATACACACAATACGCACTAATCTAATCTTATCAACAAAACGACACAACAAAAAAATCCCTTGTCGAATTCAAACAATGTGTATACCTACTACATTAATCTAAGAGAATCCACAAGGAACCCACAAAAAAAAATTTAATAAAAAAACAGCAACAAAAAAAGAAATTCTCGTTGAATACACACAATTCATGTAGGTACCTACAGAATGAGAATCCACAACACGTACCAAAAAAAAAAAAATACTCAGCAAATACTCAGTAAATCCCGTAATATCTGCACTCATCTATGAAAATCCACAAAACGAAGAAAAAAATTCCAATTATCCTAAAATAATACTTCCAACAATAACACATCGTATGTCATATCGTTTGGTCATATCGTATGGTAATATCGCATGTCATATCGTATGCTTATATCATATCGTTGATCGGTTTGACAGCTGCATATATACATTTTTCTTACCCCCACCCAACGCCACAAAAGAAGTCTTACTTCAAAAGCTGAGAGCTCTGAGCCATCTGGAGGAACAAATGAAACATTACTTTTTGACAGCTCAGTGCCGTGCTCTAAGGTAAAAATGAAAAAATGCACTCGACAGCATTGAACTCACTAGACATTTCTGTCAAATCATATGATATATGGTGTGAACGCATTGAGACGTACAACCTTGGCGATTAGACGACGAATTTAAACATTGATCCTAAAAATTTGGTCCAACTGCTCCAGTAACCTTCTGTTTTTTAAAAATTATTTTGCCCGCACTAAGGGAGTTTTGACTACCCTTGGACTATCATCAACCACTGTGCAAAGCAAATAAAAGAAACAACAATCTTTTATAGGTTCTGAATATCAAAATCAGAGGGAAAAATAGAGCCATATAATTGAATCCACATTCATGTTGGCCGGCTAAAGAAAGAAGCTTTGTACTTGACCGTACGGTTAGAGACAGGGGTAAACTGATGACCATTTCTAGAAGCGCTGCGAGTACCATAGTTGACTAATTTTATTGGGGATGAATTCAATTAGCCATTTCGCTAAAATATTATTGTTTATAAAAAATAGCGATCAAATTTTGACAATATATACTGCCGGTCGAGTTCCACATCCGTAGAACAAGGATGTGAATCTAGTAAAAACTAATATGAAAAACTGCGAACACTATCGCCTGCAAATAATATTAAAAAGTTTCAGAGAAAAGATCATATATCAATAGAAGAAAGAAAAACGGTTATAGAATGGAGCCCTGCGGTACATCAGCATTTATTTTGTGGATTTCAACTAACATGTTCGACTTGTAATGATCAGTGCGAATTTTAATCGATCCAAAATGAGATAAAATAGAACTTGATGCGAAACTATCAAATTCCTTATTCCTTAAGATATTTCTTAAGCTGAGAATTAATCAGCGTTGCCATGAACTTGGAAATAAGGATAGAAAATGCAATTGGACGATGAAGAATATTCGTTTTTTTCCATCCACTCGTTTTGACAGATAACACACGGCGTTGTCTATGAGGGTTTTCTTTAAACTACTAAGTCATTTCTAAAAAATACAATATCTCGAAAACGGCCATATACGAGTATTGTAATTAGATATTGTATACCTCATTTCATAAAAGCTATAAATCAAGCCTAAAGTTTTTAAGAACTGTCGTATTGTCTCGAAATTAATTATGTGAAATGCAGAATTAATGAATACTTTGTGTTTAACATTCTATTTTCTTTAAAAATCGCATTCCAATCATCAATTGTACGATGTGAAATTAATACGTTCCACAAAAATATCGCAAATTCGAGCGATCTATACAGAGAAATATTTCATGAGCTTTTGACTATTTCAAACACTTACATCCCTATTAATAAAAAATGCTTAGTTCACCTTTAGTCCATGGACTTACAAAACCATGGAATAAGACTTAGACCATGTACTAAAATTTCCTAGTAATAAAAAATCGACCAAATTCTACTACAATAAGTATCAACTCTACCTCTTTTGATTCGATTTCCCTGTAAATATTTTTCTTAAATGTCAATTCTTAGTCCATCGCTAGACCACCGTCATCGATGGTCTAGTGAAGGGTTAATTTGGTAAACGTCAAATACCAGGAATTATGTTTTCTTAATAGTATTTCGCACTTAGTCCACAGAATAAGTCCTAAACCTTCCCTAGTCCATGTTTATTAATTTGGGTGTTAAACTACTTACATTCCTCAAGAGGGAAATTGTGGAACGTGATTTGTATATCATAACGAAAACCCTAATTTTCATATTTCTGAGCAAGTACATCCAACCCAGTGGTGTTTTTTTTTATATTTTGAAACTTTCCAAGAGCGAAGGAATTTTATTCACTGTCTGCCCTGGGAAATATCTTTGGGACATAATACAGTTGATCATTAAGCATCTTTGTGGAAGTTTTTTTTCATTTCATATTTTTGTTTTGTGAAAAAGTTTTTCCTCTTTTTACTTTTTTGTTTTTGATTTGGAACACAACTTGAGACAAACCCAAACACACTTAACCGGTGCTTGCCCTTCGTCAAAATAAATAACAGAACAATCCACAAGAGTCATAGCAGCTATTGTGCAACTTTGTGTTTCTTATTTGTCAGACTTCTCTCTGGTGGAATTTTTATTTGATTTCTAAAGTCTTAAAGAATTTTCAAAAAAATAATATAAAAATATATTAAACACACATACACACATATAAATATATTTAGAGCTTCCGTTGGGGTAGGCTGTGACTGATGAATGGTGTATTAGTGGGTTCAATTTAATTGTGTGAAATATTTGTTTTTAGGATTTTGCTTTTTTGCGTAAGAGAATGATTTAGTTTATGAGACATTTTATGTGACTTTGGAGTGGAATGCTTTTATTGCATATATATAATATAGCACATTATTTATTACAGGGAAATTTAAGTCAAAAATATTTTATAAGGTGAGTTGGTTGACTGAAATTATTAAAAAATATTTTTTTTTTTATTTTCGCCTTTAAAATAAAATTGACTCTGCAGACGGAAAATGTACGCAAAGTAGGTAGTAACTCAAAATGTTCTCACACCGAGGTGATCGAAATACGCAACGTAGTAAAATACTGATTTAACTCAGAACAAATGTATGAAAACGGCAAATCTATACTTTCGTTGTAGTGTCACAAGTCCACAGGCAGGGGTGGACTGGCCCACAGGGGAAAGGAGACATTGACTGGTAACTCTGTGATGAAAAATTTTATCCTCAGTGGTAGTATTTTTCCCATCGGCAATTATTTTTAAAAAATTTTTTTGTGGGTGGCAATGGCGCAGTGGATAAAGTGCTTGATTGCTAACTTAAACGTATGGGTTCGATCCCCACGCTAGGCGCATTCTATTCTATACCTCCAATTTTTATTGGTTGCGGCCCATGGATTAAAATGAGACAGTCAATACTTGGTTCTCAAATTCACTGTGCCAAACTAGTGCCGTGCAATTTAGGTTGCATTTAAAAGACCTTAGATCTTACAGGCATATAGATAAATTTAAAAAAAAAGGAAAACTTTGAAACTCATACAAGTGGGCTCCCGATAGACAGCCATAGAAATTATTGAGCTGTTGTGGTACCAAGCATACGTCTAGAGAAGTCTAAGAAGGTTTCAAGGGTGATTAAAAAATAATTGTAATTAAGTGACATATATATTTCAAAGTCCCAAGAGCCCTTTGATCGTCAGTCCGCCCCTGTTCACACAGCCAATTTTTACAACGATCTTTTAAAACCGTTATATAAGACATCCAATCCTGAATGAGATCCGAACCAAACTGAAAACCACAGGGGAATTTCTATTCTAAACTCTCTAATGAAGATATTTGCTGGGATTGAAAGAACTAATCGTCTGAGCATATTTCAAGCTGCTTTCCGATCTGGATTTTATTTAGTGGATCACATTTTGGTATTGAGTAGCATTGCTAGAAATCAAATGGAAAAGAATAAGAAACTATACGTTTGCTTTGTTGATTTCAAAGCTGCATTTGACACGGTGAACGGCTCTGATATACAAATTAGCATCTTTTGGAATATCCCGTAAGTCTTTAGTGCTCTATTCCAATTTCCTCGCGACCTCAAGTACAGTAGTATGGGATATGTCCAGTTTGTCAGAATGGTTTGCAACATCTGCTGGTGTTCCACAGGGGTGCATTCTGAGTCCTTTACTTTTTGCACTTTTCATTGATGATATCTGTGATATTCTTCCTGGTGATGTTATCTTTGGTGAAAATCTTATTAAGGTGCTACTTTACGCGGATGACTTTGTTTTGCTGTCTGACAACCCGTTCTCACTTCAACACCAAATAGACTCCAGTCATATTGCGAAACTTGGAATCTAGATATTAACGTCCAGAAAACGAAGAAAATGATTTTTTAGAGTCGTAAAAGGAGAAGAAAAACCGAAGAAGTATGGCGTCTCAGAAACGATAGAATTGAAACTGTGCAGGAGTTCAAATATTTAGGAGTGCTGTTAACCTATAACTTAAACTTAGGCAGACATGCTAAGGAAAAAAGTAGGGAAGCTAAGCTAGCACTCAGTATGATGTGGCAAAAATTGTTTGCTAATAATAATATTGACCATTCATCCAAATACAAAGTGTTCAATGCAACAGTCAACATCTGTATGTGCTATGGAGTATAAGCTTTTGGAGTTAACCATTTCGAGGAATTTGAAGTGTTCAAAGATTGCTTTACATGTTGAATCTGGATTACCCCCGATCTATATAAGGAATCTCAAGGTTAATTCGGACTTCTTGATAAGGTGATGAGGAGAAGTGATGACTGTCTCCATAAATTAATGATGGTAAAACTTCTTCGATCCAACACTTATCCCTTTAGTGCATGGAACCAGTTGGCCCGGTCGCACGATCTTACATATATTTTACAGGGGGTCAAAAGCCCCATAAATGCACGATTTTACATACATTTTACAGGGGGTCAAACGCCCCATAAAACATTTTTTCGTGAATATCTCCTTAGCAGTTATTTCTAAGAAAAACTGTTAAAAAGACTTTTTTGAAGCTTAGAAAATTTTCTACAAAAAAGATCTCATTTCTTTTTTCACATACGCCAAACGGTATGCAGTATTTAATGCCCGTAATAATTAGTTTATCAAAGAGGTAAAAACTATCTCCAGAACGTTCCATCATCTACTCATTTTTAAAAGTCGACTATATCTGTGATCTCTTGGAACTTGAAAATTGTTCCCAAGATTTATATTATTTTTCTCTTATTTTCTGGATTTCTTTTAAACATTTTAGGATATTAATATTTATTTGATCCATTAAAATGCTCTTTGCTTGATAAACTGTTTCAAAATAAACAAAACAAAATATAAGAAAGACATTTTATACTTCTGTGTTTCATCTTCAACGAGAAAAAAAAATAAAAACCTCTCAAGGAAGCATTTACGAATCTCATTGAGTTCCATCTACTTCTTGGCTTTATTTAAAAAAAAAAAACTATTTAACCTCATTTCACTTTGAAATAGTAAACTACTATACACAAGACAAATCCAAAGCTGTTTCTCAGTTATCTCAGAAATGGAAAAAATACATATACAGTATAACACCATGACCTCTGACTTATTGCCATCATCATGTTGACATGACAATATGCACTTAAGAAAAATTAAAACTGCTCATTAGTGCAGCACTTTGGGGTGCGTTTTTTTTTGTATGAGTATATAGACTCGTCTTCTTCTGTTATTAAGTTCACTATTCAAAATGAAGTAAATATCGTATACTAGGTGGCGCAAAAGTTGTCACCGTATTGGATGATTCTATGATTTTTGCAAATGGCGGCCAAATGTCAATTCTGCATTGAAGTAAACAGATATGAAATACAAGTCAAGAAGACATGAATTTATACTTCTATAATGTGTAATAATTTGTTTGGTTGACATTTGCCGCCATTTTCAAAAGTTATAATTAGTGATGGGTATAATCGAATGATTTCAATAATCGAGTTATTAGTATTCGAACGATTAAAATAATCGAATGATCATTCGAATTGTGAAAGAGTAAGAAAATTAGAATAGTTTTCTTCAATTTCCTACTATACACATGTTCCATATTACGTTTGAATTTAGAAAGGTCACGAAAAGGAAGAATGCTAACTACTTATACGTCAATAATTACTTAAACCTGAAATTTTAGGTACTCTTTCTTGCCTTTCATTTATATGAAATGAAATCATTCGGTCATTTCATAAAACAAAAATTATCAAGTACACTACTTACCTGTATTTCCAGTTACCAATCAACATGTAACAAACTTTATTCGAGAACCGAGTGATTGCTATTACTAATTCATTCGAATGACAAATGCTACAGAATTAGGTACACTTTTAATTACAATTCGAACTCATAGGGACACGTACACGTACATACAATCCACACTATACTAAACACTCACACAACACAATACCTCTTGGCTCTTGGTATTTGGTTAGGTTAGGTGATGTAGCTGTCAGCGTTATAGCTGACACACACTTAGACCAGAGTTGGTCCATTGTGATACCACATGCATCCTCAGAAAAGCCTCCTATTCGTTGAATCACTTGGATCACCTAATGAATCGTAAGAGACTATAGATGCCTATAATTGTTTAGATCGCTGAGATCATCGAAGAAAAAGTCTCCAAGATGGAGCTTACGTCTTTGAGATAGAGCAGGACATGTGCACAGAAGATGAGGAACAGATTCCACCTCCATCCATCAGTATAAAATTGGACAGAGTTATCTTCCAAGAAGCTTAAGTCCTCACAGACAGTTCTTGGAGGAGTAGCGACTTGGAAGTTTTTGCCGAATTCTAGTTTTGGGATGGTGTAATCAACGTAATTTGGAAGTGATCCGAACGAGTTCAGAATAGTAGAATGGCCAATATCATTATTGATCCATTGTTAAGATGCTTTAAGGCGGGTGTCTGTGCCCGCTGCCGTCTGTTTGCTGAAAATATCGTGGGGTATTAGGGGGTATTTAATTCAATTCAATTTAATACAATTCAATTCAATTTTATTTTATTAGAAAATGAGAAATTATTCGAATGATGAATGAAAATCATTCGAATGATTTCAAATAAATTATCGAGAAGTCTCGATGTAATGTAAGAATCGATTATTTCATTCGAATGCGTACACCATTAGTTATAGCATCCTATGATAAGGTGGCAACTTTTGTGCCACCTTCTACGTAATACCTAGATTTTCTAGATTTAGTTGTATGCTTAGGAAAACATTAATATGAATATATATAAAACGTTGTGAAGTTTTTCATCTCATCGCACAGTAAATACCCTTAAAATATATTATACAATTTCGAATGTTATTTTCGAAGACATTTTTGCATTCATTATATTTCTAGACGAGCGCCCTTTATGTCTTGAATAATTTGTGTTCCTTTATTACCCCCATTACCGAATCTGGAGTAGGAACTCACCTTGACTTCTACTATACCCACGATTCTGTGCTGCATACAAATATTTACATTCCATATCCGACCCAAAAGTATTGTTTATCAAAAATAGTACATTACTGTGGTACTTAGGTATAAGTCTATAAGCTAGTGTAAAAAGTCCTTGACTCTGCGGGAGTACCATGTTGGGGATACTTTAAAAGGCATGGTCAAAGGCATGTACATAAATATATTGAAGTTATTGTAATTTGCTTGTGAATGATTAAACATTTAAAAGCTTTAATTTATTTATCATAGTAAACACTAGACGATTAAGGTTAAATATTTCGTATCAAAATTTTTTTGTTAACATTTCAGTCGACATCAAGCGCCACATATTTTTTCTGTTATTTTAAAATTTAATTCTTAAGCGAAAATAATTTATTTATTTAAAAATTAACTAAAAATCTATTTAATGTTAATCGCTCCTCATGTAGACTCATACTGATTTTCAAGTTAAAAGAAAACACGATTCTCATTGAATCAAAATAAACCCCCATGATCTTCTATTTGTGATGCTTTGATTTGAAATCAGTTTTGTTTTAAGCTGATGAGCTTTGGCAATAAATTCCAAAGTGTTCACTCACATGACGGAGTTTCCTGCTGTTTAAGCAAATTTTACTATATTTTAACACGACAATAATGTAATATGAACCATGACCAATTTTATTTCAAAAATATTCAATGTTGTTCTTACTTTATTGACTAAAATCTATTTTTAGAGGCATATGTTGTTAAATTTATATATAACGGGTCCGCCATCTAACGTTTTTTTTCAACTAATGCTTATTTCGTGAATGGCAACACTTAGCTCATGTCTGATTTGACAGATAAATAGTTTTATCCATCCGCTGAACGAATATGGTTGTGTATACGCTTGACCAACGCTCGCTAGGTGGGCCTGCGATCGACTTAGAGAAGATGCCAACTTTGCCAAAAAAATCATCTTTTCAGATGAAGCTCATTTTGATCTTGGCGGGTATGTTAACAAGCAAAATTGTCGCATTTGGGGCACAGAAAACCCGCACGCATACATTGAAAAGCCGATACACCCAAAACGAGTCACTGTTTGGTGCGGATTTTGGTCCAGAGGCATAATTCGAAAATGAGCAAGGAGTGGCCGTTACATGGCGATCGTTATCGGGCCATGTTGAACAAATTTTTGTTTACAAAAATTGAAGAGGAGGATATTGGCAATATTTGGTTTCAACAGGACGGCGCTACGTGCCACACAGCCGAAGCTACACTCGATGTTTTGCGCCCATTTAAAAAAAAAAGTTATTTGTCGGACCCTGTATATGTCTGTCAAACCTCAATCTAATAAAAGTTATTTCTTAATTGTAATGTAAATCTTAAAACTTCGCGAAGCAACGCGAGCACGTGTCTGCTAGTATTTTTTGTATGGACACTAAAACTGCAAAACCTATTTCACTCAAATTTTTAGTTTATACTTTTATTAATAGCTGAGAGGTTAAGAAAACGGTATTTGTTAAATTCACCTACTATCACGCCCACCGGCATGCCCACTGCCACACCCACTTTATTATATTTCAAATGTATCCTTGAATAATCTCCCTCGCGGAAAATCGTAGTCGTGAGGTATCAAAGATTTTTACTTGCAACACTATATAGTTTTGCATTTAAAAAAAATCGAACTCGAGATTTTGATCAAACTTGATATTGTGCTGGTAAGGAGCAATTCCTTCTATAGGTTGATCTATAGCCTAAACCGCTGAAGTGAATTTGTTCATATTTTGCACATACCGTTATTTTTGGAGCTAAAAGCAATGTTTAAACGGTACGTACTATTCAACCGTTTTAAAAGAGCTTAGTTATCTCAAAGACGGCTTTAACGATTTTGATAAAAAAACAATCAATCCAATATTGTAGATATATTCTTCATTTTGACCAACAAAAAATTTACCTAAAATGTTAATAACGTTGTCGGCCATAAAATAGTTTTAAAATTTCTTGAATTTTCATTAACGGCTCTACAGATTTCTATCAAAATGTTTATACAGGAAGTCGTTTTTTTTTATAATACAATTCTATATACTACTGAAATTACTCAGCCAAGTAGAAGAATTAGCATTATATTTAATTGGACTTGTTGAATTATTGATTCAAAATAGCTTTTAACGGCCTTTAGTCCACAAAATTTGCGTTTCATCCCGGCAATCTCACTTGGACTCATTAGTTGGTTAGTGAGCGCCTTACCAATACGCAATTTTTGTTAAGTTCAGTTCAACTTACTTGAATCAATAATTCAACAAGTCCAATTAAATATAATGCTAAGTCTTCTACTGGGCTGAGTAATTTCAGTAGTATATAGAATTATTATTAACTATGTCTGGCCAAGGGCAAAATCTACCAATTTTAATCTTGTTGGATATAGTTCACATTGCTTTTTTGTCAAAAAATGCAAGTAAGTTGAATTGAACTTAACAAAAATTGCGTACTGGTAAGACGCTCACTAACCAACTGATGAGTCCAAGTGAGATTGCCGGGATGAAACGCAAATTTTGTGGACTAAAGACCGTTAAAAGTTATTTTGAATCTATACAGGAAGTCTTTTAAATTTTAAATAATACGGCATAACAAAATCTTCGAAAAACTGAATTTAAAACAAAAATCAATTTTTTTTAACGAATTCTGCTCTTTCCACTAGAAATAGGCCTCAATGGCTTTTTCCAAGTGTAAAAAGTAGGAAAAAGGTAAAAACCAACATGGCTGCCATATTCTCTCAATATCAATACCCTCACTATTGGAAAACCTTTTATATAGAATTTGTTTTATAAATTGTCAACTTTGTTTACTTTTGAATTTATTCCGACTTTTTCAAACATACTGGCCCACTGTGCTTCGTCATTCTACAGGTGTTTTGTTATTTTTTTGTATCTCTATATTTTTATGTCAAAGTGGATGGACGACGGGTGTATGTTAAGAGTTGTATAAACGATATTTAACTTTTCAACATCATGTATCTAAATACATCTACATACAATGAGATTTGCAAAATAAAAAAAAAACTTCAAATGCAAACAATTTCGCAACGCAAACGAGTTAAGAAAAAGTAAACAATAATAAATAGAAATAGAAATTAAATGTTTTTACATTTTTAGCTTGACGTCATGTCTACAAAGCGTCTTAATTATTCCCTTGCACGTTTTTTTTTATTCTTAGATTTCTTCGTTGAAATGTGTTGATGTGTATGTTTTTTTTTTCAAAGATTTTATAATAAATTTATTACTTAGGAAATAGGTATCTTAATATTATGGTGAGTATGAATAGAAGAATTTTTTTTGAACCGTATATAATTATTTATGTACTATATTCAGTTCTCTAAAAAAAATTTAAAAGAAAAAAATAAAAATATTTTAAAAAATATTCTTTTTGATTTCATTGTAGATATACACATCGGTGAACGATGGAAATAGGGTAAATTCAAGTTCATAAATATAAATTAAAGTTGTGTTTTTTTTATGTGTTTTGCATGAGAATCTTAAAATATATTTCCCTTATTTATGTTCCTAATTAGTACTCACAATATTTTTTTTTTTTGATAAAAGAGTTAAATAAAATTATTAGTAACTCTCATTTTTAAAAATGGATTTTTCGTTTCTTAAAAAGTCGTCTGTTCCCTCTTTAATGCCTACCAACTTCCTCTAAACGTACATACATTATATTTAGTTATGGTAGTTTTTTTTGTCAAGAGAATTTTTGTATTAAGAGAATTTTATTAACACAAAGAAGTTCCTCTATCATTTTATTGCTCTAGGTGTTATTGATTTCATGTTCGATGTTCTCATTTTCTCCTTGTGGCTTTTTTCAAGATGTACGAGTATTTATCAAATATAAATTCCACATACTCGTGCATCCTTGAAATTCCTTGTTTTTCGTTTCTTCTTCTTTCGTTTTTTTTCCTGATATACCACATTAGCATTTTTTTTTTTTTTTTTTTGTCTCTTTATGATGTGTCTGCTGCGGCTTGCCATGTGTGTGTTTATTAAGATTGCCTGAGGGAATTTTTGTTCGGTACATTTATTCATTTCCTCATAAAATGAGTCTTTAGTTAAAGAAACCGGTAATCCCTTCATTTCCTTTTTTTTTGTGTCTATGACCGAAATTATGTTCTTTTTTTGTTATCGGATTTGAACATATATCTCCTTAATAAAAAAAAATAAATAAAAAAATGATTAGTCATGGGAGTATTTTTTCTTTCATTTTAACGAAAGAATTTTTAAGAATTACTGATTAGATCATATTAGTTCTACAATGTGAGAATATTGGTTTTATGCAACATAATATTCACTGCCGCATATTATTATGTCTTTTTTTCTAATAAATTATTTTTTTTTTAGAGTAATCTAGCCTATAGCTGCAGATTAATTTGTTTCCCTTCACGCGCATTTGCGGATCAACATTTGATTATGAACTGTCAGTGTCACTCTCAACTGTCACAATTTGTGACAATCTACATACACCATGTGGCTCAAAAATCATTATCGTATCGGAATACAAAAATGGCGGGGCAACTGTCAATTTTTCGTTGACATTTTTAAAATAAACAAATTCCAAATAGGTACACGTCAACAAGGCAGTTTTCTTTTAGAATTAGAAGGATGTAAGAGTAGCGATACACATTGGTTTATAATTTCTGAATGTTAAAATGGGAGGGGAAAATAGAGCCGGATAAAGCATTCCACATTCAGGTTGTACGGCTAACGAAAGAATATCTGTACTTCACAGTACATCCGAGATCTATCCAAAAAATTCAAATGAGTTCTTTGGAGCTCCAGACCAGAATGTAGGATTTATAGATTGAGACAAGAAACAAATTTCTTATGTCTTCGAAGGAAGCCTAAATGCTTAGCAGCATTTTTGGAAGCATTTTATTTCCCATTGGACAATGCTGTCTGTGGAGATCAGAATTTAATGATGTTATCATACGCTGTGTTCCACCACGTTAGGTGAATTTAAAAACGAACATGAAAAGCTGAGAGTGCTGTCGTCAGCAAAACAATTTAGTGGATTAGAAGTTCCAAACAAGAGAATAAATGTATCGATTTTTTCTTAATAATTCGTTGGTGTTGTGTTGGCGCAGTGTAGTTTTAGACGCTAAGTTTCTCGATTAAAAGAGTATGTGATATGTCCGGGCGGCTTCAGGAATGCCGTTCTCCTGAGCTGTGGCTGAAGATGTCGCAGAGGATCCCGGGGTATTGACCAGACGAAGTGCCACGTCATAGATATTATTTTCTAGTATATTTTAATAGAACATATTAAGACATCAAATAAACATAATCCAAATGCGGGGCTAAAGGTTTTCATTCATAAAAAAAATTAGACCCAAATAACATCGGAAGACAACTTTTGCGCCACCTTGTGGTACAAATGTCTAACAAACTTTGTTAACATTTACAAAGACCTCATTAGTCAACTGATCTAATAACACGAAACTCCAATATTTGAATCGCGTTAAATACTTCAACTTCAGGAACAGACTCAAAATTGGGTTAAATGAATTCAAAATATATAAAATGCACGACTTGATCGCACCTACTTGCTCTTATGTTCGATCACATCGTAAGCACAAGATTCTTAATCAAAACGGCTAAATAAATTTTTAATGTAGTTTTTTACTTGATTTTTTACATACAAAATTCCATTAATTTTTTTTTCTTAAAAAAAATGTTTTTATAATAATTTTAAATATATAACAATATTGGCGCAACATTTTAAACAACCCATTGTTAAGGGCTTAACATTTTACTAGTTAGCAATTTCCTAAGTGCTTATTGATTGAATAACTATTTCAAAATTTTTAAACCTTTTCTAAACTACTAAATTGCTAATTAAGCAGAAAGCTAAGCATTTGTAGGGCTTGAATTTTGATGAACACAATTATTAATGTTATGCGTTGTAAATTAATTATTTGTTTATGAAAACCCAACATGTGCTATAAAAAGGTATTAGTTATTTCTATTTTCATAATTTTAACTTTATTATTTACAAAAAAAAAAAAAAAAAAAAAATTGTTCACCAGCAGGACTCGAACCTGGGCACCCCGCGTGCAAGGCTGATATACTATCAGATTCCATAATGGATTTAGCAAATTGCTAAAAGTTAAAGTAGCCATTCTGTGATTTTAACTTTAGTAAAATGTTAAAATAGTTTAAAATTAGCTCAATCATCTTTTTAGCTTAGTAAATTGCTAAAAGTGGCTTTAATATTTTACTAAATCGTTTAAAATTTTGCGCCATTAATTTTACAACAGAATTTCAAAACAAAATTTGTTCACCAGTTTTCGAAGAAGGTATTGAATTTTCAAAAATAATAAACAAAAAAAAAATATGCGAAAATTTTGGTATGAAGTATTAAGTAGAATAGAAAATTGATCTCAATCCGTTGAACTGTAAATGAGAAAGTCGAAAAAAAGAAACGGTTCTATGGCAGGTACCATTAATAACATTTTATGTAAAAATTAGTTTAAACCAAAATCTGGGTATGATAGTGCATTGAATTTTTTTTAATCAAAATCGTTAGAGCCGTTTTCGAGCTAATTAAGATTTAACATTTTTGTAACAAAAAATTGTATGGACGGTACGATATTTTTGGGTAAACCTACAGACAGACAGACAGACGGAATTATGGGACTCTATCATCGTAATGTCAAGTTTTATTAAAATCCCGAGTTCGATTTTGTTTTTTAAATGCAAAACTTGCCCTATAGGACCTATATCGCAAGTAAAAAGGTACATATCAATGACTGTTGTAAATTTGTAGCGAAGGAAATTACCAAATTTTTACCCTCACGAAATATTTACGACCAATTTGACGCCAATTATTTCTTAAAATGTTGGATGTGGTAGTGCTAACTTGACAGCATTTAATATTTTTGTTGATTAGATACCGTTAAAAGCTATATTATGTTAGTGACATGAGAACTGTCAGTCTAAGCGACACTGTGAAACCACTGCTGTCAAAAAAGATATCTTTGAATTATTCACGTTTGCTTTATGGTACTGGTTAGTGTCACTGAACAAGTGCAGCCTCCTCCACTTATTTTCTATAAATTCTTGACGATATTGCGAAATGTTCTGAATAGTTGATGGTATATCTCCGTAAGGCTTCTCAATAGATTGTTAAAGAATTAATTTGTAAGGGAATGGACAAGCCGAACTTCTTCATCCGTCATATTTTAGGTTTGACGTCCTTCAATTGCACATTTTTTTTCCGGTAGTTGATCTCCATTGCCAATTCTAAGTGTTGAAATTTAGAAAGGGTACACTAGGCATCACAGTGTTTGTGCTTGTAGGAAAGTCGATCAGACTGAATCCCTTATTCGTGTCGTGCAGGCTGTTCTCTCCCAATAAACTGCCCAAACGTTTTTTCTCTTCCCCAGCTAATTTATAACACAATTTGATTGACAGCTGTTCATTACTTGTCCTAGTGATTTGCCTACGATTGACTGCAAAATGCCTTCTCACATCACGTTCGTCGTACCCGATTGTAATGTTTGCCCCCAAAATTCTACCCTTTTTAATACAATCTGCCGGCAGGCGCTGTGTCAATTGTTTCCATACACTTTGGTCACTCGATTGCATGAGAATATTAGAACTCTGTCGATTCAAGGCCTCTGGAGTGGAAATTGCAATGAGAAATTGGGAATGATTTGGTTGCCTAGGGTTGGTTGGTGGTTAGCGGTTAGCGGTGTGATGGTGGTGGGTTTTTATCAGTAGCAGCTCAGTCGGGACTTGCTAGGTAGGTTATTGTAGGTACCAGATAGTTTCTTGAAGTGGACAGAATGTACCATAACGCTTTATAAATATGTAGTTCTTTTAAGAACTAAAAAAATCATGAAGCGATAAAATTGAATTCATTTTATTGTGTATGGTCGTTCTGGCACGAATCACATGGATGACCCTACGTGTATTTTTGCCATATAGCTAAAAGGGCCAAGTTCAGCGATGCATACACACATATGTATATAAAGGTCACGGCGTATAAAAAGCTCGGCGAGAATGGGCGGACATGCTCTATAGCCTAAACGGCTGAAGCGTTTTTCTTCAAACGTGGTACTTAAGCGTTTTAGACGATTGTCTAAAATAGGTTTTTGAATTGTTTTTTTAGGCCCAAAACTAATGGTACCTGCCATACAATTTTGTCTACCATTTTAATTATCTCGAAAACGGCTCTAACGATTTTGATAAAAAGAATGCACGACTGGATCGTACAAACTTGCTCTTGTAGCTAACAACTTTAGTGTTACTCACTGACGCTGTTGGTAGGTAGCTAGTCTATTATAGTTATCATATGCAGATTTAAAGCCCATGTAGGCAATATTACCTTGATTCTTAGTATAATGATTGTCTAATGCATGATTGAAGGAATAGTTAAAGAGGTACCTACAAATGTATATTTAAATGGATTTTAATTATGTAAATTAGGAGGGTAATAATGTAAATATGTACAAGTACATACATGTATATAATGAAAGTGAATGGTGTATAGGTGGGAAAAAATCGTTTTTTAAACTTATTTAAGCTGCCAAACCATCACTTTAATCAGTTTTTTGGAAAAGCGAAGAACGCCATTAGATGACACGGATCAATGAAATTTTTTAAAAAAAGTATCTCGAAAATTGTATGACGGGTTTTGATGAAATCCTGTTTTTTATTTTTCGTTTTTTGAAAACAAAATTCTTTTGAAATTTTGATATGCAATTTTTTAGAGACTATTAATGTTCGTGTAAATATAAAATTTAAAATTATTTTTTTGATTAGTTTTAAAATTATTGATTTAAAAAAAAAAAATTAATAAATTATTTTAATTTAAAAAAAAAGTTATTCAAAATTTTGATATGCAAAAATAATTTAGCTACTTAGATCTTATCAGATATAAAATTTGACAGAAATCCAATGTACCGTTACCGAGAAAGCCAAAAATTACAAAAAAAAACGTTATATGAAAGGTACCGTTAATAGACTTTTCCTTTAAACTTGGTTCATTTAAAATGAAAGCTATTAATACCAAAAAAATTCTCAAAAATTTGTATCAAAATCGTTGGAGCCGTTTTAGAGAAAAATAAGATTTTATATATAGGTGATATTGTATGTGCCGTTATTTTTAGGGCTAAACATAAAATTTCAATTTTCCGTCTGAGGAATGCCAAAATAATCACGCATACCAAATTTGAAGGCAATCGCTTAAGCCGTTTAGGCTGTAGCTCGTTATACATACAGACGGACAGACTGACAGACAGACAGACATTTTTTGGCGATCACTTTTTTGGCTTTTCTACGATCGTAATGTCATGTTTGATTGTTAGATTTTTTTTTTACGAATGCATAACTTACCTTATAGTACCTATAATCGCAAGTAAAAAAAATATGGGCATAGGTAGTCTACATTTTAGTTAATTTTTTATTAAAACATAATTTTGATATTAACGGTACCTGCCATACAACCTTTTTTTTTTGATTTTGGAAGTTCTCGTAAACGGCTCCAAGGATTTCGATCAAAATTTTTATGTAATAGGTCCTTTGATTTCTAAATAATACTGTATACCAAAATTTTCGAATAATATTTTTTTTTGATTTTTGGAAAAAAAATATCTTTTTTTTGTGGAAAATTCAATATTTCGAAAATGGGTAGAAGATTTTTTTTTGAAATTCAGTTTTTAAATTTATATTTATTAAATACATAAAATTGTCATACCTACAATAAAAAAAATAATTAAGTAAAAAATACTTAAAACGTATTGAGCTGATTTTATTAAAAATCTTGTGCTTAAGATGTGATCGAACATAAGAGCAAGTCCTTGCGATCCAGTCGTGCATTTTTTTTTGACTTAAAGAAACTTTGCATCTCGGTTATCTAGTGTTTTCATAACAACAATAACATTTTATGAGGGCAAAATATTTAAAAAAAATTAACAAGATCCACCCACTGCTAATTGTAAGGAACTTTTGAGATATTTTTTAAAGCGCATAAACCCATTTTTTTTTCAAAGTTTTGAAACCGAAACAAATTTAAATATTATATTTTTTAAAGCTTAAAATTGATTTTCTGTTTTTTTTTTTATAAACGCTACCGTAGTAATGAATATTCTCAGAAATAAAAACAATAAAATCAAAAACCGCAATGTTGTTTCTCTATTAACTACCTGTGAAGTGAGATGAATTCCTAAAATGCTTCTAATCATACAGTGCCGGTAAAAAAAATAGCACCAATGGTACAAGTTTCATTTTAACTTCTTTAAATGAGTGAATAGAAAAATATTTATTTTAATTAAGGCGGTCAAGTGTTAGAATTTGCTTATATTTATTAGGCATCTTCATTTAAAACACAAAATTTGAAAAACGGTAAATTATTTAAAAAAAATGATATCGGAAGGTAAAACGTATGGAGAAGTTCGACGGTTTGTTGGCTGTTCCAGAAAATGATTCGAAACGTAATAACATACACACCTAAAACCCAATCTAGTGGACGAAAACCAGTTATAGCGACAACATGAGGCGCCTAGTCCGAGAAAGCCATAACAATCTCTTTAAGCCTGTAACTGAGCTAAAAAAAAGAGCTGAATATTACAGCTTGCGTGAAAGCCGTTCGCAACAGATTGAAGGAACATAATTTAACTGCTTGTAGTAAAAAGAAAAGTGCCTCTTTTAACAGCAAAACATGCTATAGAGAGCTTAGTATTTGCAAGACATCATTTGAATTTGCCAGTAGAGAAATGGCGCAACATTCTATGGACAGATAAAAGTAAAATCGTATTGCTTGGCGGTAAATAATCTCGTTCCTACGTGAGAAGTGCTCCGAAAGTTGAATATAATCCCAAATACACAAATAAAGTATTTAAGCACGGGGGTTCAAGGGCTTGTTTTTCCTACTATGGAGTTGGGACCATATATTGATTTAACCCCATCATGGATCAACACGTTGACGTAAATATACTCGAAAACGGCATGTTTCCTTATGCAGAGGAAGATATGCCCCTTTTATGGGTCTTCCAACAGGACAATGACCTCAAGCACACCAGTAAGAAAGCTAAGAAATGGTTTGGAGATCATTCAATTAATGTGATGGAGTGGCCAGCGCAATCGCCTCACCTAAATCCGATTGAAAATCTGTGGGCTGGCGTGAAGAAAGCAGTCTCTAAAACCAAACCGACTAGTAACAAAGAACTATGGGCTGCAGTAAATTTCTCCTCGGAAAATATTCCGGTAGAAAGGGCTTACATTTGGTAAATTCAATGACCAGACATGACTTGACAACTCAAGCAGTAATAGCCAACAAAGGCTATTCAACAAAATTCTAATTTTGCTCTACTACCCCTAAAGAATAAAATCATAGAAAAAGATTCTTTATTTGTGTGATGTTTTAGTTTTAAGTTGTATTATGGAGCAATGGTGCTATTTTTTTACCGCTTATTTATTTGAGTTTTTCGAAAAAAAAATTAATTTTTTTAATAACTTGATGAATACAAGTTGGAATTCTTTTTTAAATGTTAATTTTTGGACTTAATAGGCTTAGACATATAAGCTTTTCGCATATTCAAAATGTTCCTCAAAAGATTATCTTAAACTTCATTTTTAAACTAAATCTGGTTTTCGTAATGGTGCTAATTTTTTTTATCGCAGCTGTACTTTAAATGAAACAAAGTTGAATGTATTTGTACGGCCTTTGAAGACACAAAATTATTTAAACAAAGTTAATAAGTATATTGGTGTCCAAGGTTTGCAATAAAATGTTAAAAAAGTTCCAAATTTAAAAAAAAGTGTTAAATGCATTTTTAATGAAAGATTGGTTTAGTCTTTAGTAGCCATGGAATTGACAAGCTTATCACGATTTTATCTCCAAACACCTGCGACCTTCCAAATTGAATTGATATTATTTTTTTTTTCAAATTATCAACAAATGTTCAATGTTTTTATTATAAGTTCGTAGTAAAAACAAATACATTCACCCACATAGTAAGTGGCGCTATGTTCTCCTTAAAATCCCATTAAATTGAAATACTGCCCATAACTACTAACGAAACTACTTGACAATTCCAAGAAAGTTCAAGAAAAATTGTCATTTCTTTATTAATTTCCACCACGACGACGCCGCACGGTGACAGTATAGTACTCCTTTACGAGAAACAAAAAACAGACAGTAATTAATTATTTTTCTTTCGCCCAATTAAAAATGTTTTATTAATCGATAGTTTCGCAATTAACTGATGGACAGAGAAAAAAAATTATAGTGTCGTGAGTTTTATTAGCCCGTGGTGGAGCTTGAAGCGAGTTAAGAGTGACATTTAAGGCGAATACTATTGCCGCACAAATTGCACGCATGACATTGATGACAGATGCCATCCATATAACTAACCTCATTTCGGTTCTCCACTTTCGCAATGCAAACTTACTAAAAGTATAAACGAGTAAAAAAACGTAAAACCTGCGCTTAAATATGTGATGCGTTGATGGCTTTGTAAATAGTTTATAGTGATTTTTTTAAAACATTAATTTAGTAATAAACCGAATTAAGTATGCCTTACACGTTAGTTGACATTTTGTGTGTAATCATATTCAACGAACGGTGTGATGCATATAGGTAGGTAAGCAAAAAGAATGACCAGATCATGTGTGTGGACTCGGACGAAACTGGGTGACATATGAAGTCGTCTCATTTAACTGTCATTTTGGTTCAAATGGTCATCATTCAACAACAGCTCACTTTCATTTAGCTCTTGTCGGATGTGTGTGCTTTTTTTTTTTTAATTTGATAGTTTTATAGGACAGCAAACATTTTCAAAATTGACCAACTTTTGGGTTCAAATTTATTGACCCTCGTGAGAGGAGCAGTTACTATAATTCAGTCATGCTGTGTGGAATAGCTTTGATATGGAAATAGAAACTAGTCGTAAGGGGCGTTGCGAATTTCCTGCTTGATAATTTCACGCGTTCAAAGCACCTCTGTTGGCATAGTCTGGGCTGTAGGGTTGTGAATTATATTAATTGAAATTAGATGAACTTTTTTCACCGAATGTTTTGTACAGTAAAGCCTAGTTTATACATCAATGCGAAGAGAAATTGAAATCTGAGTGAAATGCCAAAAACTTCACAGCGAAAATAAAAAAAATTAAAATCATTGTGGAACCTATTTATTTTTTAAAATGAGTTTTCGGTTTCCTTTTTTTTTGCTGAAGGAAGTGAAGTGTTTTGATGTTCAAATTTAAATTCAATTTTATTTAAAAAATGGATCAAAGATACCAATTTTTAATGATTGGAACTATAGTCATCGCTGTAGCTAGTGCAGCGGCTATATCAATTATTTCCCAAAACAAGTATTTTAATCGAAAACCCAGAAGTATGAGAGTTAAACCATACTTAATAGATCGTGCTGAAAAAGGACGTTTTGTTTATGTAGTAGGAACTTTTATTTCCATAAATAGGTTCTCATGCTTGATTGATTTGATTTTGATCAGTTTCAGGATTTGACATTATATGTAATCGACCTGATTCTTCTTACTACGTGGAAAGTAGCATCTATCAGGAACCATTTAAAAAATTATGTCAACTTCACAGAAGGTTATATAGAATGGCAAGAAGGGCTGTACTTTTATAAAAATGTAAATAAATAAAACAAAAACAATCATTACATCATTTTGTATTGCTTTTATTTTTAAGACTTTCATATTTGCATAAACAATTAAGGCTAATAATTTTTACTTGCGAAGTTTTGCATTTGGAAAAAAATCGAACTCGAGATTTTAATCAAAGTTGGCATTACGATAATAGAGAATACCAAAAAAGTGGGTCAAGTGTACAACGATGTACAGCCTAAAGGACTGAACCGATTTAGTTAAAACTTGGTGGTAAGGCTTTTTAAGTGATTGTCCGAAATAGATTTTGGAATCGTTGTTTTAGCCCCAAAAATAACGGTACTTGCCATTCAAATTTTTCTATCATCGTAATTATATTGAAAACGGCTCTAACGATTTTGATAAAAATTGGTATGTGTACTAATTTAAGTATGGTCTACATTTTGGCCGAAAAAAATTAAGATATTTTGTTATTAACGGTACCTGCCATACAACCATTTTTTTGATTTTCGGCTTTCTCATAAACGGCTCAACGGATTTCGAACAAAATTTGTACACAGGATCTCCTTCAAATTCTAAATAATACTGCATTTCAAAATTTTCGAAAAATTGTTTTTTTGGATTTTTGAAAAAAAAAAAATATTTTTTTTTTGAAAATTCAATATTTCGAAAACGGGTCTGCGATTTTTTCTGAAATTTTGTTTTTAAGTTTATATTATTAAATATTTAAAATGTTCATACCAATTTTTTTTAGAAAAAAATTAAGAAATTTATGTATAAAATACTAAGTGAAAAACGATTTTAAAAATACTTTAAGCCGTTTCCATTAAGAATCTTTTGCATATAATGTGATCGAACATAGGAGCAAGTACGTGCGATACAGTCGTGCATTTTATTTGATTTATTTCATTAACTTCTCTCATTCAATTGAGAGTATAACCCTTCGATAAGCTTGTAAATGCATTCGTACTTTAATGTTGTTTGAGTAATAATGGTTTGTTGATGAGCAGTTGATACTGTGGAAACGAATTGGATTTTGCAGTGCAAAACTTTGACATGTTCGGCATCATTGTATTCATTGCCGAGAACAATTGTATCTCCTGGGTATTGAAGAGGCGTAGGTGTTAAATATGATAATATTCTTGAAAGTTCATCATCTTCTTCTACTTGGACACTCTCTCCATCAGCACTTTTGCCAGACTTTCCCTCAATTAAGCTCTTCTTTCTGTACCGGAAGGCATTCTGCTAGCTTTTCCACATTGTTTTCGTTTCTTCAACTAAATTAATTTCAAAAATTAAATGATTTTTCAAAAATGTTCAAACTTATTAACTACCCGAACCCAAGGACATTCCATCTGTTACCTTATTCCATGCTGCGTTTAATGCATTGGAATAGCAATGTAGTGGATGTTGCTTGTTTCAAATATGTTCCTCTCATTCCGTTATCTCTTTTTTTGCTTCCTGACTTTATTCAAAAGGTTTTGACTGCAACTTCTTTTTGATGGAGTTTCCAAAGAAGCAACGAACTCAAAGATCCCTGTATTTGTTATCTCTTGTAAAATTTCGGAAATCATTTTGACAAACACATAAATTAAACTATTTTATTTTTCTTCGCTTGCCAAAATGATTTCCGTTCAAAAATACCAGCAGGAAAAAATAACTGATAAGCGAAAAACTTTTTCGCTTATCAGTTCACTTTGGTTTATAGCTCAAGCTAAATGGATTAGTTGTGGAATTAATTCTCTCGATTGGCAAAAAAACAAACTATTTGTATGAGAACTTCACTTTGTTTTGATGTATAAAATAAAATTAACGGTGTATATTTAGGAAAATCGTTAAACTTGTTTCAGAGGTGAAAAATTAAGAAGTCATTTATCTTTAAATAGTTAAAATTATTTTTGAATCCACCGGAAAACAGACCATCCCAAATATAGAGACACGCAGAGTTAGATGGGTGACTTGATTAATCAGATGCTGATGAATAGCGGTTGAAAACTTGACGACTTTTTTCTCCAAGAAGATTTGTTATCAAAGGAATGCCCCAAGATGTGTTCTTTGGATTAATTTTTTACTTGCGATAAGCATATATATGTAGGTGCTATAGGGCAAGTTTTGCATTTAAAATTTGAGATTTTAATCAAACTTGACACTGACACTTGATAGAGAACACGAAAAAAGTGGGTTCCGCAATTCCGTATGTCTGTCCTACAGCCTAAACCGCTGACGCGATTTTCTTCAATCTTGGCACTTTAGAGCGTTTTACTTGATTGGCTCGATTCTTTTTTTTAAACTTGTTTTTATTTCCAAAGGGCAAAAATGGTAAATCTCAATTATCTCGAAAACGGCTTTAACGATTTTGATAACAAGAATTCAGTGCACTATTGTATTCATAGTCTACATTTTTGTTAATAAAAATTTGGATTAAAATTTTATTAACGATATCTGCTATATAACTGTTTTTTTTTTCGATTTTCGACTATCTCATTAATGCCGCAAATGATTTCGATCAACAGTAGGTCATTCGGGTTCTAAATAATACTTCATATCGAAGTTTTCTATTATTTATAATAGAAATTAATTATTAACAATTTATGTGGATTTTTTTTTAAATTCTATATTTCTAAAACGGATGGACCATTTTTTTTTAAACGATTCGATTTAGTAATATGTTAATTCATTTTTAGTATGGTACTGGGTTAAAAAGAGGATCTTGCTAATTTTAAACGAGTTTATTATCGTACTATCTTCTTAACATTTTACTAAAGTTAAAATTACCAAATGTCTACTTTATATTTTTAGTATCGTACTAAACCATATGCCACTTTGACATTTGACAAACGTCAAAAAATTATGTTCGCTTAGTTTCTTACACTTTTTTGGGCGTGTTCAGCTGCATTTTATCCAGTAATAAGGTTAAGTTTGATCCTAAGTAAAAAGTGTTTAAAATTAGAAATATTTTAGTAAAGTGCTTTCATATAAGCAAATTTTTAAGTAGTATCATTCTAAACCCTTACCATGAGGCTGTTTAAAATTTTGCGCCAATGTTTTTAAGCTTATATTATTAAATACTTAAAATTGCCATACAAATTTTTGTGTACAAAAATTTTAAGAAATTTTGCCACGAGCAAACTTCGCTCGATGCTACCATAACCGCTGTAATCACCTGTGGATGAAAGTCGATTTTTAAGGGGGATTTGGGGATAGACCTTCCAATGATTCAAAATCATCGTCTATGCCTTGAGTTTGTCTGCAGTATTGCAGTTAAATAATTTGCCGGTTTGCCAAGATGCACAGTATCTGATCCTGTGGGGGGATCATCTATATCATCTAGATCAGATTTAATAAATCTTAGTAGGCCTTCGTCTGCTTACTTAGCCTGGCGTTTTGGTCACCAGAAGAAGTACCAGCCCGATCGGACATCCTTCCTAGGACTATTTTTGACTTTATAGTTTTGACGAATAAGGTTTATATTGGTGGTGTGGGTGCGAGTTTAGACAATCAGTTGTAGAACATATAATTAGGAGAAGCATACTCACTTGGATCGCAATTCACAACAAAATACCATCTACACTGTGCCGAACTATGCAACTTGTTGACTAGCGAGCTGAAGCGAACCCCGATCCAACTATGTGATCATCAGGCCTTCATATATCATGAGCTCGTTTCAAAGTCTGCCTGCTTGCAGTCCAGGAGTTTGACGAAGAAAATGATGCCAAAGAAGCCGATGATGGTAAACCATATCCATTTCCTCGCGTTGAGGAAGAAATCATATCTTTAATCTTCATTTCGGAAAGTTCCTTAAAGTCGTCGAGAAATGCCCTACGAATATATTATGCTCTTATCCTAACCAATGCGGGAGTTTGCAGAGAAAATGAAGAGTGGCCCACACAACTGCAACAGTGAGTATTCATCGTATGCTCTCCTATCTGCCAGTGTGCCGACAGTTCCCGATTTTTTAAAGATGAACCAAATCTTTGAGAAAAATTGAGAATACATTTCCCTTCAGAACTCCAAGAGGAATGTTTACTTTTTTTTGCAAGTGAGTTATATAGGGCTGATCCTTGCCTATCCAGCTCACCAGCTCGTTCATTTGCCTCCCTCAATGTCACAATGACCCAGAGCCCAGATAAGCGTGTCCTTTAAGTTAATGTGAGAATTCGAAAACTCACCCCGGCATTGCTGTACGAATTTATTACAATGGGCCTATCTAATGTCTAAGTGTGCCAGCCGTTTTCCTGACAGTCACTTCAACCTCTACCAATTTAGAGGATGTTCTAGCGGAATCAATGACTTTAACAGCCGCCCGACTGTCTGAGAAAATAGCTGTGCTTTGATTCTTGTTCGGACCTGGTTTAATGCGAATCTAATCTAAGCCGAAAAGACTTAGGGACTCAGGAAAGATCCATGAACTAACCTTGTCTGATCCATCAGTAAATATAGTAGTGCCGAAGTCTTTCGTTACTACGTCATAATCCCACTCCTTTCTGCATGGGATTCGAACTGTTGTAGTCAACGTTATTTTATCATTTTAGCCAAGCTCTTAGCTGAGTTTGGAGAGAAAAGTGAGAGGTACAATTGAGCGGGAGCAGCCTAATCGAATCAAATTATGCATCAGATATTTCATGCAATTTTCATTTAATAAAAAACTACGTTGGCAGGCAACATATTAAAAAACACCCTCTATAGAGTAATTTTTTAACCCTCTGTTTAAAAAAAAGAACTACGACGAAGGAAGAAGTCTATTCCCTTTTAACATAAAATTTAAAAAATCTGATTTTTTTACTTAACTGACTTCTATTTTTTCAACTTTTCATAACTCAACACTACCCCTCAGACTATGAACTTGCTTTGGTGAGATTGTTCAGTGTGAATAATGAAATTAAAATAAATTGATACGCATAACAAAGGAAATTAGTTCTTAGATAAAAAAAAATTTCGATAAGCCAAATTTTTTAGGGAGGGTCATGGAGAAACTTGATTTTTCTTTAGCCTGCGGCAAAATACCCAAATAATGTGAAAATTATCAACCGGGTGTTAATAGAAGTCTAGGCTTGGGAATAATTATGTATTATGGATTTGCCTAGAGTTGTGCGGACATAAATGCCGACAATCGCTTAGCGAAACTACCTGAGGGTAACTACTTAAGCTAAGTACAAAGGTGCAGCAGTTCTTGAAGGTACATGTTTTTTTAATGGTACTAATTTTTGTTAAAAAAATGCTTCAGGTAAAAAATAAAAAAAAAAATAATGTTCGGACGGGTAATGAAATACAATTTTCAAACGAGCATTATACAAAAGAAATAGTAGAATGTGTGATTTTATTTAACAATTAAAGAATTCTTGTTTTTGTTTTACAATTTCACAATTTAAGCTTTGGTTTTTGACGGCAATTAAATTGTGAAATTTTAATACAAAATAAATATTAAAAAAATAAAATACACGACAGGATCGCACGTACTTGCTCTTATGTTCGATCATATCGAAGTATATATCATATTGCAAAATTTTCTTAATGGAAAAGCTTAAATATATTTTTAAAATCGTTTTTTACTTAATTTTGTATATATACAAAATTTATAAAATGTATCTCTTGCACAAAAGAACAAACTCTGGAAATGTCATCTAAATCATTTGAATCGTCTCCAAGAAATAGAGCCATTTCCGAAAAACAATAGAATAAAAAAATATTTTTTTAATTTTTTTCTCTATCATAGGAGCAAACTGTTTTTATTCAAATCGTTAGAGCCGTTTCCGAAAAAAAAATCATTATATATAATGGGTTATCCATTTTGCGGTTTCAAAAGTATAGGGCTGGAATCAGACATCTGTCAAACTAAGTTGTTAAACCAATTTTGTTTCCAGTTGAAAGTCTGACATTTACGAAAATGGATCGCTTAACTATCGCACAACGCACAAACATTGTTAAAACCTACTACAAAAATGGTAATTCTGCCACAGCCACATATCGTGCTTTAAGAAGAGATTACGGTTTACATAATCGTCCAACTACGCAAGCAATTGGCAAAATTGTGAAGAAATTTGAAGCGACTGGATTGGTTACAGATATTGTAAGGCCTGTGCATCATCGTTTCGCTCGTACCTCTGAAAATATCGCTGCTGTAAGTGAAAGTGTTGCCGAAGACCCGAATTTGTCGATTCTCGTCGTTCTCACGATTTAGGACTGTCTTACGGCACATTATGGCGTATATTGCATTTGGATCTACACCTACATCCATATAAAGTCCAGCTCACACAACAACTGAAGCCAGCTGACCATTCACAACGTCGTAGATACGTCGAATGGGTGCTTGAACAACAGGCGGTGGACGGCGATTTTTCGAACAAAATGTTCTTCAGCGACGAAGCCCATTTCTCACTCGGTGGGTATGTTAATAAACAAAATTGTCGTGCTTGTGGTTCTGAGAATCCTCAAGTAATTGAAGAGATGCCATTACATCCACGAAAGGTCACTGTTTTGGGTGCTCTTTGGTCCGGAGGTGTGATTGGACCTTACTTCTTCGAAAACGACGATTGAACGACTGTCACTGTCAATTCGGAGCGTTATGGTCATATGATAACCGACTTTTTTTTGCCTGCTATTGAAGAATACGACTTGCAGAATATGTGGTTTCAACAAGACGGTGCCACATGCCACACAACTCGAGCGAATATGGCTTTATTGCAAGAGACATTTCCTGGCCGCGTAATTTCTCGTCGTGGCGATATCAACTGGCCACCAAAATCATGCGATTTGACACCGCTGGACTATTAAACAACGCGAAAGACCGTGTTTATGCAGATAAGCACTTGAAGACCAACATTCGTCAAGTTAAGGCTGAGATACCGCCCAATATGTGTCAAAAAGTGGTCGAAAATTACCTCAAAAGAATCGATGCTTGCAACAATTCGCGTGGTGGTCATTTAAATGACGTAGTGTTTCGCACATAATGTCAACGTTCAAACTTTATAATAAAAAAAAAATATCATGAAAAAAATATATTATACGTGCTTTATTTACGTTTAATTTTGAAACCGCAAAATGGATAACCCATTATAATGTGATCGAACATAGGAGCAAGTACGTGCGATCCACTCGTGCATTTTATTTAGTTGGTTTTATAAACAAGAACAAAATTTCAAAATTGTTTAAGCAAGATCTGTTCGCCGCCACGCCTACTTATCTAATTTATTTTGTTACATATACACATTTTTGAGAATAGGCAAAAGCTATCATACTTTACGAGAATGCTAGTGTGCTATTAATTTAATTTTCTTTCTTAAGAATGCAAAATTTGTTACAAAATTTTAGAATTTCGAAAAAATAACGTTAGTGGTTTTATAAAGATTAACACTTATGCTCTTATTTTTGTTATACATCCACTCACAGAAAATGTTACCGGCTTTTTTACTATAAGGGGGCACATTGGGATAGAGGGTAGATGCGTTTTTGAAATAGCCCTTCATTTGTTACTTGAGATGCTAAAGTTAAAAAAAACATCCTCTATTGCTTAGTGCCACAAATTTGTACGGCTGAATATTTTTTTTTTAAAGATAATTTCCGAAAGATTCAGGCTACTTTTGTAGGAACTGCAAGCTAAGACTTCAATAAATAATTTTCTCAATTGAATGACTGACCTTGCCCAGATAAAAAAATTCAGCCGTCCTGTTACTTTTGTAACACCCTGTATGCACACAAATTATCTGCGAATAACTTTAAAATGGAAAATACTATGAAAATGGTACAAACAAATAATGGGTCAATTTATATCTACGGACTCGTAAATCCACTGGGTTACATTAGGTACCTTTTATGTTTTAGACTTTTTTGATATTCCCTACGCTCATAGTTAGATAGACTTTAATATGTATCTATAACATACCCGTCTGACTCACCCCGTCAACTTAATTGAAGTCTCCCATTGAATTTATCCGCTTTCAACTCTTCCGAGATGCTTACCCACAAATTAGACTTCTAATCCCTTCAGACAAATTGAATTTGGTCATAAAATTTAACCCTAATGATTTCCACAAAAAAAAGAAAACAAAAAAACACTTACATAATTTCTGTGGCTGGGAAAATGTTTATTTCATTTGTCTTTGAAAAAAAAAACATACTATTGTGCAACATGTTTATTCGTGGAGTTGTGATATTAATTGAAATGGAAATGGTGTTTTGAAATTCAGAATTTATTTTAAATACGAATGCAAGGCAAGTGCAATACCATCATCGACCGAGAGCTATTTTTTTTATTTCCCTAACTCCCTTTTGATGACTTTTATTCATTCAATGCATCGTTTTGCGAAAAGCTTTACAATTCGAATAGAAAAAGGAAGGAAACGTTACTTCCTTTATTAAAATTGAATTTGACTTGTCCTCGAGGAGGAATTCAATTTGTAAAATCGTCAGGGAACGTTTATGTCTTCTACTTAAATAGGTCAGTTGAAAATTTAATTAAATGTTTCTTTTTTTTCCAGAAACCACCATATTCACACTTAGTTTTATTTATAACTACAAACACACATCCAAGTGAAGTGAAATTTTAATTTTCTCCTTTGGTGTGAAAAATTAACTAAATCTAAATCCAATTATTTTAAAAGAAAAAATATGCTTCAAAAATAAAACATTATCTAATAATATCATGAATAATTCGAGATATTTTGATAAATTCTTCACGCGAAATCTATTCATGACTTACTTCAATTTTGATTACTCTTCGCGTTGATATACATATATGTACTACATTTATATATACCTAAAGGAGGTTTAAAAATTAAAAAAAAATTATGGTAGTTAAATGTTGTTTTTTTTTTCGTTTCACTTTGGTTTCTATTGAAATGGCATATTCGCGTGAATTGTTAATTTCCACAGCACAAATCTATCTAAATAGAATCCGTTCGATGTTTGCCTTTTTTATTAATCAAACTATAACTTTTCTTTGGTAAAAACTTTTGTTCCTTATATATTTTCACGTGAAAAAATTTTTTTTTTCTAAAAGTAATTTGTATTTCTTTCTAAAGGTAACACATTTTGTTTTCCGTTTCCATGAAATGAAAAAGATGTGATTTTTTCTCAAGAATTTTTGATTTCTTGAGAATTATTAATTTTCACAGCCAAATTATTTTTTTCATTTGGTCAAAATGATTTTATTTTTGTATTTATCTTCTATAAAATTTAAAAAAAAAAGTTTTTATGAATTACAAGTTTTTTGGAATCTGACGAAAACTTTTCCTTCGTGTGTGAAGCGGAATTTCATTAAATCAATCAATTGTGTAATTTAATTTTTCACATACCGGATCATTTTATTTTTCTCTCTCCATTTTGGCTACAACTACATCAATACGAAGTGAAATCGAAATTGTTTTATATTCGGCTAAAGTGAAATAATTACATTTTTATTTTCAGGCTCATGAAAAAGTATTTTTTTTTTGAATATGGACAAATATTTCACTTCCCTTGGACGTATAAACTAGGCTTATGAATAAATTTCTTCATTACAATTTCTTTCCAAATTTGTATATAATTGTATCCACTACTTCTACCTTCTCTCTCACTTAATCCTTTACGCCAGCATAATTTTGAAATTTCATGTGAAATTTTATATTTCACTCTTGGAATCCATCCTCATTTCTAGAATAAATAATCCATTTACATATTTATCTTATTTCAATCTTATAATTATAAGAATAGAAAAATAACTTTTAGTGAAAAGTAAAATACATGAAATTTCACTGAAAAATAAATTATTAAAACAATTAGCTATCGAAAAATACACTATTCAAAAAAAAGCTACTTTTTCATGAGAACTTAATATTTCAATTTTCATGTGAAAAAATTTACAAAGAAAAATAATTTCACAGTGTTTGATTTAATTCAAGGTGTTTTCCCATGAAATATGGTATGACATTATTTCCTTTGATATTGGTGTGTGAATATGGCTAAAGATGTAGGTTCATAAGCACGTAATACGTTGAAAGAAATTTTATTGAGTAGCACCTCACCCCCCTCCCTCCATTTAAATGCAAACTACGTATGAATGTAAGACTTGTTTATACTTGACATTACGATGATAGAAAATACAAAAAAATGTGTTCGGCAATTCCGCCTGTCTGTAGTCCGATCTTCAGCCTACACCGTTAACGAGATTTTGTTCAAACTTGGTACTTAGGTGATTCCCTAAACTAGACATTGATTTTTTTGTTGCCCCAAATGGATCTAACCATCGTAGGTATGATCTACATTTTAGTCAAACAAAATTTTAATATGAAATGTTTTTAACGGTTCCTGCCATAGAACCGTTCTTTTTGATTTTCGAATTTCTCGTAAACGACTTTACCGATTTCGTTAAATAAATTCATACAGGAGGTCCCTTAAACGCTAAATAGAAATTGGGTAACTCTTTCAATTTTTTTTTTGAAAATTAAAAAATTCGAAATTATATTCCTACATTTATATTAAGGGTATTCATGCAACGAGATTATTTTCCGCTTTGCAAAAAGATATCACTTTCCGCTGGACGTTTGCATGAACGACCCCTTAAAATACTTGCGTAAATGTAGGAAACAATTAGCTGTTCATTGAAATAACTTTATGATATGAGGTTTATTTTCTACTCTATCTAAACGGTGATTTTTTAAGAGCTTGGTTTTTGAAAATTCAAAAAAACACAGAAACTTGTAAAAAGTGAATGAAATTTTTATTTGGATCGATAAATCAATTTCTGCCATTTACTTTTTAAAAATAATTTCACTTAAATGTTGCCCGCGGCTACGCTTCAGGTGGTCCATTCTGAAGGTCCAATTTTGGCAAACTTTTTCACACATTTCGGCCGGAATCTCACCAATGACGCTTTCAATGTTGGCTTCCAAGGCAGCAATGGTGTTTGGCTTGTCCCCATAGACAATAGACTTAACATAGCCCCACAAAAAATAGTCTAACGGGTTCAAATCACATGATCTTGGTGGCCAATTGACTGCGCCAAAACGTGAGATCAACTGCTCACCAAATTCGCATCTCAATTGATGCATGGTTTCGCGTGCAGTGTGGCATGTGGCACCGTCCTGTTGGAACCACATGTCGACCGAGTTCAATTCTTGCATTTTCGGCAAAAAAAAATCTGTTATCATCGAACGGTACCTTTCTCCATTGACCGTAACCCTGCGGCCTTCATCGTCCTTGAAGAAGTACGGCCCAATGATGCCGCCTGCCCTTAAACCGCACCAAACAGTGCATTTTTCGGGATGCATTGGTAGCTGCTGAATTGCCTCTGGCTGCTCTTCACTCCAAATACGGCAATTCTGCTTATTCACGTATCCATTTAGCCAAAAATGAGCCTCGTCGCTGAAGACAATTTTGCGATAAAAGCTTGCGAAACACATTTTTACAGAGCACGAATTTTGATAATAAATTTCAATAATTTGCAAACGTTGTTCAGGCATAAGTCTATTCATGATGAAATGGCAAACAATACTGAATCGAAATGTCAAATGTTCGTGGAATTTGTCATGTGTGATCTGTCAAAAATATAAACGTCAAAAACCAAGTAGCAAAAAAATCACCCGTTATATATATATCCCTTTGATATATATTGAAATAAAAACAAGATATCCTTTGTATATGGATTTTAATTTTAGAATAACACAAAAAACTAAAGTTTCTAATTACACAAACCTATCTGCCTTCTAGAGCAGTTCTTACGTTGTATGTAGTATGTCGAGTGAATACAAGCATACGAATGTTATATTCAATAATTAGATCCTCAGAGAATTACTCTAAATGTCAATAAATTCCATTATTTTCTTACGAAGTTGCGTATTTTATCAGTACCGTGTCACCCTCGTCAGTCCTCTGGCAGTGAAATTAAGAAAAACCGATATATATCAGAATCTACATAAAAAAGTGACTGGCCCAGTCATGAGCAATATTTTCATTAGATTAGCTATCTTAAATATCAGAATTTGTAGGAATTTGGTTTAAATAATAGCATAAACAAAATATCCCTAAAAGTTAACCAATTTTTGTGGAATCACCCATTTATATTTTTTTGGAAATTCAATATTTCCAAAACAAGTGGGTGATTTTTTTTTTTAATTTTGTTTTTAAGTTTCTATTGTTAAATAATTAAAATTAACATACCAATTTAAAAAAACAAAATTAAAGAAATTTTGTATATAAAAAATTAAGTAAAAAACAAATCTTAAACATATATTTAGTCGTTTCTATTAAGAATCTTTTGCATACGATGTGATCGAACATAAAAGCAAGTACGTGCGATCCAGTCATGCATTTTATTTATTTGTTCCTTGATGGGTATAAAATTGAATTAAAGATACGGATTTGTTTTATATTTTTCGATATTGTCAATTAGTAATCTCTCCATGATGCTTTTCCAACAAACTGCCATGTAATGTCAACACAATGACTACAATTGTTGAGACCAAACCCTTAAAAAAATCACCCAGTAAACCACACCTATAGTATGCAATTGTTTATTTGAATTCGCAATTTACAGTAATTCTTATAGCAACATTCAAACTCGCCCCTATAGAGCACGATCGTATATATAAAATTAAAAGATAAATAATGGCAAACTTGTCACCATTCAGTGAAGAACACCACCAACTGGCATTATGTGCCAAAACATCCATCAATCCATCGGACACTGTAAACAGAGAAAATCAATCGATATTAAACTATATACGAGTATGATAACAAAAACGACAAGCCCCCCATCAACTTAGATATCACTATCACTCTAGAGATGGATATGTGGAATAGGGAGTATCGATTTATTTCAAATCATTGATGTACATAGATATCGAATCATTGGCATCAGTATCATATAGGATGTGGCTTCCTTTGATTGATAATCGCCCAAGCTAATGCTATGCCGTCACAACACAATTACAATCAACATTAGACATCAAGAATATGGCCTTTCTTTATCTTGTAAATATATACATATGTATATCAAAAGCAGCATACCGTCTGTAATTACATCTACAAGTTTTTATATCTAGACAGTCGTGTACTCGTATATCTCTCACCTCAGGTTGGCTTTCTGTCTTGAACTTGAACAAGAGGCAAGTTTCATTAAATTTCGATGCAACAAAAAAAATGCATGCTACACTGGACAATTTTTTTAAATTTAAATACGCAGTGTTGTTGTTCCGGCGGTGAAGGGTCGATGTTGTTTTGGCTGCGCCTGTCACTCTGTTGTTTTAGTTTTGAGCACGTCCAAACAAAAGGACGTATCTCGCTCTCGAACATGCCAACCTTTTTGTCAGAAAAGTAGAGCTAATGCGGCCTCGTAGTGTTTAAAGGCATTCGAATTCCAGAAATTAGTTGTTTTATTCAGCTGTCGCCAACTTTCGCGAAGCCCGGGGAATATTTAACACTTTTAAGGGCGAATAACTGTTATAAATTGACATTTCTCTACAATCGTCAAAAAATAATGCCAAACAAAATTACTATAACGACGCGACGAGCGGCTAATTTGGTTCAATGGTTTTGTTAACACGCAAAATTGCCCGCTATGAGACGACACGTACGTCAACATATTTGAAGTTCACCAGGTGGCAATGTATTCACAATAAGCAACGGTGTGTTACGAATTTTTGTCGGTGTGTGGTGGCGGATTCAATGGTTCGTCGTTCCTTGAAAACTACATTGGTAATGTCATCGTCTTTGGCGAGTTGTATAGATCAATGATAACCGAATTCTTTTGACCCAAATTGGACATGTGGGGGCCCCCTGGCGCTACGTTCCACACACTGAAAGTAGCAATGGGCATTCTGCAACGGCAATAGCAGTAAATGCGAGGGAAATGGCTAGGGAGATCGTGTGACTTGAAATCGGTTCGCAGTTCTGGACTGTCAATCAAATGGACCCCCCCCCCCCCCGAGACATTAAGATAAGGGCCCAAAATTAAAATTCTTATATGAGCACAGCCCTTATCAATATTTAATGTGGGACCCTAAATGCTTCCAGCTTAATGATTGTGAAAGTTTGTGCTTCAGCTAAGTACAGGGTGTCCGCAATATCAGGTAAATGTCCGCCTCACAAAGGCGAGCCCTTTTGAGAACATTTTTCATTACATTCTCACACATTTCACGCGGTATTTCATTAATTTCATCACGAATATTTAGTTTGAGTTGCTCAAGCGATTCTTGTTTGTTTGCATAAACCTTGCTTTTCAGATATCCCCGCAAAAAGAAGTCCGGAGCAGTCAAATAAGGCGACCGTGGAGGGCAATCAACATCACCATTTCTTGAAATAACTTATAATTTCATTGTAGTCCTGGCTGTATGCGATGTGGCACCGTCTTTTTGATACCACAGGTTAATCAAGCCCAAAGCATGCAGTTGTGGCGTTAAAAAGTTTTCAATCATATCACGTTACGCCGTTTTCATTTTCAAAGAAGTTAGGTCCAATGATTCCTCCTGACCAAATTGCACACCAGATTGTAACTTTTAATGGATGCAAAGGTGACTGATGAATAATTTGAGGGTTTTCCATTGGCCAGAACCGACTCTTCTGCTTATTCACATATCCATTCAAATGAAAATGTTCCTCGTCACTCATTATGATTTTTTCATGCACATCGGGGTTGTCATGGGCTAGCTGTAACATCCTATTGGCATATGTACGGCGCGGCGGTGTAAATGGTCTTGTGGAAAAGCTCTTGTATAAACTGAACCTTAAATGGAAACAAATGCAAATACTTGTGCAGAATTTCGGCCAAAGTTGTTTTTTGAAGACCAAGCTCTCCTGAGCACGGCGTCGAATTGAGGTCAATGGATTATTTTGAACACTTCCTTGAGCAGCAGTAATGTTTCCAGCCTATCCTGCAGTACGTTATGGTCCATGCTTGGGCCTATCACTAACAGACTCTCTTTCTTCGGAATCATTCACTACACGATAAATAGTGCGTTTTGTTGGCACGTTGTTTCTTCCAAAAATTTCATCGTCACAGTAAGCTATGATTGATTTTGCGGAGAAGTCCACCCCTGTAGATCTTGTAATATCTTCAAATACAAATACTTTAGTCTTGTCTAAAAATCAGTTGATTTCTTTCCCGAAAATAGGCCCATAAAATCGTTGTCTTTATTTTTACCACCAAATATAACGGTATTTTTTCTTAAAAAAAACAACTACTAACTAAATAACTAAATTTACGTGGAGGAATTCACTTTTGACGGTTTGGCTAAAGACAGGGAGTCGGATAAACCGCTCCTGAACTCCTAATATGTCTTATACTACGTTTCCACCGAACTTTAATCTCTTGTAGATTTACTAATCTCAAAAAGTGTTTCCACCGCTTCAAAAGTAGATTAATTTTGACAGAATTATTCAAAATGAATATATCGTTTCATTTTCTCTTATGATGTAGAAGTGAGACAGGTAGCTTCATCTGTGTCAACTGAAGAGAAAAATTTACTTTCCCCATGAATGTGTTCATTTCGATATGGAAATAGGGTAGTTCGATTGAAGATTTAAATGAGATTTACTTTAAATCTTAATCTGAGAAGATTAAAATTTGTATGGTAAATCCTCAATATTTGTATGAGATTTAGCTAAATCTACTTAAATCTCGGCTTAGTGGTCGGTGGAAACGTAGTATTAGTAGCCCATTTAAGTAATTCAGCCTGACTGAAACTGTGTTTTACATCTGGGAAATTCTTTCGCTTCTGCCTGTATACAAGGAGATGAACCTTTTCAGGGTTTGTAACCGAATTTCCAGTAGAGGTACTAAGCACCGCTGGGTGGTGACGCTAGTGATTTTTAATTGTAAAGGATTTTTCACTTGAGAGCGATCAATGACTGACGAATAAACGAATAAATTCCATTTAAAAGGATCTACCAACCTAAATTCTTCTCAAATTCTAAATAAAATTGTAGAAATATAATTTATATTAATGTTTGGACATAAAAATTTACTTCTTATTTGCCAGAATAAGATAAATTTGAGAAAACAATAATGTTAGTCGGGAATTGCATCTGATTGTTACGAAAAGTCAAACTCTATCCGCGTTCCACATACCATCCACCCTTCAACAAGTAATTTTTTCGCGCGCATCTAACCTCAAAATCAGACTTTCAACTTATATTCCTGACGAATAATATTAAGACCATGTGAACGAAATGTCAAAATGGACGAATAACGAATATTCGTCAATCGTTGGTCGTTTGGTCGCTCTCATGTGCATAGAACCTAATTAAGTTCTCTTTTTATTTTTTTTAAATTTATCAAACAAATTCTTAAATTCATGCCATAGATTTTCTCCCAGTGTAGATATAGCTGAAAAGTGGTTTTTTGGTTTGTAGGTTTGTTCATTCATTCATTTATTCATTCGTTTCTTCAGTTGTTTTTATACTAAACGAGATCTAGACACGAACTTTTGCGGAATTAGGTAAAGTAGGTAGGTAGGGTATATTTCTTGTGGCACCATTTGGCGGTCAGTGTCAATGTGAAGAAAGACATAACACATCAAGACTAACAGTAGGTATGTAGTAGTTATACTGGAGGTTGTCGATGTATTGAAGTGTGTTAATTTAAAATATCTTTGATGAAATGAATTATGGTAATTGAATGAGAATTGATTGAGTACCGTTAATATGTTTGATTTAAATTTGCTTCTAATTTTCAATGAAGGGAAAAGAACTGGCGTAAACAATAAAGTTCGATATTTTTATTGGAAGTTTTATTATATTTTGGAAAATGAAATGGAAAAGAAAGTAGAAGTTGTTGTGTTTTTTTTTAGCGTGCTTGGTGGAAATAAAACAAAGTAATTTTGGTTAAGATTTAAAATGAAAGTGAATAAATATCTAGGTGAGTTTTATTTTTATTCGAATTTACGGTAAAAGGGAAAATCAAGGAAAGACAACCGACTGACGCGACGTGTCTAATTTTATTTATCGGACTAACAATATTAAATAATAATGGGTTATCCATTTTGCGGTTTCAAAAGTAAACGTAAATAAAGCACATATAAAATATTTTTGTTCATGATATTTCTTTTTTATTATAAAGTTTGAACGTTGACATTATGTGTGAAACACTACATCATTTAAATGACCACCACGCGAATTGTTGCAAGCATCGATTCTTTTGAGGTAATTTTCGACCACTTTTTGACACATATGGGGCGGTATCTCAGCCATTACTTGACGAAGGTTGGTTTTCAAGTGCTCAAGAGTTAAAGGTTTATCTGCATAAACACGGTCTTTCGCGTAACCCCACAAAAAAAAGTCCAGCGGTGTCAAATCGCATGATCTTGGTGGCCAGTTAATATCGCCACGACGAGAAATTACGCGGCCAGGAAATGTCTCTTGCAATAAAGCCATATTCGCCCGAGTTGTGTGGCTTGTGGCACCGTCGGCGTCGTGTTGAAAACACATATTCTCCAAGTCGTATTCTTCAATAGCAGGCAAAACAAATCGGTTATCATATGACCATAACGCTCCGAATTGACGGTGACAGTCGTTCCATCGTCGTTTTCGAAGAAGTAAGGTCCAATCACACCTCCGGACCAAAGAGTGAGTTTTTGTGGATGTAATGGCCTCTCTTCAATTACTTGAGGATTCTCACAACCCCAAATACGCCAATTTTGTTTATTAACATACCCACCGAGTGAGAAATGTGCTTCGTCGCTGAAGAAAATTATATTCAATTTGACTTGAAGAAAATTTTGTTCGAAAAATCGCCGTCCACCGCCTGTTGTTCAATCACCCATTTGACGTAGCTACGACGTTGTGAATGGTCAGCTGGCTTCAGTTGTTGTGTGAGCTGGACTTTATGTGGATGTAGGTGTAGATCCAAATGCAAAATACGCCATAATGTGTCGTAAGACAGTCCTAATTCCTGAGAATGACGAGGAATCGACAAATTCGGGTCTTCGGCAACACTTTCACTTACAGCTGCGATATTTTCAGAGGTACGAGCGAAACGATGATGCACAGGCCTTACAATATCTGTAACCAATCCAGTATATTCAAATTTCCATAATCTCCTCTTAAAGCACGATATGTGGCTGTGGCAGAATCACCATTTTTGTAGTAGGTTTTAACAATTTTTATGCGTGTGCGATAGTTAAGCGATGCATTTTCGTAAATGTCAAATTTTCAACTGAAAATAGAAAATTGGTTTAACAACTTTTCATTTCAGCCCTATACTTTTGAAACCTCAAAATAGATAACCCTTTACTATAAGAATCAAGGTAATCTTACCTACATAGGTTTTAAACCTGCAAAAGGATAACTAAACCTAACTAACCAAATCTTAATGGTTAACTACATTTAAGTTGTTAGCTACAAGAGCAAGTTCGTACGATCCAGTCGTGCATTTTTTTTAAAGTAGGTACTTCTTTCCTTGTATAACTGATGTTTTTTTTTTTATAAAAATCATTGAAGCTGTTTTTGAGAAAAATAAAATTTACCTTTTTGGCAAACAAAAATGTGGCGATGGGGCGCAGTGGATATAGTGGCGAATGCTATGTTAGACGTATGTGTTTTCGAGCCCCACGCTAGGCAGCATTCTTTTCTATGCCTCCAATTTTAATTGGATGACGCACGTGGGTTATTATGAGATAGTAAAGACCTAATTCTCAAATTCACTGTGCCACCAACAATTTTTTTCCTATTCCTTCGAACTAGTGCCGTGCAATTTAGGTTGCATTTAAAAGACCTTAGGTCTTAAAATTATTGGCGCAAAATTTTAAACAGCCTACTATTAAGGCCTTAACACAATACTAGTTAGCAATTTGCTATATACATAGTAGTCTACTAAGTTTTCATAAATTTTAAACTTTTGTTAACTAGTAAAATGCTAATTAAGCAGATAGCAATTAGCATTTGTAGGGTTTAAATTTTGATGAACACAATTATTGTGCTTATGGGTTGTAAATTGATTATATGTTGATAGAAACCCAACATGTCCTCTAAATAAGCATTCGATGTCTATATTTTCATCATTTTAACTTCATTATTTACAAAAAAAAAAAAAAAAAAAAAAATTGACACCAGCGGGACTGGAACATGGGTCTCCCGCGTGCAAAGCCGATATAATATCAGAATGACATGTGGATTTAGTACGATACTAAAAATTTAAAGTAGCCATTCGGTGATGTTAACTTTAGTAAAGTGTTAAGAAGATAATACGATACTAATCTCGTTTAAAATTATCAAAATCCTCTTTTTAGCCTAGTATCTTACTAAAAATGATTTAACATATTACTAAATCGTTTAAAATTTTGCACCATTATAATTATAATTTTAGATCTTAAAAAAAATTAAAAAAAAAAAATTGTGTTGGCATATTACCCAAAAAACTATATCTACCAGGTTCTATACAACGGAGCCAACATAAACAGAATAGATAATTTTTTGTTTAAGCTGATTCGGGGTCACGTTACAAGAGCGATGTCCTCAACTAACAGCTTAATTTTTGGGGCTTATTACCTCAATAACGAATATTTTGAGAGTGCCCGTTTAAGTGTGTTACATCCCTCCCGAAGCATTCCTCTATTTAGACAGTCGAGGGCTGATACAGGATAGAAAGGCGGTTCCGCTTATCTATTACATCAGCCGTAAAACTGTAGATAGGCGACTCCTGTATGGTCGAGACGTCATCGCCCAAGGTGGAGAGGAGCCGATCGGGACCGAAGGAATAGGGCGAAACAAGAGAACCAGTTCTGGTGGCTCTCTGAACAGCAGTTTGATAGCTAAAGTCGATAAGAATGTATGTCTTGGCCGACTTATATAGATTTAAGAAATTAGGTATAAGGAACAGTCGGGGTGGCACCATAAAAATTTAAAAAATATGTATGTATGCGGAAGCATAGGTGCATGAATCTGCGCAGCTGTATATGTATGTGCGTGCGTATATGTACGTATATACATATATACATGTATTTCTAGGTGGCATGTTTTTGTGTGTCTGCATACGTATACAAAATATAAACAAACAAAAATTTTAAAACGAAAAACGCTGCTGTGGCTGTTCTAGTTTTTAAGTGGTTTTGGGTATTTTTAGGCAGTATAAGTTGCATCTAGTTTTAATTATTTTTAGTCTATCTTTAGGTAGTTTTTTAGGTAAAACTTTTAAATGCTCTGATACTAAGTTTTTGTGGTAAAGTTTTCTTGGTTAAATAAACATGAAATAATTAGATTTAATTAAAATAGGTTTTAGGTGGAAAGGCATTAGTATTAAGAGATATAGTTTAGTTTAGAGCGCCCGTAAAGGGCCAGTTAGTTGTAAGTTATTGATAATTAGGCTAATTTTAAACATTTTTGTCTAGCTTTGAGATAGTTATAAGTTAAGATTAAATAAAAATGAAATAAAAAAAAAAACAATATCTGCCTACCATAAGTTTGAAGAAAATCCATCCACCATGCAGACATATCGACTGACAGTCGGAATTGTGGGACCCAATTCTATCAGTCGATCAAAAACTTGATTTCGATGTTTTTACAAATTCAAAACTTGCCATACATCTCAAGTAAAAATAAAAATTTATTTAAAAATCTGTTTAAAATTATTAGTTGCATAGTTCAACATCTAAATTGGTTATATACTTGGAATTTGTCAATGATTGATGCTTAAAGTATATATTATAAAAATGGTACAAATCTCACTAATTCCCGACCGATGTAACGTGTGATTGTGATTTCGCCATTATCCTTCATTATTGATTCGAATTGATATCAAAATAAGCAATGTTATTAATGTTATTAGAAACAACAGAAGAGTCGTTAAAGCCTTCATTATGTCAAGAAAGTCTTTACAAATCAAGAACAGACGCTTACACTCATATATGTATATCTTGGCATACATTTGTGCTAAAGAAATATCTTAAACTCTGCTCCTAAAATATGTACCTATACCTACCTCACACAAATCGTTTGTAAGAATGGATAAAGCCTGCATTTGACTGTATATGGAACTAAATATACATTTGTAAGAATATCACCATTTTTTTTTACGATTTCGTAACCAGTTTCTTTCATTCGAACATTTAATGAGCCAGTGTCTCACCATCATCCTTGACTATGACTCATTGATGCCCCACTCAAGGGCAACCTTTTTCATAAATAAGAGATTATCAATGATGAGTCATGCTCCCCTTTTATTTCACATTGAACATAATTTGAAACTGTATACAATCTATATGCATTTGTAAAGCTTTATGATGTATACAGTAGGTATGTATTTGTAAAGAGTTCATGATATTTCAACAACAAGTGTCCTTCAACCTTCAACTTTTTCTTCCATTCATTACAATTACAATGGATAATGTTCCAAGTTGAAAGGATATATCATTCGCATGCCGGAAATATATGCATTTTTATTTTTTCGCTGCAGGAAAATCTTTGGTTTTTTTTTTGCCATTTGTATTTTCCCATGAAAAATGTCACGATGAAAATACTGTATAGGTATTTCAAAAAAAAAAAACACTTCTCTTAATGCAAGGCGTAAAATGTAAGGCAAAGCACTTTTCACAATGCTTCCTTATAACAAACAACTCTTAAAGAAACGAGAAAAAACAGAATGCCCCAGAGATACAGGACACTTTTGGAGTAATTAATTTCTTTTCTGTTTTTTCTTCATGGTAAACTAAGCTAAGCATATTCTTAGTTTTTTATTTTTAATTTTCTTAATTCGCTTTGAGGGCTCGGAGGCTGTAATTTGGTAAAGTGCATAAATCTAATTAAATCACGGCTCATAAGGTTGTTAACCCATAAATAATGTTAAATACAGATTGAAAAATAAAATATTATTTAAAAGATTAAATTTAGATTAGATTTTATTGCTCTTTAAATGGTAGGTTTTACATTATTAACAATCATTAAAGCATGGCTTTGCCGTCTGCCTCATTGATAACTAATATAAAAAATACACAAATTATAAATGTAACAAATCAATTTCGTTTAAAAATATTAATTAAAAATCAAAAATTCCAAATACGTGTCTTCTTGTTTTCTCTGAGTACCGGACATCTCCCAAGAAAATGAAACATATCTTCTCTTCTGCCATATTACACATTCCGCAAAATATGGGTAGATCATCACGGTGCGGAATAAAGTTGAGATTTAAAAGTTCGCCTCTCAGTCTAAACATACTTGATATTTGTTCTATAGTGCAGTCATCCCGAAAATAGTTGTATTTGTTAAGGTTGTGATTCAGCTTACTGTCAATCATCCTTTGTATGGATTCTTTTGCTTCTTCAGCATATTGCAATCTAAAACGATCATTTAAGGTTGAAATCAGTTTCTACAATAAGGTTTATCTCTATACCAGTTTCCTGTGTTAGTTCCATCCAATCCTTCAACCATCCAGATCTGCTTCTTATCTCTTGAAGAGCTGCTTTTTTTGGAAGACGATAATCGGGCATGTTCAGAGCATTAATTATTAAATCAACTTGCAGCTTAAGTGTTTTGATAAATAATGGGGAAATTCCTGATTCTAACATGACCATATAATTAGGGGTATTTGAAGGAAGTCGAAATATCCGTTTAATATAAGATCGGAGAAGTTTTTCAGCTTTCATATTTTTTACCTCCCCAAACTTAAGTTGCATACAATAGGATTGACTCTGCCACCGACTCAAACACTTTTAACTTGCTGCTGATATGTGCTATATGACTATTGCTAAAAAATTCTTTCCAACCAACATTGATTGTGGTGTGTGTTAGCTTTCGCTAGCTTTTAGGTAAGATGCCTTTCCATATTGAGGTTTTTGGTTAAATAAACTCCTAAATATTTGTATTCCTGGACGACTTCTATCCTTTCATTGTTGTGTGTCCATTTTTCCCTCGAGTTTGACCTTCCATCTCCTTTTTTGAATACCATAACTTTTGACTTGTCCAAGCTAACTGCTAATTTCCACATAGTGCAGTATTCAAAAAGCTTGTTTAGCATAAGCTGAAGGGATTCCGGTGAGTATGCAAACAGCACAATATCATCCGCAAAAAGCAGGTCTTTGATAAGCGTTTCTTCATATTCTATACCTCGTGGCAAAAAATCCGTTATATCATCGATGAAAAAGGCAAATAAGCTTGGGCTGAGTGTGCAGCCTTGGCGTACACCAGTCTTATTCTGGAACCATTCCGAAATATTTCCACCATCCCATACTGCTGCTGCGGTTTCCATGTACTGGTTCTACAAAACACGTCCAAATCTGTGTGACATTCCCAATCCAAACATCTTGTACATTAGCGCGTTTTGGTCTATTGTATCAAATGCAGCCTTGAAATCTACAAGGAAAGTATATAATTTTTTATTTCTAGACAGAAACGAGTCTGCGATACTTCTGAGTACAAAGGTGTGATCTAGAGTTGAGTATCCTGGTCTGAATCCCGCTTGAAACTCTTAAATAGGGTTGTTTGCATCAATCCACGATCTTAGTCGATTCTGCAGTACTGTGGTGAATATTTTATAGGATGCATTCAAGAATGAAATACCTCTATAGTTTGAAGGATCCATTGTACTGCCCTTTTTATGGATGAGAAAAATCAGTGCTTGTTTGAATTCCTGAGGTATACTCCCGCACTCCAGTTAGATGTTATATACGCCTGTTAGATTCTTGAGGAGCTCGTCTTCCTTTATTTTCCTTTTTTCCGCAATTTAACGAAACAGTAATTGGCATGTGGTCTGAGTATGGCACCTGATGCACTTCAAAACCAGTAATCACGGAGTTCCAACTGCCACCTACAAGAGCGTAGTCAATAACTGAACGACATTGTTTTCCAACAAATGTTAACTCTCCAAACTTATCGCCTTCACTGGTGCCATATTTAGAATTCGAAGTCCAATTGAGTTGGACAATTCCATTAACTATTTCCTCTGGCGTTCTTTACGGAATCCTTAAATAGCCGATTTTGTCCTCCGCGTTCGTTTTCCATTCCTCGTTCAGATCCCACTCTCGCATTTTGGTCACCAACCACTAATATATTGGAGATTGCACCGCTCAGCAGGAACTCCTTAATTTATTCGAATTCTGCATCCCAGTGGTTACAATTAATATATGATGGTAAAATACCAAACTTTTCTCCACTAACTTTCAGCTGAACGCAAATTACGTCTCCAAAATGCGATTTTCTTTTTTAGTTCAGAGCAGAGTCTGAGTTGTCAAACAATTTGTGTGTGTTTCTTTTTAACTCAGAGCTTGCAGAGCTCCAAATGTGTGTTTCTTTTTTCGTTCTGAACATGTGTAGATCGCACTCGACGTGCTCGAACATAATTGACTGAGCATGTGAGTAAATTGTTGAACGCACCAAATACCATGTGTGCCAAAGAGGAAAATGTGAAGAAAAAAATAATTAGATACATAAGTTGGCGAAAGAAGTTGATCGCTTGTTGATTTTCTGTATCTGGTGTGTATCAGTGTACAAAAAAGGGTAGGTGTTGCTTTTTATGGTTAAAAATAAAAATGTATTCTGATTTGTGTGGTTCAAGTGTGTTTAAAAAACATATCAGTGTTCAGAGCTCGCTCTGTTTGGAACAAGTTCAGTGCGTAATCTATGTGTTCGAACTCAGTTCAGTGCTCTGCTCTGAACGAAAAAAGAAAAACGCCTAAAGTGCTCAAACTCGCCGCATAAACCCAAATCTTTTTTAAGCCCAAAAATAGACCCTCCACTCGCTCTTCCTCTTGGATGTCTTCTAATTGCAGGTATAATTTTAAGTTCATAGCTTTGGAATTTCTTATAACTACTTAAGCTTACTTCAGTTAAATATGTTTCATATAAGAAAAAAATATTTCGAACTGGTTAATATAATAAAAAAAAATCATTACATAAGTTCTTATTTCTAAGACCAGATATGTTGTAAGATACAATTTCACATTTTGCGTTAATATTATTTACATTACTTGTTTTAATTCTTGATCTTTAGAAATTATTTGACGGGCAGACGGCATTCCAATTAAAACGTAGATTGCCGCCTCAGAACAGTTTGAGGACCTGTTGGAGAAGCACTGGTGTTAACATGCACAACTTCGCTTTGGCCTGGAACAGATCTGTTAGAGTTGTCATCCATTATTTGACGTATCTTTGACAATCCGCACACGCCGTCACATATTAATTTGTTTTCGGAATCGTAGTAAAATATTATTTATATTGTGAATGTTTGTTATAAGATCTCTGTTTAATCTTTAAAGATGTTTGTGGATTTTAATGAAACAAATTTGGTTAATGACTTAAAATTAAGTGATTTATTATAGCTGACAAATGAAAAAAATATTCATTTTACCATATGTCATTTTTCTTACTCTTCTTAAACCTAGATTAAATTAGGTAATTATTTTAGTACCAGAATTCTTCTATATAACAGTCTCTATATGCCTTCTTGTTTAGGCTGTGTTTGTCTCGTCAGTCAAACAATTAGGGCCAGTTGCACAAACATGGTTCAAATATTTGACCTGTGGTTCAGCAATTTTACCTCACCGAATTTGGAGGATGGACTGAGGTTCATCAATGGTTCCATGTATGTGATATATGTAAGTCAAAAACGGGCTTGAATCATCGTTGAACCTCATCCCTTGAAATCGGTGAGTTAAAATTGCTAATCTACACGCGCTCAAGGGATTATACTACCTTTTAAATGTTTCAAGACAGCGCGGGCGTTAGGTTAGGAAGAGAAAGAAGGATATGAAAGATGTGTGGCGCGATGTTCTGAGACTTGATGTGGTTGTTGTCTCAGATTTTATCTCCAGGGATGGCCGCTGAACTAACGCGGAGAAATGTCCATGTCTTATTTGTTTATGTCCCTTATAATTCGCATTATTTTTTGTATTCGTTGTCATATTTATCGGTATACTAGTTTTACTCAATCACATGTTGTTAGTTCTATGCCTAAACACCATGTAATGAGTAAGCCAGGAACTCGTATGACATTTATTTTAGAATTGGTTTTTAATGGAAAAATAAGAGGACATAGACTACGGCAGAGATCGAACCTGTGAGCATGAGGTTGACAGGCGTACACACAACTATCGCGCCACGGCCACCCCAAATACTGGCTCTTAGCGGGAAAGGGAATAATCCAACCTAATTTTTTTATTAATTTGTATGAATTTAAATAACAACTTATTTTTCACCACCAAAATGTTTCGTTCGCTAAACCAAACATGGTTATTGTAGATTAATAAAGGGTTTTCCAATAAGAGGTGTTATTTTGATATTCAAAGAAAAATGGAATTTTTGGAGATAAATGATCAGATGTTTATTTCATTATAAAGAGGAAGGTATGCCGTTAATAATGGAACACAACATCAGCCAAATGGCCGCCAAGGCCACGCTTACAGGACCATATCCTTTTCATGAAATTTTCCATAACCAAATCGCAAAGTGGCTGCCCTATGTCCTCGATAGCCTCACGAATTTCATCTTTGAGGTCTTGAATCGACGCTGGGCTGTTGGCGTAGACCTTATCTTTCACGTGGCCCCAAAGGAAGAAGTCGCAAGGTGTTAAATCACAAGATCTCGGTGGCCAATTGTGATCACCTCTTCGAGAGATAATACGGTCCGGAAACTTTTCCCGTAAAAGATCGATGGTTTCATTGCTTGTGTGGCACGTAGCGCCGTCTTGTTGAAAGTAAACGTTGTCCAGATCAATACCATCCAATTCAGGCCATAAAAAATCATTAATCATCTCTCGATAGCGCAATCCATTGACCGTAACTGTTGCTCCAGCCTCATTTTCGAAAAAGTAAGGTCCAATGACCCCGCGGGACCATAAACCGCACCAAACAGTCACGCATTGAGGATGGAGAGGCTTTTCAACAACTCTTGGGTTTTCCGAGCCCCAGATGCGACAGTTTTGCTTGTTGACGTAGCCTCCGAGGTGGAAATGGGCCTCATCAGTCAAGATGATTTTTCGATGAAATTCCGGTTCATTTTCATGCATTTCAAGGACCCAATCAGCAAAGACACGACGTTGTTGATGATCAGCCGGCTTGAGTTCTTGTGTTAACTGAACTTTATAAGCCTTAAGACCCAAGTCTTTATGCAAAATACAGTGTAATGACGTTTGTGGAATGCCTAATTCCAAAGAACGACGAGGAATGGACAAACCTGGGTTTTCTTCAACACTTTGGGCTACAACAGCAATATTCTCAGTTGTTCTTGAGCGACGTGCACGGGTTTTATTCTTCACATCACTAACTTGTCCCAACAGCTCGAATTTGTGCACCAATTTCTGTATTGCGGTCCGACAAGGTGCTTCACGACGACCCAAAAATGTTTTAGTTTTACGAACCGTCTCTGCCAAATTTTCACCATTTTTATAGTGAATTTTAATAATTTCAATGCGTTGTTGAAGCGTGTATCGTTCCATTTGTATTAATAGCGTAGTTTCTATTTGTCAAATGTCAAAAAATGACAGCTTCAAAAGTGACAGCTACCGAAATAGCGGGCTATTCAAAATAACACCTCTTATTGGAAAACCCGCTATATTGGAAAACATTCGTGATCAATTATTTCTTCATGAAAACCTTATAAATTGTCAACAGGAATGTTTCCTTGAGAATTTTCACGTTTCTCTTCGAATTTGATGACTAAGCAGAATCATCGTAATGTAGCAAAAATTTCAACGTTCCATCGACTTCTTTCAATTCTCGTTTGGGTGTCATCTTAAACTCTCATGATAACTTTGCATTTTAATAGTAATAATATATTCTCGGCCTAATAGACTGCTATATTATATCTGAACACTCACGTTTCACGATCCAACTGAGCGAATCGAAATCGACTATATCCGTTTCGCCAGAGAGATAATAGAGCTGAATGGATAAATTCTTATTCGATTCTACTCCAAACGCTGTCTATGCTCTACGGTAATGTAGTTGGGTTTCGTTGGGCGTACTCCGTCCAATATTTTGACGTCTAAATGGTGTTATAAAAGCAACGAACTCTTTAGGTTTGTGGATGCACTAAATCAATCGATTCCAATCCTCAAAATACCAATATCCAATGCGGAATTCGTCATTGTTATGAAAACATGTATCAGTTGACGTATGAAATCAAGCGTTTAATTTTTTATTATTATGAAAACATGTCAGCACAACTGTCAAACTGAAGGTCAAATTTGTTAATCAAAATTTTCATAGAAAAAATGATATTCGAATTCCGGACTTTTCCTGTGGATCACAATTATTATTAATGCAACAAAAAGAAATTAACCGAAACAGTGGAGATGTTTTCAAGATGCTCTTTCATAAATGCGGCATTAGATTTTTGTCTTTAAATTACCATTATTAATATATTATGGCCGGTAACTTGGTACTGTTTGGAATGTTCTTAATTTTCTGCATTCGAATCCGACTTCAGAATTACTGGTTTGATTTAGGATTTCGAGATATTCTACATTAAACGCCACAAAGAAAAAAACTGAATATTTTGAAGGTATTTTATATTTCGGGATTAGTAAAGTATTAGTCATTCCCTTTTCGGAAATAAATAACATTAGTTCATTGTTCAAATCGCCCTACTTCATTCCACAAGGACAACAAATAAATGATTTAAACTAAAAAAAAGCCGTGGAATGAAAAGATTAACATAATAATTGATATTTGATTGTCAAATATAATACTGTGAATTTTAGAATAATGCTGCTTTTCATATCCGATTTATACTAAGAATCTGGTATATCGCGAATTAAAATAAATACGTTCCCCAATGTTTCCGCATCGTATGTATATTTATTTTTCTAGCTGCTAAAACAATTACCTACATTTCAGAATCGAAATGTCATTTCTCTAATATTTTCTCTCTAACAAAAACAGTCAGTACAGGGAAAATATGTCATTTGCCTCTCACTCTGGTTGCATTGGCTTGCATAAACCTATCTCAAGTTAAAGCCCTGATAGGGTTTCCGCACTTATTATTATAAATGGCCGCAAATATGAGAGAAATGTGCTTATTTAAAACAATGAAAATTTAAATTAAATTAAAAAATACTTATCCAATATCACTTAATATAATATCACTTCACTATTTATTTAACTCAATTTTACTTGACTATTTAACAAACGCAATATCAATTATTCAATGTTGATAAACCAAAATTTCATTTTATAACACCTTTCGTTAGGAATATCCACTCAAAATAACTTTTTCTGCAAAAAAACAAAAATTGCGAAAGCGAACAAAATTATCTGCATTTTAACGGGCTATTTAGAAATACAACCAAATAAAAAGGAGACAATCAAAACAACTAAATTTTGTTCTCAAAAGCTTAAAACAGAAACCTCCTTGGTAAAATACCACTAAAAAAGCTCTTGTATAATTGCTTACATACATACCTTATGGGAGAGCTTTTTCAAACACATTGGTGCCGACTGGTGTTTGCATGCCATACAATTTAGGAAATTGGTACTAGCATATTCCATAAACCCACGTACATCCCACCATGACCTGTTTGCTCCCCGGCTGAGAGGAGACTGATCGCCAATTTGACTCTCGTTTATAGTAGTGTTTATTTAAAAAATAAGTACATTGATTAAGAGTTACCATTGGTCCGTTGATTGAAATTCTAATACCATTTTCTTTTGTTTGTCATTTCAGAATCGAAACTTTCTTAAAGCTTTTGAGAGCATATATTTTCAGTTTAAGGAGAAAGGTGTTGTCGGAGCGTGCTTTTCTGCTTACATCTTTTGTTCCTTTTTTTCTTGAAAAACTGTTAAAATGCAGCTAAATATTATTTGTTGGGAAATTTTTTAAGAAAAAAATAACTATTTGAGCAAGTTTTTGATGGAATTGGTTCATTATTTAATTGCAACTTTAAATTACCAAATAATTTTTTTGTTCATGAAAATAGAAATTAAATGAAGAAGGTTTCGTGTATATAAATATAATATTTAAAATAGTTCGGTGCAATTTGAGGTGATATTATTATAATATAATATAACCCTTGGTTTAAAAAGAGTAGCGGTGTGAAATGAATGTTTCTTTAAAACAAAGCAAGTTAAATACCTACACCTTAACTAATAAATTTCTATTTCATTTCATTGAAATATAAACTCCCATCTCCTCTTATATGCCAAGGTATTCCTTAAAGTACGTTCTTATTCTTCATTTGTGTTTTGAATCATCATTATTTTTATATAAAAAATATAAAATCCAATTAAATGTATCTTCATGTTTAATCTTTGATTGATGAACTATTTAAAAGTATAGAAACTCATCTGATACTTATCTGCTCTTCATCCATCCCTAATAAGGAAGTTTTCTTAATTCTCTTAACTTCAACCAACAACTTGTCAAACAGTTTTTACAAAAGACCAAAAATGGTTGAAAGTTAATTAAATCAAAATCAAAAAAAAAAAAAAGTTAAGCGAAGTATCTTAAAGCAGCTGTTTGCCATAATTCTGAAGTGAAACTAATTCCCATGTTAGTCAATTAAATAAGAACCACGTATGATATCTCGCCTGGAAGTTTTTAGTTTTTTTTACTTGTTCTTTCTCACCTGAAGACACTTGCTTATGGTTATATGTTTAGCTCGTGTGATATGTCTAATAAAATATAAAGTATCATCATTTGCCGTGAAAGTCCATAATCGCCTTATGTGTAGATAAGTGGCGAGTCTTGATTTTATGCGATTATTATGCAATTAGGTGTGATAAATGTTTGTCTACATATTTAGTCAAGTAATTTTTTTTGGTTCAACAGTTTTCTAGGAAATTGATGGAACATTAAAGAGAATTGAAAGAAAATAGAAAGGCAATATACATTCATTCGAGTAATATGATTATAGAAGTTCTTGATAGTTTGACATTGTTCATTAATGCGAAAGACCAATTATTATATATATACAGGGTGGCGCACGAATCGTGCTACAATAAGAAATTTATATAACTTTTATTTTAATCGATGTATTTCATTAATTTTTTTTTATTGGATTAAAAATTAAATTTTATTTTAAATAACTAATGGTTTTTAAAGATGATAGACCGCAAATGACCTCCACGCTCATCCACGCATATGCGGCACCTGATCAGAAAATTGTTCATTGCGGCCTGAAGGGTTGAAATTAGGATCACCTCAATTATTGTCTTAATGGACTGCTTCAATTCAGTAAAATTCCTGGGTTTCGTTTTGTACACTTCCTGCTTGACATAACCCCATAAAAAAAAGTCTGGTGCAGTCAGGTCAGGTGACCTTGGGGGCCAGCGGAAAGTGCAGTTTCTGGATATCAATTTGTTTTGGAATTTTCGATGGAGCTCCGCCATAACTTGTGTGGCTACGTGTGCAATTGCTCCATCTTGTTGAAACCAAATCCTGCTGAAAGGGATACGTCTTTGGCGAAGGTCCGGGTAAAAAAACTCCTTCAACATCTCTAAATAACGGTCCCCATTGACAGCTTGTGTTACACCGTTTTCTTCAAAGAAGTATTGCCCGACAATACACCTTGATGAAACTGCGCACCACACAGTGACTCGTTCTAGGTGCAGTTCCGTCTCATGGAACATTTCTGGATTAGATTCACTCCATATACGACAATTTTGCTTGTTAACATTGCCATTTAAGCCAAAATGGGCCTCATGAGACATGAACAAACAATTTATCAATGTGTTGTCTTCTTCGGCCGTTGCAATAATCCTGAGGGTTTAACTTGCTTGTAATTTGGACTTTGTACGGATACAAGTTTAAGTCATCATAAATTATCCGTTGTAATGACCGTCTGCTAACTCCAATTTGGCCCGATAAGTTTCTAGTCGAAACACTTGGATTTGCCTGTATTGCCGATGCAACAGCCACGATTGTATCGTGAACCCGAACATTGGGATCTCGATGATACGGTCTTCGCTCGATGCTTCCAGATTCGGCAAACATGTTCACCAAAATCATAATGATCCATCTACTCGGGGGAGTACCGCCAAACTCCAGCCTAAATTCCCTTTGGACGGAAATGATGGACTGCAAAGAATGTAGCCTATAAAATAAAAAAAAAACAAGCCGATTACTAACACGGAAAAAAAGTTATTACGTTTTATTTTTGTAGCACGATTCGTACGCCACCCTGTATGAAAATGTATTTAGGGTATTGGCATGCCAGTCTTTAACGAACAAGTGTGACTCTTCGATACTGAAAATCTAATGTGTAATTAATTTTAGATGTAATGAATGAATAATATGGGGTTTTTAGTCCTCCAAATGTATTTCCTTTAGGAACCTAAGTAGTTGGAGTATTTGAAAAGAGGATAATTCACTCGATTCTATTTGGTGATGTGCCAGATATCTGTATCTTTGATGCATAAGTGTTACACAACCACTCGATGTTTCCGCTTCAGTGTTCCAGAATCTACAAGTGTCGCTTCTCACCAAGAAAGAATACTGAGGTGTATCCTGAGCTTGCAGTGGCCCGTGAGGATAGGTTAGGTTAGGTAATTGGGCTGACAATTGATGACGTTATCATCACACTTAGATTAATAAAGATCCATTGTGTTACCCGAAAGTGTAATCACTTTTATCCGAGATAAAAACCTGTGTTCTCTGAAAGCCATTTGGATGCATTGACGAAGTTCAATATGTTATTTCCTGAAGTATTAGAGAGCTTTTCTAAATCACTAAAAAAGTAGCTGGCTATACTCTGTTCAATTTATATTTTCAGTAAAGGGAAGATAGGATATTTGCCTTTCACTTTTACTATTATTGATTTCAATAAGCTATCTCTTTTTCTATAAAGCTTTTTCATTTTCCATAGTTGCCGTAGTGAGTATTATAAATTGGCATATTTCTCTCACAAATGTCGGTAGGGTTACCAATTGTTAATGTAGATTTCATGAACAGAAACATATACTTACACCTTAAATCTAAAAAAAATTAAACTAAAACCAAATAAAAATAAAAAAATCTTTCCCTACACCAGCAAGAAGTAAGATATTAGGCGTTTTTTAAGAGTTCCCCAGAAGGCCTATTCTATTTTAACGTGAAAATAAATCACAGAAAAAAACGTAAAAATAAGGTGTCATACGGAACTTGTGTCCTTCGGAGAACTTGAAGCCATTTTAAATGTAAATAAACACAGCACAAAAATAATAATATCACCTCAAATTGTATCGCACTATTTTAAATATTATATTTATATACACGAAACCTTCTTCATTTAATTTCTATTTTCATGAACAAAACAATTATTTGGTAATTTAAAGTTGGAATTAATTAATGAACCGAACTCCATCAAAAACTTGCTCAAATAGTAATTTTGTTCTTAAAAAAATAATCAACAAATAATATATAGCTGCACTTTAACAGTTTTCCAAAAAAAAAAAATACAAAGGATGTAAGCAGAAAGATACGCACCGACAACACCTTTCTCCTTAAACTGAAAATATATGCTCTCAAAAGCTCCAATAAAGCTTCGATTCAGAAAGCTCCAAAGCGAAAACCAAAGAAAAAGGTATCAGGATTTTTATCAACTGACCAATGGTAACTCTTAATCAATGTGCGTATTTTTTTAATAAACACTATAAGCGAGAGTCAAATTGGTGATCAGTCTACTCTCAGCCGGGGAGCAGACAGCTTATGGTGGGATGTACGTGGGCTTATGGAATATTTTAGTGGCAATTCTTAAGTTGTGTGCCATGCAATTACCAGCAGGCACCAGTGTGTTTAAAAAAGCTCTCTCATAAGGCCTGTACTGAAAATATAAATTGAACAGAGTATAGTAGACTAATTTGCTGTGCAATACGTTCGTTGTTGTTGTGATACGTTTTAAATAACACATTAACAGCTGACGACCATGACAACCAACAAAACATATGTTTTCCAATTCGAAACCAAGCTAGCGCTAAATTTATGGTATACTTAGGTATCGTAGTGCACAGTAGACTAGGAAATCAGCTATCTTTTCAATTGTTGTTTGTGAACTTTAATTACGTGCCTAATACATCATCTTCTTCTTTTGAAACATTTGTGGTCTTACTTCCTGATTCATTTAAAATTTATAGTTTACCCAACAAATGTATGTTTAATTCACTTTGAGCTAAGGCGTAATCGTAAGCAATTAGTTTTTTATCTGTTTTGACTCTTGACAGAAATGGTTGAGGCGATACCTTACATTTTTAATTTGTTTGACTGGGATTTTCCAATGGAAGGCGATAAATTGAAAAAGCAATTTTGGCATCTTAACAACAAAAGAAACATATATTTTTTTTGTTCCTCGACTACTTTTATGGATTCGAAAGTTACAGAACATGTCCCTTGGTAATCTCACAGGTGTTAAGTAGGCTCTACCTTCGTTGGATTTCTTTAGAATCCTGTCAGAAATTTTCTGTTTAATGTAACATGTTGGGATATTGAGCTCTGATCCTTGTCTTGCTAACTCATCGGCATTTTCGTCAGCCGGTATTCCGCTGTGTCCTGGGACCCAGCAGAGTCTAGCATTGCGCTGCGTGCTAAGAACTTTAATCTCTTTGCGGCAGCAAAAAACAAGCTTTGATTTAATCACAGTGGCAGAAATCGCTTCTATTGCTGCTTGGCTATCAATAAAAAAGGTGATATCAGCCGGTGGTAGCGCGCAAAAATTCAATATTATCTCTTAAGCCATTTGGACCCTCCAATGAAGCTATACTGGAAGTGGATCTCTACGTATATTAGATCACTAGCGTCATCAAAGAAGCATTCTTCCAGATGTATATGCAGTGTTTGGGAGTGGGCATCCATGCAGCTTCTGCAAAAGTCGTGATATTAGACAGTGTCCAGATATGTAGACATATTACGGATCTAAGATGTTTTCTGCTAAAAGACAGCAAGACTTTTGACCGGTTTGGATCCATTTTTGGCCAAATCTGTCTAGTGGCCAGACAGGAAGTAATGTTCGACCATCTGAAAATTTGTTTGCTTTGTGGCATTTTTCTGTAACTTAAGTTTACATGGGCATACCAACTTCTTCCATCTTAGCAAGAATTGGTAAAATTATTGGTACATCGGCCTTGCAGTTTCCCAAGATACCTCTATGTCGCCAACTAAACTGTTTAACAGTTGTGGGCAATTTTTGGAAACAGCACCAAGTGATATCAGGGCTGTCTCAGAAGATACGGATATCCGATGTGGATATCACGTTTTCCCTTAACCAAAATGGAACCTCTTTAATCGCCAGAATTTCCGTTTGGAACACGCTACAATTGTCAGCGAGATGAAAAGAGAGGGTCCTTCTGAGTACACACCGCCATATACCCACTCCCTCTTCGGATTTTGAACCATATCCGTAAAGAAGTGAGCTGATTCATCTTTTAAGAACCTCTCATCCTCCCAAGCGGATCTTGGTGGGATTGTGATAACTTAGAAGTTTTTATCAAAAATTAACTGATGTGTGTTGTAGTCGGATCCATCTAATTTAAATCCGAATGTATTCAGGATTTTAGATTGATCTATCGTGTTTCTGGTCCATTGAAAGATGGCTTTGTTTTTATAGAACATTAAAACATAAACTGGTTGAACTTTGGACCCTATGAAATTTGTCACAATATATGATTCAGTCCACCATACTGCTACCCTAGTATCGGTCTTTGATCACTGTGTACAGCCAGTGAGTAATTTGTTTGGAGGGGATAAACCCCATTTGTCCCAAATGGCTTTTTTTCAAGAAAAGAGTGCAACTGTTGCTTTTTTACTCTTTCTTGTAAGGATACCCGTTATTATTTTTCGGAAGTTCAATACCTCTAAAAAAAACACCATTTATAAGAAGTCCGAATAATGATGTCAAAGTTATGCTCTGCGGCTACAATACCAAAGTCGGTAGAATAAATACTTCAGCGGTTTAGTTGGTAATTCTCCACGAAACGACTTTCGACTCTTAGATTATACAGCAGCTCTTAATATGGTGATAAGTAGCTTTACATATTTAAGGCTCAAGATCTACAATGCAACCACTTTCCGGACCAAGAAACCGTCAAAACGATCAAGTGGTAATAGATGCAAAAGCAAAGTCAAAATCAATAGTGTGCAAATTTTGCGCTCTAATCAGGCGCGTGGTGGGAGCAAAATTGCTACCGGGATTTAAAATAAAAAACGCCCCCTTCTCCTTTTTTTTTGAAATAGAAGATCAATTTTAAAAACAATTACACCAAAAATAATTCAAAAACTAATTTTATTAATAAATATAGGTTCATAATTACACATATATCTTAATAGGAATCCGTATTATATTACTGTAAAAGCTACTGTATTCAGAACTACTTTCACATAGTTTTTCTACAATGGCACATTTCTTGATTTCTTGAAAAATATGATAAAAGAGAAATGTCGTCCGTGTGCACCCATAACTCGAAAACGGATGTTTCGATTTTCATGATTTTGGACTTGATAAATTCGTATTGGCTCAAGAAAGGTCATATAATAATAAAGGAAAATCTGTTCACGCTTTAGGACTTTTCGCCCTAGGAAGGGCATATATGATAGTCTGGGTGATAATTCACGAACATTTTCAGGAAAATTGGTAACCCTGGACCATCGTTTGATTTTCAAAATTTTGGGATTGATGAATTCGTGTTGGCCTAAGGAAGGAATATGAGGTGTCCTTTTCGTTTAAATCACCGGTGAGTTACATTTATTCAAATCGGTGGACTCCGTGATGGATGAAAACGAAGCCACCAAAGATCATACGGAATTTTTGCACCAAAAATTTGTAACGGAAAGCGTTTGATTGTAAAGAACATCAAATCAAATCTAATTCAAGCCACGGCTTTGCGGGGAAAATTCAAATGTGAAGATTATCTCATTCCACGGATTCCGCTTATTCCGAACGATTTGCCATTCGTGTTTAAGCGTCTTCAATTTCCGGTGCGTCTCGCTTTTGCTATGACAATCACTGGATATTTGTGGCATCAATCTCGAATTCCCATGTTTCTCACATGGTCAATTATATGTGGCTTGCTCACGTATCGGCAAACCTACCGCTTTGTACGTGTACGCACCCGAAAATAAAACTAAAAATGTTGTGTACCATAAAGCACTTCAGTAAAAAAGCGTAAGGCTGGCCGACACGCCAATCATCTTGATTTGATTGAAAAACATAGGCCTTGCTAATTTAGTTATTTTTATTGTATTTAATAAAACTTTAGAATAAAGAATTTGAATCGACCGCATTGCATGAAACAGCATTGTGCATGCTCGGAATTATTATTTTCTTGACATAAATGAACTTCGGCGGAACCAAGTCCTGCGGGTCAGCTAGTTTAAACATATATTAACATATACGCCTCAAAATTTTCACTGTCCGTGGTTGATCTGAATCTATTCTTTATAATTTTTAATTTAGATAAACTCCTTTCACATTTTACCTGTCTCATCGGTAGGGCAAGCAGAAATTTATAAATTTTGAATACATTTTTATATTCCAAGGAAAACATTCTTTAATCAACTATTAATTTATAAACACAGCCGACGCAAAAATTGCAAGCTTCAATTTGTTTGTTCTCAATAGGATCAACTTTGGGGGTGGCCGTGGCGCGATAGTTGTGTGCTCGCCTGTCAACCTAGTGGTTCCAGGTTCGATTCCTGCCGTTGTCTATGTCTTCTTATATTCCATTAAAAACCAATTCTAAAAATTGTCATAAAATAAGTTGCTGCTTTGCTCATTACATGCTGTAGGCATAACACTAACAACATGTGATTGAGTAAGCTAGTATACGCATTAAATGACAACGAAACAAATAAAATAATGTGAATTATAAGGGACATAAATAAATAAGACACGGTAATTCCCTCCGCATTAGTTCAGCCGCCATCCCTGGAGATAAATTTGAGACAACAACTAGCTCTAGTCTCAGAATATCGCGCCACACATCTTTCCTATCCTCCTTTCTCTTCTTCCACCGGATGCCCGCGCTGTGTTAAGAAAAACATATAAAGGGTATTCATAATCCCTTGAGCGCGTGCAAAGTTCTAAAAAAAAAAAAAAAACTTTGCTAAGTAAATCTTCTTCGTCGGACAGTTGATTCCAATCCCAAATTCCAACAACATTATCGTCCACTTTCGTTCGTGATTTTAGAGCAATGGAATGTAATAAACGGGCAAAGGGCAAAAGTTCATCACGTACGTCTTCTTCTTTTGTATTGGTGAAGTCACATATTTTGTCCAAAGCGGTATTTGGCAAACCGTTTTCGGCAATTTTTTTAAAGGTTCGTGGATCGAAACATTCAACGTTTCAAAAAAAAATCTTTATGTGCAAAACGCTTTTCAATAGCCATAATAATTTTGTCAAAAATAACATTAAAGTTTTTAATCTCAAATTTTCTTCGTTGCGCAGGCAGTGCTTCTTTCAACTTTTTCCTCAAAAAACGCCCCTAAAATCGAAACGCACCGGGAAAGTTCCCGGCGTCCCATAGGGCCACCACGCGCCTGGCTCTAATGTCTAACAGAAAGAAATTGCGAGCAAAACCCGCACATCTGAAATTGCCACAGTCCACAGAATGCTTTCCACCAAAAGGCTTTCCGCAGTACATTTGGCTATACCATATGCATCAACATTCAGTGCTCACAGTATCCCGAAATCATCAAAGTGCTAGCCGAAACCCACACCTGGAAATGCGCACACATGAAAATTCTGCAGCCCAAAAGAAATTTGCTGCGATGGAGGTGGTAGAACAGCATCAACAATTTAAAAAATTAATAACAAATTAAATATTTTTTAAACAACAGATTCAAGCTATAGAAAGTAATTTCCGTTAGTTAGTAATTAGCTGGCTTGTTTTAGTCCCTTATTCAATAGAATGGTTTGACACTTCGACAACAACCCTAAAAATATCCAACATCCGGTTTTCATTGACAAAATTCAGTTATTGTATGTGAAGGATATCACCCTTTTATTGTTCAACCCTTATATGATTGTGTATAAAACCCCCCAATGAGCGAAACGCCTCAACACAACATCAACATAACGCAAAATTCACTTGTTCTTTTGCCCTTTTGAGTTAAAAACACGTTAATAATATGAATGTAGATATATAGATGGTTTTAACTGTACAAGGGTTAAAGTCATGCTGATCCAGCTATATATCAGGTCACGTTTGAATCCGCATGTCGTATTCTTTCACTGATTCAAGTGTTTATTCGAATTCAACACCCCAAGGGTCTTTTAATTACGGAACCCTAGAGCGGAGTATTTACCCAAGTATGCATATTTGATGCTGCTGCACAGAACAACCCTCATTCAATGTCCCGCACCCATGACCGTCTTAGAGACAAGAGACGACTCAATTTGAATTGAGATTGAACCTGACACACGTTACAGAATGTTTTCAATGTTGCAGAGTTGAAATGTTGTACAGTCCTCCATATCGCCAACTTCTTGGGAACATGCGAATGAAAAATTGTGCAACGACACGGCAAGCTTTGATACAGTTTCAAGTTCAAAAATGATGACGGGCGCGGCTCGGCGTGAGCATAACTAGAGAACAAAACAAAAAAAAACAACACTCAAGTAATTTTTTCGAGAGCAACAGCAAATACAGACATAGTCACTGTTATATTTGCAAGCCAGACAAGTTGTCTGCAAAATGTCAGTTGGAACTTGTAACTGTTAGGAGCGCTTTGTATATATGTGCATAAATTCTCTTGCGGGCAACATTGCTGGGTAATTTTGATTTAACGAGGGGTGTGAGGTTGCAATACAAAAGAGGCCCAAAGATTAAAAAAAAAAAAATTGTTCGTAGTTTCATGGAAGAATATATTACATAACGTAGATGTCTACACCATCACAGTGCCAAGGAAATACGGATTTTATTATACAGGAACTTGAACAATGTACAGAGCTTGTGCATTTTGCCTTGGGTGACGTTGCATTTAAAGGAAATTATTTTATATATATTCTTGGATTCACTTGATTTCCTGTACTGGAATATTAGAGAGAAGAACTTTACACCATGTACGTACACGAGTACAGATACGAGTATGCAGTTACATATACATAATTTCTTTTGCCTTTAATATGCAGGTTGCTATTCATTTTTTTCAAATTTCAAAATTTTTATTTACTATTACCTTATAACTATCTTAAAGCTAGACAAAAATTCATAAAACTAGCCTAATTACCAATAACTTACAACTAATTTACTGGCCCTTACATGCGCTCTAAACTAAACTATAACTCTTAGAACTAATGTCTTTCGACCTAAAAACTTACTTACTTAGGTGGCGCTACACTTCGGGGCGAACATGGGCCTCAACCAACATGCCTTTCCAGCTAGCTCGGTCTTTGGCTAGCTGGCTCCAGTTACGCGCACTAAGTTGGTTGAGGTCATCTTCCACTTGAGCGCGCCACCTTAGGCGAGGTCTTCCTTGACTGCGTCTTCCCTCTGGGTTGGAATCGAAGATCCTGCGAGCCGGAGCATTGTTGTCCATACGCTCTACATGACCTAGCCATCTTAAACGTGATATACGTATTTTTTGTACCAGGTCAATGTCGCTGTACAGCTCGTATAGTTCGTGGTTGAACCTTCTCCTCCAAAGCCCATTAACGCAGATAGGGCCGAAAATCTTGCGAAGCCTTACGCTCGAAACGACTAAGGATATCTTCATCCGCTTTTGATAGAGTCCATGTCTCCGCGCCATAGAGCAGGACTGGGATGATCAGAGTCTTATAAAGAGTCTCCTTTGTTTTTCGAGAGATGGTTTTACTACTCAATTGGCTCCCTAGCCCATAGAAACAGCGATTGGCAAGAGTTATTCTTCGCTTTATTTCTAACGAGTTGTTGTTGTTAGGTGTTATAGCGGATCCGAGGTAGACAAAGTCCCTAACTACCTCAAAGTTGTACCTGTCTATTGTGACATTTTGTCCAATCCGCCGGTGTTGTGTGTTTCTTTTTGTGGACAGCAGGTACTTCGTTTTGGCCTCATTGAATGCTAGTCCCATCTTAGCCGCTTCAGCTTCAATGTTAGCAAACGCTCCAGTGACAGCTCGCTGGGTTCTGCCAATGATGTCTATGTCATCAGCGTATGCTAACAATTGCAAGACTTGAAAAAAATTGTACCAGTAGAGTTAACTTGGGATTTTCTTACAATTTTTTCAAGTATTAAGTTGAAGAAATCGCACGATAGCTCATCACCTTATGGGAATCCTTTCTTGACATCAAAAGCTTCTGTGAGGTCAGTACCAACCTAAAAACTTTTTAAATTAAATCTAATTATTTTATTTTTATTTAACCAAGAAAATTTATTAAAAAAAACTCGGTATCTCATCATATTTTTATTTTTTACTTATAAACTAAACCTAAAGCTAGACTAAAAATAATTAAAACTAGATACAACTAACTTATACTAAATAAAAATAACTTTAAATACCTAATAATAGCCAAAACCACAAACAACAATTTAAAACTAGAACATCCACAGACACACAGCTACATGCATCCCACACATACATATAAATACGTACATACATATACGTACGCACATACATGTATAGACCCGCAGATACATTCACATATGCATCCGCATACATACATATCTTAAATTTTTTCGGTGCCACCCCACTGTTCCCTATACCTAATTACCCTAAATGTGTGTTATGACGTCCAAGACATACCATCTTAATCGACTTTAAATATGATGCTGTTCAGAGAGCCACCAAAACTGGTTCTCTTGTTTCGCCCTATCCTTTCAGTCCCGATCGGACACAGTCCTACTAAACCGAAGGCGCTCCTCTCCACCTTGGGCGATGACGTTTCGACCATACAGGAGTCGCCTATCTACAGTTTTTCGGCTGACGTGGTAGATGAGCGGAACCGCCATCCCATCCTGTATCAGCCCTCGACTGTCTCAATAGATGAATGCTTCGGGAGGGATGTAGGCACTTAACCGCGCACTCTCAAAATATTCGTTATTGGGGTAATACGCCCCAAAAATTAAGCTTTTTGTTGATGACATCGCTCTTGCAATGTGACCCCGAATCAGCTTAAATTATTCATATGAGAGCGAGAATGAACTAATAATAAACTAAAAACAAAGTAGGTACCTACAAGCCTAAATTCTTCATTAATTCTAAACAAAATGGTAGAGATATAATTTATAAAGGGTCCGCCAAATAACTTTTTTTTTTTTGAAAATGCTATAAAAAAAAACTACTGAATATTTTCTCAAATTTCTTTTTTTATTTGAAAGTACAATCCTTCCGGTTAATAATATAAAATAATTTCATTCAAATGGCTGCCTGGGCTGGCCATGCAGTAGCCTACACGATCGGTCCAATTTTTAAGCACATTATCGATTGTGTGCAGCTGTATTTCACCAATGGCTTCACGAATATTGTCCTTTAAAGCGTAAATTGTCTCTGGCTTGTCGGCGTAACACTTATCGTTTACGGCACCCCACAAATAATAGTCCAACGGTGTCAAATCGCAGCTCCGAGGTGGCCAAACGACATCAGCTCTGCGGCTGATAATGCGATATTCAAAAACAGGGCGCAAAACATCGAGTGTAGCTTCGGTTGTGTGGCACGTAGCGCCATCCTGTTGAAACCAAATATTGCCAATATCCTCCTCTTCAATTTTTGTGAACAAAAATTCGTTCAACATGGCCCTAACGATCGCCATTGACTGTAACGGCCACTCATTGCTCATTTTGGAAGAAAAATGGCACAATTATGCCTTTGGACCAAAATCCGCACCAAACAGTGACTCGTTTTGGGTGTATCGGCTTTTCAATGTATGCGTGCGGGTTTTCTGTGCCCCAAATGCGACAATTTTGCTTGTTTACATACCCGCCAAGATCAAAATGAGCTTCATCTGAAAAAATGATTTTTTTGGCAAAATCGCCATCTTCTCTAAGTCGATCGCAGGTCCACTTAGCGAAGCGAAAACGCATTGGATGGTCAGTTGGCTTCAACTCCTGAACCAATTGGACTTTGTGTGGCGTCATACCAAGGTCTTTATGGAAAATTCGTCTCAATGATGTCTCCGAAATGTTCAATTGTTGAGAACGACGGTGAATTGATGTTGATGGCGCTTCACGCACACTTTCTGCCACAGCAGCAATATTCTCGGGTGAACGAACTGTTTTTGGCTTTTCACGCTTTGGTTTATCGATGAGGATGCCAGTTTCTTTCACTTTTTTCACAAGATAACGAAGATACGGAGCTGACGGTGCTTCTCTTTTCCAAAATCCGTACGCAATTTTCGCACACATTCTGCAACATTACCATGATTTTCAAAGTAATGTCGCAATATTTCCCAGCGTCGTTCAAGCGTATACACAACCATATTCGTTCAGCGGAAGGATAAAACTAATTATCTGTCAAATCTGACATGAGCTAAGTGTTACCATTCACGAAATAAGCACTAGTTGAAAAAAAAACGTTAGATGGCGGACCCTTTATAATCTAAGAAGATTTGACCATATTTTACATTTGGAAAACAGTTTATTGGGCATGTCTTTTTTTATTACATAAAGTTTCGTACCATTTTTTTATTATTTACAATTATAAAAACTATGCAGCCATCATAGTTTTACGATAGAATCCGGTTTAACATCCGGTTTAACATCCGAGAGACAATTTTTTATTTCAGCCATCCGCCTTTGGAATACACTTCCGCGCAGCATGAGAAAACTAAATGACACACGTCGATTTAAGGACGAGCTAAAGCTGTTTTTCACTAACCAGGGCAACTAGTTTTTATTGTATTTCCCTCCCCTCCCACTTACCTTACATCAAGCTAATTCAACTTTAAAATTTGTTTTGAAAAATTTAAATTTAACTTTTAAAGGTTTAAATTCTAAATTATATTAATGTAACATTGTGTAATTAATTAATTATCTCAACTAAAAAAAATGTTTTTGTTCCTTTATTAGCTCATTATCTTGTTTTATTTCTTATTTTTTTTTTACTTCTAATTTATCTTATCTCCATTTACCTTTTGTAATTTATAATTGTTAACTTTTCACTACTTAAAAGTGTACTCTTATTGTGAATTGATGTATAGTTAAATACATAAACTTGTATTTACAGAAGTTCTAGATGGCACAATGAATAATGTAGTATGTAGTGTGTTATATAAATTTTACATCAGAAGGTTTGAAAAGATCTTCTTTCGCCAAAAGTCACTTACCTCTCACTTGGATGTCTTTTCTTTTTGTGCCCGTCCATGATCGTTGGATCATATAAATGTTGGTCCTCAATCCATTCACTGCAAAATCTGGCCTGCCTCAAGACAAGGTCATATTTTTTTTTAAATTTAACTATATGCCTGTAAGACCTAAGGTGGTTTAAATGCAACCTGAATTGCACGGCACTAGTTCCTTTTTCCTCGCAATCTAGTAACCATTTATAGAATATGCAGAATATTCTAAGAAATGCGAATGAAATTAATTTTTGAAATCATCTCAACAATTTAACAAATGTGTTTTCTTGGTTTCAAATATGGTGTATAATATGTGTCTTGGTTAAAAATCAAAATCTAATCTCATCAAAATCTAATGTTAAATAATTATATTTTCAATAAAATATATATAATATATATAAAATATATATTATCAATAAAATTCTCCTAGTAGAGTCTCCAAAAAATATAATTTGTATTATTCAAAAAAATCAACCTAACAGTCTTGTCGAAAAATGCTAAGGGGTAACTAACCCCTAATGTATATCATTGCATTTTTTTGCAAATCGTGCTTTATCAATTTTAATTATGTTTTAATAATTTTTCGTTTCACTTGCAATTCGCTTCAAATATTTCCTCCTACGTGTTATTCTCTATTATATTTGCCAGATAAGAGAATAGAAAATCGATACACACTTCCTCATCCTCATTGACTCATCATCATCATCATCTTCATCATCATCTTCATCATCATCTTCATCATCATTATCATCATCATTCGATAAACCTCGTGTCGTGTACAATGTATGTGTGGTGTGGGCAGAAAAATGTGCTCTCTTATGCCTTTCATCATTTCAAAAATGAAATCTGCATAAAATGCACTCAGAATGAATTGAACTGGAATTTATGAAGAAATTTTAACCATGTAATCATATAGCTAGCAGCAGCAGTCAGTCGGTTTCAGTTTGATGATGGGTAGAGGGACTATACTGTATGATATTGGGTGTATATGTATATAGAGGCAAGACAAATGTAATTTGATCTGCTTTATGTGAGTTGTGAATGGAGCAATCGGATACAAGTTAGGGAGCTGTTGGCAGCTTGGCTTTGAGATCTAGTCTTTTTTTAAGGATTTTCATTGATATTTAATAAAAGCTACACGTTAGCAAGAAGCAAGTTAGGACATAAGTCCCACATAGGTGAGAAAGTCCCAAAAACTAATTTGAAACAAATATCCCACCTCAGTGGGACATAAGTTCATACTTTTGTTTGGAACTGATGGCACAAAACTCGCAAATTTTTTATGCCCCACCTAAGTTTGATATAGGTCCCAAATTAGATTACGTCTCATCTAAGTGGCACATTAGTCCCAAAAAGCGAAATTGGGACTTATGTCCCTGCGCACACTAAGAATGCATTTTTTTCTCGGGTAAACTGAAAAATGAAGGAATAGCTAGAAGATTTTTGCGCTTCAACTGCTTATTTAAAATAGATATTTAATCCCACTTATACTATTAGTGGATTTTCCGAAGCCTTTAACATACTAAATCCCCAGAATTTGAGAAAACACTTAAAGCTCTGGTGGATCGGGAGCTATTAGTATAAGGAACCTGGTTGGTGGCACGGTGAACTCTATTAGCTTCAAACTTTCTAATATCCTCAGTATTTTTTTTTTTTTTTATAACTGCACGCGCTCAAGGGATTATGAATACCCTTTATATGTTTTTCTTAACACAGCGCGGGCATCCTGTGGAAGAAGAGAAAGAAGGATAGGAAAGATGTGTGGCGCGATGTTCTGAGACTAGAGCTGGTTGTTGTCTCAGATTTATCTCCAGGGATGGCGGCTGAACTAATGCGGAGAGAATTACCGTGTCTTATTTATTTATGTCTCTTATAATTCGCATTATTTTATTTATTTCATTGTCATATTTTATGGGTATGCTAGTTTTCTCAATCACATGTTGTTAGTGTTATGCCTAAACCCCATGTAATGGCAAAGCAGCAACTTATTTTATGACAATTTTTAGAATTGTTTTTTTTTTTTTTTTATGGAATATAAGAAGACATAGACAACGGCAGTAATCGAACCCGCAACCATGAGGTTGACAGGCGAGCACACAACTATCGCTCCACGGCCACCCCCATGTATGTATGTTTACGTGGGACGATATTCCAACCAAAAATGATTGCAGTCGAATAATTATTTAATTATATAAAATATTTTTACTTTATAAAATAAAATAATATACAAAGTTTTAAGGGCATTATCCCTTGTGGAGTCTCGCCTAATCGATGATGGCTCTGGGATTCAGGTATTTTTTACTGGGCAACATTTCCTGCTGCAGTACTCGTAGAATCTCCGGACTTGTACGTTCTTCCAGGTTCTTCGGTATTCTGTAGCTCAGCTCAAAATGTACTTGTCAATGGGAGCTATTTGTCCAATATTTCCTGTGAAGGGGTAGCGATATGTTCCTGTGGGCTCTCGGAAATTACGCCAGAGGAAATTGCGCCAGATTATTTATTTTTGTTTTTGAAAAAACGCCAGAAGGTAAAGGTAGAGGGTAAGGTAGATTGAATGGAAGTTTGCACGCTTTAGGATTGTCGTGACATGCTTATTGAACTTCATCAAGTTAGTGAAGCTTACCCCAAGATATTTGGTGTTGTCTTTGTTGGGCATCACTCTGACGTATGGCAGCCTGATGCTGATGTCCTTTTTCCTCTTGTTGTTATTTGCGGCGCTTTATATATTTAGCCCCTACTTCAAGTAGTATTTCCAAAGGTTGGGGACATGGAAATGTCTGGTCATAGAGATGTTGTGTATGTTATAGAGTCATCTGCATTCAACATTAGCGGTGTATAAACTGAAGAAAAATGGCCCTAATATAGAGCCTTGCGGTACTCCGTCCTGATTTCTCATTAAGTACCTGCATAATAAAGAATCTATTCGTTTCCTTACACGGTGATATCGCTTTTGAGTCCCAGTAGTGAATGTATCGTTGAGTACTTGACTCGGAATCCATAGTGAAAATTTGGTATAAGATTTCTCTTATTATTCTCGGAGGGAAATTATTAACCTCTTTTGTACCGATGGCTAACCATGTGTTAAACTAGTCGGCTGGGGCCCTTATATGGAGTTTCGTGGAATAAATGCATGTGAACTGTATTATACAGAAAAAAATACACATAACAAACAAATACACATAAATACACATAATTTACCACTAAAGCAAGGCGTCAAAAAATGTGCAAGAGGAAATCCCCGTTTTGCTCGGACTAGTCGTCCTGTTCGAACTGTCATTTTTTTTTTTTTAGAAAAACTACGTCTGCTAAGTAGGATATAATTTCAAATGTCAAATGCACTGTCAGCTGTCATATTCAAATGCCACTTTGTATTTTGAACTCTAATTCCACTCGTCACGTTGCGAATTGGAATTAAAGAAAATAACAATATCTGTCTGCACTTTATTTCTCAAATTCCTTGATCTTGTTTATTAAAATTCTACAAGTTTCCTGTTGATGCTATGATAATGTGAAAGAAGAAGTGAACAACGCAGTGTTTCTGTGTAGATATTATTATACATTTTTGTACACGTCTCTCAAATAGTTAATAATTGCTTCTAACTAAAGAAAGACAATAAAACTTTAGAAATATTAAATTAATGTAATAGTTTGACAGCTTTAGATGGTTTTACATCGTACTTTCTGCACAGCAATTCAAAAAATGTCAAATCTCGAAGAGTGGGGATGTGATTCTCTAAAAAAGTATTCACACAGCGTAAAAGTACGGGAAGGCTTTAAACTTACAAACATTAAATTCATATACAAAAAAAAATTTAGTGACAGTTATACTTTAAAGTTTCTTCGTTTTTCTATGCTTTAATTTTCTGTTCAAACAAATTTTTTGGACAGAAAATCACAGGAAGGGAAATTTTTTTTACTCTTGTGCGCAATCTCAAAGTCCCCTTTCACACAGGACAATCAGTGGCTGGAGATTTTTTCACGTTTTCCTTTAATTGCCTTGTAGCTTTCACACGGAGAAACTGGCAATAGGAAACTGAGGAGTAAACTGGGAAGATTATGTTGGGCTTATTGGAATGCAAAGCAAAACGTCAAAAAATCTCTTCAAATCGTTCACCGGGGAGATTTTTTAATTCCCCTTACTTTTTGCCCTTCTCGCCAACAAACTCCCAGTTACCGGCAACTCAGTTTCCTCCTGTGAAAGCAGAATTATGAGCAATTTTTGAGTATGGAAGCGACTTTGGACTGAAAATCACAAATGCACAGAAAATCACATAAAATTAAGGTACGGGAACAGACCTATAAAAGTGCAGTGTGAACGAACGCAATATTACTTCGTTGAATTATTTTGTTATTTATTAATTGTGGATTGGTAGCCATTTTTAAATATTTCCTACTTCTTTCTACATATTTATTTTTCAATCCACATTATTACATTCGTTTGTAGGGAAACAAACATTTCCTTAATCTCAGATGTATCTTCTCAAATAAAGATTTAAAATAAATCTCATTTAAATCTTCAATCGAACTACCCTATTTCCATATCGAAATTAACACATTCATCGTGAAAGTGATTTTTTCTCTTCGATTGATACAGATGAAGCTGCCTGTCTCACTTCTACATCATAAGAGAAAATGAAAAGATATATGCATTTTAAATAGTGATGTTAAAATTAATCTACTTTTGGAGCGGTGGAACCACTTTTTGAGATTAGTAAATCTACAAGAGATTAAAGTTCGGTGGAAACGTAGTATAAATGAACATCGTATTTTTTTCATAAACGACTTAAAAGATATTGACACAAAAATTTTCAGGTAGACGGAAGAATTGTTAAGTGCGTATTCTTAATCAAAAACATTATTATACCATTTATGAAATAATGAAATTTAATCTATTTTATTCACTCTCCATTAAATTGAAAATCTTTGACAATTTAAACAATACTGCCACCAGCTCTCTAACTGTATGAGAAAATGTGTGTGATTTAACTTGAAAATGAGTACAATGTGAATAATTCAATGAAATGAAGAGCTTTTAAAAATAAAACACAAGATGTGGGAATTCGAAAAAAATAAAGGATTTCACGGAAAGTTGCATGATTTTGCATGATACCAAGCTGAGTGACATTGGAAATGGGAACGATATTTCTTTATGCTTCGTGTCCCGAATTCCTATTAAATTTCATACAAAATAAAGTAGGGTAAGGTTAGCATTTTTATTTATTAAAACCAATAGGAGCTATGCATTTATTATGCATTTAAACAAAATTTAAGAAAGTGTTTTCGTTTGAATAATTTGAGAATTAGGTAAAATAAAATGCACGACTAGATCGTACGTACTTGCTCCTATGTTCGATCACATTATATGCAAAAGATTCTTAATAAAACTGCTAAATATATTTTTAAAGTTTTTCACTTAATTTTTTAATGGGTTATCCATTTCGCGGTTTCAAAAGTAAACGTAAATAAAAGACATAAAATATTTTTTTCATGATATTTCTTTTTTATTATAAAGTTTGAACGTTGACATTATGTGTGAAACACTACATCATTTAAATGACCACCACGCGAATTGTTGCAAGCATCGATTCTTTTGAGGTAATTTTCGACCACTTTTTGACACATATTGGGCGGTATCTCAGCCATAACTTGACGAAGGTTGGTTTTTAAGTGCTCAAGAGTTAAAGGTTTATCTACATAAACACAAGCTTTCGCGTAGATGCACAAAAAAAAGTCCAGCGCAGTCAAAACACATGATCTTGGTGGCCAGTTGATATCGCCACGACGAGAAATTACGCGGCCAGGAAATGTCTCTTGCGATAAAGCCATATTCTCTCGAGTTGTGTGGCATGTGGCACCGTATTGTTGAAACCACATATTCTCCAAGTCGTTTCCTTCAATAGCAGGCAAAAAAAATCGGTTATCATATGACCATAACGCTCCGAATTGGCGGTGACAGTCGTTCCATCGTCGTTTTGGAAGAAGTAAGGTCCAATTTTACTTCGGACCAAAGAGCGCCCCAAATATTGACTTTTTGTGTATGTAATGGCCTCTCTTCAATTACTTGAGGATTCTCAGAACCCCAAATACGACAATTTTGTTTATTAACATACCCACCGAGAGAGAAATGTGTTTCGTCGCTGAAGAAAATTTTGTTCGAAAAATCGCCGTCCACCGCCTGTTGTTCAAGCACCCATTCGACGTATCTACGACGTTGTGAATAGTCAGCTGGCTTCAGTTGTTGTGTGAGCTGGACTTTATATGGATGTAGGCGTAGATCCAAATGCAAAATACGCCATAATGTGCCGTAAGAGAGTCCTAATTCCTGAGAACGACAAGGAATCGACACATTCGGGTCTTCGGCAACACTTTCACTTACAGCAGCGATATTTTCACTGGTACGAGCGAAACGATGATGCACAGGCCTAACAATATCTGTAACCAATCCAGTCTCTTCAAATTTCTTCACAATTTTGCTAATTGCTTGCGTAGTTGGACGATTATTTAAACCATAGTCTCCTCTTAAAGCATACGATATGTGGCTGTGGAAGAATCACCATTTTTGTAGTAGGTTTTAACAATTTTTATGCGTTGTGCGATAGTTAAGCGATCCATTTTCGTAAATGTTAGACTTTGAGCTGAAAAAAAAATTGGTGGAACAACTTAGTTTGACAGATGTCGAATTCCAGCCTTTATAGTTATATAAGAAATTCTTAAACTTTTTCTAAAAAAAAATTGGTGCGATCATTTTAAATATTTAATAATATAAATAAAAAAACAAAATTTCAGCAAAAAATGTACACGTTTTCGAAATATTGAATTTTCAAAAAAAAAGGTATTTTTTTTTCAAAAATTAAAAAAAAATATTTTTCGAAAATTTTGAAATGCAATACTATTTAGAATTTGAAGGAGCTCCTGTATAAAATTTTTTATCGATTTTATCGAAATCCGTTGAGCCGTTTATGAGAAAATTTTTTTTTTCGGCCAAAATGTAGACCATACTTAAATTAGTACACATACCAATTTTTATCAAAATCGTTAGAGCCGTTTTTGAGATAATTAAAATGGTAGAAAAATTTGTATGGCAAGTACCGTTATTTTTGGGCCTAAAACAACGATTCAAAAATCTATTTTCGACAATCACCTAAAACGCCTACGTACCAAGTTTGAACAAAATTGGTTCAGCCGTTTAGGCTGTAGATCGTTCTACAGACAGACAGACAGACAGACGGAATTGCGGGACTCACTTTTTTGTTGTTCTCTATGATAGTAATGTCATGTTTGATTGTTAGAAACATTTTTTTTTTACAAATACATATGTTACTTGCCTTATAGTACCTAATAGCAAGTAAAAAATTTATGAAAATTGTACTTAAACTTTAATACCTACCCGTTTAGTGGTCTTATGCAAATAGTCGTAAAATTAAAATTTAGATTTTATTTTAAATTAAATTTTTAGGCCATCAAGAATTAGAAGCAGAAAGAAATTTGGAGACAAAACGGAACCCTGTGGATCATCACCACTTATTTTATGAATATCAGTATTTGCAGTAAATAATGGGACAACTGAAACTTATCAACGATATATACGATCTCTGTTTCATAAAATTAAGCCCAGTGTTTTTTTTTAAAGAAACATTTACCCAAAGCTTAGATCCCAAATATTTATGTTAGATGGTTTTTTTACTTGCGATATAGGTACTATAGGGCAAGATTTGCATTTGGAAAAAAATATCGAACTCGAGATTTTAATCAAAGTTCACATTACGATGATAGAGAACACCAAAAAAGTAGGCCCGGCAATTCCGTCTGTCTGTCTGTCTGTGGAACGATCTACAGCCTAAACGGGTGAACCGATTTTGAATCGTTGTTTTAACCCCAAAAATAACGGTACTTGCCATACAAATGTTTCTACCATCTTAATTATCTCGAAAACGGCTCTAACGATTTTGATAAAAATTGGTGTGAGTACTGCCTTGAGTATAGTCTAGATTTTGGCCGAAAAATATTTTTTAATATTGTGCTATTAACGGTACCTGCCATACAACCATTTTATTGATTTTCGACTTTCTCATAAACGGCTCAACCGATTTCGATCAATATTTTTATACAGCAGCTCCTTCGAATTCTAAATAATACTGCATTTAAAAATTTTCGAAAAATAGTTTTTTTGGATTTTTGAAATGCAATATTTTGAAAACGGGTGAATGGGTTTTTCTGAAATTTTGTTTTTAAATTTATATTATTAAATATTTAAAATCTTCATACGATTTTTTTTTAGAAAAAATTAAACAAAATTTATATATACAAAATTAAGTGAAAAACGACTTTAAAAATATATTTACCCGTTTCCATTAACAATCTTTTGCGATCCAGTCGTGCATTTTATTTTTTTAATATTTTATATTTTTTGTCGAAAGCACCGTTACCACTTAGAGTCTCCTCAATCTTCTAGTATCGTCTCGGCATCCAAATACAAGACCGAAAACAAAATTAATAAAGGTATCCTGTTGAAATAGTTAGCAGCTTAATATTGTGATACGTTTTAATTGCTAATGTAATTTAATCATGTTTTTTTTTTGTATTAGCAAGCAATAGCTTAATTGCTGGGCAAGTTCAAGGCCACATGACATAATTTATTTAAATGAGAACAACACAAAAATTGTGGTAGCTAAGCTGCAGGGTGGCCGACAAGCCTTAGGAAATTTATACTATTGGAATTAACAGTCTAACATAAGTTACATTAATTTCAAGATAAAATTTATTGACCTACCTCTATACTTCGAAAAAGCTTTTAACAAATATAATATACTCAGCCGGAATTTGTCTAGCATTAACACTCCCTTATTCAGTTGACAAACAATTGGAATATATCTCTAGGTCAGGATTGTGATTATCTAATATACAGTGAGTCACATCCTATTTGATACACTGCTTGTTTTTTTATGTTAAATTGCAAAAATTCAAAAACGAGGATGATTATACACACAATTTGATGGCAGTTATGGAAATAATAACTAAGTTAGCAAAATAACTTCATTTATTTACCAATTTTTTTTCTATAAAAACATGCAAATTCAAAATTCTTAAAATATTGCAAAATTGTATACCACAGCTTATTTGATACAGTCAATAAATGCTATGAACAATTGCTAATAGTGTGTTTTTTTTAATATTTGGTGTGATAGCCTTTTGCTCTTGTGTTATCTCAGCCATTTCTGCCATTCTTTTAGTAATACCTTCTTCAACTGCTCTTTGCTGGATATGTTTCATATCAGGTGACTGTGCCGTCGGTGTCATCAGATGGGGGCAGTTCAATATGAACCAGGTCTGCACAATTCCTGACTTGTGCTTCGGGTAGTTGTCTTGATAAAAACGGAATTGTTGGCGTATACCCAGTGTTATGACACTTTGGAGCAAATTGTTTTTTTTTTAATATTGAGGTAACCATTTTGATCAATCACCCCCTCAATTAATTCTATACTCCCCACGACAGCTGCATACATACAGGCCCATACCATCACACTTCCTTCGCCATGCCTTTTAAATTCTCTTTCTTAAGCTCTGTATTCGGTTAAACTTCGACTCGTCTGCAAAAATTACCGTGTTCCAAAAATCAGCATCTCTAGAAATATGCTCCCTAGCAAAGGCAAGTCGACTTCATTGATTTTTTTGACTGATGAACGGTTTTTTACGAACCATTCGCCCATTAAAGACATACTCGCGAAGCAAACAGCTGATAGTTTCAGCACTGCATGACTTACCTAGTTCTTGCTGAACTTTAATGGCCAGTTTTGGAGCTGATAATTCGGATTAGCTTTTATTTTCTGCACAATATATTGTTCATCAGGCGGGTTGAAGATTTTGTTTGGTGCATTTCTTTCATTATTTTGAACCCGATTTTCATGCACAAGCCGCTGCAGTGTAAACGGACTTAGGTTCAAAAATTCAGCAATTTTCCGAACTGATTTACCGTTCTTATAATGGCTTATGACCAGTTCACGCTGTTCGATACTATACGAGGACCCATTTCATGCTTTATTGGCTAATCGACTTGCAAAAAATTGGTAAAACGAGACTGCAAACACAATTGAAATGACAGAAACAAAAAAACAAACAACCTTCAACCTCAAAAATCAGGCGTTAAGATACACTGAACTGTATCAAATAAGCTGTGATCCGCTGTATGTATGAACAGGAAAAATAAAATGATGAATTCGTAAGTGTAAACCTTTGCATTACTCTATAAAAATTAATGGCGACAAATTCTCATAATTAACCAAACACACAATAGCCATAAGGCAACGGCTTACTTGTGAGTTCTTGTCGAATTGTATTTGAAAAATTCTCTCACATAGTTTCTTTTTTTGTTTTTATTGACACCTGGGACGATTTTTCGTTGACAGTTTGTAATATGAGATTAGAATTAACTGTCAATTTCTAGTTCCATATAATATTGATCCCGTTCAAAAGACGAAGTGACTTCATATTGAACTCAAATTTGCGTGACAAAACTAGTTACTTGTTAATATGCCATTAATGCCAAACTTGGAACTTCACTCCAAACATTTATCTTCAGTTGATCATGCAGGAAAGCATCTATATAATATAATTTGGCTTTGATAATAAGTGACTTTTTGTTAATTTAAGCAAATTACGCCAAAAAAAATATTTAGATTTATCGAATTTATAGAATGATACTTTAACTTAAATGCAGTTGACTTGAAATAAATGGAGATATTTTAGTAACTAAAACCAGTAAGTTTTTTTTTTTTATTTTTAATTTAAATATATGCCTGTAAGATCTAAGGTCTTTTAAATGCAACCTGAATTGCACGGCACTAGTTTGGCACAGTGGATTTGAGAACCAGGTATTGACTGTCTCATGGGCTGCATCCAATTAAAATTGGAGGTATAGAAAAGAATGCGCCTAGCGTGGTGATCGAACCATTGCCTTTCCAAATAAATTTTTTGACAGCTGGCCAATCAGAGACTACAAACTTGTTTTATGTCGAATTCCAAACAACCAAACATTCGATTTTTTTCTGAACACAATCGAATTATTTCTCAACTAAATCTGTCAAAACAGATCTTGCGTTTTAAGCAAGATTCCATAGACTTTACACGCAAACTATTTTTTGCAAGTTCCTTACAACCAGTGTGGCCAATTTAGCATTTTTTCTGCTAAATTTACCCTTTTTTATTTTCAAATCCTACCCGCAGTTTTTTTTTTAGCAGGAAATCTAGCAGGTTTTCATATTTCTCTAAAATTACTTAAAAAGTTAAAACTCAATCAAACATAAATGCGTATCGCTCATTACAGAGCTTCAAACGCGAACCAAAAACGGTTGTCATATTGATGAATTTGTTCATCATATTGATGAAAAAAGTTGTTATTTTCCAGTCAACGACCGCGATCATCAATATGAAAATTTGGAAAACCGCGATCATCATATTAACAACCGGTCATCGTATTGATTACCACGGTTTTCAATAAGATTATTGTGGTTGTCAGTAGCATGATTGTAGTTGTCAATAGGACAACTACGATCGTCGCAGTTGTCAATAATATTGTTGCGGTTGTCAATACGACGATTGTAGTTTTCAATATAACAATGGCGGTTATCAATACGATTATCCCGGTTGTCAGATTGACAGCCATGATTGTCATATCGACAACTACGATTTTCATATTGAGAACCGCGATTGTCCTTTAAATGACTTCAATAACTATGAACATTAAAAAAACCGCTAATTTCATACTTAAAATTGCAAGAGCACAAAACTTTTAGGAAACAAATACTTACTACTCAGCACTTTAATTGAGCCATTCAATAAACCTCCCACCTAAAATAATAAGAATATACAATTATAAAAATGCATTAAATATAATATGTACATATATGTATTTATTTATTCAGAAAAAATTTTCAACGCGTTGACGCAGAACGAAGAGCTGGATGGTTTTCTCACGATCTTTCAAAAAATTGAAATGGTCATCCAGTTATTGCACACGTTCTCCCTCGAAGAGAAAATACATTAGTGAATCGTGAAAAGTGATACTTTTTATCGTCGGTTGCAGACACAGCATACAAAATCATCTGAAATGTTTAAAAGACGTAAAAAAATACAGGGTGGCGCACGAATCGTGCTACAAAAATAAAACGTAATAACTTTTTTTCAGTGTGAGTAATTGGCTTATTTTTTTTTTGTATTTTATAGGCTACTATTTAGATTTATCAAAATGAATGCTTGAGATACTGAAAAAAGGATTTGGATAGTGCAGCGATACCATTCTTTGCGGTCCGTCATTTCCGTCTAAACGGAATTTAGGCTGGAGCTTGGCGGTACTCCCCCGAGTAGATGGACCATTATGAGGCTGGTGAACATGTTTGCCGAGTCTGGAAGCATCGAACGAAGGCCGTATCATCGAGATCCCAATGTTCGGGTTCAGGATACAATCGTGGCTGTTGCATCGGCAAAACAGGCAAATCCAAGTGTTTCGGCTCGAAACTTATCGGGCCAAATTGGAGTTAGCAGACGGCTATTACAACGGATAATTCATGATCACTTAAACTTGTTTCCGTACAAAGTCCAAATTACAAGCAAGTTAAACCCTCAGGATTTGCCTGTTCGCCTTTGAATTTTGCCGAAAAATGATTGCAATAGCCGAAGAAGACAACACATTGATAAATTGTTTGTTCATGTCTGATGAGGCCCATTTTGACTTAAACGGCAATGTTAACAAGCAAAATTTCCGTATATGGAGTGAATCTAATCCAGAAATGCTCCATGAGACAGAACTGCCCCCAGAACGAGTCACTGTGTGGTGTGCAGTTTCATCAAGGTGTATTGTCGCGCCATACTTCTTTGAAGAAAACGGTGTAACACAAACTGTCAATGGGGACCGTTATTTAAAGATGTTGAAGGAGTTTTTTTTACCCAGAACATCGCCAAAGACGTATCCCTTTCAGCAGGATTTGGTTTCAACAAGATGGAGCAAGTGTACACGTAGCCACACAAATTATGGCGGAGTTCCAACGAAAATTCACAAACAAATTTAAATCCAGAAGCTGCACTCTCCGCTGGCCCCCAAGGTCACCTGACCTAACTGCACCAGACTTTTTTTGTAGGTTTATGTCAAGCAGGAAGTGTACAAAACGAAACCCAGGAATTTGACTGAATTGAAGCAGTCCATTAAGACAATAATTGAGGCGATCCCATTTTCAACCCCTCAGGCCGCAATGAACAATGTTCTGATCATGTGCCGCATATGCGTGTATGAGCGTGGAGGTCATTTGCGGTCAATCATCCTTAAAAGCCATTAGTTATTTAAAATAAAATTTAATTTTTAATCCAATAAAAAAAATTTATGAAATACATCGATTAAAATAAAAGTTATTAAAAATTTCTTATTGTAGCACGATTCGTGCGCCACCCTGTATAAGCATAAAGAAGATAAATTTAAGTTTTTTTTTAAAATGTTTAATAAGTTCGTTTAAGGCCATAAATTTCAGATGCCATATGAAGCACTCCATTTCAGCCGAAAATTAGATTAAAAATAGCACTTGATACCTATCATAAATATCTAATAATTTACCATACACATTCAAGAAAATACAGAAAAAAAAATCACTAATTACTCACCTGATTATGATACGAAATTAATTTATTTTTATGTTTTTCTTTCACTTTCTTCGTTAACAAATTTGATGCACTGCCAACACGACGAATTCACTACTTCAACTTTTATGAATCGAATGACGCGCTTTACTAAAAATATAGATTAAAAACAAGTGAAAACTCAGTTTTCACGGTTATATTTTTTGTCTGGATTTTCATATTGATGAATTGTCAATGCGACAATCGCAAAGCAACAATCATCATATTGACAAACGTGATAACGATCATCATATTGACAAATGCAAATTGATAGCCGAAATTGATGATTGCGATCATCAAATGCCAAAAACAAGTTATCATATTGATTATTTTATTCATCAATATGTAAATTTCAGTTAACAACCACCGGTTGTAAATATGACAACCAATATTTTTTTCGGTGTTTTAACTGAACGTGGATTAATCAAACTTAATTTTTCTTTAATTGGGTCACAACCATTTTTAATGAAATGAACGTTTACTTACCTACTTAATTTAATTTTTATTCACGCTTCCCGCGGCGGACCGTAAAAAAATGGCTGGCGCCCAAATTATGCACACCTTCGGACAGCTCTGGGCTTGGACGTAAATAGACTTGATTTTAGCCACTTCCTGATATTTATTAAATATTTGTGCCTTGTTTTCGGTAAACTTTAAAATAAATTTGTATTTGCAGAAACAATGCAAATGTTTTGCATATGTTTTGCATTAAGAGACAATTTATAGATGTTTAAATTTGAATTGGACTTCTTTTGTGTGCACGCTTCAGTAGGTTTTTTTTTTTGTGGAAAAAACCTAATTACATTAATTTGAATAGAAAATTGTCCATCTAATTTAAAATAAAAAAAGCGTCACATTGTTAAACTTTCTATTTTATGTACGCGAATCTTCATTTGCTCATCGATGATTAAATTATTCAAGCCAATCAAAAGAGAAGGTCTGAGCATACATACGTAAAATTACTCATCTTTAAAGCACGTTCCATTGGCCATGAAAACTAATCGACCATCATTATTTATCCTGGCTGGCATAAAAAGTCACAATTCATCGTTGAGTGTAAAGTGTGACAGTTATTGTAAATTCTTATTTGGTCTTATTAAGATGCAAGCACATGAGTCTTATGTCAATCATTACCATTATCATCACGATGACAAATAATGCCAAGTGAGAGGAGGCATCTTGTTGTTGTTTGCGTGTCAAAATTACGCCCACTTTCCCTGATGTTTTTTTTTTGTTGTGCCGATGAGCGCTATTTCTTTAAACATAAACGCGCGCCGCATGAAGTATTAATTAAATTAAAAAAAGAAATAAACCTATAAACTTTTCATACTGGTTTAGGGGGCGATTTAAAACGGCCGACGGAAGTATGGGGCTTAATAAATAAATTTAAAAAAGAAACATTTAACACTGCGGATGGGTAAATGTAGGTCAAGGTTCGGATGTATCTTCTATTGAAATAAATTAGGTATGTGTTCACATAGAAACACCGATAGAAAAACGGTGTTAAATATATTTTTTTCCTTTTTTTAAATTGAAGGCACATAATTTCATCATAGTTTGAACAAAATGGTTCATAAAATATTGCGTTGTAATTGAATGCAATGTAAAATTTTGTATGCTACTTTTATCATTACATAACTTTGAGTCTTGTTTGAACTTTAAGAAATGGAAAAATTGAATTTGTTACCTTTTATTTATTGAATAAACAGTTCTAATTGATATTTGTAGTGACAGTATGCGGTTTTTTAAGTATTAAGAAAACTGGAAGAAAAAAACTAGGAATTGACCACACGATTTACCTGATAAATGCAACAACAACGCCTAATCCCCTTCGCAAAGCACTGAGAGCTTGTGATATTGTTTCCGAAGAAAATTGTGTTACTGCCGCGAATGTTATCTATAGTTTATAAGGAAATGTCAATTTTACTTGCGATTATAGGTACTAAAAGGTCCGCCATCTAACGTTTTTTTTTCAACTAGTGCTTATTTCGTGAATGGTAACACTTAGCTCATGTCTGATTTGACAGATAATTAGTTTTATCCTTCCGCTGAACGAATATAGTTGTGTATATGCTTGAACAATGCTGGGAAATATTGTGACATTACTTTGAAAATCATGGTAATGTTGCAGAATGTGTGCGAAAATTGCGTACGGATTTTGGAAGAAGAGAAGCACCGTCAACTCCGTATGTTCGTTATCTTGTGAAAAAAGTGAAAGAAACTGGCATCCTAATCGATAAACCAAAGCGTGAAAAGCCAAAAACAGTTCGTTCACCCGAGAATATTGCTGCTGTGGCAGAAAGTGTGCGTGAAGCGCCATCAACATCAATTCACCGTCGTTCTCAACAATTGAACATTTCGGAGACATCATTGAGACGAATTTTGCATAAAGACCTTGGTATGACGCCATACAAAGTCCAATTGGTTCAGGAGTTGAAGCCAACTGACCATCCAATGCGTTTTCGCTTCGCTAAGTGGGCCTGCGATCGACTTAGAGAAGATATGCCGATTTTGCCAAAAAATCAGCTTTTCAGATGAAGCTCATTTTGATCTTGGCGGGTATGTAAACAAGCAAAATTGTCATTTGGGGCACAGAAAACCCGCACGCATACATTGAAAAACCGATACACCCAAAACGAGTCACTGTTTGGTGCGGATTTTGTTCCAGAGGCATAATTGGGCCATTTTTCTTCGAAAATGAGCTAGGAGTGGCCGTTACAGTCAATGGCGACCGTTATCGGGCCATGTTGAACGAATTTTTGTTCACAAAACTTGAAGAGGAGGATATTGGCAATATTTGGTTTCAACAGGACGGCGCTACGTGCCACACAGCCGAAGCTACACTCGATGTTTTGCGCCCTGTTTTTGAAGATAGCATTATCAGCCGCAGAGCTGATGTCGTTTGGCTACCTCGGAGCTGCGATTTGACACCGTTGGACTATTATTTGTGGGGTGCCGTAAAAGATAAGTGTTACGCCGACAAGCCAGAGACAATTGACGCTTTAAAGGACAATATTCGTGAAGCCATTGGTGAAATACAGCTGCACACAATCGATAATGTGCTTAAAAATTTGACCGATCGTGTAGGCTACTGCATGGCCAGCCGAGGCAGCCATTTGAATGAAATTATTTTCCATTATTAACCGGAATTATTGTACTTTCAAATAAAAAAAGAGATTTGAGAAAATATTCAGTAGTTTTTTTTTATAGCATTTTCAAAAAAAAAGAGGTTATTTGGTGGACCCTTTATAAGGCAAGTTATGTATTCGTAAAAAAATAAAATTCCCGACTGGGTCGCACGTACTTGCTCTTGTGTTCGATCCCATTATATGCAAAAGATTCTTAATAGAAACGGCTAAATGTATTTTTGAAGTCGTTTTTTACTTAAATTGTTTCTAAAAAAAATTGGTATGAACATTTTAAATGTTTAATAATATAAATTCAAAAACAAAATTTCAGAAAAAATTGTCCACCCGTTTTCGAAATATTGAATTTTCAAAAGAAAAAAAAATATATTTTTTTTTTTCAAAAATCCAAAAAAAAACTATTTTTCGAAAATTTTCTAAGGTGTTAATAACAAGAGCTTTGCTTACCGAAAACAGATCAGCATAATATACCACGAAATAGCACAGGGCATAACAGATTCGAAAAGAAAATTCAGAGCAAGATACAACATTCAATTAAACGTCAGTTGTCAAAACAGTATCAAACAAAAAAAAAATTATAATTTTTGTGGGATTATATTTTTTGTTGATAATGCAATTTTTTTAAAATTGTATTTCTTATAAATATTATTAAAACAAAAAATGAGTGGATTAAATTTAAGTAAACTCAACAGAAAAAGGAAGTTTTTTGACAGTTTGCATGATTTGTTCTAGATTGATCTTACTCAAAAGCCAGAAAAGAACAGAAAATAATATTCTTTCTGTTTTAATTTGTTCTAGCTTTGCTGAAATTCAAATCAGAGAAATTTAAAACAGAAAATTCCTCAGTGAACACCAAAAAGTTGTACTTTTCTGACGTTCTTTTCCGAACAAGGCACAGAACACGAATGAATGAATATTTGCTTTGATGTCTTAGCAATTGTGTGTAAATCTTGTGTTAAATTGGTACGATTATTTGAAAATTTATTCTCAGATCAAAAATAATAAACATCCAAAAAGATTAAACGAATCGATTGTTTTGTTGAATGGAAAATGGAATATTTACGCATGTTGAAATTTAAATTTAAATATTTTTCTTACGATATGATCGAACATAAGAGCAGTCGTGAATTTAATTTAGAATAATTTAAATATATATACTTTTAAAAATAATGACGCCCGCTGTTGCTGGTAAAGTTGCTAATGTTGCTTGTTTAATATTTTATTTAAGTTTAAAAAAAATTAAAAACCAAGTTTAATTATATTGAAGAGAAGAAAAAAAAAATGGAATGTTTAACTCTTTGGCTTGTCAAAAAATCTTAAGTGCAGAAAACCTTGCACTAAACTATTCTACACAATGGGAAACGTTCAGAAAACATAGACGACTTGAAAATAAGATTACGTTTACATCATGTAATTTCAACATGCATTTGAAATTTACGATTGAGGGACGTACATATTGGCCTCATTCAATAACAGAACTATTCGCACATGTTCTGTATTTCACTTTTTGTGAATTTGAGGAACGAAAGTGAATTTAGATGTTCTGTATTCCACATTTTCGATGTTCTGTATTCCACATAAAATAAAGTTTGTAAATAGCTCATTCCGAATGTGAATATGAAAATTCGTATTCTACATTCCGAATATTAACCGTTTTTATACAAATTGTCTGTAACAGGTGATTTGGACAATTCGAAAATGAATTCGAAGTGAATTGGAAGGAGTTGAATTCACTCGAAATGCAGACCACGTTATTTCATTTTAAGTGAAATTGAAATTCGTTTTAAAATTCACTCGGAATGCAGAACATGTGTGAATAGCTATCCGGATAGGTTGGTGTTTGTTTTCGAACGATCCAGGTAGATTTCTCGTTATGTCAATTGTATTGTATACATATCTGAAGTTTTGAATCAGCTGTTCCTCACTTTTCCAATTCAATAATTCTTGGGTAGCTTGAGATTTGTGTTTGACAACATATGTTTAGTTCATCAGCTGTTTTTTCATTAGGCGATACAACAGCACAAAACAATCCGGATTGGTTTGGTTGTGCCACCGAACGACGCCATTGTATATGAGTGTTGGCGCGCCGGCCAGAGTAGACAATATTGCTCAGGTTGTTAAATTGCAGATTTTCGCCCTTTCTTCTATGTGATTTTCGTTATGATTCGTGTGAACTAACTCTTCGGTTGTGCGTCCAGTTGGACAATGTACAAAACGTATGAGAGCAAGTTGGCATCAGCTGATATGAAGATGGTTCGTATGACAGCACGAGTAGCAAAGATTGATCCAATTAAAAGTACTAAGCCATATCAAAAATACCATCTTGAAAAAAATAAAGCCGGCCGGCTCAGTTGGTATTGTCATGTCCAGAGTTTCAACGCGATCGCGAAGAAGAAAAATGAAAGACAGACCAAGACACTCCTGAGACAAGCAAATATTACGTTATCAGCATTTGGTTGGACTCACACATGAAACAATTCAAAACCGGGAGTCTTGCCAAAACTTTCTGAGGTCAATGCGGCGTATCAATAGTGTGAAGCAGATAAGTGGGAGAGTGTCAATGGCGCCGAAATTAAATGAAGGAGAAGTCTAGGGTTGTGACGAAATCCTTGAAGTATACAATCGTTTACAACAAAAAGTGATTTTTTAATGGAACTAATTATTGGAGTCAGTGTTTAATAAAATAAAATGCACGACTGGGTCGTACTAACTTGCTCTTGTAGCTAACAACTTGTGCAAATGGAGCTTGGGGCTTTTAGTAGGTAGGTCTATTTATCCTTAGGTAGGTAAACTTCCTTAGTTCTTAGAATACAAAAAAAATTAAAAAAAGTTAGAACGGTTTAAAAAAAATTTTTTTTTTATATGTAAAATATTGAAAACATTTTTAGGTCACAAAATTGAAAGGGCAATTGAAAGTAATTATCAATAAATAACATATAAAATTTTAATTTCAAAAAATCAACAATCGATTTTTCAAAATAAAAAAATTACTTATTTTTGTTTTTAGTAAAGAAATATAATTTTAATCGGTTAATCCAATAGCGAAAAATTCAAAAATATTAAAAATGGTTCTATGAGAAGTACCGTTAATAAATACGCAGAATAAAATATGTTTTTTTTTTAAATTCATTTTTATTTATTATTAAATTATAACTATCTTAAAAGCTAGATAAGAATTCATAAAACTAGCCTTATTAACAATAACTTACAACTAATTTACTGGCCCTTTCCGGGCGCTCTAAACTAAACTATATCTCTTAAAACTAATGCCTTTCGACCTAAACGCTATTTTATTTTATTTTTATTTCACCTAGAAAACATTCAGAAAAAACTTGGTATCACATCATTTTTTTTTCTTTTTTATTAGAATAAAATATGTTTAAAAGTGGACTAAATTAATTTATTTTTATACAAAATTTTGGAGCCGTTTTTGAGAACACTATTAAATGCATAGTTTCGAAAAAATCAATGGAGTAGTTTTCGAAATATTCAGTTTTCAAAAGATTTTTTTATTTTAAAACTTTGCTTTTATTTTAAACTGTTTAGGAGCTTTTCCATAAAAAAATCAAATTAGCAGTTTTCCAGAAATTCGACAATCAAAAAAAAAGGTTCTAACAAGGTAGCAAAAAGTATCCCCTACCTTTTCCTGTCATCAATGCACTGATTTTTTTTCTAAAAATCGTTGGAGCCAGTTTTGAAAAAATAAGGTTGCCTTTTTGCCTAAAAAAACTTATGCCAGATAATTTTTTTTGCCTTAAAAAAATGAAATGAATATTACCGAAAAAAGAAGAAAATCCATGCAACGGATTAGCTTCGTAAATAAAAATAGTGGGTTTTCTCTTTTGTTCTTCCTAAAAAATTATTGTCATCAAGATCGATTATTATTATTCCTGAACTATGAAATAATTGTAAGGAGCTCAATAAATTACTTCCTAATAAGTGACCTCAATCATATCAATAAAAACAACAATAAGCTTATTGAATATGGGGAATCACAAGATATTGTTCTTGGACCAATCTTATGTTGTATACTAATGATATTGTCAAATTAGATCTTAATGAACAAAGGTAAGACCTTGAAATCTTGCTTTAAAAAAAATTAAGAATTGCTTTGACAGCATAAAATCGATTTTGTTCGACCTAAGATTCTGGTAATTCTTTAAAATATGCCTGTTTCGATTCTGAAAACTCCGTTTAACTAAAATGTTTATTATCGTGTTTGGAAACAGTTAAATCTGATTGCCCAACGAAGGAATGTGTATTTAAAATAATGTTCTTATTTGACAAACACTAATTAATTACACCTATAAATTCTTAACTGAATTAAATTATTTCTTTCATTGTTGTTTGTAAGAAATGGCAGCAAACTCGAGCTCCTCAACACAAGGTAAATTTAAATCGCTTGTGTAATTTACTAAAAAAGACGATAGCAGAATTCAAAAATTCTGAAGTTGGAAATTATCTTGAAAGCTTGACAGCAGGAAAAGAATCCAACTACTCACTCTGGAAAGCTGTTAAAGTAACGAAGAAACCAAAGCTCCGAGCGCCTCCGATTAAGAATGATCAAAACGAATGGGCAAAAAGCGACAAAGAAAAAGCAAAAGTTTTCGCGGATTACCAGGAGAACACATTTAAACCTTTTGATGGGCAAGTACTCAACGAAAATTTAAATATAAGTTCTAACTCAAGCGAAAATTACATTACAAGAAATGTTACCCTTGCCGAATTAAGTAGAGAAATAAGAAAGCTTAAGTATAAGAAAGCTCCGGGATATGACCTAATTACGGCTGAAGTTATCAAAATGCTTCCTCGCAAAGGGTTAATTAATCTTTTTTATATAATAAATGCCACTCTAAGGCTAAAGTACGTTCCGAGCCAATGGAAGGTTGCGGAAGTTATAATGATTCTCAAACCAGGAAGGCCATCACATGATAAGAAATCTTATAGACCTATTTCGCTTCTGCCCGTAATATCAAAGGTCTTTGAAAGAATATTACTTCTGCGCCTGCAGCCAATAATAGAAGAAAAACGCCTAATACCTAAACATCAGTTCGGAAGTTTTAGAAGCAAGCATTCGACAATTGACCAAGTGCATAGGATCACTGACGTCATTGAGAAAACTCTTGAAGGAAAGAAAATTTGTTCGGTGGACTTCCTAGACGTGTCGCAAGCTTTTGATAAGGTGTGGCACGAAGGCCTAAATTTTAAATTAAGACAAATTCTGCCTGAAGTACTTTATACGGTTCTAAAAGCATATCTAGAAAATAGACTTTTTAGAGTAAGACATGGAAACGATTACTCGGATCTGACAGAAATAGTGGCTGGGGTCCACAGGGAAGTGTTTAAGGTCCAATATGTACCTATTATTTACATGTGATATAGAAGAAGGCACTATCGTACCCACGTTTGCTGACGGCACTGCAATACTAGCAGTGGGCCAAACGATAAATGATTCTACGACAAAATTACAAAAAGCTCTGAATAATGTCAATGATTGAACAAAAACATGGCGGATATCGCTCAACGAAGTAAAATCAGTCCATGTAGATTTTACGTATAAGAAAATTAATAGATTATTTGTTAATACGGTTCAAGTTCCGTTTGCTAACGAAGCAAAATATCTCGGCATGACTCTAGACGCGAAATTAAAATGGAAACCGCATGTTAAAAAGAAATGTGAAGAGTTAAATAATAAACTCAGAGATATGTACTGGTTGCTCGGGAAACACTCTAAGCGCAGTATCGAAAATAAGCTAATTTTGTACATGCAGGTGCTTAAGCCTGTCGGTATATAACTCTGGAGTTGTACGCGAGATTCTAATTTAAATACCTTACAAACATTTGAAAATAAACTCCTAAGATCATTTGTAAGCGCACCTTGGTACATAAGAAACGAAAATGTCCACAGAGATCTCGGGATTCCCACGGTTCGCGATGAAATAAAAAATTTTGCCCGAAATCATAGAAAACGGCTATTACAACACTGCAATAGTACTATATAATCGAAATTATCGATGAGACGAATTTAGTACCCCGCCTTGCGAAAGACAAAGCCTTCCGATCTGGTGCACTAAATGAGAATCCGCTTTAAAATCGCGGTATAAACAGGAACTATCACCGGATAGTTACCTGCAACACGTTAATTAAATTCGTTAAAAATAAATTGCTAGATAAGTTTCAAATAAGTTGCAATCGGGAGGAGGTGTTTTTAGTGCAGTAAGGATCTCACACTCCTATGAGCTCGCTTTTTTCGGTCCTCATACAGCCTTTTGAAGGTTTTATTTATTTATAGCTTAATACAAGCAACTAACAGTTACTTAATTAATTAATATCTTAAAACTAGGTAACAATTTAAAGACTTAAGATTAATTTAAACTAAGGAACCAGGTACACAGGATACAGTAAGGAAATTTTTAAGATTGGAGTGCTCGTTGTAGAGAGGATTTGGAAAGGTTTGGATCAAAAATGCTTGAAATATTAGCTTTCTGAAGCATTCTAGTCATCGGTTCATTTTTGCCGTAGTCGGTACGATGGAAAGGGATTGCGAAAAGTGGTATAGATCTTAGATGACGATGGTTAACGTTCCATGTGATCTTGTCATACAGGGCTGGACAATCAATGCCTCCAGTTAGAAGTTGGTGGATAAACATTATATTTGCATTATCACGACGTCGGTTTAATGTTTGTAAGTTTATCAGTTTTAGTCGATTTTCGTAGGGAGGTAAGTGGTAAGGGTCGTCCCATCTAAGGTCCCGTAAAGCGAAGTGCAAAAATCTACGCTGAACAGCCTCAATACGAAGAATATGGATGTGATGGTATGGAGACCAGACTTGCGCAGCATATTCAAGGAGAGGCCTAACAAAAGATATATAAAGAGATTTGGTGACATAGGGATTTGAAAATTCCTTAGACCAGCGTTTGACAAATCCAAGGGTAGAATTGGCTCTATTAATGATATAATCAAAATGATCCCGGAAATTAAGCTGGTTGTCACAAATAACACCTAGGTCGCGAATGGAAGATACGAAGGCAATTGGTTGGTTATTAATCAGATATTGGCGTTGCAATAGGGGTGGGTGTTTACGGGAGTAAGTAATGGCTTGACATTTGTTAATATTGAGCTCGAGGGAGTTATGTTGACACCAGACAAAAAAATTATTTAAGTCTATTTGAAGCAATTGTGCATCAGCGGTATGTAAAATGTGTTTTGAAATCCGCATATCATCAGCATAAATCTGGAGGTCTGATTGCTGAAGAATAAGTTCAATATCATTAACAGTTAGCAGGAAAATCAAAGGTCCTAAGTGACTACCTTGCGGGACACCTTATGTTGAACAGAAAGAGTTAGAATAACAGGATCTAAAATTAACTGTATAATGACGATCAGTTAAATATGATTCAATCCAAGATATAAACAAAGCAGGGAAACCATATGCTTTAAGTTTAAACACAATAATCTTGTGGGAAATTTTGTCAAATGCCTTGCTAAAATCAGTTGCAATTGCATCGACTTCCTTACCAGCTTCTAAGGCACATAAAGTACTTGAAACGAATTCAGTGAGATTGGTAATAGTTGATCTACCTTTAAGAAAACCGTGCTGTTTCATGGAGAATATCTGATAACAATGAAGGAGCAAAGTATCATGAATTATACTCTCAAATAGTTTAGGTATGCAAGAGAGTTTGGCAATGGGTCTATAGTTGGATATATCATTCTTACACCCTTTTTTATGGACGGGAATGATAAACGAGTCCTTCCATTGTTTAGGAAACACACCGTTTGTAATAGATAGCTGGAAAAGTAAAGTGAGGGGTTTGGAAAATTTGGAGATACATTTTTTAAGGACAATAGGAGGTATCCCATCGGGACCAGACGAAAAGTCATCCTTAAGCAGATTGATTTTATCAATAACAGAAGACAAAGATATATTAATCGAAGATAAAGAAGTTTGAGTGCAATTGTTCATATAATTGAAATAGTTGTTATCTACTTCATTACTATTAGGAGAAAAGGCTTGACTAAAGAAATCAGCAAAAAGGTTCGATATAATTTTTGGGTCTGAAGATGACGAGTGTAGGTAATGCAGTGTTGAACGATAACCATCGGATTTCTTTTTTGAATTGATAAATTGAAAGAAATGTTTGGGATTTGAAATAAGATCGGCCTGGGTTTGAATGAGGTGGTTGGAATAGAGAGATTCACACATGTTGGAGAAGTTATTATGAACTGAGACATAATTAACACCTACCCACGGGAAAAAAAATTGTTGTTTGCCTAAACTTCCATTTTCAATTAAATTTTAATATATACATAATAATCACACATCAAGTATCTTCATTTAAAATTCAATTAATGATGCAGTTTCAAATTTACCTACCATTGTTTTGTTTATCATTAAATTCTTGTCCTCAAACAATGTAGGAAAGACACACCTTGAGTTAATGAAAATTATATTATGCTTTTACATACAAGAATATACTTAATTGAAGTTTTCATATACATGTACAAATCGAATATCTGGATCCGCCACTGACTGAATGTTATAATCTTATACCTCCTTTTTTTTTGGTTGAAATACGTTGACAAAATAGGGTACCTATTATAGAATACCCAACACACCAACAGATAGTATTTCTTTTCTGTGCCTTATGGCTTGCCTTGAGCAATAAAAACATGTTTATAATCTTAATCTTATATGGATATGGAACAATAATTTTGTTTTGTACATATTCTTATCACACAAAAAATTCAACCTTTATCAATGACATAATAAAATGCTATCAATTAACTATATGTATGTACATTATATTGTTTTTATTCAATTTCCTTATTATTTGTACTATCTATGTAATTATTTATATGCGTATCATAAACAAATCATAATAATATGTAATTTGTTTTTATTTTAGAACAAACCTTCAGTAGTGGAACCGATCGATTTCGAGGGATTTATTGCCAAAAATAAAACACTTATTCAAAATGATCCTCACCGAGAACTGTTGATTTACCCAAGTGATGATGTTTCGGTAAGTAAAAATTAAACAACAATTCGTTTCAGTAACAAATTAAATACAAAAGTATGTCGTTTATAATTTCCAACAATTTTCAATGCATCTAGCTCTAAAAGACGTTTTTTTTATCATTTTGTTCAACGAAAATGTAAACAAAGAAAATGTTTCGTTTCTAGTACCATGGAACCGAACATATACCAATTAGCATTTAAGAAAACCTTAATCTAATAAATCAATCCAAGGAGCCATTAATCTTTTAGTCGCCTCGTATTTCTTATTTTTCATTTAATCTTCAAAATATTGAGTTTGTAGAATGTTTTTTTTTCTCTATGCCAACAGTAACGGATAGAAATAAATATTCTGTGTTGTTTGTTTTTCCAAACCTCACTCACCAAGTCAAAATGTATAAAATGATAAATCAAGTCTGGCGATATTCTATACAATGCGGAAGTGCCAGACTTGATAATGACTAAGTGAGGAAACCACCACCAAAATATCTTTATCACAAAAATGTGTTATCATACGCCTGCAGCGCACATTCCCTGAGTGGTAATAACAACACACCGCACATATCGTTTGACAAAATGAGTCATTTTGCATTACCAAAAGCCTGGGAAATCAATGATAAATTTCAAATTCCTTTCTGTAAAATCTTGAAATGAATATTTTCCCAATATTCATACTATGCACACGCAGTTACTCTATTTCAGTCGCTTCCTCATTCACAAAATTACATATATGTGACAACAACAATGATCTAAGCAGTAAAACGTCCAATTTTACATGCTTGTGTGCATGCATGTAACACGTAACAAAAATATGTTCATTGCAAATTACCCAGATTGAAATTAAATTGATAAGGTACACTACATTCAGATCTAAATGACACACTTTTCGATTTACAACAATTATTATTCTTCTTGTCACGCAACGTTGCACCATTTTAATTAATTCCATTAATTCTCTTCTTGTTTCTCATCAAACAGGAAGTTGTTTTGCCACGCAAATTTCGCACAATCTCCAGTACAATACCAAAATTTAGCGCACCACCAAATACAACAATTATCACGCACAATGGAAGTATTTCCTCGCAGAATGGCAATGGTAATCTATCAAGGCAAAACTCACTTTCGTCCACGCAATCGTCCTCGCCGAATGGTTCATTGGGTTCAATTACTTCACCATTGTCGGCGACTTCTTCATCATCGTCCTCGTCGAGTTCAACTTTGAAGACAAGCACTGGAACGATAAGCCAGCGGCCATCATCACCCATGGGGAGCGGAACGTTATTAACTCGACAGTCATTGTATACGTATCAAACGAATAACCACCTGGTCCACTATAAGTACAGTACTTATAGTGGAACTTGCCATGATCTTCCCAAGTAGGTTCTTCTTTCTTTTAAAACTTGTTTTTAAAACTATTCCATTGAATTTAAAATGAAATCGTCTTCCTTAGAATCATTCCCGTGGAACAATTAAAAGAAGAACTCTATGAAATCGATGCCGATCAGGACCGCATTGACGAACAAATGACAAAGTCACAAGCTGATTCCATAACCAAACAAGGCTATCTGTTGAAAGGGCCTGATACTAGTTCCGACAGAATGTTTGCCAATATTGGGTCAAAATCCTTCAAACGAAGATACTGTTATCTACGCCAGGAGGTCGATGGAACATACATCTTGGAACTGCACAAAGACGAAAGGCAAGGTGAAGCCAAAGCTACTATTGTCATGGATTTTTGCACCGAAGTTGTACAGGTAAGTTGCTTTTTAATCAACACAGTAAAATTTTAAATGATAAACATATCACCATTTAGAATCCGAAAAGAAGTCGCTTGTGCTTTGAGTTACGCATGACAGCTGGGCACAAATCATTTACCCTCGCAGCCGAAAACGATGAAGATTTCAAAGATTGGCTATGTAAACTATCATCGGTGCTACAGCAAAACAAAATTCAAGAGGATAAACGTGTGTCTAGCTTGGAGCGAGCTCCACCACCTAGTCCTAGTACCATGATGTTTGGAACACTTAAAGGCCTCGATCAGAGCATGAATCCCCAATTGATTAAATATGGCCGTGAGACTGACATATCGATAGCACAGGCTAGGAGAGAAAACAGACGACGGCTCTTTGCCTGTTACCAATCGCCAAGCAAAGCCACAATCACTGACCATGTTGATCAGTATCGTGAACAATTCGGCCAACGGATACTTGTTACTTGCAAAAGTTTAAAATTTCGCTTACAAAACCCATATGATGGGGAAAAGGAGTCCCTGTGTCAAGTTGAACCGTATATAACGAGTCTGGCTTTGTATGATGCCAAAGCTGGACGAAAACTGACTGAAACATTTTATTTTGATATAAATTCGGAGAATATTAGAGAAATGCTCCCAAGCCATTGCTGTGGGTCCAGAACTGAGATGAATGGTGGTCCAAACAAAGTAATGAATGGCGATCTGCCAGTTGAATTGGCAAAACTACCCGATGATTGGCTGACCTATCCGAAGCAGGCAGTCCTAAGCGTAACTACACCTCATCCAGATGTATTTCTGGTTGTGAAAATCGAAAAAATCCTTCAGGGTGGCATTAATCAGTCCACAGAGCCATATCTCAAAGCTGGAAAAGATCCTAAAGCTGGTGTGAAATTGCACAAGTTGGTGAAGTCGTACTCACAGAAAATCGGTCATTATCGCATGCCATTCGCATGGGCTGCCAGACCTTTGTTTCGCCTTTACAGCAGTGAGCTGGATACAACAATTGAATTCCCTGCGATTTATCGTCAAGATGCCAATCGATTAAAAGATGAAGAGCTGTTGAGACTCCTGGCCGAGTACAGGAAGCCGGATAAATTTAGTAAACTAACTGTGATACCCGGATGCATTAAAATTGATATCGATGGAATATCGGAACTGCCAAATAGTAAGAAACAAAAAAACTTCTAAATTACTTTTTTTTTCTAATTTTAATATCTTTCAGACTCTTTGACGACAACTCTGGCGCCACTAAAACCATTTCCTATGCCTCCAACAGTTGATCCAACACTGGAACTATCAGAATTCCAGAGTACCTCAGAACGTGATATAAATCCCTACACAACATTTGTAAATCATTTTTTTGTCTATCCAATTGGACTTTCATTCGATAGCCAGAAAGTGTTTTCAAGAGCTCGCAATATAACAGTAATTATTGAACTACGAGAAACGGATGGAGATGACTCAAAAGCACTCAAAGTAAACCCTCATTAACATGCCAATTGAAAAAAAAAACAAGAAGAAATCTATCTCACTTATCTCTTTTTTCTATTCTATTTTCTCTAGTGCATATATGGACGACCGGGACAAGATTTGTTTGTTTCTCAAATAGCCTGTCCGGTACTGCATCATAGTAGCACACCGACATGGTATGAGGAGATTAAATTGCGCCTGCCATTGCATCTAACGAATCAGCATCATTTACTCTTCTCATTCCTTCACGTTTCCTGTAATCTATCAAAGAAACGCGAAACGAATGCTTCATTCGAGACGCCAGTAGGCTATGCCTGGTTGCCGTTGCTGAATAAGGGAAAAATTAATTTAGAAGAACAAATATTGCCAGTGGCTGCGACACTGCCTGGCGGATATTTGTCCATTCAGCCACTTGGTCTTGGGAAGGGGGTAAGTGTTAAATTTTGTAGTGTATTCCGTTTTTTGTTATTGTTTTGGGGAATTTTCTTTTTTGTTTATTTAAATTTGTTTTTGTTGAAAATTAAAAAAAAAAAACCATATGATTTAAGTCTATAAATAATAATTGACACATATTTCCATGAGGGAGATTTTCGCATATTGGCACGTTTTTTTGTTGATGAATTTCATTGGGTGGCGTATTTATACATTTGTTGTATCAAAGAGAATTTCAATGCTAATTATGTGGGTGAGTGAACTCAGATTAATGAAAGTGATTGAGTCAAATGATCTTTAGATGGATGCTTGCCCATTAAAGTGTTTCTTATTATTGTCATTCACTGAAAAGCTCCTCAAATTTGTTGCCTTTAAATGGAAAAGCCAATCAATCTCATCGATACATTAGTGGAATTCTCTTAAATAGTTCTTGCACTTAAAGTGCACTAAGAAAATACAAATTGCTTTCATACAATTGAAGAATTGCTTTAAGACATGTATGTAGGTATATAGTACTTTTAATGAGTGTACAAATTGATAAGTAATTAATAGATATTATGGCGACACGTGTAAGAATGTTTCACTGATCCAGATCTATAGGGGAACTATTGGTTTTAATCAAACTTAACATTTAAATGATGGAGAATTGCAAAAAATGAGTTTCATGTATATGTGTAGTCGACTAAAGGCCATCGTCTAATCTGAACTAACAAAGGGAATGATGCGCTTTCAGTAGGTTCGTTCGTTGAACTTTACCCAGGGTCGACCTATGTTTTTTTTTGATAACCCCAAGAATTGTGAAAAAAAAACCTGGGTTTTTTCGTTCTCAAAAAACACCCGAGGGCCATTAATTTTATGTTGCAGAAAAGCAAGTTATGTCATTTAATAATTAAAACTTGAACTTAGTAAATTCTTTTTGGCCCTATGCACAATCCACAACTTCAAAGGTTTCCATTTTGCATGTCTGTGTCTGAAAATTAATTTGAGTTTTATTAATTTTATTTCCATTTTAAAAATAACAAATCAAATCAGATCTCGTGTGACTTTGACGTTTATTCATATACCTCAACTTGCTCAGCTAAAAATCTAGATCTACTTCAGGGTGAGTTGAGGGGGACCCTAGGTTTAAAAAAACACAGAATTTGTTTATCAGGGTGACTTCAGGTTTTTCAAAAAACGCTTAAGAGCGACCCTAGGGCGACTTAAGGGCTCAACGAACAAACCTAGTTTATTGAAATTGCATTAAAAAACGAAATGTGCAACTACGAATTTCATTATGAATGAAAAAAAAAATTATTTGAATTTGATTCAGGGGCGTTTAGTCTATTCACTATGCTTTTATAGTTTCCTTGACGCTCGTTTAATATTTTTTCTTTAATTTTGGAAATGTAGTACAAGATTCGTTCGTTGAACTTTACCCAGGGTCGACCCATTTTTTTTTTGACAAACCCTTGGGGTTTTTCGGTTCTCAAAATACACCCAAAAACCATTACATTTTGGCTCGGCAAGAAATGCCTATCTTGAACGAAACATTGGTGATAAAACAATATAAAAAAATCTATGCTTCAGTATTGATATTGAAGGAAGAATACAGGAAATTCTTTACAAACATCCATATCTTCGATTCGATAATTATTAACATCATGATGGATATTCAATGTTACATTGGATACATTCAGTTGTCGGTACGATAGCCTATCCAAGATAGGTTAGTACACACTTAAGTTTCTGAGCAACCAGCTTTGGATAGGTTAAACTTGAATGGGTTTGTGCATATGTTTTTGACATTTATCGTGGGATACAAAATTATTTCAAAGTTTTTCGGATAGCTTGCGAATTTTTTTCGGCAGCAGCTGTTTTTTCATCAGCTGTGTTCTTACATGGGTATACAACAACACCAGCCTATTTGGATAGCTATAGTTCAATTTTTGAATGAGCCCATTGATGTTTTTTTTCAACACGGCTCATCCCGACTTCAGGTCGTATGCGACTTTCACAGTTTATTGATATACCTCAACTAGCTTCATCTTAAAACCTAGATCTACTTCAGGGCGATCCTAGGTTTCGAAAAAATATGGAATTTAATGTTCCAATGTGACTTCAGGTTTTTCAAAAAAATACCTTGGGGCAACCTAGAGCGACTTCATGGCTCAACGAACAAACCTACATATCGCTCATTTGTCACAAACTTAAAACAAGTTGTTGTAAACGTCTTTAACGATTTTGATTAATCTTCGCAACTACAATTTAAAAACTATCGTTACAAAACCTCTGGTGCATGGTAGAAAGGGGTTAAGTCAGAAATAGTAGTTTTTCGCAAAATGAGATTTAAGATTGAATATTTATTTTTAAATCCTGATATTGCTTTTTCAAAAAATTAATGATGCAGAATAATCATCAAAGCGTTCTTCTGTTATAACATTAAGCTATTGATAACAAAATATGAGTACCTACCCGATTTTCTGATGGCTTATCTCCTAAGAGCCGCCTGTTTTTTGTGTACATGTTTAAATTAAGTTTTTTCTAGGGACTTAAGTCAAGAAAAAAAAATATTTTGTACATAAATGACTCAATTTAATTGAAAAATAAACTTTGAAACAATAAATTAATTTTAATAAATAATAAGTATTGATATTTTAAATCTGGTTATCTTCTAACAAATCTGAATCATTATCTGGTGCGTCTTCCAAAGTTGCAAAATTTTTGTAAAAGTCATGAAAAACATGTGGAACTAAGGTTAAAAGTGGGCACAAATGTTTTTTGGATTTGAATTCTTGTATTTTTTCAGGACATTTACGAAATTTATTATTATCTCTTGTTAAATTTAAAAATGTGTATCCTTTCTATCTACCGAGCACTAGATGACTTAAGCCCTTAGGAACAACAAGATTTTTGAATTATAAGATAACTAAAGCCTTTAAAATAAATTAAACACAAAGGACTTTAGTCTACTTACACACTTTATACCAAACAAATCTGAAAACTTTCTGACTTATACCCTTTGTACCGAAATATTTCTATATGAAGGAGTAACGCTAGACTTACGCCAGTAGGACAAATTGATACAGAAAAAAAAATATGACTTAAGTCCAAGAAAAATCCAAAAAACGATTTTTTTCACCTAACCCCGTTCTACCAGACACCATAGAAATTATGTTTCATGTTTTTGGATAAAAATTCAGACAACTACAAGAGCTTAGTATTCTTACTCTCATCAGACTACTACCTACTTTTTGCTAGAAATTGTGTTGAATAAAAAAATAAAATTCAGCCTTGAAGTTTTTGTTGAAAGATTATTTTAATTAATTAAATTAGTTAATTAAAACAAATCTTTTTTCCACTTGTTCCGTTAAGGAGGTAGTATTTATTTGGTACATCCTTATTAAATATTGTTGTGTTTGACCATAGCAACCTATACAAAATAGGAAGCATAGTATGAAACTAATTGATTTAAGCTAGAATGTTACTGTCACAGTGCATACTGCCCAAAGTTGTTAAATATTATAACTAAATCGCTTGTTTTTTTTTTAATTCATTTTTATTTATCATTAACTTATAACTATAAAACTAGCTTATTTATCAATACATTACATCTAACTTACTGGCCCTTTACGGGCATCTAAGCTAAACTATACCACTTAAAACTCGCTGATAAACCCAGGTTTTACTAAACTACAGCTTATGACAATATTGGATCAATGAATACACACCGATTTTAATTACAAATTGTTGGTTTTATATGTTTATAAGATTATTAACTTATTTTACTACACAAATAGCTTCAAATATTTTGAAATGATAAAAAACTTAAAAAATAGAATCAACGTCCGAAAATTCAACTGTACCTAGGTTTAACTTAGACATAGTTTAAATATGACTATGAATACGCCCCAGTCTCTTTCGATCTAAAAAACTTTTTTATATTATTGCTAAATATTTAATTTTCACCCAGAAACTTCGGATACACAACTTTTTAACTTATCATTTTTTTAATTATATTTTATCTTACAAACTACCTATAACTAGGGCTAAAACTAATTAGAAGTATGACTAACTTATACTAATGAAATCTAACTTAAACAACTTAAACTACCTAAAAATACATACAACTATTTGAATCTACTAAATCGCTTGATAATTCATAAAACAAAAATAATGCTAAGTTTTTTTTTAATTATAAAAAAGTTTGAGTGCATAGGAGCATTATTTCCCTATTTCAATTGAAAATTAAAAAAAAAAAAAAATTTTTTTTGACCCCGACGTGATTTGAACACGCAACCTTCTGATCTGGAGTCAGACGCGCTACCGTTGCGCCACGGAGTCATGTGATGTACTGTGTTTTAACTAAAAATAAGTTGCCTTCGTTGTTTACTGAAGCATAAAATAAGCACTTCAAAAAATTATGTTCTGAAATCTCTATAATACAAAATTCTTATGCCACCGCTAGTCCTTGACTTTACTAAACCATAGAATAAAAGTTAGTCTGCGGACTAAAATTTTCAATTCATAAAAAATCGAAAATCCATGAACAAAATCTACAACAAATTAGTATCAACTCTCTTTTTATTCTATGTCCCTGTAAATTTTGTTCTTAATGTCAATTCTTAGACTTAGTTTAATTACACAGAACACCAGAGTCGGAGTACACACGATATTATTCCAATCAGGTTCTATATAAAGGAGCCAACATAAACAGAATAGATAATTTTTTGTTTAAACTGATTCGGGGTCACATTGCAAGAGCGATGTCCTCAACCAACGGCTTAATTTTTGAGGCTTATTACCCCAACAATGAATACAACGAGAGCGCCCGGTTAAGTGGCTACATCCCTCCCGAGATATTCCTCTATTTAGACAATCGAGGGCTGATACAGGATGGAATGGCGATTCCACTAATCTACCATGTCAACCGAAAAACTGTAGATAGGCGACTCCTGTATGGTCGGGACGTCATCGCCCAAGGTGGAGAATAGCGCCTTCGGTTCAGAAGGACTGTGTCCGATCGAGACCGAAGTGATAGGGTGAAGCAAGAGAACCAGTTGTGGTCGCTCTCTGAACAGCATTATGATACATAAAGTCGATTTAGATGGTATGTCTTGGCCGACTTATATAAAATTAAGGTAATTAGGTAAGGGACATGTCAGGGTAGGCGGAGGGACAGAATGTAGGTAGGCGGAGGCATATGTAGATGTATGTGCGCATATGTATATGTATGTACGTATACGTATATGTACTTATGTGTATGTATTACTGTATAGGTGTCTGCATGCTTATCCTAAAAATACACAAAAAAATTTAAAAACCGAAAAATGCTGCTGTACCTGTTCTAGTTTTTAAGTAGTTTTAAGTTAGTATAAGTTAGTTGTATCTAGTTTCAATTATTTTTAGTCTAGCCTTATAGGTAGTCTATAAGTTAACATTAAAAAAAAAGGATAATGTTACTAAGTTTTTTGTTGAAAAAATTTTCTTGGTGAAATAAACATAAAAATAAAATAAATAGATTTAATTGAAATAGTTTTTTAGGTCGAAAGACATTAATATTAAGAGATATAGCTTTTCCTAGAGCGCCCGTAAAGGCCAGTAAGTTAGTTGTAAGTTATTGATAACTAGGCTAGTTTAAATTTTTACATTTTTGTCTAGCTTTAAGTTAGTTTTACGTTAATAATAAATAAAAATGAATTTACAAAAAAAAGAAGGACGGAAAATTCTATTTTATTATCAGCATTTCGCACTTTGTCCACGGAATAAGTCCTAAACCAACCATAGTCCATGTTTAATTTGGGTGTGATAGTTTAGTCGTTTATATTGGACTAAACTATCAATAAATAATATAGTTTTAATAATTAATTTTTCAAAATATTTCACGTATGTTTATTCAAACTCCTCCTAAACGAGTGTAATTACGGTGAACAACAAAAAACCATAATACATATGGACGCAAAATGTTAAACATTTAAATGAGTTTTAAAGTCAAAGTCGACTTTGAGATAGGGATGCAAACGATACATCGATGCTTTCAAAACATCGATTTTTCGTTGGTGATAATCGATGTTAACATCGATGTTTTGATAACCGATACACCGCCGATACATCGACGGAAAACTCCTCAAACATCGACATCGATGATTCATTTCGTTAAACATTGGCAAGATGTGTTAAACACAAAAATGTGCTTGTATTTGTGTTTCATTAAACGGAACACCATTTATCCGTACTAGCATTGTCCACCTCACATCTGAACACTATTTTCAGTTTTGGGGAAAGTTAAGTTTTTCACTAATTTTATGTATGTAGCAACACTCCATCGGCAGTCGCAACCTCTACATGTGAACACCAAATTTCCAAACTTGAAGTGTACCTAAAGTAGGGTACACATTATCGAACCTGCGTGACATTCTTGTAGGATATCGAACATGCGTGAAAAGTTTCGGGTACACATTTATCAGTTTTGTTGTCCGTCCGCCAAAAATTATTTTCATTTTCAATCCAAGATCTAGCTCAATAAACACATCAATATATTATTTTACTTATTCCATACTGACAAAGATTCAACAATGAACTAACTAACAACAATAATGAAATAAATAAAAATACAGCCAACAATTTGTGTGATGGAGAATACAATTAAAACATCGAAAAAACATAGATGTCGATGTATCGTTCTTATAACCGATGTTTTTTTTTAACATCGATGTTTGTTGTGGAACGATGCTTTCAAACATTTTGAGATAATTTTTTTAAAAAAATATTTAGGTACAATCTTTTTTTTTAAATCCAAAGATTGAAAAAGAGATAGTATAACCTTTTATTTGATATTTGAACTTGGAGAAATCCAAACACACATGAGCACTCGGCTCGGATTGATGAATTACAAAAACAAAAAAGGTTGTTGTTTGTGCCTTCGAGGTACAAAATCAGTTTTGACGGTGTGAGCGCCAATTTGAGATCTCGAAATCTTCCCGCTAAAATCTCAGATTTCATTTTGGTGGCAACATATTATTAGTCCCGAATCCAAACAAAAAAAAAAAATAATCCTCGGGCCACAATTCTGTCCCAATTGTGACTTTCATAGACACGTCTTGTGAGATTTTTTAAAACAAAATAATTAAATAATTTTTCGCAATCGCAATATTGTTTTGTTCTTCAATGATAACAGGGTGAGTTCTGTAGCGCAAATAATGCAAAGATACATTCATATACTTATAATATATGAATGATAACTCAATTATAGGCCAACGGTATAACCTTGAAGCAGGACAGCAGTTGGGATTTTGTTAAGCTAGTATTAGACGGTCCTTGTAATGTGACACTTTGACGTCACAACAAAATAGGTCCTACCACCGTCATTGCCGTGAGAAAGGTAATCGTGTCATGGCTAGCTACAATGACTATCACACGAATGACACATGTCTGTCATTGTTGTCCCAAAATACAATGAACGTCAAAGTGTGTCACGGTGATTTTGTGTCTCGGTGTCACAGCAATGACATGCAAAACAATGACTATCACACGACGTGACAACTCTCAAACAGCTGATCATTGGAGGTGAACCTAAACTGCAATGACATTTATTATTTTTAGCAGTGACGATCACACGGCGTCGATCAATCGAGTCATTGTGTCTTGGTTGTTAAGGAAAAGCTTATTTTTTTGGAAAACGGCTCCAACGATTTTTATACAAAATTTCGGAGAATTGGTACTAGCTATCAATCAGAACAAAATTTACGATATTTGCCCTAGAATTCAAATGGCTTCTTTTTTTCCCCTCAAACTATAATATAACATTTGTGCAAACGTCACATATATATAATTACCTACCCACCTATATACTTCACTTTCATTATATACATATAATGTCCATATTTACATAATTAGGTTCCATCTATGTAGGTAGGTACAAATAACCCTCCTAATTTACATAATTAAAATCTATTTAAATATACATTTGTAGTTAGGTACCTATGTAACTATGCCCAACCGTGACAAATAAAGACAACTACGTCATAGTGACGTCAGAGTGTCACGGCAATGACACATTACAAGGACCGTCTAATACTAGCTTTATTCATATCCTTGCAGTTATTTTGATTGCTATTTGTAATCACATTTGCATGTTATTATGTACTTGTAAGTTTATATAATTGGGACACTTTATCGAACACAACTTTGAATTCCGACAAAAAAAAAACATTGAATAAGACTAGTATGTCGTTTTCGATTGGTCGGCCAGAAGACTTCTGAAAGTGTTCGATGGATATCAAATGAAAGTTCTTCTCCTAAAAAGATGTAACATTTGCTCTTAGATTTATGGCGTTTTTATTTGACAATCCGGAATTCTTCTCCGATCCGGGATCCCAACTGAACACTTCTGTGTGACTCTGACGATTCTAAATTTTAATGAAATTGTATGTGTGAAAATAATTGTGTACGTGAGAATATTCAAATTAAAACCAAAAATGTTTGTTGCACAATATTATGATACAAAAAATGACAACAGTCGAGTTTGACGTTTAAGTATATGAATGTGTGAGTGCTTCTAGTTCTGATCCTGATTTCAAATCCAGAACAAAATTCTCTTCTTTTCAGAATTAGTACAGTTTTTTTTTTTTTTTTTTTTTTTGTAAATTCATTTTTATTTCATATTCACTTATAACTATCTTAAAGCTAGACAAAAATGTTTAAAACTAGCCTACTTATCAATAACTTACAACTAATTTACTGGCCCTTTACGGGCGCTCTAAACTAAACAATAACTCTTAGAACTAATGTCTTTCGACCTAAAAACTATTTTAATTAAATCTAATTATTTTATTTTATTTTATTTTATTTTTCCAAGGAAACTTTCACAAAAAACTTGGTATCTTATCATTTTTTGTTTTTTTTTTTTTTGTTTTTTTTTTTTTTTTAAACTAAACCTAAATATAGATTAAAAATAATTAAAACTAAATAAAACTAACTTATACTGCCTAAAAATAACTTAAACTACTTAAAAATACCTAATAATACTTAAGACTACTTAAAAACTAGAACATCCACAGCAGCATTTTTTTTGTCGTTTTTAATTTTTTTTGTTTATATTTTGCATACGCATGCAGACACACAGCTACATGCATCCCACACATACATGTAAATACGTACATACATATACGTACGCACATACATGTACAGACACGCAGATACATGTACGTATGCCCCGCATACATACATATTTTTAATTTTTTTTTTTGGTGCCACCCCGACTGTTTTTTTTTTTAAATTCATTTTTATTTCATATTAACTTATAACTATCTTAAAGCTAGACAAAAATGTTTAAAACTAGCCTAATTATCAATAACTTACAACTAATTTACTGGCCCTTTACGGGCGCTCTAAATTAAACAATAACTCTTACAACTAATGTCTTTCGACCTAAAAACTATTTTAATTAAATCAAAATTTTTTTTTTTTTATTTATTTTATATTTCAAGAAACTTTTATACAGAAAACTTGGTATCTGATAATTTTTTTTTTTTTTTTTTTTTTTTTTTTTTTTTTTTTTTTTTTTTTTTTTTTTTTTTACCTATAAACTAAACTTAAATATATATTAAAAATAATTAAAACTAAATAAAACTAACTTATACTAACTAAAAATAACTTAAACTACTTAAAATACCTAATAAGACTTATGACTACTTAAAAACTAGAACAGCCACAGCAGCATTTTTTTCGTTTTTTAATTTTTTTTTTGTTTATTTTTTATATGCATGCAGACACACACTAGCATGCAACCCACCCACACATGTACATACGCACATACATATACGTACGCACACACATGTACAGACACGCAGATACATGCACGCATGCCCCCGCATACATACATATTTTTAATTTTTTTTTTTTTGGTGCCACCCTGACTGTTACCTATACCTAATGCCCTAAATCTATGTAAGTCGGCCAAGATATATCATCTTCATCGACTTTAAATATCACGATGCTGTTCAGAGAGCCACCAGAACTGGTTCTCCTGTTTCGCCCTATCCCTCCGGTCCCGATCGGACACAGTCCTACTGAACCGAAGGCGCTCTTCTCCACCTTGAGCGATGACGTCTCGACCATACAGGAGTCGCCTATCCACAGTTTTCCGGCTGACGTGGTAGATGAGCGGAACCGCCCCTCCATCCTGTATCAGCCCTCGACTGTCTAAATAGAGGAATGCCTCGGGAGGGATGTAACCACTTAACCGCGCACTCTCAAAATATTCGTTATTGGGGTAATAAGCCCCAAAAATTAAGCTGTTAGTTGAGGACATCGCTCTTGCAACATGACCCTGAATCAGCTTGAACAAAAAATTATCTATTCTGTTTATGTTGGCTCCGTTGTATAGAACCTGGTTGGAATAATATCTTGTGTACTCCGACTCTGGTGTTCTGTGTAATCCAAGGCAACGTCTAAGACATTGCCCCTCAAACACCCGAATCTTTTCCATTTGAGATGGGGCAACGTTGAACCACACCGGCATCCGTAGGCAATCATCGGCCTGATGAGGGCCATGTAGCAAATCACCTTCACCCTGCTGTCAAGACGACTGCTATAAAACAATCGTTTTGTCAGGGCAAAGGCTCCCCTAGCCCTGGCCAAAGCAGCACCTATATGTCTGTCGAAATACAGGTACTGATCCAACCAGATGCCAAGGTACTTTACTACACTTTTACTCGCCAGTGGATGTCCATGTGGCCCTACGATCACCAGCTTGCGCCAGTTCTTTCTCGTATCCCTTGAGGCGCTAGACAACGGAGTCCTAAACAAAATAGTTTCTGATTTCTGGAAGTTGATTTTTAACTTCCAGTCATCACAATAACGCTGAATCTTGTCGAAGTCACTCTGCAAGAGACTTTTGATGACCTCAACTGTATTAGCTGTTCTGTACGCAATTAGATCGTCGGCGTACGCAATTGCCTGAGTTAGACTACCTATCAGATCGCTGGTGTAAATGCTGAATAGAATCGGCGAGTTAACCGCTCCCTGCTGAAGACCATTATTAATATTAAAAATTGCGGTAGAAGTTACATTGCCACTCTTGACAACAAACTTTCTACCATTTAGCATGTCATAAAGCATATACAATAGAGGTTTACTTATACCTAGTCTGGTTAGCTTTAGATAGAGACCTTCTAACCATACGGTGTCGAAGGCCTTCTCCAAATCAACCAGACAGGCACCCGTACACTGCTTTTTAGTTTTGTTCCATTGGATATCAGAAACTAGTTTAGACGCGGCATGAATTGTATCATGTCCCGCCTTAAAACCGAACTGATTATCCGGGATGATATTTTTGTCCTCTGCCCACTTGAACAGGGCTCTATTAATAACCTTTTCAAATACTTTGCTGATACTCGGAAGAAGACTTATCGATCGGAGATTCGCCGGATTGGAGTTGTCCTTTCCCTTTTTTGGGAGAGGGTGCACCACAGCTGTCTTCCACCGCACTGGATAATATGCATTATTCAGCGCGTTGTTAAACAGTGTGGTATAAATGTCCACTGCTTCTTGAGGCAAATGTCGTAGTACAACGTTGGATATACCATCGACTCCTGCAGACTTCTTTTTCTTTAATGAATTAACGGGGGACTGGGCCCATTTCGGTCGGCGATTATGGCGTTTGCCAAATTTTCATCATTAAACCCGGTAAAACCAAGGCTCTCAGATCGCCATTCGCTTATATCGTTTCGGAGCCATAAGTGATGAAGCAGAGCTCTGTTCTCCAGGTCATGATTCGGGCGAATGCTAGCATTCACCTTGTACACTTGCTGGAAAGCAGCCCCCACAGCCTCCACCTTCTCCTGCGGATCTTCGATTATGAAGAGGTCATCGTCCAAGACGGCGTCATCTGGATCTATGCCCGCTGTCAGAAGTACGTCTCTGTTTTGTGTCGTCCTCTGGAGCTTAAGACACGGAAGGTCGTTTTGATCTTTTCTTCTGAATATCTTATTAATTTGTGGGAACATACTCGGGTCGGTAGCGTTCACGGCCCGAATTTTGTTGTCCCAAAACAAATTAATGGACAACCTATAATTTTCTTTGATCAATTGGTTGATGTTTTTGATGGACGACTTGAGTGTCCTTATCTCCAGATCTCGTGTGTCGGTAAACCGTCTGTACAAGCGTTTTAGTCTTGTCAGTAAGCCACTTTTTTGTCTGTGTAATGCATCAATTGTCGCGTTACGGTACATGTCAGTTGCGTTACGTTCTTTGTATTTCGGTATTGTCCTGTTCATTGTTCTTTGAATTGTTTCGTCCATTTGTTGTAAGTATCTGTCAATTTCAGTATTTGTCATGTTCCTGTCATTTGGTGGGGATATACCATTTGATCGTAATTCGCTCAATAAGACGTTCGAGAAGCGTGGCCAGCGCACCTTACTGTAATTGTAAGTATGCACCGGTACATACTCCTCCAACTCCATAAACGCGTTCGGAAGTTGTATTACGGCGGCGAGTCCGCAGTGGTCACTGTGGTACTCGATCGTTCTTAAACAATTTTTAGGCCGATGGCCCACAGTATCAGTAATTGTTAGTCTTGCGTCTTTCAACAATAGATCCAGATAGGCACCGCTTCTTGGAAACGATGGCCTGTCTGTAGCGAGAAGTTCAATGCGATACTCCAGGTTGTATCGACCCATCCAATTGTACAAATGGTTACCACGAGGATTTTGTATTTGATTTCCCCAATCTATATGTTTGGCATTCAAATCACCAGCCAATATGTAGTAGTTTTCTTCCGAGCTCAATCTTAAGCATTCAAAAAGCTTTTCAAGCTCTGTTATAAACTGTGTGGGCTGAGGTGTTTCCGGTGCATAGGCAGCGATCACATACATTCGCTTCCCCTGTTGGAGATGAATGCATATGATGCATGCCTCTAACGTCCGAAATTTACGCACATCACTATTATATATTACCTTATGACTAATGCCTTACGTATAAAGATTGCGACGCCCCCTCCTTGAGTGGAGTTGGGTCGGTCTCTCCTTACGATATTGTAATTGTTGTTAGTCAATTTATGTTTCTGGTTAAGCTTAGTTTCGCTAGCCATAAACACATCTGGACTTATGTCTTTAAGCAATTGGAATAAATTCGCTCTACGTTCGGTCCTAATCAGTGAATTTACATTCACAGCTAGGATCTTTAAGGGCCTCTCCGGCAGCGCGCCCTTAACCTCTAAGTTGCGTTAAGCTCGGCAAAACAGAGTAGATATAATCCACCCTAGTCGCCTGCTCCCTGATCTGGAGGCCGTTCAACTGGCCCTGAATGGCCAGTAGAACGCCCATAATGTCCGCCTGTGCCGCCGGCGCCTTAGGCACGAGGGCCTGTTGGGCGACCTTTGGTGTAGGCTGTACCGTGCTTCCCCTTCCTGACGCCATTTGGGCGTAAGAAATTTGGGGGTTGACGGGCGTTGTTGTAGGAGGGCGCACTGTTGGACGCTTTTCTACCACTGTTTGCTTTGCTGCTTTATTGTTTTTTATAAGCTGAAACGTCGGGCATCCCCGATAATTAGCGGGGTGTCCGGCGCCTCGGCAGAGTACACATTTAAGCTGGGTCCTATCTTCGACCCGTTCCTTTCCTAACTTGCATTCATCTGCATTGTGGTTCTCTCCACACTTAACGCAACACTTAGTACAGTCATTTTTTCCCAATGAACACTTTCAGAAGAGTCCGGAATGCTTCCGGATTGCCAAATAAAAACGTCAAACTCGAATTTAACTTTCCTCGCGTTCACATAATTATTCTCAGCAATTCTGAATAACTTTCTGTTGTTGTACCCTGAACAAAAGCACAGCTGATGAAAAACACAACCCTTGTCATGAAAGTTATCTTGAGTTTTCCCAAAAATGTTCGAATGACCTAATTCAAGAAGAACAAGAACACAGCTGATGACGACGATTGTTTTGTTTTATGGTGTTGGCGGATATTCTTATCTTCAAATCTAGTAGATAGTTGTCAAACCAAGTAGTGTTAGTAAAAAGAGGGGTAGATTCACCGAAAAATACCGATCAGCGAATTGATTCAGACTCAAAAAAAAATAATTTTGTTTGCCCAATGGCAATCCGTGTTTTTGCAGATTTGTATCAAAAAAGAAGTAAATTCTTGAACCAACGGAAAACCACAAACGTTTCATTGAAAAGTTCAAATCTCGCTTTTAAGAGGCGATCTTTGAAAACTCGCTATATCTTGGAAGGGCTATCGTACTGACATTTGAATGTACGCAATAACTATCGGATAGCTGTGTTGAAATTTCTTTAAATGAGTTTTATTTTGATTATACTTTGACATTCTAATTTCATGAATCTAGTGTGTACTTGGGATTCCGTCCCTGGTCAAAGAGCACTTCCGGATTACCAATCGAAAGCGACATTAATTTAATATAACTCTAAAATCAAAACAAATTACTACAAAACCAATTTTGTTTTCTTTATCTATTTTTAGCAGAATTGTGGTCCCGAAATACAATGGATCGATAACCAGCGTCCATTGTTTACGGTAACATTCCGACTGGATTCAACTGTTCTCACAGGTGATCAGCATTTACACAACTTCTTCGCCCATGCTGAAAAACTCCTCGAAAGCGGTAAAATCTCAGCAATCCCAGCAGAATCTGAAACATGTAAAATACTAAAAGCCGCTCATGCCATTCACATAACCTCACTTATATCATTCCTGCCAACGGTGCTGAATGAACTTTTCACTCTGCTCGTAAATACAACCAGTGAAGAAATTGGTCTTAATGTAATACGTTTATTGACGAACATCATTCACATGGTTATCGAAGAAGCTGGACGAAAAGAATTACTGGCTTCGTACTCAAAGTATGTTTTCTATGCGCCAAATTTTAGCCAGAAAGGATTAGGCAGTCAAACGAGGACTGTTCATGGTGAATTGTGTCGCCATCTGCCGTCGATTTTGCATCCTAACAACACCGATTTTCTGATTGTCAACAAATTCATGAAATACTCTGGAATATTTTTCGAGATTGTGATTAAAAGCATGGCTCAGCACTTGCTTGATACGGGGCGAATACGAATGCATCGAAACGAGAGATTCCCCAAAGAATTTCCTGCTAAAATTGAATCCTTAATTCAAGTGCTGGTGCCATATTTGATTGCGCGCTACAAGGATCTTCCAATTGAAACACAGCATTTGAACAAATCCTTGTCGGTATTTGTAAAACGATGTCTGACTTATATGGACCGTGGGTTTGTTTTCAAATTAATTCGATTCTATATGGAAAGCTTTGCTCCTGGTGATTCTCGCACTCTTCAGGAGTTCAAATTCAACTTCCTTCAAGAGGTATGTCAACATGAACATTTTGTTCCACTGAACTTGCCATTCCTTTTGAATCCTAAAAACCGCCCACCGGAAATGATGCATCATTTCACGCTGTCGGAGGATTTCTGCAGACAGCACTTTCTCTCGGGTCTTATGTTGCAAGAGGTGAAGAGCAGCTTAAACGAAATGGCCAATGTTAGACGCCATGCATTGGGTATTTTTAAGAATCTACTGGCGAAACATGAATTGGATGATAGGTACCAAAATAGAGGACAATTGGGGCGAATAGCTTTATTGTATGTTCCCTGGCTGGGCATTGTTCTGGAGAATTTGAATAGAATCTCTGATCTCATGGAAGAGGGGTCCCAGAAACAACCATTTGGAGGCGAAAATGGGTCGTTCACTCAGAGAATTTCATCTAGCAGCAGTTATGTATTCTCCAAGGACCTCGGAGTAACATCTTCCTCAAGCACTCCTAGAGCTCGAAATAGAATGACCCTTCACATCGAACATCCCAATCCGATGCGAGGCTCCATGAATATAAAAGACTCAAATTATCTGGCAGCTATAGCTGGACAGATTATAACAAACGGCAATTCAGAGACGTCGCTGAATTCGATGAACTCAGAGTCCGGTTCCAACGACACAACTCATATATATAACGATAACGAAGTAGCCCTTCGGAATGGACATAATCGTTCAATAAGTGTTACTCAACCGATGACGCGAAGTGACAAGTTCTCAGCAATTGAAACAAAGGATCTGCTCACAGCGTTTCTCTTTGTCATAAAGCACCTGGCCCAGGATCAGATGATTGGATGGTGGCAGAATTGCACTGAGTCAGAAATTGTATCATTCCTCACCATCCTTGATCTGTGTCTAGTCCATTTCCGCTATGTGGGAAAGAAAAATCTCATTTTAAATGATGACTTGGGAAAGAGCAGTCGTCTGGCCAAGGCTAGCACATTGCCAGCTCGAATGGCACCGCCAAATATGGAAAATGGCAATGTCCATGAAACGGGCACACTAAATCTCACCCAGAATCGGGAAAATCTAGTCGAAGAAACAGTTCGCAGCCAGTTGGCATTGTATGAATCGAATTTCGCCACAGAAGTCGGTATGATCATCCTCGATTGCATGGGCCTATACACAATACAATTCCGTGATAAGCTTAATGAGAGCTGTGTGTTGCCAAAGTTAGCGCGGGTTTATTTGCGCTATTTGCAGCTGGGTCAGTCGGAGAATCTATCCAAACATGTCTTTGCTGCGCTTCGAGCATTTATAAATAACTTTTCTCCAGCGCTGTTTAAGGGCAACGCCCTTCTTTGTGGCCAGATGGTGTATGAGCTCTTGAAGGCATGCGACAGTAGATTGGTGACGATTCGCCATGAATCGTGTGCCGTGCTTTATTTACTGATGCGAAGTAATTTCGAGTTTAGTGGAAGGAAGGGCCTGACGAGAGTTCACCTGCAAGTTATAATTTCTGTGTCCCAGATGATTGGCAATGTGATTGGTCTGAATAATGCGAGATTCCAGGAGTCTCTGTCATTGATTAATAGCTATGCCAATAGTGATAAGGCGATGAAAGGAACCGGGTTCCCTGTGGAGGTGAAAGACCTTACACGGCGAGTAAGAACAGTTTTAATGGCCACAGCACAAATGCAAGCCCATCATATGGATCCAGAGAGATTGCTAGAGCTTCAACTATCTCTAGCGAATTCGTACGCATCCACACCTGAACTCCGGCATACTTGGCTCATAACCATGGCCCGAAATCATGAACAAAACGGAAATATCTCGGAAGCAGCGTGCTGTCATTTGCACATTGCTGCTCTCATGTCGGAGTATTTGAAACTTAAAGGATGTGGCACTATGAATTGGAGTGCAACTGCATTTACCGCCATTTCAAGAAATATTCCACGAGATGAAAAAGGTTTGAAGCTTGATTCGGGAGCACAGGATTCTCAATACACGGAACAGATGATGTTGGATCAGTTAAAGGAGTGTGCAGACTATTTGGACAGAGCCGAACGTTTTGAATGCTTGGGACCTTTGTATAAATTGATTTTACCAATTTATGAGAAACGACGAGACTATGTGGCACTGGCACATTCCTACGAACACCTAACACAATCCTACAATAAAGTTGTGGAAGTGAATCGATCTGGAAAAAGAATGCTGGGGCGGTTCTACAGAGTGGTTTTCTATGGACAGGTAAGATAAGGCATTATTCAAAACGTAAAATCACAACACCACATGCTTATAAGAAAACAACGCTTATTTCGTTACAAAAATGTCTAATCCTCGCAGCCAAAGAATGCTTTTTTTTAGTTTGCAAAAAGAGCTGAATGAAATTTTTAATTAATTTTCGGTATTTTTGTTTGTCTGTTGTAGATTTACTTCGAAGAAGACCATGCTGTTGAGTTTGTTTATAAAGAACCTAAGCTGACCTCGCTAAGTGAAATTTCTGACAGGCTTTATAAGCAATATAAGGACAAGTTTGGAGCTGAAGTTGTCAAAATGATAATGGATTCTTCACCGGTGAGTAATAAATAATAAATATTTAGGTAATATATTTTATTAAATGGAAAGTTGAAATAGTCATTTCCTAAAGACATTAAGTAAGCTTTTCCTAAGAAATAATTCTTATAGCAGAAAAATTGATTCCATAAAAAAGCAGAATCTTCATCCCCTCTAACTGTCGTCTAATTGCACTTTCGCCTCTTACCATAGAAACGGTAATTACTCATGAGAAATATCTTGAAAAACGAAAGTTCTTTAATGACCAGCAGTACGGCTGCCAAGGCTCGTACCAAGAAGTCCAATAATGATCTGATGGTATATCTCATCGCATAGTTGCACAAATCTTTACATGGTTTTGGAAAGTAAGATTATTGTGGTTGATATTGCTGAGGCAGTTTGTCATCAAGCTCTCGTGCATTTGGTATCGATGAATCTATCCTTCGTTGGATTAGAAATTACCTTTCGAACCGCTTAATAGAAGTCACATTGGATGATTCCAAGTCTGATATTCATAAAATAAATGCTGGTGTGCCCCAGGGCTTTGTTTTGTGTACGAATCTTTTTCTCATTTTCATTTAATAATCTCTTAAATGGATTTCCTAATCCATTAAATTGTTTTGCTGACGACAGTACCTTCAGCTTTTCATATTTGTTTGTAGATTTCATGCCCTTTGGATGTCGAACTTCAACGGCTGCTTATGATAATCTCATTAAATTCTGATCATGACGGTATTGCAAAAAAACCGCGTTGAATGCGATGCATCAAAACCTCAATGCTGTCTTATGTCGATAAAACAGGACCCACTTACTGTTACGAGTATGTACTTAAGCAAATCAAAGAAGACGACGCACGGTCACAGTGTTGCCTCATACATCTTATTTCTTGGTTATAGAAGCTATTGCCAGAAAGGCGAGTACATACTCTATATCCTTTTTTACTTGCCTACTATAGGGCAAGTTTTGCATTTGGAAAAAAATCGAACTGGAGATTTTAATTAAACTTGGTATTAAGATGATAGAGAAAATCAAAAAATTGGGTCACGCAATTCCGTCTGCCTGTCTGTCTGTCTGTAGATCGAACTGCATTCTGCAGTCTAAGCGGCTGCAGCGATTATCTGCAAACTTGGTATTTAAGCGTTTTAGGTGATTGTCTAAAATAGATTTTTCAATCGTTTTTCTTAAGGCCAAAACTAACGGTACCTACCATACAATTTTTCTACCATCCCAGTTATCTCGAAAACGATTTTGATAAAAAAAATGTATGCACTATTTTCGGTATACTCAACAAATTTTTTTTTAATATTTTGTTGTACCTGCCATACAACCATTTTTTTGATTTTAAACTTTCTCATAAACGGCTCGATTTATTTTACACAGAATGTCCTTCAGATTATAAATAATACTGCATACCAAAATTTTAGAAAAATATTTTTTTGGATTTTTGAAAAAAAAAAAATTCATTATTTCAAAACCTTTTTGAAGGTATATTATAATATATATTATTAAATATTTAAAATTGTCTTACTAAGTTTTTTTTTAGAAAAAAATTAAAAAAGATTTGTATATAAAAATTTAAGTAAAAAACGACTTTGAAAATATATTTAGATTCTTAATAGAAATCTTTTGCATACGATGTGATCGAACATATGAGCAAGTTCGTGCGATCCAGTCGTGCATTTTATTAAATTATAGACATATATTTATTTAACATCATTGAGTCCATCTGAAATAGTTAATTTTTGGAATTTTTATTTCCCTACGTAGCGTGTGAAATATCTTGATTGGTTTGTTGGTAAGAGGACAGAAGGTGGAATTGATTCCTTGATTTTAGGTTCGTTATTTGATTTTTCTCAGCTTCATTTGAAACCTGAGATTGCTCCAAAATCATCGTGGATTTGTTTTGACAGGGATAAGTTCGATCATAAATTGTGGTTGTATAGTGATACCGTCTCAGATAACGAATAAGATTTTCATTCCTATTGTTTGCCTACTACATTTGCAGGTTCCCAAGTATTTTTCTATATTAATAGGTAGTTTTGCCCTTAGAACTCGACTCATTAAAATGTTTGATGGTGAGAAACCAAGGCTCATAATCTGGGTAGATCTGTACTCCAAAGGGATGTGTGCATAACGGAGACTTGAAAAGAAAAACATTGAAATTCCAATCTTTTGCAAAACTTAGACTTTCAAATGAATTTAATGGTTGCATATCAATTTCAGGAATTGCAGGACATACTTCCTTGAGGGCAATGAAAAGAATATGCGCTGTTTTATCAGACACTGGTTTTATTTCCAACTGTTTTGGTAGGTTGTCAACTACCACCAAATACGAGTTACCGTCAAACTCCAATAAGTCACATCCAACTTTTTGAAATGGGTAGTTTGGCGTGCAATGCGAAATTAAGTAGTGATGTCGGTTATTTTATATCGAAAATCCTTAAATACGACATTCTTGATGTCTTCATTAATAGGAGGCTAATAAAACAGCATTTTTGCGCGAACTTTGGTTTTACTTATTCCAAAATAGGATTCTTGTAAAATACCAAGTACTTTTCCTATTAAATTTTGAGGATCAAAAATACTGTTCTCATAGGACAACATGCCATATTCAAAAAGTAAATGATATTCCAGTTAAATTTCAACTGATCAGACAAAATAAGCCTTGCTTGGGCACCCATTATTGTAGAATTGAATAATTGCTTGCTTGCAAAATAACATCATAAATAACTTTTTGCGAATCAGACTTAAATTGACAGAATGAACTACATCTGTTAATGTGTTGTATGTACATAACACTTATCTTCTGAGGAGTTTCTTGACAGAAAGTCTGCAACATGAAGTAATTTCCCTGGAACAGTACATCCGGATCATATTTCAAGAGCTTTATTTTCATACTTTGCAGCTTGTTGGAATGAATTTGACTTAACTCTTTTTTCAAAATGTAAATATTTTTCTTTGAAACGTCAAGTCGAATGAGCGATGTTAACTACAATTGAAAGGATGCGTTAAGGCATTTAAAGTCATGTCAGGTTTTTGACTCTCACTAGAGTGCTCACTAGAGTACTGAGGACATGTGTTTCCTAAAGCTGGTATATCCGGACAGTAAAAAAGACTGGCTAAAATGAAAAAAATTAAGTCAAGAACAGAAAAGTACATCATTTCTTTTATTACAAAATTAAATTCTTTAATTTTCGCTATAAGAAAATGTTAATCACCTTTTGTTGTTATACGTTTCCTTTCCATTGCATCTAAGGTCTATTTTAATTTAGCTCTAAGACTAAGCGGGAGTGGTCGCTTGCATGGAACGACATCAGATTTCAACTCAAGAGGACATTTATCTAGAAAGCACTACGTCCCAGACGATGCCAGAAATTTGTTTCTCTTTTTTATCTCTATTGGGATATTCAGACATTTAAAACTAATGTGCCTAAGTATCTCGTATTAAATCCTTCCTCCTCTTCCTCATCGTTAGCAGTGTGTTCTTAGGGGTATATACTCCCTCCTAAGCGCACTCAAAAAATATATTAATCAAATATGTCAGAAATAAAAAGATTTTGTCAGTATCATAAATGCCTGAAACTCTACAAAATAGTCTGCAAACCAGGGGGCCTATTCCTGAATACGAGTCGAGTAAAATGTCACTCACTCACCACAACTCTAGTGAGAGTAAAAAACTTGACATGACTTAAAATGCCTTAACCATTGTATTTAAAAACTATAGTACTACCATGAAGCGGAACGACAGTTTAGCCCCCTAGCGAATTCGCTTCGAGTTGCTAGCCTATGCACATTCGCAGACTGTGCAGTCTTTGGATGAGATGGAATTTGAAAGATTGCAGAACAAAAAATGAGCGAGAAGTATGCATAAGGTTAAAGCAAGATAAAAGAAAATATATTGTCTGCATTTTTCTTTGTTCACATTTATTAAAATCTGAAGAAACTACCTACGTAGGAAGAGTATAGAAGTTTCAGTGTGTATTCCGTTCGACCTTCGACCTAGTTTTGGTTTGGGTTTTGTAGGTATTTATGTGTGTAAAATAAATGTTTGCGGTCGGTTCGTATGTCAAAAAAAAAAGTATTTTACTTTGATTTCGTTTTTATATACAATGCCTTAACGCATCCTTTCAATTGCAGCTAACTTCGCTAAACATTGACTTGACGTTTCACAGAAAAATATTTACATTGTGAAACACAATATTTGTAGTAAATTTATTTCAGTTTAAAGCGTTAAATAGCTTTAATAATTTTAAATTAGTCAAAACTAAATTTCAAAAATCTGTCTCATACTCCCTAGTAATAGTAACTTTTAATCTATAACATTTAAAATTTCACAATTCATTATGAATATTTGTTACTATTTTATTTTTATTTTTTTGCTTGTTTGTACTTAAATTTGGGATCCATGTCTGCACTCGATTGCTTTGTAAACATGAATGATTCGTCACATAAAAATGCTCACTTTATTGTTGAAGAATACGTATTTTTCACTCGAGTAGCATTTGACATTTGACGTTCGAGTTGAGGAATACCAATTATTAGTGAGTATTGCTCGGGAATACCGTTTCATGTGAAATATCTCGATTTCACATGAAACTCGCTCGACTCGTGTTCAGGAATAGGGCCCCAGACTTACACCTTATTGTACAAGATTTAAGTCGCCACATAATTTGATAGCGCGTTCAGCTTTTAACCAGTAGGTTACTAGTTCGAGTCCTAGGGTGTAATGTTTTTTGTATGTTTTATTATTCGTTATGATTAAAGTTTATTTTGTTTTATCTTAAGGTCAATGTCAATGGATTAGATACGAAACTTGCTTACATCCAAGTAACTCACGTCATCCCTTATTTCTGCAAAGACGAACTAGACAATCGTTTGAATGAATTTGAACAAAATCACGATGTGGATACGTTTATGTATGAAACACCTTTTACAAAAACAGGTGGTGCACGTGGCAATGTTGAAGATCAATGGAAAAGGAAAACCATCGTAACAAGTAAATTTAATTCAAATTACATTTACATTTTATAATATTAATAAAATGCCTTCTCTTTCAGCTACATACTCTTTCCCTTATGTGCTCAAAAGAATTCCAATCAAGGATCGACAAATTATCGAACTGAGTCCCATCGAAGTTGCAATTGATGAGATGCAAACTAAAGTTTCCGAATTGGAAGAAGTTATTCTCCCACCGGCCGATGTGAAGAAACTTCAACTGCGCTTGCAAGGCAGTGTTGCGGTAACAGTCAATGCTGGTCCATTGGCTTATGCTTCAGCATTTTTGGATCCCAAGATTTCTGATAATTTCCAAATTGACCGTGTCGAAGATTTAAAAGATGTTTTTAGGTATATCGCTCGTTTTATTTTTCATAAATAATTAATAAAACAAAATTACATTTTAGGGACTTTATAAGCGTTTGTAATACAGCCCTCCAGTTGAACGCCAGAATGATTTCCAGTGACCAAGTAGAGTACCATTCGGCTTTGAAGGACAACTACCAGAAACTCTGCACAGCATTAAGTGAGCTACTCGACGAGCCCTTTGCTCCGTTGGACGATAGTTGTAATAGCACGCAGAATCGCAACAGCATGGCTTTATTCAATGCAATCAGTGGCGCTGCAAATAACTCAAGTACTGCTTAAAACAAAACAAATCAAAACTAATCGCTATCAAGAGAGTAGTTTAACCCAGAGATATTAATATGACAACACTTACAAAAAACAAAAGTTAAAAACTGCACAAACGCCCTAACAATAACTAACCCCATCCCTTGTATCGTTCTTTATCCCTATTCAAAATGTAACACTGGAATTTTTTCGAAAAAAAAAAAAATATTTTCTGTGAAGAGAATTTTAAAAAAGAAAACACCAATATTGTATTTGTGTTGCATGATTGATAAATGTTTTGTTTTTATAGGTTTTGGGTTTTCAGCGTTTGATAAAATATAATGTGTGCCACTCAACAACCCTGCCAGTTCCAAAAACACTAAGTCAACGCACAAAAAATATATATAAATGTTCATCCCGAAATAATCCTCAAATATCGTAAAAGTGTTAATTTATATCGTAGACTAAATAATTTTTTTTAGAAATATGGATTGGGAGCAAAAACAAAGTAATCAATTTAGATCAAAATAAATAACCCTATTCAAGTCAAGAACCTTTAAAAATTAAGAAAAAAAACTTTGTTTCTTATCTACTTTTTTTCGTTTTTTTGTCATTCTATGTTGATTAATATTTTGTATCTAAATGTTTACTATTTATGTATGTATTTTTCTAGTAAAACTGGTCACATAAAATATTTTGTTTTCCTTATAATCAATTAAATAATTAATATCGTATTTAGTATTAAATATATGTATGTGTAGATATCGTAGACATTTTTTATATGAACGAAAACAAACGAATGTTTTAAACAGTAAAAGTTAGTAAATAATAATAGGTGATGATGATGATAGTTTTTCTGTCTCATTTTGTAATATTTTTGATTTGTTATTTGCAATGCAAGCACAACTGAGATGTGCTTATATTATCCTATCTGTGGTCCATTTGATACAAACAAAAAATTAAAAAAAATTAAAATCTATATTTCTTTTCTATATATGTATTTTTGTTTGTGTTACTTTCTATAAATAATAATTTATAATACTTTTTACCTAGTCATTTAAGATATTACAATATGAAATGTATGTATATTATTATTTTCCTTTTATTTTTCTCGAATGTACTATTTTATTTTATTGTTTATGAATAAGGCTATGATTATATATATTTTTTTGTTTTTATTTCTCAAAGAAATTATAAATAAGTTTTTTTTTTTAATAAATATAACGATTGTTTACTTTTTTTAAAAAGTAACTTATCAATATACGTACAAACATTAAATATATATTGTTGCTTAACAAATTAACGTAATTCCATTATAAACAAAATATTTAAAATATCAATTAGTGTCTTTTAAAAGCTATTAATGATGTTTTTTTTTTAATTAAAATTTAAAAAAAATTATTTGCGAAAAATATATTATTCGAATATATGTATGTAGTTATAAAAATGTTTAAAACAAATAAAAAACAAGGTAGAGATTGAAATATAAATAATAGATGTGGATTAAAAAGAATAAATAAAATTGACAGTGGAAATAAACTTTATATACGGATTTATTAGATGATGATAATAATAAATGTTTCTTTTTTAATAAATTCAAAACAGGATTTTCTTTATTTTCTATATATTTTACTAAAAGTATTTATATAAAATGCACGACTGGATCGCACGAACTTAGTCTTATGTTCGATCACATCGTATGCTAAAGATTTCTATTTAAAATCTAAATATATTTTTAAAGTCAGTTTTTACTTTATTTTTTATACACAAAGTTTCTTTAATTTAAAAAAAATTGGTATGACAATCTTAAATATTTAATAATATAAACTTAAAAACAAAAAATTAAATCGGATTAATCAAAGAAAAAATAATTCAAAAGTTTGAAATAAATACTTAAACTAATTTGAGCTCAAAAAAAAGTACGCCATTTTATTTCTTGGATAAATTTGAATTTATGAGAAAAAAATTTTTGAAAAAAATTTAAAAAAAAAATCAAAAACGCCAATTCATTACAAATATAATTTTTGAAAAAAATTTAATGAGCAGTTTTCAAAATATAAATTTTTAAAATTTTTTTTTTTTAAAATGCTTTTAAAAATACAAAAAAAATATTTATTAAAAATATTGCTACGCGCTATAAATTGGGTTACCTAAGGCTATATATGTGTGACATTTCGAAAGAATTGGGTAAGCAGTTTATGAGATAGTCGAAAGCAAAAAAAAAAAAAACGGTCCTATGGAAAGTACCGTCTTTAGACATTTAAAATTTTTTTTTTCAGCATATGATCGGTCGTATCTAAAAAGCTGCACTAATTTTTTTAAATCAAAATCGTTTCCGAGAAAAATAGGCTTTAACGTAACGGTTATATGGCAGGTACCGTTATTTTTTGAGCTAAAAAAAATTTCAATTTTCGATCTGTACAATACCTAAAAAATTCCATAGACCACGTTTGAAGCAATTCGGCCCACCCGTTTGGGCTGTACGTTTCTGTACATACATACAGACATACAGACGGACAGAACTTTTAGACCATCTTTTTTCGTCTTCGCTATCATCGTAATGTCATGTTTGATTGTTATCTCAAAACTTTTTTTTTTCGACGAATGCATAAAATCACCCGCGGGTGTTAATTCTAAAAAAAAAATGTAAATAACCCCCGCGGGGGTTACTTCCTTTTAAAAGTGCTAATAAGGCCCACCTCAAAAAGGAACTAACGCCCGCGGGTATAACTGCCTTTTGGAATAAATAACGCCGAACGGGGCTTAATAAATAAGGCCGAGCCCAACTATTAGGTTTTGGTTGGCAGTTGCGTGAAGTGTTTTTTTGCAATTAGGTTCACCGCGTACAAAACGTTCGGCGTGTAAGGTGGTCATGCTGCCACCTTGCTTGGCCAAATATAGGATTTGTGGTGGTTTCCAATTTGGGTATATGTAATGTGGAATGTTGAGACTGTTTGCTCCTCTGACGCTTGCTTCCATGTAGTTATAGGTAACTGTTATGAACAGTAGTTGATTAACAGGTAATTCCGTTTGTTGGTTATGGGCGGCTAATGCGCTGATCCTAGGGATTCTTTGTTACTGTACAGCATCATCCATGTACGATTTGTGGCGATGTGCTCGTTTGAGTTATATGACATTCCTGGAACTGGCAATTTTCCATCAGTTGTTTTTATGATGTAGATAATGACTGATATGTGCAGTCGTTATGCATCCTGGGAATGCTTCCGTTATGGTACAGCATTGCCCAAACGTGGATGATGTGTGGTCAAGGAGTGATGATTGTATGAAATATGACTGTTACGGATTGACTTCTACTTCGGATTTTATAAGAACGTAACGAACACCTTTGTTTCATGATTTCAGCACGGTTAACCTTATTTTGTTACTTATGATAGTTTAAACAATTTTTGTTACTTTACTTTTTACTGCTGTAGCAAGAATTAAATTATATAAAACACAGTTACTTTTAAGCTTATGAGACGAGGGAGTAAAACCCCGTCCGTTTTTGGCGGAAGCCAGAAGCCAATCAAAGAGTGTTAAAGTGGAGGAGAAAAATGTCTCCTACAATGAAAAAGTTGTGAACTCTTACAACATGAATTTCTGTGGGTAACTGGTGTAAAAACTGTCAAAACACCAAGCTGTCAAGTTTTGTCTGTTGTTTCTTTGATTTAGTGATGAGCACATTCGAAGAAAGGCTAATTCAAGCAAGTAGTTTATTATTTGTGTAGATGTATAATGAAATCTTTGTATTGAAAATTAAATATAAACAGGAATGAGGAAAGTAACACAAATAAAGTAGACGTGGAAAATTTTAATATTTGTTTACTAGAATACTTGAGTGTTTTTTTTTTTTATTTTAATTTATAGAATATTATTTTTTTTTTTATAACTGTTGCCTGATTAAGGAATACGAAGCGATCCGCTTTAGGTGGCGAAAATGAGATTTGGCATTACTGTTTTCACTTTTGTCTCTTTCGTTTTACATTCGCCCTAGTTTCGAAATCGAACGCGAATTTGAATTTTCATTTTAATTTTTAGCTCGTGATTTTCCAAAAGGTTTCCTTTGGGGATTGGTTTATCGACACGGTCAAAAAGAAATTTTGCTGGGAAGAATTTGAGGATTCTTCTGCTTCCTCACTCAGCATCCATACAGCCGTTGACAACTAATTAGAAACGATTGGATTGTTGTTTTGTTTACCCATATTCTGATTGATTTCGAATATCATACATACGAATAACGCACCCTTTCTTTCTCTTGTTACATTCTTTATTTTTACTTGCGATTATAGGTACTATAAGGCAAGTTATGCATTCGTAAAAAAAAAAAAAATATTCTAACAATCAAACATGGCATTACGATCATACGGAAGCCTAAAAAAGTGATCGCCAAAAAATGTTTGTCTGTCAGTCAGTCCGTCTGTATGTAAACGGCTTAAGCGATTACCTTCAAATTTGGTATGTGTAATTATTTTGGCATTCTTCAGAGGGGAAATTGAAATTTTATTTTTAGGCCTAAAAATAACGGTACCTGCCATATGACCTTGAAGTAAAATCTTATTTTTCTCTCTAAAATGGCTCCAACGATTTTGAATTAAAAAAACAAGTTTACGGAAAAAGTCTATTAACGGTACCTTTCATATAACGTTTTTTTTTTTATTTTTGGCTTTATCGGTAACGGTACATTGGATTTCTGTCAATTTTATATCTGAGAAGACCAAAGTAGCTAAATTAATATTGCATATCAAAATTTTGAATAACTTTTTTTTTTAATTAAAATTAATTATTAAATTTTTTTTTTTTTGAAAAATCAATATTTGTAAAACTAATCAAAAAAATAATTTTAAATTTTATATTCGCATGTACATTAATAGTCCCTAAGAAATTGCAAACCAAAATTTCAAAAAAAAATTTGTTTTCAAAAAACGAAAAATAAAAAAAACAGGATTTCATCAAAACCCGTCCTACAATTTTCGAGATACTTTTTTATAAAATGTTCATTGATCCGTGGCATCTAATGGGGTTATTCGCTTTTTCGAAAAAACGATTAAAGTGATGGTTTTAGCAGTTTAAATAAGTTTAATAAACGATTTTTCCCACCTATACACCATTTATTTTCTTTATATACATATGTACTTGTACATATTTACATTATTATTACCCCCCTTATTTACATAATTAAAAACGATTTAAATATACATTTGTAGATAGGTAAATATGTAATTATTTCTTCAATCATTCATTCGACTATTCATTATACTAAGAATCAAGGTAATATAACCTACATGGGCTTTAAATCTGCATAGGATAACTATATAAGCTAGCAACCTATCAACAGCCTCATTGAGTAACACTAAAGCTGTTAGCTACAAGAGCAAGTTTGTACGATTTACACGTGCATTTCATTTCTCTTTGAAACAATATACATAAGTAAGTTGACAGATTGCATCTATTGCATAACGGTAAAATTTTAGTTCAAAATTGTAATTTTTTGGTTAAAAACAAATTAGAAACGATTCAATTTAATTTAAGATTTATTGAAATATTTTAAATTGTTCACAAAAATGTTGGTAAGTATTTATTGTTTTCCATTAATAAACACAAACTTAGCAAAAATCTACATTTGTAAGCAGTTAGACGATGGGGAACTCAAGATCTGCACTCCGGAGACGCGGAATTCTATTGTTGATCTTAACATGATTGGCCTATCATATAAAATCATTGCAACACAATCAAATTGTTCCAAAAAGATGGTATTCAATGCGATGTCATGTTAAAAAATATGAGACCACAGAAAATGTCCTGCGTAAAAAAGGCCACAAAAAACATCAGTCCACATTGGCAAGGCCCCAGAAAAAGCGTCAAGGTCATTCAACGTGAAATTATGGATGAAACTGGTGTCAATATAACAAAGCGAACGGTCGCACGTCGTTTGGTGGAAGCTGGTTTTTATGGACAACTCGCACGCATGAAATCGCTTGTCAAATTGACTCAAAGATAACGACATATCGAGTTTGCCAAAAACAAAAAACAAATGAAAATTTGTATTGTGGATCGACGAAATAAAGATTAATCGGCTTGGTCCCGACGCGACGGTAGAAAATACGTTCGGCGCCCAAAAGGTAAACAACTTGATCCCTTCACCAGTAGTAAAACATGGCGAAGGATCAATTTTCGTTTGCAGATGTTTTTCTTGGAACGGCGTTGGCCCAATTCATCGTATTATTGGAATTATGAAAAAAGAACAATACGTAGAGATATTGGAAAACATAATATGGAAGTACATATTATGTTTATATGGGCCGAAAGAAACATGCCGGTCATTTGAACTTTTCAGCAAGACAATGACCCAAAGCATGCTGCAATGCTATTCGGGTACTTGAGTGGCCATCTCAAATTTCTCACTTGAATCCAATGGAACACCTATGGAGCGATGTTAAAAAGGCCGTTAGTACGCAAAACATTACGAATTTAGATATGCTTTGTATGAAAAAGTAAAGGAAGCGTGGTATGCGATTCCAGTGGAGCGATGCCGGGCGTGATCCAGTCTTTGCAAAGGCGATGTGCAGCTGTATTGAAGCAGATAGGATTTCCGACTAAGTATTAGCCATTATAAAACATAATACCTACTAAGTTCAATAATTTGTTGGTACATTTTACTTTTGTTCTTATTTTTTTTCACGTTCCTTATTAGCTATCAGCCAACTCTGAGATCTTTGTGTAAAATTAGGTTAAAAATTAAATATTAAAACAAAAACATTATAAGTTCTGTGATATTTTTATCAAAAATATTCCAAATATATGTAAAAAAAAGAAAAAATAAAACGTCTGCGAAATAAATAAAAAATACACTACTTTTCGGTAAAAAAAATAATCGTTTCTAACAATTAGTTATCAACGGCTGTAAATAACATTTAAGAGTTCATTTTTAATAGCACAAAACAAATGATTTTGAATAAAAAATAAGTATTCACTGGAAATCAGCTCTCAATTATCTGGAAATCTTGGAAGTAGAACTTACGACTCGCTTCGAATTGATTAATTGATCAAAACGAGTCGAAAATAAGATCGAATTTAAAATGATTGGCTTGGTTTCGTATTCCCTAATTAGCGGACTGTTCTTTCTTTTGTATTGCGCGTTGTTTTTCTCTTTTTTTTTTTTTTAATTTTTTGTTTGGTTTTGGTAATGTCTTGAGTGATCATTCAATTATGCCCATCACTACTTTCTTTCATTAAATCCGGAGGATCACCATTAACGTTTTAAACACAAAGAACCCAATTTACGTTTGCTTACTTTGTTGCAAGACTTACAAAATTTCTCACACTCTTGAAGTTTGACAGTTGAAACAAACCTAAAACAACTCATGTATTTGTCAAATCTTACACAGAAGAAAATAAAGTCGTCATATTAACAATCGCCGGTTGTCAACTTGAAAAAACCCGAAATTGTCATATTTACTACCAAAATAGTCAACATGACAACTTTTTTTTTCTCAATTGACAACCCGATAGTCAATTGGACAATTTTCGATTGTCAATTTATTTAGTCAATAGGACAACAGCAGTAGTCAATATGACAACTGCGATAGTCAATAGGACAACTCCAGTAGTCAATATGACAATTTGGTAGTGAAATTCAGATTCAACCAAAATGAAAATTGAATTTAACCATTTAAATTGACAACCCGATAGTCAATAGGATAATTCTCGATTGTCAATTTCGGTTGTCAACAGGACAACCATGGTAGTCAATATGACAACTGCGGTAGTCAATAGGACAACTTCAGTAGTCAATATGACAATTTGGTAGTCAAATTCAGATTCAACCAAAATGAAAAATAGAGTTCCAAAATTCTAAATTGACAACCCGATAGTCAATAGGACAATTTTCGATTGTCAATTTTGGTAGTCAATAGGACAACCGCGGTAAACAATATGACAACTGCGGTAGTCAATATGATAACGGTAGTCAATAGGACAATTTGGTAGTCAATATAAAAACTGCACATTATATTCTGTGAAAAACATTTTGATCATCATATGACTACTTGATAGTCAATATGAAAACCCAAAATTCAAATTGAAATTAATAATTCCGACAGTCAACATAAAAACTTTTTTGATCGTCAACTTGGCGGACAATTTTACAACTCGGTAGTCAATATGACAACTTGGTAGTCAATACGACAACTTGGTAGTCAATCTGAAATTGGTAGTAGTATTGACTCCCGCAGTTGTCCTATTGACTACCGCAGTTGTCACATTGACGAAGTTGTCGTATTGACTACCACGGTTGTCCTATTGACTACCGAAGTTGTCGTATTGATTACCGCGGTTGTCCTATTGACTACCGAATTTATCGTATTGACTACCGCGGTTGTACTATTGACTATCGAAGTTCTCGTATTGACTACCGCGGTTGTCCTATTGACTACCGAAGTTGTCGTATTGACTACCATGGTTGTCCTATTGACTACCGAAGTTGTCGTATTGACTACCATGGTTGTCCTATTGACTACCGAAGTTGTCGTATTGACTACCACGGTTGTCCTATTGACTACCGAAGTTGTCGTATTGACCACCTCGGTTGTCATATTGACTACCGAAGTTGTCGTATTTACTACCACGGTTGTACTTTTGACTACCGAAGTTGTCGTATTGACCACCGCGGTTGTCATATTAACTACCGCATTTGTCTTATATTGACTACCGCGGTTGTCCTACAGGTTGACTACAGTGGTTATCAATACGACAACTTGTGATTCAATTCCTTTCAATCAAAAGTTGTCATATTGACTATCGAAGTTGTCATATTGACTACGGAGTTGTAGAAAAATTTCGGTTATCATATTGACTACTGAAAATTGTCCTATTAACTACCGCAGTTGTTGGGTGAAAATCGACTATTTAATTGTCAATTGACTACCAAAATAGTCAATAGGACGACTTCTTTGGTTCTGTGTATCAAATCAAGGTATTTAGTGATAATGTTAGCGCAAATTATAATTGTTTTAATCAATTTAATTCAATAATAATTAAAAAAGAAGAATGTTTTTGCAAATAAATTGCTCAAATAACTTCGTTCATAAAGGTTCGGAAAGTCCAAAATCATTATCAAAACAATGGAAGCTACTTCTAATAGCTCAACTTGTGTTTCTTTTTTCAATCAGAGCTGAATCGGAGCATGCTATATTAGCTCAGAATAAAATGACAGATCAAGCAGAGCAAAAGCTGAGCGAGGTTAATTTCACTCATAGTTTTTTGACAATATGCACGAAAGTAAAACAAATTAAAAACAAAAATGAATTGGGAAAATTAAATCCTTGAAACTGCTGTAAATTAGCGAGTTCTCAAAATCGAGATTTCGTCTTTTCAATAAAACTTTTTTCCAGATTTAATTGTAGTATTGGTGAATAACTGAAACACATTTCTGAAAAAAAACATATCTTCATCACCAGATGAAGACGAAGGCGAAGCAATCAAAAACTCCACTAAAATTTTAAAATCTAAATTATTAACGTCTTTGTCCATTATTTGTACATTTTTTTAAATTTTCTTAGCACTAGTTCACAACAAATTAATAACAAAATATTTACCATTTGACCGTTGACAGAAAAGACTTTTTACATGTATGTGTACATTGAGAACAAATCTGCCAACCCATCAGAGATCAGATCTTTTGTGTTAAGATTTGATCTAGATCTGATCTTTTTTTTTTGGAATGAAACTGAAAATTCAAAAAGATACAATCTTTTTACAGACTCGCTATGAGTCATAATACAAAAAACAACAAAGTATAAAAATTTGTGGCAGTTCTTCGCTTAAGCTTATTTTAAAATGAAATCGGAGAGCTCTGATCATACTCTGCTCAGAGCTAATGCTCTGCTCAGGCTATAGAGAGCTAAAAATGGCATATTCGTGATCTGGGAAATACACTCTTTTCATCGATGTTTTGCACGATACAATAAACCTTTCCCTTTAAGCACGATTTGCGTCTAAACTAAGCACCCTAGGACCTAGTAGCATTAAAATTGACTCTTTTGTTCTTTAAATTCGATGTTCGGCTAAACTAATAGCGAGTTTCATTCAAATTTCAAAGATCTATCAAAATGGAGATTTGATCTTTTCAATGAAACTTTGTGTCCAAATTTAATTGTAGTATTGGCCGCTTTCGGTGGCATACCTTAAGCAATCCGGATTGCTTTGTGTTGTTGTAAAGTCTAAGGAAAAACCAGATGATGAACTAAACATTTTGTTGTCAAACACAAATCTCAAGCTACCTAAAAATTATTATTAATTTGAGGAACAACTGATTCAAAACTGCAGATTTGTATGCAATACAACTGACTTAACAGAGAAAGCTACCTGGGTCGTTCGAAAACAAACCCGCTACTAAGGTATTTTGGCCTATCGACATTGCACCGAATGCGTCCAATGCTGAATGGACACACACATTTCTGAAAAAAAAAACTGAGGAAGATGAAGACAAAGCAATAAAAAAAACTCCACTAAACTTATAAAATTTAAATTATTAACTTCTTTGTGTATTATTTGTTTATTTTTTAGTTTAATTTTTTAGCAGGGACTGGCTCAATTTGACAATAAATTAATAACAAAATAGCTTCCATTTGATGTTCGACACAAAAAACGTTTTACGTGTATGCGTTCATTCAGATCAAATTTGCCTACCCACCAAAGATCAGATCTTTCGTGTTGAGATCTGATCTAGATTTGCTCTTTTTGTTGGAATGAAACTCTCAAAATTAAAAAAGATGAAATCTTTTGTCAGAAAGAGCAGATCTTTTTTTGAATGAAACTCGCTATTATTGTGCTAGCCACTTTTAAATTTCATATTCGTCAAATATTTTTTAAAAAGTTCTAAAAAATAAAAAAAAGTTGATAGGTACAAAAAGTTTTTTTTTTTAAATCATAAAAAAAAATAAACTCCCCCAACAAAATATATTTTTTTAGTTTATCATTGCTTTAAGAACAATAAAATTCTGTTCTGTGGAATCCTATTAAAAAAAAAACAAATTGATCAAAAATAATTTAAATTTTCATAACTTTCTATTTTGGATTAGTATAGTATGCAGTAGTAGTATATGTGGTATTTTTTTTGTATGAAATGTATGAACATTTTTATGTTAATTTGTTGTTTTATGTGTATGATAAATTTCTGAGAAACAGAATCAAACAACATCCATTATTTCCAGTGTAATCTTTTAACATTACAATGTTGTATGATTGCCAATCATACAACAAAATTGAGAAATATAAATGATACAACAGAGCTGTCGATATCATACGTTGTATAATGTGTATGATATGAGAAAATACTGTTAAAAATGTTGGCCAATTTATTTTAAATTTTTACTTGGTAAATTAAACAATTTCAAAAAACTTACTATCTTTATCAAAACTTTAGCGTAAATAACAACAATCTTTTATAGCACACAGAAACATTACACAAATAATTTTAAATCGCGTTCCATTAACACGATGAAAAGTCAAATTACGGGTTTTGGGTGAAATTTGGATTTACAAATGAAAATCGCCATTAATAACAATTAAGAAAAAATATAAAATGGAAACATAAGTTGTGATGTGTGTAACCGCTGAATCTTGATATTGTTTCAAATTTCAATTTAAATTGATGATTTCCAAGAAAAACAAATGGCGTTTTGACAACTTTGTTTTGTCAAGGAAACCTGACACCTAGCCGATTCCATGGCTAAGGTGACAGTCGACGGCGGTTGTTTATTATTGTTTTGACTTTAGCTCTATCATATCTGTACGAAAGGATGGTCCCCTTTCACACAGAGAAACCAGTTGCTGGAAATTTTTTTTACGTTTTCCTTTAATTGCCTTGCAGCTTTCACACGAAGAAACTGGCACCAAGAAACTGAGGAGGAAACTGGAAAGATTGTGCTGGGCTTATTGGAATGCAAAGCAAAACGTCAACAAAATCTCTTCAAATCGTTGACCGGGGAGATTTTTTTCATTCCCATTACTTCTTGCGCTTCCCGCCATCAAACTCCCAGTTGACGGCAACTCAGTTTCCTTGTATGAAAGCTGTCATAGATATTTCGCAATCCGAAATCTCCGATCCGGTATCCTAACCCAACTGAACATTTTTTTATTGTGATAGTTCTGAAGTTATAAGTCAAAAATATCAACATCAAAGAGTTTTGTTGAAAGAAAAATAACTGCACAATTAGGATACAAAATATTACAACTACTGTCGAATTGGACGTTCAATTATATGAATGACACTAGATAGAATTTTGAATTCAACTTTTCTGTATTTTCTTGGACGTGTTTGTGTCTTGTTTCAAATAATCTCCCATTTTAATTCCTTCATTCTGGGCGGCCCCATTTCATAAAACACATACAATGTATGATTTTCAAAATTCTGCAGTAGGTACGATTTCTATTCATAAAATTGCTGTGTGCATCCACAGGTCATGAAAGATGACAGAACTATGAATATGCAATAAAAAAATCCAATAGAGTCCCAAAAATCCATGTCAATACAGCGACACGTCCAAAAGAAATACTTTTTGAGGAAAAATCCACTGTTTGGGGATTGGATTTTGGCTGTGATGTTGGACTTTGGACACCGGTATGACTAGTAGAGTTGGTGTGGTATGATTTGCTGTCAATCAAAATTTATGAACGGAGACTTGACTGGAAGTATTGCAATGTAAAATAGATAAAAGTTGTATGTCTTTTGAGGTGTATTATACCATTAGGAAATTTCGACATCAATTAATTTTTTTGGTGAATTCATCAATGGATTCATCGACTATTTCCATCGATGATTAGTATGTTATGATTTCATAAGAAAACTGTTGCGCTTTTTTCATCAGTTAACTAAATTCAAATGAATTGAATGCTTACATTTTCAGTTACAAAATCATAAACTGATGAAGAGTAATATATAGGTTCATGAGTTCCCAAATGATATTTGGTTATGTGCGGTGCGGTGGTTGTTTTGGTTTCTTCCCGAGAACAAACTAATGCAAACAAAAAAGCCTTAAAAAAAAGAGGTTTTATCTGCCATGAGAAGAGCGATGAACATTGCCTTTTTTCTACCTACCCCGAGAAATGCGCTGAGTAATCAGTCTTCGCTGGTCATGATATGAGTTCGTGTGTTTTTTTAGAGAAAGGGAAAAAACATATAAACCAGAAATTCCAGATTTGTTCGCGATCATTATCATCATTTAACACAGCAAAAGAAGTTTATTTTTTTTTATCAAAATGTTTTTTTTTTGTTCAGAAATTGATTTGAGCCAGCAGAAAGGTCTCAATTATTAACCATAAGATATTTGGCGACTGGTGAGTATTTCGTCGAAATCATTCAAAACAAAATTTAAAAATGCCAATATTTCTTTTAGCGCATTATACCTACTCAATACGTAATGCTGGCGACTAAAAGTGCAAAACCTACGCACAGAATTAACAATATGAATTGCTAAGACCGTCCTCAGATCAAATTTAAAAGAATCAATTATTGATTACTTTCGCATCAAGATTTTATCAAGACTAATTTTAATTATTATTAGCTAAACGTATTTTTGTTCTAAATTTAATACAAAATGAGGAAAAAAAGAAGTAGGTATCATACGGGCTATACCTAGTGATTTCATAATTGAACATTCATGGCATTTTTCATCATATAAAATTCATTGCGAATCAACGAGTTACATTAACAGAGCGAATTAATGGATTTGCATTCATGCCATTTTTCACCTGCTGAATAATCAACTCTAAGTTAACTAGTGATTTCACAGCTTACCGTTCATGCCATTTTTCATCACATATAATTTGCTTATGAATAAACTAGTTACCCCTACTTCGTGATTTCACCGTTAAATATTCACCCCGAAAATCACTTGGTGAACGCCTATGACAGCCCCATGTTAAATTCATCGATGTTTTCATACCAAATTCATGGGGTGTAGCTTCCACTCATTGATGAAAAAGTTAGTGATTCATGCATGAATTTTTTGAAATTTCCTACTGGGATGGAAATGTATGTTGTTTGAAATGTATGTATGTGTTGTGTAAGAGGGCCCTTGTGTTTGTTGATTATTTGTATTCCTCTCTTATGTGGTTTTCCATTGGTTTCACTCATTCTGAAATCCAATGGAAAAGTGCTAATTGCTTCTACTCCATTCTGATGTTTTATCTTTGTGTGTGTGTCGTTTATAATTATAAATTCATTATCTGATGAAGATGAAGCCAAAGAACCAAATAGAAAATCATATATGAATTTTGCCGTTTACGTTTGATATATGAGTATGAATGTGTTAGTGCTTCTCGAAATGGATTCTGTTTATAAATCCAGAAAAGGATTTCTCTTCTCAGAATCGTCAGAAGACGATTTTTTTGTCAATGCGATGGTAGCTTCGGAATGCTTCTTGCTGTCCAATGGAAAACCACATTATTTTCATCAAAATAGGAATCTGCAATAATTCGGAAACATTCCAATCACTGTTCTAAAGCAAATTGAGGATTTTCAAACTTTTTGACGGAAACAAATTTAAATTTTTAGATAACTTTTCATTTTCATAAGTCTATTTATTACATAAAAATAAAAGAATATTGTGAGAACAGAATTAATTTTTTGTTTAGATATTAAATTTCTTTAAATAATCATAAATACTGTTAATTTTATTTTTAATAAATTCTAAGAATAAAATCCGATTTTTCCTTACAAATTTTTATACGATTTTTTTTTTAATAAAATGACAAAACAAAAACAATTACAAATTTATATATAATATAAATTGCCTCGAATCACCCACCCAATACTTTCACACAATACTATAATAAACCTAGTCTTGCACAATTTTTATTGCATGCACAGCACTGGGGTGTTTGAAAAAAAATAAATTAACTCTTTAATAAAATAAGCCAACGCGTCCTCTTAATATCAATAATTTAAAGACGAACTCCTGGATTACGTGAACGAACAAAGTTCAACAGCTCCTCAGAGTCTTCACAAACAAATGGCTTCAAATGATGGCACGCAACATCGTGCCACTTAAGTCCATCATTGTAGAAATTGTTCAAAATGGACAAGCAAGACTCATCGTTACCCTGGGCTGCTTCGCGGTTGTCTGGCTGAGGTTGGTTATATCCACCCGTTTGGGACCAGTCACCAGTGTTTCTCTGACTTGTGGGTCCAATTTTTGCTCCAGAACCTGACCAGAACCAGCCATTCTCATTTGGAGGTTGTAAATCGGGACGATCACATCCAGCGAAATTACACTTGCGACCTGAAGTCCAAATGTATCGGACATTTCCACGAGAAATACGTTGCTTGATGAATTCATTCTCCTGTGGTGTTTCTAGAGATACAGCATCCATGCAGTGACGACGGCAAATGTTTCGTGCATCTAACCAATCAACTTCGAGACTCCTAGTTGGTGCATGTTCCCAGCTGAAAAAGTATGAATGTGCCACTCCTCGAGCATCACGGTATGTTGCATGACGTACACCTTTATGTATTTAAACAAATAGAAAATTTTAGGAAAGTATTTTTTTAATTTTAAAAATATATAATCCTTACGATTAGCACAGCTTCGGGGATCAGGTAAAGCCAGCCGACGTTGAGCCAAAGCCAACGTAGCACCGATAGCTAACAACACCATTGTCCGTAGCACCGACATTTTCTGAAAATACTAAACAAAAATGATGACGGTTTTGAGTTGAGTTGAGAATTTGTCCTAAATTAAATTTGTTTAACTAATGAATGACCCCACCTAACCCATTTCCGGTCAACCATGACGGTTTTGATTAGTTATTGACAAAATTAAATAGGTTTAAGCTGATCAGCCTCGCAGCAAGAATAATTGTTGTTCTTATAATATTTTTGTGTATACAGATTTTTGTAAAGGGGTGGACCTAGAGGTATCGCTCTGTGTAGTCTTGTATATATGTAAATAGGTAAATAAAAGCCTGACAAAAGAGGGCCGCCAGGTATTGTCCACATATTTTAAAAATAAGTGCTCTATGACAGCTCTTAAATGAACCTGCATGTGCCAATACACGTTTTAAGGTTAAGATAGAATTTTTCAGTCGAATGGTTTTATGAGGGTTCGGCGTTAATGACTTAACTATAATGAGATTCCAATTCGGAGCTAGAATAAAATCGAGGTTTAGCGTAGGTTAGGGACGTTCAAAACTTAATTGTTATACACATTATGTAGGTACATACTTGTGTAATGCCTTCATCACATAAATAGCAAAATTATAATTAAAAACAAAAAACTTTCTTTTACTGAGACATGTGGAACTTAAAGTATCTGCATATGTTCTTGGAGCAATATTTGAATTAATTATGAATTGTTTAATAATAGGTAACAGTGTTAGGAGCCAGTTATAGCTCTCATTGAAAATCATCATTGAAAATCTTGTCTATCAATTCTGAGGCACTAAAACAAATAAAACTGATGTCGTTTTGATACCAAAATGAAGTTAATAAGAAAAAGGAAGGTAATCAAAAACAAATATTTTATTTGCTCTACCACTTTCTTGTAAAATCACTTTTGATTTTTCAATGATGAAAAGCGTTTACAATGAACAGCTGACATTTTGTTCCCAAAAGTGGAACACAATCGTATCAATGGCCTCATTCAATAACAGAACTATTAGCTATCCAGATAGGTTAGTGTTGTTGTATTTCCATGCAAGATTTTTTTTGGCAACAGTTGCTTTGTCAACAGCTGTGTTCTTACATGGGAATACAACAACACCAACGTATCCGGATAGTTATAGTTCGGTTATTGAATGAGTCCAACGATTTGTGTTTCCTTTTTTTCCCGTTCTCATGCTTCAGTTTTTCTTTCAATGATCAAGTCTAATCTCAAAATTACATTAGGCTATGAAAGATCTTTTCGATGACAAGCAAGTTTCAATGAAAGCTATAACCGAGTTGCCAAAAAAAATTCACTGATTTGTTTTCAATGATGAATTTGGTTCGGGTCAAAATTCTGATTTTTAAATTTTTTAACAAAATTCTGCTTTTAAAATTCTTCTTTTTAAAATTCTGCTCGACGAAATTCAGCTTTTCAAATAGGGTAAATTTTGCATTTGAAAAAAAAATCGAACTCGAAATTTTAATCAAAGTTTACATTACGATGCTAGAGAACACCAAAAAAGTGGGTCCCACAATTCCGTCCGTCTGCCTGTCTGCTGTCTGTCTGTAGAACGATCTACAGCCTAAGCGGCTGAACCGATTTTGTTCAAACTTTGTGGTTAGGCGTTTTAGGTGATTGTCCAAAATAGATTTTTGAATCGTTGTTTTTAGCCCCAAAAATAACGGTACTTGCCATACAAATTTGTCTACAATCTTCATTATCTCGAAAACGACTCTAACGATTATGATAACAATTAGTGTGTGTACTAATTTGAGTATGGTCTACATTTTCGCCGAAAACAATTTACAAATATTTTGTTATTAACGGTACCTGCCATTCAACCACTTTATTGATTTTCGACTCTCTCATAAGCGGCTCAACGGATTTTGATCAAAATTTGTATACAGGATCTCCTTCAAATTCTGAATAATAATACTGCATTTCAAAATTTTCGTAAATGTTTTTTTTTGGATTTTTGAAAATAAAATATTTTTTTTTTTGAAAATTCAATATTTCGAAACCACCAATTTTTTCTGAAATTTTGTTTTTAAATTAATGTTATTAAATATTTAAAATTTTAATACCAATTTAAAAAAAAAGTAAGAATTCTTATACATACAAAATTAAGTGAAAAACGACTTTAAAACTACTTTTAGCCGTTTCCATTAAGAATATTTTGCATATACTGTGATCGAACCTAGGAGCAAGTACGCGCGATCCAGAAAACCAGAAAAAATGAAAAATGGGGAATTTTCATTTAAAAGCTGTATTTTGAAGCCAGAATTTTGACCCGCTCCCGATGAATTTCAATGAAAGCTATAACTGGCGCCTTAAGCGTGTCAAAATTATTATCATTTTTGTGATTGTTTGTTTTATGTGTAGCTTTTATTTTTGTTGTTTTGATTTTCCACATGAAAAATTTTATTAAAAAGAAAAAGGTCGGAGAACTGGAGTACCAACGACAAAGTAAGTTTTCTAAAAATTAAAAATCATTTAACCATTATTTTCTTTAAAAACTCCTGAAATCATTGTGCATTAAAAATATCAACAATAGAAAACAAATGTGTAGGCACAAACCAAAAAAAAGAGAAAATGATGCATTCAAATTGAAAACATAAAAACAAAAATTTCAGAACAAATTTGACACATGAGGATTCTTAATCCTTCGCTTAGTCACATTGTTCGGTGGCTTAGCTTATGTGGTTTTTCATTGCTAAATCCACACCTGGATATGTGAGATGTGGCAAACTACTTTTTGTATCGAAAAAGAGTGTTACAAAATATTTCATAACTAGGTTAAGAATGTACCCATATCTGGCCAGTATACTCGTTTGACTACACTCGTCTAAGTACCAAACTTAAAAAAAAAAAATTTTTTAGTGTTGTCAAAAACAAAACTGGATTTAGAAAGTTTTTCATTTATCTTTATTTTTAATCACATCGTATGCAAACAATTATTTAAATATATTTTTAAAGTAATTTTTTACTTATTATATACGAGTATGTATGTCACTGTTACCACTGGGGCTCATTTGAGTCAAAAGGGACTCATTTTTTTTAGGTTGGCTAAGGGAATCATCTTATTTATTAACTTTTTTTTATAAAACCTATGGTTTTCCAGTAATTTGGAAAAAAAAAACTGAATTTTACCCCCTTTCCCCGCTCTACATTTTTTTGCTCCACTTCAAATTTAGTGTGTTTTTTTTCGAAGTAACATCATTTTTTATCTAATTTTCTTGGACTATTATGAATTTGATATTTTTTGGATGCTTTAAGCGATTTTTTATTGGGACTCATTTATTTTCAAAATGACTCATTTTTTCAGTTCAAAAATTAAACCTGCGATAACACTGATGTATGTACATATACATACCTACAATATTTCTTAAATTTTTTTCTAAAAAAAAAATTGGTGTGTCAATTTTATATATTTAATAATATAAACACAAAATTTCAAAAAATAATTCATCCAACCGTTTTCGAAATACATATTGAATTTTCAAAAAAGAAAAATTATTTTTTCTTCAACAATCCAAAAATAATATTTTTCGAATATTTTGATATGCAGTATTATTTATTTATACTTTTTTTTTAAATTTAACTATATGCCTGTAAGACCTAAGGTCTTTTAAATGCAACCTGAATTGCGAAGGCACTAGTTTGGCACAGTGGATTTGAGAAACAGGTATTGACTGTCTCATTTTAACCCATGGGCGGCATCCAATTTTAATTGGATGTTTAGAAAAGAATGGGGATCGAATCCACACGTCCTAGTTAGCAATCAGGCACCTTATACACTGCGCCATTGCCACCCACACTTCGAAGGACTTTCTACAAACAAATGTTGATCGAAATCCCTAGATCCGTTTATGAGAGAAAGTTGAAAATCAAAAAAAGGTTTGTATGACAGGTACCATTAATGCCAAAATATCGAACACCTAGAACACACATAAGTTGAGACAGATAAAAAAAAATTACGCTTTCGTATGCGTTAATAAGTACACTCCCTAAGCCTAGCGGAGGTCAATTAAGAATACACTTGATTATATGGGAGGGGCTAACATGATTGTGTTGATTCAACAAAAAAACGCTAACCTGTTATGGTGGATAGTTGCGTATGATCACCGAGCATTCGAATACAATGATAACTCAAAATTAACGATTTTTGAGTTGTCTGAGATTAAGTCTATAAATATATGTAAAACAACATATTGACCAAAATGGAGACTCTACCTAAAGTAGGGCACAGACTTTTTTACTTGCAATATAGGACAACTCGAGATTTTGATCAAACTTTTTGACATTACGATGATGGAGAACAAAATGGGTCTCGCAATTCCGTCTGTCTGTCTGTCTGTCTGTACAACGAGCTGCAGCCTAAACGGCTGAGGCGATTTTCTTCAAACTTGGTCCTTAAGCGTTTTAGGTGATTGTCTCAAATAGATTTATGAATCGTTTTTTTTTTTTCAGCCCCAAAAATAACGGTACTAGACGTACAATTTTTTCTACCATCTTCATTATATCGAAAGCGATTCAAACATCTCTTTGAGACAATCACCTAAAACGCTTAAGTGCCCTTACACACGAATATATTTTTGTCATTATATAATTTCAAGAAAAAAAAACAATGTTACGGCACTGGAAACGTTGTTCAATTATTGATAATTTTTCCCTTATTTTCTTTACAAAAATGATTTGTAAGCTATTAGTAGTGAAATAATTATTTTAAGACTAATCTTGGAAATGGAAAGAGAACGTTAACTCAGGCGAAAAGAAATCTTCTTATATATAAAGAACAATCCAAATTATGTTTGTGCGCTATCTTCTTTTTTTCGGCTTGATCGATTTGAATAAAATTTTCAGGAGCTCTTAAGACATGTTTGGAGAGTTCATATAAGAAATCTGTTTGCTGTCCGATGGCTAGAACCGGAGTTATGACCAAAAATACACTCACATGTTTGTTATTGCTTTATTAGTATAAATACTCGTAATATGTTCTGTTTTGTATACACACACTTTAATTACCGCGTGTATGAACACAAATACAGGATTTTATCCATTAAATGGATTTTGATATTTTATTTTGTCTGTTGTCTAGAATGTAACACGGATTTTTTGGACGACTTACATGTGAAAAATTCGTAATGAAGCTTGGAAAATGTCATTTAATTGTGAAATTCATTGTGATACGAGTAGAAGACGTTTTGCGCGCATTTTGGGTGGAGAAGCTTATGAGATATATATTAGATGGCGCTTTTCTGCGAAAAATGCCACAACGTGATACATTGCGTTATACATTATCTTGGGCTGTGCGCCCTTTTCACATTATAATTTTCTATTCAGAAAATGTGCTATTTTTCTTGCTGAAATTGATTCAAGTTTTGCGTATTATTACACTGATTCCTATCTAACCTTGGTCGACGTACACGTCTTGCAATAATTAATCAGAATGTCCGTGATAATCAAACGCAAGAGGTAGATACGTGCAGAAGAAGACGAGCCCATATTGCACAGCTTCAAACTGCACAATTCGACAAAAAGTTATTAAAGGAAGAAAAGTGGTAAATGTAGACCAGAATTCGTTATTTAATTCATTCTAGCAACAATTCAGTCAAGATCTCTTTCGTTGCCTGTAGCATCCCATGGCATACATGGCATTGCTGCCACACTATTTGAAGACGGTCGAACTGCACATTCCGCTTTGAAGCTGGCGATGAATTTTCTCACGTTTGACAAGCCAATAACGTGCACAATGGCCAAGAATTCGGCGACAGCGAAATTAATGCGAGAATGCAAAATCATTATTTGGGGTGAATGCATTATGGCGCATAAACAAGCTTTGGAGGCAGTTGTAGTAACGATGAAAGATTTACAAGGTGATTCGAGATGATATTGTGGGAATATGATATTGCTCAGCGATGATTTTTGTCAAACGATTCCCGTCATCCCGAATCTACTGCTGCCGATGAATTTAATTCGTGCTTGAAATCATCGTCTTTGTGGCGTCACATCAGGAGGTTGAAATTGACCACAAATATGAGAGTGGCATTACACTCTCAAGACGGCTGCTGGCGTTTGGCAATGGACAAATTTCTGTTAATGTCTCTACTGAATTGATATCATTCCCGGCAAATTTTTGCGTGTTAACAGAGTCGAAGGAGAAACTCAACACCAAAGTAAAGTGCTTCTCGGCATTGCAAACAATTATAGGTAAAAATCTCTATTGGATTTGTGAACGGCCAACACTAGCAGCGAAGAAAGAGTACGTCGTCGTGTTATATTGGGGCGGTAAGTAAGGCGGTTGGTAAGACGGAGGGGCAATTTTCAAAAAAAAAAAAATTCTTCAAATGGGAAATACCTTAAAAAACGGTGCAACTTACAATTAAGTTTGGCACTTTTTTTAAAGCTACAAATCTCTGCTTTCATCCTGTTTTTGAATCAAGTAATGAGTATTCGATTAAGAACTTAAAAGAGCACACAAAGGTAAACAAAACTTGAATAATAGTTTTATTCTAAATTATTTTTTGAAAAATTTTGAGTTTGAAATTAGTTTTTTTCAAAAAACTGTAGAAATTACTTGATTTAAAAACAGAATGATAGATAAAATGTGGAAAGCTTGGCACGAGTATGATAACTCAGGCGCCGCAAAATAATAACGGTTTTTTTTGGAGAGTTCAAAAACAAGAATTTTTTTTCTATGGATGGGGGGGGGGTCTATCTCCCATCGTTAAGGCGGGAGGAGCAATTTCTTAAAAAATGACTTAAAATGAAAAACAACATTATAATAAACAACGGTAACACTTACATTAGAAAAATGATAGGTTTTCTGAAAGTCAGAAACCTGGTCTTTTATATTTTGTTTCAATATAGTTATTTGTGTTAACAGTTTTTGAAAAAAATACTTTCAAACTCAAAATTTAACAAAAACATTTTTTTTAAATGTTACTATTTTTTTTTTGGATTTGACTTGATCCGATTATAGGATTTGGGGTATATACGAGTTTGGGTGTATGCAACGTTTGATTTACATTTAAAGAATCGGAATTAAAAGAAACTTTCAATTTATCCTATATATCCAATGTCAACAGCTGTTTTCTAAATATATGTATATGTATATAGGTACGTGGCCCAAAGTTGCACATTTAAAATGCTCATACGTTAAAATGTAAAGCATTATACAAAATTCACTTAACCCATGCTTATGTAACATACTTATATAATGCAACTGTAATGTTCAAAGTATGTATACACCTGCTTGAATCATTAAAAAAAACCAACAAACTAATTTAATTTAATCTAATTTTGTACCGTTATTTTTTCGTGCACATGTATAGTATACAAATTATATTTAGGTCATTCTTTGTTCAACCTTTAGATGAATAAGGTATTTTTTCTTTTGCGAAATAACAATTGCGACTAAGCATCCACTACTTCATTCCAAACTCAACAATTTTTTCAATATTTTGTTCGTTTGAGGATTTGGTATCCACCAATGAAAAAAGCATCACTTTCTTAAAAGAAGTTGACCTAATTCCATCAAAGATCTCAACTCCCTCATCATTTTGCAACTTACCAATGAAAGTGGAAAATTATAAGCAAAGTAAATTCGGCTGGATTTGTCGGTGCTCAACAAAAAATACAAAAAAGGCCAGCGAAATTGCAGAAACATTATCAACCCATCCATAGCCACATTTTTTCATGGGCTATAATGTCGGCTAGAGATTCGGGAAGTTCTAGCTATAATTATCTCGTTCGTCATTAAAATACCAGTCAATACATTTTCTTAGGTAAGAATTTACTCATAAACTAAAATTACTAAAGTTTTGTATTATTTTATCACTTTTAATTTAATGTAGCATTTAATCGCCTGGTGTCTTCACGACGATAAAAGTACACTGAGTAAATCAACAATAAAAGACTACATAACTATTGCCGTGAGATAACCGAAATTATTGCCTCACACACTGATATTAATATCGCCGGCGAAGGGAAAATGGTGCAAATCGAAATATCACCGAGGGTGTATAACAGAGCAAATGACAATAGTGGTGTTGTACTGTAAAGAGGACAAAATAGGACTCTTCTTAAAGTCAATTCAAACTGCAAGGCAGATTTGTGGCCTTACATTCACAAATTCGTAAACCCAAACACTAAAGCTATATTTGTAAAGACAGTGCTCGCCAGTATGCTGGTATTGAACAAATATTCCAAAGGGGTACTGTCCATAAAACCACGAACCATAGTAGAGGTGAATATGTGAGTGAGACCGATCCAAGCAACACCATTAATGATCAGGAAAATCAGAATACGAACACCACAGAAACGAAACTATTGATGATGACTTCATTGATGAAACTGACATACATTTTTAAGACTTTTAAGAAAACGGACTTAACAAATTGACCGACTAACTCATCCAGACACCGACTACACACGAACTGGCTGACTCAAACGTGGAATGCAATGAAAGTTTACCTCCTCGCGGTGCATTCTGGATAACGCTAAATGGTTTTCCATAAGGAAAAAACGTTAAGTATAAAATTAGTTTTGGTAATTTTCAATTTTCTCATAAACTAGAAGACCTAAAACCATCTAGTTTTCAGTGTTCAATTAAGAATTTATAGAAACATCAAATAATTAAATCCAATTCAGTAATTTATTTCACAATTTTTAATAAAAAATAGTAAAAAAATTGTTTGTTAAATTTTGAGTTTGAAAGTATTTTTTTCAAAAACTGTTAACACAAATAACTATATTGAAACAAAATATAAAAGACCAGGCTTCTGACTTGCAGGAAACCTATAATTTTTCTATTGTAAGTGAAACGCCTAAACGGGTGGAGATAGACCCCCCTCCTGTATTAAAAAATACTTGTAACTAACTGTTCTACAAGAATCCATTCCTGAGTTATCGTACTCTCCCCCTAAAGCTTAATTCTAAAGCCGGGAGGATATGCCCAATTCCATACTAAATAATCCTTGTAAATAAATATTCCATACGAATCCGTCATTAAATTTTGTCGCTGAGTTATGGTACTCTCCCCCTAATCTTTTTTCAGACATCTTTTAATGTTCATCTTGATTAAACTTAATCCACATCCTTTATAAATTGAACGATGCTCCCTAGTTAACAGTATATTAAATTTTATTTATCATCAATCTTTCTTTGAAACAACCTATAAACACCTATAGCATGCAGAATATCAAACAACATATCATCTATAGTAGATAAAATAACGATTTGAACCTAGGTGTGGAAGTCTATGCATGTTATTACACTAATGTAAAAGGCTTACAACAACCCCGAAGAGGCACTGCCCATATCATAAAAAAAATTAAACTGCAAACAAATGATATTGCAACAAGTAGCTACTGTTCTGAATTCTACCATGTAATTACCCCATTGGGTACGAGTATAATGTTCATTCAAACTGTTTGCAATCGATAACAACTAGATACTCGTGTACACAAAACACAATGAAAAAATAGCAACAAAGAACACATCATCATCAACTCAAATAAAATAGCTCTTTTAATCTCGTTTGTAGAATCTTTTCGTAATAAAAATCGATCAAGCAGAAATCATTTTTATTATTATGTTTAGACAACAAAACACACAAATCAAAACATTGATGAAAGATACCTGTATGTTCGTCTAAACCGATAGTTACATCACCTACCTGTGGGAAATTTTATGATTCGTCAAACATTTGTCATGTCGCGTCTGTCGTCATTTTTGTGTTGCAAGACAAATAATAAATTGTAACGTATTTAAAAAGTTGAGGAAGGCGCAAATATGCAAACATTTACCACAACTGTAAATAAATTAGGCTGTGTACACACACTGCGGACGCGGAAACTACGTGTTGGTCTTGCTTGTTTGAGAAAGAAGCGGCTTATGTGTGATATGTGTGGAATAAGTATGATATTGAATAAGGGAGTTTTTTTTTCTAAATAGAATCATCGTTTCGTTTGAACAAATGGAAGATATACTATATACAATTGTACATGTACATTGTTTAAACTATAAACTGGGTTAATTCGAATAACAGGTTGCCATAATTCACTACAGTTTTACTTGCGATATAGGTACTATAGGGCAAGTTTTGCATTTGGAAAAAAATCGAATTCGAGATTTTAATCAAAGTTAACTTTTTTTTTTTTTTAATAATTTTGCACGCGCTAAAGGGATTATGAATACCCTTTATATGTTTTTTAACACATCGCGGGCATTCGGTGAAAAAAGAGAAAGAAGGATAGGAAAGATGTGTGGCGCGATGTTCTGAGACTAGAGTGGTTGTTGTCTCAGATTTATCTCCAACGGTGGCGGCTGCACTAATGCGGAGAGAATTACCGTGTCTTATTTATGTATGTCTCTTATAATTCTCATTATTTTATTTTATTTCGTTGTCATATTTATGAGCAGTTTACTCAATCATATGTTGCTAGTGTTATGCATGAACAGCATATAATGAGTAAGCCAGCAACTCATTTTATGACAATTTTTAGAATTGGTTTTTAATGGAATATAAGAAGACATAGCCAAAGGCAGGAATCGAGCCTGCAACCACGACTTGACAGGCGAGCACACAACTATCGCACCACGGCCACACCCTTACGATGATAGAGAACACCAAAAAAGTGGGCCCCACAATTCCGTCTGTGTGTCTGTCTGCCTGTACAACTCTCTACAGCCTAAATGGCTGAAGCGGGTTTTCTTCAAACTTGGTATTTAAGCGTTTTAGGTCATTGTCCAAAATAGATTTTTGAATCGTTGTTTTAACACCAAAAATAACGGTACTTGCCATACAAATTTTTCTACCATCTTATTTATCTCGGAAATGGCTCCAACGACTTTGATAAAAATTGTTGTGTGTACTACTTTGGATATGGTCTACATTTTGGCAAATTTTTTTTTTCCTTTTTTTCTGAAATTTTGTTCTTGAATTTATATTATTAAATATTTAAAATTTCAATACCAATTTTTTTTGGGAAAAAATTTAAGAATTTTTGTATATAAAAAAATTAAGTGAAAAACGAATTTAAAAATACACTAAGCCGTTTCTATTAAGAATCTTTTGCATATAATATAATCGAACATAGGAGGAAGTACGTGCGATCCAGTCGTGCATTTTATTTTTAAAAAGATTTAATACTTCATCGTCTAAATATGGTCTAAAATGGTTGACAATATTTTCGTCATATATGTAGGAACCTATAATAATCTGACAAGTTTGAAGCTAGAAGTACACGGTCAACGTAATCGAGTAACGACGGACTTATACTACTGCCAAATAGGCAGTACTACTGTCAAAATATTGGCATTATTTTGTTTGTCGTGTAAATGGTCGAAAATGTGGCAGTATATTTGTCATTAAAAAAACTGTCAAAACAGAATTTTCGCTAAGTTTGCATTATACTGACATCGTGTAAATTCAGTACTGACAACAATTTTCAAATAATGACAATTTGCAATAAAGAATGAACTTGCTCATTATTTTCCAGTTGACAGTATTTTTATCTGTCATTATTTTAGCTTCGTGTAAACGAATGTCGTTAATTAAACTAATGACATCAGTATTTTGGCAGTAAATACTGCAAACTAGGCAGTCGTGTAAATCAGGCATAACTCTTTGACTCCCTAACTTAAAAATGACGTCAAAATCTATCCGAATTATGGTACGTTTTGTAATTGTCAACTGAAAAAGTGTTGTCAATGTGTTGTCGAGAACGATAACTCCTGCCTTGGCACCAATTTTTCGATAAAGGCATTGACGGTATGGTGTAAAATAAAACAAAATTTTATGGTGGGGTCAGAGAGTCAACACGATGGACGATTACGTTGACAATGTTATTCTAGATTGACAGCTGTTAACTTTTGAATACGCAACATTTACTTATCTGTTAACACATATTTGCATTGTTGGTAGTTGGAAAAATATGTGGTTAAGAATAGTGATGTACATAATAGAATGATTTCAATAATCGAGATATTAGTATTCGAGCTATTAAAATAATCGAATGACCATTCGAATTAATAAAGCATACAAAAATTGGAATAGTTTACTCCAATTTTTTACTATGCATATATTCCATATTTCCTTTGAATTAAGAAATTCTTGAAAAAGAAGAGTATGTTAACTACTTATATGTCAATAATTACTTAAGTACATGATCTTGCTTTACGTTGATTTATGTACGAAATGTAATCATTCGATCATTTCATAAAATAAAAAATCTCAGATACACTGCCTACCTGTAACTTCAGTGATCAATCAACATGTAACGAATTGTATTCGAGAACCGAGTGATTGCTATTACTATTTTACTAATTCATTCGAATGATAAATACTACAGAAACAGATACATGAAAAGTCTTCAATTCGAATTTGAACCTACATGTACTCGTACATAGAATTCACACTAAGACTAGATACTGACAGATCACGCATCACGTTCCGACATTATTCGAATGATATATGGAAATAATTCGAATGGTTTCAGATGAAGTATACAGATGTCTCGAGAATCGATTCTAATTGATAATTTCATTCGAATTTAACTAATGATATGCGCCATTAGTTAAAAAGTGTAAAGGTCATTATGCATAAAGAATTATCTTTCGTATTCTTTTGTGAAATGTTGTTATGTTCTGAAAATTTTGTCAGTTGTGTAAATTTAACTAAATACAAGAATACATTAAATTTGTTTCAAAAAAATGTTTTGAGTGGGGAATTTTGTTGTTTTAGTTATGTTTGGAATAAATTTGAAAAAAAAAACAAGTTTTAAGTGTGGAACCGGAAGGGAAATGCAACCATCTTAAAAATAATAATTTATTTAAGTTAAATTGTTCGTCAAAATGGATATATATATTAAATTTATTCGCTTAAGCAACCAGCCTCAATATAAATAGCTCCCATTTTGACAAACAATTAAAATTTGGTACGCTATAACTTAAGAACGAATTGACATACAGTAGTCGTTGATATGTCATTTTGTAGTTAATTTTATTGTCTACAAGCTGTTCTTAAGAATTTTTAATTTCTAAGATGGCAGCATTTGCTTCCTGGTTCCACACTTAAATAGAACACGTTTTTCAAACATAACTAAAAATAATTTCACAAATCAAAAACATAAATTGATACATAATACTACACCCCAATGTCTTCGATCATTTTTATCCAAGTCTATCAATTGAGCTATAAAAAGTGTGTAGAATGACATGATCTTCAATGTGTACCAACAACTTTTTTTCAAAAAAATCGATGGTTTTCCAGTTTGGAAAAAAATTGAACTTTACCCCCTTACCCCTCCTCTAATTTTTTTTTGCTCCGCTCCAAATTTAGGGTGCTTTTTAGAAAATGCTCAGGACGTAAAAATGAAGCTCTCCACCAAAATTCAGCTATGTTGGATTTTTTTCGAAGTAACATCATGTTTTTATCTAATTTTCCTAGACTATAACAAATTCGAAGGAAAATTGTAGAAATATAAATTTGGAAAATTTTAGATACGAAAATTTGCTTTTTAAAAGCCAAAATAAGATAAATTTGCGAATTACAATCTGATACAAACTCCGAAACTATATTCGCTTTTCACATGCCGTCCACATTTCGACGAATAAATTATTCGCGCTCTACTGCCCTCAAAATCAGAAATCATCAAATATTAAAACGTCATTCGCAACGAACAAAAAAAGCTTTGTCGACGAAATGTCAAAATTTACGAAACGACTAAACATATTCTTAAATTCGTTTTTTTACAATTCAATATTTTTTGAAATATAGAATTTTCAAAAAAAAAAGAAAAATTATTTGTCCAAACAAAAATATTTTTCCAAAATTTTAATTTGTATCGTTTAGAATTTGAAGGATTTTCGAGGTAATTTGAGATATACTATATTCGCCCTATAATGTTTTTTCACAGGTACCGTTATTTATGGAGCTAAGATTTTTAAATAAAATGCACGACTGGATCGTACGAACTTGCTCATGTAGCTAACAACTTTTATGTAGCTATTTATGCTTTTATATAACCATTGACGGTTAGTTACTTAGGTATAGTTATCCTATGCAGGCGTAAAGCATATGTAGGTAAGATTACCTCGATTCTTAGTATAATGAATTGTGGAATTGATGATAAATCTAAGTTATGGATTTTAATTATGTAAGTTAGAAGAGTAAAATATATCTACATATATAGACATATTGATGGAACCTAAGTATGTTAACATGTTCACATAATAATGAAGGATGTAGGTGGGTAGGTAGCTATGTATATGCATATAACTTTATAATTTAGGTGCACTATGCACATGTGATTCTTAGACACATATATGTATATATACATAAATGTATAAAGGCCTACATTGTATTTAGTATACAGTGATGTAGGCAAAAATTAGTAAAAAGGGATTACTAATAAAGTAGAAATACATGGATGTATTATCCATATTTAAATGTTTTTATATTGCTTAGTCCTTATAGTTTGAGGGAAAACAAAGATGCAGTTTGAATTCGTTGATAAATAAAAATATATTAAAAAAATTCAAAAATCGTTGGAGCGGTTTTTTAATAAATTAATTTTGTATGTATAAAATTTTGAAAAAAATTTTAGAAAAAAAATTTGAAACGCCATTTTGAAGATATTGTTAATATACATATAAAATTCGAATTTAAACAAAATTCTGTGGATGGTTTTTGAAAAATCGATTTTTCTAAAACAAATTTTTATTTTTTTTTTTTAAATCGAAAAACTTTTTTTTTTTTAATTTGGGTATGCAGTTTTCTTAAAAGTTTTAGGTAGCATTTGTCTAAAAAAAATTTTTCTAATCGGTTTATCCACTATTGAGAAAGTCAAAAATATGAAAAGTGGTTCTATGGGAAGTAGCGTTAATAAGTACGCAAAAAGAAATATTTTTATACTTAAAAGTGAACTGTACTAATTTAAGAATACATGATTTTTTTTATACAAAATAGTTTTTTTTAACTATTCAAGATAAATTCAAACAATCACCAAATACGAAGTTTTAAAAAAACTTTTGAGACGTTTTCGAAATATTGAGTTTTCAAGAAAAAAAAATTAATTTCCAAAAAAAAAAAAATTGAAAAATTTTGGTATACAATAGTGTTCAAACTTTCTAGGAGCTTTTGCGTAAAAAAATTCAAAATAATTAAATTAACCGTTTCCGAGAAAACCGAAAACCAAAAAAATGGTTGTACTAGAGGCATCAAAAACAACAATTTTTTTCCAAAAGAAAAATTATCAAAAGGTACCCTTTCCCTTCATTAATGAACTGATTTTTTAAAATAAAAAACGTTGGAGCCGTTCTTGAGAAAAATAAAATTTTTGTTTTTGGCAAAAAAAAAATTAAGAGGGCTACTGTTATTTGTCGTCTTAAAAAAATGAAAAAAACATGTTGGCATATTACCGAAAAAATAATATATACCAAGATTGAAGCAAATCCACCGAACCGTTTAGTCTGCAGACTCGAGGACAGACAGACAGACAGACAGACAGAAGGAATTGCGGGGCCCACTTTTTTGTGTTCTCTATGATCGTAATGTCATGTTTGATTGTTAGAACATTTTTTTTACGAATACATAACTTGCCTTATAAACGGTGATTTTTTAAGAGCTTGGTTTTTGAAAATTCAAAAAAAACACAGAAACTTGTGAAAAGTGAATGAAATTTTTATTTGGATCGATAAAACAATTTCTGCCATTTACTTTTTAAAAATAATTTCACTTAAATGTTGCCCGCGGCTACGCTTCAGATGGTCCATTCTGAAGGTCCAATTTTGGCAAACTTTTTCACACATTTCGGCCGGAATCTCACCAATGACGCGTTAAATGTTGGCTTCCAAGGCAGCAATCGTTTTTGGCTTGTCGCCATAGACAATAGACTTAACATAGCCCCACATAAAATAGTCTAACGGGGTCAAATCACATGATCTTGGTGGCCAATTGACTGCGCCAAAACGTGAGATCAACTGCTCACCAAATTCGCCTCTCAATTGATGCATGGTTTCGCGTGCAGTGTGGCATGTGGCACCGTCCTGTTGGAAGCACATGTCGACCGAGTTCAATTCTTGCTTTTTTGGCAAAAAAAAATCTGTTATCATCGAACGGTACCTTTCTCCATTGACCGTAACCCTGCGGTCTTCATCGTCCTTGAAGAAGTACGGCCCAATGATGCCGCCTGCCCATAAACCGCACCAAACAGTGCATTTTTCGGGATGCATTGGTAGCTGCTGAATTGCCTCTGGCTGCTCTTCACTCCGAATACGGCAATTCTGCTTATTCACGTATCCACTTAGCCAAAAATGAGCCGAAAAAAAAACGGACGTAGCTTGCGAAACACATTTTTCACAGAGCACGAATTTTGATAATAAATTTCAATAATTTGGAAACGTTGTTCAGGCGTAAGTCTATTCATGATGAAATGGGAAACAATACTGAATCGAAATGTCAAATGTTCGTGGAATTTGTCATGTGTGATCTGTCAAAAATATAAACGTCAAAAACCAAGTAGCAAAAAAATCACCCGTTAGTACCTATAATCGCAAGTAAAAAAATCGAGCCAGGCACCTAAAACGCTTAGGTACCAAGTTTGAAGGAAATCGCTTAAGCGTTTAGGATGTAGAGCGACCTGCAAGCAGACAGACAGCAGGCGCAGTTGCGGGACCCACTTTTTTGTGTTCCTTATCACCGTAATGTCAAGTTTGGTTAATTCAATTTTTTTTTCTAATGCAAAACTTGCCCTATAGTATCCATATCGCAAGTAAAACATAAACGCCAAACATTTTGTTGTTTTCTTTTTTCGTATAGGACAAACATGGTTGATACCAAATATTTGTATGTAGATACTAAGTGTATACATGCAACGACGGAAAACCCAGATAAACCTCAGAAACCAGATAATTTTATCTCCGCAGAAATGAACTGTCAAAGTTTTTATTGGAAAAATATTCTACAAATCAGATAAAATTGTTTCACGAATTTGATGCAGAAAGAGAATAAACAATCCTCATAAATTTATTTTAATGAACATCTGATTATTTCCCACATTTAAACAAGTCTTTTTAAGGGGGTGTTCATCAAACGCCTGTCGGAAAATAATATATTTCTGCAAAGCGAAAAATTATCTCGTTGCATGAATACCCTTATTATAAATCACTTTTTAAATTATTCTCTAATTTTTTTAAATTTGTTTGATACTTTTAAAGTGAAATTACTCATTTTTGTTTACTTCGAATGTCAAAAAACTGACAGTATCAATAAAAATGTTAAAAAATAATAGGATCGTTTTTAAAGTCGTCAATGTAGTTCTTTCAGCAGATTTTCTAACTCATTTTTATGGCGGATATGAAATTGGAAAGGTGACATTTTGCGGATTCTGTAAACGACATGAATATCAGATTTAAAACCTTACTACAAACATTTACCTAAAGCTGATCTAACAAGTATAATTACAATATTTTAAAAAAATACTTTTTTGTTAAGTTATAAAATGATTGCTTCAGAATCCTTGACATTATTTAAATAAAAAATAAAAAATAAAAAAATACAAAAATCCTAAATCTAAGGAAAATAATATTTTTCAATGGGCAGATTTTATTAAGATAGCCTAGATCCTAGATTCTGAACAATCCAAGCCGGATAGAATAAGTTGTATGTATTTATGAATTTGCATTTCTCATTGATAAAAAAGTACCTGTTTTCTAGCAACACAAATCTATCTTGGCAGCTCTGCACAAATTTCAGAATACGCCCAATAAATTGATTGAACAAAGAATTCATGTAAAATTAAACAAATGCACATTATTTGAAATAAATACATATATTTTTTGATTAGCTTTCCAGTCACTTTCCAATAAAAAATTTTTTAAATGGAAGTCAATTTTTTGACAGCTGACCAATCAAAGACTAGAACCTGGCATTAGTTTTAATGCGGTTTTCCTTTGGTAAATTTATATTTTGACCTATAAATTGATTTTTTTCGTAAAGAATCGAATACGTTTTCAGATTGATTTTTATTTGCTAGAGTATTGGTGTATATTTGTGTCTGTGAACCAGCTACCGGTATCAGCTGTCTTTTGAAACTGATGGCTGTCAATTATAATTCATAGTGGTGTTAATAAAAGAGGGGTAGATCTGCGAAAAATTAAGATCTGCAAAATTGATTTAAAATCAAAAAATAAATCAATTTATTTGGCCAATCGAAGAGCAAATATTGTCAAAATCAGTTTTTTGACAGATCTAAATCAAAAATAAATTTATTTGTGTTACCAAACGATAACCACATAAGTCACTTACGTCTTCTGAACGTGGTTATTATTGTATGACAGCGCATCATACACCAACTCGACAACAGAAATAATTATACAGGAAAGCTGTCAAAATCATACAATGTTTGTGACGTATGATGATTTTAGAAACATACAGATTAGTTACATGTCTTACAACGTATTACTACATGCTTCAAGTTAAGCTTGTCGTAAAATGATAAATGGAGAAAGTTTTTTTTTACCTACAGTAAATTAAATGCCGGCAGTTTGTCTCCCAAAAACTAAGCCCTCCATTTTTCAGCACCGTAGTGCGTGAAGAATACAACAAGCCAGTTAAATGTGTAATTATTATTATGCTTAATTAAATGCCATATCAGTGGAGAAAGGTAGGACTATCCATGTGTATATCTTGGTGGCGGAAGCACTTGATGCAGGTGGCACATCACAATGAGTTGAATCTTTTTTGCTTTGCTGTTGTTGGTTTGAACTGCCGGCTGAACAAAAGTAAAGGTTTCTCATCATTTTCCCATAACTACATTTTACCCAAAGCGAGCATTACGTGACTATGCAGCAACAAATTGCAAACTGATTCTGAAAATTAACTCGATTGGCAGAGCTGCGTCCTGCTCATCGTGATTAAGTCTTATGTAAGAGAAACGAATGTATCTCACGGTGTATGCAGCACCAGCACCATGCCGTTTCCTTTCACTTTGTAATGCAGCCAGAAAAACTTATTTTCAAATCATTTCCACATCATTGAATACATAGCAAGCGTAGCGTATCCTTTAGTGAATCCACATATATATGATGATTAGTGCTGTTGCTGTAAACTGCACAAAGTATATCCCCATGTTATTTCTAAAATCTCCAATGATTTTTTAGTTAAGTATGTTATTATCTATGTTTGTACCTGTGTATCTCAAGTGAAGATATCTGTTAGTTACACAATTAAGCTGTCACAGTTTTTGACAAATAGCTTGTGGCGCCTCCGAGCCGCCACTATAACAAACGATCCGAAAATTGCCTTTTAAGCGTGTGCCAGAAAATTGGATGCAATTCAAACTCAGGTGCTTTTTGATCCAACTTGAATTCATTCACGTAGGTCATGGTTTATAATGTTCGATGGTGTATCTGTATCCAAATATGCTTGACATAGATGAATGGGGCAAGCAATTATGCTGCATGCTTAGTATTTACTATTATACAATACTTAGTTTTTATTATTACATCAGTGATTACCCTCGTCCAATAGTGTGCCTAGTCAGAGTCCGTGATGTCTCGTGCCATGTTGAAAAAAGTGAGTTTCGATAGAAAAAGATACTCATATCTTACGAGTGTCACATTTATTTTTTTTTGGGTGTACTTGTAATTTGACAATCAACATATTCGTTTGCATGTCACGCATATGAAATTTTCTAAAAGGAAGAAGTGATTACTCATATTACGAGTATTATAGCTCTGCGTGAATTCTTGTACATAATCAAATAATTTGATCGAAAGAATTTGATATATGAACGTGAATTATTGGTCTTTGGGCCAGATACAGATACGTTGCCTTGAAGGTAATCTCCGAAATGGTAAATTTAATTATTGTTAAGATTGTTTGGGCATGGAAAAACCTTGGAAATCATTATTTCTGATTGAAAATTAATATTAAATTCAATTAATTATAATGAAAGTTATTAATTTAGCAATGCATATTAGATGTTAACCTTGGCTTTTATTCATTTGGTACATCTTGTTGCATTGAATAAAATATCTATTTTTGAAGGTCTAATTAAGGTATTTGCGTTTCCGTTTCATATTAAATACTGCGAGCAAATCTAGAGAACAAACGATTTAAATGGATTTCGGACACAATCGCCGAAAAATCAAATCAAAAATTTGTGCTGTGATTTAGGCTAGGGTAATTTTATGTCAAACAAAGAGGCCCTCCTCTCAAATTGAAAATATTTTTCTTTAGTTATCTGTTCAACAACTTTCGTTTTCATATAATTCTATTCAGTAAGTTTTTATCGAATATATTCGTGACTTATAAGACACATCAAGAATTACAATTTGTTTATCGAATTATGTTAATTTTGTGATACAGAACTTCAAGTTCTTTAAAAAGTGCATTTATTTTGACTTATTTTTTTATTGAAAGATACATAATTTTATTTCCAAATAGTTATTTAAATTATAATTATGACAATAACTTTTATAATTTGACTGTTATATTAATTGTGATTTTATTATATTTTATACAAATTCATTTATTATTTGAAAGCTATATTTAGAGAATGGTTTTAAAAAATAATACAAATTTGGATAACATTTGCCATTTCAGATATCGAGAAACTGGGATACGGTTAAATCAAAAGCCTCCAAGAAATTTCATCCTGTTCCCTTTGAACACGGGGCAAACGCCAATAAGGTGATATGTAACGGGTCCGCCATCTAGCGTTTTTTTTCAACTAGCGCTTATTTCGAGAATGGTAACACCTAGCTCATGTCTGATTTGACAGATAATTAGTTGTATCCTTCCGCTGAACGAGTATGGTTGTATATACGCTTGAACAATGCTCGCTAAGCGGGCCTGCGATCGACTTAGAGAAGATTCCGATTTTGCCAAAAAAATAATCTTTTCAGATGAAGCTTATTTTGATCTTGGCGGGTATGTAAACAAGCAAAATTGTCGCATTTGGGGCACAGAAAACCCGCACGCATACATTGAAAAGCCGATACACCCAAAACGAGTCACTGTTTGGTGCGGATTTTGGTCCAGAGGCATAATTCGAAAATGAGCAAGGAGTGGCCGTTACAGTCAATGGCGATCGTTGTCGGGCCATGTGAAACGAATTTTTGTTCACAAAAAGGAGGATATTGGCAATATTTAGTTTCAACAGGACTGCGCTACGTGCCACACAGCCGAAGCTACACTCGATGTTGTAAAAAAAAAAGTTATTTGGCTGACCCTATATTATCTGATGAAACAAGGTTATGTAACGAAGTTACAAATTCTCTCTAACAACAGCAGCTTCCCAATATACCCCACACACCACATACATTCATCAACCAGCCAACTGCTACTTGAGTTTGAATACATTAAATTCAAACTCATAACAGATGTACAAGTAGACACGTGATCATACGATTTTTGGATGAAAAACAAAACAACAAAAATCCAATCAAACGTCACGACATATAACTTACATGGGCCGAATTTTTCTGTTCTTACGATTCACACTTGCTGCTTACAGGGAATATATTAAGAGAAGGAAACTCCGGAGTGGAAAAAAGACTTCTGCCTTGAGTGGTATTGTACCAACTAGTGTGAACAAGGGGAGTGCCTAGAAGCAAACTGCTTAGTACGTAGTGCACTAGTTAGGAGTTTCGTAATTGTTTGGCCTGGTGCCGTAAATTGTTTGCCTTTGGTTTAGACCGGGACCAGGGACTCTATCCAACCGAACTTTGTGCCTTTGGTTTCGACGGGGCCAGGGACTCTATCCCACCGAACTTTGCGCCTTTGGTTTCGACCGGGACCAGGGACTCTATCCCACCGAACTTTGTGCCTTTGGTTTCGACCAGGGCCAGGGACTATATCCCAACCTATATTAGTTTGCTAGTTTATTTTTAAGGAAAACTATTATAAAGTATTTATATACTATATAATTCATAACAAATAAAGGGTTATCCATTTTGCGGTTTCAAAAGTAAATGTAAATAAAACACATATAAAATATTTTTTTTACGATATTTCTTTTTTATTATAAAGTTTGAACGATGACATTATGTGTGAAAGACTACATCATTTAAATAACCACCACGCGAATTGTTGCAAGCATCTTCTTTTGAGGTAATTTTCGACCACTTTTTGACACATATTGGGCGGTATCTCAGCTATAACTTGACGAATGTTGGTTTTCAAGTGCTCTAGAGTTAAAGATTTATCTGCATAAACACGGTCTTTTGCGTATCCGCACAAAAAAAAGTCCAGCGGTGTCAAATCACATGATCTTGGTGGCCAGTTGATATCGCCACGACGAGAAATTACGCGGCCAGGAAATGTCTCTTGCAATAAAGCCATATTTGCTCGAGTTGTGTGGCATGTGGCACTGTCTTGTTGAAACCACATATTCTCCAAGTCGTATTCTTCAATAGCAGGCAAAAAAAAGTCGCTTATCATATGACCATAGCGCTCCGAATTGACAGTGACAGTCGTTCCATCGTCGTTTTCAAAGAAGAAAAGTCCAATCACACCTCCGGACCAAAGAGCACCCCAAATAGTGACTTTTTGTGGATCTAATGACCTGTCTTCAATTACTTGAGGATTCTCAGAACCCCAAATAGGCCAATTTTGTTTATTAACATTCCCACCGAGTGAGAAATGCGCTTCGTCGCTAAAGAAAATTTTGTTCGAAAAATCGCCGTCCACCGCCTGTTGTTCAAGCACCCATTCGACGTATCTACGACGTGGTGAATGGTCAGCTGGCTTCAGTTGTTGTGTGAGCTGGACTTTATATGAATGTAGGTGTAGATCCAAATACAAAATACGCCATAATGTGCCGTAAGACAGTTCTAATTCCTGAGAACGACGAGGAATCGACACATTCGGGTCTTCGGCAACGCTTTCACTTACAGCTGCGATATTTTCAGTGATACGAGCAAACCGATGATACATAGGCCTTACAATATCTGTAACCAATCTAGTCTCTTCAAATTTTTTCACAATTTTGCCAATTGCTTGCGTAGTTGTACGATTATATAAGCCATAATCTCCTCTTAAAGAACAATATGTGGCTGTGGCAGAATCACCATTTTTGTAGTAGGTCTTAACAATTTTTATGCGTTGTGCGATAGTTAAGCGATGCATTTTCGTAAATGTCAGTTAAATGTTAGATATATGTCGAATTCCAGCCCTATACTTTTGAAACCGCAAAATGGATAACCCTGTATATTTCCTAAAAAGTGTAAATTTTCACTTCATTATTTATTCAGTGTTATGTTAATTTTTTCTTAACTTTGCCTGGCTGATAGTTTTTTCTGGAATTTGTTTCTTCTTTCTTCCGATCGAACATGAATTTATTTAATGAAACGAAATAAATCATGGCATTACATGACAACGCCCTGGTAATGGATGATATTTTTTGTCTTTTTCGTCGAAAATAAACGTGTAGCAGGTAGTTAATATCGGTTATCAAATATCAACTAGTTGACGATTAACAAGATTTATCAATCAAATAAATACCTATTAATTCAATATTGAAATATTTTTGATCTACTATGAACAACAGACAAAAGGCATTAACTAAATAAATTGATAATTAATATTTTTTTTATAACAACAATAATAAGTTTAAAAATAGAACAATTCACAACAGATTTTAAAAACAATAATACTGAGACATCATTTTTTGTTGATAAGCGATAAAAATATCGTATTGATATTTGACAACCGTAATAAAAGTAAAGTTTCTGTAAATTTCACAATTGACACACTCGTGATCAATTCTTTTTTGACATTTGATAAGAATTAGGTGGAAACAATGCAAATCCAACGGAAACGTCAACAATATTGTTTTCTATTGCAGATGCTTAATAACTGTTTGGTTCTGCAAAAATGCTATGAGGTTCTTGATTTTATTTGTATCAGTGGTAATAATTTCACTTTTCCGCCATCAAAACATAATATTGGCAATTTGTGTCGATATCTTAAGCATAACAATAAATTAAATACTGTGTTTATTGCTTCGAAGTCGGCCGGATTCACCTTCTAACTTTTTGACGGAGTAAAATTTGTGAGATCTCATTTTTAGCAACTGGGCAATTCAATTTGTCTAGATCATTTCTTGGCTAAATACTCTAATATCATTGAAATTTAATAAAACTTATAAATTAATCGCTTTAAACATTCAACATAGTAATGCAAAAAATACCTTTAATTTATTGTTCACAAATCACAAAGAACAGATATGCACTACAATAAAGCCATTAAGGCGCAACCTTCAAAGTTAACATATGCAGGCTATAGTTGTTCACGTTATAAAAAAAACGAGGTTATTGTTATATAGGTTCCACAGGTTTCCATACAGCTTTTACGATTTTGAAATAGAAATTGTAACTAACATTACGTACATGTTCTTTTCCAATTAAACTTTTATAAGCCAATAATTAGGTTTTATGGTCATAATTGCAAGAGTCTCAACTGAACAAGAAAACGGTGACGGAAGTTAACAATAGCATTATGTTTAACCATTCGTATTCTTATTGTATCTTATGATTTCACATACGTACGGCATTTCATACTTGACTATAATATTTTGCAATAAACTGAACATGGAATAGATATAGATGGTTTGATGACAATCATACTAAAAAGCTACCAACACAAAGAATCTTACACGAACTTAGAATTACTCATTAAAAACTAATTACTAAAAAGAAAAAAGAAAATAGCACTCATACGCCAGAGAAGCCAATCCATAAAAAAATAAAAGAGAGGAAATTTCGCAAGAGCACTTAACCTATATGGTTCAATTAAAAATGTAACTAGCGCACTTCAAAGAAGTATCTTCTTTTCTGTCGCAACTGTCTTTGTCGTCGCATAGACCTCTGCTACAAACAAACATTCATACATATTATTTCGTTCCATTTCTGTAAGCTGCAATAAGCCTATTCATCACCACTTCGACTCTTCGCGGCTCGTCGACAACTCTGGTAGGTATTAGTTCGTTTATACTCCAACAACAGTAAAATGAGAAGGAACGGATTTCTCACCTAATTATTATTAGTAAATGACTGACACACCTTCCACAACTAATTCCATAACTGCCAGTCACTAACCACCATCAGTAACTTACCAACCAACCAACCAACCAACAAAAAAAAAATGAAGAGGGAACTCTGATGAGGTGACTTAGTAGTAGTTTTAATTTAAAATTAAACAACAACATGCTATCCGGATGGAAAAGTTGCGCACGTCCAAAGTCGGTTTTCAATGTTACTCGCTCGCAGATAAGGAGTGGAGAAAATTGCAGATACAAATTCCAAATTGGGAGTTGGCCTGCTGGTTGATGGAAAATTAATATAAATAGAGCATGTTGCAATGGACTTGGACTGAACTGATGAACTGGAATGGACAGACGACAGTCGGTAATTTCTGTGTAAAGAGAGTATATGGTTTGGTGTGGTGAGGTAGATATAAATGATAAATGTTTGGGTATCTAGATACACTGCAATTATTATTTTGAATGACAGTTACTCTAGAAAGAAAGAGAAACCGACTGATATAATAATACAAATTGGTTTTTAGCACTTGGGTACACATTTATTTTAGTCACAAAAGAACATAAGAAGAAGAAAACGCAAATAATAAGAGGCCTAGTATTTGATCAATATTATAGTAGTTCATAGAAACAATTACAAAAGAATGCATTTTGTTTAAAACACTTGGTTTTGAAAAACGAAAAAATAATATGGTAGAAAATTTTATTGAAATAAGTTTTTTATCGGTCCACAGCTCTGGAAATTTTTCAATGGTATGTTAAGGTGCCGTGAAATAAGGTAGATGATAATAAGGGCCATCGACATTATTTCAATCGAGGTGGAAATAAGATCGATTATACATTGTCTGCATTATTGCCTAAACCGAAGGAAATAATATCGAGTGAAAAAGTAGGAAATAAAAGCGACTGAAATTTTTGCAAAACGTGTTTTAGTGGGCAATTTATAATTGATAATAATACAGAAGTATTTGGAAATAAAACCGAAATATCTTTTACCCAAATGGTAATAATTACGAAATTGTGTGGTGGGAACAATTCTGCATGCAAGCAAATGGAAATTGGTGTTGTTATCTGGTCATACATAGGGTTGCACTCAAAAATTGTGAATTTAACTCCAAAAAAAAAATATATACACCCAAACTGGACCCCATCCCAAACCCTATTACCTGGACAAGCTGGGAAGTTGAAGCGCCGAGCTTTTCATACATGAATTTTAAATATGAATTTCATTGGTTATAATGTAGAACTATCTTTTTTCAAATGGAAAGAACATCGAACGAAATGGAAATAATACCGATTCAACCTTATCGCTATCTAAAGGGTCCGCCATCTAACGTAATGTTGCAGAATGTGTGCGAAAATTGCGAACGGATTTTGGAAGAAGAGAAGCACCGTCAGCTCCATATGTTCGTTATCTTGTGAAAAAAGTGAAAGAAATTGGCATCCTCATCGATAAACCAAAGCGTGAAAAGCCAAAAACAGTTCGTTCACCCGAGAATATTGCTGCTGTGGCAGAAAGTGTGCGTGAAGCGCCATCAACATCAATTCACCGTCGTTCTCAACAATTGAACATTTCGGAGACATCATTGAGACGAATTTTGCATAAAGACCTTGGTATGACACCATACAAAGTCCAATTGGTTCAGGACATGAAGCCAATTGACCATCCAATGCGTTTTCGCTTCGCTAAGTGGGCCTGCGATCGACTTAGAGAAGATGCCGATTTTTCCAAAAAAAAAATCATCTTTTCAGATGAAACTCATTTTGATCTTGGCGGGTATGTAAACAAGCAAAATAGTCGCATTTGGGGCACAGAAAACCCGCACGCATACACTTAAAAAGCGATACATCCAAAACAAGTCACTTTTTGGTGCGGATTTTGGTCCAGAGGCATAATTGTGCCATTTTTCTTCGAAAATGAGCAATGAGTGGCCGTTACAGTCAATGGCGATCGTTATCGGGCCATGTTGAACGAATTTTTGTTCACAAAAATTGAAGAGGAGGATATTGGCAATATTTGGTTTCAACAGGACGGCGCTACGTGCCACACAGCCGAAGCTACACTCGATGTTTTGCGCCCTGTTTTTGAAGAGCGCATTATTAGCCGCAGAGCTGATGTCGTTTGGCTACCTCGGAGCTGCGATTTGACACCGTTGGACTATTATTTGTGGGGTGCCGTAAAATATAATTGTTACGCCGACAAGCCAGAGACAATTGACGCTTTAAAAGACAATATTCGTGAAGCCATTGGTGAAATACAGCTGCACACAATCGATAATGTGCTTAAAAATTTGACCGATCGTGTAGGCTACTGCATGGTCAGCCGAGGCAGCCATTTGAATAAAATTATTTTCCATTATTAACCGGAAGGATTGTACTTTCAAATAAAAAAAAAATATTTGAGAAAATATTCAGTAGTTTTTTTTTATAGCATTTTCAAAAAAAAAAAGTTATTTAGCGGACCCTTTACCTTATTTTACGGCACCGTATGGCAATTTAATGAATTTAACAATTTAAATTTAAAAACATTCGAAATATTGAATTTAAAAAAAAAATATTTTTCGAAAATTTTGGTATTCAATATCATTTATAGAATGCAAAGGACCTCCTAAATAAAAATGTTCATAGAAATCCATCGAGCGGCTTATGAGAAAGTCCAAAATCCACAAAAAGTTTGTATGGTAGGTACCGTTATTAACAAAGTATGTAATAAATTGTTTGGACTAAAATCTGGAATGTAGCTATAGTAGTGCACAGATTTTGTATGGACATTTTGATCGCACTTGACCTAACGAAATAAAATGCATGACTGGATCACACGAACTTGCTCTTATATTCAATCACATCGTATGCAAAAGATTTCTATTAAAAGTCTAAATATATTTTTAAAGTCGTTTTTTACATATTTTTTTATATATACAAAATTGGTATGAGAATCTTAAATATTTAATAATATAAACTTAAAAACAAATGATTAAATCGGCTTAATCAAAGAAATAATTCAAAATTCTGAAATAAATATTTAAATTAATTTGAGTTAAAAAAAAGGACGCCATTTTATTTTTTGATTAAATTGGAATTTATGGGAACAAATTTTAAAAATCTGTGGAGAGGTTTTTGAGAAAAAAAGTTTTTTTTTTAACACATCCCATAGAACCACTTATTAGTATGTATATTCTACTGTATGTTGTTCATTCTTCTTTTTGTTTGTTTCTTCAAGTATATCTTTAGCTATACTAGGGCACATACAAACAAATTTATTTCTTATACCTCCGTTTCGCTGTAAAATTATTTAACATATTGGAAGCTTGGTGCAACGCAAGTCAAAATCCATGGACTTTTTAACATGTTTAGAAAATTTAGATAGACAGCGGCAGCACCGTTCTGACTTCTGAAGAATCTTAATTTTAAGCATCAAACATCAAGAACGCTATAGATATTAATGAACTTACTTAGTCGCCATTATCAGTCTGAACCATCTTAAACAATTGATCCAAAATTTAAATTTTAAGTTAATTTTCACTAATCGATGTGATGTAATCTTCTCTCGATGAGCGTGTTGGCCGGTATTAATATCTGAACGAAAACTTCGCATTTCGTAGCGATATTTCCAAGATTGTGGAGTTTAAGAATTGCGAAAAACTTGAAGAAATTTTAACAGCAAGAACTGGCGACGAAGTTCGCTACAAGATTTCCAAGAATTAAATCGCGAAAAGAAGCTTTTTAATCTCAATATTTTGTATTATTTTATCGAAAATCCTTGAAATGTATTAAATAAATCCTTTAAATATTATTTTTTTTTCGGTTTTCTTTTGTTTTTAATTTTGGGTGGCAAAATTATAATCTGCATCGGCGGCAAAAGCACCAAGTTCGGCACCGCATATTTCTGATTACAAAAGAAAGCCTTTGGCCTAATTATTATTCCTGGTTGAAGAATTTTGGAGCAACTTTCCACAGTGACTTTTAAATTAACTTTGTTCAGTAACTTATTCTGAACTGTTCTTACAAAGTACAACTTTTTGATGTTCACTGATGAATTTTCCGCTCTAACTTGCTCTGATTTAAGATTCAGTGAAGCTTTCTAAAACAGAGCAGGATTTTCTTTTCTGGCTTTTGAGTAAATAAAAAAAAAATTATAATTATTTATTAGTAATAAAATCGAAAATTCACATTATCAACAAGACAGAAAAAACCCAAAAATCCTTGTTATTCCATTTTGTGTTCTTTGGGTATTATTGTGACAAATGCAGTTTAATTAACTGTTCTATCTTATTCTGACTTTTCTGTTCTAATCTGTTCTATGCTGAACTGCTCTGTGCAGATCTGTTCTGATTTTTTCTTCAGTGAACACAGGTATTAACAACGATAATGATAAGGTAGTGCAATACATGGGCGCATTCAGATTTCAGGTTCGATATTTTATTTTTGTAAACTAAATTCTAGGATGTCAAATTAAAAGTGAATCAATTGGGACACACGATGAAATTCATTGTTAATATTTTGTGTTTTAAACATGTAAATATTTAAATTAATTGTAAATGTATCATACCAAATGAAAATTAGATAATAAAACAACTTTATTACTACTACTACTAATGCCCAGCTTCAAGCTTCTCAATTAATTGAAACGGAAGTGTTGAACTGGCTTCAAATCTTTTTAAAATGATTTGACAAATAGTCTTAAGTTCAAACATCACAAAAACTGTCAAAAACAAAACAACAATTGGAAAGTTATCAGTTCATCACTGTTGAACATCACTCATTTATTTAAAATAATAAAATTAATATTAAAAATATGTCTGAATAAAGTTGTAATTAATTTTCCAGAACACTTTTGAAAATTGAGGATCATATGTAACTAAGAGGGCAAAAGTATTAATTTGTGGAGTAATGTGAGTAAAAATACGCTATTTCATATGTATGCTTATCTTACTTTGATCTTATGACAATATGTCAATATTTAAGTAGGTACTTCTCCGATACCTATTCAAAATAAGAACTTTACCTAAGTCCTTTTGGAAAAAAGACGTGTTTCCCTCTTAGTCACTGAATTCGATAAAATCATAAGACTAGTTCACTCTTCTGTTCTTTTATCGTCACACAAGATCAGCTAATTTCCTTATTGCATTTGCGTTGAACTAATTTCAAGGCTGCAACAAAAAAATTTAAATGGAACGAACCATTGTTTCAGTTCATTGTTGCCCAACTGCTTTCAAAAAGCACATCCTGTCTTCGAATAAAAACAGAAAGCAAGGTCGAGACAGACGAACCATTAAAAAATATTTTAATATGTTAATGAGCAAGGCCTTCTTCATTTCAAGCTGTACAGATGTCCCTAAGCGATGCTGTTGACTTAAGCAACTGCAAGAAGGTAACGATAGTTCAAAAATCATTATATTACTATGAACGCCTTGAGATCCAACAATCACACATTCACTTCACATAATAAATGTCTCCTTTCTCCAGATTTTTTTTTTCAAAACTACAATAACAACAACATTAACAACGGTAAACAAGTTCAATTAAATCCAACAATTAACATAAAACGTACAAAATAACTTAAATAAAAATCAATCTTCCACTTCACAAAACATCATCACCAAAAAAAAATCCTGCATCTTCACAAAAAAAAAAACAACGATACTCAGATCAGATACTTTCCATATACAGTAGCATCACACCTAAAGGAACTGGTAAGCAAATGAAAAAAAAAAAAAATCACCAATCACCAATTAAAATATCGATTTCACTTTTCAGATCTTGTTGTTATTAAAACAAAATAACAACACAAAAAAAAAACAACAAAAAACTATCTCCTCAAAGGTTTTCCTTGTAAAAAAAATTGCTTTTTTTTAATACAATTTTTATTCATTTAACAAGTTTTTCGAATAATATTTTTCGGATGCGTGAAATTCTTTTTCACCTGTGATCGGTGTGTCGTGTCATATCGTCGTGTCTGGTCGTCTGGCGATGCTGTTGATGCAAAAGCCTGCCAAGCAAGTTGCACCGCGCACGCAAATAAAATGAATCTTATTCATATGTCCCGAGGAGGAAAAGTTTTCACTGTCAATTTTTATAGAGAGTGGATTGACAAGGAGGCACACATCTATTCATCTATCCGAATAAACCAACAGTCATCATTATCATCATCATAATTATTATGATCGTCAAGACGAAGACCATCACATCCTCAGGCAACCAAATAGATACATAGATGCCTTCAATCTTTTGTGTTTATTTACATTTTTTTTGCTGGTCGGTCGTTAAAACAGATGGAGTTGCCGCATTATGCGGCATGTCCAAGAGGCACTTGCTCCATTAGATTGTTGTTTCTTTTGGTGCATTTCAACACAAGGCATCCAGATAATGATACATTGACCAGGTCGTTTGATTTTACTGAGGCATAAACCATCTTTGCCGCCGCTCTGCTGGCTGGCCGGACTTATGAGTTATGTTCCGAGTTGAAAGAGAAGGGGAAGAACATTTCAAATTTACCACAAATGGATTGAATTGCACAAACACTACTTGTTTGCAGAATCCGGGTCAAAAACCGCAAAGGATGACAGCCACACCAAAATGTTAAAGAGTCTATAGGTACTATACACCTGTGTATCGAGACAGACTATACGAAGACGACTACAACGACGACGATCAAAACGAAGAAGTTTGAGACGATTAGAAATCTTGCAATTGCAAAACCCCCGCTACCCCCACAAAGATTACTTGTCATCTTCAATCTCGTTCCATTATCCATTCAATGCGAGTAAAGCTATGAGTGTCCCGCGTCTTCACCGTTCAACCCACCATCAACTTGGTATTCCACGAAAGAAAGTCAATGTATCTTAATCGTGAGCTGTACGTTACGAGTACGGAGATGCGGGCTCTGTACATGTTTGTCAAGAAGAAGAGTGACACTTTTGTCGACGAGGTGTTATGGCGTTGGCATACTTGGCACTTGGCCTCTTAGCTATATTGAAGCACTATGGCGTACACACAAATGGACAAGACGAGACTAAAAGATTCTTGATCGCACATTTTGTATCTTGACTTGACTGTTTATAAATGGAAATTGTATCTTTTTTTACAAATAAAAAAAAATAGTCCGGTCACGATTTTTTTTTGTGTTCAATAAAACGTTTGTGCCAAATTATCACAAAGTTTTATTTATATTTTTATTTTGTCAACTTAAGTTTAAAAATTAAACAAGTCCTACCTTTCGTTTTCTTTTGAATAAATTTTGTTCAAAAAAATCCAACAAGAGCACTTTTTTTTTAGAGCACGATCAACACTAAGAATTTAAACGATATGAGTTATCCTTTTGATTGGCAAATATTTGGTTCAGGTATTCAAATGTAGGTAATCCCCAAACAGAGCGACGATCTTTAACGAACTGATCGCTGCGGCTAGCAAGTCTGGGTTTATAGCTGTCCCCAAAATCAAAAAGTCTGCATTCGAACTTGAAGCTGCATCGGAATATCTTTGCACGCCAAACTGTCATGGCCAACATCATACTACCCATCTCAAACATATTTTAGCATAAGAGAGTAACTATTCTTAAGCTGAATATGTTCGATGTTGCTTGTGATTGTTGGATGTTGTAGCTCTTTTGCTTAGAGAATTGTCTATGATACAGTGTTCGGAGATCACATGAAAAATTCCCATTTAATGAGAAAGGTGTTTATGTTGTTACGGTTTAAAGAGAATGTGTGGAAAAGACCGATGCACAAATCGATTATTTCTTTTTTGTGGTCAAGTTTTGTTAGTAAGCATTTTTTATATAAATATACGTGGACTAGACTTAACACATTTATATTAAAAATGGACGGATGTAAAGAGAAGGTGCACATTGATCTAGAAATTTTGAATAGTATAATGCGAGGGAAAACAGAGTTGGATAAATCATTCCATATTCGTGTAGTTCGGCTAAAGAAGGAATCTCTGTTGTTGACTGTACGTTCGTTATTGGGCTTTAGAGTAAGCTGATTTGCATTCTCCGAGGAATGCAACTGACCGCTGAAATAACGGCAAAAGTTAAATTAACATTTTTCAGACAGGCTAAAATCCCTTAAATGAAAAACAAAAGACGTAACCTCTTTATGAGAGCGCTTCTCACACGAAATAAACCAAAAATATTTTTTTATTTCAAGGTGTTATGTCGAAACACTGTGATCGAATGACTTACCAATGGAAGGAAAGTTAACTTCTTCCTATCTACGAAGGGCATAGTGGTCATCGAAGATAAAATAAATACCATAGGATTAAGCTAATTCACAACAGTGCAAGTTAGTTTCGGTTAAGTTAATAATAGTATTGAATAATACAAAGTATTAAAATCATTATGGGGAAAAAAACTATATTCTTGGAGGATTTGTATAGTCCCTTAGAATATCTTTGAATGCAAAGTGACGGATTCCAAAGTGTATCAATTATGTTTTCTGTCTTTGATGATATTGGCCATCGTAAAAAAATCGAACTCGAGATATTAATCAAACTTAACATTACGATGATAGAGAACAAGAAAAAAGTGGGTCCCGTAATTTTATCTGTCTGTCTGTCAGTAGCCTAAGCGGCTAAAGCGATTATCTTCAAACTTGGTACTTAAGCTTTTTAGGTCTCTTATAGATTGTCTCAATTAGATTTTTAAATCTGTTTTTTTAGACCCAAAACTATCATCTTAATTATCTCGAAAACGCCTAAAATAATTTTGACAAAAAAAATCTGTGCATTACTATAGGTAGAGTCTACATTTTTGTTAAAGTTTTTTGCTTAACTTACTTAACTTAACTAACTAACGGTACTTTCCATACAACCATTTTTTTTATTTTGGACTTTCTCATAAGCGGCTCGACATTTTTGTTGAACTAATACACAGTTTAATTATGACTATGAATACGCTCCATTCTATATATAAAAAACTTACACAAATTTAATTATTTTTAAAGTCAGTTTTGACTTAATTTTTTATAAACGAAATTCCTTAATTTTTTTTCTAAATATTGATATTACAATTTTAAGTATTAAAGAATATAAATTTGAAAACAGAATTTCAAAAAAATCTTCAACCATTTTTCGGAATGTTAAATTTTCAAAAAAAAGCCCATTAACTTGAACTGCACTAATGACTTCATTTAAATTTAAATTTGAACGTTGACATGTAGATTGTGGAAGATAGTTTGCAGATGACGTCTGGGTGAGGTTTACCGATAACATTGGCAGGTTGTTGCTTTGTTTAATAAGATTTTCTCGCCGTAAATTAACATTAAGTTTTGACGAAAAAACGCTAAGCATCTAACTTTCTTCATAAAAATCCCGCTTAATCATTCAAGAAAAAATGGTGGCCTTAAATGCGCAATTTATCATCAATCAAGCTAACCTTGTGATCTGGAAGCTCCCGAACTTGAACAATACGGTGAGCTTTCGGCGCACTCGAACTGGGAAGCGTGAACAATACGGTGAGCTTTTGGCGCATTTGCACTGATTCGCAAAAATATTTGTTTTTTAAAACCAAAAAAGTGTTTTCGAAAATTTTGGTAATGCGTATTATTAAGAATTCGAAGGGCCTTCTTTATATTTTTTTTATCGAAATCCGTCAAGGCGCTTATGCGGAAGTAGAAAATTAAAAAAGTGGTTGTATGGTACCGTTAATAACAAAATTATGTAAACAAAATTTTGAATCAAACTGTGGACTATACCTATAGTAGTGGACAGATTTTTTAAAAATTAAAATCGTTAGAGCCGTTTTCGAGATAAATAAGATGGTAGCAAAATTTTATGGCAGGTACCGTAAGTTTTGGGGCTAAAATACCGATTCAAAAATCTATTTGAGTCAATCACTTAAAACACTTAAAAACCCAGTTTAAAGAAAATTGCTTTAGGTCCAATTAGTTAGTACATATTCACCAGACAGAGCAAACAACAGTTTTTAACAGTCAGATATTAGCTTAATTCTAGGAATAAAGTTATCTGTCTATTTTAGAAATTAATAAGGAATTATTTTGAGGAATAAAATAAATGGCTATTTTCGATGTCTAAAATATTTTGAAAACTTATTGCTTTGAAATAATCGTTATAAACAAAAATTAATTTCTATAAAAAGTTTGATACTCGAAACAAAAGTGACGTTCAAACTAAATTATTCTATAGATCAAAGGGCACGGTAGTGCCCAGCCAAATTCTGGCCTACACACTATTTACATGAACAAACTCAGGTCGATTTTCGACCCCCCCTCTAACTTCACTACCAAAAAAGCCAGGAACTTCAAACTCTCAGCATTTGCTAAGCTCACCAGGCTTAGGCAATTCGCCAAATTTCAATTCTTTAGCTTTAGTGGTTCCCGAGATATAAGACTCAAAAATCGCAAAAATCCTGGCTCACTCACTGACAGATCATCAAAATTATGGAGCACTTCCCGACATCGTAGAATCTTGTAATTTCACTCAACGGTAGGCCTTGTGGTTGTACAAAGAAACAATCGAAAATTTAAGATTTTCTATTCAAGGGGTGTGGTACCCGCCCATTTTCATAGAATTGATATACATTATTTGGAACACTTCTGATCGTCATGGAATGATTAAATTTGGTACAGGGGTAGGGCTCAAAGCGCAAGCAAAGGCAACATTTTAAAATTTTGGATTTTACATTCAGAGGCGTGGCAACTGCCCATTTGCATATAATTGATACCAATTATAAGGAGCACAGCTGATTGCCGTAGAATGATAACATTTGGTAGAACGGTAAGGCTAGACGTGGAAGGAAATGTAAAATTTTAAAATTTGAGATTTTTCATTCAGGGGGCGGGCGGGGCATCTGCCAATTTTCATAAAATTGGTATAAGTTACTTGGAGCCCTTGTGATTGTTGTGGACTAATAAAATTTGGTACAGAGGTAAGGCTCAAAGTGCAGGCAAAGGCAAAATTTTAAAATTTGAGATTTTACATTCAGGGGCGTAGCACCCGGCATATAACTGATATTATCTATGTAGAGAACTACTGATTGTCGTAGAATGTTGAAAATTGATAGAGCGATAGGATAGCGATAAGCACCCATTTTTACAGAATTAATATTAAATATATTGGGAGCACTTCCCATTGGTGCAGGGAAATTATAAAATTTTTCATTCAGGGGCGTTTCAACGCACTTCTTATCAATTATAACCGTTTCAATAGATCACTTCACAAAAGGCATACATTAAAAACTTACGTTACTTTATGAGGCATTCATTGGGCTTTTATTCCACCAACCTTTCCTGATAAAAAGTATATTTGCAAAAAGTAGTGAAATCACACCAAAAATATAAATGTTTAAAAAGTAGCCAAGTTCTTCTATATACAAAAACCTTTGTGTAACAAGTCAGCCGTGAAAAATATTGAGATCTAAAAGTACGTCAAGTTCTAAGTTTATTAATGTTAAATATCAAATATTTTAAGTAGAGTAATATGGAAGAACCTCAAAATTATCAGAGAAATCTGTTATTTAATGATTACTGGCTTTATTTGTGTTCATTTGGTTGGCAAATTTTCATTTCAAAATTGAGTAATTAGCTAATAAAAGTAACTGATTTTTTTTGAAATAAAAATTTTATACGTATATTAATAATTACTTCAAAATGGGTTTTCAAATTTGTTTCCTTAAAATTGTTTTTAAAATTTTATGCATACAAAAAATATTTTTTTTAAGAACCGTTGCAACAATTTTTGATTTATTTTATACATTCATATTTGTACCTCAGAAATGAAACATTTCAAAATAGAGTGACTTACCACTGCTTTTTGAGGTCTAGTCGGCTAACTGCTCAGGCTTATAACTTGTTTGAAGCAAACAAGTGGGACAACTCTGATCCCTGCGAGATCACAATAGTCCCGGAAAAGAGAAGAAGAATATATCTAAAAACTGTTATACATAAATGAATTGGCATTTCTCTACCCATGCTTCTCTTTTCAAATACTGGTCAACAAAATTTTAACTTTTGTGTCACACTGACTTTTTTGATATTTTCTGCTTAGTTGGTGATCATAAGAAAACATAAATAGTTAAAAAAAAATTTGTTGGCCAAAGATTTTATTTTATTGAGTAATTTAAAATATTGCGAAATAACACAGATCTCGTTAATCAAAACTGTATTTTTTTATAAATGCCTTAATAAATCTAAGATTTTCTTGCATGTTTCGCTTCTGGTTGGTCCCTTTTAACTGTCCAGCAGTAATCCGCTAACATATTTGGGTTCCATTTGCCCTGGTACCGCTTTTCCATATTCAAAATGTCCTGATGGAACCTCTCACCGTGCTCGTCGATGACAGCCCCTAAATTGTCAGGAAAACAATCCAGGTGCGAGTCTAAAAAGTGGATCTTAAGTGACATGTTGCAACCCAAAGCTTTATATGTCATTAACAGCTCGCTAACCAACTCCCTGTAGCTGTCACTCTTGTGGTTACCCAAAAAATTTGCAACAACATTTTTGAAAGCCTTGCATGCAGATTTTTCTAAATCGCTTAGTTTTTCTTGAAATCTTGTATCTTTTATTAACTCCCTTATTTGAGGGCAAACAAAAATACCCTCTTTTATCTTTGCATCACTTATTTTAGGGAATTTTTCTTTCAGATACAAAAATCCACTTCCATCGCGATCCATTGCCTTAACAAAATTTTTTACTAATCCTAATTTGATATGCAATGGTGGTAGAAGCACATTATTTGGCTGAACAAGGGGTAAATATTTGCGTTTTTTGCCGAAGAACTAACGATGCACGCGTTGGCCATGTTTTTTTTATATAGTGATTAGTTTTGTCTCGGCTATCCCATTCACATAATATTTTTTTTCTTGTAATTTATACCGTTTATGTCAGTGAGACAAAAATAGCAATGCGAAACGTGATCTCGCTGTTCAGTCCATATCATGGGTACTGCAAGCGGCATAGGTACCGTGCGCCTTTCTTCCTGTCGGTTAAATTTTCACATACGTTATGCAACAGACATGAGGAGCCCAGGATTTGTCTTGATGGGCGACAGAAAAACCAAAACATTGGTGATAACACTCCAACACAAGATTCGTAAAGTTTCGCCTTTGTTTTTTGAAAGTCAGTTCTCCGCAAACATAACAAAAACAGTTAGGATCATTGTAACACTTCCTCGACATAATCACAGGATTAATAACAAAAAAATCCTAAAACAAAAAAGTGTTAAAAAGCAACCACAAATAGTTTTAAAACAGTTTACTTGGGAGCACTTCTGTTAATTTGCTGCGTAGTACAAGTTTAGAGTTATACCGTATCACAACAAAACTGAGGCTAATTGACACGTGACAATTGTGATTTAATAATGAGACTAGATTGACAAAACAAAATTAGCTATCAAAGTTCGTGTGGCAAAACCAGTGTTGACCAGTATTTAATTACTAGGCATAAAAAAGACATCCATCCAAATGTTTTGAACTTCTCTATCGAAACATTTGATTGCATTATAGGACGTTACTCCAGACATGCCAATTTATAACATTTCTGTGTATAAAAGAATAGTTAATGCGGCCCCAGGGGGTCAGAAAGATATTCGACTTGACTTCAGAAATTTAGTGGCTTGATTAAGCAACCGTGCGAAGCGCCCGGAATATTTCACACTTTTCATAGCGAACATAAAACTGTAATAACATTTATACGAGGAAAGGAGGCTTTACATGGATCTGCATCTGCAGACTTGAAGAAAAGTAGAGCGAAACCATAATATAAAACACACATAAAAGTAAGACAGGGTACACACTAATTACTTATTCGAACTCTGCTATATCTTTCTTGACACATCTCACAATCACATGTTCTTAGCGTTCAGGTATGAAGTTATGAGAATATAATTTTCGCTATTTTCGTTGTTTTTAAGCAAACTGAGGTGAAATGGTAAAGAAACTTGAAAATTCGTTATCTGAACGGAACAAATTATGGTGCAGATGAAAATGCCATAATAAAGATGAACATGTTCATCTTCACTATAATCTGCAATCTTCAGATTCATACTTTCTATAATCTTCATACATCAATATGATCTCCATTTTGGTCTTCGCTCTCTATCGCACAAGTATGATTTGTTTATTTTGTTTCCTCTTTTTTTGCAGATGCAGATGAAGATACATGTAAAGCCTCCTTAAATTGACATTTCTCTGATCCCATCCCGTAGTATATCTATTTATTGTATAAAGAAAATAATTTAATAAAGAAAGTTCTGATCTGATTGAGAAAAACCTGGGGAATTTATGCAAAGAATTTTGGGAAATTTCTCTAAAATCGCTCCCAAGCACTGATTCCGAAGTGTATTAAAGCAAAACTGAATAAGATTAATGTTGTGTATCTTAGGCTTAGCTTAAAGGTATATTGGATTGAAAAGAGGTACTTACATAAAGTTCAAATGCATTTTGTTGATTTTTCTTGGGGTAGACCTAAGGCGGGTGGATTATATTTATAATGCGGTTAATTATGTTGCGTTGAATTGGAAAAGGTATTTTTTTAAAAATACAATTCAAGTTGATTTATTTTTTTCAATATAATAATAAAATGAGATTAGTGTTAATCAAAATTAACTTAGTCACGCGATGAAGTAAATTTTATACTTTTTGTCTGTTTATTCTATCTTAAGTGAGGTGAAATTGGTAATGTATGTAGATGTTGATGACATGCGACACTCTTGCTTATAGTACCTAGGTAATACATACATAATTATCATTAATTTTATATTATGTACTTGTATGTTGTTATTGAAGTTTTGTGCAAGAAGTGTCTATAGATATTTACTTCAGTTAATGAAGATTATTTTGTATGCATTTTTATGAGTTTCGTGTTAAGAATAGGACTCGTTGACGTTGACTTAGGAATGAATAAATTAAAGAAAATGTTAACTCAGTACCTATGCATTGCGTGTATTGTTTGTTGGTTATAATTAATGAAACATTGTTCTATCATGTGCATATGAATAGATGATGTTTATTTATATGATTTTATGTAATATAGCATAATTTATTATTTAGGTATGAATTCTCGTATAACATAAAAGGTTGAAAAAAATTACCTCTCACGAACTATTGAAGTAATAATAAATATGTAATATGATAAGGTTTATATAAGCATAAAAACTTTCCTGTTGGTATTATTAATTATTATTAAGCTCCTCAAGTTTTGAATACAATCGCAGAATGATGGGGGAATTGAGCAGTAGTACACTGATGTAAAAGGCCGGTAGAGTTTTCGATCATTTGTTGGGACGATGAAGTTTAAAAATGTTTATCATTCAAGTAACCCCACAGCAAAAATTCACAGGGAGTTCAATGAGTGCGATGTAGCTTAAATCAAATCCTCAATGCCTGGAACATAGACTTAATCCATTTTTTTCAGTATGACTACTTTCCTCGAAAACAGTAAGGACCCATGATCCCTCAAGCGTGTATATGGTGCCATAAACTGCTCAATTTTGTCAGTGGAAAGATCTCTCGTGAAGTTGTATCTTGGATAAGTGTTATGTAATGAAAATAATATTCGATAACAGGCTCAGAGAGGTAGAAATTAGGGCTGGTAACGAGACTTATCTCGGTCTATGTATCGACGACGAGACAAGACTATTTTAAAAGCATCCGAGACGAGACCGCATTTTTATTACCAAAGTTCCCTAAAGTCTCGATGATATCGGCGGTCCCGTGTCGGTTTGATTTTTGAAGTTTTTTTTTTATAGGTACTTTAAGGCAAGTTATGCATTCGTAAAAAAAAAAATAACAATCAAACATGACATTACGATCATATAGAAGTCCAAAAAAGAGATCGACAAAAAATGTCTGTCTGTATGTCTGTCAGTCTGTATGTAGAACGAGCTACAGCCTAAACGGCTTGAGCGATTACCTTCAAATTTGGTATATGTGATTCTTTTGGCATTCTTTAGGCCTAAAAATAACGGAACCTGCCATATAACCCTTAAGGAAAATCTTATTGTGCTCGAAAAGAGCTCCAACAATTTTGATATAAAATTTTGAGAATTTTTTTGTTGGCAATAGCTATCATTTAATCTTAATCAAGTTTACGAGAACATTCTTATAACTGTACCTTTCATATAACGGTTTTTTTAATGTTTGGCTATCTCGGTAACGGTACATTGGATTTCCTTAAAAATTTACATCTGATAAGATCTAAGTAGCCAAACTAATTTTTCATATCAAAATATCGAATATCTTCTTTGTTCTAATAAAAATTTTCAGTATAATAATTTTTAATAAAATAAATATTTTTAAAACTAATCAAAAAAAATTATTTTAAATTTTATAATCACATGTGTATTAATAAACTCTACAAAAACTGCATACCAACATCTTAAAAACAATTGTTTTCAAAAAACTAAAAATAAAAAACAGGATTTCATCAAAATCCGTCCTACAATTTTCGAGATACTTTTTTATAAAATTTTTAATGATCCGTGGCATCTAATAGTGTTCTTCGTTTTTTCGAAAAACCGATTAAAGTGATGGTTTTGGCAGTTTTTATAAGTTGAAAAAACGATTTTTACCACCCCATACATCATTCACTTTCATTATATATACATATGTACATATTTACATACCACAGCGCAACTAGACTACCTATAACTTCTAACAGCGTGAGTGGCTCCAAAAGTTGTTAGCTACAAGAGCAAGTTCGTACGATTCAGCCGTACATTTATTACTCATATTCAAATTTTATAATATTCACAAAATTTTTTTGCCGAAATATTCTATGCGCGTTAAAATATTTTTTACTTTGTTTCCTCCTCCGGAGAAAGGTGACTTTACGACTTTTAGGTAACATTTGGGAAAAAATACTATCGTAACATAGAAATATAGTTTGTTGCCTACCTATCAAGCCATGAACTGTTAAAATCCATTGAAGGATGGCTCCGATTTAAGTGGATTAAAAAACCTTTACAAAATTCAAAATTTAGCTCAGACATTTCGAAATTTTTATTACCGAATAACACGAAATAAACCGAGACTAAGGATGGTATCATAAGACCGAGACCGAGGCGAGACTGCAAATTAAAATTTTTACGAGAAAAAGACGAAACCAAGATCGAGACAAGGCTGAAAGTTTTCGAGACTAACAAAAGTCTTGCCTGGTATCGTCTCATTGCCTGCCCTAGTATAAATACGTTGAGAAGATCAATAAGAGAAGGACTTTGCGATCCCACGGCTCTCTGCACTCCAAATTAACAAGTTCACTCAAAACAGATAAGTCTAACCATGTAACAATTGAATCCCTCACATACTCTTTTTTTTGCGCCAATTTATACCACAATATTTTTAGTTTTTTTCCCTTTTGAGCGGAAAAATTCTGGAAGAGTACTGAAGAAAGCTGAGCCCACTACCAGAGACACTTTCAAAGTACGTGGAAAATTAACATTTAGGTTTCCTTAATAACTTGTTTGACGGGTGGCCCACATCCAGCGGGTGTGCTATAGTCGATTCTCAATGAAAAATTCATGATGAATTCAGCCATGTCCAACTATGTGTGGATTATAACTTACACCATTGTAAATCTAGCATGGACCCTAAAATGCCTATTAAAATTAAAATACTTACCTGCCACCGATCAGCATATTCATTCCTTCTAAAAATTCTAGAAAGTATGATTGATATCGATCTACGCAGTACTATAAGCCTCTATCTCGTTTCTACTGCTCAACACACATATTTACTGTTAGGAAATATCGGTAGAGACCTTTACACACGCTTGTAAAAGCTATAGAATATTCATTGCATCATATAGAGTACACTTTGGTATAGCTTTCCTTGACATTGAAGGTGCTTTCAAGAAAGTTAGTACAAAGTGGCAACCACTACAGCGCCAGCGCTGAGAAACCTTTATGTGTGTATCTCACTGACAGCGAGCTAATTAGTCCCATATGCTAGGAGCAGAATAATTTACTCAACCATGGCGGACTATTCGGGTAGGTGCCGTGAAATAAGGTAGATCGCAATAAGGTCGATTGAGACTCAATGTGTTTAGTGGGCAATTTGTAATTAGTAATAATGTAGAAATACTAGCAGAAAGTCCCCGGCGTTGCCCGGGACCCGAGGAAAAAGTCTTTTCATGCAATATCTTCCAAATAAAATGAAAAATAATGAAAAAAAATTTGCAAGAAAAAAGATTTTTCATTTATTTTGTCGTTCAATACCCATGTTGTGTAACTTTCGAATCGATGATAATAGTCGAGAAACAAAAAAAAATTGTTTTGGTTTTAAGATGTCAAAATGACACCTCTATTTATTGCCTTGGAAATAATAACATAACATAATATCATAAACCCATTTTTTTTAGAGGCTGTAAGTGAGGAAAAGCTATCGCTTGAGTTACAGAAGATGGGTAAAGGATTAGTTTTCTTATTTTCTTTTGACAAACGGACTATTCTTCGCTTTCCGGAGGTTGTGTTTTTACTTGAGATAGCTAAATACAATTTAACGCCAGTTATGCCAGTTATGACATTACGATTATAGCGAAGACGAAAAACATGAAGGGTATTTACGATCCGATGCAACTGGTCTAGTATCATTGTAAAAATGCAAAAGTGCAACTTTTTTTTGCACCACAACATTGACTAAGATTTTAAAACACTTTTGCACTTTTGCTATACCCTAACCCTATGGCAATAGAAAAAATACAATGGTGCAAAATTTGCCTGGTGTCGTTGACAGTTTGGCAGCTGTTATTTTCTGTCGGAAATGGTTGTGTTCAAACTGATTTTGCATTTTTACTTTACAGAGTTGCAATAGAATAGAAAAGGTGCGTTCACGAGTTATAGAAAAAAAAATTTCGCAATTTTACACCTTTTTGTTGCATTGGATTGTTGGTCTAAAAATTCTCTTCGTCTGTATGTTAGTATAGCCACTTACAGTCCAAATGAGTGGGCCGAATTCCTTCAAACTTGGTATAGTTTTTTTTTGTGAAACTGCCATTATGTTAAAGCTCATTTTTCTCGAAAATGGTTCTAACGATTTTGATTTAAATAAATCAGAGTATTTTTTCGATATGAACTATTATACGGTTGGAAAACAAATTACCAATAATAGCTAAGAACGGTACCGATTTTTTTGCTTTCTACTATCTGGAAAACGGCTTTGGTGATTCTTTCTTTCGAAATTTCGAAAACAGCTCATTATTTTTTGTTTCAAATGATAAGTATACACAATATGCCTTAATCATAGAAACTGCTCCACAGATTTTAATAATTTCATTCTTATAAAGTGAAATTCATCTTTATCAGTTTGTAGGCTAAGGCTAAGCTCGGGAACCACACCTACAATTTAAAAAAAATAGTTTGGTTTTGAGAGGTTGTAGTTTGCAAGTGGCTCGAGGGTTAAATATTTTTTTGCAAAACTTATCTGTTTGTAGGGTGAAATGGGCTAAATGCAAAAAAACAGTACTTGTGAAAGTAAAAATTGCGGGACTGTGAAAGTTTACACAGCAAACTTGATTTTCTTTGTAAACTTAACATGTGCCGATGAAAAAAATGGCAGTTAAGTGTGAAATCCTATCAAGTCTTATACTCGTAGCTGGCATATGAAAAGTTGGGACCCACCAAATTTCGTTTTACTTTCATGCATATATCAACTTACGCGAAAGCATGAGGTTACACTTTCAAGTTAGTTTTTACGTTCGCAAAAGTAGCCACTGGCGCTGGGGAACCCTCGCAGATGTAGGCTCGGTTAGTAGGCTAATTTCAATATTCTGAACAAACTATTCATTTCTAACATGGTGCCAAACACACGCGACCTTACGCTGAAATGCAAGGAATATTGCATGAATTTACCGGCGCCTGTAAGTGTGAAAATACAACATTTCGCGATTGTATGTGTTTACACACGAAAATAAATTTTCCTTGCAAACTTGAAAAAATTGATAGTTCAGTGCGAAACATTAGCAACCTTATTGCTTTCATGAAAATAGTCCTGGCGACGGTCAATTCATGTATGTGTATAGGCCCTACATAAATTACAGAAAAGGAACATGTCTAATGTTGAATTTCATTCACCGAAATCTTCGGAATTTTTCATGCTGGGGCCTATTAGCGTGAAACTCAAAATGTCGGGTCCTTAAGGGTTTAAAGTAAGGCGGCACTAATGTGACACTTTCCGACACTATGCCTAATTTTTTCTCAAGCCGCAGTTGAATAGCAGACTTTCTCGTCTTCGCTATCATCATAATGTCATGTTTGATTATTATCCCATTTTTTTTTCGTACGTACTTGCTCCTATGTTAATCACATTATATGCAAAAGATTCTTAATAGAAACGGCTAAATGTATTTTTTAAGTCGTTTTTTACTTAATTTTTTATATACAAAAATTCTTAAATTTTTTTCTAATAAAAAATTGGTATGGACATTTTAAATGTTTAATAATATAAATTCAAAAGCAAAATTTTAGAAAAAATGGTCCACCAGTTTTCGAAATATTGAATTTTCAAAAAAAAAACATTTTTTTTCAAAAATTAAAAAAAAACTATTTATTCGAAAATTTGGAATGCAATACTATTTAGAATTTAAAGGAGTTAATGTATAAAATTTTTTATCGAAATCCGTCGCGCCGTTTTTGAGAAAGTCGGAAATCAATAAAACGGTTGTATAGCAGGTACCATTAATAACAAAATATTTAAAAAAATTTTTTTAGCCAGAATGTAGAACATGTCCCAAGGAGTACACACGCGGATTTTTATAAAAATCGTTGGAGCCATTTTCGAGATAATTAAAATGGTAGAAAAATTTGTATGGCAAGTACCGTTGTTTTTGGGGCTAAAACAACGATTCAAAAATCTATTTTGGACAATCACCTAAAACGTCTAAGCACCAAGTCTTAACCGAAACGGTTCAGCTGTTTGGGCTGTAGATCGTTCTGCAGACAGACAGACAGATAGACAGACAGACAGACAGACGGAATTGCGGGACCCACTTTTTTGGTGTACTCTATGATCCTAATGTCATGTTTGATTTAAATTTTTTTTTTTACGAATACATAAATTGCCTTATAGTAGCTAGAATCGCAAGTAAAACACGAAAGCGAAGGGTCTCAAAATGAAGAATAGTTCGTTTGTAATACAAATAATAAATCTTCTTTGTTAAATTTAATAAGAAAACTAATCCTGGTTAAATAACGACAAAATAAATGATACATCTTTTTCTTTACAAATTTTGTTTCTTAATTTTTTATTTCATTTGGAAGATATTGCATTAAAAGACTTTTGCCTCGGGTGGCCCGAGCAACACAGGGGACTTTCTGCTAGTTTGGAAATAAAATCCATAACAACTGCGGAAGTAAACAAAACAAAAACCAATTTGGATATAAAATCCATGGAAACAGCAAAACGTAAACAAAACGAAATATAAATTTGGAAATTATATTTTAAAATCAGGATAAATTTTTAGAGTTAAGTGCAAATATTAGTGTATTAAGCATATAAAACATAACTTACATATATATTAAATTGAATAGCCTATAAGTTGCCCAAAGGACAACAGAAGAAGATACAGTCATTTTTATGGCGTGTCAAATGGTAAGTCGTCAGCTTACCTGTCATATACAGACAAACTGACATCGAAACAAAACTACACTTTTATATATTATGAGAGATATGGAAATAAAACCGAACTATGTTTTACCCAAATGGTAATAATAATAATAATCTGACCGAGATGAAGTGGGGCATAATTCCAAAATTTGATTATGGACTTGTGTCCCACCAAAGTCAGAAGTAAGAAGTATTATGTTCCTTTCATAAATAAACATGAATTTCATTGGTAATAATGTAGAATTGTCTTTTTTTCGAATGGAAATAACATCGAACGAAATGGAAATAACATGAAAAAAAAATTTCTTGTGCACTGGCTGAAAATAAGGCCGAAATACTGATCTATATCCTTACCATTTTTAAAGAAATAAAACCGATTTGACCATATTGCTATCTACCTTATTTCACGCAGCTTCGGGTAGACGCACTCCCCAAGGTGTCTTGTCCTCATTTCTATGGAAAACTATGTTGTAAATGAACTTTTAATAGACCTGAAAGCAGTGGGAAACAAGCAGATAGCTTATTTTTACGATGTTGACATTATGATAACAGGAAAGCACGCTTCAACTAACTTAATGCAAAATGCAATCAATAAACTAGCAACATAGGCAAACAAATGTGGTGGATGTTAACTCGTCTTCCATAGAACTTGTCCTTTTCACTACGAAATACAAAATTTTTCAACTTAAAATTCCGTAAAAAAAAGATCCAGAAGAAGCAAAGATTATTATCTACGACACAAACCTACACTGGAAAACGAATACAGAAGAAAGAGTAAGTTGCTCTTCGTTCTACATCTTCGTCTGACTAGACATACTACCTAACCTTACATCCCTCGATATTTTCAGCAATTAAAACTAGGACGATCCCACTACACCACATACAAGTTAATATTTGATAAGAACTTCCAAGTCACCGCATTCCAGCTAGATCTGCTTCGGATGGTGAGATGTTCTTAAAATATGAATCAGCTCATTTCTATACCGATGGTTCATAAACCGAAGAGGGAGTGGGTGGCGGTGTGTACTCAGACAAACAAAATCTAAGTCTCTCTGCCTCCCTGATCATTGGAGCGTATTCCAAGAGGAATTTCTGGCGATTAAAGAGGTCTTATCTTGGCTAAGGGAAAACCTGATATGCATATCGGATATCCTTATTTTTTCAGATAGTTAAGCAGCTCTTAAATCATTTGGTGCTGTTTCCACAAACTCTATAACTGCCCGCAACTGTCGATCATCTTTCAGGGAGATGGCAGAACAGTTTTACATTCACTTGATTTGGTTGATGGGACTTGAGGATATCTTGGGAACTTGCTGGAAATAGAACCTTAATACCAAAGATACTATTGTAAATATGAGAGGAAGAGAGTTCCTGCAATTCTGTTAGGATAACGGCTTAATCATTTTAATTTATGGAAGAACAAAAGGTGATGAGGAAGGCAACTTTACAGCTCTGTGTCGCAAGAGTTGCTGATGTGAGTGGAAAGATTCAGCGTAGACGAAGAGATATGGTCGGACCAACTGCCCATAAAGTTGTATCTTAGGAATATTGCGACATCCAATAGATTAAAACATTTCAATCTTTTTCCTAAGCTGCAGTGGAATGAGCCGAAAAAGACTGATTACCAAATTAAACTGAAGGCAAGCTTGGAAAACATCAGAACTCAAAAGCATCAAATCGAGATTAAGGACCTAACGAATTTAATTAAGAACTCAGCAAATGAACAGAGCCATATGTCAAAACTTCTCAAGCCAAAAAATAAGTGGTACAGTTATGAGTGCGAAAAAATAGAAAGAAACGTTATAAACTACTAAATATTTTTCGAAAAACAGAAAACAAGGAAGCAAAAGAGAACTACTCAAGAGCTCAAAAAGAGTACAAACTTATCTGCACAAGGAGTAAGGTTGCGTACTATAGTCAGCTTGATATCAAAATAAACAGAGCAAAAGACAGCAAAGAGTAGTGGAGGTTGGCAAAGGAAATATGTAACCAAGATCCGCAAATTTGCCCTCAGATTTCCCCTTCTGAGTTTTGAGCCTATTATAATTCACTTCTTAACCCAAAACAAACGGAAAATCAGATTTTCTACTCTTCTAAGTTAATCCAGGATCGGGATTTGGATAAACCTATAACTGTAGATGAAATTAAAAGTATTCTGAAAAAAGTAAAACTCAACAAAGCACCTGGAGAAGACAGGATTACCTATGAATTTTTCATACATGCAACTGATGACTTCCTGGAGCAATTAGCGGCCGGTTTCAGTAGGATGTTAAAAGACTGCAAAATCGAGGAAGCTTTTGTAAAAACAATTATCTTTCCAATATTTAAAAAAGGGGATTCAAATCAACCGTGCAATTACAGGGGAATCTCTCTTATGAATTGTGTGGCGAAGATTATGATGGGAATCCTTAACGAGAGGCGGTACGCATGGGTGGAAGCAAATGATATATTGACTGAATTTCAGGCAGGCTAAGACAAAATTCTCAACTGTAGATAACATTTATAACCTAGCATTAATCGTTCACCTAAAGCTGGCAGAAGAAAAGAAGTTTTAAGCATTTTTTGTTGATTTGGAAGCTGCATTTGATAAAATTTCAAGAAAGTTGCTTATCTACGAGTTGCATGCAATGGGAGTTTCGACTATGTTGATTAATTTGATAGAAGTTATATATGCCAACACTAAATCTGCAGGACGGGAGAAGAACTCTCCGAATATTTTGAGACAATTTTTGGAGTTAAACAGGGATGCTTGCTATCGCCATTGTTTGCTCTCTATATTAATGATTTGCATGAATCTCTAGGAGGAGGAATTTTTATCGCTTGGCCAACCCAACTGGAATCACACTGCACGAAATGGGGCCTAGAAGTGAACTTATCTAAATCAGAGATTATGGTGCTTAGAAATGGTGGAAGGATATCTAGTCAAGAAAATTGGACATTAAATGGCGAAAGAATAAGAATTGTCTCTAACTATACATACTTAGGAATTTTACTTACCCCGAAGCTGTCGTTTTCTAAGCATGTAGAGAAGAGAAACACTGCAGCCGAGAATAGCATAAATTCTACCTGGCAATGCTTCTTAGCTAGGAGAAACATCAACCGTGCAGCAAAGTGGAAATTATTTCAGGCGGTTTGTAGAGCTATCGAAACTTACGGTGCTTAGATCTGGGGTTTTGGAATGTTCCAAGAAGTAGATAAGCTTCAGCGTTTTTTTTGAAAAGAATTTTAAAATTGCCTTCATTCACCCGAAACTATTTATTGGCAATGGAGACAGGAGCGGAGGAAGGTCATTTCTATACCCCTGATCTTCACATCAGATATATATCAAAAACAATATTTGAGTATGGTGAAACGAAACTTCCACATCAGCTGTCAAAAATACTTTTGACGGAAAAACTGTTCTGGGTTAAAGAACTGAACCAACTTGGATATTGTTTTGGATTGTGTTGGGATGAGAGAAATATTTCTCAGAGTGAGTGGATCCAAAAAGGCACTGATTTATTACGGCTGCTGAAATCGGAGGGTTAATAAGAAAACCTACGGAGAGCATCTGAGAGCAGTACACGTATCTACAAACATCTGGATCATTCAAAAGGAGAAAGATACATCAACGATGGGTTCGAACTAAACATAATCACCTGGATTTTTAAGGCAAGATGCGACTTAATCAAACTTAATGGAAATGGATTCTGTCAGAACGAAATATCATTATGTAATGTGTGCAACTTAAGGGAGGAAGGAAATATTTAGCACTTCTAAGGCAGATGTCCGGGTCTAAAAGAATTTAGGCTTACGTTTTTTGGAAGAGCCTGGTTAACAGAAGACGAAGTTATCTGTGTGCTCAATGGAGAAAACAGCACACATTTTGACGGACTCACTAATTAAATCATACCGAATTTAATCAGTAACAATTTTCTTATAATTATCATACTCATGAATTAAAGCTTATTCTTATTACTATTGTACATTTAACTACCCGACAGACGACTTTTGTCATAAATTGTAAGTTTTGCATTTTTTAACTTATATTTAAAAATCCTTAATCTAAATAAAAATTGTAACTTTTAGATATTAAGTTGAAAATAAAATAACATTTTACTACTACTACCACCAATTCTTATTAACAAGGAGGACATTGGTATACCTATCGCTTCATGTAAGCTTATGCTATAACAAGACGCCATAAAACAAACAAACATGAGATGGTTAAACACCACTATTTGGCTAACTACTAGACAGATCTGGCCAACAATGGATCTAAAAAGTTACAAATATTTGCTGCCTTTGAGCAGAATACATCTTAGTTCCGTAAAAGGTGGCATGAACACTGTCTAATTGGCAGACACAACAAAAGACTTGTCGTGCTCTTCAATGACTTTTGCAGAAGCTGCAGGAATGAGTAGGAGGAGGAAACTATCCCCCACCTTCTTTGCTCATCTCCTGCCCTCTTCCAAACACTTCAAATACAACTGCCAGAATACTTCTTAGATTACCCTAAGATGACCACTATCATAGAGATCCACTACCTACATCCCTTCATTAGAGACTCCAAATTAAAATTAAAGAGGTAATACCTCTTCACATGGTATCACTTATCGCAATGGATCTATCTGTGGTATTAGTGTCCACTGCAACCTAACTTAACTTAGCTGTCACCAAGTCCTAATTCGCAATTACTCTTGACAAAATGTATTTTTCTAAGTAGTAGCCTTGGATTGGTTATCTTTTTCTGGTGAAGATGAGAATTTATCATTGAAATCATCCACTGAGCATATGGTGATCAAATCACCATCGCAGTAGATCACGTTGGATTCATTTTCTCTCTGCACATATCAGCCAAAATGGCCAAGATAATTCCGAAAGATTTAGATAGAACGACACCATGCTTATATCTGAAGAGGATGACCATATGGGCGGGGAATATATATCCCCCATAGGTTAGGTTAGGTTGAAGTGCCTGTCAGCGTTGTAGCTGACACACTTAGACCAGAGTTGGTCCATTGCGATACCACATGAATCCTCAGATAAGCTTCCTATTCGTTGAACCATTTGGAGATCCTAATGTAAGAGACTATACTTACTTACTTACTTAAGTGGCGCTACAGTCCGGAATGAACCTGGCCCTCAACCAACATGCCTCTCCAATTAGCCCGGTCCTTAGCTAACTGCCTCCAGTTGCGCACTCCAAGTTGGTTGAGGTCGGTTTCTACTTGTGCGCGCCACTTAAGGCGAGGTCTTCCTCTACTGCGTCCGACGTCTGGCCGGTGATCGAAGACTCTGCGAGCCGGAGTATTGGTGTCCATTCGTTCTACATGTCCTAGCCATCTTAAACGTCCAATGCGGAGTTTTTTGACCAGGGGCATGTCGCTGTACAGCTCGTATAGTTCTTGGTTGAATCTTCGTCTCCATAGCCCGTCAACGCAAACGGGACCGAAGATTTTTCGAAGAATTTTCCTCTCGAATCTACCAAGGATTTCTTCATCCGCTTTTGATACGGTCCAGGTTTCAGCGCCGTAGAGCAGGACTGGGATGATCAGGGTCTTATATAGGATCTCCTTAGTAGTTCGAGTGAGGGCTTTACTACTAAATTGCCTTCTTAGCCCGAAGAAACAGCGGTTGGCAAGAGTAATTCTTCGTTTAATTTCTGACGAGATGTTGTTGTCAGAGTTAATAGCGGAGCCGAGGTAGACAAAGTCCCGCACTACCTCAAAGTTATATCTGTCAATGGTGACGTTCTGTCCAATTCGTCGATGTTGTGAGTCCTTTCGTGATGACAGCATATACTTAGTCTTACCCTCATTTACTGCTAAGCCCATTTTCGCCGCTTCCTTCTCTATTCTAGCAAACGTGGCTATGACATCACGTTGAGTCCTACCAATGATGTCAATATCGTCAGCGTATGCTAGTAGTTGCACCGACTTTTGGAAAATTGTGCCTCTGGTGTTGGCTTTGGAGTTTTGCACAATCCTCTCAAGAATCAGATTAAAGAAGTCACATGACAGCGCATCGCCTTGCCTAAATCCTTTTTTGATATCGAATTTGTCGGCGAGGTTGTTTCCGACCCTGATGGAGCAGCGAAAATTTTCTATCGTCATCCTACACAAACGGACGAGTTTGGGCGGTATACCAAAACTAGACATGGATCTGTACAGTTCGTCTCTATAAATGCTGTCATATGCGGATTTGAAATCGATGAATAGGTGGTGGGTATTGATTTGTACTTCTTGAGTTTTTTCCAGGATCTGCCGGAGTGTGAAAATTTGATCGGTTGTGGACTTTCCTGGCCTAAAACCACACTGATAAGGACCAATCAGGTTATTGGTAAACGGTTTCAGGCGTTCACATATTACGGCAAATAGGATCTTGTAGGCGATGTTGAGGAGACTTATGCCTCTGTAGTTGGCGCAGTTCAGAGGGTCTCCTTTTTTGTGGATCGGGCAAACGATGTTGAGGTTCCATTCTTCAGGCATATTTTCATCTGACCAAATTTGGTTTATGAGTTGGTGGATGTTACTTACCAAGTCATCTCCGCCGGCCTTATAAAGCTCAGCGGGAAGGCCGTCATTTCCGGCAGCCTTATTAAGCTTGAGTTTAGATATTGCTATCCTCACTTCTCTCAGGTCGGGTGGTTGGCAGTTTTCGCTGTCGTTGCCAATATTGAATGGTTCGTTCTGCCTGACAGCGGAATGTTGTTCGTCATCGCCGCGCCGTTTAACAGTCTGCAGAAGTGGTTTTTCCATATCCTCAGCATCGGCTGTGTCTCAACTACAATATTTCCTTGTTCATCTCGACAGGATTCTGTTCGAGCCTTGTATCCTTGGCTTTGACGTTTTACACTCTGGTAAAACTTGCAAACATCGTTCCTGGAGTGGCACCTCTCTATATCCTCGATCGCGCGCTTTTCTTGCTCGTTTTTCTTCCTGTTGTAAAGCCGATGTTCTTCCCTTCTTCTTTGCCTATAGAACTCAATGGCAGCTCTCGTCTTCACCTGCAGCTTAGCCTTGTAGGCCTCGTTCTTGGCTGCGAGCATCTGTCGGCATTCCTCATCAAACCAGGGGTTTCTTGCTGGTGGGCGCGAGAAACCTAGCACATCAGTTGCGGCTGATCTAATGGCCTGTTGGCATCGTTGCCATTGCTCTTCGACGTTCGATGCTGGTGGTATGGTGTTAATCGAGAGGTTAAGGGATACGCGTTGTGCGAAGGTCTTGGCGGTCTCTTGCGATTTCAGTCTTCCGACATTAAATTTTGTCACAGTATTTCTGGATTGTTGTGGTGTGGTGGATATCCGCATTCTTACCTTGGCTGCTACAAGGTAGTGATCCGAGTCGATGTTAGCTCCTCGGAATGTTCTGACATCCAAAATACTGGATGCGTGCCTCTTATCTATCGCAATGTGATCAATTTGGTTGACCGTTCGTTGATCTGGAGACCGCCATGTCTCTTTGATATCGAGGTGAGGAAACCGTGTGCTGGCTATAGTGGCATTTCGTTCCGTAGCGAAATCAATTAGCCTAAGTCCGTTACCAGACGTGTTGTCGTGTAGGCTATGTTTTCCGACAATACTTCTAAAGATGTCTTCTCTTCCTACCTTTGCGTTAAAATCTCCCAGCACGATTTTAACATCGTACTTCGGTAGTCACTCATAGGTTTTGTCAAGGAGCTCGTAGAAGCAATCCTTAGCTATGTCATCTTTTTCTTCCGTCGGAGCATGAGCGCATATAAGGCTTATGTTGGCGAATTTGGCCTTGATGCGGATTGTTACTATGCGTTCGCTAATGTTTTGGAAACATATGTAAGAGACTATATATCCCTATATTGTTTAGATGGCTGAGATCATCGAAGAAAAAGTCTCCAAGATGGAGCTTACGTCTTTGAGATAGAGCAATACATGTGCACAGAAGATGAGGAATAGATTCCACCTACTCCTCGTCCATGCAGCTTCTGCAAAAATCGTTTGAATAAACACCAAGCCTCGTACGTTCTTGCCTATGAGGCAGTGTCCGGTTATGACACAAATTACGGAGCTGATGTGCAATCTGCTTAAGGATATCAAACACTTGGAGCGTTTCAGATCAAGTTTTGACCAGAACTGCTTTGTTGTCAGACAGGTGGTTGTATTTTTCCATCTTTGGCTTGTCCTTTCTAAAGCATCAACATTAAATTACACATAGCGATGGGTATATCTATATTTGCCTTTTCAGGTAATAAAGGTAGTGTCGTTACATTATGGGCATGTTCATCGGCTTGCAATTCCCTGGAATATCCCTGTGCCCTGGAACCCAACATAGGTGAATATTGAACTGCTGCGCCATCTCCATGAGCGATGAACGGCAGTTGAGAGCAGTTATGGAATGTGTAGAGGACGATTCCATAGATTTAATAGATGCCTGACTATGCGAGAAAATACGGATATCAGTAGTTGATATCACGTTTTCTTTCAGCCAGGAGAGGACTTCTCTAATTTCCATAATTTCCGCCTGCAACACGTTACAATGATAAGGAAGACGGAAAGAGAGACTTAAATTTAGTCTGTTTGAGTACACACCTCCACCAATCCCGTCATCAGTTTTTGACCCATCAGTATAAAAATGGATAGCATCATCTTCTTGTGAAGTCTTGGACTGAAGTGACTTGGAAGCTTTTGCCGAATTCTAGTTTTGGGATTGTGCAATCAATGCAATTTGGAAGTGATCCGAACAAGTTCAGAATAATAGAATGGCCAATAACATTATTAATCCATTGTGAAGAGGCTTTAAGGCGGGCGGCTGTGCTCGCTGCCGTCTGTTTGCTGAAAATATCGAGGGGTAGTAGACGGAGTAGAACGTCTGGCGCAGCAGAGGGGGTTATTCTTAATGCTCCCCTTATACACATTGCAGCTGATCGTTTGACTTCGCCCAGCTTGTCACAATTTACAGCCTTTTCTAGAGCGGTCCACCATGCTGTTACGACAGAGGTAAGGATCGGTCTGATTACTGATGTATATAGCCAGTGAGTAATACGGGGTTGAAGGCCTCATTTATTCCCTAAAGCTTTTTTGCATGAGAAGAGTGCCACTGTGGCTTTTTTAACTCTGTCTTCTATATTAGATTTCCAACTTAATTGTTTATCTAAAATAAGACACAAGTATTTTGCTTCATCTGAGAAAGCTAGTGGAATACATTTAATAGTGAGAGGATCTACGTCAGGAATTTTGTATTTCCTTGAAAATAGGACAAGTTCATTTTTCTTAGGGTTGACTCTTAGGCCACACCTATCTGCCCAGTGTATTAGCTTATTTAAAGCGTTTTGTAGGAGTTCTTTTAGAACGTTAGGATACGACAATGGCAACATCGTCGGCATAAGCAACCACTCTCTAGCTCTCCGCTTCCAGATGCATCAGCAGCTCATTTGCTACCAGATTCCAGAGAAGGGGAGATAGAACACCTCTGTACCTTTACTAACAAATCTTCTTGCAGAGAAATCGCCCAGATTTGAATTGATAACCGTGCTAGTCAGCATTTGATTAATCAGTTCACCAAGCAATCCATCTTCTCTTAGACTTGGCAGTTGACTTGACTTGCAGATACGTCGACTTTGTTAAAAGTGCCTTCTATGTCCAGGAAGCGACCATAGTATACTCCTTATAGTGGAGGGAGTATTCGATAGTTCGTACTAGTGTATGTAAGGCAGTATCTACCGATCTTCCTTTGCAGTACGCATGTTGTACCGTCGACAAAAAACTCGTGTCGATGCTATTACGTAAGTGGATCAATCTTTCAAGAGTTTTAAGAAGGAAAGATGATAGACTAATAGGTCTGAGGTCCTTCGGGATAACTTGGGTGCACTTACCCGCCTTGATGAACACAACCTTAACTTCCCTCCAAAGCAGAGGTATATGGATGCTGTGGAACAGATTCATCTTAATTGGTAGGATTAGATCTGAGTTCCTCTGTTGCTCCGCTGGAATTATGCCGTCCGGTTCTGCAGCCTTGAAAGCCTTGAAGCTATTAAGTGCCCGTATCAGTTTTTCCATAGTAATTAGACTTTGTGGATAGTTAGACTTGTAATTAGGCGCCGTGTTGTCTGTAAATCTAACATTTTTATATTCCCCATTGTTTGTGGAAAATTGAAAAATTACAATGGGAAACGGTCGGGAAGAAAAATAAGAGGAGATAATGATTACAGCGAACAAGGAAAATAATATCTATCGAACGGACCGCTAAAATTTGAGCTAGGGTTGGCAGCGAACATACCTTAGTTTGACGTTTGATATTTGCCTTCATTTATCAAAGCTAAATTCGTGGCACGCGAACAACTCTATGTTGAGTAACGAATTTTTTAAACGTGGGCTTCATTTGGCCAACAATTTATAAAAGTCTGGACTTTGTATTTATTATTCCTCAAATTCTTACTATATCCCATAGATGCAAGCCTATAGTCTTCTGATTGTTCAGCAATACTATTAAAATAATTACATCCTGTCATGAAGAAAAAAAAACTCTTATCGCTTACCGAATCTTATATTGTATTTCTCTATGACCTTCGATCAAAGTTCAAAGCAATTCTGCTCTCTTCAAAGACTTTAACCTAAGACCTCCTGATTTGTGATAAGAAATTCAAAATTACTCGTACATGCCGCGCGCATCTAATTTGTATTGCACGAATAAAGACAAAACATTCACCAAAACTTGATTCGCTTGATTTGATGTCACTTTCATGACTTGCGCTCCTGCGTTTTAGTTAACATTTTTATTCATGTTTTGTTTTTCGTATTCAAATTCAAAATGTATCTTTCATCCATGCTCCTATAGTAAAGTTGTATCTATTGTGCCCATGAAGTTACTATGTGAAGGAAAGTAAAAGTTAAAGACTCGTAACCATAACCATATACTCCTCGAAGAGCTGGGTCTAGGTATCTGTACTTATTGGTACTTATAAGCACGTTGACGTTTCTAAATCTTTAAGCCCAGTGAGTATAGATACATTACGATATGCGATATCTTATAGATAAAAAACAAAACGTGATTTCACTTCTTTTTTTTTTTTATAAATTCGTCGTTTTCAGATAGATACTTGCATCGTCACCGTACGATGACCGTGAATTATTATTTTTTTAATAACTACTTTGACTTTGAGAGAATAGCATAAAAAAGACTCCCTGCAGATATTTACCATCTGAAAAAAATACATAATTATGCAGCTTGAAAGGCAGCCGCAAAAAAACACAGAATATTTAACAATTATTATTAGCTAAAGGATGACAATAAGTAAGAGTATTTAACTGTAAGTATGTATGTGGAAAATCCAATAAGACAAGATATCTAAAATGTTTTCATTAAGAATTTGCAATATCTTAGTAACGGGTTATCCATTTTGCGGTTTCAAAAGTAAACGTAAATAAAACACATATAAAATATTTTTTTCATGATATTTCTTTTTTATTATAAAGCTTAAAGGTTGACATTATGTGTGAAACACAACATCATTTAAATGACCACCACGCGAATTGTTGCAAGCATCGATTCTTTTGAGGTAATTTTCGACCACTTTTTGCCACATATTGGGCGGTATCTCAGCCATAACTTGACGAATGTTAGTTTTCAATGCTCAAGAGTTAAAGGTTTATCAATTTTGCCAATTGCTTGCGTAGTTGGACGATTATGTAAACCATAATCTCCTCTTAAAGCACGATATGTGGCTGTGGCAGAATCACCATTTTTGTAATACAGGGTGGCGCACGAATCGTCCTACAAAAATAAAACGTAATACCTTTTTTTCAGTGGGAGTAATCGGCTTATTTTTTTTTTATTTTATAGGCTACTATTTAGATTTATCAAAATGAATGCTTTGGATACTGAAAAAAGGATTGGGATAGTGCAGCGATACCATTCCTTGCAGTCCGTCATTTCCGTCCAAGGGGAATTTAGGCTGGAGTTTGGCGGTACTCCCCCGTGTAGATGGACCATTATGAGGCTAGTGAACATGTTTGCCGAATCTGGAGGCATCGAACGAAGACCGTATCATCGAGATCCCAATGTACGGGTTCAGGATACCATTGTGGCTGTTGCATCGGCAATACAGGAAAATCCAAGTGTTTCGACTCGAAACTTATCGGGCCAAATTGGATTTAGCAGATGGTCATTACAACGGATAATTCATGATGACTTAAACTTGTTTCCGTACAAAGTCCAAATTACAAGCAAGTTAAACCCTCAGTATTTGCCTGTTCGGCTGGAATTTTGCCGAAAAATTATTGCAATGGCCGAAGAAGATAACACATTGATAAATTGTTTGTTCCTGTCTGATGAGGCCCATTTTGGCTAAAACGGCAATGTTAACAAGCAAAATTGCCGTATATGGAGAGAATCTAATCCAGAAATGCCCCATGAGACGCAACTGCAACCAGAACGAGTCACTGTGTGGTGCGAAGTTTCATCAAGGTCGGGCCATACTTCTTTGAAGAAAACGGTGCAACACAAACTGTCAATGGGGACCGTTATTTAAAGATGTTGAAGGAGTTTTTTTTTACCCAGAACTTCGCAGAAGACGTATCCCTTTCAGCAGGATTTGGTTTCAACAAGATGGATCAAGTGCGCACGTAGCCACACAAGTTATGGCGAAGCTCCAACGAAAATTCCCAAGCAAATTGATATCCAGAAACTGCACTTTCCGCTGGCCCCCAAGGTCACCTATCCTGACTGCACCAGATTTTTTTTTATGGGGTCATGTCGAGCAGGAAGTGTACAAAACGAAACCCAGGAATTTGACTGAATTGAAGCAGTCCATTAGGACAATAATTGAGGCGATCCCAATTTCAACCCCTCAGGTCCAATGAACAATTTTCTGATCAGGTGCCGCATATGCGTGGATGAGCGTAGAGGTCATTTACGGCCTAACATTTTGAAAACCATTAGTTATTTAAAATAAAATTTAATTTTTAATCCAATAAAAAAAATTAATGAAATACATCGATTAAAATAAAAGTTATTTAAATTTCTTATTGTTGCACGATTCGTGCGCCACCCTGTAGGTTTTAACAATTTTTATGCGTTGTGCGATGCTTAAGCGATCCATTTTCGTAAATGTCACACTTTCAACTGAAAAAAAAATTAGTTTAACAACTTAGTTTGACAGATGTCGAATTCCAGCCCTATACTTTTGAAACCGCGAAATGGATAACCCTATATAATTATGCCTGGGAAATTTGTTGTGTATGTTTCTTATGCATTTTTATTGCATTGTCAGTTCTATCTTGTTTGTATATTTTGTGAATTAATGAAATTTTTATGTTTTTTCTTATGTCGTTTTTATTTGGCAATCCGGAAGTTCTCCGGAATCTTCTGAAAGCTTTCACTTGGGAAAAAATGACAGTTCTAATTCTGAAAAGAAGAGAATTTTGCTTCTGGATTTGAAATCAGAATCAGAACCAGAAGCACTCACACATTCATATACTTGAACCTCAAACTCGACTGTTGTCATTTTTTGTACCATAATTATGGAACAAACATTTTTTTTTTTGAATTTGAATATTCTCACGTACACAATTATTTTCACACATACAATTTCATTAAAATTTAGAATCGTCAGAATCACACAGAAGTGTTCAGTTGGGATCCCGGATCGGAGAAGAATTCCGGATTGCCAAATAAAAACGCCATTAGAGTCGAAGAAATTTAAATTGGGATCACTGTTTTCTATGACAGCCGATTTGACACTTCTAGATCATTTAAGGTGGATTGATTGGTTGATTGGCCTCATTCAATATCCGGATGGGTTGGTGTTGGTATATTCCCATGTCAGAACACAGCTGATGACAAAGCAACTGCTGCCAAAAAAAATCTTAGATGGGAATACAACAACACCAACCTATCCGGATAGCTAATAGTTCTGTTTCTGAATGAGGCCATTATCTATCATAAATGAAAAAATGAAAAAAAGGAATTCAGATTGTGCAGGACAACTTTAATCAATTTAATTCCGTATCACGCACAAAATCTTGCGGACGTCAATTTAAGCAGTTTTTTATCCGAATCTGGGCTGCCTGGAACTGTAATAGAAGTTAAAGAAAATGGCTGGCGATACCGTGTATGCGGTTATTTGGTTTTGGAGTAGTTAGAGACGGACCAGATTTCATTAAAAAAAATCTCATTTTCAAAACCGTATTACAAAACCTTTATTAAAAACATTTCATTAATTCACAACAAACGATATTTAGTTCAAATAAATTCTTGTATTCTGTTTACCGCATGTCTTCAGACTTATTCTGTTAACTGCGGTAATTCCTAGTTTCGGCTTATTCGTAAGTAGTTCTTGGTGCTCCTTCTAGCTCTGGTAATACTTGCAGGTATTCTGGTTTCTGATAACGTGGAGCTATAGCCTATTTAGCACTGGTTTGTCAGACATAGGGAAAGTTATTCCCTGGCACTAACATCTAGACTAGAGTGGATCAGCAGTTTCAAGGCCCCTAGAGTCAATAAATAGCAGGCAAAATAACTGGTAGATCAGCAGATACAAGTCGGCAATAAGGACATTTATCTTCAAGCTAGAACCATTAACGCTGGTGGGAGAGAAGTCGTAGCAGGAAATAGCTGGACAGTCTCCACCTAGTCCTTTGCAATGAAATTCCCCCTACCACTAATGGGGAAGTTTCAAGCATATACGCTAGAATTGACACCATTGACCTACCTCGTCAATTGTCAAAGCTAAATTGATTGATTTAAAATTTACTATTAACTAACGACTTCAAGTTTGTTCGAAGGGGTAAATAGTTCATTCGTGATTGCAGGTCTTCAAGTATAATTTTCAATTAATATCGAGTGTGAACTGTAAAAATGACGAACGAAAACAACAATTATTATCATTTTTAGCTGACGTCACATGCTGCGTTGACTGGGAATTGTATTGCTACGAAATGCAATTCATGCTGCATAATACCGAAGTCGCTATCGTCGGAGATAATTTATTTATTTCTGGTGACGTCATACATTGCACGAAATGCAATTAATGCTGAATATGCCCTAGTGGCTATCGCAGTGAAATCACTGTTCATGTTTTTAATACCTTTCCGATTGGGCATGAGAAAGAGAAAACTTGCCAAATAAATCCACCAAAATTTAGTTAAATTCATTAAATAATAAAATATATCTCTTAATTTGTAGTTAAAATATTATTCTACTTTATATGTTTGGTATTAAAACTTCATGAAGTAGGAAATTGGCTCTTGTTTAACATTGATGTTTTAGTTCTGATTTTACTACTTTTTGCAAAGATTCTAATAGTTTTCCATGTCAAAATCTCGAAAGATACCGAAAGAAGAAGTGCTGCATATGAATTAAAATTCTTTTCAGAAAGTGGTTGCATACCACGCCTCCTAAAAGACAAAAACTTCAAATTTGTATATTTTTCTTTTATTATGTATGTATTTTAACACACACCACTCAACGAATTTTTTTTTTCTACGTATAGCAACCGGAAACTCTATATTATATAATTGATAACAAGTCTGAAAAAGTGGGCAGATACCACGCCCCTGAAAGGAAAACCTCAGATTCTTTTATCTTTTCCCTTGTATGTAATTGAAGCCCTATCGTTCTGCTAAATTTCATAGTTTTACAGAAATCGGAAGTGCTCCATAAAACTAAAACAAATTCTGAATAAATGGGCGGATACCATGCCCTCTAAATAGAAAACTTCAAATTTTCTATTTATTTTTTTTTTGCATCACAAGATCTACCGTTGTGTAACATTATAAAATTCTACTATGTCGGGAAGTGGTCCATAATTTTTATGATCTGTCAGTCAGCGAGTCAGTTACGGTTTTCGTTATTTTGAGGCCTTATATCTTAGGAACCACTAATTCTAAAAACTTGTATTGTGGTGAGGCGCCTCTGCTGCATTGGCAAATTTTCGAAATTTTAAGTTTTTGTCATGAATGTCAGAACTTGGATAGTGCATTACCCTCCCCTTAGATACTTCTTACCGCAGTTACTTCCTATTTTTGGAGAGGGGCTTGAAAAGAATAAATGAGAGATAAAGAGAAATTATTTGTGAAAGTTTCAGTGGATGTCAAGTTACAGAATACTCAATATCTAACTAGAATAGAAACAATTGTCAGAGGAAGTCAAATAGACGAAAGTAAAGGCTGCGTTTACATCATCGTTCAAAACGACTACTATATCTGGAGCACTGATCTCTATAATACTCCGGATATAGTATTCTCTATAAGTATATTAGTTTTTTTGGGGCAATTTCGATAAGGTGCACTGGTGCCATCCTTGACATCTATCCGAATAAACGAAAAAATAAGTTGACATTATGTTCTGTATATTTCTGCTTTTTTGGATTTTATTGTTTTATACCTGCATTTGAAATATCGCTCAATGTATCCTCTAAAAGTAGTTCGAAGTGTTATAAAGTTATATTGGCATGGTACCTGCGCACTTATAAAAGTCTTCAAGTTGCCTAATCTTTTTTGTATGAATGCGCTATCCAGTGTTATATAGAGGACAGTGGTCTCGAGACACTTGCATTTTATAAACTGAAAGTATTTCCTTTGGCAAAAAATAAATAAAAAAAGAGTTGTTTTTTTCTTGCAATATAATAATGCGTCAGCAATTTTTAAAATGCTATTTTCCAAAAACTTTTGTTTATATGACAAATTCTGTTAATGTATGATTCCATCGTTAACCAATGTAAAGATTTTTTCCAATTAATAACAAGTTGTTCGGCGCTCGATAACCGCATTAGGATTGCACATCTTGCATACAAAGAAAATATGTTTACGATTAATACAAAGCGATGTGTACATATTATGTACACCAAAACTTGATCAGGGAAATGTCAGCTACATAAAATATCTTCATTTTTGTTTGAAGATACATGTCATTTGGCATCTACAAAATGACACATGTCAACACAATAATGACGGTGACTTTTGGATATATTTTACAAATCAACATTGCACAAGCAATTTATTTTTATTCTTTCCGCCACACAAGTCAGATTATTTCATTGCTGGCTTATTAGTTAATGCAATAAGGACGATTGCAATCCACAAAGTAACCAGACTTGAATCTTATATTTAATTATTAAAGCCTTCATAATTCAAATTAACTAGCTATAAACCTAACCTAGAACTAATTCTACATCAATTAATTTTCACGAGGAGTAAATGTGCATGTAAATATCTATAATTGTAAATAAATAAATTCTATATTCTCCAGAATCAGATACTTTCAAGTTTTGAATGCATAAAGCACCATCGGCAGTTAAGCTATAAGGTCAGACAATCGCTTTTTGAAGATGTTTCTGCTTCTAACTTAGAAAAAATGATCAACATCAACTAACAATATAAGTGTGGCATCATCATCGCCCATCACTATACAGCAGTCAACCTCGGACCAAGCATAGATTAAATGATCGACCTAGTTTTGCCTCAGAGATACAAGTGCACATATATAATATGTATTAAAAAAAAAAAACGTAATAAGATCTTTAATATTAATGCATCACGTGGAATTGCATTTTTATCTTCATTAAACTTATTTGATTAATTTGCTTTAGCATAACGTAATCAAATCAATCTTGTATCTTTTCTGAACATTTAACAAAAAAAAAAAAATAGTATATTGAAAAAATACAATAGCCTTTCAATAGAAATAATTTATTATGGACTTCCTATAACTTCCTTTCTTCTTTCGCCAAGATCACGATTGCAGAGGCGTGTCTTGAATTCCGTTCAAGGGGGTGGGGGATGCTATCTAATTTGTAAACTTAAAGAATTGATTACGAGGAACTAAACGGTGATTTTTTAAGAGCTTGGTTTTTGAAAATTCAAAAAAACACAGAAACTTGTAAAAAGTGAATGAAATTTTTATTTGGATCGATAAATCAATTTCTGCCATTTACTTTTTAAAAATAATTTCAATTAAATGTTGCCCGCGGCTACGCTTCAGGTGGTCCATTCTGAAGGTCCAATTTTGGCAAACTTTTTCACACATTTCGGCCGGAATCTCACCAATGACGCGTTCAATGTTGGCTTCCAAGGCAGCAATCGTGTTTGGCTTGTCCCCATAGACAATAGACTTAACATAGCCCCACAAAATATAGTCAAATAACATGATCTTGGTGGCCAATTGACTGCGCCAAAACGTGAGATCAACTGCTCACCAAATTCGCCTCTCAATTGATGCATGGTTTCGCGTGCAGTGTGGCATGTGGCACCGTCCTGTTGGAACCACATGTCGACCGAGTTCAATTCTTGCATTTTCGACAAAAAAAAATCTGTTATCATCGAACGCTACCTTTCTCCATTGACCGTAACCCTGCGGCCTTCATCGTCCTTAAAGAAGTACGGCCCAATGATGCCGCCTGCCCATAAACCGCACCAAACAGTGCATTTTTCGGGATGCATTGGTAGCTGCTGAATTGCCTCTGGCTGCTCTTCACTCCAAATACAGCAATTCTGCTTATTCACGTATCCATTTAGCCAAAAATGAGCCTCGTCGCTGAAGACGATTATGACGACCATAAAACGGACGTAGCTTGCGAAACACATTTTTCACAGAGCACGAATTTTGATAATAAATTTCAATAATTTGCAAACGTTGTTCAGGCGTAAGTCTATTCATAATGAAATGGCAAACAATACTGAATCGAAATGTCAAATGTTCGTGGAATTTGTCATGTGTGATCTGTCAAAAATATAAACGTCAAAAACCAAGTAGCAAAAAAATCACCCGTTATAACTAGCTATCGAAAGTTATAAAAGGTCACCAAGCAAACAACAAGTACCAGCATACTTCCACAACAACTGCGCCGCCATCGATATTAGAGCACAGATCGTTGCAATGTCAGCATTGTAATAAAGTTAAATAAATGTATTACCAGAAGGCCCGTAGAAGAAAATTTCGTACATTCAATAAGGTTTTGCAATTAAATTTTCAAATAGAATAGATTGAACAAAATAAATAAGTAATTTATTGATATGAACATATTAGTTTTACAAAGTCTCAAATTGCAAACAAGATCAAATTCTCCTCTACTCACTTAATGTGCAAGCGAAAAAAAAGGAGATTTAATTTACAGTAGCACATATTTTTCTCTCTCACTCATTCAATGGGTAGAAAGTGAGGCATTCCTTATATAAAATTATACATTTATTGCATTAATTGAAATTGGGGAAATTTATAGAAAAATAAGATTTTTTGCAATGTAATCGCTTTGTATAAATTCATATCCAGTGATACCTAATTTAGGGGATTTGTCTATTTTATAAAAGAAATAAAAGGACAGAAATAATATACATGATGATTATTCTATTTGTATTCATTTTACAGGCTGGACAAGAGAACGTTATTGAATTTGTTCATGAAGAATAACAACCCGAGCATAGCCCCCATCAGTAAGACCAACGTACCTAGATGCAGGAGCATTAAGGTCTTTGGTTACAAAACTTACCGCAAGGATGAGAATAAAAATCGAAAGTTTTGAACTGCTTTGTGCAAAGAAAAGCAGTCAAAGACTTCAAAGGACAGATATCAGTGCCTCCCTGAGTATATCCAAAACCTCTATGCCCATAGTCAACGATTATAAGAGGTCTGAAAAGGATCCATCAACGCGAGCTAAATAGAACCAACAACAAAAGAACAACACAATGATTGAACTTCAATGTGTCCACATTATATTCCAGAATTCCATTCAACACCACAACAACAACTATTTTCAAAAGAGATTGCAATCCATAAAATCTGGAGCTGATGCTTTCAAAAAAATCAATCTTCGTTGGATTAGAAATTACCTTTCGGGTCTCCCAGTAGAAGTTATATTGGACGGTTTCAAGTCTGAAATTCACAAAATAAATGCTGGTGTTCCTTAGGGCTCCGTTTTGTCTCCAACTTTTTTTCTCATTCTCATTAATGATATCTTATCTAGAACTTCTAATCCAATGAATTGTTAGTACTCTCAGCTTCTAATATTCGTTTTCAGATTCACCGCTTTCTTATTCGGGTGTGTAACTGCAACGAACTGAGCGGCACTTGCCTTGAAGAAACCGATCAGCTTTCAGTCCTTGGTATGTGCATCACCGACCACATCTATCGCAGAGCAACCACATATTGCATGTAGTCAAAACGCTGCAAATTTCGGGCTTTCTTCGAAGATGCAAGATATTTTTCTCCCCGTATGATCTGTCTATAATCTATAAGGCCTTCATTCGTCCAAGGCTAGAGCATAATTATAACATTTGGGCAGGAACTCCCAAAACTTATTTGAATCTTTTAGACAGAATTCAAATTAGAGCTCTGAAAAGGATAGGCGATAAAACTATAACTGAATAACTTACATCTCTCGAACGCCGCCGAAGAAATGTAATATGTCTTACATTATGTTATCAAATTTAATAAACAATATTCTAGGGAAATAGCCAGTTGCATTTCTCCTCTTAAACTTTTCAACCGTAATACTCGCGCTTCTAGGAATGCTCATCGGCTTACCCGTAACTTTTGAAATCCTCGCCTATTCTACCTGCCTACTCATCGTACCTCTTATGGCTTCAATGAACCAAATACCCGTATGCTACGAAGGTTGACTTAAACGAAAACTGTTTCGACTTCAACCTCAGCCCTCCCAGCCTAAAACTCCTCCTGTTAAATCGCCCGCCAAATTCAATCCTATCATAGCCCTAACTTTCATAGGTTTAAGTTAGGTTAAGTTATGAAGCTTGTATTAAGTCAAATAAATGGGGTATTGCCCCATCAAAATACCCTTGAGCCCAATTTCGGACATTCTGTCAAGTATAGAAATTCTTTCTTTAGCCGTACAATTCGTCATTATAAAAAAGGATAATTGAGTACAAGTCTCCAATGCCAGAAACAATCGTGAATCGTGGCCAGCAATGGAGAAGTACCGACTACACTGGACAAAGTGGACGCATTCGATACCCACTTCGAATGAAATTTCACACTCCATCCTTCTGGTGATCCAGTCTTTCGCGTTGAAATTGAGGCATCGATTCAACAGCAAGCGACACGCCCAATCTGGGTAGACCTACATTTAGCAAAACCCATCCTGGGATGGATCCAGTTAACAGTTCGAAACTGAGCTCCCCAGAAGAAATACCAGAGATAATCAACAACTACAAACCTTATAATTCTGTGGGCTGCCGATGATAGTCTTAGTCATCATTTTTAATAACTGTGTAAATAACAGGTACTTTCTCCACACAATGGATAACGGCTAAAATCATTGAAATCCCAAAGATATCCTCAGCAACCTAAATAAACTACTTGAAGAATTGATACTCGGAAAAGTTGAGGACTTCTGCAATAAAATTTACACTGCATCAGCATCATTCCTGAAGCTTCAGCACGATATTACCATAGCATTTAATAGCCATAAAATCACCGTCGGATGTTTTTTAAATGGTGAGAAAGCATCCCACAGTGTATCATTAGAAGCACCTATCCTCAAATCTTACCTACTACGCATTTACTTACCACTAGTTAAAATGATATCTTCTTTCCTCTCTTCCAGTATCCGTCTTAACTCAACTACTTAACTAAGTTGGGACGTGCCTCCTTCAGAAGAGCAGTCATAAACGAAAGAAGGCGCGGTCGTTCAGCAGCAATTCTATGGAACCACATTACCAGCCAAACTCCGTGCAAAGTAGATAGTCCAATTCAATGAGCTGATGAGATTCAGGTTTCACTCAAAAAAGAGTGTCCAAAAAAAAGGTAACTTTTGCCTTCCATCAATCGACTGCATCCTCTAATGAAAAAAGATAAATAGACTAAATTAGCAAATAATGATGGTCTGCACCGGCATGGCACCGGCCTTCACTTTGATCGCCAACAGTGAAAGCATTACAAGAATGAGCAACTCTATGCTGAAGCCAAGATAACTGTGCTTTATAAAGAAGCTAGTTACAAATATCGCCAATCACACAAATCAGCTGATGATAAGGATTATAAGTCAACCACGACATCCCGAGCAAAGGTACCTCAGCGTAATGGAAATCTTGCACGAGTTTATTATCCAACTGATAAAGGAAGAAGTAGCAACCTTCCACTCTGACACTGGATCAGCTTACTACCACGCACAATCAGCACCTGAAAACCTGGAATGAACACCCCGGGAACAACAGAACCTAGCGATTTTGATTTAAGCCGCTTTTATACCTTTAGGCCCACTATGTGCCAACAAATTAGTAATTCAGCTTATAATAATTATTAGTTTTTATATTGTAAGTATATTTTAAGAGAAATTGTTAATATTATGTAATGTTCAAAATAAATCGATAAATCGTGATCAATTAATTATTGGTCGAAGCTTGTAGACTCGTAGAGAATCCTAATATCGATTTGGAATTATTGAGGAACAAGGCTGTCATTAATTAAAGTTGACAGCCCTCTATCGATTAAACCATGTCGCCTTGTCCGGTGGGCACTGGTGTATCATTTAAATTGGATCTTAGTCAAAATTTGTTGCTTTCTCTTGGATTAGCCTTGGACCGATATCAAATTCGTATAGTTGTTGTACGCCACCTATCGCAAATTATTGCTATTAAAAGCAGTAACTTCGTTAAGTCTTCTTTTAAAGCTCGCCGAGTTCGAGTAGATAAATACACTACATTACGTATTTTAGTACTTCGTAGATAAATCTACGAAGTAGAGACACTGAAGCACTGGCCAAGTTTGACCATCGGCTTATACATTACAAGACATTAATCATAAACTAATAACATATGGACCCGAAACCTCTGCTTTCATTTGACATTTGCCTTCAAGCTGAAATACGCACACAAGTAACTTTTCCATTCATCTTCCAATAGACACATTGATAAACACGCACACAAGAATCTTTTCTGTTCATCTTCCTATAGACACGCAGACAACACAGCCCTAGTAATTTCTTTTTGTTTTGCTTTTCGATTTCTCATTTATTCATGGATAGATTTTCAAAGCTACCTGTACAAATACAACAATGTAAACAAATCTGTTTTGGGGGGTGAAACGTACGAAGGTTTCCTATTTTATTATGGCTTATTTGTGACATAATACAACAGAGAGAGATAGAGAGAGAAAGAAAAAAGACAGAAGAAACACATGTCAGCAGCACGAAGTTTGTTTTTGGACGGTCCCCCATCCAAAGTCTGGTATTACACGTTGAAATTAGATACATGCGACTTTTCGAACAACGTATAAGTGCAAGAGAGAAAAAAAATCGAAAGATGAGACGACAAATTGTTGCAACGAAAACTTACCCACGCGACACATGGCAGTTTTTTTGCGTCTCATCTTTTTGATTTTTTTTTCTCTCTTGCACTTACGTTGTTCGAAAAGTCGCATGCATTTCGTTTCAACGTGTAATACCAGACAAAGTAATAACCACGCGCAATGATGCTTGATTTCGCTGAACGACGGGAAACGATGCCTTCCTCAGATCCAAGGCTGTTGACAAGTAGATAAGTAAAAAGAAAGAAAAGTTCTTCTGGACTCTGTAACACGAGGGTAATTGGAGGATTAGATACAACCACAAATGTCTTTACTCACATTTTTTACACCCCTCCCCACAGAACCGTGCCTGAGTAGCAAATAATTTCAACACGAGACCTCTTTTGTGCACAAAAAAAAAGTGAAAACTCTTACTACGGAAGTACAGAGATAAAATTCAGAAAAGATGCCTAATAGTTATGCTTGTGATATATACACAACAAAGCAAACAAACTTCTGTATATCTGCTATAGCTATATAACTGTCAAACATTATTAACCATTGGGCTGGGTGCCAATTGCCAAAGAGGTACGAATATTAGGTAACACTCTGGGTAATTGTAAATAACCAGTAATATATGGCAGATTAAAGTGTAAAGATTATCCCACGCTTAGGAGTGTGTGCTTTAACTGCTCAGGGGCATTTAACTGAAAGTGAAAACAAAAAATATTATGTCGAATAGAAAAAGTGGTAGTTAATAAGATGGTACTTAATATTAGTTAAGCCAAGCTTTGAATGAAAACAAGGTAGTTGAAATGGAATTAAGAAATTGTATTCAATGGTATTAAAGTACAAATATTTGGTATTATGTTGTTGTTGTTTTTTTAAACTGTTGCTATAATAGGCATGGATCATTCGAGTTGAAAGCTCAAGATCCACACATGAGTTATGACTTTTTAATAAGTACTTCCTTAAAGTTTGTTTATTTTCTTGATGAAGCCATTAATTAATATTATCCAACATTTTGGCTAAAGATTAATACATGATTTGTTGCTTTTTAATAAATAAATGGACCAACAAAATTCACTATATGCATAAGACGACCTGGCTTATATCAATCCGAGAATGAGAAACCAGTACTGTTTTTGCCGTTTTAAATGAAATCATTCAACTTTTTTTTTTTTTTAATTTGTTTGATCAATTTATACCAATAACCCAGATTTTTAATTGAATTTGGAAATAGAAAGCCAATAGCCGTGTTCTTTTGGCAAACTCATCCGCAGCAAAGCAGAATTTACACACATTACAAATACAAGAAGCTGCTTTCCATACAAGTAAGAACAAACGTCTGCTTTGGAAAGATTTGTGACATTTATTCGAGTATCGAATAATAAACGGTGATTTTTTTGCTACTTGGTTTTTGACGTTTATATTTTTGACAGATTATGTTGGTTAGTTGGTATAGTTCCAATGACTTTGATGAATCTTTGTTCGTAGAGTTCTTTTTTTTTTGACAATGGCCACGTTCACGCATTTATTAGTTGAGTTATCTCTGATACTAATCTATACGAATATATTTGTGACCGATTCGGATAGGTTAGATGAAAGCAGTCAAAAATCAATAATTTTTGGTTAAGTATGTATGTTTTTCTCAACAATAAATTGGTTAGCACCTATTCACGATCAGGAAAAAATACTAACGCAACTAACTAGGCCAACAAATAGTTTTATTTATTTGTGTTGCTTAATAAATATATTAATAAGTATATGTAGAGGGCGCTCTTCCACTTTCAGTAAAAGTTAAAGTTAGCATATTCGTGCAAAAGTGCCAGATCAAAGATACTTTAATAAAAGACGTTTCAGTGACTTTGTGTCAGCTGCTGTTAAATTGCCTAAAAAATTAACTAACTAAAACTTGAGTAGTGCCCCCTACCAAAGCTCTTCAATTGGAATAGCAACAAGCATTTAAGAATCAAGTCAGTGCATATCTATTATTGAGTAATAAGTAAGCACTTATTAGCAGTACGGGAGTGTGTGTTATCGATAGATCACTTATAAGACGTGCCAGACATAAACTGTCCATTGAAAGATTATTAAGATTTCGTCTCAATTTTTTTATACCAAAAATTGGAAATTTTCAGATTTAATTTCACCTTTAGAGCTTTTTTAAAATATAGCTTCTTTCCTAGTCAGAAAATGTCAAATGTTATTGATGGATGTCGTAGATAATTAAATTGACCCTAAAATTCGTGTCAAACTAGATTTCACGTCATTTTGAAAATCTTAAATAATTAATAATATAAATTTAAAAACAAAATTTAAAAAAAAAATCATTAACCTGTTTTCGAAATATTGAATTCAAAAAAAAAGTTTTTTTAAAATTTTGTTATGTACTATTATGTATAATTTGAAAGACCTCCTATATAAAAAATTTGATGGAAATCCGTCAAGCCGTTTATGAGAAAGTTCTAAATCAAAAAAAAAATGTGTTGTATGACAGGTGCCGTAACAACAAAATATTTTAACCAATTTTTGACCAAAATGTAAAAAATTCCTAAAATAGTGCACCCCTTTTTTTTATCAACATCGTTAGAGCCGTTTTCAAGATAATTGAGATGGTAAAAAATATTGTATGGTAGGTACAGTTAGTCTTGGACCTAAAAACCGATTCAAAAATCTGTTTTAGACAATCACCTAAAATGCTTATATACCAAGTTTAAAGGAAATCCGTTTAGGCTGTAGATCGTTGTACATACAGACAGGCAGACAGACAGACAAAAAGACGGAATTTCGGAACCAACTTTTTGGTGTTCTCTACTTTTTTCCAAATGCAAAACTTGCCCTATAGTACCTATATTACAAGTAAAAAGAACATTAGCCATGTTCATGCGGAGACTTTTATAGTTAAATATAATCCTAAACCTGAATTATAGGTATATTATTTGTACCTGGCTGGTATAAACCAACATACAAATTAGACCACTCACAGTAGTTCCGGTATTAAAAAGAGGCCGTCATAATAAAATAAATTCTGAATTAAAAGAGCGACTTGAGTGAAACATTATAGAAGGTATAAAAAGTCATCATATTTAATTTCGATGTATAAAAAAATCCAGAGAATGAAAAAGTATTTGGGTTCCAGACTTACAAAATTTGGAGACAATGCAAATTTTTTACGATTCACCACATAAGAGGATTTGTTGACAAGCCACCTTCTTGTGTTTTTTTGCTGTAGATAATATCGCCTTCTTGAAAGTTTTAATTGAGTTACCTTCGATATTATCTAAACCATTTTAATGAAATTTTCTCTCCTGATAAAACATTATCTGACAAACTTTTTTTTTGGAAAATTTGAGTACGCAGTCGTATTAACAATTTTAGGGAGCATTTGTATAAAAAAAATATTTTAATCGGTTCATCCAATATTAAGAAAGTATGAAAAGTGGTTCTATGGGAAGTACCGTTAATAAGTACGCAAAAAAAACTTTTTATACTTTAAAGTGAACTGTACTAATTTAAGAACACACAATTTTTTTTATAAAAATTCTTGCAGCCGTTTTCGGGAAATACGTTTTTTTAACGGTTTTTTAACATTTGTATGGGAGATACCGTTGTTTTTTATTTTTGAAAAATAGTTTTTTTAACTATTCAAGATAATGTGAAAAAACCACCAAATACGAAGTTTCGAAAAAAAAATCTATTAAGTCGTTTTCTAATCTTGAATTTTCAATTAAAAAAAAACAATTAAGTTCCCAGAAAAAAAAAATTGTTTGAAAAATTTTGTATACAATAGTGTTTAAACTTTCTACGAGCTTCTGCATAAAAAAATTCAAAAAAAAAATCAAAATAACCGTTTCCGAGAAAATCGAAAACCAAAAAAACTGTTCTACTAGAGGTACCAAAAATAACAATTTAAAAAAAAAAATTATCAAAAGGTACCCTTTCCCATCATTAATGAACTGTTTTTTTTTAAATAAAAATCGTTGGAGCCGTTTTTGAGAAAAATAAGATTTTTGTTTTTGGCAAAAAAAAATGTATGGGAGCTACTGTTATTTGTCGACTTAAGAAAATAAAATGCACGACTGGACCGCACGAACTTGTTCTTATGTTCGATCACATCGTATGCAAAAGATTTCTCTTAAAAATCTTAATATGTTTGTAAAGTCGGTTTTTACTTAATTTCTAATATACACACAATTTCTTTATTTTTTTTTCTAAAAACATTGGTATAAGAAGCTTAAATATTTAATAATATAAACTTAAAAACAAATGATTAAATCGGCTTAATCAAAGAAAAAATAATTCAAAATTAAATACTTAAACTAATCGAGCTCAAAAAATGAACGCCATTTTATTACTTGTATAAATTTGAATTTATGAGAAAAAAATTTTAAAAATCTGTGGAGCGGTTTTTGAGAAAAAAAGTTTTTTTTTTAACTTTTTGAAAAATGAGACAGACTGACAGACTGACAGACTGACAGACTGACAGACTGACAGACTGACAGACTGACAGACTGACAGACTGACAGACTGACAGACTGACAGACTGACAGACTGACAGACTGACAGACTGTCAGACTGACAGACTGACAGACTGACAGACTGACAGACTGACAGACTGACAGACTGACAGACTGACAGACTGACAGACTGACAGACTGACAGACTGACAGACTGACAGACTGACAGACTGACAGACTGACAGACTGACAGACTGACAGACTGACAGACTGACAGACTGACAGACTGACAGACTGACAGACTGACAGACTGACAGACTGACAGACTGACAGACTGACAGACTGACAGACTGACAGACTGACAGACTGACAGACTGACAGACAGCTGACAGACTGACAGACTGACAGACTGACAGACTGACAGACTGACAGACTGCCAGACTGACAGACTGACAGACTGACAGACTGACAGACTGACAGACTGACAGACTGACAGACTGACAGACTGACAGACTGACAGACTGACAGACTGACAGACTGACAGACTGACAGACTGACAGACTGACAGACTGACAGACTGACAGATGACAGACTGACAGACTGACAGACTGACAGACTGACAGACAGACTGACAGACTAGTCTGACAGACTGACAGACTGACAGACTGACAGACACTGACAGACTGACAGACTGACAGACTGACAGACTGACAGACTGACAGACTGACAGACTGACAGACTGACAGACTGACAGACTGACAGACGACAGACTGACAGACTGACAGACTGACTGACTGACAGACTGACAGACTGACAGACTGACAGACTGACAGACTGTCCAGACTGACAGACTGACAGACTGACAGACTGACAGACTGACAGACTGACAGACTGACAGACTGACAGACTGACAGACTGACAGACTGACAGACTGACAGACTGACAGACTGACAGACTGACAGACTGACAGACTGACAGACTGACAGACTGACAGACTGACAGACTGACTGACAGACTGACAGACTGACAGACGACAGACTGACAGACTGACAGACTGACAGACTGACTACTGACAGACTGACAGACGACAGACTGACAGACTGACAGACTGACAGACTGACAGACTGACAGACTGACAGACTGACAGACTGACAGACTGACAGACTGACAGACTGACAGACTGACAGACTGACAGACTGACAGACTGACAGACTGACAGACTGACAGACTGACAGACTGACAGACTGACAGACTGACAGACTGACAGACTGACAGACTGACAGACTGACAGACTGACAGACTGACAGACTGACAGAACTGACAGACTGACAGACTGACAGACCTGCTGACAGACTGACACTGACAGACAGCTGACAGACTGACAGGACTGACAGACTGACAGACTGACAGACTGACAGACTGACAGACTGACAGACTGACAGACTGACAGACTGACAGACTGACAGACTGACAGACTGACAGACTGACAGACTGACAGACTGACAGACTGACAGACTGACAGACTGACAGACTGACAGACTGACAGACTGACAGACTGACAGACTGACAGACTGACAGACTGACAGACTGACAGACTGACAGACTGACGGACAGATGACAGACTGACAGACTGACAGACTGACAGACTGACAGACTGACAGGACTGACAGACTGACAGACTGACAGACTGACAGACTGACAGACTGACAGACTGACAGACTGACAGACTGACAGACTGACAGACTGACAGACTGACAGACTGACAGACTGACAGACTGACAGACTGACAGACTGACAGACTGACAGACTGACAGACTGACAGACTGACAGACTGACAGGACTGACAGACTGACAGACTGACAGACTGACAGACTGACAGACTGACAGACTGACAGACTGACAGACTGACAGACTGACAGACTGACAGACTGACAGACTGACAGACTGACAGACTGACAGACTGACAGACTGACAGACTGACAGACTGACAGACTGACAGACTGACAGACTGACAGGACTGACAGACTGACAGACTGACAGACTGACAGACTGACAGACTGACAGACTGACAGACTGACAGACTGACAGACTGACAGACTGACAGACTGACAGACTGACAGACTGACAGACTGACAGACTGACAGACTGACAGACTGACAGACTGACAGACTGACAGACTGACAGACTGACAGACTGACAGACTGACACCTGACACGACAGACTGACAGACTGACAGACTGACAGACTGACAGACTGAGACCAGACTGACAGACTGACAGACTGACAGACTGACAGACTGACAGACTGACAGACTGACAGACTGACAGACTGACAGACTGACAGACTGACAGATGACAGACTGACAGACTGACAGACTGACAGACTGACAGACTGACAGACTGACAGACTGACAGACTGACAGACTGACAGACTGACAGACTGACAGACTGACAGACTGACAGACGACAGACTGACAGACTGACAGACTGACAGACTGACAGACTGACAGACTGACAGACTGACAGACTGACAGACTGACAGACTGACAGACTGACAGACTGACAGGACTGACAGACTGACAGACTGACAGACTGACAGACTGACAGACTGACAGACTGACAGACTGACAGACTGACAGACTGACAGACTGACAGACTGACAGACTGACAGACTGACAGACTGACAGACTGACAGACTGACAGACTGACAGACTGACAGACTGACAGACTGACAGACTGACAGACTGACAGACTGACAGACTCGACAGACTGACAGACTGACAGACTGACAGACTGACAGACTGACAGACTGACAGACTGACAGACTGACAGACTGACAGACTGACAGACTGACAGACTGACAGACTGACAGACTGACAGACTGACAGACTGACAGACAGACAGACTGACAGACTGACAGACTGACAGACTGACAGACTGACAGACTGACAGGACTGACAGACTGACAGACTGACAGACTGACAGACTGACAGACTGACAGACTGACAGACTGACAGACTGACAGACTGACAGACTGACAGACTGACAGACTGACAGACTGACAGACTGACAGACTGACAGACTGACAGCTGACCAGACAGACTGACAGACTGACAGACTGACAGACTGACAGACTGACAGACTGACAGACTGACAGACTGGACAGACTGACAGACTGACAGACTGACAGACTGACAGACTGACAGACTGACAGACTGACAGACTGACAGACTGACAGACTGACAGACTGACAGACTGACAGACTGACAGACTGACAGACTGACAGACTGACAGACTGACAGACTGACAGACTGACAGACTGACAGACTGACAGACTGACAGACTGACAGACTGACAGACTGACAGACTGACAGACTGACAGACTGACAGACTGACAGACTGACAGACTGACAGACTGACAGACTGACGACTGACAGACTGACAGACTGACAGACTGACAGACTGACAGACTGGACAGACTGACAGACTGACAGACTGACAGACTGACAGACTGACAGACTGACAGACTGACAGACTGACAGACTGACAGACTGACAGACTGACAGACTGACAGACTGACAGACTGACAGACTGACAGACTGACAGACTGACAGACTGACAGACTGACAGACTGACAGACTGACAGACTGACAGACTGGACAGACTGACAGACTGACAGACTGACAGACTGACAGACTGACAGACTGACAGACTGACCGACTGACAGACTGACACACCCTGACAGACTGACAGACTGACAGACTGACAGACTGACAGACTGACAGACTGACAGACTGACAGACTGACAGACTGACAGACTGACAGACTGACAGACTGACAGACTGACAGACTGACAGACTGACAGACTGACAGACTGACAGACTGACAGACTGACAGACTGACAGACTGACAGACTGACAGACTGACAGACTGACAGACTGACAGACTGACAGACTGACAGACTGACAGACTGACAGACTGACAGACTGACAGACTGACAGACTGACAGACTGACAGACTGACAGACTGACAGACTGACAGACTGACAGACTGACAGACTGACAGACTGACAGACTGACAGACTGACAGACTGACAGACTGACAGACTGACAGACTGACAGACTGACAGACTGACAGACTGACAGACTGACAGACTGACAGACTGACAGACCTGACAGACTGACAGACTGACAGACTGACAGACTGACAGACTGACAGACTGACAGACTGACAGACTGACAGACTGACAGACTGACAGACTGACAGACTGACAGACTGACAGACTGACAGACTGACAGACTGACAGACTGACAGACTGACAGACTGACAGACTGACAGACTGACAGACTGACAGACTGACAGACTGACAGGACTGACAGACTGACAGACTGACAGACTGACAGACTGACAGACTGACAGACTGACAGACTGACAGACTGACAGACTGACAGACTGACAGACTGACAGACTGACAGACTGACAGACTGACAGACTGACAGACTGACAGACTGACAGACTGACAGACTGACAGACTGACAGACTGACAGACTGACAGACTGACAGACTGACAGACTGACAGACTGACAGACTGACAGACTGACAGACTGACAGACTGACAGACTGACAGACTGACAGACTGACAGACTGACAGACTGACAGACTGACAGACTGACAGACTGACAGACTGACAGACTGACAGACGACAGACTGACAGACTGACAGACTGACAGACTGACAGACTGACAGACTGACAGACTGACAGACTGACAGACTGACAGACTGACAGACTGACAGACTGACAGACTGACAGACTGACAGACTGACAGACTGACAGACTGACAGACTGACAGACTGACAGACTGACAGACTGACAGACTGACAGACTGACAGACTGACAGACTGACAGACTGACAGACTGACAGACTGACAGACTGACAGACTGACAGACTGACAGACTGACAGACTGACAGACTGACAGACTGACAGACTGACAGACTGACAGACTGACAGACTGACAGACTGACAGACTGACAGACTGACAGACTGACAGACTGACAGACTGACAGACTGACAGACTGACAGACTGACAGACTGACAGACTGACAGACTGACAGACTGACAGACTGACAGACTGACAGACTGACAGACTGACAGACTGACAGACTGACAGACTGACAGACTGACAGACTGACAGACTGACAGACTGACAGACTGACAGACTGACAGACTGACAGACTGACAGACTGACAGACTGACAGACTGACAGACTGACAGACTGACAGACAGACATACAGACGGACAGAATTTTTAGACCATCTTTTTTCGTCTTCGCTATCATCGTAATGTCAAGTTTGATTGCTATCTCAAAACTTTTTTTTTTCGAGGAATGCATAACTTGCCTTATAGTACCTATAATCGCAAGTAAAAATGAAAAAGGAGGGTGTGAGCATATTATCGAAAAAACAATATGTACCAAGTTTGAAGCAAATCCACCTAGATATGAATAGCGTTTGTAGTTCCATACTCCGCAAACCCAATTGACGCCTTAAGTAGGCCATTTTCATACTATAATTGTCGTGACTATTGAACGGTTTTTAAGAAAACTACAAGACAGGGGGTCATCGTATATTATCTGCTCCCAGAACTCGTTTCAGTGTACCAAGCTTAGTTGACTAAATAAAAATAGGTTTGGCACTTCCAGGGAGTATTGGTTACCTACACATGTCTATAATACGTTTAATTAGAGGCTTTCGTTTAGATACCCTGTTTAAGTGTAAATTGTAATATAGGTTGTGATTTGTGAAGAGAATACAGTTAAGATAAATTCCACCTGGATATACAAATTTCACACCGGATAACAGACTGAATACATGGCATTGTGTTGTCTCCGGCTGTAGCTCTCTTCTTCCCTAAATAATTACACACTTTTTCTATGAGTTTTGGGAGCAGATTTGAGGGTTTAAATTTTTGGTAAGGCGTACGGAGCTTCCGATTGAGTGGTGTGGAATCTGAGGATGATCTATCAGCTTCCTATAAGCTACCTCCTTTGTACCAAACTAGGCAGCTAGTTGGCTAGTATAGAAATATCCAAATTCAGCTGCAAGAACGTCCTCCGGATGCAGAGTCAGATAGTGACAGTTTTCCATATAGCCCACTTTGCTGCATTGAGAAACCCAATCATATCTTAGATTTTCGTTTAGAGAGTTCGAAAAGGTCATCAAAGAATGTTAAATATACCACAAGATTGATAGTTTTTTTTTCTATAAAATCATTTTCTTATGAAATAGCCTGAAACCACAAAACAAAAGAGTTGAGTAACAGACTTAATTAAAAAACAATTGGCTTCGAGTTGGCACCAAACCATCTAATATGCATATTCCTATTAAAATGTCCCACTATTCAAATCAACCACCAAAAAAAATTATAATAAAATACCAAAAGTCGTAACCACTTATTACACTTTTGTTCATACATCTATGTAATAAAAACACAAAAATTGTGTTAAGTAAAACATAAAAAAAGAACATTATTGAATGAACAAAAAAAATCCAAGCTAATTGCCTTCGTGCAACTTGCACCTGCAGTCTAAGATTACCACGCGAGCAATCACAATTCCAATAATGGCAAACGTTCATTAAGCAAAAATGCCACCAACTTCAAATTATATATACATATCTTACCGTTATTGTGACACTCGAGACAACAGACAGATGCCTAACCCTGAATTGCCCCGATGACAGGCAGAGGTCGTTGCCGGTCATGATGATAATCACAACAACAAGAAAAAAATCTAAATCATATTTGCAACTTTGTTTTCAACAAAAACACAAAAAAGAAGTCCAAAACCAATCGAATAAAAAAAAACGGCAATAACCGACACGAAGAGAAGAGTAGTTGAATCTCGATTGCGCAACAATGCATCGGATTCTTCATCATTCTGCGATAATGGCTTATGTGGTGATGATTTACTCACAAAACACTGAAAGCAGCCAGCACCATCTGGGGAACATAGCTATTTAGATGCATTCAAGTATAGCACATATACTCACCTGTCTTGTAGAATGTTTTGCATCGCTGCAAGTTGCAAGCTTACAACCAAAAATAAGGGAGACTGGAGTGTCTTTTTTAAATGAGGTTAATTTATTGGGACGTGTGTAAAGGGTGCTTTTTTTGGACACGGAAAACAATAAACTGAAATAAAAAATAGAGAAGTGTATTTATTTGACAGATAATTTTATGACAGTAAAATTTTGAATATGATATAGCGATACACTAGATGGTTTTATTTTCAGAAACTCTCCTTTTCCAAGTTTGATTGTTGAATAAAACTTATTCGGCCGGAAATCTATTCGTGATGAATTTTCAAAACAAACTTACCTCAAAGCAACCGAGAAGTCTCAAATTGGCTGTCACGGCACCTGGCTCTTAAGAGAAAACAGTTTAATCTTAACGAAACGAAATTTTCCGGCGGAGTGAAATTTAAGCGGAAAAATATTTGTTGAGAGTTTTTTTTTCTCCGAGGAGAAATAAATATTTTTCTCTTCTGTTTATTTTTTGGAAGTCAAAAAGTCAAAATTCACTGCCGTGTTCATCATTCCTTCAACATCAATTAAAAACTAAAACGTCTTCAAAATCTTGAGCCGTTAACCAATTTTGTCTTAATAAAACGCAGTAATGTCAAAATTTCGAAAGCAATTAATGTGCCGAGTAATTAAATTAAGAACGAAAAGAGTGGAGAATTGTACTAAGAAATCTAGTACAGCTGTACAATAAAATGACAAATTTCATCGTTCAGCAGCGTACTGGAAGCAAAATTTTTCATTTATGATTTCTTCGTGTCATTTTTGTATGGGATTTTTCGTGTGCTGCCATTTTTGCTGGGAAGAGAATAAAAAATCTGAATGCTTCGGATAAATTTCAAATAAATCTTCAGAAAAACTTGTTGGACTCGTGTGCTATGTGCTGAATGAGATTTTCAAAAATATTTATATACACTATTATATATACACTCGACTGTACTAAGCCATTCGCCATTATCACAAACGTAACTAATGTAGTTTTCCATTGGTAGAAGAATCCAATTCGTTTCTGATACAAATCTATTAAGACATGGATTTTGACAGTTAAATCCTTCCATTGGGCAACAAAAATTAATATTTTTTTGATCCTGAATCAAATTCGCAGATGCTTATTATTTGGCGAATCTACTCCTATTTTACTAACACTACTAAGCACAAGTGCATTTATTTTGACACCTACCAGTTTCACAGACGCGAATATAAGCCCACACCTTAACAAACTAAATTAAATCCAAATAACATTTCATTCGGCACGAAAAAATCAAATTCCGCATCAAATTCTTCATTTACCAATATAAAACCACAATAATTTAACCTAAGGAAGATGAGAGCGTTAGGTAAGCTTCAGTACATACCTCATGCCGAGCGGAGAGAACAGATATTTATGGATCCTTATTAAATTTAAAAAAAGTTTTATTATTATCAAACTGAGTTTCAACCTACCCTTGGTTCCTCTACTAATTAAAGATTGTGGTTAAATATTCCCGTGTATTTACAAGCTAAGCGAATTCGTCCCTGATAACATCATCACTATACGGTGGGGATGAGATGGCATCAAATTACATAATACCAACAAGCAGCTGAAAGATTTTAGCTCCCCATAACAATGTGTCGACGACGAGGTAGGTATTTTTTCCTCTTTTTTGCTTGTACACAGTTACAAAGAAGTGTCTTCACTTTCTTAAGCTAATTGGTAGCAGATTTTTTCTAAGACCAAGTCACGGAGATTAACCAAACGATGAGAATATTCCCGTGTTAAATATGGCAAAAAAATATTCAGTTAACAATACACGCATTTCCAAATAGAAAACAAACAGAAAAATAAAACAAAAGAATTCCCACTGTAAGTATATGCAGATAGATACAGGTGTAAACAGAGCTAAAATGGTACCATTCAGTCACAATTGAACATGGCGTTACATTAATTGACAGTATTGTGATGAGAAAATAAAAATAATTCAAATTTTGTTATAAATTGACGAACGTGTATGAATGATTAATATTTATGTAGAAAAATAAAAGCAAGACAATACCTCATTAGTCCACAACTTAAGGCTCTATCGCAGACTTTTGATAGGCTTTAAACTATTGCAAATACTAATGATTGATATTGACCTTAGATATGTTCGATTATTAATAGCAAATTAATCTAAAGAGTGCTTCATTTCGAATTCGATTGATACTTATAAATGTCAGTCAGTCATCATTGAACAGCTTCCTGAGGCGAAATATTTAGTCTTTTTGGTTTTAAATTTTTGCATTAGTTATGCTAAATGTTGTAGGTGAAATGATGAATTTGCAGTTTTGTAAGGCAATTATTTGTAGCTTAACTTAAATTCGTGACGTATTTTTTTTTTCATATTTTTTTTTAAGATTGCGTTCAAGTTCAAACTGCTGCAATGTCAGGAGCTCAAGGTTATGAGATCTTATTGTATATTCCGAGAAACAACTTGCAATTAAGAGGGTTTCAGTTTTTTGTTTCAATTGAACAATAATAAGATCAATTTTTAACGGTGCGAATGTGGCATCGTGACTATAGACTAATACTTACGGTTAACTACCACTTCCTGAGCAATGATTATGGTCGTTTCACAATAATTGTGTGTTTAGTTTTTTTTTCTTTGTTAAAAAAAGGAAAATAAAATTGTGGGTTTTTCAAAGACGAATTTAAACAAAAGATCCAAGTACTGATATGTTTTTTTATCTTGTCGAGAAATTGAATCAAATTGAATTTAAAGATTAATGCGCAGTTTCAAAAGTTAGTGAAACGAATGTAAATATGATTAATTTATTTTAGATTATGAAATATTTCTCCCAAGAATCTGCTGCTCAATTTCGTTAATTTATAAAATAAAACTAAACTACCTATAGATGTCCTCAAAATTTATTTATCTATTTAAATTGATTACCAACGTAAATTTTATTATTATTTAAATACAATTTTAGACCGAAATTACATTACCTCAAAAAGTGATATTAAAAGTAACAGCAAGCGGTTCTGCAACTTTATAAATACGAAACGAAAGTCAAGTGTGTATTTTAAATGAAACCAAATATGAAAGAATAATATGTAGGGTTACCGTCCCTTTTTTCGATTGGAATTTTTATTTAATCGTTTTGTTCATAAAAATTAAATCGCATTTATATTTTCCACACCACCATGTGGTAAGGTCATTTAAGGGTATCTCCAGTAGGCCTAATCCTTAAAAAAAAAAAAAACAAGCAAAAATAAAAAAAATATTCATTTGCCGTGTTTTATTGGTAGCCTATAGGTAGTGCAGTAATGAAAGTCTTAATAAAACTTTTATGCACTTTTTATATACACTCATATTTTACATCTCCCTCTGCCTGCCAACAATGGTACACAAGCTTTTTGTCTGCAACAAGAGAGAGAGTCGTTCCATTACAAATATTCCAAAGCTTTATCTAGACTATTATCGGCACTATTTTTACTGCTCAATTTATTCGCACTTTTCATTTGTTGGTGTTTGCTGCATACAAATTTACTGCGCTGCGTTTACATTTACCAATAAAAAGGACTATTATTAAATTTGTTTTTCTTTAGAACTGTTTTCGTTAAGACGCCTGCAAGCTGTTCGTTCACCTACAGAAAAATATCAGCTACTTGCTTACAGCTTCTGCTTTATTTTAAAAATTTTTATGATTTTTTTTTTGTTTCGCCATAAATTAATTTTTTGGAACTAAAATCTTTAGAAATCATCAAAGCCATTTCAAACTTTTTGTACAAAACTCTAAAAACAACACACCTCTCTAAAAATACACGAGTTAATAATACAAATTGCACAAAACATTAAAATAAGTATACTTCACATTAATTAACCGCGCGGTACGAAAATCTACGCAAATAATGTTCTTCTTCAAAAAAACAGCATAAAATTTTGTAACTGCATTTTAACGTATTTTCCACACATTAAAAGAAGTGCATAAAATGAAAACACTCTCCGATAACACTCATCATTAAAAACTTTTTTTAGAGCTCTCAAATCAAAAGCACCTCAACAAAAACTCAAGGAAAATAAACCGGACCAGTTAAAAAAATAGACACGGGTAACTCTGAAAGCACATCAATATTTAATGGGTTTTGAATATAGCAGCAGCAGCCACAGCAAAAGCAATTCAGTCCACTCCACATTCAGATAAGTCCTGCGTAGGACCTTGGGAATGTGTCAGATGCAATTTGCGGGCAAACAGTTTTTATGGAGAAGTTCTTTCAATTTAGTATGGCGCAAAAATATGATACGCTACTGATTTTGAAAAAGCTTTCCCATAAGACGTGTACTGCCTATTTTTCTGAGACAGAGTATAGTGAATAATTGGATCACTTGATCCCTTGTTCTTTGTAAAGTTGATGTTGAAGAAGCTTAATTATGCTTATCTGAACATATGTAAAGGCCCAGACAATATGCCACCTATACTCCTTAAAAAAATTGCAAAAAAAACCAAACATCTGATGATATAAATGTCCCATCAGGTGTTCCACAAGGTAGTCATTTGGGACCACGACACATTTAAGAGCTTCCTCGCAAGGATTATTGTTCCATCAGCCCACACTGCGAATTCTGAATGTTCCTATGACAACTATATCTCAACCTCTTTTTTTATTACAAGGATGCAGGAACCTTCTTTTTCAGATGCTTAGCTGACAGAGGATAACTACAACCCATATCTTATTTTTGAAAACTGCGACCAAAGATAACTCTCCAAACCAGCCGAAAAGTCCTACCCAGCTTTCTCCTTATCATGTATAGACCTAGTTATGATCGAAACTGAATTACAGATCCCCATGGTCGAATCGATCGTCTAGCCATGATGGAATTTCAATAAGGCAGGTTGGAAAAACTTACAGAACGATCTCGATTCAAATATAAGTTGGCCGCATCCTCTCTGACAAAGAAATATAAACGCCTTACCGCCATCATCATTTCCACAGTCAAAAATCACGTTCCGAGAGGATACCGCAATGAGTGCATTCCTTGATGGTCAGAAGAAATCGAACTGCTACATAAAGAATTCGAGACAAATGGAAAACTTGCAAACAAACCCAAAAACAAAATGGGTAAACATTGTTGAAAATACGAACTTCGTGTATTTAAGCTGAAAAGCCTAGAGTCTCCTTTGAGAACTCAAAGCACTCCAAAAGCATCAATTAGCCGTAACAGAAATTAATGATATAATTGTGAAGCTCTATAAGACCCCTTCAGAAAAAATAACGTCTAAAAACTGTACTGATCTGATAATGGACATCTAGTCGTCCCTACTTCGCTGTATAAGTATAAGTTGAAAAAATATATATTCCAATAGGGTTACCAATACCCACTGAAAGCAATACAAAAGGGCTTTTCAGTGTTTTTTTTTACCAACGGTCATTTTGTTTTAAAGCTTTTGAGAACAAAGTTTTGTAAGGTGAGGAGAAGAAGTGCTGTCGCTTTAATTGTCTCATTTTTATTTTGATGTATTTCTAAATTGCCCATTAAAATGCAGTTAATCTTTTTCGCTTTCGGTGTTTTTGCATAGAAAATTATTTGTGCAAAGTATCGAAACGTTCAAAGCAAATTACGTAGATATTCATTACAATGGGTTTTATAAATTGAAATTTTGTTTTACTAACAGTGAATAAGTAATTGATATTGCGTTTTTAAATACTTACTTACTTATTTATCTGGCTCCCGATCCATGGAGGGTTGCTGTCTGACATATTGCGGTCTTCCATCCGTTGCGGTGCCTCGTACGCTCCCTCCAGTCGTCGAGACCAAGCGCTCTTGCGTCCGTAACCGCCTGGTCCCTGTAGCGGAAGTTCGGTCTTCCTGGTCATCTCGTACCTTGGGGCTGGGATTCGAAGATTTACTTGGCTGGAGCGTTGTTGTCCATTCGCTCGATGTGGCCGAATCAGGGAAGTCGACGTGCTTTTGCTCTTTGGACTACATCCACATCTTTGTACAGCTCGTACAATTCCCTATTGAATCTTCTCCTCCATTCGCCCTCTTCGCATATAGGACCAAATATATCCTCTGAAGAATATTTTTCTCGAAAGTGGCCAGTATCAATTCCGCTTTTTTTACTTATCGTCCAGCACTCGGCGCCGTAGAGTAGAACTGGTAAAATTAACGGTTTGTATAGCGTGCATTTTGTCTTTCGAGACAGGAGTTTTGAACCCATTTGGTTGGCCAAACCGGAGTAGCAGCGGTTCGCTAGGGTAAATCTTCGTCGGATTTCCGCTAAGTTGTCGTTCATGGAATTGATGTTTGTTCCGAGGTAGGTGAACTCCTTGACTACCTCGAAATTACTGCTACCAACAGTGATGTTTTGTCCTAGGCGATGCACAGGTGAGGACTTTTTATAGATAGCATATACCTGGTTTTGTCCTCATTCACTTGAAGACCAACGCATTTCGCCTGTTCATCACTAGCTTCAAGTACAGTTCGCTTGCCGCGGCCAATGATATCGATATCGTCCGCATAACCAAGCAGTTGGGAGGACCTGTTGAAGATAGTGCCTTCCACGTTTACACCAGTCTTGCGTACTATCTGCTCCAGGACTATGTTGAAGAAGTAACATAATAGCGCATCTCCTTGTCTGAACCCTGTACACGTCTGAAAAAGCTCAGATGAGATGTTTCCCATTTGCACGTTGCACCGCGTATTTTGTAACGTCATGCGGCATAGCTGGATCAGTGTTTTCGGGGTCCCGAGTTCTGACATCGCCAATAGAAGCTCTTGGCGACTTATGCTATCATATGCGGCTTTGAAATCTATGAACAAATGGTGCGTCTCGACTTGAAATTCGTTGGTCTTTTCCAGGATTTGCCTCAATGTGAATATATGGTCTATTTATTGATCTGTGTGGACTGAAGCCACACTGGTACGGGCCGATGATAGTGTTGCAGAAATGTTTAAGACGCTCACATAGTACGCTGGAGAGGATCTTGTAGGCAACATTAAGCAGGCGGTTCTCGGTCAATTGCTCACTGTAGTCTCTGGCTTTTTCTTATGTGCTAAGGCAGGCCATGCTGAACTTCTTCCTTTGGGCGGTTTTCGACGTTTCGTTTGACAGTCGGGCTCTGAACTTTGTCACAACAAGAAAGTGGTCAGAGTCTACGTTTGCACCTAGGAAGGTTCGCACGTCCAAGATGTTTGATGCGTGCCTCGCGCCAATTAGCACGTGGTCGATTTGGTTGGCGGTTCGACCATCTGGAGATCGCCAAGTTACTGTGTGTATCCTTCGCCTGGAGAACCTAGTACTACTTATCACCGTATTACGAGCTACAGCAAAGTCGATTAGTCGGAAGCTGTAATCTGGTGTCGTTTCGTTGAGGCTGTGCTTTCCAACTAATCCCCCAAAGATATTTTCTTTCTCGACTTTAGCATTGAAGTCTCCGAGGACGACATTGACATCGTACTCCGGACAGGCTCCGTAGGTTCTGTCCAGGAGGTCGTAAAACTCCTTCGTGTTAAACTCCTCAGCTTCATCGGTAGGGGCGTGTGCGGCTGATGTTTTGGAAGGTAGCTTTGATGCGGATTACACCCAGGCGATCGCTAATCGGCTTAAAATCGATGTCTTTCGACCTGAGTCGATTTCCCCAAGACGAATCCGCATCCCAACATGTGTGTCCTTACATTCCAGGTGCATACTCGCAGGTCGTAGTCCATTTTCGTTCCGGGTCTGGTTGCCATTTGAGGGAGGTCATTATCCGATGCTTCTCGCGTGTCTCTTATAACAATATTAGGGTAATTCACGATCCGGTGTATCTGGTCTTGTATCATTGTAAAAGTGTAAAAGTGTAGCATTTTTTTGCACTACAACAACAAAATATACTGAATGTCAAAATCTTACACTCTTACACTTTTACAATACCCGAACCCTATTGTAACAGAAAAATACAAGGGTGTACGATTTTTTTAACACAAACTTAAGCCTTCTTCAGAACAAATGTGAAACAGATTTTGACATTTGCTTCAGTGTTGCTACATATTAGTAAAGGTGTGTTCACAGTTTTACACTTTTACAAGACTTGGTACACCAGATCGTGAATACCCCTATTGTTTTTTACTGTGGTCGGGTCATTAGCCCAACGCACTAACCTCTAATCTGTAGAGCCATGGGCTTAATGTTGCAATTTTTCCGTGATCAACATTCGCACTTACAAGTTTAGCAAGTCAAGAGAAAAGTCAAGACCAGTATCCGGCGGCTACCAACTTGGAGGTAATGTAATCACTTGATGTGTAGGAAAACATACAGCTCGAGGCCCCCAGTTCTTACAACAACCAACCGCCGCATTTATTAAATAGTAAACAATAATTGAGTTAAATAAATAGTAAAGTGATATTATAAACTTTTAAGGTATTCGAGGATACTCTTAAAAAAAAACGCGGCTATTGGCTTACTGCTCGCTTGGTATGTGGAAAAAGATTAATAGTTTTTTTTTTTTATTAAAATTTTCATTGTTTTATATAAGCAGATGGTAGCCTATACACAGATTTATCTCATATTTGCGGTCATTTATTATGATAAGTACGGCAACCCTATGAGAGCTTTAACTTGAGAGGTGTGTATGCAAGCCAATACAACCCGAGTGAGAGGCAACAACCCTATCTTCCCTGTACTGAGTATTTTTGTTGGACAGAGTATAGCTGTTTCTGCTAAGAATCTGTTGCTTACGATATGATCGAACATAACATAAAGCATGTACGATTCAGTTGTTGATTTTATGCTATTTCGAAACAGTTGATAAATGTAATATACTCGTGGAAGAAATAATTCTTAAATTCAATAAAATACGATTCGTAAGATTGAAAGCTGCAATCTCATTTCATTTTTCAAGGATGATTTTTTAGCGCCAATATATTTTCCTTTCATTTCTCCGATTCAGTAATGGTTGATTTTTTTTAATTAAAAAGAGAAGGCTCAATTTTCATTTAAAGAAGATGTTTTATCAAATAAATTAATAGAATTTAACTACAAGCCATAAATGCCGAATTAATTAAATTCTGGTAAATTTACTTTTCCATTCAATTCACTAATAACCCTCTCAAATTACTATTTTTGTCTTGAAACTAATAAAACTTTGCCGCAAAATATTATTTCATTGTAAGCAAATCATCAAGAAAATAGGCTTACACATTTGAAGTGCATGTATTGGCTTACAGATGCTGTTTTCGTGCAAAGTGTAAGCACCATCAATTACTATGTATTATAAAGCTGCAGATATTGCCAATTTTAATGTTCACCAGCTGATGTTCCATAGTAAATGCGATTCAATTAATGCAATTTATGATGAGCTCATAATTTTAAAACTGGAACTTCGTTAGATAGAGTGTCTATGTATTCATTTTTTTTTTTTTGATTAATGGCTTACAATAGCTTACAAAATTCTTGGTAATTCAGCGTGTCTTAAGTATTTTCATAGATATGAGGTTAGGTATTATTGGTGACCTCTTAAATTTATATCTACAAGTGAAAGATTATTGTATAGGCTCTAGGTCTTTTATTTGGAGTTGTTGTTTTTCAAACCGATTATAAATATTATTAATTTATTTATCTTATAAGTACTAGCTAGTCTAATTAACTCGGACTTGAACAACACAATTTCTTTTCTATGTATTTTATAAATAAAGCAAAGCAATATAATATAACAGATTAAATATATACTAGTCACCGCCGCGGACTTTCGTCCATGGGTTCCTGAGGTCATTATAAGTGCAAAAACTTATGAGGTAATTTTCGGTCCGTTTTGGAGTTATACTTTTAACGGTTTTTATGATCTTGGTTCTCTTTGCCTTAAACTGGCTTTATCTTTGCTAAACGACATCCGATTCGTAAGATTTTTTTATCCAATCAAGACCTTATAACTCTTATTTTTTGGCCTACAATTTGTTTTTGTAGGAATAACGGTTTTTCCACAAATTTCAATCAAACCCAATTTGTATTGCTTTTAAAGTTGTTTTCTCATTTTAATATCATTTTGTTCAAAAAAAACTCGTTAATAAATAGTAATTTTGTATACATATTAAAAATGCCTTTTTCCTTTGGTTTATTTCCTTAAAACTATATAACCTTTGTTGAAAAAAAATCATAAATATTCATAATTAAAAAAAAAAAAAAAAACTTAATGAAATTGAATTTTTAAAATTAAAAAATCAATAAAAATAAAAAAAAATAAAATAATATATATATAAAATATTAATTTTTTTTTGAATTTCACTAAATCTGTTTTTGTTTCACTTATGAGAAAGTCCAAAATCAAAAAAATGAATGCATGGCAGGTACCGGTAAGAAAAAATAGTATGGCAGGTAAAGTTAATTTTGGGCCTAAAAAACGATCCAAAAATCTATTTTAGACAATCAACTAAAAAGCTTAAAAACGAAGTTTAGTTCTTTTTATTTTAGAAAAATAATTTTTTTAACTATTCAAGATAATGTCAAAAACCTAACAAATATGAAGTTTCAAAAAAATCTATTGAGTCGTTTTCGAAATTTTGAGTTTTTAAAATTTGTGTGTTTACGTTTTCGTTCTGATCATCAACATGTGAAGATCGCACTCGGTGCTCAGACATAATCGGCTGAGCATGTGAGTAAAATGCTGAACGCACCAAATGTCATGTGTGTCAAGAAGGGAAAAATGAAGAAAAAATAATCAGAAGTTGGTGAAAGAAGTTGATCGCTTGTTGATTTTCTCTATCTGGTGTTTCTCAGTGACATTTATTCGTAGGTGCGCAGGTGTTCACCGCACACCATACCAAAATCATCTGTATTTTGCATCTGTTACCAAAATACCTACATATTCTCATTTTTATTGGTTTTCCAACTACCTGTCCAGTGTTGCCAGAGAGAAATGTTCAAAAGGAGCACAGAAGCAAAAAAAGAGGTATTTTGAACAAAATAGTAGTACCTTTCCAGAATTTTAAAAGCTTTCAAATGAGAGCTTGTGAAAAAATTTATATTTTAAAACTTTATTTCGGAAAAAAACAATCATATTTGTTGTCTTAACATTTATGGTCATTTATATATCAGTATTAAATACCTAGATCGAAAATAGCTAATGTGTTAAGGTATTTTGATTTATCATTATTATCATAAAGGCTACGAAAAGTATTAAAAAAGAAAGAAAAACTATTTTTGATATGATTTTAAAAGGCTTTTTGAAGGATTCCATTTACTGCAATCAACTCCATTTAATAATTATTTGAAACTCATAATTGCGTTTAATGTCCTCTTGTCAAATCTATTTCGTTTTTTTTTATCCTTTATAAGGAAAAGTTGATAAAAAAAACTGGTTTCGCCGCTGCGCTGCTTAATAATGCACTCACAAGATCTTGTATTCGAGGAAAACGTGTTTCATTAAGAGCATTTTTCTTAAACAAATATCTCTGACCAAAAATTTTTCGATATCTAATGAATTGGATACCATGCTTTGATTAAGAAATTTCGCCATTCCAAATCTAGGTTTTCAATATTGGTTTTATTATCAAATCAGGCATAGATCAAATTATGGAAGTTGTGATTTCTGCTAAGTTTGAAGGTTTAATAACTTGAATTGATTTTTAAATTGTATGATCAAAATCAATGAGCTTGAAAGCTCACATAAGGTCATGTAATATTTTCGACAAACTCCTTTAATTTCGAATATTTCATTTATTTGAATTTTTTTTGTTTCTAGATAAAGTTCAGCTTTTGCCCCAACATACACATAATCGATATTTAAAAAAAAAATTCAGAGAAACTTAAAAACTCCGATTTGATAAAATTTTGTAAAATGTTTTAATATATGTCAAAAATGTATGTATTAGTACGGACTGAGACTCTAACTCTGAGTTAGGCTGTTTAGTAGTTAACTAAGAACATAGGCTAAAAATAATAAATAACATTTCGTTGTATCATTCAGCTCTTCTTGAATCTTGTGGACAAGGTCTAGATTCAAAAGAATTCTGCAAAAAGTAGTGTACCAATGCAGGCCACTATGTTTCAACGTTCTTGCCGCAACCTGTTCAAGAGCTAGCCACCGAGTAAGGGATTATCTTAAAATCTTATGTTTTCCAACGTTGAAATAGTCCTGAAACTTTAATTTTGATTTGTTTTTAGGCTATGTGCAAAGTATACATAGATGTTTTTTTTTTAGAAAAAAAATCAATATTCTGTGGCATATTTTAGCTGGGACTGAGGAACAAAGAGTGCTGTTTCTTCTGTGATATTTATTTTTGAAAAATTTTGGCTTACAGTAGTGTTAAAATTTTACAGGAGCTTCTGCGTAAGAAAATTCAAAAAAATCAAATCAACCGTTTCCCAGAAAATCGAAAACAATAAAATTATTTTCTTTCATAGAAAATTTGTTTGTTCTACGAATTTCAAGAATAATTTTACATTTTTCCAAAAGACTTTTAGAAAATTCATTAAGCGGCATTTTGACAAAATAATTAACCGATAGCAAACTACAACAGATACGATTGTTTCTTTTATTAAAAGAAAATTCTTAAATCATATTGACATAGTCACACGTTTTTGATCGACATAGCTATTTCAATTGGTTTGGAATTATTATTATTATTTGATAATATTTAAATATTATTTTATGTTAAATATATTTGTTTAAGATAGCTTTGCTTTGGGTTCATAAAAAAGCAACTGATTTATTTAAAAATGAAAAAAAAATTATCGGTAGAGTAGTTTCTATAAGTAATATATATATAAATTAATATAATATAAAATATTTTTGTATAGCTATGTACAGGGTGCGCCAGAGAAACTTACTTATTTGAAAAAATTCCCGCGTGGTGATTTGGGCGGTTAGAGGGGCGAGAGGGGGTGCATCTAGAGGGGGAAGTTCCCAAGTTTGTTTCTCCCTCCAGTCAGTTGCCATCATGCTCTGGTCTAGAGAGCAGCGGTCCTTCGCAGTCGAGAGCTTCTTTTATAACGGTGGCTCATTTGTTGCTACGCAACGTGCCTTCCGCGCTCGCTTTGAAATTCCTCCTCACAGACTCGTTCCTGGCCGTAATTCTGTCGTGGGTTAACTCATTTCGGGAGTGTGGAAGTTTCGTTAAACCCAGAAATGGACTTCAACGGACCATCAGAACTCCGGAAAATATCGAAAGAGTGAGGCAGTCCGTTGTGCGTTCTCCCCGGGCGGCGTTCGGCTCGCAAACACGCAGCTGCTATGGGAATTTCTGACACCACTGTTCGACGAATTCTCCATGAAGACCTTCAATTTCATCCCTATAAATTGGCTGTTGTGCAAGAATTAACTGAATGCGATTTTGAACAACATTCGCGGCGCCATTGCCAACATACCGATTGATATGCTGCAAAGAGTGGAGACGAATTTCAAAAATCGACTTCATCAGTGTATGCGCAATGGGGGTCGCCATTTATCCGATGTCATTTTCAAGACTGCATGAAAAAAAAATTAGGATATTGTATTCTCAAATAAAAAAAAATTAAAACAATAATTGAAGTACTTTTGTTTTTATTGACCTTTCAAATAAGTAAGTTTCTCTGGCGCACCCTGTACACACAAAAATAAATGATTAAGATGTTTGCTGATACGAATCATAAATATTTATGTTCAACTTAAAACGCTTATGGGCTACTTTTTCCTCTGCGTAAACTGTCAAGTAAGTGCTTAAGAAGAACTTAAATACTAAAGGTGTGTATCAGCAAACGGGCCTAAATACCTATCTACCATTTTTCAAACTTACAATAAATGGTATTTATGGTAATTCCAACACCCCAATGAATAAACATTGACTAGCGAAGGTTTAGGACTAATTCCGTGGAATAAGTGCGAAATGCTATTAATAAAACAGAATTTCTGGTATTTGACATATACATACTAAGGCCTTGGCTAAAGCATCAAAGACGGTGGTTCAGTGAAGGAATAAGAATTGAAATTAAGAACAAAATTTACAGGGACATAGAATGAAAATAGATAGAGTTTATACTTATTGTTGCAGATTTTGCTTGTGGATTTTCGATTTTTTGTTAATTTGTTCTATGGTTTAGTAAAGACATTAACTAGCGGTGGACTAAGCATTTTTTTATTAATAGGGCTGTAAGTTTTTATTGAAAGAAAAGTAAGTATCTATTGAAAAAATTCTAGAAACATTTTTTTTTTCAAAGTATTCAAATATTAATAAGAGAATTAAAGTTATTTTAAAAATCCAACAAAGTATTTATGTATGTACCTTGTATTTCAAAAGCTGATTAGGGCTAATACATAATTTAAGAAGGTATTTTTGTAATTTGAGTTTAAAAAAATTTGTTGAATAAATGTGCTTTGTCAACGTAGGGAATCTATAAAACCTAGTTTGAAGGCCTGTTCTGAAAGGCAAATCCAAGGCTTGTGATAACTGTGGATGATATATATTAGAGATGTGACGGATATCAGTTATGTATTTGGTATCCGGCCTATCCGGCTTCTTTTTTAATTACCGGCCGGAGCCGAATAAACTGTTTGTATCCGGCCGAATACCGGATGGTCGTTTTTTTCAGTAATAAAAATATCAAAATATTAAGTTTTATGATCTGATTGATTTTATTTCATTTAATAAAGATAGGCTATCAGCAATTTAATATTAAAAATTAGTTTTTCTGCCTTCATGGGTACTTTTATTTATTTATATTTTTATTTTATGTACTTTCATCAATTAGAGTTTAAAATAATACTGAGATTAGACTAATTAATAATATATATTTAACACAGAAAATATAAGCTTAATATACAATAAATAATAATTATTAGTATTAGTACATAACTAATAGTTTGTTAATTTAATATATTAACTCGACCAATTATTTTTATGACTTATGGTTCAAACGTTTTTTCAGGCTATTTTGGTCACTTTCTTCTTTATGCAAATAAAATAACTTTACTTCATAATTTTACCCTACGCTTCGTTGGATTTTCCCAACTTCTTCAGGGGTTGTATTTTTAAATATGAAATATTAAAAGCTTACATTGATTTTTTTAGATTGATTAAATTAAGCATAAATGGATTAATTGCAACGAAGTCGTTTTTCATTGTTGTTCAAAACAAGTTGTTAATATTGTCTTGCAATGCATTATGTTTTATTGTAAAATTAATAATTATTAACAAAAAACTCAATGTAAATTTCTTACATTTCGTGTCAAGATAAACAATCGACCCAACATAAAAAACCACGTAGAACAGAATCGTGCTGAAGGACACTCAACTGGAATGATACTTATAGATATTGAAAAAGCTTTTGATTCTGTTTGGCACAATGGAATAGTATACAAAATGATAAAATTTAACTTCCCAATTTATTTGTGTAAAATTGTTCAAAGTTTCTTGTCTGGTAGATGTTTTCATGTCCACGTTGATAGTAGTGTTTCAAATATTTTTGTTTTGACTTTGGTGTTCCCCAAGGTTCAGTTCTTGGTCCAACCTTGTATAACGTCTATACATCAGATTTCCCAAATCTTCCCCATTGTGAATCAGCTATTTTTACTGATGATACCGCAATATTTTCATCGCATGAGTTTGGTCTTTTGTTTGGAAAAATATTTTAGTAAATGGAAAATTAAGTTGAATGATGGAAAGATGTAAGCCATCTTTTTCTCACGAAAAAGAAAACCTTGTTATCTTCCCAGCACTCAGCTTCAATTCAATGGAAATGTAATAGCATGGGAACAGTCAGTGAAATATTTAGGAGTTAATCTTGACACCAAATTAACTTTTAGTCAACACATTAGTAATACTATAAAGAAAATCAATATTGCTATTAAGATGCTTTACCCATTTATAAACAGAAAATCTTCACTCACAAATGATAATAAGATTTTAATATATAAAGTTATTTTTCAATCAATATTACTATATGGGTGCCCTGCATGGGGGAAAGCTGCTAAAAGTCATATAAAAAGGTTACAAATTTCGCAAAATAAAGTGTTATTTATAAATGATGCTCAATCTTCCTTGGTACCATTCAACCTTGGATCTGCAAATTGAAGCGGATGTTGAGTTGATTCCTGACAGGATTCGGAAACTTACTATCAATTTTAACAATAGCTGTGTTATGGCTGACAATCCTCTCATAAGCCAGCTTTACATTTCTGGTGTAACTTAATATTCACGTACATTTATTTCGTTTGCTTGTTATTTATTTATTTATTCATTTTTGTTTCATGTTAACTTCTTATATTCATTAGTTAAGTGTTATTTATCAATTCATGTATTTATTTATTACTAACACATGTTGCCGTTCACTAATATTATGTATTTAAATTCGTATATACCTATCTTTTTATTTATTTTCAATATTATTTATTTATTTTATTTACCCATTTATTTATTTATTTAGTTATTATTTATTTATTTATCCCTATTTATTTAATTTGTTATAGCTTATTGTAGTCAATTTATTTGTGTATAAATATCATTCCTCGAACCATACAAATGTTTTAATAACAATTATTGCTTTTTTTACTATAATAAGGGTTTTTTTTCGTATTTTCCTTTAAATAATAATTGTAACTATAAAATTGTTCACTAAATCAAAGATAATGTCTCAGTTGTAAGAAAATAACTTTCAAATCTCTGAATGTAAGACGTGTAGTCATAGGCCTTGTATAAAAAATTATCACGAAATATATATCTATCTATCTACCTAAGCAACGCAAAGGGATTTTCATGTATAAGGATCATTTAAATCAAAAGCGTATATGAAACCTAACATGGAGTTTGCTTTATTAACGAGAAACTCGATGTGGTTAATAAAGTTTGGATTCAAAAATAACTCCAAGATCTTTTTAAATAAATAATAACCGATTACGTTTGGTTTTTTTAAAAATCCAGAAAGAAATGAACTTCTCTTCTCAGCTACGAGGGGCGTTCAATATATTCTCGGTATCGATATGAAGGAAAATGCGTATTCAATTTAAATTGTTTTTATTTTTCTATATAATCTCCCCTAACATCAATGCATTTGTTACATCTTGAAATAAGCTTTTTTAAACCCTCAAAAAAATAAATTTCCTCTTTCTCTGCAAAATACCCATTTATTGCCGACTTGAGTTCTTCATCATCCGAAAGTCTTTTTCCACGAAGACATTTTTTCAAATCCGGAAGCAGTAAATAATCACTAGGGTCAAGGTCTGGACTATATTATTATTATATTATTAGTTTCTTTATTTCAAAATAAACGTTACAAAATGTATATACAAAAGAATATATGGACATGGCAAGGTGCCGTCTGCCAGATAATGACATTTCATAAGAAAAGATAAATGCATAGATACATAATTGATAGAATTATAATTTGTAATTTAAGAAAGTTTTATGAAAAAAAGAAAAAAATTGAATTAAAAGATAAGTACAAAATATAGTGTTGTTATTTAAAATTTAGATTTATAGTTTAAGATACAAAAAATAAAAACAGTTTTTACCCATTTTTTAATTGGTTTTGGTATAAATAAATGAATAGATATATGTTTAATTACAAAAGAAGAAACCAGTGAATTAAAAAGCTTTGAATCAAAGTAAAAGGTTGAGATGATAATTAAAGATATTTCAAAAACTATTTCTATACGACAGGGCATGGTCACTAAACTTGTAAAGATTAGTCCAGCCCAGGGAACCATTCAAAATGTCTAGCAGTTCTGTTCTAGAAAGGACACTTTTCTGGAAGTAAAGCCTTCGAATCTCTTGCAAAATAGGGTAAGTGGCTACAAAATGGTAAACATCATCTCGCTCATACCTGTTGCAGAAGTTACACAGAATTGGTAGGTCAGAACGATAAGGAACATAATTTAGGTTTAGAATTTCCACTCTAGCTCTAAAAATAGTGCTAATAGCTTTCACAGGAAGATCTATTCTGAAATAACTGGAAGATTGAAGCCGGTGATTTAAATCTCTATATAAATCTCTTGTTGACGATGCAGATGCACGATTTAAGTTTTGAACATAGATTTGTTCATCTACTTTTGATATGACATTCGCAAATAGCTGCTGCCAACAATCTAAATTAGATTCAGTAAGATTTAAGGAGACGCCATGAGATTGTGCAAGGGCTTTCCATTCTTTGAAAGGTGCAGATTGTGTCCGTAAAAGGTGAGACATAATGGACTTGTGAAGACTTTCTCCAGATTTTTCCATGGTTTTTATCAAAAAGTCGGAATTAGCTTTTAAGTTTTTGATATAAATAGGGGTGGTACCTGACTCAACGTGGATGGCATATGTTGGAGTCGAATTTGGTAGGCGAAACAAACGCTTGAAAAAGAACCTTTGAATGAGTTCAAAATCTTCAAAATATGTTTAGCCAAATGCTTGAACACCATAACACATACATGTATTGATGGTTGCTTTAAAAACACGATACTTTGATCCCAAGTCTATACTTTGGTTTGCAAAAAAATTAGGCCACATAACGCTCAGTCCAATTTTGGCTTCCTTACTCTTTTCCTTCACATGTTTTGTAAAGCTTACATTTGCAGACATCAGCACTCCCAGATATTTGAATTCCTGTACGACCTCTATGCGCTCGCCATCGAGAAACCAACTTTCCTCTCTTAATCTTTTACTTTTTCGAGCTTCAAACACCATAATTTTTGTTTTTAGAGCATTAATCCTTAAATCCCACTTATTACAGTACCTATGTAGCTTGCTTATTTGAAGTTGAAGAGAAGAAGGGTTGTCTGCCAACATTACAAGGTCATCCGCATAGAGTAGCACTTTGACAGAAATGTTTGAAATACTGATGCCCCCAGGTAAGCTGTTGCAGATATCGTCGATAAAAAGAGCAAACAATATAGGACTTAAGATACATCCCTGAGGAACACCTGTCGTTGTCTCAAACCAGTTCGATGTATCCGACCCATCCCAGACTGTTGCATAAGTTCCACACAAAAAATGTTCATATATCGAAAGGAATTTTCTAGAAATACCAATTGAAGCCATTTTGAATATCAAGGCTTGACGGTTGACAGTGTCAAAGGCTGCTTTGAAGTCAACAAAGCAGGCATATAGTTTTTTCTTCCTTTGAGTATATTTGCTGGCAATACTTGACAACGCGAAAATATGGTCAACGGTCGAAAACCCAGTACGAAAACCCGCTTGAAAAATGCTTAATCGTTGGTGTGATTCTATCCACTTTAATAGCCTAATATACAAAATTGTAGCGAAAACTTTTCTAATTGAATTTAGTATTAATATAACTCTATAGTTTTCGGGCAAACTAGCATCTCCTTTTTTGGAAATCGCAAAAATAACAGCTTTTTTAAAACTTTGAGGAACGCATGCATTCTCAAACAAGTAATTATACACCGACAGCAAATATTGTTTAAATTCCAGCGTAGAATGTTTAAAAAATTCTACAGGAATGCCATCGATACCCGGTGATTTAGTATTCTTCATTTTTGAAAGAGCCAGTTCAAGTTCAGTTAAATCAATTGGTGAGTCAAGCTCGTCAACAGTTGTATTGGGAAAGGCGTAGTGAAATGATTGCAGTTCACTGCTCCCTGTCAATAGCGATCTAAAGTGAGATGCTAAGATATCAGCTTGTAATAAGCTACCAGATGTGCGATGTTGCCACAAATTTCCCTTACATTACACCAAAAACTTTTCGAGTCTTTACAACTTTCTAGGTTACGAGCTAGGGTGCTTGTGTAAATTGTCTTTTTATTCTGACAAACATGCTTATATAATTTATTTGCTTCTAAATATGCCGACTTAAAATACTCACTATTTGATTTTCGAAACAAGTTAAGGAGAGAAAAAACCTTATTACGGAGTCTTCTGCACTCATAATCAAACCATTTACAAACGGCTACTGGTCCATTAGCAGAACGATTTTGCGAGGTGGAAGATCTTATTACATTACAAATTTTGTCTATAACCTCCTCGATTGGAGCAGAACTAGGAGAAGGAAGGGAAACAGTGTTGCGATTAAACCTATTTCGATAGATATCCACTTCATGAGGTACCCATCTTAATTTACATATATTATTTATCTCTCTCACATGAGTTTCTTGACAAAAGCTGGCACGAGTGAGGATCGGAAAATGGGTCGAGAAAGTTGCTTCTAGAACTTCAAAATCATCTACAGTCTGCAGCCACTCTCCAGAAACTGCACACAAATCAATAACTGAAGTTCCCTGACCACTTACAAAAGTTAGTTCCCCATTTTCATCTGTTATTGACGCACCATTTAATACCCAAAACCCAAAACTTTCAAGCAACTCGGCTAAGGCTCTACCATTCCTATTGAAAGTGTCATCTTTAGAATTTCCGACTGGTAGTACATTTACTCGAGTGTTTAACTGCTCTAAGGATGTATTTTGAAAAAGACCGATCCTGGCATTTAAGTCTCCGATCAACATTACATTATTTGAGTTAAAATTATTTAAAAAATCGTTAAGCTCATCAAAATCATTCAACCAATTATTACAATTTAAGTACAAAGGTACTATAAAGTGACTTTTTCTACTACTATTACCATCTATTTGAATAACAAATTTTCCATTATATTGTTTAAATTTGACAAAACTACTAATTTTACTTTTTTTAATACCACAAATAATGCCTCCACTGGCTCTACCATGACTACTATTTCTTATTGCAGGAATATAGCTGATATTAAAATCTTTGAAATATTTAGTTATTTCATTCTGTTGTTCTTCTTCTAAAAAAGTTTCAATTAGTATAATTATTTCATATTTTTGAATTAAGTTGAAAAAATCAACTAGCATTAGTTTGTTTTTAATACGAGCTATATTGTAGCAAAATATATTTAAATTAATGAATTTAGTACTTTTACTTGTTTTGTTATGGCAGACGACACTGTTTTCCTAATTCTGGTTCATATGAAGTGATGGTGGTGGCGCTGTCGGCGGCAAAGGGTTAGGTCTGGACTATTGGGTAGGTGTTGGATTTCTTCGAAACCACAATCTCGCGCAGCAGCCTTGGAAACTCGCGCCGTGTGAACAGGATCGTTGTCATGAAGAAGCAACATACCCGCTGCGAGTTTACCCCGTCTTTTCTTTTTAATTTCCTCCCGCAAGTTATGCAAAGTGTAAGCGTAGGATGTGGCGTTGATGGTTTCACCTTTTTTTGTACTGAATGAGCAATATTTGCTTTGAGTCCCAAGAAACTGTGGCCATGAGCTTCCCGGCAGACGGAGTGACTTTAAACTTCTTCGGGGGGTCTCTTCCTTTTTTTTGCCACTGCATGGACTCTTGTTTGCTTGCATGGTCATAGTGATGAACCTATGTTTCGTCCCCAGTAACAATTCGATCCATAACACAGATCTCAAATGATCTCTGCCATCATTTTCACCTTTATTCGGGCATCCTCAAGAACAAGTTTTTCTACTTCTTTGATGCTTTCTCCCGTACATGCAGTAGCCGGGGCGCCGGAGCGGGGGTCGTCTTCAATGCTCTCTCTGCCTCTCTTGAACTCACTTGACCACTTTTGCACAGTTGATAATGAATGTGCGGAACCCTGGTAAACAGCCACCATCTCTTCATAAATAGTTTTTTGACTTTTTCCTTGCTTAGTGAGAAATTTAATTACAGCGCGATGCTCAATTTTCACCATCATTGTCTCAGTTGCCATTATGATTCTGTTTAACTAGAGATAAAACGCGAATTAATAATCACATTTATATGAAATATTACATGAATGCACTAAAATAATAGTATTACTTGATAAATAAGTCAATTTATATATATAACCACAGCTTCACCCCGATACCGAGAATATATTGAACGCCCCTCATAGCAATCATTAATTACAACAAATGTGCCATATATTTGAAGTGTAAAAAGTAAAAATATCTTGTGGAAGTGGAGGAGAAGGAAAAAAACATGTTTAAGTTGATTTTACTTGTACCGGTCTGATATGAGTATCAAACCACCAAACTAAATATTATACTTTTCATTAGGGTAGATATCCGGCCGCCGAATATTCGGCTATCCGGCCTAACTGCGGGCCGAATATCCGGTATCCGGTATCCGGCGAAAATCACTATTCGGTATAACTCTAATATATATATATTTAGGTATACATTATACATACATATTAACTTTTTTATTATTTACATATTTCATTTTAATGCATGAGAGTGGGTAAATGAAAAAAACTTCGTTTTATAGTTTTGACATATATACATTTCAAAGTGCTCTAGCGGCAAAACGGTTTGGTCAAATAAAGTGATTAAGGTATTCATTTCATAGAGAATTTAATGCAATTTAGACATATTTCTAATTATGAATGAAAAAAATCGAGAAAACAGGTTTAAAAGAAATAGGCAAATTTAGCCTTTTTTCAGCTGGCTCTAGCGGCAAAACAATTTAACCAACCAAATTGATTGAGGGATGAGTTTTGTAGGAAGTTAGTGTTCTTTATTTTTGTTGTACATAATTGATGCCAAAAATGCAGTTTTTGGCAAAAACTTGAAAAGTGTCGATAATTTTTGTTGTTCTATGTGATTGGTTTTTGGAGAATAGTGAAGGGGCGGAGGGGGCGTGGTTGTGTAATTTATTTTTTTTATCTGTACTAATAATACCTAAAAACACGTCAAAATTTTAAGACTATCCGGGTTTTTTTAGGATAACTGTCTTCTTTTTAGAGTTCCGTTTACTTAACTAATTCAGTTATCTCCGACAAGAAGTGACGAAATTAATATGACACTAATATTATACCAATGAAAATTGTTATATTTCAGGTTGTTTGCTCATTTACAAATAAAAATTAGCCATCATCCGAATGTTTGTGTGGTTAAAATGCGTCAATTTATCATTTAAAGTGACTGAGTAACATTTCGATCAACTGGGCACGCGTCATGTTGATGATGTCGGCTGACGGACCTTCCACTGCTATACGGGCGGCTGACGGCAATTTTTATATTAGTTACAACATAAATGACCATCCCTCAAATTTTGGTGCTGTGTAAAATGACTTTTTGAAAAAAAGTCATTTTTATGATTATTTAACACATATCTAGCAATTCTGATAAGAATTATTCGGTGTAAAATGACTCTAAAAAACTCAACGCTACCTCCCGTACTACAAGTTTGTTATCATACCGCTTTTGCCATGGCAGCCACCTTACTGGTAGCTTCAGAATTTATACGGCCAGTAGGATCATAAGTCGCTTCTTCGAGTTCTACCTGGAGCAGTCGCTGTTAAAAAAGAAATGAAATTTTTGATCTTCAGCTCGGAAAGTTCGTCATGGTAGTCATTACATGCAGCTAAAAATGACTGTGCTCTCATTCTTGCCAAAACAGGACATTTACAAAAGAAATTAGAGTCTGCGTTCATGATTAAATATTGTAAGAAATACCCAGTTTCGTCATATTTTCCCTTCTATTCGCCTGTGACAATAGTATAAGTTGAACAACTTTTACTAAAATGAAAAAAAAAAGATGTTGTAATAATTTGAGTGTAATGTTTAGATATCGCCTACATCGCAGGTTTTCGGTTCTCCAAACGATTTTTATGGGAAAACACACCTGTTCGTATGTGGAAGTTTGTTCCTTAATAATGAAAGTTTCGAAGAGAATCGACTAACTTCTTTTTTTAGAAAATTAAAAGGATTTTTTTTTTAATTATGTGAAGTTCTAAATATAGAATAAATCACTTTTTTTTCAGTTACAAAAGTTCAATATGCATTTTTAAATCATTTTAATTAGTAGTATATTATAGTTTCTCCTAAAATATCGAAAAATTATTATGAATTGTTTGAGAGTTTCAATCTTCTGACAACAAAATAATGCACTGCTTTTTTTCTTATATATGATGGTGTATTCACCGTAAAATAGACGGACAAAGATCAAACTGTTTGTGAACGACGCGACACTTCGAATCGATTTATTTGGACCTTCGTCAACATTCTCCTGAATCTATTCGGTACGCAATTTACGAATGCGTCTCGGTGTTACTGCATAATGAAAAGAAAAAAATTTGTTGCGGTTTCAGACGACAGGTAATTGTCAAACATAAATAATTTCGTAATAGTGTATTAATAAATTTGGAGTATATACATGCGAAATCCAGTCTCGCATCAGAAAATGTAACCAAAACCGCCATTTTTTCTCAGGTTACTTTGGCGGTTGGATGTTGTTGGCGGTTGGATGTTGTAGGAACTGGTGGCCTCGAGCTGTATCTTTTCCTACACATCAAGTGCTTACATTACCTCCAAGTTGGTAGCCGCTGGATACTGGTCCTTACTTTATGTCATGACTTGCTAAACTTGAGAGTGCGAATGTTGATAACGGAAAAATTGCAACATTAAGCCCAAGGCCCAACAGATTAGAGGTTAGTGCGTTGGCCTAGCGACCCGACCATAGTAAAATACAATATTGTTAAAAGAGACACGCGCGAAGCCTCGGAAAACGACCCCCCTCAAATGTCAACCAGACCCGGAACGAAAATGGACTACGACCTGCGAGTATGCACCTGGAATGTAAGGACACTCTATACGCCAGGCGCTACTCAAAAACTTGAATTTGTCATCTCGCGGTACAAAGTCGTGCTCGGAGACTTCAATGCTAAGGTCGGGAAAGAAAATACCTTTGGGGGATTAGTTGTAAAGCACAGCCTCCACGAAACGACAACAGATAACGGCTTCCGACTAATCAACTTTGCCGACAAATCCAGAGACTACAGTGAGAAATTGACCAGGAAACTCTGTGCCGTACCATGAGACCAGTCAATGAAGATCCAGTCCCAGCGCCCAGTACTGAAGAGGCTAAGAAAGCCATCCATAAGCTTAAGAACAACAAATCCGCCGGCTCGTATGGCCTACCTGCGGAACTCTTCAAGTATGGAGGAGATGTCTCATCAACAAATAGTAGGAGGAGGAAACCATGCCGGACGACTGGTCAAATAGCTCCATATACCTAACCTACAAAAAAGGAGATCCTATGTCCTGCAAAAATTACAGAGGCATATCCCTGCTTAATGTTGCCTACAAGATCCTATCCAACGTACTATGTGAGCGTCTAAAACCTTTCTGCAACACTATCATCGGCACGTACCAGTGTGGTTCAGGCCAGGCCATATAGCCTATGGAAACGTTATCGATTGAAAATTCACCATCAAATTTTTCGTAGGTTACGTAATAAAGTGGTTCACAAAATAAAAACAGCAAAAATCAGATTGTACAATAGTAAGCTTAGTCCATCTTTGAATAGGCGTCAACTATGTAAGGACTTAAACGAGATGGGTTTAGGCAGAAGAAATGTGTAGAGAATGGCAATGTCGACTCGTTAAATCCGGAATTCACCGCGTTACAGTTTCCAGCACTCCCTAGTCTCCCCTCTATTATGGAAGATAATTTTTCTAACAGATACACAACAGATGATTTATTCGAAATTAGATGTCTAGATATCATGGATCAAATCAAATGCTGTAGGTATTGACGGAATGCATCCCGTATTCATGAAGTCCTTATTGCCAATTATCTTGCCATATATAACTCATACATTTTACTCAATATTAATGGCAGGTTCATTTCCAACTCAATGGAAATTGCCAAAAATTGCCTATTCTACCTTTTTGGTGAAAAGAATTCGAGAGGATTGTACAGAAAGAACTTAATGCTCACAAAACATTCTCTCATCCAAGCAGTCTGATTTCCGCCAAAATCATAGTTGCACTACTGCTATTATCAATATAGTTGAAGATATCCGTCTTGTATTTAATAAGGATCATGTAATGTTCCTTGTACTGCTTGAGTTTTTTAAATCATTTGACTTTGTTGACTACACTAACCTGTGTCATAAGTTGTCAGCATATTACGGGTTTTCAACTTCTGCAGTACTCTTATCATCATCCTAATGAAAAACAAGCAGCATCGATTGGGAATAATATATCAAGTTTCCTTCCTACTACTAGAGGAATTCCTTAGGGCTCAATTTTAGGGTCTCTCCTTTTCTCTCTTTATATCAATGAGCTTCCCGAAAAGATTAATGAATGCTCCATCCAAATGTTTGCTGACGATGTCCAATTATACAAAAATTGTCCACTTGGGCTTATTGAAAATTGCGTGTACTTAATTAACAGGGACCTTGAAGTAATTAATGGCTGGTCAACATCAAATGGTCTGTTCTTTAACCCTATGAAATCGAAATCCAAAGTTATTAGCAGGAAGGCTCTTAACCTTATATATTTTCCTAAATTATACTTAAAAAACTCATGCATTGACTATGTTTCAACAGCGAGAAATCTGGGTATGTAGTTCAATGGTACATTGTCTTGTGATGCTCATATTAATGCTGCCGTTGGTAAAGTATATGGTGTACTCCGCAAGTTATAGTCGTCACAATATTACACACCTCTTACTACTCGTTCGTTATTTGCTAAAACACTAGTGGTACCAATACTAACATACGGTTACGAGATCTATTGCAAATGTGATGCAGTCAGTAGGCGAAGGCTTAATGTAGCTTTTAAATACCGTACGTTATATATTTCGGTTACGCAGATTCGACCGTATTTCAAATTTTTCCATACAAATATATACAATTTCCTTCGATAACTTATTGCTAATATACGGTCAACGAGAGAACTAATGAACTGGGAAGGGTTCCATATTACTCAAATAGACCCGTCGCGTCGATTAAAATCCCACTCTGTGTCGTAAAACAGAACATTGGAAAGAAGATTCTTTCAAAAATCAAAGAAATATGAAATGGGCTCGACAACTGTGCCACAACCAGGAAACTATGGCCCAACTTCGACAAAAAAAGAACAGAGTACCATCCACATGAACAAAAATTCCCTTCGAACTCTTGTAAGCGTACTCACCGGACACAATCTTCTCGGCTACTATAAAAATAAACTGGGGCTAAGCAACGATGACCTATGCAGATGCTGCAATGACGGAGACGAACACGAGAAGGTCTCTCACTTCTTGTGTCATTGTTCAGCACTTTGCCATATAAAGAACAAATTACTGGGCAGTTACTTCTTCAATAATTTAGAAGAGCTCTCGAATTTTTCAGGCAAAAGCCTACTGAACTCCATAAAGTCTTTAAATGGCTCGATAATGATTATCCATAGAACTCATAGGTTATACATTTAGAAGGTAAAACACTTCGGGGTAACACAATGGATCTACCCATTCCATCCCACCTACCTAACCTAACCTATATGTATACCAACCGAAGCGAAATCTCAGATTTCGTAGTTCTCAGTTCAAATCTTCGCATTTCACCATATGGTTTTGGGATTTCGAAGTTCGAGGTTTCATTGAAATCACAATGAAATCCCAGTACCGATGCGACCATTCATAGTGAACGCGTTCATTTTACACTTCTCCATACCATTGTATATAGATATTAATAGTACTATCATGACAACGAAATTCATCCAGCCTGCAATAAGTTCTACTACTCATCATGGGTTCCACTACCAAATCGGAGGTTAGGTAGTGTTGGTGTGTTATGAAAATGCGTATGAAGAGAAATAGTGTGATAATAAATTGATGAGAGAACTACGAGTATATACAAAATTTATTGTTAAGTTACTGTTTATTTCATAGGTTTTTTGTTTTTTTTATGAGGATTTTTTTGTCGAGTAGGAGCTGGTTGTGTGTGTGTGTTTTTTATTTTACGGGCAGATAGAATGAAAATTATTTGATGGCTGTAGGGAATATTTAAATATTCAGGTATACACTTGTGTGCAACGGTCACTAATCAATAAAATATACTTTTTTACCAAATGAACAAACATGATAATAATTTAACAGTTGAAATTTTAGATTTCTGTTAATCGTTGTGCAAAAAAAAAATTGTTCATGTGAAATTTTTTTTTTATTTTATATTAATATTTTTTTTTGATTTTGAAAAAAAAATTTTTTTTTGAAAATTCATATTTGATAAGTAATTTCGTAAAAATCGAGTTGACAAATTTTCAAATAAGAATTGTTTATTAATAGGTATTATATATTTTTTCAAGTCGTTTTTTACTTATTTTTTTTTTAAATGAGGATTCAACAATATATATTTATATACATTTGAAAATATTATTTAAAAAAATCTTCAAAATATTGTTTTTTTTTTCAAAAATCCAAAAAATAACAACAATTTTTTTTTTTGAAATTTCTTGGAGCCGTTTTTGAGAAATACATTTTTTTCTTAACGGTTTTTAACATTTGTATTGGAGGTACCGTTGTTTTTATTTTAGAAAAATAGTTTTTTTTAACTATTCAAGTCAAAAAACTACTTAATACGAAGTTTCGAAAAAATTTATTAAGTCGTTTTTAAAATTTTGAATTTTCAAAAAAAAAATAATTTCCAAAAATTTTTTTTTTTTAATTTTGGTACACAATAGTGTTTAAACTTTCTAGGAGCTTCTGCGTAAAAAATAAAAAAAAAATAAGATTAACCGTTTCCGAGAAAATCAAAAAACCAAACAAATGGTTCTACTAGAGGTACCAACAACACAATTTTTTTCCAAAAAAAAAAATTATTAAAAGGTACCCTTTCCCTTCATTAATGAACTCATTTTTTTAAAAATAAAAATCGTTGGAGCCGTTTTTGAGAAAAATAAGATTTTTTTTTGGCCAACAAAAATGTATGGGAGCTACTATTATTTGTCGTCTTAAAAAAAATTAAAAAAACGAGTGGGCATATTACCGAAAAAAACAATATGTACCGAGTTTGAAGCAAATCTATCAACGCGTTTAGGCTGTAGACACGAGGACAGACAGACAGGGAGACGGAATTGCGGACCCATTTTGACATTCAAGTTTGATCAAAATCTCGAGTTCGATTTTTTTCGAATCCATAACTTGTAATATAGTACCTAACATCGCTAGTGAAAAAACAATTAAAAAATACTGCCTAGGTATACCTACTTTATTTCCTAATAAAACTGTCTGGAGAAAAAATTAAATTATTCTCAATAGATATTATATTTGAAAAAGAACAAAAAGTACCTATGTACATACATATTGTATGTAGGTGGGTATCTGGGTACACATGTACCTACGTAAACAAAACATATTGAAATATCTCAACATTGCTTTGCTATTTTCGCATAGAAAAAGTGAAAAGTAGCAACGTTCCTACAATTCAAAATCCTAAAATCCACCAAATATCTAAAATTTGAAAGAAAAATTTAAAATAAATTCTATAATAACCTATACATGCATGTATATCCATATACATTCTTACTTCAAATTCATATATACGCCAATAGCCTTGATATAATTTATTTATACCCACCATATTTTGAAGGTTGCCATGGCAAAAACAGCTTATTCAGTTTTCTCCCTTACCCTCTATATTGTTGTCAGAACTAATAAGTTTTGACCGTCTCCCTTGCTTTTTTTCGTATTTGCCTCTACATTTACTTCTTATACATCAACAATTCAATATCTAGAAAAGAGAAACTAGCGCCCTCATCGACGGAACTACTAGCTAAGAAATTCAGTTTCATAGTAGTATTATAGGTTTCATATACAAAGTCCATACTTAAAAAAGCTTTTTATGCGCAAATTACGTTATTTCATTCTAACGATAAGGAGATAAAAAGAGAGAGTATGAATTTTTATTTGACAACATTCGATCTTTCCATGTTGTCTATTCTTCCTTTTGCATTAGTGAATAGAAGAGTACGCAGAGGATTTACTGTTTTAAAAGCAATTTTCTCCCTGCACCTACCTATACGAGATAAAGAAAAAACGGAAATTGCTTTTAAAAGTTAAAACAGTGAATCCTCTGCGCACCAATACAAAAGGAAGAATAGACAATATAGAAAAATCAAATGTGATGTACCAAATTATTTCGCCAGGTGGAAATGGGAGCATGTTATGTACGTCGCCGTCGGTGTATATTGGTTCATCAGCACAAAAACTGAAAAAGCGTCTCTCAGCACAGGTGAGATATCGAGAGCGGCAGCTCGAAGAAAACAAGTCTTGCATTGCACTGCACTCTTTAAAAGAGAAGCATGAACCAGACTTCGAGAGTGTAAAACTTTCACAAACAGAGAAGCATAACGTCCCTGTAGGAAATTTCGAAAAATTCATGCATGAATCACCAACTTTTTCATCAATGACTGAAAGCTGCAGCCTATGAATTTGGTATGAAAACATTGATGAATTTAACATGGGGCTGTAATAGGTGTTCACCAAGTGATTTTCGATGTGAATATTTACCAAGGAATCACGACGTAAATATTCACGAATAAAGACGAACGTGTTAAATTAATTAACGAGATTTTGGGAGAAATGAAGGTTTGATTAAAAAGATAAGAGTAAACATGTTTCAAGGTCAACGGCCTTGGCTCCGATGAAAGCATCGCTTCCCATAGATCAGCGAAATCAAGCATCGTTGCGCGTGGTTAGTACTAAGATGGTGGACCGTCTGAAACCAACCACGTGCTGTTGACATGTGTTTCTTCTGTTGTGTGTTCTTCCTTTCTCTGTCTCTCTTTGTTGTATTAATGTATGTGATGTTTAAAGCCAATGGTCTTCGTTGCCAGTGCTTCAGTGTCTCTACTTCGTAGATTTATCTACGGAGTAGTATAATATGTAATGTAATGTAATGTAATGTTTTTTTTTAATTCACATTTATTTTTAAAGGTTTTGAAACTATACGCCTGGGAACCGAGTTTTGAGCAGCAGATTATGGGAATTTGTAATAAAGAAATTGCAACACTTAAATCTGCAGCACAGGCGACGGTAAACTCATTAAAATTGAAAAATCAGAAACGGGTGGAGTAAGTTCGCTTACAAATTGATATTTTTGTTTTTAATTAAATATTTTGCTTGCGTAGTTATTCTTAAGGTGGGATTTGCTGTTTACAAACAATATATCCAGAGTATTGGAATTGGTGTTGCGTTATCTACAATTGGGTTAAATATGACGTTCCAAGTATGTTCAATAGGATCCAATTTATGGTTAACAGAATGATCAAACCATGAACGTGCTGGAACTGATACTTCAGTCAGAAACATGTGTTTTTGGGTGTATATGGTGCCCTCGGATTTGGACAAGGTAATATTTTTTTGAATTTAAAAGCTAATTAGTTAGATGTAGTGACTCACAAATTTAGAAAAATTAAAAATTCATTCGAATTAAATAATCGATTCATATATTATCTCAAGACATTTCGATACTTCATCTGAAATTATTCGAATGATTTTCATTCATCATTCTATAATGATGTCTCATCTCTTACGCATGTGACTTCTTAATTTCTACTTTACTACTACTACTATTTATGCGTAAGCTTAGTGCAAATACAATACTGAGAGGCTCGAGCAAGGGCTAAGAGGTATTGTGATGTGTGACGTATGAGTAGTGAGTATCTAGTCCCATGACGTTACACTATACGCGGTGAAACGTAAAAATAGGTAACAGCTCATCCGAGCTATTGCAGATGTGTACAGGGTTCAGACAAGGAGATGCGCTATCATGTGACTTCTTCAACATAGTCCTGGATCAGATAGTATGCAAGATTGGTGTTAACTTGGAAGGCACTATATTCAATTATTCAATAAGTCTTCCCAACTGCTTGGTTATGCGGACGACATCGATATCATCGGCCGCTCCAAGCGAGCTGTACTTGAAGCATTCACAGCTATTGATGAACATGTGAAAACAGGTGACTAAACCAAGTATATGCTATCAACAAACAAAGCCTCATCTGCCCATCGCCTAGGACAAAACGTCACTGTTGGTAGCAGTAATTTCGAGGTAGTTAAGGAGTTCACCTACCTCGGAACAAACATCAATTCCACGAACGACACCTTAGTGGAAATCTGACGAAGACTTACCCTAGCGACCCGCTGCTACTTCGGTTTGGCCAAACAAATGGGTTCAAAACTCCTTTCTCGAAAGACAAAGTGCGCGCTATACAAATTTTACCAGTTCTACTCTACGGAGCGGCGCCGAGTGCTGGACGATAAGTAAAAAAGCGGAATTGATTCTGGGCACTTTCGAGAAAAAAATTCTTCGGAGGATATTTGGTCCTATATGCGAAGAGGGCAAATGGAGGAGAAGATTCAATCGAGAATTGTACGAGCTGTACAAAGATGTGTATGTAGTCGAAAGAGCAAAAGCACGTCGACTTCACTGATTCGGCCACATAGGGCGAATGAACAACAACTATCCAGTCAAGAAAATCTTCGAATCCCAGCCCCCAGGTTCGAGACAACCAGGAAGACCGAACCTCCGCTACATGCACCAGGCGGTTACAGACGCAAGAGCGCTGGGTCTCGACGACTGGAGGGAGCGTGCAAGGGACCACAATAAAATATCGCTTAAATCAACCCGTTCGGTGGTTGGTTGCGCAGGCACTCGTGGGGGCATAACCCTGTCGACTATTAAAAGCATTCCTAAACGCTAAGCTATTGAATTATTTAAATCTGATCTTGAACTATATCCGGGGTCGGTATCTTCCTCACTGATATTCTTTCCGCGATGATCTGACCATTAATAGCATGACGATCAGTTGGCGCTTCTTCTTGTCAATTCGGAATCTTGATTAGGTAGATTTTTATAATTACAAATGTGAAAGCCGATTGGTAATACTGACAATTCCTCTTGTTGAACAGTTTGTTGGTTTATCTGAAACGAATTATATATGAAAATCTTTTTCTAAAATTGTAAAAATCTTTCCTGAGCTTTTATAAATTTCTAAATATATTTTATGTGTTCTTCTTGTTCTTATGTTTAATTTTCGTTCTGTTCCATTACACAATCTGTCAAAATAAGGTGTGTTGAACATAAGTTCGATTAACGTAGCACTAAAGATCTACTTTAATTAGACAAGTTGTTTAGTGTGTTTAAAATTAAGACAAGCTTAGACAAGGGCTGCCAACTAGACGACTACTTTAACTAGAGTTGCGTTTATTCCTTACACGAGGACTCTTTAAAATTTTGCGCCCCTATGTTTTACAGGCATATATGGAGTTGAAATTATTAAAAAAAAATTATAAATCAATTTAATTGTTAATTGAACTAAGTTTTTTTTATTTTAAAATTTTGTTTTTTCAGTTTGAAAAGATATTTTATAAATTATTTGTTGTTGTGATACATGATGTAATTGTAAATACCTCCATAAGTTTAGTAAGTTAGTTTGTTTGACGTTTTACTTTTTCCTGTGAACTAATATAAATAGTATTGTTGTTTCATTTGTTTCTTCATGTCGATAATAAAAGGCCTGATGAAGAACTTAAACACGTTCGAAACGTTGCTATAAAAAACCATCTTTCATTGACCTATAGCCCGCATAAACTATTAACAAAATAAATTAAAGTTTAGGTGTATTTGTGTAATATTATTACATTTTTGCTCCATCAATGATAGTGGACACGCACTATTCCCTGAATTGCTGCATGTATCTCATTCTCCAATCTTAGTAATTTTCCTCATCGGATATTAGGAAATGGTTCTTATTTTTACTTATTTGTTGACTCTAGTTGAGTTCGGTTACTGTAACGCGTATATTTTGTCCGAGTTAACTAAACCAAAATTAAAAACAATGAATTTGATCAAATATCTTTTATCAGCCAAGAGTTTCTACGAATCTGTACAACCATTATTCAATTTAACTTTCCTGTACGGTTTAACACCATTTCGTGTTGTCTTCAAAAAAGATGGCAGTCAACGATTGGAAACTAACGCTTTTGGATTTTTCAAAACGATTTTCTTCTCCGTCTCGTACACAGTATGTTATATTTTTGCACTGCAAAATGGCAAGACAATTATCGTTTACTTTATGAGAACGAACGTCTCAAAATTCGGAAGTTTAATTGAAATTGTCAGTAGTATTATTGGTGTTTGTGTGATTGCCAGTTTATGTATGATTAAGAATCAGACACTTTGCAGAACCTTCACAATTCTTGAGCGCATTAATAACCGTTTAAGGAAAATTGGTGTTATTCCAAATTATAAAATTTGGTTACGTTATTTATATTTTTTATTAACAACTTATCAGATAGTTGTTAGTATTTGTGTGTTTGGTTTTATTTATTTGATGACTCGTATGAATGTGTTTCCACATTTTTGTTTGTGTGTAACTTTCTTCATACAAGTCAATGGTCTGTGCTTGTATTGTTCAATGTTTTGGTATGTAGCAGAATTGATTAGCTGGAGAATAGATATTTTACATAAGGTGAGTTTATATTATTACTGAGTTTTATTTAATTATTTCAAAGTGAATCATTAACATAATATGTAAATGTGAGTTATGTGTAAGTAAATTAAAAAAAGAACAGAAATAGTCAATAAAATTTACGACTGAATCAATACTTATCTGAACTTGATGTTGTGTTTTGATACTGTAAAAAAGTTAAAAGCATTGCTAAATTTCCAAGGGAATGAATTTGTTAGAAATTAAAGAAAAATTTATTTGTTATTAAAAAAAATAATATTCGTCAAAGATCACATCCTCACTTAATACACACTCGTGAAACATTTGGATTCAAATTGGTTGCTTTTAAGACAAAAATCAAGTAAGACTGTTCCACACCCTGCGGAAGGAAAATTCGAATGACAGCAGAGGTTTCGGTTCATTACCTTATATTTGTTTATATTCTAGATGAGAACTATTATGACTGTGATTCAAAATAGCTTTTAACGGCCTTCAGTCCACAAAATTTGCGTTTCATCCCGGCAATCTTACTTGGATTCATCAGTTGGTTAGTGAGCGCCTTACCAATACACAATTTTTGTTAAATTCAGTTCAACTTACTTGCATTATTTGACAAAAAGTAATGTCAACTATATCCAACAAGATTAAAATTTTAATCATTAAAATAAAAGGCCGCTAAAAGCTATTTTGAATCAATAATTCAACAAGTCCAATTAAATATAATGCTAACTCTTCTACTTGGCTGATTTATTTCAGTAGTATATAGAATTGAATTATAAAAAAAAAAACTCCTTATTATGACTGTAGCCCGATATCAACGAACATCTTATTCTTGTGACATATCTCTGGCGAACGCTGTTTGATCGAAAAGCTAAAACAAATAACAAATGCATTATTTTCAGTTTTTGTGTGATCACTTTTTGTATCATTTAATGACTATGAATGACCAAAAACCAGTTGAGTGTGCTACCACCAAGTTTTTCTCAATAATTTTTGGCTGAAATTATAGCTATTTCACGACTTGCCAAGGTCAATCATCAGATTCATTTCCTCTAGTGGTGCTGGTATACTTTTTTCATTTTAATTGAAAACCTTCCCGTGCCTTCATCGTGTATTGAACCATGACCAAGCTTTGCTTAAAAGCCAACGCACTACGCATCACGCCACCGATTCCACATGATCAGATCCAACCCAATGCAGGTTCTTCTGTTTATCAATTGCATTGAAACGACTAGCGCTTTTATTAGCCACACAAGTTTGTTGTTGCTCATTCGGGTTCTTTCTTATTTTCTCCTTATGCCGGATTTACACGAGTGACAAATTTCCATTAATTCATGCCATTAAACTGGCAAAATAATGGTAAAATTAAATCGATAATGATAAGCATTTACATAGGGTGAAATAATGACTGTTTGATTGATAATGGCAACCTGTCATTAAAGAATGAGCAAGTTCATTCTTCGTCGCGATGTGCCATAATTTTCAAAATGGCATCATTGTGCATTTACATGACACCATTATAATGGCAATATTTAATGCCAGTCATCCCTGCCATTTTTGTAATGACAAAAATACTGACAAATTTTCAAACTATTTACACGATTTAGTCAGTAATGTAAATAAAATGGAAGAAATAATGCCAATTTGTCACTCGTGTAAATCCGACATTACTCGTGAAATAGCTATAATTCCAGCCAAAAATAATTGAGAAAGACTTGGTGGTAGCACACTCAAGTTGTTGTTGATAATTCAAAGTCATCAAACGCATTATTGTTTGTCGGCAAAATTAAAATTGCGATAAAATCACACATTACACAGCCATTTATGACTCTTGTCTATTTTCAGTTAATTTCTACATGCGTTATAATACATAATAACCTTAATGTTCAAGTTTTATATGAGTTTTTTTTTGTGACCTTTAGTCCAAATTATGCGTTTCGCTCAGGTACTACAGTTGGGCTTTCTCAGTTAGTTAAAATTAAAAGTACAGTCCACAAAATAAAGAACAAAAGCAATACCTACGTATGCAAATGCGTCGATTTTATGCTGTCAAAACGAACAATAAGTCCAAGAAAATTAAGACAAATTATAGTGTCGTCATCTTAAAGTTATCATTTTTTTTTGTGTTAAAAATTTTCTTTCAAAAGAGCACTTCAAAATTTTCAGACAGATGTTTCAGACAGTTTTTGTGTAGCAGCCATTTTATATAAGCGCCTAGGAGCCTTTTCGTTTGGTAATTAAACACTATTTTTTGAGAGAGAAAACTATTCCGCAAATAAAACAAAGCTTGACAAATATTATGGGGTGGGGACTGGTACCTCTTCAGCATTGATTAGAATCACAAATAAGCCATACCAAAATCGGCTTCGTATGTTTCACCTCCAAAACCCATTTGTTTACATTGTTGTATTTGTACCTTTGAAACTAGGGTTACCATTCGTTACCGTTTTGGAGCGACTGTCCCTCTTTTTTAACTCAAGATATTTATTATCATCCAAACGACAAAGGTACACACAAATGTCCCTCTTTTTTACAAATATTTTTTTTTTTCAAAAAAATCTCCAGCAACTGGTTTCCCTGTGTGAAAGGGGACCTACCTACTCTTTCCTACTTAAAAAAAAATCTTAGGCTTCCAAATTAAAGCTGTGAATACTTCCATCATAGCAAATACAATTTTCATAACTGGATACAACCATTTACTTCATTCAAGAAACGTTACCAACTTCCCTTCAGTTGATTGATCAAGAACCGAAAGGTTTTTTACAAGATGCGAGAAGAAAAGTATAATTGGGTTTCAAAAAGTGCAGAGGGCAATTAATACACGAAATGTGTTGAGGCCAATTCAGATTTTAAAAATTTCTAACGGAGGGCAATATGACTTAAAAAAGCACGAACAACAAATAAAACATCAGACAAGGTAAAGTCAAGTTCAGAAAAAAAAAGATCTCCAGATTTTTGAATAGATTAGGGCAATCAATTTCAAGTTCTGCCTTCTCAGAGAATGAAAAGAAGCAACTTTCTCCTGTCATTCAATAATTTATAGCCATAGTTATGAATGGTTTGCTTGTTTTTTTAAAATTATTTTCTTAATGAAAAACTAATTTATTTTTTGTTGGTTTTTTTCCATTGATTTACTTTAGTTGATTAGTTATAATTTTGTTTAGGTAACATTTTTACTTCCCTTTTTTGTTTAGGTTTTGTATTTTTCAAAAACATGATTTGTCCCCCTTTTGGAACGTTAGTCCCCCTAGAAAACTCCCCCTGTTTCAACAATTTCAATATGGTAACCCTATTTGAAACCCTATCCATGAATAGAATGAGAAATCGAAAAACAAAACAAAAACAAATTACAAGGGCTGTGTTGTCTATGTGTCTATAGGAAGATGAACGGAAAAGTTACTTGTGTGCGTGTTTCAGCTTCTAGGCAAATGTCAAATGAAAGCAGAGGTTTCGGGTACTTACAGCAGTTTGGCACTAAGTGAAACCCAAGTAGGGGAAAATTCTGAACCCTCAGAATTTAGCCTACAAGGATATAGTTTAGTGCCACTCTTTTTTCCACATCATGTTATCGCCCTATATGTGCGAAAAGATGTTGCTTTTCAGCTGCAACCACAATATGGCCCTTGTTTAAATACAAACTTAAACTTCATGTAGTTTAAATTCACCGTCAATAAGCACATCATTCACACATGCTTTATTTATCGTAGCTCTAGTTTGCACAGTAATTCGACTTTTAACGAATTCGAAGCGCTGACCGACTCCATCCAAAGAATTGTTTCCCAATATCCGCACAGTGAAATTGTTCTTACGGGCGATTTAAATGTACACATTTCCAAGTGGCTACGCTACTCTGGTCAGACAACGCCCGAAGGAAGGTATGTCGAGCTCTTTGCTGAGGTCAGCAATCTGACTCAGTTGGTTAATAAGCCAACAAGAATACCTGATGTTGCAGGTCAGTGCGCCAACACCCTAGATTTGTTTCTTACCGCTCTACTTGGTAAATACACTATTAGTGTGTTATCGCCTCTAGGCACACCGGACCATTGTGTCATATCAGCCAATTTCTCGTGCTCAAAGCTCTCAGTTAAAGAAAGCATTCCTAGGAGGACCGTATGGCAATACGAGAAAGCCAACTGGAATGGTCTGAATAATTTCTTCAGGATCTTTAACTGGTCACTATGCTTCCTCGATTGTGACGTTGACTCCAGCGCTGATATGATTACAAATAACTCATGGTTCGATTTGAGCTGTAAAGAGGTTATCGGGTTTAGAGAGGTAAGTTTCCGATGTTATAAAGCCAACACAACTGAGGAAAAGCGGAATAATTTTAACAAGCTAGAAAGACCTGTAATAGTAATATTCAAAGAACCAAATTTCTACATGAGCAAAAATTAAGACAAAAAATACTACAATGTCTTTAAGGTATTAAACATTTTTGGTCATTTGTAACAAACACACGAAATTCCACCTCCTCGTCGGTTCCAACGCTCGTTTCGGATAACACTCCTGTGGTAAGCCTCCAAGAAAAAGCAAATTTGTTAGCAGCACAGTTTGCTACAAATTCTACGCTTCCACAAAGTGATATGACTCCTCCTGTACTTGAGAACATTACCAGCTTCATGGGACGTATCTACTTCCGTTCTCGTACAGTTGCCAGAGTTCTTAAAGATCTAGACATAAACAAATACGCTGATCCAGATAGTATCTCCCTTATTGTTCTGAAGAGGTATTCTTCTACGCTGGCAAAACCACTGCGTAAGCTTTTCCATCTACTGTTCTACTCTACTGATATTGGAAAAGAGCATTTGTCCAGACTGTCCCTAAAAACGGCGAATCTTCTTCACCTCTAACTACCGTCCAATTGCACTTAGGTCCCTTCTTTCTAAGGTCATGGAAACGCTGATTAATTATCAGTTTAAGAAATATCTTGAAGAACGAAAGCTCCTTAATGACCGGCAGTATGGCTTTCGTAGCAATATTTCCACCGGTGATCTGATGGTATATCTCACTCAACAGTGGCACAAATCTTTACATCGTTTTGGAAAAATTAAGATTATTGCGCTTGCAATTTCAAAAGCATTTGATAGAGTTTGGCATCAAGCTCTCTTATCGAAAATGCGTGCATTTGGTATCGAAGACTCTCTTTCAATTGGTATCAGAAAGACACAGCATCTGGAAGACTTGTCAACTTTAGATCCAATCAAGGAAAGCATATTCTTATTAATACAGCCTCTAATTTAGTTCAAAAAGTCTTTGCGTTGATTGACCGGGAATTTCACGCCGCAAATGAGAAAATAGTCACACAAATTCTCCTAGATAATGGCTATCCAATGGAAATCATAAGGAACTTGATACTTCGCCAAAAACACAAAGCTCCTGTTGATAATCGGCAAAAAGAGAGAGATATTTATAAGAGTATAGTTTATGTTTAGAAACTGTCAGAAAACTTTAAAGAGACGGTAAAAAATAGTACTAATGACGTCAGTTTAGCGTATAAATCCAATAGGACACTGGCACCTCTTTTCACCAACATGAAAACAAAAACGGAAAAGGATAAGTGCACAGACGTAGTCTATAAAATTAACTGTCGTGGCAATGCGGAAGAAAATTGCAATCTTTCCTATATCGGTACAACGAAACAACTTCTTCGTCAACGAATTTCCAACCACAAATCCGACATTTATTTAAAAAGCAGTGCGAAGACAGCATTGGCCTTACACTCCATTGAGCATGGACACAAACTAGATTTTGACAGAGTTGAAGTCCTGGAGAGGGAGAAACATGTCTCCAAGCGGTATACTCTAGAAACGCTTCATATTATTAATAAAAAAAACAATACGAATCGTAAACAAGACAGCCGAAACATTTCGGCGGTGACTAGGCAGAACCCGTGACAATTTAAAGCCGACTAAACTTCAATCGAAGTGTTTTTTTATCTCATAAAAACATTGCCTTATATTTGTCTTTCATTGTATTATTTATGTATATCTGTAATACCTACTAAATGTATGTGTGCCAAAATATTACCCACATGTTCTTTTGTACATAATGTGTTCAATTTATTTTTGTAAATAAAAGATCCGCTGAAGAAGACGGCAACCACCGTCGAAACGTCGGGAAAGGAAATTGTTTAATTAAAAAAAACATTAGGACCAAAACAGCCGAAAGAGATATATTTTAAATCTCGAACACCTATAATAATTTATATTATTTTCTTATATTTGTTTATTGCATTTTCGATATTTAATTATTCGATACAAGCACAAGAATCAATGGGGGAACTTGAAAAAAAAAGAAAATTATAAAATCAGATTAGGTGTAAACCTTATGAGATGAAGTACATATAAATGTTTGATATTACAAGTAATTTTGACACCAAAAATTGCTGTTATTTCATAATTTAATGTTTTCACTTCTATCAGCAGTCCTAACGACTGCTTCCGTTTTTTTTTTTATTATTAATTACTCAGCTCCGTAAAACGAAATCTTTAAAAGCACTCATTTCATCATATCGTCATTATTTCTAGATTTTCCAATCTATAAAAGCTATCACTTACAAGGTCTAGGAAGGTTGATTTTAATCATACTCATATAATGATTGAGATCTGATAATGACGCATTGCATGGCTTTTAATTCAATTGTCGAAAAATATACAAGTCATATAGGGAAGTTAAGAGAAATCAACATACATACTTGTATGTATATGTATTCAAAGGTCTTCCTGCGACTTAATCCTTTTATTCAGTCGGGTATTGGCTTTCATATCGGTACATTCACTTTTCGTCAGACAGTAATAATTATGTCATCACTTTATAATAAATTTAAAAATGGCTTAGTACATAACAGGTATTTAGAGTCGCTGCAACCACTGCTTTTTATTGCATACATCAGTGGGTTAACACCGTTTCGCGTTGTTCGCGGAGAACGAGGAACAGATCTAAGAAAAGACACTCTAATGGGATATCTTATTCCAACATTCTACTTCATTCTTTATACTGGATGTTATATCTGTACTGCAATTAACAATGAATCTGTTATTGGTTATTTTTTAAAAACCGACGTTACAAAATTTGGCAATTTAATTCTGTCAATTAGCGGTATTATCTGTGCAATTGTGGTGCAAATATCTTCCTTCATTAACAAATGGTTGTTATTAGAAATTTTTGAATTAAACATTCGTATTGACAAATGCTTTAGACGTATTGGTTTCAAAAATAAATATTCGCAAGCTTTACGGGCGGAAATGATGAATTTGGGATTTTTGGTATTTCTAAATATTGTGTTTACTTTTGGATTTTTCTATTTGTTGCGTAGAATGAATGTGTATCCTTCGGTTTGTGTTTGTGGAACTGTGTTTTTGCAATTACATGGATTTTCTATATCAGTTTCTATTTTTAAATCCTTGGTTGAATCACTGCAACGGAGATTGGATGTTTTGAATAAAGTAAGTTTATTTTGAATTTGACTAATTAATAATTTAAGAAACTTGACAGCAACTTATATATCTTATAAAGATTCACAACAAAGCGAATCTATAATTTTTGTTCCTCAAATAGTTATTTTTTTTTTCAATAAATAAATCGAAAAACTAAAATGAAGATTCGCCCTTATTTCAATCACTTATGTTACAATTAAACATCATACTTTACGTAACATCGAAAATTCCACAATAATTTGTTGCGGCTATCTTTACGGGTCGTTTTGTTTTTTTTTTGCATGAATTGCCTCAGCGGCGGTTGGCCGGAGCCGAAGCAATCTTGCGACTCGACAAGGCCAGTCCAATGCCCGTACCTAGAGAGTTATCGGCTGGTCACAATAAGATCTCCCTGGAGATATAATGGCCAATAGCACGGCATGCGAGAAAAAGCCGTTTCAGTGGAACGTGATCCCATATTTGGTGGCCAACCAGCCTGCGACCTATAGTCCAAAATGCGTTTCGCCCGGGCACGATAGTTGGGCTCATCAGTTAGATGCTATCGTACCTTTCTAAGACAATATTTTTGGTCGATGTCTACCGACTCTAATAGAATTTGCAGCATATACCTAATACTGCAAATTATATATGTATATACTTTTTTTTATATAAATATATATATATATTTTTTTTTCAATTGGCTTTAATCCACACAGTCCACAAAAACAAAAACAAAAATAATATGTAAATATTGTTTGCGTTTTCTTCGAATATAACAACAGGCCCTGCGACTTATAGGTAGGAGAGTTCCCTTTGTAATTGCTGGGATTATTAAAATCTTTGTATGCACTAACTTGATAGCCGTCAAGGTGGTGTTCGTGGTGGGGTGGTAGCATAGAGTTTTAATAATATCTTAACCGGAATATAAAAATATTAAATGGACGAACCCTAAAAGAAATGTCATTTCATAACTAGACAGACGCATTTGCTTAAAATATGGCCGAATAATTATGACAAAGATGAGCGATAGAGAGTGAGCTAGATACAGTTTGTTTTACATTGATGCAAGCAAGCTAGGTATAGATGTAGGGCCAAGAAGAGAAAGTGTTAGGTATATTTAAGTCCGGAAAAGGGAAAACTGCCATCGAAATAGGACAGGAAATTTAAAGTAGTTGCTGACCTTTTTTGTTTTGTGTAGCGGAATTAGGTTTGAGTAGAAGGTACGTTCTTTATCAAAGTTTGGAATGACAGGGTAGTATAGGATAGGTTTGATACCTGGGTCCGGATGGTTAACCGTCACTAATTGTTCCTCTACAGTACGGTGACCGTTGATGGAATCTCCTGATGGTTAATAACTGATTTGATTATGAGAAAAATGATTTAACACGGTTAGCGTCAACAATACCGCTAAATGCTTAGTCTTAACATACATTTTTAATGAGCAGTATAATTTTGTAGAGAATTAATCAACGTATGCACGTATTGTTAATTTGTTAATTTGTTAATTTTTTAACTATATGTCTGTAAGACCTAAGGTCTTCTAAATGTAACCTGAATTGCACGGCACTAGTTTGGCACAGTGGATTTGAGAACTGTCTCATTTTAACCAATGGGCGGCACCAATTAAAAGTGGGGGTATAAAAAAGAATGCGCCTAGCGTGGGGATCGAACCCAGACGTCCTAGTTAGCAATCAAGCACTTTATCCACTGAGCCATTGTAACCCACAATCGCAATAGTTCTTTTGGCAGTGCGGGTAATTTAAATGATTAAGAAAGAAGGAGGTACATAAAGGGATTACCTGTGTAATTATTTGTTTTCGTTGTTCATAGTGACGGATAGTTTCATTTTAACCATAAATTGCCCAGATTCATGGGAACAAAGGTGTATGGAAAGAATATGAATATGACGTAAAAATAACTCCAAGAATCCATAAGGGTGAGTTTTAAAGAATCGTATGCTAAGATGCAGTGGTATAGTGGGATACCTTTTCATTTGAATTATAGTGAGGGTGAATTTCGGCGGACTACAGTGTGCAGCCACAGGGAGCGGTTTTCTGATAGGAGAATTCGGAAAAGAAGAAAACAGTATTATAAAGCAAGTGTCAGAAGGAGCTGTACATGCAATCCCATACTCGAATTAAGAATACTTATTTAAAAGTGAACCTTCTGTCAACGATACGCCTTTTTTATATATAAAGTTCACCCATTCGCCTAATTAAAATTGCCGTTGCTTTATGCTAGCACTGCTTCTCATCAATATAAGTATAGTTATCCCAGGATTCCTGATTTGCCGCTTCTCCGACCAACTCGCTTAGACGCTTTTCTTATATTTGTCATAATTGTTTAGACGTGATATATTTGTTATTTTTTTGTTAAATTGATACATATTTGATATCCTTGCTTTATTTGTAACGTAACGCCTTAAAGCCCACGATATAGGTCGAAAGAAAGGATTCGAGGAGGATGTATCGAGTTCTTGTCTGATGTCCTCACCCGCCGGGACGACATCGGTTCTTCTTAACGCGCCGTTTTGCAGAGCAATATTTTGCTACCCCCTAGTTACCCACAACGAGCTCATTGTAGGTAGGAGATAGGAGGTTAGAGTATCCACCGGAAGCGCAATAGCTATTCCGCGGGACTAGTGGAAACGTAGGTACCGCTAAAGTGGTGCGGTTACGGTAATCGAAGGTAAACATCTTGTGAACAAAGGACTATAGCCGATTCGGAGTCTTTGCTTCCTATATCGATCTTGTTGGTTTTTATGATTTTTGGTAAACATTTTTGTTTCAATTATGATTTTTTTTTGTTTATAAAATGGTAATTCATAATTTTAGTTTAAAATCTCAAATCATTTGATCACCTCCATTTATCCTTAGTAATCAGTACTTCTGAATTATATTATAAGAGTTTTGGTAACCATAACGGTAAGGTACCTACTTCTGTTTTTATTGATTAACAAAGGTGTAAATCACGTCAAATGTTATCGCGACTGATATTTTTTTTTGAGCTTCAAAGAGGCTCGATGGCACACTAAATTTAATTTTCAGGGTTGTGGTAAGGCTGGCGAAAGCCCTTCGGTGCATCATGACGAACCAGCTCTTGCAAGGGATATTCGTTTCCCACTTCCCTTAACCCTACATCAGCCCGCTTTAGCCCGATCTTTCCCTAGTACCCAATCCCATCCTGTTGCCTCGTTTCAAAATTTAAAACTTCAATCAGCGGAGATAGATAGAAACTTTGGTTGCACTTCTGTGACACGTTATCGCCAGCAAAATAACAAACAAATAATAATAAATTATTGAATTTATATAACTTTGGACTTAATTCTAAAACGAAGGTTTCCTTACGCGAACGTTTGACAAAAAAAATTCTACGTAAAACTCCGCTACAAAATTAAAAATGCAAAAACAACAACTTTCTGTGTTTACAACGGGTGGATGGGTATTTATTAAACGTCATACAAAATAATGCCGCAGCCAAGGTTGATAACATTTAGGCTTGTTTTATTGGTAAGTCTATCCATATTATGCCGCATTTAACGATTGGCAAAGTTGCCAGTATTTCTGCCAAAAGAATGGCAAATAATGAAAGAAATAATTTTTTAATGACATTCATTTACACGAGTTCAAAAAATGTCGGATTTCCATGTTGGCATTATTTTGCCAACATTTATTGGCAAGGATAGAATTTTACCAGAATAACAGGATTTTTTGAAATTATCAAGAAAAAATAGAACAAAACCTTAACACACAAGACTAGAAATAAAAATGGAATCAAGAACTAAATATATTGATCTGTTAGGAGCATTCTTGATTTTAGAAGATCTTAAGGCTTAACTACATTCAACACATACACACTTTTGTACAAAAGTAAAAAAAAAATGTTTTGTCTTTTTCCAACATATTGCTCAAACCTATCTCATATTTTAAATTTTAATTAAAGTAAAAGTTAAAAGCTGTCTAGTCTAACGTTTACTTTTGTAAAATTTGAAATATGAGATAAGATTTAGCAATATGTTGGAAAAAGACAAAACATTTTTTTTTCAGTTTTGTACAAAAGTATGTTGAATGTCGTTAAGGATTAATAAGATTTGACATTTAAGATGACAATTTGCCAATAAAGAATGAGCAAGTTTATATTTTTTCTAGAATAACATAATTTGGAAAATGGCGTCACTACAGTGTTTATACATAGCCATATTAATGGAAGCATTTCATGCCAAATTTTCTGTGCCAATTTTGTTGTTTGGCAAAAATATTGCCAGTATTTATAGTGTTTACACAACAAAAAGAAAAATGGCTATAATTTGACAGATAAAATGGTATTTTGCTATTCGTGAAAGTCCGGCATTAGATAAAAAGCTAAAGTAGAATGCTACTGTGGACGCGTTCTTGACGTTAATTCGAGTCTCGAATTTGATATTGTTAGTTTTGTTGGAATCTCGATGCATGTATTCATAGTGTAGTTATAACTACTAGCCGACCCAGCTCTCGAAATTCGAGTGCCAATTTATTTATTTAATTCATTATCATTCAATAAAAGACAGAGAATTCATGATTTTTTTAAATTGTTGAATGCAATGAGAAGTAAATACCTTAATCCTGGAGTCCAAAGGAAAACAGTTCATGGTAAATAAACTTTCAAACCTATACACAGTTTTGACACATTAACAATTTTTGTTTCGATTCTTTCATGTCATTGTCCTTCAGCTGGTGTTATGGCCATATTTTTGGAATCGAAACCACGTCACTGGAGCGACGTCAACCTGTGAATTTTGTCTTACATCTAAAAATTAGGGTTGTTGAAAAAGTATCGATACGAAATTTGTATCGTAAGTCATGTTCGTCTGCATTTTTGACGACGCGACGTCTTACGTCTGCAATTTCTATCTTCTCTCTTTCCCTGACAAATACATTTCGAGTATTTGTATTATAATTTTTCGCAAATCTTTAAAATTCAAATGCAGACAAATGTAAATAAGTTTGGAAAATAATTGACTTATACAAATACGCAGAGCTTACACTTTTGCATGAATACCCCTTTTATTGTAAAGTCATAACTGCAATGCACTTGAAAAGTGAAAATGTTAAAAAAAATCTGCCCTCCTTTTCCAACTCAATTTAAAATTTTATCTCCCATCTCAAAAAAACAAAAAGTAAATGTTTCACTTTTTGAAAACACTAATACATTGAATAAATCGGTCAAGGAACAACGAAGATTACATGGAATTCCGCCAAAAAACAACAAAGATGACATTTTTTGCCTTCCGTGTTTTGAAAATTTGTTTATTGTAACTTATCAAAAATACAAAAAATGTACTTATAATACCTACATAATTAAGTAATTAGGTAATATTCCTGGGTATACATCAATCTACCTACATAACCTATAACGGGTGATTTTTTTGCTACTTGGTTTTTGACGTTTATATTTTTGACAGATCACACATGACAAATTCCACGAACATTTGACATTTCGATTCAGTATTGTTTGCCATTTCATCATGAATAGACTTACGCCTGAACAACGTTTGCAAATTATTGAAATTTATTATCAAAATTCGTGCTCTGTGAAAAATGTGTTTCGCAAGCTACGTCCGTTTCAGCGACGAGGCTCATTTTTGGCTACATGGATACGTGAATAAGCAGAATTGCCGTAATTGGAGTGAAGAGCAGCCAGAGGCAATTCAGCAGCTACCAATGCATCCCGAAAAATGCACTGTTTGGTACGGTTTATGGGCAGGCGGCATCATTGGGCCATACTTCTTCAAGGACGATGAAGGCCGCAGGGTTACGGTCAATGGAGAAAGGTACCGTTCGATGATAACAGATTTTTTTTGCCGAAAATGCAAGAATTGAACTCGGTCGACATGTGGTTCCAACAGGACGGTGCCACATGCCACACTGCACGCGAAACCATGCATCAATTGAGAGGCGAATTTGGTGAGCAGTTGTTCTCACGTTTTGGCGCAGTCAATTGGCCACCAAGATCATGTGATGTGACCCCGTTAGACTATTTTTGGTGGGGCTATGTTAAGTCTATTGTCTATGGGGACAAGCTAAACACGATTGCTGCCTTGGAAGCCAACATTGAACGCGTCATTGGTGAGATTCCGGCCGAAATGTGTGAAAAAGTTTGCCAAAATTGGACCTTCAGAATGGACCACCTGAAGCGTAGCCGCGGGCAACATTTAAGTGAAATTATTTTTAAAAAGTAAATTGCAGAAATTGATTTATCGATCCAAATAAAAATTTCATTCACTTTTTACAAGTTTCTGTGTTTTTTTGAATTTTCAAGCTCTTAAAAAATCACCGTTTATAATGTATCTAACAACCCCACAGCCTTTAATTTCTATCTTCCTCTTTAAATATATTACTATATACATACCTACATATATCTATTGATATCTATATTTCTATAGTGTATATACCTTCTGTATCCACAATAATCTGAATACAACAACAAATGTTCCTGGCTCTTACTCTTGCACCTTTAATTTTTCCATGCTAAACTAAAATATGTAAATACAACAATACTGACGCTTTAAAAAAAATTCAAGAAACATCAAAATAACCCAAAACAATGGATTTAGAAATGGGCACCCTTCACACACCTCGTATTTTCACCACACTTTACCTATTATGAAATGCCACCACATATGAGATAAATAATTATTGTTATAATTTGTATAAATTCAATTATATTAACTTCGAAAATGAAATTTAATTATTTTCTAAATTTATTCGGACGGTCTTTGTTAAAGTTGCACATAAGTTGTCATTAGAAATTAAATATTTATTTGCACTTTTCCACCACTTCCCTGTACTCAGTTATTCACCATCCTAGTATTGCCCAGCACTAATGCAATTCAATAAATAAGTATACAACGCACACTCAAGAGTATGCAATTTCTAATTCCTTTTATATATTTTAATACATTATCCACTGCAAAAACCATTTTCTTTTTAGGCAACAGTTGTTTTTTGAATTATTATTTATTATTTTAAACAATTTCTGTGTAGTATATTTAAATAATTTTGGCATTCTGCACATCTATGCAAAAAATGCTTTCGTTTGATATGTAATTTATGCCCCTTTTGTGGGCCGCGAAAAGTGTACCACAAAAAACATGTTCGCCGTTTAATTATATGATTAATTTCCATTCGACAGACGAAACAATCTTTTTTATTTGTTTATTTTAGTTCGGTCTATATTTCTAAAACCTAAGATAATTAAATTTTTACTTCCTATATATAGGTACTACATGGCAATTTATGCATTTTTTTGAAATTTTTAATGCAGACGTTTCTAGAAAGATGTTTTGAAATTAAAATAAAAAAACTTATTTTCAACAACTCAAAATTTCGAAAGCTTCTTAATAGATTTGTTTAGAAACTTCGTTTTTTGTAGGTTTTTGATATTATCTTGAATAGTTAAAAAAAACAATTTTCCTAAAATAAAAAACAAATGTTTTTCTAAAAAACGGCTCCAAGAATTTTAATAAAAAATTGTTTGTGTTCTTAAATTAGTGCAATCTACTTTCAAGTAGAACAATAATTTATTTTAGGTTCTTAATAACGATACTTCTAACGCCCCCTAAAATGACAAATAGCTAAGATTGCATATTCAAATTTTTAAAACAATGTTTTTCGATTTTTAAAATATAAATACTTTTTTTTTAAAGCGACTGAATGACTAAGTTTTTTAAAGTTAAATTTTATACGCATTTTAATAATTTCTATAAATTGGCGTTTGAAATGTTTGGTCCTACAAATGCTTTAAAAATGTTATACATACTTACAAAAAAATATTTTCTTTTAATTTTTTTTGTGTGTTCCAAGAATTAAAATGTAATCTTTTTTTCCTCAAACTATAACAATTAAGCAATCTAAAAATATTTAATATGTGTATCAACTATTTATTTTTACCTAATTATATTTCATTTTTACGTATTTTAGCTTAAGTCACTGAATTATGTACTTTTTATGCTCTTATACATTTGCATTATGTGTATTTAAAAATATATATTATGGATTGCACTTAGCATATAAAGTTATATGCATATATAATATATTTTACAATTTTTCTTAAATTATGTTTCATACAAATTAAGCCACGTGGTAACCTCCTACTTTGTCATAATTGATGATGATGGTAGAGTAGTCTTAAAAATATAATTACCTAATTAAGTAGACGTGGGTTTCTCAGAATACTCAGACCAAATATTTATACAGGTATCTACGGCGCACATATTTTGAAACAATAGAAATGTAACCACAGGTAGATTTTGTAAAACACTGCATTATAAAGACTAAAGAACTTAGTGGGTTTTCTTGGACAAAACTTAATATGATCTTCTCCTAATTACTTTTTGCTGAATTTTTTTCTCTAATTACTTTATTGCTAATTATATTTTCCAAATTTCTTTTTGACCTGTTCGATTTAAATATTTCTTGGAAATCATTACTTAATTACCAGCTGCATTGCCTGACTTGTATATAAATAAATTGATTTGTTTCAAAAATATTCAGTCAGCCGAGCACACCCGCCACACCAGGTTATACCGCATCTTATTCTGTAACAGTTACTTTTGTCTGTCACTAGAAATTTAATTTTATTTTCAAAACAACTTACACATTTTTGGAAAACGGTAAGTTAGTTAATTTTTAAAGTCTTTGTTTCTATTCTTTAATTTGATTATTATTCCTTCTTTTCAGATTCAGAATGTCAGCTTCAAATGCAACAACCGAAAAATTTATTTTCAAATGCGATCAACATGCAGAAAATATTTCAAAAAAATTGCTGAAATTTTACAAAGAAAGGCACTTCTTCGACGCTGTTCTTATTGCTGGCAAAAATGGTATCAAGATTCCAGCTCATAAGATCGTACTATCGGCATTGAGTGACTATTTTTGGAAAGTCTTTCATGGCAATTCTAGACTTGCAAACGTCAAAGAAGTAAAACTGCAGCAAATTGAAGCTTCCACACTTAAGCTGATCACCGACTTTATGTATTCGGGTGCAGTTCAGCTAAATTCCGATAATGTTGAAAAACTTTTACGAGCTGCAATGTTCTTGAAAATGGACAACTTACTTGAAGGATGTTGTGATTTTCTGGTAAAACAACTGAGCAAGAGCAATTGCCTGTATTCGTTGCGATTGGCCAAGAAATTGAAATTATCTGGACTTCAGGAAAAATCATGGGAGATAATTTACAGCAACTTCGAGGAAATAAGAAAGCAGTCGGACTTTTTGCTATTGAACAAATTTGAGCTAAAGGATCTACTGTTTAAGGACAATAAGGATGAAGACCTAGAGGAGCAAGTGTTTCTGGGTTTGCTGGATTGGATTGAACATGACAAACTAAATCGGAGCCCTCTCCTATTCGAATTGCTTTCAATGTTACGCTGTCAATTTCTAACGCCGAAGTTTATAATTGAAAACACAATGTCCGTCTGTAATACTTCAGAAAACTGCAAATTGATACAAGGTTGGCTTCAATTTCATTTTAGTCCGGCATCTAGGCTGGCCCAACAGAAAAATATTTCTTTTACTTCTGCACCCGAGACATTGAAACAAGTCAAACTTAAAATCCAACAAGTCAGTGAAGTTGTAGCATCTATCGGCTTAAATGACCGCCGGCAATTAGAAATACACAGCATTGATGAAAATTCGAAGAGGTGGATTGTCAAGAGTAGAACCCAGCCACTTTTATCAAAAAAACATTCGGATTACTCTAAGATTGTGATTGATGGAAAACTGTTTTTAGTTGGAGGATACAACTTTAAGCGTAATGTGCAAATTTCAAACACCGTCGAATTCATAGATTTGAAAACTTCCAAGTTGATTGAATTGCCACCCATGCAAAAGGCCAGAAGCAAAAGTCAGTTAGCCAACTTAAATGGAAACTTATGTGTCTGTGGAGGTTTTAACACCAATGGAAATTATGTGAATTTGTTGGAGATGTTCAATTTTTCAACACACCAATGGACTGTGTTACAACCGCCTCTTAAGATAGACAGTGGTTTCCAACAAATGCATGGGCATAATGGTATTTTATACATTTTGGATAATAATTATGTGCAGCTTTATGACAGTGTTTCTAAGCAATGGACTATCAAACGGACGCCAATGGATGGTAACGTAAGAGTAATCGGAATGCATGTCGTTGGTGATCTTATGTTAGCTATCTGCCGTCTTTATAAAAGTTCTTCAGAGCATAACACGGTCATTAGGTGTCTTGATTTATCCAAAGATACTACTTGGTCCAAAGTATCTAGGTTTAAATACAATACCCCATATTTAAGGCAGGTTACGGCATTTATTGGCAATACAATTTGGCTTACAGAACCAGATTGTCAGGTTTTTCAATATAATCCTGATACCAACCAACTCACTCACCAGGCATCCTTGCAATCCGAAAATTGTTTAATTGTGCCGTTTAAATTTAAAGCTTTATGTACAAGGAAGTAAGACTTATTTATTGTATTGCATTTAAGTATTTTTATTGTTTACACATTACATATTACACTTTTTACTACTCTGCAGATAAATCTACGAAGTAGAGACACTGAAGCACTGGCAACGAGACCATTGGCTTTAAACATCACACACAACAGAAGAAAAAACACATGTCAACAGCACGTGGTTGGTTTCCGACGGTCATCCATCGAGTTACCAACTAACCACGCGCCACGATGCTTGATTTCGATGATCTATGGGAAGCGATGCTATCATCGGAGCCAAGGCTGTTGACCAAAGTTTATTTGAAATTATTATTATTATTGTAAAAAAGTCGAAAAATTAAATTTAATCTACAAACTAAATTACTTGTTCTTTGTTAAATTGATCTAATGTTTATTTGTTTGACGAATGTGTGTTTTGTAGACGTGTGGTTTTCAAAAAGAAATAAAGCGCATATAATTTAATGTTATGGCCAACAGTTTAGCGTTATTACAAAGATAAGGGTTTGTCATTATGTTTTCAAAATAATTTCGGACAAGTGGCCGCCGCGTCTGACTCGAATAAATTCCAGCCGACCACTTCTTGCAGCAATAACCTCTTCCAAACAGTGCTACCATATTCCTGAGAAACCATTATCCTTCATTTAGTTCGAAATTATCCTACCTGAGTAAAAATTATCTTAAGCAAACACATTTTTGATGGTTCATACAGGAGTCTCACTTAACAAATGTTGTGATTTTTGTTCTCGTTTTTTGTAAAGAAACAGAAAAACGTTTCTATTTAACGATTTGAGGTGAATTTACTTAATAAATTACTGGGTATATTTTTTAACGAAATATATGTTAAGATAAAATTTAGCAACATTCAACTTCGAACACGATACATACAACATACATATAATAAAATCCTGCCAATTAAATTATTCTTCCATTATGACATAGAACTCAAATGCATGAGTGGATTATACGAACTTGCTCTTGTAGCTAACATCTTACTTAAGTACTTACTAGGTAGTCTAGCTTTCCTTTGCCGGTTTAAATCAATACCATCTTAATTATCTTTATTTTTTTTTTATTTATTTCATCAATTGATTCAAGATCTGCTGATTACAAAATTTCATAAAAAAATAATAAGATATACACATACATATTTACAAGAGATAGCAAAATAGTTTTAATATTTTAATAAATTAATTATTCAATTACATATTTGAAGAATTATTCAATTACATATTTGAAGAACTTTTTTCTTTATTCATACTAATATCAATTTCAATGAAAACCATATTAAATAGATTTAGAGAACGCGTTATTAGTTCATTAAGACCATAATTTGTTCTATGAAGAGGAGGATAAAATAACTCATTTCTATTGTGAAAAACTCGGGATGGTACATAGAATGGAATTAGTGAAAGCAGTTCAAAAGAGGTTATTTTATTATCAATAATATCTTTAATGAACAATATACATTGGAATTGTCTGCGACATTTAAGCGTTTTTAAGTCAATCAAAGATCATCTTGATTTCTAATCCGGCAACCCAATTAAGTTTGCGTAATGCATAACGTGTGAATCTTTTTTGAACTCTTTCGATTCTCAAAATATTATTTTCATAAGAAGGAGACCAGACGACACAACAATATTCTAAAACCGGAAGAACTACTGACATAAATAATGTCTTCAAGGTATAGGCATCCTTAAAATAATTGGAGTTACGTTTCAAAAAACCTAGAAGTGAATTCCCTTTAAATACAATGTAGTTAACATGTGATCTGAAGTCAAGTTTATAATCAAAAATCACCCCAAGATCATTAACATCATTTACCCTCAAAAAGAATTTATATTCAAAATCAAGAAGGGATTAGGATCTAGATACATTCAAAATCTTACACTTTGAGTAATTCAGTTGAATATGGTTGTAGTCGCACCATTCCAGTAAATTGTTTATATCCAACTGCATTAACAAGCAATCTTCATGTGAAGATGTTACTGTAAATACTTTTACGTCATCAGCATACATCAAGCAGTTGCTCTGTTTAAAAATAGAAGGTAAATCATTTGTAAAGGAGTGGACCCAAATGACTGCCTTGTGGAAGACCTGACCCCACATCTATGAGATTTGAGATACATTTATCTATCTTAACAGCTTGTTTTCTGTCAGATTTAACCACTTTAAAAATGAAACATTCAATCCCAGCATTTTAAGCTCTTGCAGGAGTAGACCATGATGAACTAGTTAAGATAGGAACAAATCGTTCTACGAGTATGTCTTCATTAATAACACTTTTAAAACTTGTAAACATATCCTCCAGACACTTGCATTATAAAAATTATTAAGTGCAATAAAATCCGCTTTTGCAAAATTAAATTCTTTTAGAGTTTTGATACAGACAGAAGCGTAATTATAATATTTTAAAGAGAAACAAATAGCGTTATTTAAAAGAGGAAACTTAGAAACGTTTAAACAATACTTTAAATCATTATTCATAAATACTAAGTCCAATATTCTGCTTAAACTGTTCTTAACATTATTAATTTGAAACAGCCCCATGCAAGAAAATGAATCAACTACTAACATCTCTACATCCTTTTTTATATTTAAAGGGATCAAAATATGATCTTCTTCCATGTAGCACCAGTCGATATCACCAATGTTCAAATCGCCAAGTATACAAGGATATTGGTTATGCGCTAATTCATTCACTATTGCTTGAGCATTAGAAACATGTTCGATATACAAATTATATGCCACTCGTTGGGCGGATATAACTTACAATAAAAAATAAATCTTTAATTTCAGCAGAACCTACAGAACTTACACAAATACATAGCTGCTCAATATCATCTGCATCATTTTTTAATTTGTATTGAGAACTGTTGAAAGTCGTTCGGACGGCAACCAAAACACCTCCTCCTCGATTCCATTCTGTTTTTGTTGAACGATCTTAACGATAAACAAGAAGAATCAAAGAGCTCACACGATGTAAAATTTGAATTCAGCCATGTTTCAACGATGATAATGACATCGAACTCTTGAAGAGAAGATGATAGAAAGAGCTCGTTAGTTTTTGTACGTAAACCAGCAGCATTTTGAAAATATACGCGAATTTCAGATAAATTCGCTTTACATTTAGGATCAGTTATTTCATCCTGGCGTTGCCTTCCACTTTCGGAAAATTTACAAATTTCTATGGACATGTTTAGGCCATATTGAACGATCCAACGCAGCATCAAAATCGCATACGGGAATCCCTAACTTGAAATTCACAAAACAGAGTAAATTCAAATCTACTCCTTTTTTTATAAGTTTTGAACAGCGCATGGTATTCTTTTCAATATTTAACTTCGTTGCAGCATATTCAATTACATTTTCCTCCATCACATTACTATCCAAGCCGGAAAGATGTAGAAATTGTAGACGGGGAACCGACTTCAGTGTAGCTTCGCCTTCCACAACAGCAGTAGTCCTAAACATAACCTTTTATGAACGTTGAGATTTAGAATGTTGGACTTGGCTAAGCACACTTCCAACAGCACTCTCATTGGATTTAGTCACATTAACTAAATTGGCAACACTGTCATCGAGAATAGCATTCACCGCAGCAGCAACTCGATCCTTATCAATATAGCAGCAACACCACCAGCAACATTTACCTCATGAACGTCAGATGGAAGAGCATTATTAGAAACGTTGTCACCAACAGCAACAGTAGCTACATGACCATCAGCAGCATAATCACCCTCAGCAGCATCACCAACACCCGCACCAACAACAACAACCTCTTTCTCAGTGGCTTCATTATCAGCAACAACAACAACCCCTTTTATAGAAGAAGCTGTATCCTCATCCTCAACAGCAACAACAACAACTTCATTTCCTAAACCAGTAGTTTTGCTAGGTATTAAGCTTACATCGACATCAGTTTCAGTACTATCAAAACCAATGCACAGAGAAGATTAAAGCGTAGGCGGCACACCAATTTTCAATTAAAATGAAAAAGTAGACCAGCACCATTAGAGCAAAGGAATCTGATGATCGACCTTGGCAAGTCGTGAAATAGCTATAATTCGAGCCAAAAATAATTGAGAAAAACTTGGTGGTAGCACACTAAAGTTGTTGATGGTCATCCAAGGTCATTAACTGATACAAAAAGTGCATTAAAAGCAAATATTTAATCATACAAAAACTGAATATTATTGAATTTTGTTTGTAATCAATTAATCAAAAAATGATTTAAAAAATATATTCAGCCATTTCTACTAAGAAACTTGTGCATACGATGTGTTCGAACATACGATGAGCAACGTGTGATCCAGTCGTGCATTTTATTTCATGGTATGTTTATAGTTCTTCAAGCATCCATGGTCGCCTCCACAGGCCTGATAAGGCATGTTTTGATTATCACAAAAGGAGACCGAAATCGGAGCTATATTTTTTCATAGCATGCGATAGATAGCGTGGTTTCATCGTATACCATTCATTGCTGCTTTATCGCAAGGAGAACTGTCAAGAAGCTGTGTCTTTTCTGTTGATTAATTTTTTTAACAACAATAATTTTCAAAATGTAACTTAAAGTTGCCATCGACATTCTTCATTAAACTAGGTCTGATTCAGACTTTTTCCGTCAAAAATTGGCAGCCTATAAAATTTTGAAATTGGTGCCAATTTGTTCCATTTAGCAGTGTGAATCAGACCTAGAAATAAAGTATGCGATGAAATGCCCACACAAAAAAATTTGACAGTTCTTCTGATATCCGCTGCTTTTATTGCGATTGTCAGGTCGAATGAATCTCGTTTAAAAAAAGATTTTAACCGAATATAAACAAGGACATTCCATATTTTCTGTTTCATGTTTATATGTTTACACGCCTCTACACGAGAAGTTATTTTTGTAAGACGAGTTTCTGTTTTAACAGAAAAATTATCATACATTTGAATTTAAAATTATCTCTCATTTACATTTGCAATCTTACATCTTACAAACGTTCTCATTATGCAACATGTAGCATAATTATCATACGGTTTGTAGACCTGCTTCCAAGGCTTCAATCGTCTGGAGCTTATTTGCGTATATAGCGACTTGACATAACCGCCCAAAAAATAGTCCAGCGGTGTTAAATCGCACTATCTTGGAGACCACGCCACAGGCCCATGTCGCGAGATAAGGCGCTCACCAAAAGTGTCCTTCAATAAATTGATGGTTTCGTTGGCTGTATGGCATGTATTGCCGTCTTGTGGCAACCAAAGGTCATACACTTCAACATCCTCCAATTCAGACATCAAAAAGTCATTAATCAAAGCTATATAGCATTCCCTATTATTTTAACATTATGGCCGGCTTCATATATAAGAATTATGGACCAAAAATGAATTATCACTCCAAATAAAACAATTTTGCTTAATAACGTACCCATTTAACTAAAAGTGAGCTTCGTCGCTGAACAAAATTTTCTTGTGAAAATCGGGATCGGTGGCAATCTCGTTTTGGGCCCGTGCGACCAAACTGAGCATGAATCAAGTGACAGCTGACAAAAAGATCAACTCCGAAAAAGGTGTTGCCAGATTGATAACCACACGTCCTTAAAAAAACGCCCGTTAAAAAAACGCCCGTTAAAAAAACGCCGGTAAAAAAATAGAACCACTGGTACAAGTTTCATTTGAACTTCTTTAAATGAGTGAGTAGGAAAATATTTACAGCCTCTTCTATTATTATTTTATTGCTTGAAATATCACCTCTCTCTATTGTATATCTCTTGCGTTAAAATGGTAACGGTTCTTATCTTACGAGGCCATAATGGCGAAAATCCCATTTTGTGTGCGGTAAAAATATAGCACTGATGGCAGTTTTCCTTACAAAAAAATATTTGTTGTGCATATTTCAAGGTAAGGCGGTCAAGTGTTAGAATTTGCTTATATTTAAGTGGCTTCTTTATTTAAAACACAAAATTAACCGTTTTTGAAAGAAAATGGGTCGTGGAGCATTGTACCAACGAAAAACGGGAAATTATTAAAAAAATTATCTCGGAAGGTAAAACGTATAGAGAAGTTCGACGGCTTGTTGGGTGTTCCAACAAAATGATTCAAAATGCAATCACATACACAACTAAAACCGAATCTCGTAGACGAAAACCTGTTGTGGCGACAACTATCATCAGGCGTCTAGTCCGAGAAAGCCATAAAAATCCATTTAAGCCTGCAACTGAGCTAAAAAAAGAGCTGTAGTGTGGAAACTGTTCGTCACCGATTAAGGGAAAAGTATTTAACTGCTTGTAGTCCGAGAAAAGAAACCGTTTTAACTGCAAAACACAAAATACAAAGCGTTTAATTTTTACAAGATAGCATTCGAATTTGCCAGTAGAAAAATGGCGTCACGTTCTATGGACAGATGATAGTAAAATCGTATTGTTTGGCGGTAAAGGATCTCGTTCCAACGTGAGAAGACCTCCGAAAACGGAATATAATCCCAAAAACACAAATAAAGTATTTAAGCACGGATGCTCAAGCAGAATGGCGTGGGCTTGTTTTTGTATTATTTGTAATTAATTTTAATACAAATCCACGAAACTTAAGATCCATTCCTTTCTTCCGCCTTCCAACCCACCGCACCAACTACGCCCATTTCAACCCTATTTGTAGAATGCTCCGGTCGGCTAATTCAGTACATGATATCCTTGATTTCTCCCTTAGTTCTACATCCCTCAGAAAAATCCTATTAAACACCTCTCCCTAACCCATTAACCTAGCTTTATTTATTTTTTTATTTTTTTAAATTAGTATTATGTTTATATTATTAACTTATGTTCATCTAAAATGTAACTGCTTGTATTAAGCTAAAATTAAAAATTTAATTTAATTAAAAAAAAAATTAAATTTTCTACTATAGAGTTGTGCCCATATATTGGAATAAACCCATCATGGATCAACACGCTTACGTTAATATACTCGAAAACGTTTTGCACCCTTATGCAGAGGATCAGATGCCCCTTTTGTGGGTCTTCAAACAGGACAATGACCCCAAGCACACCAGTAAAAGGCTTAAAATGGTTTGGAGATCATTCAATTAATGTGATAGAGTGGCCAGCGCAATCGCCTGACCTAAATCCGATAGAAAATTTGTGGGTTGACATGAAGAAAGCAGTCTCTGAAACCAAACCGACTAGTAACACAGAACTCTGGGCTGCAGTAAAGGTCTCCCGGGAGAATATTCCGGTAGAAATGTGCCAGAATTTGGTAAATTCAATGACCAGGCATTGTGAAGCAGTAAAAGCCAACAAAGGCTATGCAACGAAATACTAACTTTGCTACTAAATAAAATCACAGAAAAATTTTTTTTTATTCTTATGATGTTTTAGTTTTAAGTTGTGTGATTGTGTTTTTCGAAAAAAAATAGTAAGTTGATGAATAAAAGTTGGAATTCTTTTTTAAATGTGAATTTTTGGACAAGCTTTTCGCATATTCAAAATGTCCCTCAAAATATTGGCTTTAACTTCATTTTTAAACGAAATCTGGTTCTCGTGAGACTTTGTAACAGCTGTGCAGGGGTACCATTTTTACAAAAGTTAAAACCAGGCAAATGCGAATGGGTTTTTTTTGGAAATTACTTACGGTACTATGGATAGGTATACAATAAAGGGGGGGGGGGGGTTCAAAAAATATATTAACTAAATATAAACGTACAATTTTGTTATGTACTAGCTGACCCGTGCTCTCATTGCTTCGCAAGCTTTTAATATCTTTTGTAATATGACTAAAAGCATATCTAATGCTCAGTGAGACTAACCACAATTTCTACTATAATATTACCTAACAAAAAATGTATATACATACTTTCATATGCTTTCCGTAACCAAATAAAGATTTGTATGTTCTCTCACTGAAAGAGTTTTCAAAAAAATATACGTTGGAACATGCATTCGTGAGCACGGATCATGTATGCAATATTATTTATTATTTTCACGAAGAAGTAAATACTAATAATTTTTTGAGCCCACTCTTAAAAGGGCTACATTCAGTGAACCATCTGAGAAAACACTTTCCGTAAGATCGTTTTGCAGTGAAAGATGTCATTTAAAAAAGTGTATTATATGAACTTAAATTATCCAGGAATTTTCCAGATTGGGATTGATCTCCATTATGCATATTTTCTAAAGGTTCAGGTGGCCTGGCTATAGAAGGAATGCTTACTTTGCTATAAGCACAACATGCTATTAAATTCCTTAGCAAAATGCAAAAATGCAAAAATACAAAAATTTGATAAATTTATAATTTGTACCTACATTTAATTTTTTTTTAAATAATTTTGCACGCGCTCAATGGAATACGAATACCCTTTATATGTTTTTAAGCATCCGGTGAAAGAAGAGAAATGAGGATAGAAAGATGTGGGGCGCGACGTATTGAGATGGTGGTTGCTGTCTTAGATTTTATTTCCAGGGATGGCGGCTGAACTAATGCGTATAGAATTACCGTGTCTTATTTATTTTTGTCTCTTATAATTGGCATCATTTTATTTATTTCGTTGTCATATTTATTTGTATACTAGTTTACTCAATCACATGTTGTTAGTGTTATGCCTGAACAGCATGTAATGAGTAAACCAGCGACTCATTTTATGACAATTTTTAGAATTGGTTTTTAATGGAATATAAGAAGACATAGACAACGGCAGTAATCGCACCTGCGACCCCGAGGTTGACAGGCGAGCACACAACTATCGCGCCACGGCCACCCCCTACATTTAATTCTCAGCTTATAAGTACAGTTAAGAAATGATTTAGGGCTTAACATTTGCAAAAAATATTGAATTTTGACGTTATAAAAAAGATCTCATTTTTGTAAAATATTCAGCAGGCTTAAGAGCATAATTAAATATGTTGGTCAACTTCGAAAAAAGTGTACGCCTTTTTTAAAGATAATAATCTAATTCAACAAACTTATTTAACAAATGAAAAATATCCAATTACATTCTTATATGAAAAAGGAAAATTATAAAATTGGTGTTAAGTAAATCGGTTGAATACTCTTTCTGAGATTAGCGCGGACAAACTTAATATTTGTTTCGTCTTTATTAGGGCTGGCAACGAGACGAGACCAGGTGAGATTTTTTGTTAGTCTCGCCTCGGTCTCATCAAAATGGAAAAATTTCAGTCTCCGCCGGTTTTGGTGTTGGTCTCTCTTAACCAAGTCTTTTGGTCTCGCCTTTTCCGAGAAAATTTTAATGTGTAGTCTCGTCTCGGTCTCGGTCTTGGTCTTGGTCTTGGTTCCATCCTTAGTCTTATTTTCTTTCGTGTTGTTTTGAAGTAAAAAGATGTATGATAAAAAAACGAGTGTTCATATTGAAAAGATAGAGTACGGTATCTCAGCAATCTGTTGGTAAGAAAAATGTGAGGTGCGGATCCATTAATCCATTTAAATCGGAGTCATTCCTCAATCGCACTTTGACAGTTCATGGCTTGACAAGTAGGAAACGAACTATATTTCGACGGTTCGATAATATTTATTTCCAAGTGTTCCTTAAAAGTCTTAAAGTCACCTTTATCCGAAGGGGGAACAAATACTGAAAAATGAGCGATTTCTATTCCAACGCAATGCATACATAAATCTTTCTCTGGATTTTATAATTAAATCAACAAATGTTTCTTCTAGCGGAAATCGAAACAAAACCACCGAGAACAGCGAGACTCTTGGCGAATTTCGGTACCAAAAACACTTTCTCGTCTCGGGTGTTTTTAAAGAAGTCTCGTCTCATCGACGAGACCGCGAATGTTCTCGGTATCGTTGTCAGCCCTAGCCTTGGAACTTTTGCCTTTATATTTATAATGTCCTCATAGTCAACCTCAATATCCCCACAGATGTTCAGCAACATCAAACCATTCAGCGCAAGCATGAAAAGGATCGCTCACTTGACGCCACAGATACAGGAAGTATTGCAACAATCTACATAAAGCAGTGAACAGTTTTATATAAGGAGGAATCGCAAACATTTCTACAAAGTTTTTGGGCCATTTTTTTCATTTGGAATAATCAGAGAATGTTTGCAAACATAGTTAATTTAACAATGACATATATCAAGAAAATCAAACAAATACATTTTTACCTGCGCATCATATTCAATTCGAGCAGAAAACCATCTAAGCATACTTTTACATTATCTAGCTGTTCTTGGGCAAATACCTCAGCATAGACTTTTCTATTTCTACTTCTTCAAGCTTACCACATTTTTCGGGAAAATACTATGAATTTTGGAAAGCAATCCACGACGATCCAGAAGTCTATTTTTGAATTGCATGAATAAATGGTCCAAGGAAGGAACATAAATAGACCAACGAAAATATTTTTCAGGATCAACTTCGAAATTATTATCTAGATTTATTATCTAGATGTAAATTAATTTGCAAATAGGGAATTGAATTTTTGTATGCTTCAATGTATTAGTCGCAGGTTCCGTTATTTGTGACGCAACAGTACAAACTCTACAAATTATGATAAAATTTTAATTGGTGGTGATTTAAATAGCAACCTGTTAGCTAACAATAGATTGGTTGACAATATTATGCTACCTCTCGACTTGTTCCCTATAAGCACCAAAAATTCACTGAGTTTTGCATAATGAAATTGTATCTAATCTCATGTATCTTGTAGGAATATAATCGTGGAACTGTGACACACCACTAGCATTGGTTTATTCTTCCTTACAAGTTTTAACTTGTAATTTTGTCCCGAATAGTAGCATTGCAGTTGATGCATCAACTGACTTACGGAGTTCTTCCAATGGACTTTATAACTTTTTTCAATAATCCTGGTCCTTTGAATTCGTTTCTTGATGCAACCGTTTGTGGGCAAATCACACTTGGAGGTGTTACCGATTTTAATTTTGATTTTTTTTTTTGAATCTTATAAATTATTATTTGCTACACGGTGACAGAAATAAAAACAAACTTTTGCGAATTCGAACCGTCAGATTTTGAGAATGAAGGAAGAGGAGAAAATTAAAAAAAAAAGGATTGTAGTAGATTTCTCGCGACTTACGCTCGGAATGCGTTCCAAAAATTTCTACTCAGGAGTTGACTCGTACAGATTTTCTCAAGAAAATTTTTGGGAGAGACGTGAGAGCACAGGCATTTATTTTTGGAACTTTGACTCTTGAGTGAAAGTTTTCGCTTGATGATGTCGATGATCCTGGAAATTATGAGAATCAATTAAACGGAAAAGCGAACTTTTGCAGAATTTATAAATGGGTTTGCAGTAGATCGAACAGTAAAAACTGAAACAAAGAATTTTATTCGTTCAGTCAAGACGGTTGTTAGTCAAATCATATAAAGCAATTTTTTTATAAATAGTTTAATTTAAAGTTGAAAGAATAAAATATATATAATTATATATCTTCATATATATAAAGGGTGATTTTTTTGCTACTTGGTTTTTGACGTTTATATTTTTGACAGATCACACATGACAAATTCCTCGAACATTTGACATTTCGATTCAGTATTGTTTGCCATTTCATGTTGAATAGACTTACGCCTGAACAACGTTTGCAAATTATTGAAATTTATTATCAAAATTCGTGCTCTGTGAAAAATGTGTTTCGCAAGCTACGTCCGTTTCAGCGACGAGGCTCATTTTTGGCTAAATGGATACGTGAATAAGCAGAATTTCCGTATTTGGAGTGAAGAGCAGCCAGAGGCAATTCAGCAGCTACCAATGCATCCCGAAAAATGCACTGTTTGGTGCGGTTTATGGGCAGGCGGCATCATTGGGCCGTACTTCTTCAAGGACGATGAAGGCCGCAGGGTTACGGTCAATGGAGAAATGTACCGTTCGATGATAACAGATTTTTTTTTGCCGAAAATGCAAGAATTGAACTCGGTCGACATGTGGTTCCAACAGGACGGTGCCACATGCCACACTGCAAGCGAAACCATGCATCAATTGAGAGGCGAATTTGGTGAGCAGTTGATCTCACGTTTTGGCGCAGTCAATTGGCCACCAAGATCATGTGATTTGACCCCGTTAGACTATTTTTTGTGGGGCTATGTTAAGTCTATTGTCTATGGAGACAAGCCAAACACGATTGCTGCCTTGGAAGCCAACATTGAACGCGTCATTGGTAAGATTTCGGCCGAAATGTGTGAAAAAGTTTGCCAAAATTGGACCTTCAGAATGGACCACCTGAAGCGTAGCCGCGGGCAACATTTAAGTGAAATTATTTTTAAAAAGTAAATGGCAGGAATTGGTTTATCGATCCAAATAAAAATTTCATTCACTTTTTACAAGTTTCTGTGTTTTTTTGAATTTTCAAAAACCAAGCTCTTAAAAAATCATTAGAAATATAGAAATTTTAGAAGTTGTGTTAAGAGGATAAGGAGGATATTAACCAAGGTATGTTTCAAATTAGTGCTAACTAATTTACACTAGAAAATTTTTAAAATAGACTAACAAAGAAAAAAATACTTTTCTAGGAAAATAAGCAGCAATAAATCGTTATTGCTGCTGACTTAGGTATTTTATCCATCAGAAAAAAAAGATTCGTCTAAATAATCTTGTTGAAAAAAAAGAAAAAATCAGCAACAACTAGACGAACCATTGTATATACATCTCTGACGTTGACTACAGCGCTGATATGATTACAAATATAATTCTTAAGGGGATAAAAGCTTTTATACCGAACAAAACCAAAAGCATCAAAGCAAAAGAAAACTCATGGTTCGATCTGAGCTGTAAAGATGTTATTGGGTTGAGGGAGGTAAGTTTCCGATGTTATAAGGCCAACCCAACTGAATAAGCTCAAACAAGCTAGAAAAATCTGTAATAGTAATATTCAAAGAACCAAATTTCTACATGAGCAAAAATTAAGACAAGAACTACTACAATGTCCCAAAGGTAGTAAATTTTTTTGATCATATGTATATCTCATCGAACAGTGGAGAAAGTAAGATTATTGCGCTTGATATTTCAAAAGCATTTGATAGAGTTTGACATCAGGCTCTCTTAACGAAAATGCGTGCATTTGTTATCGAAGAATCTCTTCTTCGTTGGATTAGAAATTACCTTTCAGACCGCTCAATTAGAAGTTGTATTGGACGGTTTCAAGTCTGATATTAATAAAATAAATGCTGGTGTGCCCCAGGGTTCCGTTTTGTCTCCGACTCTCTTTCTCATTTTCATCAATGACCTCTTGTCTGACACTTCTAATCCAATATACTGTTTTGCTGACGACTGTACCCTCAGCTTTTCATATTCGTTCTTACATTCTCATATGTCTTTCAGATGTGGAACTTAAACGGCAGCGTATGATTAAATTCTGATCTAGGCAGCATTGTCCAATGGGGAACAAAAAACCGCGTAGAATTTAATGCTTCCAAAACCCAATATTGTCTTTTGTCGCTAAAGCGGGACCCTCCCCCAATGCCGTTGTCCATTAGTGGCCCTTGCATCGAGGAAACCGAACAACTTTCAGTTCTCATTACCGACCACCTTTTATGGAACACATATTCGACGTCGCCAAAAACGCTGCAAGATGTTTGGGTTTTCTGAGACGATGCAAGAAATACTTCTCCCCTTCTGATCTGGCTGTAATCTATAAGACCTTCATTCATCCATAGCTTGACTCCAATTGTCATATTCGGGCAGGTGCTCCCATAACGCACTTAAGTCTCCTGGACAGAATCCAAAAAAGAGCTTTAAGAATGATAGGTGGTGAAACAATAAATAAAACAATTGAGCCCCTCGCGCACCGTCGCAATGTTTCATGTCTTTCATTATTCTATAGATATTATTAGGTGCGTTTTTTTTGCAATCCCCGGGGGAATTGGTTGAAAAAAACGACAAAGGCGCTTAGTGAAATACTTGGCAGCACTATTAATTTGCAAGATGACATTTGAAGAAAAGCTGTAATGCAAGAAAAAAATAAACATTACTGTTTGCCTCATTCTCATTCTTCTAAAAATCATCGGATTGATTTGTTTTGTGTAAGTTCGACATATTTATTGAATTTAAACTACTTTTCCATTAAAATAACATAAAAAGAACCAAGTTAATTACTATTTATACAAAAAAATGTGAATCAAGTAATTTGAAAATTGAAATCAAGTATTTTGGAAATTGTTTTTAGCCGATGTGATTTTCTTTTAATTTAATTTTCACAAATACTTGAAAACTACCCCATTCGTCGGTCACTGGTGACATGATATTAGTGGACGAGTTGCTTATTCGGGCGGGACGCTCAGTTCCTATGTCATTAGAAATATATAGGTCTGAGCAAGAGCAGACGACGATCCAGAAGATTGAAGTATGCCAGGGATGTAGCAGAGAATCTGTATTGGGTTGCTCCCGTGTACAACAAAACGCAGCCGAAAACAATCTTCTCAGAGAAACCTTTGTTTTGTTGTTCATTCAATTCTTGTTAATTGAACGAATATCAGCTTCAGAAAATGCTTTTTTATTTGATAATAATTTCACAGTCAAGTTTTAATATACCTATAATAAAAATAAACGCAAAAATGAAAATCGCTGTAGAAGGTTGTGCTCATGGCGAAGTGGAAAAAACCATAAAGGCAATACAAAAGCGAAAAATGTTAGAATTGATTTGTTGTTGTGTTGCGGTATGTATATTAAAAGGTAGGTTAGGTTAGGTTGACATTGCCGTCGGGAAAACAACTGACACACTTAGACCAAATGCTTAACCAAACAAACAAAATTGATAATTATCTGACATGTCAAAATGTCAGTTTTGAAGTTTCTATACATTTTATCGATAACTTTGTGAAAAAGTTTTTGGTAGCACAGTTTTTATCCTCTCCAATAGCTAAGCCCCGAGAATTCTTTGGGTTTAAGCTAAGCACCCCCGGGGATTAGTTGTTGTTGGATTTAGTATGCAAATTGTTAATCCTACTCATCGTTTTGTTCGTCCAATTTCCCCGGGGCTTAGAAAAACACACGCCTATTATAGACATTGTTCTAGTGAAATAGTTTGTTTTTGCATTCGTCCGCTTAAACTATTCAACCGTAATACTCGCATTCTAGGAATGCTCATCAGTTTACCCTTGAGCCCAACTTCCGACATATTGTCAAGTACAGAGATTCTTTGTTGCTTTACCCGACCGAATTTTTCCCTCCCATTGCGATAATCAGGCATTTAAAACCAATGTACTTACATCGGTTTCTCCTGTCTAATCCTATCCCATTTTCCTAATCGCTCGCACTGTGTATAAACATTTTAAGGGTATTTATAACCCCTTAAGTACCCGCACAATTGCAAAAAAAATGTCCTTCAAGAGCAGGCTATTGTTGAACGTTGGAGCTTCGTAAATCTTGTCGATGGCTTTAAGAACTTGTATGGGATTTATGTCTTCCACTTCTGGGAGACAGATACGTTGACAATTAATGAAACCCATGTTGTTTCAGATATAGATTAGTTTTGGTTTACTTAACACTTTCGAGCACAGAACGGATGATAACACTTTTATGGTTTTGATTTTTCTTTCACGAAATTTTATTTTGTTGAATTTTTAAGATATTTTTTACTCGTAACTTAGATTATTAAAAATAAACCTAAACTATTCTTTAACACAAAGGCAATTTATATTTAACACCAAAGGGCTTTGCGCATTAATGCTTCTCTTAAATGCATTCATATTAGGGTCAAAATATTTATGACATCAAAGCTATTCATACCAAGTTTATCTGAATTTTTATACCTGGGTTACCTTTTTTTTAAATTAAATTCCAATTAATGAATCTTGAAAAGGCATTATTATTATTATATACGCATGTAATTGTTTTTAGGGTGTTATATATTTTTAAATAGGTATTGTTTTTTTGGACATACCTGAGTTAATGAGAGTATTTAATGACCTAAGTTGTAGGCTTACAGTGTTTTGAAATAACAGGTAAATAAGTATAACCTTGTTAATTGCCTTTTTCAATTATAATAAATATTTTATCGTTAAAATCATTATACAGGGTTTACGGGTAACATTCCCCCTTTCCATCAAGCATTCACTGAATGTTTGTTTTTTAATTATTACAAATACTAAAAAAATATATGTTTTTAAAATGAATTTTTTTTAGCCCGGTTTCCGTTTTCATTTTTTTCATTTTTTACTTGCATAAGGATCTTAGCTTACGTGCCTATAAAAAACAGCTCGTACAAGAATTAAAGCCAAATGACCATTGCTTACGTCGTATTTTAGGTGATTGATTTAATTTGAAACCGGCCGAAGATGAGCATTTTTACCGAAGAATTGCGTTTAGTGATGAAGCTCTCTGGTTAAATGGCTTCGTCAATAAGCAAAATAGCCCTATATGGGGAAGACATTCCTCAAGCCATTAACGAATCACCATTTCATCCATTAAAATTGACCGTTTGGTGCGGTTTACACGATGCTGGCATCATCGGTTCTTATTTCGTTCGAAATCAGGAAGGAGCTGCCGTTACGGTGAATGGCGAGCGCTATCGAGCCATGCTGGGTGATTTTTTGTTTCCAAAAATTAATTAGCGCGCTTAACCATACATTTATGGCAGAATTAATTTGGTGACAGCTTTATTTCCACAAGCGGTCTTGTTGTTAACTGGACCCTATTCGACTTAACGCCCCACGACTACATTTTATGGGGCTATGTGTTAAGTAATTAGCTTATGCCGACAAAGCAGCAGCTCTTAAAGTGACATTTAATAATTTTTTTTTTAAATATGTTTATTAATTCAAACTTTTATTTTAAATTTCATTAAAATGTATAACCACTAATTTTTTATTTTAATAAAACGACGCGTTTCGGAAATTCATTCCATCTTCGGATTTTGTTTATTTTAATTATAAAGCACGTGCCTTGTTCTTGTCTTCAACAAAAGACATAGTCGTTTTGGCTTCCAGATGTCGACCGGCGCTTAAAGTAGCACTTTAAATCCTCATTAACAATAGCGGCAGCAGCAAATGAAAATAATTAGCATAACCTTGTTCATTTATTCCAGCAGAAAAAGACTGCAAACAAAAATAATAAATAACAATTGCTTAACTTAGAAATTTAAATAAATAAGATATTAAATATTAGACAAAAATAAATTTTTAAAGGAATTGTATTTAGTTATTCAAAATAAGTATTTAAAAAATCAAAATAAAGTAAAATAAAAATAAACAAAAAAATATTTAAAATAATAATATGTATTCTTAGAATAACTGGAATTGGAGAATGATGGTGCGTTTAATTATTATTTAAGCACAATCATGTCTGGAGGCCGGCAATAGCCTTGTTTTATTGTATACCTAACCATAGTACCGTAAGTAATTTCCAAGAAAAAATAAAGTGCACGAATGGATCGCACGAACTTGCTCTTATGTTCGATCACATCGTATGCAAAAGATTTCTATTAAAAATATAAATATATTCGTTTCGTTGTTTTTTTACTTCATATATACAAATTTTCTTAAATTTTTTTCTCAAAAAAATTGGTATGACAGTCTTAAATATTTAATAATATAAACTTAAAAAATAAAGATTAAATTGGTTAAATCAAAGAAAAACTAATTAAAAATTCTGAAATTAATACTTAAACTAATTTGAGCTAAAAAAAAAGTAGGCCATTTTGTTTCTTGTATAAATTTGAATTTTTGAAAAAAAAAAAATTACGAAATTCTTTCAAAAATACAAAAAAATATTTATTAAAAATATTGGTACGCAGTATAAGTTGGGGAACCCAAACCTATATACGTGTGAAATTTTGAAATAATCGGTCGAGCCATTTATGAGATAGTCGAAATAAGAAAAACGTCCTATGGAAACTACCGTTTTTAGACATTTTAATTTTTTTTAATCATATGATCGGTCGTACCTAAAAAGCTGCACTGATTTTTTCGTAACGTATTGGTTATATGGCAGGTACCGTTATTTTTTGAGCTAAACATTTTTTTTTCAATTTGCCGCCCTCTGTACAATACCTAAAAAACTCTATATACCACGTTTGAAGCAATTCGGCCCACCTGTTTGGGCTGTAGGTGTACATACATACAGACAGACTGACAGACAGACATACAAACGAACAGAATTTTTAGACCATCTTTTTTCATCTTCGCTATCATCGTTATGTCATGTTTGATTGTTATCTCAAAACTTTTTTTTCGACGAATGCATAACTTGCCTTATACTCGTAGTTCTTATAATCGCAAGTAAAAAACGCGTTAGCCTGGTTTTAACTTTTGTAAAAATGTTACCCCTGCACAGCTGTCACAAGCAATGAAAGAGTTTTGCTCAAAGTAAAATCAAGACAATATCAAAATTATGCCCAAGCTTTTTTTCTTTTTTTCTTTTTTTTTTTTATAACTTTGCACGCGCTCAAGGGATTATGAACACCCTTTATATGTTTTAAACACAGCACGAGCATCCGGTGAAAGAAGAGAAAGAAGGATAGGAAAGATGTGTGGCGCGATGTTCTTCTAAGACTAGAGTTGGTTGTTGTCTCAGGTTTAACTCAGGGATGGCGGCTGAACTAATGCGGAGAGAATAACCGTATCTTATTTATTTAAGTCTCTTATAATTCGCATTATCTTATTTTATTTAATTGTCATATTTATGAGTAGTTTACTCAATCACATGGTGTTAGTGTTATGCCTAAACAAAATGTAATGAGCAAAGGAGCAACTTATTTTATAACAATTTTTAGAATTGGTTTTTAATTGAATATAAAAAGACATAGATAACGGCAGGAATCGAACCTGCAACCACGAGGTTGACAGGCGAGCACACAACTATCGCGCCACGGCCACCGCCTTAGCTTTAATATTTATAAAATAGAATGTAGAAAAAACGTAATAATATTAATTTATGTTTCAAAATCATTTCCTGTTTGCCTTTGTTCTTCATTTGCAATTTTAAATTCCAACATTGATTTTGTATCAACAGAACCGAAATGATAAGTCAAAGTCTCCTTTTACACAGGCAAGGCAATTTTTGTTTATTTTTTGTGTGTTTGTTTCTAGGCTACACATATGAAACAGAATTTTTACAACACAAATGAATTTTAAGGTTTTTTTAATAATACAAATTCTAGTTATATACTACTGACATAAATCAGCCAAGTAGAAGATTTAGCACTATAATATTTGGACTTGTTGAATTATTAGGGTTTTTTTTTTTTTAATTCATTTTTATTTAATTTTAACTTATAACTATCTGAAAGCTAGACAAAAATGTTTAAAACTAGCCTAATTATCAATAACTTACAACTAATTTGCTGGCCCTTTACGGGCGCTCTAAACTAAACTATATCTCTTAATACTAATGTCTTTCGACCCAAAAACTATATGAATCCATGCTTATTATTTTATTTTTTATTTTCACCAAGAAAACTTTTTGAAAAAAAAAACTTAGTATCATATCATTTTTACATTTTCATTTTATTTTAACTTACAAACTACTTAAAGCTAGACTAAAAATAATTAAAAACTAGATACCACTAACTTATACTAACTAAAAATAACTTAAGCTACTTACATCTACTTAAATACTAGAACAGCAACAGCAGCTTTTTTCGGTTATATTTATATATTTTTTGTTGCATATTTTGTATACGCATGCAGACACACAGAGCCATGCAACCCACGCAGCCAAGTACATACGTACATACATATTCGTATGTACATACATACACAGGCAGGCAGCTGCATGCACAAACGCCCCCGCAAACATACATATTTTAAAAATTTTTTGTTTGTGCCACCCCGACTGTTCCTTATCTACACCTACGTAAGTCGGCCAAGACATACCATCCTAATCGACTTTATGTATCATAATGCTGTTCAGAGAGCCACCAGAACTGGTTCTCTTGTTTCGCCCTATCCCTTCGGTCCCGATCGGACACAGTCCTACTGAACCGAAGGCGCTCTTCTCCACCTTGAGCGATGACGTCTCGACCATACAGGAGTCGCCTATCTACAGTTTTCCGGCTGACGTGGTAGATAAGCGGAACCGCCATTCTATCCTGTATCAGCCCTCGACTGTCTAAATAGAGGAATGCCTCGGGAGGGATGTAACCACTTAACCGCGCACTCTTAAAATATTCATTATTGGGGAAATAAGCCCCAAAAATTAAGCTGTTAGTTGAGGACATCGCTCTTGCAACGTGACCCCGAATCAGCTTGAACAAAAAATTATCTATTCTGTTTATGTTGGCTCCGTTGTATAGAACCTGGTTGGAATAATATCTTGTGTACTCTGACTCTGGTGTTCTGTGTATTCCAAGGCAACGTCTAAGACATTGCCTCTCAAACACCAGAATCTTTTCTATTTGAGATGGGGCAACGTTGAACCACACCGGGCATCCGTAGGCAATCATCGGCCTGATGAGGGCAATGTAACAAATCACCTTCACCCTGCTGTCAAGACGACTGCTATAAAACAGTCGTTTTGTCAAGGTAAAGGCTCCCCTAGCCCTGGCCAAGGCAGCACCTATATGTCTGTCGAAATACAGGTACTGATCCAACCAGATGCCAAGGTACTTTACTATAATTTACTCGCCAGTGAATGTCCATATGGCCCTACGATCACCAGCTTGCGCCAGTTCTTTCTCGTATCCCTTGAGGCGCTAGACAACGGAGTCTTAACAAAATAGTTTCTGATTTCTGGAAGTTGATTTTCAACTTCCAGTCATCACAATATCGCTGAATCTTGTCGAAGTCACTCTGCAAGAGACTTTTGATGACCTCAACTGTATTAGCAGTTTTGTACGCAATTAGATCGTTGGCGTACGCAATTGCCTGAGTTAGACTACATATCAGATCGCTGGTGTAAATGCTGAATAGAATCGGCGAGTTAACCGCTCCCTGCTGAAGACCATTTTTAATATTAAAAATTGCGGTAGAAGTTACATTGCCACTCTTGACAACGAACTTTCTACCATTTAGCATGTCATAAAGCATATACAATAGAGGTTTACTTATACCTAGTCTGGTTAGCTTTAGATACAGACCTTCTAACCATACGGTGTCGAAGGCCTTCTCCAAATCAAGCAGACAGGCACCCGTACACTGCTTTTTAGTTTTGTTTCATTGGATATCAGAAACTAGTTTAGACGCGGCATGAATTGTGTCATGTCCCGCCTTAAAACCGAACTGATTATCCGGGATGATATTTTTGTCCTCCGCCCATTTGAACAGGGCTCTATTAATTACCTTTTCAAATACTTTGCTGATACTCCTTTCCCTTTTTTTTGGAGAGGGTGCACCACAGCTGTCTTCCACCGCACTGGATAATATGCATTATTCAGCGCGTTGTTAACAGTGTGGTATAAATGTCAACTGCTTCTTGAGGCAAATGTCGTAGTACAACGTTGGGTATACCATCGACTCCTGCTGACTTCTTTTTCTTTAATGAATCGAAGATGAGCTGGAGCTCATTTTTCGAAATTAACAAGGGACTGGGCCTATTTCGGTCGGCGATTATGGCGTTTGCCAAATCTTCATCATTAAACCCGGTAAAACCAAGGTTCTCAGATCGCCATTCGGTTATATCGTTCCGGAGCCATAAGTGATGAAGCAGAGCTCTGTTCTCCAGGTCATGATTCGGGCGAATGCTAGCATTCACCTTGTACACTTGCTGGAAAGCAGCCCCCACAGCCTCCACTCCCTCCTGCGGATCTTCGATTATATAGAGGTCATCGTCCAATACGGCATCCTCTGGTGTCAGAAGTATATCTGTGTTCTCTGTCGTCCTCTGGAGCTTAAGACACGGAAGATCGTTTTGATCCTTTCTTCTAAAAATCTTATTAATTTTTGGGAACATACTTGGGTCGCTGGAGTTAACGGCACGAATTTTATTGTCCCAGAACAAATTAATAGCCAATCTATAATTTTCTTTGATCAATTGGTTGATGTTTTTGATGGACGACTTCAGTGTCCTAATCTCCAGGTCTCGTGTATCAGTAAGCCGCCTGTACAAGCGTTTTAGTCTTGTCAGTAGTCCACTTTTTTGTCTGTGAAGTGCGTCAATTGTCGCGTTACGGTACATGTCAGTTGCGTTACGTTCTTTGTATTTCGGTATTGTTCTGTTCATTGTTCGTAGAATCGTTTCGTCAATTTGTTCTAAGTATCTGTCGATTTCAGTATTTGTTAGGTTCCTGTCATTTGGTGGGGATATACCATTTGACCGTAAATCGCTCAATAAGGCGTTGGAGAAGCGTGGCCAGCCCACCTTACGGTAATTGTAAGTATGCACAGGCTCATACTCCTCCAACTCCATAAGCTCGTTCGGAAGTTGTATAACGGCGGCGAATCCGCAGTGGTCACTGTCGTACTCGATCGTTCGTAAACAATTTCTTGGTCGTTGACCTAGAGTGTCAGTAATTATTAGTCTTGCGTCTTTCAGCAATAGATCCAGATAGGCACCGCTTCTTGGAAACGATGGCCTCTCTAATTATTAGGGGTATTCACGATCTGGTGTACCAAGTCTTGTATAATTTTAAAATTTTATTTTTTTACAACAGACTGTGAACGCACCTTTACTAATCTGTAGCAACACTGAAGCAAATGTAAAAATCTGTTTCACATTTGTTCTGAAGAAGGCTTAGTTTGTGTTAAAAGTTAAAAAAATCTCACACCCTTGTATTTTTCTGTTACAATAGGGTTCGGGTATTGTAAAAGTGTAAAAGTGTAAGACTTTGACATTCAGTATATTTTGTTGTTGTAGTGCAAAAAAATGCTGCACTTTTACACTTTTACAATGATACAAGACAGGATCGTGAATACCCCTATTGATTCAAAATAGCTTTTAACGGCCTTTAGTCCAACAAAAATTTGCGTTTCGTTTCGGTGATCTCACGTCAACTGATGAGTCCATGTGAGATCACTGGGACGAAATGCCAATTTTTGTTGGACTAAAGGCCGTTAAAAGCTATTTGGAACAAATAAACTGAACGTTTTGTCTGTTTGTTTCTAGGCTTGAACGCACACTACACATATGAAACAGAATTTTTACAACACAAATAAATTGAACTAATCAAAAATCACATTTAAAAATTGGAATCTCCAAACTCTATTATATTAGTACCTGGAGTGTAAATCAATACATTTATTTTAAAATGAAAATTAAATGAATATTTTCACCCATCCAAATTTGTTAAATTGCAGAAAATAATTCCAAATAAAAAATGAACAGAAAATGAAAATAGAGATCGATTTTTTCAGAATGTATGATTCCAGGAACTGTTACTACCTACAAATGTACATATATTTAAATCTAAATTATGGATTAATAATATGAAAAACAAATAGCACCATTACAAGAACCAGATTTCGTTTGAAAATGAAGTTAAAGCCAATATTTTGAGGGACATTTTGAATATGCGAAAAGCTTATATTGTGTCCAAAAATTTACATTTAAAAAGAATTCCAACTTTTATTCATCAACTTATTAAAAAAATTTATTTTTTTTTTCGAAAAACACAATCACACAACTTAAAACTAAAACTTTATTCTTTAGGGGTAGTAGCAAAGTTAGTATTTCGTTGCATAGCCTTTGTTGGCTATTACTGCTTCACTTTCTATCGGAATATTCTCCCGGGAGACCTTTCCTGCAGCCCAGAGTTCTGTGTTACTAGTCGGTTTGGTTTCAGAGACTGCTTTCTTCATGTCAACCCACAAATTTTCAATCGGATTTAGGTCAGGCGATTGCGCTGGCCACTCCATCACATTAATTGAATGATCCCCAAACCATTTTTTAGCCTTCTTACTGGTGTGCTTGGGGTAATTGTCCTGTTTGAAGATCCACAAAAGGGGCATCTGATCCTCTGCATAAGGGTGCAAAACGTTTTCGAGTATATTAACGTAAGCGTGTTGATCCATGATGGGTTTATTCCAATATATGGGCACAACTCTATAGTAGAAAATTTAATTTTTTTTTTAATTAAATTAAATTTTTAATTTTAGCTTAATACAAGCAGTTACATTTTAGATGAACATAAGTTAATAATATAAACATAATACTAATTTAAAAAAATAAAAAAATAAATAAAGCTAGGTTAATGGGTTAGGGAGAGGTGTTTAATAGGATTTTTCTGAGGGATGTAGAACTAAGGGAGAAATCAAGGATATCATGTACTGAATTAGCCGACCGGAGCATTCTACAAATAGGGTTGAAATGGGCGTAGTTGGTGCGGTGGGTTGGAAGGCGGAAGAAAGGAATGGATCTTAAGTTTCGTGGATTTGTATTAAAATTAATTACAAATAATACAAAAACAAGCCCACGCCATTCTGCTTGAGCATCCGTGCTTAAATACTTTATTTGTGTTTTTGGGATTATATTCCGTTTTCGGAGGTCTTCTCACGTTGGAACGAGATCCTTTACCGCCAAACAATACGATTTTACTATCATCTGTCCATAGAACGTGACGCCATTTTTCTACTGGCAAATTCGAATGCTATCTTGTAAAAATTAAACGCTTTGTATTTTGTGTTTTGCAGTTAAAACGGTTTCTTTTCTCGGACTACAAGCAGTTAAATACTTTTCCCTTAATCGGTGACGAACAGTTTCCACACTACAGCTCTTTTTTTAGCTCAGTTGCAGGCTTAAATGGATTTTTATGGCTTTCTCGGACTAGACGCCTGATGATAGTTGTCGCCACAACAGGTTTTCGTCTACGAGATTCGGTTTTAGTTGTGTATGTGATTGCATTTTGAATCATTTTGTTGGAACACCCAACAAGCCGTCGAACTTCTCTATACGTTTTACCTTCCGAGATAATTTTTTTAATAATTTCCCGTTTTTCGTTGGTACAATGCTCCACGACCCATTTTCTTTCAAAAACGGTTAATTTTGTGTTTTAAATAAAGATACCACTTAAATATAAGCAAATTCTAACACTTGACCGCCTTACCTTGAAATATGCACAACAAGAACAAATATTTTTTTGTAACGAAAACTGCCATTAGTGCTATTATTTTTACCGCACACAAAATGGGATTTTCGCCATTATGGCCTCATAAGATAAGAACCGTTACCATTTTAACGCAAGAGATATACAATAGAGAGATGTGATAGTTCAAGCAATAAAATAATAATAGAAGAGGCTGTAAATATTTTCCTACTCACTCATTTAAAGAAGTTAAAATGAAACTTGTACCAGTGGTTCTATTTATTTTACCGGCGTTTTTTTAACGGGCGTTTTTTTTAGACGTGTGGTTATCAATCTGGCAATACGTTTTTCGGAGTTGATCTTTTTGTCAGCTGTCACTTGATTTATGCTCAGTTTAGTCGCACATTCGGTGAATGGGCCCAAAACGAGATTGCCACCGATCCCGATTTTCACAAGAAAATTTTGTTCAGCGACGAAGCTCACTTTTAGTTAAATGGGTACGTTAATAAGCAAAATTGTTTTATTTGGAGTGATAATTCATTTTTGGTCCATAATTCGTAAATATGAAGCCGGCCATAATGTTAAAATAATAGGGAATGCTATATAGCTTTGATTAATGACTTTTTGATGTCTGAATTGGAGGATGTTGAAGTGTATGACCTTTGGTTGCCACAAGACGGCAATACATGCCATACAGCCAACGAAACCATCAATTTATTGAAGGACACTTTTGGTGAGCGCTTTATATCGCGACGAGGGCCTGTGGCGTGGTCTCCTAGATCGTGCGATTTAACACCGCTGGACTATTTTTTGTGCGGTTATGTGAAGTCGCTATATACGCAAATAAGCTCCAGACGATTGACGCCTTTGAAGCAGGGCTACCAACCGTATGATAATTATGCTACATGTTGGATAATGAGAACATTTATTTATTTATTTATTTATTCATCAATGGATTTACAATCTGTTGACTACAAATGTTTAAACTTAACAATATATGATCTAGCTCAACTTAGAACTGAAATAGATTTTGAACAATTTTTTTAAAACTATCCCTACTCATAGAAAGATCGACTTCACATGAAATAGAGTTATACAATGTAAGAGAACGAGTTACTGGGTTATTAAGACCATAATTTGTTCGGTGATTGGGAACATAGAGTATGTCATTTCTGTTTCTTAGTGTTCTTTCCGGAACATAAAAAGAAACTAACGCCAGAAGTTCTTCTGATTTAATATTATAACATAATATATCTTTGATAAAAAGAACGCATTGAGCTTGTCTGCGGCTTTCCAGAGTTTTCAAATCTAACAACGCACATCTTGAAAAATAATCAGGTAAATCAGAAGACCATCTCAGATTTCTTAACGCAAAACGCGTGAATCTTCTTTGTATTTTTTCTATTCTATCAATAGCATTTTAATAAAATGGTGACCAGACGACACAACAATACTCTATGATGGGTAGTACCAATGACATGAAAATTGCCTTTAATGTATACGCATCCTTAAATACAGTCGAAGTTCGTTTAAGGAACCCCAACATAGAATTTGCCTTTGATACAATAAAATCAATGTGAGCTGAAAAAGAAAATTTGGAGTCGAATATAACTCCAAGATCTTTAACTTCGTTGACTCTAGTGAGTGATTTATATTCAAACTTATAAGTAAAGATTATCGGGGATAATCTTCTATGGGCACTAAAAATCTTACATTTTGCAAAATTTAGCTCCAGGTGGTTGTATTTGCACCAATTTAAAAACATATCAATATCGTTTTGGAAGTTTAAACAGTCACAATCCGAAGATATTTCACTGTATAATTTAACATCGTCCGCAAACATCAAACAGTCCGAAAAATTAAGTACTTGCGGAATATCATTTATGAACAAATTGAACAAAATTGGTCCTAGGTGACTACCTTGGGGAAGACCTGAATCAACCTGAATAAAGTTTGATGTAAAACCTTCAATCTGAACGACCTGTTTCCGGTTCGACAAGTAGGAACTCAACCAATTCAAAAAATTAGCATTCAAACCCAGCTTTCGAAGTTTTTGGAGCAATAGTCCGTGATGAACTCTGTCAAAAGCCTTGACGAAGTCTGTATACAGGACATCCACTTGCTTTCTATTTTCCATGGATTTTAAACAGAATTGAGAAAATAGGCACAAATTAGTCGTAGTTGAACGGCCACTAACAAACCCATGTTGTTTTGGCGTTATAGATTCCTTGACTGAAAAAAATATCCTCTGGGTAACCAACTTTTCAAATAATTTAGGCACCGCAGAAAGTTTTGATATTGGTCTGTAATTTTTAACCAGGTGTTTTAGGCCACTTTTAAAAATTGGATTTACATAAGATATTTTCCAATCGTCAATAAAAACACCAGTTGTTAAGGATTTATTAAAAATGATTTTTAACGCGGAGCACAGTGATGAGGCACAATTAGATAATAAAGATGGCGGAATATTATCAACTCCAGCTTTTTTATTTGAATCGAGTTCAATCAAACCATCAAGTACATCTTGATCTGAAAAACACTTTAGATCAAAATCTATAATAGGAGAAATAGATGGATAAAAATCGACAATATTTAAAATAAGGTCTTTATTATAGTTAGACTGAAAGTATTTTGCAAATAGATTGCAAGCTGATTTTATATCGCGCGATTTTTCGCTATCAACTTCCATTTCTAACGGCAAAAAAGAACTTTTCCGTTTGGAATTTAAAAAGACCCAAAATGATTTGCTATTCCTTTTGATATTACTCTCAACAGCACTTATATGTTGATGATACAAAAATGTATTCAAAAAAGCAAATTCTCTCCGAAGCTGAAGAAAGCGAGCATGATCCTCAGGTTTACCTGATTTTTTTGAACGTATAAAAGCCTTATTTTTAACATTTTCTAGATTTTTTAATCTTTTATTAAACCATGGGAGCTTAAAACATGATTTTTTCCTTAAAACCGGAACAAACTGTTCAATACCATATAAAATTATTTCTTTAAAAACTACATACATATCATTAACAGATCTGTTGCAAAGTCTAAATTCCCAATCAATTGAACTATAGAAATTATTAAGTCCTGTGAAGTCGGCCTTTTTAAAATTAAAGTTAACGCAATTATTAGTTTTTCATTTCTGGTTAAATTCATAAAATTCAAAAATTACATAAACTGCTTTATGATGAGGTTGATTATTAACTAAAGGAAAAGCTGATTCATAAAGATAGTATTTAATATCATTATTGCAAAAAATAAGATCCAATGTTCTACCTAATATATTTTTGGAATAATTTATTTGAAATAAACCTAGCGAAGCTACAGAATCAACAACTTCAGTTTCCATGTCTGATGTAACATTAAATGGAACCAGAATTTGTTCATCAGCCATAAAGCACCAGTCTATGTCGCCAACATTGAAGTCACCTAACACACATGGAAACTGATCAATTGTTAACTCTTTCACCACTACGTTTATATTTGACATAAGTTGAGCATATAATTGAAAACTACTATTCGGTCTAATATAACTTACAATAAAGCAAAATTCATGGTCTTTAGTGATGACATACACACAGAGTTGCTCGAAGAATGATGAATATGTAGGTAAATCGAACTGACGACTAGCTAACGAAGTACGCACAGCGATTAAAACTCCACCTCCACGCTGCATTCCAGATTCAATGGGACGATCAACACGATAAACGACATAAGATGCATCAAACATTTCAGAAGACAGAAAGCTTTCATTTAACCAGGTCTCAGTAATTATTATCACATCATATTCATGTAATGAAGAGTTTATGAAAAGCCCACTAGTTTTTGTGCGTAAGCCTCCCGCATTTTGATAATAAACATTGAGTTTAGACGGAGAAGGTGACGATGGAGAAGCACATTTTAGGTTTGCGCTGCTTCCTTCCCTGCAGGAAGAACTTCGTTTTTTGGAATGCTGACAAATTTTTTTATTTGAACCCCAATGGGCCAAATAGCTGGGTTAAGTGCATCTTCAAAAGCATGGGTCGGAATTCCGAGTTTGAAATTAATAAAGTGCATCTTCGAGACATCAGCATCAATTTTAATCAATTTATTACACTGAAGCACATTTTCAGGTAAATTAAGTACACTTGCTGCATACGACTTGATGTTGTTTTCGGTTACACATTTGTCCAAACGAGAGAGATGTAAGTAGCGAAGTTTAGGAACTGATGATAAGGTTGTGTCAGCAGAGGTATGACTTGCAGTACCAAACAGTTTCGTGGTTCGTCGAACTTTTCGATTTTTTCTCTGTACCCGTTCACCCTCAATCATGTGGTCATGGCATTGTTGTTGGAATGCAATTGGAACAATAGTTTGATGATGAATCTCTGGTTCGAAAGCAGGTTGCTGTTGTGATGACGTAGAAGCAATAACAACGTTTGAAGCATTTATTCTTTGATGAGCGCTTTCAGTTTCAATATCGGGTTGTTGTTGCAATTGAGAAAATGCCAAATCGATTGGTACACTTAGCGGCAGATTTGATGTATCATTTATTTTATTTGTTGTAATGAAATCACTATTTAAATCAGTTTGTATTGAAATATTGTTTTTATTTTTGGGTTTGGATTTGGAAATAGAGCCATTCAAAGACTCTGTATCATTGTACAATTTAGATTTAATTTCTGTAATGTCTGATTTTAGTTGCACCATTATAGATAGAAGGGAAACACTGATGACAATGCAGTTAGCACAGCGCCACAATAAATTGCGATCTGCATGGAGGGCTTTAGCAGATTCTTTGCAAATTTGAGCACACTTTTTATGATAAATTGACCCGCAAAACCCTTCACATTTGATAAAATTATCGCGAAGAAGTCTATGGCCACAAACTGTAAGACATTTGTAAGATGTAAGATTGCAAATGTAAATGTGAGATAATTTTAAATTCAAATGTATGATTTTTCTGTTAAAACAGAAACTCGTCTTACAAAAATAACTTCTCGTGTAGAGGCGTGTAAACATATAAACATGAAACAGAAAATATGGAATGTCCTCGTTTATATTCGGTTCAGATTTTTTTTTTTAAACGAGATTCATTCGACCCGACAATCACAATAACAGCAGCAGATAGCAGAAGAACTGTCAAATTTTTTTGTGTGGGCATTTTATCGCATACTATATTTCTGGGTCTGATCCACACTCTGCCAAATGGAACAAATTGGCACCAATTTCAAAATTTTATAGGCTGCCAATTTCTGTCGAAAAAAAGTCTGAATCAGACCTACTTTATTGAAGAATGTTGATGGCAACTTTAAGTTACATTTCGTATATTATTGCTCTTAAAAAAATTAATCAGCACAAAAGACACAGCTTCTTGACAGTTCTGCTTGCGGTAAAGCAGCAATGAATAGTATGCGATTAAACCACGCTATCTATCGCATGCTATGAAAAGATATAGCTCCGATTTCGGTCTCCTTTTGTGATAACCAAAACATGCTTTATCTGGCCTGTGGAGGCGGCCATGAATGCTTGCAGAACTATGAGCATGCCATGAAATAAAATGCAGGACTAGATCACACGTTGCTGCTCGTATGTTCGAACACATCGTATACATTGGGGTCGCCTTGGCGCGATAGATGTGATCTCGGTTGTCAACCTCGTGGTCGTAGGTTCGATTCCTGACGTTGTCTATGTCGTCTTATTTTTCATTAAAAACTAATTTTAAAATTTGTCATAAAATAAGTAGCAGGTTTTCTCATCCATGCTGTTTAGGCATAACACTAACAGCACGTGATTGAGTAAGCTAGTATACACATACAATATGACAACGTAATAAATAAAATAATGCGAATTAAGAAACATAGATAAATAGAACACGGTAAATTCTCCGCATTAGTACAGCCGCCATCCCTGGATATAAATCTGAGACAACAACCAGCTCTAGTCTCAGAACATCGCGTCACACATCTTTCCTATCTCTTCTCTCTCACGCCCGCGCTGTGTTAAAAAGCATATAAAGGGTAACATCATAATCCTTTGAGCGCGTGTAAATTATAAAAAAAAAAATACACAAGTTTCTTAGTCGAAACGGCTAAATATATTTTTTAAATCATTTTTTACTTAATTTTTTACAAACAAAATTCTATAATTTTATTTCTAAAAAAAGTATTAGACAATATAAATTTGAAAACAAAATTTAAAAAAATCTTCAAGTCGTTTTCGAAGTATCGAATTTTCTAAAAAAAAAAATATTTTTTCCCAAATTTTGGTATGTAATATTATTTAGAATTTGATATTCAAATTTTGATCGAGCCGCTTATGAGAAGTCGAAAATACAAACCGTTAATACAAAAATATGTAAAAAAAAATGTTTGAACCAAACTGTAGACTGTACCTATAGTAGTGCATATTTTTTTTTCAAAATCGTTAAAGTCGTTTTCGAGATAATTAAGATGGTTTGATTCAAACCGGCAAAGGAAAACTAGACTACCTAGTAAGTACTTAAGTAAGATGTGAGCTACAAGAGCAAGTTCGTATAATCCACTTAGGCATTTGAGTTCAATGTCATAAGGGAAGAATAATTTAATTGGCAGGATTTTATTATATGTATGTTGTATGTATCGTGTTCGAAGTTGAAAGTTGCTAAATTTTATCTTAACATATATTTCGTTAAAAAATATACCCAGTGATTTTTTTAAGTAAATTCACATTAAGTCGTAAAATAGAAACGTTTTTCTGATTTTTTTTTTACAAAAAACGAGAACAAAAATCACAACATTTGTTAATTTGACTCCTGAATGATCCATCAAAAATTTGTTTGCTTAAGATAATTTTTACTCAGGTAGAATAGTTTCTCAGGAATATGGTAGCACTGCTTGGAAGAGATTATTGCTGCAAGTAGGGGTCGAAAAGTGGGCCTCTCGGCTGGAATTTATTCGAGTCAGACGCGGCGGCCACTTGTCCGAAATTTAAAATATAATGAGAAACCCTTATCTTTGTAACAACGCTAAATTGTTGGCCATAACATTAAATGATATGCGCTTTATTCCTTTTTTAAGCCCACATGTATAAAAAACATTCTTCAAACAAACAAACATTAGATCAATTTTAACAAAGAACAAGTAATTTAGTTTGTAGAATAAATTTAATTTTTCGAATTTTTTACAATAATAATAATAATTTTAAATAAACTTTGGTCAACGGCCTTGGCTCCGATGAAAGCATCGCTTCCCATAGATGGCGCGTGGTTAGTACTTCGATGGTGGACCGTCGGAAACCAACCACGTGCTGTTGACATGTGTTTTTTCTTCTGTTGTGTGTTCTTTCTTTCTCTCTGTCTCTCTCTGTTGTATTAATGTATGTGATGTTTAAAGCCAATCTTCTCGTTGCCAGTGCTTCAGGGCAATCTACTTCGTAGATTTATCTGCAGAGTAGTAAAAAATGTAATATGTAATGTGTAAACAATAAAAATACTTAAATGCAATACAATAAATAAGTCTTACTTCCTTGTACATAAAGCTTTAAATTTAAGCGGCACAATTAAACAATTTTCGGATTGCAAGGATGCCTGGTGAGTGAGTTGGTTGGTATCGGGATTATATTGAAAAACTTGACAATCTGGTTCTGTAAGCCAAATTGTATTGCCAATAAATGCCGTAACCTGCCTCAAATATGGGGTATTGTATTTAAACCTAGATACTTCGGACCAAGTAGTATCTTTGGATAAATCAAGGCACCTAATGACCGTATTATGCTCTGAAGAACTTTTATAGAGACGGAAGGTAGCTAACATAAGATCACCAACGACATACATTCCGATTACTCTTATGTTACCATCCATTGGCGTCCGTTTGATAGTCCATTGCTTAGAAACACTGTCATAAAGCTGCACGTAATTATTATCCAAAATGTATAAAATTCCATTATGCCCATGCATTTGTTGGAAACCACTGTCTATTTTAAGAGGCGGTTCTAACACAGTCCATTGGTGTGTTGAAAAATTGAACATCTCCAACAAATTCACATAATTTCCCTTGGTGTTAAAACCTCCACAGACACATAAGTTTCCATTTAAGTTGGCCAACTGACTTTTGCTTCTGGCCTTTTGCATGGGTGGCAATTCAGTCAATTTGGAAGTTTTCAAATCTATGAATTCGACGGTGTTCGAAATTTGCACATTACGCTTAAAGTTGTATCCTCCAACTAAAAACAGTTTTCCATCAATCACAATCTTAGAGTAATCCGAATGTTTTTTTGATAAAATGGGCTGGCTTCTACTCTTGACAATCCACCTTTTCGATTTTTCATCAAAGTTGTGTATTTCCAATTGCCGGCGTTCATTTAAACCGATAGATGCTACAACTTCACTAACTTGTTCGATTTTAAGTTTGACTTGTTTCAATGGCTCGGGTGCAGAAGTAAAAGCAATATTTTTCTGTTGGGTCAGCCTAGATGCCGGACTAAAATGAAATTGAAGCCAACCTTGTATCAATTTGCAGTTTTCTGAAGTATTATAGACGGACATTGTGTTTTCAATTATAAGCTTCGGCGTTAGAAATTGACAGCGTACCATTGAAAGGAATTCGAATAGGAGAGGCCTCCGATTTAGTTTGTCATGTCCAATCCAATCCAGCAAACCCAGAAACACTTGCTCCTCTAGGTCTTCATCCTTATTGTCCTTAAACAGTAGATCCTTTAGCTCAAATTTGTTCAATAGCAAAAAGTCCGACTGCTTTCTTATTTCCTCGAAGTTGCTGTAAATTATCTCCCATGATTTTTCCTGAAGTCCAGATAATTTCAATTTCTTGGCCAATCGCAACGAATACAGGCAATTGCTCTTGCTCAGTTGTTTTACCAGAAAATCACAACATCCTTCAAGTAAGTTGTCCATTTTCAAGAACATTGCAGCTCGTAAAAGTTTTTCAACATTATCGGAATTTAGCTGAATTGCACCCGAATACATAAAGTCGGTGATCAGCTTAAGTGTGGAAGCTTCAATTTGCTGCAGTTTTACTTCTTTGACGTTTGCAAGTCTAGAATTGCCATGAAAGACTTTCCAAAAATAGTCACTCAATGCCGATAGTACGATCTTATGAGCTGGAATCTTGATACCATTTTTGCCAGCAATAAGAACAGCGTCGAAGAAGTGCCTTTCTTTGTAAAATTTCAGCAATTTTGTTGAAATATTTTCTGCATGTTGATCGCATTTGAAAATAAATTTTTCGGTTGTTGTATTTGAAGCTGACATTCTGAATCTGAAAAGAAGGAATAATAATCAAATTAAAGAATAGAAAAAAAGACTATAAAAATTAATTAACTTACCGTTTTCCAAAAATGTGTAAGTTGGTTTTGAAAATAAAATTAAATTTCTAGTGACAGACAAAAGTAAATGTTACAAAATAAGATGCGGTAGAACCTGGTGTGGCGGGTGTACTCGACAAACTGAATATTTTTGAAACAAATCAATTTATTTATATACACGTCAGGCAATGCAGCTGGTAATTAAGTAATGATTTTCCAAGAAATATTTAAATCGAACAGGTCAAAAAGAAATTTGGAAAATATAATTAGCAATAAAGTAATTAGTGAAAAAAAACAACAAAAAGTAATTAGAAGAAGATCATTTATAACGCAGTGTTTTCGAAAATCTACCTGTGGTTACATTTCTAGGGTTTCAAAATATGTGCGCCTGCATTTCAAAATATCTATAGTGCTTGGATACGTGTATAAATATTTGGTCTGAGTATTCTGAGAAATCCACGTCTATTTAATTAAGTAATTATATTTTTAAGACTGCTCTACCATCATCATTAATTATGACAAAGTAGGAGGTTACCACGTGGCTTAATTTGTATGAAATATAATTTTAGAAAAATTGTAAAATATATTATATATGCATATAACTTTAAATGATAAGTGCAATACATAATATAAATTTTTAAATATACATAATGCAAATGTATGAGGGCATAAAATGTACATAATTCAGTGACTTAGGCTAAAATACGTAAAAATGAAATATAATTTGGCATAAATAAATAGTTGATACACATAATAAAATGTTTTTTTTTGGATTGTTTAATTGTTATAGTTTGAGGAAAAAAAGATTACATTTGAATTCTTGGAATACACCTATTTTTATATCAAACAACTTTGAATAATGCAAAAAAAATATTTTTTTTATGTAACATAACATTTTTAGGAAAAAAAATTTAACGCCAATTCAAATTAAATATTAAAATAGTAAAAATTTTAAATTAAAAAAAAACTGAGTCACTGTGGATTTTTCAAAAAAAAAAAAATTATTTATTTTTTTAAAAACCGGAAAACCCATTCTTTTGAAAATTTGAATATTATTTTTTCTTTTAGGGAGCATTTGCATAAAAAATAATTTTAATTGCTAACAATAGTGAGAAAGTCGAAAATATGGGAAGTGGTTCTATGGGAAGTACCGTTAATAAGTAGATGCACAATTTTATATTGTGAATTTTGGAAATCTGGAATGTGCTAATTTAATTTTATTAAATTTCCTGTTGTTATAATTCTTATTGTTTTTTTCTTAGTGTTTATAACAGTTTTTTTTTTTGTGTACGGGAGGTACCTTTTTTTTGTGTTAGAAAAATAATTTTTTAAAATATTCAAGATAATGTCAAAAAACTATTATTGTTAGGGGATTTCGAAATATTGAGTTTTCAATAAAAAAAAATTGTACTCGCGATATACATGTGTAGATACCTGCTATACGGAAATCTTGCATTTGGGCACAAAAATCGAGCTCGAGATTTTAACAAACTGGACATTATAATGACAGAGAACACCAAAAAAGTAAGTAAGTCCTGCAATTCCGTCTGTCTGTCTGTCAGTAGAACGATCTACAGCCTTAACGGCTAAAACAATTCATTTAAGCATTTTAAGTGATTGTGTCAAATAATTTTTTTAATCGATTTTTTAGTCCCAAAACGAATGGTACTTACCATACAATATTTTCTACCATCTTAATTATTTTGTAAACGGCTCTACCGATTTTTATAACTAAAAGTATGTGTACTACATTACGTATGGCCTATATTTTGGCCAAACATTTTTGTTTACACATTTTGTTATTAACGGTACCTGCCATACAACCATTTTATTGATTTTCGACTTTCTCATAAACGGCTCAACGGATTTCTATCAAAATTTTCATACAGGAGCTCCTTTGAATTCTAAAGAATGCTGCATTTTAAAATTTTCGAAAAATAGTATTTTTTTTTTTGGATTTTGGAAGACAAAAAATATTTTTTTTTTTGAAAATTCAATATTTCGAAAATGGGTGGACGAGTTTTTCTGATTTTTTTTATAAATTTATATTATTATAAATATTTAAAATTTGCATACTAATATATATTTAGTCGTTTTTATTAGGAATATTTTGCATGCAATGTCAGTCGTGCATTTTATTTTTTATAAAAATTGTTGGAGCCGTTTTTTCAGAAAAATAAGGTGTTCGTCCCCTTCATCCTTTACCACCTTTACGATCTTATATCTACAGGCTCATAAGGCCGTTCCAGGCAGTAGGGTGTAGAGGCTGTCGAGGAGACAGCGGCGTGGCATGCTAGCTCTGGCTCGTTCTAGATCGTCGGAGGAGTAGGTTCTGGCCACCGCAGCACTGGACAATGTTACGCAATCGTAATGCCAAAAAAAAGGAATAATGGAGCCCTTATAGTCCAATAGGGTAGGGGATTCCTATAGGGGTGGAGGGTCGAAGGTGTTGTTGACCACCAACAAGGATTTGCCCACCCTTCTATCTCCAAGATACCTATGGCTACTGCTTCCTCCATGTCAATGCAGTAGCTCCAAACCTAATGAATGTTCAGCTTACCTCATTTTTTTACCGGGTCACTCCCACAACTGACAAACAAAAATTTATTCACCCATCATTCTTTGCTGAAAAAAAATAATACCAGAGAAAAGCCTTCCCATCGGTTACCCTCGGTTTACGAATCACCTCATCTAAGCTTCATCATTGAGAACACAAAAAAAGAATTGTATTTTTTCAATTCTCCTTAAACCAAAGTACATTTTTACTTGCGATATAGGTACTATAGGGCAAGTTTTGCATTTGGAAAAAAAATCGAACTCGAGATTTTAATCAAAGTTGACATTACGATGATAGAGAACACCAAAAAAGTGGATCCGGAAATTCCGTCTGTCTGTCTGTCTATCTGCAGAACGATCTACAGCCTAAATGGCTGAACTGATTTTGTTCAAACTTAGTGCTTAGGCGTTTTAGGTGATTGTCCAAAATAGATTTTCGAATCGTTGTCTTAGCCCCAAAAATAACGGTATGGCAAGTAATACAAATTTGTATACCATCTTAATGATCTTAAAAACGGCTCCAACGATTTTTATAAAAATTGGTGTGTGTTCTACCTTGGGTATGGTCTACATTTTGGTCAAAAAACTGTTTTAAATATTTTGTTATTAACGATACCTGCCATACAACCATTTAATTGATTTTCGACTTTCTCACAAACGGCTCCATTGATGTCGATCAAAATTTTTTTACAGGATCTCCTTTGAATTCTAAAGAATACTGCATTCCAAAATTTTCGAAAAATATTAGTTTCTTAGATTTTTGAAAAAAAAAAAATATTTTTTCTTCTGAAAATTCAATATTTCGAAAAGTGGTGGACGAGTTTTTCTGAAATTTTGTTTTTAATTTTATATTGTTAAATATTTAAAATCGACATACCAATTTTTTTTTAGAAAAAAATTTACAATTTTTGTATATAGAAAATTAAGAAAAAAAAGACTGCAAAAGTATGTTTAGCCGTTTCTATTAAGAATCTTTTTCATACGATGTGATCGAATATAAGAGCAAGTGCGTGCGATCCAGTCGTGCATTTTATCTTATGTAGGTCCCAGTATACAAATAACAATTAAAATTTTAGAATACAATTATAGTTAAAAGTAAATAATAAAATCTATAATATCAGATTAATTTATAATACAAAAGTAGCCAATTGGCAACCCTGAAATAAAAAAAAATAGGTTCTATATGTCGTTCGACAAACTCATTTAAATATGTTTTCATATTATTTATATAGGGGTTAAGTAAAAAGTTGTAAAAACTTGTAGGATTTCCTTGGAACCATTGAGGTAACCCAAACAAAAAATAGAGAAAATTTAATAAATATAAATATGTAGATTGTATTGTTTGTAAACTAAAAAAAAAACTTACTATGACCATTCGATGCAGTGCCCTACCTTGGATTGTTTTTGTGTTTATATAAGAAATTTATAAATATTTATATTTGTTTTTCTTTTATTTTTTGGCTTATGGTAGGATAGGATATTTCTTTAAATTTTGTAATTTTTTCATCCATGACTGCGAACTTTTTTTATTTTTGACCTTAGATTACAACAATTATTTTTAATTTTTTTTTCTTTTATAATTCCTTTTTTTGTACAAAAATAATTTAAGGGCACACTGGACAATTATTTTAATTCGAAAAATTTCACTTAATTTAAACATACAATATAATTTAATTTAGTATTCGTAACACCCTTTTTTCTGCGGGGAAGTACTTGACACCGTTTTACATAAATTTTACTTTACTAGTTTACGCCTTATTCCTTTGAAGTAGCAAAGTGACCCGCTCGATGTGTAAAATGATTACAAGAGACGGTGGTGATGCAAACCATCGCTAATTGGATTATCAGGTCACCCACGATTGGCATGTACTACCATCAGACCACCAGAGGTTCGCGGTGTCCCTGTTGCTGTTAGAGATCGTGATACATAATAATTTTGTGTCATCCGACAAAAGTATTTACTTCCCAGGCAATTGCGATTCCCGTTGAAAATTATGTTTTCGAGATTATAGGCTGGGCGATAGGGTTGTTTATTATAATTTTTGTTATGTATTGGATATTATTATTATTGTCATTATTATTATTATAATTATAATTATTATTTTTATTATTATTATGTTTCCGATTTATTATTTATTATGAGGGCAGTTACCTACACCATTTAGGATGTAAGCTTCTGGACAGACAGGCAGACATAATTGTTATACCCACTTTTTCGCCTTCGCTATCATCGTAATGAAAAATTTGATTAAAATCCAGAGTTCCATTTGTTTATGAATCCAAAACTTGCCGTATGGTTCCTATATACCGCAAATAAAAATCAGTTAAATATGAAATATGTAATTTTTGGTATTCTTATTTTAGTAGAACCATTTTTTAGTTTTCGATTTTCTGCAAGACTCTTCACAAGCAAGCTACCAAAAAGTTTAAACAGTATTGTTTAATTTTCTTTGGAATGAATACATATATTTAGAAAACGACTTAATTAATTCCTTCGAACCTTTCTATTTAGTAATTTTTTCACATTTTCTTGAACTCAAAAAAAATGTGTGTATTTTTAAATTAGTGTAGTACAAAAAGTTTTCAAAAACTGTAAGAGCATTTAATCAGCACATTTACGTCGATGTTTTTGTTTGACATATCTATTGTTTTGAAAGCTGGCTGTCTACCTTCTTCAACGTCAATACCTAGGATATAGAAAATATTAGTAGGCATGGGGTAAATATTGGAATGTAGAAATATTTAGCAAATGTAAGATCCAATATTAAGGGCTGAATAATTTGTCGATTTGACAAACACCAGCTAAACGCATCTAAAACAGTGCAAAACAGTAATAAAAAATAACTTTTTGGCGTTTGTCAATGTCAAAGTGTCATATGGGCTAAGCTTGACAGTAAAAAGATAAAATATCCTTCTGGTGATTTTAACGGCTACCGGAAAGTACGCCAGAGAAAATTGCGTCAGATTTTTTTTTGTAAAAAATGCCAGAATTTTTTTCTGGCTTAATATTGGAAGAAATAGCAGAATTTTTGTTTGAAAATAACCCAGAAATATTTGAAATTATTATGAAAAATAGTCTGAAAGCAAAATGGGAATTAAACCAGAAAATTTGTATAACAACAAAAGAGAAGAACCGTGGTTGTGAACGGACGTGTCGTGGGGTGCGCTCATTTGTTTGCAAGTTAAGTTTAAACTCTTACCCAAATTTTAAAATGATTTGACTAGTTTGCAATAAAAACATTGATAGCAATGAAGCAACAAGCATTAAGCATCAAGCAGTGACTGTAATTTGTATTCTCACGGGTTTTGTGCTAACTTAACTCCCACTGAACTCGAATTTTTAAGTAGTTCTAAAGATTCTTGCTTTCGATGTGAAAAATGTTCCACTCTCCGTCGTAAGTCTTTCCTTATTTGTGATACCCCCCTTCCACCTATAATCGCAACAGCATCAGCTCTGTAGAAATCAAATAATAATAATAAAAAGCAAAAATTTACTCAAATAAAAACAACTTCAGGCGCAGTAACGGGCAAACCAACCATCTCTGATAGTTCAGTCGTGCGACGATGAATAAGCCAGCGGGAGTAGGGGAACACTTGCTGTCTGAAGTTGATGTTATTATCCAACGCAAAAGCTTACTCACATTGGATTTGCTCTATAAGGAAATTCTATGCCTAAAAAAAAATTAACTGCAACTTTCTCAGTACTCTCCAACAGCTGAAAGACGAAAACAATTCTCTTAAAAAAAATTAATACTCTTGAAAGCAAATTAAATTGGAGTGAGCGAAGGCATATGGAGAACATTATTGAAATAACTGGGGTACCTGATGCTAACAACAACAATGCAATTGAATGTGTGCAAAAAGTTTTGTAATGTGGACTGGATGTGTCTGTACCTGTAGTGGAGATACAAAAATGTTTTGTTAAGCGTATTAGGCATCGACTTTCTACTGAACCTTCAAGTCAAAATGTAAATAATAACAAAAAGTTTATTGATGTCATTTGCGTTCATCTGGCCTCTCACCAACTCAAACAATCGATTATAAAGATAAAGAGGAACGTTGGGAGGAAACTCAACGCTTCAGTATTCGATCCTGTGAACAAGCAGTCTATATACAGCTGCAAGCAACAAAATACGACTGGAATTAAAAATATTTTTAGTCAGAAATAAAAAAAATAAAAAGAAGTTTGATCGGAGAAATAATTATAGGCAAATACTCGTATTTTACGTTTTATTAAAATGATTTGTATATGAATTGGATTGTAATTTATTGATCATTAGTTTAGCAATGAAACAAACACAAAACGGACTCCAAATTAAAGGGAGCAAATTAATAGCAGTGCTTGTCTATTTGTTTATAGTTTAAATAAAACAACGGTATAAGAACTTCAATTAAAAGGCATTTTATTTCTAGAAAGCTGGTATTTGGTAGCATGACTTTTATTTTTAATAACAGCTTCACAACCACGTTTCATTGAGTCGACAAGTCCCTTACATATTTGCGGTGTTATTGATCCCCAAGCCTGCTCATCTACAGCCCATAACTCCTTGTTATTTTTTGGTTTGGCTTTCCAGACTGCTTTTTTTATGTCCGCCCAAAGATTCTCAATAGGATTGAGGTCCGGAGACTGAGCAGGCCACTCCATGACCTCAATATTGTTGTCCTGAAACCATTGCTTACCTGTCCTGCTGGTGTTTTTTGGGTCGTTATCCTGCTGAAAGACCCATTTAAGCGGTATTTCGAAGTCGGCGTATGGTAGCATGACGTTTTGCAAAATTTTCACGTACTCCATAGTATGAGAAGCATCCGCATACCATGATGCTAGATCCTCCATGCTTTATGTTTCTTGTGGTGTACCTAGGATCATATGCGGTGTTTGGTGGTCGTCTAACATATTGCCGAGATCCTTTACCACCATAAAGCACAACTTTACTCTCGTCAGTCCAGAGAATATTCCTCCATTTTTCCGGAGCCCACCCCAAATGCTCTCGCGCAAATTTTATTATATTGGTTACGTTTTTTTTTTTTCAGAAATGGTACTTTTCTTGAACTGTGAGTATTTAGTTTATACTCCCTCAATCGTCTTCTCACTGTATGTACACCGCATGGTAAGTCAAGTTCATCCTTAATTTGTGAAGCAGCTGCAGTTGTGTGTATTTTGGAAAATCGCGCAACACGTTTTACGTAAGACGGCGTTAAAACTTGTTTACGCCCCCGTGTTTCCGCTTTTTCCTCAAATATGATGGCGTGTCTAACCAATTTTAACGAACATCTAATGAGTTCCTGAATTTCTTTATAAGTTTTGCCGTCCATTATAAGATTTTTAATAAGTTGGCGTCTTTCTGGTGTGCAATGTTTACCACGAGCCACTTCATAAGAAAAAATTAATTGGTTTTAAAAAGAATTGGTCTTAAAAAGAATTGAAAATATAAAATAGAAGAAAAGGACTTACTTTTTATTATATGCAAATCAAAGTTGAAGGAAAAACAATTTTTTTAAATAGAACTTGCCGATCGCTGCTATTATTTTGCTCGCCTAAAATATTCAATGACACCACAGAAAGTGACAGTTAAACCAAGCAGTTGGAATGAACCGTTAAATAATAACTTCAAACGGTTAACTTAGTTACCTTCAGTACCAAACTATAATTGAGGTTAGAAAAAGTGACTGTATTTAAAGATAGGAAAAATAATAATAAAAAAACAGATTGCACTGCTATTTTTTGCTCGGCACTGTACATCAATAATGGTTTAACTAGTTACACTCGTGCTCTTTATAATGAAGCTAAAAAAATTTTAAATGAAAACAATTATAAATACTTATGGTTTCAAAAATTCACAAATTCTATTGAGAAAAGTTGATAAGGGAAGGGTTGTTATTGTTAGATCATTTGATGAGTTGTATTCTTTGAAAGATTAATTTACTTGTCTTTCGTTTTAATTTTTCAATTTAATTTCTCATGTTAAATTCTTTTTAAGCAATTATCTATCAAGTAACAGCACATCCAATATTACTATTAGTTCCATAAGTAATGATAAGGTAAGATCTCTGCTGATACCAACCCTTTTTTTATTGTTCACCAAAACATACGTAGTCTTCGACAAGACTTCGATTTGCTTGTGTGTTATCTAGAAGCTCTTCCATATTTGCCTGATATAATCTTTGTGTCAGAAATTTGGATTTATCAATATGAAAGTGATAATTTTTCAATTACCGGGTATAATTTCCACACAAATTCAAATGAAACGTATTCTGCAGGTGGAGTTGGAGTTTTTGTACGTGAGTCATTATTATGTAATGTTGTATGGCATAGTTTATTGTCCGCTGACGTTTTACAGCTTTGATGTAGTATATGTAACAAAGTTTTCAATTTCGTTTGTGTATATAAGAATTATTTTTAGAGGCATTTGCGACATTTTTAAATAATCTTAAATCAAGCAATCTCGTTATCCTTGGAGATTTTAATATAGACATCTTAACTTAGAATTCTATTTGTGATTCTTACCTTACCTTGACAGCGGAAAATGGTTTGTCTTCCTTAATTAATGAACCTACAAGACCTGTATCTAGTCTTGCCTTGATCACGTTTTCTGTCGTTTTAAAGATTTATGCCTTAGTGATTGTTACGGAATTAATTTTGATCTCCACATAACTGATCATTGCATGACTGGGATATTCTTTAGTACTCTGAAAATCTTGAAATTAAAACAAAACAAATACCCAACTTCTATTAAAAAGATCAACTTTGATCTTTTAAATAATTCTATCCGTTTTTCTAATTGGGAAGCGGTCCTTGCCGAAAATAATGCTTCGAAGGCGTATAGTTTATTCTTAGCAACCTTACAAACTTATATTAACACCAACAGCTATATCTGCTTAGTTAAAAAATCTGAAATAAAACTGAAGCCTTGGATAAATCAAAACATAATTTAAAAAAACTAAAACAAAAAATAATTTGCGTATGAAATGTTATAAGCATCCTTACAACTGCCCTGAAAGAGCGTTATAAAACTATGTGTAAAAAAGTTAACCTTCAAATTAGATACTGCCGTGATATATATTATCAAAATGTATTAAATAAATATTTAGGTAACCCTAAAAATGATTTGGAAGCTTTCAATAGTATAATCAATCCGAATAAATCTTATAAGTCCAGCAATATAGTCTTGAAAAGTTTCTACTCTGAACCCATTTCTGGGTCAGAGGTTAATAATCTGATAAACTCCCTTAACAAATATAATTCGTGTGGGGATGATTCCATTTCTAATTATGTTTTAAAAATTATTGCCTATAATGTTTCTGATATCCTAGCAAATTTGTTCAACTTAAATATCTGTTCTGTTGTTTTCCCTTCAGAATTAAAATGTGCTGTTGTGGTACCTGTTTATAAAAAGGGTTGTAAAAAGGAGGCTAACAACTATAGACCTATCTCTTTATTGTCGTCGATTTCAAAAATCTTTGAAAAAGCTGTTAAAAATAAGATGTTGCGTTACTTGAACAGAAGTAAATTCTTCAGCTTATCACAATTCGGCTTTAGAGAAGGACTTTCTGCCGAAGATGCGCTCCTTGACTTCTGCTCTCTCATAAACAACGGTCTTGATGATAAAATGTATTGTGCTGATACTGTAGATCATGCCGTTCTCCTATACAAACTACATTCTGCTGGTTTTCGAGGTATCATTTCCAGTTGGTTCGATTCCTATCTTAAGCATAGAACACAAAAAGTTAAAGTTGAGGATAAAATGAGCGACATCATGGTTTCGAACATTGGTGTTCACCAAGGGTCCGTCCTAGGTCGCATTTTGTTATAAATTATAAGTTCGTTGTTCAAATTTCCATTCACCGCTAAAATTTCAGCCTTCGCAGATGATCTTGGTCTAGCCTATAACTCTAAAAGTGCTCTGGATCTTGTGGCGGATTTGAACCACGATCTTCATTTTTTACGTCCCTGGGTTGCCAAACATAAACTTAACATAAGTAACAAAACTAAAGTAATGCATTTCAGCTTAAGAATGCGAGATTTTCCTGACATGCACATTGTTTTTCATGAACAAAACTCTTTACAGTATAAGATCTCTAATTGTTTTTGTAATGGTAATCTGTCGACTTATGATCCAGAAAAAATGCAGTGCTAATTGCTTCAAAGTAGATGAAGTTATTGAATTCCAATACCTCGGTGTCTTGTTTGATCAAAGTATTAGCTGGTCTAATCATATAGAAACTTTAAAGCAATATTTACGCTCTTCAGTCCGCAGTCTATTTCACCTCAGAAAATTTTGTAATAACTCTACTTTAAAAACTACTTATTTTGGTATATTTCATTCGAAAATTCAATACGGCATAAGCTGTTGGGGTGGAGCATATCAAACGAAAATCTACCCTCTTCTCATATTACAAAAATGTGCTATTAGGAAAATTTGCGGCACTAACCGGTTAACATCTTCTATGGCGCTATTTAGATTATTAAACATCTTACCTGTCAGACACGTGTACTACTTTAAGACCTCAAAAATATTCTTTATTAGATGTGGTTATTTACAAAGTCCAATTTCTGATATCCGTATTATGCGAAGCAATCTTAAATCTGTCCCACCTTTTCGTACCACTCATTTCAGAAATTTCTACTCCATTGTGTCCTGCAAACTTTTTAATACGTTTCCCTTCGTTTTACGTTGTATTCGATCCTTACCATCATTTTTGCGAAAAGTGAAAATTTGGCTGCTTGAATTGGATCATACACAAATCGAGATTTTGTTGAGCTACGTCCACTAATATTCAATGTTAAAATTATTGCGTTTTTCTACCAACTTTTCTAACAGTTTCTTTTATATATTCATTATCATATTTGTATTTTATTAATTTTTATTACAGCTTAATTTGTAAAATATTTCTTTCAAACATTTTTCACCCCACACGTTAATGTTCCAATAATAATTTTAAAAGTATATGTAAGAGTGTCATTTAAAAATATTTTAATTTGCTAAATACAGAATGTCACTATAAAATCATTAAAAAATAAATAAATAAATATTCTGGCCTAATTTACACATAACGTTTTGAATGAAATGCCATAAAATGTTTTAAGGCTTAAGGGGGTGGGTTGTGCGCCCGGTCAGGGCGGGCCACATAACGTATTGTGAAATCTTTATTTAAAACATAGAATAGATTTCAATTATGTAAACAATAATTTTTAAAAAGCTAGAAAAAAAAATCGGGCTTATTTTTTTTTTTTGCAATTCGGTTAATGACGTATAAAGGGTTCGGCGCGTAAGGGGCGCCATGCTGTCCCATTGCAACCCCCCTGCTTGGTTCAATATACCCAAGTAACATCGTCACAGCTATTAGATGCAAAACTGTTCTTCTGCAGCTCCAAAAAAGTGAAATCGAAAGCTATGGCTTTATGTATAATTTCACAGCTCAATGTTTTTTTCATTTTAAATCATGTTCTATAATGAAGTATAACATCACTGTCAGCTCGTTCAACGTTTAGTTTTTCAAACTTGCTTCAAAATACCTTTTATGCGATCTATGAACAAACTTCTTGAATTTTCCGCATCTAAAGGGCCGTTGTACAGCTTTCAACTACACAAAGGCAATAACAGACGCGGTAAGAGCTCTAAACAGTAGCTTTAGCTTTAGATGTAAAATACTAAAGCATGCGCATTTCGAAATGTCAAAATATAGCATTAAAAGATCAACTTCAAATCGGTTGTAGAGAATAGTATTAATATCTTGACACATTCTACTCAGAAACCCATATTATAATAGGGCGTTGCCCAAAATAAATCCAAAATATTTATTTTATCAAGAAAAAAAATGTATTATTTTAAATAAAATATAAGAAATTTGATAATTTTTCGTTTTGCATAGTATTGTACATAATAGGTTTTTTATAGTATTTAAAAACAAAAACTTTTTTCAGGGCTTTAATTCTAATCGTGTACGCCCAAAAATAATAATCCTACTTTAATTCCCCTAGACAAGATAGCTTTGGTTACACATTAAGGATACCAATTTTCTATATCACAGTGAATCTAAGCAGCTTTATTAAAAAAAGTTTTGAACCACTTATCTCTAAAAATTGCAACTTAGTCTTTAAATACACCTCAGGAAATATTCTTTAAAAAAAATTCCTTTATATAAACTAATTTTGTTGTATTATTTGCTTTCCTTGACTTTTATGTTTTGAAGCACCCTATCGTATAACAATAACATGAAGTTAAAAAGGCGAACAAGCCATCTTGTGGGAACTAGCTCTAGAAAATGTACAATGAATCTTAAGCCGACATAAGAGCCTTCTATCACCAAGAATTAATATTGCAGCTCCAGAAAAGATAGTATTGAAGATTAATTGGAGAAAACGTCTTGGTTGACAATAAAAATGACGACGAGATATAAAATTAATGCAATCATTCTTTTTTTTTGCATTTAAAAAAAGAATTATCTTCGGAGTGTAGTTAAAGAAAACACGAAATTATTATATTTCAACTTACTTTACTTTACTTTAAATGGCGCTTACAATCCAGGATGGATCACGGCCTCAACCAGCAAACCTCTCCAGCTAGCCCGGTCCCTAGCTCGCTGCCACCAGTTACGCACACCAAGTTGGTTGAGGTCGTTTACCACTTGATCGCGCCACCTAAGATAAGGCCTTCCTCTGTCGCGTTGTCCACCAGGGTTGGATACGAAGACTCGTCGGGCTGATGCGTCGATGTGCATGCGCTCCACGTGACCTAGCCATCTCAGTCGCTGTATTTTTAGCTTTTTGACCAGGTTGATATCGCTGTAGAGCCCGTAAAGTTCGTCGTTAAATCTTCTTCTTCACTCACCACCGATGCACACTGGGCCAAACATAACTCTAAGAATCTTTCTCTCAAAGCAACCCAGCTGATTTTCATCCGATTTTGTCAGTGTCCATGCCTCTGCCCCATACAGCAGGACTGGGATGATTAAAGTTTTATATAGGGTCTCTTTGGTTCTTTGAAAGAGGGCTTTACTACTCAAATGCTTTCTGAGCCCGAAGAAATAGCGAATTGCAAGTGTGATCCTTCGTTTGAAATCGCACTGATATTGTTGTGCGATGTAATAGTGGATCCCAAGTAAACAAAGTCTCTGACTACTTCGAAGTTATAACCGCCAATCGTGACGTTTTGTCCCAGTCGATGGTTCTGGACTTCTCTTCTCGATGACAGCATATACTTAGTTTTCGTCTCGTTAACAGTCAAACCCATTTTCGCCGCTTCCGCTTCAATACTCGCAAATGCTCCACTGACAGCTCGCTTTGTTCTGCCTTTGATGTCAATGTCATCAGCATAAGCAAGGAGTTGAACGGACTTTTGAAAAATTGTGCTTCTGGTGTTGACATTTGCGTTGCGCACAATTGTTTCCAGCACGATGTTAAAGAGATTGCATGATAGCGCATCACCCTGTCTCAAACCTTTCTCGACATCAAAGTCGTCGGTGAAGTTATTACCGACTCTGACGGAGCAGCGTGATTCCTTCATTGTCATTCTGCACAAGCGTACAAGTTTGGCAGGGATGCCGAGATGTGACAAGGCTCTGTATAACTCGTCTCTATCAACGCTATCATAGGCGGTTTTAAAGTCGATGAAGAGATGGCGCGATTCGACTTGGAATTCTTGGGTTTTTTCCAGGATATGCGGAGTGTGAAAATCTGATCGTTAGTCGATTTTCCTCGCCTAAAGCCACACTGATAAAATCCGATCAGGTCGTTGGTAAAAGGTTCACCTTATTATATTTCAAAACTAATTTTATTTCACCTCTGGAAAATTAATTTTTAAAAATTTTTACTATCTAACTATTTTTACTAGCGATTATAGGTACTATTTATAAGGCAAGTTATGCATTCGTAAAAACAATTTTTCTTCTAACAATCAAACATGACATTACGATCAAAAAGAACACCAAAAAAGTGGTTCCCGCAATTCCGTCTGTCGGTCAGTTTATATGTCTGACTCTAGAACGATCTACAGCCTAAACCGCTGAACCGATTTTGTTCAAACTTGGTGCTTAGGCGTTTTAGGTGATTGTCCAAAATAGATTTTTGAATCGTCGTTTTAACCCCAAAAATAACGGTACTTTCCATACAAATTTTTCTACCATCTTAATTATCTCAAAAACGGCTCTAACGATTTTAATAAAAATTGGTGTGTGTATATGGTCTACATTTCGGCCAAACATTTTTTTTTTACATATTTTGTTATTAACGGTTCCTGCCATACAACCATTTTATTGATTTTCGAATTTCTCATAAACGGCTCAACGGATTTCGATCAAAATTTTTATACAGGAGTTACTTCAAATTCTAAACAAAACTGCATTTCATTTTTTGGATGTTTTAAAAAAAAATATTTTTTTTTTTGAAAATTCAAAATTTTGAAAACATGGGACGATTTTTTTCCAAAATGTTTTCTTTGGATTTATATTATTATATATTTAAAATTTCCATACCAATTTTTTTTTTGGAAAAAATTTGAGGATTTTTATTGGAACTCAGTAAAAGTTGATATTATTTTAGAGCGCTGGTCATGTAAAAAAGTATAAAAAAGATCTAATTATAGGATGCAGTGGAAAATAGTTATTACCAGAAACATGATTTAGAATTACCAATTTCAAATATTAATTACCAGAAAACATAACAATTACCACTTAAAACAGTCCCTGCTATACACATTATACACATTACCTATTTGTAATGTCATTACGCTTACGATCAAAATGCAAACATTTCTGGATAGAAAGCACATTGTCAATCTGACAGAAAATTATTGATTTTACAATACATCAGTATGATTTTTGTTTTGTACTAAATAAAATAAAATGCACGACTGGATCGCACGACGTTGTTCTATTTGATTTCTATTTAAAATCCAAATATATTTTTAAAGTAATTTCTTACTTTATTTTGTATACACAAAGTTTCATTAATTTTTTTCTAAAAAAAATTAATATGACAATCTTAAATTTTTAATAATATAAACTTAAAAACAACAAATCAAATCGGATTAATCAAAGAAAAAATAATTCAAAATGCTGAAATAAATACTTAAACTAATTTGAGCTCAAAAATAAGTACGCCGTTTTATTTCTGGGATAAATTTGAAAATCTTAAAATGTGTGTTAAAAAAAAATTTAAAAACGCCAATTCATACCATTCAGCATTCAGCAAATAAATTATAAATATAATGTTTTGAAAAAAATTTAATGAGGAGTTTTCAAAATATTAATGAGGAGTTTTCAAAATATAAATTTATTGTCATCTTCGTTATTTCTATTAAATGATTCATTCATTCTTTAAAAGTATGAGAATATTCATATATTTTTATTTTGTACTACACAAACCAATACAAACAATAATATGTCAAAATTGGTGTTTTAATAGTTTGAAACCCATGTACTACAGAGCTTCAAGTCACTTTTGCCACTGATAAAAGGCTGAATAAGAGCAAAAAAGAGCTGTCAAACTCAATGAATTAGCTACATGGCAGCTTGATTTTTGCTCTAAATCCACTTATAGAGCTCCTTGCTAATTAAACAGCTTTAATATTTAGCTCTGGAAGGACTATAAATTCTTTTATACAGCTAAAAATGTTTCTTGGGTAGGATTTGCGGAAATTTTTTTGGAATTTTTTAAACAGAAATCTTCGAATCCAAAAAAAAAAATTGTATATACCCAAACTTGTACCCACCTCAAATCCTATATTGGCCAAAGCAGGGGGTAGAGCGCTAACTTTTTGTAGGCCTTGAATCTAACTTCAACAAACGCACCCAAATTTTTTTTCTGTTTTTTTTCCAATTTTTTTTCTGGGGTTTTTCCATTTTAAAAAATGAAAAAAAATACAAGATTTTTTTTGGAACAAAGGGCCAGAAATTTAGGAAAAAAAATCAGAAAACTTTGGCTTTTTTTCTTAGGAAAAAAGACCAGAATTTTGTATGAAGAATTTTCTGCTTTTTTTTCTAAAAGAAAATCCTGACGTAATTACCGGCAGCCATTTTAAATTTAATATAAAATGAATAAATAAAAGAAATTTCCATGATTGACTTGATTAAAATTAGCCAAATTCTCTTATTCTCTTAGTATCATACTAAAAACAATTTTTTTCCGTTTTCGAAACAATGAATTTCAATTTTTCCGTTGCTCGCCAACATACATTTTTGACAGCTGAAAATTTATCTTTTCATCACTCTAGTGTCAAAAATTTATCATTGACTAATTATTCATGCTATAATTGACAAACAGCCTAACCTTGAAATTTTTCATCAAAGTAATTATTAATTTTTTTTCTTTCTAATAATTTCAAAAGTATGAAATACAAATTTCGACTTCGAATTCATGGAATATAATACTCCGTAACACAACAAAATATGTTGACCTTTGTAATCGGTAGCAATAATCGTAATTAGATTAAAACTTCGATATTCATTAATAATATGCATGAAACCGATACGAACTATCCTTTTAGAGCTCTACGAATATACAAAAATGTGTCCTGTCGCATTACCTAATTGCAAGTCAAAATGAGATCACAATTTATTTTCTATATGAATCGTCGTCCTTGCGTCGACATTATGGATTTGAACGCATTTTCTTATAAAATTTGAAACAACCTAACAATGTATACTTATACTTAAATTTTTTTTTATTAAACATAAAGTCACACCCTTAAGGGAAATAAAGGTAATGATTAAATGTACATTAAATAAACACTTTATACATTTTTATTTAAATTAACTTATTAGCAGAATTGATGTAATTGAAAATATCCCAAAAATAATTTTCCCTTTAATTAATTTTTCTGACTTTCATTAATTAATTTCTAACAAATAAAAATACTCGTATTGATATAACTTACAGGTGGGTGTTGACCCGCGTTCGTGCTATGTAATTTGAGAATCATATCCTTTTTCAATAGAACAGTACCTATTTCCCTTAGCTAATTGACTTCACATTAACTGCTTCAACAAGGATTACATACCTATCGACCACGACCACCTGTTGCTATTATTTTGATGGCAGGAGAGAGCATTCTAATAATTGTGTAATACAATACACGAATACACCTCTTGTTTTGTATTACAGGTCGGACATTATAATAAGTGACACAATGTTTTGTCTACATTGGTGTCGTTATCGTTTCGGAATATGTCTCAGTCAGGATTCAAGAGGGACTAATGATGACAACTTTACATGTTAAAACTTATCCAGTGTATTAGAATCCGTTGACCGGGCAACTCCAATCCAACTAAGTGTGTGCGTTACGGTATGCCATTGCAAGAATGGGTTCGTCGTTTTTTTACTGCCAATCAGCTATACGAATGTTTTCAACCGTTATTTTTCGTTACGTACTTCCAAGGCCTTACGCCATTTTACATCTGGAAAGATACCGATGGCAACAAAAACCTTAGACACTCGTTTTTTGGCTATTTAAATGCTCTCTTCCACATCGTTATGTACGGAGTGTGTTATTTTGTTACTTTGACAAATAATTCCGAATCAGTGGTGGGATATTTCTTCCGAACGCGAGTTTCACATATTGGAGACTTTATGCAAGTGTTGAGTGGATTTATTGGGGTAACTGTTATTTACATTTCGGCCATCATTCCAAAACATCGCCTGGAAAAAGTATTATCATTAATTAGTTATATGGATGAACATTTGAAGGATATCGGTGTAGAGATTAATTATAGTAAAATATACCGTTATGCGTACATGTTTATGTTGAGTTTGTTATTACTCAATTCGGTTTATATTGTGGGATGTTTTGAATTAATGAAATCGGTGGATATTCGGCCGTCGTTTGCTTTGTGTGTGACTTTTGTGCTTCAGCATTTAGTGTTGTCTGTGGCGATGTCATTGTTTAGTTGTCTTGCAAGGACATTGGAAATGAGAATAATTATGATAAATGAGGTACGTATAGTGATGATTAAAGAAACAAATACATAAAATTAACAAAGGTTCCTAGTGTTTTTTTTTGTTTTTGAAATTTTATTGCAAAGTTTGAAAAAATGTTTTGAAAATATGTAAAATATAATGCACGACTGCATCGTGCGAAATTGCTCTTGTAGCTAGAAACTTTAATATAGCTAAGCATTGACGCTGTTAGTAGGTTAGGTAGTTAGTCCATTTACGATTGTCATTAGGCAGGCTTAAAGCCGATGTAAATATCTAAGTTTGATTTGGTTCGTATGAATTGTCAAACGGATGATTTAAAGAATAGTTACACATCAGGTAGCTACATACATAAATATGCATATTTAAATATAGATAATGGATTTTAATAAAGTAAACTGGGAAGGTATTATACTTACAAATATACATTGATGGAACCCAGCAAACATTTATCTGAAGGTTCAGATTCTAATCACCAAAAATGAAGAATAATATTCAAGAAACCTTCAGTTTCTTGAATGAATTATGATTATATACAAAGATCCCACAAATTCTTACAAGTGAGACACAAAGAGATCTTTTTTGTTCGTCCTTTTATTTTTATTTTTAGAAAGGGGTAATGATAACGGTTCATTGACAAAAGTTTCGTTTGCATAGTCGATTATCAGTTCGGAAAAGTTTTTCGAAAGATCGGTATATAACCAGCTTGTGTTTTAATAGTAAATGGGTACCTACTTACTTAAAAAAAAATATATATATATATATATAAAAGCAAATGATAAAACATATAGGTATGCAACAAATGTTAATTTTTCTTAGAAACATACAAATCATTTCTTTAATTATAGCATCGTGTAACAATTAAGAATTCCTGGAAGCTATACAAGCGAAACAAGAAGCAAATCAAAAAATGTTCCAGAGGCTCACCGATGTAATATACAATCATAAATGAATCAGAAATAAATAATTCACTTATGATGCAATTTGAATCTTTTTACCTGGGCTCTTAGACGCCGATTTGAATCATTTTAATGATTCATTTATGATCTGAAAACCTGCAATTAAATGAACGTATATAAGGGTTCCATATATTCCTTTAAATGATTAATACCTGAACCTTTTCTGAATCGCAAAAATGCGTAAAATTGAATGATAAATGGATGACACACATAATAATAGGTGTGTTTTATTGGGAATCTATCCATTGTACCGTAAGTAATTCCCAAAAAACGCATCGGGGAGAGTACGATAACTTTGGCGCCAAGATATAATAACGGTTTTTGGTAGAGGGGCTTAATACAAGCATTTTTTACTACGGGAGGGGGGGTCTATCTCCCCTCGTTTAGGTGGGAGGGGCAATTTTATGAAAATTTACTTAAAATATTTAAAAAAATATTAAAAAAGAACGGCAACACTTACCGTTATAAATTATACCTTTTTCAAAAGTCAGAACTCTACAATTTATAATAAATTTTAAGTAAAGTTGTTTCAGTCAATAGTTTTTGAAATAATTGACTTCAAAGTCAAAATTTATGAAAAAAAAGTTACAAAAATCACTTTGAATATTATTTTTCTCATGATTATGGATATCGATAAAAAAATAATTGATGTAGTTAACTGCTCCAATTATTTTTTTATTAAATACAGAAAACTACTTCTTTTTATGTCTTCTAGTTTTTAAGATATGTAATTGAAAAATAGTAAAACTATACTTGTTCTTTAAACCCAAAAGATTCTTTAATTTTAAAGAAACTTTGCATATAATAAAATTTTCACCCTCCCCAAAGTCTATAGTGAGCCCAAGCAGGGGGGTTGCAGGGGGGCAGCATGCCCCCCTTAGGCATCTCACTGTTTGCATCGTAAATTTCATATATACCCTTGTGATTTTATTAGAGTTAATGCGGTTATTTACCAACCGAACTTTGCACTTTTTGAATTTTCCACGGTCATTAAAATATCACAACACAGAGGTGGAGTAGACGTTTTGGAGGAAATTAACCCGATTTCTTCTAAAATCGGGATACTTTTTTCGTTTGTTGACACCAAATCCCCAAACGAACAAAAAATCGAAAAATTATTTAATTTTGGGTGAAGAAGTGGATGCTTAGCCGCCATTCTTAAAAAGGAAACACTACTCTTTCAAACGTTAAATGAAGAATGGCTTTGGTAAACAATAACCTGCACCAAACCTGTATAAAAATAACGGTACAAACATCGAATGCTTGGTCTTGTTTTTTATGATCTAACTATATACATACTTTTTACTGTGGCTGCATTATATGTGTGTACATAGTTATATGCATATCTATGTATGACACAAATATATGTGCATATTAAGAAACTATGAGAATTTGCTGCCGTTGTGTTGTCGTAAAGGTAATGCAATTTTTTTTATAATGCAATACATTTTCATGCTCAAATATTTAGAAAAAAGAGATTGAAATAGACATGACATATGTACATACGTTTATGTATATAATATCAATTATTTTTTTAAATCCAGATTCTTTACATGCAAAAGACACTTTACATGCACCCATCTGATACAAAATTATTTTGTTTTGTTTTTCAATTTTCTCAAAAACTAGAAAACATAGAAACGAATAGTTTTCAGTGTTTGATTAAAAAATAATTAAAACAGTTAACTGCATCAATTACTTCTTTATTGGTGTTTATAATCATGAGAAAAATAATACTCAAAGTGATTTTTTTAACTTTTTTTTCATAAATTTTGAGTTTGAAGTCAATTATTTCAAAAACTATTGACTGAAACAACTTTACTTAAAATTTATTATAAATTGTAGAGTTCTGACTTTTGAAAAAGTGTTGCCGTTCTTTTTTAATATTTTTTTAAAGATTTTAAGTAAATTTTTATAAAAGTGCCGCTCCCGCCTAAACGAGGGGAGATAGGCCCCCCCCCTCCCGTAGTAAAAAATGCTTGTATTAAGCCCCTCTACCAAAAACCGTTATTATATCTTGGCGCCAAAGTTATCGTACTCGTGCCAACGCATCGACCGTAGCATGGACCGTAGCTTTTTTATTTTTCTAAAATTGGTACCCCTGCACAGCAGTCACAAGTAATGAAATAGTCTTTTGCAAAGTAAAATTAAGAAAATATCAAAGTTATGAACAATAATTAGCTTTTATTCATATAAAATAGAAAGTAGAAAAACGTACCAATATTTAATTTATGTTACAAACCTATTTCTTGTTTTAATTTTTTTTGCAATTGCAGTTTTAAATTCGAACATTCATTTTGCACCAATAGAACGGAAATCATAAGTGAATGGCTTTGTTCATAGACTATGGTCAAGTCCCTTTTTGCACAGTAATATTTTTGTATTGCTTTAAAGATGGTCTATGCATTTCACACGAGGAAACAAAAGTGCCGGTGACTTACTTGTTTCCTTTTAATGTTTCTTGGTTTGGAACGCACACTACAACGTAGTTTAAATTGTTCATTCCCCTTATATTTCATGCTTTTATTTATTTTCTGAGCTTATCGATAGCTAGAGTTTTATTTTTCAATTCAATTTACAAACCTATTTTCTGAGTAAGTTTTGCTTTCAATTCAAAATTTACTCATCACTGCACTTAACATACGCGGAGTAAGTAATAAAAAGTTAACATTTGGTTCGCCATTTCACCATTTTGGATCACAAAAATTTATGACCAGTCTATGTCCATGTAGTGAATCGAATACCGCCCATGGCCAACGTCCATTAAACAATGAAGAAAAAGCACACTTTGTGAGTTCAGTTTCCGCTTAGTGCGTTTAGGCTAGGCGTGCATATGCAATTTTGCCGAAACGAAATAGTTTATCACTAGTTGAACGATGATCGCGCACATAAGCAACTTAAAAAATCAATCAACGAGATAAACGAACACAAAAAAATCATTTTGATTTAATGTGCGCGCAGTTACTTTATAGTTCGATGTGATACAAACTGAAGAACTTATTTGGGGCGATCGTTCGATTTGTGCCAAAACACAAACTCTTAAGTTGCTCGAATCGCGGAGTGAATAGTTTTTGCATGTGCCCGCACTCTCATATAAGTCCAGGGTATTCACTTTAGCAACCAAACTGTTGCAAAACTGAAAGTTGCATATGTGCGCGTTTCTGGCCTTATAGCTCATAGAATTTTATACGAATAAATATTTTGCAGCGCAGTGTCAAGCAATTCCTCTATAGTGCAGTTCCACCCAATGCGGTTTGTCTTCTCAAATTGCTTTTTTGTAGATCTAAATAAAAAGATGATTTTTTTCACCAAACTCCGTTTATTTACAACTATCAATAAAACTTGAACACAAAACAAAAATCGGGCTTGGTTAGTCAAAAATAAAAGTAAAACGGAATTCATTCGATAAATATTGGTTTCTTTTGCAAAATGGATATCAATATTTGTTAAAATTGATTAATTGACAGTAGGGGTATGCAAAATTGCAGATATAGGTGCAATTTTAGACGTACTTCAGAAAATAATTGAGCAAAGAATACAGTTTTTAATAGTAAAAGTCAGAAACTTTTCAGAAGCTTATAATTTATTAAAAAATGGAGTTATCTAAGATTTGAGATATATAAGCTGGCCAACTATTAAAAAAAAAATCTAAAAGATCGATTTGTCTTAAATTAATAATTATAACACTCCATGAACACATCCATCGAGATTCAATTCTATTATCAATCGTACCAACAAAACTAACAAAATCAGAATCGAGACTCGACTGAACGTCAACCAGCCATCCACCGTAGCTTCTACTTTAGCTTTTTATCGACCGTAGCGAATTGTATGTAAAATGCTACGACGGATAGACTTACGGCGGATAAATTTCCCAATAAAACACGGCTAATATTGTTAGATTGCTATAGCTGTAATAGTTTGAGGAAAAATGCCATTTGAATTCTTGGACAGATATGAATATTTCAAAAAAAAAGTTAAAAATCGATTGACAGGTTTTTTCAAAAAAAAAGTTAAAAATCGTTTGACCGGTTTTTTAATAACTTAATTTTTTATTTATAAAATTGTTAAAACAATTTTAAACAAAAAAAAATGAAACTCCAATTTAAAGTAATTATTAATCCTACTAATATTATAAATGTGAAAGTTTAGATGGATGTTTTTGCTCAATAACGACAGAACGGCTGAACGCATCTGGACAAAATTTGGCACAGAGATAGATTATAGTCTGGAATAGCACACAACATTCCATTTGTCCCGGTAAATGAATGGTTCCCGTGGGATAGATTTGTTTTAATTTTCTATAGGGCTCATAATAATATATGTACTTCTCTGCTTTTTCTAGAAATAGCCAACATAGCTTTCGTCCACAAGAAGCTAAAAGCACATACACATACACACATGCAAATACACACAGCATGCACACACATTCTCAAATACACACTCGATTATCACATAGGTCATTTTTATCCCGAAAAATGGAAACGAATCGTTCCTATGGAGCAACACGACAAAATCTAAATTTTTCGCCAACAGCAAGCGGCTCGCGAACCAGACCATATACAATGGTCGGAAAAAGTATTTTGACAAAACTATTTTCCTTGTTATATTAAAATATCTACGTGATTGTAACTGTAAATTACAAAATATTTTATTTTTCCTTACGCATTCGTTCTTAATCATGTTCAATGTATGGAGTGAGTTGAAATTAACTGGAAAAAAGTATTTTGACATCATATTCTTTTTAGTTCATTTCGTTTCGTGCGTGCGATCAAAGTTAATATTTGTTAAAATTAAGCACATTTAAATACAGAAATTTTATTACATTACATTTTTTTTCAATTTAATTGATTCAAATGGGGAAAACGGCGGAAATACGCCAAGTTTTAAGAAATGAAATGGTGATCAAGTATGATGTTGGTATTTCGGTTGAATACTTAAGCAAACTATACAAAGTGCCTCGTCAAACCGTGTATTACCAAATAAATAAACAAAAAAATCACAAATCAACGCGAAACTTACCACGTTCAGGACGCCCACGCAAGACAACCAAAAGAGAAGACCGTTTAATCGTCGGAAAATTTAAAGAAAACGTGCTAAAAACGCCAAAATCTGCAACAATAGAAATGAAAAATCAGTATGATATTGAAATTTGTGAAAAAATTATAAGAAATCGTTTAAAAGAGGATTGGTACCAAGTCTCCTGTGCCGTTAAAACAAACACATCCCCAAAACATTACGGAGCCTCCACCATGGGGCACTCGTTCACAAACAGGTGCCACTTTTTTACGCATTTTCTTAGGAATTCTGCAGAAAGTTTTCTTTTTTGAGGCATGGTACTTAAATGAGCTTTCATCAGTCCACAATATTTTTTCCCAAAATGATGAAGGCTTATGTAAAAATTTGTTGGCGAATTCCAAACGTTTAAGTTTGTTTTTATGTGATGTTTGTGGTATTGTTCTGGCTTTGTAAGTGGCAAAGCCCGCCTCTTTTAAACGATTTCTTATAGTTTTTTCACAAATTTCAATATCATACTGATTTTTCATTTCTATTGTTGCAGATTTTGGCGTTTTTAGCACGTTTTCTTTAAATTTTCCGACGATTAAACGGTCTTCTCTTTTGGTTGTCTTGCGTGGGCGTCCTGAACGTGGTAAGTTTCGCGTTGATTTGTGATTTTTTTGTTTATTTATTTGGCAATACACGGTTTGACGAGGCACTTTGTATAGTTTGCTTAAGTATTCAACCGAAATACCAACATCATACTTGATCACCATTTCATTTCTTAAAACTTCGCGTATTTCCGCCGTTTTCCCCATTTGAATCAATTAAATTGAAAAAAAAATGTAATGTAATAAAATTTCTGTATTTAAATGTGCTTAATTTTAACAAATATTAACGTTGATCGCACGCACGAAACGAAATGAACTAAAAAGAATATGATGTCAAAATACTTTTTTCCAGTTAATTTCAACTCACTCCATACATTGAACATGATTAAGAACTAATGCGTAAGGAAAAATAAAATATTTTGTAATTTACAGTTACAATCACGTAGATATTTTGTTTCGAGCTTCACACGAGTTCCGTTGTATCTCTCAGCTCTTTAAAACAAGCAATATAACAAGGAAAATAGTTTTGTCAAAATACTTTTTCCGACCATTGTACATATGTGTACAAGAAGAACACAGCGAGCGCTAGTATGATGGACGAGTCGTCGTTCGTGCCTACATTCAACGACTGGTCGGTTTTTAATGAAATTTTGTAGGTGGATAGATGATTTCATTAAATTCCCGTAGGTCCGTAGTATCCCACGGGTATCTGCTAGTATACCTATAAAATTTTATTTTCAAAATAATTCAGTTACTCATTTCAGAAAAACCGATTTTTCAAAAAAAAATATTTCATTTTTATACTTTTAGGGAGGATTTTATTATTAAAAATAATTTTAATTGGTTCATTCAATAGTTAGAAAGTCGAAAATATGAAAAGTGGTTCTATGGGAAGTTCCGTTAATAAGAATACTATATAAAATATTTTTTTACTTAAGAGTGGACTGCACTAATTTAAAAACATGACACATTTTCTCATAAAAATTTTGGGAACCGTTTTTAATAAAAAATTGTTTCTAAACTTTTTTTGTAACATTTGTATGGCTAGTAGCTTTGTTTTTTGGTTTAGGAAAATAGTATTCCCAAGTATTCAAAATAATGTCAAAAAAAACTACTTAATACTCGAAATATTGAGTTTTAAGAAAAAAGTTGGTTTTCAATACTTTGTAAACTTTTTAGGAGTTTCTTGAAAAAAAAACTTTTAATAAAATAAAAAACAAAATTAACCGTTTTCTATAAAAGCGAACAAAATGTTTCTACTGGGGGTATCGAATGTATAACCATTTTTTTTGCAAAAAAGAAATTACCAAAAAGTGAATTTAGCCTTCATTATTAAAACTGAATGTTTTTTTTTTATAAAAAATCGTCGGAACAGTTTTTGAGAAAAATGAGGTACAACTTTTTGGCTAAAAAAATGTATTGCATGTTCCGTTATTTCTGGTATTAAGAAAATGAAAAAATGTGTGGGCATATTACCGAAAAAAAAACGGTATGTACCAAGTTTGAAGAAAATCCATCCAACCGTTTAGGCTGTAAACTAGCGGTCAGGCAGAATTGTGAGACCCACTTTTTTCTTTATTCGCTATAATCGTAAGGCAAGTTTGATCAAAATCTCGAGTTCGATTTTCTTACGAATCCATAAGTTGCTATAGAGTATACCAATTTATAGCAAGTAATAATCAAGTTCGATGACTTTTACTAGAGATACAGATGATATAGGGCCAGATAAGTTTTGCAATTTGAAAAAAAAAATCGAACACGAGTATTGAACAAACATAACTTACGATTATGGAAACCACGAAAAAAAGGGGGTCCCGCAATTCCGCCTATTGTTCGTAGGTCGATCTATAGTCTAATCCACGGAGCGATTTTCTTCAAACGATTCGTTTCTTAAATCTTTTTTATCGCTAAAAATTACAGTGCCTTGGAACAAAAAAGGTAAATGTTAATTATCTCGAAACGGCTCTAAAGATTTTGATAGAAAAATCAGTGCATTACAGGTATAGTCTACATTTCGTTCCAAAAAAAATGCTTACATAAAAATATTATTAACCTACCATAGAAACATTTTTTCTGATTTTCGACCCTCTCATTAATGACTCAACCGATATCGATAAACAAATTTTATTAAGAAGGTTCTTCAAATTCTAAACAATACTGCATAAAAAGATGTAAAAATAATTCTTTTGGAGTTTTGAAAACAAAAATCGAATACATCGAAAACGGTTAGGTGATTTTTTTTTGAAATAGTTAATACTTTAAATTTAAATTGTTAAATACTAAAGTTGCGATTAAAAAAATTAAAGAATTTTTGTAGGGTGTCCCTGACCAGACTGAATTTAGGGTGGCTGGCAACGAGACCGAGATTAGTCTCGGTCTCGTCTCGGTCTCGGTTTCGTCAACGAGACGAGACTCCTTTAAAAGTACCGAAGACGAGACCGAGACGAGAGCGAGACGAGACCGTATTTTTGGTACCGAAATTCGACGAGAGTCTCGCTGTTCTCGGCAGTCTCGGTGGTTTGGTTTCGGTTTTCGCTATAAGAAAATTTAGTTTTTATTTCATTATTGTTTAGTATAATATAATCATGTTCAATTTTTATAATATTCACAAGTTTTTTTTGCGAAATACTATATACGCGTTAACATTTTAAACCATATCTGTATGTACATAGTTATACAGAGATAGGTGCATTGCGAAAATCCAGAGAACAATACGTACGATTTATGTATGCATGGCGTTGCTTCATTTTGGGTGACTTTTGGTAAAAAATATTGTCAAAACGTCTAAATATAGTTCGTTGCCCAGCTGTCAAGCCATAAGCTGTCAAGATCCAATAAAGGATGGCTCCGATTTAAATGGATTAAAAAACCTCTCCAAAAGTCAAATCTTACCTCAGAAAATTAGAAATTTTTCGATTTAATTTATTGCTCCGGAAAAAGTTGATTTTAGAATTTTTGGGTGACATTTGGAAAAAATATCATCAGAACATCAAAATATAGTTCGTTGCCTACCTGCCAAGCTATAAGCTGACAAAATCCATTGAAGGATGACCCCGCTTTAAATAGATTAAAAAACCTCTGCAACATTAAAATTTTACCTCGGAAAATTCGAAGTTTTTCCGATTTTATTTTTGGCTTCGGAAAAGGGTGATTTAAGCCCTTTTGGGTGAGGTTTGAAAAAAAATATTTTAAAAACGTCAAAATATACAGTCCTATTCTGTTAATCGTTCACGTGAATATTTGTATTCTGCTATCCGACGGAAAAAACGAATTGTTTCAAAAAGTATATAAATTTCGATTAAAAATAAATTTTAACAATTAGATTCTCTTAAGAATTAAACAAAAAAAATATTAGTAAAGCTTTCGACTCAAAATATAGAAGACATTTGAAAATATCTAAATAGTGAAAAATTGAGTGAAATATTCACGTGAATCGAAAGATAGCAGAATAGGGCTGATAGTTTATTGCCTACCTGCCAAGCCATGAACTGTCAATTTCATTGAAGGATTGCTCCGATTAAAATGGATTAAAAAAACTGTACAAAATACAAATTTTATATTGGAAATACGGCTCTTCAAAGTTGTCTGATAACGTTACTTCACAGCCTATTTTTTTACGTTATCACACACCTTTGAAAACTAAATTAGCACAAAATGTAAGCCATTCGGAGCGCTTTCATACGCTAGTTGCGTAAAATTCAACTTAAGATCATAGTTTTCGATTTACACAAGTAAAACATACTCGTTTCAAGTGAAGTCTATAGCCTTAGCTTAATGGACCTACGTAGTGCAGAACAAAATTTCTAGTTTATGAGTTGTTTAGCATAAGCAACGTACAAGGATATATCATTATTAGATTCATAATTCATAATTGACAAGCACAGTAAAGTTGGAAAAGACGTGCAGATGCCAAGTTTTACCGAATTCTTGAGATCCATATTGTACGTTGAGTTTCACCAAGTTTCCCAAGCTTGGTTTTTTTTTCTATGGGTTTTGACAGCTAAATGTGAAAATTTGTACCAATTCGTTCGATTTTTCACGTTACCAAACACTAAAATCGGAGCAGTCCTTCAATAGATTTTGACAGCTCATGGTTTGATAGGTAGACAACATACTATATTTTGACGTTTTGATAATATTTTTTTCCAAATGTCATACAAGAGGCTTAAAATCAATTTTTGCCGGAGGAAAAAATTTCGAATTTTTTGAGGTAAAATTTGAATTTTGTAGAGGATTTTTAATCCATCTAAATCGGAGCGATGCTTCAATGGATGTTGACAGTTCATGACTTGACAGGTAGGCAACTTGCTATATCTATTTTTTTTCCAAATGTCACCCAAAAGGTTTAAAATCACATTTTTAGGGAGCAATAAATTAAATCGATAAATTTCGATTTTTTTGAGGTACATTTTGAATTTTGTAGAGGTTTTTTAATCCGAGGCGATGCTTCAATGGATTTTGACAGTTCAGGACGTGAAAGGTAGGCAGCTTAATATATCTTGACATTTGAGCAATATTTTGTTTTCGAAATTTCACCTAAAATGTGTAAAATCAACTTTTTAGGGAGCAGTAAATTAAATCGAAAAATTTCGATGTTTTTGAGGAAAAATTTGAATTTTGTAAAGGTTTTTTTAATTCATTTAAATCGGAGACATACTTAAATGGTGTTTGAAAGGTTGTGGCTTGACAAAACGGGTTAATTTAGGTACTCTTTTTTTTAATATTTTATTTGTTTCTGCTATGAAATATATTTACTAACACAATTCTTCCAAAATGTTATTTCCACTTAACTCAAAAGACAAAACAGACTCACGAGTTTGGTTCATACATTTTCCCGCATTTTTCTTACCGACGAACTGCTGAGATACCACAACCATACTCTATATTTGCAATCCTTCTTATCTTTACTTACATCTTTTTACTACCAAAAAAAAACACGAAAGAAACCAAGACTAAGGATGATACCAAGACCGAGACCGAGACGAGATCGCACATTAAAATTTTCTCGAGAAAAAGGCGAGACCAAGGCCGAGACGAGACTTGATTAGGCGAGACCTGGACCGAAACCGAGACGAGACTGAAATTTTTCGAGTTTGGCGAGACCGAGACGAGATTAACAAAAGTCTCGCCTGGTCTCGTCTCGTTGCCAGCCCTAATTTAGGGTGGTGTGGTTTTGGCGTATATTCTAAGAAAATAAAATGCACGACTGGATCGCACGAACTTGCTCTTATGTTCAATCACATCGAACGCAAAAGATTTCTGTTAAAAATCTAAATACATATTTAAAGCAGTTTTTTACTTCATTTTTTATATATACAAAATATCTGTGATTTTTTTCCAAAAAAAATGGTATGACTGTCTTAAATATTATAATATAAACTTAAAAACAAAATACTAAATAATAAAAATAAATAATTCAAAATTCTGAAATAAATACTTAAACTTATTTGAGCTCAAAAAAAAGTACGCCATTTTATTTCTTGGATAAATTTGAATTTATAAGAAGAAAATTTTAAAAATCTGTGGAGCGGTTTTTGAGAAAAAATTTTTTTTTGTCTTTTTGAAAAAAAATTTCAAAAAAAAATTCAAAAACGCCAATTCATAGCATTTCAGGAAATACATATGTACTAAAAAAAAAATCGAGTAAGCTGTTTTCAAAATATTAATTAAAAATATTGGTCTGCAGTATCAATTATGATATCTATATCTATATATGTGTGAAATTTCGAAGGAATCGGTTAAGCCATTTATGAGATAGTCGAAAGCAAAAAAACGGTCTTATGGAAAGTACCGTTTATAGACATTTAAACAATATTAATGATCGGTCGTACCTAAAAAGCTGCACTGATTTTTTTAAAAACAAAATCGTTCAATGACTGTTAGGAAATAAAAGGGGCATAATGGGCACCCATGCCCAAATAGTATTGCATTTACAATTTTTTTTTTTATAAACAAAAATTCAATTTTTTACTCTTGTTGACATAATTTATCACACTCTTCCATTAACAATAATTGATATTATAAATTCATTAAATCATTACCTGGTTATGATATATATAACTATGAACCACAAGATGGAGTCACACTTTGTTTGTATTTTGTGGATCCTCTTCTTCATGGGAATTTTTTAAAAGAAAACATTTTTATACAGAAATCACACTCGAAAGGTTAATTATGCCGAGTCTCACCTTTCTCCCAATAATTGCTTTTCATAACTTTATTTATCCACTTAGATAATTGAATTTAATTTGGGGTAATTCAATCGACCATTGTCCGTGACTTCTTATACACACATTTTTATAACACTTACTAACAGTACAGACCAAATGACACCAAGAGTACCTAATCATTTACGACCCTTCAAAGTTGTTGACGGCATGTTTTATATCCTCTCAGCGAATATTATAAATATTAATACACGAAACTACAGGTATGATTGTCTTTTTTTAAATTGAAGCCCATTAAACTTGTCAATTTAAGCTTGCACTATATTGGTAATTACCAAACAAAAGAAATTATCTATAAAACCTATCCTTAATCAAGGAAATAGCTTCAGTATCAAAACAACACCATCGTCGTTTGTTGTGACCTCGAAGCTCGAAGTTCAAAGTAATAAAATGTGCTCAGCCTTTTGGAAGGAACTTTTTAGTCCTACCGATTCATATGGATCCATTAAGACATTATTTATTATTCTTTTTGTTATGGGCTTAACACCTTTTTTGATTAGAGGCCCACCGGGTAAAAGACAAATACGAGTTAATTATTTTGGGTTTCTGAACGCTGCCATTCATCTGACGTTGTTTATGTTTTGCTTTTTGTATGCATTTGTCAAAAATGAATCAATTGTAGCATATTTCTTTCAAACTGAAATCTCACGAATCGGAAATACTTTACAAACGTTTATCGGAATGTTCGGGATGGTAACCCTGATCGGAATGTCACTGTTTGAAAAGAATAAAATAATTCGATTGTTACATACGATTGCAGATGTTGATGTGAAACTATTAAATTTGGGAGTGAGTTTGAATTATCAAAATGCCCAGAGGCATGTTCATGCTCAAATAATTGCTGTAATTGGATTGAATTTAGTTTATATCTTGAGTAGTTTTGGACTTTTGTTCAAGAATGGAATTTGGTCATCTTTGGCAGCAAATGTATCATTTTTCTCGCCACATGTATTTTTGTTTGCTGTTGTAATGTTATTTACAGCTTGTATGGTACGTTTAAGACAGCGGTTTCGAATGGTAAACAAGGTAAGCATTTCCAATAATTTACTAATAGAGTATTGGTAAAACATTTATCCAAATCTATATCTCGGCCTATAATTAGGGTGGCCGATAAGATATCGATTTTATTTCGAAAATCAATTTATATCTTAAAGTGCTACTCAATTAGATAGGTTCAAATGACGTTGACTCTTCACTTGAGGTTGTTGAAACTTTTTATTGAATTTGATTTAATCACATCATTTACAAAAAAAGTAAAGAAACGTGGCATGTCTACGAGAAAGAGAGAAAATTACTTCTATTAAAGTGGAGTGATTGAATGTTGTTCTATTAAAAGTTTCAATGACATTTAAGTGTAATTGTATTAAAATCTACTTCAGAAATAGATTTGGCTATGTTGAAAGTGGACTCATAGGCTGAAGGCATTAAATCTTAATTAGAAGTAAATATCTTTTTTTCGTTTCAGTTTTAATAGTTGTTCAAATTTGTACATTATTATACTGTACAATGAATATCTTCATTGCGGGGCTAGAATTGACTTTTTAACAGCTCCATTCTATTATTTTTGTTGAAATCCCGAAGTAGTTTTGCTTATTTTCATAAACACTACTTATTAGTTTATTTGTTATGCTGAATATACGACCATCAGCTTTTAATATTTATTCCTTAATTCGACTTCTTTAACTCAAGCCTTGGACTTATAGCCTTTTCACATCAAACCCAAAACACGGTTTCGGCGAAATTATCGGTTTTGGCTCCCATACATTTTTGATAAACCACTCGTTTTGATAAACTACAAGTTTTAAATAAAACCAGTCGGAAACATGTTGGATTTGCAAGCAAACACACCCTGGGAAACATTCAGTGCTCAATTAATCTTCACATAAATAGCTGACGGGTTGCTGCCAGGAAAAGCGAAAAAAAATCAGCTAGACTGACATAATTTCAATTTCAATTCACAACGTATTTGTTGTCGTCTGTGGTGCCAAGAAAATTGAAATGTCAAAGGAAAACTTGTAAATGTTCAGTGTGAACGGTTTTCGAGTTTTCGTAAACTTTTAGCTGAAAACCCGGTTTTGGGTTTGGTGTGATAAGCCTATTAGATAGTGTATTAATAAACCTTCATCGAGCTTTACTTATATAGCAACGCCTGACTTTGAAGACGAATTGCTCTATGCACAAAAATGTTTTTTATTTTTTTAAGAAATAATATGCACGACTGGATCGCACGAACTTGCTCTTATTTTCGATCACATCGTATGCAAAAGGTTTCTATTAAAATTCTAAATATATATTCAAAGTAATTAAGAACGTTATCTTAACTTAATTTTTCGTTTTCGTTTTTTACTTAATTTTTGAAGTAAAACTTCTTTTGCGGCATCGGTGGTAAAAATAAATCTATGTATGCAACGGCAACGGCAACGATTGATGACATTACCTTATCAACGAAGAAGAATTAAGTCAATTTCATTTTTAAAAAATACAAACAATCTTTACAATTTTTCTTATTTAAATTACAAACACTTTGTTCGAAATAACACTTTTAACTTTTGTATAATTTACTAACAATTTTACTTTTAATGAACAAACGAATTTTCCTAAGATAAAAAAAACACAAAATAAATTAAACTGTCGTGTTGACAAGCGTAGACCAGTATTGCATTATACAAATACAAAGAATCCTAAGTCAGTTAACAAAACCGAAACAGCATTGCCATGCATTTGTAAGAATTCTTTATTCATTAAACCCAAATGGATGTGATACGAAAACGTAACGAAATTTCTGTGGAGCTGTCAAATTGACCAACGATATGATATACGATATGATCGTACAATATGACCATACCATATGACACCATACGATATGTTATTGTGGGGAGCATTATTTTTAGACATTTTGAATTTTTACTTGCGATTATAGGTACTATAATGCAAGTTATGGATTCGTGAAAAAAAATTTGAACAATCAAACATGACATTTCGATCATAGAGAACGCCAAAAAGGTGGGTTCGGCAATTCCGCCTGTCTGTCTATCTATCTGTCTGTCTGTATGTCTGTCTGTAGAACGATCTACGGTTGAACCGATTTGGTTCAAACTTGGTGCTTAGGCGTTTTTGATTTTTGAATCGTTGTCTTAGCCCCAAAAACAACGGTACTTGAAATACAAATTTTTCTACCATCCTAATTATCTCGAAGCTCTAACGATTTTGATAAAAATTGGTGTGGGTACTACTTTGGGTATGGTCTACATTTTGGCAAACAAAATTAAAAACATTTTATTATTAACTGTACCTGCCATACAACCATTTTATTGATTTTCGACTTTCTCATAAACTGCTCAACAGATTTCGATCAAAATTTTTGTACATGATCTCCCTTGAATTCTAAATAATACTGCATTTCAAATTTTTGAAAAATAGTTTTTTTGGATTTTTGAAAAAAAAATATTTTTTTTTTTTTTTTTTTTTGAAAATTCAATATTTCCAAACCGGGTCGACGATTTTTCCTGAAATATTTAAAATTTTCTTACCAATTTTTTTTAGAAAAAATAAAGGAATTGTTATATATAAAAATTAAGTAAAAAACGATTTTAAAAATACATTTAACCGTTTCCATTAAGAATCATGCATATAATGTGATCGAACAAAGGAGCATATACGTGCGATTCAGTCGTGCATTTTATTTTTTGTTGGAAACAAATTGTTAATTTTGGTACCCCTAGTAGTACCATTTTTTTTTTGGTTTTCGATTTTCTGAAAAACGGTTGATTTGATTTTTTTTTAAATTTTGTATGCAGACGCTCCAATAAAGCTTAAGCATTAATGCAAAAACTTCTTTTTTTTGAAAACTCAAAATTTCGAAAACCACTGATGGATTTTTTCGAAACTGCGTACTTGGGAGCTTTTTGACATTATCTTGAATCGTTATACGAACAATGCTAAAGAAAAAATAAGGAAAAAATGTATTTCGAAAACGGCTCCAAGAATTTTTATGAAAAATGTGTGTGTTCTTTTAACTATTTGTACAGTCCACTTTTAACTATAAAACTATTTTATTTTGCGTACTTATTAAAGGTATTTCCCATAGAACCACTTTACATATTTTCGATTTTCTCACTATTGGATAGACCGATTAGTATTATTTGTTTTATGCAAATGCTCCCTAAAAGGGTTAATAAAATTACATACTTAAATTTTCAAAAAAAAAAGGTTTTCGATTTTTAAAAAATAAATACAATTTTTTTTTTCAAAAATCGATTTTTCAAAAACCAGCCACTCAAGTTTTTTGAAATTTGAATTTTATATGTATATTATAATATCTTCAATCCAGTCGTGCATTTTATTTTTGTTCGTTTTGTGGACATTCATTGTGAGGAATCGCTGAGGATTTTTTCTTTGTCGGTAGTTACGTGTTGTGTATTCCCATTCTGTGTAAACGAGAAATTCTTTTTTATTTTTCGTGTTTGCTTTGGTTTTTTTTGATTCTGGTTATTCGACGAGGAAATTTTTTGTTGGTTCGTTTTGTTGATGCTCATACATTAATGTATATTGTGTTGTATTAATGTGTGTAATGCTGAAGTCGATCGTCTCGTTGGCAGTGCTTCGTCGTTATGGGGGATGTATTTATGCAATTACGGGGCTAGTATCCAAAAATGACAACTTCGTTGTTCTTTGACCGGTTTCCATGAAAGTGAATAACATACAGGAACATAATGTTGTATCGTATTAAGAATTACTAAAGACACAATTGTTTCAAATTAGGAAAGTTTTACTTCTGGCCCGTATACATAAGTACTCACTCTTTTTGTTATATACATTTTTTTTTCTACAAAAACTTGGTATGTCAATTTTAAATATTTGATAATATGCAATTAAAAACAAATTTCCATCATCTACGCATTTTCGAATTATTGAAATTTCAAAAATCCAAAAAAATATTTTTTTTCTTTAATTCTTGAGAGAATATAATTGTTAAGATTTATTTTTTATCGAAATTTATATACTTTTAAGAACAATTCGTTTTTTCCGTCGGATAGCAGAATACAAATATTTACGTGAACGTTTAAAATAAAAGGGCTGATAGTCTCGAAAACTGTGCATTTGATCATGTGATGATCTTTAGCAAAGTTGTTGTGCATGAGCCAAAGTAAGTTTCTGAGTTAGTACGCCCAATTTTCGACAGATGGAGCCACTGTTATTCAAATGTTATTCCAATGTAAATTGTGAAATTCAGTTTCGGCTCACATTGAACAGACAATTGCTGTGTTTTTTCTGCATCCAGTGCACATCGAGTGTTAATTGAGTCTAACAGAATATCAGCTGACTCAATCAAAAAAAATATACAGAAAAACAAATGAAATTGTTCTGATTATCACGAGCGAAAGATTGTTTCTATGAATTCACTTTAGCTGCTAAGAGCAAAACTTCGTTGCTATGAAATTATTCCATTACTGACTGTGTTTGTTTACAAATGTGGCAATATTAAAATTGATTTTTCACTCAAAATTTCTTTACTCAACTTACACGTGCAATTTTGTATGAATATTTATTTGCACTGGTACAGCAGATAAGACACAGCCAATATTATGCGTATTTTTATATTAAGGAGCGTTTTTCGAATAGTTTTGTGCATTTCATTGTGAGTTAAATTTATGTTTTTCCTTCAAATTTATTTAAGCTGGTGGCGTAGCAACGCGCGCTGGGTACAGCTAGTTGAATAAAGAAATCAAAAGGCAGCACATTGTCCATATAGCAACGAAACAATTAATTGCTCAATATTTTATAGCAGCTGTTTACAAAAAGCTGTTTCTGATGCTTTGACAAACAAAAACTGATTAACCCAATTATTCCTTTTTTTTTTTTTTTTTTTTTTTGAGCGTGTACCTACTTATTAATTGTTATAAAATAATATAATCCCGTTGTTCGCTCAATTGCGTTTCAGTTAATGTTTTTCAAAATTTTCCACGCGTTAACAATCACAAGATGTATAAAACGGCCGATATTTATGAAACATCAGTAGTTCGAACTGTCAATCAAGAATAACAAGAACGACAAAAAATTAAGATGGGTATTTACGTAATCTTTGCTGTGCTTGCTTTGGTTCTTGCATACTTTCAAGCAAATGCACAAGGATTAGGATTGTCTCAAGCCGGTTCAATTGGTGGCATATGGCCACCCAGTGGTATAGGGCCACCCAGTAGCATATGGCCACCCAGTGGCATAGGGCCATCCAGTGGCATATGGCCACCAAGTGGTGAATAAAAATGCAAATGTCCAAATAGTGCAAATAAACATTTATTTTTAATATTAAATTTGATTTTTTTAATTTCGTTGTTATATTGAATTTTGTAAAAAAAATTAAATTCTGCATTAATAAATATCATACCTTACCTATCTAAAAAAAAAAATTGTAATTATGTTTAAATTATTTTCTACACGAGTTTAATTTTACTTGCGATTGTAGGTACATACTAGCTGTGTTTTATTGGGAAATTTATCCGTCGTAAGTTTATCCGTTGTAGCATTTTACATACAATTCGCTACGGTCGATAAAAAGCTAAAGTAGAAGCTACGGTGGATGGCTAGATGACGTTTATTCGGGTCTCGAATTTGATTTTGTTAGTTTTGTTGGTACGATTGATAATTGGGTTGAATCTCGATGGATGTGTTCATGGAATGTTATAATTATTAATTTCATTCGTAAGACAAATCGATCTTTTTGATTCTTCTTTTTTTATAGTTGGCCAGTTTATATTTCTAAGATCTTAGATAATTTCATTTTTTAATAAATTATAAGCTGTTCTTCTGAAAAGTTTCTAACTTTTACTATTAAAAACTATATTCTTTGCTCAATTATTTTCTGGAGTACGTCAAAAAGTCCATCTATATTTGCAATTTTGCATACCCCTAATGTCAATTAATCAATTTTAAAAAATTTCGATTTAATTTTGAAAAAAAAAATCAGTATCTATGGAATGAATTCGGTTTTACTTTTAGTTTTGACTAATTAAGACCAATATTAGTTTTCTGTTCAATTTTTATTGATAGTTATAAATAAACGGAGTTTGGTGTAAAAATCATATTTTTATTTAGATCTACAAAAAGCAATTTGATAAGACAAACCGCATTGAGTGGAAGTGAACTATAGAGGAACTACTCGACACTGCGCCGGAAAATATTTATTCGTATGAAATTCTATGAGCTATAATGCCAGGCGCGCACATATGCAACTTACAGTTTTGCAACAGTTTGGTTGCTAAAGTGAATACCATGGACTTATATGAGAGTGCGTGCACATGGAAAAACTATTCAGTCCGCGATTCGAGCAACTTAAAAGTTTGTGTTTTGGCACAAATCGAACGATCGCCCCAAATAAGTTCTTCAGTTTGAATCACACCGAACTATAATGTAACTGCGCGCACATTAAATCAATATGTTGTCTGTGTGTTTGTTTATCTCGTTGATTGATTTTTAAGTTGCTTATGTGTGCGATATTCGTTCAATTAGTGATTAAACTATTTCGTTTCGGAAAAAAATGCATGTGCGCGCCTGGCCTAAGCGCACTAAGCGGCAACTGAGCTTCACAAAATTGTGATTTTTGCTCACTGTTTAATGACGTTGGCCATGAACGGTATTTGCTTCACTACATGGACATGGACTGGGCGTACAATTTTGTGATCCCATTGTTTTTTTTTTCTGGACATGTGCATGGAAATTGCAAACCAAATGTTAGCTATTTGTTCCTTAATCCGCGTATGTTAAGTGCAGTATGATCTCTGTTGAGTGAATATTGAATTGAAAGCTAAACATACTCAGAAAATAAATTTGTAAATTGACATAAAAAATAAAACTCTAGCTATAGATCTACTCAGAAAATAAATAAAAGAATGAAATATAAAGGGGAAATGTAATGGGAGTGAACAATTTAAACTACGTTGTAGTGTGCGTTCAAAGCCAAGAAACTTTAAAAGGAAACAAGCAAATCTCCGGCAAATGTGTTTCCTCGTGTGAAAGGCATGGACGGCTTTTAAAGCAATACAAAATTGACCTGTGTAAAAAGTGACTTGACCATAGTCTATGAACAAATCCGTTCACTTATCATTTCCTTTCTATTGGTGCAAAATGAATGTTCGAATTTAAAATTGCAAATGCAGAAAAAGTGAACACAAGAAATAGGTTTGAAACATAAATTAAATATTGGTTTTTTATACTTTCTATTTTATATGACTAAAAGCTAATTATTGTTCCTAATTTTGATTTTTTAATAATTTTACTTTGCAAAAGACTCTTTCATTATTTGTGACTGCTGTGCAGGTGTACCATCTTTACCAACATAAAAAAGCTACGGTCCATGCTACGGTCGATGCGTTTTTTTTGGGAATTACTTACTGTACAATGGATGGATTCCCAACAAAACACAGCTACTATATGGCAAGTTATGGATTCGTGCACAAAAAAAAATTCTTACAATCAAACATGACATTACGATCATAGAGAACACCAAAAAAGTGGGTCTCCCAATTCCGTCTGTCTGACTGTCTGTCAGTCGTCTGTCTGTCTGTCGGTCCTCGAGCTTAGAGCCCAAAGGTTGGATATATTTAGATCAAACTTGGTAGATATTGTTTTTTCGGTAATATGCCCGCAGGTTTTTTTCATTTTTGTAAGACGACAAATTAAAGTAGCTCCCATACATTTTTTGGGCCAAAAACAAAAATCTTATTTTTCTCGAAAACGGCTACAAGAATTTTTATAAATAAAATGTGTGTGTTCGTAAATTAGTACAGTCCACTTTCAAGTATAATAATATATTTTTTTTCGTACTTACTAACGATAATTCGCATAGAACCATTTTTCATATTTTCGAATTTTTTTTTTGACATTTGAATTTTATATGTATATTAATAATATCTTCAAAATGGCGTATCAAATTTTTGTTCTAAAATTGTTTTCAAAATCTTATACATAAGAAATTAATTTATTGAAAAACCGCTCGAAAGATTTTTGATTTTTTTTATATATTCTTATTTATTCATGAATTCAAATGGCAACTTTGTTTTCCCTCAAACTATAACGACTAAGCAATATAAAAACATTTAATTATGTGTATTATCCATTTATTTCTACCTCATTATTATTCCCTTTATACGTATTTGTGCGTACGTCACTGAATACTAAATACAAGATATGACGTATCTTTAAAAATCACATGAATCTTATGTAGGTAGGCATATAGCTACCTACCCATCTACACCCTTTATTTTTTTTGTAAATTCTTTTTTTTATTATTAACTTATAACTATCTTAAAGCTAGACAAAAATGTTTAAAACTAGCCTAATTATCAATAATTTACATCTTGTTACCGAATTAATGAATTAATTAATTGTTTCGCGAAACTATTAAGAAACAATAATAAAAATTTACAAAAAAAGATGCCCGATTGTTTTGACTTTTGTTTATGAAGCTAAAATGAAGTGTCAAGGAAAATCTTGATCTAAGGAACGATCGTAAAAGCTTGAGCGTAGTAGATTTTTACGATAAAAGTATGGTCGCGTTCTAAAGTTCCACTCAGTTATGGATTGTTGAAAATTCCCGGCAGGCAACATTTTTGAGAGAAGAGTTAGCCTTCATGAGATCTGAGGATGTTAAAATGGAGAGTGAAAGTTTTATTTCTAATAAACGTATAAATGTATTGATGTGGGAAACTATGACACATTAGAGAGCTTAATTCTCCATAGAAATTTCCAAATCCTGGTTAAGATGGAATTGGCTAAACTTTTTAAGACAGAGTAAAAAGTTCCCTGGCCAGAGTCAGTCGAGACAAATTTCCTAAATCAAAATCTTTCGCAAGTTTTCTCGGTCCAATTAATTGAAAGCCGATATAGTGGACTACGAGGCATATAATACCCAATATACGGGTGAATAATTATATAAAAGTCGCTGTAAAGAAACCAGGTAAAGGATATTTCTAAATTATCCCTTTTGTCTACTAGTTAATATCGCAAATATTGCATATTGGAGTTAGATTTTTTATTTAAAAAAGCAACCTTTTTTTGTAGGAATTTACAAGGCGGTTGAGTAATTTCACCGCCTACGATTTTTTTTCTTGCAAAGAAGATTACATTTTTATTGCCGTCGATTTTTCTTGCCAAAAAGAAAACAGAATTAATTTTCACCGCTTTCCCGGCAAAAAAAAAAATTACCGAATTACCAGGTCAACATAAAGAAAAGGAAAAAAACGGGGTACCTACATTATATACCACAGGACAAAGAATCCAATAACATATATTCACCGTTTTGCCAAACTGAATCCAAGAGGAAGCTTAGCCTGAAGCGTTAGCGCGTCGAACAAAAAGCGCTTGACGCAGGAGTTTGAGGTTCAATAACCACCAATTGCCAACGTTTTTTTTTTGTGTTTTAAATTTTTATATTAAAATGTTTTTTACATCTTTGGAGTAAATTGACGTTAAATTTTCAAAAAAAAAGAAAGAAATAATTTGAGTTAAATTCCGGATGCTGGTAGCTCGGTCGACTATAAAAAGAATTTAAATAAAAAGCATTCAATCGTGAAACGTACTGATAGAATTAAAATTTTTTCATTCGCGTATTAGTATATATAATATATATAATTCAAGTGACTTAAAGAACATTTTAAAAGTATCAAGTGCAACAGCGACAGATCATATCATCTTTGAGTCAATCCAAAAGACAGTGGCCACTTCTCAAGGAAATTCGGAGGTAATTTTGGTATGCAAATTTGATTTAATTTTTATTTACTTGAAAGATAAAACTTAAAATAATATATTACATATATACTTACGTAAGACAAAACGAATAGCGAAATAGTACGCGCATAAAAAGGGGGTTTGATAACGGGGGACTAATGTTGTAAAAAAAAAAAAAGTGAATAAAGAAAAGAGGTATTGAATACCCAAAGTTGTTAATAAATCGAAGACTTCTTAATTCATTTTAATTAAATTTTTTGCGATCAGCTGCAGGGTTGCCACTCAAAAAATTTAAAATTAACTTCTGGTTATTTTTGGACGAATTGAAATTGAGTTCATTTTTTTTTTATTATATTAATGATTTTGAAAATTCACATTACGTAATACATGTTTATAATTTTTATATATAAGAAAAAACATATAAAAAATAATGATATATAATAAATATTGAAAGTGTATGCCTCGCACCATGAATTGTGAATAAATTTTTTTCAAAGGAGGGTGAGGAGGATGAAATGAGAAGGATGTGCATCCCAAACGAGAAGGAAGCCATATAAAGGGGTTGCTCTGGCGAGGGAGGCAACCAGGTAGGGTGGGTAGAGGTGATATCTCGAGCATCGACAACCAGCACGATGCAATGCTGACATTTTTTTTTTCTAACGGGCTATAGGTTCAAGAACCACACCCAGCGCTGAGCGAAGGGTTCGAAAACGAAAGTCAGCATGAAACGTACGGCACAAGACAGCTCGTTACAATCTAATTTACTGGCCCCTTACGGGCACTCTCAGCTAAACTATATCTCTTAGTACTAATGTCTTTCGACCTAAAACTATTTTAACTAATTCTATTAATTTTATTTTTATTTGTCCGAGAAAACATATTTAAAAAAAAACTCCGTCTCATATCATTTAAATTTTTTTTTAACTTATAAACTACCTAAAGCTAGACTAAAAGATAACTAAAATTATATACAGCTAACTTATACTAACTAAAAATATCTTAAACTACTTAAGATACCTAAAAACTACATAAAACTACTTAAATTTTTTTTTGTTTAAATTTTTTTTTGTGTGCATATTTTGATTATGCATATAGAAACATATGCACATATAAGCAGACATATAAACATATGCAGCCGCATACATACCTATTTTTAATTTTTTTTGTGCCACTCTGACTATCCCTTACCTAAATACCCTAAATCTTTGTAAGTCGGACAAGACATACTATCTTAATCGACTTTATATATCACTGTGATGTTCCGAGAGCTATACCAGAACTGGACACAGTCCTACTGAACCGAAGGCGCTCCTCTCCACCTTGAACGATGACGTCTCGATCATATAGGAGTCACCTATCTACAGTTATTCGGCTGACGTGGTAGATTAGCGGAACCGCCATTCCATCTGAATGCCTCGGGAAGGATGTAGCCACTTAACCGCGCGCTCTCATGGTATTCATTGTTTCGGTAATAAGTCCCAAGAATTAAGTTGTTGGTTGAGGACATCGCTCTTGCAATGTGACCCCGAATCAGCTTAAACAAAAAATTATCTATTATGTTTATGTTAGCTGCAGTGTATAGAACCTGGTTGGAATAATATCGTGTGAACTCCGACTCTGGTGTTCTGTGTAATCCAAGGCGACGTCTAAGACACTGCCTCTCAAACACCCGAATCTTTTCCATTTGAGATGCGGCAATGTTGAACCACATAGGGCATCCATAGGCAATCATTGCCCTGATAAAGGCCATGTAGCAAATCACCTTCACCCTGCTGTCAAAACGATTGCTATGTTTTCGTTTGTCAAGGCAAAGGCTCCCCTAGCCCTGGCCAAAGCAGCACCTATATGTCTGTCGAAATACAGGCTGATCCAACCAGATGCCATGTGGCCCTACGATCACCAGCTTGCGCCACTTCTTTCTCGTATCCCTTGAGGCGCTAGTCAACGGAGCCCTAAACAAAATAGTTTCTGATTTCTGGAAGTTGATTTGCAACTTCCAGTCATCGCAATATCGCTGAATCTTGTCGAAGTCACTCTGCAAAAGAATTTTGGTGACCTCAACTGTATTAGCTGTTCTGTACGCAATTAGATCGTCGGCGTACGCAATTGCCTGAGTTAGACTACCTATCAGATCGCTGGTGAAAATGCTGAATAGAATCGGCGAGTTAACCGCTTCCTGCTGAAGACCATTTTTAATATTAAAAATTGCGGTAGAAGTTACATTGCCACTCTTGACAAGAAACTTTCTACCATTTAGCATGTCATAAAGCACATACAATAGCGGTTTGCTTATACCAATTCTGGTAAGCTTTAGATAGAGGCCATCTAACCATACGGCCGTCGAAGGTCTTCTTCAAATCAACCAGACAGGTACCCGTACACTGCTTTTTAGTTTTGTTCCATTGGATATCAGAAACCAGTTTAGACGCGGAATGAATGGTGTCATGTCCCGCCTTAAAACCGAACTGATTATCCGGTATGATATTGTTGTCCTCCTCCCACTTGAACAGAGCCTTATTAATAATCTTTTCAAATACCTTGCTGATACTCGGAAGGAGACTTATCGACCGTAGATTTGCTGGATTGAAGTTGTCCTTTCCCTTTTTGGGGAGAGGATGTACCACAGCTGTCTTCCACCGCACTGGATAATATGCATTATTTAGCGCGTTGTTAAACAATGTGGTGTAAATGTCAACTGCTTCCTGAGGTAAATGTCGTAGTACAACGTTGGATATACCATCGACTCCTGCTGACTTCTTTTTCTTTAATGAATCGAAGATGAGCTGGAGCTCAGTCTTCGAAATTAACAGGGGACTGGGCCCATTTCGGTCGGTGATTATGGCGTATACCAAATCTTCATCATTAAACCCTGTAAAAGCAAGGTTCTCAGATCGCCTTTCGGTTATATCGTTCCGGAGCCATAATTGATGAAGCAGAGCTCTCTTCTCCAGGTCATTACTCGGGCGAATGCTAGCATTCACCTTGTACACTTGCTGGAAAGCAGCCTCCACCTTCTCCTGCGGATCGTCGATTATGAAAAGGTCATCGTCCGAGACGGCGTCCTCTGGGTCTATGCCCGATGTCAAAAGTACGTTTCTATTTTCTGTCGTCCTCTGAAGCTTAAGACACGGATGGTCGTTTTGATCTTTCCTTCTAAATATCTTCTTAATAATTTTTGGGAACATACTTGGGTCGCTAGAGTTAACGGCCCGAATTTTATTGTCCCAAAACTAATTAATAGTCTATTGTTTTGTTTGATCAATTGGTTGATGTTTTTGATCGACGACTTCAGTGTCCTAATCTTCAGACCTGTCTGTACAAGCGTTTTAGTCTTGTCAGTAATCCACTTTTTTGTATGTGTAGTGCGTCAATGGTCACGTCACGGTACATGTCGGCTGCGTTACTGTTCATTGTTCGTTGAATTGTTTCGTCCATTTTTTGTAAGTATCTGTCGATTTCCGTATTTGTTAGGTTCCTGTCATTTGATGGGGATATACCATTTGAACATAATTCACTCAATAAGGCGTTGGTGAAGCGTGGCCAGCGCACCTTACTGTAGTTGTAAGTATGCACAAGCACATACTCCTCCAACTCCATAAGCTCGTTCAGAAGTTGTATTACGGTGGCGAGTCCGCAGTGGTCACTGTCGTACTCTCGTGCTCGGCGTTTAAATCATCAACCAATATGTAAAACTTTCCTTCGGAGCTCAGTCTCAAGCATTCAAAAAGCTTTTCAAGCTGTGTTATAAACTGGATGGACTGTTTCCGCTGCATAGGCAGCGATCAAATACATTCGCTTTCTCTGTTGGAGATGCACATCACTACTATATATTACCTTATGACTAATGCCCTTACGTTTAAAGATTGCGACGCCTGCTCCTTGGGTGGAGTTGGGTCGGTCTCTTCTTACGATATTGTAATTGTGGTTAGTCAATTTATGTTTCTGGTTAAGCATAGTTTCGCTAGCCAAAAACACATCTGGAATTAGGTCTTTAATCAATTGGAATAAATTTGGTCTACGTTCGGTCCTAATCAGTGAATTTACATTCACATCTATGATCTTAAAGGGCCTCTCGGGCAGCGCGCCCTTAACCTCTAAGTTGCGTTAAGCTCGGCAAAACAGAGTAGAGATAATGCACCCTAGTCGCCTGCTCCCTGATCTGGTTTTGAAGGCCTGTCAACTGGCCCTGTATGGCCAGCAGGATGCCCATAGTATCCGCCTGTGCCGTCGGCGCCTTAGGCACGGGGGCCTGTTGGGATACCTTTGGTGTAGGCTCCCCCTTCCTGACGCCATTTGAGCTTAAGAAATTAGGGGCTTAATGGGCATAGTTTTAGGAGGGCGCACTGATGGGCGTTTCTCTACCAGCATTTGCTAGCTGCTTTCTTATTTTTCATTAGCTGAAACGTCGGGCAACCCCGATAATTAGCGGGGTGTCCGTCGCCTCTGCAAAGTGCACATTTTACCTGGGTCCTATCTTCGACCCGTTCCTTTCCTAACTTGCATTCATCAGCATTGTGGTTCTCTCTCATTAAAGTTGTTAGCTACAAGAGGAAGTTCGTACGATCCAGTCGTGCATTTTATTTTTTCTCATGTCAGTCAGAGATTGTATACAGGGTGTCTTATATTTGCAGAATTTTCAGCGATGCATACATAGTGGTATATAAAGTTCACGGCGTATAAAAGGCTCGGCGAGTAAACTACCCCCCTGGCTTGACCAATTATAGGATTTGTGTTGGGGTCCAATTTGGGTGTATGAAAAATGTTTTTGAATTTAAATTCGAAAACTTATAATTTCTTCTGGCACGCAATTTAAGCTTTTAAGAGCTGGGCGGTATTCTGACAACCCTTGGTTTTCTAGCCATATGATAATGGGCTGAATTCATGACATATGGCAGCCCTGCTAGGAAGAAAATCGGTTAATGTAATCTAAATTTCTTCTAATTTGCACTTGAATTAGGAAAAGTTTCAGTTAAGGTACAGTATTTGCTTCAAACACAATTTCTCAAATGGGACATAATTCTCAAATTCGATTTTGGATTTATGTACCGGGCAGTTATGACCCTGCCTCGATTTTGACGGATTAACTCAGGTTCAACGATAAATCAAGCATGTATTGAGCTCTTATTGCCTACTTCATGCTTGAACTATCGGTAAACCTCTAATAATCCGTTGAAATCGGTGAATTAAAATTCCGGTCTCACGGTATCACATATTAAACCAGGTTCGTCCAAATGGCTCTAAATCAGCTTTGTGAGTAAAACGCTAAATCTCGGCAATAGACTGCTTGTTTCCATACTTAATTTATTACGTGGTACCCCTAAATCGTAGATAGGGTTGCTTTCCCAGTTTCAGTAAAAGTTAAAGCTAGCTTGTTCGTGCGGAACTGCCAGATCAAAGATACTTTTATTAAAAGATGTACGAGTGGCTTTGTGTTAGCTGCTTTCAAATTGACTAAAAAATGAAGCATGTAAGTGCATATACCTATAGGTATATATTTAATACATAAGCAATCATTAGGAGCACTTGAGTGTGTGTTATCGATAGATCACTTTTTAGCACTTAAATACAAATCTAAGCCTTAAACCGCCCAATTTAGAGTTCGAGGTTGAAGTCCAATAGATGATAAAAAGCCCGTTCTGGCAACCGTGAGTTCAATTTAATAAGGTTTTAATTTCAAGCAGATTTTAGAAGGCTGAAAATAGTTCCTACTCAAATAAAGAGATTGCAATTAGTACCTACCAAGTTCTACCCGTCTTGTTGTAATTACATTATAAGTTATTTCACCGCAGTTATTGTTCTCAATTCAGTAATAAGATATTAGAAACAAAACATCGAGTGATTAAGTGCTATAAATAAACTGTTATTTTAATGTCGGTTTCGATATGTTTTTCGGAGTCACTCCTTTTTCACTCCTTATGTTCATATAGAAAATGAAAAATTCGGAGTAACTCCGAATAGTAAATCACAAACGAAATTACAAAAGCATATACGGTTATCATGGACATATTATAAATATATGGACTGCTAGCTGCCTACCTGAAGTTGGTTGCATTTTAATGTCAGTCATTTGAGCGACACTATAGCTCTCCTGGATGCAACTAGTTTCAGTCTACTACTAGTCAGGTATTAAACGGCGTGGCGCCGCGCCGTCTTAACTTTTGGATATTTTCTTTTGAGCTTCTATTCGGTGATTTATGTATATATTCCGGATGACAAGGATATACAGAATGGTGTGTATTTCGTAAATAAAAATGAGCTCAGAAGTTAATTCCTTGTTCCATTTGAATTCGTCAGCCATTTTAATTGGTGTTTATTCATCAACATCCACAATTAAATAAAGCGAACCAGAAAAGAAGGAAAGAGTAGAAAGAGAAACGTCAAAACACGCAGCGAAATTAATATACCCGTGCGTGTTCAGATAGAATTATTTCTGCTTCATCTTTTCGTTCACGCAAGGCTAAGCACGTGCCGTGTCATATCGGACTAAGTCCCCTTTCACAAGGAGAAACCAGTTGCTGGAGATTTTTTTTACGTTTTCCTATAATTGCCATGAAACTGAGGAGGAAACTGAGTTGCTCGTTTTTTGAATTTCTTTTTATTTGAGATTCGCTTTTTGTAAACAAACAATTTGCTGCGCGGTTTAAAAGTTGAACATGATTTTGAGTTGTAAATTAACAGCAGCTTATTTTTAGAAAAATAAATATAAAATAATGAAACCTGGTGCGATTATGTAGGTTAATGTTTTTTTTTTTTTAATTGTGGTTGTTAATCATGGTTTACTAAATTAATATATTAAAAGTCACATATCTGTGTACTTCTTGCCACAGATGTCACATATCTGTATGTACATATGTAATTTAAAAAATTCGATTATTGCTTATTAGTAAATGCAACTTTTTGATTTTTTCATTAAAACAGGTGGCGCTAGTTTATATATAAAAATTTCAAGTAGTTATTTTTTTTTCTGAAGTGGCTTTACAAAACATGGCAGCGCGAATAGCGATCTCAATTTCGGCGACAATAATTGTTGTATGAAGCTGAGAATTTAGACCAGCAGTCCACAAATAATACATCCTTGAAGGTTATCATTGACAAAAGATCTAGATTTGTGGGCTGTTTCTGATGAACAAAAAAAATTGTAAAGCTTATAATTTTTAATCTGTTATTGTTAGCTGGCCAGGGCCACTACTCTTTCTGAGAGTAAGGGCTATAGAACATAGATAACAAATAAAAAAATATATAAAATTTATAAAACGTACTACTTTACTATATACCTATCGATATATATATTTACAATGTACATATTTATATACATTGTCCCTACAGCAGATAAAAAAAAAATTAATCCTTATTATTTGTATCTAGCAGCTGTTATTATTAACCCAACCTTTTTGGAGCCTGCAAATAAATTAAGCTGTTGTTCACTCAATTAAGGTTTTTTGTTAAATTTTACAATATCTGAACTAAAATTAACGAGTTCATAACAATCCCAAGGTAGGTAGATATAATAATTATTATAAAAGAACCGACATTTTTGGAACATCAACAGTTCGAACTGTGAATCAAGAATAACAACAACAAATCAAGATGCGTTTTTACGTAACCTAGGCTGTGCCTGCTTTGCTTCTTGCATATTCTCAAGAGTAATGCGAAACCAGGTGCGTGGGGTGGATTTGCCGGCGCTAGGCCAAGGGCCTACATCATCAGGGTGGCCGTGGCGCGATAGTTGTGTGCTCGCCTGTCAACCTCGTGGTTGCAGGTTCGATTCTTGCCGTTGTCTATGTCTTCTTATATTCCATTAAAAACCAATTCTAAAAATTGTCATAAAATAAGTTGCTGCTTTGGTCATTACATGCTGTTTAGGCATAACACTAACAACATGTGATTGAGTAAACTAGCATACCCATAAAATATGACAACGAAATAAATAAAATAATGCGAATTATACGGGACATAAATAAATAAGACACGGTAATTCTCTCCGCATTAGCTCAGCCACCATCCCTGGAGATAAATCTGAGACATCAACTAACTCTAGTCTCAGAACATCGCGCCACACATCTTTCCTATCATTCTTTCTCTTCTTCCACCGGATGCCCACGCTGTGTTAACAAAAACATAAAAAGGGTATTCATAATCCCTTGAGCGGGTGCAAAGTTATAAAAAAAAAAAATAAGTGGCTTACCTAACTAAGTCAAAACTTATGCTAATGATAATCCATTATAAAATGTAATTATTTAATTCGTTGTTTTATGGTATTTTATAAAAAAAATAAAAGAATGTAATTTTTTAAATTTAAATTTAAATTTAAATAGCATAAATACATGTCATATGCAATAAAATTTTACATTGTGTGCATTATTTCCTGAACATATTGCTTATATTTAACGTGTAATACATTTCACTCACAGATTAATTCTTAAGCTGATTAGTGGAATGACAAAAAACAATCAAGTTCACGGGCCAAATAGAAATCACTTATTTACTCGACGGGATATTGACTCGAAGTCATCCATGCTTGTTCCCGTTTCAACAATTTATTTAAAACTACACGGAACCTTTTCGTTCCTATGGCTTTTTAACCCCACTGTAACAGTTTTTACATGCGATTATAGGTACTATAAGGCAAGTTATGGATTCGTGCAAAAATAAATCTAACATTCAAACATGACATTACGATCATAAAGAACACAAAAAAAGTGAATTCCGTCTATCTGTCTGTCTGTCTGTCCTCGAGTCTGCAGCCTAATCGGTTGGATGGATTTGCTTGAAACTTGGTAGATAATGTTTCTCATTATTTTTTCGGTAATATGCCCACCGACATATCTTAAGACGACAAATAACAGTAGCTCCCAAACATTTTATTTGGGCCAAAAACAAAAATCTTATTTTTCCCAAAAACGAGTCAAACGATTTTAAAAAAAAAAATTAGTTTATTAATGAAGGGAAAGGGAACATTTCAGTAATTTTTTTTTTATGGAAAAAAATTGTTATTTTTGGTACCTCTAGTAGTACCATTTTTTTTTGTTTTTCGATTTTCTGGGAAAAGGTTAATTAGATTTTTTTAATTTCTTTCGCAGAAGCTCCTAAAAAGCTTAAACACTATTGTAAGCCAATTTTTGTTTGGAAATTAAAAAAAACAACTTTTTTTTTGAAAACTCAAAATTTCGAAAACGACTTAATGGTTTTTTTCGAAGCTTCGTATTTAGTAGTTTTTTATATTATCTTGAATAAGTAGATAAAACTATAGCCCTAAAATAAAAAACAAAGGAACCTCCCATACAAATGTTAAAAAATCCGTTAAGAAAAAAAAATTAAAACTCGAAAACGGCTTTAAGATTTTTTTAAGAAAATGTGTGTATTCTTGAATTAAATATTACTGAAAAAAATATTTTTCTTTGCGTTCTTATTAACGGTTCTTCCCATATAACACATTTTCGACTTTCTCAATATTGGATGAACCGATTAAAATAATTGTTTTATACAAACGTTCCCTAAAATTATTAATAAAACTGCATACTAAAATTTTCAAATAAGGTTTCTTGTTTGTTAAAAAATAAATAATTTTTTTTTCTAAAAATGTTTTTAAAATTGTATAGGTACATAAAAAATTAATTTATTAAAAACCCGCTCAAACGATTTTTGAATTTTTTCTATACATATATTCCTATTTATGAATGAATTAAAATTGCATCTTTGTTTTCCATCAAACTATAACGACTAACCAATAAAAGAACATTTAATTATGTGTTTTATCCTTATTATTATTCCCTTTTTAAGTATTTTTGCGTACGTCACTGAATACTAGATACAATGTAGGCCCTCATACATTTATATATACATATGTGTCCTTAAAAATCACATGAATCTTATGTATGCATATTGCACCTAAATTATAAAGTTGTGTTTATATACCTACCAAACTACATCCTTCATTTTCATTATTATATGTACGTACATGTTTACATACTTAGGTTCCATCAATATGTATTGTATATACATTTTATTCTCCTAACTTACATAATTAAAATCCATAACTTAGATTTAAATATACATTTGTAGGTAAGTACCTATGTAACTATTCCTTGAATTAACCAATCTACAATTCATTATAAAGGGTTATCCATTTTGCGGTTTCAAAAGTATTGGGCTGTAATTCGACATCTGTCAAACTAAGTTGTTAAACCAATTTTTTTTTTCAGTTGAAAGTCTGACATTTACGAAAATGGATCGCTTAACTATCGCACGAAGCATAAAACTTGTTAAAACCTACTACAAAAATGGTGATTCTGCCACAGCCACATATCGTGCTTTAAGAGGAGATTATGGTTTACATAATCGTCCAACTACGCAAGCAATTGGCAAAATTGTGAAGAGATTTGAAGCGACTGGATTGGTTACAGATATTGTAAGGTCGTTCTCAGGAATAAGGACTGTCTTACGACACATTATGGCGAATTGTGCATTTGGATCTACACCTACATCCATATTAAGTCCAGCTCACACAACAACTGAAGCCAGCTGACCATTCACAACATCGGAGATACGTCGAATGGGTGCTTGGACAACACGCGGTGGACGGTGATTTTTCAAACAAAATTTTCTTCAGCGACAGAGCATATCTCTCACTCGGTGGGTATGTTAATAAACAAAATTGTCGTATTTGGGGCTCTAAGAATCCTCAAGTAATTAAAGAGAGGCCATTACATCCACAAAAAGTCACTGGTTGTGGCGGACTTTGATCCGGAGGTGTGATTGGACCTTAATTCTTCGAAAACGACGATGGAACGACTATCACCGTCAATTCGGAGCGTTATGGTCATATGATAACCGACTTTTTTTTGTCTGCTATTAAAGAATACGACTTGGAGAATATGTGGTTTCAACAAGACGGTGCCACATGCCATACAACTCGAGCGAATATGGCTTTATTGAAAGAGACATTTCCTGGCCGCGTAATTTCTCTAAAAAGAAATATCATGAAAAAAAAATATTTTATATGTGTTTTATTTACGTTTACTTTTGAAACCGCAAAATGGATAAACCTTTACTAAGAATCAAGATAATCTAACCTACATATGCCTTAAGCCTGCATAGGATAATTACACCTATCTAACTAAACTTCAACGGTTAGCTACGTTAGTTGTTAGCTACAAGAGCAAGTTGCTACGATCCAGTCATGCATATTTTTATTTTCAGTAAAAGGTAGTCTTGTTTTTTACTTGCGATTATTGGTATTATAAGGCAAGTTATGCATTCGTCGGAAAAAAAAGTTTTGAGATAACAATCAAACATGACATTACGATGATAGCGAAGACGAAAAAAGATGGTCTAAAAATTCTGTCCGTCTTTATATCTGTCTGTCAGTCTGTCTGTATGAATGTATAGACACCTACAGCCCAAACGGGTGTTGCTTCAAACTTGGTATAGAGAGTTTTTTAGGTATTATACAGAGGAGAAATTGAAATTTTTTTTAGCTCAAGAAATAATGGAAAAACCGTTACGTTTAAACCTATTTTTATTGGAAACAGCTTTAACGATTTTGATAAAAAAAATCAGTGCGGCTTTTTAGCTACGACCGATCATATGGTTAAAAAAAAATTGGAAAAATGTCTAAATGTCCATAGGAACGTTTTTTTTGCTTTCGACTATCTCATAAACGACTCAACCGATTCTTTCGAAATTTCACACATGTATAGGTTTAGGTTGCCCAAATTATACCGCGTACCAATATTTTTAATTAGTATTTTTTCTATTTTTAAAATCATTTAAAAAAAAAATTTTAATTTATATTCCGAAAACTGCTCATTAAATTTTTTTCAAAAATTATATTTATATGTATTTATTGAATATCTATGAATTGGCGTTTTTGAATTTTTTTTGAAAAATGTTTTCAAAAAGTTTTTAAGAAAAAATTTTTTTTTCTCAAAAACCGCTCCACATATTTTTTAAATTTTTGCTCATAAGTTTAAATTTATCCAACATATAAAATGGCCTACTTTTTTTTAGCTTAAATTAGTTTAAGTATTTATTTCAGAATTTTGAATTATTTTTTCTTTGATTAAGCCGATTTAATATTTTGGTTTTAAGTTTATATTATAATATTTAAGACTGTCATACAAATTTTTTTTAGAAAAAAATTAAAGATATTTTGTGTATATAAAAAATGAAGTAAAAAGCTGCTTTAATTATATATTTAGATTTTTAACAGAAACCTTTTGCATTCGATGCGATCGAACATTAGAGCAAGTTCGTGCGATCCAGTCGTGCATTTTATAACACTAGCCCTGAAAATATGTGCACAAAATTGTTAGGTAAAAAAATTTACAGTCATTAAACATTTTTTACCGGAATACAAATTAGCTTAAATGCTATTCTATACTACAATATATCGCTGTGTCAAATTTCATCCAGATCCGTTTAGGCGTTCTGACGTAATTGAGCAACATACATCCATCCATCCTAACTTTCACATTATTTATAGCACTAGCATATACCCCTACGCTCCTACGGACTTCCTATCCCACGGGAATCTAATGGTAAAATATATCCACCTACAAAATTTCATTAAAAACCGAGGCGCGAAAGCGAAACATATACACAAACTCTCTCATTTGAAGGATAATCCAATTCCTCGTCCAAATTTCATTAAAATCTATTCAATGTTATGCAGAACACCTCCAAGAATATATTTTTTTCATATTTAAGCCTCTCCCATAGGAACCGTCAATTTTGTCCGGATAAAAATGACTCATGTTATAATCCAGTGCCCCATCCATCTACCTATCTACCTATCTACCTTAATTACCCCGTTTATATGAGTGAATTGAGGAATCGAATCGAATCGAATTGAGATTTCGATTCAGGTATATGGCCTCGTGGGATCGGAAGATTGAATTAAAATGGAATCGAAGTGAAAATTTGAGCTTACAGAATAAACAACAAAAACATGCAACAGAAAAAAATGCAAAGAAACCGGAAACCCACTGGACACAAAAAAACACTATTGGTACACACACACACCAAGAATCAGATGTGAACTCGATTCTTCAATTCCTCGATTCAGGTATATAAGTACATTTTCAATTCGATTCAGCTCTTCTAGTGGGATCGGATCGACTAATCCTATTTTAATCCGATTCAAGTATACAAAGGCCTAAATCCTGATTCAATACCGATTCAATTCTCCATATAAACGTAGTAAATATTTATAATATTAGTAAGTAGAGTTTTCGTGTTGCTTTGTTTTACTGGAAACCCTGGAATGGATACTGGAAAGGTAGCTGCATGCTATTTGTATGTGTGCGTGTGTGTGTGCTTTTTAGTTTCTTGGGAACAAAACCTATCTTGGCTAATTGTAGAATGATGAGATAGGTTGTAAATGCTCTATGCAAAATTAAAACAAATCTATCCCAAGTGAAACATACATTTTACTGAAATAAAAAGTATGGTGTGTACTATTTCAGACTATAATCTATCGATGTGCCAAATTTCATCTAGATCCGGTTAGCCATTCTGGCGTGATTGAGCAAGAAACATCCATCCATACAAATTTTCACATTTATAATATTAGTAGCATGTACTCACTCTTCCGTTTGTACACAAAAATTGACTGCGATTTTTCTTCAGTAGTTTTTAAAAATGTTCAATTCTATTTGTTTATAGTACTTATCCGTGAAATTTTAATGAAAAAATACGTGACAAATAAAAAAAATTACGCTAAAAACGCTACCCTATAAATTTAAACACGTAGGGCGTTTTTTTTTAATACTTCACATAATAACAGAAAACATGAAAACTTCAACACAGTATTCAATATTTTCTCTAAGGATATAGAACAATAATACTTTAAAAAAAAATCTAAACTATAAGGACACACGCGTATGCTTCATTTAATGCGTTCATTTAATGAAATTTCGCTTTATTCCTTTCCCAAAGAAATTTGTAAATTAATACCTTCGGAAGTGCTCGTTAGTGCATATACCCTTAATCATAATAATTTCTCGAAAATGGCTCTATTTCTTGGAACCAACTCAAATGATTTTAATGAAATTTTTAGAGTTATTTCGTTCATATAGAACGAAAAAAAAATGGATTTAGTAAAGTTTGCTGACTGCCACGCCTACTTTTATTATTTCTTGGCACAGCCTCTAATTATTTTGACGAACATTAAGAGTTTGTTTTTATGGGCAAGTAAATTAATCTTAAGTAACATCCGCTCGTTGCCACGCCAGTTATGTATAAGACACACTCTACCCCATCAATTTTAGATATCCGGTTAACGGATACCTTTAATACAATTTCAAATTTTTCATAATTATTGTTCCCACAAAACATGTTGCAGTTTGCACATTCCTTCACGGAGCAGACAATGTAACATGAATACACTAGTTTAAATTAGGTAAGTCATTTGGCTTACAAAAGACTTTATGATTATTCTATTGAAGGGTATCTTGAAAGATTTCCAAAAAGAGTTCATTTTTATAATCGGTCGTGTGAAGACGTGATTTTCTGTTCGGTAAAAAATTTATGTCAAATAAAGTGTTTGTTATCTCTAAAGAGAAAATTGTTTTTTTTTTTTTAAACTTCTCGCGAAGGGAGATAAACATAAATAGCGCAGTCGGTAGGATTGCATTGAAACATAAATTTGCAATCCAGTGATACGAATCTCCAAATAAAATCGAAAAAGATTAATGATTCAGTGATAGTATTTGAATAGATAAGAACTGAAGCTGACATAAAGAAAGTGTGGGTGTTAATGTTAACAAGAAGCAAAAAACTACATAAATTCGACATCAGCAGAAATCTAAAATACATTGAGATGGAAGAACAGAACAATGAACTCCAACAACAACTAAGATTACGTGAACAACAACTAGAGCAACTGAATAATGCCTTCCAGGCTCTTCAAGCAAGAGGAGTAGCTAGGCTAGACCGAGAGAGAGTATTACGTGAGATTACGCATATGGCAACCTTTACTGGAACCAGTGATGTCACTATAAATAGTTTTGTGAAAAATGTAGAATACTACATTGCGGACGTAACCAGTACATCTTTAAAAAAATATATGATTAGAACAATATACAACGAGAGGATACAAGGCAGAGTCAAGCAGATACTTATCAACATACCAGACCCGGAGAATTGGGAGGATATAAAGAGGCAACTGAAACTACATTACAGACCAGATGTGGAGCCCAGCGAAATATACAGAACCATCCACAACTTAAAAGTAAACACTGTAAGTGAATTATTATTAGAAACACAAAATATTAAATACAAATGTGATGAATTAAAAGAATATTATAACGGTGATATAGCCGTTGATCTAAGTACTGTAAATACAATGTTAGTTAATACAATCAAAGACATGTGTCAAGGAATTTTGCTTGATAAGATTTATGAAGAAAAAGATTTAAATAAAACTGTTGAAATAATGATAAAACGAAGATTTGAAGATAGTTGTATTAGGGATGAGTTTAGGAAAAATAGTGCAAACAAAATGGTTAATCAATCAAGTAGAAATCAAAGAGGTTCAGGTCAAATTAATAATTTTCATAGTAATAGACGCATACAACATAACCCAGAAAATTATAATAGTTATGGAAATTCGGGCCAAAATCGCCGCGAACAGAATTTTTTACAATATAATAATTTAAGTTATTCTGGTAACCAAAATGGTAGACGACAAAATGATAATTCAGGGCAATTTAGAAACCAATATTATAATAATTTAGGTCAGACTAGGAGCCAAAATTATAATAATTATTATCAAAGTAATAATAATTCAAATAGAAGAAATTCTGGAAATTATTTTAGTCAGAGTAGAAGAAATTCAGGTAATTTCTATAATTCTAATAATATCGGAAATTCAGGACAAATTCGATCTCAACAACAAAATAGAAATACAGTTAAAAATACTAATTCTTATTCTGGTCAACAAGAACCAATGGAGGTAGAAAATATAGAAAAAGAGGCAGAGGTCGAAAATGAGGTTAATAATGTTGAGTTTTTTATCAATTAGCCTCGGAAGATTTACAAACAATAGAAATCACTATAAATAAGAAAAAATATTTAGCTCTTATTGATACAGGGTCCACCCTTAGTATTATTGATGAAAAAATTAAAGATTTTAAAATACTTAAAATAAAACCAATACGTTTTACCACAGTAAATGGTAATGATGCCATTGAATACGAAGCACATACACCAACACCTGACGAGCTAAAGTTACATTACACTATTAAAAAAGTACACATTACATTATTATAATCCCCAAACAACAAACAACAACAATTTGCAATTTTTTTTTCACATATGACGTCAATAAAATAGGAAAAACAAAGAAGTGTCGTAATCCTGTTTTCCATGATTCATGGAGGAAAACGTAAACGTAAAGTATGATTGAAGCCGCCTGAGCAGTCTCCCCAGTGTCCAGTAGATAAATAGATTCTTTATTTTTTCTTTTCAAATAAATTTAACAATTTGTACTCTTAAGATTAGGACCTGGCAATACTGCCGTCTGCCCGAGATAACATTACAAGATTTAAAGAAAAAGATAAATTCAAAATTCTAAAAAAAAAATATATAAATATATAAGTATAATGTAAAAATAAAAATAATATAAAAAATTTAGTAGTTTTTTTTTTACAATATATATATAACTCACAACAAATATGTTTAAATAATCGCGGTTTATAATTTGCTTAGATGATTAACTATTTAGCTTATTTAACAAAGATGTCAATTTTAAAAAGTGATTTGAAACACAAAATAATTCAGGGCTTTAATTATTGCTTAGTTGATTATTGTTTTTTTTTTTAAGTTTACAATTTTAACGTGATTTGAACCACAAAAGAAAAAGTATCAATTTTGATAGATTAACAGTAAATTTTGTGAATTAATTTTCCATGATTCAAACCAGAAAATGGATTATTCAGCTGGAAATTGCAATAAGCGGGAAATTAATCGCATTATGTTAAAGGAAACTCTTTCGGTAGGTAAGAGCATGTTGGCAATATTTATAGAGGCTGAGCCAGCCCGTTGCTCCGTTTAAAATTTCATAAAGTCTATGTATCGACATAAAACTTTCCTGAAAATATAATCGACGAATTTCTTGTAAAATTGAACAAGCTGGCACGAAATTGTAGATATCTTCATTCTCTGTTCTGTTACATAGAGTACAGAGCTGTGGCAGGTCATCTCGATGAGGTATAAAATTGAGGTTTAGAATTTCAACTCTCGTTCTAAAAATAATGCTTATAACGGATTCTGAATATTTGTTTCTAAAGTAATTGGCATCCGAATGTAGATGATGATTTAAATTTTTATAGATACATCTTGATGTAGAAGAAGTTGCTCTCGATAGATTATCTACAAATAGTTTATGATCAACCCTGGAAATTAAATCAGCAAACTTAGCGTGCCAATCGTCAACATTATTTTCTGACAGGATCAGTGATGTGTCGTGGCGAAAAGCTAGTTGATTCCAGTCCTTCAAAGGTTGTGCATTTACTCGTAGCAATTTTTTCAAAATGATTTTGTGAAGACATGAGTCACTTCTTTTCATTAATTTAGTAGAAATTTATAACTAAAATATTATATCCAAAGGTCATATTTTAATAAATTCTTATGTACATATAATGCTTTGGCTGATAATGCATACAGACTCAATCCTATGTATATGAGGACTACAATTATGGAATATGGGCTCTAATGTTCTCCCCGTGTATTGAAAATTCTGTATTTGGTGTCCTTATATATGTTTCATTTCTATAGAACATGAATCAAAAAAAAAAAAAGATTACGAAACTTCTTTGTTTTTCTTATTTTATTGACGGCACCAGAGTTTAAAAATCTGCAAATTGTTGTTGTTTGTTGTTTGTGGATTAATGGATTTCGATCTCTGGTGACGTCAATAAAATAAGAAAAACAAAGAAGGGTCGTTATCTTGTTTTGATTGATTCCTGTCTATAGAATATTTGTAATTCGGACTAAAAAGTCCGTAAACAGTCAATTGCAAACGAAATAACAAAAACATACAGCTAGACATTTTGGCTGTTTCTGATAAAAAATAGTTTTGTAGAGTTTATAACATATTTACTCTGTTTTTATTAACTAAACGCTACATATTCTGAAAACTTCATCAAAGAGGACAAATTAAAAATAAAAATATATTTCAGATGAGTAGATTGTTCATATAGCAAAGAATAAAAATTAATTGCTTATTATTTGTAGCAGCTGTTTACAAAAAGCCGTTTCTGATATTTTGATAAACAAATATTATTAACCAAAATACATACATATCTTTTTTTTGGAGCGTGCAAATAATATAAACTCTTGTTCACTCAATTAATTTTTTTTTTTATTCCACAATATGTGAACTAGAATTAACGAGTTCACAACAATCCCAAGGTAGGTAGAATAAAATATCTAGTATAAAAGGACCGAAATTTTTGGGACATCAGCAGTTCGAACTGTGAATCAAGAATAACAACAACAAATCAAGATGCGTTTTTACGTAACCTATGCTGTGCTTGCTTTGCTTCTTGCATATTCTCAAGTTAATGCGAAACCAGGAGGTGGTTGGGGTGGATTTCAAGGCAGTGGGGCAGGCTTTCCTCGCTAAGTCAAAACGTATGCAATGATAAGCGATTATATTAAATTTCATTATTTAATTCGTTATAAGCTATATGATATTTTGTAAAAATAAAATAAAAGAATGTAATTTTTTAAATTATATTTTGCATAAATAAATGTCATATGCAATTAAATCTAACATTGTGTGCGGATTACTTCCTGAACTTATTTATAATATTTAACATTTAATACATTTCACTTACAGATTGATTTTTAAGCTAATTAGTAGGATAACAAAATCAATCAAGTTGAAGGCTTTTGTAAGAGTGTTAGAACCATCTAGAAGTGTTTTTTAAAAGACAAAAGATTTTTGGTCACAATTCTATAAATATTGCTTTTTTTTATGAAACCTTAAATAAATATAAAATCTCTTATCTTCTAAAAGTAAAATTCGGAGGCTTGGGTATTCTATTCAGGAGGAATTGGTGATAAAATTATGTATTTCTTGTTTTTTTGGCATAGTAAATATTCTGTGATAAGTTTTAATTAATATTCCATAAAGTTAAATTCATATTGTTTGTTGCCTTGTCCTTTAAATTGGTAATTAATAATATCGCATTTAACAAAAAAAAAAATTATTTATTTATTTTTAGTTTTCAAAATTCAATATTTTGGGATCAAGATCCCGTAAAGTAAGTGATTTGCGTTAGACCCTTGAAAAATAATTTTCCTAAAAAAAAAATTAAACTCATGAATGAAATGTATTAAGCAAATTAACATATAAAATAATCAAAATCAAATGAGAACCGATTTAGAGGCAGACTATGTGCTGAGGCTTGGCGACTCAATAACGAGGTGATAGAAGTAGTTCGGGAGTTTAAGTACCTTGGTGTGCTGTTTTCAAGTAATTTGATCTTCCGGAAGCATGCGAAAGAAAAAAATAGAGAAGCAAAACTGGCACTAAACATGTTGTGGCCGAAATTTTTCGCAAACCAAAACATTGATCTGTCTTCTAAATATCAAGTTTTTAAGGCTACGGTAAACACTTGTTTGTGTTATGGTGTGCAGGCGTTTGGGACAATCCCCTTTGAGGAGTTTGAAGATGTTCAGAGATATTTCTTTAAACATTTGTTTAAATTACCGAATGCAACTCCAACCTATGCAATTCACGTGGAGTCTGGTTTGCCACCCATATATTTGCAAAATCTAAAAGCCCATGCAGACTATTTAATAAGGTTGATGAACCGAAGCAGAAACAGTTTTCATAGAGCCATCTTAGTTAGATTGCTGCAAACCAATGCAACACCTTTCAGTAATTGGAACCAACTGGCGCTATCTCACGATATCAGTATATCCTTGTCTGAAGGTAATGTTAGCGAGTGGCACGATATATTTGCAACAATTATAGCTAAGATTGATGACAAAATATATGACCAACACTTAACAAGAGCATCCTCTTCGGCTTCCAGACTAATCTACCGCAATCTAGATCATCGATTACTAACCCTAGGAAATTATTTCAATGTTAAATATCCATCTAAAGTTATAAGCACCATTTTCAGAGCCCGAGTCGAATTATTGAATTTAAATTTCATTCCACATAGAACCGATCTTCAGCAAACTTGTAATTTATGTAACAGGAGAGAAGACGAAAGTGTGTACCACTTCATTGGGGTGTGTCCCATTTTACAAGAAATCCGACGTTTATACTTCCAAGAAAGTTTTCTGACTGTAAATAATCTCTACGAAATATTAAATGGTTCTCGGGGCTGGCTCGCTCTATATAAATATTGCAGCCATGCTATGACTTATCGTAATAGTTTTTGAAAAGTCAAGAGATACAGCAAGTCTATATTCATTGTGAATTCGAATGCTTATAACCATTTAATTTTGTTATTATGTAATGTAAATGTATTTAAGTTCTCATTCAGTATTCCATTATGTTAATTTTTCATAAATATTATGTTAACAAGAATTTAAATCTGTTACTCTTTTTATGTTTTAAATCATTAAAATTAGTAGTTTTTTATGTTGCAAATCATCAAAATTGTTCAAATACCAAAATTTCTCTCTTTTTTTTCAACTTTTTTTGTATATTCATTTAAACGATCGTATGTACATTATGTAAATAACTATTAATTGTTTATTAATTTAAATTTACCGAAACACTATCGTAAACAAAATTTATAGTTACATTTTCTCTTTATATAATATTATTTTCTTTTCATCTTACTGAAATGTGATTTCCGGCAGACGGCAAAATTGTCAGGTCCGTATTCTTACTCTAAAAAAAAAAATTGTAATTTTATCTGAGGAAATAAAGAAAAAATCTATCTATCTATCTATCTAATCAAAACAAAAAAAATTTTTTACAAAGGTTGTAGCGAAACGTAACGTTTCCTCTATCCACCGATCGAAGCACCAATTAAACACACCGCCAACGTCGGTCGTCGACCAAACCATTATATTTAATTTGGTTAAAAATATTTAATTTTTATGCACCTCACCGAACCCTAACCGCACCGAACCCTGAGTTGTTTTATTAAGGCATTTATCGCACCCCTACCGTTTTACCAAATCATGGCTTAATTTACTTTTTTCATCGCACCACACTGCCGAACCATAACTTAAGTATGGTGTGTAGTGAACTATCGCACCGAAACATTTTTTTTTTTTTTGTATTCATTTTTATTTAATCTTAACTTATAACTATCTTAAAGCTAGACAAAAATGTTTAAAACTAGCCTAATTATCAATAACTTACAACTAACTTACTGGCCCTTTACGGGCGCTCTAAATTAAACAATAACTCTTAGAACTAATGTCTTTCGACCTAAGAACTATTGTAATTAAATCTAATTATTTTATTTTTATTTAACCAAGAAAACTTTACTACAAAAACTTAGTATCAGATCATTTTAAATTTACCTAAGAACTACCTAAAGCTAGACTAGAAATAATTAAAACTAGATGCAACTTATACTAACTAAAAATAACTTAAGCTACTTAAAATACCTAAAAATACCCAAAACCACTTAAAAACTAGAACAGCCACAGCAGCATTTTTCGTTTTAAAATTTTTTGTCTGTTTATATTTTGTATACGTATGCAGACACACAACAACATGCCACCTACACATACATGTATATACGTACATACATATACGCACGCACAGATGCATGCACCTATGCCTCCTCATTCATACATATTTTTTAATTTTTTTTGGTGCCACTCCGACTGTTCCTTATACCTAATTTCTCTAAATCTATGTAAGTCGGCCAAGACATACATCGACTTTAGCTATCAAACTGCTGTTTAGAGAGCCACCAGAACTGGTTCTCTTGTTTCGCCCTATCCCTTCGGGCCCGATCGGACACAGTCCTACTGAACCGAAGGCGCTCTTCTCCACCTTGAGTGATGACGTCTCGACCATACAGGTGTCGCCTACCTACAGTTTTCCGGCTGACGTGGTAGATGAGCGGAACCGGCATTCCATCCTGTATCAGCCCTCGACTGTCTAAAAAGAGGAATGCCTCGGGAGGGATGTAGCCACTTAACTGCGCACTCTCGTGATATTCGTTGTTGGGGTAATAAGCCCCAAAAATTAAGCTGTTAGTTGAGGACATCGCTGTTGCAACGTGACCCCGAATCAGCTTAAACAAAAAATTATCTATTCTGTTTATGTTGGCTCCGTTGTATAGAACCTGGTTGGAATAATATCTTGTGTACTCCAACTCTGGTGTTCTGTTTAATCCAAGGCAACGTCTAAGATATTGCCTCTCAAACACCCGAATCGTTTCCATTTGAGATGGGGCAACGTTGAACCACGCCGGGCATCCGTAGGCAATCATCGGCCTGATGAGGGCCATGTAGCAAATCACCTTCACCTTGCTTTCAAGACGGCTGCTATAAAACAGTCGTTTTGTCAAGGCAAAGGCTCCCCTAGCCCTGGCCAAAGCAGCACCTATATGTCTGTCGAAATACAGGTACTAATCCAACCAGATGCCAAGGTACTTTACTAAACTTTTACTCGCCAGTGGATGTCCATGTGGCCCTACGATCACCAGCTTGCGCCACCTCTTTCTCGTATCCCTTGAGGCGCTAGACAACGGAGCCCTAAACAAAATAGTTTCTGATTTCTGTAAGTTGATTTTCAACTTCCAGTCATCGCTGAATCTTGTCGAAGTCACTCTGCAAAAGAATTTTGATGACCTCAACTGTATTAGCTGTTCTGTACGCAATTAGATCGTCGGCGTACGCAATTGCCTGAGTTAGACTACCTATCAGATCGCTGGTGTAAATGCTGAATAGAATCGCCGAGTTAACCGCTGCCTGCTGAAGACCATTTTTAATATTAAAAATTGCGGTAGAAGTTACATTGCCACTCTTGACAACAAACTTTCTACCATTTAGCATGTCATAAAGCACATACAATAGCGGTTTGCTTATACCAAATCAGTAAGCTTTAGATAGAGGCCATCTAACCATACGGTGTCGAAGGTCTTCTTCAAATCAACCAGACAGGCACCCGTACACTGCTTTTTAGTTTTGTTCCATTGGATATCAGAAACCATTGAATTGTGTCATGTCCCGCCTTAAAACCGAACTGAGTATCCGGTATGATATTGTTGACCTCCGACCACTTGAACAGATCCTTATTAATAATCTTTTCAAATACCTTGCTGATACTCGGAAGGAGACTTATCGACCGTAGATTCGCTGGATTGGAGTTGTCCTTTCCCTTTCCATTCTACGATGCGGATACACACAAGCACACAGACAATGAGATGACGGATGACTGCGCATCACATGTTTTTTTTCGTTTAACTCTTTCAGTTCACTTTTACTTGAGATGGTAAGTGTCCATATAGGGAGATACTATTTTAGTACAAAATTAAAAATCAAATGATTAAAATTTTAATCTTCTTGGATATAGTTCACAATTGTTGCTTGTCAAAAAATCAATGCAAGTTGAACTGAACTTAACAAAAAGTGCGTATTGGTAGGAACCCCATCCACTAGCCAACTGATGAATCCAAGTGAGATCGTATGGACGAAACGCAAATTTTGTGGACTAAAGGCCGTTTTTCTTTCATATTATACACGTACTCAAGGGATTATACTACCCTTTAAATGTTTCATCACAGCGCGGGCGTGAGGTTAAGGAAGAGAAAGAATAATAGGAAATATGTGTGGCGCGATTTTCTGATACTGTAGGTGGTTGTTGTCTCAGATTCTATCTCCAGGGATGGCGGCTGAACTAATGCGGAGAAATTTCCGTGTCTTATTTACCTATGTCTCTTATAATTCGAATTAATTTTTGTATTCTTTGTCATATTTTTATCGGTATGCTAGTTTTACTCAATCACATGTTGTTAGTTCTATGTCTAAACAGCATTTAATAAGTAAACCAGCAACTCATTGTATGAGATTTATTTTTAAAATTGGCTTTGAATGAAAAATAAGAGGACATAGACTACGGCAGGGATCGAACCTGTGACCATGAGGTTGATAGGCGAACACACAACTATCGCGCCACGGCCACCCCCAATTAATTTTTAATATTAATTTAAACCTTTATCGTGGTTAGTACCAATTTAGTGTATTTGAAGGAAAGTTCCGCAACGGATTTAACTGTATAATTGGAGAATATGAAACACACTTCTGTGTACGGAGTAGTACCAGGTATTAGTTCGACCGAATTTTGGGGCTAACCAATCCCTTCACCTCCCGTTACCTGTTTCACCATTTTGTTTAATTCTGCAATCCACTTATTTTAAGTGTATTGCAGACGAGGCTTAGGCCTGACTGGATTATTCTTCTGGCATTAGGCCAGTTTTCGGGATCGAAGTCCCATACGTTTATTTCTGTGGCTACTCTTCAACTAAGGGTACCGTAGACGAACCTCTGTTACATACTGTAAGCCGCAAACGTTTTTCTTCTAATTTGTTACTTACTAGGAGCGAGAAGGTAGATTTACCAGGGTATTTCTGCAATCTACTTCTTGTTAGTGTAGTTTGCACGAGACGTAGGTCTGTCCGTTTAGTCCTTCGGCCTTTTGCCGGAGGAGATGATTTAATTCGCTCCGATATCTGGCCATTGTAGCAATCACGTTTACTATTTTTGAATCACGGAAGTAATTTCTTTCTGCGAGATTATATGGTTCAGCCTACTATATATTGTTCTGAATAGGGAAGTGGAGGCTTCAGCTACATATTCTTCTCTACATTTTATATCTAACTTAGATGTCAAATTGTACACGAGAGTTTTACAGCTCGGTATATTTTCCACGTTTAAATTAAATATTACATCGCATTCTTCGGCGAGACATGTCCAGTCCCTATACCAGCTATGTTGGTCTTGTACGCCTTTTATAACTATTTTCCTAACCAGTGTGAAATCAGGCATCTTGAAAACTTTCAGTAGATAGTCTGCTTGCAGTCTTAAGGTTTTAACGTATAGAGGTGATAGTCGTTAAAAGTTTCTCCACCGTGAGAAACATTTTATAATATTTAACGTTTAATACATTTCACTCACAGATTGATTTTTAAGCTGATTAATAGGATAACAAAATCAATCAAGTTCAAGACTTTTGTAAGAGAGCAAGAACCATTTAGAAGAATTTTTTTTAGAAGAAAAAAGATTTTTGGTTACAATTCTATAAAAGCAATATTGTTTTTTTTAAGAAATCTTAAATAAATATAAAAAAATCTTACTTTCTAATGGTAAAATTCAGAGGCTTGGGTATTCTATTCAGGAGGAATTGGTGATAAAACCATGTATTTCTTGTTTTTTGGTATAGTAAATATTTTGCGGTAATTTTTAATTAATATTAAGTTAAACTCATATTGTTTGTTGCCTTGTTTGTGGCAAATTGGCGCAGTAGGCTTTCGGTGTCCATCGGCTAGTTTTCCCCGAAAATGCGGGACACCCGTCCGTTTAATTCTTTGGTTAACAAAATTGTTCGTTCGAGAAATTTTTTTTTGAGTGATTTTCTTTGTTTCGGTAGACACAAAAATTGTTTTTTTTTTTGCTTGCTCTTCTATTTATAATTTCGAGGATTTACCCTCAGTCAATCTTTTCAAAAACATTATTTTCGAAAACACTGGTGTCGAAAGGATTCTGATTTTAATCCAGGCTTCGCCCTCGGTTTTCCAGACAGCTTTTTTTTATTGAATAAATAACTCCTACTCAAGCCACCCAACTGCTTCCTAAACGTATCACTATTAGAAAATATAAAATTCAACGGATAGTAATTATTCCTTCGAGAAGGTGTTAATTAATAAAAAAAATGGTTAACTAACGTTTTCATAGCAGGACTATTATGTGCCTAATTTAAATTAATTGTTTGTCGTATGCAAAATGTTGCCAATAAGAATATAGATATATTTTCAAAGTCGTTTTTTACTTAATTTTTTAATATTTTGGGGGTGGCCGTGGCGCGATAGTTGTGTGTTCGCCTGTCAACCTCATGGTCACAGGTCGGATCCCTGCCGTAGTCTATGTCCTCTTATTTTTCCATTAAAAACCAAATCTAAAATAAATATCATACGAGTTGCTGTCTTACTCATTACATGCTGCTTAGGCATAGAACTAACAACATGTGATTGAGTAAGACTAGTATACCAATAAATATTACAATAAAAGAAAAAATAATGCGAAATATAAGGCACATAGATAAATAAGATACGGAAATTTCTCCGCATTAGTTCAGCCGCCATCCCTGGAGATAAAATCTGAGACAACAACCACCTCCAGTCTCAGAACATCGCCCCACACATCTTTCCTATCATTCTTTCTCTTCCTAACCTAACGCCCCCGCCGTGTTGAAACATTTAAGGGATAGTATAACCCCTTGAGCTCGGCTAGATTATAAAAAAAACTTGGTACGACAATTTTAAATATTTAATAACATAAACTTAAGAACAAAATTTAAAAAAAAATCATCCAGCCGTTTTCGAAATATTTTTTAAATCCAAAAAAGTATTTTTTTCGAAAATTTTATTATTCAGGACTATTTACAATTTGCAGGAGCTCTTACATGAATTTTTTTTTATCGAAATCCGTTAAGCCGTTTATGAGAAATTTCAAAATCAAAAAATGGTTGTAAGGCAGGTACCATTAAAAACAAAATATTAAAAAAAAAATGTATCGTATATCAACAATAGTGCACACATTTTTTTAAAATCAAAATCGTTGGAGCCGTTTTCGAGATAATTGAGATGGTAGAAAAAATTGTATGCCAGGTACCGTTAGTTTTGGACCTAAAGAACGATTCAAAAATCCTTTTTAGGCAATCACTTAAAACGCTTAAATACCAAGTTTGAAGAAAATCGCTTCAGCTGTTTAGGCTGTAGAGAGTTGACAGACAGACAGACGGAATTGCGGGACCCACTTTTTTTCGTGTTCTCTATCATACTAATGTCAACTTTGATTAAGATCTCGAGTTCAATTTCTACAGTTTAAACCACTTTTATTTCATTTTGCAGAAAATATTTTAAAAGGATTGAATAGTCTGAACTAAGCTTCTATTTCCTTTCCTTCCTGTGGATAAAAAATAAGAATTTTGTATGGATGTTTTAATATTAAGATATGCGTGTGAAGAGCCTATTTTGGAGAGCATTTCTATCTTTATTATGAAATTGATGACGTTTCCTCAAAGTTCTGGAGACTCAGAAAGAAAATTTTCAGACTTCAGATAATCAAAACAAAAAAGTTTAATAGAAACTGTTGAATCAATTATGTTTGCAGAGGAATTATGTGCCTCAACCGATTAAGTTTGGTCTCCAGATCAAAATCTATACTTTTGTTTATTTGTTTTCTTAGGTTTGTCTTATTATTGAATTGTTCCGTTTAGTTTACTTTTTAAAGAATGTGTTTTTAAGACTTAATATCTACAATGTGTACCGACAACTTTTTTTCAAAAAAAAAAAAACATGGCTTTCGAGTAATTTGGAAAATACCTGAACTTTACCCACTTCCACCACTCAAAATTTGTGTTGCTCCACTCCAAATTTAGGGTACTTTTTAGAAAATGCTTAGGATGCAAAAAATGAAGCTCCCCACCAAAATTCAGCTTTGTCGGAATTTTTTCGAAGTAACATCATTTCTTATCTAATTTTCTTGGACTATTATGAATTTGATATTTTTTTTATGTTTTCAAAGTATTTATTTTATTTATTAAAAAAAAGGTATTATTAAGAACTTAAAAGAGACTTTTCATTGGGACTCTGTGACTCATTAAAAATTAAACCTGTGGTAACACTGATCGCAAGTAAAAATAAAATGCACGACTGGATCGCACGTAATTGCTCCTATGTTCGATCACATTATATGCAGAAGATTCTTAATAAACTGTTCAAGTGGGCGGAGGACAAAAATATCATCCCGGATAATCAGTTCGGTTTTAAGGCGGGACATGACAAAATTCATGCCGCGTCTAAACTAGTTTCTGATATCCAATGGAACAAAACTAAAAAGCAGTGTACGGGTGCCTGTCTGGTTGATTTGGAGAAGGCCTTCGACACCGTATGGTTAGAAGGTCTCTATCTAAAGCTAACCAGACTAGGTATTAAGTAAACTTCTATTGTATATGCTTTATGACATGCTAAATGATAGAAAGTTTGTTGTCAAGAGTGGCAATGTAACTTCTACCGCAATTTTTAATATTAATAATGGTCTTCAGCAGGGAGCGGTTAATTCGCCGATTCTATTCAGCGTTTACACCAGCGATCTGATTGGTAGTCTAACTCAGGCAATTGCGTACGCCGACGATCTAATTGCGTACAGAACAGCTAATACAGTTGAGGTCATCAAAATTCTTTTGCAGAGTGACTTCGACAAGATTCAGCGATATTGTGATGACTGGAATTAGAAAATCAACTTCCAGAAATCAGAAACTATTTTGTTTAGGACTCCGTTGTCTAGCGCCTCAAGGGATACGAGAAAGAACTGGCGCAAGCTGGTGATCGTAGGGCCACATGGACATCCACTGGCGAGTAAAAGTGTAGTAAAGTACCTTGGCATCTGGTTGGATCAGTACCTGTATTTCGACAGACATATAGGTGCTGCTTTGGCCAGGGCGAGGGGAGCCTTTGCCTTGACAAAACGACTGTTTTATAGCAGCCGTCTTGACAGCAGGGTGAAGGTGATTTGCTACATGGCTCTCAACAGGCCGATGATTGCCTACGGATGCCCGGTGTGGTTCAACGTTGCCCGATCTCAAATGGAAAAGATTCGGGTGTTTGAGAGGCAATGTCTTAGACGTTGCCTTGGATTACACAGAACACCAGAGTCGGAGTACACAAGATATTATTCCAACCAGGTTCTATACAACGGAGCCAACATAAACAGAATAGATAATTTTTTGTTCAAGCTGATTCGGGGTCATCGTTGCGATGTCCTCAACTAACAGCTTAATTTTTGGGGCTTATTACCCCAATAAGGAATATTTTGAGAGTGCGCGGTTAAGTGGTCACAGCCCTCCCGAGGCATTCCTCTATTTAGACAGTCGAGGGCTGATACAGGATGGAGGGGCGGTTCCGCTCATCTACCACGTCAGCCGGAAAACTGTGGATAGGCGACTCCTGTATGGTCGAGACGTCATCGCTCAAGGTGGAGAAGAGCGCCTTCGGTTCAGTAGGACTGTGTCCGATCGGGACCGGAGGGATAGGGCGAAACAGGAGAACCAGTTCTGGTGGCTCTCTGAACAGCATCGTGATATTTAAAGTCGATGAAGATGGTATATCTAGATAGATTTAGGCAATTAGGTATAGGGAACAGTCGGGGTGGCACCAAAAAAAAAATTAAAAATATGTATGTATGCGGGGCATACGTGCATGTATCTGCGTGTCTGTACATGTATGTGCGTACGTATATGTATGTGCGTATATACATGTATGGAAGGGTTGCATGTTGCTGTGTGCAAAAAAAAAAAAAAATTTATAAACGAAAAAAATGCTGCTGTGGCTGTTCTAGTTTTTAAGTAGTCTTAAGTATTATTAGGTATTTTTAAGTAGTTTAAGTTATTTTTAGGCAGTATAAGTTAGTTTTATTTAGTTTTAATTATTTTTAATCTATATTTAGGTTTAGTTTATAAGAAAAAAAAAAAAAAAAAAATTATAAGATACCAAGTTTTTTTGTGAAAGGTTCCTTGGAAAAATGAAATAAAATAAAATAATTAGATTTAATTAAAATAGTTTTTAGGTCGAAAGACATTAGTTCTAAGAGTTATTGTTTAATTTAGAGCGCCCGTAAAGGGCCAGTAAATTAGTTGTAAGTTATTGATAAGTAGGCTAGTTTTAAACATTTTTGTCTAGCTTTAAGATAGTTATAAGTGAATATAAAATAAAAATGAATTTACACAAAGAAGAAAGATTCTTAATAAAACGGCTAAATATAATTTTAAAGTTTTTGACTTAATTTTTTATATATAAAAATTCTTAAACTTTTCTAAAAAAAAATTGGTATGAACATTTTAAATATTTAATAATATAAATTCAAAAACAAAATTTCAGAAAAAATTGTCCACCCGTTTTCGAAATATTGAATTTTCACAAAAAAAAATATTTTTTTTTCCAAAATTAACAAAAAAATATTTTACGAAAATTTTTAAATGCAATACTATTTGAAGCTCTCCTGTATAAATTTTTTTATTGAAATCCGTCGAGCCGTTTATGAGAAAGTCGAAAATCAATAAACTGGTTGTATAGCAGGTACCGTTAATAACAAAATATTTTAAAAACTTTATTGGCCGAAATGTTGACCATACCCACACCAATTGTACTATCGCACCAATATTTATCAAAATCTTTAGAGCCGTTTTTTGAGATAATTAAGATGGTTGACAAATTTGTATGGCAAGTACCGCTATTTTTGGGCATAAAACAACGATTCAAAAATTCATTTTGGACAATCACCTAAAACGCCTAATAACCAAGTTTGAACCAAATCGGTTCAGCCGTTTAGGCTGTAGATCATTATACAGACAGACATACAGACGGAAGTGCGGCACCCACTCTTTTGGTGTTCTATATGATAGTAATGTCATGTTTGATTGTTAGAAAAAAAAAATACATAACAATACATAACTTGCCATATAGTACCTATAATCCCAAGTAAAATATATGCAATTATTGTGTATGTGTATTATTGGAATACAAGCAAATTTTCCTGCGGGAACTATTAATATAAAATTATCATAATTAAACTTCTCAATTTGATTTCAGAATCGAGAAAAGATATAGGCGCGAAAAATTTTAAACAGCCTGATGTTATAAGCATGATACTACTTAAAAGCTTGCTCATACTAATGCACTTTACTAATATTTTCCAAATTTTAAACACTTTTTAACTAGCACCATACTAAATCTATTTTCTTAATAAACTACAACTAAACACGCCTAAAATAGTGCAAAAAAGTAAGCGAACATAACTTTTTGACGTTTGTGAATGTCAAAATGTTAAGAAGATAGTACGATACTAAACTGGTTTAAAATTTTTAAAATTAGCAAAATCCTCTTTTTAGCCAAATATCATACTGAAAATGATTTAACATATCATTAAATTGTTTAAAATTTTGTGCCATAGAACTTACGACTCTAAAATATGGAATCCCTACAATAGTTAAAAAAAAAATCTGACATTTTTGTATCTTCGCTTAGTACGACACTATTTGTTTGTATCTAAATGCGACAATCTTTACAATAAAAAATTTATTGTATGAATTCCGGTTGCCGATGTTGATTTTTGATGAAAATATCAATCAAAATAATTTAATTGCCATGCTAATGTGAATAGACTTGTTCATAACTTAACGGCACCACAGCCAGCAGTGTCATTTGGTTAATGTTTAATTAAGATAAATACCTGGATAAGTCAATCATAACAAAAAGTTCCTATTTAATCAAGTAATTGTTTTGTCACAGAAGAATGCATTTCTTTTCTATGTTAACAAACCTAAAGGTCATCGTCGTGTTTCCTTTTTTATTGTCCCCTAATTGTCTAGTAAGATTTTATTCTTTAAACTATGTGGACGTTTATCTACAACATTGTCAAAGACATTTCAAATCCACAAGATGTGTACGCCACACTGCAACCATTATTTGTCATATCCTTGTTTCTCGGAATAATGCCTTTAATAATTCAAGGCGAATTAAGATGTCGCTGGCTTGGATCGTCAAGTTCCATCAACTTTTTTCTAATACTTCGGATAATTTCACTTTCGATTTGTTTCGTTATTGCATTTATGCGCTGCGAGTTTATTCTTTCGTATTTCTTTCTAAATCCTATGTCAAAACTAAGTGATTTGTTACAAAAAGTCAACGGAATGGTTGGAACTATACTCTCCCTACTCTTAGCCATGTTCAAAAAGGACGAATTGAAAAGATGCATCTATGCTTTGGCTGAAATAGATTTTCGTTGCAAATATTACAGACTCAATCCGATGTATATGAGGACTACAATGGCAATATGGGCTCTAATGTTCTCGCCGTGTGTATTGAATATTCTGTATGTGGTGTATACGGTTTTTGGAATTCTAGTACGGAATGGGATATGGCCTTATACAGCTGAATGCATTGCATTTTTTTCACCCTGCTTAATTTTGACATCCATTAGTATGATGTTTGTGTCTTTTCTATTCGTAATTAGCGATTATCTCGACACTTTGAATAAGGTATGTAATTTATTTAATTTAAATTAAATTTCAATGTACATCTTTACTATTATAACAAAGACGAAACAATTATTAATTTTGGCACGGGTAATCTCCACAAGTATTCAACCGATTTACTAATACTAAAACTTAAGAATGTTTTAGGATATTTTTTTTTATTTGTTGAATTAGATTATTAACTTTAAAAAAATCTAACACTTTTTTGTCGAAGTTGACCAACATATTCAATTATGCTCTTAAACCTGCTAGATATTTTATAAAAAATAGATTTTTTTGTATAACGTCAATAGATTTACGCAAATTTAAAGCCCTAAATCATTTCTTAACTGTATTTATAAGATGAGAAATAAATGTATGTACAAATTATAAATTTATCAATTTTTGTTTCTGAATTTCTGTCTACTCAATTGTTCGCTCATCGATTAACGTAGGAACAACAAGTATTAATATCTTAAGTTTAAATCAGAGAGGCTTTTAATTATGTACCACAGTTTTCGTATTCGAACAACAAAATAACAGAAATAGGAAAAATGGATAAAATTTGCAGTTTTTCAAAGCCAAAAAAATGGGCTGAGGAACTTAGTGGCATGTGTTCTGCTAATGGTAAAATAAGCACTCCTTCTATTGTCGAGCGCCAGCCACCTGAACCTATAAAGTTTTATGAGTATGCTCAATGGAGATTATCCACATTCTAGGAATTTTGATGCGTAATTTGAGATCATAATACACTTTTTCAAATGACATCTTTTGGTGGAAAAGAATCTTGGGGAAAAAGTTTTTTCTCATAGTCAACTTTATGTCTCCCTTTCAAGATTGGGTTCAAAAAATAATCAGCATTTACTTCTTCCTGAAAATAATAAAATTTCTAATAGACGCTTTGAAATAAAAAATAATTAAAATTAACGTTATCATACTGTGTATGTTCGAAGAAATATTTTTATTGCGATATAGGTATTAAAGGGCAAATTTTGCATTTGGAGGCAAAATCGAACTCGAGATTTTAATCACTTGAGCTTACGATGATAGCGAACCCCAAAAAAGTGAGTCAGCAATTCCGTCTGTCTGTCTGTATGTCTGTACAACGCTCTACAGCCTAAACGGCTGAAGCGATTTTCATCCAACTTGGTACCTACTTAAGTGTTTTAGGTGATTGTCTCAAATAATTTTTTGATCTGTTTTTTAGCCCGAAAAGTAACATTTTTTTTTGTGGACGTACTTTAGGTATAGTAATTTTCGAATGGGGTGGCTGTGGCACAATAGTTGTGTGTTCGCCTGTCAACCTCATGGTCACAGGTGCGATCCCTGCCGTAGTCTATGTCTTCTTATGTTTCCATTAAAAACCAATTCTAAAAATAAAAATGTCATACAATGAGTTGTTGGTTTACTCATTACATGCTGTTTAGGCATAGAACTAACAACATGTGATTGAGTAAAACTAGTATACCGATAAAATATGACAAAGAATAAAAAAATTAATGCGAATTATAAGGGACATCGATAAATAAGACACGGAAATTTCTCCGCATTGGTTCAGCCGCCATCCCTGGAGATAAAATCTGAGACAACAACCACCTACAGTCTCCGAATATCGCGCCACACATCTTTCCTATCATTCTTTCTCTTTCTTAACCTCACCCTCACGCCGCGCTGTGTTGGAACATTTAAAGCGTATTCATAATCCTTTCAGCGCGTGTAGATTATAAGAAAAAAAAATTTTTTTTTGATTTTCGAATCTCTCATAAGCGGCTCTACAGATTGAATTTATTTTTTTTGGAAAATTCAGTAGCTATTTCGAAAACGGGTGAATGTTTTTTATGAAATTTTGTTTTTAAATTTATATTATTAAATATTTAAAATTGCCACACCAATTTTTTTTTTTTTTTTATTTTGTATTTAGGGCCAATTTTTCAATAGTCAGTTAAGCATTCAGTAAGTACATATTCTCCAGATAGAGCAAAATTAAGTTTTTCAATAGTCAGATACAGCTTCATCTAGGAATAAAGTTATCTGCTCATTTTAGAACGGAATAAAGAGTTATCTGAGGAATAAAATAAAAAGTATTTTGGATGTCAAAAGCACTTTGAAAAATGATTGCTTTGAAATAAACGTTAAGCAAAAATTAATATCTTTGAAAAGTTCAATACTCGAAATAAAAAGTGACGTTCAAATTAAATTATTTTATAGATTATTTTTTCTTGGTTGAAAAATTCGATGTTGTTATCCGGTTGTTTAACAGTCAAATAAGTTTATTCCTCTGGCAAGCAACTGCCTCTTTAACTGGAGGTTGAAAAATCGGCTCTTAATAAATAATATTTAACCATTTCTATTAAGAGCATTTTGCATAAAATGTGATCGAACATAAAAGCAAGCACGTGCAATCCAGTCGTGCATTTTATTTCTGTTTCAGTGAGAGAAGATAAAATTCGTTATTTGGCTACGTATAGCATATGTAAATATGTAAATACATTTTTGTTAGTAATAATATAGTAGAAAATGCGGTCAGTCTCGTTGAGCATATTATATGCTTTTACTCATATTAAAAAAATATATTAAAAGCTTGCGAAGCAACGCGAGCACAGGTCCGCTAGTATTTCATATTTTCCTTATAAAAAATTGATATGCGCAAACTATAATGTGATTAGGCATTTAAGATGCATGTTTATATTTTTTTTGGCTTCAATATAGGTACGATGTTTAGTTAATACATTCGTTTATCCAGACAACAATTTGGGCTTTATAAATTCAAAAAAGTAATGTTTGCTTAGTTTTTTTTTATAAATAGTGAATTTTTTTAAAAGAATAAGTCAAAGTCACGTAATTTGAAACTCAAATCGCCAAGCAGCGTAATTTACTTAACCTTTGGTGGTAGAATAGAAGTGCAACAATTTTGTATCACATGCTTATTACCAAATGTATAAATTTACCAACATATACACCGATACACTTTAGAAATATCAGGCGGGCCTGTAATCTTACATCTCATTTAAGTCACTCACTGCCTAACTTTTACTATACCCTGTGTCTGTCGAGCAAAAATAGTCAGTACAGGGCTTATGGGCGAGCTTTTATCAAACCAGGGGTGCCTGTGTATACTGTCACCACACTGAATTGAAAAAACTACCACCGAATAAGATTCTACCTACTGACCAACTTACACAAATTATTGTGGTAATTTCCTGCAAAATATCGTACACCCAACCATGACCGTCTTCATTGCGTGCACAAAGTATTAGAATAATGATTCTCGTTTCCACTTTCACTGTAGAACTATATAAGTTAAAAAAAATAAAATGCACGACTGGATCGCACGTACTTGCTCCTATGTTCGATCACATTATATGAAAAAGATTCTTAATAAAACGGCTAAATATATTTTTAAAATTTTCACTTAATTTTTTTTATATTAAGATTCTTAAACTTTTCTAAAAAAAATTGGTATGAACATTTTAAATATTTAATAATATAAATTCAAAAACAAAATTTCAGAAAAAATTGTCCACCCGTTTTCGAAATATTGAATTTTCAAAAAACGTGACAAAAAGTCGAAAATCAATAAAATGGTTGTATGACAGGTACCGTTAATAACAAAATATTTTTAAAACTTTTTTGGCCGAAATGTGTACCATACCCAAAGTAGTAATTCCTTGTTTTTTTTGTTTAATTCCTTTTGTTGGACTTTTTTTAAGGCTTGTAATTCTACTAGAGCAAGAACACAGCGATACGTATTCCTTCGCGACATTTTTTGTGCAATTAAAATGGTTTGCTATGAAATGCCCAGTGCATTTTTTTAGCATTCTATTTTTCTATCTTGTATACTATAAAATATAGAACGTGGAGACACCGTGTAAAGCCTAGTACGCTCCTGATGCGAAACGAAAAATCCCATACAAAAATGTCAGAACGGAATCTTAAACGAAGATTTTCGTTCTGCAGTACCCTGTTGCATTACGAAATTTAAAAAGTCTCCACTTTCCACACGCTTTTCGCAGACAATTTATTACACAGACCAATTAATTGTGTGCGGAAAATCACATTTCAGTTCTTAGTCGTGTTTTTTTGTTGTTAATTTTTTTTTTGAAAATTTTTGTTCATGTTTTCGTTAGCATTTCACTCTGCTAGTTTCGCATCAGCAGTGTACTAGGCTTAAATCGGTGGTATAAATGAATGATGGATAGTGAAAAATCTCACATACTGCTGTTTCCACATCCATTTTCTAGCAGCTCATTAGATTGTTATGAAAACTATTAATTGTCCAGTTTAAAATAAACTAGCCGACCCAGCTCTCGAAATTCGAGTGCCAATTTATTTATTTAATTCATTATCATTCAATAAAAGACAGAGAACTCATGATTTTTTAAATTGTTGAATGCAATGAGAAGTACCTACCAAGCACTCAATCATGGAGTCCAAAGGAAAACAGTTAATGGTAAACAAACTTTCAAACCTATACACATTTTTGACACATTAACAATTTTTGTACAACAACAAATGTTCCTGGTTCTTACTCTTGCACCTTTCATTAGGTGCGTTCCCGTACTCCCTAAAACTACGAAAATCTACCAATTTCTACGAAAAACAGTCAAATCCTGTTCCCGTACTCCAAATTTTCGTAGTTTTTCAAAGAAGAGAGCGCTCATAAGAGAGTAAAATATTTCCTCATGTTGCGAATTTTAGCCCAAGAAATTTCTTTGGACAAAATTATGAAGACTATCAAATGAAGGAAAAAGAAAAAAAAACAATACATAAGCTGTCTGTTGGCATATGTGTATCGTTACAAAAGTTGAAAATAATGGAATTTATAGATTGGTCGGGCTTATTCGTGTAATAAATTAAAATTGTGATATCAAATTGCTTATTTTAAGAAATAATTTCATGTAAATCCTTTAAAAAATATTTTCAAAAATACACTTTTATTTTGACGTTTAAAAAATGGCTAAAATGGTTTGTTCAAAGCGTTCCCGTAATTTTGTTGCTCTCCGAGAGATTTTTACCCCCACTCTTGGCAAAATGACAGTCTTCATATTTTTGTGCACAAAGTACGGGAACACACTTTTTATTTCCATGCTAAACCAAAATACGTACATACAACAATCCCGAGGTCTTAAAAAAATTCAAGAAATATCAAAATAACCCAAAATAATAGATTTAGATATGGGCACGCTTCACACACCTCGTATTTTCACCATACTTTACCTCGTATGAAATGCCACCACATATGAAATAAATAGTGATTGTTTTAATTTGTATAAATTCAATTATATTAACTTCGAAAATGAAATTTAATTATTTTCTAACTTTATTGTGACGGTCTTTGTTCAAGTTGTGCATACGTTTTCATTAGAAATTGAATATTTATTTACGCTTTTCCACCACTTTCCTGTACTCAGCTATTCACCATCCTAGTATTGCCCAGCACTAAATAAATAAGTATGCAACGAACACTCAAGAGTGTGCAATTTCTAATTCCTTTTATATATTTCTTAAATTATCCAATGCACAAACCATTTTCTTTTTTCAGCAACATATGTCGCTATTATTTATTGTTTTAAACAATTTCTGTGTAGTATATTTAAATAATTTTGGTCTTCTGCACATCGTTGCAAAAAATTCTTTCGTTAAATATGTAATTTATGGCCCTTCGGTTTTTGTGGGCCGCGAAAAGTGTACCACAAAAAACATGTTCGCCGTTTAATTATATGATGATATCCAATCATGTTAATTGTTTTGAAATGCATGTAGCTTCTTTAGGTGCATTTGTTGCTGAATAAAAAGACTGTCATTATTCATTTTTCCATATTCGATGTACTCGTAGGTACACAAGTACACAATATAGAATATGCAGTTTAAGGCAAATGAAATGGTGAAATCTAATGAGTTGGCGCATTTTTTTTTTATCAATTATCACAATCAGCCTACATCCACTTAAGTAATTGTTGCGCGTCACAGGAGAATGTAATACAAAATTAAAGGACTTCATATAGGTACCATTCAATACTCGTTAACTTTTTCATATTAACTTTACTACAAACAGTTAATTTTTATTCCTTACACTATGTGGATGTTTATTGCAAATATTGTCAAGGATATAGCACATCCTCAGGATGTGTACGCCACACTGCAACCATTATTCCTCTTATCCTTCGTGCTCGGAACAATGCCTCTAACGATGAAAGGGAAATTAAGAGGCCGCTGGCTTGGATCATCGATATTCATCAACTTATATGTGACATTTCGCATCGTTTCACTTTTGTTCATTTTTAGTTATGCACTTCTGCGCTGCAAATGTATACTTTCGTATTTCTTTTTAACTCCTCTATCGAGAATTGGTGATATGTTGCAAAAAGTCAATGGAATGATTGGATCTGTTTTTTCATTACTCATAGCTGTGATCAAAAAGGACGAATTAAAAGCTTGCATTTATGCATTAGCTGAAATCGATTTTCACTACAAGTATCTGGGCCTCAATCCGAAATATATGAGAAAGACAATGATAATATGGGCACTGATGTTTTTGCCGCTTGTATTAAATATTATCTACGTGCTATACACGGTTTTTGGAATTTTAGTACGGAATGGGATATGGCCCTATTGTGCTGAATCAATCGCATTTTTTTCACCAGGTCTATTACTGACGGCAATTAGTATGAAGTTTGTGTCTTTTCTTTTCATTATAAGTGAATATTTAGAAACAAATAATAAGGTATGTATGGAAGTTTTCTATATATGTCATTTTACTGTTGTTGTTTTATTTATACAGTATAAAATTTACATGTTAAATGCTACTAATTAACTTCGCGTGAAAAAATTAAACAAATTTTGCGACTTAGCTCTTATTTTGAACAAAACTGTGTTTTCAACACAAATTAGCTCCATCTTATCGATAGTTTGTATAGAAATGTCTGTTTATGTGACGGCGTCGATATTTCCCGATGTAGTTTTTTCATCTAATGGCATTTTTATTAGGCAATCCGGAACTTGCCTCCGATACGGGATCCCAACTGAATTCTGAATTTTAATGTGATTACAAAGCCTAGTTTATACATCAATGTGAAGAGAAATTGAAATCCGAGGGAAATGTCAAAAACTTCACACCGAAAATAGAAAACCTAAAATCATTGTGAAATCTATTTATTTTCTAATGAGTTTTTCGGTTTCGTTTTTATTGGTAAACGAAGTGTAATTTTGATTTGTAATTCAGCAGCAAATTTATCTTCTTTTCAGATTTAGAACTGTAATTTTTTCACATAAGTGAACACTTTCAGAAGAGTCCAAAAGCCCTCCGGATTGCCAAATAAAAACAATATAATTCCTCTCGCGTTTAAGCCTAGTCAAGCATGGGCAAAATCGCATCGTCACCTCCACGCGGTGCCTGCTGGATAGGCGAAAGTTGAACTATCCAGCAGGGATCCATAGGTTGTAGATTTCTGAGTTCTCTTCTCGCAGGAACTAGGAGCAGGAGAAAAGATGCGCTCTGAATATCCAACCACCAACACGATCTACACGTCATGCACGGGCCTCACAAGCGGGTCATGAAAGGGAAACGAAATTGTGATGAAAAACGTAAATTATGCCTCAGATTACCAAACTAATAATGTTGACGACCCCCCATGCAAACGAAAAACGGACAATGATTCACGGATTTTCACATAGAATTTGCGAATGCTAAACAGGCCTCGCAAATCCGAACAGTTAGCCGAGACCTTCGCCAGTCTCCAAGCTGATATAACAGCCCTCCAGGAGATGCGATGGGATGGACCGGGCCTGAGAATTACAGAAGACTATAATTTCTATTATGGAAAATGCCACCTTGATGGGAGATCGCACTTGTTTGGGTGCGTATTCGCTGTCAGAGGAAGTCTTAGGCAAAACGTCTTGAGCTTTCGCGAAGTCAGCGAGTGAGTGACAACGATTCGCATTAAGGCCAAATTCCACCAACTAAGCCTAATAAGCGCACATGCCCCTACAGAAGAGAAAGACGACGCTACAAAAGAAAGCTTCTACGAGCTCCTCGCCAAAACTGAGCAGTGTCCCAAACGTGACATTAAAATCCTCTTGGGAGATTTTAATGCCAAAATTGGGAGGGAGGACATCTTTGGTATGACGATCGGAAAACACAGCCTGCACGACACTACCTCCGATAACGGACTCAGGCTCATCGATTTTGCAGCGGAAAAAAACATAGTGCTGAGCAGCAAACGATTCCTACGCCCCGACATCTACAAGGGCACATCGACCATGTTGCGATTGATGGAAGACACTCCTCTATCATTCTGAATATCCGTACATTCCGGTGATCAAATATCGACTCGGACCAATACCTAGTCGGTGCTAAACTTAGAGAACGGATCTCCATGGAAGGAATTCAATGTTCGACGACTTCAATCGGAAGAGACCCCCGCTGCCTATACCGACCGCGTATCCCTTGAGCTTGCGAGAAATCCTTCGACTGATGATATGAACCCGGAAGATCAATGGCAGCTATGTCAACAAGCCATAAGAAGTGCTGCGTCAGAGGTATTGGGCTTCTCACAGCTTCCCCCCAGAAACCCCTGGTTCGACTTCGAATGTGCTCAGGCAAACAAAGCTAAAACGGAGGCATACAAGTCGTGGCTCCAGAGAGATAATAGAGCATCCAGAAATCTCTATGTTGAGCGAAGGAAAAATGGGAAACCCATACTCAGGAAGAAGAAATAGAACACCAGCAACTCGAAGTCGAGGAGATGCAGAGATGTTATTGCAGAAAAGAGGTGCGAAGCTTCTAGTGAAACAGTCTACATCAGGTTTCACAAGCCGCCCTGGGCCCTGCAAATATCAGGATGGAAACACCATAGTGGAAACAAAGGCGATGATAGTCATCTGGAGAGACTACTTTAACGAGTTGTTAAATGGCGATGACAGCCAAGATCCCGCCCAAGATCAACTTGTACCAGTTAATGTAGATGACAACTATGAGCAGCCTACGACAGTGTTAATATAGTTGAACTGTATCGTGCCATGTCCAACTTTGGAATGCCTGTTAAACTGGTACACCTTATCAGGATGACGTTGAAAAATGCTCGCTATTCCGTCAAAGTTGGTAGAGACTCTACTGAGTCCTTCGAAACCACCAGAGGGCTAAGACAAGGTGACGCACTGTCATGCTGCTGTTTTAACATTGTGCTTGAAAATATCATACGAAACACCCATGCCAGCACATCGGGCACTTTCTTCAATAAATCGACACAATTACTTGCTTTTGCGGACGACATTGATGTGATAGGAAGAACAAAGTGGGCAGTAACCGGTGCTTTCACTACTATGGAGTCAGCAGCAAGCAGAATGGGACTGAAGATAAATGAGGACATGACGAAGTATATGCTTTTATCAACAAAAGTCCAATCCCACCACGACTTGGTCAGAACGTGACCATTAATAGGCATAAATTCGAGGTAGTCAGTGAATTTATCAACCTGGGTACTTCTGTAAACACAGGCAACAACATCAGCGCAGAAATAAAACGCAGGCAAACTCTGGCTAATCGCTGTTTCTTTGGGCTGAGTAAGCAATTGAGGAATAAATCCCTATCGAGAAGAACAAAGGTGACACTGTATAGAACACTTATCATCCCGCTCCTGCTATATGGTGCAGAAGCATGGACCCTCTCCCAAGCGGATAAAAAGTCACTTAGAGTCGTCGAGAGAAAAGTTCTGCGTACGATCTATGGTCCTGTCTGCGTAAATCAAGAAAACAACATTTGGCGGGGAAGATACAGCGACGAACTATACGAACTGTACAGCGACATAAGCCTAGCCAGAAAAATTCGAATTCAACGACTAAGATAGCTGGGCCATGTAGAGCGGATGGACATCGACGCTCCAGCTCCTAAAGTCTTCAACGCCAAACCAGAGGGAGCCAGAAGCCAAAGTAGACCTCATCTTCGATGGAGCGACCAGGTAGACGGAGACCTCCGACAACTTGGAGTGCAAAATTGGAGACGGCTGACTAGAGATCGAGCCGGCTGAAAGGGCATACTAAACAAGGCTCAGGAGCACCACGCTCTAGTAGCGCCATCATAAGAAGAAAAAGAAGTTTAAGCCTAGTTTATTCATCAAAGCAAAGTGAAGTCATACAAAATTTTTTTTCCAAATCGAGAAAATTAATTCCACAAACAATCCACTTAGTTTGAGCTCTGAACCAAGGTGACATGCGGAAAAATTTTTTTTTTGTGGATCGAAATTTTTCGCTTTTGAGATACTTTTTCTTGCCTGTACTTATTTTTGGACAGTAATCATTTTGCCTAGCGACAAGAAATAAAATCGTTTAGATTTTATGTTTGTCAAAATGATTTCCGAAATGTTGCAAGGGATAACAAATACCGGGAGTGTTGAGTTCGTTGCTCCTTTCGAAAATCAGTCAAAAAGAAGTTTCGTCCAAAACCCGTTGAATAAAGTCAAGAGGCAAAAAGTTAAGAAATTCAAACCAACCAAAAAAAAAATCTCGCTGAGATAATAGAACAAAAGGATCTTATTTGGAACAAGCAACTACTCATTCCATTGCGAATCCAATGCATTAAGCGTTGCATGGAATAGGGTCCTTGGCTTCGAATAGGTATTAAGATTGAAAGTTTTGGAAAAATAATTTAATTTTTGAAATTTATTTAGTTTAGGAAACAAAAACTATGTGGAAAAACCTTGCAGTGCAGAATAAGGAGCTTGATTAGGGGAATGTCTGGTGATTGTGGTGATGGCATGTCAAAGTAGAAGAAGATGATGAACTTTCAAGAATGTTGTCATATTTAATATATTTTTTATTTGTGATTTTTTTTCCGATTATATAGTTCAAGTCATTCAGATTCACATGAAATTTTTTTTGTAAATTAGGAGAGTAAACCAAAAATGTATCTACATACATATATAGATGGAATCTAAGTATCTAAGGTGGAACTTATTGCATACTTTTTATTAATGAATTGGGTTAGGGATGAGTTAACTGAGATGGTGAATAGCCGAACACTGAAAAATGGCGGAATAGTGTAAATAAATATGTAATTTATAATGCCAAAGTATGCACAACTTGAATAAAAACTTTCACAATAAATTTAAGAAAATAATTAAGCTTCATTTTCGAACTTAATATAGTTGTTTTAATACAAAGCAAAACAATCATTATTTATTTTATATGTGGTGGTCTCTCATAATAGGAAAAGTATGGTGAAAACACGAGGAGTGTGAAGAACGCCCATCTCTAGGTTCCTGGTGGTAATCGTTTTGATGTTTTTTTGTATTTACTATTGATTTTAAAAAATTAACTCGTTTTATCGCTCGGTTTTTATTCATTTCATGTCAGATTCAATAAGAATTAATTTTGTTTAGTTTGTTTCAACCAAAACATCAAATCTGACTACTTAATATTAAAAAAACGTCAAGTAATTTGCTGTTGTCTTATTTCTTTCGCACGTGCGAATGAATCTTATCGACTTTGCAGTTACATGAAGCAAATCATTTCGCACACACGAAAACGTTTGATCGCTTGTGCGATACAGAATCTGACCCCGGTTTATGAAAAAGTCGAAAATAAAAAAAATGGTTGTATGGCACGTACTGTTAATAACAAAATATTAAACAAAAATTGGCCAAAATGTACACCATAGCCAAAGTAGAACGCACATCAATTTTTATCAAAATCGTTAGAGCCGTTTTCGAGATAATTAAGATGGTAGAAAAATTTGTAAAATGAAAAACCGTAATGTCAACTTTGATTAAAATCTCAAGTTCGAGACTTGCCCTATAGTCCTATATCGCAAGTAAAAACAGCAAAAGCTGCAAAAACTTTACATTTTTTTTTTTTAAATAAAATATTTCGAAAACGGATTCACGAATTTTTCCGAAATTTTGTTTTTGAATTTATATTATTAAATATGCAAAATGTTCATATCAATTTTTTTTAGAAATAAATTTAAGAATTTTTATATAAAGGGTCCGCCAAATAACGTTTTTTTTTTAAATGCTATAAAAAAAATCGACTGAATATTTTCTCAAATTTCTTTTTTTTGTTTGAAAGTACAATCCTTCCGGTTAATAATGGAAAATAATTTCATTCAAATGGCTGCCTCGGCTGGCCATGCAGTAGCCTACACAATCGGACCAATTTTTAAGCACATTATCGATTGTGTGCAGCTGTATTTCACCAATGGCTTCACGAATATTGTCCTTTAAAGCGTCAATTGTCTCTGGCTTGTCGGCGTAACAATTATATTTTACGGCACCCCACAAATAATAGTCCAACGGTGTCAAATCGCAGCTCCGAGGTGGCCAAACGACATCAGCTCTGCGGCTGATAATGCGATCTTCAAAAACAGGGCGCAAAACATCGACTGTGATGTGTGGCACGTAGTGCCGCGCCGTCCTGTTGAAACCAAATATTGCCAATATCCTCCTCTTCAATTTTTGTGAACAAAAATTCGTTCAACATGGCCCGATAACGATCGCCATTGACTGTAACGGCCACTCCTTGCTCATTTTCGAAGAAAAATGGCCCAATTATGCCTCTGGACCAAAATCCGCACCAAAAAGTGACTTGTTTTGGATGTATCGGCTTTTCAGTGTATGCGTGCGGGTTTTCTGTGCCCCAAATGGGACAATTTTGCTTGTTTACATACCCGCCAAGATCAAAATAAGCTTCATCTGAAAAGATGATTTTTTTGGCAAAATCGGCATCTTCTCTAAGTCGATCGCAGGCCCACTTAGCGAAGCGAAAACGCATTGGATGGTCAGTTGGTTTCAACTCCTGAACCAATTGGACTTTGTATGGCGTCATACCAAGGTCTTTATGCAAAATTCGTCTCAATGATGTCTCCGAAATGTTCAATTGTTGAGAACGACGGTGAATTGATGTTGATGGCGTTTCACGCACACTTTCTGCCACAGCAGCAAAATTCTAGGGTGAACGAACTGTTTTTGGCTTTTCAAGCTTTGGTTTATCGATGAGGATGCCAGTTTCTTTCACTTTTTTCACAAGATAACAAAAATACGGAGCTGACGGTGCTTCTCTTCTTTCAAAATCCGTACGCAATTTTCGCACACATTCTGCAACATTACCATGATTTTCAAAGTAATGTCGCAATATTTCCCAGCGTTGTTCAAGCGTATACACAACCATATTCGTTCAGCGGAAGGATAAAACTAATTATCTGTCAAATCAGATATGAGCTATGTGTTACCATTCACGAAATAAGCACTAGTTGAAAAAAAAGTTAGTTGGCGGACCCCTTATAAAAAATTAAGTGAAAAACGACTTTAAAATTACATTTAGCCGTTTTTATTAAGAATATTTTGCATATAATGTAATCGAACATATGAGCAAGTACGTGCGACCCAGTCGTGCATTTTACTTTTTTTTTTTTTTGTTGAGAATTTTGTTGGTTTTGTACCACACACGTTTTTCAATTTTCCAATTTATGTCCCGGGTTTTGCTCAGAGAAATATGGTCACCGTACTTATAGTACCTACATAAACTACGCGTAAAAAACACGGCAACGAAATGAAAATGTCTGTTCCTTGCTTGGAAAAAAGATTTTTGATTTCATTTATGAAAAATCAGATTTGCCTTGAAGGTTTACAGATTTAATAAAGAGTGATTTATTTTTATTATTTAAAATTGTTATCTCTTTAATTAAATCTTACGCACAACTTCAAGAGATATATTTTTCGTAATTATTAACTTTTAACTTCTATGAATATTAATAAAATCGTGCAGAAAATAAAATCATTTGGCCTGCTTTTATGACGTAAGCCCCATCATGAGGAACTTGTGAACAAAATCAGTTTGTCACGTTCACGTCAATATTTACTTAGTACATATGTATAGATACTCCATATATGGCAAGTGTAAAAAAATAGAACTGGAGATTTTGATAAAACTTGACATTACGATGATGGCGAAGACGAAAAAAGTGGGCCCCGCAATTCCGTCTATATGTCCGTCGCATTGCTACTCAAGCTTCTTAGGCGATTGGTTCTATTCTTTTTTCTAGATTATCATTACCCCCAAAAATAACGGTACCTGCCACACGATTTCTAAGGGCAAAAATGGTAAATCTTAATTATCTCGAAAGCAGCTCTTATGTTTTTAATTTAAAAAAAAAGTCTGCGGACTATCTTAGGTATGTTCTACATTTGGGTAAATAATTGATTGATAATAATTTATGTTGATCAAAATTTTAATGCAGTAGGTGCTTCAAATTCTAAATTATACTGAGTACCAACATTTTAGAAAAATATTTATTGGGATTTTACAAAAAATCAATTTTTTTCTAAATCAACATTTTGCGAAATTATGTTTTTTTTTCAAGCTTATAAAGCCTTATCTATTTTGCGGATTCAAATGTATAGGGCTGCAGTTCGACATCTGTCAATCTAAGTTGTTAACCCAATTTTTTTTCAGTTGAGTGTCTGACATTTACGAAAATGGATCGCTTAACTATCGCACAACGCATAAAAAATTGTTAAAACCTACTACAAAAATGGTGATTCTGCCCCAACCACATATCGTGCTTTAAGAGGAGATTATGGTTTACATAATCGTCCAACTACGCAAGCAATTGGCAAAATTGTGAAAAAATTTGAAGACACTGGATTGGTTACAGATATTGTAAGACCTGTGCATCATCGTTTCGCTCGTACCACTGAAAATATCGCTGCTGTCAGTGAAAGTATTGCCGAAGACCCGAAAGTGTCGATTCCTCGTCGTTCTCAGGAATTAGGACTGTCTTACGGCACATTATGGCGTAAATTGCATTTGGATCTACACCTATGTCCATATAAAGACCAGTTCACACAAGAACTGAATCCAGCTGACCATTCATAACGTCGTAGATACGTCAAATGGGTGCCTGAACAACAGGCGGTGGACGGCGATTTTTCGAACAAAATTTTCTTCAGCGACGAAGCACATTTCTCACTCGGTGGGTATGTTAATAAACAAAATTGTCGTATTTGGGCTTCTAAGAATCCTCAAGTAATTGAAGAGAGGCCATTATATCCACAAAAAGTCACTGTTTGGGGCGGTCTTGGGTCCGGAGGTGTGATTGGGCCTTACTTCTACGAAAACGACGATGGAACGACTGTCACCGTCAATTCGGAGCGTTATGGTCACATGATAACCGAATTTTTTCGCCTGCTATTCAAGCATACGACTGCGAGGAAATGTGCTTTCAACAAGACGAGGTGCGACATGCCAAACAACTCGAGCGAATATAGCTTTATTGCAAGAGACATTTCCTGGCCGCGTAATTTCTCGTCGTGGCGATATCAACTGGCCACCAAGGTCATGCGATTTGACACCGCTGAACTTTTTTTGTGGGGCACTTGAAAACCAACATTCGTCAAGTTATGGCTGAAATACCGCCCAATATGTGTCAAAAAGTGGTAGAAAATTACCTCAAAAGAATCGATGCTTGCAACAATTCGCGTGGTGGTCATTTAAATGATGTAGTGTTTCACACATAATGCCAACGTTCAAACTTTATATCAAAAAAGAAATCATGAAACAAATAATTTATATATTTTTTATTTACGTTTACTTTTGAAACCGCAAAATGGATAACCCGTTATTATTTAATACATACTTGAAATTTCCTTACTAATTTTTCTTTACAGAACAAAAACTAAGGAAATTTTGTAAATTAAGTAAAAAACGACTTTAATAATATATTTATTCAATTGTACTAAGAATTTTGTGCATACGATATGATCGAACATAAGAGCAAGTACGTGCGATCCAGTGTTGTATTTTATATTTTAATAAAGAGAAAGTCTTTTTTATTTAAAAAAAAAAGTTTCTTTATAATTTGTTTGTCCATTTGATTAATTATTCTAAATAATTTTGTAGATGTATGTATGTAAGTCTTAACACTCTAAAAAATGAAAAAATAAAATGACCAAAAACGCCATAATGTACAAGTTTAATGTAGAACATCCGTAAAAGTTCCAAACTTGGAACTTTTACGGATGTTCTTGGATTTCCCCCAAATTCAATAGAAATGATTAATTTGATTATTTATTTAAATTATAGATACATAATTCAAACGCAGGGTCATTAACGTAATCTTGAAATCCAACTAACTCGTATACATTCATATAACTAATTTCAAAAATCCAATTCAGTCAACAATTATTTAACCATGTGGAAAGTTCTACGCTGGATTAAAACTCGCTACGACGATATTACAAATCCTCAGGATGTGTACGCGACACTGCAACCAATATTTATAGTCTCCATTCTCTATGGCATTATACCGATAAATATTTGTGGACCTTATGGAAATCGTTCAGTTAAAGTTTCATATTTTGGAATTACCAATATGATAGTTCGTATCTTTGGCTATTCATATGTTTTCTACAGTGTACTCACCACCGAAAATTCCGTTATGGGGTATTTTTTTCAAACACAAGTTTCAAAAATTGCCGATAATATTCAGAAAATCAATGGAATAGTGTTGTTAACAATTGCAATCTTATTTGCAATTATAAAAAAGGATGCCCTCACAAAGTGTATAATTTTATTGTCTGATATCGAAAATGGTTGTATTGGTGTTGGAATATTTTTGAATTATAAACGTTCAGTGTTTTTGTTAATTCGGCAAATGTTCATTTTGACATTTTTGAATGTGTCTTTTATAGTAGGAAGTATCTTTGGACTCTTTATGAGATATGACATTCATCCGGAATTACCAGCTAAATTGGCGTTTTTCTGTCCGTGCATCTTGCTTACGGCCATGGTCATAATATTTACTTGCATAACACAAAAAGTAACGGAATATTTTGAATGTTTACATAAGGTACGAGTATACTTATACTAGTAATGATATTTGTAAGCTTTATCTAGGTATGTATATATACATATATGTATTATTAAATAAATAGATATGAGTTTTTTAGGAAAGCGTGCCTTCATCGTATGCAGTCTATTTTCTAGTATTTTGTTTACGCAGTATATTTATATGTACTTATATTTTAATATAATATATAGTTTTTTGATTTTAAAAATACTAATTCGACGATCGTCCGCATATCTCGTTCGGCTCGCCCATTTTGTTGCGGAGTATAGGGAACGATTTTCTGATGACATATGCACTGAGCTCTTAGCAAGAATTCAACGTATTTATTAATGAATTCTAAGCCATTATCGGTACGTAGAACTTTAACAGAGTAACCTGTATCGATCTTCACTTGCTCTATATATTTTTTTAACAATGCACTAACTTCAGTTTTGTGCTTGATGAAATAAACATGACGAAAACTAGAGCAATCATCTTTCATTAAAAGAAAATATCTAGACCCTCCATATGAGGTTTCGTGCATGGGACCGCAAAGATCACAATGTATTAACTCTCCTGTTAACCATGCTCTATTCAGACTCTTGGCAAACGGCAGTCTGTGGCTTTTTCCCATTGCACAAGCAGAACAAAAGAATGAATCTCTTGTATAGGAAATATTGTTGGATTTCAGAAATTCTTTAACGTAATTTATGTTCTGATGACAGAGTCGCTCATGCCACCATTGTAGATCATTACCATCTCTACGACTTGAATATTGAACCGCACTATTGACCTGTGATTCACCCACCATAACCACTTGAAACAACAACTTAAACATCATCATTTTTTAGCAACTCGCACTCATTTTTATTTGATCTCATTTGTAGCCCCTTATCAAGTGCACAACTCGCAGAAAATAAATTTAATTTTATATCGGGGACGTATAAAACATTGGATATATGCTTTTCTATCCAATCCACCTTGTTATACGCCAGAATATTGATATCACCGCACCGGTACCATACGCATGAATAATTTCACCATTTCCCACGCCAATATTAACTGGTTTGTCAAATTTTTTGAAAGAAACGAACCACTCTTTTCGAGACGTCATGTGGTCGCTTGCTCCAGAGTCGAGAAACCAACTATACTTTTCTGTAATTTTCGCAAACACAGTTTGAGATATAAAAGCTTCCCCTCTTTTCACGTCACATGATTTATTGTTTTTCTCTCTCTGCCTTGTAGGACAATCCGCTTTAAAATGACCCGTTTTCTTGCAGATAAAACACTTTCCCAGTTTCTTGTTTTTACCGCTTTCTCGACGAGGTACTGTTTTTGATGACGTTTTACTTTTTCTTGTCATGAGAGCTTCACATTCAAATTCATTTTGCATATTCATTCTCGACTCCTCCATCAACAGACGTGCAGTTAAATTCTTTAATGTTTGCCCACTTGCTGCTGTTGACTCCCATGCGCTGTAGAAGTGATTATATGTCACCGGTAGAGTCATTAAAATTTTGGTGATGACCATAGTCTCTGGGACATCCTCACCAAGATCTTTGAGCTGTTGAACAATTTTTTGAAGCTTTAAGATGTGATCAGAGAAATTTTCATCTTCGCTTTTAGTAAAGCTATAAAATCTCTGTTGAAGCAAATGCACAGACGTCTTGGATTTTATTTCATAGACATTCTCAAGCTTGGTCCACATGTCGAAAGCACTTTCACAAGACATTATATGCAGCATTGGCTCCTGCCCCATTGATGTCACAATTATCTTCTGTGCCTTACTGTCGCATCGAACCCACTTCTTAAGCAACTCAGAATCCCCGGCCGCTGTTTCAGTTTTAACGAGAGGTTTTTCTGAGAAACCATCAACTATGTCCCACAATTCATACGCTCTTAACAAAACTTTGATTTGGAATTTCCAAACCAGCCTTTGCTCACTACACTGCAATTTATCAACCCGTTGCAGATCAGTTTCCATTTTTATGCCCGAATACGACAAGTTAAAAAAATATAGTCCGCGTTACAATCGATTACAAGTTAAATTAAATACTTATTCAAAGTATATCTATAATTTAATTAAACAATAAAACGCTATTAAACTTCTAACTTTTCCGCTGCATGTCTGGGCCCATAACCTGTGAAATTTTTTAGGAAATCCGAGCAAAAAAAAAACACGATATTTCTAGGATGAAGTAATGTTGAGACTAAAAACTTGCTTTATTAATTCAAGTATGCAAATTAAGTACAAAGGTAATACAAAGAAGTTAAGGACTATAGTATATGTTGACACACAGCACATTTCAATTTTCAATATAAACAATTTAAAATACGCAATTTTATAGCATACGTAATAATGGACGTTTTCTCCATCAATCCCCACCCAAACCCTAAACTTCAATTGTCTCCAATATTCGTTGTCAATTTCTTGCCAATTTATGCCCAATGAATTTTTATAGGCAGCAAATTGGGAGCAGAAAATTTACAAATGTCAGATTGAGGTTGTTGGGCTCAAGGCGTTCCAGAGAGAACTTACTCCCCAATCTTCAAAATTTCATAAGTTGCCAAATTCTGTCAAAAAAAAAAGAGTTTGGAACAGACCTATGAATTCAATAATTTAAGGCAGATAAGAGAATAAATCTTTTAACTTTAATTAAACAAATAATTAAATTTAAAAATAAATTTCATTCAAAACTACTATATATTTTGAAAGAGACAAATATGTGAATTTTAGATATACAAAAATGTTTTTGAAGTTTTAAAATCGAAAGAAGTTAGTGCTTAACCCGTTCCACAATTTTCGCAATTAGCCCTTTAGTCTGGTCGGGTTGTCAAAAAGACAAAAAAAGGGCTGAAATGGAAAAAATTATTTCGTAAAATTTTCTTTTACAGTTCGCTGGGGGGGGGGGGGGGTTCATTAGTAGTTTAGATTTCGGTTTTTGGGAAAATCGCGCTGGAGTTTCAGCTGCCATTTTGAATTTAGTCAACATTTTATTTTGGCCATTAATTTCGCCATTTTAGATTTTTGACAAAAATAATCAAGGCAAAACTTGTAGGAAATTAAATTTTCTACAAGTTTTATGGTAATTCTTTTTTTCACAAAAGTTACCGTTCGCGAGATACCAATAAGAAACTGTTTTAGGGCTTGTGACCCCCTTCTGGGTCTATGAAATATTAATTCCTATAATTTTCTCTTATAATTTTTTAGGGGATTATAAGTAGTTTAAATATCGATTTTCGGGAAAATATTGCTGCAGCCAGTAGCGTATACAGCTTCACTTTTTGAGGGGGGTCACTTAATAAATAATCAGTAAAAAAAAATTAACAACGATGAGGGTAAAGTCTTAAAAAAGTTTCATTGCAAATTGTACGAATAAAATTTTTTCCATTTCAAATGTTTAACCCGACTTTTATTGGTAAAAGTATGATAGCGGACCAAAATTTTACTCAGTAAACAGCAACAGACTAAAAGTGCGAATAAATGAAGCAGTAAAAATAGTGCCGATGTCGATAATAGTTTAGATAAAGCTTTGGAATATTTGGAATGGAATGACTCGATTATATTGTAGATAAAAAGCTTGTACACCATAGTTTGCAGGCAGAGGAGATGTAAAATAAGAGTGTATATAAAATGTGCCTAATAGTTTTATTCAGACTCTCATTACTACGCTACGTATAGTCTCCAATCTGAAATGTTGTCATGTTCACAAAACAAGATAACGAATGCTCTTAAGAAAAGAAAAGGGCAAGAAACGAGAGGAAGAAAGAGAAACACATCTGGGAAATTGGATCTTTAAATAGTAAGAAAGGCTTAGAAAGGCCCTTTCATTACTTCTACCGAAATAAAGAAGACGCTTAGATTAACGGTGACAGCAAGAACAGTTAATAGCAGCTACACTTTCTGCTCGCTTTGCTACAAAGACCCCATTTGTTTCCGAAAAGAATAAGAAATAGAGAAAACTATTTGCTAAAGGTCAGATTGAGCATTTTAATAAAACGGGCATAAAGAGCTTCAAGAATATTTTGTGGAGCAATGAAACTAGCAAGCACTATGTTAAACGACCTCCTTGTCAAGAATTCAACCCCAAGTATACAAAAAAGACAATTAAGCATGGTGGTGGAAGCTTCTCTTGGTATGGAGTTTGACCATTGTCCTGGATTAAGGACATTATGAATCAAGAAAAATATGTGGAAATCTTGGAAAATGTTATGCTACCTAACGCTGAAGACGAGATGCCACTGATTTCGAAGTTTCAACAGGACAATGATCCAAAACTTACCTCAAAGAAAGCAGAGGCCTGGTTTCAAGCAAGAAAAATTACAGTTCTCGATTGGCCAGCTCAATCACCTGACCTCAACCCAATCGAGAACTTGTGGTATGTGGTCAAGAATGAACTAGCTTCAAAAAAATTCTCAAAATAAGGCTGACTTATGGAGTGGAATCAAGGAAGCTTGGGAATCCCTTCCGCGACGTTACGAGGCAGTATTAAAAGCAAACGGCAATCCAATAAAATATTAATTATAACGGGTGATTTTTTTGCTACTTGGTTTTTGACGTTTATATTTTTGACAGATCACACATGAAAAATTCCACGAACATTTGACATTTCGATTCAGTATTGTTTGCCATTTCATCATGAATAGACTTACGCCTGAACAACGTTTGCAAATTATTGAAATTTATTATCAAAATTCGTGCTCTGTGAAAAATGTGTTTCGCAAGCTACGTCCGTTTTATGGTCGTCATAATCGACCCATCGAGCAGGCTATTCAGCTCATTGTGACCAAATTTCGCACCAGTTTCACTTTATTGGACATTAATCCACCAAATCGTATCCGTAGAGTGCGTATCGAAGAGAATATTGCTGCTGCATCCGCCAGTGTTGCTGAAGATCGCGATATGTCCATTCGGCGCCGATCGCAGCAATTGGGTTTGTGTTATTCGACCACCTGGAAGATTTTACGCAAACATCTTGGTTTAAAGCCAGGCGACCTACCACAACGTAGAATTTTCGATGAATGAGCCTTAGAAAAGTTGGATGAGGATCCGTTTTTTTATCGCAAAATTGTCTTCAGCGACGAGGCTCATTTTTGGCTAAATGGATACGTGAATAAGCAGAATTGCCGTATTTGGAGTGAAGAGCAGCCAGAGGCAATTCAGCAGCTACCAATGCATCCCGAAAAATGCACTGTTTGGTGCGGTTTATGGGCAGGCGGCATCATTGGGCCGTACTTCTTCAAGGACGATGAAGGCCGCAGGGTTACGGTCAATGGAGAAAGGTACCGTTCGATGATAACAGATTTTTTTTTGCCGAAAATGCAAGAATTGAACTCGGTCGACATGTGGTTCCAACAGGACGGTGCCACATGCCACACTGCACGCGAAACCATGCATCAATTGAGAGGCGAATTTGGTGAGCAGTTGATCTCACGTTTTGGCGCAGTCAATTGGCCACCAAGATCATGTGATTTGACAACGTTAGACTATTTTTTGTGGGGCTATGTTAAGTCTATTGTCTATGGGGACAAGCCAAACACGATTGCTGCCTTGGAAGCCAACATTGAACGCGTGATTGGTGAGATTCCGGCCGAAATGTGTGAAAAAGTTTGCCAAAATTGGACTTTCAAAATGGACCACCTGAAGCGTAGCCGCGGGCAACATTTAAGTGAAATTATTTTTAAAAAGTAAATGGCAGAAATTGATTTATCGATCCAAATAAAAATTTCATTCACTTTTTACAAGTTTCTGTGTTTTTTTGAATTTTCAAAAACCAAGCTCTTAAAAAATCACCGTTTACAATAAGTTTTTTTTACCAATTTCTTTTACGAAGGATCTTAATTTTGAGTTATTTATTTATGCCAGAATTTGCACCTATCTTTTTTTCCAAGTCTTCTTTGTTTTATTTTGTTATTTTTAAATAATCAACTATTTGTATGCTTACCACATAAATCTTTTTGATTGATTACAATTGAATTTTGAAAAAAAGTCCAAATATGAACAAATAAAATTAAAAATTGAAAAAATTAAAAATCAAAAGCTAAATTTGCTCGCATTTTTCATATACATACACAGTATGTATTATAGGGCAAGTTTTGCATTTGGAAAAAAAATCGATCTTGAGATTTTAATCCAAGTTGACATTACGATGATAGAGAACACAAAAAAGTGGGTCCCGCAATTCCGTCTGTCTGTCTGTCTGTAGAACGATCTACAGCCTGAACGGCTGAACCGATTTTGTTCAAACCTGGTGCTTTGGCGGTTTAGGTGATTGTCCAAAATAGATTTTTGAATCGTTGCTTTGGCCCAAAAAATAACGATACTTGCCATACAAATGTTTGTACTATCTTAATTATAACGAAAAACGGCTTAACGGGTTTCCATCAAAATTTTTATGCAGGATCTCTTTCGAATTCTAAATAGTATTGCATTTCAAAATTTTCCAAAAATAGTTTTTTTTTGATTTTTGAGAAAAAAATATTTTTTTTTGAATACTAAATTTTTAGAAAACGGGTGGACAATTTTTTCTGAAATTTTGTTTTATTAAATATTTAAAATGTTCATACCAATTCTTTTTTAGAAAAAATTTAAGAATTTTTATATATTATAAAAAAATTAAGCGAAAACCGAATTTAAAAATACATTTAGCCGTTTCTATTAAGAATCTTTTGCATAAAATGTGATCGAACATAGGTACAAGTACGTGCGATCTATACTCTGTTCAATTTATATTTTCAGTACGGAAAATGTCACATTGAGCATTATAAATTGGCACATTTCTCTCACAAATGTCGTTAGGGTTACCAACTCTTAATTTAGATTTCATGAACCAAAAAATGTAGATCGTAAGCTAAATCTAAAAATATTAAACTAAATAGAAATAAAAGTAAATCTATCTTTTTCCACACCAACAACAGGTGAGATAGTAGGAACGTTTATTTAAGAGTTCCCCTGAAGGCCTAATCTCTTTTAACGTAAACATAAATAACGTAGAAAAAAATAAATAAACACTGCACAAAAATAAGAATATCACTTCAAATTCCACTGCACTATTATTAATATAATAATTGGTTATCCATTTGGCGGTTTCAAAAGTAAACGTAAATAAAACACATAAAATATTTTTTTAATGATATTTCTTTTTTATTATAAAGTTTGAACGTTGACATTATGTGTGAACTACTACATCATTTAAATGACAACTACGCGAATTGTTGCAAGCATCGATTCTTTTGAGGTAATTTTCCACCACTTTTTGACACATATTGGGCGGAATCTCAGCCATAACTTGACGAATGTTGGTTTTCAAGTGCTCAAGAGTTAAAGGTTTATCTGCATAAACACAGTCTTTCGCGTAGCGCCATAAAAAAAAAGTCCAGCGGTGTCAAATCGCATGACCTTGGTGGCCAGTTGATATGGCCACGACGAGAAATTACGCGGCCAGCAAATGTCTCTTGCAATAAAGCCATATTCTCTCGATTTGTGTGGCATGTGACACCGTCTTGTTGAAACCACATATTCTCCAAGTCGTATTCTTCAATAACAGACACAAAAAGTGGGTTATCATATGACAACAACGAATTGACGGTGACAGTCGTTCCATAGTCGTTTTGGAATAAGTAAGGTCCAATCACACCTCCTGACCAAAGAGCGCCCCAAACAGTGACTTTTTGTGGATGTAATGGCCTCTCTTCAATTACTTGAGGATTCTCGGAAGCCCAAATACGACAATTTTGTTTATTAACATACCCACCGAGTGAGAAATGTGTTTCGTCGCTAAAGAAAATTTTGTTCGAAAAGTTGCCGTCCACCGCCTGTTGTTCAAGCACCCATTCAACATATGTACGACATTGTGAATGGTGAGCTGGACTTCATATGGGTGTAGGTGTAGATCCAAATGCAAAATACGCCATAATGTGCCGTAAGACAGTCCTAGAAAGACGAGAAATCTACACATTCGGGTTTTCGGCAACACTTTCACTTACATCAGCGATATTTTCAGTTACAAGCGAAACGATGATGCACAGGCCTTACAATATCTGTAACCAAACCAGTCACTTCAAATTTCTTTACAATTTTGCCAATTGCTTGCGTAGTTGGACGATTATGTAAACCATAATCTCCTCTTAATGCACGATATTTGGCTGTGGCAGAATCACCATTTTTGTAGTAGGTCTTAACAATTTTTATGCGTTGTACCATAGTTAAATTTCAGACTTTCAACTGAAAAAAAAAATTGGTTTAACAACTTAGTTTGACAGATGTTGAATTCCAGCCCTATACTTTTGAAACCGCAAAATGGATAACCCTTTACTTACATCTATGCATACACGAAACCTACTTCTTTTTAGATTTATATACATGAAGAAAAAAACTAGTTCGTAATTTAAAGTTGCAATTAATTAATGAACCGAATTCCATCAAACACCTGTTCAAATAATAATTTCTTTCTAATAAGAATACGCAAAAAAATATTGTATAGCTGCATTTTACCAGTGTTCCAAAACAGTAAACGAAAAGATGTAAGCAGAAAAGGACGCAGCGACAACACCTTTTTCCTTAAACTTAAAATATATGCTCTCATAAGCTCTAAGAAAGTTTCAATTCTGAAAGCTCCATAGCAAACATAAATGAGAATGGTATTAGAATTTCCATCAACGGACAAATGGTAACTCTGAATCAATGGTTTTATTTTAAATAAACACAATAATCGAGATTCAAATTGGCGATCAGTCTCCCCTCCTCAAAGCCGAAATATTTCAGTAGCAATTTAATAAGTTGAGGGTCATGGAAATAACAGCCGCCACCAGTGTGTTTGGAATTGGGTATAAGTATTGATTTATAGTACCGTACCTGTCAGTTGAACCACTTACGTCATTTTTATTTGCAATCCGGAATCTCTCCGATCTAGGATCCCAACTGAACACTTTTTTATGATTCAGACGATTCTGATGATTGGTGTGATTATATTATGTGCAAGTAATCGTATATGTGAATAGAATCAATATCAAAAATGTTTATTGTACAATTAGGATAACAAAAAATGAAACTTGTCGAGGTTGACGTTTAAGTTAGTGCTTCTGGTTTCGATTCTGATTTCAAATTTAGAAAGAGAAATTTAGAGAATTTTCTCTTTTTTTAAGAATCAAAACTGTCATTTTTTTCCATGTGACCACTCCAGGAGGCTAGTTCAGAAAAATGAACAATCTATTTCCTATGAATAGGATTCCTCAATAAAATTTATCAGTTTTTCTAATGAAAACAAAATTTTAGATTTGCCTCATGATTTTTTACTAGAGCGAAATTTGTTAGATCTTATGTGGTGTTCTAATTTAAAAAGAAGAAACATTTAAAATTATTGGCGCAAAACTTTAAAGAGTCTGATGTGGCCAAAGTTTTTCTTTGAAGACCAAGCTCCTGAGCACGGCGTCGAATTGAGGTTGATGGATTGTTTTGAACACTTCCTTGAGCAACAGTAATGATTTCTCTTGCATGACATTGGGGTCCATGCTTGGGCCTATCACCTACAGACCCTGTTTCTTCGAAATCATTCACTATACGATAAATAGTGCGTTTTGTTGGCACGTTGTTTCTTCCAAAAACGTAACTTTCTCATCGTCACAGTAATCAATGGTTGATTTTGATAAAATATTTTAACGATTAAAACACATTGGCTTATCGAATATTTTTCCATAATAAATTTTCCACGTGTCTAATTCACGACTGCCAACTATGAACTGTCAAGACTTATGTTTACCAAAATGGCGGCAAAGTAAAGTAGTATACCTTCCCAGCGGACACCCTACAATTTGAAACTGATATCGAACTTGTTTGAAACTGACATGCTTTTATTAAACACTGCAGATAATCTTAACATTAAAAACAAGTTATTTTAAATGATAAATATTTATTTTCACATTTATTTTTATCGTCATTTACAATAGTCTTTTATATTTGCAGGTTCTCAAAAATCTCTCTAATCAATGGGAAAACCGAAAGATCAGATCTGTTTCGGCAAAAAGTCGTTCTCTCAATTGTCTAGATTCATTCTCGATGTACACAATAGTTCCGAAGAATCCCTGCGAAATTATTCAAGAATCTATGGAAATTCATCATCTTATCTGTGAAGCAGCTTCAACCGCTAACAAGTATTTTACGTATCAGCTCTTAACTATTATTTCGATAGCTTTTTTGATAATTGTTTTCGATGCTTATTACGTTTTGGAAACATTGCTGGGAAAATCGAAACGTGAAAGTAAATTCAAAACTGTTGAATTTGTTACATTCTTTTCGTGTCAGATGATTTTATATCTCATTGCAATTATATCGATTGTCGAAGGAAGCAATCGAGCTATTAAGAAGGTAATCATACAGATGTAAATTCACTTACGAAATAATCAACTTTTTTTTCTGTTTTCAATGTACACAATTTAGAGTGAAAAAACTGCAGGCATTGTACATAGTTTATTGAATAAAGCCAAAAATCCTGATGTCATAGAGAAGCTTCAGCAATTCTCACTGCAGCTGATGCATTTGAAAATTAATTTTACTGCAGCTGGACTTTTTAATATTGATAGAACACTTTATTTTACAGTACGTATTTTCCTAAATTTTATTTTAGTTTTTAGCTTTTCTGATTTACTATTTTTTTTTTCTTACAGATTTCTGGGGCACTCACAACTTATTTGATTATTTTACTGCAATTTACTTCAAGTGTTCCCAATGGATCTGAACCGTGTGCATTTGCCCAAAATCCAAATGCCACTCATATTCAAAATAATTGAGTACTCACAACTACAATTAATAATGCACAATGTCATTTTTTTCTTTAATGAAAATGTTAATCGTTTCTATGTAAAATCTATTAAATTAAAATATATTTTAATAAATTGCAAATTATTTTTCTTAAGAAGGTTGGAATTTTTTCTTACCGGCAAAAGTACTCATATCAAAGGGCACGGTAGTGCCCAGCCAAGTTCTGGCACTAAAGAACAGAACCTTCAAACTCTTAGCATTTCCTAAACTCACCAGGCTTGGGCAACCCAAATCGCAAAAACCTTAACTGACTGACTCACATACTCACTCACTCACTGACAGATCATCAAAATTATGGAGCACTCCCCGAAATCCTAGAGTCTTATAATTGACCGGCGTGGAACGATAAAATTTGGTACAGCGGTAGGGCCTTAGGTGCAGGCAAAGGCAACATTTTAAAATTTGAGATTTTATGTTCAGGGGCGTGGTACCCGCCCATTTGCATAGAATTGATATCAACTATGTAGAAAACTACTGATTGTCGTAGAATGATGAAATTTGGTAGAGCGATAGGATAGCGATAAACACCCACTTTCACAGAATTAATATTAAATATAGTGAGAGCACTACCGATTGGGGCAGGATTATGTTTGTTAGAGCACTCAGCTTTCAGATGTATACAAAGAAAAAGTTGAAATTATGAAATGTTTCATGCGTTCCATTCACCCACTTCTTATCAATTATTACCGTTTTAATAGATCACTTCTAACTAATGAATATTGGTAGAGGGGTATGACTTGTAGTACATACAAAAGACTTAAATTAAAAACTTACGTAACCTTATGAGACATTCATTGGGCGTTTATTCCACCCACCTTTCCTGATAAAAAGAATCTTTGCAAAAAGTAGTGAAATCACACCAAAAACATAAATGTTAAAAAAGTAGCCAAGTTCTTCTAACGGGTGATTTTTTTGCTACTTGGTTTTTGACGTTTATATTTTTTACAGATCACACATGACAAATTCCACGAACATTTGACATTTCGATTCAGTATTGTTTGCCATTTCTAGACTTACGCCTGAACAACGTTTGCAAATTATTGAAATTTATTATCAAAATTCGTGCTCTGTGAAAAATGTGTTTCGCAAGCAAAATTGTCTTCAGCGACGAGGCTCATTTTTGGCTAAATGGATACGTGAATAGCAGAATTGCCGTATTTGGAGTGAAGAGCAGCCAGAGGCAATTCAGCAGCTACCAATGCATCCCGAAAAATGCACTGTTTGGTGCGGTTTATGGGCAGGCGGCATCATTGGGCCGTACTTCTTCAAGGACGATGAAGGCCACAGGGTTACGGTCAATGGAGAAAGGTACCGTTCGATGATAACAAATTTTTTTTTTGCCGAAAATGCAAGAATTGAACTCGGTCGACATGTGGTTCCAACAGGACGGTGCCACATGCCACACTGCACGCGAAACCATGCATCAATTGAGAGGCGAATTTGGTGAGCAGTTGATCTCACGTTTTGGCGCAGTCAATTGGCCACCAAGATCATGTGATTTGACCCCGTTAGACTATTTTTTGTGGGGCTAAGTTAAGTCTATTGTCTATGGGGACAAGCCAAACACGATTGCTGCCTTGGAAGCCAACATTGAACGCGTCATTGGTGAGATTCCGGCCGAAATGTGTGAAAAAGTTTGCCAAAATTGGACCTTCAGAAGCGTAGCCGCGGGCAACATTTAAGTGAAATTATTTTTAAAAAGTAAATGGCAGAAATTGATTTATCGATCCAAATAAAAATTTCATTCACTTTTTAAAAGTTTCTGTGTTTTTTTTTGAATTTTCAAAAACCAAGCTTTTAAAAAATCACCGTATATACAAAAACCCTTGCGTAACAAATCACCCGTGAAAAGTAGTGAGATCTAAAAGTACACCACTTAAATTGTGTTGGCTTACTTGGCAAATTTTCTTTTATTATAACAAATAATTTTGAAATGAAAATTTGCCGAGTAAACCAACACAATTTAAGTCAGTAATCATTAAATAATAATAATAATAATTTTGAGGTTCTTCCATATTACTCTACTTAAAATAAGGAGTGTTCCAATAAGAGGTGTTATTTTGAATAGCCCGCTAATTCGGTAGCTGTCACTTTTGAAGCTGTCATTTTTTGACATTTGACAAGTAGAAACTACGCTATTAATAAAAATGGAACGATACACGCTTCAACAACGCATTTCTTTTTTTTGAATATCAAAATAACACCTCTTATTGGAAAACCCTTTATTTGATATTCAATAATAATAAACTTATAACTTGGCGTACTTTTAGATCTCACTACTTTTCACTATTGACTTGTTACGCAAAGGTTTTTGTATATAGAAGAACTTGGCTACTTTTTTAACATTTATGTTTTTGGTGTGATTTATATATTACACAGAGAAAAATGTTTTTTTTATCTAATTGAATATTTTTAGTCTTATTTAAGTATAAGTTTCCAAAAAAAATTGATTTTTCCATTGGTAAATTCAGTTTTCAATCTACCTACATTTTGATTTTTTTGTGGACAATGGAACACGATTTCAGATTATTTTTTTGTTATACATTAAAACCCGGATAAGTGCCCCACATTAAATGCCCCACTTTAATAGACATTTATGCGGGTTAGGCAGTTATAAAAAAACCCGCTTAAGTGCACATAGGTACTTATCTCTATGTTTACATATACAAAAATTAAAACAAACATTTTTGATTTAAAAAAACATTTAATTCAAAATAGCTTTTAACGGCCTTTAGCCCTAAAAATTTGAGTTTCGTCCCGACGATCTCACTTGGACTCATCAGTTGGCTACTGAGGCCTTGCCAATAAGCCCTCTTTGTTAAGTTCAGTTTATCTTATACATGGATTTCTTGACAGAAAACCAATGTGAACTGCATCCAACAATATTAAAATGCTTAATCATTAAAATTGGAAGATTTTGTCCTGGGCCAGAAATAGTTAATTAGGAAGGTGTATTGTATTATATTTAATTGAACGTCTTGAATTAAATTTAAAATAGATTTTAACGGCCTTTGGTACACGAATCATTGTAGTAGTTTAAGATTACTACTTTTTTATTTATGAAATTTTAAAGCATAAAACGAAAGGAAGTGCTAAGGGAAAGCAAACTGTTTCATGTTATCAACTGATTTCAAATGTGTTCAAAAGAATTTTGTTCAGGTAAGTTTCAATTGAAGTATACAAATTAAAAGGCTATTAAGCGGGAAAGGTATTTAAGCGGAAGGTACTTATAAGTTGAGTTTTATATAAAAAAAAGAATTTTGGTTCTAAAAAAAAGGTACTTATGCGGGTTAGGCACTTATCCGGGTATTACTGCAGTTTTTTTTGTGCAATGTCATTGTCGTTGTTTTTGAAACTGCTATCAGTGCAGCTCTCCAAATTTGTTAACTTTCGCTCTAGTTTGGATAAGTGAGTAAAATATTTTAAGGTTAATTAATTTTTGTAAGAAAGCAAAGTCATTAATTAGACAATATGTTTATTTTTTGGAAACAACATGATTCTTTTAGAGAACGGTTTTAATGATTCGAGAAAAACAAAGAAATTTGGAAAGCCGAAAGCTCAAAATTGTATTGGTATTAGCACAAAGAAAGGCAAATCTGGGCAAAAATCTAAATCTGCACATCTGCACAAATGATCTAGATTCAAAAATAAATCAATTTATTATTACCAATGGAACACAAACAAGGCGAACATTTGTTTTTTGACAGACCTAGATCGAAAAACTATAGATGCAATATTTTAAACAATACTCGTGTAAGGAAAAACACGACTCTAGAAAGAAGTCGTTTATTTGCTAGTCCTTATTTTACTTTTTTGATAATTTCAAACATTTTAAATACCTCTTATAACTAATGTATTTTTTGACGTAATCTTGTTTTGCTTTGAGAATGAATGTGGATTGTACTAAAAAAGAAAAAAAACTAAACACTGGGCTAGTGTTCTAACTAAAAATCACGAAGAAAATAAAATCCATGTCCAACGTATACAGATTTCTATGTATTTTTTTTTATAAAAAATGCTTAGTCCACCGCTAGTTCATGACTTTACTACACCATAGAATAAAATGTAGTGTGCGGTAAGAAAATTTTCAATTAATAAAAAATCGAAAATCCACGCACAAAATCTACTTATCAACTCTATCTCTTTTTATTATATGTCAGTTCTTGGTCCTTCACTAAGCCCACCGTCTTCGATGGTCTCAGAACCTCTGTTTTTTTAATACATTTCGCACTTAGTCCACCTGCACTGAATACGTCATAAACATAGCCTAGTCTATGTTTATTAATTTGGGTGGTTGTGTACACGCTGTACACCACTTATGTCGAATTCAAATCAACCAAACATTCGATTTTAAACAAAAAACATGTATGCTGTCAAAACAAATTTTGCGTTTTTACCAAGATTGTTGTTTGGATTGGAATTCGGCATTAGTCTCTCAAAACAAGTGTCGTTTTTTCAATTAATCAGCTACTCGTATAGTACCTTGCTTTAAAAATTTGATCTCTTTCATTTAAAGAGCTTGGCTTGTTATAGTTTGTATGCAAAAAAATGCGTCTTTTGTCTGTTGGTATGGAAAATGATAAGTAGTGAATTGACACACAAAGTGGAAAGGTTAGAGAGCAAGTGAAATTAGCTTCAATAATAATACTTCACATAGATGAGATGAGAGTTAACTCAATTTTACATGTAACATCTTTCCATATCATAACAAGTGCAAACCGATTTCGTTTTGATTCTTTATTCAGAAATCAATTTTCTATTCTTTACAAAAATAATGGCCCAGTCAGGGGGCAGTTATAGTGATCAGAAAAACTCATCAGGAAAAGTTGAATTGGAAGAATCTATTTTGGTTCAATCGAGTTTTCTCTAACGATACAATCGAGGACACTCGATTGAACCAAATTCTCAAATGTATTGACAAAGCTCGATTATATCAATTTACGTGCTGGAGTGGTTGGGGCCCCAATATGAAAGTGAATATTTTTTCCTAATGGTCGTTTATATCAAACAGGAAAATTATGTCAGTTGACAAGCCTCACTATCAGTCTGCCATCAAGTTTTCTTATTGAAACACACAGGAAAAGGTTTTTCGAACTTCAATCATTGGAATGATTTGTTCCATTTTGTGTCAAATGGCACAAAAATGAATTTGCAGTAGGAAAATAAATTAATGCATTTCTTACAAGAAAATAATTGGTTTTGCAAATATTTTTTGTAAAAGAAAAATAATTCTCTGAGTTTTTTGTTATGGATAAATGTAGGATTTGTATTTCAAAACGCGTGAAAACATCATACATTATTCATTAGAATTGTTTCCCTGTTTCATTTTCATGATCTCTATAACTAGGCCCTTAAGTTGCCAGTTATATCATTGAAATTCATCACTGAAACAAAAATCAGTGACACCATGGAATTTTTTTTTTTGGCAAGTCGGTTATAGGTATCATTGAATCTTTAGACAGACGATAATGCCATTGCCCACTTAGTTTATTTTACTCTTGATCATATAAAAATTGTTTAATAACATTGAAACTTGGTTGTCATTGAAAAGATTTTTCATAGCAAAATGTACTTTTGAGGTTAGATTTGTTCATTGAAAGAAAACTGCAACGATTGTGTTCCACTTTGGGCACAAAAGTTAGCTGCTCATTAAAATGGATCTCCATCACTGGAAATTTTAAAGTTATTTTTACAAGAAAGTGGTAGGTACAGCAAATAAAATATTAAAAAAAAAATTATACACAGCTTTAAGAATAAAACTATTTATTCTTTGCACACTATCTTGCAGGGTTTAAACCACTAAAATGTATATAATAAGGATATTAATGCAACGAGATAGTTTTTCGCTTTACAGAAAGATTATAACTTTCCGCTAGACGTTTGCATGAACACCCCATTAAAAATACTTGCGTAAATGTGGGAAATAATCAGCTATGCGGTAAACTAATACTATGTTTTCACCGAACTTTAATTTCTTGTAGATTTACTAAACTCAAACAGTGTTTCCACCGCCACCGCTCCAAAAGTAGATTAATTTTGACAGCACTCTTCAAAATGCATATATCTTTTCATTTTCTCTTATGATGTAGAAGTGAGACAGGCAGCTTCATCTGTGTCAACCGAATAGAAAAATTCACTTTCCTGATGAATGTGTTCATTTCGATATGGAAATAGGGTAGTTCAATTGAAGATTTAAATGAGATTTATTTTAAATCTTCATCTGAGAAGATTGAAATTTTAAATCTCGGCTTAGTGGTCGGTGGAAACGTAGTATTAGCTAAATCTGCTTAAATCTCGGTTTAGTGGTCGTTGGAAACGTAGTATAACTTTGTGAGGTTTATTTCTTCTCTTTCTACATCAAATTCGTAAGATAAATTTATCTGCTTTGCAGAATATTTTTCCAATACAAACTTTGACAATTGATTTCTGAGGAGATAAAATTATTTGGTTTCTGAGGTTTAGCCGGTTTTCCGTCGTTGCATGAATAGGTACCCTTAATGTAGTTAATAGAAATTTTAAGTAAAGAGTTTGAATTGACCGAATAACATGGAGTAGCATGTAAACACTCAGAATTATTATTTTCATTACATGAATGAAATAGAGCGAAACCAAGTAATAATTCAATAATAACACTGAAGTACTGGTCTAAAAAAGTGTTTTACTTTATGTATTTGATTCGGAGTTATCTGTTGTGGGGAAGTTTTTACCAGTAATAGATATCAACATTTTCTATTGAAAAAGCGGACACTTTAATCAAAAAATTGTGTAAGCAATACAATTATTGACACTCGTAAGGATTTTCTCAGCTGACACAGCTGGCAAATATATTCGATATGAATATAGGAAACTCTGAGTACACTTCTAAATACGTTATTCAATTGATTTTTTCATGTTATTTGTATTATAAGCGAGTAAGAGAATCGTGATATTGTTAAATTTTGATTTCTTTTTCTTATATAATTTTGTACTCGCTCAAGGGATTATGAATACCCTTTATATGTTTTTAACACAGCGCGGGCATCCGGTGAAAGAAGAGAAAGAAGGATAGCAAAGATGTGTGGCGCGATGTTCCGAGACTAGAGCTGGTTGTTGTCTCAGATTTATCTCCAGGGATGGCGGCTGAACTAATGCGGAGAAAATGACCGTGTCTTATTTATTTATGTCTCTTATAATTCGCATTAATTTATTTATACCGTCGTCATATTTATGGGTATACTAGTTTACTCAATCATATGTTGTTAGTTTTATGTCTGAACAGCATGTTAAGAGTAAACCAGCAACACATTTTGTGACAATATTTAGAATTGATTTTTAATGGAATATAAGAAGACATAGACAACGGCTGGAATCGAACCTGCGACCACGAGGTTGACAGGCGAGCACACAACTATCGCGCCAGGGTCACCCCTATTAAAATATACAGTAATGGACACTTATGTACAACTATTGAAACCACATATTTGTACAATTATTGACATATCTTTCAACAGATAGTAAAGAATGAAAATAGCGATCGTTTGGTTGAGGTTCTTTCAAATCATTTTTTTAATGTGCGTTGCGTCATTATTAAATGTTTAAAAACAAAAAATATAAAACTTGAAAAAAAATTAAAATAGCATTTATATTCATTTGTGTAGGCTGCCAACACGCTTTTGGTTCCTGGCCATAATAAAAAAACTGCGTTCATTCCTATTAAAAACTCTGGTAGCATCGCTTAAAATCGCCAACATACTCTGCTCCTCAAGATATTTTTCTATTAAAATAAACTACGATTATTAAATGTCTGGTGATCCAACGGTTGCGCTGACCGATGTTACCGGATCTGGTGTTCTAAGGCATATTGAAGGGTGTCGGCTCAAAAACGCCTTAAACCAGCTATTCCCTGGAATGTTTTGTGGCCCAAGATGATGTTGCACATCCTTTTTTCTCTTCGGGAAAACTCTTTGCTGGAATGTGGTTATCCATTGTTCCAAACACTCTTCTTCTATAGCGTACACAACAGTTTGTGTACTAGGCTTGCTTTAACGAACTTAGAGCTCAATCGAAATTATAAGTGTAGTTCCTTTTCATAGTTTTAACTATATGCCTGTAAGACCTAAGTTATTTTAAATGCAACCTAAATTGCACGGCACTATTAAGAAGGTATAAAAAGATAGGAAAGAATTTTTATTGGAAAGTGTAGTTCGAGGAATATTATAAAATTGGGCTGCAGCCTTTTTGGACATCTTTTGAGTCCTCGCAGCTTCAAGCGCTTTCTTGAGGTCCTTTTCGGTATAATTCCCAGTACATTTAGGTATTTTTCCAACTAAACATTAATATAAAAGAATAATATAATTATTGACACTATTTACAAGTAGAATTATAGACACATTGTCAACGTTTGTACTCCAATAGAAGACAATTATTGACACAGAGGTGTCAATTAAGGGAATTGTTAAAATTTTAACACAATAGTTGACACCCCATTTTATTAAATATATATCAACAGAACAACAATAAAAAATAAGTTAAATCCTCCTCCAGGGCATGATATTTCATTATAATAAACTAATATGATCAAGCTTGCATTAAATATAATTTAATTATCTACTAACATGTTCGGATTCCTTAACAAAATACAGAGCTTTTTTAACAAAATACACAGTCGCGTAACAGTCAAGTTTAGGTTTCGGAATTCACAACAAAACTGACTAGCTCCTAACTATATATAAATAAAGAGTGAGAGAATAAGAAACAATGAAGAACTTAAAAGAAACAGTTCTGGGAACCGTTCATATTTAAACCAATGAAACGTTCTGTAAAAAGACGGTGTCAATAGCTAAGCTGAAATTTTGCAGTTCTTTGTGCACTTCTGGTACGTTTTACATCGCCAACATCCTACGCAGGTGGCGATAAACATTATAAAGAAAAAGTGGAGTATTATGAGTGAACACACAAGCCTTAGCTTAAATAAGTTCTTGGAAATGTTTGACTTCTGTTTGAAGGATAACAACCTTTTTCAATATAAAGGCAACATATATAAACAAATACATGGAATCCCAATGCGGAATCCACTTTCACCTACCATCGCCGACCTTGTCTTAGATTTTTTGTTAGAAGAAACGTTCAATGCAATAAATCCGCCAAAATTCATCACCAAATACGTTGATGACATATTTGCAGTAATGGAAAATCGTGAGATTGACAAAGTTTTGCAAAGTCTTAACGCATTCAACTCCAAAATCCAATTCACGGTGGAAAAGGAAAAAAATAAAACTATAGCATTTTTGGACGTAAAAATTAATCGTGAGAGAAACAGACTCACCTTTGACTGGCATCAAAAAGAGACAGCATCCGGAAGAATCGTAAATTTTCGATCAAATCAAGCTAAACATATTAAAGTCAATACGGCTTCCAATCTTATTAAGAAAGTCCTTACGATTAGTGAAAAGAAATTCCATCCCGCCAACAAAGAGAAAATAACAAAAATCCTTATTGATTCAAAATAGCTTTTAACGGCCTTTAGTCCAACAAAAATTGGCGTTTCGTCCCGGTGATCTCTCCTTATTGATAATGGGTATCCGCTAGATATGATTCGCGAATTAATAGCACAACACCAAACCAATCACCAACAAAGCAATAAACATGAAGGAGCAGGTTATTTCAAAAGTATAGTTTACGTGCCGAAACTTGCTGAAAGTTTTAAGAAAACCATCGCTAGCAAAGCTAAAGATGTCAATGTTGCTTACAAATCCAACCAAACACTTAACACACTGTTTACAAAACTTAACAAGAAAAGTGAAAAGGATCAAAGTACAGACGTTGTATATAAGATCAATTGCCTAGGCAACGAAAGAGAAAATTGTGAACTATGTTACATTGGCACTACCAAGCAGCTTTTAAAACAAAGTATCTCAAATCACAAATCTGATATAAAGTCCAAAAGTTCTCAAAAATCAGCTTTTGCTAGTCACAGCTTAGAAAGAAATCATGCTCCAGACTTTAAAAATGTGCAAATTCTTCAAACGGAAAAACATACATCGAAACGATATACGTTAGAAACTTTGCACTTTTGAATAACAAAAATAACATGAACAGGAAGCAGGATACACAGTGTATCTCGTCGGTGTACTGTTCCCTAGTCTCTAAATAACTGCGAAACATACATACATACATCAATAGTTTTGTTGCTCCTTTAAAAGAAAATTTTATTAAACAGTTGTTGACTTAACTTCTAACTAAGAAGAAGTGCTTTAATTTAAATATTCAATTACAAAACTGTCATTATTTTTTTTAATTTTTATATATATATATGCAATTTGATAAAATAGTTTTGTTCATATAATTGTAAGTGTAAAATCTTAACAACTAAATGTAAACATACAAATGTTTCTCTTATTTTTGTTTCATGGTCAATAAAGTGCCCCTGAAGAAGACTGAAAACTCAGTCGAAAAGTTGGGAAAACTAATGAATATCTTTCATTAATAAATTATCACGACAAAAAAAGCCGAAGAAGTGAAATCTTCAAATTTTAAAAATTGCATCCTACTAATATTATAATTTTTTTTTATAATCTACACGCGCTCAAAGGATTATACTACTCGTACCCTTTAAATGTTGCAACACATGGTGGTCGTGAGGGAAAGGAAGATATAGAAGGATAGGAAAGATGTGTGGCGCGATGTTCTGAGACTGTAGGTGGTTGTTGTCTCAGATTTAATCTCCAGGGATGGCGGCTATATACTAGATTTAATCAATCACATGTTGTTAGTGTTATGACTAAACACCATGTAATGAGTAGACCAGCAACTCATTGTATGACATTTATTTTAGAATTGATTTTTAATGGAAAAATAAGAGGACATAGACTACGGCAGGGATCGAACCTGTAACCATGAGGTAGTTTTGATGGATGGATGGATGTTTGTTGTTCAATCACGCCAAGACAGCTTAACGGATCTGGATGAAATTTGGTACATAGAGAGATTATAGTCTGAATTAGCACATAGGCTAGTTTTATCCCGGTAAAATGTATGGTTCCGTGGGATGCATTTGCTTTTATTTACCATATAGCTCATAACGTATAATATATCTGTTTATTCTACAAAAATCACAAAAAACACACACACACACACACAAACAATATGCAATTACCTTTCCAGTAACCAATCCAGTGTCCCAGTAAACCAAAGCAATACGAAAGCTCTACACCGCATCAGTAGTAGGTACAGTCAAGCAAGCTGTTTTCGTTTTAGTTCAGGTAAATAGTGTAAATAAATTGTTTTGGGGCTCTGCCGGATTTACACGAGTGAAAAATTTCCATTAATTCATGTCATTAAACTGGCAAAATAATGGTTAAATCAAATCATTAATGATAAGCATTTACACAGGGCAAAATAATGACTGTTTGATTGATTTAATCTGCCATTAAAGAATGAGCAAGTTCATTCTTCCTCGCTGTGTGCCATAATTTTCAAAATGGCATCATTGTGCATTTACATGACTCCATTATAATGGCAATATTTAATGCCAGTCTTCCCTGCCATTTTTTTAATGACGAAAACAATGACAAATATACTAAAATAGTATACAGTGAAACAATGGGAACATGCAGCTGCAGCAACAAAATTAGTTAAGTTAAAAGTTAAGTCAAATTCAAATTTCTGTATAGGCAAATTTCTATGTGCCACACCTCTCTTTTTTTTAATGAGAAATAGAAGTTATAGGGAATCGCTCTACAACATTGTAGATGTCTTTTGCTACATGATTGAGCGACTTCAATGGCGAGTAGCTTACAATAAATTCTGTTCAAGCAGTTTAGATCCCTTGAGCTCTTTAAGCCTATTGTATTAATTAAACTAAAACACTTTGTCTTATGAATCGGAATCCTGACCTTACAGCAGTAATACCTTGTTTATTATTTAACTGAATTCTCCTTTTATTTTTAAAGAACATATTAGAAAGTGATCTCAGAGAACAATTTAAAGGCTATAAAAGCCACTAAAACTGACTTTCTTTAATAATATAATCTCTACTAATATATAAAAGTGTTATTTTGTTTCGATGTCAGTCTGTCCGTAGGTATATCACAGATAAGCTGACGACTTACCATTTGCACTTGCCTCTTAAATGTATCCTGATTTCAAAATATAAAATTTCCAAATTTATATTTCGTTTTGTTTACGTTTTGCTGTTTCCATGGATTTTATATCCAAATTGGTTTTTGTTTTGTTTACTTCCGCGTTATGGAATTTATTTCCAAACTAGCAGAAAATTCCCGGTGTTGCCCGGGCACCCGAGGCAAAAGTATTGTAATGCAATATCTTCCAAATGAAATAAAAAATTAAGAAACAAAATTTATAAGGAAAAGAATTTCTCATTTATTTTGTCGTTTATTTAAAGAGGATTAGTTTTCTTATTAAATTCAACAAAGAAGATTTATTATTTGTATTTTTGTTTACAAACGAACTATTCTTCATTTTGAGACTCTTCGCTTTCGTAAGACGAGAAAGGCTGCTATTCAAGTGCGGCTTGAAAAAAAAATATACATAGTGTCGGAAAGTGTCGCATTGTGCGGTCTTACTTTAAACCTTTAAATACCCGACATTTTGAGTTTCACGCTAACAGGGCCCCAGCATGAAAAATTCCAAAGATTTCGATGAAAGAAATTCGACATTAGACATGTTCCTTTTCTGTAATTTATGCGGGGATTATACACATACATGAATTGACCGTCGCCAGGACTATTTTCATGAAAGCAAAAAGGTTAATAGGGTTCGCACTGAACTATCAATTTTTTAAAGTTTGCAAGGAACATTTATTTTCGTGTGTAACCACATATACTCCCGAAATCTTGTATTTTCACGGTTACAGGCGCCGCTGAATTCATCCAATATTCCTTGCATTTCAGCGTAAGGTTGCGTGTGTTTGGCACCATGTTAGAAATGAATAGTTTGTTTAGAATATTGAAATAAGCCAGCGCCAGTGGCTACTTTTGTTAACGTAAAAACTAACTTGCAAGTCTAAGCTCATGCTTTCGCGTAAGTTGATATATGCATGAAAGTAAAACAAAATTTGGTGGCTCCCAACTTTTCATGTGCTATTAGAGTTAATAGGATTTGCCATCTATTTCATTGGCGCATGTTAAGTTTACAAAGAAAATCAAGATTGCTGTGTTAACTTTCACAGTCCGGAAATTTTTACTTTCACAAGTACTGTTTTTTTGCGTTTAGCCCATTTCACCCTACAAACAGCTAAGTTTTGCAAAAAAAAATATTTAACCCTCAAGCCACTTGCAAATTACAACCTCTCAAAACCAAACGAATTTTTTAAATTGTAGGTGTGGTTCCCGAGTTTAGCCTTAGCAAACAAACTGATAAGGATGAATTTCACTTTATGAGAATAAAATTATTAAAATATGTGGAGCAGTTTCTACGAATAAGGCATATTGTGTATACTTATCATTTGAAACAAAAAATAATTAGCTGTTTTGGAAATATTAAATTATTAAAAAAAGTTTTAAAATATGCTTTTGAAAAATACGAACAAATATCTATTAATTAGGTTATTAAAAATATTGGTATGCATCACAAATTGATGTACCTAAACCTATATAATATGTGTAAAATTTCGAAAGGACGAAAGAATCACCTAAGCTGTTTTCCAGATAGTAGAAAGCAAAAAAATCGGTTTTCGAGAAAAATGAGCTTTAACATAATGGCAGTTTCACAAAAAAAACTCTATACCAAGTTTGAAGGAATTCGGCCCACCCATTGGGACTGTAAGTGGCTATACTAACATACAGTGGAAGAGAATTTTAAGACCATAGGGGTATTCACGATCCGATGCAACAAAAAGGTGTAAAATTGCGATATTTTATTTTTTTTTCTATAAATCGTGAACGTAACTTTTCTATTCTATTGCAACTCTGGAGTAAAAATGCAAAATCAGTTTGAACACAACCATTTCTGACAGAAAATAACAGCTGTCAAACTGTCAATGACACCAGGCAAATTTTGCACCATTGTATTTTTCTGTTGCAATAGGGTTAGGGTATAGCAAAAGTGCAAAATTGTTGTAAAATTTAGTCAGTGTAAGTTGTTGTTGTGGTGCAAAAAAAAGTTGCACTTTTGCATTTTTATAATGATACTATAAAAAAATAAGAAAACTATTCCTGTACCCATCCTCTGAAAAAAAATGGGTTTATGTTATTATGTTATGTTATTATTTCCAATGGAATGCAATACATTGAAGTGTTATTTTGACAGCTTAAAACCAAAACAAACAATTTTTTTGTTTCTCGACTACTATTATCGATTCGAAAGTTACAGAACATGGGTATTGAACGACAAAATAACTGGAAAATCTTTTTTCTTACAAATTTTTGAAGTAATAACTTTTTATGGGAGGGTAAGCTGATTCGTTGATTCGTTACGTAACACATAACGCGCTATCGACTAAAAGAATTTATCTTTTTAAGGAGTGGACCTAGAAATCTGAAATTTTCAGAATTGGTAGAGTATATTGCGATAAATTTTTTGGTAAATATTTGGCAAAAAAAATGGAATTCCCAGAATATCAATAAGTTGATAAAAAAAAATCAATATTTTTAAAAACAGTGTTCCACAAAGTTATTACCCCAAGTCATCGTCTACAATAGTGCTGGCGTAAGCATATAGATATGCATCAGAAAAGGCGTAAGGAGGTTTTCAAGTAATATAGGTACCTACAAATGTGTCGATTAAATTAAAGCAAAATTAAGTTGTTAAAATTTAAGACAGAATATCTTATGTATATTGTATACGCACATATGTACGAGTATGTATGTAAATGCTTAGATCTTTACAAAATACAGTTTGAATCTCCAATATATATATAGGTTTTCTACCATATATGTATGTATATACAAATGTGTTCATAATAATATGTGGGAAAGATATTAAAACTTTTGGTGACATCTAATCTAGCCACCTATCTTCTCTTATCTATGTACGTTATATCCAATTATACCGCTCAGATTAACTTTAGGGCAAGCTTTTTCAAGATTTTAATCAAACTGATGATGATGATGGAGAACAACAACAAAGTGTTTCCCGCAATTCCGTCTGCCTGTAGATCGTCTACAGTCTAAGCCACTGAAGAGATTTTCTGCAAACTTAGTTTTTTGCAGTGCAATTGTTTCTTCTATCTTAATTATCTCAAAAACGACTTTAACAATTTTGATAAAAAAATCTGTGTACTATTATAGCATATTCTACATCGTGGTAAACAAATTTGTTTATATATTTTTTTATTAACGGTACCTATCACACACCCATTTATGTTTTATTTGATTTTCGACTTTCTCATAAACGGCTCAACGCATTTCGATCAAAATGTTTATATAGGAGGCCCTTCAAATTCTAAATATTACTGCATTCCAAAATATTTGAAAAAAAAAGTTTTTTGGAAAAAAATATTTTGTGAAGTGATAACTTCTTATGGGATAAACCTGTCTAATAGCCTTTTCACACCAAACCCAAAACACGGTTTTCGCGAAATTATCGGTGTTGGCTGAAAACCTAAAGCGAAAACACAAGTTTTCTCATACATTTTTGTTAAACCACTCGTTTTGATAAACCACAAGTTTTAAATAAAACCTGTCGAAAACATGCTGGATTTGCAAGATGAACTAAACGAACACACCTTGTGAAACATTCAGTGCCCAATTAATCGTCACATAAATAGCTGACGGGTTGCTGCCAGGAAAAAACGAATAAGAAATAGCTGTCTGGGGTAATTTCAATTTGAATTCACAACGTATTTGTTGTTGTCTGTGGTGCCAAAATAATTGAAATTTCAAACGAAAACTTGTAAGTGTTCAGTGTGAACGGTTTTCGAGTTTTCGTATACTTTTAGCTGAAAACCCGGTTTTGGGTTTGGTGTGAAAAGCATATAAGTCTGTCTGGCTTCCCTTTCTCTCACTCATACGGAGAACTTTTAAAGCTTTTCTCAAGTTAAACAATTTCAATTATAAATAGTTCAACTTAGATTAGCTCAAGTTATCACTTCTGCCGGGCGTCCCGAGACGCACATGTTTTTTTTTCTTTATTTTTCATTTCATTTGGAAGATATTGCATAAAAAGACTTGCCTCGGGTGCCCGGGCAACGCCGGGGACTTTCTGCTAGTTGTAGATATAGATAATTAATAGTTATGTATTAGAAAACTAAACTTCTTGAAAGTGCTCTTATTGCCAATTTCCATGTGGAAAACATCAAAACTGATTGATGTCCTTGCATACACCTTAATGTATTATACAATTAAACTAATGTGCTTTATTGCTAATGCGGTTATGGTCATTGACTATATTAACACCTGTTGGTGTAGGAGGTATCTAAGAAAATAAACTGAACACCCTCCTACAGGTGTTATACCTTATGGATGGGTTAGTATCTACTTACTTAATTAACAGAATACATATGTGAAAATCTAAGACTGTTTTCAATGCCTTGCCTCACTTTCGATACGATGTTTATAATTATTTTTTTCAAAGCGAAGACAACTATTTGTACCTCAGAGTTTCTTCACCATCACCATACTCAAACTATGTATGGTATGACAAATAGCAAAGCCAATCCATTTAATTATATTGCTATGTCAATTTCAAAAGACTATCGTTATCGTAGTCCTTCAGTTATTGCCTGTAATTCATACTAAACGGACGTGTTGGTTTGCTTTTCTAAACAATGGGTTTTAAATTTTGGGAACGGTTAACGCAAGCAGATAACATTTATCAATCCATAAAGCCTTTAGTGTATATATCCTTAATAGGCTTAGCACCTTTTCGAATGCATTCGGCTAGAGAAGTGGAAACTTCGGCTCCGGGCTTATTCGTGAGTGTTGGTCATTTTCTGTTCTATGCACTATGTCTCGGATTGTCCTTGATCGAAGGGGATTCCATTATTGGATATTTTTTCAAAACCACAATAACCGAGCTGAGTGATATAACACTTATGATGGCTGGAGTTATTGCCATGTTGAGCATTTTCGGATTTGCCATATTTAAACGAAGCCGCCTCATTCAAATAATTCAGAAGAACATCATCGTGGACGAGATATTCGTGAGATTGGGACTCAAATTGGATTATCGGAAAATATTGTGTTTTTCATTTGTCATTTCGGTTATGATGATGACATTTAATTTGGGATATTTGATCATAAGCTATTTGTTGTTGTTGTCGGCGTGTATAAAACCATCGTTTGTGGTATTTACCACATTTGCCCTTCCACACATCAACACAACAATCATGGTTTTCAAATTTATGTGCACTACGCATTTGGTGAAAAGCCGATTCTTCATGTTGAATGAGGTAAGTAATTTAGAATACGAGTAATACGAGTAGTATGGTTCAATTAGAGTTTGCGGATTCGGTTAGTGCAGTGGTTCTTAACCGGTGGTGCACGCACCCCTTAGGGGTGCGAGCTTGAATATTTTGGGGTGCGAAATTGTAATTTTACAAATTCACGTGTAGCTAGCAAAATAAAAAACTAATCTTAAAAATTCATTTTGGTTAGTAAATTTTTTATTCCCTAAACATTTTTTAAATATGTTTGTAAATTATAAACCATCGAGACAAATTAATTTTTGTATTTTTTCTACAATTACAAAAATTCAAATGCGTTTCTAGTTTCTATAGTAATTTTTATATTTCCTCGAAATTTCAGTTTTTATATTTCCTCGAAATTTCAGTTTTTATATTTCCTCGAAATTTCAGTTGATTGTTACGATTATTCTTAGAAATATAAATACTGTTGATGCGCACATTACATTTTTAGTGTCATTTTAGTGTCGACTATTACAAGTTTGAATTTTTGTGTTGAATATTAAAAGTTAAATATTAATAATAAAATAATTAATACAAGTTAATTTTACAAGTTTAGTTGAATATTTATATTCTAATTATTAGATTCTAATTTGGTACATTAAAGTCAAATTCAAAAGGTAAGCTAAAATATAGCAATAATAGATAGAAGTTTAATATTTTTTTAGTGTTTTATTAAAAAATTTAATTTAGTTTACGCCATGTCAAAGAAACGATGTTGGAATGACGATTATGTTCGTTATGGTTTTACATTTACAACGGAGAAGGATGGAACGCAGCGACCACAATGTATTCTGTGCTGCAATAAATTTTCAAACGCCAATCTCAAGCCGTCGAAACTAAATGAGCATTTTACCAAACAGCATGGTGGTGTAGATGCTGGCTATGATTTTGAAAGTTTGAAATCTAAACGAGTTCGATTTGATAAAAGTGGAACTATCACAACTTTTGGATTTATATCACACGAAAAGCCGCTGTTGCAAGCGTCTTATCAAGTTGCATATATCTGTGCCAAGAAGAAGAAACCACATACAATAGCTGAAGAACTTGTAAAGCCTTGTGCATTAGAAATGGCTAAAATAGTGTTGGGTACTGAAGCACAACAAAAGCTTCAACAAATTCCTTTGTCAAATGACGTAATCCGTACTAGAATTTCTGATATAAGTAAAGACATCTTACAACAAGTAATTGAAGATATTAAAGCTAGTAATGTCCCAGTGGGTATTCAATTGGATGAATCTACAGATGTTGAAAATTGTTCTCAGCTGATGGTGTTTGTACGATATGTAAAAGAAAAAGAAATTGTTGAAGAATTTTTGTTTTGTGAACCATTAGAATTGACTACAAAAGGAATTGATATATTTAATAAAGTCAAAGACTTTTTATTACAATATGAGATACCGATGAACAAAATAGGATCAATTTGTACTGATGGAGCTCCTTCCATGTTAGGCAAAAATTCTGGATTTGTAGCGTATGTAAAAAAGGAAGTGCCTCACGTTACAATTACCCATTGTATTTTACATAGACATGCGCTAGCTACAAAGACATTGCCTGAAAAATTAAAGAAAACATTAATCACTTCAGTCAAAGTTGTAAATTTTATCAGAGGTCGAGCTTTAAATCATCGTCTCTTCCGTGCTTTATGCGAAGAACTTGGTGCCGAGCATACTGTCCTTTTATTTCACACAGAAGTAAGATGGCTATCGCGTGGACGTATGCTAAATCGTGTGTACGAATTGCGAAGTGAAATAATGCAGTTTCTTAATAATCAAGGCAGTAGTTTAGCTGATGAATTCAGCAATAGAGATGCTATAATTCAGCTAGCGTATTTGGCAGACATATTCACGCACCTTAATGAATTAAATATTTCAATCCAAGGATTTGGAGTGAACACTATAACAGCGAAAGAGAAGTTGACTGCGTTTAGTCGAAAACTTTCAATTTGGATTAACCGTGTTGACAAGATAAATTATGCTAACTTTCCTTTGCTTGAAGAAGTTCTTGTTTCAGATGATGAAAGAAACAATATTACCACCGAAATTAAAGATCATTTGCAAAAGTTGAGCGAATCTTTTGAGGGATATTTTGCTACTGGAGATATAGATATATCAGAAAAATGGATATTAGATCCATTTATTTATAATCTGGACTCAATGGATGACAGTAATTTATTGAAAGATGACCTTGTTGAACTACGGACAAATGGACATAATCAAATGGAATTTGAAGCAGAGAATTTGGAAAATTTCTGGTGTGCTCAAGTAATGTCATATCCACGATTAGCTAAAATAGCGCTTCAGCATCTTGTTCCATTTGCCACAACATATTTGTGTGAGATGGGATTTTCGTCACTTGTGCATATAAAAACAAAAGCTAGAAATAGACTTAATGTTAGTAATGATATGCGTGTAGCTATTTCAAAAAAGATCCCCCGGTTTTCAAAAATAATTGAGGAAAAGCAACAACAAAAAAGCCATTAATAAAAACTTTGATAATTTATAATTGATTATTTCAGCTAACAATTAAAATTTATAAAAAATTTGTTACGCACATAAAATTAATAAAAAATATGTTTTGCATAATGTTTGTTTTTTAATTTATATAACTCAATAATTTCTAGTAAGGGGTGCGAGAATATTGTTTGAAAATTTTAGGGGTGCCGGTAGCTAAAAAGGTTAAGAACCACTGGGTTAGTGTATATTTTTTATGTGGATAATAAGTTGAACCTCATTTAATCCCCCAAAATCAATTGCTGAGCCACTGATCAAACATAAATAAAAGTGTATGGTGAAAAATACAACTATCACCAGGACATTTGAAGACAAATTTTGACATGAGAGCGAGAATAATGTCATTTTCGATTGGTCGTCCGGAAGATAGCTGTCAACCACTCTAAATGACAGTTTTTATCCTAAATAGAGCAGATATTGATTATGGATTTTATTTCAGAATTTAAACTAGAATCACTATAATACAAGCTAAAAGTTCAAATGATAAGATAATCACCCTTATTCGGATAGGCGTTTTTGTAAAACGCCAACAGTCGTTTTTTGGTTCGTGTCGTTTTTTTATTGGTAATCCGTAACTAAACGCGAACGTTTTTCTCGCTCTTACATTCCACCAGCAGACATTTGACATATAAAATTGTTTGCAAATTGAACTATTTGGTTTTTGAAAATTATATTTAAGTAAATTTGTTTTAAACATAAGAAGAAAAAAAACAGAAAAATATTTTTTATTTATTTATTTATTTATTTGCATACTTGCATTGTAAGATACATTATCTTATAATCTAATACAAGTTTTAATATGAGTTACATAAAATTATTCTAGGATGGCTTATATAAAATTTAATTAATTAATTGAAGTTGGTTAACAAGAGCTAAATTTTGATCTTTAATTTTTTAATTTTAATTTACATTTTGAAGAAATTTTAAATTTAAGATTTTAAGATTTTATTTTTATTTCTAAATTTAATTTTAATTCTGTTTGATTAATTTTTAATTTAATTTATTCATTGATTGCACAGTAATCAATAATTTATACATTATATATAATATTTTACATTAGTGTTATAGTAGTTAAATACATTATATATATATAAAAATAATAAGTAGAGAAAAAGTTACGTACACAGAAAAAAATTATATTTGAATACTATTGTTTTAAATCATATTTAATTGTTACATACATCTCACTTATTAAAATCCTAAGTGCGTAATGATTGGCAGATTTGAAAGCTATGCACTTTGAAAGTAACTTCGAAGATCTCTGCGAAAGTTTGCTTCGGCACTTGTTCTTTTTAAATTACTTGGAAGGAGGTTCCACAAACGAGTAGCATTGACGAAAAATTGTTGTTCTGAGGTCCGGCAAGAAAACCCAGGGTACATAAGCATTAGAGATCTGTTTAAGGAGCTGAACGGTAGCCTATTAAATAAACTACAAGGTTGTTGTGTTTGAATAATATTGTAGATAAGAGAAGTGTTCTGTACCGCAGAAGATGATCAAGTGAAATATTAAATATTTGCAGCGAAAAACCAGATATACGATCAAAACGACATAGGCCAAATATGTAGCGAGCTGTATTATTAAAAGCGACATTCAATTTTCTCCTACTACCAGCAATATGTAGTTTTGCAAGTTATTTTTCTTGGAGCAGCATTGACGACACGAAAAGGAAAAAGGAACAAAAAGAAAGATTTTATACTGCAGAAGAGGTGCATTCGAACTACAGCAAATTCAAAAGTTCAAAAAATCTTACATTTGTACTCCTGTCGTCAACAAATTTCTTGACGACAGATTTCGATGTTTTTACAGGCGTTTTTTGTATGGAAACGACTAACGGAATACGAAAAAAAATATAGTCAACGCGTTACACAAGAGAGAGGCGTTGAACGCCTTACGTAATACGAAATTCACACTGTCGTTTTTTTTGGCGTTCAACGCCTTACAGAATAAGGCTGAATAGGGCTAATTTATTTTAGTTTGTTTTCTATTATTTCGTTAACTATACTTTTCTTATGTGGAATTCCAAACAACTAAGCAAAATCTGTCAAAACAAATCTTGCATTTTAGAAAGATTTCATAGACACTACACGCCACATTTTTTTTAAGTTCCTTACAAAAAACAAAAAATATCGATCTGAAATCGATTTGAAATGGTTGTTTGGAATTCGACAAATTAAAGGCTATGTTCGATGCAAACAAATTGTACATCTAAATTTAAATCAATTATTTATCGTAGTTGTTGTAATATCAGCATAATATAATTTTTAAACAATATTTTTATTTTTCAGTAGGCTGTCACAAATTAAAAACTTCATTGACAGCACCATATTTATGGCGAGTTTTATTCACGAAAAGATTCGCCCTTTCTATGAAAAGATTTTATCTCTTTGAATTTTGAGAGTTTAATTGCGAAAAAAAGCAAACTAGATCAAATCTCAACACGAAAGATTTGAACTTTAATGGGTTGGAGGATTTTATCTGAATGTATACTTACATGTAAAAAGTCTTACATGCTAAAAAATATTTAAAAAAAAAAAAACGAAATCGGCATTAATTTCAATTTTTTATTTTCACATACAGTTACATGTTACACAAACTTCAAAACCAATCAAATCTGTCAAAACATAAATACAGATCCGAAAACTTAATGTCAAATTCCAACCAAAGTTCATGAAATCTTGCTAAAAACGTAAGATCTGTTTTGACAGATTTTTTTTTAAATCATTCGATTGTGTTCATCGGTTGTTTGGAATTCGACATAACAAATCTTGAGTTTACGTTTGCCATAAAAAAAAGAAAAAACTTCTGATTGTTGCGGAAAAAGATTTGTTGAACAAATAAATCAATCTAAAATTCCTTAAATACAAAATTCTTAGTTTAAGCAGAAAATATGTGAATTTAAAAAAAACAAAAATGTACAAAAACCTATATTGTTTTGACGTTTGAATTTGGGAGAGAAATTGTGCTAAAGGCGTTCCAGACTTTCGCTCTTTATTTCTCTATGAGAGAAAGAAATAAGGTTATGTAATTTTATAATTCAAAATTTGATATGCTCCCAATTTCTGCACAAAAAAGGCTGGAGATTTTGTTGACGTTTTTTTGCTTTAAATTGCTTTAAAAATCTCTTGTCCTTTCAAAGGAAGGAAACTCAGTCACTTGTCTGAGTTCAGACTTCTTCAAATAATCAAACAAATTGTTGACCGGTCGTCACGCTCAAAATAAGAGTGACTCAATCTGGTTCAACAATTTGAACCCGATGTCTTGTGTACACAGATTTCTTTTCACGCTTGAGGAACAGTGCCCCAAAAAAAATGACATAACCCTCTGTTTTTCGTTCTGTATTTCGATGAAAAAAAATGTAGCAGATATTTTTGAAAAGCAACAACATTCACAAATTTGATTTCCGAACCAGTTTACTTGTGTTGTTGCATCGTCAGTTTTGTTCCTCTACGTGTCGACTTTAATTGTCTACATTTCAACGTAGAAAATCGATCGACAATGTAGACAATTAGTCGACAATGTAGACAATTAGTCGACAATGTAGACAATTAGTCGACAATTTAGGCAATTAGTCGACAATGTAAACAATAACTTTCACATCAAAATTTCACAAATAAAATCATTCCAAAAAGCGTGCGGTTCGATTTAAAAAGGAGGACTTACAACTATTGACAAGATTTTTATTTGGGCGTTATTTCCTAATATTTAGGGGGCATTCCCTTATTTTATCGATATTTCCAATTTAGGGTGTTCTTTTCATTTGAATTTTGGGTGTTCATTCCTAAAAAAAAAAGAAAGTTAGGAAATAACGTCCAAAAGGAGAACAAAATACAACAACAACTTGCTCTGAATTTTTTTGGGTGATATTTCCAAATGGATTTGGGCGATATTGCCTAACGCAATTTCTGTTAAAAAGAGTCTATTTTCGACGTGGATTTGCATCAAAATTTAATTTTTGGAAACTTTGGGACTTATTCCCTTCTTGCAACTGTTAGATCAATTAAGAAGAGCTCTTCGGACTGCTGTAGTATTATAAAATACGAAAGAACAGTAGGTCTTGACTTGCATATACCTACAAAAGAAAAATCGAAAAGTGTAGGTCTTCCGTTTCTGGGCGTTGTATCCACCCACTCTCTTAGAATTCATATCAATTATGAAGCACTTCGGCTATAGAAATATGAAATTTGGTAAAGCAATATGATTTGAATTTCATATATTTATAAAGGTAAAAAAAATGAAATGTAGAGATTTACGATTTCAGATTTTTCTCATATTTTTGTGTCAATTACTTTCAAGTAGAATGGTGATGTTTTGACTTTAGAAGTGTTCCTGTCCATATTGAATCGAAATATTGAAAATTTGATATTTAATATTTAAAAGCTATGGCATTCAGCCATAGGTAAAAACTATATCTCTGCAAAGAGGATTGAAATCGGACTAAGAAAATAAACAACTCCAAATTATGTGAGAAATTTGTCCGTTAATGATTTGATTAAACTTGACCAGTTTAAAACCAGGGAAGGAATTCAGTAGACCTATCAAATTTTAGTGAGTAGGTTTATCATTACAGATTTCTCCCATAACTTAAAATTTTTCGATATCTCTAATTTAAATATTTGGAACTAAGACTTTTATAAACATAGAACTAGTTATACGTTTAGATTTAGATCAAATGTTTTTTTAACATCTTGTGCTTACGCACGTGTTTTTGTATTATAGAAGAACTTGGTTATTTTTTCTTAACATTTATGTTTTGTGGTTCGATTAATTTTAGTTGAACAAATTATGAAATATGATATTTTAACGAATTGTCTACAATGTCTACATTTTCGACACATTTATGTCGACAATTGTGAATTGTCTACATCGAATTGTCTACATGTAGACAATCATGTAGTCTACATTTATAGCTTCATGGAACAACACTGTTCATGGTGTAAAAAAAGTTAAGAAAGCAATGCAAAAAAACGTAAACAAAATCTTCAGCAATTAGTTTTCCTGTGCGAAAAAACGTTGTGTTTATATATATGATTTACCAGGCGTGTGACACGTGTCCCACAAAATATATTTAATTTTTTTTTTACTTGCAGATATTGCAAGACATGCTTCATAATGCAGCCGAAGAGAATAATCAAACCGAATCGTCACCCTTTCATGATATGCCTTCTGACAGAAAAACATCATCATCATCAAAACGCCAACGTTTCAACACAAGTTCCTTGATACATCAAAATCCTTCTCGGTCTCTAAAGGAAATAACTAACATTCATAATCTTCTATGTGACATCTGCATTATAATCGAGGAATACTTTACATATCCATTACTAGCAATAGTTGGTATATCATTTATGTTCATACTTTTTGATGATTATTACATTTTGGAAGTATTGCTTAATCCAAATCGGCTGGAATATTTTGAAGCCCACGAATTTTTTGCGTTCTTTCTAATTCAAATGTTATGGTATGTCATCATCATTTTGGCAATAGTCGAAGGAAGTAGTAGCACTATTAAGGAGGCAAGTAATTATTTTGTATTCGAAGCATATTATTGTTTTAATGTTAAATTTTAAAGAATGACAAAAGTGCGGCATTGGTCTCAAAACTTTTAAACTCAACCGAAGACTTGGAATTTAAAGACCGACTTGTTCGATTATCAATGCAATTGACAAATAGAAAAGTTTGTTTTACAGGGGCAGGACTTTTCAAACTGGATCGAACTTTAATATTTACAGTAGGAGTCAACTTTTAATATGTAAATGCAATATATATAATCTTTATAACTTTTATAGATTTCCGGAACTGCTACTTGTTACCTTATAATTCTCATACAATTTCGTTCAACAACTGTTTTTCACGAGGAAACCAAAAAAGTTGGAAATTGCAGTGAAAATTACATCTGAAAATTGTAATATACACATCTAAAAGAATTAAACAAATGTACCTACCAACATGTAACTTAAAAATTTGTCAGAAAATCAAGTTGTAATTGTTATTAGTAGGTATACAATTTGTATAGTAAGAATAAATTAAAATCGATTAATGGGGCAGATTGTTTACCAAAGTCTCCACTTTTTTTGTGCTGTTAATTATGTGATTGTTTGTAATTTTGTTGGTTTCATTACAACACGGCTTTATAAGTTTAATTTTTATAGGAATTTGTTTGTGACCTCTAATATTTAATTGTAATAAAATAATTGTAGCAGGCTCCAGGTCAAAAAAACACGGTGTTATATGGTGTACAACGTTTCGAACATAAATACACTCTTGATCAGGCAAGACCTAGAATTAATTTTACAGCATTTACACAGATATTGAAAAAAATATATTTTTTAAAAATATATCACCACTATTGCCCGTCGTTTTTAATTTGTGACTACGACAATTAATTCTAATTAAAATTAATTTTAGAATTTTTTTTTGAAAAATCATTTTTTTTAAATCATAATAATAAATTTTAAAATCACATGAGTATAAATTAACTCTTAAAATCAGCATACAAAAATTAAAAAAAAAATTTTGTTTTCAAAAAACCTAAAATAAAAAACAGGATTTCATCAAAATCCGTCCTACAATTTTCGAGATACTTTTTTATAAAATTTTCATTGATCAGTAGCATCTTATAGTGCTGTTGGTTTTTTCGAGAAAAAGATTAAAGTGATTAAATTGATTGGCAGTTTTTATAAATTAAAAAAGAAATGTACGTACATATACACCATTCACTTTCATTATATACATATGCGCATATATTCACATACTCTGGTTCTATCTATATATAGGTAAGTAGATATTACCCTCCTAAGACCCCTTTCACACTAGGAAACTGAGTTGCCGGCAACTGGGAGTTTGTCGGTGAGGAGGGCAAGAAGTAAGGGGAATGAAAAAAATCTCCCCGGTCAACGATTTGAAGAGATTTTTTTGACGTTATGCTTTGAAATTTTCTTAGGTTTCCATTTTGACTTCTGTATCTGATAGATGTCAAACATATTTTTTTTAAAGAGAAATTGTTCCCTACAATTATATTATTACATTAACCAAACCAAGTGAGCTACTTAAATAAATTCATTGTGAAAGAAAATTTCAAGTTTTAATTCTTGTAGGCAAGGCATTTAATTCAATCCATCACGAGTTGGTACACATTTCATACATACAATTATGCGCCTAGACATGGAAAATCGACAACAAAAACGCACGGACCAACTAAGCTCTCAGCTTGTGGCTTCATCATTACATTTGGTTTATAATGATGTTCCTGTATTAGCGAGCAGCAGCAGCAGCAGGCAGCACCACAGGCATCAGTCATATCATCCTGTCAGTGGCTTATGTGTCCAACTGTACCAATAAAACTTCGGTGCAAGTCCAATATAATCTTCCCATCATCACTATCATGTGTTGGGTCCAGGACTTGGATGGCAAGAGAAACGCACAACAAATCAATTTTCTCCCGGTTCATTGTTTTTCCGTGACCTTTAAATATATTAATTTAGCAAACCATTATTAACAACCACAATAAAAAAACAACATTTACCTACATAATCGCACCAGGTTTTTTTATTTTAAATTTATTTTTCTAAAAATAAGCTGCGGTTAATTTATAACTCAAAATTGTGTAGAATTTTCCAGCCGCGAAGCGAATTGTTTGTTTACAAAAAGCGAATGTCAAATCAAAAGCAATTCAAAAAATGAGCAACTCAGTTTCCTCATCAATATCTTCGTGTGAAAGCTACAAGGCAATTAAAGGAAAACGTCAAAAAAATCTCCAACAACTGGTTTCCCTGTGTGAAAGGGGACTAATTTACATAATTCAAATCTATTTAAATATACATTTGTAGGGAAGTACCAATGTAACCATTCCTTAAATCATGCATTCGGTAATTCATTATGCTAAAAATCAAGGTAATCTTACCTACATCGGCTTTAAGCCTGCATACAGAATAACTTGACTACCTACCTACTAACAGCGTAGGTGGTTATCTACACTAAAGTTGTTAGCTACAATAGCAAGTTCGTACGATTAATTCGTGCATTTTATTTTTTTGCATAGGTTAGGTATAAATAACGATAAATTCTCTATTCATATTTTTATCCGCTAATTTCGTAAGCATTTTTTCTTGGAGACTGCATACAAATTTCTTTTCGAATTTGGATTGTACTGGACCTAACAATAGGGCGTCTTCTATGTCACCAATAATTTCTAACAAGTTCCACACAAACTTATTAAATTGGTATTCGAACAACTTGTCCCAAAAACCCTATCAAAATTACATTTAGGCCTATTCAGCGAGATCTTTTATTCTGTTATTCTGCTATTCTGTTATGAATTTCCATACAAAAGTTTGAGATGTCACAAAATCTTTTATGAATAATAATTTTGGTATTCGGCATGCCAAAAATGTTATGAAATCTGTTAATTATCTGTTATGGACTGTCAAAAATTCGAACTCAGAAGAAAATCTTTTACGACTCGCATTTTTGGTATTCAGCATGCCACAATCTGTTATGGAATCTTTTATGAATCATAAAAGAATAAAAGACAAATTTTTGTTACTTTTATCATAAAAGATTTCAAATATATGAAGTAAAAACTTTTATTTCGTTAATCAATTGTTCTTAAAAGGACAGATATAAAAATATGTTCTTAAAATACATAATAAGAAACACAAATATGAAAGTAATTTCAAACTATTTATTTCAATACACGAAAGCACAGAACACATTTTGATGGATGAAACGTAGAAGAAAATGTCGCTTATCTTGCCGCAGTTTGTTTTTATACAACTTCTTATATTGTATATATTAAATTAAAGAACTGTTATTGACAAATTATAAAGATTGATTATTATTTTTCTACGCGACACAAAACACGATAATTCGACAGGTTAATTTTATATTGCCATTCGTCAGTGCCGACTGCCGAGAGTTTAGATTTACCTACTACAGCTGATAATTTGATAGCAGATTTTAGGTCTGTTTGTATAAATGTTTCTTTTTCGAAGTTATATAACAGACTTTTATAAAAGATCGAACTCCTGAATACCAATTATAAAATATCTTTTATGGTGAATATCTGTTATGCATCATAACAGAAAATTCATAGCAGAATAACAGATGTGGCAGAATAGGCCTAATTGCCTCATCCTTAACTTAATAAATTTGCTATAGTATGGCAATGCTATTATTATGTACACAAACCAGCATATATCACAACGTAAATGTTCGAAAAGTTTTAAAACTGTCAAAATCTAAGCACATAAGATTAAGCGTGTTCATCTTATTGTACAGAGTTTTTCAGTTACTTTTATCAACTAGGTACTAATTTTCAATTTTAATAATTAATGATTTGTTGATTAAAAAGTTGTTTAGAAAACAAATACGATTATTAACAGTTGGGATAATAAATGATTACTAATAAGGCTGAACTTAATACTATCAAAGTTCATGTGCGTAAAAAAACTTTTAAAAAATGACACTAACGTTTCCATATAAACAAACAACGGAACGGTGACTGTTTTGTAGATACATTACATTATTGAAATGAATATGAGACATATTTGAACGTGTATGCATGTGTCTATCGTAAACAAAAATAAAAGGTCTTACAACACATATGTCAAACAAAAAGTATGCTATATGTCGGGAAAAAATAAATTTAATCTGTCCAACAACAAAAGAACAAATTTTAGTCCAACGTTACAAATTTATAACTTTTTTGTTTAGGAGTTCTTTATATAAGTATGCTCTACGTTCTACGACCAATTTTCATAATATGATGTATAGTATTGAATGAAATATCGCTTATTTATATGGTTAAAGAATCTAATTCTTTTTTGATACAAATCTGCCAAACATGATTACGAGAATTTAATCTTTCCAATGGGCACACAAAATTAATTTTTTTTTATTCTGAATCAAATTTGCAGATCGATATTTTTGGTGAATCTAATCTACTTTTTACTAAAACCACAAAGCCCTAGTACAATTGGAAGCATTTAGTTGGACAACTACAAGTTTTAACAGACACAAATATTATCAACCACCATTAAAAAATAATCTATTCAAAATGCGTTCCATTAATCGAAAAAAGATCAGATTCAGCATCAAATTCTGAATTTCTCAATGGAAAACCCCATTAGACACCAAGTGAATGCGGGCATTCACTCAGTTTTTAGATATTATGTTATCCCGGAAACCAAGCTATAGGGTACTGGCGGAATACGTCAATGGCATACAAAATGGCAGATGAATCATTTTGAGGGAAAACATTGTTGGATTATCTATATCAAATAGTTTTGTTTTCCCTCAAAGTGTCACCAGATGTATAGAGAAAGGGATGGGACATTTTAGAAAGAGATAGCTTTGTAAAAAGCCCTATCGGAATACATATGTGGACGAATCAGATAGGTTAGCTGAAAGCTGTCAAAAAATCAGAGCAAAACCCATACGAAATGAAATTTACAGTCAGGTGTTGTATACATTTGTTCTCGACAGGCTAGTTATTCCAATTTTTTTGAGATAACTCAAGATAACTTTCATGAGATCTGCTGTTACTTCAACAGATGGCTTTGTACGCAATAGAACAATTAATATTAAATTTCCGAATTGGCAAAGATTTTTTAAGAAATCTCAGTTAAATGAACTGCACTTTCTGAATACCATACATATTTTTTTCGCGAATGTCATTTTATGACATCCACTTGTCATTTTTGATAGGATGCCGATATGGAAACAAATGGCTGAAGAAGACTTGCAACCGAAGAAAAACAAGTAAAGTATATTTTAATATTTGTAATTATTTCCTATATTAAACTGCAATAAATTTATATAGAACACACAAGGAATGGCGCAAGGAAGTAAAAAAACTACGAAGACAAAAGATACGCCAAAAACTTGCCATAGAACGAAAGAAACTTGAGGCTGATGGTAAGAATTTTCAATTTTCGTGAATATCGTTGTAATTATTTGTGTTTAGAAGAATCTGCTCGCTTAAATGATCCCAACTACATTAAATGGCTCGAACAACAAAATGAATTGGAAATACTTGAACGTGAAGAAGAACAACGGCAGCTACAAGAACAAGAAGAACTCTGGATGCGCCGCGAACTTCTGGCAAAAAAGAAATTCCGCGAGCAACAAAAAAAACAAGAAGCAACTGCAGCTGTTAAAGAAGTAGAACGTCTGCGAATCCAAAAAGAATTCGAAGAACTCCAACAGAAAGCCAAACAACGTCGCGAAGAACGACAACAACGAGAAGAACAAGCCAAACGACACCACGAAGAGATGATAGAGAAAATGTTTGATTTCATTGAATTGGGTGGTACAATTCCCGAGGAACTCAAATTAACTGTTCAATCTAATCCTAACAAGCCTGTATGTCCGTTCTTTACGAAAACAAATGCCTGTCGTTATGGAATACAGTGCATGAGGAACCACATTCGTCCCAAACTCAGTAGGATTCTGTTCATTCCGAATTTCTTTTCACACATAAAACTAGATCATGGTGGAACAATTCATGCTGGTGACATTAATCTTGAATGCTCTGATTTGGATCTTAACAATGATTACAAAGCGTTCTTTGAAGATGTCACTGAGGAACTGAAGAAGTACGGAGAAATTCTAAACTTCCGAACATGCATGAACACTCAATCACATTTGCGCGGGAATGTTCTAGTGGAATATTCTATGGAAAGGTATAATTCCTTTGATTTTATTTAATTAATTGTTTAAGAAATTTGTGTTGTCTATTTTCAGAGATGCACTCAAGGCTTTTCTTCAACTGCAAGGGCGTTTCTATGCTAAACGTCAGATTAATGTTGAGTTTTCTGCAATCGCCTCCTGGAGGGTTGCTATATGTGGTATGTGCTGCTACGGCTGATGGTATCCTTTTTGACAAAAATGTTAAAAGTTGTTATTTCGGTATTCTATTTTTATGCCAGTTGAATAAGTAGGAATATAACTGGCTTTGCGATATTCCTCCTTATAGACCAAGACCCCATGGCCGGCAGACATACGTCTTTTTATCATAGCTGAATTTTTCTGTGAATATATACAATTCCTAATTTTCAAAACTGGGCCTTTTTGGAGATGTGCAGTTTTAACAGTGCATACCCAACTACGTTGTTTTATCAAAGCTTATTTTTTGATATGTTTAAGGTGATATTTTCTCAAACCCCCTACAGTGGGGTGTTTCGTCTGGCAGACACCTTTAAGATATCAAAAAATCAGCTTTGATAAAATAACGTATGTCTTCTGGCCCTGAGATCTTACTCTATTAACAACTGATATATAAAAGTACAAAATTAATAGTAGCAAAGATAAAAAGAATTCGTGTTAAGCCCAGTGAAGTTGTATGAGATTAAAAAGTTGAAATAGGAGTCATAGTATGGAATTTACTGTAATGACTATGATTTTGCAGCTTTCTTAGATAATAATTAATATTTTATTAATCATTGATATTTTAACTCAGCTGCCCATATGCATGTTGCTTTTAAGCTTAATGCACTCATATATCGTACACAAACCGTTTGCATATTCTAATTTTTTAAAATAAGAAAACTATTTAACAATTACTTATTGTCCGTTCCGTTGTATTGGTAAACCCCGTTATACATACTTGCATATGAATCTATTACACACTCTTGATTGAAACATGAGTTATTTGATTAATTTTACTAGAAATTTTACTAGAAAGGCCTGCAATAGTCATATTAAACGAATCAAAATTAAGGCAAAAAATACTACTACTACCACTACAAAAATGTTGGCTTATAAACTAGTAAGGAGAAAATAAGAAAGAACCCGAATGAACAACAACAAACTTGTGTGGCTTATAAAAGCGCTGGTCGTTTCAATGCAATTGATGAACAGAAAAACCTGCATTGGGTTGGATCTGATCATGTGGGCACGGTGGTGTGATGCGTAGTTCGTTGGCTTCTAAGGAAAGCTTGGTCATGGTTCAATACACGATGAAGGCACAAGAAGTTTTTCAATTAAAATGAAAAAGTAGACCAGAATCTGATAAGCGACATTGGCAAGTCGTGAAATAGCTTTAATTCCTGCCAAAAATAATTGAGAAAAACTTGGTGGTAGTACACTAAAGTTGTTGTTGGTCATCTAAAGTCATTAAATGATACAAAAAGTGCTTTGAAAGCAAGTATGTAATCATACAAAAACTGAGTATAAATTTTATTGTTTTATATATTCTTTTTTAACAGTTTTTATTAAGTTTGGATTTATTTCTTGGACTCATTGCAACGAAATCCATCTCTGAAACTAATTTTAAGAGACACAAAATTCACAAAACAAAACCAAATGCGAATCAATAGCACAACATTGAACTATTTAAGACCGAGTATATAATTTGTTGGGGCACACAATATCCTTCTTCTTTTTTGCATTTTGTCCTTATTGAGCCTAAAGTACGCATTACAAAATCTGGAAAGAAGAGGATAATCTTAATTGAAAATATTAAGAATTTGATTTGTGCATCTACTTATGTACATGTTTCGTATCTGGAAAATCTCACGGATTTGATTTGGATCTAATTAATCTTCTTTCTCTAATTTATAGCAATTTTGTTGATTTTTCTTCTCGCTGTTCTTTGTTATTTAAGATGTTTACATTTCTTCAAAAAATGAATGTAGCCATACTTATTATTATTCGACTTTTATTACCTTAGTGGGCAGAAAAATGAAAGAGGCCATTAAAAATGAATGGCCTCATTCAGATGTCGGTACGATAGCCAATTTAAGATATGTTAGTATCCACTTAAGTTCCTGAACAAGCAGCATCGAATAGGTTAAATTTGTATGGGTTTGTGCATATGTTTTTGACATTTCTCATGGGATACAAAAGTATACCAAAGTTTTTCGGATAGCTTAAGATTTTTTTTTCGGCAGCAGTTGTTTTGTCATCAGCTGTATTCTTACATGGGAATACAGCAACACCAATCTATCCGGATAGCTATAGTTCGTTTATTGAATGAGGCCAATGACTGCTGCATTGAAAATTAATGGGGTTTTTGTTTGGTAAATTTATATTTTGATCTATAAATTGATTTTTTCCGTAAAGATTCGAATACGTTTCCAGATTAATTCTTATTTGCTATAGTATTGGTGTATATTTGTGTCAGCGAACCAGCTATCGGTATCAGCTGTCTTGTCAAACTGATGGCTGTCAATTATAATGTATAGTGGTGTTAGTAAAAGAGGGGTAGATCTGCCGAAAAAGCCAGATCTGCAAAATTGATTTAAAATCAAGAAATAAATCAATTTATTTGGCCAATCGAAGGCAAATATTGTCAAAATCAGTTTTTTTACAGATCTAAATCAAAAATGAATTGATTTGTGTTACCAAACGATAACCACATAACATTTTCAAAATCAGCTGCGTATGTGGAACGCATTTCGATCGACAACGAGTGGCGTTTTATGTCGTTTTTATTTGGCAATCCGGGAGTCTTCCGGACTCTTCTGAAAGCGTTCACTTGGGAAAAACTGACAGTTATAATTCTGAAAAGATGAGGATTTTTTGGATTTGAAATCACAATCAGAACCAGAAGCACTCACACATTCATATACTTGAACGTCAAACTCCTCTGTTGTCATTTTTGGTATTATATTTGTGCAACAAACATTTTTTTATTTTGATTATTCTCACGTACACAATTATTTTCACACATACAATCTCATTAAAATTCAGAATCACCAGAATCACACAAAAGTGTTCAGTTGGGATCTCGGATCGGAGAACAATTCCGGATTGCCAAATAAAAACGCCATTAGTATCCACTGAAGTTTCTGAACAAGCAACATCGAAGAGGTTGAATTTGTATGGGTGTGTGCATATGTTTTTGACATTTCTCATGGGATACAAAAGTATACCAAAGTTTTCGGATAGCTTAATGGCCTTTTCGATTGGCCGTCCGGAACAGGTTCCCCCAATAAAACAACCGGAAACAATTTGACTAATTCTGAATTGTATGTATCACTGTATTTGTGAAAATTAAATTTAAAAAAATCACATCGACTAAAAAGAATTTCAAAAACACTTGATTTCAATTTAGATACACATTTTCTTGTATCAATAATAATTATAACTTGCTTCTCTTTATCTAATTTTACCAGAAAAGTAGTTTAAATTCAATAAACACATCGAAATTACACAACAAATCAACCATATGATTTTGACATTTTAATTATGTGAGTGTATTAGTGATTCTGTTTTCGATTCTGAAATGAAATCCAGAATCGTTTTCTGTTCTGTTTAGAGTAACAACTGTCATTTTGTGGGGCTCAGAACAGTTGTAGACGGCCAATCGAAAAGGCCATAAAACGCCCAAAAAGTGACTCAACACAAAAAGTGAGAGTTGTCGTTCAATATAAACGCCAATCGTAATAAGGATGATTATTAAAAAGTAAAAATATTATTAAAAACTTCTTGGAAACAAATATTTAAAAAATGCAAGTGGATTTAGGAATTTCACCGCGGTGAAATCAGCACATAAAAACGAAATATTGAAAAAGAGATTAGATCCGTAATCGTTCGCTTCAAAACGAAAAAGTATTGGTTTTAGTAGAGAATCCTACTTATTGAAACGAAGTCGACATTAGTGTCGGTGTTACGATGATCGATCGCCAGTCGTTGTCGGTGAACATACGTTCCACATAGGCAGCTGATTTTGAAAAAAAAAGAAAAAAATAAATATATTAAAGCCTAGTTTATACATCAATGAGAAGAGAAATTAAAATCTGCGTGAAATGCCAAAAACTTCACAGCGAAAATTAAAAACTTAAAATCATTGTGGCACCTATTTATTTTTTAATGAGTTTTTCCGTTTCCTTTTTTGCTGAACGAAGTGAAGTTTTTTTTATGTTTAAATTTAAATAAAATTTTATTTAACAAATGGATCAAAGAAACCAATTTTTAATGATTGGAACTATAGCCATCGCTGTAGCCAGTGCAACGGCTATATCAATTATTTCCCAAAACAAGAAATCTAATCGAAAACCCAGAAGTATGAGAGTTAACCCATACGTAATAGATCGTGCTGAAAAAGGACGTTTTGTTAGTGCAGTAAGAACTTTTATTTCCGTAAATGGTTATAGGTTCTTATGCTTACTGATTTGATTTTGATCAGTTTCAGGATTTGTCAATATATGTATGTAATCGACCTTTTCTTCTTAGCGCAATACTGTGAAAGTAGCATCTATCAGGAACCAGTTAACAATGATGTCAACTCCACAAAAGGTCTAGAATGACAAAGAAGGGCTGTATTTTTATAAAAATGTAAATAAGTAAAACAAAAATAATCATTGCATCATTTTGTATTGTTTTTATTTTTAAGAATCTTCCATATTTCCATAAACAATTAAGGTTAATATTTTTTTGATTTATTTCATTAACTTCTCTCATTCATTTGAGGATATAACCCTTCGATAAGCTTCCAAATGAATTCGTAATTTAATGTTATTTGACCAATTGGATTTTGCAGTGCAAAACTTTGAAATGTTCGCATCATTGTATTCATTGTCGAGAACAATTGTATCTCTTGGGTATTAAAGGGGCGAAGGTGATTAATATGATAATATTCTTAATTATCTTCTTGGACATGCTCTCCATTACCACTATCGCCAGACTTTCCCTTAATTAAGTTCTTCTTTCTGTACCGGAAGGCACCCTGCAAGCTTTTCCACATTGTTTTCGTTTCTTGCACTAAATTAATTTCAAAAATTAAATGATTTTTCAAAAATGTTCGAACTTATTAACTACCCGAAGCCAAGGACATTCCACCTGTTACCCTATTCCATGCTGCGTTTAATGCATTGGAATTGCAAAGAAGTGGATGTTGCTTGTTCCAAATAAATTCATCTTGTTCCATTATCTCAGGGAGCATTTTTTTTTTGGTCGGCATTTCTTAACTTTTTTTACTTCTTGACTTTATTCAAAGGGTTTTGGTCGCAACTTCTTTTTGAAGGAGTTTTCAAAGGAGCAACAAAAACTCAACAATCCCGGTATTTGTTTCGGAACTCATTTTGACAAACACATAAATTAAACTATTTTATTTTTCTTCGCTTGCCATAATCATTTCCGTTCAAAAATGCAGGCAGAAAAAAATAACTGATAAGCGAAAAATTTCGTTCCACAAAAACATTTTCTCGCATGTCACTTTGGTTTATAGCTCAAGCTAAGTGGATTTTTATGGAATTAATTTTATCGATTGGGAAAAAAACAAACTTTTTGTATGAGAACTTCACTTCGCTTTGATGTATAAACTAGACTTAAGTTAGTAAAAGTCCCAACATAAATAGTGTTGCTCCATTTATAATTAAATAATTATTTGGCGAGTGCTATGTAACTATATTATTGAATTGAACGAAATAAAAGCAACACACACCTTTAAAGTTATATATTTTTTTTGTACCTTTATAACTTTAAAGGTGTTTGTTGATTTTATTTCGTTCAATTTAATTGCTCCATTTATTTTCGAAAGAAATGCGAACAAGAAACCAACAAAATTGTTATACATAATTAAAGATTCAAACCAAATCCGTAAGATTTACCAGATACGAAGTATATAAGTAGATGGACAAATCAAATTCCTATTTTCAATTAACAATTCTCTCCAGATTTGTAATGCGTAGATACAGTGAATCAAAGTAAAACTCGTACATTTAATATTTACTTAAGAAAGCAATATAACAACTTATATGGAACAAATATTTTGGAAACATTTTAAAGCAATCTTATAGTTAAAACTGTCACTTACAATATTTCTCAGAAAAACTTAAACACCATTAACTTTAACACTAAAATATTCAAGCATTTCCTAAAACACTAAAAAAAAACACCTCAAAATTTAAAGATAAGAGTTTGTTTCATTTTGTTGTTAAATTATTTAAACTGATAGTATTGTGAGTTTTCCCTTCAACAAAATTTGTCTTTATTTTTAAAATGGTTAGACAAAACGGCCAAACTCCAGTAGATGTTAAAAACCAGGTAATTATGCATTCTTAGAATGGTAAGACCCTTCGAGAAATTGAAGATTTGATGAATATGAGTCATTCCTCAATCCAATACATTCTCAAGCGCTACAAGGAAGAAGGAGTGGTGGAAAACAAGAAAAAAATGAGAGGCAGGAAGATTGTTACCGATTAAGGACAATCCGAAAATTAGTGATCTCAAATTTGCTATCTTAGAAAAAAAGTGTTTCCACAAACCATTAGAATAATTTTAAGAAACCACAATTATAATGGATGGGTAGCCAGAAAAAAAAACCATTCATTAGCAAGATTAATAAAATAAAAAGAGGAACTTTTGCAAAAGAGAATATTGGGTAAGGATTTTGAGTTCTGGAAGAAGTGCATCTTTACCGACTAAAGCAAGTTTAACTTATTTGGCTCTGATGGTAAGGTCAATATTTGACGTAAGCATAATGAAGAGCTTAAAGAAAAAAAAATTTAAGAGCAACCTTCAGACATGGTGGCGGCTCGGCCATGGGCATGGGATGTATGTCGGCATCAGGAGTAGGAAAATTGCATTTCACTGAAGGTACAATGGATCAGCACGCCTACCTAAACGTCCTGAGAACAAATTTACATGCTAGTGCCGGTGGACTTGGAATCAGGGACTATTTCCAATTTTATCAAGATAATTACCCCAAGCACAATGTATACAAAGGCCGTTCTTGGTTGCTGTACAACTGCTCAAAAAAGACACCACCACAATCTTAACGTTATCGAAAACGTATCTTAACGTTATCGAAAACGTATTTGAAAGTCCAGTTAAGACTGCAAGTTACAAACAAAAATGAACTAAAAACAGTTTTGCTGGCAGAATGGAAAAAAACACCACCTTATAATTGCGAAAAATTGGTAAAATCCATGATAAATAGGTTAAAAGCTGTTACGACAAACAAAGGCCTTCCAAAAAACTATTAAATAGATTTTTTGTAGTATATGTTTAAACCAAATGCATTTCGTACGAGTTTAACTTTAAGGTGAAATCAGTGGCGGATTAACCTTCTGGGCGCCCTGAGCCAAGCTCAGGGATAACCGCCCGCTTTTTAAGTGCTATCCAAGGATCCTTATTTGAATGGGCTAATATCGAAGAATAAGTGACACGATTGTCTTTTTGGGGTGAGGAATTTAAATGCGGCGGGCGGTAAAATTTTCGAAATATGTCACAGGTCATTTGTGATTGGTTTTTGATAAATTGTATAGAATTTTTGTAAACAAACTTGCATTACAGCGAAGAACCTATTCAGTTTTAAAACTGGGAATTCGTCAAATATTTTTTTACGCCAAACGAGTATTGCGTATAGACTATGGCAATTAATTTCATAAAAAAAACTTATATATATAAAAGTTGATTGCTTTTGTTGGTCGTACATTCAATGGTGTATATCTTAATTCCTTTTATGGTTTTGTCCTAGAGGAGGGCCAATGGATCTGGATCCACGCTGGCATGTTACATGGTGGTTTATTTATTTGTTGTTGAATAGACAAATATTGTATGTTTTTGGTATTATATTAAAAATGGCATTGATATATCCTGTTCTTAGAAAAAATCCAAGACCTTTTTGAGTGAAACTTGAATTTGGTGTGAGAGTAGATAAGTCATTTTAGTTTGTCTCGAAAGTAAGTGTAGGAAAGAAAATTCCGAACAATTGCCCTTCATTTAAATTGACAAATCATTTTGTTATATACATATTAGGTATTTTTTTATTTTAAATTAAACGACAGGTACATATTTAACATTTATACCCATTTCAGTATAAAATATTAGTGAACCAACATATTACATTCTGAAAAAACTCACTTTTCTTTCACTATAAAGTCCTTTTTAGTCACGTTTTTCATTAAATAAGAAATATATTCTGAGTATCACCCCTGAGTGTAGTCCGCGGTCAGTCAAAACGCGTGTTGTTTTTTTATAATTATGTGTTCACTAAAGGGATTTTGATTACCATTAATATGTTCAAGCTGAGTGCGAGAATTAGGAAAATAGGGAAGCATTTATCTGTGAATGGCTCGACGAGATCGTCTAAAACGCAGTTTTTTTTTTTGCAATTATAAGGCCCCATAGGTAAGTGCGAAAAACGTGTTCGAAAACTAACTAACAACTGCGAACAGCACGATAAAAATAATTTCATGCTGGTTGTTAATATCTGAATCGGTACGCTTTATTTCATTTCATTTGTTTTATTGTAGATTAAGGTTCAAAAAGTCTTACATTTAACTATTATTCTTAAGAGTTTTAGAACTTTTGAAGTTTAATTTATGTTCATATAATAAAGAAAATTACGTGATATTTCCATAACATTAAATTAAGGGAAACTTCTACCAAATATAACCTTTATGTAAAGCATAATCGTATCGCCTTATTAGTGAGAAAAACTCGACGATTTTGGCTTATTCTTACTTAGCGGCCGCGTATTTCTCATGCGTTACGCGTATAATGTAATTTATTACTCCGTAATAATGCAACTTGCAATTTATAACAAGGAAGAAGTAGCAAATAATTTCTTATCGGGCGATTTGTCATTACCCGTTTTCGAACCCTTCGCGCAAACAGACTTTTCAAGAATACCCGGAAAATCGGGCCAGAGATTTAAATTTTGTATTTTCGGATACATTTGAATGGCATTAGGTAATCTTTTTTTTTTGCTTAATTTTTTTTTTAAGTTTAAAATAAAATAACATACAAAATTTCCCGCCCCCTACCAGTTGCCGCCCTAGGCTCTAGCCTCACGAGCCTAGTGGTTAATACGCGACTGGGTGAAATTTAAATTGTGTTAATAAATCTTGTCCTAAAAAAGTCTGAATTTAATTTTTTAAATTTAATTCAATATTTTCAGCATTATTTAGTGTGGTAAAATAAAAGAAAAATACTGGTAATTTGCTTCATGTCCAAAATCAAACTTTTTTTTAGCGGAAAACAAACTTTGAACACTTTGTATGAGTTTGACTTTGATACACTGTACTTCAGGCTGATTAAGGTAAACTTACTTTACTTCAAAAAATAGCAGTACAAAATACCACATGGAAGAAGGATATTTTGTGTCCCATCAATTTTAAGACTTGGTCATAAAGAATTCAATGTTGTGCTGTGATTCCAATTTTAGTTAGCATTTAAGTTGACGTATAAACAAGGCGTAACATATTGTAATAACGATGAATGGCGCTTTTCTTACAAAAATTTACGTTCCACTCTAATTAAGGCGTTACGCTGTTAAAAATTATTATAAAATGCCAATTGACATTCAAAACAAGAACAAACTTCTTTTGCACTCGTACAGTTGCTAAAGTTCTTAAGGATCTCGTCTTCCACAAATCGACTGGTCCAGATAATGTGCCCTATCATAGTATCCGATCGGAATGGAAATTTCTCCGACTCATACAAAATGTTTTTATATTTTTCATTTTAATGATACAAATTTCCCATATATCGCTTACACCCCCGGAAAATTATTTCAACGTGCGGTTGAAAAGGGGAAAATTAAAGTTATATTTTTTATATTTCTAATATTTTCTAAAATTCGGAGAAAATTCCGTTCCGATCGGATACTATGATAGGGCACAATATCTCCTCTATTGTTCTGAAGAGGGGTACATCTATGGTTGCAAAACCAATTCTTCCTTCCAACGTCATTGATAAGCTGATTAATTATCTACAGCTTAAGAAATATCTTGAAGAACGAAAGCTCCCTAATGACCAGCGGTATGGCTTTCGTAGAAATAGGTTCACTGGTGATCTGATGGTAAATCTCAAATCTTTACATCGTTCGTTGTGGAGAAAGTAAGATTACTGCGCCTGATGTTTCAAAAGCATTTTATAGAGTTTGGCATCAAGCTCTCCTATCGGAAAAAGGTGCATTTGGTATCCATGAAATTTTTCTTAGTTGGATTAGAAATTACCTTTCGGACTGCTCAAAACAAGATGTATTGGAATGTTTCAAGTCTGGAATTCATAAAATAAATGCTGGTGTGCCTCAGAAGGCTTCGTTCTGTCTCCAATTTTCATTCTAATTTTCATCAATGATCTCTTGTCTGAAACTAACTAATCCAGTATATTGTTTTGCTGATGACAATTTTTCATATTTGTTTTTAGATTCGCGCCCATGTCATTCGGATGTGGAACTGAAACAGTAGTGCATGATAATCTCATTAAATTCTGATCTTAACAGTATTGTAAAATGAGAAATAAAAAACCGCTGTCTCCTGTCGCTAGAGCAAGACCATTCCTAAATGCCGTTGTCTATAAGCGGCGCTCGCATCGAGGAAACCGAACAACTTTCAATCCTCGGTATGAGCATCACCGGCCACCTTTTGTGGATTGACCACATATTCGATGCTTCCAAAAGTGCTGCAAGGTGTTTGGGTTTTCTTAGACGATGCAATAAATATTTATCCCCTTCAGATATGAGCTGAGATCTTTAAAAATGAAAGGTGATAGAACAATAATTGAAACAATTGTATTTGCATTCTGTCGAACATAGACGAAATGTTTCATAGCCAGTGTTGCATTCCTCCCCTTAAACTATGAAACCGTAATACTCGCGCTTCTAGGAATGCTTATCAGTTTACCCTTGAGCCCAACTTCGGACCTACTGTCAACTATAGGGATTCCTTGTTTAGCCGCATCACGCGAATGTGGAATTCTTTATCCGACCCTATTTTTTTTTTATACCTATACATCGGTATCTCCTGTCTAATCCTATCCATTTACCTAAACGCTCGCACTGTGTTTAAAAAAAATGCTTGTACTTTCCTCTCCACTGCTTTCGAACGCCAATATACGTGGAATGTGGTTGAATCGGAATTTGTTTGATAAAATGATAAACATCTTTTTTATGTCGGTGTAAAGTGCTATTCATTTCGGTTAAGCTTTTCTTTTAACTTGATGTTAAACAGTATTTTTTCAGTCTTTTGGCTGACAAATGGCCAACTTTTGAAATATTTCGAAGAATTTATTGATAAATACTAGATTGTATTTAGAATCTAGATTTAAAAATAAATCGTTAAAGTACAATACCTACAAAACATAATTTAGTTAAGTCAGGAATTACAAACAATAGAATATACTCGTTCTGTGTATTTTGTCCATTTGCACAAATGTAAATGTTTATGACAAATGTGCATTTTTTCATCTATATGTTCCTGTGTCAAAATATTTAATACTTCTCTGTTCCCCAAAGATAACAAAACCAAAACAAAAAAACATTTTTTTCCTTAACTTTTATTCAGGATTATTCTATTCAAACAAATGTCCCAAAGGAAGAGGTTGTAACTTTTTGCACATCTTTAAAAATCCTGGTAATTTGTTTAACAAGTCAATAAATAAACAAGAAGATAGCATCAAATCCTCTCAGATAGAAATTAGAGGCAGTTCTGTTATGAGGTACGTTTTTTTTTTTAGATAAGTTATAATTATAAACTAATAATTTGTTAAATTTTATTTAGTTGGAATGATGTTATTAAAGATACTGGAAGCAAACGCGAATGGCGTTGGTCTGAGAGCCCTGAACCTAATTCAAAAGAAGACAAACGCAAAAGTGAGCCATCGCGAAGGAAGCGTGAGAAATCAAGAGACAGATATAGAAGTATTGAAAGGTCTTCTAAAAATAATGGAAATGATCACACAAAAGCCAAAGATAGAATTTCTAATCGCAGTTCAAGGCACGACTCACGGCGATCTGAAAATTCAAGTAAAAGTCAAAGGGAGAGAAAAAGAAGTAGATCAAAATCAAAAACTCCAACACGAAAGCATCGCAAAGAAGATGACCGAGAAAAGCACCATAAGCATAAAAAACGAAAAGATAATTCGAAGAGGAGTAGCTGATGAGTTCATTTTTTATTTCACATCAATGTGCAATGTTAAATTAGTCGATTCAAAAAAAATATGAAATTTTCTAACGATCTTGTATTAATTGTTGTTGTTGTCATTCTAATTTTGGAAACATAATGAAATTGCACTGATAAGGTCCGCTTGATTTCATTCACTTTTTTTTCTCCTAAAATCGATTTTTATTTAATGTTTAACTTAGTTTTTTACTTGCGATTATAGGTACTATAAGGCAAGTTATGCATTCGTCGAAAAGATAACAATGAAACATGACATTGCGATGATAGCGAAGACGAAAAAAGATGGTCTAAAAATTCTGTCCATCTGTATGTATGTCTGTCTGTCCGCGAGCCTACAGCCTAAACGCTTTCATAGATTTGCTTCAAACTTGGATGATATTGTTTTTTCGGTAATATGCCCACACGCTTTTTTTAATTTTTTTAAGACGACAAATAACAGTAGACCCCATACATTTTTTTGGCCAAAAACAAAAATCTTATTTTTCTCAAAAACGGCTCCAACGATTCTTATAAAAAAAAATCACTTCATTAATGAAGGGAAAGTGTACCTTTTAATAATTTTTTTTTTGGAAAAAAAATTTTATTTTTGGTACCTCTAGTAGAACCATTTTTTTGGTGTTCGATTTAAACACTATTTTTTTTGGAAATACATTTTTTTGAAAATTCAAAATTTCGAAAACAACTCAATAGATTTTTTCGAAACTTCGTAGTTAGTAGTGTTTTTACATTATGTTGAATAATTAAAAAAAACTATTTTTCTAAAACAAAAAACAACGGTACCTCCCATACAAATGTTAAAAAACCGCTAAGGAAAAAAATTATTTCTCGAAAACGGCTCCAAGAATTTTTATAAAAAATTTGTGTGTTCTTAAATTAGTACAGTTCACTTTTAAGTATAAAAATATTTCTTTTTACGTACTTATTAACTGGGCTCATCAATTAGATGCTATCGTACCTTTCTAAGAAGCAATATTTTTGGTCGATGTCTACCGACTCTAATAGAATTTGCAGCATATATATACTGCAAATTATATTTTTCTAGGGGAATTTGGTTAAATTCATGCACTTAGAAATATGTATTGATTTTATGCCCGTGGTATGGCCAGTAATTAAATTCGAAGAAAACGCAAACAATATTTACATATTATTTTTGTTTTTGTTTTTGTGGACTGTGTATTAAAGACAAATGAAATATTTTGTGACCTATAGTCCAAAATACGTATCGTTCCCGGGCGAAACGTATTTTGGACTATAGTTCACAAAATATTTCAATTGGCTTTAATCCACACAGTCCACAAAAACAAAAATATTATGTAAATATTGCTTGCGTTTTCTTCGAATTTACGTACTTATTAACCGTACTTCCCATAGAACCACTCTTCATATTTTCGACGTTGTCAATATTGGATGAACCGATTAAAATATTTTTTTTTAGACAAATGCTCCCTAAAATTGTTAAGAAAACTGCATACACAAATTTAAAAAAAAAAGTTTTTCAATTTTTAAAAAATAAATAAAATTTTTTTTTGAAAAATCGATTTTTCAAAAAGCAGTCACAGATTTTTTTTTAAATTTGAATTTTATATGTATATTAATAATATCTTCAAAATGGCGTTTCAATTTTTTTTTCTAAAAACGTTTTCAAAATTTTATACATAAAAAATTAATTTATTAAAAAACCGCTCCAACGATTTATTATTTTTTTTTTGATATATTCTTATTTATCAACGAATTCAAACTGCATCTTTGTTTTCCCTCAAACTATAAGGACTAAGCAATATAAAAATATTTAAATATGTGTATTATCCATTTATTTCTATTTTATTATTATTCCATTTTTACAAATTTTTGCCTACATCACTGAATACTAAATACAATGTAGGCCCTTATGCATTTATGATTATACATATATGTGTCTAAGAATCACATGAATCTTATGAATGCATAGTGCACCTAAATTATAAAGATATATGAATATAGATACCTGCCCACCTACATCCTTCATTTTCATTATTATATGTACATGTTTACATACTTAGGTTCCATCAATACGTCTATATACATATGTAGATACGAGGGGCGTTCAATATATTCTCGGTATCGGGGTGAAGCTGTGGGCAAATATATATAGTGTCTTATTTACCAAGTAATAATATTATTTTAGTGCATTCATGTAAAATTTCATATAAATGTAATTATAATTCGTTAAACAGAATCATAATGGCAACTGAGGAAATGATGGTGAAAATTGAGCATCGCGCTGTAATTAAATTTCTCACTAAGCAAGGAAAAAGTCAAAAAACTATTCATAAAGAGATGGTGGCTGTTTACCAGGGTTCCGCACCTTCATTATCAACTGTGCAAAAGTGGTCAAGTGAGTTCAAGAGAGGCAGAGAGAACATTGAAGACGACCCCCGCTCCGACGCCCCGGCTTCTGATTGTACGGGAGAAAGCATCAAAGAAGTCGAAAAACTTGTTCTTGAGGATGCCCGAATAAAGGTGAAAATGATGGCAGAGATCACCAAGCTTTCAACTGGTACCATTCACACCATTCTTCATTACCATCTTAACCTTTCAAAGGTCAGTGCAATGTGGGTGCCAAGAATGCTCCCAGCGCCTCAGAAAAAAGTGAGAATCGCATGCTGTAGAGAGCTTTTGGAGATGTGTAGTGGGAACGCGGTGTTATGGATCGAATTGTTACTGGGAACCAAACATGGGTTCACCACTATGACACTGGAAGCAAACAAGAGTCCATACAGTGGCATAAAAAAGGCACAGACCCCCCGAAGAAGTTGAAAGTCACTCCGTCTGCCGGGAAGCTCATGGCCACAGTTTTTTGGGACTCAAAGGGAATCTTGCTCATTGAGTACAAACCACCCTATAGTCCAGACCTTACCCCTGGTGATTATTTCCTGTTTCGGGATTTGAAAAAATGTCTTCGTGGAAATAGATTTTCGGATGATGAAGAACTCAAGTCGGCAATATATGGGTATTTTGCAGAGAAAGAGGGAAATTTATTTTTTTGGGGGTTTAAAAAGCTTATCTCAAGATTTAACAAATGCATTGATGTTAGGGGAGATTATATTGAAAAATAAAAACAATTTAAATTGAATTCACATTTTCCTTCATATCGATACCGAGAATATATTCAACGCCCCTGGTATATTTTACTCTCCTAACTTAAATAATTAAAATACATAACTTAGATTTAAATATACATTTATAGGTAGGTACCTATGTAACTATTCATTTAATCATTAATCCGACAATTCATTATACTAAGAATCGATGTAATCTTACCTGCATAGGCTTTACGCCTGCATATGATAACTACACATAACTAACTAAACCTCAATATTTGCATAAAAGCATAAATAGCTGCATAAAAGTTGTTAGCTACAAGAGCAAGTTCGTACAATCCAGTCGTGCATTTTATTTCTTTGAGTAAGCCGATTTAATATCTTGTCGTTAAGTTTATATTATTAAATATTTAATATTGCCATACCAATTTATTTTAGAACAAAAATAAGGAAATTTTGTTTGTATACAAAATGAAGTTAAAACAACCTTAAAAATATATTTAGATAGAACAAAATTAAAAGTAGGTACAATTATTTTATAACACTGATAGTGGTGGATGATAATGGTGATGACGAAGACAAGGCGATCATTTTTAAGAAAATGACATAAAACAAATCCCTTAGAGCTTCCTAGCAATACATAACAATAAATTATGAAACAAAAGCAATAATCAAAACATAAATTAATTGTTTTTTGAGATTTGTACAACTGTTCCGGGTACAAAATCATTTGTTTTTATTTACTTGATTCATTTGATTTTATTATTCCCTTTGCAAGGTGGGGATGCATTTTAAAAAAATATCTAAAATCTCATACTGCAGTAGTAGCAGTCGTATCTTTTAATTAAATTTTCATAAATTATTTAATTTTTATTTTTGTTGCTTGTTTGTACTTACATTTCGGGATTCATGTCTGCCCTCGATTGCTTTGTAAACATGAATGGTTTGTCACATAAAAATGCTCACTTTATTGTTCAGGAATACGTATTTTTCAATCGAGTGGCATTTGACCTTAGAATTGAGGTATGCCAATTATTAGTAGGTAGTGTTCGGGAATACCGTTTCATGTGAAATGTCTCGATTTCACGTGAAACATGATCGACTCGTGTTCAGGAATAGGGTTTATCATAACTTGCAACATAAGCATAACCCGGTGTTAACTAACACTTATTGAACTCAAAAGAAGTAAGCTAATCTCTTGTTCAGTTAAAACAAAATAATTAAATTTAGTTGGTACGAAAGCTCATACATTACAGAAACTATTAAGTGACTTACAATACAACTCTTAAGCCATACGTTCCTGTGTACATGTTAATAATTATGTCGTAAAACCGATCAAGTTTGTTATTTCATAATTTCAGGGGTGGAGCTATCTGAAAAATGTTTTATACTGATTCATAGGGCAAATTTGGTCCTCACGAAAATATGATCACATGGAAGCAGGTCTTTTAGTAGGCCTTTTCTGTTGGCTGTCCGGAACTGTTATGAAACCCGCAAAATGGCAGTTGTTACTCTTAACAGTTCAATTAAAAACACTTACCCGAATTTCTCGGTTCACTTGGGAATCACTTTGGAATCCAAAAAACTGAGCGTCTCACACATCTTAACAAATTTTCTGTGTACGCATGTAAAAAGAAGAACGAGAAAAATAGAGAGCGTAGTCGATATTGGGGAGTATTTTTTATCCTAGAAATGAAGACAAATGGAGAGAAACAGTAATTGTTTTTTTTTTTTAATTTTGCAGAGTAAGCAAGCAACAAGGAAATTTATGTCTTCAAGGAAACCCCAAAATACAAAACAAATGTAAAAAAACTTATAAAATAATACTTTAAAATAAAAAAAACGAGATTATTGCAAGAAAACTCTCTCTCACAATACATGCACATAATGGCTCCGTGGTGATTCTAATTTCCATACTAATTTGATTCGATTTGTAATCGTTTCGGATAGGTTTTTGGGTCCGATTATGAAGTGGTTTCCGATCCAAAACGGAGTTCCTTGCTTGAAAGGAACACAACAGAAAACTATCCTGGATTCCGATTCTGAATCGAAACCAGAATCACTAATACACACATAATTATTTTCAAACTCAATTGGGTAAATTTTTTTTGTGTAATTTCGATATATTATTATTTTTAAACTACTTTTCTGGTAAAAATGACATAAAAAACAGTTAATTATTATTGATACAAGCAAATATAAATTGAAATCAAGTGCTTTGTAAATTCTTTTTAACCGATGTGATGTTTTTTTTTAAATTTAATTTTCATAATTACAGTGGTACATATGGTATAATTCAGAATCAATAAAATTGTGCCCGGATGTTTTATTGGGGGAGGGTGTTCCGGGCGACCAATGTTTACGTCAGAAACAATTACTTTTTAATCACCAAAATAAGATACATTTGAGAAAACAATATTGGTCGTCGCGAATTGCATCTGATTGTTACGAACAGTCAAACTCTATTCACGATCCACATACAATCCACCCTTCGACGAATAAATTGTTCGTGACGAATAAAATTAAAGCCATGTGAACGAAATGTCATAATGGACGAATATTCGTTATTTCGTTGGTCGTTGGTCGCTTTTATGTGCATTGTACTTAATGTCGTTTTTATTTGGCAATCCGGAAGCCTTCCGGAATCTTCTGAAAGCGTTCACTTGGAAAAAAATGACAGTTCTAATTCTAAAAAGAAGAGAATTTTGCTTCTGGATTTGAAATCAGAGTCAGAACCAGAAGTACTCACACATTCATATACTTGAACGTCAAACTCTACTGTTCTCATTTTTTGTATGATAATTGTGCAATAAACATTTTTTTTAAATTTGAATATTCTCACGCACACAATTATTTTCACACATACCCCCTCATTAAAATTCAGAATCGTCAGAATCACACAAAACTGTTCAGTTGGGATCCCGGATCGGATAACAATTCCGGATCGCCAAATAAAAATGCCATAAGTGTCACACGTCGTCGTGCAAATGATGGTTATTTCGTTTTTGATTGGTCGCCCGGAAGGCTTCGGATTAGGGATGCAACATCGTTAAAAAAAAACATCGATGCTTGAAAACATCAATGGTTCCATAACAAACATCGATGTTAAAAAAACATCGATTATAAGAACGATACATTGACATCGATGTTTTTTCGATGTTTTAAATGTAATTTCCATCACATAAATTGTTGGCTGTATTTTTAATTATTTTATTTTTGTATTTTTGTTGTTAGTTAGTTCATTTTTGAATCTGTCAGTATGGAATAAGAAAAATAATATTTTGATGTGTTTTTTGAGCTAGATCTTGGATTGAAAATAAAAATTATTTTTAGCGGACGGACAACAAAACTGATAAATTTGTACCCGAAATTTTTCACGCATGTTCGATATCCTACAAGAATGTCACGCAGGTTCGATAATGTGTACCCTATTTTAGGTAAACTTCAATTCTGGAAATTTGGTGTACACATCTAGAGGTTGCGACTGCCGATGCAGTGTTACTACTTGCTACATTACATAACACTGAAAATAGTGTTCAGATGTGAGGTGGACAACGCTAGTACGAATAAATAGTATTCCGTTTAATGCACCACAAATAAAAGCATATTTTTATGTTTAACACATCTTGGCAATGTTTAACGAAATGAATCAACGATGTCGATGTTTGAAGGGTTTTTCGTCGATGTATCGGTTATCAAAACATCGATGTTAGCATCGATCATCGCCAACGAAATATCGATGTTTTGAAAACATCGATGTATCGTTTGCATCCCTACCATCCCTACTTCTGATTGCTTCTAAAAGTATTCGATTGGTATCAAATGACAATTCTTCTCCTTGCTCCTTGATAGAAGAGAAATTTTCTTATGGATTTGAAGTCAAAATCAAAACTAGAAGCCTTCACACACTAACACACACTAAATCTCAAACCATCATGGTGCATGGGCTCTGTTGCCGCAATTAAATGAATATCATAAGTTGCTTTAACAGACGTATTTTCTTATAAATTCAAATGATGAACTGAATTGGGTATTTCCAGAAACTATCAATCTTTTGTGTTTCTAATTTTGACCTTTGAGCAAAACCAACATCCATAGGTTCGTTTGTTGAACCCTGAACTTACCATAGGTTCGCTCTGTATTTTTTAACGCTTGATCCCACGTCCACCAGCGTGAATGCGTTGAAATTTGAATCGCACAATTGCGGAATCCTAAATATGTAGGGTTACACGATTTTCTGTGTACACAGAAAAATCTCATGGAATTGCGCCTCTTAAATCGCCTTGAACTCGCCCTGAAGTAGATCTCGGTTATATCTGTGTCGAGACTAGTAGTAGTAGTAATTAGTAAAATGGTTTTTTTATTTTCAACTTAATATCTAAAAGTTACAATTTTTTTTTAGATTACGGATTTTGAATTATTAAAAAATGCAAAACTTACAACAATGACAAAGGTCGTCTGTCGGGTAGTTAAATTTACAATATTAATAGGATTAAGCTTTAATTCATGAGTATGATAATTGTAAGAAAATTGTTACTGATTAAATTCTTTCACTAGTTCATTTTGGTATGGTAAGGCAAAAGTGATGTAATTAGCGAGTCCATCAAAATGTGTGCTGTTTTCTCCATTGAGCACACAGATAAATTCGTCTTCTGTTAACCAGGCTCTTCCAAAAAACGTAAGCCTAAATTCTTTTAGACCCGGACATCTGCCTAAGAAGTGCTGAATATTTTCTTCCTCCCTTAAGCTGCACACAGTACATAATGATGTTTCGTTCTGACATAATCCATTTCCATTAAGTTTGATTAAGTGGCATCTTGCTTTAAAAATCCAGGTGATTTTGTTCAGTTCGAACCCATAGTTAATGTATCCTTCTCCTTTTGAATGATCCAGATGTTTGTAGATGCGTGTACTGCTCTCAGATGCCCTCCGTAGGTTTTCTTTCTGACCCTCTCCAATTTCAGCAGCCGTAATAAATCAGCTGATGTGGAAGTCTCGTTTCACCATACTCAAATATTGTTTTTGATATATATCTGATGTGAAGATCAAGGGTATAGAACTGACCGTCCTCTGCTCCTGTCTCCATTGCCAACACATAGTTTGGGGTGAATGAAAGCAATCTTAAAATTCTTTTCAAAAAATAGCGCTGAAGCTTATTTACTTCTTGGAACATTCCAAAACCCCAGATCTGAGTACCGTAAGTTTGGATAGCTCTACAAACCGCCTGAAATAGTTTCCACTTTGCTGCAAGGTTGACTTTTGTTGATTCTCTTAGCTAAGCACCATTGCCAGGTAGAATGTATGCTGTTCTCGGCTGCAGTGTTTCTATTCTCTACATTCTTAGAAAACGACAGCTTCGGGGTAAGTAAAATTCCTAAGTATGTATAGTTAAAGACAATTCTTATTCTTTCGCCATTTAATGTCCAATTTTCTTGACTAGATATCCTTCCACCATTTCTAAGCACCATAATCTCTGATTTAGATAAGTTCACTTCTAGGCCCCATTTAGTGCAGTATGATTCCAGTTGGGTTATCATCTGCTGCAATACCATGACGTCATCCGCCAGAATAAACATACCGTCTGCATACAGCAGCAATCTTATGTTGAGCCAAGCGATCAAAAGTCCTCCTTTTAGATATTCATGCAAATCATTAATATAGAGGGCAAAGAGCAATGGCGATAGCAAGCATCCCTTTTTAACTCCAAAAAGGGTCTCAAAATATTCGCAGAGTTCTTCTCCCATCCAAACTGCAGATTTAGTGTTGGCATATATAGCTTGTATCAAATTAACCATCTTAGTCGAAACTCCCATTGCATGCAACTTGTAGATAAGCAACTTTCTTGAAATTTTATCAAATGCAGCTTTCAAATCAACAAAAAATGCATAAACCTTCTTTTTTTCTGTTTTTTCTGCCAGCTTCAGTTGAGCGATTGATGCTAGGTTATAAATGTTATCCACAGTTGACTATTTTTTCCTAAAGCCTGCCTGAAATTCAGTCAATATATCATTTGCTTCCCATCATAATCTTCGCCACACAATTCATAAAATAGATTCTCCTGTAATTGCACGGTTGATTTGAATCCCCTTTTTTAAATATTGGAAAGATATTTAAGAGGCAAGACTATATAACATGAGATTTTAAGTATCTGTTTTGTTTTGGATTCGCGTTTCATATGCAATTTGTTCGTTTTTAAATGGAAAATAAAAGAAAATCTATTCCAATTTAATTTAATACACAGAAATAGAAAATCGAAAGTTGTGCTTGGAACGGGCCAAAACCACAGCCACTAAGTAATTAAATTTAAGCATATTTTAAGTTTTAATTATTAGAAGACATCTTGCTTTTCAACAACATATCCATTTGGTGTTTTTTTAAGCACCGAAAAGCCTAGAAGTTTTTGACAATTCTTGGGGTTGTCAAGAAAACCTGGGTCAACCCTGGGTAAAGTTTACAGAACGAACCTTTTGTTTGTTATTTTACGAATTCGTAACAATTTGTACAAATTTTCACAAAATGTTGTTTGTGAACTCAAATAAATTACTACAAAGACAGTTAAAGTGGGGAGAAAAACTTCCCATTGGAAAAGTTGTGAATTTCTACTACACGCATTTCTGTGGGTAACTCGTGTAAAAACTGTCATAACGCCAAGCTTACAAGTGATGGCCATATAGCGTGAAGTTGATTATTGTATTGAAAACTAAGGACAAAAGAAATAAAGAAAGAAAAGCGGTTAGGAAAACACAAATAATCGAGAAGTGGAAAATTTTAATAGTTCTTCATTGGAATTCTCGCGTGTGTTTTCATTTCATAGAACATTTTTGTTGTGTGCACTGTTCTTTGAATTGAGTGTTATTTTTCTTTATTTAGAATTTGTTAATTTGGTTATGTCTCAGTGTGATCATTCAAATTTGCCCATCACTACATTCTGTCTTTGTGCCCGAAGGGTCACCATTGACGTTCTAAACACAAATGTGGTTAATTTGCGTTTATTGACTTTGTTGCAAGACTTACAACATTTCATCCAATCTTGTAGTTGACGGTTGTTGTACAATACTTTTTACTGCAGAAAATATACCGAACAGGCATTGTATTTCGCAAATAGTGGTAAACATACATTACAATTTGTCATGCCACAAAATCTCCCCTTATAAATTTTTAATGATTGAATTTCTTAAGGGAATTAATTAATCAATATAAAGCGAAGCGAAGTTCGTCGAGTTTGCTAGTTATTTATAAAACAGAGATAAATATTTTTTTTAAAAGATTTTTATTTATTTTTTTAGGATTTTTTATTATTTTGTTTTCTTCTGTAAAATTTATTATTTATTAAAGAAACTGCTTTTAATTAAAAAAAAAAAAAGAAAATAAATATTCAATAATAAAAAAAAATAAACAACAGTAGGTAAAGATGAAATTAAAAACATATAAGATGTACTACATATACCTCCTCATATTGTTTAATAAAAAATCGCATCCGTGTATACGAGTAAATTGCACATAGGGCCTTTAAAACATTTCACAATATTCTTCTATACTATGTACCTTAAGTAAATTTATAATTTCAAAAGATTGTCAATTACTGCCCTCTAGTGGAAATAAAAAAAACACTTAGGTCAAGTATTTTTTTGGTTGTTGAATTTACAATTATATAGACAATAGAGGAGAGAAATAGAGAGAGTGGGAGTAATATATAAAATTATAAAGAGAAATTAAAGATTTTACACAAAAAAAAAAAAAAATGCGAAAATAATATTAAGTAATAAAATCTAAGACTAAGAACACACACACTATCCAAAAATTAACGAACTTCTTATAGACGGATTCCTGGATTTGTGGCAGCAACATAACGCAGCAGTTCTTCATTATCCTCGCAGATAACTGGCTTCTCGTGGTAACAGGCAACATCGTGCCATGCAATACCATCATTGTACACATTATTCAACACGGACAAGCACTGTTCCTTGGTCTGGTTGATTTCGTATTCAGCATTGTCTGGTTGTGGGCGCTTCTTGTGTCCGGTCTGAGACCAGGGGTTGTAACCCCATCCTTGTGGAATCCTGTTGGTGGCTTGGATCTTCTCACGAGTTGCAGACCAGAACCAACCGTATACGCTCTTTGGTTCCAAATCGGGACGGTTTTCGCAACCAGCGAAATCACAGATACGTCCAGCTGTCCAGATATATGGTACGTCATTCTGTTGGATCACACGGAAAATTAGATTATTTTTCTCTTGGGTTTCCAGAGCGACCAAGTCCATGCAGTATTCACGGCACAAGTTACGTCCATCCAACCAATCGACCTTCCTGTTTGCCAATGATGGAACATGGCTGGTTAGGAACATGTTCTTTCCACGGTATGAGAATTCTTTTGGTCCTGGAATTATAAAAAAAAATTAAAAAATTAAAATTGAATTGTCACGTTATTTTGCACACACTTATGATAATAGTTAATGATATACATACGTAGCTAAAGACTGCTTATAAAAACTTAGGATTAAATGTCAATTAAGGTAACCCTATCGACGCCGTCGCCATCTGATGGCATCATTGAAACTTCATTAAGTCTCCAAAGTGGTATTATTAAGTGCCACAAGGCATCTCTTTACGCAACGTAATGGCAGTTCAATAAATGCATTGACCCACTTTTTCCTCCTCTTGCACTGCTGCACAAGATTACTACTATACTAGCTATGGATATTTCCAAAGCTAAAGGCTTTTTTATGTTGCATTTCATGTTACCAGGTTTCTAGTGCATTAATACACGTAAGATGTATTTTTTTAAATTTAATAATGTGTGTGTTCATGTGTGTGTCATTAAGCAGCGCATTCGCTTTCTTTCGATCTGGAATAAACAGTTACCTAAGGACCAAGAATCTCCCTCTGTTCAACAGGTTAATCTCCTTTGGTCTGGCTCTGCCATTAGTGGGAGACCAGAAAAGCTTGATTTTTTGAATTTTAAATTAATGACTTGGAATTCCTGGGTGTGGCTTAGCGGACAAAAAAAAATTAACAGATACATTTAAATTTCATCAATCAGTGCCCAAGTCACTTTACTGTTGACCAAGTAGGGGAGACACTGTCCAAAAGGTTCCGCAACATTTCAGAAGGTCAGTGTAGAAAATTCAATTAAACCGTTTTGTACCGGGCACCGGCTGGTGCTTAAATTTAAATAACCCCCTTGCAGCAATCGTCATCTTCACACAAAACAAAACAAAAAAGATAATACCCCGAGATCAGTAGATCTTGCCCATGGCATGTTAGGAAGAAACAAGTTTTTTCTGTTGAACTGTTTTAAAGCTGGTTTCCATGCCATCCATGAAGACGACGACGACAACAACGACTCGGTTATGTAATGATTTTTTTTTTCGCAAACCGAAAATAAAATGTGGACGTGGAAAAACGTTTTGAAAAAAAAAATGTATAAAATACAACATTTATGTGTCTCTAGCGATCATCCTGGTGTAATACTGGTGACTCCTTATCGCATGTCGGTCGTCGGCACCGACTATGTCGTGTCTAACCTGGCCTTTATGTCGATTCTCCATTAAAAAAAAAAAAAAAAAAAAACAAAAAAAAAAAAACAACAATGGAGGGAAATCTTCATTAATAGTTTTTTTTATTGTAGTTGTTGTTGTGGTTGCTATTTGTTTGGCAACAAAATATTGTTGCAACAGAAGTTTTTCTCTGCCTTTTTGTGGTGAAATAAAGTACCTTCCAGCTACTATCATAAATCAATCTGCTTAAAATTTTACAACAAAAAAAAACTTCAGGGAACTTAAAACAAATAATGAATTCATCATGCAATGCATTTTAGTTATAACGTAAATATGTATGTATATGTATTTCCTCCAATGGCAAAATAAATAACGGTAAATTAACAATTAACTTAATAGAAGAACTTTTGAAGATATTATTTCCTTATTTTAAAGTTTTTTATATCAGATGTGTGTCAAATCGGAATTTATTAAGAACTTATGAAAAACTATTATTAAGGATTAACAGTTTTTTTTCAAAAACAATCATATTCACAACTCAACTCATTACTAGAATTAAACATAAGACACGCAACTGAAAATTGTCAGAACAATTTGTTTGACAAAGACAGTATCTATCTTGAAAATAAATGAGAAAGTTTCCAGATTTTTTTTTCAGAATTGAAACCACAATTTACCTCGCTTACATGAGTAGACTAGAAGATCAAATCGAATTTAAATCGAGATTTCGATCCAGGTTTTCGATGATTTCAGATCGAAAGAATTGAATTGAAATGGAATCGAAATGGAAGTTCTTCGATTGTGTGAGGAAGGAATACGATTTACGGCAGCATTACAAAATGGTGACCAACAAACAATTGACATCTCGATTGCACGATGCAGGCTTATGCCGTTTTCAATAGGTAATCCGGAAGATCAAGCGCATTCGGGAACTCATTCGAACAAGTAACCACTAGATTCTCGATTCTGAAGTTTAATGTGAGTATGTATATACATATAAAGCGAGCATGTCATTTATGAGAATTTTGTAACCATGGCGGACACAACGCTAAATCCCAATTTATCATTTAGTGGGTTTGAGTGTGTGCGTGCTTCGTATTTTGATTCTGAGCTGTCATTTGACACCAATTGAACACTTTTATAAGCATTCGGAAGCCTTCAAGACAACCAATGGAAAACGACATTATATTCCTATTCACAATCCTGATCCGATTATGGTTTAATTTCCAATGGAAATCAATGTTGTTAAACGTTAGTTTAAGCAAATAAGACTTGCAATTTTTTGATTTTAAATTCAAGATTAATATTATGTAAGTTAAAGTCAATAATTCTTACATTTTTATGATAAAAGACTGAAAACTAAGAAAATGAACATGTCTGTGGTTCTAAGCAGTTTATTATTAATTAATATTTATATTAAATTCATTCATATCTGAGCCCAACATGACCACAAAAACGAGATAAGCTTCGTTTTATTGTTATTTCAATTTGGAGAGTTCTTGGAAAAATAAATAACTAAGATTTGAACTGACAGCATGGAAACTTTAAAAATCGGTCAACATCAAAAACAAAAACATTGGGAGCGTTCACTCTATATTAAATATGTTAGCTCAGTTACCTAACTATCCGAGTATAATTGTATGGACGGGTTAATTGCATGGACGGGTCAGATAGGGAAATCTGTCAAAAAATCAGAACAAAACGCATACCAAATGAAGTTTCCAGTCAGGTGTTCTTTACATTTGTTCTCGGATAGCTAGTTATTCCAAAATTGTTGGGATAACTCAAGATAGCTTTCATGAGCACAGCTATTTTTCATCAGATATGCTTTCGGACGCGTTACTTACAACAACAGAAAATTATTCCAGATTGCTCTGAATAAATGAGTAAACGCACGCATTTACTTTATGGAAACTGAGAGATGAAAAATTGTTAATAAAAAAGAGCTTTCTCTATTTGTGTTTAAAGATTTTGCTTCTATCTGTAGTTTGTGATCAGTATTGATTTTAAAAATTCAATTTCAATTACAACAATTTATGCAAAACTGTGAAAATCTATGAATTTTATGAAAAATAGTGAAATCTTATTCCGGTACACAAAATGTTCGGAGATTTTCACAAAAGAGAGCGCGCTCTCGAGTAAAATATTTTCCAGGCTGTGAATTTTAGTTCCAGAATTTTTTTTTAATGAAATTATATGTGGGTTCAATGAGGCTGTTCGGAACAAATTAGAACACTTTAGAACAGAAAAGTACAGGATTTTGCTATTCAATGAGAAATTTTCTGTTCTAAACTGTTCTGGTTTGGTGTTCAAAGAGTCTGTTTGGAACAGTTTGGAACGCTTTACAACAGGATTTTCTGCACTTGCTTTTTAGCTAGAACAGTTTAGAACAGATTTGTGAGAACTGTCAAAACCAATTGTTGTTGTTAAAAAAAAACATTAGGGTGTTAGGTTTAGTTGATATATTATTTTCTGTGTCGGAATCATTCAATTTCATGAAAAATATTTTTTTAAAATAAATTCAACTCCATTTCAGATTATTTCTAAGAATGTATCTGCAAAAATAAAGGAATTTGAATTGTAGGTAAGCAACAATAATTTTGTTTTAGTATCTGTCAGATGACCGACTGTTCTAAGTTGTTCTATCTTGTTCTGAAGTTTCTCACGAAACTGTTCTGTTCTGTTCTATTCTGTTTTAACTTTTTCGTCACTGAACAATCTATATGCAGATTGTAAAATGAAAGCTGTCAGTCGCCGGGTGTGTCATTATAAAATTATGACAATATATTAAAATTTTCGATATCATATTATTTATTTTAAAGACCTTCTTTCTATTTTTCACAAAATACCACTTTTATTTTAACGTTTAAAAATTGCCAAAAATTTTGCTCAATGCGTTCCACAAAAGTATTATGTTGTTAAGCCTTGACGATCTTAAGGAAACATAGATTGGAAAAATTTCTTTTTGACAGATGTGTCCGATTTGACGATCAATCATCGATAAAAAAAAAGTTGATGCTTCGACAAAAATGTTGAAAGAAGTAATTTAGGCAATTTGTTAAAAATATCGATATTTTCGATTTGATAATGAGTCTTCGATATTAACATCGATGTTTTCCCAATATTGTTCAACTATACTCTTGATTTCATATGAATTTGACAGTTTATTGGCTAGAGTGAGTTTATGGTTATACGAAAAAAAACGCTTTGATATAATTTCAGGGCACAGCGAAAAAACCTATTGTTTATTTTAGTTTTTCCACATATTGCAAATTAGTAATACATATACGAAAAGTTCTTATTTGTGTTAGATGTGTGTAGATTTCTTTTAGAAAAAAACAGAATTTTATGGCAATTTAATGCATGAATGTTAATGTGACGTTACTCCATAATTTCGTTATTGTGATCTAACAGACATAACTTTGACATACACTTCATTTATTTTGTAGAGTTTAAAGCACGCCTAAACTAATGCTCAACATTTGTGTTTAATTTCGTTGAGTTGAAATGGAATTATTTAAACATTACTTCAAGCCACAGATTAAAGAAAAAAATTATATAGATTCATACATAAATTTAAAATGTCATTCTTCATAATTACTTTATTTTATTTGCAAATAACACTCTTACAACACTAATGCGCCTGAACTACAACTATTATGAATTTATGGAGATTAAAAATGATATTAACGGTTTGAATTTTTGACGTTTCTTATGTTATGTTTTGTTATAAACTAATCCATGGTAGGTACTAACAAATTTTGTATTATTAGTCTAAAAAAATATTTTAAAATTATGATAGAAATATGTATCTGCTCACATGAATTTATTTTGATAAAATTTAAACCTTATTAACATTCAAACCATTTATTTCTTAAAAAAAAAATAGCACCCATTCGAAAAACGTTCCGCATACGATACAGTGACCATCTGCACTTGTCATTGAAACTGTACGTGAAAAAAAAATGTTTGACTATGCTCATGAATTATTTCAAACAATTCATTAATGATTCATAAGTTTAACTTAATGTTGTCTTAAGCTCTAACAAAGTTAGTTAATAGTTTTGGGCACAAAATGCAAAATGTATTAATGAATTGTCATCATATGATCATATATGTTTAAAGTTTTGGAACTCTAATGAACTATATTTCACCTTGCCTCATTTCTGTCTTTTTAAATAAAATTTAAAAAAAAGAAGAAATTACACTATATTGTGCAATTCACATACTATTTTTGGTGAACCTTTAACCTTTTGCATATGCGGCTTTTTAATAAAGTTCCGTGTGAAGTATGTATAATTGATTCCGTGAGTAATTAAACCATACAATTAAATAAGCGAAGTCAGTATATAGCGTGAGCAAATACAATCAATTACCATAAAAGTTTTAAACAAGCAATACAATTATATTACGTTTTTTTTGTCTGACATTATAGTTAAAGATGGGAAAAACTATAAGTACCTTTACTTGAATTACCATTCAACGAAAATCAAATAAAAATAATTGAAGTTTGCGGAACTATATAGAATTTGAGTATTTAATTGGAATAATTTTATTAGCATTTATTTAAGAGTGTGTGCGATTTGTGTAATATTGGCAATTGCTTCAAAGCTTGTGCAAACAATTGAAATATTAAATTCTTAGATGTTCTTGAAATTGACCAAAAAGTACTGCTTAACCATACATAATCTAATCTTGCAACTAGAAAAAGAATACAACATCATGCAAGAAATAATTACAAAAAATAATTGTATTCCAAACATGAAGACAAATTCATGGAAATTAGTATTCAATTTTTCAAGTTTTAATTAAACAAAAGAGCTGTGATGGGAACTCGATTTTTGACATATTTTTTCGTAATTTTTTTTTTAGGCCAATTTGATCATGAATTATAATCAAAGAATTTTTTGGTTTAGCAGTTTAACAGTATAATTAATAAGCACCTACAAATACTTTCAAATATTTTTGACGTGATTACTTGAAAAGATCTTTTTATGTAAAGGTACAATTTTTTGTTTTATTATTAAGCTAATTGTGAATTAAAACCAGAGTATTGGTTAACTGTGAAAATTATTGAAAACCTAGAAATTTTTTTTCTAAATTCAATCTCCGAAAGTCAAACGAAATTATACCGATAAACTGAGGCTCTAAGTCTTCAATAATTGATATATCTTTTAGAATAAATGTCAGATGGTAAAGTTTACAGAAACTATACTTAAAAATTATGTTTAAGCGGAAAGTTAAGGGATTTGTTATTTAGCATTTCTCAAGGAAGTCAAAATTAAACTTCAGACTTTCTGAATCGACGAACATAGGGTTTTTATTATGCAGCAGCCTAATATTAAACTCTGCTCTATTCCTGGAACCAGTAGTGTACTGGTAACAAGAGAACTGATGATCTGACAAGAATAGAATTATCACTTGTAATATTAAACAGAAAAAAACAATACTAATAAAAGATGGAACTTGCTCGATATCTGCCGCCGAACAAAAAACTATGACCAAGTTTTGTAAATCAAGAATAACAGGAAAAATCATCAACTATATAGCAATTTTGCAGACTCTTATGCATATAAGCATAGGGTTTTGAATAACTGTACCAAGTTTCAACTTTCACTTATTGGTCAGGTTAAATCCATCGTTGTTTTTAAGTAAATACCACTTCATCCAGAAGAAAAATAAGTATGGTGTGGTTTTTATGCCAGCGCAGGTGTCATTACGGACCGTTTTTTTTCGCTTTTGGAAATTACCTCCAATACATTATATTACAGTCGATGAAGATCGCTACACAGACATTTTGCAACATCATTATTCTTAGTTCAATTGCATGAAGTAAACATTAGTTATATGCGGTATCACAAAGATGGTATCACTAGCTATACAACGGATGTCAAAATCGACTTATTGAAAACGCAATTAGATACATTTCTTCTGTCAAAAAGTGGTCTTGTTTATTAGTCGACTAAACCGTGTGATTTCACACCTTTATAATTTACTTTATGGGGTTATGTGAAATTATTTGGTTACCTTCAAAAAGCCAACCACCTAGTTGGATGAGCAAACTCCATACCAGGAACCATCATTTATGGAAAAGAAAGTTTAAACAACTCCTGCTGAGAAAGCTGAAAAAAGGGGAAGTTTCAAACGCCGCCCTCCCACACACCTTCCTCACTTTATCGAAGAAGTGGAAAGCCGATTTACAAAGATAACAACTATCACCGACACCGTGACCTTATTTAGCCCTTCAACAGAGTCGCTACTGACTGACGTTCTTACTTCTCCAGAAGAAGTGACCAAAATCATCATCATCACCGGAAACACTAAAGAGTCACAGGAAGATACTGGATATCTAACTACGTGCTTAAAAAGCTACTAAATCTTAATTTTCAACAACTACCTGGAAAACAACATGTGCCCTGGAAAACGCAAAAAGTTGTATCCATCCCGAAGAACACAAACCGTTCAAATGTGGAAGAATATCGGATAATTTCGGTGCTCTGCTATATGAGCAAGGTAAGTATTTAGCAGAGAAAGAGATATCATACCAGATGTCATGTGTTTGGAATAAACACTCCGCCATTTAGCCAGTGCTGGGACTCCACTGTGACACTACACGAGGACCCAACAAAAAAGAAATGACCATAGCGTGCTTGCTGGACATTGAAATGGCTTTCGAGAGCGTTTGGATTGATGAACTAATATTCAAACATGTATCTTTGACTTCCAAACCACTTGGTAAGACTTTGTCAAAAATTATCAAACCTATAGAATGTACAGGTAGCAATACAGAAATTATCCAAGAAAGGAATCAGCACTGGAGTACCACAAGGATCCAAACTCGGGCCCCTGCTCTTCAATATCTACACCGCCGATCAACCAGCCAACATACACACCGTGGGTAAAGACAACGCTTTACGCAGACGACTCGATAACTTACGCATCATCTTCATCACCATAAATTGCTGCTAGGAGATTGCAGGAGCTAATTAAGAACCTATTAGAGAACTTTATCAAATGGGGACTGAAGATTAATAGTGAAAAGACCGCACTCATCTGCCACCGAAAGCCAGTGATTATATTAAGAAGAAGACTTTTGCAATGCGCTGGAACAACATCAAAATTAAGCCGTCCGACAACACAGCGGTAGCAGTGAGATCTTCAATGACAACCTGGAAATTAACTTCACAGATAAGATGTAATTCAAGAAACACTCAGGCATGATGTTGAACAGAGCCAACTTTTCCCTTCACTTGGTTCACCCGCTGCTTAGGAGGCAAAATTCCTTGTACACAAGAAACTCATGTGACCAATTCTAACCTAAGGTTTCTTCATTTAGTTTACCATCTCACCCACAACAATGAAGATGATGAAGTTTTTTTAAAGGAAAATGCTACGTATTTGCACTGAACTACACCGCAATTCACTCACGAAGAAATTTGTAAAACAAAGAAGTTATATAAAGAAGCCAATCTGATACCTCTAGATCAATATTTGATACTGTTTTTCGGAAGAATAATCAGGAATCTGAAAGCCAATCCCAACTCGGAAGTTCAACAAATCCTCCAGGAACAACTAAAGAGCAGCCCAAGCCATGGGAGTGGCCGTGGCGCGATAGTTGTTTGTTCGTCTGTCAACCTCATGGTCACAGGTTCGATCCCTGCCGTAGTCTATGTCCTCTTATTTTCCATTAAAAACCAATTCTAAAAATAAATGTCATACATGCTGTTTAGGCATAGAACTAACAACATGTGATTGAGTAAAACTAGTATACCGATAAAATATGACAAAGAATAAAAAAAATAATGCGAATTATAAGGGACATAGATAAATAAGATACGGAAATCTCTCCGCATTAGTTCAGCCGCCATCCCTGGAGATACAATCTGAGACAACAACCACCTACAGTCTCAGAACATCGCACCACACATCTTTCCTATCATTCTTTCTCTTCCTTAACCTCACCCTCACGCCCGCGCTGTGTTGAAACATTTAAAGGGTAGCATAGTCCCTTGAGCTCGGGTAGAATGTAAAAAAAAATCACAGACGATTAATTCGAAGACAAGACGCTCAGTTTTATGGAAAGAATGCCAACCAACGCTACATGGAACAAAAACCCTGTTAACATTGTATTTTGAATGTATACTCAATATTAAAATTATTATTTAATAATTAAAATGTATGTTTTCGATTAAGTTAACATCAATAGGATATTGTAAAAGAATAGCATTGTATATAGTCAGAATAAGAATATTGGACTCTATTGTTGAGCCAACATGATTAGAGGAGCTCAGTGTTTTTATTAAACAAGAGATGGACACCGATTCTGTAGAATTGTGTGGCCGGGGCATCGAAAATTATGTACAACGAATAGACCTCTGCAAACATTCCAGTGGTAGATCTATGAAAGACGTCGAATTCCAAAGTACAATGTCATATACAAAAATGCTGTCTTATAAAACAACTAAAATGAGCAGTCTCCCAAAAACAATCCTTGAATCAAGTAAAATCGAAAGTTCCAAACATTACATTCACTTTTTTGTATTTCAAATTATACAAATTGAAAACCAAATAGATACACGTTCGTCAAAAAAAAAAACTATTTTATCTAATCGTCATAATATGGATTACATCGAAATACATTAAATACATAACGTCTTCCAATAAATATACTCGTACCTACATTCACACAACCAGGTCAATATGACTTATGGTCAAGTACGTTTTTCGAATAGCAAATTTATTATTATTATAAGATGAGCCAAAAACACACAAAACAAAGCTATACTACGTACAACAAAAGAAAACACAAACAAAAAAACATAAAATGTTAAATTAGGTGACAAAGTCGAATGTATTATATATATATGTTTGTGGTATGGCACGGTACTGCGATGACTTCACTGAATAAGTCTTGAAGGTGAGAGCGAAATTTCATACTGACCAGTATTTGACAGGGTTTTTGTTTTTGTTGTTTTCGTTTAATGAATATGCATTCAGATTTTAAATTAATTTTTCTAAGTGAAATTGTATTTCTAACTCCATATTCACAAAGTTCCAATCAAAACGAAATTGCATTGACAGCACTTGTCAACTTGTCTCCTAACTTGGATTAGTGATGTGCATATTTTTGTTGGAATTTGATTAAAAACTACTTCTCTGTTAAAGAGAATATAGTTTTTAAAAGAAATTTCACAAATTGTTGAATTAACTAATTTCGATTTTTAATATAACATGGTTGTGTTTGTTTTTTTTTTAATTCACACAATCAATGGTTAAAAAGTTGGATTAGATAATTTGCAGCAAAGGCACCAAGTACAAGTCAAAGTTAAATAAGCAGAAACTAACGGGATTAAATATTTATTAATTACATAAATTCATAGTCATGATAGATAGTTGGCAACAAAATTCAAATTAATGTTTAATGGTTTGATTATAATGACACTAATGCATTCGTTTTCTTATGTTAGATCATAGAGTGAAAGATCTTTAGTTCCGGATGTATATTTATTATTATTATTTTTTTTTTTTTAATAAACACTCGAACATAGTTATGTGGGAATTCCTAGAAGGTGGAAAAATTATAGTCACCCACAATAAACGATGATGATGCAGCCAAAAGCCACCGCATTTTGTTGACGGAAAATCTATTTTATGTGAAAAACGTGCAAATACATATAGATATTATGTATGTACAGCGAGAGGTGATAGTTTATTTTAAGAAACAGATGGTTGGGATTAAATTAAGCCGAATGATGAGTAAGTAAGTGAGATTGATGATTTTATTTTATAAGAAGCAAATAGGCGTTGGCTGTTGACTTGATACTAAAAATAGTAGTTGAATATGTTAATGAGAAATATGATGAACACAGCTTGAGCTTATGTCAGACACAGACATAGATATTAGCTTTTGGGCAGTTATGTTGTATGACATAATGGCGAAAATGCATTTTAAAGATTCATCGATTATAATTCTATCATATGATTAGAAAAGCATAAAGGAATGGGATATGTACGAATAATCAAGGAAAAAGTAAAAATTGTCTTATTAGATGGGCAGAAAATTGAACAAGACTCCTGCTAAGTATGACATTTTAGAAATGTTGTAAAAATTAATTGGAAACAAGTTCTTAAAATAAAAGAGGCGTACAATTTAGACTAAAGTCGTTTTAAATCGAGGTCAGAATTTAATGAGCTTATCATACGCATTTGTAGTTCCAACATCTGGAAAAGCAGGAGGTGAACTTAAAAATGAATATGAAAAGCTGAGGGTAATATCATCAGCGAATCGGGTAAGTTGATTAGAAGTCAGACAGGAGATCATTAATACAAAATGAGAAATAGTTTCGGAGACATGACAGAGCTCTGGGGCACACCAGCATTTATTTTGTAGTTTTCAGACTTGAACACATAAAATACTACTTGTATTTTGTATTGAAAGGTCCGAAAGGTAATTTCCGATCCAACGAAGAAGAGATTTATCGACACCAAATGCATTCATTTTCGATAAGAGAGCTTGATGCCAAACTCTATCAAATGCCTTTGAAATATCAAGTGCAATAATCTTACTTTCTAAAGTAAAGATTTGGGATATATCATCAGATCACCAGAAGGGACGTAAATGCAATTGGACGGTAAATAAAGAGTGAAGAAAATCTCGCATTTTTAAGCTGAACAAATGCAGTTTTTCATCCACTCGGAAAGAAGATAGTAGAGTAGGTCAGGTAGAAAAGCCTACTCAGTGGTTTTGTCAGCATTAAAGAACACCTCTTCAGAACGATGGGACAGATATACTATCCGGGCCGCGTATTGCCAAACTGTATATCGGTACAGATCTCGGGCGCCCTGCAAAAGGCTAAAGTATGCTTATTGAAATTGAGAGCATACTATGTACTGTGTCAGAGCAAAAGTAGTTTCTTGGTTGTTTGGTGTTTGAGTTCTCTGAATGTGAACGTTGCAAGTATTTCTAGCTTGTTGAAACTTGTTCCGGTTTTCCTCAGTGCGATTGGCTTTATAATTCCGGAAACTTACTTTTCTAACCCTAATAACCTCTTTATAGCTCAAATCAGCTACAGGTATATTGAGGTGGAGCGGGTGTCTGCAGGTCAATCAATTGCAAACGGTCTTCAGAAGGTGGTGAAATAATGAGATCATACGGATTTTGATATGACTGCCCTGATGAACACCTGTAAATGCAAAAGTTGGACCGGACACCGCATATCAGTAGACGACTCTACATAAACAGATCTCGAGGTATATAATTTCACCCATTCGATAAAAAATGAAGGAAAACCAAATGTTTTGTTAAAAGTTAGAAGAAGCTCGAAACTATATACGTTAGACAAATTAATAAGACCATTTTAGAAGAGATAGTGTGGCAATGGCGCAGTGGATAAAGTTCTTGATTGCCAACTTAGACGTGTGGGTTCGATCCCCACGCTAGGCGCATTCTTTTCTATACCTCCAATTTTAATTGGATGCCGCCCATGGGTTAAAATGAGAAGTCAATACCTAGTTCTCAAATCCACTGTGCCACACTAATGCTGTGCAATTAATACTGGTTGCATTTAAAAGACCTTAGGTCTTACAGGCATACAGTTAAATTTAAAAAAAAAAAGAAAAACCATACCTGGAGAATTGTTCACATTCATGTCCGTCGATAAAGTTTTAAATGAAGATGAAGTGGTTAATAATTTTATAAATTCATTGGATTTACCAGGCCCGACACAGTACATATTTCAATTAAAATTTGGAGCACTAACGATCATGCTTCGTAATATCAGCCAGAAAAAATTGTGTAATGGCACAAGAGTTGCGATTAAGAAGCTATAATGACAAACGGTATTGAACCACTATTTACAATGGGAACGATGAAGACGTTTTGTTCCACGTGATAGCAACAGGCGTGCCGTTCGAACTCAAACGTTTTCAGTTTCAAAAAGCTATCAATAAAGCACAGGGACAGTCTTTGCAAAGTGTATGGTTTAAGTTTGTAGAATAACTGTTTCTCACATGGACAATTGTATGCCTGTTCACGCGTATAGTATATAATGTCGAGACAAGAGATGGAAGCATTCGGAGACAGCGGAGTTGAATAGGTCTATCATTGATTTTTTGACTTTTGTGCTAAATTAACTCACTAGTATATAAATTATTTTAAATTTAAATCAATAAATAAACATTGCGCAAGTCGAAGTAATATTTTGCGAATCGCTAAAATAAATATACTAAGAAAATATAATTTCGGGAGTACCCAAATAAAACACCGAGTAGCCAATGTTATTAAAGTTTCTGGCAAAACTTGCATCATTTTACCGTTAGTGGCTTGGTCGATTTTAACAGGTATTTCTAAGTAATACAATTATTTTCTTATTTTAAAAAAAAACTGTATTTGAGCACTCTTTGTTTCAAAAGAAAATACATGCCCCATTCTTTACTATTGTAGAAAATAATATTTATTTACTGAGATTTTATTTGTGCTTTTTTTTTCAATTAGTATATTTCTACTTTTGCATTTATTATACTTTTATAGCACCTTCTCTGAATTTAAAAAATAAATCTGTTTGACTCTAGGATCAGGCGTGTTTAGTCGTATATAATTAACAACAACCGATGGCAGTATTTTTTGTTTGTTTGTTAACATTACATGAGTTGACATATAGCTACAACTTTCGCTTATTAATTTACTAAAAACAAAGGTCAAATACTGAAATATATATTTACATATTAATTTTTTTTCTAGTTAACTAATATTTAGAATTTTTTTTGTATTAGCGGTTTTCTAGTTAAACGAAAGAGCTGAGCAACGAACTCTATCAAGCAATATATGATATAAAATAAATAGGCATTTTGGTATTCTACTTTTTTAGGTAATTATTTAAAATTGTAAGAGAGCCTCTCAATTATAATAACGAATTTATATATGTATCTAACCACATTTTTGATTTTATTTCCTGCTTTATTTATTTTTTTAATATTTAAAAAATAACAATCTATTCTATTTAATGATGATTTTAACCTTGACAAGAAATGTTGGTAAAGTTTTTATTTAAATAATTTCTGGTTATCGACCTCGCTCTTGTTTTTTTTTTTTGATTTTGATTTTTTTTTTCTATTTTATGGTCAAATTTAATGAAGAATTAAACTTACGTTTAGCGCATTTCGCTGGATCAGGCAGAGACAGAAAACGTCCTGGCTTTGTGGCAGTTGTAGTTGTTGTTCTTGCCTGACTAATTGCCGGTCTTGGTTCAGCATAGCACGCAGCTATGCAAAATGCTGCCACTACTAGGGCTACCTTCATCTAAAATTAAACAAAAAAAATTAAATTAAATCAATACATGAAATTTGTATACGTTGAATAATGAAGACTATCTATAAAATTGGTTCTAGTTTGGTGTTTGGGTTTTTTTTGTTTTAAATTGCCACTGAATTTTTATTTTTATTATTGTAATGTATAAATAACTTTAAATGTTTGTATATTAAATCGTAATCGTATATTAAAAAGAAACTGTTCAAAATAAATTGTTTTATTTTTTGGTTTAAATTAAAGCTTTCAAAAATACAGTTTTATTTCTTGGCTACAGAAACGCACATATTTGAACTACTCAACTGTTTGCACTACGCAATAGATACTTATACGAAATAAACATCCCCACTTTTAAATTATCAAAACAAGCATTTTAAATTAGTTGACAAAGCCCAATCAATATTTAGGAAATTTTGAAATTGCTTACTTCATTTTTCATTAACAAAAAAAAAAGAAAGTAATTTTTGAATAAATCAAAAAACCTATAGAAAGTTATTCATATAACTAAATTTAAAATATTTGATCGTTCTTTTATTTTTGTTTTCATCTTTTATGAATAATCAATTATGTCGTCGTAGCTTACTATAGACTTCGATATTATACGCAAATTCAATGCAAATTGACAGTGTTAGTTGGATGCTTGTCCAATCCCTGAAAGTTTTAATTAATTTCGATAAAGTCGTATGATGTCATAATTTTAAAGCAATTAGATTTGTTATCTAATTAATCAATCAAAGAAAATCATTATTCTTTACCAACTCCACAAATAACCATCGGCAATTTTACGGAAATGAAGTCAACAAACTGTCCGTCCTTCACCTATTCTCCATGATTATTTTACCAATCAATCAATAAATCTCTTTTTCGTGCTTAAGGCACAATAAATTATAATTTTGTTTTTTGATAATTATTAAAGTTTTTCTTTGCCACGTATTTTTTTGTATTAATTTATTGTTGTTTCTGTCAACCTGTAGTGAAATCCACAGTTAAACGCCATTAAGTGAAAATGTCAAACTGCCAATAAGTAACTTCTTTTGAACCAAAAAAAAATACATAAAAAAGAAACATGTCTAGTAGGTCCATTATCAGCGAAAAAATAAAAAGTTGCAACAAATTCCCCGGCAATCACGTTATGGCCATTACCTGTATTACATATACTGACTCGCCGCACTGGTGGTGCGTCGCGTCGTTTCGTGTCGTATGGTTGAATGTCGTTTACCTTTACCCCTCAAATCGGGAAAATTAGCTGTTAACTACGATTACAAACTTCTTTTGCATCACAATTTATTAGTTTTTCCCTTTGCATTTAGTTGAATCAATTATTTTGCATAATTTCTTTTTTAATTAAAAATGATTAGTTTTTTCTTGTGATTTATTTTTTGCTTCTTCTTTTTCGCTTATTTGTTTTCATCATCATCATCATCATTGAATCGATGTGAACCAAACACATCTTTGATGTGTATCTTCTTCTTCGACGACTTCGTCGTACATTGAATTTAATTTTTTATGTCAAGGATTTCCATAACCGGTATAATGCATGATAATGATTTAATTTTGTTTCTTTTTTTTTGTTTTGATGCCAGCTAGCAACTGAACTATTGATGAGAGATGATCATCTTCTTCATCTTGCAGATAAAAAGATACAAATTTTCAATGATGCGGAGAAAAAAAATAACTAGTTGAGCCGAAAGTAAATCAATGGATTGGCGATCTTGACAAAACCATATATTAAATCAGAGTTGAACATTAAATATATTTTATGTTGATGCCACATATTAAATGGTTTTTATGGTGGCACAATTTTTTTTCGTATATTTTTTTTTTTTGAAAGAAGTCTTGTGCATAAAATTACCATTCCATTCGGAATATATATGTAAATGTACGAATCGAAATCGAATTAGTGGGGAATGGGTTTGGAATTGATTATGAAGTATTGATTTTATTATAGTATTGGAGTAACATTTATTTAATAGAAAGGAAAGGATTTTGATTAACCTGAACAACATTTTAAAGTATCTTTATAATTAGTTGGTTTTATAGAAGATGAGTAGTTACAATGTAAAGACTGATCACAAAGTTTTACACAAATGTCAAGGACAATATCCAAAAGATGCAAAAGAGAAAGAACACCATAAACAATTTTAAACTTTATTAGTAACGAATTTGACGACATGTCGTAATTGTCCTTTTTTTATTATTTTGTGTTTCATATTGATACTTTTGTTTCGAGTTTCCGGTATTTGCATATTTCAAAATTTCATTTTCAAAATTGTATTTGCATTTATGAGCTGAATTTCGTAGTACATATGGGACATTTGTAGCAGTTATATGAGTTACAAATTAATGACATCTTCTATTTACTGTTATTTCAACATATTTTCCACAAATATTTGGGCACCTATCCAACTGCCGCTAATATTTTTGATATGAAAATTATTAACAAAGTGTGCTATAGACCCAATTTTTTCCAAATTTTAATCAGATAGACGCGAAATCGATTTTTTGAAAGAAAGAAAATGAATATTTAATTTTAAAATTACTCTAATTATTCTTGTAAGAATTGTTCTTTGTAAATTAAAGATTTAATTTTTGGAAAACATATTTTGTTTACAAACAAAATAATTTTTTTTGAAAATTCAATATTTATATCTCGAAAACGAGTATACGTAGTAGAACTCTAACAACCTTAAATTGGAATATTTTTTGAAAATATTAATAATCCTTCTTTTATTTTTATCAAAAATTTTGTTGGCCGTATTAAAATGTTTGAGTAAAACATTCCCCCACAAAGGACCAGGCATTTTTGGGCGAACTTAAATGTAAAAAAAATATTGCACTTATTCAGTCAACGTTGTCAAATCTGTGTTTGTCTTTTTATGTTTTGCAAACTAAAATTTGTGGTCAAATTTACGAGTTTTGATTTTTTAAAGATTGAAATTAATTATAACGTATGACAATTATATTTATTTGGGGGTGGCCGTAGCGCGATAGTTGTGTGCTCAGCTGTCAACCTCGTGGTGCAGGTTCGATTCCTGCCGTTGTCTATGTCTTCTTATATTCCATTAAAAACCAATTCTAAAAATTGTCATAAAATAAGATGCTGCTTTGCTCATTACATGATGATTATGCATATGACTAACAACATGTGATTGCGTAAACTAGCATACCCATAAAATATGACAACGAAATAAATAAAATAATGCGAATTATAAGGGACATAAATAAATAAGAAACGGTAATTCTCTCTGCATTAGTTCAGACGCCATCCCTGGAGATAAATCTGAAACAACAACCAGCTATAGTATCAGAACATCGCTCCACACATCTTTCCTATCCTCCTTTCTCTTCTCCCACTGTGTTAAGAAAAACATATAAAGGGTATTCATAATCCCTTGAAAAAAAAAATAGACATTGAAAAATAAATGAAAATTGAAAAATTTGTTCATACGTTCGTCAGGCCAAGTTAAAAGTTGTAGTAAATAAAAGAAGTAAATTCTTGCATTGAAGCTAAAGTATTTTCAACATTAGGAAAATTTGATCTTAAAAGATTAGATAGACGTTAGTTAAATTATTAATACAAAATTACCCATTTATCCAATTTCATATATTTTCAAAAGTTTTTTTAATGATTTTCGAAATAATCAAGAGAATAATTGTTTCCAATAAGGTACTCGACTTCATATTCTGAATTTTTACTCTGAAGTGCCAATTTTTCAGTGGTTGAGTAAAGTCTAAGATAAGAAAGATTTAATCAATTAAGGAAATAATTTAACTTAGAAATCAGAAGAAAGAAAATGCACAAAGAAAGGAGTATTAATTTTAACTTTCAATATTGTCAGCAAAGAAGATGGAACTAGAACTTCCAAAGTACAGCCTGTTACATTATGAGTATCTTATTGATTTTAATTAATGGGTGGTTTTTACATGACTGCGTCACAAGTACTTGCTCATGTGTTCGATCACACACCAAAAACAAAAACACAAAATTCTAAATTAATACAGCTAAAAGAAACCGTCCGATTTTCGGAATTAATATCGATTTGTGCAATCACAATTAAAAAGTAAATGGCTTGGATACTCGTACCAACCCAATGTTGTTATACCTTCTGGTTGTATGCCATCTAGATTTTCCATTAGCTCAAATAGAAACATGTACAAATATTCAAGACATAAAAATTCAAGTCTACACATAATTTATTTGAATTCTTCTTATGAATTTAAATAAACATATATTAAAAATCTTTGGAGCAATTTATTAAAGAAAACTAGTTTTTTACGTATAAGATTATAAAATACTTAAAGGAAAACTTGAAAAAAATTTAGAACACACACATTTTTTAGTATCGTAAAGAGAACGAAAAGAAGATTTTTCTTAACGACTATTTAACACTTGTATGGTAGGCGCCGTTTTTTTGGAAAATTATTTTCTCAAATATTCTACAAAAAACTACTAACCTACTAAAAGTTTCAAAATATTCAGTTTTCAAACAAAATACTTTTGTTTTTTATTTAAAAAAAAATTATTTTAAAAAATTAACAAAAAAAGAATTGTTTTCAAGAAAATCGCAAGCCAAAAAATACAAGACAGCATCACACGTATTTGCTCTTATGTTCGATGACATCATAAAAACACGATTTTTAGTAGAAACGGCTAAATATATTTTCAAAGTCTTTTTTTTTTTACTTAATTTGTGTGTAGATGTACAAAATTTCTTTTCAAAAAACATTTTTTTCTTAATCCAAATAATTAGTTTTCGAAAGTTTTAGTATGCAGATTTAATTTTAATTTGAAGGACCCCTTGCACTTAAAAGTTGGTCAAATTCAGTGGAACCGTTTATGAAAAAGTCGAAAATAAGAAAACCCGTCATATGGCAGGTACCATTCATAACATTCTATGTAAACATTTTTTTTGGAACCAAAAGGTAGACTATACCATGAATGGTACCCTGATTTTTGTTTACCAAAATCGTTAGAGCCGTTTTCGAGATAATTAAGAATAACCATTTTTGGTACAAAAAACTTTATGGTAGGTATAATTGTTTTTGGAGCGAATCCAAATTAAAAAAGAATAAAGCCAATCACCTAAAACGTTTAAAGACCAAGTTTGAATAAAATACTTCAGTGGCTTAGGCTATAGATCAACATAAGCATCGCAATGCCAAGTTTGATCAAAATCTCGATTTCGATTTTTTTTTTCCAAATGCGAAACTTGCCCTACTTGTACATATGCATTTTAGAAATCGTAGTGGCAATGGTTCAACTAGAGTTACCAAAAATAACAATTTTTTGACAATTCTGTAATTTTTTTATCAAAATCGTTGGAATTGTTTTTGAGAAAAATAATATTTACCTTTTTGGCAAAAAAAAATGTATGATGTTAATTTCTCTTTAAGAAAAACCAAAATAATATGTGGGCATATTACCGAAAAAAGCAATTAAGCCACTTAATATACAGACAGACAGACGAGCACAGTTGTGAGACTAACTTTTCTCGTCTTAGCTATCATCGCAATAACAAGTTTCATCAAAGTCTTTATTTAATATATTATTTATGCAGATAGAACAAGTAAAATATAGATATCAAAATTTAAATATGATTACAAATTTTACTTACAAATACCAGAATATTATATTAAACCTTTCCTAATAAAATCAGAAGAACTATTTAAATAAAATTAATTTAGAAATAAATATTAGTATATTTAAGCAAACAAAATAGACTTAAAAATAATTTTATTTTAACCTTTACTTAAAAAATATAATTTAAAATTAAATATACATAATAAATTCTAATTTATATATGCACATATTTCTCAACAAAAATAATCCTAATTAATTTACAAATAATTAAATAAACTCACATTTTAAATGTTTAAAAAAATATACCTTATTTTAAGCTTTCAAAAAAAAATTTAACATATTTTTATTATTTAAATTATTAAACTCTTTAAGTATAGAAAATTTCCAATTTTAATTCCAACATTCTTATGGCTTTATTTGCTTTAAACAAAATATGTACATATATAATCTCTGAGTAATTTCTATTTTAAAACAAAAAAAAAATTAAAAAAAAGTTTTATAACGCATACATAACCATAATTTAAAACACAAAGTATTTATATAAACTTCTCCTAAAACGTAAAACTTGAAGTTGGATTGATTAAATTAAGCCGGTTAGTTTCCTGCGCTTTCGACATAAATGGAAATGGCAATTTTTCAAGAATTCATTTGGTAACAATGATTAACATCAGTTAAACGACGAAATCTATGTGTTTGTATGTATATTTAACTTAAGACCTTTCAACACACTATAAAATTTGCTTCCAAAATTATATAAACGCTTTTAAATCTTTAAAATAATATATTGTTGTTTGACTTTTTCATAACTAAATTATATGGCAAATTGGTTTTTTTTTGTTTAAATAATCAAACGTCTATTAAGCACTTTTTTCATCAACAAGGATTGAATTTCCTTGTAGGTAATATGGATATCACTTTTGTTCAGTTCATTTTAAATAATAATAGTTCTTAACACACTTTTGAGAAAGTTATCACTTGCAACACGAAAAACCAAACTAAAACCAAGTTTAAGTCCTTCACAAATTATTATTTAAAAATCCTTGATAGGCTGAATAATTATCCAAAACAGAAACGGATTCCAAAATTAAATTGTTTTGGGTATCTGGGGTGGTAATCCTTGTTTTTTCTTTCTTTTTTTTTTCTTCAACGCCGAAGTCTTTTTCTTACCTTTCAGCGAATTCTGTTTTACCACGAGCAGGTACAACCAAACGTTGTAACTAACAAACGAAAACAAAAGTCAATTGCGATGTGCAGAGAGTTTTATAGGGGCTTATAACAAAACCAATACATGGGTATAATTTATACCCACGGAGTGTATTAGTGCTGGGTCAATACGTGCCACTATGATGACGGTATTTTTTTTTTGTCTATACTTCTATTTCTTCTTTATCCGCTTTTATCTTCTTTCTGTCTTCATATCTTCTTCAGGTGAATTTTTTTTATATCAGCTTCGGTTGGCTGGCATATATGTAGGGTGGCACCACAATGACGACGATTCCGACAAGGGGTGCTGTAGGTGGGATGGATGAATACAAATCACAGTAAAAATTAAATAGATACAAAAAAATTATAGATACTCGTATTATGGCATAAGATGTGGAGAAGAAAAAAAAACCCACAGCATCCACATCGGTTGTAGAGTATCTGCGCCGAGAGGTGGTAAAACTGAAATATCTTCTCATTGAAGATGCTGCCGTTGAAATATACTTTTGTATCTTTTGTAAAAGAAAAAAAAACGTGATTTTTTGTTTGTTGTAATTTTCAAATGTTTACCTATGCCGGGATTCTGTTGAAGTATAGTACTAAGCACTCGTTGAAATATTGCACATCACTTTGTAGCACATTGTTGAGTGGAATTGAGCCCAAAGTAATGTTTGAAGACACAAAAATCATGTAATAGTTTTAGGGATAGGTCGTTTTTGTTTTCATTCATGCGATTTACGACACAGATGCACTTCTGAAAAGCATCGTTTTACTATTTTGTTTTACGCAATTCAAGTTTGTTTTTTAACAAAAATTAACAAAAAAAAAAACGTTAGTGTGTTAAGATATAACATACTCTTTGGGTTGGTAAGCAACAATTTTTGAATTATAGTTAATTTGAAGAATTATCTGCGGTATTGATAATTGGATAAGATTTTCTTGAATAAACGAACAAGCAGATACTCCATCGGCACTTAAAACACAATTATTATAATACATATTCATGTTTAAAGTAATTTTTGTATTTATTAGTACAGTGACCAGTCGTAACTCAATAAAACAAGATCTGGTTTACACGTTGAGGAAGGAGAAAACAAAATACATAAATCTAGTTTCATTTTATGGGACTTTTGATATGGCTAACTTGTATGTGATATAATGGGATTAAATGTTAAAAACTCAAGTCGAACAGTAAGCATGACTACGAAAACAAAAATTGTTTAAAAAAATAAATGCATTCCCACACATAAATTAGGAAAGTCTTTACCGCTTTTATATGTTCTTTCTCACAGACGTCTATGCGAAAAAGATGTAGATATGGAAAAAGCCTTTGACACGGTGTATTTGGATCAACAAAACAATCGTGGGTTAATTTGCAAAATGTAATCGATATGAATTTCCAAGCGATTTAACAAAGAGGAAAGATCTTTTGTTACCAAGATTTTATTCAATCGAACGGAAGTGTTTGATTCTGCATGCAAATGGATGTAACGAAAAGATCTCCGAGAGCTAAGTTCAATGACGGACTAAGTTCTTCTAATTAAAAAAAAAAACTTTGTAGTTTTAATTTAGTTTAGTTTGTTTAGGTTGATTCATCTACCGAGATTAATTCTTACAGATTTCGGATATAATATCTGTATGTAGGGATAATAAATAATAAATAATAATTATATTAAATTAATAATAATAAATGAAGAAATATTTATTCATGATATAAGAATATTGAGAAGTAATGATTTTCTTTCTGTCATCACATAAATCTATTGCGTTACAAACAGAATTAAATAATTTGATATATTTAGTAATAGGTTCATTAAGACCATAATAGTGAATATGCGTTGGATTAAATAAAAAAATTCTTGATCTAAGTATTCTTTCAGGTGCATAAATCAGAAAACAATTTACAAGATATGGGCATTTTATACTACGATAAGAAAATACATCATGAACGAACAGTATACAGGGTGGCACACGAATCGTGCTACAATAAGAAATTTAAATAACTTTTATTTTAATCGATGTATTTCATTAATTTTTTTTATTGGATTAAAAATTAAATTTTATTTTAAATAACTAATGGTTTTTAAAGATGATAGACCGCAAATGACCTACACGCTCATCCACGCATATGCGGCACCTGATCAGAAAATTGTTCATTGCTGCCTGAAGGGTTGAAATTGGGATCGCCTCAATTATTGTCTTAATGGACTGCTTCAATTCAGTCAAATTCACGGGTTTCGTTTTGTACACTTCCTGCTTGACATAACCCCATAAAAAAAAGTCTGGTACAGTCAGGTGAGGTGACCTTGGGGGCCAGTGGAAAGTGCAGTTTCTGGATTTCAATTTGTTTGGGAATTTTCGTTGGAGCTCCGCCATAACTTGTGTGGCTAAGTGTGCACGTGCTCCATCTTGTTGAAATCAAATCCTGCTGAAAGGGATACGTCTTCGGTGAAGTTCTGGCTAAAAAAAACTCCTTCAACATCTTTAAATAACGGTGCCCATTAACAGTTTGTGTTACACCGTTTTCTTCAAAGAAGTATGGCCCGACAATACACCTTGATGAAACTGCGCACCACACAGTGACTCGTTCTGGGTGCAGTTCCGTCTCATGGAGCATTTCTGGATTAGATTCACTCCATATACGGCAATTTTGCTTGTTAACATTGCCGTTTAAGTCAAAATGGACCTCATTAGACATGAACAAACAATTTATCAATGTGTTGTCTTCATCGGCCATTGCAATCATTTTTCGGCAAAATTCCAGGCGAACAGTCAAATCCGGAGGGTTTAACTTGCTTGTAATTTGGACTTTGTACAAGAACAAGTTTAAGTAATCATGAATTATCCGTTGTAATAACCGTCTGCTAACTCCAATTTGACCCGATAAGTTTCGTGTCGAAACACTATGATTTGCCTGTATTGCCGATGCAACAGCCACGATTGTATCCTGAACCCGAACATTGGGATCTCGACGATACTGTCTTCGTTCGGTGCTTCCAGATTCGGCAAATATGTTCACCAGCCTCATAATGGTCCATCTATTCGGGGGAGTACCGCCAAACTCTCCTTGGACGGAAATGACGGACTGCAAAGAGTGGTATCGCTGCAATATCCAAATACTTTTTTCAGTATCACAAGTATTCATTTTGATAAATCTAAATAGTAGCCTATAAAATAAAAAAAAAATAAGCCGATTACTCGCAATGAAAAAAAGTTGTTATGCTTTATTTTTGTAGCACGATTCGTGGGCCACCCTGTACATTGGACATTACGTCTTTTCTCAAGAGTATCTAAGCCAATTAAGCACATCTTGTAGAATATGAAGGGATTTCAAGAAGGTTCCAATTCATTTGAGATATAACAAATCTAGTAAATGACTTTTGAACTCTTTCCAATCAATGTATGGAAGTTTTATAGGAAGGACACCAAATAATAGAACAGTATTCAAGATTTATAGCACTGACTGGCACAAGTCCACAACAAATTAATAACAAAACATTTTCCAAAAAAAAGACTTTTTACATGTATGTGTGCGTTCAGATCAAATCTGCTAGCCCAATAGATTTTAAATATTTCGTGTTGAGATTTGATCTAGATTTGCTCTTTTTGTTTCCGTAAAACTCTCAAAATTTAAAAACACCAAACTCTTTGACAGGAAGAGCAAATTTGTTCTGGAATGAAATTCGTTATTATATTCATCCTCATCGTCCTTACAATTATTGAATATTCCCTTGAAATACGATTGTTTCCTTGTCTCTCTATCGATTGAACGATTTCGACGCAACACCGACAGCCATTTTTTGATGGATGATCTCAGGTTACGCGACTTAATTTTCCAGGTTCGGTAAATTGAAATAGATATTAAATACTTGATCTCAGTCCCGATGTACTGTTATTGTTATTTTTCAACTGATTATTATCATTTATATGCATTTTTCAACATGTGTTGAATGAGAGAAAGCAGACGTTCTGAAGTCTTTAAAATGATAGTATCGTTCAGCTTCAGCCAATTTTTCTTAAAGGTAATTTGATCAGCATTTTATTCCGGCAGAAAACATTATACTGGAGATAAAGCTTTGCCAAATCTTCATCTGCTTCAATTAACTTATTCAATTTTCCAACGTAAAATTGTATCAAGAGTATAACTCATCGGTTGTACAACCATCGATTTCGCGAGTTTAGCTTAACAGTATTTGTTTATTCAACTCGATAGCAGTAACAATTTTGGTTTCTTACTTATTAACGAAACCAGTACCAATTGGCAGTCTCTTGTATGAATATTTAATGATTCTGCCTGAAGTTTTGTTTGAAACCTTTAAAAAATAGTTAAAATGTATATTGCGCCCAACACACTTGAAATATTTTTGTCATCGACAGTAGTTGCAACTTGATTTCCGAGGCTATTTTCTGAAGCTACGTTGAAAATATGTTGAAATTCGAATTGGAGTTGAAAGAATTTAATCGACTTTGGAAAAAAAGTTGTTAGATAGTTGAAAGCAAATCTTCATTAATGGTATTTCAGAACCATTTTAAGATATTCGTTTTTATAAATTCGCCACCAGATTCACAGCTTCTTACATTGGTTATGTCGTCGGTGCGAATTGAAGAGATCATTTTCAGAATACCATCATATATGAAATCGTGTCAAAAAGGATCTTCCATTGCACAGCACGGGCCGTATTCAAAAGAGGTTGATAATTTACCAAAATAATAATAACTGTCAACGAATCCGACCAGAAAAATACAATACATTGAAATCAACACTGCATGATTGTTAGTGCCCGCGTTCCAGTACGTCTTTGGTTTCGAACGATCCAGGTAGCTTTATGTAAAAGAGATGTATATCTAGAGGAAATTTTTGTATCTCATTTTAGTTTTGTTTGTTCGGAAGTTTGTATTCGAACTAAGTAAAAGTTAATATTTCAGAGCATGACGGGTCATGCAAAAAAGAAAAAAAGAAAATTATAGGGTGCAGTGCAAAATAGTGATTTAGAATTACCAATTTCAAATAGTACCTTATTCACAGAAAACATAACAGTTATTACTTAAGACAGTCCCTGTTGCACCAATTTACTATTGTGTTCACATTAAGGCTTTTACAATCATTAAATTTCTTAACACGAAGAAATATTTTCAAATCGTCAGCATACATAAGCCAATGAGCATATTGAAGCAGCGTTGGAATATCATTAATAAAAATACTGAAGAGCAAAGGTACTAAATGATTGCCTTGAGGAACACCCGATAAGACATCCATTGGGCGTGATTGAGCATAACCAATTTTTAAAATTTGCTTCCTATTCATTAGGTGTTGCCTAATCCTTGGGCAACCACTTCAGATTTTGTGAACAAAATTGGACACAGGCTAGATTTCTCAATTGGCATTTATTTGTCCTGTTTGTTACAAAATAGCTATCTATGTACAAATTCAATTATATTAAATATGAATTTATTATAAAATACATACTTTTAGTTCTTTATTTAAATTAACTTTTAGCAATTCAAATGTTCATCAACAAAATTAATATAATATATTAGCAAATGGCGGAGAAAGAAATAAAAAGACCTCGTGGATTTTTTTTACTGTCAATAGTGACGTTTTTGAGCTGTCAGACTAGGCTGTCTAGGTAGGGAAGTTAACATTAATGGCCTTTTCAATTGGCCGTCCGGAACACGTTCCCCCAATAAAACAGCCGTAAACAATTTGACTGATTCTGAATTATATGTATCACTGTATTTGTGAAAATTAAATTAAAAGAAAATCACATCGGCTAAAAAGAATTTCCAAAACACTTGATTTTAATTTAGATACACATTTTCTTGTATCAATAATAATTATAACTTGCTTCTTTTTACCTTATTTTACCAGAAAAGTAGTTTAAGTTCAATAAGCACATCGAAATTACACAACAAATCAAGCCGATTATTTTGACATTTTAATTGTGTAAGAGTATTAGTGATTCTGTTCTCGATTCTGAAATGAAATCCAGAATCGTTTTCTGTTCTGTTTAGAGTAACAACTGTCATTTTGTGGGGGTCAGAGCAGTTCTGGGCGGCCAATCGAAAAGGCCATAAGTAACTACAAATCCAATTCAGTAGGGTTGAATGAATGCCAAATGGTCTAAGTTTTTCTATAAGAATCTTATGACAAACAGTGTCGAACGCTTTCACAAAATCTGTAAGCACAACATCAATCGGATTACCTAACTCAACCGAATCAAATAGATATTTACTGAAAAGCATTAAGTTACGGTAGATCTACCTGACACGAAGATATGTTGGTGTGGAGTGATTTGTTCTTTGATTGAAAATTTGAGTTTACTTGTCACAATTGACTGAGTTTTGGAATGGCAGAAAGTTTAGATATTCCACGATATTTTTTTACTTTTTAGCTTTGAGCCAGCTTTCTACTCATCCGAAAATATACCTGAATATAGAGACAAAGACATATTAAATAAGTATTTCAAAGGAGTAGCTAATGACGACTTACAATTAATAAGTACATCAAAGGAAATCCGATCAGGACCAGCACTTTTCCAAGAGTTAATTGATTGAATACCCATTAAAATCATATGTTGAAAGTTAATTGTGAAATAAAAACCCACTTTAATTAAGGAGAAACAAAGTTAACGATGCACGGAAATAACGCAGGCTCTCCAGACTTCGGTGTTTCTATGATTATTTTGACTTCTGCATGCTTACGAAACATAGGCTGGAATCCCCTTTTCTCATATAGGACCAAATATCCGACGAAAGAATGTTTCTCTTTTCCAATATCAATTCCCCTTTTTACTTGCGATTATAGATATTATAAGACAAGTTACATATGGTTTTGTAAAAAAAACAAATTCTAACAATCAAACATGACATTACGATCATTGAGAACACCAAAAAAGTGGGTCCCTCAATTCCGTCTGTCTGTTCTCGAATATGCAGCCTAAACGATTCGGTGGATTTGCTTCAAACTTGGTATATATTGGGTCCTAACGACATAACCGTCGCAGCGGAGAATTCTCCGAAATCGTCCTAATCGGAGAATATTTGCTCCGAGGTAATCTTCCGACAGCTGTGCGGAACATTTTTCGACGAATCGAAAAATGATCTGCTCCGGCAGTTACCTCGATAGGTCAGATTATTTTTTCGGTAATATGCCCACACGTTTTTTTTTTTCATTTTTCAGTAGCTCCCATACATTTTTTTTTTTTTTTGGACAAAAACAAAAAATCTTATTTATGTCAAAAGCAGCTCCAACGATTTCTATACAAAAAAAATCAGTTCATTAATGAAGGGAAAGGTTACCTTTTGCTATTTTTTGTTAATTGTTATTTATGGTACCTCTAGTAGAACAATTTTTTTGGTTTTAGATTTTCTAGGAAACGGTTAATTTGATTTTTTTGAAATTTTTCCGCAGAAGCAGTTTAAACACTATTGTAAGCTAAAATTTTTCAAAAAAAATTTTTTTAGAAATAATTTTTTTTTTGAAACTCAAAATTTCGAGTCAATGGATTTTTTCGAAACTTCGTATTTGGTATTTTTTTGACAAAATCTTGAATAGGTAAAAAAGCTGTTTTTCTAAAATAAAAAACAACGGTACCTCCCATACAAATGTTAAAAAGCCGTTAAGAAAAAAATGTATTTCTCGAAAACGGCTGCAAGATTTTTTATAAAAAAATGTGTGTATTCCTAAATAAGTACACTCCACTTTCAAGCATAAAAATATTTTTTTTGGCGTACTTATTAACGGTACTTCCCATACAACCACTTTTCATATTTTCGACTTTTTCAACATTGTATGAAGTGATTAAAGTATTTTTTTTATACAAATGCTCCCTAAAATCATCAATAAAAATGAATACCAAAATTTTCAAAAAAAAAAAGTTTCTGATTTTTAAAAAATAAATAAAATTTAGTCGCAGAATCTTTTTGAAATTTGAACCTTATATGTATATTAATAATATCTTGAAAATAACTTTTCAATTTTTTTCAAAGTTTTATACATAAAAAAATTAATTTATTAAAATTTTTGTTTGATATATTCTTATTTATCCATGAATTCAAATGGCATCTTTGTGTTCCCTAAAACTATTACGACTAAGCAACATAAAAAGATTTAAGTATGTGTATTATCCATTTATTTCTACCTTATTATTATTCCTTTTTACGAATTTTTGTGTACGTCACTGAATACTTGTACATTTATATATATTTATGTGTCTCTAAAAATCACATGAATCTTATGTATGCATATTGCACCTAAATTATAAAATTAGATATATCTATCCAGCTACACCCTGCATTTGCATTATTATATGTACAAGTTTACATACTTAGGTTCCATCTGCATGTATATGTATGTACATACAATTTACTCGCCCAACTTACATAATTAAAATCCATAAATAGATTTAAATATACATTTGTAGGTAGGTACCTAACAACGCTTCCTTGAATCATCCATTAGACAATTTATTATACTGAAAATCAATGTAATCTTACCTACAGGCTTTAAACCTGCATCATTAAAGTTGTTATCTACAGGAGCAAGTTCGTACGATCCAGTCGTGCATTTTATTTACTTATCGTCCAGCACTCGGTGCCGTAGAGTAGAACTGGTAAAATTAGCGTTTTGTATAGCTTGCACTTTTTCTGTAGGAAAAGGAGCTTTGAACCCATTTGTTTGGCCAAACCGAAGTAGCAGCGGTTCGCTAGTGTAATTCTTCGTCGAATTTCCACTAAGGTGTCCTGCGTGGGTATGATGCTTGATCCGGGGTAGCTGAACTCCTTGACTACTTAGAAATTACTGCTAACAACAGTGATGCTTTGTTTGTTGATAGCATATACTTTGTTTTGTCCTCATTCACTTCAGATTAACACCACTCTTGCTCATTATCTGCTCCAGGACTAGGTTTAAAAAATCACATGATAGCGCATCTCCTTGTCTGAATTCTGAACACGCAGGAATAGCTGGGATGAGCTGTTACCCATTTGCACGTTGCACGGCGTATTTTATAACGTAATGCAGCATAGCTGGATCAGTTTTTTCGGCATCCCGAGTTCCGACATAACCAAAAGAAGCTCTTGGTGAATTATGCTATCATATGCGGCTTTGAAGTCGATAAAAAGATGGTGGATCCCGACTTTGAAATTCGTTGGTCTTTTGCAGGATTTATCTCAATGTGAAGATTTGGTGCGCAGGGACATAAGTCCCAGAGACATAAGTCCCAAAAACTAATTTGACATAAGTCCCAAAAACTAATTTTGGGACTTATGTCCCTCCTCGGTGTTTTTTGGATTTGAAGATTTCTTTTGAAAAAGTTCTAAAAAAAAAATTACATATACCCAAACCTCTATGCACGCCAACTCATATATTGGTCCAAGCGAGGGGGGGTGTAGCAGGGGGCCAGCATGCGGCGAGCTTCTTAAAACGTATTGCTTACATTTTAAATCTATTTTATGTTTTGAATAAAGATTTCACAATGTGTCATGTGGCCATACTTATGTCTTATAAAATTTGGGAGTTTTGTCCCATCAACACGAAACAAAAGTTGGGACTTATGTCCCATCGAGGTGAGACATATGTAAGTCCCAAAATGCTAATTTGGGACCGATGTCCCTGCGCCAAAATTTGGTCTATCGTTGATTTGCCTGGCCTGAAGCCACACTGGTATGTGTCGATCATAATGTTGCAGAAAGGTTTTAGACGCTCACATAGTACGTTGGATATGATCTTGTAGGCAACATTAAGCAGAGATATGCATCTGTAGTTTTTGCAGGACATAGGATCGCCTATTTGACCAGTCTTCGGGCATGCTTTCCTCCTCCCGCGGTTAGTTGATGAGCGATTGCATGTACTCTACCATGAAATCTCCTCCATTTTTGAAGAGTTCCGCAGGTAGGCTATCCGATCCGGCGGATTTGTTGTTCTTAAGCTTGTGCGTGGCTTTCTTAATCTTCATTGACTGGTCTCATGCTTCTTTGTTCTCCTGTTACTTCCTCTGCATAATGCCCATTAAGCAGTTGCTGGAAGTGCTGCTAAAGCACGTCTACGATTCCCTGTGCTTCGGTGACTAGCTTCCCTTCGTGTTTCTAATAGCTTGCGTGCCAGGTCCTATATCCAAATGCCAGTTGCTTGGCTGTTCTCGTAGGTCGTGGTCCATTTTCGTTCCGGGTCAGGTTGCCATTTGAGGGGGGTCGTTCCAAGGCGTCTGGCGTCTCTCTCATAACAATGGTCTTTTTTACTGTGTTTGGGTCGTTAGCCCAACGCACTAACATTTAATCTGTAGTGCCATGGGCAATTTTTTTTCCTTGATTAACATTCTCACAAGTTTAGCAAGTCATGACATAAAGTCAAGATCAGTATCCGGCGGCTACCATCTTGGGGATAATGTAAGCACCTGATGTGTAGGAAAAGATACAGCTCGAGGCCCCCAGTTCTTGCAACATCCAGCCACGAGAACATGGTTTTACTAAACTAAATGTTCAATAACGAGAATATCCCAAATATTTTCTGATTTTCTTCAATTAACTGCAATCTTTAAAAGGGTAACCCTATCCTCGCTGAGAACTTCAGAGGAATCTCTGTCCTTAATTCTTTGCTATATATATTCACGATAATATTCCTCGCAGTGATAACTATAGCGATTTATTGATAAGGGTCCTTTTGTATGCGGATGACCTTGTAATTTTAGCTGTGACCTGAATTCAAAGATCATAGAAATGGTTGAATGGTTCAAACATAGAAGTAATGAAGGAATTTAAATATAGTTAAAATCTTCGAGCTCATATTAATGACAGCAAAAACATCTATTAACTGTATGTGTTCAAACTTTTTCAATGACCAACAAAATAGATTCAGCTTCTAAGTTCAAAGTATTTGATGCACCATCAAAAGCTACGTCTTTTATGGGAATAAAGCTTATGGCTACAATGATACTTAAGAAATAGAATTAATGCAGAGAAAGTGTTTAAAGCGTATTTTTAAGCTCCCATCTAATACACCTAATTACATCATACAGGTTGAATCGGGACTACCAATTTTTTGTAGAATCTTAATGAATTTCAGATGCAGACTAATATGATCAAAGTAATTAAAAGAAATAACGCAATTTGCAGAAAAGAATGCTACTTTACGGTGTAGATACAACCCTGTTCATAATATAATTCTCTCTTGACATTATATTTGGACTATGTACATTCGTGGAGGACTGAAATTTATAATAATATTTTTATGAACGAAAAAAATAAAATCCACGACTTGATCGCACGAACTTACTCTTACACTTCGTATGCAAAAGATTTCTATTAAAAATCTACATATATTTTAAAAGTCGTTTTTTTATTTAATTTTTTATATATACAACATTTCTTTAAATTTTTTCCAAAAAGATTGGTATGACAATATTTAATATTTAATAATATAAACTTAAAAATAAAAGATTAAATCGGCTTAACCAAAGAAAAAATAATTCAAAATTCTGAAATAAATACTAAAACTAATTTAGGCTCAAAAAAAAGTGTATAAATTTAAATTTATGAGAAAAAAATTTTAAAAATCTGTGGAGCGGTTTTTGTGAAAAAAAAAGTTTTTTTTAACTTTTTGAAATTTAAAATATATTAATGAAAAAATATTGGTACGCAGTATAAATTGCGCAACTTAAACCTATGTGTATATGTGCGAAATTTCGAAAGAATCGGTTAAGCCATTTATGAGATAGTCAAACTAAAAAAAAACGGTCCTTTGGAAAGTATCGTTTTTAGTCATTTTTCTATTTTTTTTTTCAATCATATGATCGGTCCGTTTCCGAGAAAAATAGGCTTTAACATAATGGTTATATGGCAGGTACCGTTATTTTTGACCAAAAATAAATTCAATTTCCCCTCTGTACAATACCTACAAAACTCTATATACAAAAGTTTCAAGCAAACCGTTTGGGCTGTAGGTGTCTATACATACTTACAGATAGACTGACAGACTGACAAACTGACCGACAGACGGACAGAATTTTTAGACCATCTTTTTCGTCTTCGCTATCATGGTAATGTCATGTTTGATTGTTATCCCAAAACTTTTTTTTTCGATGAATGCATAACTTGTCTTATAGTACCTATAATCGCAAGTAAAAATTAAGAAATTGATTTTAATAATAGGGCAAACTGTTGGGGAAAAATATTAGCTCAGTTCCCACTATTCTTTCCTATCAATGTCCTTTTTGCTCCTAGTCCTACATATTTTCCATCTGGTTCTCGGGGATCCTCGTCCGTCCTTGATTTGTTTTTTACAAATATGTCTTGTCAATTTGAAACCCCAATTCCTCTAAATGTTTTGAGTTCTGATTATAACCCTGTTTTTGTTCTTTCCATTGGTCAGGTGAAAAGAAAGTGTAATATATCCGACAATTTCACAAAACCAATTGGAAATATTTTCAAACTTCCATTAATACAGATCTTCAAAATGTGTCCATGGATCTGAATAATATCTCCTCCTTTGATGATGTTGACAGCATTGTAGAAAACTTCACGAAAATTATTTTATCCTCTGCAGAAAAGAGCGTCCCCAAAAAATTAAAACGAGATGCTTTTTGTAACTTAACTCTTCCTACTCAAGTTTTGGATCTTATTAAATTAAGAAATATTCATCGTAGGAACTGGCAAAGATACCGCCAACCTTTTTCGAAAAACATGGTTTCATATTATAACCAACTAATTTCAAGAAGTATTTTACTTCTTCGAAACAAAAAATGCAACAGCAAATTGATTATGCTGGATAAGAACGAAAAGTCCTTCTGGAATATTGTCAAGCTAACGAAGAATAAAAACAGAAAAATCCCCTTTTTGAGACAAAATAATGAAATCATATGAACAAATGAGGAAAAGGCCATTTTATTTACTACCAATTTTTTAACAAATCACAGGGTTTCGGAACATTTAAGTGAAAGAGAAACAAGCACAATAGTTAATACAGATATCGAAAAATTTGATTCTTTAAATACTCTCACACCTTCTAATACATTTGTTTCGATAAAAGATTAAAAAATGGTTTTTAAAGATCTAAAAGTAAAAAAAACAGATGGGTTAGATCACATTAAAAACATTTATTTAAAACCCCTTTCAAAAGAAGGTATAAAATTCTTCACTTTTTTGATAAATGTGTGTTTGCTAATGCAATACTTTCCAAAGGTATGTAAAACTGCGAAAGTTGTCCCAATTTTAAAGGCCGGGAAACCGCCAGATATCGCCAGTGTATATAGACCAATTTGAGTAGTTTAAGTAAAATGTACGAGAAAATTTTAAAAGAAAAAATGCTAAAAATCATATCTGATGAAAACAATATTCCCTGATTAGCAGTTCGGATTCAGAAGATTTCACTCTACGTCTCATCAGGTTAAAAGAATATGTCAACATGTCAAAAGTAAACGCATCCAGGGAAAATCAACTGGCATGATTCTTTTAGATATTGAAAAAGCTTTTGATTCCGTATGGCACAAGGGAATAATTTATAAAATGATAAAATTTAAAATTCCGTTGTATTTGTGCAAAATTGTCAAGAGTTTTCTTTCCAACCGATGTTTAAAAGTTCATGTCAATAGCAGTGTTTCGTCAATAGTTAGGTTCAATTTTGGTGTCCCTCAAGGTTCAGTACTTAGCCCTATTTTATATAATTTGTACACTTCAGATTTCCCAACCATCCCTTACTGTGAATTTTCTATTTTCGCTGATGACACAGCAATATATTCTTTAGATGAACTTGGTCTCCACATCGAGTGGAATTTAGTGCAGACTATTGAAATATTACAAAATTATTTCAATAAATGAAAAATAAAGTTTAACTCCGACAAATTCCAAGCTATCTTTTTTTCAAGAAAAGGAAAATCTTGTTATCTTCTCAGCAACCAATCCATTATTATAAATGGTAAGAACATAGCTTGGGAAAATTCTGTAAAATATCTTGGGATACATCTTGATACCAAACTTACATTTAACCATCATATTAATAACACTATAAAGAAAATTAATATAGCTATTAAACTGCTTTACCCTTTTATAAATTGAGGATCTTCATTGACAATTGAAAATAAAGTAATCATTCTAAAGGTCATATTTCAAGCAATACTGCTATATGGAAGCCCTGTCTGGGAAAAGGCTGCTTTGTGTCACGTTAAAAAACTTCAGGTGTCACAAAACAAGTTATTAAAAATGATGCTAAACCTCCCTTTTCGTTACTCGACTAGTGATCTTCACCGAGAAACTAATGTTGAATTGATTTCAGAACGAATAAATAAACTCGAAGCAAACTTTCATTATAGATTTAACAACACTGACAACCCGCTCGTTCATCAGATCGATTACCTGTAATAAATAGTCGTTTTGTTTTTCACTTAAACTATTTATTTATATATCTATTTACCTATTTCTGTTCATATTATATGGATTTTTCTTTAGTTTATGTATTCACGTATTTACGTATCTATTTATTTATTATTTATTTATTTAATTATTTAACTTATTTATCTATTTATTATTGTTGTTTTTATTGTTTATCTTTGTATTTAATTATTTATTTATTTATTCATTATTTTTTTTTATTGTTTGCTTATAATAACACTTATTTTTTTTTTTTGGTCTTTACTTATTTATTTATTTAATAACTAACATATTATTATTTTGTTCCTAATCTATTCAAATATACAAAATCAGAGAAATCAGAATTAAATTCTAGTCATTTATATACGGGTGATTCCACAAAAATTGGGTAACTTGCTGTCATCAGTCAATTGAACTAATTGCTATTATATTTTTTAATATTTTTTATTTTATTCTGAAACAACTTAAAGTCTTTTATTTGGTCACCCAATTTCAGCTATTTATTTTAAATATAAGTTTATAAAACACCACAATATATTCTCAAAACGTCAGTTATTTGGCATGTCACCACTCCAAAAATCCGCAATCAAATGGATGTGTATTAAATATTAACTTTAATTAAAGCAAATTTGGTAATTCACTACAATCGGTGATGTACTTAATAACGTATATCATAATTTTCGTAACACAATATTCTCACTGCTGTTGTTAAAATAATAAGAAGCTTTGTGTTCAATTTTATTCGCCAGTCCGCTGTGTGTTGTTCGAATTTGAATTTCGCGCGAAATTTCACATACTCAAATTGAAATTACTGTTAAGGTTCAAAGTTGTTAGTAAAGGTAGCTGCAGACCACGCCATTTGACGGTCGCCATTACTGTGCCAGTGCTAGTCTTGTGTTTGGCGTGCAAACACGAGCGTGTCCAGTCAAAATATCAGTCCTATGGTGAGTTATTATTTTCTTGTAAACATGTATTTTATTTTAATTTATACGCAGTTAACTTTGATTTATTCAAATGTAGCTTGTTTATATTCGAAAATACCAAAATAAACATTGGTTCTAATAATAACCTTAAATTCATGCCTTTTTCATCAGTCCGTTGGCGTCAGTCCTTTGACTGATATTGCGCCAGAGGACTGATATGTTTCCAGGGTATTGGTTTTTTTTTGTTTTAGACAACTTTTACTTCAACTATTAGAGTGCGTAAACATTTTTTTACTTATTTTTATTTTTAGCATAATGTCACCTCTTAAAAAACACAAAATATGATATGATCGCTTCACCCCAGAACTCATAACTCATTATTGCATCTAGTAGCATGCATTTGGCCATTTCAACCAAAGACCTGTTCTTTCGTTCAGCAGTCCCGTTTTGTTGTGGTGTATACGAATCTGTGTGTCCATATACAATGCTTTCCTTTTGTAAATACTTTAAAACTCGACCCGCGTGTATCCACAACCATTGTCTGATCTTATTATCTTATGTTTTGTTGAACATTTATTTTTTACCATTTCTGTGTACTCTACCGCGATCAAAAACTTCAGATTTCTCCCTTAGCAAATAAACAACAGTGTACTATCTACTGAAATCGTCAACAAAAGTTAGAAAATATTTTGTCCCGCTAGGTGTTTTCGCATGCATGGGTCCGCAAATGTCACTGTGAATGAGGTTTAAAGGCGCATTGCTCTTTCTGTTTCACTCTTACTTAAATGGTTGACGAGTCATTTTTGTTTCCATACAAATTTCACAGTCCTTGATCTTATTACAATTTATAAAGGACCACTTACCATTTTTTCCGATTCTAGTCGTTTAAGTGATTCGTAGTTGCGATGGCCAAATATGAGGTGCCAGTGATCTAAGCAGTTACCTTCTTTTCTGCATTCTTCAATATATAATACTTTGATTTCAGTTTCTTTTTGTCTGAGCTTAAAAAGATTTCCTACTAGATGTCCAACTGCTTCGTCCAATCGATCTTTAGACCGAATTTCACATATGTAGTTTGTTGTTGCTGTTGGTGGTCTTTATTTTGCAGGTACCCCTTCCTTCCGAAGTGATTTGCACTCTACTTGCTACTGTAATATGAATTTATCCAGCTTGATTGAGATATGTACCGTGACTCCTGAATCCAAAATCCAGCCTTCACCAAGTTATATCCGTACTCATCTTATTTTTTGTTACCTTCATACCGAATTATTTGGACCATTGTTTTGATTTTGGCGAGTATATTCTTCTAAAAGGTTTCTTTCAACCAAGTCCAAGGTCAAATCAGAATCGTTCCTTGTTTCCAGATCTGTTACAATTGTATCACATTTTTGAGGTAAGCTGCTGAGTAACATAGCGATAGTCTCATTATTTGATAGTTCATTCTACCCTAGAGTAGTCAATTTTTCAAATAATATTTCAATCTTTTGGATACGTTTTTCCATGTTACAACCGTCCTCCAGTTTTAAGTTACAAATGCTACGCATTAATTGAACCTTATTACTAAGAGTAGCCTTTTCATGGTGTTGCTTGAGCTTATCCCATGATGCCAAGTTGTTTTAGCCCTTCTCACATGATGAAGTTGACTATCTTCTACTGATAGGCCAATAATAGTTCTTGCCTTGCAATACTTTTTGGTCCATTCCGAAGTGACTGGATATGGAATCGGTTTGATAATAATGCCCCACAAACTATCCCTCCGTAGAAGGAGTTCCAGCTTAAATTTCCATATGTGGTAATTATCCGTTCACAACTTCGAAAGTGATGTTCGTAAAAAATCAGACATTATTTAAATTGTTAGAGCTCTGGCTGAACAAATGAATATTTTGATATATACTGACATAAAAACAAGCTATCATTTCTGTATGGATTTTAATTTTAGAATAAAACAAAAAATTAAAGTTTCTAATTACACAAACATATCTGCCTTCTAGAGCAGTTTTTACGTTGTATGTAGTATGTAGAGTGAACACAAATTCGAATATTATATTCAACAATTAGATCCTAAGAAACTTACTCTGAATGATAATAAATGTGTGTATATAAAAAAGTGACTCTCCCGGTCATGAGCAATATCTTCATTAGACTAGCAATCTTAAATATCAGAATTTGTAGGAATTTGGTTTAAATAATATCATAAACAAAATATCCTTAAAAGTTACCCAATTTTTGTGGAATCACCCATATATATTGGAGGTTTTTCTTTGCTTTTCCTTCAAATAAAATCTTTCCCAATTATATTTTTATTAATAATTAAAATAATTTTTCAGATGTAAGACTTTAAATGTCAATTCACTGTATTGTAAAATGTGCGGTTACAACACCTTTTGTAGTGATTTATTGCAAATAAAAATTACTACTACTACTACTGATTTTAATAAAGTTGACGTACAGGACTCGCCCACTTATGATTTATTGGTTTCCTTGAAACGGCTTTAACGATTTGGACCAAAATTTTAGAGTTTGTTTTTATGGACAAGAACAAAATTTCAGAAAGTCTGAAGTAACACCTGGTCCCTACAATGCGCACTTATCGAATTTCTTAGTTTCTCGGAAACGACTCAAACGATTTTAAATAATTTTTCAAAGTATATTTTAATAAACAAATTTTTATATGTTTTTTAGTTTTAAAAAATGATTGATTAAAATGTTAATTTTCGGTTCTTTTTAGATGCTTTACTACTTCAGGTACTTATATTGTAAATAAGGTACTTGAAAATATACTAAATATTTCTGCAGAACCATGAAGGTATCTTAATGGGTCTCAAATACCAAGTACATTGCACTATCACAAGGTATCTAAAACTAACTTTCAGAAAACTATTCAACTCCTGTTTAAAAAAAAAAATTAAAAGAAAAGGCCGCGTTGTTTACAGAAAAAACTGCTTTGAGGGAAGTAATACCCCCTTGAGTAAAGACAGACTTAAAATAATAAATGATTGCTTAATCATCATACTTACATATGTACATATTGTATAGAAACTATTGTGTACCTACATAAATATAAATGTACATATGTTGAGCAAACATTGACTTTGTGAACTATCATCTTTTACTCAAAAAAAAAGTGTTTAGGTAATGTTCAATTACTCGCACATAATAGTTGGTTTTTGATGGATAATAATTAATGCCGGAAATCTTTGACTTTATAATATTATTTTTCCGTCGATTGTGGTGTATGAACAATGACCAAATCCAGGAACTCGTAGCATTGAGTCGCCAGCTTATTGAAAAAGTCTATAATATTTCCATTTTAATAAATTATATGAGATAAAAATGTATCTTAATTTATTTTAATATAATAATATATATTATATTTTTTATCTAACCAGATTAAAAGTGTTAACCCTACAAAATCTTGAAACTGTCAATGGACATCTAACCCGATTAATTTGGTTATAACATTTTTATTATATTATTTGTGTGGGTTTTTGTTTTATTTTAAATTTCTTCACTAACTTACGAGTATTATTTAAATATTTTAATCTGAGTCGGTATGGTGTACTGGACATGGTTATGGACAATCATCACACGTCCACTCACAAATGGTAATGTACATCCGACAGAGCATCTTATATATATATTTTGGTGTTGCTACATTTTTATTACCACAATCGTCGAGGTATATTTAGTTAAAAAATTATATTATAGCACAATATCTTAATTTGATGCAAATCGAATAAAAGCAAAACCTGATAAAAAAAAAACATTATTTTGTTTGCCATGCTCACGAGGTATTCGATTTTTTTTTTTCTGTTTGTTGCGATTTTATAAAGGTAAGTTAGAAATTCAGTAAAAAATGAAATTGAAAAATATGTTAACAAATTGTAAGAAATCATTTCGAGAAATTACATTACTGATTTTATTTTTAAATTGAATGTTATCTTTACAGGCAGCTTAATTAAGATCGTTTAGAATTATTGCATTTCTTTAAAAAAAAAATCTCCAATAAAAATTGCAAAGATATAAATGGACAGCAATGAATGAATACAATAAATCCGGCGTGATTCACTGCTTTTATATTTCGAGGGATGTTGAAGAAAACTTTGCTGTGCCACCCTCAAAGAAAATTCTTCGAAATGGTGAAATTGAAAGTCCCCCGACTACCTGAAATTAGTTGTGTGCAATTCTCTAGATGCAGAAGTCCAAAATGTGGTCAAGCCAACCTCACGGAGTGTATACAGAACTTATATTCTAATAGAAAAATACTGTTGAAACTACACTGAGGGAAAAAAGGCATCGTAAAATCTTAGAAATCGTATTTGATTGTTGGAAAATAGTATCATGAACGTATTTAATTTAACGTTGAAAATATATTGATGTAACTACGCATCGTTGTTTTAAGTACTGTCTTTCTTGTTTTAAAGTGAACCGTAGTCGATTCGACAGTGAAACAACTTTCATAAATTAAAAAGTCGAAGTTGCAGCCACTTACAAATAACACTTATACATTAAATTATCCAACTTAAACTTAAAATAAACTTTAATTTGAATTCAGTCATATTCAATTTTAAGTAGACCCAATGTAAAACCGAAATGTTTAAAATTTAAAGTGGAAGCGATGTAGAAACAAAGTGAAACGTATTCATTTTCACATTGATGTTACATTTTCAAACTAAGATCGACATAAAATCAAAGTGATTCATAGTTGATCTTAAGTGGATTCCATGTATAATCATGAAAACAGCAAACAAAAACTACCTGCAACGTAGGTTCGGGTAGGCGCCGGCGTAGTCGATCGTGAAGCATTGGCTTCATATATTCAGTCGTATTTTGTCTTTTTTTAAAATAGTCGGAGTTTAAACAGTCTATTGTATATTAAGAGAATTTGAAATGTAATATATTTTCCCTACGCTGAAAAGTTTTGTTTTAGTCAAATCATAAGAAAATTAATCCTAGTTTGACCAAAATTTGTTTATTTTTTATATATAAGTTTATTTGGAGCTAGTCTTAAGCCAAAACACCATTTTCTGTTGGCATATCCCGAATCCCAATTCAATTAAGAAATGTGGATGGTTATCATTTTCTTGGGGTATGCGGTTTGTGGCAAAGCACAAGTGTATCCCTACATTAATATCCAGTAAATTCAAATTTGTATTAAAAAATAAAAATACAATTTTTATGTTTCAAAATGATAGTTTTTTTATTGATAAAATTGGAAAACTTTTATTAGATTCAGATCGACGTAAATCATGAGTGAATCTAAGTTGTTACTTTAAAAACGTAAAGTAGTAAATACTACAACGTTTCATGGTTGGTAAGATTACAACTAAAACATTTCCTTTTCAAAGTAATTTCTTTTAGAAAAAAATTGAAAGATAGTAATATCAAATTTGGTTCGTAATATTTTTAAGCTCGAATACATTTAATTTAACGATGCGTCATTCTAAAAATTAAAGCTGGATCATTATATTTTCAAAGCCGTATGCCTTTGAATTTAATACGGCGCTCAGTAGAATCGAAGTTGTTCCATTTCGTTTTTAAGTTCGATGATATTGATTCTACTATGATTCCACATTAAATCAAAGGAAAACATATTTAAATCAAGCATGAAAACTATTCGTTTTCATACAGGAAAAACGTTGAATCAATGATGTTGTCCATCTTTTAACATGAATCATTCTTAAAATTAAAGTGGTTTTCTTTGATTTTACGTTATTTTTTCTCTAGGTGTACAGCAAAGGAACCATCAAAAACAACCCAACACAGCTAAAAATGATCGCAGGCAATTAGAAGCGAATTTCTACATTGCGTCCTTTCTTTATTTATCGACAAATACTGTGATGCTTTTGTAGCTTATAGCTGAGGTAGCTTCAGCAGGTCCAAGGCCCGACCGAAGAAAGCCATAAAACTCGGCGCGTGAAGAGTTCAGAACTCCTTTAAATAAATATTTATTAGGTTTTTAGATATAACATTAAATTCGATCAAGAAATACTTAAACAAGGTATTTCATATAAATACTTTACAATAGTTTCCCTTCAAATAAACTAATACTAACAATTTTATATAGTTTAGGATAGAGTCCCCGGCCCTGGTCGAAACCAAAGGCACAAAGTTTGGTACGATAGAATTCCCGGCCCGGTCGAAATCAAATTCACAAAGTGTGGTCGGGTAGAGTCCCTAGCCCATTCGAAACCAAAGGCCCAAAACTTGGTGGGATAGAGTCCCCGGCCCGGTCGAAACCAAAGGCGCAAGGTTTGGTGGGATAGAGTCCCCGGTTCTGGTCTAAACCAAGGGCATAAAGTTTGGTGGGGTAGAGTCCCTGGCACTGGTCGAAACCAAAGGCTCAAAGCCAAAAAATTACGAAACTCTTAAATAGTGCACCACGTACTCAGTAGTGTGCTTCTAGGTACTTCCCTTATGTACATCGGATTGGTACATACATGCAACACCCAAGGCAGAAGTCCATCTTGTCCGTAATGTTACCTCCTCTTGATACATTTTCCGTAATAAGTGAATGTGAATTTTAATATGCAGAAAAACACATACCATGTAAATCTTATCGCGTGATGTTTAACTTAATGGCATTTAAAAGACCTAAGGTCTTACAGGCATATAGTTAAATTCAAAAAAAAAAAAACAATAATGTTCTGCTTTCACGAAATGGTTACGTGTCTGCTTGCTGACGATGCTCTGCATATCCGCTCCTTGACGGTTTTATGAAAAGTTGAAGTGGCAGTTAGCTCGTCGATGAATGCATTTTGTGGTGGAAATTGGAATGTCGGTTGCTGAGTAAGGTAAAATTTGTGGCTTCGTTACAATACAATTTTTTTTTTTTGTTCTTTTGCAAAAAGCTGCAAGTCTTCCATCAAAACCGGAGTCGGCAAATGTTCGAAGCTAGGACCTTTCCGCTATATCCTGAAAGCGTGTGATCAATCTGGGCAAGACTGTGAGAACCGGAGTGCGAATGATTTGATTATGTATAATCCCGATCAATACAGCCAAAAAGAAGCTGGTGTGCTCCTGACTAAACATTGGTCAATGGCAACACACACACAACAACAAACTAGTTCACTGAGAATAAGAAATCAAATTTCAACCATTCCATAATCCACTGATAAGAAGGATGAACGAAATCCTAAGAAAAAACGCATACTATTTTCTTTCTACGCTGACAGAGGGTAGCCTCGATCCTGACTAAATCGTTAAACCAACCAAGCCACCAACTAAATGCCCGGAACGGGGAATTGAACAACGCGAGTGCAATCAAGTCAATTGACTTTTATTTTAAGTTTTTACCAAGTAATGTGAGTCTCGGCAACTGTACATAACATATTTAAATTTTTGTATAATTGGCAGCACTGAAATTTGACAGCTTTCCGGGTTCGCGGGTTCAAAGGATTTTAATTCCCTTTCTGGCTCATCTACCCACACACGGAATTCTGTTGCCCCGCTAAATTGATATTTCATAATTAAATATCACTCCAACCTCTAAAATGAAAAAAAAGCTTCTATATATATGAAAAACCACCCCAACGCCAAATAAAAAAAGATTTATTGTTGTTGTTTTATGTTGTGACGTGCTTTTTGCATTCAACCGATGTTTTTCTTCCCGGTAAGCCAAGATCGTGCTGAAGAAAACACAACAATTCAGTAGAAAAGTTCTTGAAACCTTAATTACAAGATCATATATATTATTTCTGTTGTCAAACTCCTTTTTCTCATTTACAAAAGAGTAAAATACACTAAATTAGGTATGTATCAATGGATATGAATTTAAACATAGCGATGTCATTGCACAAAAACTTTTTGTTTTACTATCTATTATATATAAATCTTGTATCACGTTGATGTGTTGAAGGAACTCCGAAACTATCCAACCGATTCTGATGGTTTTTTTTTTTAAATGTTTTTTTGCTGGCGTTCCTAAGATAAGATGGTTTGCAATATTTAATACTTAAAAATAACGTAAATTGTCTAACAAATTTTTCTTCCATCTTGATTATTTCGTAAACGGCTTTCCCTATTTTGATAAAAACAAGTGTGTATACTACTTTAGGTATAGTCTACATTTTGGTGAACATTTTGTTTACGTAGTTTGTTATTAAAAGTAGCTCCCATACAATGTTTTTTTTTTTGATTTTCGACTTTGTCATAAGCGGATGGTTGGATTTCGATCAAAATTTTTACATAGGATTTCCGTCATATTATAAATAATACTGCATACCAAATTTTTCGAAAAATATTTGTTTGGATTTTTAAAACAAATAATTGAAAGTTCAATATTTCGAAAACGTGTTAATGAATTGATTTTTGAAATTTCGTTTTTAAGTTTATATTATTAAATGCTTAAAACTGTCAGGCCAATTTTTTTTTAGAAAAAAATTAAAAGAATTTTGTATATACAAAATTTAGCAAAAAAGACTTTAGAAATATATTTTGATTCTTAATAGAAATATTTTGCATGCGATGTGATCGAACAAAAGAGTAAGTATAAGCGATCCATTCGTGCATTTTATTTTATATCCCATTTACAAAAAAAAAGGAAACGTCAAAACAAAAGATATGCACGATTCTCTGCGTCGTTGTTGTGAGCCAATCAGGGCTCACACTTCATTAATTTTATTTAGTATATAGTTTATTAAAAATAGAATGAAACCACTTTTTTAAGTATTGACTTCTGGCCTCAGAATAAGAATAACCAGAAATGTATTTTAGATGCGAAATTCAGTTTTCACAGAACCAAACAATTATTGCTACATTTATGGGAAATTCGTGTTCATATTTCGTCAAACAGAAGAAAATTTAAAGATTGGAAGCACTGATCAGCAGCGAGGTTCTTCCAGTAAATCGGAGATGATTGCGCCAATGATATAATCACTCAAACTTGAATGTTTAAGTTTTCCTATCTGCTTCTATACAAAATAGACATATTTTTGGTGATTATGGACCGATTTTCATGAAACTTTGAAAATTGCGATTTGAGACAACTTACTCCTATAATAATATTCTCAATACAGGGTGTGGAAAAAAACGACACATACAAACTTTAACTTGTATTTAATTCCATAATTATTTGTTATGTGTTCTTACCAGCATCAACCTCATCCAGCGTCTAAACGTAAATTTGAGACATTAAATTTACTCTTTTCATATTTTTATTGCCATGTAATTTATGACTTTTAAGTCAATTGACACAATTTTTGATGAAAATGAGATCGTCAATTTCCCGACTGAATTTTTAAATTTTCGGGATATGCCAGGAATGCCGCCACACAAGCTCTGTCTGAAAATTGGTTCACAGCTCATTCTTTTGCGGAACTTAAATCCACCAACATTATGCAAACGATGTACGATTAGTTATCAGAAGAATTAACGGAAACGAACTTAAAACAACGATATTTTCGGGAAAGTTTAAAGGAGAAGTCGTCCTATTACCTCGAATACCTAGGATTTCATCAGAATTAACACTACTCGTACCTTTCAAAAGAATATACAATTACCGATAGGTTTGACTTTTACGATGACGATGTATAAGCCACAAGGGCAGAAAATGACAATTTGTGGTTTGGATTTGGAAAATCCTAGTTTCTCCCATGGTCCCGGTGTTTGAAAACAATCAAATTTATTTGTTTTAACAAAAGACAGATTAACGAGTAATATTGTTCATCATTTAGTTCCTCATTAATGGAAAGCAATAATTAATACTAATTAGAAAATTTACCAATCACTTCCTTAACAATACCATTTAATATCTAATAATCATGAGCGCAATAAAGTTGCAGCAACGCGCAACCGGGTCTGCTAGTTTTCTATAAATTTCAGCAATTTCAAATAATTCAATAAATGAATATGATATAAAGAATATCTCACTTTTAACCCATTGAAGGAGTGAAAGAGAAAAATATGTATTATACTTCTTTTATTTGAAATTCTTTTTTTTCGCTTGCACATTGAGTGAGTGGAAAAGAAAATATTTTTTTCGCTGCACCGTGAGAGAGTGGGAGAGCAACCTATTTAGATATTTGTCACTTCTGTTGTTTGTATTCTTTTTTTCTCATTTATAAGTACACGAATGCACTAGGTATTGTTTATTCTTCTCTTCAAAATTGTAGCATATTTGATCGTGTTTGTAAAACTAATATGTTCAATCAATAAAGTATTTATTTATTTTTTTCAAACATTCTATTTGAAGATTTTATTGCAAAACCTTATTGAATGTGCGAAATTTTCGCACGGGTCTTCTGGTCTTAATTTAAAACAAATCTATGATCTATAACAAACAGATATGAGTAATAGTTCACTTCTTCTGGAGCATGGCCTTCGCTGTGGAGCTCTGCTATTCTGGTTTAACTAGTAATGGCGGGGTTACCTCACACTGGTTCGGGTTCCTTTTTATATGCGGTTTCTGTTATATATACTGGAATCGGTTCTGTGATCGGGTATTCTGGTTTCTGGTTAGTCCTGACTTATTTCTTCTGGTTTTTCCTGGTAACGGCACTGGGCTTCTAGTCCGTGGTGGCAATTCAGCAGGTACGTGGTAAATCAGCAGGTATGGCACCCCTGGTGGCAAATCAGCAGGTATAATGCTCCTGGTAGCAATCAGCAGGTATAGCGCCCCTACCTGGCGGCAAACAGAAGTCAAAAGCTCTGGTACGTCATGCAGGTACCGAACCCCTGGTTGCAATTAAGGCCTACCAGTGCAACGAAACATCTAACCACTGTTGGGAGAAAGTTTCGAGCATATTAGCTAAAATAAACGGATCCCCTTACCTCGTCAAAGGTTAAAGCCAAAATGATCGATTAAATCAAATTACCCATTAACTAATAATTCAAGTAGAGTCAAAAAGGGTCATGAGTTTCGTTTCGTTCGTCACTACGTATGTCTTCTTGGCAAGAACCAAGTGTGAACTGTAATATGATGAACGAAAATCGAAACCTAAATTGTCACGTAACGTCACGTAATATGCTTATAATGGGATCGAACTATATTAAGTTAAAACGCAATTTCATTTGGAATTGGAATTGAAATTCAATAGTTTAAATCGTCGGTGATGACTAATTATAATTAAATTCTCGTTTCTTAAAAAAAAATAGGTAGCATATAACGCTTCGATACAATTTATACTCTATTTTGACACTTTTTTCATTTTTAAAATTTCATGCAGCTAAGTTATAAATTGAACCACAAAAAGCAAGTATATTCGACCAAGTTGTGAATCTTCATTTTCTATTCAATAATATAAGAACTATTATAAAACCACTCTGAAAGCTGATGTTGAATAAATTCGTAGTTTTGAGTCCAGAATCCGTATTTAACCAAACAGATCTCTATCACATTATTGTTTTTTTTATTTTTTTCTAAGTCATTTGCTCGTAGAAACATCTAAAAACATCTTCAAGTTCAAGTTCAGTTCAGCTTTATGGTCCACAAGCACAAGTGCCCTCCCTTTCTCTAATTGATAAACCAGCAATAAAAAAAAATACATCTTCTGGCGTTAATTTGATTAAAATTTTTATTGGTTTGTTGTGGGAATTTATGAAAAAAACAAAACGCCATTTTTTTTTTCAAATATGTATTTCACTTTTGTGTTTTTTGGATGACCTTTTTGAATAAATTAATTCTTGTGGCACTTTGGAATGTTGATTGGTCTTCAATATAATTAAACATCTTCTTCATATTATTTTGAAGTTGAAGTTCATACATTTTTAACTCGTGATGTTAGATTTGATTGAAGAACTTAATAAATTTAGAAGGGATAATACATAAATTGATGATGTGGGTGTCAGAGGTTATTTACATATTATTAATGGATCGATGGATTATGTTAAATTTTCGAGTTTGTTTGTTTGCTCTTTTTTTTTTAGAGAAAACCATGGATTTTTGGATATTGTATGTTAATTTTATATTGCACGTGGATTGAAGTTTTTTTTCATAAAATTGTTTTAATATTGAAAAAACTACTGGCAATATATGTATGTACATGCGTAAAGAGACATTTTAATGAGATTTCTTTTACAACAAATTGATATGCATAGAATGTATTTTATGCAGAATGCAGAAAGATTAATGTTTTTAAATTTCGTGATTTTTTCAAGGTAAATGTAAAAATAAAGGATATTTATTGATAAAAAAATACAGAAAAACAAGGGTGTTTTATAACCTTGTAAAGATAGATAAATTAAAATCACATATTTGCCATTTTTGTCAGAAGCTTGAATTTGAAAAAAAAAGTCTATTGTGAATCAATCAAATTTATCAAATAAATCCTCGAGTTTCATGATTTCGATATTGCTTCCAACACATTCTCAATTCGTAACAGAAATAATACTGCTTCTATGGGTAGAAAAATTGATTAGAAAAGTGTGTGTTGTAATCTTTAACATTAAAACCAATTTCTTCTTCAAAACATGCGGGCTTGATATACCAGGCAGAGTAGCTGTTGAAGCCTTTTAAGTAAAAAAAGTCTTACTTTATGCAGATGATATCGTGCTACTCTCTGATAATCCCGCTGCTTCAAAATCAATTATGAACTAGACTGTTTGGGCTTTGGGGTTATTCTAAACACAATAAAGTTGAAAACTTGCAAAAGTTTTTTATCAAAAGATTTTGTTTCCTACCAAGTATTACACCAAATTATACGTACTTACAGTAGGTGGCCACATATTTATGACCGATGAAAATTTTCATTAATTCATAGCTTTTATTTCTTATAAAAAAATTTGTCTACATAATTGTATGTGCAATAATATTTTTATTATGTTAACCACATAATTCTATACAACAAACAGTATTTTATCATCTTTTTAAACCTTTATCTTGTGAGAGAAACATTTGTTACTGTAATGCTGAATAACAAAAAAAGTTTCATGAGCATAATTTGTCGAATGAGGTGCCATTTTTTAAACAAACTATATTGTAATGGAAAAAAATCAGTTCGTTTTGAAAAATGTATTCCTTTGGTTGGCGATCGTTGGTGTCATTTAGCATATTTTCTTTCGAGTTTTCTATTTTCGTGGTGTCTGTTGTTTTCTTGCATTATGGAAAAGAAAAGTGACCTTACCCCATTCCAAAAAATTCAAGCTCCAACTCAACATAATGAAAGAAAATTTTCTTATGCAAATATTGCCCCAAAAGGTCGTGATTTCTAAAGCTTCTGTGGTCAAAATTGCATAAGATTTAAAGAAAATTAACAATCGGTTTTGTTGTGAGCAAGAGATTTACGTTAGCAACTCTTTCATTCATCGTTGTATTTTGTATTCCTATAATTCCTCTGCAATAGAATACTGTTTTATCTATTTTTATTTATTTTTATTTATGGTGTTGTCTATCGACCAAATAAAAATATTTATTTTTCATATTTGTTCAATGCCTTAGAAAGCATATCATCCGACTATTCGGAAATAATCTTAAGTGGCGACTACAACTGCAATTTACTGAATAAAGACACGTCAAAATTATTCGTTGAGAGGATGAACATTCTAGGTCTAACAACGAATAACTTTAATACACCCACACATTTCTCAAACAATAACGCTTGAATTTTAGATTTGTTTTTCACAAGTAACATGGATAATATCAAATTTCAGCTCCTGCTTATTCGAAACATGATCTCATATTCGCTACGTTTAATATTGTTCCAATCTGAACAAATTCAATATGAATACCGTGATTTTAACAATATTCGTTATGAACAGCTTGAAAATGATAATTCCCAATTACAATGGCAAAACATATATTTCGTGTCTTCCTTAAATGAAAAAATTTACTTCTTACAAAACTCCGTTCAGCATTTATTCGATAAGCATGTGACACTCAAAAAAAGGGTTTCGAAAAACCGAAATAGTTCGTGGTTCACAGCAGAAATCGAGGAATTGATTAATAAAAGGGACTATGCATATAAGCAAAGAGAAGGAACGAGAAAAAACCCTGCGAAGAAAGAAAAGATCATCCGCAGCCTCTCAGGTCAGGTATCTCGAGGAATCTAGCACTGCCAATAACAGCCGCCGGTTCTACAAAGTAGAACTGGCACGCAAGCTCTTCGAATTGTAAACGTGTTTAAGCAGCACTTTCAGCAACTGCTTAATGGGCATTATGTAGAGGAAGCAATGGGAGAACGAAGAAGCATGAGACCAGTCAATGAAGTTTCAGTCCCAGCGCCCAGTACTGAAGAGGTTAAGAAAGCCAACCACAAGCTTAAGAACAACAAATCCACTGGCTCGGATGTCATACCTGCGGAACTCTACAAGTATGGAGGAGATGTCCTGGTAGGGCGCATGCACCAGGCCAGGTAGATCAATGATAGACCAAATCCTCACATTGAGGCAAATCCTGGAAAAGACCAACGAATTTTAAGTCGAGACGCACCATCTTTTCATCGACTTCCAAGCCTCAAATGATAGCATAAGTCGCCAAGAGCTTCTGTTGGCGATGTCGGAACTCGGGATCCCGAAAAAACTGATCCAGCTATGCCGCATGACGTTACAAAATACGCGGTGTAACGTGCAAATGGGAAACAGTTCATCTGAGCTTTTCCAAACGTGTACCGGGTACAGACAAGGAGATGCGCTATCATGTGACTTCTTCAACATAGTCTTGAAGCAGATAGTACGCAAGAGTGGTGTTAACCTGGAAGACACTATCTTCAACAGGTCTTCAAAACTGCTTGGTTATGCGGATGAAATCGATATCATCGGCCGCTCCAACCGAGCTGTACTTGAAGCATTCACAGCTACTAATAAACAGGTGAAATGCGTTGGTCTTTAAGTGAATGCCGACAAAAACAAGTATATGATATCAACAAACAAAGCCTCATCTGTCCATCGCCTAGGACAGAACGTCACTGTTGGTAGCAGTAATTTCGAGGTAGTCAAGGAGTTCACCTACCTCGGAACTGTACGAGCTGTACCAAGATGTGGATGTAGTCCAAAGAGCCAAGGCGCGTCGACTAAGCCAAAAAAAGCTTCGAATCCCAGCCCTCAGGTTAGAGACGAGCAGGTAGGCCGAACCTCCGCTACAGGGACCAGGCGGTTACAGACGCAAGAGCGCTTGGTCTCGCCGACTAGAGGGACCTTGCAATAGCGCTTGGTCTCGCCGCGCCGACTGGAGGGAGCGTGCGAGGGGCCGCAATCAATGGAAGACCGCAATATGTCAGGCAGCGACCCTGCATGGATCTGGTGCCGGATAAGTAAGTAAGTAAGTAAAATTTTTTTAGAAAGCTTAGGCAAAATCTGTCACAAAAAATTCTGTCGGTTTTTTACAGAAAACGTGTCGGTTTGACATTACACTCATTACCATTTTTACCCCAATGCCGCAAAAGAAGTTCAAAAAACCATGGTGCGTTGAGAACATTAAAATATTCATTCTCATCACTCTGAGAAAACAGTCTTTAACCTTCAGGTCGGAAAGATGGCTAAAATTGTCAAAAAGTACTTTTTCATTCTAACTGACTGACTAGACATATTTAAATGCCAGCAATAGAATGCAGTGTCTTGTATCATTAACTTATTTCGTTAGTTAACTTCATTTCGTATTTGCAAATTTGAGAGCATTTCCCCTGTCATTGATTGGATGCATAATGCTTGACTAGTTGCATTATGCATATCCAATGGATCATTAACTCTTGACCACAATGTGTACCCAAATTCGTCTACGAATACCATCGGTCACCGTGCGTCGCGTAGTTGTTATCGACTTATTGTTATTTTTGTCGAATTTATCGTCATCACCAGCGGCGCGGCACGGCTTTGGCATTGTGGTCAACTTTATCACCTTCGGTTATTGAAACCTCCAGTCAGTCTGTGTCAGTTTGCTTATAAAAATTTAAGATTCCTTACCTATGGCGATGGTTGTTGGAATTATAACGTCAATTTGCTTCTTTTTTTTGTGTTTTTTTGTTTAATTTTAAATGCATTTTTTTTTTTTAATTCATATTTTTATTTTGCTATTGGCCTGACTGTGTTTAGTTGCTGTCATGGTCATTTGTCCGCAATGCTGTGGAATACCAATAAGGTGGTAGTGTTTACTGTCACGTGATGATAAAATTTAATTTTACAACTTCTAGACGCTCGATTGATCCGACTGGATAAACCAAATGAATGTTGTTAATTTTTTTTAAAAGAATTTGAGACTCTTGCAATTATTTGACAAATATTTGAAAAAGATATCACTTCTATTGCGTCAGCGCAAGTTGAAATTGTACAAACTTCTAAGAAACTTGTTAAAAGTGTCAAGAATTCAGTCTCATCTTAATGGAATCACAATTTAAATAAAATGTCTTGGGAATCCCATTTTTAATTTTATACTTGTTGACTATAAGTTGTAGTTAATGCAGTAGCATTGGTATGTGGTTTAAACGTCTTTTGGATATCTACTGTACAAATTATCATGGTCGAATTAAAGTGGAAAAACGTATAAAAACCAAAAAATGTGATATGCCTGCTACCTACCTCAAAATAAATAACACTTAAAAAATCATTGGAATTTATTTAGTCTTACATTAATAGATATGTGCTTGAATAACTGAATTCAAAAATGTTGAACATAGTGAACATGAATTGATAAGTTTGATAAAGTTAAAGGTAAGCATGGAGCGACTATCCATTGCAGGAGCACGCATAGAACTTTGATTTTTTTTTTAAAGTGAGCTTGGGTTTCTATATAGAATAGCTTTAAAATATTATAGTAAGTAAGCATTGCTAAATATGATTCAACATTTTTTTTTTCAACTTTGGAGTTTTTCGTTGTTCGTTTCATTTTGTATGTACAATGAACTATATGGCAAGCTATGGATTGGTAAAAAAATGGAACTCGAGATTTTGATCAAACTTGATATTACGGTGATAGAACGCCAAAAATATGGGTCACGCAATTCCGTCTGTCTGTGAGGATGGATTTGCTGAAACTTGGTACATATTGTAATGCTTCTCGGTAATATCTACACCCACATGTTAAAAGGCGCTACTGAAGTGACTTTCTTCAAACTTGGTGGGTACTAATGCTTTTAAGGTTATTGTCTCAATTAGGTTTTTAAATGCTTTTTTTAGCCCCAAAAATAACGGTACCTTCACATACAATTTTGTCTACCATCTTAATTATCCCAATAACGGCTATAACGATTTTGATAAACAAACATCTGTGCACAGGTATATTTTACATTTTGGTGCAAAATTTTGTTTACATATTTTATTATTAACGATATAACCATGTTTTTGATTTTCGACTTTATCATAAACGGCTCGGCGGATTTCGATGAAAATTTGTATATGTACCAAAATGTTCGCAAAATATTTTTGGATTTTTGAAAAAAAAAATCATTTTATTGATTCGAAATAGGTTTTAACGGCCTTTAGTCCACAAAATTTGCGTTTCGTCCCGGCGATCTCACTTGGACTCATCATTAAAATTGGAAGATTTTGTCCTGGGCCAGACATATTTAATAAGAAGGTGTTTTGTTTTTATAAAATACAATTCTATATATACTACTGAAATTATTCAGCCAAGTAGAAGACTTAGCATTAGACTTGTTTCTTATGATTAAAATTTTAATCTTTGATCGCCTAATCAATCAATTTTTCCGATGGCAAGGGAGGAGGATGAGAAGCAATGGCGAAAGATCCCTTACATCCCCGATGTGTCTGAAAAGCTTTCGCTACCTCTATCTAAAGCCAAAATTAAGTCAGCCTACTTTAATAAGTTCACACTTAAAAATGATCTTTGTAAAAACAAAATAAAACAAAAAACTGATGTTTCAATGAAAAGTTGTGTTTATAAAGTAACTTGTAAGGAATGCGGAGGAGTTTATATAGGGAAAACTTCAAGGACACTTTCTAAACGAATAACTGAACACTTAAAAGCTTCGGTTAACCAGGATCCATCTTCTGGACTCTCGCAACATATCAAAAATACTGGACATGGCTGCTCTTTGGACGATGTAACAGTTTTACATCGCTTATCTGCTGGACGTGTATAAGATAAATACGAAATATACGAAATAAATCGACACAAATATTCAAACATTTTGAATTGCCAAATAGACCTAACAAATAAAGTCCCCATTTAAATAAAACAAATATGTAGAATAATTTTCTATATTCAATTTTTTGTTTGTATTTTCATTTTAATGATAAATGCTATTGAAGCAGACACATAAGAAGTCTTCAATTCAAATTCGAACCTACACGTCAATCTAAACTAGACTACACTCACATATCGCAATCCCTTTAGGCTTTTTTTTTTTTTGTTTTTTATTCATTTGTATTTAATCTTAACTTATAACTATCTTAAAGCTAGACAAAAATGTTTAAAACTAGCCTAATTAACTAGCCTACTAATTTACTGGCCCTTTACGGGCACTCTAAACTGAACTATATCTCTTAATACTAATGTCTTTCTACCTTAAATCTATTTTAATTAATTCTAATTATTTTATTTTTCTTTTACCAAGAAAACTTTTTTTAAAAAACTCGGTCTCGTATCATTTTTCATTTTTTCTTATAAACTACCTAAATCTAGACTAAAAATAATTAAAGCTAGATACAATTAAGTTGATTTTCAACTTCCAGTCATCACAATATCGCTGAATCTTGTCTAAGTCACTCTGCAAGAGATTTTTGTTGACCTCAACTGTATGAGTGGTTCTGTACGCAATTAGATCGTCGGCGAACGCAATTGCCTGAGTTAGACTACCTATCAGATCGCTGGTGTAAATGCTGAATAGAATCGGCGAGTTAACCGCCACCTGCTGAAGACCATTATTAATATTAAAAATTGCGGTAGAAGTTACATTGCCACTCTTGACAATAAACTTTCTACCATTTAGCATGTCATAAAGCATATACAATAGAGGTTTACTTATACCTAGTCTGGTTAGCTTTAGATAGAGACCTTCTAACCATAGGGTGTCGAAGGCCTTCTCCAAATCAACCAGACAGGCACCCGTACACTGCTTTTTAGTTTTGTTCCATTGGATATCAGAAACTAGTTTAGACGCGGCATGAATTGTGTCATGTCCCGCCTTAAAACCGAACTGATTATCCGGGATGATATTTTTGTCCACCGCCCATTTGAACCTTTTCAAATACTTTGCTGATACTTGGAAGAAGACTCATCGACGGGAGATTCGCCGGATTGGAGTTGTCCTTTCCCTTTTTTGGGAGAGTGTGCACCACAGCTGTCTTCCACCGCACTGGATAATATGCATTATTTAGCGCGTTGTTAAACAATGTGGTGTAAATGTCAACTGCTTCCTGAGGCAAATGTCGTAGTACAACGTTGGATATACCATCGACTCCTGCTGACTTCTTTTTCTTTAATGAATCGAAGATGAGCTGGAGCTCATTCTTCGAAATTAACAAGGGACTGGGCCCATTTCGGTCGGCGATTATGGCGTTTGTCAAATCTTCATCATTAAACTCGGTAAAACCAAGGTTCTCAGAACGCCATTCGGTCATATCGTTCCGGAGCCATAAGTGATGAAGCAGAGCTCTGTTCTCCAGGTCATGATTCGGGCGAATCACCTTATACTCTTCCTGGAAAGCAGCCCCCATAGCCTCTACTCTCTCCTGATAAATGCTACTGAAGCAGATACATAAGACGTCTTCAATTCAAATTCGAACCTACACGTCAATCTAAACTAGACTACACTCACATATCGCAATCCCTTTAGGCTCTGGCTTTTGGTATGGCATATGCATTATGTTCGAGATTTAAATATATATCTTTTGGCTCTTTTGGTCGTAATGTTTTTTTAATGAAACAATTTCATTTCCTTTCCCGACGTTTCGACGGTGGTTGCCGTCTTCTTCAGGGGACCTTTTATTAACAAAAATAAAATGAACATATTTTACACATAAGAACATTTAGTGTAAAATTTTGGCAAATTTACATTTAGTACGTATTACAGATAAACATAAATAATACAATGAAAGGAAAATATAAAGCAATGTTTAAAACAAAAAAATGTATGATATAAAAAAAAACACTTCGATTGAAGTTTAGTCGGCTTTATATTGTCACGGATTCTGCTTAGTCACCAAAGAGCAGTAAACCGATGAAATGTTCTGGCTGTCTTGTTTACGATTCATATTGTTTTTGTTGTTAATTATATGAAGCGTTTCTAGAGTATACCGCTTGGAGACATGTTTCTCCCTTTCCAGGATTTCCACTCTGTCAAACTTAACACTAAGTATTAGTTTAGTGATGTCGAAATTGTGAAGGTCCATATGTTTGAGAGATGATACATCATTCGAATGATGAATGGAAGAAATTCGAATGATTTCGGATGAAGTATCGAGATGTCTCGAGATAGTGTAAGAATCGATTATAATCGATTATTTTATTCAAATGCTCATGTCATTAATATTAACAATTGATTATAGTATACAAACATTTTCTAAATTTTAAACACATTTTAATTGTAGTACAGTACTTAACCTATTTCTGCAGCTGAACACACCTTAAACAGTGACAATTCATTCAAGAAACTAAACAAACAAAATTGAGTTAGACATTTATAAATGTCAAAGTGTCATATGAAGCTTGTTCTTAAAATAGGCATATTAGAGATCCGAATAATATGATTTTAAGCTCGTTTTTGACTTGAAAAACTCACCTTTTTCAATAGCGTACTACAATGATTATTTTTCGCCCTTATCTTTCTAACCATATCTAAGAAAGCTGTATTTAAAATGCTAACGAAACCTTTTTGGTGCTATTTCTATCAACATAACCTTTATATGTGGGTACTTTGAAAATGTCTAGGAAAACTTCAAAGTATAATTACACGTTATGAGTATATACACGTCCAGAATATTTAAGAGAACTAAAAAATACAAAACTAACTGATTTATTTAGAGGATTACACTATTCTCGTGATAATAAATACAAAATTGTCTGATGCAATTTTATAAAAATAAACTGGAAACAAATGTTTATGTACTGATGTATGTAAGTTTTCCCCATATACACCGACTTTCCACAATTCCGGCTTAAACTTTTAACACCAACCTACATTCTGAATTCATTTTCAATGTGTTGCAAATATTCCACTCAAAGCGGATGTACCCTATTCATATATAGGAGTTCAAAAAAACAAAACTTTAACAAGATTTGGACATCGTTGTGCATTTTGGTAATTCTTGTTTTTTTTTTTTTTTTTTTTTTTGCTGTTTATTAAGGTTTTTGGGAAAGTTCATGGGTCGTTGTGCGACTGTTGATGCTTTGACTTCTTCGTAGTTGGCTTAAAATTTGCTGACCTCAAAAGTTACTGTATGCAATTGTTGTTACTTCGTTGGTGCATTTATCAGGTTTTTTTTTTTAATAATGTTTAAAGAGAAGAGGATAATTCTTTTTTTACTTTTTTTTGTGGTTTAAGCCAAAAGCAAATGCTATGAACCATGTTAATGGCCTCTTGTTGTAGTGCAAAATGAAATGTTGTTTTGCGGTGTGGAACATCATTTGAGGAGGTCATTTGAATGCTATTAAGTGTTTAATGTTAGCTTGCCAAAATGTTGTCTTATCTTATAGATGTATCTTTATCTGGTTAAATTTTTTTTCTTTAAATTAAAAAAGAAAACATGACTAATGAATGAAACATGATCGAATTATTGTGATAAAAAATTAAGTTCGTAAATGATGATTTATTGCGAGTGATTTAAATGTGCGATTTTATATTTGTTAAGCTTAGTGGACGGACTTCAGTGAGTATGTAAGTACTGTTGTTTAAAAATACACTGCAAAACGTATTACATGTACATATGTTTCGCATACACATATACGCAATGACTTGAGGCATATAATGGAAACAAACTGATTTGTGCTCATTAAAAGATTCCATTCCCTGTTTAGATGTTTTAACTTTTTTTTAGAAAAGAGGAGAAAATAGTAATGGCAAAAAAATACATCCTTGAGGCCCCCCTCTGTTTAGAGGAAAAAACTGATTGAAAATGTTGACTTAAATAATATTGTGTATTAGATTGGCAGAGCGATATGAAAACTTAATTTGTGTAAATATTTTTTTGACAAAAAATGCTTTATTCAACTAAATCCAATTAAGTTTTTTGAAAATACAGTGTCAAAAATGGTAATAGTTAACACCTTCCAAATCTATACAAGTAGTTCGGGTGCTATTTAAGTCCTCTCCTGTTCAATATTTTTTTATAAATCACATAGTGATAAAAAAAAACTCTCAATGTCTTCTTTAAAACCTTTTTTAAAAGTTTAATGTGGTCATAATTGTCACTTACTTCAGAATGACATAAATAAGGCAATTTCTTTCTTTAGCTCTTATACATATAGCCACATTAGCTTTGACAACAAAATTAGTTATAATGTATTAACACGTGTAAGAACATTACATACTTATAGCGAGTTTCATTCAAAAAAAGATTTGCTCTTTGTGTCAAAAGATTTGATCTTTTTGAATTTTAAGAGTTTCATTGCAACAAAAAGAGCAAATCTAGACCAAATCTCAACACGAAAGATTTAATCACTGATGGATTGTCAGATTTTATCTGAATGCACATGCACGCATTCATATAAAAAGTTCTGTCAGATGGAAAAAAATTTGTTATTAATTTGTTGTGAAGCTGTACCAGTCCGTGTTAAAAAAATAAACAAATAATAGACGAAGAAGTTAATATTTTATAAATTTAGTAGAGTTTTTGATTTGGTCTTCGTCTTCCTTGCTTTCTGATGATAAAGATATATTTTTTTTTCGGAAATGTGTGTGTCAGTCATTCACCAATACCACAATTAAATCTGGATACAAGTTTTATTGAAAAGATCAAATCTCGATTTTGTGAGATCTTTGAAATTTGAATGAAACTCGCAATTAGGCATTTGTGATGGAATCAAACTTTTCCTTTAAATGTCATATGGATTATGTAGATAATGATTTGCCCTTTCAAATGAAATAATCGATTAAGATCGAGTTTTACATTATCTCGAGACATCTCGATACTTCATTATTGAAGATGTTTTATGTATCTGTTTCTGTACCGTTCATCATTCGAATGTATTAGTAATGGTAATAGTAATCACTTGGTTCTTAAGTTTGTTTGTGTTTGGAAGAATCGAATGATTTCATAGTGGATTTGGTTATGGCATATATATAGTGACGTATTAACCACTAGGCTCGTGAGGCTTGAGCCTACGGCGTCAACTTGTAGGGGGAGGCTAATTTTGTATGTTATTCTCAGGGAACGCATTTTCCTAACTTTGCCTTTTTTTTGCGTAACCGTAAGAAAGTATAGACGTTATACAAACACGATTCAAGTCCTCCTTATTTCAAATATATGTATTTTCTTTTGCCTTTTTTTGCCTTTTTTAACCGTTAGTGCATGTACCTCTTTTTTGTTTCGATTTCGATTTCTGAAAATTTCGAGTAAATATGTACAAATATTCTAACCCTTTTGCACTATGTATATATTTTGGTAATTTAGAATCAATTTCGCTAACGAGACTTGGTTTGATACATGTCAGTGTGGGTGCATCCAAGACAGGGTATATAAATAGAAAAAATTACCTAATATGAACAATTAGACTCATTTATTCGAAGCGAGCTTTCCAGTACAGTCGAGAATTTCAAATCTAGTAGTGTTTTTTTTTTTTAAGTAATGGACATTTTAGTGTCGACATTTGGACCAGAATATTTTTCATCAGACGGAAAAATTCTGTTATGCAAATTGTGTGGAGTGAAAGTGAACCATGAAAAAAAATATTTCATTGAACAACACATTCAGAGCGGGAAGCACCAGAAAGCGATGGCTTTGAAGAAAACACCAAAATCTCAAAGTATTGCATCTTTCGTAGCTGGAACTTCAAAAAACAAATTTTACAGCGATTTGACAAAAATGTTCTTGGCATGTGATATACCGTTACACAAAGTTAATCGTCCCGAGTTCAAGGCATTTATGGAGAAATACAAAGAAAAAAAAAATGCCAGACGAGTCGACACTCAGAAAAAATTACGTAAATGATTGGTACCTGGACGTGTTACAAAAAATACGAGATGAAATAAGTGACACCAATATTTTTGTATCCATTGATGAAACAACAGACAAAGCTGGTCGCTGTGTTACAAATGTTATTGTCGGACCTTTACGAGAAGGTGGTCGAGGATACCTCTTAACGTCAGAAGTTCTAGGAAAAGCGATCAACTACCATTGCTCAGCTCTTCGATGATTCAATGCGGTTGCTGTGGCCAGAAAAACTTCAAAGGCAGAAAGTTTTTTTTATTTATAACTGATGCTGCACCTTACATGAAAAAAAGTGGCAAGTCACTGCAGACGTTGTATCCAAAAATGGTACATGTAACTTGCGTTGTTCATGGTGTGCATAGGGTATGTGAAAACATTCGAAGTCACTACCCTAAAGTTGATACCTTTGTTTCGAACATGAAGAAAATGTTTCTCAAAAGTCCATCCCGCATTGCTATTTTTAAAGAGAAAGAACCTGAATTGCCGTTACCACCTCAACCCGTAAGTTTTTATTTTAAATTATAGTAAATCTGGATTAAAATTTACACATACCTAAGTTCAAATTTCCACAGGTGTTGACTCGCTGGCGTACTTGGCTAGAGGCAGCTACCTATTATGCGAATTATTTTGTTCGGATCGTCACCGTGCTGGAAGATGATGCAAGCTGTGTTGTATTTGTAAAACAATTGATTGAGGACGCTGAATAGATGGCACAGCTTGCATACATCAAAACAAATTTTGGATTTTTGGTCGACCCCAAAAACCAAATTTTCGAAAGCTTACAAAAATCAGGTAGTTTTGAGAGACTGTAAGTGTACAAACTTATATTTAAAACTTATTTTTTTTTTCAAGGGATACAGATTGGGCAAGTGTTCCCCATTTTAAGGAACATCGAGGAAAATTTGGAAAAAGCCAAAGGGCCGGTTGCAAATGAAGTATTGAAAAAGTTCACTACTGTTTTCAACTTAAATCAGGGACTAAAAATACTTGAACAAATAAACTCTGTAATCAATGGCGACATCAACTCCAGACTTCCCGATAACATTGAAGTGAATGACGTCGACAGTTTTAAATGGGGTCCACTCGTTTCTGCTAAAGTAGAGAGGTCCTTCAGCTCATTTAAGACGCTTCTTAGCGACAATCGAAGGAGGCTGTTACCTGAAAACTTTAAAAAACTATTGGTAGTTCAATGCTTTTATAATTAAAATATCAAGTTGTTTTTCTTTTCTATTTATTTAATAAATGCCTTTTTTTGCCTTTTAATTGATTTTTATTTGCCTTTTTTGATTTTTTTAGGTCACAAAAATCCTTTCAATCAAAAAAAAATTAAGCAAAAAAAAGATTACCTAATGCCATTCAAATGGGGTATTCATCATTATTGGTATTCGAAAATACGAAATTTAAATCTCTGGCCTGATTTTCCGCCTATTCTTGAAAAGTCTGCTGGCGCGAACGGTTCTAAATGACAAATCGCCCTATAAGAAATTATTTCCTACTTGTTCCTTGTTATAAAATGCAAGTTGCATTATTACGCAATACGCGTAACGCATGAGAAATACGCGGCCGCTAAATAAGAATAAGCTAAAATCGTCGATTTTTTTTCTCACTAATAAGGCGATACGATTAAGTTTTGAATAAGGGTTTTACTTGGTAGAAGTTTCCCTTAATTTAATGTTATGGAAATCTCACGTAATTTTCTTTATTATATGAGTATAAATTAAACTTAAAATTTCTAAAACTCTTAAGAATAATAGTTACCTTAACCTTAATCTACAATAAAACAAATGAAATGAAATAAAGCCTACCGATTCAGATATCAACAGTCAGCATGAATTTATTTTTATCGTGCTGTTCGCAGTTGTTAGTTGGTTGTCGGACACGTTTTTCGCACTTACCTATGGGGCCTTAAAATTGCAAAAAAAAATGCGTTTTAGACGATCTCGTCGAGCCATTCACAGATAAATGCTTCCCTATTTTTCTAATGCTCGCACTCAGCTTGAACATATTAATGGTAATCAAAATCCCTTTAGTGAGCGCATAATTATAAAAAAACAACACGCGTTTTGACTGACCGCGGACTACACTCAGGGGTGACACTCAGAATATATTTCTTATTTAGTGAAAAACGTGACTAAAAAGGACTTTATAGTGAAAGAAAAGTGAGTTTTTTCAGAATGTAATATGTTGGTTCACTAATATTTTATACTGAAATGGGTATAAATGTTAAATATGTAGCTGTCGTTTAATTTAAAATAAAAAATACTTAATATGTATATAACAAAATTATTTGTCTCCTTAAATAAAGGGCAATTGTTCGGAAATTTCTTTCCTACACTTACTTTCGAGACAAACTAAAATTACTTATCTACCCTCACACCAAATTCAAGTTTCACTCAAAAAGGTCTTGGATTTTTTATAAGAACAGGATATATCAATGCCATTTTTAATATAATACCAAAAACATATAACAATTTGTCTATTCAACAACAAATAAATAAACCATCATGTAACATGCCAGTGTGGATCCAGAGTGGGTCATGGCCCCTCCTCTAGGAGAAAACCATACAAGGAATTAAGGTATAAACCATTTAATTTAAGAACAAAAGCAATCAACTTCTTATATATATCTTTCTAGGTTTTATTGTTAAATTAATTGCCACAGTCTATACGCAATACTCCTTTGCCGTAAAAAAAATATCTGACGGGTTCCCAGTTTTAAGACTTAATAGGTTCTTCGTTGAAATGTTAACAAAAATATATTATCTCCACATTAGTAAACACTTAGTAATGCAATTTTTTTTATCAAAAACCAATCACAAATCAACTGTGACATATTTCGAAAATACTACCGTACGCCGCATTTAAATTCCTCACCCCAAAAAGACAATCGTGTCCCTTATTCTTCAATATTAGCCCATTCAAATTACGATAATTTTATAGTATTAAAAAAAGGGGGCGGTTATCATTAAGCGTGCCTCAGGGCGCCCAGCAGGTTAATCCGATACTGCATATGTATATGCCTATTATATATTTATAGTTATTACTTTATTACCATAATATATTATATATGTCATTATGAAATTAACAACAATACAAAATAACATTGCAACCATGAACTGTCAAGCCGTCAAACAAAAAACACAAAAAGAAAAATATGGTTACTGGAAATGCCAAATTCAAAACCCTAATTGCAGGTATTGAAAGTTTTTATTGACGTTTTCACCAGAAATTAATCTAATATATCAATTCGATATTAATAAAATAAAATGCACGACTGGATCGCACGAACTTGTTCTTATGTTCGATCACATCGTATGCAAAAGATTTCTATTAAAAATCTAAATATATTTTTAAAGTCGTTTTTTACTTAATTTTTTATATATACGAGTACAACATTTCATTAATTTTTTTTTTAAATGGGTATGACAATCTTAAATATTTAATAATATAAACTTAAAAATAAAAGATTAAATCGGCTTATACGAGGGCATGTCAATAAGTCCGTGACTTTGAATTTCTTACCTCTTTACTGAGGAGTCAGTTGACTCCTGTCAAAATTTAAACTTGCTGCGTCAGTTAGTTTGTGTTTGACAGCTATTTTTATCAGACTACTCACTAATTTGAGGAGAAAATGGAAAAAAGTGAATTTCGTGTGCTTATTAAGCATTATTTCTTGCGAAAAAAAACCATTACCGAGACCAAGGCTAAGCTTGATAAATACTATGGGGACTCTTCACCATCGATTTCAATGGTAAAAAAGTGGTTTACTGAATTTCGTTGTGGCCGTACAAGCACTGAAGGTGCCGAACGTCCTGGATGCCCAGTTGAGGTCTCTACACCCGAAACAATCGAAAAAATTCACGATATGGTGTTGGCCGACCGAAGATTGAAAGTGCGAGAGATTGTGGAAGCCGTAGGGATCTCGCATGGCTCAGTGGTTTCAATTTTGAATGATCACTTGGGCATGAGAAAGCTTTCCGCAAGATGGGTGCCGCGTTTGCTCACAGTCGACCACAAACGCAATCGTGTAACAACTTCACAGGAAGGTATGGCGTTCTTTAATCGCAATATGGAGGAGTTTTTGCGCCGTTTTGTAACCGTGGATGAAACATGGATCCATCACAATACACCAGAGACCAAACAACAGTCAAAACAGTGGGTTTCTAAGGGTGAATCGGCGCCAAAGAAGGCCAAGGTGGGTTTGTCAGCCAATAAAGTTATGGCGACTGTTTTTTGGGATGCAAGCGGGATAATCCACATTAACTACCTTCAAAAGGGAAGAACAATCAATGGGGAATATTATGCCAACTTATTGGACCGATTCAATGACGATTTGAAAAAAAACCGACCTCATTTGGCCAAGAAAAAAGTTCTTTTCCACCAAGACAATGCAAGGGTGCACACATGTGCAGATGCCATGGCAAAAATCCATGAATTGGGCTATGAATTGCTCCCTCATCCACCCTATTCTCCAGATTTGGCTCCGAGCGACTACTTCTTGTTCCCAAACCTGAAGAAATGGCTTGGTGGAAAAAGATTTGACTCCAATGATGAAGTCATCTCGCAAACAAAGGCCTATTTTGAGGACCTCGATAAATCATTTTTTTTGGAAGGGATAAAAAAATTGGAGAAGCGTTGGACAAAGTGTATAGAGCTCAAGGGAGACTACGTTGAAAAATAAAATTATTTGTTTATCAAAAAATCTGTGTTTTATTCCAAAAGTCACGGACTTATTGACCCGCCCTTTTGGCTACCTACATCTATAATGTCATGTGTAAAATTTCGAAAGAATCGGTTAAGCCATTTATAAGATAGTCGAAAGCGAAAAAAAACGGTCCTATGAAAAGTACCGCTTTTAAACATTTAAAAAATGTTTTGTTCCACCATATGACCAGTCTTACCTAAAAAGCTGCACTGATTTTTTAAAATAAATATCGTTAAAGCCGTTTCCGATGCAAAATAGACTTTAACTTAACTGTTATATGGCAGGTACCGTTATTTTTTGAGCTAAAAAAATTCCATTTCCCCTCTGTACAATACCAAAAAAAACTCTGTATATCAAGTTTAAAGCAATTCGGCCCACCCGTTTGGGCTGTAGGTTTCTATACAAACATACATAGACATAGACAGATAGACATACAGACGGACAGAATTTTTAGACCATCTTGTTTCGTCTTCGCTATCATTGTAATGTCATGTTTGATTGTTATCTCAAAACTTTTATTTTTCGGCGAATACATAACTTGCCTTATAGTACATACCTATATCGCAAGTAAGAAACACTCATTCCACGTCTAATTCACAACTTTTTATAAACCCTAGGCTACAAGTTCATTTTCGAAATTTAAAAAAAATAATAGATCCGTCCGAAAATCCATGCAGAAAATTTACTACAAGAAGTATGGATTCTATCTCTATTTTATTTTTCTATGGGTCTGTGTATTATTATGAAATGTCAATTTTTATTTCTTATTCTTCCACTTTCTTCTGTGGATTAGCGTAGGATTAAATTTTTAAATCTCAAAAATAAATACATTTTATTTTATTAATGACAAATTGCACTTAATCCACGTGTTATGTTAAAGATAAACCTTGACAAAATCAAGGATAGAAATTAAATATACTGAATAAATAGGGTCTCCAAATACGTTATTCTTATTTAAACAAAAACAAAGAACTTTTCCTCGCGAAATTATTCATTTTGGATTTATGAAATAACAATGAGATGTCAGGTTTATTTAGCCCTCTAAGTTTTCTATAAATCTCGAAGATTTACCATACAAATTTAAATCGCCCTCAAACGAAAATCTATACATTTGGAGATAGGTACTCGTATATAAGAGACTGCTGTCCCTATGTAGACTCTACACTCATAACTCCAGAGCGTATACAGGGTGGCATACGAATCGTGATACGTAATAACTTTTTTTCAGTGTGAGTAATCGGCTTATTTTTTTTTTATTTTATAGTCTACTATTTAGACTTATCAAAATGAATGCTTGGGATACTGAAAGAAGGATTTGGATAGTGCAGCGATACCATTATTGGCAGTCCGTCATTTCCGTCCAAAGGGAATTTGGGCTGGAGTTTGGCGGTACTCCCCCGAATAGATGGACCATTATGAGGCTGGTGAACATGTTTGCCGAATCTGGAAGCATCGAACGAAGACCGTATCATCGAGATCCCAATGTTCGGGTTCAGCATACAATCGTGGCTGTTGCATCGGCAATACAAGCAAATCTGAGTGTTTCGACTCGAAACTTATCAGGCCGAATTGGAGTTAGCAGACGGTCATTACAACGGATACCTCATTATGACTTAAACTTGTTTCCGTACAAAGTCCAAATTAAAAGCAAGTTAAACCCTCAGGATTTGCCTGTTCGGCTGGAATTTTGCCGAAAAATGATTGCAATGGCCGAAGAAGACAACACATTGATAAAATATTTGTTCATGTCTGATGAGGCGCATTTTGACTTAAACGGCAATGTTAACAAGCAAAATTGCCGTATATGGAGTGAATCTAATCCAGAAATACTCCATGAGACGGAACTGCACCCAGAACGAGTCACGGTGTGGTGCGCAGTTTCATCAAGGTGTATTGTCGGGACATAATTCTTTGAAGAAAACGGTGTAAAACAAACTGTCAATGGGGACGGTTATTTAAAGATGTTGAAGGAGTTTTTTTACCCGGAACTTCGCCGAAGACGTATCCTTTTCAGCAGGATTTGGTTTCAACAAGATGGAGCACGTGCACAATTAGCCATACAAGTTATGGCGGAGCTCCAACGAAAATTCCCGAACAAATTGATATCCAGAAACTGCGCTTTCCGCTGGCCCCAAGGTCACCTGACCTGACTGCACCAGACTTTTTTGATGGGTTTATGTCAAGCAGGAAGTGTACAAAACGAAACCCAGGAATTTGACTGAATTGAAGCAGTCCATTAAGACAATAGTCGATCCCAATTTCAACCCTTCAGGCCGCAATGAACAATTTTCTGATCAGGTGCCGCATATGCGTGGATGTCATTTGAATTCATCTTTAAAAACCAATAGTTATTTAAAATAAAATTTAATTTTTAATGCAATAAAAAAAAAAGTTATTTAAATTTCTTATTGTAACACGATGCGTGCGCCACCCTGTAGTTCGATTTTGGGTTTGACAGATTCATATAGGCACAAGGAAAGACTCTATGGAGAAAAATCCCGGATTCCTTGGAGATCTGGTTTTTAGTACATTTGTTCCCAACAGATTGTGCATCCAATCAATTTTGGCATTTGTTGATGATTCCAAAGACCGCCAGGTGGCGCAGTTGATCTATTTACCATTGTGCAATATGGCATACTTCTTCTTCTAATTAAATTGGACTTGCAATTCCATGCGGGATAAAATAGAATTTTATTAAATTTTGTTCTCAATTGTCATTCTGTTGAAAGTAGGTATTTGCAAACGATTATTTTAAGTTTATCAGTTAAACACTTTCATCTGAAAAATTAATTTTTCGGCTCGCTTGCATTTCTCTTTTCTACATCACAATAGAAAATAAAGCTGTCAAAAATAAATCGATGAATGTGTTCATTTCGATGTGGAAATAGGTAAGTTCGAATTGTCCAACTGTAGGTTGGTTGAATATTTACATAAATTAGAGTTATTTAATATTTTCCTTTGAGGAGATTGAAATATGTATGGTAAACAATTTCAAGATTTTTAGGAAAACGATAAATCTACTTAAATCTCGGTTTAAGTTGTGAAATCGCAAGAAAATAATTGAAGTAAATGTGATTCTCGTAGCACTTTATCATTGCAGAAAATGAATTTCAGATTAGTTGTCTTATTTAGGGCCAGCTTATGCATTAGTGAGTAAGTTTGAGATTTCATAAGCTAACGGTTAAAACTTCATCCTGTTCATATAAACGATGTTTCTTTTCTCCTCCGTCGTAGATTATTTTAAGATCAACAAAATTTCATCATTGCCGACAGATTCGATTTCGAAAAATTTTATTAAACAAAATACATTTCGCAAAATTCAAATCCCAGTGCAGTCTTTTCATTGCACAACTAACAATACTAAACTTTATACGGAATTAGTGTCAATAATTAAGCAAAACTAAAATGAATAATATAAATGATATAACTTTCTGTTATTGGTGAATTTTCAGTCGATGATGTTGGTGTGTTAAATAATATAATGGTTCAACAACCCTTTCCATATTGTTATTTTTTGTAATATGTATTTCATTAATACAGTCTAGAAATAGTATTTTACCATAAGTGAATTAATACTTTTTTATAAAAATAATGCAAAATATAATAATCAATTCAGTTTCGCTTTAAAAAGCCTACACCTGATGTAAGCACTTCTGAGAGATAAATATTGTTTTCCGACAAAAAAAAAAAAAAAACAGGAATACCAAAGATTTGTGGTTTCATGGAGAATTCCAACTTGCTAATTAATAAATTTGTATTTTAAAATCTTAACCTATTGCATAAGTAATAAATTATAAGAAGTGACGTCTTTCATTTTTTTTATTTCTACGCGGTACTGGATAGAAATATTCTTCTAAATAATATAGAATTTTATTTATTTGATATTTTGAAATTTAAATTAGCAGTCACGTTAAGTCGGTAATCAAAGAAATTCAAATATTTATTTAAATTAACGAAAAAAAAACCATATCCATTCAGAATAAGCGTATGCTTCAAAAATAACTTCCTTTTTAAAATACAAACACATATACTCAGGTAAATGATTATGTGGAGTATTATATGCTTTAAGTTCTAAGATGGAAATTAGATTCTTCTTTAAATTTATGGTTTGTCAAGTGAAAGTTAAAGATATCTAGTGATCGACAGGTTTGCTTTGAATAAATAATAACACAAAAATAAAAAATAATTAAAGATCGTGCTTGGCAGTGCCAACCGGATTTGATTGTTTTGGTATCTAATACATTTATTAATATCTTGGTCTCCATTCTTCGAAATCGTTTTAACAACTTCAACAATCTCTTGAAGTCTAATTTTGGTTTGATAGAGTTTATTAAACCGAATCTGTCGGTGCCGGTGCGTTCTTCGCACGATTCCTTGACTTGGAAATTAAAATTTAGAATATGCTGATTATTTGTAAATGATAGCAAAGAGTGACACTGACAACATAAATTAATTCTTGTGACTTGTGTTCGTTTTATATTAATGGATATGCATACAAACATAGCTATTATTTTAACAATTAGTAATCATCCAATTTTTTATTTATTTTTTTTTTTTTTTTCTCAGATCTTAGATAGTAAGCTTGAAGCACCAGAGCAAACAACATTTTCTTGAATTTAAAAACGTTACTAATTTGTTTTTTAATTTTGAATTTTAAATAGACTTGTAAAGGGTGTTTTTCTTAGAGGTATGTTTATAGTATTTTTATATGATTTTTGGCATATAGCAACCACGGCTGGTCCAATCTTGACGTCAAATTTTCTATCACTAATTGCAGTATTTGGGCTCGTATATTGGCAATAACGCGGCGAATGTTGTCAGAAAATAGTCTAGCGATCTTGAAGGCCAACTGACAGGTCCAAAGTGCGCAATTATGCACTCACCAAATGTTTCCCTCAACAGATCAATTGTGGCAAGCGCTGTGTGACATGTTGTGCCATATTGTTTAGACCACAGCTCCCCCACATCAAGGCGATTCAACTCAGGACCCCTATTCTGCTTCTATGATAAAATGAAATGATAAAATTTTTATCACCAGAGTTTTCATACGACTTTTTACTTGAGATTATAAGTACTATATAAGGCAAGTTATGGATTCGTGAAAAAAAAATTCTAACAATCAAACATGACATTACGATATTAGGGAACACAAAAAAAGTGGGTCCCCCAATTCCGTCTGTCAGTCGGTCTGTCAGTCTGTCTGTCTGTCCTCGAGTCTACAGCCTAAACGGTTGGATAGATTTGCTTCAAACTTGGTACATATTATTTTTTCGGTAATATGCCAACACGTTTTTTTTCATTTTTTTTAAGATGACAAATAACAGTAGCTCCCATATATTTTTTTTTTGCCAACAAAAAAATCTTATTTTTCTCAAAAACTGCTCCAATGATTTTTATAAAAAAAAAAAATCTGTTAATTAATGAAGGGAAGGGGTACATTTAAGTAATTTTTGTTGGAAACAAATTGTTAGTTTTGGAACCTCTAGTAGTACCATTTTTTTGGTTTTCGATTTTTTAAAAAAACGTTTGGATTTGATTTTTTTTTAATTTTTCTATACAGACGCTCCTATAAAGTTTAAACATTTTTGAAATTAAAAAAAAAAAAAACTTTTTTTTTTTGAAAACTCAAAATTTCGAAAACCACTTGATGGATTTTTTCGAATTTTCGAACTTGGGAGTTTTTCGACGTTATCTTGAACAGTTAAAAAAATTTTATTCCTAAAATAAAATCCAACGGTACCTCCCATACAAATGTTAAAAAAACCGTTAAGACAAAAATGTATTTCTCGAAAATGACTCCAAGAATTTTTATAAAAAAATGTGTGTGTTCATATATTTCTACAGTCCACTTTCAAGTATAAAAATATTTTATTTTGCGTACTTATTAACGAAGCCTCCCATAGAACCATTTTACATATTTTTTTTTTTAACGGATGCGCGCACTAAAGGGGTTTTGACTACCCTTAAAATGAACAAGCACAGTGCGAGCGTTAGGAAAGTAGGGAAGGATGCAAGAGGAGATACCGATGCACATTGGTTTTGAATTTCTGAATATCAAAATGGGAGGGGAAAATAGAGCCGGGTAAAGTATTCCACATTCGCGTTGTACGGCTAAATAAAGAATCTCTGTACTTGACAGTACGTCCGAAGTTGGGCTCAAGGGTAAACTGATGAGCATTCTAGAAGCGCGAGTATTACGGTTGAAAAATTTAAGGGGAGGAATGCATTAACGACAGAAGACAGCACTGAGTTTTTGAAGCATTAAATTCTACACGGTTTTTAATTCCCCATTGGACAATGCTGTCAAGATCAGAATTTAATGAGCTTATCATACGCTGCCGTTCGAGTTGCACATCCGAAAAACAAGGAGGTGCATCTAAAAACGAATATGAAAAGCTGAGAGTACTATCGTCAGCAAAACAATTAAGTGGATTAGAAGTTCCAGATAAGAGATCATTAATAAAAATGAGAAAGAGGGTCGGAGACAATACGGAGCCTTGGGGCACACCAGCATTTATTTTGTGAATATCAGACTTGAAACCTTCCAATACAACTTGTATTGAGCGGTCCGAAAGGTAATTTCTAATCCAACGAAGAAGGCATTCATCGATACCAAATGCACGCATTTTCGATAGGAGAGCTTGATGCCAAACTCTATCAAATGCTTTTGAAATATCAAGCGCAATAATCTTACTTTCTCCAAAACCATGTAATATAATATTTTCGACTTTCTCACTATTGGATGGACCAATTAAGAAAAATGCAAATGCTTCCTAAAAGTGTTAATAACACTGCATACTTAAATTTTCAAAAAAAAAGTTTTTCGATTATTAAAAAATAAATAAAAATTTTTTTTTTGAAAAATCGATTCTTCAAAAACCAGTCAGAGAATTTTTTTTTAAATTTGAATTTAATATGTATATTAATAATATCTTCAAAATAGCGTTTCAAATTTTTTTCTAAAAATGTTTTCAAAATTTTATACATAAAAAATTAATTTATTAAAAAACCGCTCCAACGATTTTTTATTTTTTTTTATATATTCTTATTTATCCATGGCATCTTTGTTTTCCCTCAAACTATAACGACTAAGCAATATAAAAACATTTAAGTATGTGTATTATCCATTTATTTCTATTGAATTATTATTTTCTTTTTAGTAATTTTTGCCTACATCACTGAATACTAAATACAATGTAGGCCCTTATACATATATGTTTCTAAGAATCACATGAATCTTATGAATGCATAGTGCACCTAAATTATAAAGTTATATGCATATAGCTACCTACCCACCTACATCCTTCATTATTATATGAACATGTTAACATATTTAGGTTCCATCAATATGTCTATATAACGGTCCGCCAAATAACTTTTTTTTTTTTGAAAATGGGCGCAAAACATCGAGTGTAACTTCTGCGAATGTCCTCCTCTTCAATTTTTGTGAACAAAAATTCGTTCAACATGGTCCGATAACGATCGCCATTGACTGTAACGGCCACTCATTGCTCATTTTCGAATTATGCCTCTGGACCAAAATCCGCACAAGACAGTGACTCGTTTTGGGTGTATCGGCTTTTCAATGTATGCGTGCGGGTTTTCTGTGCCCCAAATGCGACAATTTTGCTTGTTTACATACCCGCCAAGATCAAAATGAGCTTCATCTGAAAAGATGATTTTTTTTGCCAAAATCGGCATCTTCTCTAAGTCGATCGCAGGCCCACTTAGCGAGCGTTGTTCATGTTCAAGCATATACACAACCATATTCGTTCAGCGGAAGGATAAGACGAATTATCTGTCAACTCGGACATGAGCTAAGTGTTACCATTCACGAAATAAGTACTAGTTAAAAAAAAAAACGTTAGATGGCGGACCCGTTATGTAGATATATTTTACTCTCCTAACTTACATAAATAAAATCCATAACTTAGACTTAAATATACATTTGAGTTTAATCATCCATTGCACAATTCATTACACTAAGAATCTAGGTAATCTTACCTACATAGGCTTTACGCCTGCATAAGGATAACTACCTAACTAACTAAACCTCAATGGTTAGATAAAGTGTTCGCCATCTAACGTTTTTTTTTTCAACTAGTGCTTATTTCGTGAATGGTAACACTTAGCTAATGTCTGATTCGACAGATAATTAGCTTTATCCTTCCGCTGAACGAATATGGTTGTAAACGGTGATTTTTTAAGAGCTTGGTTTTTGAAAATTCAAAAAAACACAGAAACTTGTAAAAAGTGAATGAAATTTTTATTTGGATCGATAAATCAATTTCTGCCATTTACTTTTTAAAAATAATTTCACTTAAATGTTGCCCGCGGCTACGCTTCAGGTGGTCCATTCTGAAGGTCCAATTTTGGCAAACTTTTTCACACATTTCGGCCGGAATCTCACCAATGACGCGTTCAATGTTGGCTTCCAAGGCAGCAATCGTGTTTGGCTTGTCCCACATTGCCCCACAAAAAATAGTCTAACGGGGTCAAATCACATGATCTTGGTGGCCAATTGACTGCGCCAAAAACGTGAGATCAACTGCTCACCAAATTCGCCTCTCAATTGATGCATGGTTTCGCGTGCAGTGTGGCATGTGGCACCGTCCTGTTGGAACCACATGTCGACCGAGATCAATTCTTGCATTTTCGGCAAAAAAAAATCTGTTATCATCGAACGGTAACTTTCTCCATTGACCGTAACCCTGTGGCCTTCATCGTCCTTGAAGAAGTACGGCCCAATGATGCCGCCTGCCCATAAACCGCACCAAACAGTGCATTTTTCGGGATGCATTGGTAGCTTCTGAATTGCCTCTGGCTGCTCTTCACTCCAAATACGGCAATTCTGCTTATTCACGTATCCATTTAGCCAAAAATGAGCCTCGTCGCTGAAGACAATTTTGCGATACGTAGCTTGCGAAACACATTTTTCACAGAGCACGAATTTTGATAATAAATTTCAATAATTTGCAAACGTTGTTCAGGCGTAAGTCTATTCATGATGAAATGGCAAACAATACTGAATCGAAATGTCAAATGTTCGTGGAATTTGTCATGTGTGATCTGTCAAAAATATAAACGTCAAAAACCAAGTAGCAAAAAAATCACCGGTTATATACGCTTGAGCAACGCTGGGAAATATTGCGACATTACTTTGAAAATCATGGTAATGTTGCAGAATGTGTGCGAAAATTGCGTACGGATATTGGAAGAAAAGAAGCACCGTCAGCTCCGTATGTTCGTTATCTTCTGAAAAAAGTAGAAGAAACTGGCATCCTCATCGATAAACCAAAGCGTGAAAAGCCAAAAACAGTTCGTTCACCCGAGAATATTGCTGCTGTGGCAGAAAGTGTGCGTGAAGCGCCATCAACATCAATTCACCGTCGTTCTCAACAATTGAACATTTCGGAGACATCATTGAGACGAATTTTGCATAAAGACCTTGTTATGACGCCATACAAAGTCCAATTGGTTCAGGAGTTGACTTCAACTGACCATCCAATGCGTTTTCGCTCGCTAAGTGGGCCTCCGATCGACTTAGAGAAGATGCCGATTTTGCCAAAAAAAATCATCTTTTCAGATGAAGCTCATTTTGATCTTGGCGGGTATGTAAAAAGCAAAATTGTCGCATTTGGGGCACAGAAAACCCGCACGCATACATTGAAAAGCCGATACACCTAAAACGAGTCACTGTTTGGTGCGCATTTTGGTCCAGAGGCATAATTGGGCCATTTTTCTTCGAAAATGAGCAAGGAGTGGCCGTTACAGTCAATGGCGAACGTTATCGGGCCATGTTGAACGAATTTTTGTTCACAAAAATTGAAGAGGAGGATATTGGCAATATTTGGTTTCAACAGGATGGCGCTACGTGCCACACAGCCGAAGCTAAACTCGATGTTTTGCGCCCTGTTTTTGAAGATCGCATTATTAGCCGCAGAGCTGATGTCGTTTGGCTACCTCGGAGCTGCGATTTGACACCGTTGGACTATTATTTGTGGGGTGCCGTAAAATATAATTGTTACGCCGACAAGCCAGAGACAATTGACGCTTTAAAAGACAATATTCGTGAAGCCATTGGTGAAATACAGCTGCACACAATCGATAATGTGCTTAAAAATTGGACCGATTGTGTAGGCTACTGCATGGCCAGCCCAGGCAGCTATTTGAATGAAATTATTTTCCGTTATTAACCGGAAGGATTGTGCTTTGAAATAAAAAACGAAATTAGAGAAAATATTGAGTAGTTTTTTTTGTAGCATTTTCAACAAAAAAAAGTTATTTGGCGAACCCTTTAGAAGCATAAATAGCTACATAAAAGTTGTTAGCTACATGAGCAAGTTCGTACGATCCAGTCGTGCATTTTATATATTTTAAAATTCCATTTTATCCAGAAATTTGATTCTGGTTTCACCTATGATAACATCAGCTGATTTTGACCTGAATGTGTGCTGAATAAATTTCAGATTTATAATTTGAAGTAGTTTCTTTTGCGGGAGTAATTATGGACTAATAGGTGGAATCCACATCAAGTTTACTTCTCCTAAGAAAGATATTCAACATTTGTATTATTGCATGAAAGGTGGACATTCAAAAAATGTGAACATTGTTTTTGAAAGTAATTGTATTTTATTAAATATAATTGGATACTCGCATGATGCATAGAGTAAAGTCAGGAGGATTTGACATGTGGAAAGAATTGACATAAGGACTTTTCTCACAAAGTGTAGACATTGGAAGCACTTTAGTTATGAAAAAACGAAGATAGTTACTATTGATTTGAGCTACCAAAAAATTATAACTGTGTGAAATAGAAAAAATAATTACTTTTGAGTCCAATTGATTTTATGATGCTTTTTTGTTTAAGGCTGAGGTAAGCTCGTTGTGTCCAGGGTTTGTCCGAAGAAACCAAAGTAAAACTCGGATGTCTACATCCTTCTAAGGAAGAACTCGCCAATTACCAGTTATAATGTTTGCTTTATTTAAATTCAAAGCGGTATTTCATTTAATCCCAAAGCTAGTTTATTTGAGTTATAGGAGTAAGCTCAGCACCAAGACGTTCACTTTGAAAAAGCGAACCGGGTAAAAGTACGTTTTAGGAATCTAATTCCAGCCCAGGGCTAACCCAAGGTAAAATTACTTTGCCCTAAGCTAACCCTGAAGGGAAAAGTTGGGAGATCGGCAGTTTTATAGGAATCTAATTCCAGCCCAAGGCTAACCCAAGGGAAAATTACTTTGCCCTAAGCTAACCTTGAAGCGGAAAGTAGGGAAATCGTCGGCTTATAGGAATTTAATTCCAGCCCAAGGCTAATCCAAGGGAAAATCTTTTGTTTACCAAAATTCCGCCTTAAATGGCACAACAATGTACCAATTAAGGTTAAACGGAATTGACCACTAAGTGTGCTGCCCCTGGGGATCAATGGAAATCTTATTCAGCGTTGCCGGAAACAAAATTTTGTAAGTGCCAAATCTGACAACAGAAAGTTCCATTTTAGGCTACTGGGTGCCACCAACAAAAAAGTAACAAAATTCGGAAGATTTCATATGTAATTTTTAATTATTAGTTTTATAATTTATAAATAAACGCAAAATTAATAAAAAATAAATAAATATATAAAATAAAAGAACTTCATTAAACGAAACATACAAAAAATAAATAAAAGCATCAACTATCAATATGTGTGTTCAATGAGGATGTTCGGAACAGATAAGAACACTTTAGAACAGGATTTTCTGCACTTACTTTTTAAGTACAACAGGTTAGAACAGATTTGTGAGAACTGTCAAAATCAATTGATGTTGTTAAAAAAAACATTTCGGTTCTACATTTAGTTGATAAATCATTTTCCGTTTCGGAATCATTTCAATTTCATGAAAAATATTTTTTAAATAAATTCAACTGCATTTCAATTTATTTTTAAGAACGCGTTCCTGAAAAAAATAAACGAACTTGAATTGAAGGTAAACAACAATAACTGTTTTTTTTATAATCTCTGTCAGATGACTGACTGTTCTAATTACCTGCATTTACTTAAAGACTTCAACTGATTAACCTCCCATCCCTTTCTGGTCACAGAGAGTACTTGCAGTTCTGCTCCATAACTGGAGTTATGAATGGATCTATTTTATGTCCATCGTTTCTCGTTGGAATAGGTTTCAATATGAGTCAATCTAGTTTAAGAAAGAATTTTCCACTTCGAACTATTTTTAGCAGATCAGACTATGGCGCTAATAGTCCTCTTAATCAGTTAATCAAAAATTTGAATAAATTCTCAATTCTCATTGGGACTGCAAATGATAATTTTAAATCTGAAAGCCTTAAATGTAATTTTTTTGCCCTGAGTAGTTGAAATTTTGTATAATTAATTAAATTTAGATTTAAGTAATTTTTGTAATTTTAACGTTAGCATTTAACGTATTAAATAAATAGTAATAATAATAATGTGTTCTATCTTGTTCTGAAGTTTCTCACGAATCAGTTCTGTTCTGTCCTGTTCTATTCTGCTTTAACTTTTTCGTCACTGAATAATCTTAATATACATTTTTAGGTGATATGAATTGCTGGCAAGTTCTAGACTTTATTATTTCATTAAACGACAAAAGTGATTTAATTACTTTATAAGACAGGCGATTTTTACTATGGGTTTTAATGTTATTTAAACGTGAAACAACCCTTTTAGCTGATGCACTACCTGATCTGATCATGAACTTGGATATATTTGAAAACATTTGCTCGTTGATTCCTAGAGTGTCATTTGAACCATTTGAGTGCCAGAGTGCCATTTAAATTAAAAAGTGCACGATCGTGCCACTTCGGCAACGTTAATCTTATTCGTCAGCAATCACCAAAACCTAGATCAAGGTATGCTTCAGAGTGTACAAGTTTCCTCCTCCTGTATCGTCATTCCTTACATCCACTTATTATACTTCTTACCTTAAGGCAGTGCGAATTGTAAGGATGGCGAACGTAAATGTTAGGGTAGTGTTAAGGTCGTACGTCGTTGCTATTGTTTGTTGCTGGTAGTGGCCACTGTAGTCGAATGATTAGGTGCCGGTAGTGGTCGCACGATGCTGCTGTATTGTGGTAATGTGGAGGTTGTGCGGTCTTGCTGGATTTATTTATTTTTTTATAATGAAAATAAATAAATATCCCTGGCGAGTTGACTGGTTTGGCGGTAGTCAGGTACATAATTCCGGTTCGGCATGGGATGGGGTGCGTTACAATTTAATATTTGAGATAACTAAGCTAACTGCAGTTTCTGTAGTACCTAAGTAGTTTTAGTTATTGTAAGTGAAATATACAACACATATATTTGTTTTTAAATCATAATATACTATAAATATTCGTGAGCAACAACTCTAATTTTTTTCAAATTATTTTCTAAAAGTCAACTGAAAGGAAGTTTTGACAACAATGTTGAAGGAGCAATTGACATTGTCAAATCCTCTTTTATCAGTAGTTAAAACAAGGCGTTTAAAATTAACTTTTTTTTATTCTTTATCAGAATGTTAAAATGCCAAATATATTCGAATCGAAATTGCCGATGCAAATTGATTTTCCAAGTAGCTCTAGATCAAGACCAAAAATATTTTTTAACGATAACTTTGAAAATTTTGATATTCCCTGATTAATATTTTCTTATATATGTATGTACATACTTACGTTACGTTTCAATTAATTTTATAATCATTTTTGTGTTTTGTTTATTTATTTCATCACCTTGTTACTGCGTTATTTTAATTATGTGAATGTTTGCGAAGTGTACTTTATTTTTAATTGAAGAAAACGCAAACAATATGTTTATATTATTTTTCAGTGGACTATGTGGATTTAAGGCCAGTTGAATGTTTTCGTGACCTTTTTATTTTTAATAATTAATTTGTTTTGTTGCAAAGCTTTTTAAGATATAAAATCAAAGTAGATTTAAAAAAAAACAGAAATTAAGACTGAATTCAAGGAAGGAGGAATCGACATTTCGAAAGGCATTAGAAAAATTGTTGCAACTTTGGAAAAAATATTCAGAAGGTCAAATTAATGATGGTTCTTTGTTGATTAAATTACAGTTAAGCTTATGCAAAATTTTTAAATTTGAAATTGTACTTGCATCTTAAAATATTTAAAAAAAAAAACTGTTAACCTATCAAATCCCTATAGTTGGCGCCATTTAATTTTAAAATAGATAATAGTGAAACAATCTTATATTCAACAATCTTAAATTCACTTCTATCTGAAGGTAGAAGAATTTAAACAACAACAGTGAACCATTTATTCAAATTGAATTCAAAGTAAAATAATTAGTCTACGTGTTTTTATTATTGAAGTTGTATGTTTTTATTATTGATAGTGAATTTAAAAGTACATATTCAATAATATTGCAACCATGGTGCTAGATTTTTTTAAATTATTAAATAAAATAAACTGAATTACACCTCTTCTTTATCCATTTTTACTTTATCAGACAAAATCATGATACATTTTTGACAGAAGTTTTCATGTTTACACCAATCGTGAATTCAAATCCAAATGAAATGCACGACTGGATCGCACGAACTTGCTATTGTAGCTAACAACTTTAATGTAGCTAACCATTGAGGTTTAGTTAGTTAGGTGTAGTTATCCTATGCATTTTTAAAGCCTATGTAGGTAAGATTAACTTGATTCTTAGTCTAATGAATTTTGGAATGGATGATTCAAGGAATAGTTACATAGGTACCTACCTAGAAATGTATCTTTAAATCTAAGTTTTGGATTTTAATTATGTAAGTTCGGAGAGTAAAATGTATCTACATACATATACTCGTACATATAGATGGAACCTAAGTATGTAAACATATATATAATAATGATAATGAAGGGTGTATAGATGGGTAGGTAGCTATATGCATATAACTTTATAATTTAGGTGTAATATGCATACATAAGATTCATGTGATTTTTAGAGACACATTATGTATATATACAGGCAGACGGCAAGGCCATTGCCCACTTATATTATTTTACTCTTGGAATAATATCATGTAAAAATTGTTTAATAACATAAATGAAATTATATCTATCTTATGTATGAGGGCCTACATTGTATTCAGTATTCAGTGACGTACGCAAAAATACGTAAAAAGGAAATAATAATAATGTAGAAATAAATTGATAATACACATACTAAAATGTTTTTATATTGCTTAGTCGTTATAGTTTGAGGGAAAACAAAGATGTCATTTGAACTCATGGATAAATAAGAATATATCAAAATAAATAAAAAATCGTTGGAGCGATTTTTTAATAAATTGATTTTTTATGTATAAAATTTTGAAAGCATTTAAAAAAAATGAAACGCAATTTTGAAGATATTATTTTTTTTTTTTTAATATTTTTTTTTATTTTTTTTTTATTTTTTTTTTAAATTCATTTTTATTTCATATTCACTTATAACTATCTTAAAGCTAGACAAAAATGTTTAAAACTAGCCTAATTATCAATAACTTACAACTAATTTACTGGCCCTTTACCGGCGCTCTAAACTAAACAATAACTCTTAGAACTAATGTCTTTCGACCTAAAAACTATTTTAATTAAATCTAATTATTTTATTTTATTTTATTTTTCCAAGGAAACTTTCACAAAAAAACTTGGTATCTTATCATTTTTTTTTTTTTTTTTTTCTTATAAACTAAACCTTAATATAGATGAAAAATAATTAAAACTAAATAAAACTAACTTATACTGCCTAAAAATAACTTAAACTACTTAAAATACCTAATAATACTTAAGACTACTTAAAAACTAGAACAGCCACAGCAGCATTTTTTTCGTTTTTTAAATTTTTTTTTTCGTTTATTTTTTATATGCATGCAGATACACAGCAACATGCAACCCACCCATACAAGTACATACGCACATACATATACGTACGCACATACATGTACAGACACGCAGATACATGCACGTATGGCCCGCATACATACATATTTTTAATTTTTTTTGGTGCCACCCCGACTGTTCCCTATACCTAATTGCCTAAATCTATGTAAGTCGGCCAAGATATACCATCTTCATCGACTTTAAATATCACGATGCTGTTCAGAGAGCCACCAGAACTGGTTCTCCTGTTTCGCCCTATCCCTCCGGTCCCGATCGGACACAGTCCTACTGAACCGAAGGCGCTCTTCTCCACCTTGAGCGATGACGTCTCGACCATACAGGAGTCGCCTATCCACAGTTTTCCGGCTGACGTGGTAGATGAGCGGAACCGCCCCCCCATCCTGTATCAGCAATCGACTGTCTAAATAGAGGAATGCCTCGGGAGGGATGTAACCACTTAACCGCGCACTCTCAAAATATTCGTTATTGGGGTAATAAGCCCCAAAAATTAAGCTGTTAGTTGAGGACATCGCTCTTGCAACATGACCCCGAATCAGCTTGAACAAAAAATTATCTATTCTGTTTATGTTGGCTCCGTTGTATAGAACCTGGTTGGAATAATATCTTGTGTACTCCGACTCTGGTGTTCTGTGTAATCCAAAGCAACGTCTAAGACATTGCCTCTCAAACACCCGAATCTTTTCCATTTGAGATGGGGCAACGTTGAACCACACCGAGCATCCGTAGGCAATCATCGGCCTGATGAGGGCCATGTAACAAATCACCTTCACCCTGCTTTCAAGACGGCTGCTATAAAACAGTTGTTTTGTCAAGGCAAAGGCTCCCCTAGCCCTGGCCAAGGCAGCACCTATATGTCTGTCGAAATACAGGTACTGATCCAGCCAAATGCCAAGGTAATTTACTACACTTTTACTCGCCAGTGGATGTCCGTGTGGTCCTACAATCACCAGCTTGCGCCAGTTCTGTCTCGTATTCCTTGAGGCGCTATACAACGGAGTCCTAAATAAAATAGTTTCTGATTTCTGGAAGTTGATTTTCAACTTCCAGTCATCACAATATCGCTGAATCTTGTCGAAGTCACTCTGCAAGAGACTTTTGATGACCTCAACTGTATTAGCTGTTCTGTACGCAATTAGATCGTCGGCGTACGCAATTGCCTGAGTTAGACTACCTATCAGATCGCTGGTGTAAATGTTGAATAGAATCGGCGAGTTAACCGCTCCCTGCTGAAGACCATTATTAATATTAAAAATTGCAGTAGAAGTTACATTGCCACTCTTGACAACAAACTTTCTACCATTTAGCATGTCATAAAGCATATACAATAGAGGTTTACTTATACCTAGTCTGGTTAGCTTTAGATAGAGACCTTCTAACCATACGGTGTCGAAGGCCTTCTGCAAATCAACCAGACAGGCACCCGTACACTGCTTTTTACTTTTGTTCCATTGGATATCAGAAACAAGTTTAGACGCGGCATGAATTGTGTCATGTCCCGCCTTAAAACCGAACTGATTATCCGGGATGATATTTTTGTCCTCCGCCCACTTGAACAGGGCTCTATTAATAACCTTTTCAAATACTTTGCTGATACTCGGAAGAAGACTTATCGACCGGAGATTCGCCGGATTGGAGTTGTCCTTTCCCTTTTTTGGGAGAGGGTGCACCACAGCTGTCTTCCACCGCACTGGATAATATGCATTATTCAGCGCGTTGTTAAACAGTGTGGTATAAATGTCAACTGCTTCTTGAGGCAAATGTCGTAGTACAACGTTGGATATACCATCGACTCCTGCAGACTTCTTTTTCTTTAATGAATCGAAGATGAGCTGGAGCTCATTCGAAATTAACAGGGGGCTGGGCCCATTTCGGTCGGCGATTATGGCGTTTGCCAAATCTTCATCATTAAACCTGGTAAAACCAAGGTTCTCAGATCGCCATTCGGTTATATCGTTCCGGAGCCATAAGTGATGAAGCAGAGCTCTGTTCTCCAGGTCATGATTCGGGCGAATGCTAGCATTCACCTTGTACACTTGCTGGAAAGCAGCCCCCACAGCCTCCACTCTCTCCTGCGGATCTTCGATTATATAGAGGTCATCATCCAATACGGCATCCTCTGGGTCTATGCCTGCTGTCAGAAGTACGTCTCTGTTCTCTGTCGTCCTCTGGAGCTTAAGACACGGAAGATCGTTTTGATCCTTTCTTCTAAAAATCTTATTAATTTTTGGGAACATACTTGGGTCGCTGGAGTTAACGGCACGAATTTTATTGTCCCAGAACGAATTAATAGCCAATCTATAATTTTCTTTGATCAATTGGTTGATGTTTTTGATGGACGACTTCAGTGTCCTAATCTCCAGGTCTCGTGTATCAGTAAACCGCCTGTACAAGCGTTTTAGTCTTGTCAGTAGTCCACTTTTTTGTCTGTGAAGTGCGTCAATTGTCGCGTTACGGTACATGTCAGTTGCGTTACGTTCTTTGTATTTCGGTATTGTTCTGTTCATTGTTCGTTGAATTGTTTCGTCCATTTGTTCTAAGTGTCTGTCAATTTCAGTATTTGTCATGTTCCTGTCATCTGGTGGGGATATACCATTTGATCGTAATTCGCTTAATAAGACGTTCGAGAAGCGTGGCCAGCGCACCTTACTGTAATTGTAAGTATGCACCGGTACAAACTCCTCCTACTCAATAAGCGCGTTCGGAAGTTGTATTACGGCGGCGAGTCCGCAGTGGTCACTGTGGTACTCGATCGTTCTTAAACAATTTTTAGGCCGATGGCCCACAGTATCAGTAATTGTTAGTCTTGCGTCTTTCAACAATAGATCCAGATAGGCACCGCTTCTTGGAAACGATGGCCTGTCTGTAGCGAGAAGTTCAATGCGATACTCCAGGTTGTATCGACCCATCCAATTGTACAAATGGTTACCACGAGGATTTTGTATTTGATTTCCCCAATCTATATGTTTGGCATTCAAATCACCAGCCAATATGTAGTAGTTTTCTTCCGAGCTCAATCTTAAGCATTCAAAAAGCTTTTCAAGCTCTGTTATAAACTGTGTGGGCTGAGGTGTTTCCGGTGCATAGGCAGCGATCACATACATTCGCTTCCCCTGTTGGAGATGAATGCATATGATGCATGCCTCTAACGTCCGAAATTTACGCACATCACTATTATATATTACCTTATGACTAATGCCTTACGTATAAAGATTGCGACGCCCCCTCCTTGAGTGGAGTTGGGTCGGTCTCTCCTTACGATATTGTAATTGTTGTTAGTCAATTTATGTTTCTGGTTAAGCTTAGTTTCGCTAGCCATAAACACATCTGGACTTATGTCTTTAAGCAATTGGAATAAATTCGCTCTACGTTCGGTCCTAATCAGTGAATTTACATTCACAGCTAGGATCTTTAAGGGCCTCTCCGGCAGCGCGCCCTTAACCTCTAAGTTGCGTTAAGCTCGGCAAAACAGAGTAGATATAATCCACCCTAGTCGCCTGCTCCCTGATCTGGTTTTGGAGGCCGTTCAACTGGCCCTGAATGGCCAGTAGAACGCCCATAATATCCGCCTGTGCCGCCGGCGCCTAAGGCACGGGGGCCTGTTGGGCGACCTTTAGTGTAGGCTGTACCGTGCTTCCCCTTCCTGACGCCATTTGGGCGTAAGAACTTTGGGGGTTGACGGGCGTTGTTGAAGGAGGGCGTACTGTTGGACGCTTTTCTACCACTGTTTGCTTTGCTGCTTTATTGTTTTTTATAAGCTGAAACGTCGGGCATCCACGACAATTAGCGGGGTGTCCGGCGCCTCAACAGAGTACACATTTAAGCTGGGTCCTATCTTCGACCCGTTCCTTTCCTAACTTGCATTCATCTGCATTGTGGTTCTCTCCACACTTAACGCAGCGTGACTGCATTTCGCAGTTTGCTGCGGCGTGGCCGAACCTTTGGCAGCGCATGCATTGAAGCATGTCGCCGCGCCTTTTTAATTTGTCCCAAGTTACAACCTGGTAGTTGAGGACGGATATACTCCTCAACCTATCCAGTTTGCTGCTGGGTGAGAGTTGAACAAGAAAGAAGGGAAGACTCCGCTTCTCCCGCCTAGCTCTAACTGTAGCGAACGGCTTGACCCCGTCATTCGCTTTTTGGCGGAGTTCATTTAAGAGCACCTGTGGTTCCGTGTAGAAATCTATGCCCTTCAAAAGGACCGTTTGAAATTTTTCGGTTTTAGGGGTGAAACTAAAGAATTCGGTAGTAGTTTCTTTTAGCAACTCTTTAATTTTGTTATGCTGTTCCAGTGTGAAGCACTGGATAGCATGCCTATCGTTATTTAATCTTTTAATAGTAAAATTTTGACCTATGGTCAACTTACATAGATTTATGGTATCCTGTAACTCCATTTTATAAGTATTAATGGGTGGCACCTTTTCTTTTTTAATAATCGGCGGCTGCGGCTGCTGCTGCTGAGACTGACTTTTCTGCTGCTGTTGATTCTGCTGCTTTTGAATCTGCTGCTGCTGTTTTTCTTGCGGTTGTTTCTGGACTTGTGTCTGCTGCTGTTGCTGTTGTTGTTGTTTTTGCCGTTGTTGTTTTGGCTGCTGCTGTGGCTGTTGTTTTTGTAATTGTTCTTTTTTCTGTTGTTGTTCTTTTTCGTCGAGTTCTTTTAGTTGCCTCGCTCGGCGCGCTTCTTGGCTGGCCTTAACTTTGCTTTTTATCTTTTCGATTTCTGCCTCCAAAGCTTCAATTTGGGCGACCATTCTTTGTTCCTCGTCCTCCTCAGCTGACGCCTCTGATGTGGAGAGGTTCACGAAGGCAGTACTATCGCCCGTCGTGAAGTGCCCTTCTCCTTCAGACATATATGCTATACCCTCTCCGGGTGAAGTGTCTAGCTCGGTTTGTCTTGCTGCCTCTGACGTCTCGTCTATATCGGACGTATGCACCCCAGCTGGCAGCTTTGCTGAGGTGGCCGTGGATCTCCTTTTTACCAAATTTGGTGCGCACTTGATCCTCTTTCTGCGCTTTTGATTAGCATCGGATGATGTTGCCGTTGTTGTTATTGCTGTTGATGTTGTTGCTGCAGAATCACTGCTTGTAGTTGGAACATCTTTCGATGTTCCCTCAGCTGATGCCATCGCTGGCCTCATTGGCCCTAGGATACCTTTCGATGCCCCGGTGCTTAAACTCCTCCTCCTTTGTTTGTTTTCCCAACCAATAAAGTTTTCCACTTCACGGTTGTGAAAAAAAGCAGCTAAATGTCTGATGCCCGGCTGGGAATCGAACTGGCGACCCTCGGATTCTCGGTCGGCCACTCTATCCATGTGCTACTGCACCACTTATGAAATTCTGATTTGATGTAGAACTTAAGCTCACACACGAAATTTAATTTGGAGAAACTGGGAAGCCGAAAACGTATTAACACTTCCACAGTACGAGATCGACTGTTTTTTTGAAGATATTATATATATATACATATGCATATACTTTTTGAAAAATCGATTTTTCCAAAAAAAAATGTATTTATTTTTTAATCGAAAAACTTTTTTTTTGAAAACTTGAGCATATGTATAAAAATATTTTTTTTAATCGGTTTATCCAATATTAAGAAAGTCGAAAATATGAAAAGTGGTTCTATGGGAAGTACTGTTAATAAGTACGCAAAATAAAAAAAAATTATACTTAAAAGAAAACTTACTAATTTAAGAACACACACATTTTTTTTTTATAAAATTAAAAAAAAAGAAATAAAACGGTATTTTAACATTTGTATGGGAGGTACCGTTGTTTTTTATTTTAGAAAAATAGTTTTTTTAAATATTCAAGATAATGTCAAAAAATCACCAAATACGAAGTTTTGAAAAAAAATCTATTGAGACGTTTTCGAAATTTTGAGTTTTCAAAAAAAATTAATATCCAAAAAAATTTTTTTTTGAAAAATTTTAGTATACAATAGTGCTTAAATTCTCTGGGAGCTTCTGCATAAGAAATTTCAAAAAAATAAAATTAACCGTTTACGAGAGGTACAAAAAATAACAATTTTTTTCCAAAAAAAAAAAATTATTAAAGGGTACCCTTTCTCTTCGTTAATGAACTGATTTTTTTTTATAAAAATCGTTGGAGCCGTTTTTGAGAAAAATGAAATCTTTGTTTTTGGACAAAAAAAATGTATGGGAGCTACTGTTATTTGTCGTCTTAAAAAAATGAAAAAAAAAACGTGTGGGCATATTACTGAAAAAACAATATGTACCAAGTTTTAAGCAAATCTATCAAAGCGTTTAGGCTGTAGACTCGAGGACAGATAGACAGAATGACATACAGGCAGACGGAATTGGGGGACCCACATTTTTGGTGTTCTCTATAATCGTAATGTCATGTTTGATTGTTAGAAAAAAAAATTTGTTTAGTACCTATAATCGCAAGTAAAAAGTGGTGCTAAACAATTTTTCGTTAAGGCAATAAAAAGGTGTACTCTTTTATTGAAATTTCATCGCTATTCATCATACATGAAATTTGATATCAAAAATTATTATTAAGTATTGTGTCAAATCAATATATCCCTTCACGTAGGGAAACTCCAGTTACCGTCGATTTCTTTGACATTTTTGTTTAATTGATTTAAAACTCTCTATCTTATCTATCCTTAACTTTTTTAAGTTTTCATTTTGAAATGTGAAAACAGGACATATAAAAAAATCTCTTCAAATTATTCATGAAAAGATTTTTACTCCCCCTACTTCTTGCCCTTCTCTCCAACAAACTAAAAGTTCCAACAACTCAGTTTCTGTGCATGAAAGGAGATGCCATATATCAGCAAGAAGATCTACAGAGGCAGATTCAACGTTGGGATAAAGCTGGTGCATTGACAAACATCTTGGTGAACTTCCCTCATAGCGATATTAGGGTACAATCAGAGTACGCGTATTAAAGGTATTGTGTATATTTATAAAAATTGGTTGTCAGATAATGACAACAAAAATACATATTCAGAGACCGTGTCAAATTAAATTTTTGCTTTTTTGATAAAATTTTACTTACAAATAAACCTGCACACTTTTATTTAAAATTAGCACCTCGGCAATTGAAAAGAATATTTAATATATTTTGTAGAATTAATTTATACGAACAACAGTTTATAAATTTAAAAAAATGACAGGATCACTTTTTTTGTAATTTTGACAGATGCGCAAACTTAACGAAAATAAAGACTCGGAAGACATTAACTCCAATATGTGTATTGTGGGGTACAATCACTAGTTTGAGAAAAATTACCAACTCATTGACCTTAAAAGTCGAGTTGACAGAGTTCTGCATGGACTATGACGGAACGTAACATGTTTGGAAAAAAAATTAGACGTCATTATGAGGTTAAACGCTTCCCTTGTGTGCAGCTTAATATAAAATTCAAATATTGAAAAAAGAATAAATAATTCTTTAATCCTGCGCCTGCACAAGAAATTTTTATTATTGCTTATTATATTTCGGCAATTATTGCACAAATTTATATTTCTTCGTTCAGTGGGTAAATTATTTCATGAAATTTTATATACAAGTAGAGTGCCAAGCAAACAACCCAGAATTCTCGGCGGCATTCCAATTCAATCCGCATCAATGTACACATCTAAGACATCAAAAGCACACAAATGTTAGTCGAACTGACATTAGATGTCAAATTATCTCTTCATTTATTTTCACAGAGATGGTAAGTAATAAATGCTGAAATCGATTTCGTAAAATAATTTATTTCATGAAATGTGTGGTCTGCATTGGAAAATTCCATTGCGTGTTCGATTTTCTGAAAGAAATTGCTGCTTGTGGAGGCCCAGGATAAGTTCACGATCACGAGCTTCAGTCACAAAATTTGTATTTGAAGTTTTTAATTTAGTATTAATGATCTGATGTTTGTTTTTTTTTTTGTATCAAAACCATAAATGTGGAGCAACTGCTTTCGATTGAAATAATCGTTAAAAGGCATTTATTTGCATGTAAATAATTATGTTAAGTTTTGTTTTTTTTATAAAACAATCTTAAGTGCTATACTTTGGAAGACACATTTCGACTTGACAGTAGGGCGTGTTTCTTTTCTCTGATTAAGGTTATGGCCATTAGGAAAACAGGAAAAAAGTTGAAATGGATAATTTATAATGTTTTCACGCGTTTTAAAATACAAATGCTACACTAATCGATGACAAATAACTCAGAGAATTTTGTTTTGTGCAAAAGTATGTGCCAAAAACTAATTATTGTTCTTTCATAATGTATTATTTATTTTCCTGATGAAAATTCAATTTTCGTGTCAGCTGATTGCCATTTGACACAAAGTGGAACAAATCGTTCCAATGATTTGGGTTCCAATTTCTCTTATTCCACTGACAGAAACGTGGACGAAAAACTTTTTCGTGTGTGTTTCAATCAGGAAAACTTGATGTCAGACTGGTAGTGAGGCTCGACAACTGACATACATTTCCTCTTTCCTATAAACTACCATAAAAAAAAAATATTAATTTTCATATGTTTCAACTTTTCCTGATCGCTATAACTGGCCCCTAAGCAGCTCTTAAAAGATGGGCTTCCAATTCAGGGAACTTTTACTGGAAAGTGACTGGAAAATTAGAAAAAATAAACATGGGCTCTCAAGCTAAATGCATTTATGTTAAAATTTATAAACCTATGTTCTGATTGCTTGGATAGCGAATATTTACTACTGATTATGCTGTCTTTCGCGCGGACGGACAAATGAACGATCTTGGTCCAGCTGGTCGAGGTGTTCTTTTCACTGTCCACAATCGCCTAAACGCATCTCTTTCTGCAATATCTAAATATAATCTCTTCGAATTCGTTTGCATTAAGTTAACAACTTCAAAACGGTGTTTATATCTTCTTTCCATCAGAAGATGAGTCCTATTTTATTCCATCTAATCCTTCTTCCGATAAAGAACGTATTTTCACTGAATGTTTCCTCGAATTACGTCTATTGCAGATAAGTGGTATCTCTAACAACAAAGGGAGACAACTAGACCTTGCCTATTCCTCCGACCCTTATTACTCTATCATTTTCGAAAGCCTGCATCTTCTTTCTAGATCACTATCATCCTCCTCTATCTCTCATCTTTTATTTAGAAGATTGTGTTCCGTCTGTTGATCCTGAAAACTCTTTTTACTTCAACTTCCGCAAAGCCGACTTCAACCTACTTAATCTCCTTTTTAACAGTATTCATTTCAACAACTTTATTAACTCCTCTACTCATTTGTTAAATGTGTTCCTTATTCAGCTTGAAAAAACTTTATTTCATCTCCTCCTTGGTACACAAAAGAGTTGCGCAATATCCGTAATGTGAGAAATAAGGCATGGAAAACTTACTTGAAATCCCAAACGCCCATAAATCTTTTCTACTTCAAACAAGCCTCCCGCTGTTTTTCATCCCTATGTCTTTCTCTCTGACAAACATATCTTAGTGAAATGCAGGCTGGTCTTATCCTTGAACCTAAGCGTTTTTACTAGTTCATAAAAGTGAAATGAAAATCAGATGGTCTTTCTTCAACCCTTAATTTTATCGACGCCTCTTCCTCTGATCCCAAAGTTAAAGCTAATTTCTTTGCGACCTTCTTTAGCCTATCTTATGTCAATACTTCTAATAATCTTGACCTTGAATACCATAGATTTGTGTCTAACTTTCCACATACATCTCTCGTTTCCCTTTCTGTCTGTTCCCGTACCGTCTATGAAAAACTAATTTTGTTGAAAGATGACTTTTCACCCGGCCCAGATGGCATCCCAGCAATTTTTCTTAAAAAATGTGTTCATGCTCTCTGTGAACCCCTTTCTAACATATTCCAACTGTTTCTCTCACAAGCAGTCTTCCCCTCAATTTGGAAAGAATCGTTTATTTTTCCAATCCTTAAAAAGGGCTGTCAGAATGAGATTTCAAATTATAGACCAATTGCAAAGTTCTCCGCTATACCCCAGCTCTTTGAAAGCATAGTGTATGACTCCCTATTTTTTTTATTGCAAGTCAATTGTTTCTCCATTACAGCATGGATTTTTAAAGTGTAGGTCCACCACGACGAATATTACCCAATTTGTCTCATCGACACTCTTAGCTCTAGAAAAAGGATTTGACGTCGATGTTATAACTACTAACTTTAGTAAAGCGTTTGACAATATCAATCACCAAATTATTTATATCAAACTCAACGCCTTCGGCTTTCCTCCTTTGTTTATTGAATGGATCAAATCATACCTCGAGAGCCGCATATACAGAGTTGTCTTTAGAAATGCGGTGTCTGATCCAATCTTCGCCTCATCAGGGGTTCCTCAGGGCAGCAATCTTAGCCCACTTTTATTTGTGCTTGCCATCAATGATGTGGGTAATATCATTTCCTTCTCCGATCTCTCAATTTGTGCTGATGACATTAAGATAGTAAAAGTAATCTTCTCCTGACTCTACCCTTCTTCAACAAGACCTTAACACCTTTTTTACCTGGTGCAATAAAAATTTTCTAGAACTTAATGTTCAAAAATGCCAAGCTATGTTTTTCTCTCGCAAACGTTTACAATCGACTTCCCGAACGTATCACTTCTGTAATGTATCTATTCCTATAGTCTCCTCTATTCGCGATCTTGGGATAATATGTGATAAAGAGCTAAATTTTCGATCTCACATTGATCATATCGTTGCCAGAGCGAATTCTTCTTTGGGCTTTATTAAACGATGGTCTAGGGAATTCTCCAATCCCATAGTTACAAAATCTCTTTACACCACATATATTAGGAAAATCTTTGAGTATGCAAGTCAGGTATGGGCTCCTTTTCAAATAATTTCATTCTCTCAAGATTGAAGCTGTACAACGAAGATTCCTTAGATTCGCTTTACGCAATTTACCATGGTCTGACCCGCTTATAATACCCCCTTATGAATACCGTTTACAATTAATTGACTTACAGACTCTTGCTCAACGTCGTCGTATCGCTGATATCCTGTTTATCCACCAGCTTATCAGTGGAGTCATTGAATGTCCTAAATTACTCAAATTAATTAATTTTAATACAAATCCACGAAACTTAAGATCCGTTCCTTTCTTCCGCCTTCCAACCCACCGCACCAACTACGCCCATTTCAACCCTATTTGTAGAATGCTCCACTTGGCTAATTCAGTACATGATATCCTTGATTTCTCCCTTAGTTCTCCATTCCTCAGAAAAATCCTATTAAACACCTCTCCCTAACCCATTAACCTAGTTTTATTTTTTTTTTAAGTTAGTATTATGTTTATATTATTGTTATTATTATTATTATTAATTTATGTATTCATCTTGTATTAAGCTAAAAAATTAAAATTAAAAATTAAAATTTACATGAACTCTTTAAGCAATTGAGTTACCGAAAAGGAAGTGACTTGAGCCACATCATTGTAAAACAGTTTTCTTTATGAAAGTACTGTTTATGCCGCCCCGCGCAAGGCCTGAATGACAATCGATAAATAATGGCTTTTCCAATAGTGACGTGTAGGATTTGACAGTAGTTTGTGGCGGCCATGTTGTTTTATATCTTTCTTTTCAATATTTCCATTGTTTTATTATTTCAGACAATAAAGACAATTCACCACGGTAGGTCTACATGTTACAGTGACCCGAAAAAATATCTAACTGAATTCGATGGGACGAGATCCATTTTTGGTTGAACAGGTACGTCAACATAAAACTGTGGTTTTATTCAAAACCAGAAATAAAACAAAATGATCACACAAAATTGTCTACGAATATGGGCACAATTTCGAAGACAACATCGCTTTGTATTAAAAGCTTTTATTAAATGTTCTTCCATTTAATCAATTTATTGGTTCTGTTCTTCTCATCTCCACCACTTCCTTTTAATGACGAAAGCAAGCAGCAGAATGAGATGCAAATATTTACTGATACGTCAAAATAAGTCGATAGAAAGTTTGGTCTAATGGTCATTATTTTATAAATATTGTTTTGTTAAACAAGTTAAAATAACTGCCTGCTACCTAAGGAATACCCATGACGTTAATTAAATTTGTTTTGCTAAAGTTATCTTTAATATTGACGACCTGTTTACGATAAGTAAATTGCAAAACCAGTCGAATATACCGTTAGGATCAAGAGTGTTAAATAATTTACCAGAAGTATTATTGTCAACCATATCGAAGGCTTAGGTATATAACAGTTATAAGTAACGTAACGGATTAGTTAGAATATTAAAGCAGTACATCTCAAACTGGTTCAGTAAACAAAACAAACAAAACAAGCCTTTGGCTTAAAGATATAATTAGATATTTTTAAAAGCAGCGCATTTACTAATCGACTATAGTTGTTCAAAGGTTTTGAGAATGATTATAGACAGGTCCGTGATAATGCGGATTTACATGAAACAATATGGGTTGAGGCTAAATAATCGCATGAGGTTAATAATCTCAAAACTAATATACAAAAAATGGACATGTCATCCATAATGTAACGTACCTATCATCTATTACTTTTTTTTAAACTTAGTTTACACCAAATATCAGATTTCCTTAAGAGCCATTCAACGCAATTATATGTGCATTGTATACATTTCTTGTGTTCCCTTAGTTTCGTATAAAGTCTAATAATGTGAAGGGCACTGATCTCTACAATAAACTGGATAATGTTTTGTCGTATGTACAAACGTTTTTTGAGGCACTTTGAAGATGAGTTAAAGTGCACTGGTACCATTCTTGACGTCTATCAGAGTTTAAAAAAAAGTTATTTGACATTGTGTTCTCTGCAAAGTAATGAATATGTTTGTATTTTATTGTTTTATACAATGAATAATACCAGCATTTGTTAAATCGTTCAATGTGACCTCTAAAAGTAATTCGAAGTGTTACGAAGTTATAGTGGCATTGCACCTGTGCACTTATAACAGTCTTCAAGTCGTCTTTTATGTATGAATGCGCGATGCAGGTAGGGGCTTACAATTATATTTCTACCGTATAGTGTTAACAAAAAAATGTTTAACTTTCATAACGAATAAAAAAGATGAAAACCCAAACCAAAGTTCCTAAATACTTAATCATGTTTTCGTGATAAAACCTTCTCTTAAAATCACCACTGCAAATTGTTGAACCAATTCGAAATTGTCACGATATAAAATAAATTAAGATAAGTCACAAAGATTCAATGCGCAAGTGATATAAATAGAATGATGCTATTGCTTCCTTAGACAGCCTAAGGCAACTGCAAGTAGTTAAATCTACATTTTTAATAAGTTTCTTACAAAGCTCATTCCCCTACATGTTTTAGCTCTTCACTATATGATTTATGGTGAGAATTCGACGACCGACAAAAAAAAAATAGTGACAATCACTCTTATGAAGTTAACAGAAGTGCATCATAAGCGAGGCCTTATTGTATGTTTTGTAGGCCAATCGGCTGAGAGGATACCGACACAAGCTAATGTAGGTGCATTGTCACGTAATACGTGATCTTCAACAGGCGGTATATGTTTAAGCTCTTACGATATTTTTAATTTTACAAAATCATTACCCGTTGAGTTGCTTCATCTTGACAGGATGCATTAAGTATTAACTAAGTCAGTTGATATTGTCTAATTGTGTAACTTTCACTTTATATGTAAAACTCTACACCGGTATAAGAGGATGTTGATTTAAAGTATACAGGGTGGTCCAAAATTTAGGAAGACCTTCTATAACGAACAACAAATGTCGGTTTTTCTATAATACTTGTGAAGTAGAATAAACATCATAAAGCTATGAAACGTTAAATTTTTTTAAAATTTAAGGAGCACAATTATCAGCGTATTTTGACGCAACTTGAATCGGGTTAGCCTTGTTTTCGACTGGTGCCCACAGATGAGCAAGTAGTAGTAGTAAGCTTTATTGATATTTTTGTTTAACTACAATTAATATAGATAATACACATGTATAGCGATTACATATATCGGGTTATCCATTTGCGGTTTCAAAAGTAAACGTAAATAAAACACATTAAATATATTTTTATATGATATATCTTTTTTGTTCTAACGTTTGAACGTTGACATTATGTGTGAAACACCACATCATTTAAATGACCACAACGCGAATTGTTGCAAGCATCGATTCTTTTGAGGTAATTTTTGAACACTTTTTGACACATATTGGGCGGCATCTCAGCCATAAATTGACGAATGTTGGTTTTCAAGTGCTCAAGAGTTAAAGGTTTATCTGCATAAACACGGTATTTGGCCTAGCCCTACAAAAAAAAGTCCAGCGGTGTCAAATCGCATGATCTTGGTGGCCAGTTGATATCGCCACGACGAGAAATTACGCGGCCAGGAAATGTCTCTTGCAATAAAGCCATATTCGCCCAAGTTGTGTGGCATGTGGCACCGTCTTGTTGAAACAACACATTCTCCAAGTCGTATTCTTCAATAGTAGCCAAAAAAAAGTCGGTTATCATATGACCATAACGCTCCGAATTGTCGGTGACAGTCGTTTCATCGTCGTTTTCGAAGAAGTAAGGTCGAATCACACCTCCGGACTAAAGAGCGCCCCAAACAGTGACTTTTTGTGGATGTAATGGCCTCTCTTCAATTACTTGAGGATTCTCAGAACCCCAAGTACGACAGTTTTGTTTATTACAATACCCAGCGAGTGAGAAATATGCTTCGTCGCTGAAGAAATTTTTTTTCGAAAAATCGCCGTCCACCGCCTGTTGTTGAAGCACCCATTCGACGTATCTACGACGTTGTGAATGGTCAGCTGGATTCAGTTGTTGTGTGAGCTGAACTTTATATGGATCTAGGTATTGATCCAAATGCAAAATACGCCATAATGTGCCGTAAGACAGTTCTAATTCCTGAGAACGACGAGGAATCGACACATTCGATTCTATAACAACACTTTCACTTACAGCAGCGATATACTCTGTGGTACGAGCGAAACGATGATGTACAGGCCTTAAAATATCTGTAACCAATCCAGTCTCTTCAAATTTCTTCATTAAAAAGCCATCTCGTCTCTTTTTATTGAAACACAAATGTGTGCAATTACGGATTGGAATTGGAATACATAAACGTATGTACATCTTATCTTTCGTCAGTTAGAGCGAGAGCTCAGTACTTTACATATTTCGTTTGAGTGAGAAAACGACATCTCGATGGTTATATGGTGAAAGAGAGCGATCTTCTAGTTATTGGATGTTGCGATGACCAGAACTGTTGTTTCCCCATTATCGGTTCCGTTACAGTATAACGGAATTATGACGCTGCAAACATAAGCGATCAATGGGATGCTTCAACTTTCTGGGACGACGTCCCTATACGTATGCTGCGTCCATGTGCTCGACCAAGGAAGCTGGGAGTAGATGGAAATTCGGATGGGTTCTATAAACGCGGATGTCGTTCGTTTGACTCCCTCTCCAAGTAACAATTTGCCTGGTGTTGTCGACTTGTACAGCATTCAAATTAAATAACTATTGCACAACTTGATGCAATTATTTATGTTACTTTAACATACTTTTATTTTAGTTAATTTAATTAAACTATTTTTGTTATTTTTTTAAATCGTTTTTTTTTACTTCTCCAGACGGAAAAACACGTCCGTCCACGACGGGAGCCAGGAGCCAACCTCACAAATGAGCAATACTATACAATAACTATTACTCATAAATGTTCTAGTGCCTCTGCAACTGGTGCCTCTTTCATACAATCGAATTGTTCTGCAAGAGTCAAGGGAAAAGAATCATAGTGTAAAAGTAGTCTAAAGCTAGAATTTCACTGTCAACGTAATGATTGATTGCGCTGATTTTTTTGACGTTGCCATAAAATTTATTTACAATCTGTCACCACACCGTAAATGCCTTGATCGAAAATTGGTGTCATCACATGTATTAACGATCTTTTCAAAACATTTTCTGATAACAGTCACAAGAAATGACAAAATTAACCTTAAAGTACATCACCCAAAATTAATATTAGAGGTCTTCACATTTTCAAAAATGTTTAACAATAATGATTAATGATTGCTTTCATTTTGAATTATGTATACGCTCTAACAAGGAGCGAGGTTTTCAACAATGCTGGAGAGATATCTATATAATTTGAAATGTAGCTGACATAACAAGAAAATTTGGTAATGAGAACTGATGCTGACATGCCGGAAAACCTTCTTTTCAATCAGTGTACATATAGTATAAAAATGGCTGTAATCGGAAATTGGCCAACAATATAACATAACTATGCTAATCACCAGGAGGAGTCAATTTTATTTCGCCCAACAAATTATAAGACGAACAATTTGCACTCTTTTTCAGTCACTCTAAGGCGAAATTCCTTTTCTCTAGTTCTTTGTTGTTTAGCTTGATTTGCTGAGTTGCTTCTACTAGCGAGTTTCATTCAACAAGGATAAGGTGTTTACCTTGTTTAATAAATATGAATGCTAATGGCTGGTATCCATCAATCATTCAACATGCCGTGATTGTCAAACATATTTGAGAATGTGAACCAACGATACCGCTTTACTTCAATTGAAGTAGATTTACTACAATTTCAGAAAAAATAAAATGCACGACTGGATCGCACGTACCGTTACCGATCACATTATATGCAAAAGATTCTTAATAGAAGGGGCTAAAAGTTTTTTTAAAGTCGTTTTTCACTTATTTTTTTATATATAAAAAATCTTAATATTCTTCTCAAAAAATTGACATGAACATTTTAAATATTTAATAATATAAATTTAAAAACAAAATTTCAGAAAAAATCGCCCACCCTTTATCGAAATATTGAATTTTCAAAAAACAAATATATTTTTTTTTCACAAATCCAAAAAACTATTTTTCGAAAATTTTAAAATGCAGTATTATTTAGAATTTGAGTGAGATCCTGTACACAAATTTTGATCGAAATCCGTTGAGCCGTTTATGAGAAAGTCGAAAATCAATAAAATGGTTGTGGCAGGTACCGTTAAAACAAAATATTTTAAAAATGTGTACCATGTTGACCATACCCAATTCAGTACACACACCAATTTTTATCAAAATCGTAGGAGCCGTTTTTGTTCTTTGTTTTTTGGAAAAAACTCGATATTTTAATTCAAGTTGACATTACGATGATAGAGAACACCAAAAAAGTGGGTTCGTCAATTCCGTCTGTCTGTCTGTCTGTTTGTCTGTCTGTCTGTAGAACGATCCACAGCCTAAACGGCTGAACAGATTTTATTCTAACTTTGTGGTTAGGCGTTTTAGGCGATTGTCCAAAATAGATTTTTGAATCGTTGTTTTAGCCCCAAAAATAACGGTACTTGCCATACAAATGTTTCTACCATCTAAATTATCTCGAAAACGGATGTAACGATTTTGATGAAATTCGATTTGTGTACTTACCTGAGTATGGACTGCATTTTGGCCGAAGAAATATTTAAAAGATTTTGTTATTAACGGTACCTGCCATACAACCATTTTGTTGATTTTCAACTTTCTCATAAACGGCTCAATGGATTTCGATTAAAATTTGTACACAGGATCTCCGCCAAATTCTTAATAATACTGCATTTCAAAATTTTCGAAAAATATTTTTTTTTGCATTTGTGAAAAAAAATTCAATATTTCGAAAACGGGTCTGCGATTTTTTCTGAAATTGTGTTTTTAAATTTATATTATTAAATATTTAAAATGTTCATAATAATTTTTTTTTGAGAAAAAATTTAAGAATTTTTATATATAAAAAATTAAGTGAAAAACGACTTTAAAAATACTTTTAGCCGTGATCGAACATAGGAGCAAGTACGTGCGACTCAGTCGTGCATTTTATTTGTATATAAGTTGTCAGTTGTTATTCATAAAAGTTATATTACCTTGAAAAAGGTCATCTTAAGCTAAACGCGTTCAGAGGTTGAGTAGTAACTACATAAGGATATTTTAATTTGCAAGAAGGGAATATTAGCTGAAATAGGTAGGTTATGCAACGTTCAATAGAGCCCTAATATATGCTTATTCACTGCGTAAGTATTCAACCGTTGCGACGTGTTTTGTGAATTCTATTAGTAATGTTTATAACAAAATAGGCGCAAAATTTTAAACAGCCTGATGTTAAGGTCTTAGCATGATACTACTTAACAGTTTGTTAATACTAAAGTACTTTACTAATATTTATTTTATTAATCTTCAACACTTTTTAACTAGCAACATACTAAATCTATTTTTTTAATAAAATACAACTAAACAAGCCTAAAATAGTGCAAAAAAGTAAGCTAACATAACTTTTTGACGTTTGTAAATGTCAAGGTGACATATGGATTTAGTACGATACTAAAAAAATAAAGTATCTGAAGATTCTGACTTATTTATTGTTGATATTTGCCACGGGAAATTTAACTACACTGTCTGTCAAACTTGCCAAAATTTGAGCGCTTTATGTCGATTTCGTTTCAATAAATAGAATTCGCTACTAACACCAATACTTTTTTGCTTTGAAAAGAACGATTACGGATCTAATCTCTTTTTGTGACTGTGTGTGTTGCTTGGTAGCTCTAAAAAAAAACAAATCTTCAATTCGTTAAAACATCAATATTTCATTTTTATTTTTTTACAATAATACTAATTGGCAACACAACAATTGAGAAACTTCAAAACAAATATTGCAGTGTATGTAAGGATCTGTGTATAATTCAATACGGATCTGTTTTTCCAGAAAAAAATTGATTTTAATTTGAAACGAATTTGATTTTCAGAAAAAAATTGACGGCGGATCGACGGCAGATCGATTTCGTTTTTGTTGAAACTAAATCGACATTAAACATTTGTGTTTTGTTGAATAAACGATACTTCGAAATCAATTTTAACAGCTTGGTTTACAATACCAAGTATGTGCTACCTTTAGTTTACATTTTACTGAAGACGTGAAAAGAGATACAAAAATTAATTGAGTTACCTTTCATTATTAGTAACTCACGATTAATATGCATTTATTTCATAAATTTGGATTTCATTTAAAACAAAAAAAAACCTTTCTAAATTTGTCCTAACAAAATGAAGTTCAATTTTATAAAATAAGCTTTTGATGGTGATAAGAATGAATATAAGCGTACCTACTATACCTATGAGATGATGATTAAATGCACGAAATACCATGGCACAGTCACCAATAGTGAAAGGAAATCATGTCAATTTATTATTCTATAACTACAGAATCTAAATTGCTTATTTCACAGTGAATTCAAGTTGTATATTACGAAAAGCCAATTAAATTAAACAAAGATGATACCTGTTCACCTCCACCTTGAATAAATCGGTTCTGGGCTGTAAATGTGATCGATATTATATGGTCAACATGGTCATAAACCATTAAAATGTTTATACATTTTATTTAAATAATACAAACAAAAAAGAAAATGGTTTAGTTTTTCGGATAATAAATTAGCACTTAAGCGTTTACTATCGACATGACTGATTTATTAGATTAATAACTCGCACAGTGGGAAAACAATAATTTAAAATGACATTTTCATTTAGACCACCATAAAGTCGTTAAATGGTTTATTTTATTACTATGAGTATATGGCTGGTCCGAGGCAGAATGTTGAACGCAGTTGGAAACAAATTAATTTTATTGTATTAAATTTTTATTATTTATTGTTGATTTTTAGCAAATTTCAAGGCTGTGCTTATGACCCCACAGAATAAAAAATCAATTTAATGTTGACGAAAAATATGAAAAACATTTAACATCCCGTTTATAACGAAGATACCCCAATTACTTGTTTTTTTTTTATTGATCTAAAATTAGGAACTCTGTCCAACTTGAAAAAAATGTAATATAATACCATGTTTTCGAGTGTTATATTCTAGCTTACGTTGTCAGTCTTAAACTGGGTGTAGATGACTTCAAAAGTATTTAACCTTCCTTAACAAGGTTTCGCCAATTGAAAGTTATCTACTTGTATTTAAATATTAAACCCGGACCGAAACAATATATTGGCGTATAAATTGGACAAGGAAAACCTACAAGACATAAGAGCGACAAACAAATGAACGAATAAAATGTGAATTAAAAGAATTCTTGTAAAAATATAGAAATATATACATATATATTTAAATCAGAAAAGTTTGAGAAAACAAGTTCGTTGTTACGAATTGCAATCTGCCAAGCTCTATTCGCGTTTTCCACATACCATTCACAGCGTATAAACTATTAACAGTGATTCATCAACTAATGCTACGTTTTCATCTAAAGATAATCCGCTTTAAATTGAGAAGATTAAAAATTAATCTTCAATATTTTCACCAGTGAAAAAAAGATTAGTTTGACCATTTCACTATGAATTGGCATTCTTTTTTTTTTTTTTTATGAATGTCAAAGGAGAAAATATGACATTCGAATAGGCGCGTTCTATGAAATAAGGTTTGTTTCTTTTGAGAATCTTTTATTTCGAAGAAGATTTCAATGAGATTAATTTCTAATCTTCATTTAAGGAGATTAAAATTTGTATGGGAAATCTTCAAGATTTAGAAGATTTCAAAGAGGATTTATGGTTAATCCATTTAAATCTGGATTAAGTGGTAGGTGAAAACGTAGTATAACGTCATTCACGACTAATAAATATGAGGGGTATTCACGATCCGGTGCAACTGGTCTAGTATCATTGCGGGTGTTCACTAACTTATTAGATATGTTATCTCGGATACCACGCCATGGGAGTATATCTGTGGACGAATCAGATAGGTTAGCTGAAAGCTGTCAAAAAATCAGAATAAATCGCATACCAAATGAATTTTTGCAGTCAGCTGTTCTATACATTTGTTCTCGGATAGCTAGTTATTCCAAATTTTTTGGGATAGCTCAAAATAATTTCCATGAGAACAGCTGTGTTTTCATCAGATGTGCTTTTGCACGCATTACAACAACAGAAAGTTATTTTAGATTGCCGAGAATAACTTAGGGAACGTCCGCATTTGAAAAATGCAAGAGTGCTGCTTTTTATTTGCACCACAACAACAACTTACACTGACTAAGATTTTACAACACTTTTGCACTTTTGCTATACCATAACCCTATTGCAATAGAAAGATACAATGGTGCAAAATATGCCAGGTGTCGTTGACAGTTTGGCAGCTATTATTTTGTGTCAGAAATGTTTGTGTTCAAACTGATTTTGCATTTTTACTCCAGAGTTGCAATAGAATAGAAAATGTGCGTTCACGATTTACAGAAAAAAATAAAATTTCGCAATTTTACACCTTTTTTGCATCGGATCGTGAATACACCTATAGAAAATAGTTGAGTATTCGTTAATTTGTTGGTCGTTTGCCGCTGTCATGTGAATAGGCCTTAGCAGGTCTAATAACCCGTTTATATGAGTGAATTGAGGAATCGAATCGAATCGAATTGAGATTTCGATTCAGGTATATGGCCTCGTGGGATCGGTAGATTGAATTAAAATGGAATCGAAGTGACAATTTGAGTTTACAGAATAAACAACAAAAACATGCAACAGAAAAAAATACAAAGAAACCGGAAACCCACTGAACACAAAAAAAAACACTATTGGTGCACACACACACCAAGAATCAGATGTGAATTCGATTCTTCAATTCCTCGATTCAGGTATATAAGTACATTTTCAATTCGATTCAGCTCTTCTAGTGGGATCGGATCGAGTAATCCTATTTTAATCCGATTCAAGTATACAAAGACCTAAATCCTGATTCAATACCGATTCAATTCTCCATATAAACGTAGTAAAAGACCTAAATCCTGATTCAATACCGATTCAATTTACCATATAAACGTAGTATAAGTTTCATATGATCTTGTTAAAGTAGGGTACACATTAGGTGCGTTTTTTTGCAATCCCCTGGGGAATTGGTTGAAAAAAATGACCAAGGCGCTTAAGTGAAATACTTGGTAGCACTATTTATTAATTTGCAAGAAGACATTTGAAGAACAGCTGTAATGCAAGAAAAAAATAAACATCATTGTCACAAATAAGCCATAATAAAGATTGGAAACCTTCGTACGTTTCACCCCCCAAAACCCATTTGCTTACATTGTTGTATTTGTAGCTTTGAGACTCTATCCATGAATAAATGGAAATCGAAAAGCAAAACAAAAACAAATTACTAGGGCTGTGTTGTCTATGTGTCTATAGGAAGAGGAACAGAAAAGATTCTTGTGTGCGTTTTTATCAATGTGTCTATTGGAAGAGGAACAGAAAAGTTACTTGTGTGCGTGTTTCAGCTTGTAGGCAAATGTCAAATGAAAGCAGAGGTTTCCGGTCTTTACATTATTAGTTTATGATCATTGTTTGCCTCATCCTCATTCTTCTAAAAATCATCGGGTTGATTTGTTTTGTGTAATTTCGATATACTCGTATTTATTGAAGAACCAAGTTAATTATTATTTATACAAAAAAATGTGAATCAAGTAATTTGAAAATTGAAATAAAGTATTTTGGAAATGATGTGATTTTCTTTTAATTTAATTTTCACGAAATAGAATTCAACTACTTGAAAACTACCCCATTCGTCGGTCATTGGTGATATGATATTAGTGGACGAGTTGCTTATTCGGGCGGGACGCTCAGTTCCTATGTCTTCTCAGAGAAACCTTTGTTTTGTTGTTCATTCAATTCTTGTTAATTGAACGAATATCAACTTCAGGAAATGCTTTTTTATTTAATAATAATTTTACAGTCAAGTTTTAATATACCTATAATAAAAATAAACCCAAAAATGAAAATCGCTGTAGAAGGTTGTGCTCATGGCGAGGTGGAAAAAACCGTAGAGGCAATACAAAAGCGATAAATGTTAAAATAGATTTGTTTTTGCGGAATGTATATTAAAAGGTAGGTTAGGTTAGGTTGACATGGCCGCCAGGAAAACAACTGACACACTTAGACCAAATGCCCAACCAAACCAAACAAAATTGATAATTATTTGACATATCAAAATGTCAGTTTTGAAGTTTCTATACATTTTATCGATAACTTAGTGAAAAAGTGTTTGGTAGCACAGTTTTTATCCTCTCCAATAGCTAAGCCCCGAGAATTCCTGGGTTTAAGCTAAGCACCCCCGGGGATTAGTTGTTGTTGGATTTAACATGCAAATTTTTAATCCTACTCATCGTTTTTTTCGTCCAATTTCCCCGGGGCTTAGAAAAAAACACGCGTATTATCAAACATGAGTGGCAGTTTTGTCCACAATGGATAATGTGAACACTTGCATGATGGCATGACACGCTTATAGGAATGCTAAAAAATTTTGTTGATATTATCTGTCAGGCAGCGTTCCTAATCAATGATATGTATGCACATCATTCATCGAACAACATTCAACAAGTATTTTTGTTGTTAGTTAGTTCATTGTTGAATCTTTGTCAGTTTGGAATAAGAAAAATAATATTTTGATGTGTTTATTGAGCTAGATCTTGGATTGAAAATGTAAATTTTGTTTGGCGGACGGACAACAAAACTGATAAATGTGTACCCGAAACTTTTCACGCAAGTTCGATATCCTACAAGAATGTCACGCAGGTTCGATAATGTGTACCCTACTTTAAGGGCTCTATAAACAGTGGAACATGGTGCGGTAAACTTGGTTCGAGCAAACCCCGCAGACAGTGACACCAAACTGAGACAAGGCTACTCGAACTTATTTTTTAATGTATAATCGCGAAATAAGACTTTAATTTTCTCGAATGCGAGCTCATGCATTCACCAAAATAAACTAGTAACAATTTGACATTTCAAGTAAGAACCGCAAAACAAGTCCGCAGACACTCGAACTTGGTTTCACAAACACCAAGCCAAGCCCTCGAATATTGAAATATATGAAATATCAATTTTGGTGAGACCAAATTTTTGATTTACTCAAACCACGAAATTGGTACTCGAACCAGCCCGCAGACTAGAGCTGTGTCAATCGTGATTGATTCGATCTTTATGACCCGTTCATTAAAAAGATTGATTGATTGCAATCAAAGTAAGTAAATCGAATCAATCAATTTCAATACCAACCGTTTTACACTATACTACAGTTTCAATCAAACGATTGAACGCAAGGCAATCATATTTCGTTCATTCCACTTATTTACAATCAAAATTGATTGGTTTCACTTTTCACTACATTCTATCGTTCTAAAGAACGAACGAAACTGAATGGAAATGAAATATGTATGTATTAGATATTCTCTTTATTTTCCCATAATGTTTATGGGTTAATGGTTTGCTTACTCGAAACTAAAGAAATACCTTTAAACAAATGTATGTGTATTTTTACCAATTTTGTTCCTAATTTTTTTTTTAAAGCATCAGTTAAATTTCACAAACATTCGGATCAACCACATTACATATGCACATACATATGTATATCTGTTGAATGAAAGTAATAGATTGATTGACTTCACACACATCAAACCATATGATAGTTTCAATTCAAAAATGTTTCCATATGGGTCGCAACTGTAACAAATGATTGATTGAAAAAATGAACGATTGAAAAGACCGAATCTTTGAAATGAACGACATTTGAACGATTGAATCTTTAAAAATGAACGATTGACACAGCTCTACCGCAGACAATTAAAATCAATTCGAACACGGTACACGCACCAAGCTTACTCGTACCATGTTCGAGTGTTTACAGACCCTTTTACAGTACAGGTTCAGATTACCATGCAGAATGTCCATTGAGCGGTATCGAGTTTGAAGCTTGTCCTGTTTTGAAAGCATATATCATTCACATCCAAAAGATTCAATTTTGATTAAAATGAATTGGTTATCGCGCCTATCAATAGGTCGAAAACGAAAATGATTTTATTTTTCTGAAATGAGACTCAGGTTGCAACTTCTGCAAGGAAATACACCTCATTTACCTACTTATAAAATAAGTCCGATTTTATATTCTAAATTTGGCGAAATATCGATTGAAAAAAGAAGCACAAGCTTGCCATCTGATGGGTCCTATGCCGTTTTCCATTGCACAAAACGCAATAAACATCTCCAATTACATAGAGCGGATACATGTGCATATCTCTCAATAAAAAGGGAGAACAAAACAATATAAATGTCAAAGTGAAGCCGCGTCTTTTTGCAGAAAGTTGAAGTTGATTAAACTTCAGCAACTGAAAATTTTACAATATTGCTGATGTTTACTATGTATTTTTATATTTCAACTTCGACTGATGCAGCTGTCGCATTGTGTTCGGCCAGACTGAAAATTAAAACAAAATCTGGGAAAGAACAATATTATTCAAGCATTGAACAAAGTCTGTCAAAATCTACTCTCAAAGCTAGGAATCTACCTTACCTATAAGTAGGTTGGAAAACAAATAGTTTATGATAAATTAAATTTTAGTTACAGTTATTTTAACGCTCTGTTGGAAGCATATTTTCGTATTCCTTAAAATGGCATAAAATCCATTTGTTTCCATTATCTTATATGGTAATTCCGCATAAGACTTTATGTCAAATCTTACAACGTTGTCAAGTCCGTGAATAAAAAATATTTCAAAAATGTCTTTTATGTCGTTTTCGATTGGCTGTTCGGACTATTTGCACAAAAATAATAATAATAACGGGTGATTTTTTTGCTACTTGGTTTTTGACGTTTATATTTTTGGCAGATCACACATGACAAATTCCACGATCATTTGACATTTCGATTCAGTATTGTTTGCCATTTCATCATGAATAGACTTACGCCTGAACAACGTTTGCAAATTATTGAAATTTATTATCAAAATTCGTGCTCTGTGAAAAATGTGTTTCGCAAGCTACGTCCGTTTTATGGTCTTCAGCGACGAGGCTCATTTTTGGCTAAATGGATACATGAATAAGCAGAATTGCCGTATTTGGAGTGAAGAGCAGCCAGAGGCAATTCAGCAGCTGCCAATGCATCCCGAAAAATGCACTGTTTGGTGCGGTTTATGGGCAGGCGGCATCATTGGGCCGTACTTCTTCAAGGACGATGAAGGCCGCAGGGTTACGGTCAATGGAGAAAGGTACCGTTCGATGATAACAGATTTTTTTTTGCCGAAAATGCAAGAATTGAACTCGGTCGACATGTGGTTCCAACAGGACGGTGCCACATGCCACACTGCACGCGAAACCATGCATCAATTGAGAGGCGAATTTGGTGAGCAGTTGATCTCACGTTTTGGCGCAGTCAATTGGCCACCAAGATCATGTGATTTGACCCCGTTAGACTATTTTTTGTGGGGCTATGTTAAGTCTATTGTCTATGGGGACAAGCCAAACACGATTGCTGCCTTGGAAGCCAGTTCTTCAATAATCGTGAATATATCCACAGTGGATATCAATATCGTCCGCGTACCCCATTATTTGAACAGTTTAGTGATACCATCCGTGTTAACGCCCACTCTCCGTACTATCTGCTCCAGAACAAGATTGCAAAAATTACAAGTTAGCGCATCTCCTTCGCTTTGTATGTTTGAAAAAGTTCCATAATTTTACATTACACCGCGTATTTTCTAGGATCACGCGACATAGTTGGATCAGTTTTCCAGGGATCCCGAACTCGGCCATCGCTATACAGAGCTTCCGACGATCAATTCCATCAAATCCGGCTTCAAAGTCGATAAAGAGATGATGGGTTTCGACTTGAAATTCGTTGGTATTTTCCAGGATTTGGCGCAGGGCCCCAATTGCGCAAGCCGGAGTTTTCTCTGTGTACACAGAAAGTTGTGTACACATACATTTTTCCGATTCCGCAAGGATGCGATGCATATTTTTTGACAGATAACGTGTACACTAGATAGGCAAAGTTTTTCACACATACGTTGAGGGTGAATAATATTTTTGCACTGAAAAGCATTCACGGTTGCGGGATTGGGCCCCAGTGTGAAGATTTGGTATATGGTTGTTCTGCCATGATAGAAGCACATACTGATTTGTGCGATCAAAATGTTTCAGAAAGTACGTTGGGCCTTGTATGTGGCATTAAGCAGTGGTATGCTTGGGTTGCATTTTTTGTAGATGGGTCATATGGAGCTGATAGTCCGCCGTCGGGCATTCTTCCGTTCAACCATACGTGATTGATGATTTCTATCAAAATATCACCTTAATTTGCTCGGCTGGCAAGTTGTCATATCCTGCGGCTTTGTTGTTCTTACGCTTTTTTATAGCAAGGTCAAGGGTAATTCTTTTGTACAAGGTGGTGGAACTGGTTCTTCATTGACTAGAGGTGGGTTATACTCTTGCCCTATTCCCTCCACATTAAGTAGCTATTAGAAATACTGCTTAAATTCATCTACTATTCCCTGTGCTTCGGTTGAAACAGCCTGAGTTCCGGCGCTAAAGCCAGTTGCTTCGGTTTTTTTATAAAATTTCTGGGTATTGTTTCGACCGCGCGTCTCTTCGAAGGCTGAAAGACACGGCCCTTTGCTGCTCTTGTTTCGCATTGCAGCATATTCCCGTGTGCATTTTCTGTCACCTTTCTTAGTTGTACTCATTCGTCATCGTGCCACGCGGGTTCTATTTCGGAGGTGTTTTCGCGATGCTGTGACCACTCTTTCTGTGAACTAACAATTATGACTGGCTAGGGAATGTTTTTAGTACCAATAAATATCAATGTCCTGAAAGAGCTCCAAATTCGGCGTTTTTAAGCATAGTGTTACTAATGTTCTTCAGACAGTGTGGTCTGTATACTATACTCCCATAAAGCTAGACAATTTAATACATAAATTAATCAATATTATTATAGTGCGAAATTCTCAGTAAATTGTACTTCCAACTTCATCCTTCTTCAAAGAACTTTCTTGTAACAAACTCAACTCAATATGATTTATGTACCCTATCTTCAAATATAAATTACAATAAACAACATATTATTATAATTAAATTTCTTCCTCAAAGATGTTATCGATCAATGTTAATTTTTTTTTTAAATTACCCGCATCTTATGATCATATTTTCTGCCATTTTAGACAAGATTAGTCTATAAATCACACAAGACACAACAAAACTCCTGGGGTGTTCATTCTTCTAAAGCATAAACTTATCTGTTCAAAATAATTAGCAAATGTTTGCATATTTCATTCGATTAACTTGTTAAAACCAACATTGGTTTTAGATAGGTAGTAGGTACTTCTATAACTATGTAGACATAATGGTGTTTTTTTTTTATTAAATAGAAAAAAAAAAGCAAGACAAATATACACGTATCATGCTCATACATATGATCCCACTAATGTGGAAATTAAATACAAAAAATGTATTGGCAATTCAAATTGAGTTACTAATGATAGTTGGATGTTGTGTAATAAATTCTAAAGATGACCAGTTGATGACCAGTTGATGATTGCATAAATACAATTCATTTTGCAACAATTGTTGGGTTGTAATAAATTTATGCTACTGATACTTGCATATTATATGAATATACCTACAGCTACTTAGTGATAATTAATGAATAATTTTGTATGGTATTAGTGGGGATATAAGTGTGGGGAATGTTTCAGAATTAACATTTGGTTAGATCTAGAGATCTTGATCGAACATGACATTTACGGAAATACAATATTCTTCAAAACAGTTCAGCGATTTTAAATTTAAAAAAAATTATACCATATCATTTCACTAATGTGAGTAACCTTTAATTAGTTTCAGTAATATATAATAATACATGCACAAATAGATAAGAATGCCGTTTTTCGATGCATACCAGTGTTGGGGGACATTTTAGATAGAAATGCCTTTGATCAATCAGAAAATTCCCCTTTTTCTCACAAATAATTTATTTGTTCCCCTTTTTATTTTGCACATTAAAAGAGAATTAATTGAACATAAGAGCTATGTTCTTGTGATAGCTATAGGTAATATATAGGCCATATTTTGCATTTGGAAAAAAATCGAACTCAAGATTTTAATCAAAGTTGACATTACGATAACACCAAAAAAGTTGGTAGCGCAATTCCGTCTGTCTGTCTGTCTGTCTGTACAACTCTGTACAGCCTTAACGGCTAAAGTGATTTTCCTCAAACTTGGTATTTAAGAGTTTTAGGTGATTGTCCGAAATAGATTTTTGAATCGTTGTTTCAGCCACAAAAATAACGGTAATTGCAATACAAGTTTTTCTACCATCTTAATTATCTCGAAAACGGCTATAACGATTTTGATAAAAATTGGTGCGTGTACTACCTTAGGTATGGTCTACATTTTGGCAGGAACATTTTTTTTTAAATATTTTGTTATTAACGGTATCTGCCATACAACCATTTTATTGATATTCGACTTTCCCATAAACAGCTTAACGGATTTCGATCAAAATTTTTATACAGGAGCTCCTTTAAGTTCTTAATAATACTGCATTTGAAAATTTAAAAAAAAAAATTGTTTTTTTGGATTTTTGAAAAAAAATTGGAAATTCAATATTTTGAAAACGGGTGGACGATTTTTTCTGAAATTTTGTTTTTGAATTTATATTATTAAATATTTAAAATGTTCATACCAATTTTTTGTAGAAAATATTTAACAATTTTTAAATATAAGAATAAATGCAAAAACAAAAACAATACAAACGCATTTACATACGTAGGTATTGTTTTTGTTCCTTATTTTGTGGACTGTAATTATGATTTGAATTGAGTTTTTTTTGCGACTTTAGTCCAAATTAATATGCGTTTCGCCCATGTACTACAGAGGGGCTCATCAGTTAGATGCTGTAGGACCTTTCTAAGACGCAATATATCTTAGTCGATGGCTACCGACACAAATAAAATTTACAGCTTTAATATAATTCACAGTGATTTAAAGCTGTAAATTTTATTTGTGTCGGTAGCCATCGACTACAATATATTGCGTCTTAGAAAGGTACTATAGCATCTAACTGATGAGACGAAACGCATATTAATTTGGACTAAAGGTCGCTAAAAAACTCAATTAAAAACAATTTTTAAATATAAAAAAATAAGTGAAAAACGACTTTAGAAATATATTTAGCCGTTTCTGTTAAGAATCTTTTGCATATAATGTGATAGAACATAGGAGCAAGTACGTGCGATCCAGTCATGCATTTTATTTTATCTAATTTTCCTGGACTATAATACCTACTTAATTTAATTGAAACCAATGTATCATTTTCTACATCCGTTTTTAACTCAATATAATGATAGGGCATGTCAATCAACTAGATCCGACTTTAACTCGTGTGAGAACATTCTGTTTAAATTACAAATGAATCAGAATTCCTTCTTTACTTTCACTTAATCAATTATAAAAGTATTTCATTGTCAATGTCATTATTTTGGTTATAAGAAGGTGCAATCAAAGCAACTGACTTTTTTTCCTAAAGAAATACATAAATGCAAAAATAAATAGCTTACCTATATTCTGTAGAAGCTTAACATCAATTGGAATAATTTTCAAAAAAACAAGGTGGGTTCAATATAATCAAACAAATTATCACCACAACAACCTGGCGGCATCACGATCAAATCAAAAGTCAATGCGTGATGTTAGTCAAAAAAAAAATATGATCAACTCGAGTTGAGGATTATAAGTGATATTATGCACTGCAGCAATTAACAGCACTTGAGAAATTTTGTTTGGTCTATAAAATTATGTGATGTAGACTCACTTGAATGTTAATTTATTAATTTTTTTATTTGTTAAGGTGATGGAGGCAGAGCTTTGACATTGGCAATAGCAGAGGAACACAGTATACTACATTCCGAGTTCAATGAAAAACTTATGAATTAAATTGTAACCGATTAACCTTTCTAAGTCACAAAGTGATGACTATTTGAAGGACTTTGAATGTTTGAATATTGTATAGTCTATGGATAATGGGGAAGAGGATTCCGTGATGTGCGTCGGTTAACGCACTTCAATGTGACACATTATGTGTGACGATACAAACGATTTCCGATCGTGACAAAACAAACAAACAAAAGCCCTCGAGACTTGATCGGTTTAACCTAGATTTTCGATAGTGCGCGAAATTGATGACATATTATAGTATAGACAGACAAAACATTAAATGAATGCCTACACACATCTTAAAAGCCGAATCGAAATCCTCTTAAGTCAAAGGGCACATGTCATACATTTTTTTTGGCAAGATAAGTCAATGGCCATTACTAAATGGGTGTATTGAAACTTTTGAAATCCAGTTAAATTGCTAACAAAAAATAAAAAGAGTTATTGCCTTACCGAAGAGATCGTCTCGACCTACTTCAAAGCTTGTCTGTAGATATGATGTTCGATAGATTTGCTTTGATGTTTCATCATAAGATATTGGTAAATCTTTAGATTATTTTTATTATTAGGCTAAAGATATTGCTAACAATCATTAGAAATGTTAGAAGTTAAGAAATTTTTCTTGAAGAATTTTTTTATTTATATTAATAGTTTTATATTAAGGTAATTGATTTTTTTATACATGAATCAACTTATTAGAAAGTGGACATATTGGATGTGCCTCTGATTGAAAAAAAAACATGAAAATTTCAGAGTTTGTTTTTATTTAAAAAAAAATATTTTTAGAGAGATCCGCCCACTGCCACGCCCACATTTATTATGGCTTAGTTTTTCCAATGCGACTCAAATGATTTTAATGAAACTTTCATAGTTAATTTGTATGAATTGTATAATTAGTAAAGTGGTCCTACCGCCACGCTCAATATTATTATTTTTTTGATTTCTTGGACACAGCTCTCCTGATTTGGACGAACATTTGAGATTTTGTTTTTATGGGCAAGAACAGAATTTCAAGAATGTTTTAAGTAAGATCCGCTTGCTGCCCACACCAACTTATTGAATTTCTTAGTTTATCGAAAACGAATTAAACGATCGTAAAGAAATTTCCAGAGTTTATTTTAATAAACAAAAAAAAAGTTAAGACTTTAATTTAGTAAAATCCGCCCACTTCGACGCCCACTTTTAATAATTTCTTGGTGTTGTCAAGAAATGGTTCACTATTTCCATTTGTAGAAATTCAGCTTTGGCTTTTTTCAGAATTAAAGGTTACAATAGCTGCGTTTTACTATCTACGGGTCTGGGTTATTTTTTAGCACGTATTACAAAAACAATCCAGGTTTCTATCTGGGCTTGCAAATATTAGTATTATATTCGGTGAACAGAGGGTAGGTACATAGATACGCGAAATAAAATTGTTTTTTTTTTTACTAAAAAGTGGACAAAATGGATCAAAATTCTTGCAGCCGTTTTTGAGAAATACATTTTTTTCTTAACGTTTTTTTTTTTTAATTGTTTTTTTTTAATTATTCAATAATTGATTAATTTCCAAAAAAATCGACATCGATAGTCTATCGATAGTAAGAAACTATCGCGTATGTACATCGAAAGTTTAAAAAAAACTATCGATTGTTTTTCCGACAGTTTTTCACCTCACAAGTTTATTAGTGGTGAAATCCATACCAAGCAACAACAAGAAAAAACGCACGACCTTATGCATTCATACGAAATAAAAGATTCCGAAATTGAAATATAATTAATTGACCGCAAATCTCACAATAATGCACAAGTATGCGACAAAGTAATCAATAAAGACATATTGTCAATAACTAACACTTGTGCATACTTATGAGACTCCGCGCATTATATTCTATCTCTGATTCGTTGTTTATACTCTCATATCTATTATGAATCATATTTGCTAGTATTCTAATTTCTTCGAGTTCGGTGGTCCTGTTCCTGTTCATGCTTCTGTTTGTTTTAATTAAAAACTAGATAATTCTTTTGAATTCCGTCGAGTTCGGTTCCATCCGAAAAATTTTTTCTAAGGCTCGACTCGCCATGTCTGAACTCAGAAGCAAACTCAAAGTTAAAAATCTGCACAACACATTTTTCATTAAAAATAATTGTGATATATTTGATGACTAATAAATACTTACATTTGAGAGTTATTCAAAAAGCCTATATAATAACCCATTACGTCATCTATGAAATTGCCATGCTACGAATTATCAAAATATGTTGGAAAAATTTTACAGTGCGCGACAACAAATTCAGTATACTCTTATTACATAAAGTTTAAATTTTTCGGAACTTACCGCGTTAAGTGTTAGAAATATTTTCAATTTCTTTCTTTTTTTCCTGACGTTTCGAAGAAGTTTCAAACTTCGTGGTCACGGGAAAAATTTAAACTTTATGTAATATGAATATCATCCGCGAAAATGATAACTTTAAATCTCAGTATACTCTGTCAAAAATGAATTTGTTGAAAAAGCCAAAAATATTTAATTAAGGTGCAATGATGTTTTAGTTTCGTATGATGCAGTGTCACTTTTAACAATCATTCCCATACAACTAGCCATGACCATAGTAAAAAGGAAATGGGATTTAATCAGTATCAACCAAAACAAATTTCTTGAGATCCTCGACTTCTGCCTTAAGGAAAACAACTCTTTGCAATTCAAACACGATATTTTTAAACAAATTTTTGGAATGCCTATGGGTAACCCCTTATCACCACACTTGCAGATCTAGTACTAGATCATGTTTTAGATGAATGTTTTAATGGTATCGAAGAGAAACCTACGTTTATTTCAAAATATGTGGATGATATTCTTGCCAATATGGATCAAAGAAATATTAACAAGGTACTGCAGATCCTCAACGCATTTCACCCAGAAGTTCAGTTCACGGTTGAGAATGAACATAATAAAGCGATCTCATTTTTGCACATAAAAATCTATCGTGAAGAAAGTCACTTAATATTTGATTGGTACCAAAAACCAACAGCATCTGGTAGATTAGTGAATTTCCGTTCAAACCAAGCAAGGCACATTATTATGAACACTGCTTCTAATCTTGTTAATAAAGTTATCAAAATAAGTTACGTACAATTCCATTCCGCTAACGAGAAAAAAGTCACAAAAATACTCAGGGATAATGGTTATCCTTCGACAGTCATTCGTAGTCTGCTTCTTAAACAAAACATTCAAACCCCATGGGAAAGCAATGCTGATGTGGATTCAATTAATACTTACCATAAAAGTATAGTTTACGTCCCACAATTGACAGATAATTTTAAAAAAGCCATCACCAAATATCAACTGATGTTCGCTTTGCCTTTAAATAAAATAAAACACTCAGCCAATTTTTCACAAAACTTAAAACTAAACCAGATAAGGACAAAAAAAAACGGATGTCATCTATAAAATAAATTGCAAAGGAAAACCCAATGAATCTTTCAACCTTTGCTTTATTGGAACAACGAAGCAATTTCTTCGACAAGGTATTTCAAACCACAGATCGGATATTGGACTTAAGAATCCAAAGAAGACAGCCCTGGCGAATCATAGTATTGAAAGCGGACATTCTCCAGAGTTTGAAGGTGTAGAAGTTCTACAGACCGAGAAACATGTTTCAAAAAGATATACGTTAAAAACATTGCACATATTAAATAACAACAACATAATGAATGGAAAACAAGACACACAAAGCATTTCTGCCGTTTATTGTTCTCTTCTCTCATCTTAGATATAAATATTTTTTCCTTGTTCAAATTAAATAGACTAAACTTCATTATTCGAAGTGTTTTTCGTAGTTTTGTTTAAAAATTTAACAATCATTTATTCTATAAATGTATTATTAAAAGAACCAAATAACTTTATAATTTTGCATAAGTAAGTGTGTTGGTTATTATTGCGTTCATTAACATGTATTTGTATTTTTTGTTCAAATAAAGTTCCCCTGAAGAAGGCAGCAATCCCTGCCGAAACGTTGAGGGAGATAATGTAACTTAATAGTTTCATTGCAAAACCTACAGTGACCAAAAAAGCCGGCGGAAAATCCTATTTTCACTCACATTACTATTTAATAACCTTTTATTTTTGTTTTAATAATAATTTATGAAGTATTATTTTATTTACGTTATGTTATGTTTTTGTTTTTAACTAAATATCATATTATTAGAAATATTTTCATTAATTTTTATTTTCCGGATATTATTCTACGTGGTAAGTTAAATCAGATCAAGGGGCCGAATTACCGCATCAGTTTTAGAGTAATAAGTGACTGAATTATGCAAGTTTGGCATTACTGCACACTTTATCACGCCATCATCCCATAGTGTTTACTCGTTCATTCGACCACTGATGATGGTACTCACTCATTCGGTCACTGAAAATTACACACCAACGGCTAGGGCTTTTAAAATGAAAAATACTATCGTTAGTATCGATAGTTTTATCTTAAAATTATCGATACTATCGAAAGCGCCAACTATCGATGTTTAAGCAACCCTAGTCATCGCACAAAAATGCGTATCTGATGCCAACGATTCACTTCAGCATTCGAAGCTCATTACCAATAAATCAAGCATCGCCTACATTAGTGTTTAAGCTTTCCAAGAGCTTCTGCATAAAAAGCTCATTCAAAAACCAAAAAAAAAATCAAATAAACCGGTTTCCAGGAAATCGAAAGCAAAAAAATGGTTCTACTAGGGTACCAAAAATAATTATTTTTTTCCAAAAAAAAATTACCAAAAAGTTAATTTTCCCTTCGTTAATGAACTGATTTTTTATAGAGATCGTTGGGGCGGTTTTGGGGGAAAATACGATTTTTCTTAAGACCAAAAAAATATATTGTAGGCAGACGGAATTGCGTGACCCACTACTTTGTGGTGTTCTCCATCATCTCAATATCATGTTTGATCAAAATCTCGTGTTCGATTTTTTTACGAATCAATAAAATGCCATATAGTACCTATATACATATATCGCAAATAAAAAATTACTTTAATAAGAGTGATGAACTCGTGGGGCCTGATCATTTGGAAGTAATAACATCTCCTTAATAACACAAACTCCATAATATAGCTTACTATTCACTATTAAATGCGGACATTTAAAAACTCTTCACAACACATTCAACCTCATTGAAAATAGAGAATATATAATAATTACTGGTTGCGCTTTTTCACTTACATTTATTTAATCTTATTTGACTGTGACATATGCCGCCTGCCTCGGATTTATAATTTATTATTCATTTAATTGTTTGCGAATATGGTTCACTTCTTTATATGTAACTAATTTTCTTCTTTCATCACAAGATCAGGCATCATAATAATCTGTGTTTCTATTATACTTTTAAGATATTTCCTTCAACAAATGATTGACCTTTAAGTGCATTATCATACAAATTCCCTATTAAACCGTACAATTCACGCGATAAAATGTTCATTTAATTTAATTGACTTCTTTAATTTGCATACCTATTAACTCATCATCTATTATAAAGTACTAGCTTATAGAAGCTTTATGCTTAAGCCGCAGTTAAGCTTACTACTAAATTCAGAACTTCTGACCAATAACTTGTTGCCTTGTAACAAATACAATTCTCATTGTTCAGAATGGCATATTGGGTTGCCTTCTTTTATGCTAATACCGCGATATTAACCTTAAATGGCGCCCAACGCACAATCAATGCCATATATTATACTGCAAATAAACCGCAATCCAAATACACAGTGTGTAGGTGGAAAAGCCAATCAGTAGCCAATTTTCGTGTATGTATTTATGTATATTCACAATTCTGACACATCATGGACTGACTTCGTCTAGTTGACTCCAAGAAATCCAAGATGTCTCAAACTATGGCCGCTGTGTGAAAAAACGCATGTTACTCAGTAATCGGTTGGAGAGATTCCAATTCCATGGCAGCCGGAAGTCCGTTAGACTTTACATTGCTAAGAGTTAAATTGAGACCCTGACTATGAAGAGTTTAGTTTTTTCTTCTTTGCAAATTCAAGTTATTAGACAAGCGGATGTTTGGAACTAGCTTCTTCATAGTTATTGTATGCTGTTGATGAATGTATTGTTTGCACAACAAGTAGGTTAACTAATTACTGACAGTTGTAGATCCTGTTGAATGGTTTTTACATTGATTGTAATCACCTGATGAGGTGATTAAGATTGGCTTGGAAAATGGTAATGGAAGATACATCTATAATTGGCACTGGTGGGTGAATGAAACAGATGTTGGGCGTTAAGAAAACAATATGGGCATAAGCAGATGCAAATCCGGTTCTTGGAGAATACACCTAACTCCACTGCACTCGTATTATGTTGGTACTTATACATATATTGAAATAATTTTAAATGATTGTTTAGAATTGTTACACTTTTTTTTGTATTTGTAATGAGACCCGGTAGTATTATAAGAGATGTGTTTTTACAATATTTATTCACAATGGTGATTTTTTATTTACTGTGTGTTGACAAAACATTACAAGAGTAGATATGAATTACGATGAAGAATGAATTACGATGAAGTGCGAAAAGCTTAGACTCATTGTTATTCTTGATCTCGATTTTAAATTGCTGAGGATTAAGATCCCATTGACGACTGTGGTTGGTCGTCATAACTTTCGATCAATAAAGTTGGTGGCGCATTTGCATCCGTGTGTCATCTAAAGTGTTTCTACACAAAAAAACATTTTTGAAACATTTTAGAAACATTTCTGAAACAAAGAAAAATTTTTGAAATGTTTCTCAAAGTGTCTACAGGAAGGGAAAAATAGAGCCTGGTAAAGCATTCCACATTCGCGTTGTACACCTAAAATAAGAATGTCTGTACCTACTTGACAGTACGTCCGAAGCTGCTGCACGTGGTAAGCTGAAGAGCATTCCTTTGAATATCTTAAGGGGAGCAATGCAAAACTATGTAAATATTTGTGCCACTGTTCTGTGAGATATGCCATCAGATCACCAGTGTAGCTGCTACGAAAGCCTTACTGCCGGTCATTAAGGAGCTTTCGTTTTTCAAGATATTTCTTAAGCTGATAATTAGATAGCATTTCCATGACCTTGGAAAGAAGGAACGTAAGTGCTTTTATAGGGCCCAGACTGGACAAATGCAGTTTTCCATCCGCTTAAAAAAAATCAGTTAAAAAAAATTTCGAAAGCGACTTAATAGATTTTTTCGAAACTTTGTATTTGGTAGTTTTTGGATATTATCTTGAATAGGTAAAAAAAAAACATTTTCCTAAAATAAAAAAACAACGGTGCCTCATACACAAATGTTAAAAAACCGTAAAGAAACAAATATTTTTCTCAAAAACGGCTCCAAGAATTTTTATAAAAAAATGTGTTCTTAAATTATTACAGTCAAATTTGAAGTATAAAAATATTTTATTTTGGGTACTTATTAACGGCACTTTCCAAATAAAAACTTTTTATATTTTCGCCTTTCTCAAAATTGGGTGAACCGATTCAAATAATTTTGTTTTTATGCAAATGCCTTCTTAAAGTATTAATAAATAATAAAACTGCATACTCAAGTTTCCAAAAAAAAAAAATGTTTCGATTTTAAAAAAATAAATACAAATTTTGTTTTGAAAAATCTATTTTTGTGAGGTCGCCTTTAGTAGAATACGTGAGCAGGAGGCGGCGGTTTGCTTGCTGACAATATCTGAAGCCTATATCACACTGCCAGTGAATTCACTGGCCACCGACGGGCCGTGATGTCAAAATTACGTCAAAACATGGTCAGGAGAGTCATGTTTAGTGTGATAGCCAGTTTTGGGACGCCAGTGAGGGTGTCAGTACGCTGACATGTTCACTGACGAACCTAAATCGCACCAGTGTATTAAAGCGAAAATTGGCTAGTGTGATAAGTAGGCACTGACTCATGCGACTTCTGGTACACTTTTCTGAAAAGAGCGTCAGTGTACTGACCAACAACCTGGCAACCTTCGAAATTTCGGGTCGTGCTAGTGAAGAAACCCAGCCAGTATACTGGCCTATTTTTTACATTTTTGATTTGTGCAAGTTCAGATTTAATTGGAGGTTTGCATCTAGCATCCGCTAAGTACAGACGTGCGCAATTTAGCTAATTACAAGAAACTGTTAACTAAATTATTAAATTATTTAAAATCTAACAAAACAGTAATGTGTGGCATAAAATTATGCAATTTAACAACAAAAAAAAAGTAAATCAAGTGATACGTGTTGATAAGGAGGGTCAAAACTGTAACAATTGCCGTAACATAAAGAATACAACTATTTACATCTGGTTTACAAGCCATGTTGGCATTGCACTGCAGAACAAAAACTGAATAGGACGGCCATACGTTATAGCCTCCGATATACACAACTCATATTATATGTTAATAAATAAGAGAAAGAAATAAGAACACGCGTTTTGTTAAAAGAAATTTTAGTCTCAATAAAAATACATACATAGGGTTACCATATTGAAAATGTTGAAAAGGGGGACATGGCGAGTTTTCTAGGGGGACAAATGTTGAAAAAGAGGGACAACACATGTTTTTGAAAAATAGAAAACTCGAACAAAAAAAGTGAAGTAACAACATTTTTATATGTCATTGACGTTTCACCTGACAAATAATAAAATCTAAATAATTTCGTTTCTATTACCTTTTCTTTAGTATAATATTAAATAATGACAGGAAACATTTTTATATTTTTTTGTTGGATGCGTCCGTGGCGATTGAAAATGGTTGATCTTTTGACAACAAATCAGCGATTGAGTTTTGAGTTTCTTTTGCAAGAATTTTGCGTATTTTTTGGTATTTCGTGCGACCACAAGTAAAATGGCATAATATATAATTATAATACATAATAACATATTCTCTTGGTGCTCCTTACCAGCAATTTCCGAGTCCGTGAATATGGTCGGAAACAGAGAGCTTCTATAAGTGGCAGAATTATAACTATGACTAAGAATTTTTGAATGAACACGTAGTGTTGATTATACAGAACAACTGAAGTGAAGTTGGCAACGTTTCTTGAATGAAGTAAATGGATGTACCCAGTTGTGAAAATAGAATTTACTATGATGGAAGTATTCACAGCTTTAATTTGGAAACCTGTTAAAAAAATTTTTTTATTTTAAATAGGAAAGAGTAGGTAGTATTCAAATATTGCCTTAAGGTGCAAAAAATATTACATATGTGTAAAACAGAAGGACACTTGTGTCCCCCTTTGTACTTTTTGGTTTTGGGGGACAATAGATATCTTGAGGTAAAAAAGAGGAACAGTCCCTCCAAAAGGGGGGCAAATGGCAACCCGATGTAAGCTCAGATGAGCTGTTTCCCATTTGCACGTCGCACCGCGTATTTTGTAACGTCAGGCGGCATAGCTGGATCAATTTTTTACGGGATCTCGAGTTCCGACACCGCCAATAGAAGTTCTTGGCGACTTATAATATGTGTGCGTCTCGAATTGAAATTCATTGGTCTTTTCCAGGATTTGCCTCAATGTGAAGATTTGGTCTACCGTTGGCCTGAAGCCACACTTGTACGTGCCGATGTAAGCAGGGATATGCCTCTGTAATTTTTGCAGGACATAGGATCGCCTTTTTTGTAGATTAGGCATATGGAGCTATTTGACTAGTTGTCGGGCATGCTTTCCTGCTCCCACTATTGGTTGATAAGCTGGTACATGCACCTTACCAGGGCATCTCCTCCATACTTGAAAAGTTCCGGCGGATTTAGTGTTCTTAAGCTTGTGGATGACTTTCTTAACCTCTTCAGTATTGGGCGCTGGGGCTGGATCTTCATTGACTGGTCTCATGCTTCTTTGTTCTCCTGTTGCTTCCTCTGCATAATGTGCATTAAGCAGTTGTTGGAAGTGCTGCTTAACCACGTCTAAAATTCTATGTGCTTCGGTGACTAGGTTCCCTTCGCTGTTTCGAAGAGCTTGCGTGCCAGTCCTATAACCAGATGCCAGTTCCTTGACTGTTTTGTAGAACGGTTGGGTGGCAGTGCAAAATTCCTCGAGATGCCTGAGCTGAGAGACTGCGGTTGCTCTATTCTTTCTTCGCAGGGTTTTTTCTCGTTCCTTCTCTTTTCACGGTACTCCTCTCTTTCTGCTCTTGTTTTCCGTTGCAGCATTTGCATTCGTGCATTTTTCGTCTCCTGCTTCAATACCGCGCATTCATCATCATACCACGGGTTCTTTTTTGTAGGTGGCTGGTAGCCTATGGTGGTCTTGGCTGTCTCCTTAATGATGTCGCGATACTGGTTCTACTGGTCGTTGACGCTTGTGGTTGAGGGTACGGCAGAGAGCTCGCCGGTCAATTCCTCACTGTAGTCTCTAGCTTTCTCAGAGGGCGATGTTGAATTTCTTTCTTTGGGCTGTCCTCGTTTTCTTTTCATTTGACAGTCGGGCTCTGAACTTTGTCACAACAAGAAACTGGTCAGAGTCCACGTTTGCACCTCGGAAGCTTCGCAAGTTCCCAAGATGTTTGATTCGTGCCTTGCGCCAATTAGCACGTGGTCGATTTGGTTGGTGGTTCGACCATCTGAAGATCGCCAGGTTGCTGTGTGTATCCTCGCCTGGGGAACCTAGTGCTACTTATCACCGTATTAAGAGCTGCAGCAAAGTCGATTAGTCGGAAGCCGTTATCTGTTGTCGTTTCGTGTAGACCATGCTTTCCAAATAACCCCCCAAACAGATTTTCTTTCCCGACCTTAGCATTAAAGTCTCCGAGCACGATTTTGACATTGTACTTCGGGTAGGCTTCGTAGGCTCCGTCCAGGAGGCCGTTAAACTCCTCCTTGTTAGACTCCTCAGCTTCATCGGTAGGCGCGTGTGCACATATTAGGCTGATGTTTTGCAAGGTAGCTTTGATGCGGATCACAGCCAAGCGATCGGTAATCGGTTTAAAATCGATGACTTTCGACCTGAGTCGATTTCCCACGACGAAGCCGCATCCCAACATGTGCATTTTTTGATGACAGCTGTAATAAATGTCGCAATCTTTTCTTTCCGTTATTCCTGATCATATATATAGTATCTCCTGGATCGCGGTAATGTCTGCCTTGTACCACGAGAGGAAAGATTCAGGTTTTTGAGTAGCACCTGGCGTATAGAGTGCCCTTACATTCCAGGTGCATACTCGTAGGTCGTAGTCCATTTTCGTTACGGGTCTGGTTGCCATTTGAGGGGGGTCGTTATCCGAGACTTCTCCCGTGTCTCTCATAACAATATTGTTTTTTATTTTGGTCCGGTCGTTAGCCCAACGCACTAACATCCAATCTGTAGTGCCATGGGTTTAATGTTCCAATTTTTCCGTGATCCACATTCGCAGTTACAAGTTCAGCAAGTCATGACATAAAGTCAAGACCAGTATCCGGCGGCTACTTAATGTGTAGGAAAAGATACAGCTCGAGGCCCCCAGTTCCTAGAACATCCAACCGCCAGTACCTTATTCGGGTCAATATTCCGTCCAATAAGTAAGTGATTTATATTTGGCCCCCAAGCTTGTTTGTTTTTTTATCATCCCACTAATCAGCTTAAATATCAAACTCAAGAGTGAAATGTATTAAACGTAAAATATTACAAATTAGTTCACACAATGTTAGATTTTATTGAATATGTCATTTATTTATGCAACATTGAACTTACAGAATTAAATTTTTTTTTTCCAAGACCGAATTAAATAATCAAACTTAAAAATCGCTTATCATTTGCATAAGTTTTGACTTAGTGAGGAAAGCCACTGAGTCCCAATGCCCCACAGCAACCAAATGAACAAGGCGCACCTCCTCGTTTCGCATAAACTTGAGAATATGCTAGAACCAAAGTAAGCACAGCATAGGTTACGTAAGATCGCATCTTGATTTGTTGTTGTTATTATTGATTCACAGTTCGAACTGTTGATCACAAATAAGCCATAATAAAATTGGAAACTTTCGTACGTTTCACCCCCCAAAACCCATTTGTTTACATTGTTGTATTTGTAGCTTTGAAACTCTATCCATGAATAGATGGGAAATCGAAAAACAAAACAAAAACAAATTACTAGGGCTGTGTTGTCTATGTGTCTATAGGAAGAGGAACAGAAAAGATTCTTGTGTGCGTTTTTATCAATGTGTCTATTGGAAGAGGAACAGAAAAGTTACTTGTGTGCGTGTTTCAGTTTGTAGGCAAATGTCAAATGAAAGCAGAGGTGTCCGGTCTTTACGTTATTAGTTTATGCTGTTGATGTTTTAAAAATGTCAGTCTTTTTATACTATTATATCTACCTACCTTGTTGTGATTTTTGTGAACTCGTTAAGTCTAGTTAATATATTGTGGATTTCTTTTTTAATTGATTGAACAACAGTTTATATTATTATGTATACGCTCTAAAAACAAGAAGATATTTGGGTCAATAATATTTTTTTGTCAAAAAACATCAGGAACGGCTTTTGTAAACAGCTTGTTCAAATAATAAGCAATTCATTTTTTTTGCTGTATGGACAATGTATCTGAAATATAAATACATACTGCGTAGTTTCTGTATTCTTTGTAAATTCTGTGAATTTATAAAATAAATGTCGAACTCGATATAGAATAAAATAGTACGTTTTATAAATTTTAAATTAATTTTGTTTTATAATTATTTACTATTTTTTCGAAAATTTTGGTATGAGCTATTATTTAGAATTCGACTTCCTATATAAAAAATTTGATTGAAGTCCATGGAGCCGTTTATGAAAAAGTCGAAAATCAAGAAAATGGTTGTATGGCGGATACCGTTAATAATAATATATGTAAAAAACAATTTGGACAAAAATGTAGAATACATCTAAAGTAATGCACAGACTTTTTAATCGTACGAACCATTTTCGATATAATTAAGATAGTACAAAATATTGTACGGTAAGTACCGTTATTTTTAGGGGTAAAAAATGATTCCAAAATCTGTTTGAGACATTCACCTAATACGCTTAAGTACCCAGTTTGAAGAAAATCGTTTCAGGCATTTAGGCTGTAGATTGATTTGCAGATACACAGATAGACAGAGGGTATTGCGGGAACCACTTTTTTTGTTATTCTCCATCATCGTAATGTCAAATTTTATTAAAATCTCGAGCTCGATTTTGTTTACAAATACAAAACTTGCCCTATGGTACCTAGGTATGCACCTATGTCGCAAGAAAATCAAACTATTCGTTAAGGTCGATTTGGAAATAGTTTTGTTTTGCCCACTTTTATCGACTTCTCTATATGATTGTAATCGAATTCGATTTTTTTACGAATCTGCAAATGTATATATAAATCAAAAGGCAGCACATTGTCCATTTAGCAGCGAAACAATTAATCAATACATATAGCAGGTGTTTACAAGAAGCTGTTTCTGATATTTCTACAAACAAAAACTGATTAACCCAATTATTCCTTTTTGCTTTGAGCGTGCACTTATTAATTGTTATAAAATAATATAAGACCGTTGTTCGCTCAATTGCGTTTTAATTAATGTTTTTCAAAATGTTCCACATGTTAACAATCCCAAGATGTATAAAATGACTGATATTTTTGAAACATCAACAGTTTGAACTGTCAATCGAGAATAACAAGAACGACAAAAAATTAAGATGCGTTTTTACGTAACCTTTGCTGTGCTTGCTTTGATTCTTGCATTCTTTCAAGTTAATGCACAAGGATGGTCCGGAAGCGGCGCACCAATTGATGGCATAGGGGCATTCAGTGGGTTTCCTCGTTAAATCAAAACTTATGCAAATAAAAATTTATTTTTAATATTAAATTGGATTTTTTATTTTCTTTGTTTGTAATAATAAATAAAATGCACGACTGAATCGCACGTACTTGCTTCTATGTTCGGTCACATTATAAACGGCTAAAAGTATTTTTAAAATCTTTTTTGACTTAATTTTTGTTATATAAAAATTCTTAAATTTTTCTAAAAAAAAATTGGTATGAACATTTTTAATATTTAATACTATAGATTTAAATACAAAATTTCAGAAAAAATCGCCCACCCGTTTTCGAAGTATTGAAGTATTGAAAAATTTTTTTTTCAAAAATCCAAAAAAAAAACTATTTCTTGAAAATTTTGAAATGCAGTATTATTTAGAATTCGGAGGAGATCCTGTAAAAAAAATTTGATCGAAATCGGTTAAGTTGTTTATGAGAAAGTCGAAAATCAATAAAATGGTTGTATGGCTGGTACTGTTAATAACATATTTTTTCAGGTAAAAGAGAGGAATATTTATTGAAGGAGTCTTTTCTTGATTTGAGATTAGCAAAATCATTGATCACATCTTCAAAATCGATGCCTCTAAGGATATCGCTTTCGATCGACATCAGCGACAAGCTTGTCAATCTTTCTTGAATCATTGTAGTTCTGAGTTCATTTTTTATTCTTTTTAACTTAGGAAAGGAACGTTCCCCACTACAATTGGTCACCATTATACTTAAGAAAATTCTTACTGCAATTTCAACATTTGGAAATTCATCTTCAGTTTTTTTTTGTTTTTTAAAAAATATAAAGTTCTAGAATATTGTCAGTCTTTTCATTTTCGTGTTGACTAATTTTCGAGTAGTCTTTTAAATTCAGGCATTCAGCATGTAGTTCATCTCCGTTCACATGTTCGGTGTAAAATTTAGCAAAAGATTTGCAGTTTTCTTTTAAGTCTTCTAAATTGAGATTTTTTAATCAAAAAAAAAAGTCAAATGTTGGCCAATCTTCGTATGCGCACCTAGTCGCTGTTTTAAATGAACGCTCAGAGTGTCGGCAATGGGAAGAAAAGTTTCAATTTTGAATCTGTACTTCAAGTTTAGTTCTTCTCGTTTCTTTTTGATGTGCTCTTTCCATTTAAGCTTTGCATCCAAAGTCATTCCAAGGTATTTGGCGGTATTGGATTAAGGTACTACTGTATTATTTATAAATATTGGAACATTGTTTATGTTTTTGTTAGTAAAGTTTATATGTATCGATTTTGTTTCGTTTAATTTGATACGCCATTTCTGCGACCAATCACTAACTTTATCGACAGCATTTTGCAATTTTAGTGTAGCTTTCGTAACGGATTTATCTGGTACCGATATTGCCGTATTGTCAGCAAAGGTGGCCATGATAGCGTTGATGTCCACTGGAATATTGTATATAACAGATATTGGGTTGGTCGTAGGACACTTCCTTGTGGTACACCGGCTTCAATTTTCTTTAGCTCCGAGTAATTTTGGTCGTACCGCACTCTAAAGAGTCCGTTCGTAACGTAGTATTTCAGTATTTCGAAGTACTGCCTGGGAATGTCCATATGCAGTTTGTACTCAAGTCCCAAGTGCCAAACCTTATCAAAGGCTTGAGCAACATCTAAGAATATAGCCGAGCATACTTGTTTTTGTTCAAGTTCCTTTTCCACGACATCCGTAATTCGATGCATTTGGTCTATCGTGGAATGTTTATTTCTAAATCCAAACTGATGGCTCGGAATTAGTCTTCTTTCTTCTATTATTTTGTTAAGCCTTTTCAGTGGCTTAAAAATATTCGCCTTTTGTTTCGGGTTTGCAATCTATTTACCATTTTCAGATTTTCTTGGCGGGTTTTGTTCTGAGATCTTTTTAGGCGCTTAGCTGCTTTCCATAAGGAGTAGTCGGAAGAAGAATCAGTCGTCAGATTTTTCAGGAATCTACTAAGTGAATCATTTTTGAACTCACGGATTCTTTTTTTTAATTCGTTGTTAAGACGGTTAAAAAGTACCTTATCACCAGGGAGTCTCGTAGTTTGCCACTTTCTTCGAGCTCTTCTTTTTTTCCAATATTAGCTCCTTTATTTCGACAGGATATCTTATTTCTTTTTTCTCTCGCGTTTGAAATAGTTGGAGTACTTTCTTCTGCAGCCTGTTGCATATCAGCAATAAATTGTTCTACATCATGATCAATTTGTTCAATTGTTTTCATAGGGAATCTCAGGTTTATAAAACTTTCAAGTTTATCTCTGAATTCGTTCCAGTTTGTTCTCTTATTCAAGAGCTTGGGATTACTTTTTTCTATTATTTCTGCTTCGCTCAGTGATAAAATTACTAGAGTATGATCTGACGATAAATCATAATTACCTTTGACACTTATATGATTTCGTTTAATATCTTTTACTACAGATACAGTGATATTCAAAATGTTTGTGTTTTTTTGTTTCTGTCAGAAAGCAAACTGCATTGCCAGTTGCCACTCAGTTTATTATTCCCTGCGGAGCATTGTTTATCGGTGTTTCATATTTCTGTTTTAATTTGATTATAATTTCGCAGGGAATGTGATTTAAAATGTTCAGCAAAGGTTGTTGTTCAGCAAAGAAAGTACGAATTCTGATCATTCTTTATGCATCTAAAATTGTATCGAAATATTTTTTTCTTGAAAATAGACCAATAGAGGTTAAGTAATGTTTCAGCAATTTGGGGGCCCTGTTGATTGCGGAGCCCTGGGTTCGGCCCACTGGTAAAGAGGGGTCTGACCATACCTAAAGTAGTACACACACCAATTTGTATTATTTTAGACACTAACCTAAAACGCCTTAGCACCAAGTTTGAATAAAATCGGTTCAGCCGCTTAGGCTCTAGAACGTTCTACAGACAGACAGACAGGCAGTCAGAGGGAATTGCGAGACCCACTTTTTTGGTGTTCTCTATCATCGTAATGTCAACTAGGATTGAAATCTCGAGTTCGATTTTTTTTCCAAATGCAAAACTTGCCCTATAGTACTTAAGTATGCAAGTAAAAATTATGAAATTTACAGTTCATTTAACTTTGCATAAATAAATATCAAAATTTTGTAATTGTGTTTTGATTATTTTATATGTTAATTTGTTAATACATTTCATTCATGAGTTAAATTTGATTTTAGCAAAAACAAAAGTTTTCAAGGCTCTGGCAGAAATCACTTACTAACTCTAAAGGCTCTTGATCCCAAAATATTGAATTTTCAAAATAAATATTTTCTTTTTAATGCGATATTATTAAAAATTTATGCTTGAAATCGGAATATGGTTAAGCAAACATTTGAAGAAATTGTCTTTGATTGCCTCAAGATTTTTTTTTAAATGGATGTGCGTACTAAAGGGGTTTTGGCACTAGTTTTGAAGTTAAGAATATCAAAATTGGGGGGAAAAATAAAGCCTGGTAAGGCATTCAATATTTCGTGTTGTACGACTAAAGAAAGAATATCTGTACTTAACAGTACGTCCGAAGTTGGGCTCAAGGGTAATAATGGTGCTAGTTTTAGCTGCTAGGAATGCTTATTAATCTAAATAAGCATTCCTAGCAGCTAGAACATTGTTTATAAAAATAGCTATAAAATAATGAGAGACATATAACATTTTGACGGTGATCTGGGGATATAAATGTTTCCAATATAGTTCTATCGCCAATCATTTTTTGCGCTCTATTTTGATTTCTGTACAAAAGATTCAAAAAAGTTTTGGGTGCCCCTGATCAAATGTGAGAGTTGTACTCGAGGTTTGGACGAATGAAGGCCTTATCCAGCCAGATCAGAAGGAGAGGATAATTTCTTGCATCTTCAAAGAAAGTCCAAGCATTTTGCAGCGTTCGTGGCGACATCAAATATTAATTATTCATTTCACAAGAGGTGCTCTGAGATGAACATGCCAATGACTGAAAGCTGATAGGTTTCTTCAACGCAATTTCCGCTCATAGCGAAACGGGGTTAGGTTCTGCTTTAACGACAGAAGACAGCACTGAGTTCTTGAAGTATTAAATTCTACGCGTTTTTTTATTCCCCATTGGAATAAAAAACTGTCTAGATCAGAATTTAATGAGCTTATCATACGCTGCCGTTGTAGTTGCACATCCGAAGAACAAGGAAGCGAATCTGAAAACGAATATGAAAAGCTGACAGTACTATCGTTAGCAAAACAATTAAGTGGATTAGAAGTTCCAGATAAGACATAAAAATGAGAAAAAGGCTCGGAGACAATACGGAGCCCTGGGGCACACCAGCATTTATTTTGTGAATATCAGACTTGAAACCGTCCAATACAACTTGTATTGAACGGTCCGAAAGATAATTTTTAATCCAACGAAGAAGAGATTCATCGATACCAAATGCACGCATTTTCTATAAGAGAGCTTGATGCCAAACTTTTTCAAATGCTTTTGAAATATCAAGCGCAATGATCTTACTTTCGGTGAGATATACCATCAGATCACTAGCGGACCTATTGCTATGAAATCCGTTCTGCCGGTCATTAAGGAGCTTTCGTTCTTCAAGATATTTGTTAAGCTGATAATTACTTAGCGTTCCCATTACGTTGGAAAAATGGGACGTTAGTGCAATTGGACGGTATTTAGAGAGAGGGAGGGAGAGCTACCATCCGGGCTAGCGGATTTGTGTATATCAAGGTCTTTGAGGACTGGAGGAGTCATAACACTTTCTGGCAGCGTCGAATTAACAGCGAACTGCGCTGCAAGCAAATTGGCTTTTTCACGAGAGCTGACAAAAGGGCTGTCATTAAAGACGAGCGTTGGAACCGAAGACGAAGTTGTATTTCAAATATTTTTTACAAATGACCAAAAATTGTTACTAAATTTGGGACATTTTTATCTTAATTTTTGGTCATGAAAAAATTTGTTTTTTTTTGAATATGAACGTACAAGTCTTTTTAGCTTGCTTGAACTTATTCCGATTTTCATCAGTGGGGTTGCCTTATAATCTTACTTACTTCTCTGGCCCTAATAACCTCTTTAGATTTCAAATCAAACCATGCATATTCTTTCGGTTTGATAGATTTCACCGTGTTCGGGATGAAATTTCTCATTCCGTGATGAATTAAAATTGTAATCATATCTGCGCTGGGGTCTATGTCACTAATGAGGAAGCATGGTGACCACTTGAACTTCCTGAAGAAATGAGAACGGTTTTCGGGGGTGATTTTTCTTTAGCTGAAAGGTGTTGGCGTGAGAAGTTTGCAGATATGACACAATAATGGTATAATGTGACTAGAGACGATACATTCATAGTGTATTTATCAGGGTTAGTTATTCTAAAATGTTGTCGGTTTGACCTGCAATTCAGGGATTCGCATTGGCTCATCAACAAGCTTAGTAAGTTCGCTTAACTCAGCACATACCTCAACATACCTTCTTTAGGGCGTTGTCTGTCCCGAAAAGCGGAGTGAACTATAGATAATGGGAAACAATTCTTTGAATAAATTCGGAGAGAGCATCAAATTTGTTGAAAGTTGAACTTCTGTCCAAAGTTTAATTTCTGTCCAAATTTTGGTTCCGATAAATAAAACACAGGTGTTAATTATGTGCTTGCTGACCGATAATTTTAACCACTTGAAATTACAATGTTGCTATAGTCTACTTTAAATACACCTACCATTTTAACAGTTAAAAAAAAACTAAAACACAATCCAAGTCAGAGTTTAGTCTTTAGGCTTTTTATTCAACGTTGTAACTCCTCATTTTATCAGTAATTATATTTGCATTCTTTGTTGAAATATACAACATACTCAATTAAAGTTTGTATTTTGTTGTCCTCATAATTTTAATCTGAAGCAAACATCCTTCATCTATCATAAAACATGGCATAACAACCACTTCTTTAAGCCGTTTTCAAATTCCTCCCAAAATAGTGACAACCAAAACTATCCATCAAAATCCTTCAAACCACTCTGCAAATCTGCCAAGAAAAATCATTACTCAACATTTGATTGCATTCAATGTAATTTTAACTATAAGCAACGATCATGCTCCAATAAAACTTCAACTACAACAATCTTTATACGTACCTACTTACCTACAAACATACATAGGTATGTAATAAATGTTTAGCTAACACAATTTAAATTTAGTAATACTCCTCAAGTTGTTTCCCATATCCGTATTTGTCTTAAAATTGCAGACCGTTTACGCACTTCATTGTCAATCTTTGTTAAGATTGTATCATGTTTTCAAGTTTCTTATGATGATGTTCAAAAAAGGTGTTAACTATACTTATTGTTGATTTGTCTAAAGTGTGACAAATAAAGAAAGGCATAATATACATATATACAATGTATGTTTTGTTTAAATTGCAATGAAATTGGTTTGTAAGAAAAAGTTTAAGATCAATTATGCTTCCCCCAAGTCCATAAAGAAGTCTCGATATATTTTAAACTGTGTATCGACTTTCGAAGTGGTAAATTGACGTAACTTTAAAGTTTTCGATGGCTCTTAAGATACTTTGTTATTTCTTTTATTCATTGTTTCTCACTCGCTAATTCACTCACCTACTCTCGATTATTCCATGTTTATAGTCCGAAATACAATAAACTGCCCTTCTATACTAGGCGTGTTTGTTTAAGAGCACGAAGGGGATTGTACGAAAAATACGACATCAAGAATAAGAGACGACATGACAGAAAAAAATGACATTTCAATACAAAATATATAAATAACAAATATGTTATTACGGTACCTTACAGGGTTTTTTCCGGAAATTCTGCGTTTAACTTACATATTAGGTCTGATCCAGACTTTTTTTGGGCAGAAATTGGTAGATTGTCAAAACTTGAAGAGTGGGGATAAAATTCTCTCATTGAGAAATAAAGCCCGAAAAAGTCTGGAACAGCTTGAGCACAATTTTCTGCCAATTTCAACACATTTGTTTATTTTTTATTTCTTTTTTTGTTTAATTCATATTTGTTTCTCTTCAAACTAATTATTTTGTATTTTAGTGTTTCTAAATTAATTTATTTGTTCAACAAATATTTTTCCACACCAACTACGAACCGTTTTTTTTTCGTTTATGACAAACGTCAGTCTGACAATTGTAAATTTTCTGCCCACAAATTGCTGTCTACAAACATTTATTGGGCAGGAATTGGCAAGAAATTGTCAGGAAGGGGAAATATTTTACTCTCTCAAGAGCGCTCTCTTCTGCCAAAAACTACCAAATTTGTAAGTCTGGAACAGTTTTAGCAGAAATTGGTACCAATTTGTGCCAATTGGCAGAGTGTGGATCGTACCTATTATATGCTATATAAGTTTCCACTTGTCATTTATAAGAACTCACACATTGTTTTGTCTTTGCACAGTATGACAAATGGAAATGCTCGAAAAGTGATTGTCCATCCAATCAAGGGAACTTTTACTGGAACTGGAAAGAATTAATTTCATTCATTCAAGGAATTCATTTCAAGTAGTGCATTTCTGTTATACTACGTTTCCACCGAACATTAATACTACGTTTCCACCGAACATTAATCTCTTGTAGATTTACTAATCTCAAAAAGTGGTTCCACCGCTCCAAAAGGAGATTAATTTTGAAAGCACTATTCAAAATGCATATATCGTTCCATTTTCTCTTATGATGTAGAAGTGAGACAGGAAGGTTCATCTGTGTCAACCGAAGACAAAAATTCACTTTCCCGATGAATGTTTTCATTTCGATATGGAAATATGGTAGTTAGATTGAAGATTTAAATGAGATTTATTTTAAATCTTCATCTGAGAAGATTAAAATTTGTATGGTAAATCCTGAAGATTTGTAGGAGATTTAGCTGGCTTAAATCTCGGCTTAGTGGTCGGTGGAAACGTAGTATTAGAATTATCAGATGTTACTGTCTGTACCTACCAGCTCAGCTTTATATGGATGGTGTCAAGTTAATAAAAAATAATGTTTTCCTCAAACAACAATGGATTTTTTTCATAATTTCGGGGATTGAGAAGAAATCTTTGAACATATATCGAATAGAAAGAAATTTGTACAGTTTACCAACAAAAAAATTTATTTTAAATTACAAAAACAAATCGAAGTTACTTTTTTGCAAGATCAACTAAAAGCGTTTTCGTTTGGTAATACAAAAGAACCTTCCGCAACTATCTGTTCCGGAACACCATACGCACAAGTTGCAACATCCATTCTGAAGTTTGTGTTTCAGTGTGTTTGCGTGATGAAACGTTCACACATGCCTATTTTTCGGAATATTTATCAAAACCCTTCACCTATGGACTTTTTTTTGAGAAATATTTGAGTTATCTCTTTTCGTATCACTTTTTTATTTTAATTTAAAATTTCAATATAGCTTCACAAATACACTTCCAAAATCAAATAACAAACAAATATCGCAATAATGGTATTCACGATCTGGTGTAACAAGTACTAATCTGTAGCAAGTCTCCTTTCACACAAAGAAACTGAGTTGCCGTCAACTGGGAGTTTGTTAGCGAGAAGGGCAAGAAGTAAGGGGAATGAAAAAAATCTCCCCGGTCAACGATTTGAAGAGATTTTTTTGACGTTTTGCTTTGCATTCCAATTAGCCCAACAAAATCTTCTCAGTTTCCTCCTCAGTTTCTTGGTACCAGTTTCTTCGTGTGAAAGCTACAAGGCAATTAAGGGAAAACGTCAAAAAAATCTCCAGCAACTGGTTTCCCTGTGTGAAAGGGGACCAACACTGAAGCAAATGTCAAAATCTGTTTCACATTTGTTCTGAAATATATTAAGTTTGTGTTAAATAAATGTTACACTATTGTTTTTTTCTTGTACAATTGGGTTGGGGTATAGTAAAAGTGTAAGACTGACAGTATATTTTGTTGTTGTAGTGCAAAAAAAATGCTACACGTTTGCAATGATACAAGACCAGTTGCATCGGATAGTCAATACCCCTGATGTATACGGTATAAGTATGTGCATGTGTATTGATTCTTTTTACAATCCCATAACTGATTTGCTGTTCTTTTCAGAAGAAGAACTGTCAGATTGTACCAAATATTAGAACCAAATGAAATCGCTTTAAAGGTACATTTCTGAAGTATGTAAACCTCAATATTTAAGGCTCCAAATGGAAAGTGTTTTTTTTTAGTAGTTAGTTGATTTTTTATTAAAAGAGAAGATACAAAAATAAAGCTTTACAATAACATTATCTGCCATTCTTGTTCGTCCACTTTATAGTATGAAAACAACTGAACTCACCCTGGTGAACAAATTCTGTGGCCCCAGTTCCGAGCGCGTGAGTTTTATCTGTGTTCATAAAAAATCGGGTACACATACATATCATATTTGCGATTCCTCTAGGTTGATATTCATTTTATTTGACAGATAACGTGTACAAATTTATTCCCTCATATATTCAGGGTGAATTATTTTTTTCACGTCAAATGTATTCCCACTCATGGGTGAATAGTGTCCAATTCCAATCAACCAAATATTCGACTTTTTTTCAGAACACAATCGACTTATTTCTAAGCAACATCCATTTTATACTGGTAAAAAAGTTCTTGCGTTTTTATCAAGATTTCATAGAATTTACACGCGCACTATTTTTTGCAAATTCTTAACAACTAACGAAATATTGATCTGAAATCGTTGTTTGGAATTCGACATATATTTGCCTATCTGAGTGTGTATGCACGTTATCTGTCACGCTAATTTGATCTCTCCTTTGCAGAATCGCAAATTTATGTGTAGGTACTCGATTGTTTGTGTCACAGAGAGAACTCACGCTTGGCTCGTGGGCCGTGGCCGCCCTTAACTCGCCCAGAATTATGGCCTTTTCGATTGGCCGTCCAGAACAGTTCTGACCCCCACAAAATGACAGTTGTTACTCTAAACAGAACAGAAAACGATTCTGGATTTCATTTCAGAATCGAAAACAGAATCACTAATACACTTACACAATTAAAATGTCAAAATAATCGGCTTGATTTGTTGTGTAATTTCGTTGTGTTTATTGAATTTAAACTCATTTTCTGGTAAAATAACATAAAAAGAAGCAAGTTATAATTATTATTGATACAAGAAAATGTGTATCTAAATTGAAATCAAGTGTTTTAGAAATTCTTTTTACCCGATGTGATTTTCTATTAATTTAATTTTCACAAATACAGTGATACATATAATTCAGAATCAGTCAAATTGTTTACGGGTGTTTTATTGGGGGAACGTGTTCCGGACGGCCAATCGAAAAGGCCATTAGATCTAGGTTTTCATTTTTTTTTAGATAACTGACGAACTGTCTTTAAGTCACATAAGATCTGAAGCATTTGTATTCCAGTTTTGTTTTCTGTCAAGAATTATCATCCAAAAAGATGCATGCAAATTTGCAGACAGATCTGTCAAATAGTTTTGTTGTGACAGCCATTTTATGTATACGGATACGAGCATGGAAAAAGTGACAGTCGATCTCGTACTGTGGAGGTGTTAAGACGTTTTCGGCTTCCCAGTTTTTCCAATTAAAATTCGTGTGTGAGCTTAAGTTCTATATTAAATCAACATTTCATAAGTGGTGCAGTAGCACAAAGATAGAGTGGCCGACCGAGAATCCGAGGGTCGCAAGTTCGATTCCCAGCCGGGCGTCAGAACTTTATCAGCTTTTTTTCACAACCGTGAAGTGGAAAACTTTATTGGTTGGGAAAACGATCAAAGGAGGAGGAGTTTAAGCACCGGGGCATCGAAAGGTGTCCTAGGGCCAATGAGGCCAGCGATGGCATCAGCAGAGGGAACATCGAAAGATGTTCCAATTACAAACAATGATACTGCAGCAACAACATCATCAGCAATAACAACAACGGCAACATCATCCGATGCTAATCAAAAGCGCAGAAAGAGGATCAAGTGCGCACCAAATTTAGTAAAAAGGAGATCCACGGCCACCTCAGCAAAGCTGCCAGCTGGGGTGCATACGTCCGATATAGACGAGACGTCAGAGGCAGCAAGACAAACCGAGCTAGACACTTCACCCGAAGAGGGTATAGCATATATGTCTGAAGAAGGAGAAGGGCACTTCACGACGGGCGATAGTACTGCCCTCGTGAACCTCTCCACATCAGAGGCGTCATCTGAGGAGGACGAGGAACAAAGAATGTTCGCCCAAATTGATGCTTTGGAGGCAGAAATAGAAAAGATAAAAAGTAAAGTTAAGGCCAGCCAAGAAGCGCGCCGAGCGAGGCAACTAAAAGAACTCGACGAAAAAGAACAACAGCAGAAAAAAGAACAATTACAAAAACAACAGCCACAGCAGCAGCCAAAACAACAACGGCCAAAACAACAACAACAGCAACAGCAGCAGACACAAGTCCAGAAACAAACGCAAGAAAAACAGCAGCAGCAGATTCAAAAGCAGCAGAATCAACAGCCGCAGAAAAGTCAGACTCAGCAGCAGCAGCCACAGCCACCGATTATGAAAAAAGAAAAGGTGCCACCCATTAATACTTATAAAATGGAGTTACAGGATACCATAAATCTATGTAAGTTGACCATAGGTCAAAATTTTACTATTAAACGATTAAATAACGATAGGCATGCTATCCAGTGCTTCACACTGGAACAGCACAAAAAAATTAAAGAGTTGCTAAAAGAAACTACTACCGAATTCTTTAGTTTCACCCCTAAAACCGAAAAATTTCAAACGGTCCTTTTGAAGGGCATAGATTCCTACACGGAACCACAGGTGCTCTTAAATGAACTCCGCCAAAAAGCGAATGACGATCTCGACTTTATCGGGGTCAAGCCGTTCGCTACAGTTAGAGCTAGGCGGGAGAAGCGGAGACTTCCCTTCTTCCTTGTTCAACTCTCACCCAGCAGCAAACTGGATAGTTTGAGGAGTATATCCGTCCTCAACTATCAGGTTGTAACTTGGGACAAATTAAAAAGGCGCGGCGACATGCTTCAATGCATGCGCTGCCCAAAGGTTCGGCCATGCCGCAGCAAACTGCGAAATGCAGTCACGCTGCGTTAAGTGTGGAGAGAACCACAATGCAGATGAATGCAAGTTAGGAAAGGAACGGGTCGAAGATAGGACCCAGCTTAAATGTGTACTCTGCCGAGGCGCCGGACACCCCGCTAATTATCGGAGATGCCCGACGTTTCAGCTTATAAAAAACAATAAAGCAGCAAAGCAAACAGTGGTAGAAAAGCGTCCAACAGTGCGCCCTCCTACAACAACGCCCGTCAACCCCCAAATTTCTTACGCCCAAATGGCGTCAGGAAGGGGAAGCACGGTACAGCCTACACCAAAGGTCGCCCAACAGGCCCCCGTGCCTAAGGCGCCGGCGGCACAGGCGGACATTATGGGCGTTCTACTGGCCATTCAGGGCCAGTTGAACGGCCTCCAAAACCAGATCAGGGAGCAGGCGACTAGGGTGGATTATATCTACTCTGTTTTGCCGAGCTTAACGCAACTTAGAGGTTAAGGGCGCGCTGCCGGAGAGGCCCTTTAAGATCCTAGCTGTGAATGTAAATTCACTGATTAGGACCGAACGTAGAGCGAATTTATTCCAATTGCTTAAAGACATAAGTCCAGATGTGTTTATGGCTAGCGAAACTAAGCTTAACCAGAAACATAAATTGACTAACAACAATTACAATATCGTAAGGAGAGACCGACCCAACTCCACTCAAGGAGGGGGCGTCGCAATCTTTATACGTAAAGGCATTAGTCATAAGGTAATATATAATAGTGATGTGCGTAAATTTCGGACGTTAGAGGCATGCATCATATGCATTCATCTCCAACAGGGGAAGCGAATGTATGTGATCGCTGCCTATGCACCGGAAACACCTCAGCCCACACAGTTTATAACAGAGCTTGAAAAGCTTTTTGAATGCTTAAGATTGGGCTCGGAAGAAAACTACTACATATTGGCTGGTGATTTGAATGCCAAACATATAGATTGGGGAAATCAAATACAAAATCCTCGTGGTAACCATCTGTATAATTGGATGGGTCGATACAACCTGGAGTATCGCATTGAACTTCTCGCTACAGACAGGCCATCGTTTCCAAGAAGCGGTGCCTATCTGGATCTATTGTTGAAAGACGCAAGACTAACAATTACTGATACTGTGGGCCATCGGTCTAAAAATTGTTTAAGAACGATCGAGTACGACAGTGACCACTGCGGACTCGCCACCGTAATACAACTTCCGAACTCGCTTATGGAGTTGGAGGAGTATGTACCGGTGCATACTTACAATTACAGTAAGGTGCGCTGGCCACGCTACTCGAACGTCTTATTGAGCGAATTACGATCAAATGGTATATCCCCACCAAATGACAGGAACATGACAAATACTGAAATTGACAGATACTTAGAACAAATGGACGAAACAATTCAACGAACAATGAACAGGACAATACCGAAATACAAAGAACGTAACGCAACTGACATGTACCGTAACGCGACAATTGATGCATTACACAGACAAAAAAGTGGCTTACTGACAAGACTAAAACGCTTGTACAGACGGTTTACGGACACACGAGATCTGGAGATAAGGACACTGAAGTCGTCCATCAAAAACATCAACCAATTGATCAAAGAAAATTATAGGTTGTCCATTAATTTGTTTTGGGACAACAAAATTCGGGCCGTGAACGCTACCGACCCGAGTATGTTCCCACAAATTAATAAGATATTCAGAAGAAAAGATCAAAACGACCTTCCGTGTCTTAAGCTCCAGAGGACGACACAAAACAGAGACGTACTTCTGACAGCAGGCATAGACCCAGATGACGCCGTCTTGGACGATGACCTCTTCATAATCGAAGATCCGCAGGAGAAGGTGGAGGCTGTGGGGGCTGCTTTCCAGCAAGTGTACAAGGTGAATGCTAGCATTCGCCCGAATCATGACCTGGAGAACAGAGCTCTGCTTCATCACTTATGGCTCCGAAACGATATAAGCGAATGGCGATCTGAGAACCTTGGTTTTACCGGGTTTAATGATGAAGATTTGGCAAACGCCATAATCGCCGACCGAAATGGGCCCAGTCCCCTGTTAATTTCGAAGAATGAGCTCCAGCTCATCTTCGATTCATTAAAGAAAAAGAAGTCTGCAGGAGTCGATGGTATATCCAACGTTGTACTACGACATTTGCCTCAAGAAGCAGTTGACATTTATACCACACTGTTTAACAACGCGCTGAATAATGCATATTATCCAGTGCGGTGGAAGACAGCTGTAGTGCACCCTCTCCCAAAAAAGGGAAAGGACAACTCCAATCCGGCGAATCTCCGGTCGATAAGTCTTCTTCCGAGTATCAGCAAAGTATTTGAAAAGGTTATTAATAGAGCCCTGTTCAAGTGGGCGGAGGACAAAAATATCATCCCGGATAATCAGTTCGGTTTTAAGGCGGGACATGACACAATTCATGCCGCGTCTAAACTAGTTTCTGATATCCAATGGAACAAAACTAAAAAGCAGTGTACGGGTGCCTGTCTGGTTGATTTGGAGAAGGCCTTCGACACCGTATGGTTAGAAGGTCTCTATCTAAAGCTAACCAGACTAGGTATAAGTAAACCTCTATTGTATATGCTTTATGACATGCTAAATGGTAGAAAGTTTGTTGTCAAGAGTGGCAATGTAACTTCTACCGCAATTTTTAATATTAATAATGGTCTTCAGCAGGGAGCGGTTAACTCGCCGATTCTATTCAGCATTTACACCAGCGATCTGATAGGTAGTCTAACTCAGGCAATTGCGTACGCCGACGATCTAATTGCGTACAGAACAGCTAATATAGTTGAGGTCATCAAAAGTCTCTTGCAGAGTGACTTCGACAAGATTCAGCGATATTGTGATGACTGGAAGTTGAAAATCAACTTCCAGAAATCAGAAACTATTTTGTTTAGGACTCCGTTGTCTAGCGCCTCAAGGGATACGAGAAAGAACTGGCGCAAGCTGGTGATCGTAGGGCCACATGGACATCCACTGGCGAGTAAAAGTGTAGTAAAGTACCTTGGCATCTGGTTGGATCAGTACCTGTATTTCGACAGACATATTGGTGCTGCTTTGGCCAGGGCTAGGGGAGCCTTTGCCTTGACAAAACGACTGTTTTATAGCAGCCGTCTTGACAGCAGGGTGAAGGTGATTTGCTATATGGCCCTCATCAGGCCGATGATTGCCTACGGATGCCCGGTGTGGTTCAACGTTGCCCCATCTCAAATGGAAAAGATTCGGGTGTTTGAGAGGCAATGTCTTAGACGTTGCCTTGGATTACATAGAACACCAGAGTCGGAGTACACAAGATATTATTCCAACCAGGTTCTATACAACGGAGTCAACATAAACAGAATAGATAATTTTTTGTTCAAGCTGATTCGGGGTCACGTTGCAAGAGCGATGTCCTCAACTAACAGCTTAATTTTTGGGGCGTATTACCCCAATAACGAATATTTTGAGAGTGCGCGGTTAAGTGGTTACATCCCTCCCGAGGCATTCCTCTATTTAGACAGTCGAGGGCTGATACAGGATGGAGGGGCGGTTCCGCTCATCTACCACTTCAGCCGGAAAACTGTGGATAGGCGACTCCTGTATGGTCGAGACGTCATCGCTCAAGGTGGAGAAGAGCACCTTCGGTTCAGTAGGACTGTGTCCGATCGGGACCGGAGGGATAGGGCGAAACAGGAGAACCAGTTCTGGTGGCTCTCTGAACAGCATCGTGATATATAAAGTCGATGAAGATGATATATCTTGGTCGACTTACATAGATTTAGGGCATTAGGTATAGGGAACAGTCAGGGTGGCACCAAAAAAAATTAAAAATATGTATGTATGCGGGGGCATACGTGCATGTATCTGCGTGTCTGTACATGTATGTGCGTACGTATATGTATGTGCGTATGTACATGTGTGGGTGGCTTGCATGCTGGTGTGTGTCTGCATGCATATAAAAAATAAACAAAAAAAAAATTAAAAAACGAAAAAAATGCTGCTGTGGCTGTTCTAGTTTTTAAGTAGTTTTAAGTATTATTAGGTATTTTAAGTAGTTTAAGTTATTTTTAGTTAGTATAAGTTAGTTTTATTTAGTTTTAATTATTTTTAATATATATTTAGGTTTAGTTTATAGGTAAAAAAAAAAAAAAAAAAAAAAAAAAAAAAAAAAAAAATGATCAGATATCAAGTTTTTTGTATATAAGTTTCTTGAAATATAAAATAAATAAAAAAAAAATTAGATTTAATTAAAATAGTTTTTAGGTCGAAAGACATTAGTTGTAAGAGTTATTGTTTAATTTAGAGCGCCCGTAACGGGCCAGTAAATTAGTTATAAGTTATTGATAATTAGGCTAGTTTTAAACATTTTTGTCTAGCTTTAAGATAGTTATAAGTTAAAATGAAATAAAAATGAATTAAAAAAAAAAAAAAAAAAAAAAAAAAAAAAATGGAAAAAGTGAATTTGACGTGAAGAAAAAACCACCGAGCACAAACCAAACAATATCTTGACAAATATTATAAAGACTATTCAACTTCGATTTTATAATTGGAATCATTCAACACTGGCTTACCGAATTACGGTGCGGTCGTTCAAGCACAAGTGGTGGCGAACGTTCCTGGTAGCGAAATTGAGTGAGGTCACCTCACCAGAAATAATAGACATAATCCATCGCTTGACAATGGACAATCAGCGAGTAAAAGTGCGAGTCGAATGTCCGCGGTGTTATTCACATCAATTACCTTAAAGAGGGTAAAAGCATCACTGACACATAGTACGTAGAGTTGGCGGAACTATTCCTAGCCGATTTGAAGCTAAAACGGTCGCAATTTAACAAAGAAAAAGTTATTTTGTACAGGCCCTATAGTTAGGCTACGAACTCCTCCCTCATCCAACATATTCCTCAGATTTAGACCTCTGCGACTATTCCAGACTGTTTCCAAACATGAAGATATGTGAGGTAAGAGATTTGGGTCGAATGAAGAGGTTATTGCTAAAATAAACGCTTTATTTTGAGGAGTTCGAGAAAACGTATATCATTGTAGAAACGTTGGATGAAGTGCATCGAGCTAAAAAAGTGTTTCTTATTTAAACTTTCAGGAACTTATGTAAGTTGCTTTTTTGAGAATCGAAAAATACAGGTTTTGAACAACTTTTCCGGTTTTCAAATAAACCTGGATCAACCCTGGGAAAAGTTCAATCAACGAACCTAATGGTCACGTTCAGAAGACATAAGAGACTTCACAGTCGTCAACTGCATTCGTTAAACTCCATTTTGACTATAGGATACTGTAGGCCAAGTTTTGCATTTGAAAAAAAAATCGAACTCGAGATATCGAACTATACAGCCTAAAGCGATATTCTTCAAACTTAGTACTTAAGCGTTTTATTCAGCCAATCGATTCTTGTCGAAAATGGGTCTAACGATTTTGATATAAAAAGAAATCAGTGCATAATTATAGATACCTATAGGCTACATTTTGGTAGGTAAACATTAACGGACTTCGATCAATATAGGAGGTCCTTCAATTTAAATAATATTGCATACCAAAATTTTCGGAAAATGTTTTTTTTTTGGATTTTTTGAAATTATGTTTTTAAGTTTATATTATTAAGTAGATACTTTAAACTGCCAAACCAAATTTTTTTTCAGAACAAAAATTAAATAAATGTTGTATATAAAAAATTAATTAAAAAACGACTTTATAAAATCATATAATTATATACTCGTATTTAGCCGTTTCTACTAAGAATCTCTTGCTCACGATGGGATCGAACATAAGAGTAATTGCGTGAGACCCAGTCGTGCATTTTATTTGAATTCGAGTGGTCCCATTAGACAGTCGTGGTTCTAAACTATAATTTCTTCCCAGTCGGTCGGCATCAAGCTTTTGAACAGTGAGGAGCAACGACATAAAGCTTTGACTGCTTTCACACAACGAAACTGAGTTGGCGGCAACTGGGAGTTTGATGGCGAGAAGGGCAAGAAGTAAGGGGAATGAAAAAATTCTCCCCGGTCAACGGTTTGAAGAGATTTTTTTGAAGTTTTACTTTGCATTCCAATAAGCCTAACATTATCTTACCAGTTTCCTCCTCAGTTTCTTGGTCCCAGTTTCTTCGTGTGAAAGCTACAAGGTAATTTCAGGAAAACGTAAAAAAAAATCTCCAGCACTGGTTTTCCTGTGTGAAAGGGGACTAACCACCATAAAACAAATAGGTCCTATAACATAGGTACAGGGTGGCACACGAATTGTGCTACAAAAATAAAACGTAATACCTTTTTTTCAGTTTGAGTAATCGGCTTATTTTTTTTTAATTTAATAGGCTACTATTTAGATTTATAAAAGTGAATGCTTGGGATACTGAAAAAAGGATTTGGATAGTGCAGCGATACCATTCTTTGCAGTCCGTCATTTCCGTCCAAAGGGAATTTAGGCTAGAGTTTGGCGGTATTCCCCCGAGTAAATGGACCATTATGAGGCTGGTGAACATGTTGGCGAATCTGGAAGCATCGAACGAAGACCGTATCATCGAGATCCCAATGTTCGGTTTCAGGATACAATCGTGGCTGTTGCATCAGCAATACAGGCAAATCCAAGTGTTTCGACTCATAACTTATCGGGCCAAATTGGAGTTAGCAGACGTTCATTACAATGGATACTTCATGATGACTTAAACTTGTTTCTGTACAAAGTCTAAAATACAAGCAAGTTAAGCCCTCAGGATTTGCCTGTTCGCCTGGAATTTTGCCGAAAAATGATTGCAATAGCCGATGAAGACAACAGATTGATAAATTGTTTGTTCATATCTAATAAGGCCCATTTTGACTTTGAACGAGTCACTGTGTGGTGCGCAGTTTCATCAAGGTGTATTGTCGGGCCATACTTCTTTGAAGAAAACGGTGTAACACAAACTGTCAATGGGGACCGTTATTTAAAGATGTTGAAGAAGTTTTTTTACCCAGAACTTCGCCGAAGACGTATCCCTTTCAGCAGGATTTGGTTTCAACAAGATGGAGCAAGTGCACAAGTAGCCACACAAGTTATGGCGGAGCTCCAACGAAAATTCCCAAACAAATTGATACCCAGAAGCTTCACTTTCCGCTGGCCCCCAAGGTCACCTGACCTGACTGCACCAGACTTTTTTTATGGGGTTATTCAAGACTGAATTGAAGCAGTCCATTAAGACAATAATTGAGGCGATCCCAATTTCAATCCTTCAGGCCGCAATGAACAATTTTCTGATCAGGTGCCGCATATGCGTGGATGAGTGTGGAGGTCATTTGCGGTCTATCATCTTTAAAAACCATTAGTTATTTAAAATAAAATTTAATTTTTAATCCAATTAAAAAAAATTTATGAAATACATCGATTAAAATAAAAGTTATTTAAATTTCTAATTGTAGCACGATTCGTTCGTGCGCCACCCTGTATGTATGTATATTATGTCATTTAAGAAAAAATATGAAAGCTTAAGGTGTCTATAGGATATAAGGAGGGAGATTAAAATAGGTCGGAATCGGAATATACATATATGGCATAATTGTATTTCCTTTAATTTTGTAACTTTAAAAATCTTACGAAAATAGTAAAATAAGGAAACCAACTTTAAAAAAAAAATAACTAGATAAGACCCTTTCGCTTTTTTAGCGTTTTTTTTATTTTTTTTATCACGTCTATATACTTCCCATTACTAATTCACACATTAATTAAACATTTTGTCTGTCATCTTCCAAGGAAAAGTAAAAGTAATTAAATCGTGTTTGCGTCCATAAGGTCAACATTTTCGCTATAGGCCTTCATCCTAATTCTTATAGGTATACATGTCAAAATCCATCTAATCTATTATCTATAAAGATTCTCTTAAAATAGATTATGCGAAATCTTATAGTTATAATGAATGGAGATCATCAGCATCAACAGGGTCATGATCGTTTTCCATAAATTTATCAGTAACAAAATCGATTTACATTCGCAAGTTCTGTCTATATATAATCTAACCATCCCATGCGACACGCTCTTATAATCCAATGAACAAAAGACTCAAATAGATAATAATAACAAAATTCCGGAAATCGAAAATGATTTACCGACATTTTATAATAATGTTAAAAGATATACAAAAAATATTTGTTGCTCTTATTTGTTTACACGCTCCCATGGCAATATTCACAGTAGATTAAAATGTAATCTTTGTCGGGTTAGATAATGAAAGTGCTGAAGGTCGAGATGGTACAAATATTTAGTTTTTTTTTCACATGGTGATGGGTATAGTTGATTAATCAAATTTGAATCTATTATCGACATTTTTTTTAATGAACGTTCAATCAAAAAATGGGGCGAGTGAGTACTTTTGAATATGATTGATTAAATATTTGATATGCAAATATATGATTCAAGGTAAAGTTAAGAGCACATAATGATTTGCAAATGAATAAAAAGACATGTGATCAAGAAACATCTGACTTAGTCAAATTATTATTATTTATTATTATAAAATTTAAATTTATTTAACTTGTACCTATATGTATTTATCCATCCATTAGAAGAAATCAAATTATTTCCGGTAAAAACAATTGACATTACCCTTTTGTGTCATCTCATTGATGTGAAAAGTTTTGCATTGAATAATACTTAAGTGTGAGACGCCCTTTAGCAGAAAAATTTATCGCGGAAATTACATTCGATTGATCACGTAATGTATTGCAATTGCTTTCAAAATGTAAATAGGGAGTTGAATTGCTTTTTACATTTTTTTAATTTCCGCCCTATAAGTAGGAAGGTATAAGTAGGTAATATAGGCAAGTTTGGCTTAAAAAAAACGCAATTTAAATTTTAATCAAATGCACTGAACAAATTGGTTCATGGATGGTTTTAATGGGTATGCCTGTATGCAGACTTATGTCGATTTTATTTGGCAATCCGGAAGCCTTATGGACTCTTTTGCTAGAGTTCACTTAGGAAAAATGACAGTTCTGATTCAGAAATGAAGAGAATTTTACATCTGGATTTGAAATAAAAATCGAAACCTGAGGTACTCACACATTCATATACTTAAACGTCAAGCTCGACTGTTGTCATTTGTATGTATCATAATTGCTCAACAAACATTTACAGCCGTATCTATTAGATTTTTTTTAAGCTCTTCTTAGAGGTTATTTAATTAAGATTGCTTAAACATTTAAATTGGCTTTAAAGAACGTTACTTATGTCGATTTCTATTCAACCAAAATAATCGTTTTTTTTATCACGTTTTCCATTTTTTTGATTACGATTACGTAATGCCTTTCTACGGTATCAAAATCACAAATAAGCCAAATAAGATTGGAAACTTTCGTACGTTTCACCCCCCAAAACCTATTTGTTTACATTATTGTATTTGTAGCTTTGAAACTCTATCCATGAATAGACGGGAAATCGAAAAGCAAAGCAAAAACAAATTACTAGGGCTGTGTTGTCTATGTGGCTATAGGAAGAGGAACAGAAAAGATTCTTGTGTGCGTTTTTATCAATGGGTCTATTGGAAGAGGAACAGAAATGTTACTTGTGTGCGTGTTTCAGCTTGTAGGCAAATGTCAAATGAAAGCAGAGGTTTCCGGTCTTTACATTATTAGTTTATGATCAAAATTATAGATCTCGATTTTTAGAGGGATTTACACGTACATGAAACACGCACTTGCACACACAACAAAGTAAAGCAATTTTGACTTAAACGTCATTGCGGATTGTGAATTTTGTAAAAAAAAACAATTTGGTTGAAAAGAAATAAACATTGCTTTATTAAATTCTAAAAGAAAATTATTATTTGATATGACTAATCAAATAAGTGTAATTAGTGAACTTGTTTCCTCGTCATCATCTTCTTCCTCTTCATCATCTACGGATAGTTTTTTTTCTTTTCGGGCTCTGGAGCTGAACAATTACATTAAGCGGAATGAAAGGCATTCCATAGAAAATTTTGTTCAAGACGTAGTTGCAAACTACACGGACGAAGAGGTAAGCCATTAGTTAATAGTTAAAATAGAAAATTACACATTTATTTGTCTTTTAGTTCCGTCGGTATTTTAGAGTGTCCCGGCAAACTGCTGCAATCATTACGCAGCAGTTTGAGAGTTCAACACATTACAGGAGGAGGACTACGTATGGTGGAAGAGTGGCTGTAAGCTCTGAGGTTCAGTGTCTATCTTTTTATGGTAAGCTTGTTGTTTTTTATGTGCCATTTTATAAAAATTTTAAGGTGACTAACTAGAAAAATCATGAAGGATCCCGTCATCATATCCTTACATTGGTCCTTATGATAAGTTATTATTTTTATTTATTTAACAATATTCACAATTCGCACATAAATAACTTTTTCTTTTGTCGGTCATTACGAAAATAACTAGCTATAGGTTAATACAAGTAAATTTGAAACTTTTATCAACAATAAATAGAAAATGTTTCTCGGCACAACAATTCGCTAACGTTATCACTAAATATTTTGATTCGATAGTATATCACACATAAATGGGTTAGATTAACGAAGATTCGCTATTTGTAATCCCTCGATAATCAAATTTGATACAGTTTTGACATTTAAAGCGAGCTAAGTTTGAGCTAATCACTATTCGTAATACGAAATTAGGGAATTCGTTCGCAAGATTTTAAGTTCGATTCGCTGTTCATAATGAGGGCCATTAGTAGGTATAAAATTTGTTTCAAGTAAATCGGTTGAATACTTTCTGAGATTACCCGTGACATAACTAATAATTGTTTCGTCTTTATATAATAGTAAAGATAATAAACCTGATATTTAAATAGTATTATTACAGTATTTTATAGTTTGCTGAATAATTTGTAACTGTTTTTATTCCTTCATTTGTAATTAAAGGTTTGCTGGAAACAAAAACAGTTTTCGAGAAGTTTCAAATTTATTCAATGTGTCGGTTTCGTGCGCACACCGAAGATGTAGATCTTCTGGAAGCAGTTTTGACTCATAAGGGTCAAGTTAAGAAGAACACAATTGCAATCTTAATTCATAAAGTTAAAAAGTTCACAAAAATCTTTCATTTTTAGCTGAGTTCGTGCATTTACTTATTATGAGACATGTTTTGCAAATTTTCAGCAATTTCTCTTAGGAAACACATTTTCTCCTCGTGTCTTTTCTGCCTTTCCTTATATTTGTTCAAGTCCCTTATTTTTTTTTTTTTTTTGAATTTTTTGTTCGTACATTTGTAATTTTCGGTCTTCAAAATTTGCCTTTTGGCTTATAACTATATGATTCAAACATAATAGTTTGTGCTGTCTTCCTTTCTCTTCGCTGTTTTTTTTTTTCATTTTCTTCGGATAAGTCCGGAGTAGATGATGTGCTTAGTCTTTTTGGAAATATGTCCGTTCTCTGGAAAATACTGGTTGTGGACAACCCAGTATCAACAGAAATGGAGTCATCATTTTCCACAATTGTATGTATTTCATCATCATAAATTGTGTCTTGGCCCCACTAGTGTTGTTAATGTTGAATTTCTTTTTAGTTCGTTTAAAAATACACTTATGCTGGGTCGAAACTTGAGTTCCAGTAACATGCACATTAAATTTTTGTGACAAAAGTGCCGCTATGTGGTTCCACATTAGTTCCTTAAAGCGGAATTTTTTAAGTGGGCCGACCGAATTCATCAGCTTCGCATAGCTGTGAAGGATAAATTTTGTTTTATGTTCGTCTCATTTAAATCTACAGTTATTGCCTTTGGATTCGTCTAGATTTTCCTCAATCAGGTCTTGTTCAATACTCTCTGGCAGTTGTGGTATTGGTACTTCTTTTGGTTGTGGCAGGTAAGTATTCGGCTCGTCATAATTTTGCGGTTGTTGCAGGTTCTTTTCTTCTTGTGATGTTTCAAGGCATTGTCGTTTTTGGTTTTGTTTTTCTTTCAGGTATGTTTGATGTAGCATTGGATTTATATTTGGTTCTGACAGGTAACGTTGTTGAAGTCTTAGTAGTCCCTTATCTTCATATTCTCCATATTCTGGTTCTGGTGTGGACTGCCGAATAAGTTCTTAATTTCTGTAATTTATTTCATAAGCATTAGTTTCACAATTTTTTGAACGTACCTACTCATTTTACTTTCTATTAAAAGCTGGTCATTACCAAAATTGTTTTCAATTACAATTTAATCATTTAAATCTATTTCCATGATGTATTTATATTATTTTTTAAATTCGAAATTTCAAATTGTTTTCTTTTGCAGATTTAAAATGTCACGTTTTCTCAATTTTTTTCTTCCAAGCCGAAATGACAGAATACACACATGCAATAACAAAAAATTATCGATTTCATTTGGCGTTCTATTTGCCAAGCAAATCTGCCATCCGTAATCGAAATCCCTGTTGGCAAAAAACAGTTCAGAAAAGCACATAACTAAACGATCATAATATAACGTAACGCAAAGAAATTCAAAATCAATCAATTCAGCATTTTTGTGACATCTTTAATTTTTAAATAAACAAACATTTCTCAGATTGTTTTCGATTTGAAAACAAAATATTGGAAGTGAATTTTGTAAATACAAACCAATTTGAAATTTGATTCAATAGACATACAAACCATTTTCGTAAAACTTTTTGTTAAATCATTAGGGGTAGGTATAAAATCTGTTTTTTTTTGTATTTTACATCTTCGGGTTAGAAGCAACATATCATGTATGTTTTCCATTAGGTTTTTATTTTTTGTATTTTTTTGTACTAGGAAAAATAAAAAAAAATTAAACTACGAGTAGTTAAAGTTCTATTTGATAAATACTCGGCGTGACAAATTGCGGTCATTATTTAGCCGAAATATTTCTTCATCTTCTGTGTCGTTTTCCAGATCAACATCACCGTTTTCGAGCTCATCTAAAATATATATACATATACATAAATTAAAGTGTTTTAATATTTCGTTTTCATCTGAGGTAATATCCATATCCTGAAAATCTATGGCTAAGTTGTGCAAAGAGATAATTGCTGTGTTTGTATTTTCAAGAGAACATCGAAAGCCTGTAAATAGGATTCTGATGCGGATCTTCCATACTCCAAAACACCTTTATACAGCATTGCGCGTAGTAATATGTGCGATATTTTATTGCTCTTCAGCACGCGTTTGAGGATTTAGTAAAGGTGTAAATAAAATGTTGGAGCATGCATAGCCTCCATCACTAAGTAAAATTCCTTTAAATTCCCCATCATTGAACCTTTCCATTATTCTGCTCTCTCTAAAAATTCTGGAATCGTATGTACTACCTATCCTTAGTGGCATACGATATCTTGAATTTTAGTGAAGAGTCACCAACCACTTGGATATTGAGTGAATAGAAACCTTTACGGTTAATATCAAAGGGCACGGTAGTGCGTAGCAAAGTTCTGGCACTACAACCTATTTACTTGAACAAACTCAGGCAAATTTCGACCCCCTCTAACTTCAGTACCAATAAAGTCAGAAACTTCAAACTCTCAGCACTTCCTAAGCTCACCAGGCTTAGACAACTCGCCCAATTTCAATTCTTTAGCTTGAGTGGTTCCCGAGACATAAGACTGCAAAATCGCAAAAACCGTAACTGACTGAGTGACTCACTCACTCACTGACAGATCATCAAAATTATGGAGCACTTCCCGACATCGTAGAATGTTGTTATTTCGCACAAGGGTAGGCCTGGTGGTGTACACATAGGAAAAAATTAAAATTTAACATTATCAGTTCAGGGGGCGTGGCAACCGCCCATTTGCATAGAATTGATACCAATTATAAGAAGCACATCTGATTGTCGTGGAACAATGAAACTTGGTACAGCGGTAGCGCTCAAGGTTCAGGCAAAGGCCACATTTTAAAATTTGAGATTTTACATTCAGGAGCATGGTACCCGCCCATTTGCATAGCATTGATATCCACTATGTAGCGAACTACTGATTGTCGTAGAACGATGAAATTTGGTAGAGCGATAGGATAGCGATAAACACCCGTTTTCACAGAATTAATATGAAATATATTGAGAGCACTTCCGATTGTTGCAGCATTATGTGTTTTGGAGCAGTCAGCTTTCAGGTGTATACAAAGAAAAAGTTGAAATTATGAAATTTGTATGCGTTTCATCCACCCACTTCTTATCAATTATTACCGTTTCAATAGATCACATCTAACTAATGAAAATTGGTAGAGGGTTAGGACTTCTAGTACACACAAAAGGTTTAAATTAAAAACTTATTTTACCTCATGAGGCTGTAGCGGTCGCATACCGCCTCAACTTAGTTGTCACGGCTGACGTCAAACCGAGCGGAATTCCATACTCTGTATGCATAATTAGCCTCTGGCAATGCCATTTTTAACTCTTTCGTGCACCGAACGAAAGTACCAACCTAACTGAACGAAGATCCGCAGTTTGAATCGAAAAAGGAAAATTAACGTTCTTTTCAATTGCGACCGTCCACTGCTCAGCATTGTCCAGCCAACATTTATCCAGAGTTCAGAAAAAAAAACTTTTATCGAGGGAAAATTCCAAATTGCCGAGGTAGGTAATAAAGAAGATATAAAAGTCCATCAAGTTCTAAGTTTATTAATGTAAAATATCAAATATTTTAAGAAGAGTAATATGGAAGAATCTCAAAATTATCAGTGAAATCTGTTATTAATTGATTACAGATTTAAATTGTGTTGGTTTACTTGGCAAATTTTCTTTTATTATACATAATTACTCAATTTTGAAATGAAAATTTGCCAAGTAAACCAACACAATTTAAGTCAGTAATCATTAGATAACAGATTTCTCTGATAATTTTGAGGTTCTTCCATATTACTCTTCTTAAAATATTTAATATTTTACATTAATAAACTTAGAACTAGGAGTATTTTTTAGATCTCACTACTTTTCACTGCTGACTTCTTACGCAAAGGTTTTTGTATATAGAAGAACTTGGCTACTTTTTTAACATTTATGTTTTTTTGGGTGATAATACTACTGACCCCATAGACCACCAACTTTGGGTATTTTGATATGGGTGCCATTGATTGCACCAACAACATGTGGCAAACCACGTATTTCCCTGAACTTGTCCATTTCTTTTATTTGCTCTGAGACCAAAATGTTGGCATTTTTACGAATTCGGGTCGCTTAGAGGATAATGCCTTTGCAACTCTTTGACATATCACGCAGAGCGTGGGTTGGCTAAGTTCATGAATATCCGCCCCATCATCTTGCACCTAAAAAAGGGAAAATAAATTTTAATTATTTCTTTTTTAGTGGGATAAAAAATAATTAAAATATTTATATCTGCACCTCATTTCGACCCCAATATCTTATGGCAGCCATTACTTGTAGATCAGCAGAGATGTGACCACTTCTTAGGATAACCTTCGATATCGGATCGGGCAAGGTTTATGATTTTAACCATATTGGCTTTTGAAAATCTATATTTTCGGCGAAAAGAAATTTCATCCAGTTCCATGGGGTTGAAACCGTGGCTTATAAATTCTGGATGTTCTTATTCTATTAGAATTAGAACCTAATGTACTGTCATTTATAAATGAAATAAGATTATTATGCATTATTTTAACTGAAAGTGTTAGAAACTAAATAAAATCACACTTGCAAACTTCAATAGATGAGAATTGATATGTGAAAATACATTTAAGAGGGCTTTAAATAACCTCTTAGCGCCCTAAATGCTGTTTAAGTTAAGACACCTTTAAGTAACGTTGTTTAAATGAGAAAATTGTTTATAGATGCGGATATTGAACTTAAGTGTTGTTTAAAGGTATTTTAAAGTCAAGTAAGATTTAAAATTTTATTATAGATACGGCTGTTAATATTTGATTTTGATTATTTCACATTATCACATTAAAATTCAGAATCGTCAGATTGGAAAAGTGTTCATTTGGGATCGGAGACATATTCCGGATTGCCAAATAAAAACTCCATTAACCACTGAAGCGATTTAATTCAAACTTGGGACGTGTTGGTTATTTCATAAGCCATAAGGTATACCTACATAAAATTTTCGTTAGTGCTAGTTCAATAAATAATAATTAAAGCATTATTCAACGTTGTTTCAAGATTTTAAACCTACCGATTCCGACGCGTTCGCGAAATCCATCTAAATGGGTATAGGTTCAACCATGGTTCAAGCATGCTTTTTATCTGCAATCATACATATGTAGTTAATGTCTAAACCATCGTCAAATCAAATGTCATTTAATTCGTGGAATTCGGGGGTTAATATCTTGAACCAAGGCTAAAGTCAATGAAATCTTATTAAAAATGCAACAGCATAAAATCGATTTTGTTTAGAAAAAATTGTGTTAAGAAAAAGATCGAATGTTCGGATGAGTTCGAGATTAGATATTTGTTCCGAAAAAATAGAATTTATTGAAAATATTGTGTGTGTATAATTTTAGTGGGTTTTCAGCATTTTTTGTTCACACATCAAATTTATGCAAATAAAACACCTTTATTTCATACTTTTCCCTACGTATTCGTTGGATTTTCCCAATTTCTCACCACTTATTTCACGGCTGACTTGTTACATAGAGCTTTTCCAAAGAAGAAACTTGGCTCTTTTTGTATCATTTATGTTTTCAATCTGAAATAATATAATATACCAAATTATAATATTATATACTTATATTATAATGAATTATATAATTAACAACGAAATAAAAACTTCAAGTAATATCAAAAATGCTGCCTTTGTTTATTTTTTGTCATTTCGACAAATACGTATGTTCGAGTTTTACCTTACTAAGCAAAAACATAAATATTTTTATGTTCAATTTTATTTTAAACAAAGTTTTCGTCACTGGAATATATTTAGCGCAACCAAATTCTTAAGGTATTTAATATTTCTTACATATAAATCAATTGCTGTTCTTTTTTCATTTGAATATTTAAAAAAATATCGATTAAAATTATATACATACACATACCCAGCCTTATTCATGCATTTTAGAGACTGCGTAAAGTTGCAATGTTATGTAACGTGAATTAGAGGTAAGTATTTTAAGTTATACATGATTAATAAGACTGTTCAGTGACCAAAAAGTTAGAACAGAATAGAACAGAACAGATTCGTGATAAACTTCAGAACAAGATATAACAACTTAGAACAATCAGTTATCTGACAGAGATTATAAAAAAAATGTTGTTGCTTACCTACAATTCTAGTTCGTTTATGAGAAACTTTCTTTAAAATAATCTGAAATAGAGTTGAACTTATTTAAAAAAATATTTTTTATGAAATTGGGATGCTTCGACACGAAATATGATTTATCAACTAAATCTAACACCGTAATGTTTTTTTTAACAACAACAATTGGTTTTGACAGTTTTTTTTTTTTGTTTTAAATTCATTTTTATTTCATATTAACTTATAACTATCTTAAAGCTAGACAAAAATGTTTAAAACTAGCATAATTTTAAACAGTTTAATTTTGACAGTTCTCACAAATCTATTCTACCTAAAAAGCAAGTGCAGAAAATCCTGCTCTAAAGTGTTCCAAACTGTTCTAAACAGACTCGTTGAACACCTAACCAGAACAGTTTAGAACAGAAAATTTCTCATTGAACAGCAATATCCTGTACTTTCTGTTCCGAACAGCCTCATTGAACACCAATAATAGGTTATTGAATAAGAATTCATCAAAACAACAACGTTCGGATTTTTCTAATTATGTGGGTTATTTTTTTTTTTGGATTTCTAAGCATAATAGATATTTTTTTTTATTTATTTGACACAAGGATATATATTGTATCTACCTAAATAAAATACGTCGGAAAATCTTTTTAGTGTTTTCAATAAAAATTGCTAAATCACCTCTCTCTCTCGCTCTCTCTTCCGTTGAATAGTTACACAAGTGAATAAGTATTTCTTAAAATAAAGTAAATTCATAATCATAAAACATTTTCCGAACTAGTTTAGTTATAATGAACAAAAAGAGAAATATATTAAGTTCAGATATATTAATCTATTCAAGCTCTAAACGCGTTTCATTTCACGTTCCTCTATTCAAGATTACCTAAATTACTTTTATGAATAATATTTCGTCATTGTAACATTACGTCCGCAGTCTTCTAAAATACTTTTATGTATAAGTACACACAACCTGAAATAGAGCCTGCATACATTTTTATTCACTGCGTAACTATTCAACCGTTGAAAGATGTGTATTAGAGAATTAATAGGTTCGTTCGTTGATCTTTTTTTCCCATGGTCAGCCTCAATTTTTTCGACAACCCCAAGAGTTGTCAAAAAAACCTGAGTTTTTCGGTTCTCAAAAAACACCCGAGGGCCATTAATTTTATGTTGCAGAAAAGCAAGTTATGTCATTTAATAATAAAAACTTGAAATATATTAAATTTAGTATCTTAGTACATTTTTGCTGGCCCTATCCACAACTTCAAAGGTTTCAATTTTGCATGTCTGTGTCTGAAAATTAAATTGAGTATTCTTTTATTTCCATTTTAAAAATAACAAATCAAATCAGATCTCATGTGACTTTGACGTTTATTCATTTACCTCAACTTACCCCAGCTATACTTAAACTCATGAGGGAAATAAATTTGGAGGAAGAGCTGTAAAATGAGCTATCCTCACCCAGCTCTAGGCCGGGGCACAATATATCTCAAGGTCGCAGTGCAACAACGACATAGTAATATTCATTCATTCATACCCCAACTACTAAAAACCGATATCTACTTTAGGGCGAGTTGAGGGCGATCCTAGGTTTCAAAAAACATAGAATTTGTTTATCAGTGTGATTTCAGGTTTTTCATAAAACGCTTTTGGGCTACCCTAGGCCGACTTCCGGGCTCAACGAACAAACCTATTAATTGAACACGGCTTTTACCACAATGGATCTACTTTGATCTGAGTGTGCCGGTAGCATGATCAACCGGCAGCCCACTTACCTGAATACGGCTTGCAGTACATATCTACATATACATAATTCTTATTTGTATTTATAAAAGCTTATTCAATGCGTAACTTTTTAACCGTTGAGATGTGTTTGAGAGAATTAATAACTGACAGCACATATCTACATATAATTCTTAATTGAATTTATATTTCATCAGGTTGAAATTATTAACTGCGTGACGTTATATTAGGATCTTTCTTAGTATTTATTTTTGTATAAAAAAAACTAGATTCAAATGTACATTATATACACAAGAGTATTGCTTATACATATGTTTTTACTAGAAAACCCTTTTTAATTGAATTTATTTCAATTTATTTATAAAATTTTTCACATAATGTTTGTTTGATCGATACTTTTGAATTGTGCGCTACAGCCAGTAAATGTAACGTTTTTATTAATTCAAATTTCAACTACGTTTTACCCAGGCAAATTACTTATGTTATGTTACGTTATGGAGTACTAAATACTTTATTTACATATCTGACCAATCACACTATTGCAAGATATTTCATATCTGTACACAACAAAAGTGTACACAAATCACCACTACATTAATCTGTCACGTGCTTTTTATCTATTCTCACAGCATTTTCTTCAAATGTCACTTTGACACCCCACCATTTTTTCTTTTTCAAAATTGACATTTGGGATTTGTATGGCGTCCCTTCATCATCACGGAAGACGTCAGGCGCAACAAAATCTTCTTCGAACGAAGTCGTAAAAATTGGAAAACAAAATTTATTCGCTTAAATTTCCTTTTGAATATTAAAATGTTGAAAATTTAATAAAAAAAATCTTTTTTAATAACATCCACTATATATTGCTAGAATCGAAATGTCTACAAATCAACGACAATTCGTTCAAAAACTTTCAAAGTAAGTGAATCGGTTAATCAAGGAGTAGGAGACCTCGCCCTGTCTGCCATAATCCCATCGTCCCATAGTTCAATTAGAGCCTTATCATATTTTTGTATGAATTAAACCAGCTTATTATAAATTCAATTCTCGTAGGCAGCAAGCTTCAGAAGTGCGGAAGAACGTCGTAAGCTGCGGCTTGACTACAAAACCATCGGATGTTGCGTCTTTATGTTCATCTACGGTAAGTGCAAATAATTATGTTTTTTCCTGTTGGGGTTTATTGATTTTTTTTTTTACTTTTTACGGTAATATTGTGAGTCATGAAAATTGTTCTGTTTTGCCAAAAGATCTGCCTAACTGAACCGGTGGAACCATTGGATTATGAAGAGTTTTTACTTCAACATTCGAGCGTTTTGAATAGAGACCCGCTCAGGCAGATTTTGGAATTCCCACCAGGAGATGTATCGGTGAAGACAATCCCGAGAAAAATTCGTACTGTCGAACACATTGTGCCAAAAGAAAATATGTAAGTTGCAAAGGGATACAAACCAAGCATTTTTCAATGATAACACTCGCAAAGTAAAGTCACTCATTAAAAATAATTTAGAGATAATTTTTTCTTGATAAATTGTACCCGGTATTATCCAATTCATACTGCTTATCGTTTAATTAATAGAATTTGGACCAACACAAAATAACATTACCTAATTAATCGTGCACTTGAGTTAAACAGACGCTTTTTTAGGTGCTTATGAAAGATTTATGTACAAATGAGCTCAATTTGTAATTTTAATTTATGATAGAAAGTAGATGTCTGCGATCCGAAAGTTAACAATTTTAATTTCTGGTTTCATTCAGAATCAGGCGGGGATAATTTTTTTTTAAATGAACTCAAGCCAAATTTAAATGTTAAGAATGTCTTTTGTGTTCCTATATCAAACTAAGGCCCAAAAAACTCTATGTTACATTTAAGATCACAATTCAAAATTGGGAAATTCACAAAAGATGATGGCATGTAAGCAAAAGCTTTCGTTTATTCGCCAAACTACTGAATGTAAATTAGTAGTTTATATTTGATGTTTTTGTATATAAAACTTAAGAAATAGTGTTTGTTAAATATTTACAAGGGGGCCGACTTTAAGAGACAATTATTTACAAGGGGGCCGACTTTAAGAGACAATTATTCAATTCTCCTGAACTAGTCCACTCGTAGTCCACTAGTAGGTTTGTTCGTTGAGCCCTGAATTCGCCCTATGGTCGTCCTAAAGCGTTGAGAACCCTGAAGTCACCCTAATAAACAAATTCTGTGTTTTTTTGATACCTAGGGTCGCCCTCAAATCGCCCTGAAGTAGATCTAGGGTTTTAGCTGGGGCAATTTGAGGTAAATAAATTAATATCAAAGTCAAGGAATTTCCGGATGATATTTATCAAAACCATTTTCGGATGACCAGGTCCACAATGCAAGTAAACCGCTTTGTAATCACAACTGTTTCTTACAGAAATTACACACAACTTCCAACACTTTGTTTTGAACGAACTTAAGCTATTTTTTGAAAAACTCAAATTGCGGACAGCCGAACATAGATATGAGGCTGGCAGTCTACCTAACTATTTGTAAGCTTGCAAATAATTGCTCTTAAACAAATGCCAATTTGACCGCAAATTGACTGTCATTTTACTTTTATGAAGGCAAATGTTGCCATGCTAATGCAGAGCTTATGCTGTTTGTTTGAATTATGAACGCAATTTTAGCAGTACTGCGGAAGTTTTACAATTACAAACTCAGCCATATTTATATTAAATAAATAAATTAAAAGACATAACTTGCTGTTCTGCAACATAAAATTATTGGCTCTCGGGTGTTTCTTGAGAACCGACCCAGGTTTTTTTGACAACTCTTGGTGTCGTCAAAAAAACCTAGGCCGACCCTAGGTAAAATTCAACGAACGAACCTAGTATTGATAAGTTTTCTGCTTTTGTTAAGAAGAATGCACTGCACTCGCCATTATTTTATCTAATTGCTCTTGTACAGACTTATAAAAGAATTTTGTAAGTCATAAATAAAAGTTACATGTACAATGTCTAAAAAAATGGTCATGAATAAAGAACTTTAAAAATGGAAACAACGAAAAGCAAAGGAAAATTTAATAACTACGCGAAAGAGGCACTTTCTTCCGTACTGAAAAAAAAAATAGATAAACGTTTTAAATTGAAATGGGCAATTTGGGAGTTCGAGTTTCTTAGAAGTAAACTACTAAACCGAAATTATTTTGATACAGACCTTAGTCCGGCCGAGGAACAAAAACTTTTTAAAGTGGTCCATAGACCTTTGGCAAATATGAATTCTCACAAAAATCACCAAGTTTATTAAACACGGTCCAAACATTATTTTGAAAGAGAATTTCAATAACTCATTCTAAGATGGCCGTGGGAGACTTCCTACTATGGGTTCTTCAAATATCTTCGAAGTTGTCAATCCGAACAACAGTGACGAAGAAGTTCCTGGAGCTGAAATAGTATTTAAGATAAATAGATGCCTTAAAGACGTTTTGGGAGATCTTTCATATATTTTTAATGACAACGAAACATCCTTTTTGCCTAATTTCGAAATCAGGTATTGGCTTAGTTCCTTAGTCCTTTGTGATTCATTAGGGAATCCTAAGCAGGTTATCTACTCTGTATTCAGTGCAAATGAAAGCATTTGGTACAGCTAGTGTTCTTTGTGTTCTTTACCTCTAACATGTAAATGCTTATTAGTTATTACATGTAAAATAATTAGTAGCTTCATAGATTTTAATTTAAGTTTTTTTTTGTTTCCATTTTCATATAAATTAAATATATTTTTTTCCTATTAATCAACTTTAAAAAAAAAAACGTTATGTGTTTGTACCTATTATGAAATGGCGTTTATACATATGCCAAATAAAAACTTACAATCACATTTTTTATTTAACTGAAAATACAAGTGTTCATATTGAGAACGACTACTGGTTATTCATGTGGCCGACCTCTGGAGTTTAGGGGACCGACTTCACGAGAATTACACTTTCAATTTTCAATTTTTGTAAATATTAATAACAATTTGGAAGTTAAGACATTCCAAAAAATTAGATAAACTAAATTTATATCAAAAACTCGACCAACTGAATTAATACGAACAACCAAACGTAAAAAAAGTGAAGTGGCGCCATCACCTTATATAGGTATATGAAATTTTATAAATTTAACAGCGCCAGCGGCTTTAAATTTCATCTAGAGTGAATAAATTTGACTTTAAACAATTATGCTGGATTTACACGAATGAATTTCAAAATAATGGCAGAAATAATTTTGTAATGGCATTCATTTACACGAGTTCTATAAATGGCAGATTTCAATGTTGGCATTATTTTGCCAACATTTATTGGCAAGGATAGAATTTTTGTATTTACACTACTGCCGTAAACGAACCAAAATGACGGTATTTTTTGAAATTATCAAGAAAAAATAAAATACACGACTGGATCGTACGAACTTGCTCTTTCTCAACTTTTGTGTAGCTAACCACTGACGCTTTTAGTAGGTATAGGTAGTCTAGTTACCCTATGCAGGTTTAAAGCCGATGTAGGTAAGAATACCTTGATTCTTAATATAATGAACTGTGGAATACATGGTTCAAGGAATGGCTACATAGCCACCTACCTACAAATGTATATTATTATTATTATTATTATAAATTTATTGACGACTAAATAAATTGAATTGACAATAATGTTTTTTTTTTTAGCGTGACCAACTGAGGCTTTCAGCTAGTTTAAAACAAAAAATAAATAATATTTATATGAGATTTTCTAAATTGATTGCTTTCATTAGCATATATACATTGTTTACATTTGCTTTTGAAGTTTGGGTTAAAAGTTCAGATAGTTTTTTATTAACAATATTTTTTAATATTTGGTTATTTTTTTTTGCACGAAATAAGGTGACTTATGGTAAGCGTATTGTTTTCGTTGCAAAAATGGCAGAGTGGAGGATTCTTTAGTAATAAGATGTTTATGGGTTAAGTTAGTATGACCCATCCGTAGTCTAAGGAATGTTTTTATTTTTTTTTTGAAACATCTGTAGGGTAGTATGCTTTTCAGCATAAGGGTTGAAGTTTTTATAGATATGATGATAGGTTGACCAGTTTATTTTACGTTTATATTTCCATGTTTTAAGCAGATATTTTTGTATATCTTTTTTATTGTACGCATAGAATGTTGAAAGAGGCTGTTTTAAGACCGACTTTGCTTCAGCATCTGCAAATTCATTGCCTTTGATGCCGCTGTGCCCTGGAATCCAAAATACCTTGAATTGTTCACTATTTGTAATGAGTTTGTCCCAAATGGATTCGATTATTTCGCTGTTGTTGTTTATATTGTGTATAGCTCTTACGGAAGAAAGGCTGTCTGTGAAAATAATTGTTTTTTTGTTTTTGGATTTATTAATTGCAGTTAGGATAGCAAATGCTTCTGCTGTAAATATGGAAGTGAAGGCGGGGAGGAGGCCTTTAGAAACGATTTCTAAGTCTTCTCTGACAACAGCGAATGATGTTCCGTTTTCGGTTTTTGAAGCATCTGTGAATGTAAAGCTCCATCCTTGTTTTTTGTGGTTTTCTGCTGCTTCGTAATACATGGCCTTGAATACATCGTTGCTGGTTGATGTGGTAGCATATGTTCTAAGACTGGTGTCTATTGATGTTTTGAGTAAGTCCCAAGGTAGGCACAAAGTTGGTTTTAATTTTTGAGTGACAATGGGAATGTCAAGGGCTTTAGCATATTCAAGAGCGGTTGTTAATGTAGATGGAAGTTTTTGATTTTTCTTCGGTTTTAGGATTTTTTTTTGCAATCGGTGTGAATGGGTGACTTTCTCGAAGAGTTTATTTTATAAATTGTACACATGGTAAGATGTTCGATTCTCTCTGTGATTTGTGGCAACCCTGCGTCTGTCAAGAGGTTTCGTATTGGGGTTGTACGAAATGCCCTCATAGCACTTCTGATGGCTGCATGATATTGTGGTGTTATCAGTTGAATTGATGATTTTAAACATTTGCCATATATAGCTAAACCATAGTCAACCTTAGATAAAATTACTGCTTTAATTACATTTATAATAGTACTAATATGACAGTAGCTATTCTTAGATGATAAATATTTTATAAAGTTTACTCTAGCATTCAAGCTTTTTCTTAAATTTACACAGTTGTTTTTAAATGTATACCTAGAATCGAATATAATACCGAGTATTTTAGCAGAATTTACGTTAATTATATTTGTGTTATTTAATTTGACTAAGATGTTCTTATTACAACTGTGTTTTTTACATAAGTGTAGAATTTTACATTTATTAATTGAAATTTTTGAGCCTGCGTATTGCCCCCAATCTGAAAGTTTTTGTAGAATATTTGTAAAAGTGATAGTGAGAGAAGCTAAGTCTTGGCAGTTTGAGTAAATTATGAGGTCATCGGCATATAGCGTATGGCCGATTGTGTTGTAACGTTGGACTGTTGAGCTTATTTCATTAAATGCGATAATGAAAAGGACGACTGAGAGAGGTGATCCTTGTGGAATGCCGTTTCTTAAGTTATGCGTGGAAGAATGGTAATCATTTATTTTGATTCGAAAACACCTATTGCTTAAAAAGGACTTAATCTAATTCAGCATTTTGTGGCCAATCTTCCAATTCATTAGCTGTTTCATGACTACATGAATGCCAATACGGTCAAAGGCTTTTTCGAAGTCGATTAGAAGGATTGAGACATGCTTTTTAGCGGATAGGTATGAGCTTATGATTTCGTCCAAGTGAAGAAGTGCGTCGATGGTTCCGCGTTCTTTTTTGAAGGCCACTTGGCGGTAGTCTATGAGGTTATTTCTTTCAAGGAACCAGAACAGTCGCCTTGATATTATTTTTTCTAATACTTTACCCAGGCAAGGTAGGAGTGATATTGGACGATATCCAGAAGTAACAGTTTGTTCTTTTGCTTGGTTTAGGTATTGGGACAATATTAGCCACTTTCCATGAATGTGGTATTATACCTTTGTCAAAAACTTGATTGTATAAATCCAGAACCCTTTTTCTAAAGGCTGTGGAACTATTTTTTATCATGACATAAGATATGCGATCGAATCCAGGAGCAGTTCCTTTGAGTAGATGTAAGCAACTTTCTAATTCAGTCAGGCTTAAGGGACATTCAATTAGAGTTGCGGAAGGATTTACTTGGTAAAAAGGTGTCGTGATTTTAAGTACCGAAAGTTTTTCTGTTTTGAAAGAGGAATGAAAATTTAAGTCATCGCTGGAGAGTTCTGATGTTTTTGCAAAAAACTCGATAATCTCTTTAGGGCAAGTAATGGTTTTTGATTCATTTTGTTTTTTCATGTATATTAAAATGTATTTGAATCATGTAAATTAGAAGGGTAATATGTACCTACTCACATATAGTGAAGATAGGTATGTAAATATGTACATACATATGTATGTACGAGTATATATATAATGAAAGTGAATGGTATAGGTGGGTAAAAATCGTTGTTTTAAACATATAAGAACTGCCAAAACCATCACTTTAATCGGTTTCTCGAAAAAACCAAGAACATCATTAGATACCACGGATCAATGAGAATTTTATAAAAAAAAGTATCTCGAAAATTGTAATATGGATTTTGATATAATCCGGTTTTTTATTTTTAGTTTTTTGAAAACAAATTTTTTTTTAATTATGGTATGCAGTTTTTTAGAGTTTAATATACATGTGACTGTAAAATTAAAATTATTTTTTTTGATTAGTTTTAAAGGTATTGATTTTTCAAAAGAAAAATACAAAAATTAATTTTAATTATAAAAAAAAGTTATTTAAAATTTTAATATGCAGAATTAGTTTGACTAGCTAGATCTTCTCAGATATTAAATTTGACAGAAATCCAATGTACAGTTATCGAGAAAGCCAAAAATTTTAAAAACCGTTATATGAAAAGTACCGTTAATAGACTTTTCCCGTAAACTTGATTCATATCAAATAATAGCTATTATCAACAAAAAAAATCTCAAAAATTCTTATCAAAATCGTTGGAGCCGTTTTCGAAGTCATATGGCAGGTACCGTTATATGTAGGCCTAAAAATAAAACTTCAATTTCCCCTCTGAGGAATGCCAAAATAATCACACATACCAAATTTGAAGGTAATTGTTTACGCGGTTTAGGCTTCAGCTCGTTATACATACAGACGGACAGACTGACAGACAGAACTTTTTGTCGATCACTTTGTTATGGCCTTTTCGATTGGCCGTCCAGAACTGTTCTGACCCCCACAAAATGACAGTTGTTACTCTGTACAGAACAGAAAACGATTCTGGATTTCATTTCAGAATCGAAAACAGAATCACTAATACACTTACACAATTAAAATGTCAAAATAATCGGCTTGATTTGTTGTGTAATTTCGTTGTGTTTATTGAATTTAAACTCATTTTCTGGTAAAATAAAATAAAAAGAAGCAAGTTATAATTATTATTGATACAAGAAAATGTGTATCTAAATTGAAATCAAGTGTTTTGGAAATTCTTTTTAGCCGATGTGATTTTCTATTAATTTAATTTTCACAAATACAGTGATATATATAATTCAGAATCAGTCAAATTGCTTACGGCTGTTTTATTGGGGGAACCTGTTCCGGACGGTCAATCGAAAAGGCCATTAGGCTTCTGGTTCTGATTCTGATTTCAAATCCAGAAGCAAAATTCTCTTCTTTTCAGAATTAGAACTGTCATTTTTTCCCAAGTGAACGCTTTTAGAAGAGTCAGGAGGGCTTCCGGATTGCCAAATAACAATGACATATGATCGTAATGTCATGTTTGATCGTTAGATTTTTTTTTAAAGAATGCATAACTTGCCTTATAGTAAAAACCAAAGCTTAACACACAAGACTAGAAATAAAAATGGAATCAAGAACTAATGTCGATTTCTTTTCAATAAAAACATCGATCTGTCGTCGATCCGCCGTCAATTTCTTTCTGAAAATCAGATTCATTTCAAATTAAAACAAATTTTTTTCTGGAAAAACAGATCCGCATTGAATCTCTTTTTGGAGACGGATTCAAACCGGATTTTTAAACAGATTCTTACATACACTACAATATTTGTTTTGAAGTTCCTCAATTGTTGTGGTGTCATTTAATTTTTATTTTGTGGCAGTGTACAGAAAAAAATAAATTAATATTAGGTCTGATCCAGACTTTTTTTGAGCAGAAATTTGCAGATTGTCAAAACTTGAAGAGTGGGGATAAAATTCTCTCATTGAGAAATAAAGCCCGAAAAAGTCTGGAACAGCTTGAGCACAATTTTCTGCCAATTTCAACACATTTGTTTTTTTTTTTTTTTTTTCTTTATTTGTTGTAAATTCACATTTGTTTCTCTTGAAACTAATTATTTTGTATTTTAGTGTTTCTAAATTAATTTATTTGTTCAACAAATATTTTTCCACACCAACTACGAAACTTTTTTTTTCAGTCAGTCAGTCAGTCTGACAATTGTAAATTTTCTGTCCACAAATTGCTGCCTACAAAAATTTATTGGGCAGGAATTGGCAAGAAATTGTCAGGAAGGGGAAATATTTTCGTCTCTCAAGAGCGCTCTCTTCTGCCAAAAACTACCAAATTTGTAAGTCTGGAACAGGTTTTGGCAGAAATTGGTGCCAATTGGCAGAGTGTGGATCAGACCTATTACAGTCTTTTCAAATCAAATTTAACTTTTTACAAATCAAATTAAACTTTTTGCAAATCAAATTAATCTTTTTGCAAATCATATTAAACTTTTAAACTTTTTGCAAATTAAATTAAACTTGATTTGCAAAACGTTTAATTTGATTTGAAAAAAGGTTAATTTGATTTGCCAAAAGTTGAATTTGGTTTGTAAAAAGTTGAATTGGTTAATATTTTTTTTTTTTTAAATTTTTTTTTGTTTGTTTTGCAGAACCGAACTACCTCCCCATGTACAGGAATGCGTATATTGTTTTACAAGACCGTGGAAAACTGTCGAATACTCTCAACGACATTATTCCAGATCCTGTTGTACACGAGAACGCATCGATCGTGGTACACTTAGCCCAACAAATTTCCAACAGGAATTCGAAATCGACAAAGATTTCGCCTCATTCGATGATGGATTCACTGACAAAAGTGATAGCTGTACACCAAGCAGCCGTCAATCTATTGCCAGTCTTTCCTCGGTTTCATCATGTACTGACACCCTCACACCTCGCGGATCATGGGCCAGCTTCGATTTACGGCGCTCAGTCAATGATCCACTTATACCAAATCTCCTCGACGATCTACCTCCAGAAAGTATTGACCAATCTAACGAAACTCGTCGTCAGGAAGATCGACAAGAATCTCTTTTTAGTTTGTATCCCGAACCTGATCCAGATGATCTTATTGAACGTCGAATGCCACCTGAAAAACCAATTGAACATCAAGGCCATCGAATTCACGTAAAATGTCTTCAACTTCGATTGGAACTGGAGGTTGAACCGATATTTGCTTCAATGGCTATCTATGATGCCAAAGAAAAAAAGAAAATCTCAGAAAATTTCTACTTTGATATGAATTCGGATAATTTGAAGCGAATGCTGAGTTCGCATGTCCAGTATAGTGATGTCAGCACACAAAGTCGAACGGGCATCTTTGAAATAACCTATCCGAGTAATGATTTGTTTCTAGTAATCCGCTTGGAGAAAGTTTTACAGGGCGACATTAAAGATTCTGTTGAACCGTATCTTAAGGATGACAAAGATAAATACAGGGACAAAGCTAAATCGAATGCAGCAGATTTTTGCGAACGATTAGGCAAATACCGGATGCCTTTTGCCTGGACTGGCATTTACCTCACAAATGTCTTTAATGGCGACAATTTTGAGACCGAAAAAGAAAACAGTAGTATCGGCACAGCCTCTAGTTCGAATAGTTTAGGTAAAGTTGGTATTATTTAACTTTAATTGTAACCTTGGGAGATTTTTTCGTTTTAGACCGAAAATCCTCGACGAGTAGTTTCGATCAGCTTCGACAAAAAGCAAATGTTATGAGTGGTACTCTGACACGAAGGGGTTCTCTTGAACGAAAAAGTGAAAAACGACGTTCGTGGTCACCGGATGAGTTTGCTAATAGTATTGAAACATTCAGGCCAATAACCATAACCATATCCAGCTTTTTCAAACAGGTTTGACTACACAAAAATTATGTTAATTTATAATTTAATTAATATTTTTCTATAGGAATCTGATAAAATGAAAGATGAAGACTTATACAAGTTTCTGCCTGAACTAAAGCGTCCAGCAGTAGTAATTAAAAAGTACAAATGCATACCCGGTTCCATTAAGTTAGAAATCTCACCCGTACCAGAAGATGTTAAATGTGCTCTCTCGCCAGAATTGGCAAAAGTTGAACCCTATCCAAGTAATGTACTAAGATGTGATAAACTTTTATTTTATTTTAATCAATTCAATTCTATTTTAGATGATAACACTCGACCGGTCAAGGAAATACTCGAATTCCCCTCAAGTGCCATCTATATTCCTCACTATACATACCGAAATCTCCTATTCGTTGCTCCGAAAGAGTTAAACTTTTCGTCGCGTGCTGGTTCTGCTCGAAATATTGCTGTTCGCATTCAACTTATGGCTGGAGAAACACAAAATGAGGCCCTGCGAGCAATCTTTGCTAAATCTTCTTGTCCCGAATATAGTTCTGAGGCATTTACTGCTGTTAACTATCACAACAAATGTCCATCATTTTACGATGAGATTAAAATTGCCCTTCCAGCGAATATTAAACAAAACCATCATCTTTTGTTCACATTGTATCATGTGTCATGTCAAAAGAAACCACAAGAAATGCAAACAACAGTTGAAACTCCAGTTGGTTATACATGGATTCCATTGCTGGAGGATAGCAAACTAAGAGTTGGAGAATTCAATTTGCCCGTAATGGTTGAGACACCTCCAGAAAATTATTCATTCATTCCGCCAAACGTGCATTTACCTGGCACCAAGTGGTTGGATAACCATCGTCCAGTGTTTACTGTGACTATTGATGCTGTGACATCGATACACACATTAGATCCTTACCTCGATCGGTTAGCTTTTTTTTTGTACAGGATTGATTGATTCTAAGTTTATTGTTTTAGATTCTTTCTTGCATGCGAGTTTCTCGAATCAAAAAAAATCCCTCCGCACATAGGTGAAGGCAATATGGAGAAAGAAATGAAAAAATGTCTTCTAGATATTGAAAAAGCTGATCGTGAACCGTTAGTCAAGAATCTTCCAATAGTTTTGGATAAACTTATAGAATTGTTAGTTACAACTTATAAGATCACTGGACAGACCTTATCGATGGGTTCAAATGTTTTTGAAGTGCTTTGCATAGTTTCAGAAAATCTTTCGGTTCGTTTTGTCTTTTATGGTTAATTTTGTTTTTTCCAAATTTATTGATGATCATTTTGTCCGTTTAGATTCTTTCTGATGACTTAGTTGTAGATCAGTTTGGTCGTCAAAGTCTTCTTTCAACGTATGTGCAGTTTCAAACGAAAATACTTCATCCATTCAGTGGAAAGCGGCGGCTCACATATAGCAGAAGTAATGCTGACGAAATGATGGTGTCAACGCATGATGTTTATGTTATAAATGAGCACGGCGGAAGGAGCTTAGATAGGAAAGGTAAAAACTACCAATTTTCAAGAGTTCGCTATTTGACCAATTTAAATATTATTGTTCGTAATAAAAAGAAATATCATTTTTTGTTTTATGTTTTAAGAAATGTCTGCTGAAATCGCTCCCTCGTACATCGGTCGCGATGGGCAAATTCGATTGCTGCATGAAGAACTGGCTCTTCATTGGGTTGTTGCGAGTGGAAAAGCTGCTGAAATGGCTATGAAAAACTCTTGGTTTCTCTTTGAACTCATGATCAAATCAATGATTGAACATTTGGACTTAACTCGTGCGCTCACAGCTCCACGCAAAAGTCGCTTTCCATATCAATTCACAGACGATATATCTACGTTAATTCATCTGGTTTCAACCAAAGTAGTTGGCTATCATAATATTGATCATAAATTGGCTAAGTCATTAAATGCTAGTTTGGGTTTCTTTATCTTTGATCTATTTAACATAATGGATAGAGGTTTTGTATTTGGATTGATAAAGACTTATTACAAAGTTTTAATTTCAAAGAACTCTTCGATTCCCGATTTGATGCACTACAAGGTGGATTTTCTTCGAATTGTATGTAGTCATGAGCATTATATAGCATTAAATCTACCATTTGCTACTCCATATACAACAGTTCCAACGTCGACAAGTCCAACTCCAAGTACAAATTCAAATAACAGTCAAAATTCCTATGTAAGTTTTTAGAAAATTATTTTGATCAAAAAGATAAGCGAGTGCTGTTTTTTTAGGGATCAATTGACAAAACTCTGCAAGCAGAATTAAATGCTGAATTTAGACAGCAGCATTATCTAGTCGGTCTGGTTTTAAGTGAACTAGCTACAGTTTTGGAAGTTTCGTAAGAAAAGAATACACGAGCTTTTTTTATTCAAGTTTTATTTGTTTTTTTTTTTTAGAAATCCACTACTTCACAGTAAAGCAATTCGATGTATACGAAATTTAATGACTTCGCATGATCTGGATACACGATATAGCGACTTAGATGCTAGAGCTCGTGTAGCATCGTTGTATATTCCCCTATTGACAATTGTAATGGACACCATTCCACAGCTTCATCAATTTCTCGTAGACACTCAAGACAGACTGCATAGTATTGGACTTCTTGAAGACTACCAAGGGCCACATCAGCCAATTGCTACAACTACCATTAGTCCTGAAGTTGCTTATGCCATTTCTGGAAGTAGAACGTATGCGTATGTACCTGATCCGGTTAAGAACAAATCACAGCTGAACACCGAAGATACACGTCATCTTCTAGCCTGCTTCATATGGGTGATTAAAAACTTGGAAAGGACAATTCTTTATCGTTGGGTTTTGGGTTTAAGCCCTCATCGGGTTCATCAAATGCTACAAGTTCTCAACTGGTGTATTCCGTGTTTTGAATACAAAGGACAGAAACGCCTGCCAATGGTCAAAAGAAACAATACTCAAAGCTTCCGCAAAACTCCCGACATGAAAGAGAAACTTGAAGAGTACATTCGTGGTACTGGCTCGGCTCGTAATGACTTGATAAATCGACGAAAAGATCGTAATTCTACTGAGAAACTCCGCTGGCGGAAAGATCAGATGCCATATAGGTCACAATTTGCCGAACTCCCGATCAAAACTGAGCCAGAAATCGAAATAACTCATTGTATAGAAGGATCACTGGCAACAGAATTAATTCTTGTTACCCTGGATGCCCTCGAAATCATAGTGCAGGTTGCAGCCAATTCCGAAATTCATCATAATCTTCTAAGAACAGTGCTGAAGGTTCTTCTACATGCCCTATCCCGCAATCAAAGTACACTTTCACTGCAGAATCTATTTGCATCTCAGCGATCGTTGATCTTTAAGTTCCCTAATTTATTGTTCGATGAAGAGACCGATATATGTGCAGATCTGTGTTTGTTATTGCTGAAGCATTGTGGATCATTGCTGGCAGGAATAAGATCTCAAGCAGCTGCTTCGTTGTACCTTCTTATGAGACAGAATTTTGAAATCGGAAATGTGAGTAAACAAGTGAAGATTATTTTCTTTATTAAATTTGATAATGAATTGGAAACATTGGCGGTGTCGGGAGTATAGAATGGATGCCCTGTCCATACACATCACAAAGTGAAGAAAAACTTTTCTTGGAATAATAATTGTTTTTTTTAAATATTTGTTCTTGCCATTCATTCTAATTTAATACAAATTTTATATGACATCTTTTTATGATAATTATATTTAAATTCTAGAATTTTGCACGTGTTAAAATGCAAGTTACCATGTCCCTTAGTTCGCTGGTGGGAACAAACTCCTCCTTCAGCGAGCAGTCCCTTCGCAGAGCATTAAAAACCATTCTAGTCTATGCTGAGTCAGATATCGATCTTCAAGGCACGTCTTTTCCAGAGCAAGTTCAAGATTTGCTTTTTAATTTGCACATGATCCTTTCGGATACAGTTAAAATGAAAGAATACCAAGAGGATCCAGAAATGTTATTAGATTTAATGCATCGCATAGCTAAAGGCTATCAAAACAATCCCGACTTAAGATTAACATGGTTGGAGAATATGGCTAAGAAACACCGTGAGCGTGCCAATCACACCGAAGCTGCAATGTGCTATGTGCACAGTGCTGCTTTGGTTGCCGAATATCTGAGTATGTTAGAGTCACAAACTCATCTGCCGATTGGAGCGGTTAGTTTTCAGAAAGTCACTCCAAATGCTCTTATGGAATCGGCAGTGTCTGATGATGTTCTTAGTCCCGGCGAAGATGGTATTTGTCTTGGCAATCATTTTACTGAGATCGGACTGAAGGCGTTGTTGGAGGAGGCTGCAAACTCGTTCCAAATTGCTGGAATGTACGAAGCAATGAACGAGGTTTTGAAAATTTTAATACCAATATGTGAGGCGAATCGCGATTTCCAGAAGTTGGGCAAGGTACATGGTAAACTGCAGGAGGCCTTCAATAGAATCGCTCAGTTGCAAGGGAAACGTGTCTTTGGCACATATTTTCGGGTGGGATTCTATGGAACGACGTTTGGAGATCTTGATCAACAGGAATTTATATATAAAGAGCCAACTTTAACAAAGTTGCCCGAAATATTTAGTCGATTGCAGGTATGTTTTCGTATTTTAAAGTTTAAACCAATTTATTATTTATATTCCTTAAGAGTTTCTATGCCGATCGATTTGGTACAGATTTTGTGAACATAATCAAAGATTCAAATAATGTCGATGTAAACAGTCTTGACCCAGATAAAGCCTATATCCAAATTACCTATGCTGAGCCGTACTTTGAAACATTCGAATTACGCCACAGAGAAACATATTTCGAGAGGAATTTTAATATGAGTAAGAATTTGAATTTATCATAGATTATTCGACCAAACCTGGTATTCATTTGCAGAGCGGTTTATATTTGCCACTCCATTTACCAAGGGCGGTAAAGCTCATGGTGAACTAAGCGAACAATGCAAACGTAAAACAATTCTCACAACTGCAAATCATTTCCCCTACGTCAAAACCAGAATTCAAGTCGTTAGTCGACAGCAGATTATCTTGGAACCAATTGAAGTTGCCATCGAAGATATTCAGAAAAAAACTTTAGAACTAGCTGCGGCAACAAAACAAGAACCCGCCGATCCAAAAATTTTGCAAATGGTTTTACAGGGTTGCATTGGAACAACAGTGAATCAAGGACCAATGGAAATGGCTACGGTTTTCTTATCGGATTTGGCCGATGGTGTGACCATCCCGACAAAACATCAAAATAAGTTGCGTTTGTGCTTTAAAGAATTTGCTAAACGATGCACGGATGCACTTAAGAAAAATCGCAATCTTATTCAATCTGATCAGAAAGATTACCAAAGGGAATTGGAGAGAAATAATGAAATATTTTTGGAACGGCTGTCACCCTTAACTACTTTAAGTCCTAGTCAAGCTGCTGGTGCTGTCAGGTAAGTAAATTAGTCAGTTTTTATAAATGTTTATTTATTAATTTTTTACAATATGTCTTGTTAATTTTTTCGTATTGAAACATAAAAAGGAAAAACTAAGTATTGCTGATCTTAAAGGTACACTAGTTTTTTTATGAAACTTTGTGTTTATAGAAACATTGTAGCTCACGACATGTCATCCTCATCTTAAGTTATTTTTTTTTTTTAATTTCTTAAATAGATTTTGAAAAAAACTCATTATACTTTTTTCGTCATTTTCGACTCTACTTTGAGGAAGAAAACATAAAAAATTGTAAAATCATCCAAGGATATTTTTGTGTTGCATTTGTCTTTAAAAGAGTCATATTATATACTTACATTAATTTTTAGGTGTAACCATATGAGAATTTCATTATTCACACTTTTGATCCTGAATGAAGACTGTCCAAAATTTGTTTTGTTAAAGGACTGTCTAATAAATCACTTCCACTTTGCACTATGAACACATATCCTTTTAAATTAAATATGAGCTCACTTCCCATTAGCCGTTTATTAGAAAACACAAGTAAATACATAATGTAGATAGAACCTGCACAACCTAAATAGAATTTAAAGTTTTGTCTCGGTTTTGTTCATTTGTTCATATTAATTCTAAAATATTATGTTAAGTAAATAGATGCTAATTTGTATATTAAGCCGCTCATCTGAATAGGTTCAACTTTTTTTTCACCTTACTGTTAGACTCTCTTCTATGGAGAAAAGTTTAGGTTGTGTTCATACCCTATAGGCGGGTAAATGCGCTCTAGTTATCCCAAAAGACATCATACCTATTAGTCTACATCTTTCCTTCTAAAAACTCTTGAAAGTTTTGCATCCACCTACGTAATAGCATCGATACGAGACTAAGATCAAATGCTGACCAGCAGGGTTATCAATTTAAAACTGTGTGGCTTCTCTGCAAAAAGATTTGTCAGTAGAGTTACGCGCCGTAAGGCGCTATTCCATCTCCTCTTCTCTGAAATCTAGTAGCAACTGAGCTGCTGATCTATCTGAAAGCGGAGGACTACAGAGTGGTTGCTTATGCGGATGATGGTGCCATTGCGTATCAAGAAAGTGGCCGAACGCCCTAAAAGAACTTCTACAAAACGTTTAAATAAGCTAACAAATTAGCAGAAACGTGTGGCTTAGGAGTCAATCCTCAGAAAACGGAACATGTCCGTTCCTCACGTAGATCATCCTTACGTAGATCATCCTAACGTAGATCATCCTACTATCAAAGGTATTCCATTAGCTTTCTGAAATGAAGCAAAATACTTGGGTCTTATTTTAGTAACAAAATTAAGTTGGAAACATAATAGAAACAAAAAAATCAGAAAAGCTACAGTGGCCCTCTTCTTATCCAAAAATCTGTAGGGAATAAATGGGGCCTTCAACCCCGTATTACACATTACGGTAATATATACTTCGGTAATCAGACCTATTCTTGCCTGTGTCGTAACAGTATGGTGGACCGCTCTAAAAAAGGCTGCAAATTGTGACAAGCTGGGCAAAGTCAAACGATCAGCTTCAATGTGTATAAGCGGATCATTAAGAACAACCCCCTCTGCCGCGCTAGACGTTCTACTCCATCTAGTACCCCTGGATAATTTCAGCCAACAAACGGCAGCGAGCACAGCCGCCCGCCTAAGTCACCATTTCTCCAAGATCTGTCTGGGAGGACTAAAGCATTTTGGAAGATGATGATATTTATTTTTATACTGATGGATCAAAAACTAATGATGGGATTGGTGAGGGTGTGTACTCAAACAGACTAAAATTAAGTCTCTCGTTCCGTCTTCCTAATCATTTTAGCGTATTCCAGGCAAAAATTATTGCAATTAGAGAAGTCCTGGCTCAAAGAAAAAGATATTAACTTCTGATATCCGTATCTTCTCAAATAGTCAGGCGGCTATTAAATCTCTGGAATTGTCCTCTGCAATCTCCATTACTGCTCTCAACTGCCGTTCATTTCTTAGTGAGATGTCGCAGCAGTTCAATATTTGCCTATGTTGGGTGCCAGGGCACATGGATATTCCAAGGAACTGACTCTAAGGCTGATGAACTTGCCAAAAGTGGAACGACACTACCTTTATTATCTGAAAAGACAAATGTAGGTGTACCCATCGCTACATGTAAGTTAATGCTGATAAAGCTGCTTTAGAAAGGACAAACCTAAGATGGAAAAATACAACTACCTGTCTGACGACAAAAAAGCTCAGGTCAAAACTTGATCTCCAAGTGTTTCATATTATTAAGCAGATTGCACATCAGCTCCTTAATTGGTGTCATAATCGGACACTGCCTCATAGGCAAGCACGCAACGTAAGCTCCATCTTGGAGACTTTTTCTTCGATGATCTCAGCGATCTCAACAAAATAGACAACTACTTACGCTTCATTAGGAACTCCAAGTGGTTGAACGAAAAGGGAGATTATCTCAATCTGGGGATGGCCGTGGCGCGATAGTTGTGTGTTCGCCTCTTAACCTTATGGTCACAGGTTCGATCCCTGCCGTAGTCTATGTCTTCTTATTTTTCCATTAAAAACCAATTCTAAAAATAAATGTCATACAATGAGTTGCTGGTTTACTCATTACATGCTGTTTAGGCATAGAACTAACAACATGTGATTGAGTAAAACTAGTATACCGATAAAAATATGACAAAGAATAAAAAAATGATTGCGAATTATAAGGGACATAGATAAAATAAGACACGGAAATTTCTCCGCATTAGTTCAGCCGCCATCCCTGAAGATAAAATCTGAGACAAGAACCACTTACAGTCTCCGAATATCACGCCACACATCTTTCCTATCATTCTTTCTCTTCCTTAACGCCCGCGCTGTGTAGAAACATTTAAAGGGTATTCATAATCCCTTGAGCGCGTGTAGATTATAAAAAAAAAAAAAAAAAAAAAAAAAAAAAAAAAAAAAAAATCAACTTTGGTCTAAGTGTGTCAGCTGCAAAGCTGACAGTCACTTCAACTTACCTAACCTGCTGATGGTGTTTTTGGGGTCATTATTGGGTTGGAAATGGGAACTTGAAGCATATGGTTTTCCAGAACGTATAAACCTTGAAGTACCAAATATTTGTATACCTTTTGCCACTCTTTCGGGGTTTTAGTCGATGGTCCACTCGCGTTTAATATTTTTGATAATTTGTCCCATTTCATTTTATGGGCTTCTCTTGCATTTATCCCAGTAACGGAAAATGATTTCGCAAAGTCTTGATTTCTCTCCATAAAATCAGTCATTAGCCCCATTTGGGTTTTGTTTGCACGATTCCACCCCTGATATAACTGAACCTTAAAAAAAATTTTATTTCAAATATAAATATCTAAATATATCCACACCATAACTTATCCTCCGCCATGTTTGATCGCCGAAACTTGATATCTGGGGTTTTATTATTGCCCGAAGGAGTTTGCACCTAGCGGATACACTATAGCGGTATTCACGATCCGATGCAACAAAAAGTTGTAAAATTGCGAAATTTAATTTTATTCTTTAAATCGTGATCGCACCTTTTCTATTCTATTTCAATTCTGGGGCCCAATTCCGCAAGCGTGAATGCTTTTCTGTGCAAAAAAATTATTCACCGTCAAAATATGCGTGAATAAATTTGCCTATCTGTGTACACGTTATCTGTCAAGAAAATATGCATCGCACCCTTGCAGAATCAGAAAAATGTATGTGTACACAACTTTCTGTGTACACAGAAAAAACTCACGCTTGCGGAATTGGGCCCCTGGAGGAAAAATGCAAAATCAGTTAAGGCCACAAACATTTCTGACAGAAAATAACAGCTGCAAAACTGTCAACTAGTGTGTTCAATGAGGCTGTTCGGAACAGATTAGAACACTTTAGAACAGAAAAGTACAGGATTTTGCTGTTCAATGAGAAATTTTCTGTTCTAAACTGTTCTTGTTTGGTGTTCAATGAGTCTGTTTGGAACACAGGATTTTCTGCACTTGCTTTTTAGGTAGAACAGATTAGAACAGATTTGTGAGAGCTGTCAAAACCAATTGTTATTTAAAAAAAAAAACATTTCGGTTTTAGAGTTCGTTGATAAATCATTTTCCGTGTCGGTATCATCTCAATTTCATGAAAAATATTTTTTTAAATAAATTCAATTCCATTCAGATTATTTTTAAGAACGTTTCTGCAAAAATAAACGAATTTGAATTGTAGGTAAACAACAATATTTTTTTTTTGTCAGATGACTGACTGTTCTAAGTTGTTCTATCTTGTTCTGAAGTTTCTCACGAATCTGTCCTGTTCTGTCCTGTTCAGTTCTATTCTGTTCTAACCTTTTCGTCACTGAACAATCTTAACGACACCAGGCAAATTTTGCACCATTGTATTTTTCTGTTGCAATAGGGTTAGGGTATAGCAAAAGTGCAATGTAAAATCTTATAGCGAGTTTCGTTCAAATTTCAAAGATCTCTCAAAATGGAGATTTGATCTTTTCAATGAAACCTTGTGTCGAAATTTAATTGTAGTATTGACCGCGTTCGGTGGCATACCTTAAGCAATCCGGATTGATTTGTGTTGTTGTAACGCCTAAGGAAAAGCCAGATGATGAATTAAACATTATGTTGTCAAACACAAATCTCAAGCTACCCAAAAATTATCATTAATTTCAGAAACAGCTGATTCAAAACTTCAGATTTGTTGCAATACAACTGACTTAACAGAGAAAGCTACCTGGATCGTTCGAAAACAAACCCGGTACTAAGGTATCTTGGCAAGCCTATCGGCATTGCACTGAACGCACCCAATGCTGAATGACTGACACACGCATTTCTAAAAAAAAAAACATATCTTCATCATCAGATGATGAGGAAGATGAAGGCAAAGCAATAAAAAACTCTACTAAATTTATAAAATTTAAATTATTAACTTCTTCGCCTGTTATTTGTTAGTTTAATTTTATAACAGGGACTGACACAATTTCACAATTAATTAATAACAAAATAGTTTCCATTTGATGTTTGACAGAAAAAACGTTTTACGTGTATGCTTGCATTCAGATCAAATCTGCCTAGGCAGATCAAAGATCTAGATTTGCTCTTTTTGTTGGAATGAAATTCTCAAAAAGATGAAATATTTTGTCAGATGAAATATTTTGTCAGAAAGAGTAGATCTTTTCTTGAATGAAACTCGCTATTAGTCAGTGTAAGTTGTTGTTGTGGTGCAAAAAAAAGTTGCACTTTTACAATGATACTAGACCGGTTGCACCGGATCGTGAATACCCCTTATGTAATAAATTAATAATACAATAGGAGTATTCACGATCCGATGTATCTGGTCCTGTATCATTGTAAAAGTGTAGCATTTTTTTGCACTACAACAACAAAATATACTGAATGTCAAAGTCTTACACTTTTACAATACCCGAACCCTATTGTAATAGAAAAATACAAGAGTGTAAGATTTTTTTAACCCAAACTAATGGCGTTTTTATTTGGCAATCCGGAATTCTTCTCCGATCCGGGATCCCAACTGAACACTTTTGTTTGATTCTGAATTTTAATGAGATTATATGTGTGAAAATAAATGTGAACGTGGGAATATTCAGATTCAAAAAAATGTTTTGTTGCACAATTATGATACAAAAAATGACAACAGTCGAGTTTGACATTGAAGGCATATATGCATTTTTCTTTTTTAGTTCAGAGCAGAGTCTGAGTTGTAAAAAAATTTGTTTGTTTCTTTTTAACTCAGAGCATTCAGAGCTCCAAATTTGTGTTTCTTTTTTCGCTCTGCAAATGTGCAGATCGCACTCGATGTGCTCGGACATAATCGACTGAGCATGTGAGTAAATTGCTGAACGCACCAAATGTCATGTGTGTCAAGAAGAAAAAAATAGAAAAGAAGTTGATCACTTGATGATTTTCTGTATCTGGTGTGTATCTGTGTACAAAAAAGGGTAGTTTTGTGCTATAGTCGTCTGTCGATAATTTGAATCTCTTGATAATTTGAATTTTTCGCTTGGTACTTGAAAAACTCTCAATAAAAAGAATAAAATCAATGTAATTAGGTCCACTCGGTAATTTGAAGTTGTAGGAATGACATCTCGATCACCAACATTTTATAATTTGAATTTCTGTTTCTGTACTATCTATAATTTGAAGTCTGAAATTGTTTTCATGCACAGACTGTCTGTCGGTACGAAGTTGTAGGTAGACATCTCGAACACTTACATTCTATAATTTGAATTCCTGTTTCCCGTACTCTATATCTTTAAGTCTGACATGCACAGACCTGTCGCTACATGTGGTTTATTTACTTAAGCGTAGTAACTTATAATAACTAAATAACTCTTGTTTATTTGAATTTTTCCCCCTTTTTTATTTGAACTCTCATTATTTTTTTTTTTTTTTTTATAATCTACACGCGCTCAAGGGATTATGAATACCCTTTAAATGTTTCAACACAGCGCGGGTGTGAGGGTGAGGTTAAGGAAGAGAATGAATGATAGGAAAGATGTGTGGCGCGATATTCGGAGACTGTAGGTGGTTGTTGTCTCAGATTTTATCTCCAAGTTTGGCGGCTGAACTAATACGGAGAAATTTGCGTGTCTTATTTATCGATTTCCCTTATAATTCGCATTAATTTTTTTTATTGTTGGTCATATTTTATCAGTATACTAGTTTTACTCAATGACATGTTGTTAGTTCTATGCCTAAACAGCATGTAAACCAGCAACTCATTGTATGACATTTTTTTTAGAATTGGTTTTTAATGGAAAAATAAGAAGACATAGACTACGGCAGGGATCGAACCTGTGACCATGAGGTTGACAGGCGAACACACAACTATCGCGCCACGGCCACCCCCATCTTTCGTATCTCGTTATATTGATCTTTTTTTGTTGTCCCTTGAGTTTCAAAATATTAAGAGTCGACGGTACATTGCTTTTTATGGTTAAAATGAAAATGTATTCTGATTTGTGTGGTTCAAGTGTGTTTAAAAAACATAACAGAGTTCAGGAGCTCGCTCTGTTTGGAACAAGTTCAGAGCATAATCTATGTGTTCGAACTCTGTTCAGTCATCTGATCTGAACTAAAAAAGAAAAACGCCTTATATGTACATATTTTCTGATTTATTTATTTTCTTTTACATATGCCTAATTAAAAATATTCACTTTTCTTATATTTATTTAGCGCCAACAGTTACGTCAGCAAGAGTACGCCATTACGATGGTAGGTAATTTATTAATTAAATTTTTATACAGTTTTTTTTCTTTTAAACAATAAAGCATATCCATCACATTACCACATTTTGTATTCATGTTACTCTTTCTTTTGAATTATTGTTACATGCTTACATTTGGATAACTATAAAATAGTGTATCAGATTATTTTAAATAAAACTAATTATTAATTACATATACTCAATTGAAATATTTGCGTTTACAAAAAAAAAACACCATAGAAATTTTATAACTCGAAATAAAGTTAACTTAGAAATAAGTATTTTATGTAGTATCTTAAAGAATTTTCTATTTTGTAATTTATGTATTTTTATTTTATTTTTATTTAAACATTTTGGACTGAGCGAAACCAAAAATTAAAACAAAACAAAATTATTTGTTCGTTTTTTTTTTAAATAATTATTATTAGTAGTGATGAAATATTCAACACAAAAAAAAACAAAACTTCAATTATTTAGAAAATTTTTAAACATAGAAATTAAGTTCAACTTTTAAAAGCATTTAGCGTTTTAAAAATGCATTTAATGTATTTTAGTATTAAACAAACAAAAAACATACCCAGGCATTAAAATATGTATAATGCGTTTCATCATACATTGTAATAATTTGTATTTATTTTAAAACAGAATAAATATATAATTAAGATATAAATTTATGTATACATTATAATATTATAAACGATTAGTAAGTATTAGTCATTTACACATTTTTTTGTACTTAAATCGGAAAAGAAACCAATAAATCACAATACTTCGTAAAATTTATTGAACTTATCCTTTGGCAGAGACAAATCTTTGCTGTACATATGTATTTGGAATCCTAGACAGGAGTTTTAAAAGATAAGAATGATAACATATCGATCATAAACAATTTTAATAAGCTCAATGTTCTACAGAGTGATATTAACAAAATAATTAATTCTTAATCCTAGCATTATATTTATATCTGCGAAAGTGCGAGCACAGAAGGGGTTCTGCTTTTTTTTAAGAAGAAATGTAAAAACAATACAAACGTATGTGCTTTTTTTGTGGACTCTGCTTTTCATTTTAATTTTGTTTCTTTGTGACCTTTAGTCCAAATTATGCGCTTCGCCCAGGTATTACAGTTGGGCTCATCATTTAGATGTTGTAGTACCCTTCTAAGACGCAAAATATTAGTCGATGAAAGGTGTAAAATTTATTTGTGTCGCTAGCCACGACTAATATTTGCGTCTTAGAAGGGTACTATAACATCTAACTGATGAGCCCAACTGTAGTACCTGGGCGAAAAACAAAATTGAAATTAGAAGGGGTTATTTACTTACTTATCCGGCTCCCGATCCATGGAGGGTCGCTGCCTGACATATTGCGGTCTTCCATCGATTGCGGTCCCTCGCACGCTCCCTCCAGTCGTCGAGACTAAGCGCTCTTGCGGCTGTAACCGCCAGGTCCCTGTAGCGTCCTGGTCGTCTCGAACCTGCGGGGTGGGATTCGAAGATTTTCTTGGCTGTAGCGTTGTTGTCCATTCGCTCGATGTGGCCGAGCCAGTGTAGCCGACGCGCTTTGGCTCTTTGGACTACATCCATATCTTGGTACAGCTCGTACAATTCTCGATTGAATCTTTTCCTCCATTCGCCCTCTTCACATATAGGACCAAATATCCTCCGAAGAATTTTTCTCTCGAAAGTCCCCAGTATCAATTCCGCTTTTTTACTCATCGTCCAGCACTCGGTGCCGTAGAGTAGAACTGGTAAAATTAGCGTTTTGTATAGCGTGCACTTTGTCGTTCGAGACAGGAGTTTTGAACCCATTTGTTTGGCCAAACGGAAGCAGCAGCGGTTCGCTAGGGTAATTCTTCGTCGGATTTCGACTAAGGTGTCGTTCGTGGAATCGATGTTTGTTCCAATGTAGGTGAACTCCTTGACTACCTCGAAATTACTGCTACCAACAGTGACGTTTTGTCCAAGGCGATGGACAGATGAGACTTTGTTTGTTGATAGCATATACTTGGCTTTGTCCTCATTCACTTCAAGACCAACGCATTTCGCCTGTTCATCAATAGCTGTGAATGCTTCAAGTACAGCTCGCTTGGAGCGGCCGATGATATCGATATCGGCCGCATAACCAAGCAGTTGGGAAGACCTGTTGAAGATCTGCTCCAGGACTATGTTGAAGAAGTCACATGATAGCGCATTTCCTTGTCTGAACCCTGTACACGTCTGGAAAAGCTCAGATGAAATGTTTCCCATTTGCACGTTGCACCGCGTCGGTGCAAGATTCCTCGAGATACCTGTGCTGAGAGGCTGCGGATTGTATGTATGTTTATTTATTTAGTATTTCCAACTATTTAATTACAAAAGTTAATAATAATGTACATTTTATTCGTTTGTGTGTTTAAAAGAACATCATGTTTAATATACTAAATAACAATTATCTTAAAAATAAATAAATAAATTAAACCACATTATTAAAAATAAATAACAAACAATTAATTTTGGAGTTTAATAAAATTTAAAATTTGACGTTTGATTTTGTTTAAGTTGTTTTCAGACTTTAAATCGTTTGATGCTCTTTTCTTTTTCCTTAGAAGGGGTTCTGCTTCATTAAATTGTTGGTTTTATACATTTTTATAAACATTGTATTTTTCTCGTCGGCTTGAGCAGTGCTGACGGTCGTTGGTTGGTGTGGTTGTGATGTTATTAAATGAGCTTAACTCCTGTTGTTTGTTAGCTGGCTAGGACGTCTGATGGTTTTAACATCTGTTGTTTTGGTATCCTGCAGCATCGTAGAATTCTCGGAAACTGTCCTCTATAAATATTTCAAATGGCGGATCCATCATGAATAGTATCTGGAGATACTGGTCTTCTGTGGCTGGGTTACCTGAAATTAAATTAATAATATGACTGGGATGGGATGGGTTTTTCCTCAACATCTTGGTCCTGAGGTTGTTCATATATTTGTCAATTGGAAAAAATCCTGAAGCTTCGTAAAGCCTTTTGAAGAGAGTTTGGTTTTCGTAAAAGGGAGGTGTAATATCGGAGAGCTTTTCGCTCGAAAACCAGGGTAGAGCTGATTTTTATTACCCATTGGAAGGTAATGTTCCCAGAGTCTAAGGATAGGTTACCTAACAATACGAACGGCTATGTTTAGGCTAATGGATGTGCTACAAGTGATGGAGTCATTAGCAAATAGGGTTTATGTCATTGGCAGAATTGTTGGTTGGTCAGAGTTGTAAAGTTGAAGAGGTCAGGCCCAAGACGAGATCCTTGGACTATTCCAGGGGAAATGTTTTTAAGCGCTGATTTAGTTTCCCCACATGCGGGTAGTGAGGAACTGTGAGTGGTGTGGATAAGATGTGTAGGCAAATGAAGACTTCGTCTTGAAAGTCAGACCACACAGTGTCGAGTGCTTTTGTCATGCTGCACTATAGCCATATATGAGCAAAGTGGGCGAAATCTGTTGAGAATAAGCATTTCGAGAAGTTTGCTGAGGTGCGGGTGAAAGAAAATGGGTCGGTAAGTATTAACATAATTTGCTAGTTTTTTTTTGGTACCTATTGGGAATATTTCAGCTATTTTCCATTTATTAGAAAAATAAATGTTGTTAATAATTGTTAATGGTAATTGTTAAAATTGTAGTTTATTAACAAAATTGGAGACTTTGTCAAGTCCAGAGGATTTATTTTAAATTGCCTCAAGACCGAGTTGGTTTGTGTGGCGGTCATGAAGACTGATGAATTTTCTTCGGAAAATTTGTTGAAGTGGTCAGGGGACCTACTTTGTAATTTCATTCTACTTTCTCATCTATTCGAAAGTTGTTTTCAATGCTATTTTAAAGTGGTACTATATTGGAAAGTAGCATCCACTATTCGCGTATTCGACTCTTCGCCACATAATCTCCAATTACCTCTGTTCTTTTCAGTAATAATTTGATTTTGCGAATTCCAACAACTTTATTGTGAACCGAATTACATAGTTTAGCCACAGGGTTGTGCGTTAGTTTAGTGCTAATGGTCTGGAACAGCTTGACCAATTTGGATGATTCTTTTTTTTCTGTTGTTTGTCTGAATACGAGTTGGTTTAGGAAAAAAGAAAATACGATGAAAAACGAGAAATCGAAGTTTTATATGAGAATGGAAAAGTTATGATTTCATCAAGGGAAAGTACAATGGAAATTATGTTTTACTTCCGCGCATCCTAAACTTCAACAACCATAATCTAGCTGAGTGAACGATTGGCCATGAAAAACAATGATGTCGATGATCTTTTCATGACAATTTGTACTTGCGATTATATATACGTAGGTACTAGGCAAGTTATGTATTCGTAAAAAAAAAAATTCTAACAATAAAACATGACATTACGATCAAAGAGAACACCAAAAAAATGGGTCTCCCAATTCCGCCTGTCTGTCCTCGAGTCTGCAGCCTAAACGGTTCGGTGGATTTGCTTCAAACTTTAAGGCGACAAATAACAGTAGCTTCCATTCATTTCAAAAACAAAATCTTATTTTTCTCAAAAACGGCTCCAACGATTTTTATAAAATAAAAATTTATCTTGAATAGGTAAAAAAAACAATTTTTCTAAAATTCTAAAATGAAAAATAACGGTACCTCCAATACAAATATTACAAAACCCTTAAGAAAAAAATGTATTTCTTAAAAACGGCTCCTAGAATTTATATAAAAAAATGTGTGTGTTCTTAAATTAATACACTCTTTCAAGCATACAAATATTTTTTTTGGCGTGCTTATTAACGGTACTTCCCATACAACCACTTTTCATATTTTCGACATTCTTAACATTTAATAAACCGATTAAAATAATTTTTGTATCCAAATGCACCCTAAACTTGTTAATAAAACCGAATACTTAAATTTTCAAAAAAAAAGTTTCGATTTAAAAAAAAAAAATAAAAAAATTTTTTTTTTTGAAAAATCGGTTTTTTACAAACCAGTCACAGAATTTTTTTGAAATTTAATAATATCTTCAAAATGGCATTCCAATTTTTTTTTTTTCTAAAAATGTTTACAAAATTTTATACATAATAAATTAATTTATTAAAAAACCGCTCCAACGACTTTTTTTTTATGCCTCATAAGCAAACCTCGTAACTCACAAACTTCAATTTTTTCAGGAGAGACGAAAATGTCTCACGGAGCTTATTTGTAGCATAATATTATTTTTTCGTTGAATAATATATTTAAAAAAATAGTGTGTTTTATCTAAGACCATTGTTAAAACGAAAATAGCAAAACTTTTGATTTTACTGGAGTTACGAGGTTTTCTCATTAGTTTCATCTCATGTTACGAGGTTTTCTGAAAAATTTAATAGTCAGTCTTCGTAAATAAATTAACACTAAGTTATCTTTTTAATAGGTTTTTATTGTTTTAGACATAAACAAAAAAGAAAACAGAGATTTACTGCACAAATACATAAAGTTTTATTCATTATGATAAGGAATATTATCATAAAAATCATGAAAGTCCCTTGGTAACGAGGTTTTCAAGTCTTGCAAATCGTTGTACTTTCTTTTAGTGATTTTTAATCTTTCTTGGTAAAGTTGAGGAAGAGTCCTCACAGGAACGCATTTTATTGGAATTTCCGGTCTTGATGGTAAGAGATTCCAAGAGTTACTGAATTTTAGTTTATATAAAATAGCGGAATCTGAATATTTAAGTGCTACTATGTCAGTAACACATGCATCCCCCTTCTTTTTACCTGGCATTATAGACTTGAAGAAACCAACGGAAGTGCAACTGAGGAAATAGGTGTGATCCAAATATTGTACCTCGTATGGGTTGCTCTTTCTTGCTTGACTAACTTCGTTTTGTAGTACATGGTAAATATATTAGATTTAGGGCTTAAGAGAACCGATTGCAGATCCATCGTCAAAACCATAACACATTTGTCAACGTAACCTTTATCTGCCTCTTTTTCTTTTCGTGCCTCATCCACCTTTTGTCGGTGAAGGTTGTACACATTTTCCGAAAGGTTTTTGGCTTCAAAGACTCCACAAGTCTCACACCTATCTTTTTTTGGTAAAAACAGGCTAAGGTTTTGGTTTTCAAACTCTAACCGAAACGTGGTAAGGGCTAGAGGTTCCATGTTCTGGTTTTTGCACCATTCTTCGGTATAAAAGTTAAACAAATCAGCCTTGGAAAGCCAATTTGATTCCAGGTAAATTTTTGCAGAACTTGACCTACAATAATGGGATTCCAACTTCGGAAGAGAGTTAAAAAAGTCAAGCAAAGATTGTCTTCTTTCCACAGAAAAACTTCTTTTTCCTGCTGACGTTTGTTCGACAACATTTTCTTTTAAGGCATTATTGTCTTCTGTGACATCTAAAGTTGCATCATGTTTAGCATCGTCTTTTGCCCAGTTCAATGCTGACCATTCTCCTATTGATAATGTGTTCAAAAACATTTGCTTGCATACTCTCACCTTCTCATTGTTAAGCCATAAATGATAACAAGCTGTCGATTTTATTCTGCTCACCTCTTCTTGTTTTCTTTCACGGTGTCTTTTTGTGGGTTTTATATCAATAAGTAATTTAATAAGCAACTGTGTCTCAGGCCATTGTCTTTCCCAGTCTTTAAAAATATCAAGTCTCTGGATCTCCGTGAACAAAAAGCAGTTTGTTTCCTTCTTATTAAAAACGCATTTACACCGGGGTTTAATAACGCGACTGGGCTTGTCATTCCTATATACCCACTTTCCTTCTTGTCTCTCCTTGCCGCTGTATTTTAAGCCTAACTCCCTTTTTCGTTTTTGTTTATTGTTATGCCAATTATCTTCCTTTACATGCTGCCTTCTTGACCTTTTCATTTTTGGTGCTGGTAAATGATCTTCTGCATCTGCATCATCAGGAACGAAATCAGGGTCAGGGTCAGTGTCTGCATCTGCATCATCAGGAATGAAATCAGGGTCATCAGGATTGTTATTAACCGTAGGATCAGGGTCATCGCTGTTTTCGTTTTCAGCCCTCAAAGGTAAAATTTGTTCTGCCGTTGTGCTATCTGCCCCGGTACTTAAACTTACCTCTGTAACATGTGTTAAGTCTTCTTTTTGAATTTGTTGGATATCCATAAATACTATTTCACAATCATCGATATTGACGGTTTGTCGAACGGTGAGTGTTAAAATTAATGAATTTTCTTCCAATCTGGTAGTTAAATTGTCTATCAAAATCTGAAAAAAGCATTATGCCATCATAATACTTACAATATATTAATATCTCTTAAAGTTTTAGATGACTTATTTAGAGCCAGTTGAACAAGCAGCTTTCCCCTTGAATTCATTATTCTGTACGTTTCTTACTTTTAATAAATTCTCACTTCGATTCAACCTTCTCCGCGGCCAAAACTAATGTGATGTAATTTAGATAATATGAAAAAACATCAGGAATAAGTAGAAATTGAAAAAGTTTGGAAGTCCCCGACGAGTTTGTACCTATTTTCCTAATTGTGTTTTACCGGTTTTCTTGATGGTGCCAATTCAACTGAATTTAATGGAGTTAGGAGTTTTGCTATCCACAAATAAAAGATACGAGGTTTTCTTAGAAATTTTTTTGTTGAAGTTACGAGTGCCAGACAACAGAGTAGTAGTGCAGTTACGTGCTATGCTAAATTTAAATTTAAAAATATTTAGAGTTTAGAGAGGGATACGAAATTTTCTATGTTGCTGCGCTGACGAATTTTCTATCAAATAGCATTCAAAACTCAGTTTCACTAAAAGGTGGAGTTACGATTTATCAATGAATTCAAATGGCAGCTTTGTTTTCCCTCAAACTAGGACGACTAAGCAATATAAAAAAATTAATTATGTATATTATCCATCTTATTATTATTCCCTTTTTTACGAATTTTTGCGTACGTCACTGAATACTAAATACAATGTAGGCCCTTATACATTTATATATACATAATGCGTCTCTTAAAATCACATGAATCTTATGTATGCATATTACACCTAAATTATAAAGTTATATGCATATAGCTACCTATCCATCTATACACCCTTCATTTTCATTATTATATGTATGATTACATACTTAGGTTCCATCTATACGCATATGTATGTATGTAGATACATTTTACTCTCCTAGCTTACATAATTAAAATCCATAACTTAGATTTAAATATACATTAGTAGGAAGGTACCTATGTAACTATGTCCTTGAATCATCCATTCGACAATTCATTATACTAAGAATAAAGTTAATCTTACCTAAGTAGGCTTTAAACCTCCATTGGATAACCACACCTAACTAACTAAACCTCAATGGTTAGCTACATTAAAGTTGTTAGCTATAAGAGCAAGTTCGTACGATCCAGTCGTGCATTTTATATTGTTTGTCCTAGATATTAACATACAAAAATTAAAAAGCAAATCTAGAATTTCAAAATAAAATTATTTAAAAAAAAAATTTTTTTTTGTTCACATTTAAACAATTGAATGTCAATGCAAATCATATATTATTTATAATACTACACAGAATGTATAAAAAAAACATAGTACATTAGTATTTTGTAACAACAAAAACGAAATCTATTTGGTTTCTTTTTTTAAATCTGCAACGTTTTTCTCATACCGTTAGAGAAAAGAAATACCTAAGTTATTTTTCTATACAAAAATTTTAACCAAATATTTTTTTAATACCTCTTAAAGAATAATTCTACACTGCAAGCTTTTTCAGTTATGCGAAGTTTCATGAAATCCCTTGGAGTATCTACATCTATACAGTCCATTTGTTTATTTAAAACATCACCCGAATTTTCATACCATTTTTTCAAATTTCTGCCCACTTTGAAAGTGTTTCTTTCTTCAGGCGGTGATTTTATTTCGACAATGTGAGAGCTTGCTAGTTGATCTAAGGCTTCTCCTGAAGTGTTTAAAAAAAGTTAAAAGTCAGACTTTTATAATTGTGTTTTGTTTCTTCCTTACTATGAGTTTCCCTGAATTGCAGCAAATCCATACTCTCTAGCCAATATTTACAAATGAAGTACAGATAGTGCCTTGTGAGGTAACCTTTGTGATCAAATAGTTTTGTCATGTAATAGCGGATGTAAATTGTGTGTAAAAGCCGAACGCCAACTTTGGCAATGTTTTCAATAAGTTTCACTTCTGAGAATCAAACAAAAAAAACAAATAATAAAAGTGTTCATCGATTTTGAATAAATTTGTGTTCTTACCATGTTGCCGTTCAATTCGTTGCCACTGACGCATAACCTGATACAACAACTTAACCACACTGCTACACATCATAACATAGCAATGACATTTGACATTGATTGCGGGTTGCTGAGACGTTAAACCTTCATCCAAATCATCATCATGTGGTAATATATCGGCTACAAATCGTGGTGGTGATGGGAAGCAGCTTGTAAAAAAAATCAGGTGATTGTAGCAAACCTCAGAGAGCAATTTAAATTCACGCCTGCTCAGTTCCTGATTCACCGGAAAAGCAGTTTCCAACAAACATGCGTAAACTTGTAGAATACATGACCCTGTGGTAAATTTATAAACAACTTGTGATACAGTGAAATTAGGACTATGTGCATTGGCGCACAATTGATCTCGGGCGGTTGGTGATAATTTTTGCAGGCAAAGTGTGATGAATTTGCTGGCCCATGCATTTGGCCTGCAAAATACCAGGGTTTTGAGAAAATTCATCAAATGTTCCTGATACTGATCGTTTTCAGAGTGTTTGCCCCACAGCGTATCTAACAACATGGCAAAGGATTCAATGACACCGAAATGTTGACAGATTTCATGCGAGAATCCTAGTTTATTAAGACCGTCCACTATGATCTGAATAAGAAGATATTCGTTGTGATGTATTGAGAACAGAAGTGATCCAGCTTCAGGTACCAATTTGCATATTAAACTTAACCCAGCTATATAACGACGCAGATTTATTGCCTTTTCATTGTGAAAGAGAACTTCTGCTTGGAAGAGACTATATCGCTCGTTCTGTTGTCGGCTGTCCTTTACGATATCATACGAGTGATGCGGCAAAGTGTGACTGTGTTTATTGTATTCCAAACTGTGTACATAAGTCCAGAACTCTGCGATTACACATTTCGCAGATTCAATGACACTTTTGGCCAATTCTGTACGCTGATTGGTCTTTAACTGTCTGATGTATTGCACACGAGACATGTGGAACTGCAACCGTTCCATTTCCCGGTGAAAAACATCTTTACGAAACTTACTGTTTCCCTTTTCAATTGATTGATCGAAAATCTCTATCGGAATGTTGCATGCAGTCGAAACCTTTTTATTTAGACGTGTAGAACTCTGAACTTGAGTAATACGTCGGCGGTTCGGCGTGGTTATGCGCAGGTTAGTTTGCTGTGAGGTGGTACTTTCATTGAGATTTTCCCTCATGCTATTCTCGAATCGCATCGTTTCGTCAGCATGATTTATTTTCAATTTAGAGATTTCCATAGTTTTGAAGTCAAGGACGGTCTGCTGGGCTTCAACTTGCCTGGCCAACTCATTGATTTTTTCTTGCCATTCAATTTTGATTACATCTCTTGATTGGAGTTTTTCACGTTGGGCATTCTGTATTTGCTGCTTTAAATGGCGGATTTCATCTCGCAGTAGAGATACCTAAATAAGATAAAAAAAATAAATTTCATTCAAGATAAGCTATGTTTTTCAAAGTAATTATATTTAAAAGACACACCTCACCATCTTTGCTTTCCATTTTATTCCGAAAGTCATCTAGTTCTTTGTTGATTTTAGCGTTTTCTTTTTTAAGTGTATCGGCTCGCTTTTGTAGAAATTGTATTTGGCATTCGTGTGCTTTCTCGCGATTTGAATTCTTGTTGAGAGTATTTGGCTGGGACATACTTATAGGAGCGGAATTGAAATTTGACGCATCGCTATTTGGTACAGCTTGTCCTAGCAATGGAGTCGCAGATTTAGGAAGATCACTACTGAAAGGGCGAGCAGTTCTCTCAGACTCTTGATGGGATCTCTTTGAAGGCGCCACAACAACGGGTACTTTAAATACGATTGGGTTAATTTTTTGAGTAGATTGAAAGACAGGCGGTTTTTCGACGAAGACGCTTTCGTCCCAGTCATCGTCCATTTCTGAAAATAATTCCATATCTGGTTCGAAGAACTTTTGGGTGCTTTTGACATTGGGAGCAAATTCACTAAATGTAAAGTCCTTTGTTTGACTTGACGATGGTATTGTTTGCCCAGCAGATTGTTCGACCACTTGTGATGCCATGAGAAGAACTTCATCATCGTCGTCGTCCCAAAAATCATCGGGGCTTGACCTTGGTGGGCTTGCTTGTTTTGCTACGAAAATATAGTCTTCAGTCTTCAACTATTATCAAACTTGTACATGGCAGAAATTCAAACATACCAGCATATCGCGATGTGCCAGGGGCTCCAATTCTTACCGAGTTCTGATTAGAACGGCCCTTCCCGACAATTATCTCTAGTTTTGGTTTTTTATTGACTCTTCCATATTCTTTCGACGGTTCATATCGCTTATCCATGTTTGTAAAATTGTTATAGCTTTTGCTCAATATTTTTTGCGACACATTTAAACAATTAAGAACTTTACTTTACAAAATAAAATCTGTGTTGTTTTGTTTATTTAAACAAAAAATTAATTGTAATTTTTGAATAATTGTGAACAAGAAATTATGACAGTGGTTGGGTCACAATTGATTTTCCTGCCAGCATGTCTTTCTAATTCTTGTCGTTTTCAATGTGGACGTTCACTCAATGGGGACGTTCACTCAGTTATTCTCAGCAATCTAGAATAACTTTCTGTTGTTGTAAAGCGTGCAAAGACGCAGCTGATGAAAAAACAACTGTTCTCGTGAAAGTTATCTTGGGTTATCCCAAACATTTTCGAATAACTAGCTATCCACCGACAAATGTCAACAACAGCCGATTGAGAATTTGATTTTTTTTTTATTGCTGTCTCTCTTTTTACCGTCTGTGCCCATTTTGTTGGTTAGCTTGGCTTGGGGTTAGTTTGGTTGGTTTTTTCCATAAATTTATTAAAATTTTTGTTAAATAAAAAACAATGCAAATCTCAATTGATTTTGCCGGAACCCAATATGAAATTGAGGATTCTATAGAAGTTTGCAATAAAATTTTGAGCGGTAAGTAAATTTTGTTCTTTTTTAAGAAAAAATAACTAATTTTTGTTTATGTATACATACATAGATCAACATTTTGCACGTTTATATATACTAAGTAGTAAGGATCAACCTGCAACAAGTAAGTCCCATTTAATATTAAGTTCTGTTTAAAATACCTACCTACATACATACAATATTATAGATTCGGAAATTTCTACTGAAATCCTGAAAGAAGAAAAAATCCCAGATACAACTGATCCAACAGGGAATATAGCTTTAGTTCGAGGTAATAAATGGATTTAGTTTTCTCTACTATACCTATATAATTTGTTTAATTGTACAAAAAGATTCCTTGATGCCAGACGCCGAAAGGATTGATGTTGCACGACCAGATCCCCTTCAAATTAGAGGCAATGAGCAAGAAGGTAAGAACATATTATTATTATTATTTTTAACATATCGCCGCCTGAGTGCCCATTAATTCGGCATTTAAGCACGCAGGCGGCGATATGTATGTACATACAAATGTATGGCTATGTTATAGGAAAACAAGGAGTACCAGCAAATAAATGTCCAAAAGCGAACAATGACACTTCGGCAATTCAAAGAACTTCCCAAGTCGGAACGATACCAAACTCCCAAACATTTTGACTATGATGACGTGGAGAGAAAGTATTGGAAGAATGTCACGTACGTTGCACCACTCTATGCAGCCGACGTGAAAGGTACTCTTACCGATTCGGAGGTCAAAGAATGGAACATAGATAAACTAGAAAGAATATTTGATTATGTGAATAAACTGCCTACTTGTACTTTGGAATGTGGAAGAGCATACATTTGCCTGGCACACCGAAGACATGGATTTATATTCAATAAATTATTTACACTTTGGTGCACCTAAAACATGGTATGCGATTTCAGCTGCTTACGGCAAGCGGCTGGAGAAACTCTTAAATCGCATCTTCCATCATAACTACCAGAATTGCAATGCTCATCTTAGGCATAAGATGACATTGGTAAGTCCACAGGTGTTGCGCTAGCATGAAATACCTTTTAACAAAATCACTCAAGAGCCCGGCGATATAATGATTACGTTTCCGTTCGGATATCACTAATGACCTTTCTTCATACGAAAGCATGTCCTTTGTTTTGGATTCGCGTTATTATTTTTTCAAATTGTAACTAAAATCCTTCAATTAAATTCAATTAATAGAAGTAGAAAAAGGAACCCTTAAGTAGTTATGGATTGTGCATCGGCGATTTGCCACCAAACTCATACTAAGCAAATTAAAAATTAAAATTACAATTTATAAGTACAAATGATTTCTTTGTATTAATTATTGTATTCTTTGTATTTAAAAATTACTTCGATTTTTATATTTACAGATCCACCGTGGATCCATAATCACGTTCTTCTATTTTTGGACGAATGTGTTAAATGGAAAGTACAACTGAGAAACCCTAAAATACGCCGCCGAAATATTTTTGTAAAGGTTTCTGAATCCATGAAAGAAAAAGGCGTGTCCTTTAAGGTTCAATCTCTGGACATCAAATTCAAAAATTTGAAGCAACGCTACCACGTCATACTGGACAATAATAAAAAAACTACCACAGGACGGGGGCGTTTGCCGTGGCCATATTTTGATTTGATGTCCGAAATCCTTGCGGACGAGGTGAAAGTAAAGGATGCTTATACAATAAGTTCCTTAAATGCTTCGTCTGCTTCCACTTCAACACCATCAACGTCAAAAAATGCTCTTTATTCCGAGGCACCTAGGTCTCGGAAATTAAAAGCCTTTAGGGAAAAGTATCTGGATATGGAGAATAGAAGACTGGACCTTTTTGAGGAGTATATACATGAAGTTCGTCAACTAAGGATGATGAGGTTGGAGGCTCTTATACGAGAAAATGCCCAAAGTAAGTAACTGTAAGATAACACTTTGTCTATACTAATTTTTTTTTTAATTTCAGGAAACCAACAAGACTAATAATTTTTGTTCCTTAATGAAAAAGAATTTTTTTTGTGATTTATAAATACCTAATGCGTTCCTTAATGTTTTTTAATTAGAATTTATGTTTTTTTTGTTGATTTTGAAATAATGCGTGGTGTTTAAAACCCAGTATTTTAGTTTTCTTTAATTACTTTGTTATTATTATCAATTTATTATGTTAGAATAACCTTTAAAAACAAAAATAAAACCAAATGAATATTTTTTAATGAGAATTTATCTTTTTATTATTTTGAAATGATGCGACAATATTTTTCTAAAATAAAAAAACAATGGTACCTCCCATACAAATTTTAAGAAACCGTTAAAAAAAATTATTTCTCAAAACGGCTCCAAGAATTGTTATAAAAAAATTGCTTGTGTTCTTATATTTGTACTTTTATTATAAATAAAAAAAAATGCATATGTATATAGCAAATATACATATGTATGTTTAAAAATCACATGAATCTTATGTATGCATATTGCACCTAAACTATAAAGTTAAATTAATTTAGCTAATTACAACTTACATCCTTCATTTTTATTACCATAAGTACATATGTATTTATATAAATAGGTTCCATCCATGTATGTAGATACACATTTCTTCTCTAACTTACATAATTAAAATCCATAATCTAAATATGCATTTGTATGTAACTATATCTTAAGCATCCATTCGACAATTCATTATACTAAGAATCAAGTTAATCTTCCTTACATCGGCTTTAAACCTGCATAGGATACCTACTAAACAGTGTCAATGTTTAGCTACATTAAAGTTGTTAGCTCCAAGAGCAAGTTCGTACGATCCAATCGTGCATTTTATTTATTTCAGTTTTCTTTCAATACTATGTTATTATTATTATTCTTTTAGAATTAGAATTAAAAAAATAAAAATAAAAGAAGAAAAACAGTAATTATTTGCAGATTTAAAGCTTTATGTACATATAAATAATTACTTCAAATTGCCGAACCAATTTTTTAAAAATGTTTTTGAAATTAGTTTCAAACAACTTGAAATATAGGTATGTATCTAACTATTTCTTAAATCATCCATCCGATACTTCAATATACTAAGAAACAAGGTAAATTTACCTGTCAGATTTAAACCAACCTAAAGGCAATTATACAGACTACCTCCCTAAATTGTATCAAGAATAAAGTTTTAAGCTTAAACAGCAAGTACGTACCTTCCAGTCTCATGATTGAGTCAGTCGACCTATATAAATTCTCCTATGAAGAATCTTCATTTAGTTGAAATGATGGTGTAGGTACACACAAATTTACCGAAAAAAAGGATTAATTATTATTTTCGAAATTTTATTTGTAACGGATTCAAACAAATTTGAGAAAAGCGATTTTTTTAAAACAATGATAGTAAATAATCTCTCTTCTGAGATTGGGTAACTCTAGCGTTCACTTCAGAATCGACATTAGCTGGGTCGATTACTTCGCCGTAATCTACTTCAATATTGATGTCCTCAAAATCTTCATTTCCGCGGATTTGAATATGATTGTGGAGTACACAACATGCTGTAACTATTTTAGTTGCCATCATAGGCTCCGCTACATCCAAATATTTCAGTCTGCGAAATCGTCCTTTCAAAAATCCGAATGCACGCTCTATCGTAACCCTGGCACTGCTAAGACGAGTGTTGAAGTGAGCTTGCCTCTCCAGCAAATGTCCGTTGTCTCGAAAAGGAGTCACAAGGGTCTGACTCAATGGATACGCCGTGTCACCAACGAGGTGGTATTCGCCTGAAATAATCCTGTCTATTTCACCAAAAAGTGGACTGTTTCGGTAGACCCTCGCATCATGCAATCGACCTGGCGCTCCTACGTATATATCGGTGAAAATAGTTCTATGGTCACAAACAGCTAAAAGAGAAAATCTGATGGTAAAAGTAAAATTGCATATGCTTAGGTCTTGCCTTGTAGAATCAAAGAATGGGTATTTTTTCTGTTGTAATAGTCAATTGGATTTCTTAAGGGCTGTTTTATTTGAATGTGACAACCATCTATGGCACCGATTATACCTGGGATGTACCCACCAGATTTTTCGCGAAAAGCCTACGTAATTTTCATCTTTAGATAATGTAGGAACTTATATTTATGTTATTTGAACAAGTATGAACTTACTTGCGATATTCCATTATAATGGCTAATTGAAGGCCATGTGATGTATTCCATTATAAGTGAACAAAGTACATCCAGTATCTCACAAAATGCTTTATGGGCCGAACTTTTTGCTAGATTAAAGCGGTCTCCTGCTGACAGAAAGCTCTCTTGCTTACTAAGTGTCCACAAAGTAAACAAGAGTTTTAATTCTAGGCCAATGATTCTTTTTTTGTTTCCCACCTTTTCCATAAGATCCTTTAAAAATTAGATCTACATTGACATTTATACATATTGATGATTTGAATAGAAGCTTACCGAGAAACTACCTCGACTCATACGAAAATGGTCTCTAAATTCGTCCAACGTATATCCTGGAATTGTTACCTCAAAATAATTTGTATTTCGGGTTAGAGTTCCACTTAAAAGATCAGGAAATAAGTTCTGGGCGTTGAAATTGGCAAACAGGTCGTAACAAATGAACATGTCAATTTCTTCTATTTCCATAATAAATTATTAATAGTTAATCCGATATGAAATTAACAAATATTACCTAACAATTGTTCTTCATATTCTTCTAAAGCCTTAATCACATTTTCCATGTTTTCCTTTATTTATAAAATAAATACACAATCGAATCAAAAACAAATTCTGCCGAGAAGCAAATTAATTTGTATATAGTACTACTCTTTCAGCTGTTTTGATTTTTGACAGCTCTCAGCTAACCTATTTGATTCGTCCACAGTCATATTCGGATAGTATTGTATCCAAGATAACTTATCTATAACTGAGTGAACGTACCCAATTATTCTCTGCAACCTGGAATAACTTTCTGTTGTTGTAATGCGTGCAAAACCACATCTGATGAACAAACAGCTGCTCTCATGAAAGTTATCTTCAGTTATCCCAAAAAAATTGGAATAACTAGCTATCCGAGAACAAATGTATAGAACCAGCTGACTGCAAAATTCATTTGGATGCGTTTTGCTTTGATTTTTGGACAGCTCTCAGCTAACCTATTTGATTCGTCCACAGATATACTCCGATAGCTTAATATCCGAGAATAAATGAGTGAACGCCTGCATTATTGTGGTCGGAGTTACTCTTTTTCAACTACTGTACTCCGAAAATATTCGTTTGGATGTTCCGACTTAAGTTTTCGGAGTATTTTTCTGTTCTCTATTTAATAAGGGAGTTAAAAAGAAAACATAACGTATACGATTTTTGTTGAATTATTTGTTTAAAAAAAAAGCGCGTTTACACTAGTAAAACTGAGTTGTTAGCAACTTTTAGTTTTATAGGAATGAAGGGCATAGAGAACAAAATCTTCATCAAAAATTTGAAAACGTTTTTTAACGTTCCGTCAAACCTCAATACGTGTACGTGTAGTTTGTTTTCACACTATTTAACGAAGACAAAAAGAGATCCATAAATTTTGTTTCCTAATTTTAAAGGTAAAAGAGATTTTTAAAGCAATTAAAAGAAGAGTCACAAAAATATCAAGCAACTATAGTTGCCGGTGTGAAAAAGGATTAATAACATTTTAATGAAATTATTTTTAGATGACGTTCAAATGTGGATGCGTAAATGTGTATACACAACATTTTAATATTTTAATTGGAATCAAAAACAAAAATAACACTGAAAACCCAATCGAAAACGAAAATCATATATACAAAGCTGACACAAACTTTAAATATCTATAAGAATATTACATTCCCTTAACACAGATTATAGCCTATTCACACCAAACCATAAACGAGATTTTACTCGTTTTCCTCAAAACAAATACTAACAGCCTATTCACACCAAACCATAATAGACTATTCACACCAAACACTAAACGAGATCTTACTCGTTTTCCCCAAAACGAATACTAAAAACTACTCGTTTTCCAATACATTTTTCATAAACGACTTGTTTTGCAAAACGACTCGTTTTTGATAAAACGACTTGAAAACGAGTTGCAATTCAAAGATGAATTAAGCGCACAGATCTTCCGTTAAGAAAAATTAATATGATTGTGAATAGGCCCTCAAAAAAAAACAACAACAGCTGATTGCTTGCTGTCAAAAAAATTAATTTCAAATCGTTCAAACAATTATGGCAGCGGTAAGGACATTTTTTCAAATACTTATTTTTTTTAATAAATTAAATTAATGTATGAATTCTTTTTATTTACAGGAAATCTAAAAGAAAAAGACTAAACAAATTTGGGGAAGTGCGAACGAGGAGTTCTTGATGGAATTTTGGGCTGAATATTCTTATTAAAAGCTCACCTTTGTCCACATGCTTCTATTCATTGCACAATTTTGAACTATTATTTTTCTTTTCTTTATTAGTTCAATTATTATTTTCCTATGAAGAAGACGATTCTTCCTGCTTTTAGAACTTCTGGCTCATAAATAAAGTTGGTTAAATCCTCATATTTAGTTCTGCTCTCTTTTTATGTGGCATTATAAGATTTGATTGCTTAGCATTCATGTTGTATCAACGTTTTGACGGCTTTTTCAAAAACAACTGAAATATCAAACAAAAACAAGTAAATGTTCGGTGTGAACGCTCTACTCGTTTTGGTAAACGAACAGGGTCAACGAGTTTGGTGTGAATAGGCTATTAGAAAGCTGAGTTTTGAAATTATTTACGAAGTTACTTTTTAATTTAAACACTTCTTTCTACTCCCAAAAGAAGAAATTAAATTCGCAAAAATAGGTATTTCAACTGATCGTAAATATACTTATTGTGAATGCATTTATGTATCAATAACGATATTGAAATTTAAAACGAACAAACCTTTCGTTTGACAAGCACGTGTGTTGTTTTTTTTTCTTGGACTAGAGCGGCACAACAAATTTTAATTTTATTATTATTAAAGTTTATTCTACTTTATACGGGAAATTATATAGTTTCAACGGCATGGCAGATGTAAGAAAAGCAAGACTTTATCTCGACGAACATAAATTAAAACAAGACCCACATGACTATGGTTTGGCTGACGATGAATGGAATATGGAAAATTTCAAAAAAAAATTCCATATAGTAGTCGTGCGGTAAGTCAATCGTCAACAAAATTACTAAAATCATTTAATTATAGTTGAATTTTTTTCAGATATGAAGGCTACGAATTGGAGTTTGACATGATTGGAGTACATCCAGGCATTGCAAATGCTTTCAGGCGCCTCATGCTCAGTGAGGTGCCAAGTATGGCTATCGAAAAAGTGTACATCTACAATAACACGTCAATTATTCAAGATGAAGTCCTCGCCCATCGACTGGGTTTGATACCGCTGAAAGCAGATCCACGTTTATTTGAATACAAAAGTGAAGCGAGTGATGATCTGGGCACAGAGAACGACACCCTCGAATTCGAGTTGAAAGTAAAGTGTACTCGCCGTAAGGATGTTAAGGAATCTGCAAACTTTGATACCATATACAAAAATCACAAGGTCTATTCGAGCCAAATCAAGTGGCTGCCCAAAGGAAAACAGGCAACGCTACATAAAGAATCAGATATTGGACCAATTCATAATGATATCTTAATTAGTCAAATGCGACCCGGACATGAATTCGATTTGAAGCTGCTGGCAGTTAAAGGAATCGGTGGTGATCATGCTAAGTTCTCACCAGTTGCAACAGCATTCTATAGACTGCTTCCCGAAATCAAACTAAACCGAACCGTATCTGGAAAAGAGGCTTTCCTTCTGCAGAAATGCTTCTCACCTGGAGTCATTGGCATCGATGATAATGATGTTGCCTATGTAAAAGATTCGAGATATGACACATGTAGTCGCAATGTCTATCGCTATCCTCAACTAGCTGAGGCAGTCACAATGTCCCGCATTCGAGATCATTATATTTTTAATATCGAGTCGGTGGGAGCACTTACACCCGAAGTTATATTTATCGAAGCGGTGAAAGTTCTGAAAAAGAAATGCCGAAAATTCCTCGACGAAATTGATGCAGCATAATCATGGAAGTAGATTTACATTTTTAATAGAAAAAAATAAACGTGAATTAAATTTCGAAAAAAAAACGAAATATATATATTTAAGTCATTTTTTCATCCACTAGATATATATAATTACTGGCCAAACCACATTCCCCTAGAAAAATTTGCCCTGTCGCGAGTTCCATCGTAATCATAAAATTTTACGTATTCCGAAGAAAGTTAACCCCGAATCCGTTCGTAATCGAATTTGTATGAGCATTTCCAATACGATGGATTTTGGGATAGATTTTTTCGGGCTTCGTAACAATTTCCGATTACGACGGAATTCGTGATAGGACTGAATATAATTTGCAGTGTGTACAGTCAATTCTAATTATGGCGAAAGCATCTAACTGATGATCCCAAATATCGTGTCCGGGCGAGATGCATTTTGGACTAAAGGTCATACAAATATTTCAATTTGGATTTAATCCACAAAGTCCATAAAAATAAACAAGAATAATCCCCTTATTACGATTGGCGCTTATCTTGAACGACAGCTCTCACTTTTTGTGTCGAGTCACTTTTTAGGCGTTTACGGTACTAAAACGCCACTCGTCGATCGAAATACGTTCCACATAAGCAGCTGATTTTGAAAAAAAAAAACATTTTCAATGCAACTGTCATTCATTTTTCAATTCATATTCAATTTATGCAGATTAAATTAATAAAAGTCGCTAAATAAATAGTGTTGCTGCATTTATTTTTTCAAGAAATGCGAACAAGAAACCAACAAAATTGAATTGATTCCAAATCAAATCCGTGAGATTTGTCCGATACGAAGTAAGTAGATGGACAAATCAAATTCATAATATTTTCAATTAAGATTATTTCTTCTTTCCAGATTTGTAATGCGTACAGATACTTCAGGCTGTATAAGGTAACCTTTCTTTACAACAAAATCTTACAAGGAAGGAGGATATTGTGTGTCAATTTTAAATTTTGGTGTTAAAGAATTCAATGTTGTGCTATGATTCCAATTTGATTTTGCTTTTTGGGCATTTTGTGATACCTCCTCCTCTTTTAAAATTAACTTAACTAAATTTAATAAAATTTTTTTTCATTCCCCTTACTTCTTGCCCTTCTCGTCGACAAACTCCCAGTTGCCGGCAACTCAGTTTCTTTTTGTGAAAGGGGACTTAGTTAACTAAAAGCCGTCAAAAAACATGAACAAAACTCTATGAGTCATGACTCTTCTTCGAATTCTTCTTTCGTACGCTGATGCGCGCGCTATTACACACACTTGCGCGACTTTTTTTTCAAACATAATGAGTGTGAAAGAGAAAAAAATCGAGACGGAATAAAATTGCCCTGTGAGTGAGCCAAGATTTCGGCGACGCACTTTTGACGTTTCTCTTCACACTTATTTGTTATTGAAGCATACGCTTCATTTCATATCATTGCGTGTGCGGGTAATATCCACAGAAGAGCCATACGGAGATGGGAAACTTTCATTCGATTCTATAAATATTTTTGATAATTATTATAAATGCTAATTTCAAGCAAAAAAAAAACGAAATTCGAAGTAAAAGAAAACTGTCAAATTTGAGTCTTGACTCTAAAATCTTGTGTGTAATAGCGCGCGCCTCAGCGTACGAAATTTCAAAGAAGAATTCGAAGAAGAGTCGCGACTCATAAGTTGTGGTGTAATACCTGTCATAGCTAGTTATTCCAAAAATTTTGGGATAACTCAAGATACAAAAACAGCTTTCCTTCATCATAAAATTTCTTATGCACGCGTTGCAACAGCAAAAAGTTATTCCAGATTAGTGAGATTAATTGAGTGAACGTCCCAAATGGTACCATATTCCAAAGTAGATGCTTAAATGCAACCCAATAGCTTTGACAGATATTTGAAAACAGAAATGTTAACTTTTTTGTGTTTCCACCCAATGTACTTACTTTAAAAAATGCACTTGGCAGTGCCTCAGCTGATATATGTCAGTGTCAAAAATTTCGTCCCTTTCTTCTTCACGTACATCAATCATCTCTAGCGAACTTGTGTTTTCATAACTCCAAAATAGCATTTTCAAATTTTCTTGCATTTCTTATTGAAATTTGGTGCGTATTTTAAAAATAAACTTAATAATTAAAAAGAATGTTCAAGCTTACGTAATATTACGCAAATAAATCAATTTACTTAATAGTCGAACTCTTTAATAATTGAAATCCTAACCTTTTTGTCTCCACCCGGCTCTGTAATAAATAATATAGATAACCATGTCCAGGAATCTAAATCGATTACTTGTTTCGTACAACAAAAACTTTCTACCACATCGAGTGAGTATAGCTCATCAATTTATTCGACAACAATCACAAGCACCTAAAAAAATCAAAGAAAGCAAAGGTCCAATATCATGGAAGAGCCTTGGTATTCTTTCGGTTATTGGAGCTGGAGGTCTGGCATTCATGTACTATGTTAAAAATGAAAAGGAGGAGGCAATGATGCGAGAACGCAAAAGGCAACTTGGTAAAATACAAATCGGCGGCAGATGGGATTTGATTGATTGTACTGGAAAGGCTAGAAACTCTGAGGAGTTCCTTGGTAAATGGCTTTTGATTTACTTTGGATTCACTCACTGTCCAGATGTTTGCCCAGATGAACTTGAGAAAATGGCTTTGGTTGTCGATGAAATAGGTACAATTTACAAAGTTTATAAATATATTAAAATCGCTCTTAACTTGGTTCTTATTTTAGATAAGATCCCTAATAGCCCTGGAATTCAGCCTATTTTCATCACAGTTGACCCGGCTAGAGACTCAAAAGAAGTTGTTGAAAAATACGTAAAAGAATTCTCACCCAAATTACTCGGTTTAACAGGAAGCGCCGAACAAATAAGTAAAGTTTGCAAGGCGTTTAGGGTTTACTACAGCGCTGGACCCCAAGATCAAGATAAAGATTACATTGTAAATTATTTTAAAATTTTCAAATTATTAGAATGCACTTTATATATGGACTTTTTTTTGTCTTAGGTGGATCATACAATTATTATGTATTTGGTTAATCCGGAGGGTGAATTTGTTGATTACTATGGCCAGTCGCGAGATAAAAATGAAGTGACATCTTCGATTATGGTGAATATGACTAAATGGGATCAGTTGCAAAAGAAGTCTTGGTTTAGTTAAGTAAATGTGTATTTTGTAATTAATTTATTGACCAAAAGTACGTAGTAGGGTAGATTAATGAAATAAACTACAATCTTTTTTTTTGGTCGCTAATAAAGTTATAATAGATTGAACAGAAAAGTACAACTTTTTGCTGTTCGCATAAGAAACTTCCTATTTTTAACTATCCTGAGTCAGCTGCCTTGTAATATTTAGTTATCGTGCATACAAATTTCCATGGTAGTATTTTTCTCTAATTCGAACGTAGGGAACGCGAATGATGCTCAATAGTTTCCCTCGGAATTTATTGGTATTGGGAATAAACTTTCACATGGAGTTTTGCTGTCATTTCATAGGATTTTTTTGTTTGAGGGAAATTAACTCCATTGTTGATTCACCTTCACAGGAAAAGTTCCTAGGGATTACAAATTCCATGCGAAACGAAATTCACTGTGAGTTTCCAGAAATGGGCAAATGATTTTCCATTTGCTATCTCATTTTACACCTACTTCGATAGCATCGGTTCTGAAGATAATCAGCTTATCACAAATTCCATCGTAATCGACAATATGCTACGTTTCCCGATAAAGCTATTACAAATTCCATCGTAGTTGATTCGGAGTGAAAAAATCGTTTACGATTTTCGAAGTTCATATTTGATAACACTGAATTCGAATGGAATGAAACAAAATTTTTCTACGACAAACCATTGTGTTGGGCACTGAAAGTAAGGCATCGTTAACAGTTAAATGTAAAGAAAAGAAAAATGTAAGTAATTTTTACAAATTTGATGGTTTTATAAATAATATTTGATGTTAAAAGGCAATACAACAAACAACAAAATCCATTGCCTAATAAGCGAGAGAACCTACCTGGCTCAAAGATATAAAAAAAACTGGCAAAAAATAAGTACAAAATTTGTGAGACATGGCGAATTTAATATTCTTGGACCACAATGCTGTTTTAAATTCTCAAATAATATACATATGTGTTAAAGTTTACACTTGAAATTCAAAATAGCAACGGTTTTATCATTTCATTTTTACATAACACAGTTGATTTCGAAAATAAGAAGATTCCACATGGATTTTGTGAAAGCTGTTTGTCGTAGATCGGGGCGTATAACTGTCCCTGAGGGGAATTATTATGATGGAATTTGTGATAGGGCTGATTAAAAATATTACTGTCGACCAAGAATATTTAAAATCGAATGGAAATTTAATATGTGAAAGGAAATCCAGCAATTTTTATTGTAACCGTTGGGATTTACAAATTATATATCGGTCTGTCGTGTCAGAAATATCCTTCTCCACATTTACAAAAATTCTGGGTGTACATATGTAAATTTTAAAACAGGGGTCGTATTCCTGAATACGAGTCGAGTAAGGTGTCACTCCAGGATCGGCATTAGGTATTTCACAACTCTAGTGAGAATCAAAAACATGACATGACTCACCTTTCAATTGAAGCTAACTTCGCTAAATGTTGAATTGACGTTTCACAGAAAAATATTTACAGTTTGAAACACAATTTGCGGTAAATTTATTTCAGTTTAAGGCGAGTAAAAAATTTAAAAAAATATATATTTATTTTCCTTGCTACCACATTCTTCTTCTTCTTCGACTGCAGAATCAGAGAAAAGCATTTTGCAGTTTTGAAAAAACTTCATTTGCTGTTTTGGTTAACTACCAGATTTTTATTCTTCTTGAGAGAATCACCGGTTACCAAACGCAATGCTTTATTGCTTTGATTAATGAGTGGAAGCGATATGAAAATACTTCTGTGCGTCGGCTTTTTTGGTCACTGTAGTTTTAGTAATGAAACTATTTGTTTACATTAGCTTTCCCGACGTTTCGGCAGGGGTTGCTGCCTTCCTCAGGGGAACTTTATTACGAAAAAAAAGACAAAAAATTATACATTGGTTACATTCAATATTATAACAATTATAACAATAAAGTGTGCACTCACTATTTTTGTATTAAATAATTTTAATGTTATATGATTAGGAAATCATTTATGAAAGAGGATAAGCACTTCAAATGAAGTTTAGTCTATTTATTAATACAAAGAAACTAATGTTTATGAAGATGAGACAAGAGAGCAATATACCGCAGAAATATTTTGTGTCTTGTTTTCTATGCATGTTGTTGTTGTTGTTTATTATGTGTAATGTTTCCAGGGTATATCGTTTCGATACCTGTTTCTCCGTCTGCAGAATTTTGACACCATTAAAATCTGGAGAATGGCCGCTTTCGATGGAATGACTTGCCAGGGCTGTCTTCGCAGGATTATTAAGTTTTATGTCAGACCTGTGATTTGACATACGTTGTCGAAGGCATTGTTTTATGGTGCCGATGTAGCACAAGTTACAAGTTTCTTCCGGCTTCCCATTACAATTTTAATTTGTATATGACATCTGTTTGCTTGTCTTTGTCAGGTTTTGCTTTAAGTTTTGTGTAGAGGTGAGCCAAGGTTTTATTAGATTTGAAGGCTAAGCGGGCGTCCGTTATTTTTTTGCTGATGGCTTCTTTAAAATTCTCGCTTAGGCTTGGCACATAAATTAAATAAGAAATTTTGTGCCTGTGTTTAAAAAGCAATTCACGAATTATGACCGAGGGATAGCCATTATCGGTGAGAATTTTTATTATTTTATTTTCATTTACAAAATGGAATCGTTCATCACTAAGTGTAAAAACTTTACTTATCAGGTTGAAGGCAGTGTTTATTATTATGTGTCTGGCTTGGTTGGACCGGAAGTTGATTAATCTGCCCGATGCTGTATTTTCTTGGTACCAGTCGAATATTAAGCGGTCATTTTCTCGGTGAATCTTCACGTCAAGAAAAGCTATCACTCTATTTTGTTCCATTTCAATAGTGACTTGGATTTTCGGGTGGTATCCATTGAGAATACATAGAATTTTGTTGATGTTCCGTTTTTCCATCACTGCAAATATATCATCGACATATTTTGCATCAAACGTGGGTTTCTCATCAATTTCCTTGAAGCATTCATCTAATACGTGGTCTAGAACTAAGTCTGCAATGGTGGGTGACAGCGGGTTTCCCATAGGCATTCAAAAATTTGTTTGAAAATGTCATCTTTAAATTGTAGATAATTATTCTCTTTCAAGCAAAAGTCTAGAATCTCTAGAAACTTGTTTTGATTAATGTTAGTGCTTTTACTAATTAATTCCCATTTGTTTTTAACGATGGTAATAGCTAGCTGACGCACGGAAGTATTTTCATATCGCTTCCACTCATTAATTAAATTCCAAATTGGTCAAAAAATCATCTAACAATTTATTGCTTTGACGGATACCTTCCAGGGAAAGCACATTGATGACTTGCTCTTCAAGTGCACAAAATGTCTATTGCTTTTTTGGACCGCGCCGCCAGTACATTGTTGGTGGAATTTGTTTTGAGACAACTTTTTTAGATTAGTTTTGTAGTCAAACCAAACCTTTAAATAAAATAGAAAATGTATTATGCTTCCCAATTAAGATTTATTTGCGAATCGGAAACAAATAAAAAAACTTAGTTAATTTAATTTATCGTAATAAACAATCATTTACAAGCAGACAAATAATTAACTTTCTCCATCCATTTTTGTCTCTTTAAAGATGGCCCCGCCCCATATTGCATTTAGGCTTTTGTGAATTTGTTGACACAGCTGGCCGGCTTTCTGCCTGGATTCTTGTAAAAAATCCACTAAAATTTCATAATCCATTATTAATATTTATTATTATCTATTTTTATTTTTTTTGCTTGTTTGTAATTATATTTTGGGATCCATATGTCTGCCCTCGATTTGCTTTGTAATCGTGAAAGATTTGTCACACTAAAAATACTCACTTGTGTGCAGGACCCTTATTATTATGAATTACGAAACGAACGGCAGAAAAAACGAAACCCAGAGGAACGATAATAATTGCGTAGATCGATTATGAGAAATAAAAATGAAATCAAAAAAATGTTGGAGATAAAATTGAAAAATTATATTTTTCTTAAAACACAACTAACTTCACACATTCTTACAAATAATATCAAAATGTGAATGTTGAACCGACAACTGAAAGGTACTCGTAAATAAAAATACGAGTTTTTTCTTTATGATTTTCTCGTAATCGCAATTTAACAAATACTCGGTATTAAAAACGAGTATTGTTTTTCATAATTATCCCCCAAGAATACGTATTTTTCACTCGAGTGGCATTTGACATTTTAAACGTTCGAGTTGAGGATTACCAATTATTAGTGAGTAGTAGTGTTCGGGCGGAACTATAGTTGCTAACATAAAAGTACGTTTTTTTCCAAATTACAAATAAAACATTCATTTAATTCAAAACTATATTTATTTTTATTTCGTGACAATTTTTTCCCTAAGACAATATTGTGTTTAAAAATTATATCATTGTTAACTTTACTAAAATATTAAATCAAAATTTCCAAATCTCCAGTGTTTTATTTTAAAATTCAAAAGACAAGTTATCACACCCATCATCATCATCATTATCATCGTTGTCGTCAGCTTCATCATCATTGCCAAAGTCGAAAGACATATCATCTGCAGGTTGATCGTGTTCTTTATTATCAACTATATCGCTAGCAAATTGCGATAGGAATTCTTCGAAACCATCAAATTTTTTTGGTTTGTTTGATGCTTTTGTTTGGGGTTTTGTTTCCTGTTTTTTTATTATACCCTTATTATTTGTCTCGGTTGTTTTCTTCTCTTTGGTAACTTTTGTTTTTTCTATTCCAGTGGTTGGTTTTACTATTTCTTTAAGATTTTTATTTGAAGGTTCAAAATCAGTAGACAACACTTGAGACGTATCTTTGGATAAATCCATAAACATATCCATAAAACTCTTCTGCTGGTTGGCAGAATATTTTTTTTTCGGTGGTGATTGATCTTGACATTCAAAATCTTCATTGTCGGACTTTCTTTTTGTGTTTAATTTTGTTTGAGAAACTCCCTCATTTTTGGGTATTTTATTAGCTGGTTTGATTATTTCTATTCCTGTAATTTCGATTTTATTTCTGTCTGGTTCGTTTTCGTTTTGAGTTAAACTTTCATCCATTTCAGAGTCATCGACAATAGTTTCTAAACAAGATGGTTGTAAGTAATCACAAGGAGTCTTTGGTGTTGCTTCTTCAGTATCAAAAATTCTTGTTGTATCTTTGTGCGAATCGACATCAAAAGAAACTGTTTTCTGTGAAACTTCCAATGGTTTCAGAAAATCGGTTGAAGCATTCTTTAAAATACCAGGGAGTTTAGAAGTGGCAAAGTCGCCCGACAAAGCAATCGGACTTGTTTGCATAGACTTGCGAATAACTTCTGACTGTTGCAGAAGACGATTCAAGCCATTTTTTTGAGTAATTTTTCGAATTCTTGGTAATGCAGGTATTGAAGGCATTTTGAATTGTTTAAAATTCACTAACAGTCTCGAGGATAATCCAACTTTCTGATTATTTAACTGAAAAAAAGTCTGGTGTAGTATTTCGGATTCAAAACGTGGAGAACAATAATAAACCTTACATCAGGAAGACCCGTAATTCCACTTAAATGTTGACTTAAAGTTAGTCTACTTATCTGGGATTGCGATTTTTGTGGACATATTTCAGCAAATATCTGAAATATCATCATCAAGAACTTAAGAAAATGAAAAGAAAAAACAAACTGCTTACACCCTCCAGTAATACTGAGCCTTGGACCAATTCAACAATTAATTTGTTCTCATCTAGTCGTCTTTCCTCGAATTTTTTGGCTTTTGCTTTCAACTTATTTACCTTTTCCTCCAGATCAAGTCGTTCAGTTTCAGTTTTTAAATACTCTTCTTCTACTTGTCTATATTGTTTTACTTATAGAATAATTGCAGATAAATATAACATATTTATAATAAGTAATATTCATTTAAAAACCAACCAATATTTCGTTCTTCCATTTTTTTAGCCATTTTAACTTTACGCTCATAAAGCCCCTGATACATATTAATGGAGTCTCGAGTTTCTAATTCGAGTTTAATTTCATCATAACAGGCGAGTTTTTCCAATTCACATTCGTCAATGTCAAAAGCAAATTTAAGGTGTCTACGAAGGCATTATTTTTGAATAAAGTAATAAGATCCAAATTATAATATAATGTAATATTACTAAACTATACATACTCATCGTAAAACTCCATAAGAAGTGAATCCAACTCAGCTTGGGCTTGGTTATTTTCAGTTACAGTTCGGTATACAGATTCTAAATTTCCAATATCTAATTTGAGTATTATGTTCTCTTCACGAGCATCTGTTAAAAAAATACGAAAGTAATTACTAGAATGTAAGAGAAAAAAATATATATGTACATACATTGAGCTCGAAATTCCTTTTTTACAAAATCGAAATATTTTTCTGCAATTAAATTGCAACATTTTTGTAGTTCAGGATTATCTTCGCATTTTTCACGAAGCAAACTCGAAATCGACGCAAATTCTGTCATTATTAATAGTTTTCTTAGTGGAAGGAATTTAAAAAGAAATTTTATTTTATGATTAATGTGCACTGGAAACGGAAAAGAATAGGTGGGTTTGGCTTTTTGTAGAGATTTTACTGTTTCCGTTTCCGGTTGTATGAAAACACAAGAAGTACACTGCGAATACTCTTGCATGGTCTAATTGGTTAAATTTTTATAAAAAATTACAAGCACTTAATTTTGCAAATATTATATTAGCAACAATAACATACATGATAACAAAAACATAATTTTATTCAACTAAAATAGTAAAAAGTATAAAAAAATGCTAATATTATAGGCTTTCACACCAAACCCAAAACTGGGTTTTCAGATAAAAGTTTACGAAAACTCGAAGACCGTTCACACTGAACATTTACAAGTTTACTTTTAATACTTCAATTCATTTGGCACCACAGACAATAACAAATACCTTGTGAATTGAAATTAACCCAGACAGCTGTTTTTTTCGTTTTTTCCTCTGGCAGCAAGTGACGATTAATTGAGCTCTGAATGTTTCACAATGTGTGTTTATTTAGTTCAACTTGCAAATCCAACATGTTTTCGACAGGTTTTATTTAAAGCTTGTAGTTTATCAAAACTTGTGGTTTATCAAAAATGTATGGGAAAACTGTTGTAATCTAAACAGTGAAGGGTGACAATGGCACAGTGGATATAGTGCTTGATTGCTAACTTAGATGTGTGGGTTCGATTCCTATGCTAGGCAGCATATTCTTTCATTTTCTATACCTCCAATTTTAATTAAATGCCGAGATAGTAAATACCTAATTCTTAAATCCACTGTGCCAAAAAAAATCTTTCCTATCTTTCTCATCCTTCCTAACTAGTGCCGTGTAATTCAGGTTGCATTTAAAAGACCTTAGGTCTTACTGGCATATAGTTAAAATTATTAAATCATTATTATTAAAATATCAGCTCATGTACTAGAGATTTTAGAAATCTGACAATCGATATTTGTAATATTCATAATGAAAAAGGGCAATTCTAACTTTTGAGAGCAAATCTGGAATCAACTACATAAAAACCATCGGTATTGTTCATGCTGCTGATGTTGTATTTGTCATGCATTACAATAATTGTACATACTGTACTTAACACAAATAAAAGCCACTAAGCACGATAATATGAACTGTCAACAAAATCATAGAAATCATATATGACTTCTCAAAATGAAAATGCATTATGACTTGCTGGAAGTAGAACTGCAACTTATTTCATTTGAGAAGTCAAATAAGATTTTTGTTTTTGTGGAGTAAAAAGGTACATTCAAAGTGCAAAAATTGTATGGTGAATTGTGTTTTGAAAAAAAAGATAAATAATGCCAAAAACGTATGTCATTTTTTTATATATTGCAAATCTTTGACTTTTAACTTGTTTTTAAAATTGATTCAAACAATAGCCGTGTTTAATTAGGAATCTATCCATTGAACAGTTAAGTAATTCCCAAAAAAACGCATCGACCGTAGCCTTTCTTTTAGTTTTGTAAGAATGGTAACCTTGCACAGCTATCACAACCAATGAAAGAGTTTTGTGAAAAAGTGAATGGGTTTGTTCATAGACTATGGTCAAAGTCCCTTTTAACACAGGGCATTTAAACAATGAAAAAAAGCACATTTTGTGAAGTTCAGTTGCCGCTTAGTGTGTTTAGGCTAGGCGCGCACATGCAATTTTTCCGAAACGAAATAGTGTAATCAATAGTTGAACGATGATCTCGCACATAATCAACTTAAAATAAATCAACGAGATAAACCAACACACATACAATATTTTGTTTTAATGTGCGCGCAGTTACATTATAGTTCGGTGTAATACAAAACTGAAGAACTTTTAAGTTGCTCGAATCGCGGACTGCATGCGCGCACTCTCATATAAGTCCATGGTATTCACTTTGGCAACATAACTATTGCAAAACTGAAAGTTGCATATGTGCGGGCCTAGCCTTATAGCTCATAGAATTTCTTAAGAATAAATATTTTGTGGCGCAATGTCGAGCAGTTCCTCTATAGTGCAGTTCCACCCAATGCGGTTTGTCCTCTCAAATTGCTTTTTTGTAGATCTAAATAAAAAGATGATTTTTTTTCACCAAACTCCGTTTATTTATAACTATCAATACAAATTAAACACAAAACGAATATTGGTCTTAAGTTAGTCAAAAATAAAAGAAAAACGGAATTCATTCGATAAATATTAGGTATGTTTTATTGGGAATCTATCCATTGTACCGTAAGTAATTCTCAAAAAAACGCATCGACCGTAGCATGGACCGTAGCTTTTTTATTTTTGTAAAAATGGTACCCCTGCACACCAGTCACAAGTAATGAAAGAGTCTTTTGTAAAGTAAAATTAAGTAAATGTCAAAATTATGAACAATAATTAGCTTTTATTCATATAAAATAGAAAGTAGAAAAACGTACTAATATTTAGTTTATGTTACAAACCTATTTCTTGTTTTCATTTTATCTCCATTTGTAATTTTAAATTCGAACATTCATTTTGCAACATTAGAAAGGAAATGATAAGTGAACGGGTTTCTTCATAGACTATGGTCAAGTCCCTTTTTACACAGGGCAATTTTTGTATTGCTTTAAAAACCGTCTATGCCTTTCACACGAGGAAACACAATTGCCGGAAAATAATTTGCTTGTTTCCTTTTAATGTTTCTTGGTTTTGAACGCACACTACAACGTAGTTTAAATTGTTCACTCCCCTTACATTTCCCCTTTATATTTCATGCTTTTATTTATTTTCTGAGTAGATCGATAGCTATTGTTTTATTTTTCAAGTCAATTTACAAATTTATTTTCTGAGTATGTTTTGCTTTCAATTCAATATTAACTCATCAGACTGCGCTTAACATACGCGGAGTAAGGACCAAATAGTTAACATTTGGTTTTCCATTTCCATGCACATGTCCAGAAAAAAATAACAATGGGATCACAAAAATGTACGCCCAGTCCATGTCCATGTAGTTTTGCGAATACCGTCCATGGCCAACGTCCATTAAACAGTGAAGAAAAAGCACATTTTGTGAAGTTCAGTTGCCGCTTAGTGCGTTTAGGCTAGGTGCGCACATGCAATTTTTCCGAAGCGAAATAATTTAATCAATAGTTGAACGATGATCTCGCACATAATCAACTTAAAATAAATCAACGAAATAAACCAACACATACAATATTTTGCTTTAATGTGCGCGCAGTTACATTATAGTTCGGTGTAATACAAACTGAACAACTTTTAAGTTGCTCGAATAGCGGACTGCATGCGCGCACTCTCATATAAGTCCATGGTATTCACTTTAGCAACAGAACTGCTGCAAAACTGAAAGCCTTATATCTCATAAAATTTCATACGAATAAATATTTTGCGGCGCAATGTCGAGCAGTTTCTCTATAGTGCAGTTACACCCAATGCGGTTTGTCTTCTCAAATTGCTTTTTTGTAGATCTAAATAAAAAAATGATTTTTTTCACCAAACTCCGTTTATTTATAACCATCAATAAAAATTAAACACAAAGCGAATATTGGTCTTAAGTTAGTCAAAAATAAAAGAAAAACGGAATTCATTCGATAAATATTGGTTTCTTTTTCAAAATGGATATCAAAATTTGTTAAAATTGATTAATTGACATTAGGGGTATGCAAAATTGCAGATATAGGTGCAATTTTAGACGTACTTCAGAAAATAATTGAGCAAAGAATACAGTTTTTAATAGTAAAAGTCAGAAAGTTTTCAGAAGAACAGCTTATAATTTATTAAAATATGGAGTTATCTAATATTTGAGAAATATAAACTGGCCAACTATTAAAAAAAAAGAATCTAAAAGATCGATTTGTCTTTCGAATGAAATTAATAATTATAACACTCCATGAACACATCCATTGAGATTCAATTCAATTATCAATCGTACCAACAAAACTAACAAAATCAGAATCGAGACTCGACTGAACGTCAACCAGCCATCCACCGTAGGTCCTACTTTAGCTTTTTATCGACCGTAGCGAATTGTATGTAAAATGCTACGACGGATAAAATTACGGCGTATAAATTTCCCAATAAAACACAGTTTGTAAAATCTTACGTTGGAAATAATAATCGTGTTTTACTGGGAAATTTATCCGCCGTAAGTTTATCCGTCGTAGCATTTTACATACAATTCGCTACGGTCGATAAAAAGCTAAAGTAGGAGCTACGGTGGATGGCTGGTTGACGTTCAGTCGAGTCTCGATTCTGATTTTGTTAGTTTTGTTGGTACGATTGATAATTGAATTGAATCTCGATGGATGTGTTCATGGAGTGTTATAATTATTAATTTCATTCGTAAGACATCGATCTTTTTGATTCTTTTTTTTAATAGTTGGCCAGTTTATATTTCTCAAATCTTAGATAACTCCATTTTTTAATAAATTATAAGCTGTTCTTCTGAAAAGTTTCTGACTTTTACTGTTAAAAACTGTATTCTTGCTCAATTATTTTCTGAAGTACGTCTAAAATTGCACCTTTATCTGCAATTTTGCATAGCCCTAATGTCAATTAATCAATTTTAACAAATTTTGATATCCATTTTGAAAAAGAAACCAACATTTATCGAATGAATTCCGTTTTTCTTTTATTTTTGACTAACTTAAGACCAATATTCGTTTTGTGTTTTATTTTTATTGATAGTTATAAATAAACGGAGTTTGGTGAAAAAAAAAATCATCTTTTTATTTAGATCTACAAAAAAGCAATTTGAGAAGACAAACCGCATTGGGTGGAACTGCACTATAGAGGAACTGCTCGACATTGCGCCGCAAAATATTTATTCGTATGAAATTCTATGAGCTATAAGACTAGGCGCGCACATATGCAACTTTCAATTTTGCAACAGTTCTGAGAGTGCGCGCATGCAGTCCGCGATTCGAGCAACTTAAAAGTTCTTCAGTTTGTATTACACCGAACTATAATGTAACTGCGCGCACATTAAAGCAAAATATTGTATGTGTGTTGGTTTATCTCGTTGATTTATTTTAAGTTTATTATGTGCGAGATCATCGTTCAACTATTGATTAAACTATTTCGATTCGAAATTTTCGGCAAAACTACATGGACATGGACTGGGCGTACATTTTTGTGATCCCATTGTTTTTTTTTCTGGACATGTGCATGGAAATGGCAAACTAAATGTTAACTATTTGTTCCTTACTCCGCGTATGTTAAGTGCAGTCTGATTAGTGAATATTGAACTTGAAAAATAAAACTATAGCTATCGATCTACTCAGAAAATAAATAAAAGCATGAAATATAAAGGGGAAATGTAAGGGGAGTGAACAATTTAAACTACGTTGTAGTGTGCGTTCAAAACAAAGAAACATTAAAAGGAAACAAGCAAATCTCCGGCAATTTTGTTTCCTCGTGTGAAAGGCTTAGACGATTCTTAAAGCAATACAAAAGTTGTCCTGTGTAAAAAGAGACTTTACCATAGTCTATGAACAAACCCATTCACTTATCATTTCCTTTCTATTGGTGCAAAATGAATGTTCGAATTTAAAATTACAAATGGAGGTAAAATGAAAACAAGAAATAGGTTTGAAACTTAAATTAAATATTGGTACGTTTTTCTACTTTATATTTTATATGAATAAAAGCTAATTATTGTTCATAATTTTGATATTTACTTAATTTTACTTTGCAAAAGACTCTTTGATTACTTGTGACTGCTGCGCAGGGGTACCATTTTTACAAAAATAAAAAAGCTACGGTCCATGCTACGGTCGATGCGTTTTTTTGGTAATTACTTACGGTACAATGGATAGATTCCCAATAAAACACACCTAATTTCGTTGCATAAATATCACAATAAGACACGGCTAGTGTAAGCGTATCCTTCCATGCTTTTTTCCAGTTGGAGACTTGTTGATTGTTATTTTTTTTTGCCAATCCTCGATGTACCGTAACCATACTACGGCGGACATTACTGTTTACTTTGCAGAGCAGACTAGGCTTGAAATTGAATATACTACACATTACTTTGTTTTTTAGTGGTTTAGTTTTGTTTATTTTAAATAACTTAAGAAAAGGAGTTTTCTATAAATTTAGGTTCATCTAACAAATAAAGTACAGAGTAAGTATAGTACGTGCAATTTGTATAGTATTTTGTTAATATTCTAAAAAAAAATGCAAAATGGCTTAATTACGTTTAATACGTGTAATTTGTTAACAGAAAATAATAATAACTGACGAACTTAGCAGAAGCTAAAATATTCATGTTTATGAGAAACTACGGGTAGTGGAAGCACGGGGGTGCTTAACTGCATATTACTTGGGCTTGAGTCCTTGACCGGCTAATCACAGGAACACTCGGCATTTGGGGATACTGTATGTATTTCGTACTTCCAATTATGTGCGATTGAATAATGTCGATTTCGTTTCAATAATTAGGATTCGCTACTAAAACCAATACTTTTTTGCTTTGAAACGAACGATTACGGACCGAATCTCTTTTTGGGACGGTGTGTTGCTTGGCAGCTCTAAAAAAAACAAATCTTCAATTCGTTAAAACATCATTATATCGTTTTATTTTCCCGATTCCGACGCGGGGGAGTTCCTAAATCCACTTGCACTTTTTTAATATTTGTTTTCAAGAAGTTTTTAACATTTTTTTTAGTTTTTAATATATTAATTTACTTTTTCTGTACACTGGCACAAAATAAAAATTAATTCACAACACAACAATTGATAAACTTCAAAACAAATATTGTAGTCTGTGTAAGAATCTGTGCACAAATCCGTTTTCAATCCGTCTCCAAAAAGAGATTCAATACGGATCTGTTTTTCCAGAAAAAAAACTGGTTTTAATTTGAAACGAATTTGATTTTCAGAAAAAAATTGACGGCGGATCGACGGCAGATCGATGTTTTTGTTGAAACGAAATCGACATAAGTTGAACACACTTTAAGTTTGCTTTTATTATGCTAGTGGTATTTTAAGTAAGCATTTATTACCGCAGACCTGCCGATATACATATTAAGTACAAACCTTTACAAAACCAATTAATCGACAAACTTTCAGGTTGCAGGGTCACTTCCGGTTGCATTTTCTTTGAATTTATGAATTCTACAGAAAATTCAATTAAGAATTTATCAAATTATGTATAAGAAAACTCTTATTCCATTGTTTTGTGCCCAATTGTATTGCATTTTGTATGGTGGTTAAGCTAGTATTAGACGGTCCTTGTAATGTCATTGCCGTGACACTCTGACGTCTAATACTAGATTTAGAATGGCAAAAGTTTAGGAGTTGAGATGGATACTGTTTGTGGAAGTAATCGAAGACGTATCCGATGTATTTGGAAGATCGATGTAGGTACTTAATGCTTATTTTTTACAAAAGATAGTCTATGCGCCTAAAACATCTTTAATTAATAATAATTATTCTTTTATTTTGAATGTAATATTTTACAAAATAGATATAAAAGTTACTTACATTATTAATTATAAAATCCATCTGATTTTATAAATATAAATTTCAAAAAAAAACTGAAATAAATATATATTTTACAATTAATGACATTTTAATAAAAAAAAAATAAAAAAAATTAATGTAGCAATAATGAGAACCCTATAAGCAACGATTTCTTTACGTTAGAGAAGCATATTCATGTGAATTCTTTTAATGTAAATAAGCTTCAACACTATAGTCATACAGTTTACTCCAGTCAATCATTGCGGGTGGCAATGGTGCAGTGGATATAGTGCTTGACTGTTAACTTATGGCCTTTTCGATTGGTCGTCCGGAAGGCTTCTGAAGTCTTCCGAATGCTTCTGAAACTGTTCGATTGGTATCAAATGACAGTTCTTCTCCTGGATAGAAGAGAAATTTTCTTCTGGATTTGAAGTCAGAATCAAAACCAGAAGCACACACACATTCACACCCACTAAATTTCAAATTCAAATTAATTTATTCACGTCATTGTTTTGTTTTGGTTTGTCTGAAATTTTGTAGTTTCAATTTCTTCTCTTTAGAGAATTGAAATTATGGATATCTGTTCCGAAGACAAATTTTCCCTTCAATAACTTTAATTTCGCATTTTCATCAGGAAAAACTTCGAAATCTTCTACATTTGTGTCAGCCATGGTTACAAAATAAAATAATCACAAACGTGCGTTTGACATTTTCCGTCTTACACATACACTCAAATAAGTTTTCAGAATCTAGAATCAAGTGTTTGCTTGTTCGATTGGAATCCCGGATCGGAGAGTTCTTCCGGATTACCAATCGAAAAGGACATTAGACGTGTGGGTTCCATCCCCACGCTAGGCGCATTCTTTTCTATACCTCCAATTTTTATTAGATGCCGCCCGTGGGATAGGCGCCAGTTATAGCTTTAATTGAAACTCATCATTGAAAACTTTTGGCGTTTTTATTAGGCAATCCGGAATCCCTCTCGGATCCGGGATGCCAACTGAACACTTTTTTGTGATTCTGACGATTCAGAATTATAATGAGATGCATGTGTGAAAACAATTGTGTACGTGGAAATATTCAAAAAAAATGTTTTTTGAACAATTATGATACAAAAAATGAAAACAGTCGAGTAGTTTGACGTTCAAGAATATGAATGTGTGAGTGCTTCTGGTTCCGATTCTGTTTTCAAATCCAGAAGCAAAATTCTATTTTCAGAATTAGAACTGTAATTTTTTCCTAAGTCAGCACTTTCAGAAGAGTCCGGAATGCGACATTTGGCTATCAATTCAGAGCTACTTAAACTAATAAAACTGATTTCGTTTTGCTACCAAAATGAAATACATAATACTTTTTGTCAACAAAATATTTTATTTGCTTTACCACTTTCTTGTAGATTCACTTTTGGTTTTTCAATGATGTCAGCTGTTCATTGAAAACGCTTTCCATAATTGAAAAATCAAAAGTGAATTTACAATAAAGTGGTAGCGCAAATAATATATCTCAATACCTTCATTTTGGTCCGAAAACGACATCAGTTTTATTTGTTTAAGTGCCTCAGAATTGATAGTCAAAGTTTTCAATGATGAGTTTCAATGAAAGCTATAACTGTCTCCTTAAAATGAGATAGTCAATCAATACCTTATTCTCAAATCAACTGTGCCAACAAAAAATACAAAAAATTCTTTCCTATCGTTCTTATCCTTCTATCTAGTGGCGTGCAGTTCAGGTTGCATTTAAGAGACCTTAGGTCATACAGGTATATACTAAAAATTATTATTATTATTGTTATAAAAATTCTTTAGTTTGCTCCATATTGAGTGCCTATGACCATAATCAAATTCTCATATTTTTCCGAAAACTGGGCAAATAGACATACAATGAAAACAGTCCTCTTTTTGGTTTAGATTAGATATAGAACAGAATTGTTAACGTTTGCCGATTAAGGGGAACCATTTAGAAAGAGTGTTTCAGTTGCATGGCTTAATAGCAACACAATTTTTTAGTAGTTAAATTTATCTTTAAAATACATAGTTTAAATTACAGAGATTACTATAGAACTCTGAATACAAAATTCAAAGTTTTTCCATGATTGTAGAAAAGGGCTAAAGTCTCGTTCATACATTTGCCGTAAACACTTCCACTCGTTAGCCTAAAAATGGTAATACCGCATTTCATATTCAACTAGTTTTTTTTTGCTGGTTGATTTCTTTAAGAGCTTAAAACTTTTAAAATAAAGCTGGCTGTTGCTTTATTGTAAAATTCTACGGACAGCCCACTTTCCAGATAAATAGCATAATTAGGTAGTTCAAATGGAAGACAACATTGCAATAACTCTGTATTTTGTTCCGAACGTAAGAAAACGAATATTTTATACTCCCTACTTTCTAATCGGAATGGAATCTACTGCTTTCGGATTTACAATTCCGAAATTGAAAATATGGTACCTCGGGACTCGTTTTCTTATGTTAAAAACAGTGAAATACTGAAATTTTTGTACAGGAAATTGACAATGAAATGAACAGGGAATGACTTAAAATGTATGTTTTCTTAAGTAAATCCTTAATCATATATTTTTTTATATTATATATGATATTGTTTAGCTTCTCGCCGTTTTATTAAGTTCAATCTGTGTGCTTTGAACAAAATATTTTTTTATATTACATTATAGACTTGTGGAATAGAACTTGATATTCTTTTTGTGCCATGCCGACCAAAAAAATCCAAAGAGCAACCTAATTCATGTTTCTTTCGTTTTATCTTTAAAAACCAAACTATATTTTGTTTTATTCTTTTCCGCCTTATTTGGTTTTGTTTTTATTTGACAGATCTCATGAAAAATACTTCGAGTCTCAAAAAAAAAAAATTATTCTTAAAATGGAGAAGTATTAACTACTATTTGTTTCCCTTTCAAAACGAAAAGCACTTTCGAAAAGGATTGACTTTCGGAACGAAATACAGAGTAAGTCCCCAGATCTAACGTGACTGACGTTAATTAATTTACCTCAACTTGCCCCAGCTAAAAATCTAGATCTACTTAAGGGGGAGTTCAGGCGAGGTTTAAAAAAACAGATTTTTTTTTGCTTTAGGGCGACCTTATGGTGACTTCAGGGCTCAACGAACGAACCTATTACATATTACTATTAACCTTGTTTTCTAAACGATTGAAAATAATTCCCTAAAATATTTTTGCAATCATACGATAAAAAAATCTCCCGACTTTTTTTATGGAACGAGAATATTATTGATTGTTTGAATAAACTAGGAATTTCTCCTGTCATCAAAATTTTATTGTAGCTACTCATTAGTATTATGCGAAACCCTACACTAGCGTTTTTGAAGAACTCATAACTAACACGGTCATTTCCAGGGGCTTTATTTTCCTTTGCTTGCTTTAAGACTTTATTCGTGTTAGTTTTGTACACCACAAGCTTGAGTTATACAAAACATTTGAAATGATGTCAGTATATAGCCAGTACCTACCAGGATTCGAGAGACACCTGATCATGAAAAGTCGGCATAATCCTTCTTATTATAATATAAGAATAGCTAGTTAACTAATTTACAAAAAAGAAGCTAGAAGTTGTAGGTATTATTCAACTTCTTGATTCTGTAAAAAAAAAAGCTAATACCTTGTTTCTCAACATGGCTTATCCAAGGTTTCAAACATGTATAAGAATGTACATTGTCAAGGATCAATAAACTGTCCTGTCAAGTTATTGAAGTGTGTAGTGTTGAGTTTATTAAATAGCCGATCACCATGAACGAAAATTCTTGCGCTCTAATCAAATTCACGGATAATCCATTTGATAGTATTACATACGTACATATGCTGTTATTTTCTTCTTTCTATTCCTTCTAAATAATAAGTAATCAGCGTAATCCCATGTTCCACATTCTTACTCGCAAAATAAGTTTATATTGAACAGAAGTTCTATTTACAATCCTTTATCAATATTGAATCCTTGATACCCTAATATTCACAAACCTAAAATAAGAAACTTATGGCCTTTTCGATTGGTCGTCCGGAAGTCTTCCGAATGCTTCTGAAACTGTTCGATTGGTATCAAATGACAGTTCTTCTCCTAAATGGAAGAGAAATTTCCTTCTGGATTTGAAGTCAGAAACAAAACCAGAAGCACGCATACACTCACACCCACTAAATTTCAAATTCAAATTAATTTATTCACGTCATTGTTTTGTTTTGGTTTGTCTGTAATTTTGTAGTTTCAATTTCTTCTCTTTAGAGAATTGAAATTATGGATACCTGTTCCGAAGACAAATTTTCCCTTCAATAACTGTAATTTCGCATTTTCATCATGAATAACTTCGAAATCTTCTACATTTGTGTCAGCCATGTTTACAAAATAAAACAATCACAAATGTGCGTTTGACACTTCCCGTCTTACACATACACTCAAATAAATTTTCAGAATCTAGAATCTAGTGTTTATTTGTTCGATTGGAATCCCGGATCGGAGAGTTCTTCCGGATTACCAATCGAAAAGGACATTAGTTCGCCTCAGAATTTAAAATTTAAAATTTGATTATGTTAACAAAACTCAGACCTAATTATCCTCACAGCTAGGCAGCATTAGCATCATAGTTTTAAGAACCTGTTATTAAATAGTAAATAAATAATATTGAATAAAGGAATTTATATATTTGCAAAATAATGCAATCCTTCATTGGGATAACTGTCCATTTTTCAATTCTCCAATCTGCTATGCTAATCAGTTATGGTAAATATAATCGCAATCTATCTCTTAAACTAAAGAGATCTTTTGCAATATCATCGGCTTTCCATAAAATTTCGCTCCTTTTAACCACACCCAAGAGAACTCATTAATGTTTATCTTCCTCTCAAAATGCTGTTGGTTATTCTTCATTCCATGCAGTTTTCTAACCTTTTCCTCTCCCTTATAATTGTATTCATCCAAACTCAACTTCATCGTGATCATTGCATTAAAAATGAAAAGTATTGTTTTGATTCACAATTCCACACGATCCGTGTCGTATTCCCGGGACTGTCAGGTCAGTATCGTGCCGCAGTCCGACAGTGAAAGATCGTCCGTAGTTTACTCGGTAAGTAGTTTTTGTCTTTTTTTTTCTTAAATGAAAAAACCATATAAAGTGCTTGTGTTATATTTCCGTTCTCGATAAAATCTCACGCTCAACTAAAAAGTGCCCCACATCTAATGAAATAAGATATTTTTTTCCCAGAAAAAAAGATTATAGAGAATCAGCTTCGCATGGTTCTTCAATCAGTTTGCCAAAAACAAAAAATTAAGTATCTACATAATTTTCTTCTTGGACATAAGTGGGCGACTCCATTTTGTTTCTTTCCCTTTTGGAGTTGTGCAGAATTTTCCCAAGAAGTCTACCGGATCGGGAGGAAAAATCTGTACATTCAGTCATCAGTGATCATCTAACTGTATAGCTGATATTACATTTGGACATGGTAAGCTAAATACATACAATTGTTACCTATAATTATGTATGCATATAAATTTCTTATTCTTAGTTCATATTTTTGTTTCTATGTTCTGTGATTGTGGTTCGTCGCTATAAAAGATAAATATTAGAATTTTTTTTTTATTTAAAAATGCTTACATTTTTATGAAGCTTTGCAGATTTTTACATATACCTAGGTAATTGATTAAAGTGATCTTTATTCAGAATCAGATGATCTCATTTTCCCCGGAAACACTTGAAAATTGAAGCTGTAGCTTCTGTCCTTTACCACCATCAAATGTGTTCCTATTTTCGGCACTAAAAAGGTCAATAGGAAATCTAAATTTGTAATGCTTAACTGATAAAAAAAAGAATAAAAACTTCTAATCTCTATGTAAGTTTGACATTCCTACATATTTTTCAAGTTGCTGACTTAGAATAATAATTGTAATTCCATATCACTCCCTCATAGTATCATATTTATTCATTTTTTTTACGAGTTGCAGCGACTGCTAGTGCTAGTGTTCGACATAGTGCTTACTAAGCAGAGCATAAAGGAAGGTAACAAATGTCTCGACCTTTTAAAACAAATGGATACACACATTGCACAGTTCAAGAAACTGATAAAAATATGTGTTTTGTTTGGATTTGAGTTGAGATAAGCGTTTTACTATTCCATTATCCATTTTCAATTAATTGGTTTGTATTACTCGCTCTACAATTTAGCAGTACTCGTAGATCGATCGTCTGTTACTTAAGTTTTTGTTTACTCTATCCAGACAATTAATTTCTTTCTCTGGTTGTATCTTAAAATTCATAAAAAAAAACATATGGAAGAGGCACTCCCTATATTATATTAACATCCATCCATCCATCTGTCGATCTACATTCTTTATTTATAGACTTCTAGCCGCATAGTTGTGATTTCATTTGTTTGCCTCTTTTTCATTTAACTGAGTTTTTTTTTGTGTACATACTTATTTCTTAAATTTACTTCTTTGCGTCTAATGTTTGTTCAAGTAATGAATTTCAAAGTTAATGTATGAGTTTCTAATAATGTCGGCCGGGGAATGAGTGTGTGGTAGAGACATGACACCATCCGAATATGTATTTAACGAACCCGCTGGTTTTAATAGAATTGTTTAAATATGATGTATTATTTCTAGGCAAAATGTTAATATTTAATTAAAACGGTTAGGTACAGTTTAATTAAAAAATTTGAAAATGACCTCAGTAAAAAGGATTACGTCTGGTGCCTAGTTTTAATTGATGTTAATCATTACAAGTAAATTGCTAATTATACTATGTGAAAAGTTAATCGGACGAGACATTACGGAACCGATTCTGTTTTTTTTTTTTTATTATGATCGCACCGAAGAGGTTTTGAGTGATTATTCTTAAAATGATCTAGTGCGTGCAGTGCGAGTGTTAGGAAAGTGATGAAGGATAATTAAGGATGCACATTCGATTTGAAGTTTTGAGTATCAAAATAGTAGAGAAAAATAGGAACATAATTAAGGATTTAAAAGAGTATGTTTGGTTATTATGAAAATATGTGGATGCATATTTTGTAAACATTAAAAAAAATTGTTATGTCAATTCTAACCATTTGTCAAAAGCTGCTATGTAAACAATTTTTGGTTTGGGATAAATATTAAGATGCAAAAAATTCAATCGCTCTTTACGAATGAATGTTGTTGCTGTTCAAATATTAAAATTATAAAGATAAACGACCAATATAGTTTCTGGAAATGCCCAATTATAAGCTGTTTTCCAAATATGTATGTGTTTTTGGTGAGTTGGAAATAGTGAATTTGGGACCAATGTGATGACGCAATACAATTACAAATTATAACAATTTCAGAATAAGTGGACGAAATTAAAAATTAAAGTATTTCTAAAAATAATAATATAATAATAGAAAAAAAACAAAGTCAGAGTGTTATCATCATTATTTTTGTTTTTATTATCGTAAATTGTTTATGTCAGATATCGATAAATGTACATTTTTGTTATATTTACTCAATACTGACTTATTTTAGTTTCTTTTACTTTACGATAATAGGTACAAATAGGGCAAGTTTTTCATTTAGGAAAAAAATTGAACTCGAGATTTTAATCAAACTTGACATAATGATTATAGAGAACACCAAAAAGTGGATCTCGCAATTCCGTCTGTATATCGATCCACAGCTTAAACGTCTAAAGAGATTTTCTTCAAACCTTGGTACTTAAGCGTTTTAGGTGTTTGTCTCAAATAAATCGTTTTTTAGCCCCAAAAATAACGGTACCTGGTGCATCTGTGCACTACTATAGGTAAAATCTACATTTTGGTCCAAATTTTTTGTTTACAGATTTTGTTATTAACGGCACCTGTCATAAATTTTTTTTTTATTTTTGAATTTCTTATAAACGGCTCAACTGATTTCTATCACAATTTTTATAATTCTAAATAATCAAAGTTTTTTTATATTAAAAAAAAATCATTTTTTTTTTGATAATTCAATATTTCGAAAACGGATGGACGATTTTTTTTAAATTTAGGGTTTGATTTATATTGTTTAATACTTAAAATTGTCATTATCAATTGTCATTTAAAATTATCGAATCCGAAATATCGATTTTTCTTAACTTCAATGTTTTTTTTTAATGCATTTTTGTGAAAAACAATAGCACGTTCAAAAATCGGCTAGAAATTCAACATATATATATATAATAAGTTCAAAATACCTTAATTGTTTTGAAAATTGGAGCAATAATTTTATCGTAATTTTCTTTTCGTGGGATTGAGCTACATAATGTATGTATATCGCACTAAGCGGCAATTGAACTTCATACAAATTCACATAAATATTTGTGAAGCGTACTTCCGCTGAAATCCAGTTCCGCCGAGTGCATTCAAACCTTTATAAGCATTAGTTCGTTGACAAAAGATGTCAGCTTATTTTAAATCGAGCAAGTACGTGCGATCCAATCGTGTATTTTATTTTAAAAAACAGTCACGAGCGTTCAAAATTTCTTTTTTATTTTGCCAAATAACGATCTGGATAGAATTTCAATGCGGAATTAGGTTAAGCTTATGTATGAAATATGGTTTCATATCCATGAGACAATAGAATCGAATCGAACAAATTGTTATTTCTAATGTTTAACTTGTTTCTGTGTTTATTTTAAGACGTGGTATGAAGTGTGACAAATTACTGTCTTTTTATAGGGAATAATTGAGCAAAATTTGACTAACATGGGTAAAGAGAATAAATAAAATTCAATGAACTCATAATAAATATCACATTTTAATTAATAATGTTAACATAAGTTTGTTCAACTTTCGAAACTTGATGTGATCACTGACCACTTACCACCTCAAATAAATTTTAACAAAAAACTTCTCTATGTTAATACCAGAACGACATGACCCATCTACCAACAGGGTATTCCCATCTACACTGAATGATTTAAAATGGTAGAAGGAACAGAGTTTTGTTAAGGCGTTAATATTAAGGAACCATATAAACTCCCAGATGAGTGAAGCGTCATTCAAGCTGAGATTTACGCAATTGAAATAGCGGCCGAAATGATTCATAGGAGTAATATGGCTCAGAGATCTAATTTTTAGTTGACAGCCAAGCTGCTATCAAAGCATCATCCAGCGACACAATAATATCAAAGACAGATGCAAAATGTAGAGGCCTTAAATAATATTGGTAACACTAACCAATCTGCTGGGATGGGAACTATATAGCAGATGAACTGACAAGGAAGGGTTCAGTATCAAATAGGAATAGTAGTAGCCTATTAGATATGTGCCCAGAAGTCCCAATTGTCGTTGTTAAAAGAAAAATGGACATAACAATAAAATTGCAAATGAATAACTCCTGGAAATCTAGGAACGACTGTGTCATCTCTAGCAGTTTATGGCTTTAATAAAGGAAAAACATATAGAGAGCGCCGACTGGTTCGTAAACATATATAAGGCATATAAGGGGCCAATAGGCCCCCGTGTATGCGTAAATATATGTAAAGCCTTTGAGCTGTTGGGGCTTGTACGGTATTGAACTCGTTTGCTAATTATCATTAAGAATCAATAATGGGATGTTATTATATTTATTATTATTTATTATTGCTTCAATGACAATCATATTTTCATAAAGTTAGCAACGAAAATCAAACAGTAAATACAATTTAAGACAAATATCTAATTTTTACTATATAAATTGTCGAAAATCTTAAAAATTCAGTTTTTGTTAGAAATTGCCACCAATCTTAAACGCTAACAGCTGATTTGACAGCTCTGAAAACATTACCCTATAAGAAATCTGGGACTAGTCAGTGCAGGCGCCGAACATACATCGAACACAGTGCAAATACAAATAAAGTGACATTGAACGCTTCAGCACCCCAAACATCAAACAAACCTATAGATAAGGTAAGGTACATTGTACAAACTTGAGCTCTAATCAAAGTGACGGACAGACAATCATATCAGATATAATCATATTAACGCCATAATATATGGTTATTTCCTTTTGCCTTTCTTTGCCTTCTAATCTAACTTCCAGAATATAGAATTTGAATCGAATAAATTTAGTTTCCCTCATTATGTCTGTAGGCGCTTTGTCACGAGGCGTTTTGCCGGAAAGATGATAACCATAGATTAATAAAGTAAATTCATTGAAAATTCTTCATGACTTCATCCATGCCAACATTATTTCTTCAGATAATTTTAATCCATTCTTTATAAGTCAGAGTTACGAATTAAAACAATACGCCATCTATGTATATCCTCGTATTCCATAAAATTTCGCTCCTTTTAACCACATACACATACAAAAGAGCATTATGGTTCATTTTTCTCTCAAATTATTTTTTCTTATGCTTCATTCACTTCATTGTATTCACTTTTTCCTCTCCCTGTTGTGTGGGCGCATTTGTAATTGTGTACAACCAAACTCAACTTATTCATCGATCGTGATCATTGTATTAAAAATGCAAAGTATTTGTTTTGATTCACAATTCCACACGATCCGTATTCCTGAATACACCAACGAAACGAACGACAGTATCTTGCCGCAGTCAGTCAGCGAAAGATCGTCCGTTGTTTACCCGGTAATATACCATTGGAAATTGAGTAAAATAATGGAAATACATTAAGTGCTTATGTTGTTTCCGTTCTCGATAAAATATAATCTCACGTTCAACTAACCCCATATTCAATCAAGCAAGAAGTTTATTCCCAAAAAAAAAAGAATTATATTCACAATAATTAACTTCCCATTAGTGTTCAATCATTCTTTCAAATGATATAAGTACACACTTTTCTTGTTGAACATAAGTGGGTGACTCCATTTTGTTTCTTTCCCTTTTGGAGTTGTGCTGAATTTTCTTAAGAAAATAATAAATCTATCGGATTTCGAGAAACAATCTGTACAGTCTGTCATCAATCATCATATAATAGTGGCAGATAAAACATTTGGGACATGGTAAGCGAAATACATACACATACTGTATATTGGTCATCCTTTTTTGTAAAGATTTATGTTTCCGTGCTCTGTGATTGTGGTTCGTCGGCCGTAACAAAAGATTAATTGAGAATATTTCATTTTTATTCGAACCTTTAAGGTTTTGCAGATTTTTTTTTTTATAATAAAGCTGATTTAAGGGATCTTTATTCAGAATCAGTTGACCTCATTTTGATCCGAAACACTTGAGAAAACTCAATTTCTTGCTTCTGCCTTAGCACATTATCACCATCGCCTATTTTCGGCACTTAAAAAAGGTCAATAGGGTGTCTAAATTTGGAATGTTTAACCGATAAGAAAAAAGAAACAAATAATTGAAAAGAATAAATCTAATTTCTATAAAGTTAGAAATTCTTATAATTATTTCAAAATACTGATAAAGAATAATATTCATTTAATTTAATTTATTTTTTCGAAATACATAGTTTTAGTACATTCTTATAGCGAGTTTCATTCAAGAAAAGATCTGCTCTTTCTGACCATCTTTTTGAATTTTGAGAGTTTCTTTCATTTGAACAAAAAGAGCAAATCTAGGTCAGATCTCAACACGAAAGATCTGATCTTTGGTGGGAGGCAGTGTGATCTGAATGCACGCATACATGTTAGTCCCCTTTCACACAGGGAAACCAGTTGCTGGAGATTTTTTTGACGTTTTCCTTTAATTGCCTTGTAGCTTTCACACGAAGAAACTGGCACCAAGAAACTGAGAAGGAAACTGGGAAGATTTTGTTGGGCTAAATGCAAAGCAAAACGTCAAAAAAAATCTCTTCAAATCGTTGACCGGGGAGATTTTTTTCATTCCCCTTACTTCTTGCCCTTATCGCCATCAAACTCCCAGTTGCCGGCAACTCAGTTTCCTTGTGTTAAAGGGGACTTAAAGTTTTTTTCTGTGAAACATCAAATGGGAACTATTTTGTTATTAATTTATTGTGAAATTGTGCCAGTCCCTGCTAAAAAATTAAACTAAAAAATAAACAAATAATAGACGAAGTTAATAATTTAAATTTTATAAAAGTTTTTTATTGCTTTGTTTTCATCTTCCTCATCATCTGATGATGAAGATATATTTTTTTTCAAAAATGTGTGTGTGAGTCATTCAGCATTATCCGCGTTCGGCGCAATGCCGATAGGCTTTCCAAGATACCTCAGTAGCGGGTTTGTTTTCGAACGATCCAGGTAGCTTTCTCTGTTAAGTCAGTTGTATATACAAATCTGAAATTTTGAATCAGCTGTTCCTCAAGTTAATAACAATTTTTGGGTAGCTTGAGATTTGTGTTTGACAACATATGTTTAGTTCATCATCTGGATTTTCCTTATGAACAACATAAAGCAATCCGGATTGCTTTAGGTATGCCACCGAACGTGGCCAATACTACAATTAAATTTGAACACAAAGTTTCATTGAAAAGATCAAATCTCCATTTTGAGAGGAGATCTTTGAAACTTGAATGAAATTCGCTATAAGTATGTTCCCGTACTTTGTGCACAAAAATGTGAAGACTGTCATTTTTGCAAGAGTGGGGGTAATAATCTCTCAGAGTGCAACAAATTTTCACAAAAGTACGGGAGCGCTTTGAACAACAATTTTTCCCATTTTTAAACGTCATCATAAAAGTTTATTTTTGAAAATGTTTATTAAAGATTTGCATAAAGTTATTTCTTATTATTATTTATAGCACGGATAAGCCCGACCAGACTATAAATTCCATTATTTTCAACTTTTGTAACGATACACTCTTGGCAACTGACAGCTTATGTATTGTTTTTTTCCTGTTTTTTGACTGTTTTTCGTTGAAATTCGTAGATTTTCGCAGTTTTAAGGAGTACGGGAACGGACCTAATGCATGTGGCATACTTAATGCTCAAAGAGTAAGATCCCAACTGTAAACCTCACGCTTTATACGTGTACTCGCCTGAGTTGCGTACTTTAGTGAAAAACCGGTCGTTGGGCGACAATCATTACCGTAGATTGAAACATATCGATATTGTTCTACTTCATTTATTTTCATTCTAATTTAATACAATTTTTGAATAAAGAATTTCAATTGACCGAATTACCTGAAGCAGCATTCACATGCTCGGAATTATTATCTTCATTACATTAACGAATTCGAACAAAACGAAGTTTTCGGCGGGCAGCTAGTTTTATATAAAAAGTGCAAGGCCTTTATAAAAGGGTAACTGAAAGTAGACGTTTATATCCATATGAATTTATAATATGTGGTAAAGTGTTCTAATTAATTTGATATTTTTTTAGGAACTACATTTATTCCAACTGCTTTTGATTTCATGTCTTATTGCATTTAAGACATATGTCTCAAAACCACAAATTAATCCCAATTAAGAAAGATCAGTGCGCCGGTTATAAAGATAGTTGTAGATTCCGATATCTCATTGGCCAAATTCCTAAATGCAAGATATGCAAATCAATTCTCATGCTAAGCAAATGCACGAACCCGGATAAAATTCAAGTGAAGTGTTCAACATAACTTTAAAACTTGCACAAATGTACTGGTTTATGGAACAGAAAAAATAATTAACTCCCTTTTGAGACACATTCGCAGAGATTATTATGTTTTCGTTTAGAGATAGTTTGCTTAGCATATTTTGCGCAATATTTGCGTTTAGGAGTTTGCCCATTGACTGTAGAGCTATACGACATGAAATTGTTATGTAATTGCATTGGTTCAAGTTTACAAACGTTTTGGCTAGATTTTTAAAGTATTCCGATTTTTTAATATTTTTCCACAGAACACCACTAAGAAATTCTGCATTTAGTTGAAAAGAAAAGTACTTCGTTTTTTAACTATTTTTTTTTATCTATACGGATCACATAATTGCGCCGAATTGTATAGATATTTCAAATTGTATCACTAGTTATTCATGCTAAGTTTCAACATTTAGATTATTCATTAGACTAACATCTTAAAATACATAAATCAGAACTACCAGATCTTATGCAAGACGGATCTAATATCTAGTTACTGGTCTATAATTATAAACAAAATAATAAAGCTCAACAACTAAGTGCATAAAATGCTATTAATAAAGGGTTTGTCGTTTGGTAACAAAAATCAATTTAGTTTTGATTTAGATCTGTCAAAAAAATGATTTTGACAATTTTTGCCTTCGAAATTGATTGATTTTTTGATTTAATTCCTTCGCTAGACCATCGAAGTCGTAGGTTTATAAATGAAGATTTGATCTTTTCAATGAAACTTTATATTCTAATTTAATAGTAGTATTGGCCACGTTCGGTGGCATACCTAAAGCAATCCGGATTGCTTTGTGTTGTTGTAACGCCTAAGGAAAAAACCAATTGATGAACTAAACATATGTTGTCAAACATAACAAACATAGGAACAGCTGATTCAAAACTTCAGATTTTTATGCAATACAACTGACTTAACAGAGAAAGCTACCTGAATCGTTCGAAAAAAAACCCGCTACTAAGGTATTTTGGCTACCCTATCGGCATTGCACCGAACGCGTCCAATGCTGAATGACTGACACACACATTTCGGAAAAAATTTTATCTTCATCATCAGATGATGAGGAAGATGAAGACAAAGCAATAAAAAACTCCACTAAATTTATAAAATTTAAATTATAAACTTCTTCGTCTATTATTTGTTTATTTTTTAGTTTAATTTTTTTAGCAGGGACTGGCACAATTTCATAATAAATTAATAACAAAATAGTTTCTATTTGATGTTTGACAGAAAAAACGTTTTACGTGTATGCGTGCATTCAGATCAAATCTGCCTACCCATCAAAGATCAGATCGTTCGTGTTGAGATCTGATCTAGATTTGCTCTTTTTGTTGAAATGCAACTCTCAAAATTCAAAAAGATGAAATCTTTTGTCAGAAAGAGCAGATCTTTTCTTGAATGAAACTCGCTATCAGACTAATAGCTGTCAATTATGATGCATAGGGATGTTTGTAAAAGATTGGTAGATCTGCCGAAAAATCCAGATCTGCAAAATTGATTTAAAATCAAAAAATAAATCAATTTATTTGGCCAATCGAAGGGAAATATTGTCAAAATCAGTTTTTTGACAGATCTAAATCAAAAATAAATTGATTTGTGTTACCAAACGATAACCACATTAGTTATAAATAAAATTTACAGGGACATAAAATAATTAGAGATATACTTATTGTAGTAGATTTTGTTCGTGGATTTTCGATTTTTTTTTTATTTAAAAATTTTAGTCCACAGGCTAACTTTTATTCTATAGACTATCGGTGGACTAAGAATTTTTTTTATTAATAGGGCTGTAAATGTTCACCTATAATCTGAGTTAAATTGCATCTAAAACGAAATTCCTTTTCCAAGATTTTGTTTCTTTAGAGCTAGAACTCTGGTGGTTTTCTCTCTGGTCCCGATTTTTTCTTGAAGGTTATGTTTTTTTTGTTTGACCCTTCACCGTATAGTGATGAGTTTTTCACGCCGTGTGTGTGAAGCTAGTCGCCACATTTGAAGTTCAGATTAAATTAGTAGAAGGCATTATTCGTTTCATTAGATTAACTCACAAAAGTGGTGGAATATTTTAATTTGCTTTATTTATTAACACTCAAACAAATTATAATAAATCAGAAAAAATGTACTAGTCTACTCTCTTTGACATACTTTATATTTGTATGAATAAATTGCAATTCTATATCTCTCTCTAATAGAAGTATCAAATTTATTGATTAAAATTTATTCACGAGTTAGAAAGATACTACTGCTTCCTTACCAGCGCATGAAGGAAGGTAACAAACCGATGTCTCGACCTTTTAAAACAAATATATATGTACACACATTGCACAGTTCAAGAAACTGGTAAAAGTATGAGTCTTTTTTTGCATTTGAGTTGAGATAATCGTCTTACTATTCTATTGTCCATTCGCCGCATTCAGAAATTGATCTATATCTATCCAGATAGGCTAATGTTGTTGTAATCCCGTGCTGGTATACTTTTGTATTTTATCCGTACAAATTTAAACTATCCGGTTTTGGTTGTTCAGGAACTGAATGGATAATAACAAATCTTAGATAGGCTGTCCTGCAGACATCTAAATGCTCCTATTTTCAATTAATTGATTTGCACCACTCGTTCGTCAATATAGTAGTACTCGTAGTTGGAATAATCTGTTACTTAAGTTTTTGATTGCTCTGTCCACGCAATTAATTTCGTTCCTTATAGCTGTTGTGCCTTAAAAACATTAAAACCATATGGAACAGGCACTCCCTCTGTTATTTTAACATCCATCTGTTGATCTACATTCTTTATTTATAGATTTCTACTCGCATAATTGGATTTCATTTGTCTTTATTTTTTATTTTACTGAGCTTTGTGTTTTTTTTTACTTTATTTTGAATGCTTATTACTTAAATTTACTTCTTTGCGTCCAATGTTTGCCCAATTAATGAATTTCAATGTTATAATTTGTATAATGTCGACCGACGAATGAGTGGTAGAGACATGATGCCATCGAAATATTTGACGAGCCCGCTAGTTTTATTAGAATTGTTTAAATATGAACTGTATCTATTTCTAGACAAAGTGATTATATCTTAACAAACAATGTAGAATCTCAATAACGCTTACAGCTCAATTAAATAATTTGAACATGACCTCAGTAAAAGGATTACGTCGTGCCTAGTTTTAATTAATGTCTATCACATCATCCCAAGTAAACTGATAATGGTACCATGTAAAAAGTTTGTATAGACCTTGACACTATGTAGTTTGTATTCGGAAATATAACGGAATCGTTTTTGATAGGTACTATAGTGTACTATCAGAATATAGTGCAAGGTTGCATTTGAAAAAAAAAATCAAGATTTTGATCAAACTTGGCATTACGATGATGGAGAACACCAAAAACGTGGGTCCCGCAATTTCGTCTGTCTGACTGTCTGTAGAACGATAGACAGCCTGAATGGCTGAAGCGATTGTCTGCAAACTTGATACTTAAGAGTTTTAGGTAATTGTTTCAAATAGATTTCTGAATCGTTTTTTTTTTAGCCCCAAAAATAACGGTACTTGCCATGCAATTTTTTTCTACCATCTTAATTATCTCAAAAACGGCTCTAACGATTTTATAAAAAATTGTGAGTGTAAAGTCTACATTCTGGTCAAAGATTTTGCTAATATATTCTGTTATTAACGGTACCTGCCATACAATCATTTTTTTGTTTTTCGACTTCCTCATAAACGGTTCTACGGATTTCGATCAAAATTATTATATACGATGCTCTTCGAAATTTTGTTTTTAAGTTAACATTATTATAATTTTAAATTTCCATCACAATTTTTTTTTTGAAGAAATTCAAACAAATTTTGGATATACAAAATTAAGTAAAAAATTACTTTGAAAATATATTTAGCCGTATCTATTAAGAACCTTTTTTTATACGTTGTGATCGAATATAAGAGCAAGTACGTGCGATCCAGTCGTTCATTTTATTTTTTTTTTTTGCACCAAAAATAACAGTACCTGCCATACATTTTTTATGGGTTTTAATTATGTTAAATAGGAGGGTAATAGCTAATAGGAGAAATAAATGGAACCTTGCTAAGTAAATGAAATATAAGTAGGTAGAAATAAATGGATGATACATATAATAAAATCTTTTTAGATTGCTAAGTTGTTAAAGTTTGAGCAAAAACAAAGATGCCATTTGAATTCTTGGACAAATAATCATATATCAAACAAAAAAATTCAAAAATCGTTGGGACGGTTTTTCAAAAAATTAATTTTGTATGTGTAAAATTTTATAAACATTTTTATTATTACATAAAAAATTTTAATTTCAAAAAAAATCAGTGAGCGATTTTTAAACCCTTCATTTTTCAAACAAGAAAATTTATTTATATTTTAAAAATCTCAATTTTTTGAAAATTTCAGTATTCAGTTTTATTTACAATCCTTATTTGCATAACAAAAACTATTTAAACGGTTCTTGAAATAGTGATATAGTCGAAATATAAAAAGTGATTCTATGGGAAGTACCGTTAATAAGTAGGTACGCAAAATAAAATCAATTTTTGCTTAAAAGTAGACTGCACTAAATTAAGAACACAAACATTTGTTTTATCAAAATTCTTGAGCTGTTTTTCTTAAAGGTTTTTTTGGAGGTACCGTTGTTTTTTATAGGACTTTTAATTTTGGCTTACATTAGTGTTTAAACTAATTAGGAGGTTCTGCATAAAAAAATTTAAAAAAATATATTCCAGAAAATCGAAAACCAAAAAAAAAATGGTTTTACTAAAGCTTAAAATTTTTTTCAAAAAAAAAAATACCAAACATTACTTTTTCACTTCATTAATGAACTGATTTTTTCTTATAAAAATCATTGTAGCTTTTTTGAGAAAAATCCATACAACCGCTTAGGCTGTAGACTCAAAGACAGAATGAATTTCGGGACCCCTTTTTGGTGTTCTCCATCATCTCAATATCAAGTTTGATCACAATCTCGAGTTCGATTTTTTTTACGAATCCATAACTTGCGATATAGTACCTACATATGTATATATCACAAGTAAAAAGAGTGGGTGTACTTACATCGCATCCACTTAAACATTACACACATTAATACATAAAGCCATAGAAAGATTGGGAAAATATTGTGGGTACACATTTTTTATTGAGAACGTGTCGTGTCGTGTTGTCGGCTTGAAAATGTGTACCTCCAACGCCGTAAAAGATTATCTTTATTTAAGCACAGTTGATTTTGACCGAATCTAACTCAAAGTCAAAAATGCAAATACCTAAGTGAAAAACTTCAAAAAATCAATCAAATAGTTTAATATTTTGTTGCAAACCTATTGTTGGCACTAACGGCGTGCAACCTATTAGGCATTGAGTCAATCAAATACGCTAATAGGTTTGGTGACATTTGTTCCCATTCTGTCTTTATTTGTGCCGAATGATTTCACTTTCTTATCTCCCGATCTACGAGATCCCATAAATAGAGAGATTAAGATCCGGAGATTGCGCTTGCCACTTCAAAAGGTCAACATTCTCCTCTTCTAAAAAGTTTCTTGTTAACCGGCTGGTGTGTTTTTGGGTTCATTATCATGTTGGAATAAGCACTTTTCAGGCTTATTCGACTGCAAATATAGAAGCATTATGATTTTCCAGAATTTTCTTATAAATTTGATCATTCTTCCGCTCATTAACCTGACATAACTGGCCCACTCCTTGACGAAAAAGTTAACCTTAAAAAAATCTCTTAGTATAAATTGAATTTCAAGAATATCACCACACCATGAGTGATCCCCCGCCATGTTTAATTGTTGGAACTTGATAAACTGGGGTTGTAACTTTTTTCCCAGGGGCCTTCGCACATAGCAAATGCCATCTGAGGAGAAGAAGTTGAACTTTCTCTCTCCACAAAACTTTTGCTCACTGCTCACTCGTCCAATACCAGTGGTGCTTTGCAAATTAAAGCAATAATAATTTATTTTGGTGTGACCGTTTGCAACATTTTTTTGCTCGGTACTGTATGACAAATTAATTTATCGCTATTGGTGTTATTTAAAAAAAACTTTAAGTACTAACATGCGTAAAGAAAAGAAATAAAATTCAATGAACTCATAATACATACATATATATATACATATATCGCATTTTAGTTAGAAGGATGTACATACATACATAAGTATATATACATAAATGTCCAAAAAAGTATGATTCGCACTACCACTAGGTACATAATTCAATTCTCCCGTCCAAGATATTATTTCTTGTTATGAAATCATGATAGCACGCAATGTTTAAATTCAATCCATTTCAAGCATCCGTATCTCTTTCTCAGCTTACATCATTTTTTTTTTTCTCAAGAACAATCCTATTCATAATTTTTTGTTTGCGATAAGGCATATATATAATTAAACAAAAAAGTAATAAAAGACGCATCCCAATACATTTGTACAAACGTAAGATGTAGACGACTTTTATCATGATCATCGCCGCCGTCATCATGTAGGAAAGAAATAATATTAAAAACCAGTAAAAGAAAAGAAAATTAAAAATTGAGTCCAAATGTCGCGGCTGATAACTCAAGTATCTCATTTAACTATGAAACCAAGTCATGAAACCGAGAACAAGCCCCGAGTCTTGAAACTTTTTCATTTTATTTCGGTATAGCTTTCAATTTTATGAATCTAGCACTTTAGTGTAAGATTGGATTTCGCTCAGAGTTGCTGTTGTGCAGCTTTATGAGCAAAAAAAAGAAAGGTTTGAATCACAATCACAGTAAGGACAAAATTAAAAGAGTTGGTTTTAAATTTTATTTTTTATCCTTTCAGTTTTTAATTTGATGCTGAATTACATCTGATAAGCTAACAGTCACATAAGACTTCTTGGCTATTATCCTTCACGATAAAGTAAGTATTCTTGTTTTGTTTTTAAGTTTAAGTTTATTCATAATATTTTTCTATTTTTCTTACCTCCTTCTAGGTCCTTTGTGAAGGATAGTCAACAACAATTACAAAAAAAAAAAAAAAAACTGAGAACAAGAGATAACGAACAACCGGAAGCAACATATTATGGTTTGGCATCAAATGTCCCAACAAAGCCCAAGTCACAGACCGCTGATAGCTGTTATCGCATTAGCTGTGCTATGCGCGGCAATTTTAAATGAGGCTGCTGGTCAACAGCATGTACATCGTGACCGCGTTCGCGATAAACAACTACGGAAGCAATACACTAAAGAGCAATCATGTGAGAAAGGCTCATGTTATCCGGCAACGGGTAATCTACTAATTGGACGTGAGAACCGTTTGGAAGCATCATCTACTTGTGGTTTAAAAGGGCCCGAACGATTTTGCATTGTATCGCATTTGGAGGAGAAAAAGTGTTTCCTATGTGACACTCGTCCAGAAACCGAAGAAGATCCATTGAAGAATCATCGGATTGGACAAATTGTTTACACCACTAAGAGAGGAACACGTACTCCCACCTGGTGGCAATCGGAGAATGGCAAAGAAAACGTAACTATACAATTGGATATGGAAGCGGAATTTCATTTCACTCATTTAATTATTGTATTTGCTACGTTTCGGCCGGCGGCAATGTTGATTGAGAGATCTTATGATTTTGGAAAGACCTGGCATGTTTATCGTTACTTTGCTCACTACTGTCATGATGCTTTCCCAGGAGTGCCGACAGTTTTGAGAAATATTACGGATGTAGTTTGTGACAGTCGTTATTCGAGTGTAGAACCGTCAAAGAATGGAGAAGTAATCTTCAGAGTGTTGCCACCGAACATGAAGGTAGAGAATCCTTATGCTCCACATGTCCAGAACATGCTAAAGATGACAAATTTGCGTATTAATTTCACAAGACTGCACAACTTGGGAGACACTTTGCTAGATGACCGTCAAGAAATTCAAGAGAAATACTATTATGGTATCACTAACATGGTAGTTCGAGGTTCCTGTTCGTGTTACGGACACGCTTCGCGATGCTTACCACTCGAAGGAACAATGAACAATGAGGTGGACATGGTACACGGGCGTTGCGAGTGTACGCACAATACCAAAGGTCTCAATTGCGAAACTTGTGAAGATTTTTACAACGATTTACCCTGGAACCCTGCGTTTGGAAAGCAATCGAATGCTTGTAAACGCTGTGAATGTAATAACCATGCATCAAGCTGTCACTTTGACGAGGCAGTATACGAGCGTTCAGGAAAGATAAGCGGAGGTGTTTGTGACAATTGTCAACACAATACACAAGGACAACACTGTGAAGAGTGTATGACTTTCTTTTTCCGCGATCCCCGTGAAGATATCCAAAGCCCATATGTATGCAAGCCGTGCGATTGTGATCCGATTGGAGCTCTCGACGAAGGCATCTGTGACTCAGTGAATGATCCTGAAAACGGAATCGAAGCGGGCGCATGTCACTGCAAAGTGAATGTTAAGGGACGTCGTTGTGACGTGTGTAAGGATGGTTACTGGAATTTGACCCCAGAAAATCCCGAGGGATGTCAGGCTTGCACTTGCAATACCATGGGTACTGTAGATAACTCTGGTTGTAATATGTACACAGGAGAATGTACTTGTAAGCGGTTGGTTACTGGCAAGGACTGCAACCAATGTGCACCCGAGACTTTCGGTCTATCTGTAGCTGAAGACGGATGTACACCTTGCGCATGTCACGCTGGTGGTTCCTACAACAATTTCTGCGATGTTATATCTGGTAAGTGCCAATGTCGTCCCCATATGACTGGGCGGACCTGTAGTTCTCCAAAGCAAAACCATTTCATTCCGCCATTGCACTTAGTTTACGATGCCGAGATCACAGACGAATGTATAACATATTCAAATAATGGTAACTGCACTAAAGTAGTTTATCAGACTCCAGGCGGCGATCGTCAACCTGATTTTACTGGTCCCGGTTTTGAACGAGTACCTGAAAACTCACAAATAACATTTACAGTTGACAATGTGCCCAACACCATGCCATATGATATTGTGATTCGATACCATTCTACAACAAGAGGTGATTGGGAAGACGCTTATATAACGCTTGTTCGCCCAGATGAGATAGATGTTAATGGAGGGTGTGCTGGGGAAGACGTTTCATCGTCATATGAAACCAGAGTGCCATTTAGCTTGCCAGAAAATCAGCGTGATGTTGTTGCGCTTAAAGACGTTTGTCTGGAAGCAACAAAAGTTTATAAATTTAGAATTCGTTTTGAACACCATCGCCGCAACGAAGACAATCCAGCTGCCCAGATATTAATAGATTCGCTTACACTTGTGCCACGTCTTGAAAAGACGCAGGTTTTTAACGGATCGCCAATGGCTGAAAACCGCCTAAGGGAGTACAATATCCTCGGATGTAATCAAACTTATTACAACATTCACTATAATACATTGGCCAGAGAACGCTGTAAAGAATTACTTGACATTGCCAGTATTTCGATATATGACGGTGCGACAGTATGTAATTGTAATCCGACGGGATCGCTTTCGAAACAGTGCGATAAAAACGGAGGATATTGTCAGTGTAAAGCGAATATTGTTGGTCGTCAGTGCGACCAGTGTGCACCGGGAACTTATGGTTTTGGACCCGAAGGCTGTAAAGCTTGTGATTGTAACAGCATAGGTTCAAAGGATAATAATTGTGACCAGATCACTGGACAGTGTATTTGCCACCCTAACACTTACGGTCGAGAGTGTAACCAATGCCAGCCAGGATATTGGAATTTCCCTCACTGCCAATCCTGTGAGTGTAATGGTCATGCACAACTTTGTGATGCTACCACTGGCCAATGTTTGAATTGTATGGACTTCACTACTGGATATCATTGTGATGCATGCTTGGATGGATACTACGGAAATCCATTCTTAGGCAGTGATATCGGCTGTAGACCGTGTCGATGCCCCGACACCATGGCAAGTGGAAATTCTCATGCTTCATCTTGTGATTTGGATCCAAGGAATAATAACATGGTGTGTCGTTGCCAGGAGGGCTACGATGGAGCTAGGTGCGAAATGTGTGCCGATAATTATTTTGGAAATCCAGAAGTCCCAGGTGGTAAGTGTGTTCCATGTGATTGCAGCAAAAATACGGATCCCTATAATACCGGCAACTGCGACAGGAATACAGGAAGGTGTCTCAATTGTCTATATGAAACGACTGGTGATCACTGTGAAGTATGCCGTGATGGTTACTTTGGCGATGCTCTACGACAAAGGTGTGACAAGTGTGATTGCGACTTTTTAGGCACCAATGGAACAATTCAACATTGCGATCGATTCTCAGGACAATGTCCTTGTTTGAAAAATGTTCAGGGAGTTCGCTGTAACGAGTGCATAGAGAATCATTGGAAGATTGCATCGGGAGAAGGTTGCGAGCAATGTGCTTGTGATCCAATCGGTTCTGAATTGGAACAATGTAATCCGTATGACGGTCAGTGCAGATGTAAACCAGGATTTGGCGGTCGACAGTGTAACCAATGTCAGGAAACATACTACGGAAATCCGAACATCGAGTGTAAGTCATGTGAGTGTAATCCTTATGGAGCGGCAGACGATCAATGTGACCGAGAAACAGGCAAGTGTATTTGTCGGGAAGGAATTGGAGGCAAAAAATGTGATGAATGTGCCCGGGGATATTTAGGACAATTTCCATCCTGCTCACCGTGTGGAGAATGCTTCAACAATTGGGATTTAATTTTGACTGCACTGGATGAGGCTACAAATGCAACAATTGAACGGGCTAAACAAATCAAAATGATTGGAGCGACGGGAGCATATACATCGGATTTCAATGCCTTGGATCAAAAGTTGCAGAAGATTCGAGATTTGCTGTCGAATACGACAATCAGTTTGCAGGATATTGATGGATTAGACAAGGAAACTCTGGAACTGAAGAACAAACTTCAAGATTCGCATGAGAAACTCGTCGATACCGAAAGCAATCTGGAAAAAATTTATTCAGACTTGTCATTGTCTTCAGTACAATTGGAATCGCTACAGAATCAAAGCGCTTTAGTTAAAAAACTTTCCAAAGAGTTGAAGGAGAACGGCATACAACTGCAAGAGTCAAATATCGAGGGGGCATTGAATCTTACAAAGAATGCATACGAGAGAGTCCTCGGGTTATCGACGGTGAAAGATGAAGTCCTGGAGTTGAGTGCAAACATTGAAAGAAATAGTAAACGTGTAGAAACCCTGGCCAATAAAATGAACGATGACTCAAGTTCGGTAGAAATAAATGATAACATGTTGAGTGATTACCGATCGCAACTCATGAATTTATCGGCCGCTATACCGGATCTTAATAATGATATGTGTGACAAGCGAGGTGATCCTTGTGACAGTTTATGTGGTGGAGCCGGCTGTGGATCATGTGGAGGTTTGTCCTGCGAAGCTGGAGCGCTGACTCGTACTGAAAAAGCGCTCAAAGTCTCCAGAGATACTGAACAAGCAATCAAAGAGAAAAAAGAAGCAGCCGATCAAACGATACGATCATTATTTCAAGCTAAGGTTAATGCTTCAGAGGCTTATACCAAAGCTAAGGGAGCATTTGAGGATGCCGAACGTTATCTAAATAACACTAACGAAAACATTAAGGCTGGTGAAGACGTTATTCTTGAGCTAAACAACTACATTAATAATAACACTGCTTTACCAAAAGAAAGCAAGGAGTTGGCTGAAAAGACTCTTAGTTTGGATTTGAAATTGGATCCTGAAGAAATTCAGAAATTGGGTGGACAGATTAATGAAGCTGTGGCTTCATTGAATAACGTCGAATCAATTATCCTAAGTACCACATCTGATCTGATACGTGTGAATGAATTGCAACAAATAGCAAATGCAACCAAAGCAAAGGCAACCGAAATTCTTGATACTGCTAATGCAGTTGTTAAAAATCTGGATGATGCTGATGTATCACAGCAAAAGGCACAAGAAGCCATTGCCAAAGCCAACTCCAATATCGAACTTGCCGCCAATGATTTGAACGAAATCGACCAGGAGACAAAGGAAGCTGAAGCTCCAGCAAATAGTACGGCTCAACAAGTAGAAGAGCTAGCAAAAAAAGTTAGTCGTCTACAAAAGAATATAGTTCGCAATGAAATCGATGCCAAGGAAATCAAGAAGGAAGCTTATAAAGTGAACGAATCAGCCGATAGTTCCTTGAGACAAGCGAAAGATCTGCGATCCTCTGCACAGACGGCCAACAGAACTTTAACCGATCGTGCTGCACGATCAGAGAATGCACGCGATAGAGCTAAGAAGCTGTTACAACGAGCATCAAAATTGACAGTCGATACCAATGAGAAGTTACAGGAGTTACGCCAGATGCAAGAGACATACCACCTCAAGGACGAACAGCTTGAAAAGCTGAAAAACCTGATGAAGCCTCTCAACGATGAGATGTCAATCTACTTGCAAAATATCCAGATACAGGCCGATCGGTACAGGTTATGTACCAGTTAAATATCTTAAGTTTCCAAAATCTTCCACTTTGTTACCAGTTACTTAAAAGTTAAAATAAAAACCAAATTGTTTGTTAGGTCAAGAGATATAAAAAAAACTTATTTATATGCAACACTTGCCTGAAAGCAATGATAATTTAAGATTAAGTATAAGTGCCTTTAAAATGTACATAAATGTCTTCAGAATAATGTTTAGTATTATGTAGTAGTAGTTTATATAAATGTGAAATACCACAGCCATAGAAGATATATATACACACACAAACACACATTTCATTTATTTTTTTTTTGTTTCAATGTAAAACCTTAAACCACCGTTTTGAGAATTATTTCAATTTTTATTTTGTGAATATGCATGCGAAATAAATGTTATGTCCTAAGCTATTTCTTTTTAAAAGAACGCAATAAATAAATAAAATCTTTTGGCATTTTCTGTTAAACAGAAGATCTTTTTTGTATTTTTTTAGTAACTATTATCGTATATCTAGATCGTATTGGAACATCGTACTGCAGAACCAAAAGCAGAACAAAAATTTTCTTTTATAATTTCGTTCTGTGATTTTTCGTTTCCCATTAGTAGCGTACTAGGGTTAAGACAGGGGCTTGATTAATTGACTCTCGTCTTGGTGATTCTTCTCTCTATCGTTCCTCGTATATATGATAGAGACAGCTACCATCGAAATGACTATTAAAAAATGGACTATAAGCATATTCCACCCCAGCAGATATTCCCTTGTCGTTCTTTAGTGGGATACCTTTCAGAACAAAGTTGTCAACAAAACGTTTTAGTTAAAATTATTTCGTTTTCCTTCAAAGATAAAACCCCGACATTTATGTATTTCCAAAATGTGAGTATAAAATTTTACATTGACCTACTGTAACCGAACCGTAGGCTCTTGAAATGTAGTTTTTTTTTGTAATATGGAATGAATAACTCGTTCCGACAAATCATGTGCAAAATACGCCAAGCAAACTGTTGATAAACTCAAACATAAAAATCCCGACTTGCCAATGATTTCACTGATTTGCGTTTCAATAATGAATTTTGAAGAAAGTTATAACTGGCGCCTTGAGAAGTCGTTTCTTGGTTCAAAGAAAACGTGATATCAATTACTGATATCCGTATCTTTTTAGATTGTCGGGCGGCTATAAGGCTGATGAACTTGCCAAAAGTGGACCGACACTACATTTATTATTTGATAAGGCAAATATAGATATACCCATTGCTCCATGTAAGTTAATGCTGAAACAAGATGCTTTAGAAAGGACAAACCTAAGATGGAAAAATACAACGACAAATCAGCTCTGGTAAAAACTTGATCTGAAACGCTGCAAGTATTTGATATCCTTAAGCAGATTGCACCTCAGATCCGTAATTGGTGTCATAACCGGACACATCATAGGCAAACGCGCAATGAGTCTATTCCTTATCTTCTGTGTACATGCCCAGATCTATCTCAGAGACGTAAGCTCCATCTTGGATACTTTTTTTTCGATGATCCCAGCGATCTAAACAAAATAGTCATCTACAGTCCAAATGGTTTAACGAATAGGGAGATTATCTCAGTATTCACATGGGACCAATTCTGGTCTAAGTGTGTCAGCTGCAACGCTGCAATAATTGAAAACAAAAATTAAAATATGTTTGAAAATTAAAATATGCAATATAAGGCGCAGTGAAAAAAATTACTGAAAGGATTTCAAAAACTTTTTCTGGACCAGGTAAGATGTGTACAATGAAAAAAGCTGAAATTCCAAAAAGCTGAGAAAGCCAAAAACAAGTGGTTTCTTAACTAACGTAAAAAAAATTGCCAATTATCGGAAACCTTATAAGGTTCACCAAACTGAATGTTTGCTGGAAATATTAGTTAACCAGGGGCGCACCTATTTAATTCGATTCTACAATAGGCGTTTTTCTTTTTCAGTTCAGAGCAGAGTCTGAGTTGTCAAAAAATTTGTTTGTTTCCTTTTAACTCAGAGCATGCAGAACTCCAAATGTGTGTTTCTTTTTTCGTTCTGAACGTGTGTAGATCGCACTCGACGCGCTCGAACATAATTGACTGAGCATGTCAGTAAATTGCTGAACGCACCAAATGCCATGTATGCCAAGAAGGAAAATGTGAAGAAAAAAATAATTAGATACATAAGTTGGCGAAAGAAGTTAATTTTCTGTATCTGTGTGCATCAGTGTACAAAAAATGGTAGGTATTGCTTTTTATGGTTAAAAATGAAAATGTATTCTGATTTGTGTGGTTCAAGTGTGTTTAAAAGTCATATCATCGTTCAGTGTTCGCTCTGTTTGGAACAAGTTCAGTGCATAATTTATGTGTTCGAACTCTGTTCATTGCTCTGCTCTGAACGAAAAAAGAAAAACGCCTAAAAATGATGCTCGAATTCGCAAAATCTCAACTCGCTAATTCTTTAGTAAAGCACTTATTAATTAAAAAGAACAGAAGATTGGAGATCATGTGGCGAAGAGTCGAATACGCGAATAGTGGATGCTACTTACCAATATAGTAGCACTTAAAAATAGCATTGAAAACAACTTTCTTCAACTAGATGCGAAAGTAGAATGAAATTACATAGTAGGGATCTAGGTAACTTTTCCTAACATTTGTTTTTGAACAAGAATTGATAAAAGGGCAATTTGTGCCATTCTCACAGGAGTACACAGATGTTGATATCAGTGAGGGGTTACTTGATGAAAATGTTCCGGATTTAGTAAAGGGCATTGAAAGTCAATCGGCTTCTGGTGATGTACAAATCGTACAAAATGTTGTGACTCACAAGGATGAAATTGAAATCTTCGATAAAGCCATCGATTGGGCCACTGAAAAAAAAAACTTTTTCAGAACTTAAAATTCTCCAGAATCTCCAAGAATATGCTTTTCAAAATGTACTGCTCAAATCTAAGCAGATTAAAATAACGATTTTTTTTTCAAGTTGTCTTAAAAACGTCTGATTTCAAATTATTTATTCATAATATAATCATTATTTATGTGTTTAGAATCATTGAAATTATTATTAATAAACAAAAAAAAAAAAAAACAATTTTTATCTTTATTCAGTAACTTGCACACAGCCATACACCTCGAACACTCCTGGTATCGTGATAAAGTTAACGAGAGTCCACTGTACCTAATGTGGTTATCATTTGGTAATGTGGTTATCGTTTGGTAACACAAATCAATTTATTTTTGATTAGGATCTGTCAAAAAACTGATTTTCACAATTTTTGCCTTCGATTGGATAAATAAATTGATTTATTTTTTGATTTTAAATCAATTTTGCAGATCTAGATTTTTCGGCAGATCTACCCCTCTTTTACTAACACTACTATGCATTATAATTGACAGGCATCATCTTGATAAGACAGCTGATACCGATAACTGTTTCAAAGACACAAATATACACCAATACTCTAGCAAATAAAAATCAATCTGAAAAGGTATTCGAATCGTTACGAAATAAATCAATTTATAGATCAAAATATAAATTTACCAAACGAAAACCCCATAACACAAATCAATTTATTTTTGATTTAGGTCTGTCAAAAAACTGATTTTGACAATTTTTGCCTTCGATTGGATAAATAAATTGATTTATTTTTTGATTTTAAATCAATTTTTCAGATCTGGATTTTTCGGCAGATCTACCCCTCTTTTACTAAAACCACTATGATTTGTAATTGACAGCCATCAGTTTGACAAGACAGCTGAAACCGATAACTGGTTCACGGACACAAATATACACCAATACTATAGCAAATAAAAATCAATCTGAAAACGTATTCGAATCGTAACGAAAAAAATGAATTTATAGATCAAAATATTAATTAACCAAACGAAACCCCCATTAAAATAAAAAAATAAATCAATTTATTTGGCCAATCGAAGGCAAAAATTGTCAAAATCAGTTTTTTTTTTTGACAGATCTAAATCAAAAATAAATTGATTGTGTTACCAAACGATAACCAAATTAGAATTCAAAATTTTAAGACTTTAAAACGTTTACCCCTTCTTCATTCCAACACTTCATTTAAAAATTTCATTTTTAAAATGATAATAGGTACAATATAATAGTTAACAATTAACATTAAGTTTTTAAGCAGATTTTTATAGAATACTCTGTCCATATTATGATCAATTGGTTTTTATTAAACAAAATTAAACGAAATTTAATACAGGCTGAAGTACATATATTGGTGAATTTTGAACATAGTTGTGATTTTGTGTAGGAAAATAAAAGGAACATCGAACAACAAAATAATCAGGTATAAAAGGGTATCCGATGTGACCAGTAACGTTAGGTTGATGGGCTGACAGTTGATCTCGTTACCGTCACACTTATGTCGTTTTTATTTGGCAATCCGGAAGCCTTCGGACTCTTCTGAAAGCGTTCACTTAGGAAAAAATGGCAGTTCTTCTTCAGAATCAGAACTAGAACCACTCACACATTCATATACTTGAACGTCAAACTCGACTGTTATCAATTTTTGTATCATAATTGTGCAACAAATATTTTTTTGAATTTGAATATTCTCACGTACACAATTGTTTTCACACAGCCAATCTCATTAAAATTCAGAATCGTTAGAATCACACAAAAGTATTCAGTTTGGATCTGGATCGGAGACCAATTCTGGATTGCCAACTAAAAACGCCATTAAGTCAAGCTAGATCCAAACTATTGTTGATCCTAATGGCGTTTTTATTTGGCAATCCGGAATTGTTCTCCGATCCGGGATACCAAATGAACACTTTTGTGGGATTCTGATGATTATGAATTTTAATGAGATTGTATGTGTGAAAATAATTGTGTACCTGAGAATATTCAAATTCAAAAAAAAATGTTTGTTGCACAATTATGATACAAAAAATGATAACAGTCGAGTTTGACCTTCAAGTATATGAATGTGTAAGTGCTTCTGGTTCTGATTCCGTTTTTAAATCCAGAAGCAACATACATTCTCTTCTTTTCAGAATTAGAACTGTCATTTTTTCCCAAGTGTACGCTTTCAGAAGAGTCCGGATTGCTTCCGGATTGCCAAATAAAAACGACATAATTGTATAACCCATGAATTCTATGGATAATCATGATCGAGCCATTTATAGGCTTTTAAAGGCGTTTTTCTTTTTTTCAGAAAAAAGAATTTTGGACTTATGTCCCGCGGAGTTATATCCCTGCGCCGCGCCGCGCCGTTCGGAACAGATTAAACTATAAACACTGATTTATTTTTTAAACACATTTGAACCACATGAGCCAGAATAAATTTTCCACTGTATTTGTAGGCTGTTTTGGTCTGTTTGAATAAAAATTGAAAAATAAAAAAAAAAAATATTTTGAGTAAACTGAATCAATTTTTTATTAATAGATGGAATTAATATGTACCCCCTAAGGAAGTAATAAATACTTACGAAACATTGGGAAAAATAATGAAATAAAACTTGTTTTATTCGCAATTAATTCAAACAAATAAAGTGGAATGTTCTCCAAAAAAATTGGCCAAATTTATCAAACAATCATTTCAATCATAAAAAGCAATACATATAAGGGACCAGTTATAGCGATCAGGAAAACGAATCAGGGAAAAGTTCTAATGGATAATTTATGATGTTTTCAAGGGTTTTAAGATACAAATGCTACACTAATCGATGACAAATAAATCAGAGAATTTTTTTTTGCAAAAAATATTTGCAATAGAACAATTATTTTATGTTAAAAATTTTAGAAAGGAAAATAATTCCATATATTTTTTAACCAAAAATAATTGTCCACATTTGCGTCATGAATCACCACTTCATCCACAAAAAAAGAACTGTTTGGTGCAGTTTGCATGCCGGCGGCGTTATTGGCCATGTTTTTTAGTCAACGATAACAATCGTCACGTACAGTTATCGCGGCGTGATTACCGATTATTTTTGGCCTGAATTGGAAGATATTTACTTATATGACACGTGGATGACATGGTGCCGCGGTGGCCATATGAGCGAAGTCGAGTTCCATACATAAATGTTTTGATTGTACTTCAAGCCGATAATAAAGTTTTTGAAATATATATGTATATGGTTGCGTTTTATTAAAAAAAAATGTCAAATCCTTATTGGAAAACCCCATAATTTTAAATTTGTACGCGTTTTTTGAGTCGCACTGTATGTTGCTTTTTAGTTTTAACCAATTTTCTGATTTTTGTTTTCACGTCCCCAGCTTAAATTAAATTATGGATTTCAACAAATCAAATGACAAATTCGAATTGAAGACGTTCATGGCCAACGTTCGTTCCGGAAATATTGTTAGACTTATCGAGTCTACTCAACTTCAATTCGAAGAAAAATGTACTTATTTAACACAAAAGCTAAAAAAATCCGAAGAAGAAATGCGCCGAAAACTATTAATTTTACAACAAAATTCTCATCTAATTGAAAATTTTCAAAAACAGTAAGTTAAAAAAAAATAATTTCAGAAAATGGCAAAACTTTGTAATATTTTTTTTTAAATTTCTTATCTAGGCTTCAAGAACTTTCTGATCAAAATACTGAATTACTTGGTCAACAGCAAGTCATCAAGGAAGAAAATGAAAATTTGAATGCTCTATTGCAATGTTCCGAAGATAAATTCGCCCAATTGGATATTTTATATGATCAACAAATTTCTGATTTGTCTAACAGAAACAGTGCATTAGAACAGGAACTTGGTAGCTTAGAGTGTAATCAAGAGCAATACATTGGTCAGGTATGCAAAACAATTTTCAGTTTTTGGAAACTGGTCCCTTAAATAAATGTCCAATAGTTTGACAAGGCTCAAAGGGATTTCAATGAAATGCTTACAAAAGCTGAACAACGCCACGCTGATCTTCTGAACGAATTGGGCAATTTAGAAGTACAAAAGACCACCGAAAATGAGAAACTCAAAAATGAATTATCTGAATTAAAAGTGAGTTGAATTCAAGTTTATATGTATGAACACTAAATAAATATAATTATTTATTTTAAAATTTTCTAAGAATGTTTTGAATCAGAAGACAATCGATTACGAAGAAAGGATTCGAGATTTAAAATCGAGTCTATCATCGACGTTAGGTACGAATAAGGAAATAAATGACTTGGAGGTAAATTGGAATGTAGTTGCTCTAGACATGCCAATTTATAACAGTTATGTTTATAAAAGTCTTGTTAATATGGCCTGCAGTCTCAGAAGGGCAAGTTCCTCACACCCCAGTTAAAGCTTAGAGAATATTTCACACTTTTAATGGCTGTTATAAAATTGGCATTTCTATAGTCGCGTCCAAATTCGAATGACGCCAATGCTTTTTTCAAAAAAATACACACTGTAATAATTTTACTCATTTAGAAGCAAATTGAAACATTAAACAATGAGCGAAAGGCAGATCAAAAGGCATTTGATATTGAAAAATCACGAGTAGTTAATTCAAATGAAGTATTAAAGGTATGTAAATTATTATACACGAGTTATGTGTGGATAGTATAATATATGATAAGTTTAGCTTATTTCGTAAAAAAAGCTAATACTGTAAGATAAATCTTATAAGCTAGTGATAGTTTATAGATATATATTGTTCAAGATTACATACAAATGTGAGAATAGAATTATAATGATAAATTATATACAATATAAACAACTATTTTACAAGAGTCTACTGAAAGAAAAAAACAATATTTAAATTGAAAGGTTTGAAATTAACAGGTTACAGTTATAGAAAAGGAAGATCTGTATAAGGAAAAAGAAGAAGTTAGTGGTTGCTTTATTCGAGGAAAAAATGTTGTGTAATATTATACTCTGATATTGTTGCATGTTGCTTAGCTCTCGCAGATAGGATGAGAGTGAATTCCAGAGGCCGACAGCAGCAATAAAAAACTGACCATCAGACGTGTGACAAGAGAACCGAGGGAGTATTAATAAGGCTGATCTGGTTGATGCTGAAAATCGATTTTTTTAACAGATATGTTGTATGACGTGTTTTTAAAATATTAAAAAATTGTATCGGACTATGATGTTGGATATAGGTTTCAGAAGACATTTTAATTTGTAAGGAGGTTCGTAGATGTGAGACATGAGGTCTGTTTCTTCACTCACCTTCGGATCCCGCTGGATCACAAATTTACCCAAAACGTGTTTCTTTACTTTTTTCTGGCACGAAAATGCCAGAGCTTTTGACTATTCTTTCATTTCCCCTCCAGCAAGAATCTGCCGGAACATTTTAGGCTCGTTTGTCGACTAGGGTCGACCCAGGTTTTTTTTTTGACAACCCCAAGAGTTGTCAAAAAAACCTGGGTTTTTCGGTTCTCTAAAATCACCCGAGGGCCATTAAATTTATGTTGCAGAAAAGCAAGTTATGTCATATAGTAATAGGTTTGTTTGTTGAGCACTGAGTCGCCCTAGGGTCGACCTGCAGCATTTTTTTTAAAAACCTAAAGTCACCCTGATAAACAAATTCTGTGTTTTTTTAAACCTAGGGTCGCCGTCAACTCGACCTGCAGTAGAACTAGGTTTTTAGCAGGGATAAATATGTTAAATTTCAAAGCTTTCCATTTTTCATATCTGTGTCTGAAAATTAATTTGAGTATTGTTTTATTTCCATTTTAAAAATAACAATTTGCATACAAAATGAGAATTCACAACAAAACAAATGCTTCAGATTAGGGATGATGGATAAGTTCATGTATGTTATTGAAATATCGATATTAAAACAAAAAATCGATGGTTCAATATCGATATTGAAAGAAGAATAAGGAAAAACCCTTCAACACATCGATGTTTTCGATTCAATAACTATTAACATAGATGATGAGTACTCGATATTCTCCTCAATATCGCCCATTCCTAGTTCAGATCTCATGTGACTTTAACGTTTATTCATTTACCTCAAGTTGCCCCTGCTAAAAACCTAGTTCTACTTCAGGGCGAGTTGAGGGCGACCCTATGTTTCAAAGAACACAAAATTTGTTTATCAGGATGACTTTAGGTTTTTCAAAAAAACGCTTTAGGTCAACCCTAGGGCGACTTCAGGGTTCAACGAACAAACCTTTTAGCTACTGCACTTTCTTGCTTGTCAAACAAGAAATCAGCTGATGATAGAAGCCAATATAACAATAAATATATCGACTGATTTGTGAAGACTCAAAAGATAAGTGCATGCAAATTAAATTGTATTACGTGAAAACATTTTCATACATGTTCAGACCACCACATCTAATTTCAATTATTAAATTTTATACTACATACAAATATTTTTAATAATTTTTTTTTATTTTTAAAAGCATTAAAAAAAATAAAATGCACGACTGGGTCGTACGAACTTGCTCTTGTAGCTAACAACTGTAATGTAGCTTACCATTGAGGTTTAGTTAGTTAGGTGTAGTTATCCTATGCAGATTAAAGTCTATGTAGGTAAAATTACCTTGATTCTTAGTATAATGAATTGTCGAAGGGATTATTCAAGGAATAGTTCCTGTAACTGAAAATTAAGCAACTAAATTAATTAAAAATAAACTAAGCAATAAACATAACATAAACGACGACGAAAACTATTTGGGATGACAATAACTGAAACTGACTTACTTAAGAGACATAGGAGACGAACAAGAGACGCACCTATAGTTAAAAAACGAGAAGGAAGAATGTGTCGCGTTAGAACAAAAATTGTAATAGATTCCTCAAGTTAAGCTCTGGAATGAGTTTGAAAATGTAACTCAAAGGGAAGCTGAGATGGTAGAAAAAAGGAAAAAAAACTAAAGCTTTGTCTCAAATTGAAGTATTTTTGCTCTAAGGGTTCAATGAACCTGGAAATAGGGGAAGTTGCAGAATTTAACAATATTCTGTTGTATAACAGAGGAGAGCTTTGGCAAGGAAGATTAGGTAGTAACTAATTCGTATTAACCAATTATTACATTTTAATTTACATCGAAGGCGGACAGTTTCTTGGACAAGCATTTAAAAAAGAAATAAAAAAAAAGAAGATTTCATAGGCTAAATTGGCAGTCTGTATATAGGTACGGCTGCCCAAACGTAAAAGGTACCTAGACCATCAAAGTTTTCCGAAATACTAGAGTCTTTATAAAACGAAAGAAAGCGGCAAAAAGTGCTGCCCTAGGTCAGAATAAAAGGCGTACAATGTAACTAGATATTGCATATTAGGAGGATTCCAGTATATATTATATACATACTCTATATGCGATATTCAATCGTCTCAACCTGAAGGTGAAGGAGGCCATTCGAATTGAATTCCGGACACAGGGATTACCGATCCGATTCTCACATACGACAAAATTTTGTTTTTCTATTTGTTCAATTACTTAAATTTTTTTATCACTCAAATTAAATTAATTTATAACTTTAAAGTTTAATTGTGCCTCGAACGGTTTACGCAATACATTATTATCCAATGTTAATCAAAATATACCGCTACCCGAACCGAGTGTCATAGAATAAAGAATTTCTAATTCGTGAAAGTGATCGTTATATGCATATATATATATATCAGCATAGCAACTAACGACCGTAGGTTACAGCAAAGTGTATCCAATACCACCTTCGCATCCAGCAGGAGTAGCCATTTCTGCAGGACAACAACTGTGAGTTGATCATAAACATATTGATGCATACTTAAAGCTTTTATATACACTTATATACGAAATACTTGCGCGAAGTGAAGAGGGTTCTAAAGGGATTTAAACAAGAATAAAAATAAAACAAGTAAAAATAAGATAAAAGAGGATTTAGAGATCCCAATGGGTGACAATGGCGCAGTGGATAAAGTGCTTGATTGCTAACTAGGACGTGTGGGTTCGATCCCCACGCTAGGCGCATTCTTTTCTATACCTCCAATTTTAATTGGATGCCGCCCATGGGTTAAAATGAGGCAATCAATACCTGGTTCTCAAATCCACTGTGCCAAACTAGTGCCGTGCAATTCAAGTTGCATTTAAAAGACCTTAGGTCTTACAGGCATATAGTTCAAAAAAAAAAATTGGTAATAATTCGAAGACGAAGTGTAATATTTTGATAACGTATTCGATGATAGTTGCGCGTTGCCATTGGACTTCAAATTTGAATAGATTTAAAGATTTAATTTGATCAAGTTATAAAACCTGAATTTAAATTTTCGTTTGAATTAAAATTAATTGTTGTCTCAATGAAATAAAAAATAAAGTATAGGCAATGCCATATTGGATTAAGTTTTTAATAGAAAGCTAAATATAAGAAAAAAAAAGGAAAATGAGTGAATTGTATTATTTTTTTAAAAGGATGAGAAGAAGGAGTGGCGGATGAAATAAAGGGGAGGAGGGAAGCCTAGTAAATGGGTTGCTCTAGCAACCAGGAAGGGAGGGTTGAGATAAATTTTCTCGCGCATTAATAACACCTGAGTGCATAGTCTGGCATGTAAAGATTTTTTTTGTAATGAGCTCTTGATCCAAAATCCACTCCCATCGCTGAGTGCCAGCAAGGGCCCTAAGGCAAACTAGCTCGTTACATTACATAGGTATCAATCTACAAATGTATATTTGAATCTAAGTTATGGATTTTAATAATGTAAGCTAGGAGAGTAAAATATATCTACGTCCATATATAGATGGAACCTAAGTATGTAAACATGTACATTATGTATATATAAATGTATGAGGGCCTGCATTTCATTAAGTATTCAGTGACGTACTCAAAAATTAGAAAAAGGAATAATAATAAGGTAGAAATAAATGGGTAATACACATTAAATGTTTTTATATTGCTTAGTCGTTATAGTATGAGGGAAAAAAAAGATGCCATTTGAATTCGTGAATAAACAGAATATATGCCAAACTAGTGCCGTGCAATTCAGGTTGCATTTAAAATACCTTAGGTCTTACAGGCATGTTTAAAAATGTTTAAAAAATCAAACAACCAAAAATAAAAACGAAAGGACCGTTCTCCGTATGCATATGAAAAAAAATTCAAAAATCTTTGGAGTGGTTTTTTAATAAATTAATTTTTCATTTATAAAATTTTAAAACCATTTTTGGAAAAAAAATTGACTAATTTAAGAACACACGCATTATTTTATAAAAATTCTTGGAGCCGTTTTTGAGAAAAATAAGATTTTTGTTTTTGGGAAAAAAAATGTATGGGAGCCACTGTTATTTGTCGTCTTAAAAAATGAAAAAAAAACGTGTGGGCATATTACCGAAAGAACAATATGTACTATAACTTGCCTTATAGTACCTATAATTGCAAGTAAAACGCAAGTATACTCGCAAGTAAGTTTTTTTTGGAAAAATGTTTTCAAAAAGTTAAAAAAAAAACTTTTTCTTAAAAACCGCTCCACAGATTTTTAATTTTTTTCTCATAAATTCAAATTTATCCAGGCGTACTTTTTTTGAGCTCAAATTAGTTTAAGTGTTTATTTCAGAATTTTGAATTATTTTTTCTTTGATTTAGCCGATTTAATCTTTTGGTTTTAAGTTTATATTATTAAATATTTAAGATTGTAAATACCAATTTCTTTTAGAAAAAACTTAAAGAAAATTTGTATAAAATTAAGTAAAAAAACGACTAAAAATATGTTTAGATTTTTAATAGAAATCTTTTGCATTCGATGTGATCGAACATAAGAGCAAGTTTGTGCGATCCAGCCGTGCATTTTATTTATACATGACTAAGGAATTTATATTTTCGCTTAGGTGACCGTGGAAGATCTTAAACGGAAATTAAGTACCAAAGAAAAAGAAGTAGAAGAAGTTTATTTGAAATTCAAAAAAATTACTCGCCTGAGTAATTCAACTACGAACGCACAAGACTCGGTTTGTATAAACAATTATTATTTTTTGTCTAACCTTAAAACATTCAATATTTATTTAGATGCATTCAAGCAATTTCCCAAGTAGAAAACATGGAAGTCACGATGATCCTACCCCATTTGATTATGATTCCACCGATTCCGATGCATCATCTGTTTCAATTTATAAAAATCCCAAATTTCGGCGTTTATCACCTGACTCTGAGGAAAATAGAGCACCGAAAACACAATTTAGAGCTCCTTCGTTTGGTTTCAAGAACAGGATACTTAAACAACTGGATGATATTGTATGTAAATAAAAGAATTTAGTGGTTTTATTTAACATTCATTTTTGTATTTTTAGGAAATACCAGAATCTCCAATTGTGAGTTCGTCTGCTTTCGGAAACAATGAGCAAAAATTGTAAATTATAATAGCGTTAAAAGTACGTTTTTATGTATTCAAAGTGAAAAATTTGTTGTTATTTTTTTTTTGTTTTTTGTTTTCTGTTTTTAATACTTAATAAATGATAATACATGATACTTTTATACGAATGTATACGTACATATGTACACATATATTTTTAAAAATTACTCTTTTTTGTATGCGGATGCGCGCATTAAAGGAATACCCTTAAAGTGAGTGATCAAGCAAGGATACCGATGCACATTGGTTTTAAATTATTGGATATCGAAATGGGTGGTGAAAATAAAGCCGGGTAAAGTATTCCACATTCGCGTTATGCGGCTAAAGGGTTCGAGGGTAAACTGATGAACATTCCTAGAAGCGCGAATATTACGGTTGAAAATATTAAGGGAAGGATTGCAACTGGCTATTTCTCTAGAACGTTGTCTGAAAAATAGTGATAAAATAATGGCAGATATATAACATTCGACGGTGTTCTAGAGATGTAAATGTTTCCACTATAGTTGTATCGCTTATCATTCTTAGAGCTATATTTTGAATTCTGTCTAAAAGACTCAAATGAGTTCTTGGAGCTCATGCCAAAATCTGCGAGATATACTCCAGTCTTGGGCGAATTAAGGCCTTATAGATTACAGCCAGATCGGATGGGGAGAAGAATTTCTTGCATCTTCGAAGAAAACATAAACACTGCAGCATTATTGATTCAAAATAGCTTTTAACGTCCTTTAGTCCACAAAATTTGCGTTTCGTCCCGGCGTTTTTGCGACATTGAATATGTGATCAATTCACTAAAGGTTTACTGTGATGCACATACGAAGGACTGAAAGCTTATCGGGTTTTTCAATGCAAGTGCCGCACTTGGATAGCGGCATGGGTGCTGGATTTTGTTTAACGACATAAGACTGCATTGAGTTTTTGAAGCATTAAATTCCCATTGGACACATCTGTCAAGATCAGAATATAATAAGCTTGAAAGGTAATTTCTAATCCAACGAAAGAGTTTCATCGACACCGGATCATGGCTTGCTCAGAGCTAATTTGGTTCGCTTAGGCTCTGCGAGTGATCTGCTCGGAGCTAAAAAAAGACCTATTTTCTGGACCCCAAAAATTTGAAATATGAGATAAGATTGAGCAGTATGTTGGAAAAGGAAAACACTGTTTTCACTTTTGAAGTGTGTTGAATGTAGTCAAGGATTTAGTTGTGCATTTCTTGTTACCTATTATTAAAGTTGAGTATTTTTTGATGCAAAATGTAAGAACAAATATTTTTTTTTTGTAATTTTTGCTTGTAATTAGTATTTGTTGGGGAAAAAATAAGAATATACGACATGGGAAGGTGTTCTTGAAACATATGGAAGAATATCCCTATTTTGCGTGAGGCGGTTTTCAAGTGCAGACAAATCTCATACTGAGTGTGGGGGTCACTTTATTCACTAGTTTTAAATAGTGAAGGACCTCAAATAAAACACATTTCTGGATGGAAGAAGGTTAAATTATGCACTTTCATTATTAAAAAATCAATTTCTTATTTATTATTTAAAATATCTTGCAGATATGGTCCGAATTGTTTGCAATACTTTCAGATTTTTTACAAAAAAAAAATACAATAGAGGCAAATTTGGACTACTATATTACAACACTACTAACAAAATAGTAAAATTCCGCAATTTTACTGTGCCTGATGTTGCTCTAATGCCTATGTTCTGTAAGTATCGCAACCATAAAATTCGTCGAGAAACGTTGAAAATTGGAACCAAAATTAAAAATTCCAGTGACACACAGACTATATCGGATATACAGCTCCAACATGAAAAAGCAGTCAGTCCGATTTAAAACTCGACGGGATACAGTCCATTGAAAAGAGACAATTTTGTGTATTTAAAATTATATTTTGACAAAAGTTGAAACTGTGCTATTTTCGGTTTTATTTATGATCAGATTTGGTTTACTATTTTATAAATACATAGTTGAATTTAGACAACATTCGTGCGTGATCCTTCGAGTCACATAGATTCAACCCTCTGGGCTTGGTCATTGTTTTCCTAACAAAAATAAAGGCAGTTTGCCATTGCACCTAATAGCCCACGAAATCAAAAAAAATAAAACCCCAAAGTGCGGGAAAGATAGCCGACTTTGATAACATGCATTGGTTTCAGCGACGCCAAAGACTCGAAAAAAACTCCCCGTTGCGACGTTTTTGCAAATGCCAAGGCAGTGCCATCATCATCACAACAAGCAACCAAGAATCATACCAGAGCAATTGGCGTGTACAGCAGGCAGGTATATGCCGACGGAGACGGTATATATGGTGATAATTGTTCAAGGGATTGGGACAACACATACTTATGATGGTGGGAAAAGACGTCAACAATCACAGTCACTCACACAAAGAAACTACTCCTTGAACATGGAAGTATTTAAGAAAAGAACAAACTGCTTCAGCTTGAACGATGTGGATAATGTGCGAGAGGGACGGCATCATTGTGTTGAAAGCACAAATAAGCCATAATAAAGATTGGAAACCTTCGTACGTTTCACCCCCCAAAACCCATTTGTTTACATTGTTGTATTTGTAGCTTTGAAACCCTATCCATGAATAGATGGGAAATCGAAAAGCAAAACAAAAACAAATTACTAGGGCTGTGTTGTCTATATGTCTATAGGAAGAGGAACAGAAAAGATTCCTTGTGTGCGTTTTTATCAATGTGTCTATTGGAAGAGGAACAGAAAAGTTACTTGTGTGAATTATATTTATCCGTCGGAATTAAAAAAGGTTACTTCAAAAAAATATATTTTTAAATGTTAACTTTATTTCCTTTTCAACAAATAAAATATTTAAATAGTTTTTACATACATAGTTCTTACATTCTATTCTGCAACTACTCGCCACTTCTTCTGTGTTGAATCTTTTATATCGTTATCCTCATGAGTTGGTTTTCTTATCCTCAGGGTTTATACTTTTTGTATCTTTATCTTATTTGGTTGGTCATAAAACATCTGTTATGTATTTTATTTTATCTTGTTTTGTTATTATTATCTTGATTGGTTGATCATAAAATATCTGTGGTAATCTTTATTAGGATGTTTGTAGATCATTAGCGATCTGATTTATTTTATTATTTCCTCTTATTTCCTGCTTGAGGTACAGTTTAGTGTTTATAACTCCCCCATCGCTCAAAATGAATCGCCCCGATTCATCAATATGTTTCTGAAGCAATGCAAGTCCTTTTTCTAATGTCATCTCTTGTTAATATAAGGTTAATATAATAATAATTACAATAATTATACTTATAGTACTTATTCCAATAACTGACTTGGATTTTGTTATATTTAAGTAATTTAATGTGTCAATATTCTCAAACTTAAATTTTAGCTCAGTATTTGGGTCTATTATGTATGACTCAACAACATAGTCATTTATGGCATGTGTTTTTTATATAGCTAAGTATTTTTTGAGTAGGGTTTGTATAGTTTTTATTATCTATATTAACAGTTTCGTTAAATGTTATTAAATAAATACCATTAATTTTATCATTATTTACAGTGTGGTTATTTTTTAATAAAATTGCTCCATCTTTTATAATTTCAAATTCGTTTTGAATTTCATTTGTTTTATTGCATTTGGTAGGAATTTTATTTAATAAATCTGAAAGACATGATTTTTTATAATTTATTTTGCAAAAATATAAATTTATTTCTTGTTTACAATCCTTAATATTGTAAAATGATTCATTGCATTTTGCTATATTCTTATCAATTATTATTTTTTCTTTATTTTGTTCGATTGCTCTTGTTTCAAATATTTTACAATTTTCATAAATGATTGGGTATTTTATTAATATTATTATGACATCTTTAGTTTGAACAATCTTAAAATCACTAACATCTAAAAGATCGGATATTGACATAGTTCCATGTTCATTATTTGTTATTTTTTGAATATCTTTTTTATTTAATATGATTGGGTTCAAAACTTTAGCTTTGCTTAAGGCAATAGTTTGAATAAGGTTTTGTAACTCTAGTATTATTAATTCGTTTCTTTCTTGTAATCTTCTTGTTTTTAATGTATTTTTTTCAGTATTTAAAACTTTAGTAATTTCTTGGATAGCTTGAAAGATCTGTGAATTGGTAGTTGCTTGTTTATTATTATTATAAATTAATTCATTTAATTTGTTTTCTACTAGTAAGTGATCATCATGGTCAGGTACTCCTGATATCCAACTAAGTATTGTTCCTATAGTATTGATTGCTCTTTTGAACCTGGTAATTCTAACTTCATCTATTAGTGTCCTCATTAAGGTTATTTCTGACATTATTTCTGCGTTTTCGTCTAAATTTAAGGTGGTAAAATCATGCTTTAAGTTTTCTAAGTTTGATTCTTTTTCCAATTCCGCAATGATTTCATTAATATAAGTAATGTTTGTCATGTGGAATAACGTTCCATATTCTTTATAAACTGCTGTATTACCATTTTCTATAAGTAAATATTCACTCCTAGAATAATCTATTACGTCTGATCTTATTAAAATAATATTTCTTATTGTAATAAAAATAATGATATGTTTTATGAGGTCCATTTTCTGTAAAGAAAAAATCTACGATTTAATATTATCTTTATGTATTTTACCTTTGTTAGTTAATATCTGATCTTTTTTATCATCTATTACTTTGGTACGATTAAACCTCTTTTTTAATTTATTTCTTTCAGTGCCGTGGTTTTTCACATAAACTATTTCGTTTTTCTTAAACTCTCCACTTTCACGATTTTCATTATGTGCCTCTAACATTTTTAATTGTTTTTCTTTCAAAATCTCCCTAAGATTGTGTTTTACCTTGTTGAATAACACTTCCTGGGGTTTTAGGCCTGTTACAGAGTGAATCGTTTCGTTATATTTATGTGCTGCTTCTAGCACTGCCTGCTTATCATCTATTATGTTGTATTCTGCTTTAATACAACGTGTTATTTCGATTAATGTACTATGAGTACGTTCTACTTGTCCGTTTGTCGTAGAATGACTAACCGGTACGTAATATATTTCAATTTTCTTTCTTTCTAATGTATTTTTAAAGAACACGGATTTGAAAACGGATTCGTTATCACATATAACGTTTTTCGCATAAGGAAATATATTTAAAATTTTTAGTAATTCGAGTTCGATACCGACTTTAGATTCAAGAGGATGTACGACTAAGAACTTTGAATAACTATCTACGACTGTAAGGTATATTTCTTTGCTTGCATAAAAAATATCTATATGTAGCTGTTCACCTTCTTTTTCTGGTATGGGTTCAGTACCTATAGGAAATTTTATTGGTTTCCGATCGTATTTGTTTTCGTTGCAAATAACACAGGTATTTGTATATGAAGAAATTTGTTTCTTCATGTTTGGCCAGTAGTATATTGTCTTTATTTGATTATAATTTTTAAGAGTTCCTCTGTGTGCTCTTTTGTGTGTAACAGTGATTATGTTCAACTGGTCTTCTTTGTTCGGTATATCCTGTGCATATATTTTTGATCGTAAAAATTTATTACTGAATGTTTCGAGGAGTTTACTTTTAACTTCGTATAGATCTTCATCTGAAGCATAGATACATACTGTACCTGGAACTATATATTTTTTAAATAGAGTGATGACCTGATCAGTGTTTGTATATGTTATTGTATACCTCTTCAGTTTATTAAAACATGTCTCAATATTTTCTGAACTTATATTGCCTTTATTTAATATTATCTGTTGCTTAAAACAATTAACAGGCAAGGATGTCGTCTCTATTTGTATGTTATCACTGCTTTCAGCGGAATGAATAGTTTGACTTGAATTTGTTATTATATTTAGGTTTTGTCGGCTTAGTGCATCCGCGACAACGTTATCTTTACCTGGTTTGTATATAATTTTCGGTGCATATTCTTCAATTATAGCATGCCAGCGCTTCATTAAGTGGTTGATGATCAGTATGTATTTCTAGGTCTGCAACTCCGTACAAATAATTCCTTAAATTCTTTAAGGCATATACTATAGCGAAAAGTTCTTTTTCGTTTGTTGCATAATTTTTCTCCGTTTTATTCAGCGTTTTCGAAATGAATATAATTGGTTTGTCGTCTTGTGACAATACCCCTCCGATTGCATTATTACTGGCATCAGTAGTTAATATAAATTTTTTCTTAAAATCTGGTTGTGTCAACCTTACATTTTCGACTAAATGTTTTTTTAGTTTATTAAATGCTTTTCTACCCTCATTTCCAATGTTTATATTACATTTCTTACTCTGGTTCTTTGATATCTTCCCATTTTCACCATTTAAATGAATTGTTAAGGGTTTAGTTATCTGAGCGTAGTTTTGTATAAATTTACGATAGTACCCTGTCATTCCAAAGAAGCTTCTTAATTGTCTAAGAGTTTTTGGTTCTGGATATTCTTTAATTGTGGTAATTTTCTTGGGATCGGTAGTAATTATATTCTCACTGATAACATATCCCAGAAATTCCACCTCTGTTTGATAGAATTTAGATTTTTCTAATGATATTTTCATATTTGCTTCTTTCAATATTTTTATTATTTCATTCAGGTGTTGAGTATGTTCTTCGATATTTTTTGAAAAAAACTATAATGTCGTCAATGTATACATGACAGAATTTTCCGATGTTTGGCTTAAGAATATCATCCATAGCTCTTTGGAATATAGAAGGTGCGTTCTTTAGACAAAAAGGCAAGCGTATATATTCGTATTTACCATTATTCACGGAAAATGAAGTCTTTTGAATATCAGATTCTTTCATTAATATCTGATGAAATCCACTTTCTAAATCTATCGTTGAAAAGTATTTAGATTTTCCCAAATTGCTTAAAATAACATTTGTGTCTGGGATTGGATATTTGTCACTTATAGTGTGTTCATTGAGTTTCTTAAAGTCGATGACTAACCTGCTCTTAGGTGTTCCATCTTCGTTGAACCCTTTTTTTGGTACTACCCACACTGGACTTGAATATGGACTTTTACTTGGCCTAATTATATTATCTTTTAGCATTTTACTTATTTCCTTGTTTATAAATTCTGAAGCACTTAATGGATATGGATACTGTTTTGTCCATATTCGTGATTCTATATTAGTTTTTATTTCTGCCACCACATCTGTACGGAATGGCAATGTAATATTTATTTTTGAATGTATTTTTTCAATAAAGGAACGAACTTGTTTATTCAGAATATCAACGTTTTGATCTGATTGTACTTTTTCGATTACCTGGTTATTAAGGCGTGGTTCGAGACTGTAAATAGAACGTGAGTCGGTCGTGCTTGATGACTCTAAGGTAACTTTAATTTCATTTCCTGTTTGTGTTATATTACTCTCCCATGGCAATGGTTCGCCATCCATGAACATCCTTTCTGCTTTATTATTGTATATCAATAAATTCCTTTCTAAATTTAAATTTATATTTGCACTTCGCAAAAGATTGTAACCTATCAAGCAATCTGAGTCTAGGTTCTCAATTTCGTAAAATCGAACCATTCTATCAAAAATATATATTTCATAATAAAATTTAATAATTGTAAACCCATTCACGGTTTTTACTCTTTTATTAATTTCCAATGTTTTCTTATCACTAAATATTTTTGGAGACGTGTAACAAGATGTTGCTCCAGTATCTATTAATATTTTTAACCATTTGCTATTTATTCTTCAATATATGTGGGGTAATCCCACGTTCTGTCTAAAAAAATGACTCTCTTGAATGTTGTTTATCCTTACTTTGTTTGGTAGTTGGGAGCTTAATTGAACACTTTGTTCTCTTTCTCTTTTAATATTATCATTTTGATTATTATTCTGACTGAAATTTCTATTAAAATTCCTATTTTGATTAAATTGATTGTAAGTATTCCTAAATGGATTATTCTGATTATTATGTAACTGTCTAAACCTTTGCATTTCCTGTGGAGTTACTTTTCTATAAGCTGAAGATCCTAATTCCATTGGCTCTGGACTCTGGTGGCTAGCCCTATTTGTTTGTTGATAAATATTTTGGGGTTTTTGTTGGTATCTTAATGTATTACCGAATGTTTCGTTTCTAATATTATTTCTTTGATTGTATTGATTCAGAAATTTACTTCTTGTTTTGTTGCTTTCTAACTCTTGAGCCTGGGCTAGTGTATTGGGCAAATCTTCAGGTTTCATACTAAATACTGTATCAGACATTGGCTGATGAAGACCATTTATAAATGCTATTAACGCATTTTTCCTATGATTCATTGAATTTCTCAGTGGTTTCGCTATAAGTACCATATGTCATTATAACTTTATTTATTATTAATGTCAATTTTTTCGTAACTTCATTATAGAATTCTATTAACGTTTTTCTGCCCTGTGTTATCATACTTAATTCATGATTTAAAACATGTATTGGTCTTTTATCCGCGTAGGCGAAGTCTAATCTACTTAAAATGGCTTCAAGGTTAAGTACCGTACCATGACTGGTAAGAACTGAATTCGCATGACCAACTATTTTATTTCTCATTATGCTTAAAGCAGCAAAATATCGTCTACTACCAGGAGTGTAGAGACTCATATTATTTTGACAAGCTTCTCGCCAACTCACATATCCCTCATTGCTGCCTTCGAAAGTTGGTAAACTTTTAATAATGTCAAGACTTTCATTGTCTAGTATTTGTGGATCTATCGTTTGTTTTTTATAATTTGCTACATTATTTGGAACTGTTAAATTTTCTAATTTTTTTGTTAATTCATCTATTTGATTCTGCTGTTGAGCAGTAGCCTGTTCAATAGCTAATTCAATTATTTGTTTTATATCTATAGTTGTTGTAGTCATTTTAACAATTTTTGTTTCACTTCTTAAAAATAATTGCTTACGATAATTTTCCAATAATTTTCTCTGCTTCTCAGGATGCTGTTCTCCAATCTGTTGCTGGATATTGGCTTTATAGAGCGAACGGGAATCACTTTGCTGGTTTCTTCCTTTTAGTTCACGATTGTTAACACTTTCAGGATACTTTGTTTTTCTACTATTATTAACAAATTTGACTGATAGCTTCAATTTCACTTTTGAAAGTTTTTTTGTCTTAATTGTATCTACAGGTACTTATGTAGATTTGACTGTTTTATTCACTTTCACTTTTTACGTTAATAATGAGCTATCCCGGTTGAGCCCCCAATTATATTTATCCGTCGGAATTAAAAAAGGTTACTTCAAAAAAATATATTTTTAAATGTTAACTTTATTTCCTTTTCAACAAATAAAATATTTAAATAGTTTTTACATACATAGTTTTTACATACATAGTTCTTCTGCAACTACTCGCCACTCCTTCTGTGTTGAATCTTTTATATCGTTATCCTCATGAGTTGGTTTTCTTATCCTCAGGGTTTATACTTTTTGTATCTTTATCTTATTTGGTTGGTCATAAAACATCTGTTATATATTTTATTTTATCTTGTTTTGTTATTATTATCTTGATTGGTTGATCATAAAATATCTGTGGTAATCTTTATTAGGATGTTTGTAGATCATTAGCGATCTTATTTATTTTATTATTTCCTCTTATTTCCTGCTTGAGGTACAGTTTAGTGTTTATAACTTGTGCGTGTTTCAGCTTGTAGGCAAATGTCAAATGAAAGCAGAGGTTTCCGGTCTTTACATTATTAGTTTATGGTTGAAAGTGACTTCCAAAGAATAGAAAACTGGCGTAAATCCACAATGCTCTAATCCGATCAAAATTTCGAATCTGACTGAAAGATATTTGGACTGGAAAAAAAAAATAAAAAAATTAACAAAAAAGCTTAAGAAGCAACCATGAATAATTTGCCAACCCAAAATTTTACTGAAGCAGTTCGAGAAAACGAGACCATACCATCCTACCTAGATTTGATGGCAACATTTATGGCCAGACAATCGAAGCTGACACAATTTATGACATGCAAAGATATAATCTCCGAGATTTTTCAAACTGGCTTGATCGCAAATCCCAGGCAGCTTCGCTTCGGGTTCCAAGACCAGTCAATTGACCGATGGAAATCTGTGACCAAAGCTGGGCTTTGCTTTTCATGTCTGAAGAAAAATCACTCGACATTTGAATGCCGCCAAAAGACAGTGCAAGGTGAGTAATTGCAAAAGATATCACAACTCTTTGTTATATTCAGATAGAAGAGCACCTCAGAATGACGCAACCATAAGCAAAAACCCTTCTGAGTTATGTGCGAATAGCTATGCAACAGGCGTCTCAACTAAGCTTCGTATTTTGCCGATCTACATACAAAACACAATGACGTATAAATTAGGACACTGGTTATACTCGATCCAGGAGCAACTTTAACGCTTATAAGAAGTGACATAGTTGAGGAAGCTGACTCAATTTGCTTTTCGACAACGATTGGGGGTGGCCGTGGAGCGATAGTTGTGTGCTCTCTTGTCAACCTCGTGGTCGCAGGTTCGATTCCTGCCGTTTTCTATGTCTTCTTATATTCCATTAAAAACCAATTCTAAAAATTGTCATAAAATAAGTTGCTGGTTTACTCATTACATGAGGTTAGGCATAACACTAACAACATGTGATTGAGTAAACTAGCATACCCATAAATATGACAACGAAATAAATAAAATAATGCGAATTATAAGGGACATAAATAAATAAGACCGGGTTATTCTCTGTATTAGTTCAGCCGCCATCCCTGGAGCTAAATCTGAGACAACAACCAGCTCTAGTGTCAGAACATCGCGCCACACATCTTTCATTTCCTTCTTTCTCTTCTTTACCGGATGCCCGCGCTGTGTTAAAAACATATAAAGGGTATGCATAATCCCTTGAGCGAGTGCAATATTAAAACAAAAAAATACAAGGTACTTACAAGCTATCAAAATCTTACCAACTTAGAAACGTCAGGACAGTTGAAACACTTCCACTGGTTCATCAAGCAATCAACAGAGAGTCGATGGTAATGAAATGGCCGTACCTACGAAATTGACTTTGAAACCTACAGTGGACAACCAACCGTTCTCATTGGAGAAAATAATGGCCTCTTGACGTCGACTCGACAGTTGATCCATGACAAGTGGAACTCTCCAATTGTAAGTAAGACGTGGTTGGCTGGACAATCAGCGGAAACGATGGATCAATACGACAGCCAATGAACTAAATCTTTAATGTAAATTACCTGAAGGCAGTAAAACGATGGCATACAATAGGCTCGGCTTGCCGGAGAGAAGACAGGACAAGGATTACATTCTTAAGTCGGCTTATAAAAACATCATTGACGATTATCTCGATAAAGGCTTTCTACGACAACTACCAATTTCAAATCAACGCAGAGGTCAACAATTCTATTTGCCACACTTTCCTGTTTTAAACGCAAATAAACGGGGAAAAGTTAAAATTGTTGTTGATGCCGCGGCCAAATGTAACGGAACCGCTCTTAATGATGTGCTACTTCAAGGACCAGACTTACTTAAATCACTGTACTGTTCCGGTTTCGACAAGGATCCATAGGCTTCATCGCAGTCATCAAAGAGATGTCTCACCGGATACAAATTCGTGAACAGTATAGCTGCAGCCAATTAATTTTATGGCGTGGAGACGACAGAGTATCTGATCCGAAGACTTATGAGATGACCGCAATGACATTCGGCGCAACATGCTCACTATGCACCGCTATATTCGTTAAGGAACGAAATGCCGAATATATTAGTGACGAAAACCCAAACGCTGTAAATGCCATACAAAAAAAACACTATGGGTGATTATTTGGGTACAGCGTAACCAACAAGAGGCTTCATCGCTCATTAAGACAATCATCATGATTTACAGCCATGGTGGCTTTGAGTTGAGAAATTGGTACTCATCATCATCGACGATCCTGAAGTCTATTCCTACACATTTGTTGCCTGCAAACAAATAGACAAATCGAATTCGACAAAAAAAGTTCAAAGCAGCCGAGTGTTGGGAATCACATTGGACACTGTGAAAGATGTCTTCACCTTTAGTACCAATTTCTGCAAAATTGACACGAATCTATTGAGTGCGACCAGAATACCGATGAAACGTGAATGCCTTAAGATCATGTCAGTTTTTGACCCATTGGGCTTTATCGCACACTTTATTGTAGTCGGAAAGTTCTTATTACAAAAAATCTGGAAGACTGAAACTAATTGGGATGACGAGCTACCAGACGAACTACACAACCTCTGGAAAGACTGGTTAACTGATTTGCAAAACATCCATGGTGCAAATCCCAAGATGTTATTCCGACCAATTTTAGATGCTTATATGGCGACGAAACAACCTGGCCAACAAATAAACTCCCACTGTCCCCTGCGGACGAACTAGAATTCGTTGGAATTATTTCTCAAAAATCCTCCACCCCTCAGTATGAACTGCCAGTCGTGACGAGATTTTCTAATTGGTCCAGACTTGTACGAGCAACAGCATGGATGTTACGATATGTTCTGAATTGTAACCGAAGACAACCAAGACTTCAAGGAGAACTTACTGTAGAAGAAGTGTATGACGCTGAAATTCTTTGGATTAGACAATCCCAACGCAAATCGTTTGGAAAAGAATATGGAAGACTACTCGCAAACCAAAAACTTGATAAAACCAGTAAGTTGTACTTGCATTCACCAACAATTTCGCTCTGGAAACATCAAGGAAATCAGCAATTACGCAAAGGAAATGAATACTCGAATCACCTTCAAAAATCTGAACACCACAAAAACCATAATTAACACAACAACAAAGGAGGGTTTTAACACAATGAAGGAGTTCCTGAAGACAAAGAAGATTGAGAACCACAGCTTTACCAGCCGAGAAGACAGCAAAATACTTTTTCTCCTAAAAGGAGTTCACAGTACGTTTTCACCAATAGAAGTGAAGGACGAGCTCCAAATCGAAGGTGTACCAGCAATGAACGTGACACTCTTTAGATCGAGGAAAGCCAAAAATAAGAGCTACAACTCCTTCGTGGTTGAAGTAAGCAAGTCTTGCGAAGTTGCTGACATCTACACCAAAACTATGATCCTCAACCAGAAAGTCCACTGGGAACGCCTCCAAAACACGGACATAGTGCAGTGCAAGAACTGCCAAGATTTGGTCATGTGGCGACCAATTGTGATATGAAGTACGTCTGTGTTAAATGTAACGAAGACCACAACCCAGAAGAATGCAAGCGGAAGGAAAAGGACAAACGAATATATTGTGCCAACTGCAAAGAGTTTGGACATCCGGCAAACTACCTTGGATGTAAGGTTCTCCTGAAGAAGAAGGAAGAAAAGAAAAAAGCAGAAACCATAAAGAAAGCCCAGGAAGACTTCAAGGCCAAATCAGTCTGTACCTTTACTCATCCCACGTTAAGCTATGCAGCTCAAGCTAAGATGGGAAACCCAACACTCCAACGTCAACAACTTCAAAAGTCTGCTCCAAGGCCATAACAACCAACAGCAATATCTAGGAAACCAACCCAAAAGCCAAACGTATCACCAAGCGCTAGTAAACTGAATCTGGATGAAGAAATGAGGGATCGATCTGACATCAGTAATGAAGAAAGCACGCTCTGTAGTGCCCAGTAACTACTCTTCGCTGAGCAAGGAAAAGAAGTCCGTGGCTTTGGCCACCTTCATATTTGAGCTATGCAGCGCATAATGCGTATAAACTGGCTAAAGATAATCGCGTACAATGTTAATTCATTGTACAGCGTTTTAAAAAGAATGACATTCCACCTCTTTATGAAGAAGTACTCACCGGACCTAGCCCTAATCAGTGAAACCAACGTCACCAAGCGAAACAATATTGACTTTAAAGTATACGACACATTCCGAACATGCAGGGATGAAGGCAAAAGAGGCATAGCACTGTTCGTTAAGAATAATATTAAAGCCTCTCAAGTCGTTATCCCCAGCCTCAGATCATTCGAAGCCACATCCGTCGTCATAGAAGTCGAAGATGACGCAACACTAATTATCTTCAGCATATACAACAAATGCAGTGCAAGACAATCCGATATTAATCACGATCTTTCTATTTTCGGCAATATGGCCGATAGCACACCTATGGACTAATTGGAGATAATTTTATTGCCCGACACCCAAGATGGTACGATACGACATCATCCGACGCAGGAAACTATCTGGTGAACTGGTTATATGCTAATTTTGAGGACCATTCTTTCCTAGTGGTTTCTCAACCAAGGCCGACATTCCCAAGAACACCGTCCTGGCTGGACTTCTTCCTGGTTTCATCCAACTTTATCAACATCGTTCCTGAGTTTCAGAATTACTCATGCAGGGCCCTTACTGGAGACGGAGACTACGAACCAGTCGAACTCCACATCAATCTGAGTCAGTCGATTTTAACAACACAGCCACAAAATTAGGAGTACATAAACTACAACCGACTGGACATAGGGCGATTTCAAAGAAAAATCGAACAAGCAATAGTTACGCCTAATGCCAACAGAAACCTCTCTAACAGCGAAATCGAGAAAGCCATCGCAGCTATGGAGGTCACAATTGCCAACGCTCTGGTTAAGCAAAAAAAACCGAAGAACTCGCAGCACAGATACCAGCATCTCCCAGAAGGAATTGTTCGACTTTACAATCATCGGCAGCGATTGAGAAAGGGACTACAAAGAATTTATCAAAGGGATTGGAACACAATTGGCAGCAACTATCAAAAGTTGAAGAGTGAACTTCAATGTATGCAAGTTATGTTAAAAATTCCCTTCAATATTTCAACAACAACCAGAGTTCCAAAAGAGGCTACAATCCATCAAACCTGGGCCCGATGCGTTCAACGAGATCAACAAGATCACCGGAAAAAGACAACAAATTCCAGAAATAATTAGCACCAGATAAGGAGATATCATGACAACTGAGGACAAGGCGGAAGCATTTGGCCAATATTTTGAAGAAATTTTCGCGCCAAACCCGCCTAACGATCCTGCATTATTACGTGAAGTGGGTTCAACAATAGAGCAGTTGCAGCAGACGAACAATGAAATAACTACTTTTACTGATGAAAATCCAGCAAGTGATCCAGAAATGATCGGAAGCTTCACCAACCCCGACGAAGTCGCCGAGATAATCGTTAATGGACGACACAAGAAATCTTCAGGACCAGACATGATTTACAACTATATGATAAGGAAATTCCCTCATGTCATGATACTATTTCTCACGATCCTATTCAACAACTGCATCAACAACTGCTATTTTCCGAAAATATGGAAGACAGCGAAGATAGTACTGATACCGAAGAAAGTAGATAGGGGTAGCATATTAGGATATCGTCCCATATCTCTGCTAAGTAACACCAGCAAAATTCTTGAGGCACTTATTATTCAGAGGTTGAAGACATTCTGCACCGCTAACCGGATCATTTCGGATATGCAGTTCGGATTTCGGGAGCAACATTCAACCTTACATCCACTCTTGAGATTCCAGAAAGATGTTGTTAATACCCTCAACAACTACCAGGTTGCTGTTGGCTGCTTCTTGGATATTGAGAAAGCATTCGACTGCATCTGGATACAGGGGCTTATACACAAACTAACCATTTTTAATTTTCCAAGTACACTAATTAAAATAATTTTTAGCTTTCTTAATTCCAGATCGTTCTTTGTCCAAATATAAAAGCAAGTCAACAACCAAAAGTATCAGAGCAGGAGTTGCCCATACCTCGAAGCTAGGACCATACCTCTACAACATTTTCACATCGGATCAGCCCCAACCAAACAATTCTATGAATTTGCTCTATGCAGACGACTCTCTAATATATGCCAAATCTATGTATCCAGTTATTACAGCCCGAAGAGTAGAAGAACATGTGAGACGCCTGTGGGAATTCTACACAAAATGGGGCATTAAAGTCAACTCAGCCAAATCCGAGCTGGTTTGCTTCAGAAGATCAGCGGGGCATCGGAACACGCCGTCAGGTACAAGTTGCCGAAGTATTTTTATCAATTAGCTGTGTTTTAAGGAGGCTTTACATGCATCTTCATCTTCATCTGCATTGTCATCTGCAAAAAAAGAGGAAACAAAATACAAAATTCATACTTGTGCGATAGAGAGCGAAAACCAAAATGGAGATCATCTTCATGTATGAAGATTATAGGAAGTACGAACCTGAAGATTGCAGATTATAGTGAAGATGAACATGTTCATCTTCATTATAGCATTTTCTTCTGCACCATAATTTGTTCCGTTCAGATAACGAATTTTCAAGTTTTTTTTTACCATTTCACCTCTGTTTGCTTAAAAACAACGAAAATAGCGAAAATTTTCTTTTCAAAACTACATACCTGAACGCTAAGAACATTTGATTGTGAGATGTGTCAAGAAAGTTATAGCAGAGTTCGAGTAAGTTATTAGTGTGTACCCTGTCTTACTTTTATGTTTGTTTTATATTATTGGCCCGCTCTACTTTTCTTCAAGTCTGCAGATGAAGATCCATGTAAAGCCGCCTTTATTGGGAATCTATCCATAGTAGCGTAAGTAATGCCCAAAAGAACGCATCGACAGTAGCATGGACCGTAGCGTTTTTATTTTTGTAAAAATGGTACACCTGCACAGCAGTCACAAGTAATCAAAGAGTTTATTGCAAAGTAAAATTATTAAAAAATCAAAATTGGGAACAATAATTAGCTTTTATTCATATAAAATAGAAAGTAAAAAAACGTACCCATATTTAATTTAAGTTTCAAACCTATTTCTTGTGTTCACTTTTTCTGCATTTGCAATTTTAAATTCGAACATTCATCTTGCACCAATAGAATGGAAATGATAAGTGAACGGGTTTCTTCATAGACTATGGTCAAGTCCCTTTTTACACAGGGCAATTTTTGTATTGCTTTAAAAACCGTCTATGCCTTTCACACGAGGAAACAAAATTGACGGAGATTTGCTTGTTTCCTTTAAATGTTTCTTGGTTTTGAACGCACAGTACAACGTAGTTTAAATTGTTCACTCCCCTTACATTCCCCCTTTATATTTCATGCTTTTATTTATTTTCTGAGTAGATCGATAGCTAGAGTTTTATTTTTCAAGTCAATTTATATATTTATGGCCAATGTCCATTAAACAGTGAGGAAAAAGAACATTTGTGAAGTTCAGTTGCCGCTTAGTGCGCTTAGGCCAGGCGCGCACATACATTTTTTTCGGAAAAGAAATAGTTTAATCACTAATTGAACGATGGTCGCGCAGATAAGCAACATAAAAATCAATCAACGAGATAAAGCAACACAAGATAACATATTGATTTAATGTGCGCGCAGTTACATTATAGTTCGGTGTGATTCAAACTGAAAACCTATTTGGGGCGATCGTTCGATTTGTGCCAAAACACAAACTTTTAAGTTGCTCGAATCGCGGACTGAATAGTTTTTGCATGTGCATAAGTCCATGGTATTCACTTTAGTAACCAACTGTTGCAAAATTGTAAGTTGCATATGTGCGCGCCTGGCATTATAGCTCATAGAATTTCATACGAATAAATATTTTGCGGCACAGTGTCGAGCAGTTCCTCTATAGTGCAGTTCCACTCAATGCGGTTTGTCTTCTCAAATTGCTTTTTTGTAGATTTAAATAAAAAGATGATTTTTTCACCAAAGTCTGTTTATTTATAACTATCAATACAAATTGAACACAAAACGAATATTGGCCTTAGTTAGTCAAAAATAAAAGTAAAACCGAATTTATTCCATAGATATTGATTTTTTTTTCAAAATGGAAATCAAAATTTGTTAAAATTGTTTAATTGACATTAGGGATATGCAAAATTGCAGATATAGGTGGAATTCTAGACGTACTCCAGAAAATAACTGAGAAAAGAATATAGTTTTTAATAGTAAAAGTCAGAAAATTTTCAGAAGAACAGCTTATAATTTATTAAAAAATGGAATTATCTAAGATCTTAGAAATATCAACTATAAAAAAAAGAAAAAAAAAAGAATTAAAAAGATTGATTTGTCTTACGAATGAAATTAATAATTATAACACTCCATGAACACATCCATCGAGATTCAACCCAATTATCAATTGTACCAAGAAAACAAACAAAATAAAATTCGAGACTCGAATAAACGTCATCTAGCCATCCACCGTAGCTTCTACTTTAGCTTTTTATCGACCGTAGCGAATTGTATGTAAAATGCTACGTAGGATACACTTACAGCGAATAAAAATCCTAATAAAACACAGCTAATCTACCCGACGGGTCACAACTAAGATCCAAACCAACTGTGAAATATCTGGGTATCAATTTCGAAGAGAGTTTTCGTTTCAACCCGCACGTGACAGCTACCCTAAAAAAGGCAAATCCACCCCCTAATGCGGAAAAGGAATGACTCAGCCAGAAGACGAAACTGCTTATCTATAAGCAACTTCTCAGGCCCATTATCACATATTGTTTTCCTGCATGGTTTACTGTATCCAAAACCAGCATGAGAAGGCTTGGAATGTTTGAGAGGAAAATCCTCCGGATCTGCACGGCACTCCACTTTGACCAGCGACGACAAAAATACTTCATCAACAAACGACTTTTCGAGGCGTCCGGAAAAACACCCTAGTGAATAGCATGACCAGCGAACAGAGATACCCCGAGCGAAGATATCTGGATGTGACAGCGCTACTGGACGAAGGACTTATTTATATCAACGACGACGAAGCAATCCAATTCTACGAGGATGCAGCGTCAAACTACCACCGTGGCTAGATGCCACATTAACCCCCACATCACCTGAAAACAGCCGGGTTTGAACAACCGAGGTTATCCACACAGGTTTTAGTAAGTAGTACAAGAAACAAGGACAATTTTTTTAATAATTTTAAATAAAAATTTTTAATTTTAATTAGAACAATGTATAATATTAGCCCCTTTAAGTGCTTAAACAAATTAAAATATCAATGTAATAAAAGGTACGTTTTTTTGCATTCTCAAAAAACTACCAAGGCGCTTAGTGAAATTACTATTAATTTGCAAGATGACATTTGAAGAACAGCTGTAATACAAGAAAAAAAAACATTCCTGGCCTCGTTCGGTGCGAAGCCGATAGGCTACCCAAGATACCTTTGTAGCGGATTTATTTTCGAACGATTCAGGTAGCTTTCTTGTTATGTCAGTTGTATTGCATACACATCTGAAGTTTTGAATCAGCTGTTCCTCACATTTCCAAACGAATCCAATAATTTTTGGGTAGCTTGAGATTTGTTTTTGACAACATATTTTTAGTTCATCAGCAGTTTTTTCCTTAGGCGTTACAACAACGCCAAGCAATCCGGATCGGTAAGGTTGTGCCACCGAACGAGGCCACTGTTTGCCTCATCCTCATTCTTCTAAAAATCATCGGGTTGATTTGTTTTGTGTAATTTCGATATATTTATTGAATTTAAACTACTTTTCTATTAAAATAACATAAAAAGAACCAAGTTAATTATTATTTATACAAAAAAATGTGAATCAAGTAATTTGAAAATTAAAATCAAGTATTTTGGAAATTGTTTTTAGCCGATGTGATTTTCTTTTAATTTAATTTTCACAAATACAGTGGTACATAGAACTCAACTACTTGAAAACTACCCCATTCGTCGGTCACTGGTGAAATGATATTAGTGGACGAGTTGCTTATTCGGGCGGGACGCTCAGTTCCTATGTCATTAGGAATATAGGTCTGAGCAAGAGCGGACGACGGTCAAGAAGATTGAAGTATGCCAAGGATGTAGCAGAGAATCTGTATTGGGTTGCTCTTGTGTACAACAAAACGCAGCCGAAAACAATCTTCTCAGAGAAACCTTTGTTTTGTTTTTCATTCAATTCTTGTTAATTGAACGAATATCAACTTCAGGAAATGTTTTTTTATTTAACAATAATTTCACAGTCAAGTTTTAATATACCTATAATAAAAATAAACGCAAAAATGAAAATCGCTGTAGAAGGTTGTGCTCATGGCGAGGTGGAAAAAACCATAGAGGCAATACAAAAGCGAAAAATGTTAAAATTGATTTGTTGTTGTGCTGGGGAATGTATATTGAAAGGTAGGGTAGGCCTTTGTATATATAACCTATAGTAATACTATGAGGTAGCTTTTATTTACGATGGATAAGGACTCATGAGGGCGCTAGTTTCTACATTAAAATTAGCAACATTGTCAGATTTGTCGCAACATTTTGAATATACACACCATTTTAGAAAGAGCAGGGTATATTATGTACATTACCTATATTAATAAAGGAGTAAGAGAGTTAATTAAAAACTATATTTTTTTTTTGTCATATCAAGGACAAACAACAGATAAATTGCAAGTAAATAGAAAAATATTCAGTGCGTGTGTGTGAATTTTACGTTTAATTTCGTTTTTTTGTTATGTTTTGTTTTGATTTATTTTTGGCAATTTTTTTTACATTTTTTTTAAGTTTAAGTTCAAGGTGTTTCAAGGTCTTTCGATAAGAATAAAAAAAATAACATCTTAATAATAATGAAATAGTGAAAAATGTCCAGTTGAATATGGACAGATTACATACCTACATAATTGTTTTGTGAATTTCAGTTTGTGTTGTAGGTAGTATTTTGTGTGAATTTCGCGGATAAAATTTAGATATAATTAAAACACCTACAATGCAATTCTATTTGCAAATGGAATTTTATTGATTTTAAGTGTTATGAACATATTATAAAATCTGTGAAGTGTCAATAATTATATATGTACATACTTACATACCTTCTTTGGTATCTTTAATGTGGAGTAAACATGTATTTTTGTTTTTTTTTTCGTATAGTGCTTGTATTAAATGTTTTTTTAAATAATAATAAAGAAAGGTGTGTGAATTTATTGGAAGTATAGCCTGTACAATTAAAAGTCAGCTGTTCTTTTTAATAAATACATACAGCCTTTTAAATTACATCAAACAGTATCTTATAATTTGTGTAGTATCTTAAAATATAACAATTGTGATAAGGGAATAACTAACAGCTGGACTCTTGACTGCAGTGATTGTGATTTAACCTCCACACCAAGATAAATGACCAGCAGCATCGAATTAATATGGTAATATATTTTTGTTTGTATATTTGTACCTACATACCTATCTGTTTTACATTGTTTTCTCAAAAAAGAATTTTTCTGTTTTTATGTCTATAGCATATTAATATGCAATTATTTTATTTGAATTTCATGTAATAAAATGTTTGCTTTCTTACGTTGTTATGGACATGGTTTGACATTTTATAATAAAAATTTATTTAAAACGATTTAATTTCCAAAAACGTGAATTTGATTTGCAAAAAGTTGAACTTGATTTGTAAAAACGTGAATTTAATTTGGAAAGGCTATATAAATCGACATTATATTTTTTGATTGGCTAAAAATTTTCAAAAATTTTTTTTTTTTTTGACAAAAGTGAAGTTTCTAATTAATGTTTTTCTTAATATGAAATTTGAAAGAAGACAAAAATTTTTGAAAAAAATATTAAACATCAAAGATAAGCTAAGTTTTGTTACAATACAAAACGATGTGACGCTAAAACTTCATTAATTTTTTATCGACTAAAAATAAATGGATAATACCAAAGGTAAATATTTTCATTTGCTTAGTTGTTAAGGTTTGAGGGAAAACAAAGATGTCATTTGAATTCCTGGATAAATAAGAATATATAAAAAAAATGTCAAAACTCGTTGAAGCGGTTTTTTTTTAAATTAATTTTTTATGTATAAAATTTTAAAAAACATTTGTAGAAAAATAATTGGAACGACATTTTGAAGATATTATTAATATACATATAAAATTCAAATTTCAAAAAAAATCACTGACTAGTTTTAGAAAATTCGGTTTTCCAAAAAAAAAATTATTTATTTATTAAAGATCGAAAAACTCGTATTTGAAAATTTGAGTAAACAGTCTTATTAACACTTTTAGCAAGAATAATTTTAGGAGAATAATTTTAATCGGCCCATCGAATAGCGATAAAGTCGAAAATATTAAAGTGTGTTAATAAAAACTAAAAGTGGTTCTATGGGAAGTACTGTTAATAAGTACGCAAAATAAAATATTTTTATATTTGAAAATGGACTGTACTACTATAAGAACACAACATTTTATATAAATATTCTAGGAGCTGTTTTTAAAGTACCGTTGTTTTTTATTTTAGAAAAATAGTTTTTTTTAACTATTCAAGAAATGTCAGAAAACCATCAAATACCTACGTAGTTTCGAAAAAATCTATTGAGTCGTTTTCGAAATTTTGAGTTTTCAAAAAAAAATTATTTTCTAAAAAATTTATTTGAAAAAATTTGGTTACAATAGTGTTCAGCCTTTTTGGGAGCTTCTGCGTAAATATTTTAAAAAAAAATCAGATAACCCGTTTCCGAGAAAATCGAAAAACAAAAAAATGGTTCTACTAGAGGTACCAAAAATAACAATTTTTTTCCAAAAAAAAATTATCAAAAGGTACCATTTCCCTTCATTAATGAACTGTTTTTGTTTAATCAAAATCGTTGGAGCCGTTTTTGAGAAAAATAAGGTTTTTGTTTTTGGCCAAAAAATGAATGGGAGCTACTGTTATTTGTCGTATTAAAAAAATGAAAAAAACATGTAGGCTTATTACCGAAAAAATAATATTTGTACCAAGTTTGAAGCAAATCTACCGAACCGTTTAGGCTAAAGGCTCGAGGACAGATAGACAGACAGGCGGAATTGGGGGACCCACTTTTTTGGTGTTCGCTATGATCGTAATGTCATGTTTGATTGTTAAAAAAAACATATGTATGTATGTAACTTGCCTTAATACCTACCTACAATTGCAAGTAAAAATTATTTTAAGAAAACCGCTCCAAAATTTTTGGAAATTTGTGTACCTATGTATATAATCATACCGACCCTAAATAGGTATCAGAATTCAAATTTAGATTAGAAATATTATTATTATTATTATATGTATTATTATTAGAAATATACCTTCCTACACAAAAATTCAAAAATGCAAAAATAGGTAGGTACATATGTATGTACCTATATGCATAACTACAAAAAAATCTGAATTAGAAAAAAATGTTTAACCAAAAATGTACGTATATTATACCTAGTAGTACATACAGTCTTATCTTATAAAAAATTATTATCTAAGATAGTTCAGAAGTTAAAGGCTTTTGAACTTTTTCTCGATTTTCTGTTGACATTTTGTTGATTCTAACCGACAACCGTTTAATAACATTACAACCATACCTACATCCCACATTTATGTAGTTATATCTACAACGTTGCTGGATTTCGCACAAAAATTCAAAATTCTAATGATATTACCTACAAAAATATCAATGAATTCGTAAAAATCTATACACCCAAACATAATCCACATCTACAGAAAAACACTGTATTTCTACTTTCTCGCTTTTAAACAAAAAATATATTTTTCATTCATGAGGAACTACACACCCAAACCAAATCCACGTATCTACACCTACAAACATTTATTTCTATGTTTCACATATTTATTTAGGTATATGCATGCAATACAATACCGAAAAATACCGCTTTTTTTGCCTATAATGTTCTATTTTTTGTTCACTCGCACTCTTAAACATTTTCTATATAATGTTCCCATTCTCGCAATTGTCAATTATTCCACCATATATTCACATACATGTTTCCCAATCTGAAAATTTCCTCAACATTAAACACTTTTTCCGCAACTTTTAGTGTTGAGAGAAATTAGTGGATAAGGACACTAGGTGGCTAACATACGTTGACACCACATGATATTACTATAGGTTATATATACAAAGCTAAAGATTATATATACAAAGGGTTAGGTTAGGCTTTGTATATATAACCTATAGTAATATCATGTGGTGTCAACGTATGTTAGCCACCTAGTGTCCTTATCCACTAATTTCTCTCAACACTAAAAGTTGCGGAAAAAGTGTTTAATGTTGAGGAAATTTTCAGATTGGGAAACATGTATGTGAATATATGGTGGAATAATTGACAATTGCGAGAATGGGAACATTATATAGAAAATGTTTAAGAGTGCGAGTGAACAAAAAATAGAACATTATAGGCAAAAAAAGCGGTATTTTTCGGTATTGTATTGCATGCATATACCTAAATATATATGTGAAACATAGAAATAAATTTTTGTAGGTGTAGATACGTGGATTTGGTTTGGGTGTGTAGTTCCTTATGAATGAAAAATATATTTTTTTGCTTAAGGGCGAGAAAATGGAAATACAATGTTTTTCTGTAGATGTGGATTTGGTTTGGGTGTGTAGTTCCTCATGAATGAAAAATATATTTTTTGTTTAAAAGCGAGAAAGTAGAAATACAGTGTTTTTCTGTAGATGGGGATTATGTTTGGGTGTATAGATTTTTACGAATTCATTGATTTTTTTGTAGGTAATATCATTAGAATGTTGAATTTTTGTGCGAAATCCAGCAACGTTGTAGATATAAATACATAAATGTGGGATGTAGGTATGGTTGTAATATTATTAAACGGTTGTCGGTTAGAATCAAAAAAATGTCAACAGAAAATCGAGAAAAAGTTCAAAAGCCTTTAACTTCTGAACTATTTTAGATAATAATTTTTTATAAGATAAGACTGTATGTACTACTAGGTATAATATACGTACATTTTTGGTTAAACATTTTTTTCTAATTCAGATTTTTTTGTAGTTATGCATATAGGTACATACATATGTACCTACCTATTTTTGCATTATTGAATTTTTGTGTAGGAAGGTATATTTCTAATAATAATACATATAATAATAATAATAATATTTCTAATCTAAATTTGAATTCTGATACCTATTTAGGGTAGGTATGATTATATACATAGGTACACAAATTTCCAAAAATCTTGGAGCGGTTTTCTTAAAATAATTTTTACTTGCAATTGTAGGTAGGTATTAAGGCAAGTTACATACATACATATGTTTTTTTTAACAATCAAACATGACATTACGATCATAGCGAACACCAAAAAAGTGGGTCCCCCAATTCCGCCTGTCTGTCTATCTGTCCTCGAGTCTTTAGCCTAAACGGTTCGGTAGATTTGCTTCAAACTTGCTACACATATTATTTTTTCGGTAATAAGCCTACACGTTTTTTTCATTTTTTTAAGACGACAAATAACAGTAGCTCCCATTCATTTTTTGGCCAAAAACAAAAATCTTATTTTTCTCAAAAACGGCTCCAACGATTTTGATTAAACAAAAACAGTTCATTAATGAAGGGAAATGGTACCTTTTGATAATTTTTTTTTGGAAAAAAATTGTTATTTTTGGTACCTCTAGTAGAACCATTTTTTTTTTGTTTTTCGATTTTCTCGGAAACGGTTTATCTGATTTTTTTTTTAAATATTTACGCAGAAGCTCCCAAAAAGGGTGAACACTATTGTAACCAAATTTTTTCAAATAAATTTTTTAGAAAATAATTTTTTTTTTGAAAACTCAAAATTTCGAAAACGACTCAATAGATTTTTTCGAAACTACGTAGGTATTTGATAGTTTTCTGACATTATCTTGAATAGTTAAAAAAAACTATTTTTCTAAAATAAAAAACAACGGTACTTTAAAAACAGCTCCTAGAATATTTATATAAAATGTTGTGTTCTTATAGTAGTACAGTCCATTTTCAAATATAAAAATATTTTATTTTGCGTACTTATTAACAGTACTTCCCATAGAACCACTTTTAGTTTTTATTAACACACTTTAATATTTTCGACTTTATCGCTATTCGATGGGCCGATTAAAATTATTCTCCTAAAATTATTCTTGCTAAAAGTGTTAATAAAACTGTTTACTCAAATTTTTAAATACGAGTTTTTCGATCTTTAATAAATAAATAATTTTTTTTTTTTGGAAAACCGAATTTTCTAAAACTAGTCAGTGATTTTTTTTAAAATTTGAATTTTATATGTATATTAATAATATCTTCAAAATGTCGTTCCAATTATTTTTCTACAAATGTTTTTTTAAAATTTTATACATAAAAAATTAATTAAAAAAAAAAACCGCTTCAACGATTTTTGACATTTTTTTATATATTCTTATTTATCCAGGAATTCAAATCACATCTTTGTTTTCCCTCAAACCTTAACAACTAAGCAAATGAAAATATTTACATTTGGTATTATCCATTTATTTTTAGTCGATAAAAAATGAGTTTTTAATGAAGTTTTAGCGTCACATCGTTTTGTATTGTAACAAAACTTAGCTTATCTTTGATGTTTAATATTTTTTTCAAAAATTTTTGTCTTCTTTCAAATTTCATATTAAGAAAAACATTTATTAGAAACTTCACTTTTGTCAAAAAAAAAAACTTTTTGAAAATTTTTAGCCAATCAAAAAATATAATGTCGATTTATATAGCCTTTCCAAATTAAATTCACGTTTTTACAAATCAAGTTCAACTTTTTGCAAATCAAATTCACGTTTTTGGAAATTAAATCGTTTTAAATAAATTTTTATGAAAAAAATGTCAAACCATGTCCATAACAACGTAAGAAAGCAAACATTTTATTACATGAAATTCAAATAAAATAATTGCATATTAATATGCTATAGACATAAAAACAGAAAAAAATCTTTTTTGAGAAAACAATGTAAAACAGATAGGTATGAAGATACTACACAAATTATAAGATACTCTTTGATGTAATTTAAAAGGCTGTATGTATTTATTAAAAAGAACAGCTGACTTTTAATTGTACAGGCTATACTTCCAATAAATTCACACACCTTTCTTTATTATTATTTAAAAAAACATTTAATACAAGCACTATACGAAAAAAAAAACAAAAATACATGTTTACTCCACATTAAAGATACCAAAGAAGGTATGTAAGTATGTACATATATAATTATTGACACTTCACAGATTTTATAATATGTTCATAACACTTAAAATCAATAAAATTCCATTTGCAAATAGAATTGCATTGTAGGTGTTTTAATTATATCTTAAATTTTATCCACGAAATTCACACAAAATACTACCTACATCACAAACTGAAATTCACAAAACAATTATGTAGGTATGTAATCTGCCCATATTCAAATGGACATTTGTCACTATTTCATTATTATTAAGATGTTATTTTTCTTATTCTTATCGAAAGACCTTGAACTTAAACTTAAAAAAAATGTAAAAAAAAAATTGCCAAAAATAAATCAAAACAAAACATAACAACAAAACAAAACTAAACGTAAAATTCACACACACGCACTGAATATTTTTCTATTTACTTGCAATTTATCTGTTGTTTGTCCTTGATATGACAAAAAAAATATAGTTTTTAATTAACTCTGTTACTCCTTTATTAATATAGGTAATGTACATAATATACCCTGCTCTTTCTAAAATGGTGTGTATATTCAAAATGTTGCGACAAATCTGACAATGTTGCTAATTTTAATGTAGAAACTAGCGCCCTCATGAGTCCTTATCCATCGTAAATAAAAGCTACCTCATAGTATTACTATAGGTTATATATACAAAGGGTTAGGTTGACATGGCCGTCGGGAAAACAACTGACACACTTAGGCCGTGTGTGAATTGCGTTAAAATGTTGGTTAAATTTTGTAACTTGGTTAAAATTTGACACTAGCGTGGTGAATAAAATGGGTTAAAATGTAGGCAGCTGTAGAGCAGGCTTAATTTGCGTTAAAATTTAACGTTTCTCAAGATAGAGTAATTTGAAACTGTAAGCGATAACCGAAAAGAAAGATGAACTCCAGAAAGTCCAGATCTACTGGGAAACCATATAATAAATGTAAGTTTTAATTTATTCAAACGAAAAATTAAATTACATTATTATTTTTATTTGTGTAGGGTCTCAAGAGGAAAAAACAAATATTATAATCCGTTGATATTTTAACAAATATAAAATAATTAATTAAAATACTCATTGTATTTCATTTTGCAAATTGAATACAAATAGATTGATTTGTCAGCTTGTCAAATTCTTCAGCTGTGAAAACTAGTGTTTACATACTAAATCAACAAACTAACCATAATGGGAATTGTTTTAAAAAGATTACTATTTGTTGTTTTAAAATATTAAATTAACGATGTTAAACCGGAATATATTAGTAAAACTGAGAATTCGTTACTTTTTTCGTGCCAAATTATTAACTTTATATCTTCTAAGTCGGGTTTTGGGAAGGAAATTAATTAACTTGAACAACAAAAAAAAATGTTTCTAGGGAAATTTCTTCAATCTTCAAGGAATTTTAGCCAAAATAGTGTTTTAATAAATCCCTTTTAACGCAATTCACACAGCAAAAATCTAAATTTGATCCCACCACAAACCAAACTTCAAAATTTAACCAAGGTAGAAAATTAACCAACATTTTAACGCAATTCACACACGGCCTTAGACCAAATGCTCAACCAAACCATACAAAATTTATAATTATCTGACATGTCAAAATGTCAGTTTTGAAGTTTCTATACATTTTATCGATAACTTAGTGAAAAAGTTTTTGGTAGCACAGTTTTTATCCTCTCCAATAGCTAAGCCCCGAGAATTCTCTGGGTTTAAGCTAAGCACCCCCGGGGATTAGTTGTTGTTGGGTTTAACATGCAAATTGTTAATCCTACTCATCGTTTTTTTCGTCCAATTTCCCCGGGGCTTAGAAAAAAACACGCCTATAAGTAATGTAGAATTGAATTAAGAGCCAATTGTATATAAATCAGTTCAATAAACATTATTATTATTATATATATATATTACGATGTAAGTATAATTTATTCGTTATTGAATTCAATTCCTATATAATTTTGTGTTTAGAATTTGGAAACTGAATTCGAGGTTTAGGAAGACGACGATGATGAATGCATCCCTAAGCCTTCAAAAATCAGAAAGACACAAAATATTGGGTACGGTAACGAATTGAAGGAGGCAAAAAATATGCAAGCCTTATTGGACAAGGAGCTGGATATTTTAATAAAAATAAATACTAAAATACTCAGAATTTTACAAACCCGCCCAATTTCGATTGCTTCTATTTTTTCACTTAAATACTGTTTAGCATGGAGTTTTTTTAAACTATTTTTTTTGTCCTATATTTATCTAGTTTTAATTAATCGAATTGAATACAATTTAATTTTCGATTTTCTTTATTCTTATTAATTTAAAACAGATATAACAAAATAAATGTTGTATTATATAACTAAATATAGCAGTGTCATCTTTTTTTTTTTTTTTTATAATCTACACGCGGTCAAGGGATTATGAATACCCTTTAAATGTTTCAACACAGCGCGGATGTGAGGGTGAGGTTAAGGAAGAGAAAGAATGATAGGAAAGATGTGTGGCGCGATATTCGGCGACTGTAGGTGGTTATTGTCTCAAATTTTATCTCCAGCCAAGGAGGCTGAAGTAATGCGGAGAAATCTCCGTGTCTTATTTATCTATGTCCCTTATAATTCTCATTAATTTCTTTATTCTTTGTCATATTTTATCGGTATACTAGTTTTACTCAATCACATGTTGTTAGTTCTATGCCTAAACACCATGTAATGAGTAAACCAGCAACGCATTGTATGACATTTATTTTTAGAATTGTTTTTTTTTTTTTATGGAAAACAGACTACGGCAGGGATCGAACCTGTGACCATGAGGTTGACAGGCGAACACACAACTATCGCGCCACGGCCACCCCCTTTAAGAAAAAATGGAGATGATGACATCGATTTTAAATTATGTGTGGGGTGTACAATAATTAATTTATATACAATTCAAAAATAAAAATAAATTATAAATGACTGAAAGAAAAAAACTAGTCGAAAATAATTAAATTTACAATAACTTTCTTATTTCATAAGAGATTGTTCTCTTCTCTAATTAACTCTAATCTTAATTTGAAAAAAAAAGAAATTAAAATTCTAAATTCTTAAAAGTCGTTGGTAAATAAGCTATTTTTCGTAAGTTTTGTAGGTATACTAAAGGTCAAATAATTAAATAACATGAAATTAGAAAACATATTGTAATAGTGTTTCAATTTCCCGGTGATCCGAAGCCAGAAGCCATTCTTTTATTTTTTTAAGCAGAACAAATTTCTCAACTTACGAACTTCTAATAGGAGTTTAGTAAAAGTTTTGTATCTTATTAGTTTTACCACTCGGTATGTGATTTGCTTGCTTGTTTTTTTTTTATTTAAACTTTTCTTTATTAAGGGTATTTTTGCAATGAGATAATTTTCCCCTTTGCAGTATGATATAATTTTCTGCTAGACGTTTGCACGAACACCCCCTTAAAAAATTCTTGCGTAAATGTGGGAAATTCAAATAATCAGATGTTCGTCGAACTAAACCTTATCAGATGTATTTCTTCTCTTTCTCCATCAAATAAATGTATCTGATTTGCAGAATATTTTTCCCATACAAACTTTGATCGTGTATTAATGGGAAACTTTAAAAATATGTTAAAAATAGAAAATCTAATAATTTAATATTAAAATCGTTTTAATTATAATCTTTAATAATAAGGCTACCGAATAAAAGTATCAGTGCATTGAAGTTCGTTGTAATTTAAAGACAAATTGAACAAAATTGTTTTACTTAAAAGGCCAAAATTGAAAAATTAAAACATTTTTTTAATCATATTTAACAGTGTTTCCTCGGCGTAATATCTTAAAGCTATTCTATAGAGACCACTAGCTCACTGTAAAAAAAATTTCAGAATTCTAGGCGGGATGTCCTAATGGAAAGCGCCCCGGGATTTTGGCACAAGACAATCGACAATTGAATGTCTCCGGTTCGATTGTTTCTCTTTATAATATTAATAGCTTTGACATACTATACATATATGGACTGCTAGTCGATTTTCAGTTTCATACAAAAGCTCTATTGAAAATGGGGAGAACGATCATTACGCCCCTCGGAGCAAAGTAGCAAACAAAAATATTACTTTGAAAAGCCATCTATTGCCACTCTTGGCATGCGCACCATATTTAGTTAACAGGCAAAGAAACTTTGGCCATCTATTGTTATTTTGTGTAAGATAAGTGCTAACATCTATTGTTTATAGAAAGTAAACAATGCTGTAGTGCTGGGGGACTATGAGAAAAATTCCGTTTTTTTCATTTTAGGAAAGACATTGCTAGAGTTGAGTTCGAAATAAAACAAATAAAAAACTAATTTTAATTTTCCAATTAAATTACATTTTTGTTTTAAATCAATTTATTTAGAAAATTGTTTCTCTTTTGTTAGTTTTCCGTAGTACTTTTAAGGGCTGGGATTTTTGTTCTTAAAAAATGCAAAATTTTATATAAACAATTAAATAATAATTTCGTATTACTTTTTTTGTTTTATTTGCATCGGCCGGAAAATTGTTCAAATAAAATAAGATTTAAATAAAGCCATGTACTTTCCATATATACATACATACTTGTATGAAGGAACTAACTATCTATTGACGTTTGCGGCTTGAATTCACTGGCGATAGTTGATTGAAATAGTAGATATATGCTAGTTCATTATCTGCTTTATACATTAAGAGCATTCATGAAAGCGTGTAAGCCTTTCCACATCGGAAAATGGAAAATTTTACCACACACGCTTGTCCCCTTTCACGCAGGGAAACTAGTTGCTGGAGATTTTTTTGACGTTTTCCTTTGTAGCCTTGTAGCTTTCACACGAAAAACTGGCACCCAGAAACTTAGAAGGAAACTGGGAAGATTTTGCTGGGCTAATTGGAATGCAAAGCAAAACGTCAAAAAAATCTGTTCAAATCGTTGACCGGGGAGATTTTCTTAATTGGCCTTACTTCATGCCCTTCTCGCCATCAAACTCCCAGTTTCTTTGTGTGAAAGGGGACTTTCATGAACCCACCTAATGATTTTTTTCTTCCTATATTTTAACTTGACTAATAACGGTTTGTTTATTTATCTCATTTAAAATGTCGGCCAAAAATAATACGAGGAAGAGAGATAGTTATACTAAGACTACCCTTCAAGCAAGCGACTCCCGAAAAGTTCACCATTTTTTGGTAAACTTTTTCATTTTGACAGCTCATTTACCACTTTAACTTATATCTCACAGATGTGTTAAATCTAATAGATTTTAATCATTTCGTCGAAAAGTTAAAACAAATACTTAAATGCAGCTTAAACTTTAAAGCCTCTACTAAATTTTATTAGTCGCATCGAAAAGTAAAGAAAAAAATAAATTGATATTTGATCTAGCCTTAATTGCATTCCGCTCATACGTAAATAACTATAATTGGCGTTTTTCTTTTTTAGCTCCGAGTAAAGAACTCATCTGTCAAGAGAAGATCTGTGTTTCTTTTTTATCTCAGACACATTCAATCTCTCAACTCGTGTTTCTTTTTTAAATCATAGCTAAATCGGGGCATGAACCATAAGCTCAGAATAAAATGACCGATCAAACGGAGCAAAGTGCTGGGCGCGACTCACTTTACTCATAATTTTAACAATAATCACTAAAGTAAAACCAATTAAAAACAACAATGAATTCGGAAAACGGAAGCTTTGGATTTGCTGGTAAATAAGTTTTAATAAAAACAATTATAATAATATATAACAGTTCTGCGCTTAAGTTTATTTCAAAATTAAATCGGATATCTGACCATGCTCTACTCAGATCTAAATCGGTTTACTGAGGCTCTGCTCAGAGATCTGCTCGGAGATAAAAAAGAAAAACGCCAAATAGGTGTGTTTTATTGGGAATCTATCCATTGTACCGTAAGTAATTCCCAAAAAAACGCATCGACCGTAGCATGGACCGTAGCTTTTTTATTTTTGTAAAAATGGTACCACTGCACAACAGTCACAAGTAATGAAAGAGTCTTTTGCAAAGTTAAATTAAGTATATATCCAAATTATGAACAATAATTAGCTTTTATTCATATAAAATAGAAAGTAGAAAAACGTACCAATATTTAATTTATGTTTCAAACCTATTTCTTGTTTTCATTTTATCTCCATTTGTAATTTTAAATTCGAACTTTCATTTTGCACCAATGGAAAGGAAATGATAAGTGAATGGGTTTGTTCATAGACTATGGTCAAGTCTCTTTTTACACAGGCCAACTTTTGTATTGCTTTAAAAATCGTCTATGCATTTCATACGAGGAAACAAAATTGCCGGAGATTTGCTTGTTTCCTTTTAATGTTTCTTGGTTTTGAACGCACACTACAACGTAGTTTAAATTGTTCACTCCCCTTACATTTCCCCATTATATTTCATGCTTTTATTTATTTTCTGAGTAGATCGATAGCTATAGTTTTATTTTTCAAGTCAATTTACAAATTTATTTTCTGAGTATGTTTTGCTTTCAATTCAATATTCACTCATCAGACTGCACGTAACATACGCGGAGTAAGGAACAAATAGTAAACATTTGGTTTACCATTTCCATGCACATGTCCAAAAAAAAAATGGGATCACAAAAATGTACGCCCAGTCCATGTCCATGTAGTTTTGCGTATACCGTCCATGGCCAACATCCATTAAACAGTGAAGAAAAAGCACATTTTGTGAAGTTCAGTTGCCGCTTAGTGCGTTTAGGCTAGGCGCGCACATGCAATTTTTCCGTAACGAAATAGTTTAATCAATATTTGAACGATGGTCTCGCACATAATCAACTTAAAATAAATCAACGACATAAACCAACACACATACAATATTTTGCTTTAATGTGCGCGCAGTTACATTATAGTTCGGTGTAATACAAACTGAAGAACTTTTAAGTTGCTCGAATCGCGGACTGCATGCGCGCACTCTCATATAAGTCCATGGTATTCACTTTAGCAACAGAACTGTTGCAAAACTGAAAGTTGCATATGTGCGCGCCTAGCCGAGCTATAAGGCTAGGCGCGCACATATAGAATTTCATACGAATAAATATTTTGCGGCGCAATGTCGAGCAGTTCCTCCATAGTGCAGTTCCATCCAATGCGGTTTGTCTTCTCAAATTGCTTTTTTGTAGATTTAAATAAAAAGATGATTTTTTTTCACCAAACTCCGTTTTAACTATCATTAAAAATTAAACACAAAACGAATATTGGTCTTAAGTAAGTCAAAAATAAAAGAAAAACGGAATTCATTCGATAAACATTGGTTTCTTTTTCAAAATGGATATCAAAATTTGTTAAAATTGATTACTTGACATTAGGGATATGCAAAATTGCAGATAATGGTGCAATTTTAGACGTACTTCAGAAAAGAATTGAGCGAAGAATACAGTTTTTAATAGTAAAAGTCAGAAATTTTTCAGAAGAACAGCTTATAATTTATTAAAAAATGGAGTTATCTAAGATTTGAGAAATATAAACTGGCCAACTATTAAAAAAAAAAAAGAATCAAAAAGATCGATTTGTCTTACGAATGAAATTAATAATTATAACACTCCATGAACACATCCATCGAGATTCAATTCAATTATCAATCGTACCAACAAAACTAACAAAATCAGAATCGAGACTCGACTGAACGTCAACCAGCCATCCACCGTAGCTTTAGCTTTTTATCGACCGTAGCGAATTGTATGTAAAATGCTACTAGGGATTAACTCACGGCGGATAAATTTCCCAATAAGACACGGCAAATATAGTTGCATATTTTTTTCTGTGGAAAATAGAGAAATGGAAATTTTTGGATTTGTGTATGGAATTCTTTGGAAACAAATTTCCTTAAGTACTGGTACTTAATAATATTCGTGATTTCCGCTGGGAGCCGGCTGGCTCTCCTGTGGTCCTAGCTCAGGATAGATTCAACACGAAATTGATTCCGAGCAGTCCATAACCAGTTTGTCCATGATTAATAAATTTCAATTTTGAAATGTGCTCTTTATAAACTCATTGCCAGAAGAAGTGTAAGTAGCACACAATGACAGTTCCTCTGCATCAAGAACAATTTATAAACGTCAAGTACACAAGTGACAGTAGAAATGTCAAACAAGAGACTGGAAAATTTCCTGAAATGTCATCAGTTTTCAGATTTTTCATTTTTCAAGTCGTAGCAACTACCGTCGTCGAAGGTAGTGGATTTTTCTCCGCAATTTTCTTCTAACAAAAAAAAAATAACTTCCGCGACAGTATACAAAATTTTACTCTTTCCTTTACCTAAATTAAGTGGCGACGAAAGAAAACAAAAACTTCTTAAATGGAAACGTAATAAAGAAATATTTTGAATTATCAAAACGGATTACGGAGTGCAATAAAGTTGATTAAAGTGCAAGAAAGTAAAAAGGAAGAAAGAAAAAAAAATACAAAGTCGAAATCAGCAAATTTTCTTGAAACACAAAAACCTCTAATCAAGAAAATGGTTTCACTTATCAAGAATCAACTTCTCAAGCATTTATCATGGTATGTTGTCGTATATTAAGCCAAGTTCAACTGAAAACAACATTTATTGAAACTTCTTATTAGAAATATCTAATTAGTAACATTTTTCCATAACGGCTGGTTGCACCTCACGATAGGTATCTATGAATGTGTTCGACCAGTTGGTGGGTCGGTGGTCTAGCTGGTTCTGGCTATGAATAGGTTGAATCATAAGATACTAATTTTCTCTGTAAAATTATTTGTCTCTTATAAAACTGGTCATTGTCTCCTTCCCTATTCCCCCTTATCAACACTTCTATTTGATAAAAGGGAACTTGACTTTTCTCTATCCACAGATCAGAATACTTGAATTGATTTTTCCACACCACATCGCGAAGTGAACATTCACCATAAACAGAAACACACTCAGCACTCGCTATCAATACAGAACAGGAACACCATCCATCTTTTGGTTCTCCACATTGCTTTAGCGGTAGCTGTTGCTATTCGGTGTGTTCAGCCCTTCGTTCTCTTCCCAGACGCATACAACACATCCTGAATTCAGTTCGTTATATCTCTTAGTTCAAAAATCCCCAACTTGACAATTTGTTTTTGTTAAAGTAAAAGTTAATGGGGTGTTTGGGGTGGTTTCCTCTCTTTTGTCAGAGTTCGCTGTGCTGAATCTGGATCTGGTCATGGTTTTGGTTCTGTTGGATGATGACGGTAGGCGATTGGGCTGGGTTCGTTTTGGGTGGTGGTGGTGGTGTTGGGTTCAGTGAGGCGAACGAGTGCGTTTGTATGAAAGGGAAATTAGATTTCTTTAATTTGTTGCTTCGTTGTTGTCATCGTCGTCATCATCAGCAGCGACATCGTCGTTCAGCTGCGTTTCGGTAAACGAATACAGAGGGTACTCAAAGTAAATGAAACGCCATAGTAAGTGGTGGCAGTGGCAGTGGGTTGTTTTTCGGTGGTGTAAATTGTTGCATTTGTGTGAATGTATCGTGGCCATGGGACATTGTTCAAAGGGTTGCCACAAGGTCGGATATAATTTTTTTTTTTGATGCCTTACCTGGCCTGAGCACGAGGTTGATGAGATGAATTATAATTCAATTTTGACATCACCTGCAAAGATGAATAATATCACATATTTGAGGATGCACAATATTAAAGCTTTTATGGATGGAGCACTATGATAATATAAGGTATGTATGTTCACATGCGTGTGGATAGAGTGTGTGATTCCATGGAGGCAGTCAATGGTAGGGAACTTTCTGAGCTAGGGTCAGATATAATTGGGTCATGACTGAATAATATTTTTAAAATTAATTTTAGTTATAAAATATCAGAAGCATGATGTATGTATGTACAAGAATCCAGTGCTAGGCGATTTTGAAAGTTCAATTATGTCGTAACTTTTAAGGGCGTATTACATTGTACTGCAATAAAATGTTATGACATTTATGTTTTCTTAATGACACAAACTTTTTTGTCTCTTCTAATATTAAAATACTAATATGTGTGTTCAATGAGGTTGTTCGGAACAGATTATAACACTTTAGAACAGGATTTTCTGCACTTGCTTTTTAGGTAGAACAGGTTAGAGCAGATTTGTGAGAACTGTTAAAACCAATTGATGTTGTAAAAAAACATTACGGTGTTATATTTATGTGCTTTTCGATTGGCCGTCCAGAACTGTTCTGACCCCCACAAAATGACAGATGTTACTCTAAACAGAACAGAAAACGATTCTGGATTTCATTTCAGAATCGAAAACAGAATCACTAATACACTTACACAATTAAAATGTCAAAATAATCGGCTTGATATGTTGTGTAATTTCGTTGTGTTTATTGAATTTAAACTCATTTTCTGGTAAAATAACATAAAAAGAAGCAAGTTATAATTATTATTGATACAAGAAAATGTGTATCTAAATTGAAGTCAAGTGTTTTTTAAATACTGTTTAGCCGATGTGATTTTCTATTAATTTAATTTTCACAAATACAGTGATACATATAATTCAGAATCAGTCAAATTGTTTACGGATGTTTTATTGGGGGAACGTGTTCCGGACGGCCAATCGAAAAGGCCATTAGTTGATAACTCAATTTTCGTGTCGGCATTATCTCAATTTCATGAAAAATATTTTTTAAAATAAATTTAACTCCATTTCAGATTATTTTTAAGAATGTTTCTGCAAAAATAAACGAACTTGAATTGTAGGTAAACAACAGTAATTTTTTTTTATAATCTCTGTCAGATGATTGACTATTCTAACTTGTTCTATCTTGTTCTGAAGTTTCTCACGAATCTGTTCTGTTCTGTCCTGTTCTGTTCTATTCTGTTCTAACTTTTTCGTCACTGAACAATCTTAATAATAGTTCAAAAATTAGAACAAATAATTCGATTGAAACAAGTAACTGATGTTACAATAAATTTAAAAATCGTCCGAGAAACTATTGAGAAAAGTAACAGTGAATAATTTTTTTCATTTTGCAAAACAATGGGACATATTCATACTCGCTGATAAACCCAGGATTTGCTAAAATACAAATTAAGACAACTTGGCTCAATCAAAACAGACCGATTTTACATACAAATTGTTCATTTTATATTTTTATAAGATTATTAACTTGTCTTATTACACGTAGAGCTTCAAAAATTTTGGAATGGTAAACTTAAAAAAATAGAATCAACGTCCGAAAATTCAACTTAACTTAGGTTTAACTTAGACTCAGTTTTAAAATGACTATGAATACGTCTCAATATTTTTGTTAAGTAAAAATTACAGTTTTCTCACATCTTTTAGAATTGAGAATAGCAAGTCCAACCACAATTATTAGAACAGTTATGGAGGAAATTCGAAAAAAAGTTAAAAGTACTAAAACCATTATTCAATTTTTGATATGTTATGTTCTTGCTTTAAAATAACTAAACTTGTATACAGTGAAAGCTCTAATAAGCGGAATGTAAAAATTAACAGCAGAAGGAAAGGAAATTACAAGTGCATTGTGCAATAACGGAACGCCATTTGAAAAGGCAACCAATCACTTTCAAAATTAAACCAAATTACAGTATTGTGCAAAATCTAAGCACCCATTTCGCCTTTTCATTTCGCGACTGTTTTTTCTTTGCTTTGGATAATAAAAGAATAAACGCATAAGAGAAATATAATAAACTAAAATTCCACATAAATTGCGTTATTCTTTTATTATCCAAAGCATGGAAAAAACAGTCGCGAAATGGTTGCTTAGGTTTTGCATAATTAGTTACCATGGAAGTCCCCTAATAAGTTTTCAACTTTCCAGTTTTTAGAGCTTCGCGTCCGGTTATCGTGATTTTCTTTGGATTTTCCTACGTATTAAAAATAAAAGATAAAATATACTGAGAACTTTCGTTTTTGTGGTTGTTTGATTTATTGATAAAAAAATAATCCCTCATTAAAATTATGTGTTCCTGTATGAGAGGTTTTCTATATAAAATGAGCCTGAAAAAGTGTCCGCGTTCGTTTATGGGAATGTCCGGAATGTAATTTGTATGAGAAATTCAAAAAAGATGTTTGTTCCCGAAAATGTGTCCGTTTAAGGATAATATCCGCTTATTATCGATCTGCGGTAGGTATATGTATATGTATGTTTGGTTTTTTGAAAACGGCTCTAACGATTTGGATGAAATTTTCACAGTGAGCAACACAAATAATAGATTTAGTTAAATCCACCCACTGCCACAAATACTTTTAGAAGTAAAACTTCTTTTGCGGCGTTAGGTGTAAATAAAATTCTATAGAGCTGTCAAACCGGCCAACATCTGACGTGACCCGACATAATCAGATGTTTGTTCGTTTTTTAATAAATGAGTGCAGATATGTATGTATCTGGATTGTTTGTTTTCGCTGAGGATTTTTGTTGTTGGTACGTGTACGTGTACGTACGTGTTTTGGATTCTCACTCTGTAGGTACCTTCATGAATTGTGTGTATTCAAAGAAAAATTCTTTTTTTTTGGTGCTTAAGCCCGTATGATACTTTTTTTTTCTCATTTTTTTCTCATTTCTTATGCATTAAATCACATGAAAGTGTCAGATTTGTGTGAAAGAGAAATTATGTCTTTCATCGAAACAGAAATATTGTTTATGTATGGTATACCCTCAAACGTCATTTTATTTAAATAAAAATAATTAAAACAGGAGTCATCCTTAAAATATTGCGATACAATTTTGTATCTTCAATCTGTTAATTTCTCTGATCAGTTTGTGACTAAAACCTGAGATAGTTAAAATGATTAGTTGGATATGATTGCTCCTACATAATAATATACAAATTCAAATTATATTCATCTTCTCTCCGTAGTAGCCACTTTGCAGAGTATTTTTTTTTTCGGTTTTTCTTTCATAAACCCAAGAGCTCCGTATTCATTTTATAAAATATTTAAATTCAAAAAAAACAAACCAAAACCAAACACTTTTAATAAAATAATAAACTTTTGTTGATGTGTCAAATTTTAATGTTGAAATATCATAAAAAAAGTTACCAATGGCTGAAAAATGTAAGTTCACTTTCATTTTTAGTTCATTTTTAGTACATTTTTCTTGACAGTTTTGCATTTTTGTTTATATTGTGTACCCACTTACACTTAATGGGATTTTCTATTTGAGAATTGTTGTACTACTCTATTTGCATTTTTAATGCATTAAAAATGAGAAAAAAAAGAAGTATCATACGGGCTTTAGGTTTTTTTTTATTCAATTTTTATTGTGGGTTGGTTTTGTATTCGCATAGATTAATGTAAATAGTATACGTATCATGTGTATTCGACGAGGAATTTTGGTGTTGGTTTGTTTTGTTGATAAGATTAGATTAGTGCGTATTGTGTGTATTTGACGGGGATTTATTTTGTTTAATGCTCAAACATTAGTGTATATTTTGTTGTACTAATGTGTGTAATGTTTAAGTCGATGGTATCGTTGCCAGTGCTTCAGTCTATCTACTTCGTAGAGTTATATATACCAAGTAGTATAATGTTTGTAATATAAAATTCCTGAACCATGAATCAATATTGGAACGACCCGACACGGTGACGTTTGTACAATTTGAAGATGGGGTCGTTAAGGGCGATGTATTTATTGCAAGTACGGGGTTTGTATCAAAAAATGTCAACTTCGTTGTTCTTTGACTGGTTTCCATAAAATTGAAATACATACAGCTGCGGTAAAAAAATAGCACCATTACGAAAACCAGATTTCGTTTAAAAATGAAGTTTAATGGCCTTTTCGATTGGCCGTCCGGAACACGTTCCCCAATAAAACACCCTGAAACAATTTGACTGATTCTGAATTGTATGTATCACTGTATTTGTGAAAATTAAATTTAAAAAAAAATCACATCGGCTAAAAAGAATTTCCAAAACACTTGATTTCAATTTAGATACACATTTTTTGTATCAATAATAATTAACTTGCTTCTTTTTATGTTATTTTACCAGAAAAGTAATTTAAATTCAATAAACTCATCGAAATTACACAAAACAAATTTACGCGATGATTTTGACATTTTGATTATGTGAATGTATTAGTGATTCTGTTTTCGATTCTGAATTGAAATCCATAATCGTTTTATATTCTGTTTAGAGTAATAACTGTCATTTTGTGGGGGTCAGAACAGTTCTGGACGGCCAATCGAAAAGGCCATAAGATAATCTTTTGAGGAACATTTTGAATATGCGAAAAGCTTATATTAATTCCAAAATTTACATTTAAAAAAAATTCATCAACTTATTAAAAAAATTAAATTTTATCGAAAAACTCAAATAATTAAGCGATAAAAATAATAGCACCGTTGCTTCATCATACAACTTAAAACTAAAACATCATAAAAATATAAAATCTTTTTCTTTGATTTTATTATTTAGGGGTAGTCCAACAAAATTAGTATTTTGTTGGAAAGCCTTTGTTGGCTATTACTGCTTCACAACGTCTGGTCATTGGAATATTCTCCCAGGACACCTTTACTGCAGCCCATATTTCTATGTTACTAGTCGGTTTGGTTTCAGAGACTGCTTTCTTCACGTCAGCCCACAGATTTTAAATCGGATTTGGGTCAGGCGATTGCGCTGGCCACTCCATCACATTTATTGAATGATCTCCAAATCATTTTATAGCCTTCTTACTGGTGTGCTTGGGGCCATTGTCCTGTTGGAAGACCCACAAAAGGAGCATATCTCTCTCTGCATAAGGAAGCATGACGTTTTCGAGTAAATTAACGTCAACGTGTTGATCCATGATGGGTTTAATCCAATATATTGGACCAACTCCATAGTAGGAAAAACAAGCCCCAACCCATTTTGCTTGAACCTTCGTGCTTAAATACTTTATTTGTGTATTTGGGATTATATTCCACTTTCGGAGGTCTTCTCACTTAGGAACGAGATCCTTTAATGCCAAACAATACGATTTTACTATCATCTGTTTATAGAACGTTGCGTCGTTTCTCTATTGGCAATTCAAATGCTGTCTTCCAAATATTAAACGATTTTTAGCATGTTTTGCAGTTAAAAGAGGGACTTTTCTTGGACAACAAGCAGTTAAATTATGTTCCCTCAATCTGTGGCAATCTGTTATAGTCAGCTCTTTTTTTTTTAGCTCAGTTGCGTTTAAAGGGATTATTTATGGCTTTCTCGGACTAGGCGTCTGGTGAGAGTTGTATAACATAACGGGCTTTCGTCCAAGATTCCGGTTTAGGTGTGAATATTATCGCATTTCAAATCATTTTGTTGGAACAGCCAACAAACCGCCGAACTTCTCCATACGTTTTACCTTCCGATATCATTTTTTTAATAATTCACGTTTTTCGTTGGTACAATGCTTTCCACTACCCATTTTCTTTAAAAAACAGTAAATTTTATGTTTTAAATGAAGATACCAAATAAATATAAGAAAATTCTAACACTTGACCGCCTTACCTTGAAATATGCACAAGAAAAAATATTTTTATTGTAACGAAAACTGCGATTAGTACTATTATTTTTACCGCACATTGGATTTTGGCATTATGGAAATGTTCTTTTGTTTAACCGAAAAGTTTTTGGTAATCCTATGATTTTGAAATAATTGGATTACTATCTATTTCAAAATGAAAAATAAATCAAGCTACGTTTCATCCGGCAGTTATATACATTTTTTTTAGATTTTGTAAATTTCTCCGAAGGTCCCTATTCGAAGATTCTTTTATTCCTCTGCTTAGAATTGGAAAAAAGTCCAATATAATCGATTTCCAAATTTAATTACGAAGACGAAATAATTTATAAATGAATAAAAACAAATTATCAAGAATTCACAAGATTTTCGCATGAACAGTTGTTTAGGTGAATGTCAAATTGGCTCGGGATAATGTAGTTAACCCAATGGATAGCAGAATACAAAGGTAGTGTGAAAGGGAATCAATGGGTGGATCGAATATACAATTCACGTGAATAGCAGAAAAGGTCTGCTAAGGTTTTGAGCATATCCTAAATACAATAATTCACATTTCATCGACACGAAATCAAATTACAAATACAACAATGAACACAATTGGTTTTTAGAGGGTGAAACGTTCTAAAGATTACCATTGTGACATTACTCATCTCTCGCTAGTACTGTGCTTGATCATTTTAAGCGCAGTTAAATTCAAATCCCATTACGTGCGTTCACAATTATAAGGAAAAACCAAAAGGTTTGCAGCTTCATCCGGTATATGCCCGTGAATCCACATCTGTTTTATAAAATTAGTTGATTCAATTAATAAGGAACAGATTTTAGCCGTGTTTTATTATCGTCAATAACCCATATGGTTCACCCCGTAAAAATAAAACGATCTGGGTTATGTACTGATATGTACCCTCTGTTCACCGAATTTAATACTAATAATATTTGCAAACCCAGATAGAAACCCCGATAGAAACCTGGATCTCGTGTTGTTTTTGTAATACGTGTTAAAACATAACCCAGACCCGTAGATAATAAAACGCAGCTTTTGTTGATGAAATTGAGGTCGTTATTGGCATTCGTAATAGCCAGTAATAGTAGAGATGCTATTGGCTCTGAGAATGCCAAAGCTTCGGCGTTGAAGAAATTTACTTTGAAATGAAACCGATTCTGTTATAGCTTAGAATGTAAGTACAGTGCAAAATTATTTAGTTACAATTCTGAATAGTACTTTCAGTCACAGGCATATAATTTCTCAAAAATTAATTTTTCATTTGTTATCAGCAAATTAATCAACGTAAACAAATTAGAGGGAACAAAGAAAAAAAAATATCTGAAAATTAATTATGTAATGAATTTGAATTCAACCTCAGAAATCTACCATCAACACTTTCCATATATGTATGAAATTTGTATATGTAAGATGCATGTGTATTATGTGTGCATGTATATATATTTGTTTGTTTGTGCTAGCACAAAAATCAACAACAACAACAAAATAAAAATAAAACAAAATTGTGTACAGACGTTGATAAAAAAACGATTCTAAATAAAAAAAATTACCTGGCGATAAGGAATGGATTAAAATGTTTGGTTGTTGACTTTGAAATAAACACATTGTTGCGTAAAGTATGAATATACATCTGTACATGGTTGTAGTTGTAGCTGTACCAATAAAGTTAATAATTACCTGATGGTCGTGTGCAATGTAGGTAGGTATTTCAATTATAATTTATTCATCCGATCGCTCTTTCAATTAGCATGTAATTTAAAAATAAAATTATTTAATGAATCATTAAGCTTATAGATTCGGGTCATCTGGAAAACAAAAAATAAATAAATATGCAAGAGTAGGATTAAAGGCTTGGTGAATGATTCCTTCATAAAATTGCACGTTAAACTAATAATAATACATTATTATTGTTGATTACACAAAATAAAATCAATTCTGTGTTAATTAAAATGAGTTACTTTTCTTATTTATTTTCATTTTTGTCTGTTTTTTTCTGTTGTTGTTGAAAAGTAAAAACAGAAAACGACTAAATTAACAAACATATGCTGCATATTCTTCACATTAAATTATAAACAATAACAATTATTCGATTTGCATTGGGGAATTTATGTGCAAATGAAAAAAATGCTAACATGAGCAAAATAGAAAAAAAAAACACTTATATCGATGGCTTATTCGAGACTTCCATATATTTAAAATTGATTGCTATAAACTCATGGGTTGGCGCCAAGCTGTTTGATTAGAGAGGTACCGTGTACCGCTGGTGCTGGTCTGGTAGGATACCTCTGGGGAATGTATATTGATTTCTTCGAAAAAACATCGATCTAATCAGAACGAATATGTGTGCTCATTACTATTACGTTGAAGTTGATATATTGGAAGATACAACTATGGATACAAATATTTTTTGACTCGTAAAACTCAATATACAACATACAATTTTAAATAATAGCCAACAAATCTGATTTTTAATAAAAAATCATTGGAAAACCACTGGAATCGATTTTGGATTTTTTAGTCGCGATCATTTGCTGTCGACGATAGCTTAAAGCAGGCTTTACATGCATCTTCAACTTTCATCTGCATCGACATCTGAAAAAAAAAGAGACAAAAAAAAATCATACTTGTGCTATAGAGAACGGGTACTAAAATGCAGATCATCTTCATGTATGAAGATTATAGGATAAATGAATCTGAAGATAGCAGATTATAGTGAAGATAAACATGTTCATCTTCATTATAGAATTTTCATCTGCAACATAATTTGATCCGTTCAGGCAACGAGTTTTCTTGCAATATTTTAGGCAATGGCAATGACAAAGGTTCGTTCGTTGAACTTTACCTAGGGTCGACCCAGGTTTTTTTGACAATCCCAAGAGTTGTCAAAAAAACCTGGGGTTTTCGGTTCTCAAAAAACACCCGAGGGCCATTCAATTTTAGTTGCAGAAAAGCAATTTATGTAATTTAATAATTAAAACTTAAAATATGTTAAATTTAAGTTCTTAGTAAATTTTGTGTGAACCTATGCACAATCCTCAACTTCAAAATTTTCCATTTTTCATGTCTGTGTCTGAAAATTAATTTGAGTATTGTTTTATTTCCATTTTAAAAATAACAATTTGCATGCAAAACGAGAATTCACAACAAAACAAATGCTTCAGATTAAAGATGGTGGATAAGTCCATCTATGTTATTGAAATATCGATATTAAAACAAAAAATCGATGATTCAATATCGATGTTGAAAGAAGAATTAGGAACAACCCTTCAACACATCGATGTTTTCGATTCGATAACTATTAACATCGATGATGAGTACTCGATATTCTCCTCAATATCGCCCATTCCTACTTCAGATCTCATGTGACTTTGCCGTTTATTCATTTACCTCAAGTTGCCCCTGCTAAAAACCTAGTTACTTCAGGGCGAGTTGAGGGCCACCGTAGGTTACAAAAAACACAGAATTTGTTTGTCAGGGTGACTAGGTTTTTCAAAAAACGCTTTAGGGCGACTTCAGGGCTCAACGAACAAACCTAATAAAAATGTTTGGTGGGCATTTCATTGATGGCAATTTGAACTTCAATAAACCTTATTAGGGTACCAAGTCTTGTAAAATTGTAAAATGTTATTTTTTTACAACATACTGTGAACACACCTTTGCTAATCTGTTGCAACACAGAAGCAAATGTCAAAATCTGTTTCATATTTGTTCTGAAGAAGTTTGTGTGTGTAAAAAAATCGTACACTCTTATATTTTTATGTTACAATAGGGTTCGAATATTGTAAAAGTGTTAGATTTTGACGTTCAGTATATTTTGTTGTTGTAGTGCAAAAAAATGCAACACATTTACACTTTTACAATAGGTGCGTTTTTTTTGCAATCCCCGGGGGAATTGGTTGAAAAAAACGACCAAGAAGCTTAGTGAAATACTTGGTAGCACTATTAATTTGCAAGATGACATTTGAAGAACAGCTGTAATGCAAGAAAAAAATAAACATCACTGTTTGCCTCATCCTCATTCTTCTAAAAATCATCGGGTTGATTTGTTTTGTGTAATTTCGATACATTTATTGAATTTAAACTACTTTTCTATTAAAATTACATAAAAAGAACCAAGTTAATTATTATTTATACAAAAAAATGTGAATCAAGTAATTTGAAAATTGAAATCAAGTATTTTGGAAATTGTTATTAGCCGATGTGATTTTCTTTTAATTTAATTTTCACAAATACAGTGGCACATAGAATTTAACTACTTAAAAACTATCCCATTCGTCGGTCACTGGTGACATGATATTAGTGGACGAGTTGCTTATTCGGGCGGGACGCTCAGTTCCTATGTCATTAGGAATATAGGTCTGAGCAAGAGCGCAAGACGATCAAGAAGATTGAAGTATGCCAAGGATGTAGCAGAGAATCTGTATTGGGTTGCTCCCGTGTACAGCAAAACGCGGCCGAAAACAATTTTCTCATAGAAACCTTTGTTTTGTAGTTCATTCAATTCTTGTTAATTAAACAAATATCAACTTCAGGAAATACTTTTTTATTTAATAATAATTTCACAGTCAAATTTTAATATACATAATGGGTTTTCCAATAAGAGGTGTTATTTTGATATTCAAAAAAAAGAAATGCGTTGTTGAAGCGTGTATCGTTCCATTTTTATTAATAGCGTAGTTTCTACTTGTCAAATGTCAAAAAATGACAGCTTCAAAAGTGACAGCTACCTAAATAGCGGGCTATTCAAAATAACACCTCTTATTGGAAAACCCCTTACATATAGTAAAAATAAACGCAAAAATGAAAATTGCTGTAGAAGGTCGTGCTCATGGCGAGGTGGAAAAAATCAACGACACCATAGAGGCAATACAAAAGCGGAAAATGTTAAAATTAATTTGGTGTTGTGTATATTAAAAGGTAGGTAAGGTTAGGTTGGAATGGTCGTCAGGAAAAGAACTGACACACTTAGACCAAAAGCTCAACCAAACCAAACAAAATTGATGATTATTTGACATGTCAAAATGTCAGTTTTGAAGTTTCTATACATTTTATCGATAACTTAGTGAAAAAGTTTTTGGTAGCACAGTTTTTAACCTCTCCAATAGCTAAGCGCCGAGAATTCTCTGGGTTTAAGCTAAGCACCCCCGGGGATTAGTTGTTGTTGGATTTAACATGCAAATTGTTAATCCTACTCATCGTTTTTTTCGTCCAATTTCCCCAGGTCTTAGAAAAAAACACGCCTAATGATACAAGACCAGATACGTCGGATCGTGAATACCCCTATTATTTCTATTTTTGTTAATTTAAGCTCACTAATTTTTAATTTATATTGTTTTTTTTTGTATTTTTTAGGCACGTTTATTTTTTTTCGATTTTGTTCAGTTAGTAAATTGTTTCACGCACAGCACTCTTTTAAAGTAACGTCAAGGCAGTCAAATTGAAGAGAAGCCATTTTGAAATATCTCAATATATTGCCTCGGAGATGGAAAGCAATTATTGCCTTTCACCAATCGAGCAAAATTGCCATTGTTATTGCCAAAGCGCCTGCATTGGCAACATTCAAGGAAATGACAATAGGTGTGTTTTATTGGGAATCTATCCATTGTACCGTAAGTAATTCCTAAAAAAACGCATCGACCGTAGCATGGACCGTAGCTTTTTTATTTTTGTAAAAAGGGTACCCCTGCACAGCAGTCACAAGTACTGAAAGAGTCTTTTGCAAAGTAAAATTAAGTAAATATCAAAGTTATGGACAATAATTAGCTTTTATTCATATGAAATAGAAAGTAGAAAAACGTACCAATATTAAATTTATGTTTCAAACCTATTTCTTGTTTTCATTTTATCTCCATTTGTAATTTTAAATTCGAACATTCATTTTGCACCAATAGAAAGGAAATGATAAGTGAATAGGTTTGTTCATAGACTATGGTCAAGCTTCTTTTTACACAGGCCAACTTTTGTATTGCTTTAAAAATCGTCTAAGCCTTTTACACGAGGAAACAAAATTGCCGGAGATTTGCTTATTTCCTTTTAATGTTTCTTGGTTTTGAACGCACACTACAACGTAGTTTAAATTGTTCACTCCCCTTACTTTTCCCCTTTATATTTCATGCTTTTATTTATTTTCTGAGTAGATCGATAGCTATAGTTTTATTTTTCAAGTCAATTTACAAATTTATTTTCTGAGTATGTTTTGCTTTCAATTCAATATTCGCTCATCAGACTGCACTAATTATACGCGGAGTAAGGAACAAATAGTTGACATTTGGTTTGCCATTTCCATGCACATGTCAAAAAAAAAAACAATGGGATCACAAAAATGTACGCCCAGTCCATGTCCATGTAGTTTTGCGAATACCGTCCATGGCCAACGTCCATTACCCTAGGCCTCCACTTGAAATAAATGATTGCAAGAAATGTGTCATGTAGTCAATATTTCTTGTGGAGGCCCCTTATGTCTGGATTTTTATTATTTTTAGACATAAAAATCTGTATTTATTTCTTGTCTTCTCGGAAGAAATAAGCGGAGAAATAAAATTTGACGTTTCATTAAATCGTGCAGATGAGACAGATTATACCTATTCTAAAGTACATAAAGCGCTTAGCGCTTCTTGGAGAAGAATGAAATTTCGAGATTCATTTCTGCCCACATAGCAAAGAAATATAAATTATTAGTAGTAGTGTCTGCAATAATGGCCGAAATAAATATTTCTAATGGAGTCGCGGCCTTAAACAGTGAAGAAAAAGCACATTTTGTGAAGTTCAGTTGCCGCTTAGTGCGTTTAGGCTAGACGCGCACGTGCAATTTTTCCGAAACGAAATAATTTAATCAATAGTTGAACGATGATCTCGCACATAATCAACTTAAAATATATCAACGAAATAAACCAACACATACAATATTTTGCTTTAATGTGCGCGCAGTTACATTAAAGTTCGGTGTAATACAAGCTGAAGAACTTTTAAGTTGCTCGAATCGCGGAGTGCATGCGCGCACTCTCATATAAGTCCATGGTATTCACTTTAGCAACAGAACTGCTGCAAAACTGAAAGCGTTATAGCTCATAGAATTTCATACGAATAAATATTTTGCGGCGCAATGTCGAGCAGTTTCTCTATAGTGCAGTTCCACCCAATGCGGTTTGTCTTCTCAAATTGCTTTTTTGTAGATCTAAATAAAAAGATGATCTTTTTCACCAAATTCCGTTTATTTATAACTATCAATAAAAATTAAACACAAAACGAATATTGGTCTTAAGTTAGTCAAAAATAATAGAAAAACTCAATTCATTCGATAAATAATGGTTTTTTTTTCGAAATGGATATCAAAATTTGTTAAAATTGATTAATTGACATTAGGGGTATGCAAAATTGCAGATATAAGTGGAATTATGGATGTACTTTAGAAATTAATTGAGCAAAGAATACAGTTTTTAATAGTAAAAGTCAGAAACTTTTCAGAAGAACAGCTTTTAATTTATTAAAAAATGGAGTTATCTAAAATTTGAGAAATATAAACTGGCCAACTATTAAAAAAAAAGAATCAAAAAGATCGATTTGTCTTACGAATGAAATTAATAATTATAACACTCCATGAACACATCCTTTGAGATTCAATTCAATTATCAATCGTACCAACAAAACTAACAAAATCAGAATCGAGACTCGACTGAACGTCAACCAGCCATACACCGTAGCTTCTACTTTAGCTTTTTATCGACCGTAGCGAATTGTATGTAAAATGGTACGGCGGATAAACTTACGGCGGATAAATTTCCCAATAAAACACGGCTAATATGTGAATCAATTTACTGCATTAAATATTGCAATATCGCTGTACTTTTCGTCAAATTTGCAAATGCAGGTCCATGTAAAGCCTACTTAATACAAATAGTGCTTCTTGCAATTAGTGATGGGCATAATCGAATGATTTCAATAATCGAGAGATTAGTATTCGATTGATCAAAATAATCGAATGAGCTTTCGAATTATTAAATTTAATTTAATTTGCTTAATTGAAGCATGTACATATTTTATAACTACTCGTACAATAAAAACATTCTTAAAACTTGGCGAAAACAATTAGGCCCGTTTCGAATCATAAATATTTACGTGGGATTTTCATCAAACGCTTCCCGTCATTTTGAAATCTACAGCTGCCGGTGAACTTGATACATGCCTGATATCCACGGCATGTTATGAATTTAAAATTGACCACGAATATAAGAGTCACATTGCAGAACGACCCATCGGCCGCTAAATCCTTGATACATTTGCTGGCGCTTGGTAATGGCCAAATTCCTGTTGATGTCTCGACTTTAGCCTTTTGAGAAAGATCTGTCAAACGCCCAATGCGGCATTGTAAATCAGCCATAAGGACGTCGTCGATAGTTTGAATTCCATTAATCAAAGTCAAATCGCTGAAGAAATGCATACGTACAAATCCGTTGAGAGCGTAACCGAAGAGGATGAAGCGACCAAGTATCCGACGAAATGTTTGAACTCACTTGATGTGCCACGAACTCCGACGCAGAAAACGTAAGATAAATCTCATAAATCTCCTTTGAACACACTCTATTCTATTGATATGAACAGCGTAGTATGGAGCCCATACAATGCAACCGTATTCTAGAATTGATCTAACAAATGACACATAAAGAATTTTAAGGAAATATGGATCACGGAAATCACGAGCAAACCTTTTAATGAAACCAAGCGTCTTATTAGCTTTTTTTTTATAATGTAATTGTAGTGATCAGTAAATGAGAGTTTTGAATCTAATACAATTCCACGGTCAGTAAAACTTGACATACTACACAAATGCGATGTATTCAACAACTAATTATATAAAAGGACGTTGTGTTTTCGTGAAAAACGCATGGTTTTACACTTGTCAACATTTAAAAAACAAACGATTAGTAATGCACCATTCCCTAAATCTATGCAGATCTTCTTGTAGAAGTTTACAATCAGCTTCTGAGTAAATTTTTCGGAATATTTTCACGTCGTCGGCATAAATTAAAGAATTTGAGTTACATAAAACAGAAGGAAGATCATTAATAAATAAAATAAACAATAACGGTCCCAGATGACTTCGTTGAGGTACACCAGAATTTACTCAAAAACATTTAGACCGTTCATTTCTGAAAACAACACTATATAATCTATCTTTCAGATACGAAGAGATCCATAGAATAAAGCTATCGTTTAGTCCAATAGTGCTTGGTTTGTGAAGTAATACTTGATGATTCAATTTGTCAAAGGCTTTACTAAAGTCAGTAAAAACACAGCCTACTTGCTTGTGTTTTTCAAATGTATCTAAGCAGAACGTCGTTAATTCTAAAAAAATGTGACTGTTGATTTCTTTTTCACAAAACAATGCTGGTTTTCACATATAACATAGGAAAGACAGAACATCACATATAATGGATTCGAACAATTTAGGAATGACAGACAACTTAGCAATAGTCCTGTAGTTAGTTACTAAATTTTTTTGACTTTTTTTATGAATGGATGTAAGAAATGCATTTTTCCAAAGCGCGGGAAATGAAGAGCAATTAATTGACATATTGAAAAGTATAAACATTTTTTCAATATAAAACAAGGCAAGCAATCGGGGCCGGGACTAAAACACTCGTCTTGTTGATATATTCAAGAATGGTTGCTTCAGAAATTGAAAAGTTAATTGAACTAAGGTGTGGGTACATGTCAATATTAGAGGCAGAATTGGGATCATTTGTAGAAGCGTTTTCGAAGACACTTTGAATTGGTATTGCAGATAATTTTCAAATTGCTCTATATAATTTTCGACATTATTTTTCGGAGCCGATTTAAAAATTGAAATCAAGAAGGAAGATTTCCCTTCATCCAAAAACGTTCCAGAAGACAAGGAAAGATTGAAAATAATAAGCAAAGCTTGACAAAGAGAATTTGAGCACTTTTTTAAAACAATTGCAGGAATGTGGGTGGCAATTTCGCAGTAGATAAAGTTTTTGATTGCTAACTTAGCCGTGTGGGTTCGATCCCCACGATAGGCGCATTCTTTTCTATACCGCCAATTTTAATTGGATGCCGCCCATGGGTTAAAATGAGACAGTCAATACCTGGTTCTCAAATCCACTGTGCCAAACTAGTGCCGTGCAATTCAGGTTGCATTTAAAAGACCTTAGTTCTTACAGGCATATAGTTAAATTAAAAAAAAAAAAGAATGCCATCAGTACCCGGATTAAGGCTTTGTAAACTCCAGCTATAAGATCAAATGTTCATGGTAGGGTCAGTGGGGGAATTTTATGCGGTGTAAAAAAGACTTTAAATTCCCAATTCGTTAAAATTTATCTTTTTGAAAACAGAATTATAATCAATATTGCTACTAATAATTTTACTTATACAATTATTCCTACATACTTAAATTGCAATAACTGGCAGTTTGATTTTGCTAATCTAGTTGACTTCGTTAACAACTCCAATTTGGAGAATATTTTGGTAGTTGGAGACTTAAATGCTCGGATCGGGAATTATCAAAATTTTTCGGCGCTCAATACATTCTCGCAAAACACTCTAAATGCAACCAGAAACTCTAAAGATGACACTTTTAACCGAAATGGAAGGTTGCTTACGGAATTTTTTGAAAACTTCGGACTGTCCGTATTGAACGGGGCCTCTAAATAAGACCCTTCTGGAGATTTCACATTCATAAGTGGCCAAGGACAATCTGTTATTGATATTGCAGCGATATCTCTGGAATGGCTTAAACTATCTACAGATTTTGAAGTAGGCGTGACGAATTTCTCATCGCACTTGCCGATTGTGGTAAATGTTCAGTTACACGATGAAAATGTTCAGAGACAGTCAACTAATTTTTCAAAGTTGAGGTGGAAAGAGAATTGTACCGCTCTATACAAATCATTACTAAGCCGTAATATCAGCTCTATTCCTTCGCTTCAATCCAACTGTCTAGAAAGCTGTGATGAACATATTGCAAGAGTTATCAAAGCCTCAGCCCCATTTGCCCACAGTAATAACAGCCGTAACCACGCTTGTACACCAAAAAACAAATGGTTTGATAATGAGTGTGCGAAACTCCGTAAGCTTTCATTTGTTTATCTTAAGCTGTTCAGATCAGCAAATGCTTTAATTTTTAAAAACATCTACCTCCATATTAATAAGGAGTTCAAAAGACTTTGTGCCATAAAAAAAGTTGACTACCTCAACAATATTGCAAAACAGCTGGCAAACTGTAAAAACTCAAAGACCTTTTGGAGCAATGTTCGTGAGCTGGGTGGGCGTGGTAGAAGCCTGGTGTCTACGCTCGAAGTTGAGACCCTTGCAGCTAATTTTAAAACTGTTTTGTCGGCTGATGAGAATCACCAGGTTTTCTATTACGCACAACCCAATATCACTATCTGCGAACTGAATAATCCAATTACTCTACCTGAGCTCGAAACTATTCTGTGTAAGATGAAAAATAACAATTCACCCGGCATAGATAGCATCCCGGTCGAGTTCTACAAGAATAGTACGGAACAGTTTAAAAATCATCTACTGGCATATTTCAACAAACTTTATGAAGACTCATTTGTTCCAAGCAACTTCAACAAAGCGGTTATTTTCGCAATTTTTTAAAAACGTAGTTCTAACTTGCCGGAGAACTATAGAGGAATCTCGAATCTCAACTCGTTAAGAAAGATCCTTACTTCAATTCTTTATGAAAGATTGACGGAATGGATCGAGAACAACAACCGACTCAGCATGTTCCAAGCAGGGTTCCGATCAGGATTCTCAACGCAAGACCATATATTCGCTCTCACGAGTATTGCCATTGAAGAAGAAATTATATGTTTGTTTTGTGGATTTCAAAGCAGCCTTTGACAAGGTAAATAGAGATGCCTTGATGTACAAATTGTCATCGTTAGGAATTTCTCGTAAATTCTTAATGTTTTATTTCAACTTTCTTGCCTCATCTACTGCATCAGTGTGGGACGGAGCTGAATTCTCTGAATGGTTTAAAACGACAACAGGCATCCCCCAAGGATGTATATTGAGTCCGATATTATTCGCCTTATTCATTGATGACGTGTGTGATGTACTTCCGGGAGGAATACTCTGCCAGTATACAAGTCAAGGTTTTGCTCTACGCTGATGATTTAGTTTTACTGGCTGACAATCCATCTACCCTTCAGCTGCAAATCAACAAACTTAGTATATTTTGCGAATCCTGGAGTCTGTGCGTCAATACTATCAAGACAAAAGTTATGATATTTGAACCACGTCAGAGAAGAAGGCTCCCAGAGGAAAATTGGTCCCTAAACAACGAGCCTCTCGAGCTCGTTCATGATTTCAAATATCTCGGAGTTTTGCTTGCGGACTACAATCTGAATATTTCGAAGCACGTGAAAGAGAAAAGCAAGGAAGCCAAATTAGCTTTAAATGTAATGTGGCCAATCTTTTTCTCTAACCAAAAAATTGATCGTGCATCTAAATATCGTGTCTTTCAAGCCACAGTCAACTGCTGTATGTGCTACGGTACCCAAATTTTTGGATATTTGCAACTCGAGGATTTTGAAGCTGTACAAAGATATTTCTTCAAACGTTTGTTTAGATTGCCTTCCTCGACTCCCAATTATGCTATATATGTGAAGTCTGGTTTAACACCTCTTTACATAAAAGACCTAAAAACTAATTCAGACTACATATTGAAAGTTATGAAGAGGGATGATAGAAGCCTTCACAAGTCCATTATGACAAGGCTAATTCAAGTAAATGCCTCCCCGTTTAAGGAATGGAACCAGCTAGCTCTTTCTAATGGCAGTAATGTATCTTTTATGGAGTCCAATTTGAGTGAATGACACACTATGTTTTGTGATATTATCGCCAGGATTGATGAAAATATTTTCACTCATCATTTGTCAAGGGCCTCAACAACAGTATCAAGAAATGTGTATAAAAACCTCAACCACCAAATACCATCGCAGGCTAATTATTTCAGCAACGATTTTACTTCTGAAACAATTAGTTATATATTTAGAGCCCGAGTCGAAATCCTGAACCTTAACTCTATGCCGCATCTAACTGATCTCACACAAATCTGCAGTCTATGTAACACAAGAGAACCTGAAGACATCACCCACTTCTTTGCAACGTGTCCTCTACTTCAAGAGATTCGTCGGCTGCCCTCGACTCGGCTTTATGATATACTTAATGGATCTCTCGGATGGTTAACAGTGTATAGATACTGCAAACATGATCTAAATTACCGCAATAGTTTTTTGTATCCCTACATAAATTCAACCAGTTATTGCAGTTTCAGTTTCAAGCAATGTATCTAAGTACTTACAACTTTTTATGTTTCAAATCATTATAAAATTGATAAATCATTATTTTGTGTTTCAAATCATTCCAAAATTGATAAATCTTATTTTTTCAAATCAATATAAAATTGTTATAATCTTTTCTTGTGTATCAAATCATTTCAAAATACTTATTATAATTGTGTTTCAAATCATCTCAAAATTGTTGAAAACACACTTGTTACCTTATTAAATTAAATGCTTAATTATTTAATATATAACGGGTGATTTTCTTGCTACTTGGTTTTTGACGTTTATATTTTTGACAGATCACACATGACAAATTCCACGAACATTTGACATTTCGATTCAGTATTGTTTGCCATTTCATCATGAATAGACTTACGCCTGAACAACGTTTGCAAATTATTGAAATTTATTATCAAAATTCGTGCTCTGTGAAAAATGTGTTTCGCAAGCTACGTCCGTTTCAGCGACGAGGCTCATTTTCGGCTAAATGGATACGTGAATAAGCAGAATTGCCATATTTGGAGTGAAGAGCAGCCAGAGGCAATTCAGCAGCTACCAATGCATCCCGAAAAATGCACTGTTTGGTGCGGTTTATGGGCAGGCGGCATCATTGGGCCGTACTTCTTCAAGGACGATGAAGGCCGCAGGGTTACGGTCAATGGAGAAAGGTACCGTTCGATGATAACAGATTTTTTTTTGGCGAAAATGCAAGAATTGAACTCAGTCGACATGTGGTTCCAACAGGACGGTGCCACATGCCACACTGCACGCGAAACCATGCATCAATTGAGAGGCGAATTTGGTGAGCAGTTGATCTCACGTTTTGGCGCAGTCAATTGGCCACCAAGATCATGTGATTTAACCCCGTTAGACTATTTTTTGTGGGGCTATGTTAAGTCTATTGTCTATGGGGACAAGCCAAACACGATTGCTGCCTTGGAAGCCAACATTGAACGCGTCATTGGTGAGATTCCGGCCGAAATGTGTGAAAAAGTTTGCCAAAATTGGACCTTTAGAATGGAGCACCTGAAGCGTAGCCGCGGGCAACATTTAAGTGAAATTATTTTTAAAAAGTAAATGGCAGAAATTGATTTATCGATCCAAATAAAAATTTCATTCACTTTTTACAAGTTTCTGTGTTTTTTTGAATTTTCAAAAACCAAGCTCTTAAAAAATCACCGTTTATATGTAATTCTTAAAATTTAAATTTAGCTTCTTTATCTATCTGTATTGTGTTATGAAATGTCGTTCAGGCAGACGGCAATTGCCATGTCCTTAATCTTAAAGAAACAAATATTGTAAATAATTTATTTTTTTTTTAAATAAAGGAAATTATTTATCTATCTATACATATACTACACTTTCATAGAACAATAAGCATCATTGTGTAACTGAGAAGACTACCAATAATTGTAAGATGAGATTGGTAACGCTATACATTTATATTTATACATGCAATATGTTTCAAATTTAATTTTAGAAAAGTTAAAGATATTCCTTTTATACAAACGAAGCAGCTCTTATTGCTTGTTGGCATCATAAAAACCTCAGCGTGTCGGTCGGCAGCATTATTCCTTGGAGAATTTACGATTGAAGAGACTAATAATAATAAAAACAAATTATACTCAAATAAATGTTACAAACAATTTAACAGAAACAGTGGTGTTTTTTATCAACAATTTTCTTCAACAAAAGTTAGTTGCTTTACAAAATATGTAACAAGATATCCAGGGTAAAATAAAGTTGAATCCCATTGGGTTTCTGAATAAGCAAATAGTGTCAAATTGAATTCATATCATACAAAGAGTGTGTCAAATTAAATCAAAACAAAGTGTTGAAAAAAAAATTAAAAATAAAAATATACTCGTATGTCCAGTATGAACTTTTGCATTTTAAGGACGTGTATGAATTGCGTTAAAATGTTGGTTAAATTTTCTACCTTGGTTAAATTTTGAAGTTTGGTTTGTGGTGGGATCAAATTTAGCTTTTTGCTGTGTGAATTGCGTTAAAAGGGATTTATTAAAACACTATTTTGGCTAAAATTCCTTCAAGATTTAAGAAATTTCCTTAAAAACATTTTTTTTTGTTGTTCAAGTTAATTAATTTCTTTCCCAAAATCTGACTTAGAAGATATATAGTTAATAATTTGGCACGAAAAAGTAACGAATTTTCAGTTTTACTAATATGTTTCGGTTTTACATCGTAAATTTAATATTTTAAAACAACAATTCCAAATCTTTTCCAAATAATTCCCATTATGCGGTTAGTTTGTTGATTTAGTATGTAAACACTAGTTTTCACAGCTGAAGAATTTGACAAGCTGACAAATCAATCTATTTTTATTCAATTTGCAAAATGAAATACAATGAGTATTTTAATTAATTATTTTATATTTGTTAAAATATCAACCTACACAAACAAAAATTATAATGTAATTTAATTTTTCAATTGAATAAATTAAAACTTACATTTATTATATGGCTTCCCAGTAGATCTGAACTTTTTGAATTCATTTTTCTTTTCGGTTATCGTTTACAGTTTCAAATTACTCTATCTTGAGAAACGTTAAATTTTAACGCAAATTTAGCCTGCTCCACAGCTGCCTACATTTTAACCCATTTTATTCACCACGCTAGTGTCAAATTTTAACCAAGTTACAAAATTTAACCAACATTTTAACGCAATTAACACACGGCCCTAACTGAAAAACAAAAACAAAACCCAAAAATAAATCTGACTAGTTCAAATGCCAAAGTTTCTCGGTATGTCGGTGTTGTATAAAGATAATTAGACCAGAACTCACCATTTGCTTACATGTTTAGTTTATGTTCAAACACGAAATAGTTTATTGTCTACTTAGACGCATGTCTAGCATTTTATTTGCAATAAAAAAAAATGTACATACGTATGGCTTCCAACATCCATGACTCATCAACATGAAGAGGACGAACTTAAATCAAATACAAACAACTCTTGGCGCGCCGCACCGTGCGTCGTTTCATTTTATACCCACGCTCCATGCATTAAAAGCCAAAGGTAGTGTCTACGATAAAAATAGCTTCTCTGAAGTGTGCCTGCAACAATAGTTAAAGGTTGTGCGGATAATGCGACAATATTAATTTCTCGAGAAGGTACTTATGAGTGCCTATCTACATACCTATACATACTCAGTAGACAATCTAAAGTGTCACTGTTAGTTTTATGTAGCAAAAAGTAGGAGGGAGTTGAAGTTAAAATGAGTAACTTTTAAAACAATCTTGCGAAAAACAAGTACGAGTGTGTATGTAGGTACAAGCTAGAGTCGATTATGCAAACGGAGAGTAGCTATATTCCACAGACTTTTTTTTTTAATTTAAGAAAGTGAAAGTGGGTTATAAGGTTTGTTCGTTGAGCCCTGAAATCGCCATGAACTCGCCCGGAAGTAGATCTAGGTTTTTAGCTGCGGCAAGTTGAGGTAAAGGAATAAACCACAAATAAGCCATAATACATTATTAGTTTATGGAATAAACCGTCAAAGTCACATGAGATCTAAAGCAGGGATGAGCGATGTTGAGAAAAACATCGACGTAACATCGATGTTCATAATTATCGAATCGAAACATCGATGTTTTCAACGAATTTCCTTTATTCTTCTTCCAAAATCGATATTGAAGAATCGATTTTTTTACTTATATATATACAGTATATACAGTAATGTGCAAAACCTAAGCAACCACTTCGCCTTTTCATTTCGCGACTGTTTTTTCCATGCTTTGGATAATGAAAGAATAAACGCATAAAAGAAATAAATAGCCTATTCACACCAAACTCGTTTGTCCTTTTCGCTTACCAAAACGAGTATAGCGTTCACACCTAATATTTGTTTGTTTTTGTTTGACATTTCAGTAGTTTTGGAAAAGCTGTCAAAACGTTGGTACAACATGAATGCTAAGCAATAAAATCTTAGAATGCTGCATAAAAAGAGAGCAGAACTAAATATGAGGATTTAACCAACTTTATTTGTGAGCCAGAAGTATCTACAAGCAGTAAGAATCGTCTTCTTCATTGGAAAATAATAATTGAACTTATAAAAAAAGAAAAATAATAGTTCAAAATTGTTGCAATGCATATAAGCATGTGGACAAAGGTGAGCTTTTAGTAAGAATATTCAGCACAAAGTTCGATCGTACTCCCCCAACTCCATTTAGTTTTTTTCTTTTTCATTTCCTGTAAATAAAAAGAACTCGTACATTAAACATTTATTACAAATAAGTATTTGAAAAAATGTCCTTACCGTTGCCATAATTGCTTGAACGATTTGAAATTAATTTTTTTGACAGCAAGCAATCAGCTGTTTTTTTTGAGAGCCTATTCACAATCATATCAATTTCTCTTGACGGAAGATCTGTTCATTTAATTAATCTTTGAATTGCAACTCGTCAAAAAAAAGCTAGTAATCGTTAGAGTAATTTCTATAAATAATATATATATATATAAATTAATATAATATAAAATATTTTTGTATAGCTAAGTACAAACAAAAATAAATTATTAAATACCTACCTACCATTTTTTAAACTTACAATAAATTAAATGGTAATTCTAACACCCAAATGAGTAAACATTGACTATCGAAGGTTTAAGACTAATTCCGTGGACTAAGTGCGAAATGCTATTAATAAAACGGAATTTCCGGTATTTGACATTTATACTTAGGCCATGGCTAAACCATCAAAGACCGTGGTTTAGTGAAGGAATAAGAATTGGAATTAAGAACAAAATTTACAGGGACATAGAATAAAAGAGATATAGTTGATACTTCTTGTTGTAGATTTTGTTTGTGGATTCTCGATTTTTTATTAATTGAAAATTTTAGTACGCGGTCTATCTTTTAGTCTATGGTTTAGTTAAGCCATTAACTAGTGGTGGACTAAACATTTTTTTTTATTAATAGGGCTGTAACAGTCTTATTAAATAGAATGCTCTAAACGGATGAATAGTTATACAGTGAATAAGGTCTTACGTAGCCTCTTTATAAATTCGTATTTATAAAATGTTTTCCCATTAATTATAGTTATGCAGGGTTTTATGTCCAAAAAGTACCAAAAACGGGTAATCTATTCCAATTTGGCTGTCATGCTCAAATCAGATGTTTGTCAGAAAACGAACTAGAACTTTTGTTGGTGTTGTGATTTAATGAAAATAAAATAAATAATAATACAAAATAATAATAAATAATGGATCTTAGTTTTTCATCCCTTATCCCTTAAAAACCTGTTTAGATTGGTAGTACTCACTACGTCATATGTCGAGTATTATGTGGATGAGTAGGGTGAGGGTGGTTTCACTACTCTCACGGTCAGGTTCTGTGTAGCAAAACGCACTGTTTTGGTTTTTGTATTTATTATAGAAGTTGTGAATTTGTTTTTTTAAGCACAACAATTTTAGGTTTATGTTTAATTTTATCAGGTAGGCTATATGCTTTCGCCGTGGACAGACGAACAATTTAAATAATTTAAGTATATTTGCTTTGGAAAACCTGTATTTTTTTAAGTCTCCATTTCTATGATCCATTGGATTGAATCGTTTTTAATACACTTTTCTTCTTCTTGGCGTTGGAAGTTTTGCATTTAAAGTATTGAAATCATTTAAAAAGTAAGTGTTTATTGAAAGAAAAGTAAGTATCTATTGAACAAATTCTAGAAACATTTTTTTTAAAAGTATTATTTAAAGAAGTTATTTTAAAATATCCAACAAAGTATTTATGTATGTACCTTGTGTTTCAAAATCTTATTAAGGCTTAAAATTTGAGTTTAAGAAAATTAGTTGGATAAATGTATTTTCTCAACGTAGGGAATCTGTAAAACTTCTTCCGAAGGCCTTTTCTGAAGGGCAAATCCAAGGCTTGTGATATATATATATCTGGGCATACATTATACATATATATTAGATTTTTTATTTTTTACATATTTTATTTTCCTACTTGAGAGTGGGGTAAATGAAAAAACTTCGTTTTATAACGGGTGATTTTTTTGCTACTTGGTTTTTGACGTTTATATTTTTGACAGATCACACATGACAAATTCCACGAACATTTGACATTTCGATTCAGTATTGTTTGCCATTTCATCATGAATAGACTTACGCCTGAACAACGTTTGCAAATTATTGAAATTTATTATCAAAATTCGTGCTCTGTGAAAAATATGTTTCGCAAGCTACGTCCGTTTTTTTTCCGCTCATTTTTGGCTAAATGGATACGTGAATAAGCAGAATTGCCGTATTTGGAGTGAAGAGCAGCCAGAGGCAATTCAGCAGCTACCAATGCATCCCGAAAAATGCACTGTTTGGTGCGGTTTATGGGCAGGCGGCATCATTGGGCCGTACTTCTTCAAGGACGATGAAGGCCGCAGGGTTACGGTCAATGGAGAAAGGTACCGTTCGATGATAACAGATTCTTTTTTGCCGAAAATGCAAGAATTGAACTCGGTCGACATGTGGTTCCAACAGGACGGTGCCACATGCCACACTGCACGCGAAACCATGCATCAATTGAGAGGCGAATTTGGTGAGCAGTTGATCTCACGTTTTGGCGCAGTCAATTGGCCACCAAGATCATGTGATCTGACCCCGTTAGACTATTTTTTGTGGGGCTATGTTAAGTCTATTGTCTATGGGGACAAGCCAAACACGATTGCTGCCTTGGAAGCCAACATTGAACGCGTCATTGGTGAGATTCCGGCCGAAATGTGTGAAAAAGTTTGCCAAAATTGGACCTTCAGAATGGACCACCTGAAGCGTAGCCGCGGGCAACATTTAAGTGAAATTATTTTTAAAAACTAAATGGCAGAAATTGATTTATCGATCCAAATAAAAATTTCATTCACTTTTTACAAGTTACTGTGTTTTTTTGAATTTTCAAAAACCAAGCTCTTAAAAAATCACCGTTTAGTTTTGACATATTATAATTTCAAAGTGCTCTAGTGGCAAAACGGTTTGGTCAAATAAAGCGATTAAAGTATTTATTTAATAGATAATTTAATGCAGTTATGTAAATTTAGATATATTTCTAATTACGAGCATAGTTTTTGAATTATAAGTGAAAAAGTCGAGAAAACAGTTTTTTTTTTTTTTTAATAGGCAAATTTTACTTTTTTTCAGCTGGCTCTAGCGGCCAAACAGGTTAACAAACAAAACTGATCGAGGGCTGAGTTTTGTAAGAAATTTAGTGTACTTTATTTTTGTATTAGAAAATGAATGCCAAAAATGTGCAGTTTTTGAGTTTTTAGCAAAAACTTGAAAAAGGTCGATAATTTTTGTTGTTCTATGTGATTGGTTTTTGGATGATAATGAAGGGCGGAGGGGGCGTGGTTGTGTAATTTATTTTTTTATCTGTACCAGTAATACCTAACAACGTGTCAACAATTTACGACTATCCGGCTTTTTTTAGTGTAACTATCTTCTTTTCAGAGTTCCGTTTACTTAAGTAATTCAGTTATATCTCCGACAAGAAGTGACGAAATTAATGTGAAACTAATATTATACCAATGAAAATTGTAATTTTCAGGTTGTTTGCTTATTAACAAATAAAAACTAGCCATCAGCCGAATTTTTGTGAAGTTAAAATACGTCAATTTATCATTTAAAGTGACTGATTAACATTCAGATTAACTGGGCGCGCGTCATGTTGATGACGTTCTTTCCACCGCTATATGGTTGGCTGACGGTTTGTTTTACTATCTTGAAAGGTTAAGATTCATCTGTAAAAAAATTCATTGGGTGTAAAATTACTTTTTTTTCAAAATTTTTTACAAGCTTAGGGGCGTGGCTGGGGGTCTTTCCACCGTCATCCATGCGGCTGACGGCAATTTTTATATTAGTTGGAACATAAATGACCATCCCTCAAATTTTAGTGCGGTGTAAAATAACTCTTTGAAAAAAAAAGTGTACCACTTTGACCCGCCGTTACACCTAGCTCCACCGCTGGCGCGGCGGCTGACGGCCAGATGTATTATGCATTATTGGAAAACTATCAATGCTATTAATTTCAGCCGGTGTAATGATAAATTAACGCTACCTCCCGTACTACAATAACACACCAATTTGTTGACATGTTCGCCTCACTAAAGTTCAAGATACAGTATTATCTAAAACTAAGGAGCGTTCCTTTTATTTTGTCCATGTCTGTACATATACATATGTATCTTTTAAAATCACATGAATCCTATGTATAATTGCACCTAAATTATCAAGTTATATGCATATACATATGTACCTACCTACCCATCTACATCCTTCACTTACTTGCTTATTATATGTACGTACCTAGGTTAATTTATGTATGTAGATACATCTAATGTCATTTTTATTTGGCAATCCAGAAGACTTCCGGACTCTTCTGAAAGCGTTCACTTGGGAAAAAAAGACAGTTCTAATTCTGAAAAGAAGAGAATTTTGCTTCTGGATTTGAAATCAGAACCAGAAGCACTCACACATTCACGTCAAACGTCAAACTCGACTGTTGTTATTTTTTGTATCATAATTGTGCAACAAACATTTTATTTTCACACATACAATCTCATTAAAATTCAGAATCGTCAGAATCACACAAAAGTGTTCAGTTGGGATACCGGATAGGAGAAGAATTTCGGATTGCCAAATAAAAATTGAAATATTTTATGACCTTAAGTCCTAAATTCTGTTCGCCCGGACACGATAGTTGGGCTCATCAGTTAGATGCTGTCGTGTCTTTCTAAGACGCACTATTTTTTGGTCAATGACTACCGACTCTAATCAAATTTGCAGCACATACATACTGCAAATTATATATAAATAAAATAATATATAGGTATTATTTGCGTTTTCCTCTATTATTTATCACTAACCCAGCCAGACCACGGACATAACATGAAAAAATATTTCTAGGTGCATGAATTTAACCAAATTCCCCTAGAAAAATATAATGTGCAGTATTTATGTGCTCAAATTTTATTCTGTGTCCTGTGTCAGCCCTGGGTAAAGTTCAACGAACGTACCTTACTCCCACTCCCACTCAACCACCCGTCGCGTCATCAGAAATTGGATTACATTTTTTTTTTATCAATTAGTACACTGGTTTCTCCTTTTAAGAAATCGAATATTAATGGAGTAACATAAATTATCAACAATACCAATATAATGAATAAAATATCCTCAAGTGTCCTCTCCACAATCCCTACTATTCCCGATTTCCTTTATTCTCTCAATTAAATTGTAATTTTATTCGAGGAGACAATTTTCCTATACAATTATCTAGAGTAATTTACTTGTGTTTCTGCTCAAGACAGATACATTTCCATAAAACTTCCGGTTGAATGGGTTCTTCTAACGAAAAAGGGATCAATAATAAAAGTGTATAGCACATTCGTCTTTCTTAATGAGACTTAATAATAAGATGGAACTTTTTTATTGTTGTAATTGCAATGGCAATTTGTACCCAATAAAATGAAGTCACTTTTAAAATAGTCGATCCCTAAGGCTTTTAGCAACTACTGCCATGAGCTTCATGGTTGCTTTGTTTAAGATATGTTTAAAAGTTTGTCTCATAAATAACCTAAAGTCATTCCAATGCGATTTAATGGAATTTCTTCATATCCTTGTTGTAAATGATGGCCGTCGTTACACGGAGTAAAAAAGTTTTCTCTATTGCTCTTTATAACTGTCTTTGAGTCCTAATTTTAATAATAAATTCAAGTTTATTAAATTTTTCTTTGCAGCTATACAAAAAATCTTTCATCAGATAAAATTAACTTGAGTACATTTCGCGGCGAAGGAGAACTCTCAAATTTACAATTGGACGAAAACGTCTTAACAGATCTGCTAGAACTACCATCATGGCTACGATTAACATCGGCATGGTGCAATCATGTTTCCTTTCGTATCAGCTGGACAAAGCTAAAAAGTGTTCCTATTACCCTGGTAAATATTTCCTTCTATTAATTTATATCAAATCTCTCTCTATGTGTTTCCTCTTTTTTTATTTGGCTTAGACGCTTGACGAAGTGAATATATCAGTGGAAACATGTGATCCAAATTCAAGAAATCAAGATCCTAATTCGCCAGGTTTACAACCTATACAAGTGCCACCTGGGAAGTATAGTTTTATACATAAAGTTGTCGATGGCATTACAATAATCGTGAATACTGTAAACGTAAAGTTCCTAAGCCCAGCTTTTACATCAACAGTTCAGGTAAATTTATAGATGAATGAATGAAATATAGAAGAATGTTTAATCATTTTAATAATTTGCAAATAAACAATAGTTAATTTATTTAAAATAATACTTTAATTGACTCTCTAATTAAAAATTACATCCGTTCAATAGTACGTCCTGTGACAGTATGATCATCAGTGCAATTGTTCCTATTTAAAGAGCTTTCAAGTTCCTATATATCAGTATCGTTCATTCTGACTTCATCAACGTCCTGGTCGAGTTGTTCATCCACATCTTCATTCGGTCAGCTGCACAAAAAGAAGAATACGACTTCTACGTGGTGTGATTAGAATGTCTTATTGAATTTGATATTGATTATGTGGCAATACCGTTGTCACTATGTTTGTGCCTTTATACTTCGGTCGCTTATAGTCATCGCCAATTTGCCACCAACATTAGTTTTTGCTGGTTTACTCTTTGAGTCGTGTATTTGCTTTTGTATTCCTGGCAACTTTAAAATAGCTTCTATCCCTTCGGATCTAATTCTAAGTTCTACAGCAATTGAAAGACGATTAGGCCAATGTTCTATTGTACCCCATTAACATTTGCTGTGTTGTCTTCTCAGTTGGTTCGTAGAATGTATTGTTGAGGACCCATCGAAACATCTTGACCTTTTGGTCATAACGAACAGCATCTTTTAGAATGTTGCAGGTGCAATACCAAATCCAAACGGCATCTTGACAAATTAATATAACCCTTCTGGAGTAATGAAGGCAGTATAGTATGTGTATTCAGGTTTTATAGGTATTTGGTAATACCCATAAGCCATATCTAATACGATAAAATATGTATTTGCATCCTGCTTTATTATTTAGAGGCATTGGAAACCTAACCTTTTTTATATTTTTTATTTAATCGCCGGTAAACCACGCACATTCGGAGTCCTCGGCTTTTCTTCTTTCCTAAAATCACCGAAGAAGCAAATCTTGATTGGAATTCCATGATGATTTCACAACCCAGAAGCTTGTCAACAAAAGAATTGAGAACCTCTCTCTGGGTATAAGTTACTTTATAAGGTTGACTAACAACTGGTTCCTTATGTTCATATTCTATTTCCATAGTAGTCATTTCAGTGTGCACAAACTCTTTTTTATTCATCGCTATGCATTGGCGATATTCGGTCAGTCCAATTTCATCATTCATCATCTAATTTTTCACTTGTTTAAGTTAGCATACATATTGGATTATGATGTATATCTTTTCCTTTTAACAAGTCCTCTGCTGAGAATGTATCCTCCACTACAACAGCATGACAAGCGCTATCGATATCAATATCGGCACAGACATTAGCCACTACTTCACATGTTCCTCCTCCTAATCCATGCAGCACCGCATGCGATTCCTATATACGTCTGTTTAACTCATGTCTGCCTTAGACACAAAGGTTCTCTCACTTGCTGAGTCAATAAGTGCAGTGTAACGACTTCCCTGAATTCTAACGTCCTTAAAGTAAAAATCGCACGGTAGTTGTTACTTCTTCCTTTCCAATGGCTCAAAATTTAAAACTGCTTGATGTTAAGGGCTTAGCATGATAATACTTAAAAGAGTTTGCTAATACTAAATCACTTTACCAATATTTTCCTAATTTTAAACACTTTTTAACACTTTCTTAATAAACTACAACTAAACACGCCTAAAATAGTGCAAAAAAGTAAGCGAACATAACTTTTTGTTGATACTAAAAAAATAAAGTAGCCATTTTGTGATTTTAACTTTAGTAAAATGTTAAGAAGATAGTACGATACTAAATTGGTTTAAAATTAGCAAAATCCTCTTTTTAGCCTAGTATCATACTAAAAATGATTTATCATATTACTAAATCGTTTAAAATTTTGCGCCTTATTTTCAGTTTGTTTGGGTACATTGTCTTCAATATTTGATATTCCAACATTGTTTTTGTAGTCCGCTGGAAGTGAATGGTTATTTTTTCAATTAATTCCCTGATGTCGTTAAAATTGCTTGCTGCTAAACTTAACTAATTTGGTTAATATTTAAAACTGTTAAAATGTATTGAATAATGGTTTTATTTTCAAGCTCTATTCTTTTGCCAAGCATGTTCATCTTAAAACAACAATTTTCAATCGTTTCATTTCGCTTCTTAACTGTCATAATCTTATGAATTTCAATTTGGCTCATCTCATGTTAAAATTTAACCTGTAGCCCTTCCGCCAATTGATTACTTAATTCCTGCACTGTAACCCACCAATAACCTGCAGGTCCTTGTATTTTCCCTGTATAAGCAAAGCCTTTTCGTCGTAGTCGTACATCTTTGATAGACTCTCCACCCTCCTAATCAATGAATCCGTTGACAAGTAGGTAATTTCGCAGTAATCCCAAAAACTACCTTACCTAAGATACTACCTTCGGTCTTTTGTTGTAACTGGTGATCCGCTCCTCAAGGTTGAATAAAAATAAGTTTTATGGCCAGAGCTTGTTCTTGAATATCAAGCGTTCCTGCTGCAGTAGTTTTATTTCTCGTTCTATAATCTCCTACTCTTTTACTCGCAGATGCTCATTCATTGGTGCCCATTGAACTAGAACTGAGTATAGAACTGTGTCGATCGACATCCAGAGGAAGACTTTCGACTTGTCTCTCATCCGATGTTCCACTCCGTTGCTCTAGCTCTGCATGATCTTTATCATACTGTTGAATTCTGTTCAGAAGAACCTGTTTCGACCTGTTGACCTGAAGTTGTCTGCTTCCAAGGACACTCTGAACCTGTGTTAAGTTCATGTTTTCCATTTCTAAGAAAATTGAAATATATTAACATGCTAATGCATAACTGTTTACCTTTCATATAGTTTATAGCTCTTAATCATTTTTTTATGTTGACATTTTTACATTCCTTCTCAATCAAAATATTTATTTAAATAAAATAAAATATACATCCATTACTCCCTATATACCTTTTCATTACCCAAAAAAGGATCAATACAACAATATTTTTGTATTTTGTAGCCCCAACTGTAACAAATAAGTGTCCCTTTCAGCTTCTAGTATATATGTACTCGTACGAATTCCCCTTCGCTGAATACAAATAGCTGTGTTTGTTTGGTAATCAACAGGCAACATTCAAAGAAAAAAACCAAATCTATTTTCCAAAACAAATTTAACATAGAAATGTAAAATTAAGAACAACCACAAAACTCCTCAATTAAACTAGAATCATCTCAACACTGTACACACATTACACATTTCACAATTCACTCGAGTTAATTTTATAAACTCGTATGCAACATTTCTCATTTAGCTTATACTTTAACCACTCATCTGTAATTAAACAATTTCAAATCTTTATTGAAAATACTTAACTGGATTAAGGTTCTTATCCCACTTCTGAACTTTAATATTTTGCACATAAATATTAGTTAATTTATTTTAATTATAAACTACCTCCGTTTACTAGTTACGCCTTTTAAAAGAATGATCATCAGTACATTCACTCCTCTTCAGGATATTAGGAAATTGCTCCTATTTACAGAACTTTCATTTTCCTATTTAATTAATTGCTTTTTTATCTTATAGATGTCCCGAATTCGTGTTGAATCAAAAACACCAAAATGGGTTACTGCAGATCTACGAATGACACGATTAAAAGACCCACAAAGAGGAATAATTCTAATATTTAAAGAATTATCATGGCAAACAGTTCGTATTGAAGCCAGTTCAACGCAGGATAAGACACTTACTCCATTGCGTTTGCTTACAAATCAAGCTCGGTGTAGGATAACGATACGAAAACGTATGTCAGATTGTAGTGTTCTGGCATCTAGATTGGTCTTGATCTTGGATGATCTTCTATGGGTGCTGACGGATTCCCAACTAAAAGCAGCTCTTCATTTTGTCGATTCGTTGTCGGGATTAATAAAAGCTGCAACACATGCAACTCAAAAGACAAAAGCACAAAAAAAACTTGAGGTAAGTGAAAGATTAAATCCTGATGAAAATAATTCCAAGATTTAAATCTTTTTTTTGTGTTCTTAGACACTTCCAGAGTATCAAGCACAATTAGCTCAACAAACCCGCCAGCAAGCTGATCTTGCACATACTTCGTCTACGCAAAAAATGTTTAATGCATTCGACGTACGTGAGACTTCCTATCATTTCTTTAGTCAGCGCATTGATTTGCATTTGTGTGATGATGAAGGGGGTAATAAAATTAAATTAATTCATTAGTTCATATTCAGTTTTATCATATTACTCAGATCAGTTAATATTTATTTTACGTAGAAGTTCAACTTCCCTACTACCAAATATACCTATAAACATTTTTTTGTTTTATTTCTCATAGATGGCCGTTCTAGTTATCCTGATCTACATAAAGGTGGAGCCTTACAAATCTCTGTGCAAGCATTTCAAGTAGATTACTATCCTTATCACTTGGCGAAATCCGATCGATCTCACTGGGCGAAGTAGGATATGAAATTATTTATTTAATAACTTATAAAACCATTAAAGATATTTACTTTTTGAAGATATAAAGAAGCCTCTGTTTTACCCGCCCTTTGGCTGAAGGAATCTTTAAATTCATTCCGTGAAGCTATACTCAGTCTAAGTCAACCAAATCGTCCATCAACGCATGCACCACTTGAACGCAGTGCACCTACATCGCCAGTCATGCTAAATCCAGCCAATTTATCTGGCATGACCACATCTGGACAATCAACCCCAATTAATTCCAGTAGTGCTCCAACTCCTTTATCACAATCAATCCAACAAAAATCAACATTGGACAATCTAGCGAAATTAATGAGTGCATGTGTAATTCTTCGCATAGAAGATTTCACTCTCTATCGAGTAACTACTTCTGGAAAGAAGCAAATGCCAAAGGAATTTGTCTCAGGTAAGTTGGTTCAAACTGACTATTTTTTTTTGTTGGTGTGTGTGGGAATGTGTGGCACATCTTATGTGTTTAAGAAACCGCACAAAAAAATAGAATACACAAACTTTTTTTTCTCTCATTGCCTATATCTCATGATCTCAAAAAAATATTCTAAACAAACAAATATGTCTGATGATTTTACAATTTAGCTCAACAGAAGAGGAAAAACAAAGCAGGTGATTTTGACGCTCAGTTCTGTTCATTTCATGTGTAGCATTTGAGCAAGGATAATGTTTTAGCCTATGTGTTCGTTTTTGTTGTTTAAATTAGTAGATCCAGTCCTTTGTTACTGTTATTTTGTTCGAAATAAATTATTGTAAAAGTTAAGGTTTGAAAATAATTTGGTCTGGTCTTTTTTTTTTTTGATTTTAGGAGACAAAGATCGTTACTCTTTCCCGCCGGAAATGCCAATTGTACATGCTGAGTTTACTTACTTTTATTATCCAGGAGATTTTATATTTCCACGTAAGTAAAAAACTAAACTCTCTATTATCTCTCATGTGAAAATCTGATCGATTCTTTTTAATATCAGTTCCTCCGTCCAAAATCTTCGTACACATTAACCCATTGCAGGTTCACTTCGATCTATGTAGTGTTCTGTGGTTTAATTCATTTTCGCTTAATTTGCATGAAAGCCTTCTACGAACGAGTGTTGGATCGCCGACAGCTTCAGCCTCAGCTTCATCAGCCGGATCTCTGTCAGTTAATTCAGAGCCTAGCTTTATGTATATGGATGTGAAAGTTGAAGCAATAATGCCTCGCATCGTAATTGAATCACCCATCGAAGCACCAAATCAAAAAGATCGGCCGAAAATCATGCAAATTCAAATCTCTCGATTTGCTTTGACAAATATTCGTGAAATGGGCTCATCTAGAGCTGACCTCGCCAATGCGTTACATTCACTTCAAGAAGGAACTTTAGTTTTTGGCAGTGGATTCCCATCGGTGAATGGTGATATGTGCATTGTCACAGATCGAATACTATCGCATGTGGCAGCTAGTGATGTTCCAAATATTCAGCAACCACCATTAAGTGCATCAGTGTCATCTCAGAATCTGTCACGATATGCCACATGGTCTGAACCACGAGATGTATGGTGTATAAAATTCGATCCAGTTTGGATAGACTTCCTCGGAGCAAGGTCATTGGGGCCAAATAAATCGATTCCGTTTGTCGATGCAGTTCCTGTTACATTGTGGCTTCATGGAGGTTCTGATAGTGCAACAGCTGCGACAACAGCCGCATCAACAACAAAAGGTTCTATTGAGACAAATATTCACCGTATGGACTACACAAACCGGAATTTTGCAACATTGAATCCTTTCCTTGAACAAGATCCTCAAGTAACCTCACCAACCGATGCATCTTCTCAAAAACGAAGCAAATCAGCTGAAATCACCAACGAAAAAACTGCTGATATGCATGCCATAGTTCATATTTCAAACTTAGTTAGCGTTCAAATTGATCATTATCAATATTTGTTCCTTCTTCGCTTGGCCGAAGAAATGAATGAACTGACAACATTCCTGTCCCTTGATGCTGAACGTATTCTACAGAAGGTTTGTCATATGTCAATCTTATACATACATTTATTTATTAAACTATCCCTAACTCTCTTTATGCGTTCATTCTTCTAGCAAAACATTAAGAAATCATTAATTTTGGGATGTGTTGTGCCACAAGTTGAAGTAACACTGGTGATGCCGTCCCCAACACCTGGTAAGGAATCAAGTGGTGGTGATGCTGAAAGTGTTTTACCCGATTCAGCTAGTTTGGGTGATGATTTACACATGAATAGTAAGGATTTTCAGTTTTATTTTATTTTTTTGGAAAACAAGATAAAAAAAAACAGAACAAACAAAAATTAACAAAAAAAAAAATGTATTCTTAGTTTAGGTTTTCTTATATTTTAATTAAATATTTTTTTTCTTCAAGTTTTTGTATAACTAACCAGCAATGCACCTAATTTCAATATCACACCACACTTTGCATGACATTTCAAATCTATCATTCATCGATTTTAAATGTGGATTGTTTTCATGTGTATTTTTAAGGTACAAACATAATCTGGCCGACGCATCCTCCGCTAGATCAAGTTAAACATAGTACATTCGGAAGTGTTGAAACACCGTCCCCAGTAACAAATGATCCACCTTTTGAAACTGGAATGCATGTATCCAATCCAAATACTCATGGGTAGGAATGAAAAGAAACTTTATTAACCTAGTGATGTCTAATTGTATTATCTCTTTAAGTTATAATGTTCAAATTAAAAGTACACCAACAGTGGCACCATCTTCGCTACAAAGTCAAGGATCACGTTCGGATGCTGGAGTGTTTTCGCAATCGGTAGCATCGTCATCAAAACAATCAACAAAAACTAGAAATTCTATAACCGATTCAAGTATAACGAAGGAAATAAATTCAAGTGAGTTAAAGAGAACACAACTTATCAAGTCCATATAAAATAATATAATTTTCTTTGTATGTATAGGTCTCTTGTCAATGAAGAAAGGTTTCTCTAGTTTCATGACATCGATTGATTCAGCCATAAAGTCAGGAAATCCAAATGACGATGCCAGTGATACATTCTCGATTCAAAGTGATATAAGTTCCGATTCGGAGAATTTTGCAATTGTCATGAGCGATGATAAGACAACGGATTGTATAGATGTTATGTTTAGGTTGTTTTGCTCCCCTTTTATATAATTTAAATTCGAATTATTTGGTTTTGTTTGTTAGACTTAATCCATTCACAACTGATACAAATCTCAAGGCATCGCCTGTTGAAGTTGCCAGTGAAGTTTATGAAGAACCTACAAATAATTACAAAACAAATTTATCCTCACCATCTGAACCTTCAGAAGCGAGTACTTGGCGACGAAGAGATTTGGTATCGATGACTACATTTAGGTGAAACTAAATTCATTAGTTTTTTTTTTATTATATCTAAATTTTGTTTTCTTTTTGAATTGAATTTCAATTTTGTATTATAGATTAACTACAGTTGAAATTATAAAACAAAATGAAGGATATTCTTCTTCATTGCGGCTGCAAGTAGCTGCAATATCGTGCAATGAATGCGGTTCAATACCTTGGGATGAATTACAAGTGAGTTTGTTATTATTGATTTGTTTAAATTCGTTTTCATTATCAGTTGGTTCATTTTCAAATTGGTTTATTATTTTATTTTGTTTTTATTGTGATTTGCTATTTTCGAATTTCATTATTTTCTTTAATCTTTGTGAGTTTTTTTTTTGGGCTTGGGATTGCTTAAGTTCGTCTACGGTAATTAATTATACAGGGAGAACATCTGTTCAATGATGTCTATTTAAAATTGTTCAACAAAAATATTCGCCGAAAAAATCAGTAATGTTTAATCAAGTTAACCAACTTGGGGAACGGTGTGGATTGGGCGTCAACCCTCAGAAAACTGAACTTGCCTCTTCTCCAGAAAATATAAAATTCCCCACATAGATTCTTCCACATTATAGGAGTTCCAATAACATTTTCTAATGGAGCAAAATTTCTGAGTCTTCCTTATTTTGGATAAGCTGAAAACCTAATGTACAAGAAAGAGTCAATAAGGCCACAGTGGCACTTTTTTTCTTGCAAAAAAAGCCATTGTGAACAAATGGGGTCTTCAACTCCGTATTTATTACTTATTGGCTATACATCTCAGTAATTATACCGATTCTTACAAACGAGTTGACAGTATGGTGGTTTGCTTTGGATAAAGCGATTAACCGCGATAAACTAAGTAAAGTCCAAAAATCAGCTTGCACTTCACTTGTTACTCCTTAATTTGATATATTTAGTAAATAAACGGCAGCAAGCACAACCATCTGTTTTTTAAAGGACGGATCAAAAACCGGGGATGTGTTTGGTGGAGGCGTGTAATTTAAGTTTCTCCTTTCGTGTTTTGGCAATAAAGGAAGTTTTATCTTCACTTAAAGAAAAACTGATATCGACTCATGATATCCGCATCTTTTCGGATAGCCAAGCTGATATAAAATCTCCAGACTCTGTCTCTACAAACCTTATAACAGCCCAAAACTGTCGATAATCTGTTATAGAGATTGAAAAAAGTTCAATATTCACCTGTGTAGGGTGCCGGACCAATATAGGTACATTCCAGGGAATTCCAAGGCTGACGGAGTCGCCATAAGTGGAACAACATTACTTATTGGTAATCGGTATACCTATCGCTTCATGTAAAACTTATGCTGAAGGAAGATGTTGTACAGAGAACAAACCTTTGAACAGTATCACCACTTGCCTGGCGACTAAATAGATCTGGCCAATACTGGTTCTAAAGCACATTGAGTGCTTGATATCTCTAAGCAGATTAGTATTTGGTATCATAACTGGACACTTTCTTATAGGCAAGGCATCATTAGATAATTCGCAAATGATTTTTTAGAAGTTGTTTGTTTGAATAAGAGGAATAATCAATTCGTTATCTTCTTTACACATGCCCTGTCTTTATCACAAAGATGCAGACTATCTGTGAGACTTCTTCATCAATGATCCAAGTGATCTATTAAACACAGACATTAGTAGTCTCATGCTCTTCATAAGAAGCTCAAACTGGTTTTAACGATTTAATAATGAAATCTCCAGATTCATGTGGTATGGGTATCACAATGGTTCAACTTATGGTCTACGTGAGCCAGTGGCTTTGCGCTGTCAGCCATTTCAACCTAACCTAACTTAACTTTAGTGGAAAATGGCAGTTAAACTGTGGGCTGATTAGGGAATACGAAGCGAATCGTTTTTAATTCGATATCTCATTTTCGACTCGCTTCGTTTTGATCAATTAACGAATTCGAAGCGAATCGTAAATGGTACTTCCAAGATTTCCAGATAATTGACTGCTGATTGCCAGTGAATATTTATTATTTCAATCAAAATCAGTTGTGTTTTGTCCTATGTGAATTAACTTTGTAATAAAATATTTATTTAAATAAAAAATGGACTCAAATGTTATTTATATAAATGCTTAACGTGAGGAAGAAAAAGAATCTTAAAATTCAAACTTGAGAAGAAAATTATTAAGAAGTGCTTCTTCACCTTTTGATCTTCCTTGCTTCGAGTCAGTGTTTTTGCTTAACGTGTTTATTATTTGTTAAATTAGCTTTATTTTATAAAAACTTGGTTCGATAAGTTGTTTCGCCTTTCAAAAGAGACATTTAAAATTGTTTTGGACGAAATAAAAGACAAATATAGACCACAGAACAACAATGGGACACCACCAATTATAAAATTAGCTGCAACATTGAGATTCCTTTCAGACGGATTATACCAGAAAGTGGTTGGACAGGATACAAACATTGGAATGGCGCAACCCACAGTATGCAATTCAATGTCCGAACCGCTAGACATTTTGCAGAGAACGTTGTATGTTGTGTCCTTTGGCTATCCCTTCGTTTTCCCTAATAAATTCGATGAGCGGAGAAAATTGTTGCTGGTTGGTGTCTTGCTGTCTTGGCCGGCTACACGTTTATTACAAAAAAATGATTGTTTATTTCTTTAGTTTGTTTTTATAAAAAACAATAATAGTCAAACCACATTTTTATTTATTTAAATGAAAAAAATCCACTAAAATCACTTTCGACCGTGTCGATAAACCAATCCGCCAAAGAAACCCTATCAGAAATGCACGCGCTAAAAATTGAAATGTCAAATCAAATTCGCTTTCGATTTCGAAAATAGGGCGAATGTAAAACGAAAGAGCCGAAAGCGAAAACAGTAATATCAAATCTCGTTTTCGCCACCTAAAACGATTCGCTTCGTATTCCCTAATCAGGCCACTGACCTATCTGTAAAGCAGAAAATTCTTCGTTTAGAAATGCTCTTTAAGGAAATCCTTAAGAATTATAAGTCTAAGTATAATTCCTACAACGTGACCGACGTTATATAAAAGTTTTTGAATATTTTTTTTTTTAAATGGTGATTGGTCTTAAACCGTTTCCTAGTTTTATATTTCATGACATATAATGTCAAAGTTTTTTTTGGTAACAGTGAAATGGCCAGTAGCTGCCTCGACTTTCTTACGCGAAAGGGGCCAAGGTCCTCTTCCACTTGAGAGCGTAACCTGAGCTTCGGTCTTTCTATACTGCGTCATTCCTCCGGGTTGCATTAAAAGATTTTGCGTGCTGGAACATTGATGCCCATCCGCTCTAAATTACCCAGCCTTTAAGTCGTTGTATTGTAATTGTTCTATCTAGGCCTGTGTCACAGTACAGCACATACAACTCATTATTATATCTTCTCCTCCACTCACCGTTAATGCGCACGGAGCAAAAATCACCCGAAGAATCTTTCTCATCACCTTTGATATAGTCCATGTCTCTTAATTATAAAGCAGGACTGGGTGATTAGTTTTTCTAAAGGACTTAGATAGGTTTTTACCTATCTTGATGGAACATCGAGAATTTTTCGTCATCATACTAGATTCCATTTGGGCATGCTTTCTTCCGACCATATCTTCTAGATGAGTGGGTGCATACTTCTGCCTGCTGCTTTGACGAGCTCTGCGACTTGAGTGTCGATGTGGCTATCTTAACTTCTCACGTGTGCTGAATTGTTGTTTTTCGCCTATAATGAATTATTCGTTCTGCCTGACGGAGGACTACGGTTTTTCATGGCCATTATACAGTCTGCGATGTGGCCTTTCCAAATTCTTAACAAGGACTTTTTTTCTACTACAATGTTACCTTGTAGGCTTTGGTTCGTGCTTTGTAACATTGTGAAGTACTTTTTACCTTTTGGTAAAATTTCGAACCTTTTTCCTTCAGTAACATCTTCCAATTTCCTCGATTCTTCTCATGCTCCCTTTTTTCTTTATGAGAAGCCGGTGTTCTCCTCTCCTGCCCGTAGAGCTCACGAGCTACTTTTGTCCTTCTTTGGAGCGTGCCGCCTTGTACCCTTCTTCTTTGGCTGCAGGGGTTTCGTAGTGTTGGTCGTGTATAACACAGCATCTTCGGAGGCGGCATCTCTGATGGCATTTTGGCAGTGTTGTTACTGGATTAGTATACTTGATACTGGCGGTATATGACTTCTTAAGAGTTAATAATAATAATAAAATAATTGCAATTGTTGCCGTCCGACATCAAACTTCGCCCCAGTATTGTGTGCTCTTGGTGTAGTTCGGGATATGGATTATTCATATTCGTACCTTAGCTACAATCAGGAAGTGATCCGAGTTAATGTTGGCCCCTTGAATCGTTCGGACATCGGACAGATATTTGTCGAGTGTTCCGTCAATCGCAATATGATCAATCTGGTTGACGGTTAATTGATCGAGAGATCTCTATGTTCCTTTCTGACTGGTAAGATGAGGGAACTATGTACTAGCTACAAAAATGTTTTGCCCCGAAGCAAAGTCGATTAACCTGAGTCAATTACGGATGTGGTGTTATGTAGGCTATGCTTTCCGAATATAGCACCAACGATTTGTTCTCTTATTTATTTTTTAGTAAATGCCGCAGTTTTTCATCATGCTTTTGTCGGCCATCGCATTTCTTGGATGGCAGTAATATCTGATTTAAAACAGTCTAGGGCCTTCGCTAATTGTTCGCCTGCACGTGATCTGTTAAGGTGCCGGAAATCCCTCGTGCAGTTCCGAAGATCTTATTTCATTTGCCATGTTCGTCACCTGTTTTGTTGGTGCCAGGAAGTTTCCCCGACGGCACAACGTCCAGTCTGAAACGACTGATGTAGAGGAGTGCCTTAGTAGGAACACTCCCCCTCTGATAGACAGACTTTAAAAAAGAACCTTGTTGGCCCTGGTGCTCAATTTGAATGCACATATCTACCCTTTGAACATTACCAACATAAAATGTACCTTCTATAAATTCCCATCAGTTTACCATTGAAGGAAGTACAGAGAATAATTGCTTAATCGCACTCACCACTCGATGTGCACCACCCATCGAATTTAATTTAAATTCATGGGTTTCATGACTCACGAATGTGGAATATTTTTTATTTCTTACATTTTCTTAGTATTGGTCTCCTCCTGTAAAAGTATCCACATACAAAGAGCCGACTATCATTCAAGCATTTCTTTGTCCAATTCGCTCAACGAACTTTTGCAAACAAACCCACATGTTAAGAAATTTCTTATTTTATTTTTCAATCACTTATTATTTTTTTTTTTGTATTTGAATAATCCTTTTCCATATTTTATCATTGGTTGTTTAATTAAAAATATTAATTTTGCTTGCGTTTATTAATTATTTGTTATTAAAAAATATTTTTCAATTAAATTTATAAATATTCAACTATTTTTAATAAATTTTCTAAAATTATACTTTTCTAAATCTAATAATCAAAACGTTAATGTGTCGCTATAAATTTTTTGCATGCTTTCTCTTCTCTTCTACTTTCATAAATAATCAAAATAAAAACAAAAAAAAAACTACAAAAATAAATTGTATATTTAAAATAATTTTATACCTAAAAAACTACACAACATAAAAAATAAAAAAAAAAAATACATTGTATAAATTTTATAAATATTATTTTGAACATTTATTTAAATATGTGTGCTAACGTCAAACAAATTATTTTTTTTTTTTTTCATAATAAAACTATTGATATATAATTAAATGTATGTACAAATAACCGCTACATATAAATAAAATAAAAATCAATTAAACACAAAAAAGACCGCTCACCAATCAACAAAGGTACATGTAACTTGTTACTATTATTATAATTATATTTTATAAGTACATATTTACTTTCTCTTAAGTTTCCAACATATATATTATCTGTATTGGTTTTAACTTTAATTGATTTTCTTAATTTTAATTTTCACTTTGATTTTCTTTTCCTTTTGTTTAAAAAAATAAAATTTAACAAATTTCCTTTTGATTTTGTGTTGTAGTCTAAAAGATTAGAAAACAAATCTTTTAATTGTTTAAGTTTTTGTTGCTTTTATTATTAAATTTTATAAGTTTTTTTTTTTGTTTGAAAAACTTTTCCGTATTTTGTTTTATTTTTTATTTTATATACTTTTGAAGCCTATTGAGCTGGCAAACAGTTTTTTGAATGATTGACAATTTGCTGCGTCACATTTTAAGTGCTGTGTTTGTGCTGTTCTCTTAGACAAATTTCTTGTGTTTGTTTAACAAAAAAAAACGACCTTGTTGAATTGTTCTTAAGATAATTGAATAAGTTGAAGGAAGCGCGAAAATTCAAAAGTACAAAACAGAAGACCTATGGTTTAAATCCAAACGAAGTGCATGGGACCGATCTGACATTAACACACTTGCATTTATTTTATAATTTTTGTTTGTAGTGCTTTTGTATGAAAGAAGATACACACCAATACATGTTTTACATTTAACGTTATAAGTACACATTATGTTTGTTGAATCTACAGATATTTCAATTTTAATTTCAATTTATTTAATAGAAAAATGGGCACATATGTTTTAAGACTAGTGTCTTTTAAGATAACGCATAATATTCTGAGGAGAATCATTATTAAAAAGAATATAATATAAGAAAGTATTATGTAATAAAAAAATATATATAAAGAAAACAATATTAACGAATAATTTACTGTTAATTAAATAGTTAATATGGTATATATAGGATTTTTGTTATAATTGTTTAAAGGTCTAAAAGAAGATCAATATTCGACGAATAGGGAAAGACATTGAAGAAATGTACTTGAATTTTGATTAATGTTTAATCTTCCGTCTCAAATAATTTTTTCATTATTATTATTATTTATTTATATAAATTTAAAATTACAATGCAAATAATACATTGAGATAAGGCCTATCACCCATTTGTTTTCTTAAAATAATTATATAGCATCATTGATAAAATAATGTAGATTTTTGAAAAAAATATTTTGAATTTATATATTGAGTTGATTGAATGAATAACTTAGGGTTTTTAGTTGCACTGCGACCTTAAGATCTATTGTACCCCCATATAGAGCCAAATTGGCACTGTTCATTTACAGCACATCCTCCAAATTTAATCCCTTAAGGAACCTTAGTATTTAGAGTATTTTTAGAGAGAACAATTTACTCTCTTCTATTTGGTAACGTCCCAGATATCTGTGCCTTTGTTGCATAATTGTTATACCAAAAATGTGGTCCGGTGTTTTCCCTTCAGCTTTGAAGAATATACAAGTGGGGATGCTCACCAAGTAAAGAATACTTAGGTGTCTTCTTAGCTTGCAGTGACCCGTGTTCTTAGGTTATTCCTGCTTAAACTAATACAGGATGTGAAAGGTTCTTTATTGTAGTTCTTAAGCAGTAGTTTGGCCTGTCTCAGCTTATGGAGTTATTTCCAGACTTTCAGTCTTTTGGTCTCTTCTACTGTTTTTAATTTTATTCTTAATTACATTTGCTTCTATGAAATGAAATGCCTTTTTATTGCCTTGGCCACCAACGTGACCTGTTACCCAATGAAGTGTTACATATTACATTGTTATTCTTACCCAAGTCGTTTATCCTCTCCCATACCAGTTTAGAGGTAATTGTGTTGGAACTTAGTGCTGTCCGCCATGATGTTTTGGTTATTGTAGTTTCGAAATTTTTCTGCACATTTTCCAATGGCATTGACTTTCGCCTGGAAAATGTATTACCCATTTATAAGTGGGTATCGTGGCCCAATTCCTACCCCAGTCCCTCCAATTGTTCTCGATCTATCAATGTACCACTTGATGGCATTTGTTTTATTGGCGTAGTTCACTAATTCGCCTACCCACTCTTTTTTGCTACTTAACTCCGTTTGAAAGTTTTTCACAAAGTTATGTTTTTAAATCATGAATCTCATGACAACTCCGAGAGCAGCATTTTCTATGGCCACATGCCATAGATAGTGGGGGAAATGGCTTCAAGAGAGCGATTTACTCCAATGCTGCTGTAGGGCATGTTTTCATTGCTCCGATAATGCATAAGCCTGCGAGCCCTTGTAGGTTGTCTAAGGATTTCCTAGTTGTGATTAAGTTTATTGTAGTGAAGAATAGTGTTAATTTTTTTTTTTTGAAAATATTGCATGAAGTTTGGACAAGTAGGTGAAATATGTTCAAGGTGTTGTGATGCTTTTTCTTTTCAGCTGAGGGAAGCTCGTAGGTGTCCAGGGTTTTTGTCCAAAGAAATCAAACAAAAAAAACTAGGGTTAGTGGCTTCGAACACAATCAATTTTTCGGTTTTAATTTAGTCAGTTTTGTTTTACCAAGTTTACAAATGGAATTCTTAACATAGATACATAGACTATCTTAATGATACATAACAGAGTATTTCATATATTTAACATCGGATTTATTTGTAATACCATTATATAATATTGATTTATGGGTAGAAATAAATCCTTGCCTCCGGCAAATGGCCAAAACAATAAAATACAACCTTCTCGCTCCTAATAACAAATTGGAAGAAAAATTGATTTCTGTTCGCGATAACACGATCGTCTATGGCATTCTTAAGCCTAGTACGCTGCTGATGCGAAACGAAATTTTTCGGTGGTCTCCACTAGAAGAGCAAAATGGTAACGAAAACCACAGCGGAAAAATATTTGCGGAGAGTTCTGTAAGCTGTCAAAAACAATTGACAAGTTGTAAAAAAAAAAGTAATTTTGTCACAAAATTATTTTTAGATGGAAAATTTTTTGCCGCCAAATTACTTTTAGATGTAATTTTCTTGAAATAATTCGTGGATTTAAAAATTGTTCTTGTTACACATAGAGGATTTAAAATAAAACTCAGAACCGTTTAAATGATGGAAATTAAGCAAATACTTTGGGACTTATTAACTGGTTTATCTGCCGATTTCATGAAATTTCTATCAATTTTAAGAAAATCAATGAAATAGGGGGGTAAACCACTCTATAATTCGAAAACTACGCCCTTCATTGGGATGGTGTAAACGGTTATGAGTTCTAATTTATGGTTTCTTACTAATTCCGGATACCATTTTCAAGTCCAAGAATTATTTCAAAAAAATTATATATAAATGAAATTTGGTGACAAAAAAATACATGTAAAAGTAATTTGGTGACAAAACTACTTTTGGTTTTGTTAATGCTTCCTTTGAAAGTATGAAGTTTTGATTCAAAAAAGATATCGCTCGCCTTTATTGGACAACCCGTTCCAAAGATACACTTCAAAGTATTTTCAGATTTTGTATTTCAAGGTGAACAGTGAATTGCTTTTGAACTATATCTTTGGAATGGGTTGTCCAATAAAGGTGAGCGATATCTTTTTAGAATCAGCACTCCATACTTTCAAAGGAAGCATCAACATTTTTTGCAAAGAAGTTGTATTAAAAAAAAAAATAGCTCCAGGAATACGCATACATCATTCTAAATAGCGTATTTCAAGAGTGATTTTTTGCAATAAGGCTTCTACATAAAAACTTTTGATGCTGATTTTGAGAGCATCAAGAGTAGATTACAAAAAGGTATCAACCAAGTTTTTAGGATAACCCGTTCCAAAGATACACTTCAATTTATTTTCAGATTATATATTCCAAGAGAACAGTGAATAGCTTTTAGAATATATTTTTGAACGGGTTGCATTTTCACTTGTTCATCAGTGAGTTTTCTTAGTGGGTTTGTACTTGACCGCTCTGCTACGCTGCGAATGCTCTTTGATTGATTCCCATTTTAACTATAGGTCATGTTGCTTCCTCAATTAATACCAAAATCGAATGAATAGCAAAAATGCATGGCCTTATATGTCAAATCCAATTGACAAGTGACCAGCTTGCAAGCAGCTTGATTTGCTATCAAATCCACGAGCAGGGCATCTGCCATACGATGGTTCAATTACATTAAAAAACTTCGTCCAGAAAAGAAAAAGAAGGTAGCGATGGCAATGCGAGGTAAGTGATTTGTCATCATCTTGTTTCTATCCACACAGCGAAGGACTAGCGAGGTCATCACCTGAAATTGTAGACTAAATAACAATGTCCATCCCGTGCCGATTTTCACGAAGTAAACATTAAACAGATTATCTTAACTTGAGAAATAAGTTCTGGGGTATGGTATAAAATCGCCAATCAATGAGATTGGAAACAGGCTTTCTAAATAGAGGTGGGTATCGTTTAAGATGGCCTTTTTGCAACCAAACATTATTGTTGTAACGATAATTTCCTTAATTGTCGTTGGTGCAGCGGAAGGCCGCTAACCTTTGGCTTCCGGCCTGGATACATCTTGTCCCGACCAGGTCGGAAATTCATATTCGTACTGCCAGTAGCGGGCGGTCGATTTGATTTTTCTTTGTGGCAATTGAGTTAATTTATGTGTTGAAAGTATGTAGTTAGAAATGGTGAGTGTTTTTTTTATATTTATATGGTGTCAAAAGTCGCATAGAATTTAAAAGTCGGAGTAACAAATGTATTTTAAAAATCATGACATGGACAGTTAATTGCAGAACAAACTACTGAATCTTGATTATAATATTTTTATTTAGTAGTCACTTAAAATAAATTAATTTTAAAAGGACATTGGTTATTTTTAATCTAAGCACTAGCACTAGGTATGAGAAAAGTCGATAGTCAGCACTCCAAATAAAGATCGCCGATAAGATATGTGAAGGGTGTGCTTCTTTCCAACTTCCCATTTTCATTTTGCAGATTTAGTTTAGTCGATTTTGAAATTGGTTTTGATACAAAATTAGAATTGAATGTATTTTGAATAATTTAATACAGGAAATGCACAGAAAGCCAGACACTAGATAAAACACAAAGCCAAAGAAAAATCAAATAAGCATTACAAGAGCTTGCCTTTTTTTTATAAAAAAAATGAAATGTCAAAATTTCGCAAGCAATTAATGTGCAGGTCAATTAAATTGAGAACGAAAAGAGTGGAGAATTGTACTAAGAAATCTAGTACAGCTATCCACTAAAATTACACATTTCGTCGTTCAGCAGCGTACTGGAAAACGAAAAGTAGAACGAAATTTTTCGTTCATGATTTCGTCGTGTCATTTTTGTATGGGATTTTTCGTTCCGCATCAGCAGCGTACTAGGCTTTAGAGGAAAAAGTTAATAATGTGCTGTGCAATACGATCGTTGTTGTTGTAATACGTGTTAAATAACATGCCATTAACAGCTGACGACCATGACAACGAACAAAACATATAGTTTCTAAATCGAAGCCAAGCTTGCGCTAAATTTCTGGTATGCTTAGGTATCGTAGTGCACAGCTGACTACGAAATCAGCTGTCTTTTCAATTGTTGTTTGTGAACTTTAATTACGTGCCTAATACATCATCTTCTTTTGAAATATTTGTGGTCTTACTTCCTGATTCATTTAAAACTTATATTTTACCCAACAAATGTATGTTTAATTTACTTTGAGCTGAAGAGTAATCGTTAGTTTTTTTTCTGTTTTGACTTTTGACAGAAATGGATACCTATTGGGTTTTATACGTTCACAAACGCACAGAATATTTTTCAGCAATGTATCAGCAACACCGAACGATCCCATTGCTTTACTCGAGTGATAGCTGAGCTGTCAAAAATATTGCAAGGCCCGAGGCGAGTGAAAGAGTGCGTAGAAAGTGTTATATTGAAAAATAATATGTGTGCTCTTCACTCAAAGACACTACCTCTATGAAAATAAAAAAGTGTAGGTATACTTACAAATGAAGTGTTTATCCTGCTCTTTGTTTTAAGTTTCGTGTTTGTGTTTATGTAGGGTAGGTTTGGACATTTTTGGTTTTGCGATTATAGGGACAAAATTTGTGTCAGAAAAAATACATGATTTTGAACTCAAAAACATGTTAACATTATTTGGGTCTAAAAATCATGAAAATCATGATTTCTGGCAGCCCTGGTAAAAACTTATTACAAAATGTAATGAAATATTACCTCTCTTTAGGGAAATTTACCATCCACAGTAAATGTCAACTGAGAAGAGTCAACCGAAAACATGTGATGCGCAGTCATCCGTTATCTGGTTGCCTGAATACATTTTCTGTGTAGTTGTGTGTATTCTCATCATGCAAGGGTTCGGGGCAAAGGGTCACTACCAGGTTTGGCGAACTGTCACTTTTTTGTAGAAACTACATTAACTACGTCTGCTACGTAATCAATGTAGTTAATGTAGTGAATGAAACAAATTGTAGCAGACGTAGTTTTAAATGTCAAACCGTCGGAAATGTTATTTCATTTTGAAGTTTGAATTCATATTAATGTATCATATCTTTTGAAATAAATAAATAAAAAATAATTAAACTAAAAATTATAAATAAAAATACGAGATTATAACAGTTTTTTGGTTTCTTTCAAGTTTTTCTCCCACTAGTCTTTTGTGCACACGTAAGAAACCGGTTTGGGCAAGAAAAATTCCAAAAAAACTTGTTCACATTACTATTCTTTACGCTGAAAATTAATGATAAAAATAAATGCGATGATTACTGAATGTATTAGAATTTGGAAAAAGGCAAATTAAATATGTTACAAGAAAACCAATTTTGGACAACCCTATTTCCCTACCAATGTCTATACATTTATATTGGTCGGAATCGGGTTTCATTGAACTCGGGTCATTGGGTGAGATATTCGTTTATTAAAAATTTTGGAATTTGTTTCTATCCGGTTAAATTTTATTTATTTACTTAATTTACTACGTCAATGTAGCAGACGTAGCAAATTGTAATAATTAAGATTACTACGCGTAGTTTATGACGTAGAAAATAAAATGTAGTTAATTCGGCCAACCCTGGTCACTACACATCATACTAAAGCTAGGGTTCGGAGGTGTGGCGCTCTATGAGAATGGCTTATTATTTTAATATTTTTGAACCGATTCAAATGTCTCGTCTTTGTGCTACGATTTACATAAATCTTTTTCAATTGAATACTTTTAACCTTCGTGGCCAATTTAAAACTATAAAATTGTCCAATGGTCAATTGACCTACCTATGCACATAAACATACATAAGTATATATCTAATTTGTCGCATATTGCATGTTAAAACTTTTTGTGAATGAACATTTGCTTCCACTGTAATTTGTTTTTTTATTCGCTTTTTATGTGGTTTTGTATTAAATAATATTATTAAATATTGTACTAACTAAGCTTACGGTGTGTGTGTGTGTGTATGTGTATTCATAAATGTTATGTTATTATGTATGTTTGTATATTAAAAATGAAAACATATTTAAATTACTATGAAAATGTTTCAGACAAAATTCGGTGCACGTTGTAAAGCATGGAATTTGGCTCCTTATAATCCTGAAGCACCGCCATGTGTTCAACTCCGTTTGGAAGAAACACTTAATCCTCCTGATGAATCCGTTGATATAACCGACAAGAAAAGCATTCAAGAGTAAGTGTTTTAAAGTTGTAATATTTATTTTTTATACTAGAAGCCGATCTTACGCTTTATCTTCTTCTTCTTTTATATATACAAAAATGTTGTCAAAAACGTATGATAATGATCTCAGTTGGCATTTGACCATTTTCAATATACTTTTTTTTTATGAAAGATATGGCCTAGAAGAAGGTTTTAAGCTGTGTGCTATGTGCTTATGTTATTGGTTTACGATTTATTGCTGTTTTGGTCAGCTATTAAAATTTTAAAATTCTTACTAAAATTGTTAAATCTCATGAACTAATACACATAAACATAAACAAATATATACATATATAAAAAAAATAATTCCTGATTTCGCTTTTATTAGTTCAGCCGGTGTATTTCTTTGACATAAACAACTTTGCGTTTGTTCACTACACATCGTTTGACCGCTGAGTGATTTCTAAATAATAACCTTTATTACGATAGGTTTTTCGCTTAAATAACGAACGTCATTTTCAAATATTTGTACTACGATTAGCTTTGTAAAGTCATTTTTCTCAGCGTAACTCCTTAATTCGAGTGAAACTTAAATTTTTGTGAGAGAAACGTCACTCATAAGGTTACGACTTGTTTATACGCCAACTAAAACGCTCTTTTTTGCTGAACAAAAATGTTTAAACGACTCGACGCAAAATTGCCTAAAAATATAAGTTTTGTTGTTTTGTATATTCTTTTTTGAACGCTTTTTATTAAATTTGGGTTTATTAAAGAGTAAAAATTACAAATGCTGAACAAATGAAGCATCTTGTGGAGTTATTGGAACAAATTTTAAGAGAGGAGGAGTTATCACAACATTGAATTCTTTAATAGCAAAATTTAAAATTGACACACAATATCCTTCTTCCTTGTGGCATTTTGTACTGCTATTTATTTTTTTTTTATAATCTACACGAGCTCAAGGGATTATGAATACCCTTTAAATGTTTCAACACAGCGCGGGCGTGATGGTGAGGTTAAGGAAGAGAAAGAATGATACGAAAGATGTGTGGCGCGATATTCGGAGACTGTAGGTGGTTGTTGTCTCAGATTTTATTTCCAGGGATGGCGACTGAACTAATGCGGATAAATTTCCGTCTCTTATTTATCGATGTCCCTTATAATTCGCATTCATTTTTTTATTTTTTGTCATTTTTTTGTCGGTAAACTAGTTTTACTCAATCACATGTTGTTAGTTCTATGCCTAAACAGCATGTAATGAGTAAACCAACAACTCATTGTATGACATTTATTTTTAGAATTGGTTTTTAATGGAAAAATAAGAAGACATAGACTACGGCAGGGATCGAACCTGTGACCATGAGGTTGACAGGCGAACACACAACTATCGCGCCACGGCCGAAGTAAAGAAAGGCTACCTTATTCAGCCTGATGTATCTACGTATTACCAATCTGGAAAGAAGAGAATAATCTTAATTGAAAATATTAGGAATTTGATTTGTCCATTTACTTACTTCGTATCTGGCAAATCTCACGGATTTGATTTGGAATTTGGATCTTTAATTATGTAATTTTTTATATAAATAATTTTTTTTTTATTATATTTCTTTTTTATTATAAAGTTTGGACTCTGACATTATGTGTGAAACACTACATCATGACCACTACGCGAATTGTTACAAGCATAGATTTTTTTAGGTAATTTTCGACCACTTTTTGACACCTATTGGGCGGTATCTCAGCCATAACTTGACGAATGTTGATTTTCAAGTGCTCAAGAGTTAAAGGTTTATCGGCATAAACACGGTCTTTCGCGTAGCCTCACAAAAAAAGTCCAGCAGTGTCGAATCGCATGATCTTGGTGGCCAGTTGATATCGCCACGACGAGAAATTACGCAGCCAGGAAATGTCTCTTGCAATAAAGCCATATTCGCTCGGGTTGTGTCGCATGAGGCACCGGTTTTTGAAAACCACATATTCTCCAAGTCGTATTCTTCAATAGGAGGGAAGAAAAGTCGGTTATCATATGACCATAACGCTCCGAATTGACGGTGACAGTCGTTCCATCGTCGTTTTCTATTAAGTAAGGTCCAATCACACCTCCGGACCAAAGAGCGCCCCAAACAGTGACTTTGTGGATGTAATAGCCTCTCTTCAATTACTTGAGGATTCTCAGAACCCCAAATACGACAATTTTGTTTATTAACATACCCACCGAGTGAAAAATGTGCTTCGTCGCTGAAGAAAATTTTGTTCGAAAAATCGACGTCCTCCGCCTGTTGTTCAAGCACCCATTCGACGTATCTACGACCTTGTGAATGGTCAGTTGGCTACAGTTGTTGTGTGAGCTGGACTTTATATGGTTGTAGGTGTAGATCCAAATGCAAAATACGCCATAATGTGCCGTAAGACAGTCGTAATTCCTGAGAACGACGATGAGTCGACACATTCGGGTCTTCGGCAACACTTTCACTTACAGCAGCAATATTTTCAGTGGTACGAGCGAAACGATGATGCACAGGCCTTACAATATCTGTAACTAATCCAGTCTCTTCAAATTTCTTCACAATTTTGCCAATTGCTTGCGTAGTTGGACGATTATGTAAACCATAATCTCTTCTTAAAGCACGATATGTGGCTGTGGCAGAATCACCATTTTTGTAGAAGGTTTTAAAAAATTGTATGCGTTGTGCGATAGTTAGGTGATCCATTTTCGTAAATGTCAGACTTTCAACTGAAAAAAAAAATTGGTTTAACAGCTTAGTTTGAAAAATGTCGAATTCCAGCCCTATACTTTTGAAACCGCAAAATGGATAACCCTTTATATCAATTTTGTTCGTTTTTTGTTCACATTTCTTGGGAAAATAAATGCAGCAACACTATTTGTTTAGCGACTTGTATTAATTTAATCGGCAGAAATTAAATATGAATTTAAAATTTTAATGACAGTTGATTTGAAAATTATTTTTTTCAAAATCAGCTGCTTATGTGGAACGTATTTCGAAAAAGTGACTCGACACAAAAAGTCGTTCTATATAAACGCCTATCATAATAAGGGTGAATATGTTTTGAATACAATAATATGGTACGTCCACGTAGTAATTTGGGCCGATCAACTCGGAAAGTTGCAGCAAGAAAAGTGGCCAGAGCTGCTCAAACAGATCATGAACGAGCTGATGTTAATGCGGTTAATCGGCAGCGTAATGTCCGTGTGAGGGCTTCACAACGAATAAATTTGGTGCGTGGTGCATTTACGTGTGATTCAAATGTGAATTATGCTTCTCTTGATGTGGTTTCAATTGGATTACTGACTGTTGTGTGCAGTCATTGCAAATGAAACTCTTGGATTGTGTTGTACAAAGAAGTGATGCTGTGCTGCTTTCAATGCCACAACCGGATACATTGCGTTATACATTGACATAGGTAGGCTGTGTGCGATTTGACAGGTGTCCTTTTCACATTATCATTTTCAATTCAGCAAATGTGCTATTTTTCTTGCTGCAATTGATTCGAGTTTTAAGTACTATTACACTCATTCCGATCTAACCTTGGATGACGTACACGTCTTGCAATAATTAAGCAGAATGTCCGTGATTGTTGAGTTGTTGAGAGGCTTGGGGTCCAAGCAAATGCTTGGTGTTAAATGAGTCCGTTTGGAACACTTTAGAACAGGATTTTCTGCACTTGTTTTTTTAGGTAGAACAAGTTAGAAAAGATTTGTGAGAACTGTCAAAACCAATTGTTGTTGTTAAATTTCGGTGTTAGATTTTTTTTAGTTGATAAATCACTTTCCGTGTCGGAATGACTCTCAGTTTGATGACAAATAGTTTTTTTTGTAAATTAAATTCACCTCCATTTCAGATTATTTAAAAAAAAATTTCTGCAAGAATAAACGAACTCGAATTACTCGAAGGTAAAAAACAATATTTTTTTTTAATAAACTCTGTCAGGTGACTGACTGTTCTAAGTTCTCCTATCACCATTATTCGGAGGGGGAAACAAAGTCTGAAAAATGAGCGATTTCTATTCTAACGACTTGCATACATAAAAAGTACGTATTCTTCTTTGGATTAGCGCCTATGCCAATCTGATTATAACTATGAACATATGTGGTTTGATATAGGCCCTAGAATAATTCCCATAAAAACTAGTGAATTTTATAAAAATTGAACATGAGTACTAAAAAAATTAAATACAAAAATATTTATTCCAGCGAAAACAGAAACCAAACCACCGAGACCAGCGAGACTCAGGTTGGTTTGGGTTGAATTTTCAATAATATTTATAAAAAAGAAAGATCTAGATAATCTAGTTATCCTTGATCAAAAATTAACTTTTTATCCTCATATGGTTCGAATTATCAACAAAGCTAACTCGACGTTGGGATTTGTTAAAAGAAATACCACTGAGTTTTCTGATTCCTTACTTTTCATTAGTAAGATCCATCTTGTAGTATTGTTCCGCAATCTGTAACCCGTTGATAGAATTAAGAGGGTGCAAAGGAGGCTTACTTATATTTATAAACTTAAGTCCTTTTATTTTCCTCTTCCTCGTCAGTTGTTTTGACTTGGTCATTGCATGCAATGGTCATCCCATATAATGTGTTTAATGATCGAGTCAAAGTAATATCAGAAATATTGCTATTATTGGCTTTGGGAATCCAGGGGCGGATCAATTCACTAGTGCTACTAAGGCATAACACCAGTAGTAATGGATTTGTGATGTCCTATTGGTACCCAAACCTGATATTGCTTAGATTACTGTCTGATTTGGTTTTCTTTATGTTTGTTTTTTTGTTGTAATGTGTGGTGATTTCAAGGTTGAGTATTGCAACATACGTGGGCTTAGGAAGAATTTCTATGCTGCGTATGTCCATACTGCAAACAGCAGGCCAGCTGTTTTGGCACTAAGTGAAACCCAAGTAGGGTCAGTTTCTGCCCCTCAGAATTTGCCCCACATGGCTATAACTTAGTGTCCATCATTTTTCCACATCACGGTATCGCCGTATATGTGCGAAAAGATGTTGCTTATCAGCTCCAACCACAATATGGGCCTTGTTTAAATACAAACTTTAACTTCGTGGGGTTTAAATTCACCGTCAATAAGCACATCATTCATACATGCTTTATTTCTCGTAGCGCTAGTTTGGACAGTATTTCGACTTTTAACGAATTCGATGCGCTGTCCGTTTCTCCGTCCAAAGAATTGTTTCACAATATCCGTACAGTGAAATTGGTGTTACGGGCGATTTCAATGTACATAATTCCACGTGGCTACGCTACTCTGGTCAGATAGAAGGAAGGTATGTCGAGCTCTTTGCTAAGGTCAACAATCTGACTCAGTTGGTTAATGAGCCAACAAGAATACTTGATGTTGCAGGTCACTCCGCCAACACCCTAAACTTGTTTCTTACCTCTCAACCTGGTAAATACACTATTAGTGTGTTATCGCCTCTAGGCACATCGGACCATTGTGTCATATCAGCAAATTTCTCTCAGTTAAAGCAAAAATCCTAAGAGGACCGTATGGCAATACGAGAAAGCCAACTATGACGGTCTTAATATTTTTTTCAGGATCTTTAACTGGTCACTATGCGTCCTCGATAGTAACGTTGACTCCAGCGCTAGTATGATTAATAACATAATTCTTAAAGGGATGAAGGCTTTTATACCAAACAAAACCAGCATCAAACCAAAAGAAAACTCATGGTTCGATTTGAGCTGTAAGGTGGTTATCGGGTTGAGAGAGGTAAGTTTCCGATGTTACAAAGCCAACTCCACTGAGGAAAACCGGAATAAGTTCAAACAAGATAGAAAGACCTGCAACAGTCATATTCAGCGAACCAAATTTTTACATGAGCAAAAATTAAGGCTAAAAATACTACAATGTCCCAAAGGTAGTATCATTTTTTGGTCATTTGTAAAAAAACATACGAAATTCCACCTCCTCGTCGGTTCCAACGCTCATTTCGGATAACACTCCTGTGGTAAGCTCACAAGAAAAAGCCAATTTGTTAGCAGCACAGTTTGCTGCTAATTCTACGCTTCTACAAAGTGATATGACTCCTCCTGTACTTGAGAACATTAACAGCTTCATGGGACGTATCTACTTCCGTTCTCGTACAATTGCCAGAGTTCTTACAGATCTAGACATACACAAATCCGCTGGTCCAGATAGTAAATATCTCCCCTATTGTTCTGAAGAAGTGTTCTTCTACGCTGGCAAAACCACTGCGTAAGCTTTTCCATCTGTCCTATTCTACTGGCCTCTTTAGGAGTGGATGGAAAATAGCATTTCTCCAAACTGTCCCAAAAAAAGGCAAATCATCTTCACCCTCCAATTACCGCCCAATTACACCTACGTCCCTTCTTTCCAAGTTCATGGAAACGCTGATTAATTATCAGCTTAAGAAATATCTTGAAGAACGAAAGCTCCTTAATGACCGGCAGAATGGCTTTCGTAGCAATAGGTCCAATGGTGATCTGATGGTATATCTCACCGAACAGTGGCACAAATCTTTACATCGTTTTATAGAAACTAAGATTATTGCACTTGATATTTCAAAAGCATTTGATAGAGTTTGCCATCAAGCTCTCTTATTTGGTATCGATGAATCTCTTCTTCGTTGGATTAGAAATTACCTTTCGGACCGATCAATACAAGTTGTATGAGACGGCTTCAAGTTTGATATTCACAAAATAAATGCTGGTGTGCCCCAGGGCTCCGTTCTGTCTCCGACTCTATTTCTCATTTTCATCAATGATCTCTTGTCTGAAACATCTAATCCAATGTATTGCTGACGATAGTACCATCAGCTTTTCATATTCGTTTTTAGATTCACAACCTTGTCCTTAGAAATTGGAACATCAACGCCAGCGTATGATAAGCTCATTAAATTCTGATCTCGACAGCATTGTCCAATGGGGAATAAAAAACCGCATAGAATTTAATGCTTCAAAAACCCAATGCTGACTATTGTCGTTAAAGTGGAACCCTTTCCCAATGCCGTTGTCCATGGACGGCACTTGCTTCCAGAAAACCGCACAACTTTCAATACTTGGTCTGTGCATCACAGACCACCTTTTGTGGAATGACCACATATTCGATGTCGCTAAGAACGCTGCAAGGTGATTGGGTTTTCTGAGACGATGCAAACAATATTTTTCCCCTTCTGATCTGGCTGTAATTTATAAAGCCCACATTCGTCCAAAGCTAGAGTACAACTGCCATTTTTGGGCAGGGGCTCCCATAACGCACTTAAGTCTTCTGGACAGAATCCAAAAAAGAGCTTTAAAAATGATAGGTGATAGAACAATAACAGAAACTATTGAATCTCTTGAACACCGTCGCATTGTTTCATGCCTCTCATTATTTTATAGCTATTTTTATATATATATTTTTATAGTGGTCATTTTTATTAGACAGATTAGTCCTTCCTATTCCCCCAAGAATTACTCGGGGCTAACATCTTCTTTCATTCAAATTTTCATCGGACTAATTACGGTACCAATGAGCCAATCTCTCGTTGTATCAAAGAAGCAAACTCTGTATGTTTTTATATTGATTTTTTCATTAACTCTTCCAGAGAAACCTTTCAGAATAATTTATTTTCTATTTTAGCGAATAATTTTTAATATTTATTTATTTAACATTTATTAAAATATGTTATAATAAAACATGTTATGATAGTCTATAGGAGTTATTCTGTTTGACAAAATATATAAATAAATTTAAATCTTTTCAGATGGTTCACTCATCAGGCTGACATTCGTCTTCGAGATATATCACTGGATTTGTCAATGAGTACAGTGATAGGGTTGGGAGATTTGTCCGAAGATGAAATCATCACCAAACCGTTGCCTTTGAATGTAATTTTATTCTGACTGAATGTATAAACAAATTATCTAATTTTTTGATTTTCTTTTCTATTCAAGATATCACTCGATAATGTGAAACTTAATTTGGTAGAAGATAGACCGCCAGTTAATATTACCTCACCAGGGCCAGTTCCAATAAATTTAGTTATAGGATCAATGAAAGTGCAGCGTGATGAGAATGGAATTTTGCAGATTCAACCAGTAGAACAAAGTAAAAATAAGTTCCCATTGTTAATTGCAAAATAATAATTTTAATTTTGTTTTTTAAAAGATAAACTTGAAGAACTACCAAGCACATCAGCTTTGCCCCGTGATAAGGATCGAGATCGTGAAATACTTTCCCTACAATTAGTTATGCAACAGCTTAAGCTTGACAATGAGAATATTAGAAAACAACTCAATCATTCTAAAGAGAATTCCGAGAGCTATAGGTTTTATTTTTACTCTATATTTTTTGGGTTCAATAGATTTAAACTTTTTCTATTTTTCTAGACAAAAATCAAAACAAGAAAATGATGTCCTTCGAACTTATTTGAAAGCAGCTCAAGATGATATAACAATATTGTTAGATGAGAAGAAAGCTCTTCTCGATACAATACGTTCGCTGCAGGTAAGCGAATATTTAAAAACAACGATACAATTAAACACAGAACTTAACACAAAATCTGATTTTATTTTGCATTGAAAATGAAAATGCATTGAAGATCAAAAATGGCGAACGCAAGAAAGGTCAGTGGGCTGAGTAGTTGAGAAGTAATAGTTTATAGATTAAATAGTTTGTTTTTTTATTACTATTTTTTGTTTGTTTTTTTTTTTTTTAATTTATTATTGTTTTATAAATATCCATAAATACATACATACATTTAATGTACATGTATAAACTAATCAATTGTTTTTATAATTAGATTCGAGATTCAATTGGCATTTAATTCAAAAAGAATGCATATCTATATTGTGGTTTGCTAGATTATTAAAAACAAGCTCTGGCATTAAATTTGTTAGATGCATTTATTATGTTTGCTACGGTCTCGAACCATCCTTATTTAAACTCACAACCTCCTCACAAAAAAAAAATTTGAAAGATGTATGTAGGTGTGATTAAGAATAACTGCCATCATACTTTGAAGTTAAAATTCCAATTAATTAGCCTTTTAACCCTTAAGTCTAGTACTCAGTTCGAGCAAACGCAAATTTTATCTCTACATATTTTTTCCCAAGCAAAATTTTGTACAGATAAACATACAACTTCAATGCGAACAGTAGCGTCTCTAAGAAAAGTTGGTTAGGGGAAAATAAGAACACTCACTGATGATATTATTGTTAGTGACTGTTTTTTTAAAGAATGTACATTGTTTAACTTGCTTTGTTCTTAATTTCATGTTGAGTTACCTTTGTGTTTAAGAAGAAGATTTATAATGAATGCGAAAAATTACGCCAAAGATTAAACAGCATTTACAAAAAAAACGCAAGTTCGCTTGAGTGTTTCTATGCGTTTTCAATATACATTATACATAGGTACATTATGTTTTGTAAATTAAATATACCTATATTTGCAAAATTATTAATTTGTCACGGTTCGATATATTTTTTTACTGATTTATTACATTTCTCGATTTTCTCAGCTTTTTTTTTGTAATTTAACTATATGCCTGTAAGACCTAAGGTCTTTTAAATGCAACCGGAATTGCACGGCATTAGTTTGGCACAGAAAATCGTATTGCTTTTTGCTTTAACCTCATTGAGTTTCCCTAATTTATAATTCCCTTCTATTCAAATTTATGCAAACGCATAGTTGGATAATAAAACACCAAATAAATCTCAGAAGTATTTTCATACTTTTATTTAAAGTACGTCCTCATTGTACCTATTCATTCTCATTATAGCTACGCTACTGTCAAATGTTGAATTGATTAAATTCTTGCAACTAATTTACCTACCCACTTTTTTCAATATTTTTTTTCTGGTCATATACCTCCTAATATCTTTTAATATTGCTAATCCTAAACAGAGGATACGCTATGAGGTTATAAAAGGCACAATGTACATAAAACATAACAATTTGTCTAGCAAAATAATGATTCGGACATAATTTGTCTTGGAAAAATTAATTGGAGATTTCTGTGTGTACAGTTCGAAAATTTTTTTTTTATTTTACGCTGAGGTGAGTACTGGTCGGGAAAAATTACAGAAAAAATTTGTTCTGGGAAAAAAATTAAATGAGAAATAATATTTTTCCCGATCTGAGTACTGGGTTTTATGTTTTGATTTTTTCAATTATATGTACATATATCATATAAATCCAAAAACATTCGTACTTTGGCAAACGCCGGCCGTGTATAATCGTGTGAAAACACAAAATGTAATAACCTAATTTTTTTTTGTTATATCTTATCATTTTGCCGAAAACAGTTTTCCTCAGCAACGTTCTGTGGGAATTCCAATGGTTTTAAAACTAGCTGCTAGCCTTAGATTTTTTTGCTGAAGGGAGCTCCCAAAAAGGCGCTGGGATCGACTTCAGTTTTGGACTAGCTTAAGCCTAGTACTCAGTTCGAGCAAGCGTAAATTTTATCTCTACATATTTTTTCCAAGCAAAATTTTGAAGTTGTAGAGATAAACATAGAATTTCAATGCGAAAAGTAGCGTATCTAAGAAATGTTAAGTAGGGCAAAATAAGAACAGTCACTGATGCTATTATTGTTAGTGACTGTTTTTTTAAAGAAATAATATACATTGTTTAACTGGCTTTATTCTAAATTTCATGTTGAGTAACCTTTGTGTTTAAGAAAAAAAAAGAAGATTTATATGTAGATAGGTATCTTAAATGACTAAAAAATATATCCATTTCCAAGTAGGTACATATTTACAATGAAAATAACGCAAGTTCGCATTATACATAGGCACATTATTTAATGTAAATTAAATATACCTATATATGCAAAATTATTATTTTGTCCCGGTTCGATTTAATTTTTTTTAACTGATTTATTAGATTTCTCGATTTCTTCAGCTTCAATCTTTTAATTTTAAAGCTCATTGATTTTTCTTAATTTATTTATCCATTCTATTCAAATTTATACAAACACATACTTGGATAAGAAAACACCACATAATTCTCAGAAATATTTCATAAGTTTATTCAAAGTACGTGCTTATTGTACCTACTCTTTCTCATTATAGCTACGCTACTGCCTAAATGAAATCAGCTGATGAATAGATTTAATTCTTGCAACTAATTTACCTACACACTTCTTTCATTAATTTTTTCTGGTCATATACCTACTTCCTAATATCTTAATATTGCAAAGGTTTGGTGCTTAAAATGCACGATTTACATCAAACATCACAATTTGTCTAGCAAAATAATGATTCGGACATTATTTGTCTTGGAAAAATCAAGTGGAGATTTTTGTATGTACAGTTCGAAACAAAGATTTTTATTTTGCGTTGAAGTGAGTACTGATCGGGAAAAACTAGAGATAAAATTTGTTCTGGGAAAAAAATTGTATGAGAAATATTTTTCCCGAACTGAGTACTGGGTTTTACCCTACTCTAAGAAAAATTCCATCCTCCTATCCAAAATTGTTTGCATAACCTCTTAAAGCTTTTGGTGAGGAGCATTTACCCCTATGCGCTCTATTAGTCGTCGCATCTGAATTTGTGTTATTATTTTTACCCTAAACAAAGACTTTAAAACTATATAAACTAAAATCTTCAAAAAATCTTACTCCGGTCGTCAACAAATTTCTCGGCGACAGATTTCGTTTTAACGGTCGTTTTATGTATGGAAACGACTAACGCAATACAAAAAAAAAATCACCCTTATTATGATAGGCTTTTCGCTTAAATGACTAATAGCATTTTTTTTGTTATTTAACTATAAATTGCATTTTCAAATATTTTTATTACGATTGGCGTTTTATAGTCGTTTTCCTCACTCATTGTTATTACAACAGGCGCTGTGACTTATTTATAAGATAACAAAAACGCTCCTTTTGTCGAAGAAAAATATTTAAACGACTTATCGCGAAATTGCCTAAAAATATAAGTTTTATTGTTTTGTATATTCTTTTTTAACAGTTTTTATTAAGTTTGGATTTATTAAAGGGAAAACATTACAAAAGATGAAAAAATGAAGTATCTCGAGGAGTCATTGGAACGAAATTTATCTCTTGAAACTAATTTTAAGAGAGGGGGAGGTATCACAAAATGCTTAAAACGAAGCCAAATAAGAATCAATAAGACTACAATCTTGAACTTTATAGGACCAAGTTTTAAATTTGTTGGGACACACAATGTCATTCTTCCTTGTGACAAGACACAAAATGTCGTGCTATCCAGCAAAGAAAGGCTACCTTATTCAGGCTGAAGAAGTATGCATAACAAATCTGGAAAGAAGAGAATAATCTTAATTCAAATTATTTGGAATTTGATTTGCGCATCTATTTACTTCGTATCTGGCAAATCTCATGGATTTGATTTGGATTTAATTAATCTTCTTTCTTTAATTGTATCAATTTTTTTTGATTCCTTCTCCTTTCTTTTCTTCGTTATTTTCGATGTTCGCATTTCTTAAGAAAATAAATGCAGCGACACTATTTTGTTTGCGAATTTTATTAACTTCATCGGCGGAGAATGAATATGAATTCAAAAATTAATGACGGCTGTATTGAAAATTATTTTTTTTTTTTCAAAAATCAGCTGCCTATCTGAGAATGAGTGGGGTTTTAGCACCGTTATACCGATACTAGAACCCCTAAAAAGTGACTCGACACAAAAAGTGAGAGTTGTCGTTTAAAATAAACACCTATCGTAATAATTGTGAATATAGTGAACGCGTTCCACAAGAGAGAATCGACAAATTGACGTTTATTTGGCGTTACCCTTCAAGCAAGCGACTGCGTCTTAGATCCAGATACCACTTCATAAATGAACCCTAAAACGAATCCGAAACGATTCCAAATCGGATCAAATTAGTATGGAAATTAGAATCACCACGGAACCATTATGGGAATGTATTGTGAGAGAGAGAGTTTTCTATTTTACCCTACTCAGCGAGAACGGAACCTAAATGGAATCCAAAACGGATCCAAAAAAATGAACTAATCTAATAAGAAACGTGTACCTATGCTCTTCTACACATATTAAACACTTCTTTGTTTATTTGATAATAATCCTGTTTTTTTTATTTTAAAATATTATTTTATAAACTATTTATGTTTGTATGTATTTTGGTTTTCCTTGAAGATAAAAATTTCCTTGTTGCTTGTTTACTCTGCAAAATTGAAGAAAAACTATAACTGTGTCTCTCCTTGTATATTGATTTCTAGTCCATAAAATACTCCCCACTCGAATATCGACTGCCCCCTCTATTTCTCGGTCCATAAAAAAATAATTTCGATTCTAGTTCTCCTTTTTGCATGCGTACACAGAAAATGTGTTAATATGCGTGAGACACTCAGTTTTTTTGGATTCCAAAGTGAACCGAGAAATTCGGGTCCGTGTTTTTGCTTGAAGGGTACAATGTTCACACTGCCGTTTTTTGGCGTTTAACATCTTACGGAATAAGGCTGAATGTTTGAGCATTAAAAACTTCCATTTGATTAGTAGTGGAGGGTAAGCAATAAACATAGTTCCAGTAAATAGATCGCAAATTTTATTCTAGGACATCATAATCGATGTGCTTGAAATTCCCATTTTCAAAATCAAATGCCATATAAAATAAGGTCAAACATTGCGCAGTGAGCTAATCTTGATAGAGAAGCTTACATATGTATATCACTCAGGAAAAAAGACATCTAAGAGTGTAGGTACTTGAGTATTCCAGTAAAGTTTTTGCAACCAAGGTATTTAATGGAAACAATAGTTATCAATTCTCATACCATCCACTATATTACTTTCAAGTTTCAACCAAGAGATTGCTATCTCGACTTATTAAAATCGGATCCACAAATATGTTGAATATAACCGTGTTTTATTGGGAAATTTATCCACCGTAAGTTTATCCGTCGTAGCATTATATAGGGTTTTCCAATAAGAGGTGTTATTTTGAATAGCCCGCTATTTCGGTAGCTGTCACTTTTGAAGCTGTCATTTTTTGACATTTGACAAGTAGCAACTACGCTATTCATAAAAATGAAACGACACACGCTTCAACAACGCATTTCTTTTTTTTGAATATCAAAATAACACCTCTTATTGGAAAACCCATTACATACAATTCGCTACGGTCAATAAAAAGCTAAAGTAGAAGATACGGTGGATGGCTGGTTGACGTTTATTCGAGTCTCGAATTTGATTTTGTTAGTATTGTTGGTACGATTGATAATTGGATTGAATCTCGATGGATGTGTTATAACTATTAATTTCATTCGTAAGACAAATAGATCTTTTTGATCCTTTTTTTTTATAGTTGGCCAGTTTATATTTCTCAAATCTTTGATAACTCCATTTTTTAATAAATTATAAGCTGCTCTTCAGAAAAGTTTCTCACTTTTAGTATTAAAATATGTATTCTTTGGTCTAAAATTTACTTAATCACTTAATCAATTCTAACAAATTTCGATTTCAATTTTGAAAAAAAAAAAATCAATATTCTTTGAATGAATTCCGTTTTTCCTTTATTTTTGACAAACTAAGACCAATATTCGTTTTGTGTTCAATTTTTATTGATTTTTATAAAAAAAACGGAGTTTGGTGAAAAAATCATCTTTTTATTTAGATCTACAAAAAAGCAATTTGAGAACACAAACCTCATTGGGTGGAACTGCGCTATAGAGGAACCACTCGATACCTCGCCGCAAAATATTTATTCGTATGAAATTCTATGAGCTATAAGGATAGGCGCGCACATTTATGCAACTTTTAGTTTTTCAACAGTTTGTTTGTTAAAGTTAATACCATGGGGTTATATGAGGGTGCGCGCACATGCAAAACCTATTCAGCCCGCGATTCGCGCAACTTAAAAGCTTGTGATTTGGCACAAATCGAACGATCACCCCAAATGAGTTCATGTAGTTTGTATCACACCGTATTATAATGTAACTGCGCACACATTAAATCAAAATATTGTCTGTGTGGTTTGTTCGCTTTGGAAAAATTACATGTGCGCGCCTAGCCTAAACACACTAAGCGGCAACTGAACTTGAGAAAATGTGCTTTTTCTTCACTGTTAAATGGACGTTTGGCAATGAACGGTATTGGCTTCACTACATGGACTTCGACTGGGCGTACATTTTTGTGATCCCATTGTTTTTTTTTGGACATTTGCATGGAAATGCAAACCAAATGTTAACTATTTGTTCCTTACTTCGTGTATGTTTAGTGCAGTCTGATGGGTGAATATTGAATTGAAAGCAAAACATACTCAGAAAATAAATTTGTAAATTGACTTGAAAAATAAAACTCCTAGCTATCGATCTACTCAGAAAATAAATAAAAGCATGAAATATAAGGGTGTGAGCAATTTAAACTACGTTGTAGTGTGCGTTCAGAACCAAGAAACATTAAAAGGAAACATGCCAATCTCCGGTAATTTTCTTTTTTCGTGTGAAAGTCTTAGACGTTTTTTACAGCAATACAAAAATTGCCCTGTGTAAAAAGGGACTTGACCATAGTCTATGAACAAACCCATTCACTTGTCATTTCATTTCTATTAGTGCAAAATGAATGTTCGAATTTAAAATTGCAAATGCAGAAAAAATGAAAACATGAAATAGGTTTGAAACATAAATTAAATATTGGTAAGTTTTTCTACTTTCTATTTTATATGAATAAAATCTAATTATTGTTAAAATTTTGATATTTTCTTAATTTTACTTTTCACAAGACTCTTTCATTACTTGTGACTGCTGTGCAGGGGTACCATTTTTACAAAAATATAAAAGCTACGGTCCATGCTTCGGTCGATGCGTTTTTTTGGGAATTAGTTACGGTACAATGGAAAGAATCCCAATAAAACACAGCTTATGTTTCAGTGGCATTTACATTTAGTTCAATACTAATCTTGTACATTTCTAACAATTTCACCATAAAGCTATGATCCAATTGTTGTTTTGTTTATTAATAGGAGGTTAGAAAACTATATTTTAAAGTTGGGATTATATTAACATAGGGTTTTATGAAAGAATAATATAGTTTTGCGGATAGGATACAATTTTTTTTATATGTATTCCGGTAGAAAATTATATATTTTTTAATGTCTTCGAGAACAGCTTATTTAATTTAATTTTGTAGCTGTGACTTTCACATTATTTCAGGCTTTAAGACAAATATTCACTTATTGGCTGCCAATATAGTATTGCATATCAATTTTTTACTCCCATTTTTTGTATTTTCTGTTTATTTAATTTTAAAAAAAAACAATTATTTCATACAAGAATGCGTAATAAAAAGAAAATGATAATTTATGTTCTAATTGAAATTGCTTCTGCCCATGCATTTGTAATAAAAATATGTCACTGACATAGAAAATTCTACAATCAAAAATTCAAAAGCTTACAACACCAAAAAAAACCTAAACAAAAACACAACCAAATTGAAAATATTAGCTTAATCTCACATATCAGTCCGCTACATTTTTTTTAACAAAATAAAATCCTTATAACTCCATTTTATTTTTTTTTCAGCTTCAACTGACATCATCGAATACAAATAGAAAAAGTGATGGTAATAACAGATAGCATAACTGCATGGATTGCATCCAGTGCTGCAGTGAAAATAATAATCCATGATTCGAACCTAAAAATCAAAATTCAAATTTCCTACACGATTTTTTTCGAATGTGCTATCGCTAAAAACAAAACAAAAAACAAACTAAATACGAAATTTCTTATCCTACAGAATAGCATTACGCTTAAAATGGACTCATAAGTTACATACATGTATATTATTTCTTAAAAAAAAAACATGAAAACAATCGTCAAATTAAAAAAAAAAAACAGCAAAATAGAAAAACCATTTGCCAAATTTTAAGTCTGATAAATTTGCTGTAATTTCGTCTGTAATTCGGTTTAAATTAATATTATTGCAAAAAAAATATATATCAACGATTTCTGTGAATTAATTTTTGGTTTTTGGAAAAAATCAAAACCACATACGAAATTATACTAAAAGAAAATATAATTTTAATATTTTTCAAAAACAAAAAAAAATTAAATATGGCCATTGTTGAAAAAATTTAAAAATAAATAATAATTTTTTATTATACTTTTCTTATATTCATAAGTAAGACTGAGAAACAAAAAAGTGTAAAAAAAATATGTTAAATAATTTGTTTACTTATGTTTTAGATGCCAGTTTATAACAGCCAATAACGCCAATAAGCTTGAAAAAAAAAACCCATTGATGACCGAAGTATGTCAAATGGAGATAATAAACAGAACTGTTATAAACTGGCATGTCTTATAACTTCCTTAATAATTTTCTAATTCCAGTTTTAAAAGTTTAAAATTATTAAAAAAAAAAACAATCGTAAAAATTCTCTCAAAACAAGTGTTGTAAATTAAAAGCTTTATTAGAAGTTATCTATTCGAAATTTAAATAAAAAATAAAAAATTGTATGTGCATGTATTTACTATTTCCCTAACAAACAAAAATTGTATAGTAACTGTTCGACGTTTTTTATTAAACGTAAACGTCGAACTTTGCATTCCTATTTCATTCCAATTTTTTTTTTGTTATTTTAAGAGTTGCGCTTGTAAATTGTTAATCGTTTTATTTGTTTGCTTATAACTGGCATAACTACATTTTAATAAACTAAAATAGAGAAACCTTTTCGTGGTTTTTTTTTCGTGTCAAAGAAATAATTTATAATGTTTTTTGTATATTGCTTAGATACACTTTCGATAATTGTGATTTTCTTAGAAAAAAAAACAAAATAGATATTTTTTATTTTTTTTTGTAGGTAGGAGATTTAATAAAAAAAAAATAATTAATAAATATTTCACTTTAAAATAAGTAAAAATAAACTTTGTTTTACATTTTAGAGTGTCGTATACATTTTTAAAATGGAAACAAAAATGTTACAAAAAATAAATCGACAAATTTTGTGAAAACTTAATAATTAATTAAACATAAGTAAAGCATTAAAATCATAAAACAAAAACCATATTTGAAAAATATTTACAATTTGAATAAAAAAAAACGTGTATATGTATATAAGGTTTAATAAAAAAAAAAACGTGTAAGTCATAAAAAAATTGTATAGATAAAAAGAAAATACTATTTAATCAAAGAAACAAATTTTATTGTTGTTGTTCAATATTTATGTATTTTAAGGAAAATCAAAAATAAAACAAGAAATTACTTTACCATATAAAAAAAAATCATTAAAAAATTCCGCATATATTTTACCTTCAAAAATGTCTTGTTTTTATTATATGATTTATGTGATTGAGAAAAAAAAGTAGAAGGGTTTCTCGCTCCAAAGAGGTTGTAAATATTGTTAAACTTACGACTTTTTTTAATTACATTAAAATTTAGATTATTTTTTGACGACATTCCGAGATACTAGATTAAATGGGGGTTATATTGAATACAAATTTCCCCTGAAAATTTTTCTCCAATTCGAATCTTAGGAACATAATGGAATTTATTGGTATCGGGAATAAGCTTTTTTGCTGTCATTTCATACAATTTTTTGTTCAAAGGAATTTATTACGTGCGCGATTCACGATCGCAGGAAAAATATCGAGGGAATAAAATATTCCATGTGAAACGAAATTCCCTAGGAGATTCCCGATAGGATCCAATATATACCTCATTCATTAGTGCCAGCAACTAAACTTGGGATCAAATGTCTGCTGCTGATGAGAAGAATTCAATTTTTAATAAGTTTATTCATCAGTCATCAAATAGAACAGGCTGCGGCATTTATATCTCTTGCAACAAAAAGGGGCTTACCAATAGAAAAACTAGGTGATATAACAATTTTTTGCAGGGTAAGTTATTAAAAGACATTTTTTTGTTCCGTAATAATTAGCTAAAAAAAATGTTATATTACAAGACAAGATTTCGAAACACTGAAAACCAATTTTCTTTAAACTCTCCATGTATTGCCTTTCTTTAAAAAAAAAGTTTTCAAAATATCTCAACTCCCCCACAAGTTATGATTTTTGCAACGAAAAATTCTATTCGAAATGATTGTCTTAATATTTGTTTTCGAATTTTTCAAAAGAAAGGTAAATGTTGGTCGAAAGTATGCCTCGAAATTTATCGGTATTGGGAATGAATTTTTCAGGAGAATATCGATGTCAATTCAAACAATGGACGGAAAATAATTAATTTGCATTTTAATGTACTACCTACTCCACAACAGAGGTAAGATATGTTTTATGAAAGCGCTACACTCGAAGCTCTGTGGATCCAGTCCCAGTGTTTGAATGACAAACTAATAAAAACAACTATTCAAATTAACTATTATTTTATGTATTTGTATATTTGACTAAAATTTAACATTTAAACATTTTTTTTTATCTTAAACATACCTATATTGCACATATTAAATAATTTTTTTTTCATTTAGTCACCTTAATCTCGACTCAAAGCTAGCTGAATTAGAGGTAAAACCTTAATAGATGAAAGATCCGAAAGAATAGCTTCAATATTGTCTAAAGACGAAACCTGCATTATACTTTCTTTGCGAAAACTTAAGATGATAATAGCAAAGAGTGACAGTAATTCCAAGCTATCAAATCCAAGCATCTATAAAGACAAAATAATTTGAAAACAATCTTAAGATCATTAAGCTTTGACATACTGATGATACTTACCAAGTCCCAGAGTACAAGTAATTGATCGGGAGGAAGATGACCACTAAATGCTCGCATTAGCCATTTGAATACAATTCGAATACTAAAAATTTAGTAGTATCTAGTACAAATTTATGTATATATATTTTTTTAAATATTAACTCACGGTTGAATTTGTAACTCCCGGAAGTGAGACCATAGCTGGGGCTCATGTGTTTGCAGCAACTTTTCAAACAACAGACATAGACTAACAATGCCCTATAAAAATGTAAAAAAAAATAAAAGTTTTCATGAATTAATCATGGAACGGAATTTCCTCCGAATTTTAAGAAATATTAGAAATTAAGAAATATCAATTTAATTTTACCCTTTTCAACCGCACGTTAAAATAATAATCCGGGGGTGTAACCGATTTATGAGAAATTTGTATCATTAAAATGAAAAATAAGAAAAGATTGTTTGAGTCGGAGAAATTTCCGTTACGATCGGATACTATGATAGGGCAAATTGAATTACAAAATAAAAATTATTCTTGGTATTTGTATTTAATGTGTTTGTTTAGTGATAAATTATAGCTCAGTTCAGCGGTATACTATGTTTATACGTATGAGATTGATTACAAATAACAAAATCATTCGAGTTATCGTGAATAAAATTGAAAGTTGGTAAAGTGAATGATAAATAATTTATTTTGGGGGGGTTATTGGGAATTATCGTGAATAAAAATATCCCTGGAAATTTTTCGCCAATTCGAGTCTTGGGAACGTGAATGATGCTCAAAAGTTTCTCTTGGAATTTATTGGTATCGGGAATAATATTTCCCAGGGTATTTTGCTGTCATATCATATTATTTTTTGTTCGAGGGAAATTTATTCCGTGGGCGACTCACGATCGCAGGAAAAATTTCGAGGAAATAAAATATTCCCGTGGGAAACGAAATTCCATGAAAGATACCCGAGAGAGCTCATTATGAACTAAAATTTCCCTGGAAATGTTTCCCTCCTTTAAGCGGATTGAACGTGAATAATAGTGGAAAGTTCTATCGAAATTTCGCTTCAATTTCATTTTTTGTTCTAGAAATGTATTCCAAGGTAGGTTCACGATTACAAAATCAGCCTTGTCACAGGCACCGTCGTAATATATTCGTACTACAAATCCCGAACAAATGTACTATAGGCCCCGTCAGACTAAAAAATATTCCCTACGAAATTTGTAGTTCGAGAAAATTGGCATCACTAGCCCCGAATGAATAGTCCCTTTTCACACAGGGAAACCAGTTGCTGGAGATTTTTTGGACGTTTTCCTTTAATTGCCTTGTAGCTTTCACACGAAGAAATTGGCACCAGAAAACTGGGAAGATTTTGTTGGGCTAATTGGAATGCAAACCAAACCTCAAAAAAATCTGTTCAAATCGTTGACCGGGGAGATTTTTTTCATTCCCCTTACTTCTTGCCCTTCTCGCCCACAAACTTCCAGTTGCCGGCAACTCAGTTTCCTTGTGTGAAAGGGGACATAGGAAGTTTGACTGTTTTTCCTACGAACAGTTATTTTCATAGTAGCCTGTGGAAGTGGAAGCAAAAACAAAAAATTGCTTGCAGACAAATAGGCACATCGCACAAAAATACTGAACTAAAAGAGAAATGTAAGTTTATTGCGAAATCAAATGTGAAAATATATAATAATTTTAATTTTCTAGAGGCAACCAAAGCAATTACAAATCGCATTCAATATAAAAGGGTTTTGTAAATGGTCCAAGAAAATCTTGAAATCGTCCAAGGATTTTACAAAATTCCTATTAAATCCATTTTTGATTATCAAAACAATTAAATTGTCAAAAGATTAAGAACAGAAATCGAAATCCATTTTTCTTCCCATGTATTGAAGTAAATCAGATGAATTTGAAACTCCGAAAAACGGGTTCCTGTGAGGCAATGATGTTTTGACTTCGTTTGGGGCTTATGATGTGAATTTATTCGTATTCGTAGCGTAGCAAAACTTTTTGAACTTTGCTACGAGGGACTCTGTGATAGGGGTGAATAAAAATATTCTCTGGGATATTCCCAATAGGTCCATTATATCAGGAATTTATTTTGAGGGGAATTTGATTTTTATTCAGAAGAAATTTATTTCGGGTCTTGTTCAGGGTAGGGGAACTGGTTACGGTTTAAACAATAATCTCAAAAGACGTTCGGCCAATGATTGTGAGTATTGAGAGATGATGAAAAAGAAACAAATCTGTTTACGATTTTCAGTCTAACTTAACTTTGTTCCTCACTTGTATCGGTTTTGGTTAGGAAGCTTTATTGTTTTTAGCCAAGCATAAATAAGTTTTATACGTATTTTCTAGTAGGGTTGTGTCAGTATTGTTTGTTTCTTTCAAGTTTTTTTTTTTGGTTAAAAAGGGGTTAGGGGACAGTTGAAAGAATTATTCTTGCGACGACTGAAACGCTGAGTTTACTTATGGGGTTTTCGTTTGGTAAATTTATATTTTCATCTATAAATTGATTTTTTCATAACGAATCGAATACGTTTTCAGTTTATTTTTATTTGCTATAATATTGGTGTATATTTGTGCCTGTGAACCAGCTAGATGTATCTGCTGTCTAGTCAAACTGATGGCTCTCAATTATGATATATAGTATGCAAAGTGGTGTTAGTAAAAGAGGGGTAGATTTGCCGAAAAATCCAGATCTGCAAAATTGATTTAAAATCAAAAAACAAATCAATTTGTATGGCCAATCGAAGGAAAAAAATCAGTTTTTGAGTAAATGTGAACTTTTTAGCGTACAAAGCGGCTTATGATGAGGTGAAGGCAGACAGTTGACTGCGCAGATCGTAGGAGAAGGGATATAGAGCACACAACGATTTTTCCAAAGAACAAGAATTGAGAATGGAGCTTTCAAAATATTTGGTTTTCCAGCAAATTTTCAATATTTAGATTGCTTAATATAAATGTAATGTTTCTTTTGTCAGTTTTGTGTCAGAAATTATAGTAGTTCTCCAGAGGTGTATCGGAAATATTTCCGGGGGAATACGGAGCGTATAGCATATGAAAGTCTCAGAAATTTAAAACGTTGATTTATAATTATTAAAGCCTGTTTTACCTGTGGATGAGTATTGATTGTTGTAAGCCTATGGCAATATCTTATGTAAAAGGCACGAAATGTAAAATACAATTTCATTGGTGAGTCATAGAGATAGCAGAAAGGGGACGCTGAAAATTATTAAAAAAATAGAACCTTTATTTTTTTCTTTTTTTTTTAATCACAAAATTTATTTACCAAACATACAAATTCCATGAAAAGGTACAACACCCGATGGTGGACCATCATATTGTTTGCCTCTTAAAGGAAAACTTTCAAATTGAATTTTCTCCGATATTTCCCAGTCTCTTGAAAAACACAACATTGCTTGGTATAGAACATCTTCGAAAACGAAATACTGATCATCGTTTGAAGCTGTTAGTTGAATGTCTTTGAAAATAAGCTTATCAACAATATGATCGGTGGTTAAAACTTTGCTCTTTAATTTATTCCAATGTTCCATATTCTGAAGAAAAAAAAAAACATTTTATTTCTATGTATTTTCTAAAACATATTTTCAAAATGTTTAATATTATGTTTCGGAAGATTTTTGAAACAGCAGAAATTAATGTCATAGGTATTCGATTGGTGGGTGGAACTCTCCGATCTGTGATTTCAATGGAACAAGTAAACACTAGATTCTCGATTCTGGAGTGTAATGAGAGTGCTTGTGTAAAGCGGGGCATTTCAAACGTACATTTGTGATTATTTTATTTTGCAAACATGGCTGACAAAACATTGGATTTGATCTTGACATATATGATGGGTGTAAGTGTGTGCGTACTTTTGTTTTAATTTTGATTTCAAACCGAGAATTGAATTGTTCTCCTTCATAGGAGAAGAACTCTTATTTGATACCAATCGGACACTTAGAAGTATTCGGACACCTTCCGGACCACCAATCGAAAACAACAAATTCAATTTCATTGAAAATTTGGCATAAACCAGATAAATTATAGAATTACAACACAAGCTTCCACTAGAAGAGTTCGAAATAAATAAATACTTACGTGAACATTTATATGACTTCCAAGAATATAGGCCCATAATTGTCCCCGATAAGGGGCTGGAGTGTTACCTCTCTTCAGTATTTGTTGGCATAAAGGTGCATGTTTGTAGTCTAAAATTTTCTGGCATTGAATGTTGATGTCGTAGGATGTATCCTGACGCAGCAATTCAGCAAAGTGAGATCTCTTGAAGTAAACATTTTTAGAATTATTTATTTATCGAAGAATTTAGCCAGCTCTAATTTGAGAAATCTGAACATTATTAAATACAAAATGTGAAAGATGGGACACAAGCAATTTCATATTGTGATTGTGCAACAATTGTTGAATTCAATTCAATTCAAACTTTATTGAGACTTTTATAAAATATTACATTGATGGTTAATACTGACAGTATTTAATTTGTTATAAAAGTGGCTATAATGTATTGCCTTCTTTACAGTTTTCTGACTCTGATGGAGTAAGAGCTAAGCCTCGTGGCTGACTATTTATACAATGAATATTGTTGTTGGACTGCTTTTGCTTAGAAGCATTATTTGAGTAGTGCGAGACGAGTCTCTACATATTAACTTATTCTAACTTATACTAACTTAAAACTAGGTACGATAATGAGAAAACAGTCATCTCGGCTCTTTTTTGAAACACGAATGTGGGCAATTGCGGTTTGGGATACATAAACGTATGCGCGGCTTATCTTTCGTTTGTTAGAGCGAGAGTTGAGTACTAATTATTGGGTGTTGAGATGACCAGAACTGTTGTCTCCCCATTATCGATTCCGTTACAGCGTATAACGGAATTATGCAGTTTCTGTCCATTACGGGCTGCGACATAAGCGATCCTTGCGATGCTTCTAGTTTCTGGGACGATACGAGGTCCCTGAACTTATGCTTTGTCCATGTGCGTTACCAAGAAAACTGGGAGTAGGTGGAATTCGGATGGCTTCTATACACGTGGATGTCGTTCGTTTGACTCCCTCTCCAAATTTCAATTTCCCTGGTGTTGTCGACTTGTACAGCATTCAAATTCAGTAACTATTGCATAACTGCAATTTATTTATGTTACTATAACACACTTTTAATTTATTAAAATAAACTTTTAAATTTTTCTTTTTCTTTTTATTACTTTTCCAGACGGAAAAACACGTCCGTCTGCGACGGGAGCCAGAAGCCAACCCCACAATTGTTGAATTGTCATGGTGCTTTGACATTAATACAATGATCGGCACAGTACCTGAACTCACGAAGTGATTATTTGGTCGATGTATATTAAAAAGAGCCCAAAATTAAATTGACAGTCATTTCGAATATGACATTACATTGATGAAAGTTATAGCTTTCATTGAAACTCATCATTGAACACTTTGACTATCAATTCTGAGGCACTTATGCCCGTATGCTGATACACAACTTAAGCATTTAAGTTCAACTTAAGAACTTATGTGACGGTTTAAGCAGAGCAAAAAGTAGCCCTTAAGCCATTTAAGTTGAACATAAATATTTATGATTCGTATCAGCAAACGGGCCTTAAGCAAATTAAACTAATGTCGTATTGGTACGAAAATGAAGGTATAAGGGGGTGTCCGTGGCGCGATAGTTGTATGCTCGCTTGTAAACATCGTCGTCGCAGGTTCGATTCCTGCCGTCGTCTATGTCTTCTTTTATTCCATTAAAAACCAATTCTAAAAAATTGTCATAAAATGAGTTGCTGTTTACTTATTACATGCTGTTCAGGCATAACGCTAACAACATGTGCTTGAGTAAAACTAGTATACCCATAAAATATGACAACGAAATAAATAAAATAATTTTCTCCGCATTAGTTCAGCCACCATCCCTGGAGATAAATCTGAGACAACAACCAGCTCTAGTCTCAGAACATCGTGCCACACATCTTTCATATCCTTCTTTCTCTTCTTTTACCGGATGCCGCGCTGTGTTAAGAAAAAACATATAAAGGGTATTCATAATCCCTTGAGCGCGTCCAAAATTATAAAAAAAAGAAAAAAAAAATATAAAATTTTTTTATCAAAAAATATTTTATTTGCTCTACCACTTTCTTGTGAATTCACTTTTGATTTTTCAATGATTATTGAATGATCATTGAAAGCGCTTTCCATCATTGAAAAATCAAAAAAATCATACAATATTTATCGAGTCAAACTAAATTTATTTTATTTCACTGCTATAATTTTAAGTCACTGTAACTTAACGAGAAAAAAACTCGTTTATTAGACTTTTAATTGTTTCCGAGAGATTTTTGCAAATCAATACACTTGCAGACCTTCGGGGCTTTTGTGAGTTGTAGCTGATTGAATGTGTGGTCGACATTTGAAGGCGCGAAAGCTGTCTCTTATGGACCGATCGTAGTAAATAAGAATACAAATACAACATTCAAACTGAATGGGGAATTCTCTCCACTACAGGATTGATTTTTTAATGTGGTTTTCCATGTTGGTTCAAGAAATTATTTTTTTTTATACATATCAGTCAAAACATGGATCTTGACAGTTTTCACTGATATTTATACAAAAAATGATTTCATTAACCAATATGGAAAACCACATTATTCAATTTTTTTTTTTTATTCTGATCCAATCATGATCCAATTGAATCCAGTACAACTGACAGCTGATAATTTGACAAGTGCTTGTATACATTAACTTATTTCAGTAGAGAAATAAATTAGTCCCGGGTGTAGCAAAGAAGGGCAAAGAATAAGGGAAGTCAAGAAAATCTCCCCGGTTAACTATTTTAAAAGATTTTTTTGAAGTACTTCTTTAAACTACGTGTTGTTGTACTGTGGCGTTAAAACCAAAAAACTTTAAAAGGAAGCCAACAAAATCCCCGGCAATTATGTTTTCTCGTGTAAAAGGTACAGGAGATTTTTAAAACTATTCAAGGAAAACGTGAACAAAAATCTCTGGCAACCAGATGCGCAGTGTGAAAGGGGATTAACCAGATTCACAAACATAAGAGGCCAGATCGAGTCCACTGGCCATACAGATGTCATGTCGTTAATTTCCTTTTCACCACCACTTCCATTTTAGCCATCAACATTCACGTTATTTATTCACAAAAATAACACATGACATATAATATTCTTCAGTACCATCTCACTTTGACAGTTTATTCATTTACCTCAACTCGATCAGCTAAGAACCTAGATCTACATTGCGTTCGACAACTTCCCCAACAAATTCTTTAATTTACCATTCGAAAACACCATACGATTAGCAGCGCGAATGTACTCCTATACCTGCCTATGAAAAACTCTACACTAATATCGTTTTCATTTGGCAATCTGGAAGTCTTCTGTCTTATTCACTTATAGCGAGTTTCATTGAAGAAAAGATCTGCTCTTTCTGACAAAAGATTTCATCTTTTTGAATTTTGAGAGTTTCATTCCAACAAAAAGAGCAATTCTAGATCAGATCTCAACACGAAAGATCTGATCTTTGGTGGGTAGGCAGATTTGGTCTGAATGCATGTATACACGTAAAACGTTTTTTCTGTCAAACATCAAATGGAAACTATTTTGTGAAATTGTGCCAGTCCCTGCTAAAAAAGTAAACTAAAAAATAAACAAATAATAGACGAAGAAGTTAATAATTTAAATTTTATAAATTTAGTGGAGTTTTTCTATTGCTTTGTCTTCGTCTTCCTCATCATCTAATGATTAAGATATGGTTTTTTTTCAGAAATGTGTGTGTCAGTCATTCAGGATTGGACGCGTTCGGTGCAATGCCGATAGGCTTTCCAAGATACCTTTGTAGCGGGTTTGTTTTCGAACGATCCAGGCAGCTTTCTCTGTTATACTACGTTTCCACCGAAATTTAATCTCTTGTAGATTTACTAATCGCAAAAAGTGTTTCCACCGCCCCAAAAGTAGATTAATTTTGACAGCTCTATTCAAAATACATATATCTTTTCATTTTCTCTTATGATGTAGAAGTGAGACAGGCAGCTATATCTGTGTCAACCGAAGCGAAAAATTCACTTTCCCGATGAATGTGTTGGTTTCAATATGGAAATAGGGTAGTTCGATTGAAGATTTAAATGAGATTTATTTTAAATCTTCATCTGAGAAGATTAAAATTTGTATGGTAAATCCTCAAGATTTGTAGGAGATTTAGTCAGATCTACTTAAATCTCGGTTTAGTGTTCGGTGGAAACGTAGTATTAAGTCAGTTATATTGCATACAAATCTGAAGTTTTGAACCAGCTGTTCCTCAAATTAATAATAATTTTTGGGTAGCTTGAGATTTGTTTTGTAAAACATATGTTTAGTTCATCATCTGGTTTTTCCTTAGGCGTTACAACAACACAAATCAATCCGGATTGCTTTAGGTATGCCACCGAACGCGGCCAATATTACAATTAAATTTGGACACAAAGTTTCATTGAAAAGATCAAATCTCCATTTTGAGAGGAGATCTTTGAAATTTGAATGAAACTCGCTATTAAACAGTTAGGATTCTGAAAAGAAGACATTTGCTTCTAGATTTGAAATTGGAATCAAAACCAGAAGCACTAACACATTCATATACTTAAACGTCAAACTCGTCAGTGATTTTTACTTGCGATATAGGTACTATAGGGCAAGTTTTGATCAAAGTTGACATTACGCTGATAGAGAATACCAAAAAAAAAGTGGGTCGTGCAATTCCGTCTGTCTATCTGTAGAACGATCTACAGCCTAAACGGCTGAACCGATTTAGTTTAAACTTGGTGCTTAGGCCGTTTAAGTGATTGTCCAAAATAGATTTTTGAATCGTTGTTTTAGCCCCAAAAATAACGGTATTTGCACTCAAGAAATTTCTACCATCTTACTTATCTCGAAAACGGCTCTAACGATTTTGATAAAAAAGTATGTGTAGTACTTTAGGTGTGCTCTACATTTTGCAAAATCTTTTTTTTACATATTTTGTTATTACAGGTACCTTCCATACAACCATTTTATTGATTTTCGACTTTCTCGTAAACGGGTCAACGGATTTCGATCAAAATTTTTATATAGGAGCTCCTTCAAATTCTAAATAATACTGTATTTCAAAATTTTCGATTTTTTTTATTTTTGAAAAAAAAAAATATTTTTTTTTGAAAATTCAATATTTCGAAAACGGGTGGACGATTTTTTCTGAAATTTTGTTTTTAAATTTATATTATTAAATATTTAAGGAAAACAATTTTAAGAATTTTTATATATAAAAAATTAAGTGAAAAACGACATTAAAAATTTTATTAAGAATCTTTAGCATATAATGTGATCGAACATAAGAGCAAGTACTTGCGATCCAGTCGTGCATTTTATTTTATATTAATTGTGCAACAAACATTGGCGCAAAATTTTAAACGATTTAGTAACAGTTAGTAACAGTTAGTTAAATCATTTTTAGTATGATACTAGCTTAACAAGAGGATTTCGCTAATTTTAATCTTATTAACATTTTACTAAATTTAAAATCACCGAATGGCTACTTTTAAATTTTTAGTATCGTACTAAATCCACATATCATTCTGATAGTATATCGGCTTTGCACGCGGGAGGCCCAGGTTCGAGTCCTGTTGGTGTCAATTTTGTTATTTTTGTATATAGTGAAGTTAAAATGATGAAAATATAAACACCGAATGCTTATTTAGATTGGGTTTCTATCAACATATAATCAGTTTACACCGCATAAACACAGTAAATCTGTTCATCAAAATTCGAACCCTACAAATGCTTTCCTATCTGATTAATTAGCATTTTACTAGTTAACAAAAGGTTTAAAATTTATGAAAAGTTAGCAGACTACTATGTATATAGCAAATTGCTAACTAGTATCGTGTTAAGGCCTTAATAATAGGTTGTTTAAAATTTTGCGCCATAATTTTTTATTTTAATTATTTTCACATACATAATTATTTTTCACTCATACAATCATACGAAACTTCAGAATCAAATAGTAATAGCGAATTTCATTAAAATCTCAAAGATCTCCTCTTAAAATATAGATTTGATCTCTTCAATGAAACTTTGTGTCCAAATTTAATTGTAGTAGTGGCCGCGTTCGGTGGCATACCTAAAGCAATCCGGATTGCTTTGTGTTGTTGTAACGCCTAAGGAAAAACCAGATGATGAACAAACACAAATCTCAAGCTATCCAAAAATTATTAGGGGTATTAACGATCCGATGTATCTGGTCTTGTATCATTGTAAAAGTGTAAAAATGTAGCATTTTTTTGCACTACAATAACAAAATATACTGAATGGCAAAGACTTACACTTTTACACTTTTATAATACCCGAACCCTATTGTAACAGAAAAATACAAGAGTGTAAAATTTCTTTAACACAAACTAAGCCTTTTTCAGAACAAATGTAAAACAGATTTTGACATTTGCTTCAGTGTTGCTACAGATTAGTTAAGGTGTATTCACAGTCTGTGGTACAAAAATTAAATTTTACAATTTCACAAGACTTGGTACACCAGATTGTGAATACCCCTATTATTAATTTGAGGAACAGCTGATCCAAAACTTCAGATTTATATGCAATACAACTGACTTAATAGAGAACGCTACCTGGATCGTTCGAAAACAAACCCGCTACTTGGAAGCCTATCGGCATTGCACCGAACGCATCCAATGCTGAATGACTGATGCTACGTTTTCACCTAAAGATAATCCGGTTTAAATTGAGAAGATTAAAAATTAATCTTCAAGTGTTTTCACCAGTGAAAAAAAGATTAGTTTGACGTTTTCACTATGAATTGTCATTCAAAAGTCAACACAACAAGACAAAAACAAAATAATTCTGAAGAAGAATAATAATTTCGGTGCAGTAAACTAATTGAATTTCAATGAATAAAAATGAGTAATAACATTAAAATATTGTTATCCCAACATCTTGCAGCAAATAGATATATTTACATAAATACTGTAATCACCTTTGCACGGTTTTCGTTTTTATATATTTGGGAAAGACCAACTTCAAAGTATTACTGTAGGATAGCTAAAACATTTTCCAATTCAAATTCGAGCACCGACCGCTTTGGTCCTTGTAGCTTTATTGCATTTTTATTTTTATACTTATTTATAAACAAAAACAGAATTTGAAGGCAACGACAAATTATACCCGGCAAAAAACAAATTAAATAATGTTGGACAGTTTTTTTTTTTTTTGCTGAATGTCAATGGAGAAAATATGACATTCGAATAGGCGCGTTCTATGAAATAAGGTTTGTTTCTTTTGAGAATCTTCTACTTCGAAGAAGATTTCAATGAGATTAATTTCTAATCTTCATTTAAGGAGATTAAAATTTGTATGGGAAATCTTCAAGATTTAGAAGATTTCAAAGAGGATTTATGGTTAATCCACTTAAATCTGGATTAAGTGGTAGGTGAAAACGTAGTATTACACACACATTTCTGAAAAAAAAAACATATCTTAATCATCAGATGATGAGGAAGACGAAGACAAATCAATAAAAAACTAACTTCTTCGTCTATTATTTGTTTATTTTTTAGCAGGGACTGGCACAATTTCACAGTAAATTATTTTTCATTTGATGTTTGACAGAAAAAACGTTTTACGTGTATGTGTGCATTCAGATCAAATCTGCCTACCAACCAAAGATCAGATCTTACGTGTTGAGATCTGATCTAGATTTGCTCTTTTTGTTGGAATGAAACTTTCAAAATCTAAAAAGATGAAATCTTTTGTCGGAAAGAGCAGATCTTTTCTTGAATGAAACTCGTTATAAGCGTTCAGTTGGGATCCCGGTCTGAATTCTGAAAGGCATACGGAATTGATAAATAAAAAGGCCATTAAATTGTCAACAAATGGGAAAATAGAAAGCTTTTAAAGACTAGTTTGTTATTTTCTGCTCTATTTTCGTTTTTTGTAGGTTGCTGAATATGACAGAGTTAGAGAAATGTGAAACTGACAAACAAAAATATGAAGAAAATAATGCAATACCAAAAGAAAATTAATAATATTGGGTGGAAAGCTCTTTGAATTTCGGCCAAAAAGTTATATATTATTCAGGTTTCTTTGTCTGAGTTTCCTTCTCCATAAAATGGACAAAGTAAATTTAGTTTGTAAAATCTCAAAAACGTGAACTTGCTAATTTTCAGGAAACTGGGACATTATTTCCAGTAGTTACATATAATATTTCTAAAATGTCTAAAATTTTTCATTGATGTAAACTTAACTTAATAGATACATACCAAATCGAATAAATTTTTAACTGGCAGTGAAATGTGCGAAAACTCCCATTTAGGAATATGGCTATATACAAAATAATTTTTTCAAATTAGTAATAAAATATTTAAAGGAAAACAAACTCATTATTTTCCACTGATCGGCTGGGACCTTTTAGTAACAGTAGAACATCTAATAGGTCTTTTGGAGCGTAAACTGGTCGAAAACTTGCCAAATCTATATAAATTTATCAGATCACAATTAATTATCTGAAGGATAATATTTTATCGAAATGCATACCTATTGTATAATTGCTTAACTCTTCCCATTTTGAAAGAAATTCTTCGCGGTCCGTCAAACTCCTTGGTTGGCCTTGAAGTGGCATCTTAAGTTCATTACACATGGAATTAAGTGATTTTCTTACTCTTCTATCCCACTGTACAGCAGATCGTTTTAAGTAAGCCAACGGATCAGTCTATAACATTTCAAATTATAATTTAACAGTTTTTAATACCTAAATATTTAGGCTTATCATCAAAATTTCATCGTAATCGGAATTTTTTTCGAAAAAAAGTTCGTAATAACAATTTCTATGGAATATTCCAATATACGGTAAATTCTGAGATAGGATTTTTCGAAATTCGTAACAATTTTACAATTCCGTTAGAATTCATGAAAGGGCTAATTGATAACTTACCGTTGCTGGAGTTGGCTTAGTTTCTGTATTGAAAGAACTCTTAACCAGGTCAAATATTATATTTCGAATTTCAATTTCAAGTCCTGTCGACTTAATTGCTGCTTCGAGAGTATTTCTTAAGTCATTCTTATCAACATCCGGTTGGCAAACGAGTTTCTTTATTAATTAAAGTTTAATTATATTTAATATATGTATGTGACTCCAAAAAAAATCATAACGTTCGTACATACCTGAACAGTTTTATATAAAGATGCATAGATTTTCATTGCTTGAATGTCAGACGATAGCTTAAGTGCCGTATGGTGAATACTAGTGTTTTTGAGTTCTTGCATAATTAATTTAGTTATTATAAAATCTTTTATTAAATAAAGAAAACTAATAGTTATAGCAAATTTTAGAATGACAATTGGAATTTGTTTGTTATTTAAAATTAAAAATAAAAGTATCGATCAAACTTTTGATTTTTGTGTATGCGCAAGAGTTGCGATTGACGGAATGTTAAAATTTGACTTGTTGCTAAGTATTTTTAACAACAAGAAGAAAGAGAATCATAATTTTCTGGCTGTCTAGGATTTTTAAAATTAGAAGGTACAGTAGGTACCTTGTGGAAATTGCATACAATTTGTGTTATATTAGAAGTTGAGCTTAACTAGTTAAACATTTTGTGAGTTCACTAGAATATATCCTAGGCCCTCATTATGAATATCGAATCGGACGTATTTTATTCCACTAATTTCGACACATTTAGGAAATATTGTTGATATTTATCGACATTTTTTGACAAATTACTAATAGCAATAGAACAGTACAATATTTGCTCAATGCTAAAAATCTGTCGATTAAAACCACTGATCTCTATAATACACTGGATAGTGTATTCACACAAAAAAATTGACCCCAATCGAAAACTGTAATAATTGTAGTGGGTCCATGTCAGTATAACAGTATAACATTTTTGTTGCCGAAGTGACATTTCAAGATGGTTGCTATGCTTCAAACTAAACTTAATTAAAATTCTTTATTTTAATCAAGCAAGGGCACATTTTTGAAAAAAAAAAATATGAAATATAAAAATCAATTATCAGCACATAAAGCAACAATGGTTATAAGTTTGACCACTGTAATGATGAAAGTACGTCTTTTTTTAATAAAAAAAACATTAATGATATGTTTGATTGTTTCCAGTGTGTTTTCATCAATTTGGCTATATTGTTAGGTACAAAATGCATTGGATATACTATGTTAAGAAAATGATTAGCAAAACTTTAAGTTCAAGACATTGTATACTGAATGGATTAATTCTCCAGTAGATGCAATAAGAAGTGTTAAGAACAACTACCATAATTTAAGGACTGAAAAAGACAACATTTTTATTAAGGATGGTTTATGAATGGAGAAGCATTGTATATCTTAGATAAATTGAATTTACCTCCAGTCATTTCTATTTGTACAACTCTGCGTGTTCAACTGTTATTTCCATAGGCAAGAATGGAATTCTAGAGTATGAATTAAAATATGACTATAAATTTCTATTGAAATTTCTTAATACAAATTAAATTGGTGGTCTTTAAGGATGAAGTGCATCATCAGAAAGAAGTTCCAATTACCAGGTCCTATTTGAAATACTATTTTTTTTATTGGATTTTCATTTATAGCTCAATCAAGTCAATCTCCTTCTTGGTACTGCTCAATTGGCTCTGGGGCAAACCAAGTAGTGGGCAAAATTAATATCTGCAATCAATTTTCCATTGACTATCGCCAAGTTACAACGATTCTACTAAAATCTATATGCTTGAATTAAGCGAAATAAAATAAATAAATACTTATCACACACAACTAGTACCGTAAATACTGTGATCGGCGGCGGAGCGACATGGGTGCACGTCATCGTGATCACTCCATTCAGATCATCAAGGTTCAAGCAAAACTCGCAGAGTCCTTGTCAAGCAATTCCACAACTCCAAGATAAAGTTCCAATTGGTACAGAGTGTGCACCACAATGGCAACAGAGGAAGCTTTTCTCATTCAGAAAGCCCAGAACATACTTCTTGTAGAAAGTTAGAGTGGAGTTTTGTTTTTTTTTATAAGAAATTTTTTAAGATCGCTGTAAACTGAATATAAAAAACAACTAGGAAAATAAAATCATGTTTTTATTTTAGCAAATCAATAAGAGTTTTCATTGGTACGTATATTATACACTTACAAGGGTAAATGGAAGCCGTATACTATTCAACAAATGAATTCTTTATTTAATCTTTGGTAATGAAATACATACGTTCACAGATTTCTGCTGACTGTCATTTACAAGAGAAATTAAAAAAAAAAAACAGGAATATAAAATTTTAACAGAAATTTGAACTTTGATTAAATAAAAGACCACAACACACAATCACTGTTAATAGAGCATTTTTAGGAAGGTTTAATAATGAAGCGTCGCCGGAATGAAACGATTGTTCCAAAATTGAATTGGATACATCATCCACTATCCAAGATTGGAAAAAAATTATTTTTAGATTCCACTGGGCTACAGAATACATAATAAAAAGTGCTTCCTATCGAAACTGTTTTCGACAATGTTATAATAAAAATTGCCAATATAACAAAAATAAAATTGATATATTCCCAGTAATATGCAATTTTGTATATACATACATATATGTATTTGTTTGCTGTATTTACCATAGTGTTAATGCAAATTGTGCACTACTTACGAAACTTCGTATATAAAAAATTAATATATTGAGGTGTTTCTACTAAAATCTTTTGCTTAAGATGTGATCGAATATGAGAGCAAGTGCATTTTTTGTTGCTTTTAGGCATAGTTGCTTAGCAAGTTTTGCGTTTAATTTTTTTAAAAACAATTTGAAAACATACAATGCTTTTTTGTATTTCCTTTAATGTACACAAAATAAAAAATAATATTAAACAAAAAATTAACCAAATTATAAATAAAACTACTCCTAAAGCGTCTCTTCGATATTGTCCACTGAAACAGCCTCATCCTTGTCGACAACCATTTCGCCAGACATCACTCTATCGAAATGCGCGTTTATTGTAATGTACTTTGTCATATTGCAGCCACACGGCATTGGATAATTGTACTTTTTCCGAACCTTGCCCTCTACTTCGAAATTATATTCGTGAACTTTTCTAGGTATCTACACGCCTCTTCTGGCAGCACAAAAGTGAACTGTTTCCAATAACAGAATCTTCACGAGCTTCAGCTGGAAACAGTACATCGAACCAAATGCAAAATCTTTTAAAGCGACCTAAGTATTCTATTGGCACTAAGGATTCAAATTTGATTTCTTCGATTTCATCAAGAGTTACTTCTTCAAGATTCATGAAATGAATAATCGTTCCCGTTGCCAAAACATCGTCTTTTCTTAGACCAAATATTTCTGTTTTTGAAGATTTTTGGCACGTAGTCTTTGTGAGAATTTCGTCATCTTTATTCCATCGACACAACATGCGGAACAATAAATATTGTGGCTTGCTTAAGAAACATAATGCCGCCTGGCTTATGGAAGTTGTCTCTAGCATACATTACCGAATCCAGCATACCTAAGTGCAGCACATAGAAGCCGATCCATTGCGAAACTATAATATCGACTTTGCCCACCGAAGCAGGAAAAATGAATTCTTCCATTTGGATCGGATCATCTTAACTACCGATGTGACTTCATTTCCTTTAGACTTCGAGAGCGATTTTAACTAAATCTAATGCTTCGGCGGCATAAACTAACTTGGCCCCAGCCTTGGCACAGAAAGCTGAGCTAATACAAAATGCAAGTGCCTGCACCGATGAGACGTCTACGAATGTACGAATGAATAGTTTTTTGTTGTTAGAAATTGCTTTGGCGGAATCTATCTTTAAGCATGATATCATGGTTCTGAATGGAAAAAAAGTCGAAAAGAAATTAACAAATATAATGTATACTTACTTCAAGATCCTGGTACATAATAATAGTAAAAATACAAAATTATTCTCTGGCTTCTATGTTGAAAGTTCACAAGTCACAATAAAAATAAATTATTATAAATTAATTATCTATCTCGTTCTTTCTTAAAAAAAAAAAACGAGATAGGCAATTTCATTGGTGCTATTGTCAAATTCAATTGGAGTCAATAAAACTGTTATACTTTGTAGGGAATACACTATCCAGTGTATTATAGAGATCAGTGATTAAAACACGTTAGCTTCCAGTCGAACTGTTCGTTATTTTTAAGCACAAGTTGTAAATGTAGAACGGCATTGGTCGGAACTACGAGACTTTGCCTGGAAAAATATTATTGGAATTTTAATCGTATGAATTTGTATGAGCTATACCGCACTAAGTGGCACTGAACCTATCAAAATTTCATACGAATACGTTGTGAAGTGTAGTTTCGTTGCAGTATAGTTCCGCCAAATGCGGTCTTACCTAAACTACAGAATATTATATGACCCCTCACAAAGCAGGTACGAATTTCCTCTTTCCCATATATGTGAACGTTTTACTTATGGGGATTTCTTTTGGTATTAAAAATTGATTTATTTCCCCTTCAGATCTGTCAAAATGCAGATTTTTACAAGTAACGCCTTCCAATGGGCAAAATCAATTTATTTTCTGATCGGAAATCAATTTTGCAGATCTGGATTTTTCGGCAGATTTGCCCCTCTTTTACTAATACTAACACCACCAGAACAATTGACAGCCGTCATTTTGAAAAGATTTTGTTTTCAGTAGTTATGTGAATAGTGAAATAAAGTTGTGAAAACATACATAAATTTAAAAAAAAATTATAGCAATTGTTTAATCCTCCAAATTAATGTCGGCATTCATTTTTTAAAAATTGAAATCGTTTCGTGTTACAAAAAAGAAAAAAAACTTGAATAAAGAAACAATTTTCGAGTCATTTCCCACCCGATACCGTTACTGGTTCCAAAGCAATGAATATACACCAATACCATGATAAAAAAATCTGAAATCGTATAACATTCATGACGAAAAAAATCAAATTTCGGATCAAAATCTGAAATTACCAAAAGAAACCCCCATTAATATTTACTAACGTCGAACTTCAAAATATACTAAAAAAGTACGTATACGCCATAGATCACCGACGTAATTTTACTATGGAATAAAAACGAAATAAAAATAAAATGAAAGGCTGGATCGCACTATAGTATTATAAGTTTTGTATTTAACGTCTCGGGCTCCTATGTTCGATCAGATCATAAGCACAAGCGTCTTGTAGGAAATGCTAATATATTTTTATATTAATTTTTAACCTTACTTAATTTTTTATATACAAAATTTCGTAAAGTTTTTTCTAAGCAAAAGATTTGTATGTAAACTTTAGGTATTTAATAATATAAATTTAATAAAATAATATTAAAGAACTGGACTATAGTTCTCGAAATATTGAATGTTCAAAAAAAATTAAAACAATTTTGGTATGTAGTGTTATTTATAATTCAGAGGATCTCCTACATAAAAATTTTGATCGAAATCCGTCGAGACGTTTATGAAAAAAATCAAAAAAATGATTGTATGACAGGTTGCCGTTAATAACAAAATAAATGTAAATGCATTTTGAACCAACATTTATTCTATACCTATAGTAGTGTACAGATTTTTTTCATCAAAATCTTTATAGCCGTTTTAGATATACTTGCGATTTACCATTTTTGCTTCAAATAATTGTATGGCAAGTATTGTTTTTTTTTGTTCTTAGGCTTAGGCTGTAGATCTACTTGCAGAAAGACAGACAGACGGACTTGTGAGATCCACTTTACAGTGTCAAGTTTGGTTAAAATATCGAGTTCCATTTTTTTTTCAAATGCAAAACGCATTCCCATCACTTACTTTGATTTATCTCGCAAAATTGGTCTTCTAATCTTATCTTTAGAGTTCTGCTTCCTTTTTGTGTATGTATTAAAGTTGTCACTAAAGCTGCATCCATATTCATTAGCAGTAGTAATTTCAATTCAGAGACAACAAAAAATTAATGAACATGCGGTTTTGACAGTTCGAAGTCGAAGTTTTCGCAATCGATCGAAATGTAAAACATATGTCTGTAAAACCAACTTCTCTGAGATAAACCGGAATAAGCTCAAAATAAGTTAGAAAAACTTCGAACGTTCATATATTCAGAGAACCAAATTTTTGCATTATCAAAAATTAAGGAAAAAAAAAAATATCTACTTGTATTGTGATCATGCATTTAATTTTCGAAAAAAAAACTTCTAAATCGTTTTCCTATCGGAAACCTAAAATACTTAGTTATTATTAAGTCTTAATAGGATGCCAATAGTCGTGTTCTCGTGACAAACTAGTACAGCAAAGTAAAACATTTTAACGAAGACGGTCCATACACTCCAACTTGATTTTATTTATTTTCAAATGGAGAGATTTTCATATCTGTGTTTTTTTTTTCTGTCAAAAAGCATAATAAATACAAGGAGAAAAACAAATATAAACATACAGTGCCCTCTATGATTGAAAACACATAACTAATCATCGGGACTCAATTATAGTTCGGATGAAAAAGGAAATTAATTGCCAATATGTTTTTTATTGTTGTTTTCCATGTAAAATTTTTACTTTGCTGTACTTGCTTGTCACGAGAACTCGACCTATGTGATTTAGAATGATAAATTTTATTTAAAAGCTGCTGTAGCCTTAAATTTATCATTTACTCGTAAAAGCAATTTTCAAAAATGTAGATCTACCAAGTTTGTATTTTATTATTTTTGTATGTAATTAAACGAATATCATTTTTTGGCAGACGACAACTTGTCATGTTCATATATTATTTCAAAACCAAATTGCATATGTTTATTGAAATTATGGCACCCTAGGGTTGCCATAAAGCGTTTTTTGATAAAACCTGAACTCATCTCCCAAGTAACATTTTTGCTCTCATAACATTCTCCAATAACCCAATGAGACTAATTGAAGGGAGCCAAAATAATCTAGAAGAATTGTTCTAGATTATTTTAATACTGCTAAAATCGTTAAATGGTCTAGTTATGAGAGCCTTTCTATACTCCCTACCAGAGTTGTATTCTTCTTATGGGATAACAGATATAGAATATTGAAAAAAGGCCTCTTATATGACTCTAATAAAGCTCGGCTTAATCTTGTGTTAATCTTGTTGTGAGAAAGTTTCTTGCAATGGGAATGGGAGTTGCTAAAATAGAGTAGAGAAAATGAGAAGAGAAAAAAGAATAAACCTTAGCAAAATTATATCTTTCTCATTAATTTTTTTTTTAAAGAAACAAACTCTTTTAAAGTTTTTGCGTGTATATGCGATGGGTAAAAACTGATGGCGTGATATGTATTTGTGATAGTATTTATTTGCAAGTCAATTATTCATTATTTTATAATGGCGATACATTATTTTATTTTATTGTTTGTTCGTATATGGGAACTAAAAATTAATGCGGTTGAAATTGTATGTTCTAATTTATAGATTTCACCTCGAAAAAAAAAACAAAGCGCCTTCAAAATAATGCATATTTAAATTATTTAATTCATACTTTTTATCAAGATAAGGGTTACCTTGGATACTTTTGGGAATCAATTAATTTATGAAATTATAGTGGATGATATGCAATCCTAAATGCATAAAAATTAACTTGTGAGTCAAAATAAATCTAAAAAGCAATCCATATGACACACTAAGAGCCTTAATGCTGCATTTACATAAATGACAAAATGTAATTGTTGGTAGATATTTTAATGTCACAAAACAGAATTACCCAAGTAACATTTTTCATCTCACAAAATGTTTCAATAGAGAAACGTCAACAGTTAAAGTAATACCCATTTCGATTGTTAAATATTTTGTATCGAAATTAGAAAGAATCTTTTACATGCTATTGTTTTGCCATTGGCGTTTGTGAAATTTATAATGCACATAAATTGTTTAAAAAAAAGGGTTTTTGAAATAAATAATTTTTAGAATTTATTTCAACATATCCACATTTTGTATATGTATTTGTATAGCCCTCAAAATACTCAGAGAATATTTTCCGCGTACTTAAATATGGCTGCTGTTGAGATGAGAGAATCCCTTAATAATTACAATAAGACCATTATAAGATTCTTGTGTCTTCTAATCTTACTCACTCTCACTCTCATTTACTAAGTTGATTTTAAGTCCTCTTATGGGTATATTCATTATATTATGGGCTTATTTAAATATAACAACATATATAGTTGATTAGTAATCACGGGCGTAGTAAGGGAAAGGGGCCTCAGCTACAAAAGTATAACATGAATTTATTTTTATCATAGCACGACACTAGGAGAATGCCAATTTATTACAGTTGTTTGCCATTGAAAGTGTGAAGTATTCAATTATTATTCAAAATATCGAGCCCAATAGAGATACCAATCATATATTTTTTTTGTAAATTTGATTTACAAAATTATAAAAATGTTTCTTTTTTGATGACACGTTTTAGTCGACGGCGACGATCAATCTTCTAATAAAATCCACAGCAATTTAACAACAAATGTTGAATGCTTCTCTATTTGATATGTGTTAAATTTTGGCCGCGAAACACTTGCATTTTCAAATATTTGAAAAATCCTTTAGAACAATAAATACTGGCAGATGGCAACGCCATAGCCTTTTATTTTTATTATGTACAATCCAACTTATTAGAAAAGGAACCTTTTTGTAAACAAGTTTTATTTATTTATGTAATAAAAAAATCAATCTAAATCTAAATCAATAAATACTTTTCGGAAAAGTAAAACAGACAATTCACATTAATTTAATAATCTCGACTACGTCCCTGCATTGGCGTGTGACGAGTAAGTATGTGATTCCATGTGCCAATTCGAAAATGCATAACTCCTATTAGAATCCTGTAATAAAATGTTGTATACCTTAAATTCTATAAGGTTCGTTATAGAATTTTAAAACAGCGTAGACTCCGATAAGTTAGTTGTTATGGGATTGAAGATATATAGGCGTTTAAATTTCATAACAAGATTTTTATAAAACTCTAAATTCTTGGAATCTTGTTAAAGGAGCCAAATTTGTTTTAAGTATACGATTTAAATTATTTGAAAATTTTTATTAAAAAAACGTTATGAGAATAATTTAAGTTTCGTAACAAGAAATTAACTCTAAGGATAGTAATGGGACCTAAAAGAGTTTTACAAGATTGTTTTTCGGATCTTGGGAGCTTAACTCTGCAGAGTATGTTCGACTTAGTGAGTACTCGTAGATCTATGAGTGTTTTTTTTTCTGTGACGATTTGGGATAACGAATAAACTGTCAGAGACCCAATGTGATCTGAAGCATTTGTTTTGTTGGGGATTCGCTTTTTATATGCAAATTCAATTTAATAAAATATAAAGAAATAGAATATAGAACCTGAAGTTGGGAGCACAGTTTTCATTGACAGCAACTATCTGTCATGTGATATGTCATCGGATGGAAATTTACATTTTAATTAACAATTTCTCTTAAAAGAAAACACTCTCCGCAACGAGAACTTGTCGGAGGACTTCGGAGAACATTTTGTTTGTATCTGTCATAAATAAGAGCAGTGTGTGGAGTGTGTGTGAGAGAGTAAGTGAAGTACACGGTTTTCTCAAGTGCTCTTGTTGATTTTTAAAATTATTGAAAGAAATTAAAAAAAAAAAAATTTAAAACACTTATTAATTATTTAAAAAGTTAAAACGCCACAAACTTTGGTTAAAAAAATAAGCGAAACAAAAATTTAAGGTAGGAAAATTTTAAATTAAAAATTCAATTGAGAACGCCGACATTTTTTACCTGGCCCGCTACATGCCACCAAAAAGAAAATCAACGGAAATATCGCCAATAAATACACCGAACAACAAAAAAACAATAACTCAAACAGCAATGGCTCTGAATGCGGATGACATCAAATCAATCGTTGACCAATGTTTAAATCATCATCTCAAAAACATTGCAACGAAAGAAGATATCTCGTTAATCTCAAAAGACATGCAGCTACTCCGTTTGCAAAACACTCATCTTGCAGAGCGAATATCTACACTTGAAAGTTATTGTGTCACTTTGGAGAAACAACTCGAGGCTGTATCTAAGAAATCTAATGAAAATTCTGTCGTCATGCATTTCCCTTCAGATAAGATGGAAAACAAGCTTAGCTTTGCAACACAAACTTGTCTAAGCCTTCTTAATCTAAGCGAAAATACAGAGTTATCACTACACAAAGCACAGGAATACACAAACCGGCAAACAAAAAAAAACAACAATGGTTCTTAAATTCGAAAGCGCCGACACCGTCACAAAAATTATGGACGCTGCTCCTAAGCTCAAGAATACCGGGGTGTACATACATCGTGAGCAATCACTAATTTACCGCACCAAGAGAAAGCAACTATTTGACATAAAAAATAAATTAAGCACAAAAAATCCGAACACCAAAATATTTGTTAAAGGTGCTAAACTACAAATTGGCAATTTCACTTTTGCGTATGACAGCTTTCGAGGTATACAAATATCATCAAAACAAGAGCTTGATTACATCAAAACAAACTTTGGTGATGATTCAGCATGTTTCTTTGATGTAAACAACATAGACGTCGAGTCCAACAAAACCAGGAATTATGTGACGCCAGCGCCATCTGTGGGTGGTCACGTATATAATGAAGGTGCAGGCCCTAGCCTAAGATAGGATTACATCGCCGTCTGCCAAGATATTAATTCTTACACAAATAATTTTAAATTTAATATTTTTTGTTATAACATTACAGGTTTTAAAAACAAATTAATTATGCCCGAATTTTTTAATCTTATAATTAAATATGACATTTTTATTCTTTTGGAAACTTTTTTAGAAAACGAAAATAACCTGCATTATACTAAATATTTTAAAGATTTTAATATAAAATGTATACCAGCAATCAGAAACCATACACTTGGTAGAGCTAGTGGTGGTCTTATGTTTGGTATTAAAAACACTTATAAAAATATTAGTATACATTTTAAAAACTGTGAAAATTATATAACTCTTATAGAGATTATTCATCAAAAAAAACATTTTCAAATACTTCCGGTGTACTTGAATTATAATGATTGGAATACGAAATATAATGAGCTATACAATTTTCTTAATAGTAACAATTATGAAAATTTGATGATAATTGGCGATTTAAATGGTCGTATAAGTGACTACCAGAACCCAATTAATTTAAATAACGGCAATTTTTCAATTGAAAGAAAATCCTTAGATACCTGTCTCAATCAGAATGGTAAATATCTAGTGGAAATGATTGAAGACTTTGGATTTCTTCTTTTAAATGGAATAAGTTCTAACGACTCAAATGGTAACTTTACATTTATTTCTGCCCAAGGTTGCTCTGTGATAGATTTATGTCTTATCAAAGGCGATTGGTTAAGCATAATACGAAACTTTGAAATTCTTCCAGAAAATTTCTCGCAACACCTCCCTATTCTCGTAACTTGCGGTTTAGATAACTTTATAAGCCTACAGTCGACAGAAAACACTCTCAGATTGAAATGGAGTGATAAAAACTTAAACAATTATATTAGAAAGCTTAATCAACATATAGCAAGCTTACCATTCATAGAAGCGACCAATTTAGAAGAAATATCTACTTCGATACTTACAACGATTAGACAATCCTCAAATTTCAACAATCAAAATAGTGTTAGGAACACTTTTTATTCTAAATGGTACGATAATGACTGCAAAAAGGCTAGGAAAAAATCTTTTGCATTTTTGAAACTTTTCCGAAAAACAAATAACCCTGGCACCAAATATTTGTATTTACAAGCAAACCAAAAATACAAACGAATCTGTACTCAAAAAAAGAATAGATACCTACAAAACGTAGCTTCGAAACTGAGTGTCTGTAAAGATTCAAAATCTTTTTGGAATTCTGTTCGCTTTTTAAATGGTCAGAATAATAATAATACACTTTCGATTAATGTTAATGTTCTCGTGGCTTATTTTGAAAAACTTCTGTTGCCCAATCCAAATTTTAGCATGATTAGTTTTGCCATCCCAAATGTTACCATACCAGAATTAGATTCCTCATTTACAATGACGGAATTAAAATCATCTCTAATGAAAATGAAAAATAACAAAGCATCTGGCCCTGATGGTATTCCAGCTGAATTCTATAAATATGCTACTCCAGAGTTTTTGGAATACATCTTAAGTTTCTTCAATAGATTATACATTGAGGAGATAGTTCCTGAAAACTTTAGGTGTTCCAAAATATCAGCTATTTTTAAGAAAGGCGATCGGGATCAGCCGGAAAACTATAGAGGTATTGCTGTGTTAAACTCATTGAGAAAATTATTCTCACAATTACTTTACTTAAGGCTTACAAATTGGGTTGAGCAAAACAATATAATCAGTTGCTGCCAAGCTGGCTTTCGCGTAAACCTTTCGACTATAGATCAAATTTTTGTGTTAAACACAGTGGCTAGGCGATTTATTGATAAAAAGAAATGTTTGTATGCTTTTTTTGTCGATTTAAAGGCTGCATTCGACACAGTCAATAGAAAGTCATTGATATACAAGCTTTCAGTAATAGGTTTATCAACAAAGTTCATAAAATTCTATGAGAAAATGCTTGAGAACTCTAATGCTTTTGTTCAGAACGGCCCTAGGAAATCGAGAGACTTCAAATGTCAAACTGGTGTTCCCCAAGGCTGTGTTTTAAGTCCTTTGTTATTCTCTCTATTTATAAATGATGTTGAAAATCACATCCCAGGAGGTATTGTAATAGGTGATGTAACTATTAAGGTTCTTCTCTATGCAGACGATCTTGTTATCCTGTCAGATAGCCCGCTTACTTTACAACTTCAAATAAATAAGCTAAAACAATACTGTGATAGTTGGGATCTCAAAATCAACAGCTCAAAGTCGAAAATTATGATCTTCAGATCACACAACAGATCTATAGGTTATGGCCGAAACTGGACTCTAGGGAACGATATTATAGAAGTCGTGGATAAATTTAAATATCTGTTATATGTACTAACATATAACTTAAATACGCACGCTCATGCTAAAGAAAAAATAAAAGCTGCTAAAGTTGCTTTAAACAGCATGTGGTCTAATTTTTTTAGCAATATTTTTGTAGACACAGTTTCAAAATTCAAAGTATTCAATGCTACAGTGAATAGCTGCCTCTGCTATGGAAGCGAAGTATATGGGTATGAACAGCTAGAAGAACTAGAAAATGTTCAAAGATATTTTTTTAAACGAATCTTCCGGTTACCTAAGAACACCCCAAATTATGCCATCCATGTGGAGTCTGGCTTACCTCAAATATTTCTGAAAAACTTAAAGGCAAATGCGGATTACATTGTAAAGGTAATGAATAGATCAGACCAAAACCTCCAAAAACGGATCCTTAATATTTGTTTTAATAAAGTTTACAGTCCAGTAAAAAATTGGTACGATCTAGCTGTTACACACGACTTTCCGATCTCATTACGAACTGATAATAATGAAGAATTAAAATTGTCTTTATACGACTGCATAGCTTGTATAGATGAGACACTTTTCCAGAAATGTATAGAACGTGGTTCTCATTCAGCTTCAAGGAGTGTTTATAGGCAATTAAGTTTTAATCTAGGCGAGGATAACTATTTTAGGAATGAGTTCTCAGTTTCAGAAATGAGCTTAATTTTCAAAGCCAGAACTGAAATGCTGGATCTGAATTGTAGACCATATAGATCTGACTTAGATCCTATCTGCTCTCTTTGCAACCTTGGTACGAATGAAAATATCTTACATTTTATAGCGTTCTGTCCAATTTTACAAGAGATCCGTAGACTTCATTTTTCCGCAAGTTTCCTTTCTTTAGAAGAATGTATAAATATTTTGAATGGTGGCCGTGGTTGGAAGTCTCTTGTAGGATATGTTTCGCACGCAAAAAAATATCGAGATGAGTATTTGAACATGTTTTGAAGAATAAAGTCACCACTACTATTTGAATAGGTATTTTAAAAAGCGCATGTCGCAGATTATTTTCGTTTTAGCTAAACTAAAAGCCCTTTTTTCACTTGTTTATACGATTTTGTTTTGACTAAACTAAAAGTCCAGATTAATTATTTTTTCTTTCTTTTTAATTTTTTATATACAAAACTGTTCTAAGCCTTAAATATATCTAAAATATTTAACCAAAATTAATTTATCTTTGTTTTGACTAAACTAAAAGTCACAGTTTGTTTATTTATTAATCCCAAATTAAATATATGTGTATAAAAATAACTTATAATTAATTTTAAATGAGCACAACTTTGTTAAATCAAACTCTCTTATTATATTTAAAAAAAATTGTATTGTATAAGTAATTTTTTTTACGGCAGACGGCATATTTGCCATGCTTTGTAATTATTTCTTATATCTAAAATTGTATTTTATGATTTGAAAAATAAAGAAAGAATTGAATTGAATTGATTGAATTAAATAAGAGCATTAAAAGTACTTCATCGCATACAAAAGGCATGCGTAAAATTTCGTAGGAGAGAATTTCCGATCACCCGATCGGAGAACTACCTCGAAGCAAAATGTCTCCGATTCGTAGTAAATCGGAGAGAATTCCGCTCCGATGGTTACCTCGATAGTGCAGATTATCAACGAATTTTTGTTCCCGAATTGAATCGCCTCGATGTGGAGGAGCTGTGATTTTTACAAGTCGTCACAACATGTCACACATGGATTTTTTGAAGGAAACGTTTGATCAGCTCATAATTTCGTGATTGGACATGTGATTTTGCCTCCAAGATCTATGATTTAATACCGCGTGATTATTTTCTCTGAGGGTGTGAGTGTTAGATGTCGCTAATCTAGATTCACGATTCACATGTAAAATAACATTCGGCGAGTTTTTGACAAAATGCTGGATAGACAAAGAGTGATCGAAAAATGGACTATATCCGAAACAATTGCTGTAACCATATGTCAGAGATCATGTTCAAAGAAATCATGGTAAAGAATTATATTTCAAATAACGTCAATTTTATAGCCACCCAGCAAACATTTATCTGAAGGTTCATATTTTATTCACCAAAAATGAAGAATAATGTTCAAGAAATCTTCAGTTTTTTGAATGAATTATGAATGTATACAAAGATCCGACAAATTCTCACCGGGCAGACGCAAAGCGACATGTATTCTCTATGTGTCAAAAAAAAGAAAAACAACACTCAGATCTTGTTGGTGGATCCTTCATATGGAGAACTTTTTGTTGGTTCTTTTATTTTTCCTTCTTACAAAGGCGAAGGATAACGGGTCATTGTCGCGACAAAAGTTTCATTTTTATAGTAGATTATCAGTTCGGAAAAGTTGTGCGATAAATCGGACGTAGCAAATACAATAATACATATATAATAGCTCAAACTAAAGTAAATATAAAAGGTAACCGGACTATATTTTTACAGTAAATAGGTACCAACTAGCTTACAAAAAAAATAAAAAAAAGCAAACAATAAAAATATAGGTAGGTACAAAAAATTGTGTTAAATTTTATTAAATACTCAAAAATCATTTCTTTAATTATAGCATCGGGTAACAATTATGAAGTCCTGCAAGCTATAGGCATTTCAAGAAATGATCCAGAGGCTCACCGATGAAATATTCAATCATAAATGTATCAGAAAAAAGAATTCACTTATGATGCAATTTGAATCCTTTAACCTGGGCTCTTAGACACCGATTAAATTATTTTAAGGATTCATTTATGATCTGAAAATTCTTCATTTAAATGAACGTATATAAGGGTTTCATATATTCATTTAAATGATTAATGCCTGAACCTTTTTTCTGAATCACAAAAATGATTCTTATATGATTAATTAAAGTGAAGGCATATACTTAGAAATCCTTCACTAAAATTAATTTTATTGGAATCATTCTTATGATATAAAAAGGTTCAGGCATTAAGCATTTAAATGAATATATGGAACCCCTATATACGTTCATTTAAATAAATAATTTTCAGATCATAAATGAATCATTAAAATGATTCAAATCGGTGTCTAAGATTCAAATTCCATCATAACTGAATTATTTTCGGGCGTTTTCTTCACTTTTATGGAACAACTATAGTTCATTTCTGAATAAAAATGTTTGCTGGGAATTGATCCCATTTATCTGTGTTTTATTTCATTGTACGGGTTATCCATTTTGCAGTTTCAAAAGTAAACGTAAATAAAACACAAATAAAATATTTTTTTTTCATGATATTTCTTTTTTATTATAAAGTTTGAACGTTGACATTATGTGTGAAATCATTTAAATGACCACCAGCGAATTGTTGCTAGCATCGATTCTTTTGAGGTAATTTCCGACCACTTTTTGACACAAAATTGTCGGTATCCCAGCCATAACTTGACGAATGTTGGTTTTCAAGTGCATAAACACTGTCTTTCGCGTAGCCCCACAAAAAAAAGTCCAGCGGTGTCCAATCGCATGATCTTGGTGGCCAGTCGATATCGCCACGACGAGGCCAGGAAATGTCTCTTGCAATAAAGCCATATTCGCTCGAGTTGTGTGGCATGTGGCACCGTCTTGTTGAAACCACATATTCTGCAAGTCGTATTCTTCAATAGCAGGCATAAAAAGTCGGTTATCATATGACCATAATGCTCCGAATTGACGGCGACCGTCGTTCCATCGTCGTTTTCGAAGAAGTAGGGTCCAATCACACCTCCGGACCAAAGAGCGCCCCAAACAGTGACTTTTTGTGGATGTAATAGCCTCTCTTCAATTACTTGAGGATTCTCAGAACCCCAAATACGACAATTTTGTTTATTAACATACCCACCGAGTGAGAAATGTGCTTCGTCGTTGAAGAAAATTTTGTTCGAAAAATCGCCGTCCACCGCCTGTTGTTCAAGCACCCATTCGACGTATCTACGACGTTGAGAATAGTCAGCTGGCTTCAGTTGTTGTGTGAGCTGGACTTTATATGGTTGTAGGTGTAGATCCAAACGCAAAATACGCCATAATGTGCCGTAAGACAGTCCTAATTCCTGAGAACGACGAGGAATCGACACATTGGGGTCTTCGGCAACACTTTCACTTACAGCAGCGATACTTTCAGTGGTACGAGCGAAACGATGATGCACAGGCCTTACAATATCTGTAACTAATCCAGTCTCTACAAATTTCTTCACAATTTTGCCAATTGCTTGTGTAGTTGGACGATTATATAAACCATAATCTCTTCTTAAAGCACGATATGTGGCTGTGGCAGAATCACCATTTTTGTAGTAGGTTTTAACAATTGTTATGCATTTTGCGATAGTTAGGCGATCCATTTTCGTAAATGTCAGTCTTTCAACTGAAAAATAAAATTGGTTTAACAACTTAGTTTGACAGATGTCGAATTCCAGTCCTATACTTTTGAAACCGCAAAATGGATAACACTTTATAATTCCATACCTTAAAAAAACACCCTTTAGGTATACACAAATATAAATAATACCCACCAACTTATTGTACAAATAAGAAATATATCTTATTTCTTACTTATCACTAAATTTAATAACAACATCAGTTATCAATAAACCTTGTCTTATGACGATTAATAAAGATTATTATCATATGCGCTTATTTAAACGGCCATTCTGGAGCTATTTTAAGTGATTCATTATTATGTACATCTGGTTCTTAATAGATTAAAAAATATCAAATTATAAAAAAATATATCTTAACTTAAAAATTAAATTATATAAAAAACAGCAGTATTTGCTGTTATAAAATTTAAGGGTTCATGTTGTCAGAATAAATGTTTGCCAGCGGGTCAAACAATAAAAATGTAATGATAACTTTACTTAAGCATTGTGAAACAAGCTCTTAAATAACACAAAAATAATAATAATAACAAAAAAAATATAAATTTATGTACCTTTCCTCTGGTATATCAATTTTTATTTTTTTGTCAAAATTCCAATTCCATTATTCTAGTATGCATTAAAAATGGGTACTCATCATAGAAGCAATTCATGATAAGTGTTTGGTTTGAGTTGCTTATGATAAGGCTACCTAATTGATGTCTGAGAATGTAATTTTAAGAAATAATTTAAAAAATAGACAGAAACAAAAATTCAAACAAGGCTAATAAAACTGGAATATGTTCTGAACCACATAACACGTACCCTATTTTATATTATTAACACTATATATAAGCTTAGACTATTTATTTATTTAACTAATTACGCAGAGTCGAATTTGTTCAAGATCTTTTTTCTTGTTTGGGCAATACGTAATATCATCTTCTAACAATCTAATTGGGGGATTTATTTAAATTAAAACGACGCATCGTCTGCAAGTTATAATCAGACATCCCAACATAAAGTCACACCAAAAAGTGCTGACATTACATTTTACTTAAGAATCAAAATCATCATTGGACATGATGATAATATAGCGAATTACATTTCTTCCGTTCATCAAAAGACCCATCCATCGATTTCCCATCGATCACAAACAACTTCACTACATGATATCAAATTACAAACATTTAATAAGGATGATTTAGATTTAAGATGATATTATAAAATCAGTTTTTAAGCTTGCACCGAACCGATCGGAACAATTTTGTTCTCGATCAAAAATAAAATTAACAATTTTTAAAACTTATAAAGAAAAAGGAAAATAATAATTTGCATACTTGATAAATATAAGCAATCTCTAACAAAATCGGAAAAATCGTAGATAAAAAGTGAGAATAGAAAAGGCCCCAAAACAGAAACCTGTGGTATCCTTAATTTTAATAATAATGGGACAGAATCACTGATATCTATAAAGATAGCGCATTCATATAAATAGGATGAGGCAACTTGCAGACTGTTATAAGTACGCGGTACCATTCCCGTATAACTTTATAACACTTCAAATTACTTTTAGAGGTTGACATTTAGCAATACATATTTAAAATGCAGGTATTATTTATTTGTATACAACAATAAAATACAACAATATTTCTAACTTTGTTGTTTGTTCAAAACACATTGTAAACTTACTTTGATTTACTCTGATAGACGTCAACCATGGTACCAGAGCACCTTATGTTATCTTCGAATTGCCTGAACCAAAACAGTTTTACTCATAGAGAATACACTATCCAGTGTTTTATAGAGATCAGTGGACAGAAGTACTGATCAGAGACTATAAATTATAAAGATACGAATCCTCTGATATCAAACGGGTTTGCCTATACGTTGAAAAATCAGCTGGTACGCACACATTTACAGTTAAACTTAACGCTCACACACACATGTACAGCTAAACTCAATCAATCAATTACCGCTAAAAATTGGTTTTGTAATTTACATGTACATATGTATTCACAAAATCAAATTACAAATTATTAAATATTTCGATCTTGGTATTACTTATCTGTGGTATAACAGATATAAACAAAGAAAAGAAAGAAATAACAAACAATAGAGAGAAACACGTGTCAACAGCTCACGGTTGGTATTTTTAATGGTCCTCCATCCAAATACTAACCACACACAACGATGCTTGATTTCAAAGATTGATGGGAAGTTTTTTCTTACCCGTAGTGAATTCTTGATACACAGGAATAAAAAAAAGCTTGAGGAAAAAATATGAAAACCTTAAGAGGCCTTAAAAAGCGGTCGGCTGAAAATAAATTGCAAGTCGATGATGACACCGATTTCAAATATTTAAGTAGCTCTTAAGTGCCAAACAATGGCCACTTATGGCCCACTTCAACTTGGGTTGTGTCTTGTGTGAAATTTAAATCTTACCCTGAGTGAAGTTAAGGGGCAGTTTGCACTGAGAGATTAAGTGGGAAATTGGCCCTAAATCTGAAACTCTTTTGAAATACTCATTATGAAAAGTAAGTTTCCCAAGTGGGCAGCTTAGTCATTCCGACACAGACAATGTCCAAGTTTTTTCAGCGATCGTTATATTTCTTTATTTATCGACATAATATTTATGCAGATGGGATTAGTCATGTTAAAAATTCTATTTAATAATTTAAAAAAACGTTTTAAAGAAATAATAAAGAAATTCGAATCTATATATTTTGTTTATTTGTTCCAAAGTCAGCCGACGACAAGTACTCGTATTTGCTTTCGAGTAAATTTATTTGTTTCAAACGTCATTTTAGAGCTTATATGCTGCCGATTCTAACGATCAAATCGAGTACACTCGATCGAACCAAAATAGGAGCTGTCAATTCCCGATTGTATCGACAAAACTTGATTGTTTCAAGTTACGTGCTGGCACCCCAGGATACAATCGTTGATTTCTAAACAAAATCGATTTTTGGAAGTGAAAAAAATCTTGCGTTTTAAACAAGATTTCATCGACCTTACATACATGCACACTATTTTTTGCAAATCAGTTTGAAATGGTTGTTAGGAATTCAACATTAGACGTTTTTATTTTTTAGTTCAGAGCAGAGTCTGAGTTGGCAAAAAAATTGTTTATGTTTCTTTTTAACTCAGACCATTCAGAGCTCCAAATCTGTTTCTTTTTCATTTTCAACATGCGTAGATTGCACTCGACGTACTCGGATATAATTGACTGAGTGAGTAAATAGCTGAACACACCAAAGAATCAAGAAGGAAAAATACAATTAAGTTGGCGAAAGAAGGTGATCGCTTGTTGGTTTTCGGTATCTGGTGTGTACAAAAAAGAGTAGTTTTGTGTTATATTGCTTTTTATGGTTAAATGAAAATGTATTCAGATTTGTGTGGTTCAAGTCATAAACTAATAACATACAGACCCGAAACCTCTGCTTTTATTTGAAATTTGCCTACAAGCTGAAACACGCACATAAGTAACTTTTCTGTTCCTCTTCCAATAGACCCATTGATAAAAACGCACACAAGAATACTTTCTGTTTCTCTTCCTATAGACACATAGACAACGCAGCCCTAGTAATTTGTTTTTGTTTTGTTTTTCGATTTCCCATCTATTCATGGATAGAGTTTTAAAGCTACAAATGCAAAAATGTAAACAAATGGGTCTTGGGGGGTGAAACGTACAAAGGTTTCCAATCTTATTATGGCTTATTTTTGATTCAAATGTGTTTAAAAAACATATCAGTGTTAATAGCTCGCCCTTATACTAAGTGCGTTTTTTTGTAATCCTCGGGGGAATTGGTTGAAAAAAACGACCAAGGTGCTTAGTGAAAAACTTGGCAGCACTATTAATTTGCAAGATGACATTTGAAGAACAGCTGTAATGCAAGATAAAAACAAACATCACTGTTTTCCTCATCCTCATCGATGTATTTATTGAATTTAAAATAACATAAAAAGAACTAAGTTAATTATTATTTATACAATAAAATGTGAATCAAGTAATTTGAAATCAAGTATTTTGGAAATTGTTTTTAGCCGATGTGATTTTCTTTTAATTTAATTTTCACAAATACACTGGTACATAGAATTCAACCTCTTGAAAACTACCCCATTCGGGCTCTCCATTCCTCGGTCACTGATGGCGACATGATATTAGTGGACGCGAGTTGCATATTCGGACGGGACGCTCAGTTTCTATGTCATTAGGTCTGAGGAAGAGCGGACGACGATCAAGAAGATTGAAGTATGCCCAGGATGTAGCAGAGAATCTGTATTGGGTTGCTCCCGTGTACAACAAAACGCAGTCGAAAACAATTTTCTCAGAGAAACCTTTGTTTTGTTGTTCATTCAATTCTTGTTTATTGAACGAATAACAACTTCAGGAAATGTTTTTTATTTAATAATAATTTCACAGTCAAGTTTTAATATACATATAATAAAAATGAACGCAAAATTGAAAATCACTGTACAAGGTTTTGCTCATGGCGAACTGGAAAAAATACAAAAGCGGAAAATGTTAAAATTGGTTTGTTGTTGTGTTGCGGAATGTATATTAAAAGGTAGGTTAGGTTAGGTTGACATGGTCGTCAGGAAAATAACTGACAAACTTAGACCAATTGCTCACCCAATCCAAACAAAATTGATAATTACCTGACATGTCAAAATGTCAGTTTTGAAGTTTTTATACATTTTATCGATAACTTAGTGAAAAAGTTTTTGGTAGCACAGTTTTTATCCTCTCCAATAGCTAAGCGCCGAGAATTCTCTGGGCTTAAGCTAAGCACCCGGGGATTAGTTGTTGTTGGATTTAGCATGCAAATTGTTAATCCTACTCATCGTTTTTTTCGTCCAATTATCCCGGGGCTTAGAAAAAAACACGCCTACTGTTTTGAAAAAAGCTCAGTTCATAATCTATTGGCGTTTTTCTTTTTTAGCTCCGAGTAAAGAACTCAGCTGTCGAGAAAAGATCTGTGTTTCTTTTTTAGCTCAGACACATTTAATATCTCAACTTGTGTTTCTTTTTTAAATCAGAGCTAAATCGGGGCATGAACCATTAGCTCAGAATAAAATGACCGATCAAACGGAGCAAAGTGCTGGGCGCGGCTTTTTTTCTCATAATTTTAAGTATAATCACTAAAGTAAAACCAATTAAAAACAAAAATTAATTCGGAAAACGAAAGCTTTGGATTTACTGGTAAATAAGTTTTAATAAAAAGTTCTGCGCTTAAGTTTATTTCAAAATTAAATCGGAGATATCTGACTATGCTCTACTCAGATCCAACTCGGTTTACTCAGGCTCTGCTCAGAGATCTGCTCGGATATAAAAAAGAAAAACGCCATATGTGTTACAACTCTGTTCAGTGCTCTGTTCTGAACGAAAAAAGAAAAACGCCAAATGAATGCAGTTGTTGAACGTGATCAGTCAGATGACAGTGACATTTGGCGCTATATGCCAAAAAAAAAACGAAATTAAACAGTTGGATCGAGTTAGTTCTAAATATGAAAAACAAACCCGCCTATAGACACCCTCCGTTCTATGTCCGAGAAGCTTAACAACACTCAGCAACCTGTAAGTTGAATTTACACAGAAGTTTTTTCATGCATTTTCCGTTCCTACAATTTCTTTTCTTTCGGGTTCATTATATGGCAAGTCTTGACCATATCTACCTGTCTTGTCAGTCGGTCCCTATTTTTTTTTTGTAAACAATTAGTCAGACTTATAAAATTTCATTTCCTAACTGACAGCGGTCACAAGTTTCAAATTAAATAATCAATTTTTCAACAAAAAATAAGTTCTACCGTATGCTTTTGAATTCATCAAGTGAGCATAGATATTAAAAAAGTCTTACCTACTTCAGCACCCTTCCCCCCCCAAAAAAACACTTGTTATCAAAAGACTATACATACATAAGTGCTTCTAATGTTCCGATAGCAGCAGCTCTCCAGCCTTTTTATCAGCACTGATATGTGACTGATAAATTTGTTTTTGTTTGAAGTTGTAAATTTATCAAGTCAATATGGAATTTGGCGATAATTCAAAATTTATTCGCACCTTTAACTTCGGCCGGTGAAGACGTTCACATTTTCAAAAAAAAAAAAGTAAAAACAAACAAAAATAAAAACAACCAATCAAAAGTGTCAAAAGCATAGTGTCGAGTGCAAAGAATGTCAAATTAGCAAAGGTCAAAGTTCGAAATAAAAATAAGCAAAAAATTGTGCAAATTTCATCAATCAAAGTGGATACAAAAATGTCAAATTTGAACAAAAACGACCACGTAAGTGTTAACGGCAATAATTTCGATATTATGTGATTATACATACTTTTACATACATACATACCCAGAAGTATAAAAATTGCTACGTACATTGGTAGGTTGTGTGGAGTAGAGCATTCGATTGAATGGAATTTAATCGTTTAATAGATAGTTAATAAAATTGTGTTTTTTACTTCAAGAGTGTTCCTATAAATTCAATCACTGGATTTCATTTCAACAAAGAACAATTAGATCTAATCGTTAAGAAGGAAGTTGTAAAAAACAATGCTTGTCTTGCAATTGTTTTTTTATTTTCAATTTTACTATGCAAGTTGTGAATAGTGTGTGACTGATGTGATTGCAATCCACTTATAATTGTGACAGTTTTTTTATTTTTCGATCAATATCTAGATAAGTTGAGTAAATATTTTTTAGGGAATGCCTTATGTAGGGGAAATTCAATTGATAACAGGTTTGTTTACCTTTGGTGAAGTTGATATTACACATTACCTACATGTGACAGAGATAAGTCATACAAACATAATTAGCAATTGTTATTACAAAATGTGCATTTTTTTTTATTTCCCGCGTGAAATCTTGGAATAGAATGTTTGAAATTGCTTCCCCTAATCGTATTCGCTGTAAAAAGAAAATTAAAAATACACAAAATCAATTAGTAAATTTAAAAAGTTAAGCTTCGCATACCTTTTAGCTTTTAGTTAGTACGGCACTATGGACAAAGTTTAGAATTTTTATAAATTAAATCAAAAAGTGCAGTACTCTAGTTTCTATATGAAATTTGACCTACAGCATATAAGCCGGTTCATTTTTAATATGTACGAGTACGAGAACGAGTATACATAAAAATCGAGTTTAGTTAAACACGTGAACAGAACTCACTGTAGGAGGCTTAAATTTGCATTTTGATTATGTTCTTCAATTATTAAGTAGGTTTGCCAAAACTTTTTATGAAATAGCTTACATATACTATGTATGAAGCTACAAAAGGTTGTTATTCTAATTGAATGCTGGTGTTTTGCATTTGTTTGCACTAGGCAGTAGGCGCTTAGGTTTACCTCTCCTTCTTCGTATATTTCTCTTGGTCAAGGTTCACAGTGTCTCTTATCTGTAAGTCCTCTTTCACAACCAGTTGCTGAAGATTTTTTTGACGTTTTCCTTTAATTACCTTGTAGTTTTCACACGAATAAGCTGAGGAGGAAACTGAGTTGCTTGTTATTTCAATTGCTTTTGATTTGACATTCGATTTTTGTAAAGAAACAATTTGCTTCGCGAATATAATTTTGAGTTATAAATTAACCGCAGCTTATTAAAAACAAAAAATACAAAATATAGAAACCTGGTGCGATTATATAGGTAAATGTTAGGTGCTTTTTTTTAAAACCCCGGGGGAATTGGTTGAAAAAAACGAGCAAGGCGCTTAGTGAAATACTTGGCAGTACTATTAATTTGCAAGATGACATTTCAAGAACAGCTGTAATGCAAGAAAAAAACAAACATCACTGTTTGCCTCATCCTCATCTTTCTAAAAATCATCGGGTTGAATTGTTTTGTGCAATTTCGATATATGTATTTATTGAATTTAAACTACTTTTTTATTAAAATAATATAAAAAGAACCAAGTTAATTATTAATTATACAAGAAAATGTGAATCAAGTAATTTGAAAATTGAAATCAAGTATTTTGGAAATTGTTTTTTAGCCGATGTGATTTTCTTTTAATTTAATTTTCACAAATACAGTGGTTTCTATCAACTCCTTGAAAACTACCCAATTCATCGGTCACTGGTGACATGATATTAGTGGACGAGTTGATGATTCGGGCGGGACGCTCAGTTCCTATGTCATTAGGAATATAGGTCTGAGCAAGAGCGGACGACGATCAAGAAGATTGAAGTATGCCAAGGATGTAGCAGAGAATCTGTATTGGGTTGCTCCCGTATTCAACAAAACGCAGCCGAAAAACATTTGCTCAGAGAAACCTTTGTTTTGTTGTTCATTTTTTAATTCTTGTTAATTGAACGAATATCAACTTCAGGAAATGCTTTTTTATTTAATAATAATTTCACAGTCAAGTTTTAATATACCTATAATAAAAATAAACGCAAAACTGAAAATCGCTGTTGATGGTTGTGCTCATGGCGGGGTGGAAAAAATCTACGACACCATACAGGCAATACAAAAGCGGAAAATGTTAAAATTGATTTGTTGTTTTGTTGCGGAATTTATATTAAAAGGTAGGTTAAGTTAGGTTGACATGGTCGTAAGGAAAACAACTGACACACTTAGACCAAATGCTCAACCAAATCTAACAAAATTTATAATTATCTGACATGTCAAAATGTCAGTTTTGAAGTTTCTATACATTTTATCGATAACTTATTGAAAAAGTTTTTGGTAGCACAGTTTTTATCCTCTCCAATAGCTAAGCCCCGAGAATTTTCTTTGTTTAAGCTAAGCATCCCCGGGGATTAGTTGTTGTTGGATTTAACATGCAAATTGTTAATCCTACTCATCGTTTTTTTCGCCCAATATCCCCGGGGCTTAGAAAAAAACACGCCTGTTGTGCTTATTTTAATAAGTGTGTTCCCGTACCTTGTGCACAGAAATGTCATTTTTGCAAGAGTTGGGGTAAAAATCTCTAAGACCGCAACAAACCGTAAGTGTGTTCCCGTACTTTGTGCACAAAATTGTGATAACTGTCATTCTTGCAAGAGGGGGGGTAATAATCTCTCAGAGCGCAACAAATTTTCACAAAAGTACGGGAACGCTTTGAACAACAATTTTTGCCATTTTCTAAACGTCATCACAAAAGTGTATTTTTAAAAATGTATATAGATTTACGAGAAATTATTTCTTAAAATAACCAATTCGATGCCACAAATTTCAATTTATTGCACCGATAACCCCGACAAGACTATAAATTTCATTATTTTCAACTTTTGTAACGATACACTCTTGGCAAGTGACAGCTTATTTAATGTTTTTTTCCTTTTCCCTTCATTTGACAGTCTTCAGTCTGGATAAATATTTTACTCTCTCATGAGCGCTCTCTTCTGCGAAAAACTACGAAGTACGAGAACGGATATAATATATTAAAAGGTCACGGAAAAACAAGCCAGGAGAGAATTGATGAACCTATGAAAATGTCAAAGCAAAACGTTAAAAAAAATCACTTCAAATAGTTGACCGGAGAGATTTTTTTCATTCCCCTTACTTTTTACCCTTAACACCCATAAAACTACCAATTTCCGGCAACTCAGTTTACTTGTGAGAAAGCAATCTAAATATCTAACAATACCCGTTAAGTTAGGCAATGATATTTTTTTTCACATAAAGTGTTTTTTTAGGCAGTAAAATGTGAACTAGAAATTTATAAATGTCAGCTGACATTTGTCATAAAAGCAAAAAAATGGTGTCCATTCCACAATTTTTTTGATTTTATTTCTCTCTGAGGGAATTTCGACCAAACTCCTTAATCACTCCCACCCTATTCTAATTCCCGTAGTCCAAATTTCTGTAGCTTTTAACAGAAGAGAGCGCTCACGCTAGAGTAAAATATTTCCCCTGGTTGCGAAATGTCTATTTCTATTTGCACAAAATTAGATCTGATCCAGACTTTTTTTGGGTAGAAATTGGTAGCTTATAAAATTTTGAACAGTGGGTATGAAATTCTCTCATTAAGAAAAGTCCGAAAAAGTATGGAAAAGCTTGAGCACAATTTTTTATTTGATTAAAATTCACATTTTTTTCTCTTTAAAGCAATAATTTTGCATTTTAATGCTTCTAAATTAATTTATTTGTTCAAGAAATCTTTTCCCACACGAGACGTATTTTTTCCTTTAGTCAATCTGACTATTGTTAATTTTCTGCCCAAAAATTGCTGCCTACGAAAATGTATTGGGCAGAAATTGGGAAGAAATTGTCAGGCAAGGGAAATATTATATTCCCTCAAGAGCTCTCTCTTCTGCCCAAAGCTACCAAATTTGTAAGTCTGGAACAGTAATATGTGCCAATTAGTGTCATTTGTCAGAGTGTGGATCAGACCTTATTATTGGCCCCGTTCGGTGCGAGGCAGATATGCTATCCAAGATACGTTTGTAGCGGGTTTGTTTTCGAACGATCCAGGTACCTTTGTCGTTGCGTTAGTTGTTCGAAGTTTTGAATCAGCTGTTCCTCACATTTCCAAACGAATCTCAACGAATCCAATAATTTTTATTGTAGTTTGAGATTTGTGTTTGACAACATATGCTTAGTTCATCAGCAATTTTTTCTTTAGGCGTTTCAATAACACAAAGCAATCCGGATTGGATTCTTTGTGCCACCGAACGAGGCCATTGGTTACGTTCAAAGACGTAAATGTCATCCATAGGTATACATATGTATGCAGAATTTGATTAGTTGATTTTGCATAAAGGTAACTGCAATATTTTTTAGTGATATAAAATGACTCTTGTTAAATTGTAAAAAAATTCTTATGAATCTCTACTTCTTTGTAGTGCTTGACATTTTACAAAAAAAAATCTGGTTTGTTCTTTTACGAGATGAATAGCGGTTTGAACTCTAATTTGAAACTTCTAATAATCTCAGATTTTGCTTTGGAAGCAACATAGTAATATTCCATACATAATGATAGTGTGTTTTTTTATTCTTTCTGTGATATCCAGAATATTCAGAATACCAGTTTTAATTTTTTATTATACGGAATATTTGGGATAAACTATTTTGCTGTTTCTTTATTCATTCCGGAATGCTTGGATGTTAAACTCTGAATGAAAAGAATATTTTCGGAATATCCCCCTCATGTCAATATCAAACAAAGAAACAAAATGACATCTGCCAAAGACGGAAACCAAGTGAGTCAACAGTCAACAAAATGGAAGGCCAAAAATTTGTTATATTTTTATTATTGAAATAAATATTTAAATAATAATTAAATGTCAGTTTTCATTAATTAATAAATCAATAATATTATATTTTTAATATTTCTTATAGAGATACCCGTTTTTTGTCATCATCACATCACATTAAACAGCTGATTGATATCATCTTTTTCATTTCTATTCCGGATATATTTTTGTTTCTTTTATTCATTCCATTCTGGATAAACATTCTGCTTTTCCATCCATTCTATTCCTTATCCGGAATAAATAACGAAACACACTCAATAGGTTCGTTCGTTGGGTTAACCCAGGCTCATTCTTAACATCGGCAAGAATTTTCAAACAAAACCCCAGATATGTCAAAAATTAAATTTAAATTTCAACAATAACAAATTACATATAAAACGTGTTTTTCAGCAAAATGTCTTTTTGACAGCTTATTCGTTACTTTAACAATCTAGATATACTTTAGGGCGAATTCAGAGTGACCGTTAAGTACTATGTACATGATAGCGACCAACGACCCACGAATGAACGAATATTCGTCCATTTTGACATTTCGTTCACATGGATTTAATTTTATTCGTCACGAATACAAGTAGAAATACTGATTTCGAGGTTAGACGCGCGCGAACAATTTATTCGTCGAAGGGTAGATGTTATGTGGAACGCGAATAGAGTTTGACTGTTCGTAGCAATCAGATGCAATTCGCGACGACCAATATTGTCTGTCGTAAATATTAATATAAATTATATTTCTACAATTTTGTTTAAAATTTGTGAAAAATTTAGTTTGGTAAATTGTTTTAAATGGAATTTATTTGTTATTTGTCGGTCATTGGTCGCTCTCATGTGAAAAGTCCTTAAGTCTCAAAAAATACAGAATTACTGTACAGTGAGCTGTGAGTTCATGTTTTCAAAACAATCGCTTTATGCCGAACATATAGGGTTTTCTTGCCTTATGCAAGATGGTACTTTGGGTTCACTTCGTCTGCATGGCAAAGTGAATGAGTTCGATATCTAGGTATTATGAAAGTCTATGGGGACAATTTAAATTAAAATCTGCATAAATAAAACTAAAAAATAAGGGTAAATGTATGGTTGTATGTATGGCAGTTGCGATTATATTAACGTTAGAAAAACTGTTTGCGCAAGCATTGTAATATGCATTTATGAACACTTTTTTTTTTGTTGTTTCATCAGTTTTGATGGTCCGTTGAACACATTTTCAAAGAACACTTTTTTTCCTTTAGAAAATTCTTTTTGCATCTCAATTCTTTTCTCCAGTTGGATATATTTAAGTTAAACAACAATTTTTTTTAAAACAATTTTCTAAATATTTACAAATGTATTATTATTATTTAGCATGTGTATTTTTAATTTTGAGTTCAACTTAGAATTTTCTAGCGGAAGTTTTGACAGATGTGAGCAATAAAGGAAAGTGTCTCACAGTTTACATCATACTGTCTCTTTCCTTAAGAAAAAAAATCGAAATGCCTGTGAGATTTAATATTTGCGCATTTGCTCTGCAAATATTAGCATTTTATATTTATTAAATTCTGACATTCTTCATTTGAATTTATTTCGTCGGAATTTTTGCAAGCATGCATTTATAAAAGCACCGTAAAACATAATCACAAATGGCAAGATAGTACAGAACTGTTCGATTTTTAAAGGTTAATTAAATTTTATATCATTAGATCTATCAAAATTATTGATAAGACATTTAAATGTATTATTTTGAATACATCAGTCTGTTTTTGTTTATTGTTGAAATAATGTATACTTATTTTATTTTTTTGTTTGGTTTTGATTATCAATTTTGCGAAAGGATTATTGACCAGCTTTATCCATCATGATAAAAAAAAACAAAGAGAATGTTTAATATTGATGAGTTCATTTGTCATTTATTTTGGTACCTACATAAATTATAAAGTAAAAGTCAAATGAACACGTCTTTGTTTTACCTTAAAATGTACAATACAATTTTCTGGTTTTACAAAGCTTTTTTCATGAGTCGTACACCACGAATGTGGAATGCTTATCTTGTCTCGTTCTGTTTTAAATCATTTAAAGGGTAGTCAAAACCGCCTTTAGCCGCATAATATAACAAAATTGAAAAGCAATTTTAAAATCAAAAATACAAAATGTCACGCATACTATAGACAATTGTAAATTACCAAGTTTTTGAACTTAACGGTTTCTAACCCAATGTAAGTTCCTTGACTAGTTTTAGATATTCTACATGTTGGCATGCGTGTCAGAAGCCAGACCCATTGTTCTTAAAGTTAATATCTTTCTGATAAAATTTTGCAAAACAAATGTTGAGGTAGTATTTGCTTCATTATTCATTCTTATCAAAATTTGATTACACCTATTAGTTGAACAAACAATTTGACTTTTGTTTTAAAGTTTTTTTTTTAAGTGTGATTAATAAAATCACATAATAAAAAACTAAATTATCTTTTTGTAAAGTTATCTGATATTGTTGCATAAAAGTTTATAAACACTGAACATATAAAAGCTATAAAGTAATAAAATTAGAGTTTTTTAATCGAAGTATTTTATCAAAAAAAAAACAAACATTCTTATTTGTGTAACATTACGTATTCCATTTTTGTATGAATGTCTAAATTTAATCAAAAATTTAAACGAAATTTCACAATATGCACTTTGGCTTGGCGCAACTTTAAAGAAACAACTAAGACAAAAAGTGACAGATTAAATCTTTTTTGAATGAATATTCTATGTGAATCACTCACTATACACACAATTGTTTGTCTTATCTTTTTGTTTTCTTGTATTTTCATATTTGACATATTAATCATCAAAACTTGAAAATGCCTAACTGTACTGTATTGAAACTATTTATTAGTATGATAATTTATTGCAAAGGCATTCAGGGGCGGATTTAATATATAATCGATGTGGGCGATATTACTTTGAAGCACTAGGAACTTCATCACCAAAAAAAAACACACTGAAAGTCAATGCCAATATAACCACAGTTAGAGGAAAAAATAAAATGGAATGTCATTTTAAAACATGTACATAATGTAAATTTTGAATTTGTCATTTGTGTAAAGAACACCATATTTTATTCATTGTCTTTTCGAGAAATGTTACTCCCAAACTATTCAGCTCCTACTATTTTGGATGTGCACAATTTTTCTAAGCCTTTAGCAAGTTATGGGTTAAGCTCCTTCAACTAGTTTTTTAATTGTTTTTTTTTTTCATACTAAAACATTGAAATTCTTATTATTAAAAAAATTGGAATAGTTATTTTCAATGTTTTATGTGTTTTTGCCACTGCTTCACTCATATTGGCTTTTAAAATGAATCTTTGATTTAAAACTTTTTGGTTCGTCGATCTATTACTAACCATTTTCATTCGTCTGTATTTGACGTTTAAAGCCAATGAATTTTTTAATTCGCGAACTTTAATTTCGTTTATTTACATTTGCCCTTATTTTGATGTTTGATGCAGAGCCCCATATCGTATATACACGAGCAGTAATACCGATTAAGAGCATTCAACAAATTTTTTATTTGCATCGTGAACCATAATAAGTCGCATTATAAGCTTTTCACACCAAACCCAAAACGGGGTTTTCAGCTAAAAGCTTACGAAAACTCGAAAACCGTTCACACTGAACATTTGCAAGTTCTCGTTTGACATTTCAATTATTTTGACACCACAGACAATAATAAATACGTTGTGAATGGCCTCATTCAATAACCAAACTATAGCTATCCGGATAGCGTGGTGTTGTTGTATTCCCATGTAAGAACACAGCTGATGACAAAGCAACTGCTGCCAAAAAAAACTTATATTTGAATACAACAACAATTACATATCCGTATAACTAATAGTTCTGTTTCTGAATGAGGCCAATTGAAATTGAAATTACCCGAGACAGGTGTTTTTTTCATTTTGCCGGGCAGCAACCCGTCAGCTATTCATATAACGATTAATTGAGCGCTGAATGTTTACCAAGATGTGTTTGTTTAGTTCATCTTGCAAATCCAACATGTTTTTGACAGGTTTTATTTAAAACTTATAGTTTATCAAAACGTGTGGTTTATCAAAAATATGTGGGTAAACTTGTGTTTTCGCTTTAGGTTTTCAGCCAAAACCGATAATTTCGTGAAAACCGTATTTTGGGTTTGGTGTGAAAATGGTATTAAATCCGTTTTTACTTAATTTTTATTTCTAAAAAAATTTAATTGGCTAATTTTAAGTCCTTAACAAAAAAAAATTTAAAAAATACATAATTCCAAAAAATCCTTCACCTGTTTCACCAGTTTCACCAGTTGATTGAAATCTGTCACAATGGCAGAACTATTCAGAGATATGACACTATGGCAGTCGAGTGAATAGAGCCTTAGACCAGTTTATTTTATATAAATTAATGTGGTAATGTTTTTCTGTTGCATCTACTATTCAAAAGATACACATCATGTTGGGCGCCATTGTATTTAAAAATTGAGGATTTCCATTTAAATAAATCAGTGATTTTTTTTTTTAAATACCTAATAGTACTTGGCCAAATAGTCCGAATCTTCAGCATTATTGATAGAGAATTTTAGTGTTCTTAAAAGATTATCTAGGCTGTGTTCATAGAGTGGTTGGTTCTGGTTTAAATTCGGTTTAGTTGAACGGTATATAATTTGGAAGCTAGGATTTCTTTACGAAGGAGAGGAAAGGCTCACTTATCATAAAAAGCGTATTTATTTATATTATAAAAAGATTTTTGAACAAAACAGATGATTGTTTTGCTAGTCCGGTTTGACTAAATATTATTAATGAAATTTTAGACATCTCCGTTTTTATTAACTCATTCCAACAGTTGTCTTAATATAACGTCATATTTTCACAGACATATCAGTATGTATTATTCCTGAATGAATAATTAAATTTTTGAGTTTATTATTGAACATTTTTTTCATTTAGTCAGTTACACACCATTTACAACATAAATGTCAAACCAAAAGCACACTGATATTTGCCGCCATTTGCAAAAAGTATGGCACATTCACATTATAACATAAGGCTAGTTCAGAAAAATGACGCCTCATGAATGAAAAATCATTCTTCAGCAAGATTTGCCAGTTTTGCTATTAAATACTAAGAACAAAAATTTGGATTCGCTTTATCATTTTTTGACGTAGCGAAATTTTTGATTTCTCAGTTTTCTGAACTGGAAAATTACTCCAACTTACTTATCTTAATTAAGCACAAGTCTAGGGTAATTCCTAATTAAACTTTATTTCCCTAGGGCGAATATGTCTGGATCAATCCGTCTAAAAAGGACGAATTCGCCGTACCCACTGGAGCCCGAATTATTCGAACAGACAAGGAAAACACTTTAGTGTGTGACGATGAAGGTCGTCAATTTTGGATACCGTCATCAGAAATACTTAAGGGTATGCATTTATCATCACAAAATGGCGTCGAGGATATGATAACTCTAGGTGACTTGCAAGAATACGCCATTCTACGTAATCTGTATATTCGTTACAAAAACAAACAAATTTATGTACGTACTTATAATGAGTCACAAAATATTTATTTAATATATTTTTAATTTCATTGGATGATTCATCATCAACTATAAGATTGGTTATCTTTGAAAATTCTTTGCAGACTTACACAGGTGCCATGTTGGTTGCCATCAATCCATATGAAGTTCTATCGATTTACACTAACCGCGAAATAGCGCTTTATCGGGGCCGAAAGTTAGGCGAACTGCCGCCGCACATATTTGCCATAAGTGATAACGCCTTTCAGCAAATGAAGCGAGAATCGATGAATCAATGCATCGTGATAAGTGGCGAGTCAGGAGCTGGCAAGACAGAAAGTACAAAATTGATTATGCAATATTTGGCTGCGATTAGTGGCAAGCATTCATGGATTGAACAGCAGATCATTGAGGCCAATCCGATTATGGAAGCCTTTGGAAATGCCAAGACCGTGAGGAATGATAATTCTTCTAGGTTCGGCAAATACATCGATATCAGATTCAATGATGCAGGCGTAATCAAGGGCGCCCAAATTGAACAGTATCTGCTTGAGACATCTAGAATTGTTTCGCAAAGCAAGGACGAGAGGAACTATCATATTTTCTACTGCATGCTCGTAGGCTTGAGCAGGGATGAGAAAAAGCGACTTGAACTGGAAGACGCCGGAAAATACCACTACCTCTCGCAGGGTTGTTGCCTGAAGCTAGAGGGCAAAAACGATGCTAAGTCGTTTGCTGATGTTCGCTCAGCAATGCAAGTTCTCTCTTTCAAACCCGATGAAGTGTGGCAGATCTTCTCTCTTTTAGCGGCCATTTTGCATTTAGGTAATTTGAAGTTCGAAAGTGCCGTTGTGAAAAATATAGACTCTTCCGAAATCCACGACAATGCAAATGCAACAAGAATTGCAAATTTTTTGGGCGTTCCCAAAATCTTGCTGTGTGAATCTCTCACTAGAAGAACTATCCATGCTCACGGAGAGAAGGTAGTTACTTCAATTTCCAAGGAGATAGCTTCTGAGGGCAGAGATGCATTTGCTAAGTCACTGTATGGCAAAATATTCACCAGAATTATTGATTGTATAAATGAAACAATAGACAAGAACAAAGAAACAATGCGCATGAAATCAGTCGGAGTGTTAGATATCTTCGGATTCGAGAACTTCCCGGTGAATAGCTTTGAACAACTTTGCATTAATTATGCGAATGAGAATCTTCAACAGTTCTTTGTGAAGCATATCTTTAAGGTGATTGACATTTAGATTTTATACTAGACTTCAGAAATGACAATTCATGACAGTTTTAAGTCAGTTTTGTAAAAGTTCGCCATTAAAGGTGGGTTTGATGAAACTAGAAAGAATAAGTAAGTTGTGGAAGAACACTGCTATTCTGACCCTGGTCTTGGGGTCTCGAACCTATATAAACAGAACTGTTATAAATTAGCACGCCTAAAGTCAATCTCTTACATTTTTAGTTAGTTATGTGTTTTTTCAATTCTCTTTTATTCGTTAAAGATGGAACAAGCCGAATACGAAGCCGACGGCATTGACTGGGAAAATATTGCTTTTAAGGATAATCAAGAGATTCTGGATTTGATTGCCGTTAAATCGGTTAATGTAATGTCTTTGATTGATGATGAGTCAAAATTCCCTAAAGGTGGGTATAGTGTAGGTTTAATTTTAATCTTCAGAATTTTATAAATGAAGTACCCAAAATTTTTATTTCAGGAACTGATACAACACTACTGGAAAAACTTCATGCTACTCATGGCTCAAGAAGTATTTATATTAAGCCAAAATCTTCACAGACACCTTTGTTCGGAATCGTACACTATGCTGGCGTGGTTATGTATAATCCAAATGGTAAGTGTACAGGGTTTTACTGAAACATTTATGTATGCACGAGGCTCCCGGAAATTACGCCGGAATTTTTCTACCGACAAAAAAAACGCCAGACAGACAGGTTTTTCTGTCGTAAATTGGAAAAAAAATATACAGATATGTATTTTGGGGAAGAAAGAGTGAATAGGAGCAAATTCGGGCATAATTACTGGGATGTTACAAAGGGTGTTATCTGAAGGTTCTTTACAAAGGTTTGCCCGTAGGTTCTTAGATAGTAACAGGTGCTATTAATTTTGATGAAAGAAGTTAGAGCACTAATTTTGCATGTATAATACACAGGATGTTTGCCTTCACAAATTATCACATATTCAGCCCCATAAAGGTATACGTTCGCAAAATTTGCGAAAAGAAGTTATACTCTGTCCCAGAAAAATAGGCAGTACACGTCTTATGGAAAAGCTTTTTCAAAATCAGTAGCGCGTCATATTTTTGCACCATACTAAGTTGAAAGAACTTTTCCATAAATTGTTTGGCCGCCTGCAAATAAATAAAATAATAAAAAAAATTAATTGAAAAATTCTGTTGAGGTACTTCTGATTTGAGAGCTTTAAACAAGTTTTGATTGATAAGTGTTATCGTGGGGTGTTTTCATTTTTTGCACTTCTTTTAATGTGTGGAAAATACTTTAAAATGCAGGAACAAAATTCTTACCTATTTTCTTTGAGAGGAACATTATTTGCGTAGATTTTAATTAATGTGAAGTAAAGTATTTTTGTATAAAATGTATGTCTAAAAGGTGTTTTTATTTTAAAGTTTTGTGCAATTTTTATTTTTAACTCATGTATTTTTAAAGAGGTGTGTCTTTTTTAAAGTTTTGTACAATTAGTTCGAAATGCCTTAGAGGATTTCAAAAGATTTAAGTTCCGAAAAAAAAGAAATTGTTGATGCCACAAAAAATTTCATAAGAATTTGCAAAATAAGACAGAAGTTGTGAAGCAAGTAGCTGATATTTTTCGTGTAGGTGAACGAACAGTTTACAGACTTCTTAACGAAAACAGTTTCAAAGGCCGAAACTCGCCAGGAAAGAAAAACAAATCTGATAATAAATAATTTTTTTATTTTTGCTTGTTTTTTCTTTAAAAGCGATTAGGCCTACTTGGGATACCCTTCAAACACATACCTTTTATCTTACCTGGTGTGGAAAATATAAATGTGTTTTAATTTTTATAAACAAAACTATTAAATAAAAATTCCTATCGAAAAAGAGCGGCAACCCTACATAATATTCTTTCATATTTGGGTCCATTTAAAATAATTACTTACTTACTTATTTATCCGGCTCCCGATCCATGGAGGGTCGCTGCCTGACACATTGCGGTCTTCCATCGGTTGCGGTCCCTCGCACGCTCCCTCCAGTCGTCTGGTCCCTGTAGCCTAGGTTCGGTCTTTCTGCTCGTCTCGAACCTGGGGGCTGGGATTCGAAGATTCTCTTGGCTGGAGCGTTGTTGTCCATTCGCTCGATGTGGCCGAGCCAGTGTAGTCGACGCGCTTTGGCTCTTTAGACTACATCCACATCTTGGTACAGCTTCTACAATTCTCGATTGAGTCTTTTCCTCCATTCGCCCTCTTCGCCCAGTATCATTTCCGCTTTTTTACTTATCGTCCAGCACTCGCCGCTGTAGAGTAGAACTGGTAAAATTAGCGTTTTGTATAGCTTGCACTTTGTCTTTCGAGACAGGAGTCTTAAACCCATTTGTTTCGCCAAACGGAAGTAGGGTAATTCTTCGTCGGATTTCCACTAAGGTGTCGTTCGTGGAATTGATGTTTGTTCCGAGATAGGTGAACTCCTTGACTACCTCGAAATCACTGCTAACAACAGTGACGTTTTGTCCTAGGTGATAGAGTGATGAGGCTTTGTTTGTTGATAGCATATACTTGCTCTTGTCCTTATTCACATCAAGACCAACGCATTTCGCCTGTTCATCAATAGCTGTGAATGCTTCAAATACAGCTTGCTTGGAGCGGCCGATGATATCGATGTCGTTCGCATAACCAATCAGTTGGGAAGACCTGTTGAAGATAGTGCTTTCCAGGTTAACACCACTCTTGCGTACTATCTGCTCCAGGACTATGTTGAAGAAGTCACATGATAGCCCATCTCCTTGTCTGAACCCTGTACACGTCTGGAAAAGCTCAGAGGAGCTGTTTTCCATTTGTACGTTGTACCGCGTATTTTGTAACGTCATGCGGGATAGCTGGATCATTTTTTTCGGGATCCCGAGGGCCGACATCGCCAGTAGAAGCTCTTGGCGACTTATGCTATCATATGCGGCTTTGAAGTCGATGAAAAGATGATGGTCTTTTCCAGGATTTGTGAAGATCTGGTCTATCGTTTATCTTCCTGGCATGAAGCCACACTGGTACGTGCCGATGATAGTATTGCAGAAAGGTTTTAGACGCTTACATAGTACGTTGGATAGGATTTTGTAGGCACTATTAAGCAGGGATATGCCTCTGTAGTTTTTGCAGGACATAGGATCACCTTTTTTGCAGATTGGGCATATGGAGCTATTTGACCAGTCGTCGGGCATGCTTTCCTCCTCCCACACTTGGTTGTTGAGCTGGTGTATGCGACCTACCAGGACATCTCCTTCATACTTGAAGAGTTCCGCAGGTAGGCCATCTGAGACGGCGGATTTGTTGTTCTTAAGCTTATGGATGGCTTTCTTAACCTCTTCAGTACTAGGCGCTGGGACTGGATCTTCATTAACTGATCCACTTCTTTGTTCTTCTGTTGCTTCCTCCACATAATACTCATTAAGCAATTGCTGGAGGTGCTGCTTAAACACGTCTACAATTTCCTGTGCTTTAAAATACACACTACGAAAATCTTGTGAGAGTGACAGATTTATGCAATCCACTGTCTCGAGAATGAGAGGTAAACGTGCTATCTTGCCTACACTGCCATTTTTTTTGGACAGAGTATGTGTCCAATTGGAATACAGTTTGCTTCCGAGGTATGTGTTGCTAAACAAAATAAAATGAAGCATACAATCGGGTTTGTTTGATATCATTCAATTCACGAGTGTGAACAAAATTACTAGCTTTCTTGGCTTAGGAATACATATTATAAAATTGACTTTTTACACAAATTACTGTTTTTAAATTACATTACAAGGCTGCCAATCGACTAGCCCATTTCTTGAGATAACACGCTCATCAAACTTACTCTTCAATGTATCGATTGTTGAAACCACATGTCATCCAAGTCCATATCTTCCAATTCGGACCAAAACTAATCGGTAATCATGGTGCGATAACGCTGGCCATTCACAGTAATATGACGATCGTTATCGTCGACGAAAAAATATGGCCCAATTGCGCCGCAGGCTGGCATGCAAACTGCACCGAACAGTTGTTTTTTGTTGATGGAGTGGTGGTTCATGAAGCAAACGAACCCATTGGGCCAAAAATGAGCTTCGTCACTGAAAATGCGATGACATTCATCATCTTGACGCATCTTCTCTAGACCCCAATCGGAGAACGTACTACGTTTCAAATGTTCCATCGGCTTTAATTTATGAGTCAGCTTGATCTTATATGGGTGTAAGCCAAGATACTTACCCAAAATACGCGATAATGTGGTCTGAGTGATGCCCAATTCTGGAGAACGCAGTGGAATTGACTAATTTGGATCGTTTGCTACGGAATCCTGAACGCAAGCAATATTTTCGACACTTCAACTGGCCCGATGCCTCACTGTCACGGCATCATCACACATCGAATATGTAGACTCAAATTTTTGCTGAATAAATTGACAATGATAGTAGTTCAATGAATAGTGAGAGAAAGGGTGCGTTCACAAATTAAATTCAAAGTTGTCAATTCACTATTGGAAATAATTCTATATTCTAGTTTATTGTTAATCAGGTAAGGAATCGCGGCGTGGTGCTCTTTTGCACCTTATTAATCCTCTAAGGATCGGTTCGCTCTTTTTAAAATGTTTGACAGCATCTCGCAATGTCTTGTTTGTTAGTCAGTCTAGAAGATATTTTTGTATTCAAATTTCTTGAAGCTTCACTTGTTTGTTCAGAAGCTGTTTGGAAGACAGTGTTTTTCTTTTTATTGGTCTTTGAGAACTTTCACCGAAAACATATCGACAGTTTTCAAGGTCACTGTTGCATTCTTGATATTTTACCTGTGACTCGATTTGCTTATCACAATTCACCATGTCATCTAATTCCTAATTTCTGATTATTTTCCTTGTTTTGGCTCAATAAATTGTATTGTGCATTCCAAAAGCCCTTGCTCCTATTGCTTTCATCCGTATCATTAAAAACATATCATTACAATAACTTCTTTTTCGACTGGAGTAAAGGTATTTTGATTAATAGGGCCAGCACCAGTCCATCCAGTTTCTTTCTTACTTTTGGACAGCTTCTTTTTGGCATAGGATTTACAATTATTCCAAACCTTCAATTGAATTAAAACATTATACCATCCCAAAAATTTAATTCCTTAATAAATTTTAACACCGTTTTCCAGCCATTTACGTGCCGAGTTAGTGGCCTTGGAGAATTGTTCTGTCAAAAAATTTCAATATGTTTCTATTGTTTTGATGTTGTTTTTTTTTTTTTTTAAATACGGTTGTTATATTACGTACAAAATTTTACTTACAATTTTGGAGTAAACGCCATTTCGATATAAATCCGGAGAACTTTGCAAGATATTTAACGATTTTTACTGAATTTACATTACGTTACATTTCATATAGAAAAATCTGTCCGATGTGTCATTTGTAACAGATACATCAGTCAAAAAAATCTCCGATATCGAAAAGATCGGAGAAACATTTTTTTAAAAATACGTATTAACTCTTAAGGTATAGGCTTGTTAGTAATATTTGATAAAAGTTTTAGCATATGTCACATATCAGGCTTTTGTAAAAGATCGTTTTGTATAGGTCTTCAGGTTGCGGTAGGAAAAATTTTGAAAACTGGGTTCTGAAAATGTCGCTCAATTGGACAGTCTTTAACATATAGAATCTTTATCACGTAGGATACCAAAAACATTAATGTTAAAAAGATCCTTATAGACAAAAACCTCTTGCAATAATTTTGTTCGAAGGAGTTATTAATTAATAAGGATTCTGAAAAAAGATTACGTCGATGACACGCCCATTGGCCTCGGAAGAAATTTCGTTGTGTACAATTACAAGATTCTTAAGCTCTATAATTTGGATAAGATTTCAGTGAGGCTTAGCATTATTTTTAAAGTAAAACTTCTATTACGGGGGGTAAAAAATTCCTATAGAGCATTTTCAGTTTTCAAAACCGTAAGGATTTTAAGCGGTAGATTTTGGCAATAAATGTTTAAAGAAACATATTTTTATATCGAAAAAAGAATATTTTCTTTGCAAAAGAACTGGAAAGATTATCTGGCACAACATTTAATCACATACTTGAATTATGTCGAATTCCAGACAACCGTTTGAAATCGATTTCAGATTTTTGTGCGGTAAGGAAATAAAATCTTGCTAAAAACGCAAGATCTGTTTTGACAGCCACAGCATACAATCTATTTTGTTTAGAAATAGTTCGATTATGTTCAGAAAAAAATCGAATGTTTGGTTGTTTGGAATCCGATATTAAAGAACCATATAAAAATACCTACTTTTTTTAAATTAAATTTAACCATCATTTCATGTCGTCACGCCACTTTAGATTAATAGATTATCTGTTAGATTCAATATTATTTTCGTAAATTTTGTAGCGAAAACTTTCGTCCAATTCAATTAGGGAAATGCTTACAATGAATCGTGCCATTTTCTTATGAACAGTGAATCATTATTTTCTTAAATCTCTTCACTATTTCTGGATTTTACTGACGTAATTTGTGGGATTTAATCGTTGAGTTGAAATTGCTAAGCCATGGATCAAAATTTGAACCAACGTTTAACCTCAGTTAACTCGCCGAAATCGGTGAACTAAAATTACTGAACCATGGATCAATATTTGAAGGATTGTGACGTTTGTGAGATTGGAAGATGGGGTCGGTCGTTATGAGGCGAAGTATATTTATGCAAGTACGGTGCCGGATTTCAAAATATGTTAAATTTGTTGTTCTTTGTTCGATTTCCATAAAATTGCAATAAGTTTTAGCTGACAGAATTATGAACAAAAAATCAAATAGTTCCAAAAAGGGAAGTTTTACAAAGTTTTTTTTTTTTTAATTCTATGTTTTGATTTATACGGGTTCTGAAATTGAAGGAAGTTGAAAAACGGGTTGAATCCTGGGAAAAGGGTTAAGTGCTAAAAATTGACAAAGCGCTACTTATTATTCGTTAAAGAAGCAGACAATCAAATTTCGTATACCTTTTAGGTCTCAACTATTTTTTTAAATTAAATTTACTTTCAGGCTTTCTGGAGAAGAATCGGGATTCCTTCAGCATGGATCTTCGTGAAATGGTTGCCAAATCTACCAATAAATACCTTTTGAATATTTTTTCTTCAGAATTACATACAGATGCCATGAAGAAACAAATGACCTTGTCATTTAAGTTCCGCAACTCACTGGATTCTTTGATGAAAACCCTCTCAGCAAGTCATCCGTTCTTTATTCGTTGTATCAAACCAAACGAAACAAAGGCTCGTAATGTAAGAAACTTTGTATTAAAGATCAGTTCATGTTTCTGAGAAATCAAAAATCAACCAACAATTGACATTATGTCGAATTCGATTCGAATTTGATTTTCTAAACAATATCGATTTTTTTCTAAACAAAATCAATGTTGAACTATAACACAAGATTTCTCGACTTTGCACACACACTGGCAAGATCTGACATTTCCCTTACGTCAAATTGAAATTGTTCATTTTCTCACTTTAATTATTGTTCAATTACTGAGAATTACAATTATCAGTCAGCAATCACTTATTCTCAAAAAAATAGTTTTTTTTTTCAAATTCCCTACAATGTGAAAGAAAATGGAAGAAATAAATGGCTATAAGAAATTTGACATAATTTCTTGTCACATATTTTGGCATTAGAACTTCGTTTTCATTGGCCAAATCGATTCATCCGTTATTAGTGTTAGAAATTGGTAAAAAAGTTTGAAACAAATTTTCTTTCAAACAGATTCAGTACAGCTACATTACGTTCGAACTCAAAGAGAGGTCATCGATATCAGAAGCATAAACTGTTCAACTGATTCACTTTCTAAATCAAAACTCTACTTAAATATAATTTTGCTATTTCAGGACTTCGACAGCGAACTTTGTGTTCGTCAACTGCGATACTCTGGCATGATGGAAACAGCTCGTATTCGTCGAGCTGGTTACCCAATTCGGCATACTTTCGCTGAATTTGTTGAACGATATCGGTTACTCTTGCCAGGCATAAAACCACCCCACAAGACCGACTGTTTAGCAGCAACTAAAAGACTTTGCAAGGAAATACTACCACCTAATTCTGACTATCAATTCGGACAACGCAAGGTATTCCTCAAGTACATATCCGACACATTCTTGGAGAAAGCAAGGTCCCGAACTATTCTCCAGTCAATCACGCTTATTCAGCGTGGCTTTAGAAAAGTTCTCTTCAAGCGATGGCTAACAAGATATAGAGAAGCGGCAATAGTTATACAAAAACACTGGCGCAGTCGACAAATCCGCAGAAATTTCCTAACCATTCGACAGGGAATAAGTCGACTACAAGCCTGCATCAAATCCCGTCAACTCACATATAAATTCAATATGATTCGAGAAAGTGTCATCAGAATTCAGGCCCATTGTCGAGGCTACTTACTTCGCAAGAAGTTCCTCACCGTATCAGCGGACAAGCAACAAGAACTGAAAAGAATAAAAATTCTTCGAGTTCTTGAGGAGAAGAAATATCATAGTTCTGGCGATCGCAATTGGAAGGCCAAAGCCGCAGCAAACTACAATCAGAGACTTAACGAACTTAATAAAAATTTCGTTAACTCCATCAATCACCACAAACATCCCAAAACACCTGACGAAATTAATTTAAATTTCGATTTTGATAGTGAAGTTAATGAAGCTTTTGGATTCTTGGACACAGCTGACGAACCATCTGGACCGAACGTAAGAGATAGACTTAACTTTTTTGAAAAGAATGCACTCAACAAGAAACCTGTGCCCAGTAAGCTTTTGTCTCGTCCTGTGGCTTCATATTCATACGAATCAAGGCTGTGAGGCTGTGGCGCGCATTTCCATATCATGCAATAATAAATTTGTCCTTATCCCATCATCACCTTTCTTTGTACATAGTCTAAGTTAATGCACGCCTCGAATCATTTTTTTTAACACTGCACTGTTGTCGATTGGTCCAAAATAATATTTAAAAAAAAAGTAGTGACGAGTAAAATTAATATTGAAAAACTTAAAAAAATTGTAATTATGTAAATATGCATTATATGTAATTTATTTTCTTAAAATTTATATATAATTAATGATTATGTTATAGCATTTCATGACTGTGAAATATAATATGTTAACTTACATAATATGAAAAAAAAATGGTTTTTGTGTTGTTATTAATTGTTCTGTGTTGGGACTACAAATTCAATGTTAGCTGTTGGCCATTTGTATGCTTTTTATGTTTGGAAATATGGTTTTGAGCATTCAGAGGCTTTAATAAAAAAACACACATAAAGGCTTAATTTGATTAGTACGGGGTGTATTGTTAAATAGTTCGCTTTCTGTTTAAACCTTGTTAGTGCAATTATATGAAAAATTATATTTGAATATATATTTTAGATCAAGCAATATGACCAGTTAATATGAGTTTGTGTTCAGCTTAAAAGCCTTTGAGTTTTTTTTAGTCCAAAAAAAATCCTTCAATTTTGCTACAAGCCAATATTCGTCCAGAGATAAAACATATATATTTAGCGCGTTCCCGTACTCCCAAAAACTGAAAAAAATTACAAATTTCTATGAAAAACAGCCAAATCCTGTTCCCGTAAACCAAATGTTTGTAGTTTTTCACAGAAGAGAGCGCTCATGAAAGAGTAAAATATTTCCCCAAGCTGTAAATTATAGTCCAAGCAAGTTCTTTGGACAAAATTATGAAGGTTCCAAATGAAAGCAAAAAAAAAACGTAAGCTTTCAGTTGCAATGTGTATCATTACAAAAGTCGAAAATAATCGAATTTATCATCTGGTCGGTCTTATTATTACAATAAATTTAAATTTAGATTAAATTTTAAATTCAAAATTAATTGAACTTAATTAAACATTTACAGAAATAGGCTTTTATTTTGACGTTTAAGAAATGGAAAAAAAAGTGTTCAATGAATTCCCGTACTTTTGAGAAATTGTGTTCCTCTCTTAGAGATGTTTACCCCCACTCTTGCAAAAATGACAGTCTTCACAATACTTGTGCGCAAAGTACGGGGACACAATTGGAAACTATTGTGAAAAAAACACTGGCGCAAAATTTTAAACATATCAGTTTTAAAAATGTTTTAAAATGTCGAACGTTTAATATGTCGTCTAACTTTATAACAGCAAAACGCTTCGGGTAAGTTCACAAACGTCAAAAAATTACGCAGCGATTCGGCAACACTGCTTGTTTATGATGCTAAGGCCGCGACTCCATTAGAAATATTTATTTCTGCTATTATTGCAGACACTACTACTAAAAATTTATACTTCTTTGCTATGTGGGCAAACATATATCGTGAAATTTCATTTTCTAAAAGAAGCGCTAATCCCTTTATGTACTTTAGAATAGGTATAATCTGTTTTTGAAATGAATTATTAAAATTTAAAATGAAAATAAGCAAACTATGAACAAGGTTAAATGTTTTGTGAGAAAATTGTGCACGATTAATATGGGATGTCATGAAACGTCAAATTTTATTTCTCCGTTTATTTCTTCTGAGAAGACAAGAAATAAATACAAATTCTTATGTCTAAAAATAAAAAAAATCCAGACATAAGGGCCTCCACAAGAAATATTGACTACAGGATACATTTCTTGCAATAATTTATTTCAAGTGGAGGCCTAGGGTAATGATTACATATCTGTTGCGGATGCAATGCTGATCGTTTATTTGTTTGACGATGAAAAACAGTTATTTATTTTTTCGAGCGCCAAAAGATTTAATTGATTAAAAAAGTGATATTTTCTTATACAAAATGAGTAAAGCGAAGCAAATAGGTTTTCACAGAAATGATATATTTTTCAAATGCATTAATTTCATTTTCATTCGCCATATTTATACCAATCGATCAGCAGCATCAACAAGTAATCACGATAATTCTTGATGCTTGTTTGTTTAATGAAAGAAGAAAGCTGTTCGTTGTGAAATTGTGTGTGGGACGGTGCGTGGTCATGGTGGAAGAGCACTTTTTTCTTTGCCAAATGGGGCCGTTCTTTCTTCAGTTCGGCGTCGAATTGACCCAATAATTCGGCATAGTAGAGCACTGTGATCGATTTGCCCTTCTCCAGGTGTCGATGCAGAATCCCAGAAAACGGTGGCCAACACATTTCCGGCCGATTGGACAGTCTTCTTTGGAACACGTTCGCCGGGTGAAGTCCACTGTTTTGACTGATCCTTGGTCTCTCGTGTATACCAGTGGATCCATGTTTCGTCGAAAATCACGAAACGACAGAGAAACTCCTTCGGATTGTGCTTGAATAAAGAGATTTAAACCCTGCTTTGAAGTGTTCTCATTGTTGTGTTTTTTTCCCGGAGTGAGCTAACCCGCAACCCACCGCGTCGGCAGCTTTCTCATGCCCAAAACTTCATGGAGGATATGCCACACGTGGTCTTTTAAGATGCTTACTGTTTTAGCTATCTCGCGCACCTTTAATCGGCGGTATGCCAATACGAGATCGTGGATCGTGATCGCTGCAGCCATGAAAAACCGCTCTCGACCCCCTTGAAACTCGCTATACAAATTTTTGATAGTCGCCATCGAAGGAGAAGAGTCACCGTACACAGCATCCATTCGCGATTTCCTTTCCAAAAGCAAGCAGCGAGTCAAAGGCCGGTATTGCTGTTTGTCCTTTTTTCTAAATTTCGCGGAAAAGCTGGCTTCCACACTTGGTCAAAACAAAACTATGAGTCCGATCCTGAATTTAATATTTTGACAGTAGCCGTCTAAGAGAATGTACTAGACTATAGTAAATCTCTCTGGCGATTCTTGCACCCTCGGGCGGTGAGACTAAGAACTTATCGGACAACCCTCATATTTCTATATTTCAGGAGGAAATCTTGAAATTGTTCAGTCAAGATACTACACAGAATGAACTCGCCAAAAAACATACATATATAAATCTTTCCGTTAGGCACAGATTCCTATATCCGTAAAATATGGGGGAGTTCAACTGAAACCTTCCAAGATCGCGTTAAGGAACTATGTAAACGGTGATTTTTTAAGAGCTTGGTTTTTGAAAATTCAAAAAAACACAGAAACTTGTAAAAAGTGAATGAAATTTTTATTTGGATCGATAAATCAATTTCTGCCATTTAGTTTTTAAAAAATAATTTCACTTAAATGTTGCCCGCGGCTACGCTTTAGGTGGTCCATTCTGAAGGTCCAATTTTGGCAAACTTTTTCACACATTTCGGCCGGAATCTCACCAATGACGCGTTCAATGTTGGCTTCTAAGGCAGCAATCGTGTTTGGCTTGTTCCCATAGACAATAGACTTAACATAGCCTCACAAAAAATAGTCTAACGGGGTCAAATCACATGATCTTGGTGGCCAATTGACAGCGCCAAAACGTGAGATCAACTGCTCACCAAATTCGCCTCTCAATTGACGCATGGTTTCGCGTGCAGTGTGGCAAACACATTTTTCACAGAGCACGAATTTTGATAATAAATTTCAATAATTTGCAAACGTTGTTCAGGCGTAAGTCTATTCATGATGAAATGGCAAACAATACTGAATCGAAATGTTCGTGGAATTTGTCATGTGTGATCTGTCAAAAATATAAACGTCAAAAACCAAGTAGCAAAAAAATCACCCGTTAGATTAGTTAGACGAGTTATTTAAAGTTAATTAATATTACCAAAATAATTAGATTAGTGCTCGCAAATACAGCCTGTACGAGTAGATACTTTTTAAAATTTTGTGCTACTATTTTTTCTTCAATACTATGACAAAGCTCTTTTTACGCAACTTCAACTCGTTAACTATTTGATTTAAAAATGACACCAATATTTGTTCTAGTTAGTCGCGTTCATGTGTCTATCTGAAAAAAAAAATTGGAATAACTATGTGTTGTTGTAACTCATGCAAGAACACCGCTGATGAAAAAACAGGTGTTGTCATGACAGTTATCTTGAGTTATTCTAAAAAAATATTGAATAACCAGCTATCCAGCGACAAATGTATACAACAGCTGACTGAACATTTCATTTGATATGAGTTTCTGGTTTATGACAGGTTTCAGATAACCTCTCGGAATCGTGAAATATTCTCGAATAGCTTGGTAACCGAGGTAACTTATCTAATAAATCCAATTATCAAATCGGTGAACGTGTTCATTGTTTGATTAATTTGTACTTTGGCGAATAGATGCAGCTAAATTTGAGCATAACTTATGTTTTGTTGAACTCGATTCCAATCGTTGATTGCTATTTATTGGAAAAAACTTACGACTTAGATACTAAAATCCAAAATATAAAATAATAAAAAATAAAAAATATAAAAATTCTAACTATCTCGTTTCCTATGTCGCGTCTGTGAGTAACCATAATGTCCCTAGACCGATCGTGCAGAATATCCATTGTGATGTTTACTATGTTTAACCTAACGCTATCTTCCTCGATTAACATGTCGTCAACGATCATATCGTTCCATTCAGACTTATTAATTGCTTCATTACATTTTGGAATATATTCCAAATATATATATATAATTATATTTCCATTGGAGGTTATCGTGAATAAAAATGTCCTTGCAATTTTTCTGTCATTCGAATGTAGGGAAAGTGAATGGTACTCAAATGATACCCTGTTCCAGAGAGTTCTGTTGCCATTTCTTAGAGATGAGAGATTCACGATCCTTAGAAAATTTTCCAGGGAATAATATGTTCCGTGGGAAACTAAATTCCCATAGTATCCATTATGTTAATACAAAATTCTAAATAAAAAGTCTGAAGAAACTAACATTCTGTAAATTGCAAGTAGCCAATAATGTAAACACTTTCTTTCGATTAAAAGTGATACGTGCAAGACCCTCTTCTCGGGTTCTAAGAACTTTAACTCACTTTCTTTTTTTGGATTTAGAGTCTCTCATCTATACAATGTTCACATACAGTATTTAAAGAATCCATATTTTAATATACAAAAGTACAGAATTTGGAAAAACGAATCTTGGAACATACAGAATTTGTTCGTTAATAAATTAGAACTTGCCATCGAAATCTTCATAAATCATATTTCAACACGTTGATTGATTCGTTAAGTGATTGTAAAACGATTTATATTAAAGTTTTTCTTTACAAGTTCGCATAGATATTGATCTGAATTTGTTCCGAACTGAGGACGATCTCTAAACAGAAACACTCTGGTCGAATACGTTACAACCAACAATCGATTTTTTTTCTCTGAAGAAAATCGATTTATTTCTAAGGAAAACCGATATAATGCTGTCAAAACAAATTTTTCGGTTTTAGCAAGATTTCTTAAACTTTTCACGCACATTATTTTTGCAATTTCCTTTCAAAAAAATCGATCTGAAATCGATTGGCCCAGTTCAACTAGAGTTCTCCGAACATGTTCAGTGAAAAAAGAAATACATATGCACACTTTTTGTTTGACAACTCAGAATCTGATTTAAAATAAAAGAGAAATACGTCTTTTTTAAAATAGCAACCTTAAACTTAACTCAAACAGCCCTATTTATAAAAAAAATACTCTCCACTGATAGTCAACGGGTTTACTTAACCATAGAAAATTAGGCCGTGTGTGAATTGCGTTAAAATGTTGGTTAAATTTTCTACCTTGGTTAAATTTTGAAGTTTGGTTTGTGATGGGATCAAATTTAGCTTTTTGCTGTGTGAATTGCGTTAAAAGGGATTTATTAAAACACTATTTTGGCTAAAATTCCTTCAAGATTGAAGAAATTTCCCTAAAACATTTTTTTGTTGCTGTTCAAGTTAATTAATTTCTTTCCCAAAATCTGACTTAGAAGATATAAAGTTAATAATTTGGCACGAAAAAAGTAACGAATTCTCAGTTTTACTAATATGTTTCGGGTTTACATCGTTAATTTAATATTTTAAAACAACAATTCCAAATCTTTTCAAAACAATTCCCATTATGGTTAGTTTGTTGATTTAGTATGTAAACACTAGTTTTCACAGCTGAAGAATTTGACAAGCTGACAAATCAATTCAATTTGCAAAATGAAATACAATGAGTATTTTAATTAATTATTTTATATTTGTTAAAATATCAACAGATTATAATATTTGTTTTTTCCTCTTGAGACCCTACACAAACAAAAATAATAATGTAATTTAATTTTTCAATTGAATAAATTAAAACTTACATTTATTATATGGTTTCCCAGTAGATCTGGACTTTTTGGAGTTCATCTTTCTTTTCGGTTATCGCTTACAGTTTCAAATTACTCTATCTTGAGAAACGTTAAATTTTAACGCAAATTTAGCCTGCTCTACAGCTGCCTACATTTTAACCCATTTTATTCACCACGCTAGTGTCAAATTTTAACCAAGGTACAAAATTTAACCAACATTTTAACGCAATTCACACACGGCCTTAGTCTGCGGATTAAAATTTTCAATTAATAAAAAATCGAAAATCCACGAACAAAATCTACTACAATAAATAGAAGAAGAATATACAAAAAGTATAAACTCTATCTCTGTTTATTATAAGCCCCTGCACATTTTGTGTTTAATGTCAATTCTTAGTCCTTTACTAAACCACCATCGTCGATGGTCTAGCGAAGGACTAATGTCGTTTTTATTTAGCAATCATCATCATAATTGTGCAACAACCAACAAACATTTTTTTTTGAATTTTAATATTCTCACGTACACAATTATTTCCACACATACAATCTCATTCAAATTCGGATCCCGGATCGGAGAAGAATTCCGGAATGCCAAACATAAAAACGCCATAAGTTTATAAATGTCAAATACCAGAAATTCAGTTTTATTAATGGAATGACAAATCCGGAATCGGATTTTCCTGTAGAAAAAAAAATATTGTGTTTAATGGCGTCCAATATCAAAAAAATATTCAGTTGTCTTTCACCGTGACACATACTTATATAGCATTGATGGCAATATAAGAATAATTTTACAATGCGTATAAGGGTTAACGTCATTTATAAATCTTATGTATGGTTAAATAGTGGCTATATAATAATTCAATTAAAAACCACAGTATTTTGATTATTATTTTGATAAACAGGGTTGCTTCTGTACGTAATAGATTTCTCTTTTTGGACTTTATTTGACACAAGGGCATTGTAACTAAAATGAGCCGGAAAATTTTTGAATATGAATTTACGCAACGTTGAATAGAGTTTATTCACTTCTTATTTATTCAACCGGATTTTATTGATTACGAATCTAAACATAAAATAAATAAACACAAATAATGTAAAATTACATAACTTTTATTATTTAAATATTTTATCGATTTTATTCATCTTTTTCTCAACATGACATGTTTTTATATTTTTTCAAATCACTTTTTATCAGTATTCTAGACCTTCGAAATTTTCAAGCGAAACGATTCGAATGCCAAAAATAAAACAAACCGTCCTTAAAATATCGGATTATAACTTTTCAAGATTTGCAGCCATGTTCTTTAATTCAAAGGCCACACATTATTTTAGTAACCGACCGTTAAAAACATCACTTCTCCATCATCCTCTTCCCAATGATGAAATATCAGCACAGGTTTGAAAAACAACCATATCCATTTTGTACTCGAAACATTTTTATTCTAAAGGTTGTGTGGATAATGATTCTACGTTTCATGGGCGACATTGATGAAGCTAGAAATTTTGAAGAACAAGAAGAACCAAACACTTTTAATTCTCCGATATTGCAAAGGCTTGTGGCTAATTTGACCAAAATCAACAGCTATGCTAACCAGCATATTCACAAGAGGGACACTTTGGAAATGATGAGTCGAAGTGAACACCATAATCGTCTAATTCATAAGACCTTGAAAGGAAAGACCAAACTGCCACAAGTCTTGCGCGATGCTCTAAATAATAAGGACGAAATTGAATATTACCATCAAACATTGAACTGTGAAAGTAGTAAATTGGAAAAGCTGCATTTTATTATTGGACATGCCATAATGAAACCACAACTCAGGTGTGGATCTGTCTTGAGTTAAAACTGATATTTCCAAAATCTGAACGTTTTTTTGTCTCACTTCTTTTTTAGAGATGAAATATTTTGTCAACTTTGTAAACAGCTAACAGGCAATAAAAGTCAAAGTTCTACAGCCAAGGGATGGATTTTGTTGACATTGTGCTTGGGTTGTGTGCCACCAAGTCGAAGGTTCGAAAAATTCCTTCGAACCTTTATCCGAAGTGGTCCAGAACAATTTGCAGAATTCTGTGAGCAGGCTCTAGATAGAACTCTCAAGGTATGAATATTTTAATTGAAACCATATTTTATTGTCAAATTTCGTTTCAAGAATGGAGCTCGAAAACAGCCACCATCTTGGTTGGAACTTCAAGCCATTCGAAAACGATCTCCGATTACTTTAAACTTTTTTCTCATGGACGGGAACATAAAAAGGCTTCAAATTGACTCAAGCTCAACCTCTAAAGAAGTCGTTGACCAACTTGCCGAAAATATGGGTCTTATCGATAGTTTTGGGTTCTCGATAATTATAACCCTGTTTGACAAGACACTGTCTTTAGGCTGTGAAAATGATCACATAATGGACGCCATTTCAAATTGCGAACAATATGCGAAGGAACAAGGCCATGATGAACGAACGGCTCCATGGAAGTTGTTCCTTCGAAAAGAACTCTTCACACCTTGGTATGATCCTTCTCTAGATCATTTTGCAACGCATTTGGTCTACAAACAGGTATTTTTAATCAAAAAAATGATAACGTAAAGAATTTATATTTACTGCTTTGAAGGTTACTAGAGGACTGAACTTGGGAGAGTATCGTTGCAAGTCTGAGAAAGACATCGCTATGTTGTGCGCTATTCAGTACTTCGTCGATTATGGTCCAACTATTGATCCACACGTAAGCTTAACGAGTTATCTTCTTTCATTTTTATTCTATACAATCCATTTTTCTATTCCTTAAGACATTGAAAAGACTTATACCTGACTGCGTTCCTAAGGATTTCTTGGCAGCTGGCGAACGAGCATTTAGAAACTGGGAGAACCTCATCAGCGATGTTTTCAACAAAGTGAATTACTCTAAAAATGATATTTCGACAAATTCTGCCAAAGAAGATGTTGCCATTTATGCCCATCTAACTTGGCCAATGATTTTCTCCAGGTTTTTCGAAGCAGTTCGAATAACTGGTCCAAAGCTTTTGAGTGATAATCTTGTGATTTCTGTGAATTCGTTAGGAGTTTTTTTAATTGACGAATTCGAACAAGTATTAGCTGAGTTTTCATATCCCGAAATACATTCGGTATTATCAGCAGTCGATGATGATCAATTTCAAATCAACACTATTCAAAAAGAGGACTTCAGCTTTAAGTGCCAAGAATCGAAAGTTGTAAGTGATCTCATTAACTTTATTCTGGTTAACCTAAAAAATCGTTCGAAATATGCTATTGCGGTGGAAGACTATAAGCCATCTAGTCGAGCTGTAGATCATTTAACCTTAACCAAAGGTGATCTTGTAATTTTCGAGAAGGGCATTACTGGGGCGATGGTAATGGATAGGCAAAATCGTTGGTCTCAAGGCGAATCCAATGGACTTAAGGGAGCCTTCCCAACACAAGCTGTTTATGTTGTGGCCACTTTGGCTAAGCCATCGAAAATGATTGTGGAGATTTTTAAAGAAAGTGATTTAAGGACTAAGGAGTCCATTGTCTCGAATTATTACACAACTGTGCAACGAAAAAAAATGCATACCTTGAAAAAGTTTGCAGAATATTATTTCCGTTCGAACATAAGGTAAGTTTCTGTATGAAATTTAAAGAGAATGGTGCAAAATTTTAAACGATTTAGTAATATGTTAAATCATTTTGAGTATGATACTAGGCTAAAAAGAGGATTTGGCTAATTTTAAATCAGTTTAGTATCGTACTATTTTCTTAACATTTTACTAAAGTTAAACTCACAAAATGGCTACTTTATTTTTTTAGTAACGTACTTAATCTATATGCCACTTTGACATTTACAAACGTCAAAAAGTTAAGTTCGCTTACTTTTTTGCATCATTTTAGGCGTGTTTAGTTGTGGTTTATTAAGAAAATAGATTTAGTATGCTGCTAGTTAAAAAGAAAATATTGGTAAAGTGCTTTAGTATTAGCAAACTGTTAAGTAGTATCATGCTAAGCCCTTAACATCAGGCTGATTAAAATTTTGCGCCAATGATTTTTTTACTTTTTCGAAAATATTAGTTTTTCATTTTTGGAAACCATTAAAAAACGCGTTTAGCTATTTGTTAAAAACACTATTTATTAGACCGATTTCACAAGGGAAACTTCATTGCCAGCACTTTTAGTTTGTAGAAAAAAGTGCAACAAATAAATCTCTCCAGCCAACGTTTTGCTGATATTTGTTTGGCGTTTACTTTTAAGCTTCGTGTAGTGTTCGTTCAAGGCAAGAAACATTACAGAAGAGTTTTAAAGCAATTAAATGAAAACGTCATAAGAATCTGCATCAATTAGTTTCCTTGTGTGAAAGGGGACTTACCTACCAGTCCCAGCAAACCTATCAGTAAACATGCGCTTAGATAAATCCCACCTTAAATTTTGGAGGAGAACTAATCTGTATTCAGTCATACTTTTTACGAAAAAGTGCACTATAACTAACTTTACTACATTCCTTGTCAAATTGACAAATTCATTGAAATAATTTGTCTGCCATTTTAAAAAAATAAACAAACTGTAAATTATTATTCTATTCTGATTTAATAATGACGATCATGGTCCTTACAATTTCTCCTTTGAGCCAGTTGCACAAATTTAACTTGAACCAAAGATTTTCTGAATTCGGTTTATTTCTTGAACTTTTTCGAATGCGTTGCACAATTGTGAGTTAACAGAGAGTTAACTGAAATCGAGTGGAAAGTAGTCTATCTACTCGAAATTCGAATATATGGCTTTTGATGAAGTCAGTTGTCAGCTCATATTATTGGTTTGCTTACGTTTATTTTTTGGCCTCGTTCAAAAATCAAACCATAGCTATCCGGATAAGTTGGTGTTGTTGTAATCCGGCCTCCGTGTAAGAACAAGGCTGATGACAAAGACAGCTGCTACCAGAAAATAAATCACAAGTTATTCGAAAAACTTTGGTACACTTTTGTATCCCATAAGAAATTTCAAAAACATTTGCACAAAACCCATACAAATTTAACCAATCCGATTTTGGTAGAACACCAAAAGTAAAATAATAGCCAATTAACACTTAAACCACAGCTGAACCTCAGTTAATATGCTGAAAGCAGTGAGTTAAATTCTTCCAGGTTCAGCGGTGAGTTGAGTATTTATCTTCGATTGTACAAACACACCTTATTCATGGAGACAAATTAAATTACAAATATACAACAATGTAAACAAATGGGTTTTTAGTTCGCGTCACTGAACAAAACTCTTTAATGGGTTGGTTGTCAGAATAATAGCTCAAACGCTGCGCTGTACTAAATAACTAAATAACGAAGTTAAATATGAGTTTCTACTTTAAAATTTAAAGCGATGTTTAGCTTATAATTTAGTTGTGATCTTTCAGGATTGACATATAGCGGCCCACTTAACATTGAAATATTAGCCGTGTTTTATTTTAATTAAGTATTTCATTTTCAAATAAGACACTGAATTTTAAACATTTAAATCCTACTCTAAACCAGTTTTAAAATGGGGGCCATCTTTGAAAATGAGTTTTAAGATGAGAGTCGAATTTTTGATTATTTTAAACGATATAAGTATACTTTAACGTCAAAGACGTCGTCAAACTTTAAAATCAGGAAAAACTCTACTTTATCGTTTTTTAAGTATACTTTAGCCAGTTGACTTGACGTTTGACATTTCACCACAAAAAAATTTAAAAAAAACTATTGTCTCAAGAATATTGAGCTTCTTTTAAAGCCAAAAATAAGTAGGTACATAGAGTTGTGCCTCCCTAAGTACCTTCATTTCAACATAAGCCGAAAAGAAGCATTTATTTCAATATTTTAGGAGCAATTCATTTAATTATAGATACAGTCAAAATACTGCACATAATGGTTTCCCCAAGAGACATAAATTGAAATCTGTCCGCTGGCATGGATTTTCTTTTCTCCACGGTTTTATACATAAACTAATAATGTAAAGACCGAAAACCTCTGCTTTCATTTGACATTTGCCTACAAGATGAAACACGCACACAAGTAACATTTCTGTTCCTCTTCCAATAGACACATAGACAACACAGCCCTAGTAATTTGTTTTTGTTTTGCTTTTCGATTTCCCATCTATTCATGGATAGAGTTTCAAAGCTACAAATACTACAATGTAAACAAATGGGTTTTGGGGGGTGAAACGTACGAAGGTTTCCGATCTTAGTATGGCTTATTTGTGGTTTTATAGTTGCAAAGTCTTTATTTATTTATTTTTTGTTTTATCAATCCACATTCTCAAAATAAACACAAACAAAAATTCAATTAATTTTAATTTGAAATGTATGTGCTTCAGCGCTTATGTCTAATTCTGGTTCTTTTTGATTTTTATATCTGTCAAAAAATACGCGTGTTGAAATGAAACTTACTATACGTTTTCACCGAACGTTAATTTCTTGTAGAATTACTTAAATAGTGTTTTGACCTCTCCAAAAGCAGATTAATTTTGACAGTACTATTTAAAATACAAATGGTGTTTTATTTTCTCTTATGGTGTAGAAATGAGACAGGCATAGCTTGATCAGTGTCAATCCATGAATCAAATAAAACAAGGTTAAAAGCCATTAATCCACAAACAACAACAATTTGCAGGTTTTGTTTCACATATGACGTCAATAAAATAAGAAGAAACAAAGAAGTATCGTATTCTTGTTTTCTTTGATTCATGGTGTCAATCAAAGCGAAAAATTCACTTCCCGATGAATGTGTTCATTTCGATATAAGAACAGATTAGTTCGATTTCTATTTGTACACCTATTGGTCCCATGAAGATTTGTTTTAAATCTTCATCTTAGAAGATTTAATATGCATCGTATATCTTGATGACTTAGAGGAGTTTTATACTACGTTTCCACCGAACGTAGATATACTAATCTCAAAAAAGGGTTTTTACCGCTCTAAGAAAAGATTAATTTTGACAGCAATATTTAAAATGCATATATAGTTTCATTTTTTCTTATGATGTAGAAGTGAGACAGGCAGCTTCATCTGTGTCAACCGAAGATAAAAGTTCACTTTCCCGATGAATGTGTTCATTTCGATATGGAAATAGGGTAGTTCGATTGAAGATTTAAATGAGATTTATTTTAAATCTTCATCTGAGAAGATTAAAATTTGTATCGTAAATCCTCAAGATTTGTAAGAGACTTAGCTAAATCTACTCAAATCTCTCTTTAGTGGTCAGTGGAAATCTAGTATATGAACGCGTTAAAAAACTACATTTGGTAGAACTTCTTTTAAGTGTAATGGAGAAGTCCGTTAACAATAATGAAATAATATTTTTGTTTTAACAGTTTTGGGGCCTGTATTGACTTTAAGTCAACTTGAAAGTTTTTATGACCTTCAACGAGAACTGCGTATACATATAAAACAAAGGAAAAGCAACATTTTCGATTTTGTTCTTTGTTCCTTTTGTATTCACATCCGTTATATATTTCGCTCAAAATAAATATAATGGACATGAGCGCTCTTCAAAGCTTGTTCCTATTTCCATTGACGTTTTATGTGTGTTTTTTTTCTGTAGTGGCATTTCGCGTCCATGAGCGCCGGTTTTTTTCGTCTGGTTTTTGTTGAACGTTGGTGTAAAAATAGAAGAATTGGTGAAAAGTAAATGAACGACATAAGATTTAACTGATCAGCAGCGTTGCCACAAAGAAAATAATTTTGAGGGCGTTTCTGAGGGCCATTTCCAAAAAGTGAGGGCCAATACTCGTCAGAAATTTTTTTGAAAAAACTTAAACAATTATTAGGCAACATAAATATTTATTCGTATAGTTACGTCAGTCTGAATTAATGAATTCAGTGCGCTTTTAAAAAGCGTTTTTCGTCTGAGCAGATCACTGAGCAGAGGTTGAAAATATCAAGTAAACTCTTAGTAGAGTTTGATCATAGCTCTCCGATTTATTTATTAAATCCACTGGAGCACTCGACTGGCAAAATAATAAAATAATAAATATTTATTACCTACAGAGGAAGAACAACAGGCGTCAATCTCCATGTCATATTACACAAAAAAAGTTTCCTCCATCTTTTATTTATGTTTTTTGTTTAATGTTAAGTTCCTTATTGATTACAAACCGTTTTTTGTTTAAATAACTTTTAAATAAACAAAAAGCACGAAATATATTTTTTTTACGAAACACTTATATATATTTTATTCATTAGAGGTTACAAATTTTACAAAATGCATTTCAGCATGCTTTACATGCCATCATCAGCTTCACGCTTTAAAATAAACCAAAGAAACACATTTTAAATAGAAAAACAATCATTAATTTGTTGACAAAATGAAAGCATAAACACAGAGAAAGTTACATATTATTTTATTTTACTCCATCTGCTCGTACATTTTATTCTGAGCTCATAGCTCTGATTGAAAAAAGAAACACAACTTGAGCGCTCTGATGTGTCTGAGCTAAAAAAAGAAAAATAGATCTTCTTTGACAGCTCAGTTGCCTGCTCTGAGTTTAAAAAGATAAACGCCTAATATGGGAACTTGGTTATGCAGGAAACACATTGACAATTTTTGTGATGAAATAAGAATGATTATTTTATAAAATATTACAAAAAAATGAGATATGCGGGCCATTTGTTGTTGGCCCCGGTCCAAGGGCCAGAATAAGAAACAGATGGCCAAATGACCCGATTGGGCACATTATGGCAACGCTGCTGCTCAGTAAGTTAAAAAGCACTGTTTGTAGATTGGATTTTTGTTGTGATGTTGGACATCTGCAGAGATCACTTAAGTCAAGTTTAAATAAGAAGCAGAAATTCATTTCCAATTTAATAACTCTCAAATTTATTATCTCTGTTTGAAAATGGGAAATTAAGGACATTTGTAATAAATTTTATAAATTTCCATTTAAAGCTACTACACATATTTTAATATAGGAAAATTCATAAAATTTCAAAAAGTTTTCATAAATTTACCATTCCTTACATTTAAATTTAATAGAAAGTGAATAATTGGTCTTGAAAACAATTAAAGTCTCCAAAATCAAAAATTGCAACACTTCAAAATCATAAAATATATAGGCTAAATGTCTGTCTCGAGTGACCAGGGACAAGAGTACTATAATTTTACAATCATAAAGGACTCCAAATAATGCTATATACAATAACGGTCTTATATGAAAAACAATTAAGACTTCACATTTTATAAAACATTTCTATAATTTAGTTGTAAATTTAAAAATATGAATGAAAATTAAGTATTTGTTAACAAATTCATTTCTTTAGTGAGCCACTTTACTTCGAGACTGTCAATGAACTATGGAGTCATTCTCAAGATCCGATTACATCGCCTTTGCTTAAAAAACTTCAAAGAGATGCTGAATTAATCGAAAAATCTGTATTGATCTTTAGTTATATTTTAAAGGTAACATTTAAAAACAAAAACAAAGTTATTTGAAGGCCTCTTAGTAATTTAAGGTGTTTCCGAACCAAAGAAACATTTCAAGAAACATTGTTTAAAAAACGTTTGTGAAATTTTTCCCATGTGTTAAAAGAAACACATCAGAAATATTTAAGAAATTTGATTTTTGTGTGTAAGCTTCGAGAAATGTTTCTGAAATGTTTGATTGTTTCTCATTTTGAATTGAAATTGAATTAAATTGAAAGAAGTATCACTGATAGGGTCGTGTTTTCTCATTATGGAAAAGTGAAGAACCACTCACTCTCTTGAAAAATAATAATAAAAACATTTTTTCTGTTCGAAATAGGAAATAGGGAAACGTTTCAAAAATATTTTAGAAATGTTTCGTGAAGCATCCAGACAAAAATAAATATTTCAGAAATATTGCTTTCTTTCAAAAATATTTCTTGTCTTTCTGAAATGGTTCAAAAATGTTTCTTTGGTGCGGACAATCCCATAATACATTTTTGTGTATACCGCAGAGTTAAGCTTTAGGTTCCTTTCTTTTTATGTTTTGTTTTTAACTTTTAATTCTTTTTCCTTCTCATACAAATATTTTTCTTAGTATATGGGTGATATTCCCTGCGGAAAACATCCAGTCGATACGGATCTAATATTTGGACCAGCACTCGAAAATGAGAATCTCCGTGACGAAGTCTACTGTCAATTGATGAAGCAATTAACAGAAAACAAAGTGTTATACAGTGAGGAACGCGGTTGGGATCTAATGTGGTTGGCCACGGGAATCATGTCTCCCAATTCTCTTGTGTTGAAAGAACTTTTCGAGTTTCTTCGAACAAGAACACATCCCATAGCTGTAGAATCATTGAAGAGAGTTCGTAAAACTCTTACCAGCGGTCAGCGGAAATATCCACCATTTTTAAGAGAGACTGAAGCAATACAAAATCGTTGCACCAAAATTTATCATGAAGTGAGTTTTTGTTTTTGTTTTTCCGAATTGTGATAGCATTTCAATATAATTTCAAATATTTTAGATACATTTTCCTAATAATACAACTGGAAAAATGGAGATACAATCATCAACTCGGGGTTTTGAACTTTGCACTCTAATAGCCAAGCGTTTTAGCTTAAAATCCTTGGAAGGATTCAGTTTGTTTTTGCGAATTTGCGAGAAGGTGTTTTCTATTCCAGGGAATGAATACATCTTCGATTTTATTAGTGAGTTGATGATAAGCATGAAGGAATTCATGACAGGACGTACTCTTGAAAATAACATTTTTCCGTATGAGTTATACTTCATGAAGAAACTATGGTTGGACATGATACCCGGCAAAGATCTCAATGCCGATCATATTTTTCACTTTTCTCAGGAAGTTCCCAAATATCTTCATGGATATTACAATATATCCACAAGTCAGGGAGCGTACATTGCTGGAATCTTATATCGGGTTCAATTCGGTGGAAATATGGTTCCCTTGCATAGAATCCATGAAGTATTGCCTAAAATTTTACCGGTTGATGTAATTTCATTAGAAAAGAGCAATGATTGGAAGACGGACATCTTGAAGGTTCTACAGGAGCTTGGTGATTTGGATGAAGCTGACGCCAAGAATATGTTTCTCGAAGAGATTTCAAAATTCTCAATGTTTGGTTCGACATTTTTCTTGGTAAAACAAACCAATGATCACAGTCTTCCGGAAATTCTATTGATTGCAATCAATAGACATGGATTCCATGTTATGGATCCAAGAACAAAGGTTAGAAATTCACGAATTCAGAAATTTGATAAACATAATAACTTCTTTTGTTTTCAGGAAATTTTTCAAAAATACGATTACTCAGAGCTGGGTCTCTGGAGTTCGGGCAATACGTTCTTTCACATACGATTTGGTAATATGATTGATGCCTCGAAGCTTCTATGTTGTACCACTCAAGGCTATAAAATGGATGACTTGTTGACGTCCTATATTAAGTATTTCCACGTCCAGTACAAGTGATATTCAACAATAACTGTAATCAATAAAGATTATAAATTTATATCTTCGAGGAAAATCGTTTCCTTAATCTCATTTAAGATTTGTATATTGTTTCTTGTTTTTTTTTTTGAAGACGGAGGAATTGACTGGATCGTTCGAATTTGCTCTTTTATCTAACAACTTTAATGTAGCTAAATATTGACGCCGTTAGGTAGGGGTAGGTAGTCTAGTTATCCTATGCAGGTTTAAAGCCGATCTAAGTAAGATTACCTTGATTCTTAGTAGAATGAATTGTCGAATGGATGATTCAAGGAATAGTTACATAGGTACCTACAAATGTATATTTAAATATTAAAAGAGAAATATGTACCTACATATGTACATAGATGGAACCTAGGTATGTAAATATTTACATAAAATGTAAGTATGTAAGGTAGGAAGAAATAAAGGGATGATTCACGTAGTAAAATATTTATAGGTGTTAAAGTTTAAGAGAAAAAAAAATGCAATTTGAATTGTTGGAGAAATATGACTTACTTACTTACTTAGGTGGCGCTACAGTTCGGGGCGAACATGGGCCTCAACCAACATGCCTCCCCAGGTAGCTCGGTCTTTGGCTAGCTGCCTCCAGTTACGCACTCCAAGTTGGTTGAGGTCATCTTCCAATTGAGGGCGCCACCTTAGGTGAAGTCTTCTTTGACTGCATCTTCCCTCTGGGTTTGAATCGATGATCTTGCGAGCCGGATCATTGTTGTTCATACGCTCTACATGACCTAGCCATCTTAAACGTGACATACGTATTTTTTGTACCAGGTCAATGTCGCTGTACAGCTCGTATAGTTCGTGGTTGAACCTTTTCCTCAAAAGCCCGTTAACGCAGATAGGTCCGAAAACCTTGCGAAGAACCTTACGCTCGAAACGACTAAGGATATCTTCATCCGCTTTTGATAGAGTCCATGTCTCCGCGCTATAGAGCAGGACTGGGATGATCAGAGTCTTATAAAGAGTCTGCTTTGTTTTTCGAGAGAGGGCTTTACTACTCAATTGCCTCCCTAGCCCATAGGAACAGCGATTGGCAAGAGTTATTCTTCGCTTTATTTCTAACGAGATGTTGTTGTTAGATGTTATAGTGGATCCGAGGTAGACAAAGTCCCTAACTACCTCAAAGTTGTACCTGTCTATTGTGACGTTTTGTTCAATCTGCCGGTGTTTTGTGTCCCATTTTGTGGACAGCAGGTACTTCGTTTTGACCTCATTACTGCTAGTCTCATCTTAGCTGCTTCAGCTTCAATGTTAGCAAACGCTCCAGTGACAGCTCGCTGGGTTCTGCCAATTATATCTATGTCATCAGCGTATGCTAACAATTGCACAGACTTGAAAAAAATTGTGCCAGTAGAGTTAACTTGGGAATTTCCTACAATTTTTTCAAGTATTAAGTTGAAGAAATCGCACGATAGCGCATCACCTTGTCGGAATCCTTTCTCGACATCAAAAGCTTCTGTGAGGTCAGTACCAACCTTGAGGGAGCAGCGAGAGTTCTCCATCGTCATCCTACACTCATCCGACTGTGGGAAATATGAATATATTTAAGAAACAATTTCAGAACAATTTATAACTTTTTAATTAAAAAAATCAGTGATTGGTTTCTAAAAAATTGATTTTCTTCAAACTTGGTAATTAAGCGTTTTAGGCGATTGGCTTAAACTGATTTTTGACAAATAACGGTACCTGCCAAACAATTTTGTCTACCATATTAATTATCTCGAAAACGGCTCTAACGATTTTGATAAGAAAATTGTTTCTTTTTTTAGAAAATTCAATATTTCGAAAATGGATTAGGAATATTTTTCGAAATTACGAGTATATTATTCAGCTTATATTATTAAATACATGCCTCTCATTGTTTTATCGCTATTTTTATAGACAATGTTCTTATGAAATCGCCAGTTGCATTCCTCCCCTAAAAATATTCAACCGTAATACACGTGGTACAAGGAATGCTCATCAGATCACACTTGAGCCCTACTTCGGACATATTGTCCAGCATAGTGATTCCTTCTTCAGCCACACCACACGAATGTGGAATTCTTTACCCGCAAGAATTTTTCCCTCCCATTTCGATATTCAAGCATTTAAAACCAATGTATATCGGTATCTCCTGCTTCATTCTATCCCCTTTACCTAATCGCTCGTACTGTGCTTAAACATTTTAAGGGTAGTCATAACCCCTTGAGTGCGCGCATATTTAAGCAAAAACAAAATTAATGTCATACCAATTTTTTTAGAAAAAATTAAAGAAATTTTCTATATAAAAATTTTGGAAAAAATACTCGGATAAGTGCCTCTCGCTTAAGTGCCTTTTATTTTGTACACTTTTATTGAAATTTGCCTGACCAAAATCCTTTTAAGTACACATTTGAAAATAGCTGATAAAATACAACAGTTTTCCTTTACCGCTTCCATGTTTCTCCGTCTGCAGAATTTTGACTCCATTAAAATCTGGAGAATGATCGCTTTCGATGCAATGGCTTGCCAGGGCTACCTTCACATGATTATTTAGTTTTATGTCAGACCTGTGATTTGACATACGTTATCGAAGGAATTGTTTTGTGGTGCCAATGTAGCCGGCTTCCCATTACTATTTATCTTGTATATGACATCTGTTTGTTTGGTTTTGTCAGGTTTTGTTTAAGATGTATCGAAACGATATACTCTGGAAACATTAAACATAAGAAGCAACAGCAGTTTGTCTCATCTTCATAAACATTAGTTTCTTTGTATTAATAAATAGACTAAACTTCTTTTGAAGTGATTCTCCTTTTTTCATAAATGATATCCTAATCATATAATATTAAAATTATTTAATACAAAAATAGTCAGTGTACACTTTATTGTTATAATTGTTATAATACTGAATGTAATCAATGTATAATTTTTGTCTTTTTTCTCGTAATAAAGTTCCCCTGAGGAAGGCAGCAACCCCTGCTGAAACGTCGGGAAAGCTAATGTAAGCAAATAGTTTCATTACTAAAACTACAGTGACCAAAAAGGCTGACGCACGGAAGTATTTTTGTATTTTTATATTGCTTCCACTCATTAATTAACCTATTATAATTATTCGTTGATCAAAGGCTGTTAAAATCTGTTTTGAATCAATAAATTAACACGTTCGATTAATTATAATACAAAACACCTTCTTAATTAACTATGTCTGGCCCAGGACAAAATCTGCCAATTTTAATGATTAAAAATTTTAATCTTGTTGGCTATTCAATGTGAACTATGGTTACTTGTCAAAAAATCAATGTCAGGTAAACTGAACTTAACAAAAAGTGCGTATTGGTGGGGCCCTCACTACCCAACTGATGAATCGATGTGAGATCGCCTGGACGAAACGCAAATTTTATGGGCCATTAAAAGCTATTTTAAATTAACTGTTTTTTTTATCAAAAATGTTTTTTAAAATGTTTGTATATGTAAATATAGAGGCATTTAGCGTGAGGCACTTATCCGGGTTTGACTGTATAACCCTTCCTACTAAGAATCTTGAGGCTTACGATGGGATCGAACATAAGAGCAAGAACGTGAGATCCAGTCATGTATTTTATTTTACTTAAAAGTGTACTGCACTAATTTAAGAACACACATTTTTACGAAATATTGATTTTTCTAAAAAAAATGTTTTTTTGTTAATTAAAAACAAATTGTCAAAAATTTGTCTTAGAAGCTTCTGTATAAGAAATTTCCAAAAAAAATCAAATCAACCGTTTTCCAGAAAATAGAAAACCAAAATATGCTTCTACTAGAGAAGTTTTTTTCAAACTTTTTGAGCACGCGACCCCTTTGACAGTAAGTCCCCTTTCACACAGGGAAACAAGTTACTGGAGATTACATTACGCCAACGAGGAGCAAAGAATGGTCGTTCAAATTGGAGCAATGGAGGCAAGAATCCAAAGGTTGAAAAGCCAACTGGAGCCTCTAGTGCTCGCAGTTAAGGCCAAGCAAGAATAACGCCGAGCGAATGAACAGAAAGAGCTCGAGGAAAATAAGGCGCTACAGCGGCACCAAAACATAGCGCAACAAAAACAGCAAAAAGAACAATTGCAAAAACAACAGCCACAGCAGCAGCCGAAACAATAACGGAAACAACAATAGCAACAGCAGCAGGCACAATCCCAGAAACAACCGCAACAAAAACAACAGCAGCAGAATCAAAAGCAGCAGAATCAACAGCAGCAGTAAAAGTAGTCTCAGCAGAATCAGCAGCAGCAGCCACAGCCGCCGATTAAGAAAAAACAAAAGGTGCCACCCATAAATACTTATAAAATGGAGTTATAGGATACCATAAATCTGTGTAAGTTGGCCATAGGTCAAAACTTTACTATAAAAGATTAAATAATGATAGGCATGCTATCCATTGCTTCACACTGGAAGACCACAAAAAAATTAAAGCGTTGCTAAAAGAATCCACTACTGAATTCTTTAGTTTCACCCCTAAGACCGAAAAGTTTCAAACGGTCCTTTTGAAGGGCATAGATTCCTGCACGGAACCACAGGTGCTCTTAAGTGAACTCCGCCAAAAAGCAAATGACGATCTCGACTTTATCGGGGTCAAGCTGTGACAAATTAAAATGGCGCGACGACATGCTTCAATGCATGCGCTGCCAATGGTTCAGCCACGCGCATCTGACTGCGAAATGCAGTTACTCTGCGTTAAGTGTGGAGAGATCCAGAATGCAGATGAATGCAAGTTAGGGAAGGAATGGGTGGAAAATAGGACCCAGCTTAAATGTGAACTCTACCGCGGCGGCGGACACCCCGGTAATTATCGGGGATGCCCGACGTTTCAGCTTATAAAGAACAATAAAGCAGCAAAGCAAACAGTGTTAGAAAAGCGTCCAACAGTGCGCCCTCCTACAACAACGCCCGTCAACCCCCAAATTTCGCACGCTAAATTGGCGTCAGGAAGGGGAAGCACGGTACAGCCTACACCAAAGGTCGCCCAACAGGCCCCCCGTGCCTAAGGCGCCGGCGGCACAGGCGGATATTATGGGCGTTCTACTGGCCATCCAGGGCCAGTTGAACGTCCTCCAAAACCAGATCAGGGAGCAGGCGACTGGGGTGGATTATCTCTACTCTGTTTTGCCGAGCTTAACGCAACTTAGAGGTTAAGGGCGCGCTGCCGGGGAGGCCCTTTAAGATCCTAGCTATGAATGTAAATTCACTGATTAGGACCGAACGTAGAGCGAATTTATTCCAATTGCTTAAAGACATAAGTCCAGATGTGTTTATGGCTAGCGAAACTAAGCTTAACCAGAAACATAAATTGGCTAACAACAATTACAATATCGTAAGAAGAGACCGACCCAACTCCACTCAAGGAGGAGGCGTCGCAATCTTTATACGTAAAGGCATTAGTCATAAGGTAATATATAATAGTGATGTGCGAAAATTTCGGACGTTAGATGCATGCATCATATGCATTCATCTCCAACAGGGGAAGCGAATGTATGTGATCGCTGCCTATGCACCGGAAAGACCTCAGCCCACCCAGTTTATAACAGAGCTTGGAAAGCTTTTTGAATACTTAAGATTGAGCTCGGCAGAGAACTTTTACATATTAGCCGGTGATTTAAATGCCAAACACATAGATTGGGGAAATCAAATACAAAATCCTCGAGGTTACTATTTGCATAATTGGATGGGTAGATACAGCCTTGAGTATCGCCTCGATCTTCTAGCCACAGAGAGGCAATCGTTTCCAAGAAGCGGTGCCTATCTGGATCTATTGCTGAAAGACGTAAGACTAACAATTTCTGACGCTCTGGGTCAACGGCCAAGAAATTGTTTACGAACGATCGAGTACGAAAGTGACCACTACGGACTCGCCGCCGTAATACAACTTCCGAACGAGCTTATGGAGTTGGAGGAGTATGTGCCTGTGCATACTTACAATTACAGTAAGGTGAGCTGGCCACGCTTCTCCAATGCCTTATTGAGTAAATTACGTTCAAATGGTATATCCCCACCAAATGACAGGAACCTAACAAATACTGAAATCGACAGATACTTAGAACAAATTGACGAAACGATTCTACGAACAATGAACAGAACAATACCGAAATACAAAGAACGTAACGCAACTGACATGTACCGTAACGCGACAATTGAAGCACTTCACAGACAAAAAAGTGGACTTCTAACAAGACTAAAACGCTTGTACAGACGGTTTACTGATACACGAGATCTGGAGATTAGGACACTGAAGTCGTCCATCAAAAACATCAACCAATTGAGCAAAGAAAATTATAGGTTGGCTATTAATTTGTTCTGGGACAATAAAATTCGTGCCGTTAACTCTAGCGACCCAATATGTTCCCAAAAATTAATAAGATTTTTATAAGAAAAGAATCAAATCAATCTTCCGTGTCTTAAGCTCCAGAGGACGACGGAGAACAGAGACGTACTTCTGACAGCAGACAAAGACCCAGAGGATGCCGTATTGGACGATGACCTCTATATAATCGAAGATCCGCAGGAGAGAGTGGACGCTGTGGGTGCTGCTTTCCAGCAAGTGTACAAGGTGAATGCTAGCATGCGCCCGAATCATGACCTGGAGAACAGAGCTCTGCTCCACCACTTATGGCTCCAAAACGATATAAACGAATGGCGATCTGAGAACATTGGTTTTACCGGGTTTAATGATGAAGATCGCCGACCGAAATGGGCCCGGTCGGCTATTAATTTCGAAGAATGAGCTCCAGCTCATCTTCGATTCATTAAAGAAAAAGAAATCAGCAGAAGTCGATGGTATATCCAACGTTGTACTACGACATTTGCTTCAAGAAGCAGTTGATATTTATACCACGCTGTTTAACAACGCGCTGAATAATGCATATTATCCAGTGCGGTGGAAGACAGCTGTGGTGCACCCTCTCCCAAAAAAGGGAAAGGACAACTCCAATCCGGCGAATCTCCGGTCGATAAGTCTTCTTCCGAGTATCAGCAAAGTATTTGAAAAGGTTATTAATAGAGCCCTGTTCAAGTGGGCGGACGACAAAAATATCATCCCGGATAATCAGTTCGGTTTTAAGGCGGGACATGACACAATTCATGCCGCGTCTAAACTAGTTTCTGATATCCAATGGAACAAAACTAAAAAGCAGTGTACGGGTGCCTGTCTAGTTGATTTGGAGAAGGCCTTCGACACCATATGGTTAGAGGGTCTCTATCTAAAGCTCGCCAGACTTGGTATAAGTAAACCTCTATTGTACATGCTTTATGACATGCCAAATGGTAGAAAGTTTGTTGTCAAGAGTGGCAATGTAACTTCTACCGCAATTTTTAATATTAATAATGGTCTTCAGCAGGGAGCGGTTAACTCGCCGATTCTATTCAGCATTTACACCAGCGATCTGATATTTAGTCTAACTCAGGCAATTGCATACGCCGACGATCTAATTGCGTACAGAACAGCTAATACAGTTGAGGTCATCAAAATTCTTTTGCAGAGTGACTTCGACAAGATTCAGCGATATTGTGATGATTGGAAGTTGAAAATCAACTTCTAGAAATCAGAAACTATTTTGTTTAGGACTCCGTTGTCTAGCGCCTCAAGGGATACGAGAAAGAACTGTCGTAAGCTGGTGATCGTAGGGCCACATGGACATCCACTGGTGAGTAAAAGTGTGTACCTTGGAATCTGGTTGGATCAGTACCTGTATTTCGACAGACATATAGGTGCTGCTTTGGCCAGGGCTAGGGGAGCCTTTGCCTTGACAAAACGACTGTTTTACAGCAGCCGTCTTGACAGCAGGGTAAAGGTGATTTGCTACATGGCCCTCATCAGGCCGATGATTGCCTACGGATGCACGGTGTGGTTCAACGTTGCCCCATCTCAAATGGAAAAGATTCGGGTGTTTGAGAGGCAATGTCTTAGACGTTGCCTTGGATTACACAGAACACCAGAGTCGGAGTACAAAAGATATTATTCCAACCAGGTTCTATACAACGGAGCCAACATAAACAGAACAGATAATTTTTTGTTTAAGCTGATTCGGGGTCACACTGCAAGAGCGATGTCCTCAACCAACAGCTTAATTTTTGGGGCTTACTAACCCAATAATGAATATTTTGAGAGTGCGCGGTTAAGTGGCTACATCCCTCCCGAAGCATTCCTCTATTTAGACAGTCGAGGGCTGATACAGGATAGAATAGCGGTTCCGCTTATCTACCACGTCAGTCGTAAAACTGTAGATAGGCGACTCCTGTATGGTCGAGACGTCATCGCTCAAGGTGGAGAGGAGCGCCTTCGGTTTAATAGGACTATGTCCGATCGGGACCGAAGGGATAGGGCGAAACAGGAGAACCAGTTCTGGTGGCTCTCTCAACAGCATCGTGATATTTAAAGTCGATTAAGATATGTCTTGGCCGACTTACATACATATAGGATAATTAGGTATAGGGAACAGTCGGGGTGGCACCAAAAAAAAATTAAAATATGTATGTATGCGGGGGCATACGTGCATGTGACTGCGTGTCTGTACATGTATGTGCGTACGTATATGTATGTGCGTATGTACATGTATGGGTGGGTTGCATGTAGTTGTGTGTCTGCATGCGTATAAAAAAATAAACAAAAAAAAAAAAAAAAAAATTGCAAAACAATTCACATCGAATATTTGCCTTAATGGTTAGGTAGTCTACATTATACCTAGATACCCACAGGATTTGTATGCACATCTGTGGGAAAAACTTTTTATCTACACATGAGTTGTGTATATTCATTTAAATTTAATGTTTGTTGTTTTCTAATAAATGATATTGATTGATGATTAGAATATTTTATATCAATAGGTTATAAAACCAAAACACCTATGTAAAGACATAATTAATAATTTTATATTTATTGTCTCTGATATAGCTTAACCATACAGAAATAACAAGACTCCGTGGCGCAACGGTAGCGCGTCTGACTCCAGATCAGAAGGTTGCGTGTTCAAATCACGTCGGGGTCATTTTCTTGCGTTAAGAGAAACAACTTTTTATTCTTTCAGATTATAGAATATTATATTTTTATTTTTTAATCTAAGTCATTTTAGCAGATGAACTTTTTGTGGCAAGTCTACCACCCTAATATCCTATATAATGGGTGATATGCATAAAACGCCAGTATTTGCTAGAAGTAAAAGCATAAAGTAAATATTTTATTTTTTAGTAGAATGTTAAATTTACAGTATTTACTTCATTTCGTATGCATTAAAAAGCTTCCTACTTATGGCATATACTTTCAGTATACCTATGCTAAATTCATCACAGTAATTACTAGAATTCATCCAAAATTGTACTAATTGCGTAATCCGGAATCCTTCTTCGTTCCGGGATCCCATCCCAACTGAAGACTTTTGTGTAATTCTGACGATTCAGAATTTTAATGAGATTGTATGTGTGAAAATAATTGTGTACGTGGAAATATTCAAATAAAAAAAATTTTCGTTGCACAATTATGATACAGGGTGGCCCACGAATCGTGCTACAATAAGAAATTTAAACAACTTTTATTTCAATCGATGTATTTCATTAATTTTTTTTATTGGATTAAAAATTAAATTTTATTTTAAATAACTAATGGTTTTTAAAGATGATAGACCGCAAATGACCTCCACGCTCATCCACGCATATGCGGCACCTGATCAGAAAATTGTTCATTGCGGCCTGAAGGGTTGAAATTGGGATCGCCTCAATTATTGTCTTAATGGACTGCTTCAATTCAGTCAAATTCCTGGGTTTCGTTTTGTACACTTCCTGCTTGACATAAGCCCATAAAAAAAAGTCTGGTGCAGTCAGGTCAGGTGACCTTGGGGGCCAGCGGAAAGTGCAGTTTCTGGATATCAATTTGTTTGGGAATTTTCGTTGGAGCTCCGCCATAACTTGTGTGGCTACGTGTGCACTTGCTCCATCTTGTTTAAACCAAATCCTGCTGAAGGGATACGTCTTCGGTGAAGTTCTGGGTAAAAAAACTGCTTCAGCATCTTTAAATACCGGTCCCCATTGACAGTTTGTGATACACCGTTTTCTTTAAAGAAGTATGGCCCGACAATACACCAGTGACTCGTGACAGTGACTGCACCCAGAAGTTTCGTCTCATGGAGTATTTCTGGATTAGATTGACTTCATATAATTTTGCTTGTTAACATTGCTGTTTAAGTAATGGGCCTCATCAGACATGAACAAACAATTTATCAATGTGTTGTCTTTTTCGGCCATTGCAATCAGTTTTCTGTAAAATTCCAGGCGAACAGGTTAATCCTGAGGGTCTAACTTGCTCGTAATTTGGATTTTGCACGGAAACAAGCTTAAGCCATCATGAAGTATCCGTTGTAATGACCGTCTGCTAACTCCAATTTGGCCCGATAAGTTTCGAGACGAAACATTTGGATTTGCCTGTATTGCCGATGCAACAGCCACGATTGTATCCTGAACCCGAACATTGGGATCTCGATGATACGGTCTTCGTTCGATGAATCCAGATTCAGCAAACATGTTCACCAGCCTGATAATGGTCCATCTACTCTGGAGAGTACCGCCAAACTCCAGGTTAAATTCCATTTGGACGGAAATGACGGACTGCAAAGAATGGTATTCCTGCACTATCCAAATCCTTTTTTCAGTATCCCAAGCATTCATTTTGATAAATATAAAGTAGCCTATAAAATAAATAAACAATAAGCCGATTACTCACACTGAAAAAAAGTTATTACGTTTTATTTTTGTAGCACGATTCGTGGGCCACCCTGTACAAAAAATGACAACAGTCGAGTTTGACGTTCAAGTATACAAATGGGTGAGTGCTTCTAGTCCTGAGTCTGATTTCAAATCCATAAGCAAAATTCTCTTCTTTTCAGAAATAGAATTGTCATTTCGTATTTCGCAAGTGAATACTTTCACAAGAGTCCAGAAAGCTTCAGGGTTGCCAAGTAAAAACGACATTATTGTACTTTACTATTACTTTAATTCTTGTTTTATTAACATGTGTGTGTGGTATTTTGTCAGTCAGTCAGTCTGTTCACCAAAATTATTAACAATAATATATTTAAATGCAAAATTCAACATATACATGGACATATTCTTAGGAATTAAAGTTAAATATGATTTCTGCTAACTCCGTCCTTTAAATTTCTCCCTATCTCCGGATTTGAAGTGCTGTGCACTAGCTATTAGTTCTTCAGTATTTTCCAATGTTGTGCAAAACGAAACAACGAAAATAGTATTTGAAATATTCTGCATGTGAAGCCGAATGAAATTTTGTAAAATGTGAAATCTCTTCTTCAATTGAGAAAATATCTTTTAATTATAAATCTCTCTTTTGAATGAAGTTTGTTGTATGTTCTTTGGTGGTTTAAGGGGTGTCATTAACCATCCAAATCCTTAACTATACAATGTAATAGTTGAGTTTTTCATTATGGGTTCCAAAAAACTGTTTCTCCAAATTCTGGAATGTTTAACTGAGCTCTGCCATCTGCAATCAACACTTGTAAAATATTCATTTGCATCACATGTTGCTTGGATATTGATGGAGGCATATCCTTCTCGGTTAATGTATTCTTGGGAATGATATCGGGGACGTGGTTGCAATGTTTCAACATGACTGCAGTCCAATGCTGTGGGAAGCTCTATTTTATAATCCAACCATGTTTTGTTCTTAGCCGTTCTTCAGTTTGATGGAAATTTTATACAATGAGAATCTTTGTCTTTTATTAATTTCGCAACAGAATTAACTGTTCTGGAAACAGTACTCTAATGTACGCCAATTTATATCTCCACCAATACCAACTCCAAATCTGGAACTATCAGAACTTAGGCGCCGTATAGTAATTAGTAAGTGCGCTAAATTTCGAGCCTTTTTCAATATTGTCTACTAATACTTTTAATGGTAAAATTATTGCTGTAGTTAACCAATAAAATAATCACTTAACCAATCTACGTTTTCCCTCTCAAAACTAAATAATTGTTTAAAATTAGACTCAGAATCCGACTTTCTATCTTTAAATTCGAGAGGGTTATTTTAGAATTAATACGAACAAATTCCGCCATATTATAAGCGTAACAAAACTTAAATATGCACTATGATCTAATTTATTCTAAATACGATATAAAACTGCGATAAATAAAATTATTATTAAATAAAAAAAAGCGTGCACTATGAAATTTTCAACTTGCTATTTATCAACTTTGGAAAAACTAAGTATTCACTACAGAAATATAGTACTTACTAGCTTTTATGCATACGGAATGAAGTATTTACTTATCAGGTTCATTCAAAAAAAGTAAAACCTATCTGCGAAAGCAAATACTTTATTTAGACCATTTTCCACATTTTTATGCACACCACAAATAGTTTATAGTTAGAAATTCTCCGGTAAAAGCATTTACTTTGTTTTATGCATATCACCCAATTACCAACACAATTTTCATCAATTAAAACAACAACAGAGTATATTCTGTACACGGTGACTATTGGTCCCGTACTTCCCGGGACAGTCTTGTATTTCACTAAACCACATATTCAGGTCTAATGATTTCACATCGAAACTTATAAATAGCTGCCTTGAATAATTGTATTCTTGTGCACAAACAAAATGTGAAGCTGGTGTGCGCAATGTTCTTGCACCTGATTCTTTCGAACAAATTAAAACTTCTCTAAGGAAAATAAGTCTTGGAAAATTTTTTCTGATTATTCCAATGTCCAGTCATGGCTCTACAAAACTGTGTCCGCTCCTGCTTCGTTATTTTATACAACAACAAGTCATCGTTGTCAAGATTTTGTACTTTGAAAATCATCCAGGTAAACATTTAACATCATTGCAAAATATGTATACAGATAAATCTTGGGCAAATTTTTGATAAAAAAAAAACTACTGACAACACACACTATAATATTGGGGTGCCTACAAGAAATACAGTTTTTATAAACTTCAAGCTAATGGCTAATGATTCTCATTGGAGTTAAATGTGCTGCTCACTTTTTAAATAACTGTATACGAACTGGAGTTGAATTCTTTCTAAAATATATAAAAGTTGTCATCGTCAAAATGTATTTGTCTTTTTACTTGCGATTATAGGTACTATAAGGCAATTTATGTATTCGTAAAAAAAAAAATTCTAACAATCAAACATGACATTACGATCATAGAGAACACCAAATAAGTTGGACCTGCAATTCCGTCTGTCTGTCTGTCTGTCTTCGAGTCTGCAGCCTAAACTGTTCGGTGGACTTGTTCAAACTTGGTACATATTATTTTTTCGGTAATATGCCCACACTTTTTTTTTCATTTTTCTTAAGACGACAAATAACAGTAGCCCCCATACATTTTTTTTGGCCAGAAACAAAAATCTTATTTTTCTCAAAAACGGCTTCAACGATTTTTATAAAAAAAAATTAGTTGATCAACGAAGGGAAAGGGTAACTTTTTATAATTTTTTTTTTGGAAAAAAATTGTTATTTTTGGTACCTCAAGTACAACCATTTTTTGGTTTTCGATTTTCTCGGAAACGGTTGATTTGATTTTTTTGAAATTTTTTACGCAGAAGCTCCTAGAAAGCTTAAGCACTATTGTATACCAAAATTAAAAAAAAAAAAATTTTTAGAAATAAATTTTTTTTTGAAAACTCAAAATTTCGAAAACGACTCAATAGATTTTTTCAAAACTTCGTATTTGGTGGTTTCTTGACAATATCTTGAATAGTTAAAAAACAATTTTTTTTAAATAAAAAAACAACGGTACCTGCCATACAAAAGTTAGAAAACCGTTAAGAAAAAAAATTATTTCTCGAAAACGGCTCCAAGAATTTTTATAAAAAAAATTGTCTGTTCTTAAATTAGTACAATTCTCTTTCAAATATAAACATATTTTTTTGCGTACTTATTAACGGTACTTCCCATAGTACCACTTTCCATATTTTCGATTTTCTCAATATTGGATGAACCGATTAAAATAATTTTTTTCATAAAAATGCTCCCACAAATTGTTAATAAAACAATATACGAAAATTTTCAAAAAATACGTTTTTCGATTTTTAAAAAATATAAATTTTTTTTTTGAAAAATCGATTTTTCAAAAACCAGTCACAGAATTTTTTTTGAAATTTGAATTTTATATGTATATTAATAATATCTTCAAAATGGCATTTCAATTTTTTTTTCTAAAAATGTTTTCAAAATTTTATACATAAACAATTAATTTATTAAAAAAACCGCTCCAAGATTTTTGAAATTTTTTTGATATATTCTTATTTATCCATTAATTCAAATTGCATCTTTGTTTTCCCACAAACTATAAAGTCTAAGCAATATAAAAACATTTAATTATGTGTATTATCCATTTATTTCTACTTTATTATTATTCCCTTTTTACGAATTTTTGCGTACGTCACTTAATGCTAAATACAATGTAGGCCCTCATACATTTATATGTACATATGGCTTTAAAAATCACATGAATCTTATGTATGCATATTGCATCTAAATGATGAAGTTGTATGTATATAGCTACCTACCCACCTACGTTCTTCATTTTATTTATTATATGTACATGTTTACATACTTAGGTCTGTACTTACTCTTCTAACTTACATAATTAAAATCCATAACTAGATAGATTTAAACATACATTTGTAGGAAGCTACCTATGTAACTATTCCTTTAATCATCGATTCGACAATTCATTATACTAAGAATCAAGGTAATCTTACCTACATAGCCTTTAAACCTCCATAGGATAACTACACCTAACTAATTAACCTCAATGGTTAGCTACATTTCCACAATGAACAATATTTGAACAAAACATAACCATAATTTAAGGGGTGCAGGGACATAATTCCGCGGGACATAAGTCCAACAATTTTTTTTTTTTTGGAACTATGTCCCACTTTGGTGGGAGTCAAAGTATTCCTGGAAATAAGTATCTGAGTAGTTTCTACATTTCATCAAATTGCCAGACACCCCAATCTTGAGTGCTCGGCTAGAATAACTATGTCATCCGCGTAGGACCTTAACCTCTATTTCAGCGAATGTAATTCCTCCAGTCAGATGGTCAGTGAGGTCATCCAAAAACGGTGAGAATAAAAGTTAATTAAGAAGGCAGCCCTATTTGTCTACAGTTTCAGTTTTAAACCATTCTGTTAATATGTTTCCAATCCATACCGCTGAGAGGTTCCCATTGGAGATTTTTTTGTATTTTCATAGACATCCCCGGATTGCTCAGTTTGTAGAGTAATGTTTTTCTGTCGATGGAATCAAAAGCTGCCTTGAAATCTACAAGGAACGCATAGTTTTTCCCACTATTTAAATGGAAACGAGCGATGCTTGCGAGGATGAAGATATTATCAATGGTGGAGTACCCTTTTTGGAACCCGGCTAGGCACTTATTAAGCAAGTTGTTTCCATGAACCCAATGCGTCAGTCCTTCTTGCAGAATCCCTGTGAAGATTTGTGTGAGAAAGGAAATACCTCTATAGTTGCAAGAGTATCCATCGGAACACCTTTCGTCGGTATAGTAAAGATGATATCCCCTTTTTTAGACATGTTGGTACTTCTCCGGTGTTGAGAATGAAGTTAAACGTCTTTGTGAGTTCCTCAATGAAGGCAAGCGTCGCGTTTTTGAAAAATTCGTAACGTATACGGTCTTCGCCTGGGGCTTTATTTGAGCTATTGCGGTTTTTGACACTGGTTACGGCCTTCTGTGTGATTGGCCAATCTAGGGATTCGACTTCAAGAAGTGGTGCTGCATATTGCAATGTATCTTCAGTTATAGTCATATTCAATATATTTTTGAAGTATTCGGCCAGAATAGACGCTTCCACTTTAATGTAACTTCCAAAGAATGGCCTATTTAAGGACTTAGCGATCTTCAATCTAAAAAGATTGGCAGATGATCGGAATTGATGAGTTGCTTAACTTCCAAGTCGTGAACACAGTAAAGTCCTAATCCTTTGACGAAAAGATAGTCAATAGTTGAGCCAGCAGAACATCTTATGAATATTAGGTAACCTTCCCTGTCACTCTTGGTGCGCACGTTATACAGTATGAGTGCGATGGGCTTCTATACGTTTACTATTTGGGTGTCACCAACTCTTCCGTTAAAATCGCCTACCAGCAATATATTGTTATTTCCAATTTCCAACAACAAGTTATACAAATTCGTAAAGTCTTCCATCTATTCATTGCAATTGATGTACGTTGGGATGACAAGCATTTTTCGCTTTCGCTTGATATTTAAATTAAATTTTGGTTTAGACGTTTCACAAAGTTACATTCTCAATTCTTCTTGATGTCCAGTTTAATGCCGTACAGACTTCGTTCGTTCGCCGTGTCATCTGTAAATCTTCTTTCTGATGGAATTGAAATCCATGGGAGTTCGTAGTTCTTATATACCTGTTCAAAATGTTTGGCCATCGCTGTTATAAACCATTAAAAGAATCTTTACAATTTAAAATCATAATTAAACATCAATATATTTCACTACCTTGATGTAAAAAAATTAATAAATGTATTCAAACTGTGGATAACCGAATCTATAAAAGGTTTAATAAATCAACGTGATATAGCTTACCGACCGACGTTGGAAAAATTTTCGACTGGAGGGGTTGCACACGGCTTATAAAGATTTGCGGAATAGAGTTGTGCAGGATATTAGAGCTGTATAAACTCTCTTCTATGCCAACTGCCTGAATTTATCCTCTGATGGACGCAAGTTATGGAGCAATCTCAGCGAGTATGTAAGGCATCGGAAGAAACGTCCCAAATCACAAATAAATATCGATGTTTTTATCTTCTCCCAGCAGTTTTCCTTCGATAATTTAAAATGTTTCTCCAGATCTTTCGCATGTAGCGTGGGTGTTTTAGAAAGATTTCTATCAATAAAATCGAATGCCTCAGGTGTGGATCAAATCAATCCAATTTATCTAAAAGCCATATTACCGTTGTTGTTACCATTCCTTACTCACGTTTTTAATACCGTCATCGCAACTGGAATTTTTCCAGACCAGTGGAAACTTGGCAAGATAGTCCCAATACCCAAAAATTGATTGCAAACAGAGTTTCGGCCGATATCGACTCGACCCTTTTTATCTAAAGTCTGTGAATGTATCATGCAAGAACAACTTAACGACTATATTATGCGTAACAACTTTTTAGATAATATTCAATCCGGATTTCACCCTAAGCACAGTTGCACGACAGCACTCTTGGAAGTTATTGAAGACATAAGAGAGAATCTTGATTGTGATTGTGTTACATTTTTGCTTCTCCTTGAATTCTCTAAAGCTTAAGATACGGTTAACCACTCTGTTCTGTTGAGAAAGTTACGTCTTGAGTTTAACAAGCTGATATCTTCGTATCTTATTGAAAGAAAACAAGCTGTAACTACAGGAAACCGATTTTCGGAGTTCTTATCGATCAAACGGGGTGTCCCTCAGGGATCAATCTCAGCTCCCCTTTTATTCTCGTTATACATCAATTAAATGGCTTCCATCGTACCAAATGTATCTAAGCATTTTTATGCTGATGATATACAAATTTATAAAAGCTGTCCTCTTGGTCCTGTAGAAAATTGTGTTCACACTATAAGCGAGGAGTTTGAGCGAATCTCTACCTGGGCACAAAGTAATAGTTCGACTCTTAACCCAAACAAATGCAAGCGTCTTATAATATCCAAAAAGTTGGTAGATCTCTCTTCTTTTCCATCGATACTTCTCAACTCTGTTCCTCTATAATTCGCAACCACTTCTAGAAATCTTGGAGTGGTGTTCCACAGAACATTAACGTGGAACGATCGCGTTAATTTTTGTGTAGGAAAAACCTATGAGGCTCTAAGATCTTTATAGATAGTTCAGCAGTTCAGCTCTTAACATTACAGTTCGCTATATATTTGGCCTGAGAAAATACGATCCTATGTCTCACATCTATCTTCGGATCTCCTTAATATGTCATTTTAGAACTATATCGAATTTCGGACTTTAATATTGTAAAAACAAGGCAACCAGCATATTTATACGCAATCATTGTAGCGGGTTTTCCAATAAGAGGTGTTATTTTGAATAGCCCGCTATTTCGGTAGCTGTCACTTTTGAAGCTGTCATTTTTTGACATTTGACAAGTAGAAACTACGCTATTAATAAAAATGGAACGATACACGCTTCAACAACGCATTGAAATTATTAAAATTCACTATAAAAATGGTGAAAATTTGGCAGAGACGGTTCGTAAGACTAAAACATTTTTGGGTCGTCGTGAAGCACCTTGTCGGACCGAAATACAGAAATTGGTAGACAAATTCGAGCTGTTGGGACAAGTTAGTGATGTGAAGAATAAAACCCGTGCACGTCGCTCAAGAACAACTGAAAATATTGCTGTTGTAGCCCAAAGTGTTGAAGAAAACCCAGGTTTGTCCATTCCTCGTCGTTCTTTGGAATTAGGCATTCCACAAACGTCATTACACCGTATTTTGCATAAAGACTTGGGTCTTAAGCCTTATAAAGTTCAGTTAACACAAGAACTCAAGCCGGCTGATCATCAACAACGTCGTGTCTTTGCTGATTGGGTCCTTGAAATGCATGAAAATGAACCGGAATTTCATCGAAAAATCATCTTGACTGATGAGGCCCATTTCCACCTCGGAGGCTACGTCAACAAGCAAAACTGTCGCATCTGGGGCTCGGAAAACCCAAGAGTTATTGTTGAAAAGCCTCTCCATCCTCAACGCGTGACTGTTTGGTGCGGTTTATGGTCCCGCGGGGTCATTGGACCTTACTTTTTCGAAAATGAGGCTGGAGCAACAGTTACGCTCAATGGATTGCGCTATCGAGAGATGATTAATGATTTTTTATGGCCTGAATTGGATGGTAATCTGGACAACGTTTACTTTCAACAAGACGGCGCTACGTGCCACACAAGCAATGAAACCATCGATCTTTTACGGGAAAAGTTTCCGGACCGTGTTATCTCTCGAAGAGGTGATCACAATTGGCCACCGAGATCTTGTGATTTAACACCTTGCGACTTCTTCCTTTGGGGCCACGTGAAAGATAAGGTCTACGCCAACAGCCCAGCGTCGATTCAAGACCTCAAAGATGAAATTCGTGAGGCTATCGAGGACATAGGGCAGCCACTTTGCGATTTGGTTATGGAAAATTTCATGAAAAGGATATGGTCCTGTAAGCGTGGTCTTGGCGGCCATTTGGCTGATGTTGTGTTCCATTATTAACGGCATACCTTCCTCTTTATAATGAAATAAACATCCGATCATTTATCTCCAAAAATGCCATTTTTCTTTAAATATCAAAATAACACCTCTTATTGGAAAACCCTATATATAAAAAGGAATATATATACAATGACGAAATACTTCGATTTTCAGCATCAACCAGATCCCGTAGATAATTTAATACTTCTTATTTTCTCTTCTCTCGCATCTGAAAGACAACTTTTCATCGCTGTAGTCCGTCTTTGGAATTCACTCCCCCAGCACTTGAAAGATTGGAGCGGAGCACATCAGATTCAGATCTTTCTTTAATAATCAAAGCAACTAACTTCATTTTTTTCTCTATCTCTTTTTTCCTATCCTTAAAGCATATTTCATCTCTCTTTTTAACTTAACGTTTTATCAGTATACGTAAATTTTATCTCCTTTTTTATATGTAAGGTAGACTAGTGTCACTAGTATCCGGACAGTACTATAGAATCCGGACACTTGGTCGTTTATAATTGTCAAAAAATAACAGTGTGAAAAATATATACAAAAACAACCAAGTATGTCTCATTCATACACACACGCAGTTTCCAATAGATGCGATAACTGGTTTGCGAAATACGCATCATCGTGTAGTGTGCAGCTAAGTGTTTTTTTTCTATGAAAAATAGTGACGCCGTTTACAAAATGTAAGTAAACGGTGATTTTTTAAGAGCTTGGTTTTTGAAAATTCAAAAAAACACAGAAACTTGTAAAAAGTGAATGAAATTTTTATTTGGATCGATAAATCAATTTCTGCCATTTACTTTTTAAAAATAATTTCACTTAAATGTTGCCCGCGGCTACGTTTCAGGTGGTCCATTCTGAAGGTCCAATTTTGGCAAACTTTTTCACACATTTCGGCCGGAATCTCACAAATGACGCGTTCAATGTTGGCTTCCAGGGCAGCAATCGTGTTTGGCTTGTCCCCATAGACAATAGACTTAACATAGCCCCACAAAAAATAGTCTAACGGGGTCAAATCACATGATCTTGGTGGCCAATTGACTGCGCCAAAACGTGAGATCAACTGCTCACGAAATTTGCCTCTCAATTGATGCATGGTTTCGCGTGCAGTGTGGCATGTGGCACCGTCCTGTTGGAACCACATGTCGACCGAGTTCAATTCTTGCACTTTCGGCAAAAAAAAATCTATTATCATCGAACGGTACCTTTCTCCATTGACCGTAACCCTGCGGCCTTCATCGTCCTTGAAGAAGTACGGCCCAATGATGCCGCCTGCCCATAAACCGCACCAAACAGTGCATTTTTCGGGATGCGTTGGTAGCTGCTGAATTGCCTCTGGCTGCTCTTCACTCCAAATACGGCAATTCTTGATTCTTATTCACGTATCCATTTATCCAAAAATGAGCCTCGTCGCTGAAGACAATTTTGCGATAAAAAAACCGATCCTCATCCAACTTTTCTAAGGCCCATTCACCGAAAATTCTATGTTGTGGTAGGTCGCCTGGCTTCAATTCTTGCACCAGCTGTATTTTGTATGGCTTTAAACCAAGATCTTTGCGTAAAATCTTCCAGGTGGTCGAATAACACAAACCCAATTGCTGCGATCGGCGCCGAATGGACATATCGCGATCTTCAGAAACACTGGCGGATGCAGCAGCAATATTCTCTTCGGTACGCAATCTACGGATACGATTTGGTGGATTAATGTCCAATAAAGTGAAACTGGTGCGAAATTTGGTCACAATGAGCTGAATAGCCTGCTCGGTGGGTCGATTATGACGACCATAAAACGGACGTAGCTTGCGAAACTCATTTTTGACAGAGCACGAACTTTGATAATAAATTTCAATAATTTGCAAACGTTGTTCAGGCGTAAGTCTATTCATAATGAAATGGCAAACAATACTGAATCGAAATGTCAAATGTTCGTGGAATTTGTCATGTGTGGTCTGTCAAAAATATAAACGTCAAAAACCAAGTAGCAAAAAAATCACCCGTTATTATGAAAAATAAAGCCATGGTATCAACAATCAAGAATGGCTTTCGCAAATGCGGTCTTTATCCACTAAATCCAACTGCTATCGATTTTTCTAAATGCGTTAAGACCACCGTTGAACATTTAGTAATTGCTGCTCCAAAAACCACCTTCAGCGGATAAGTTTAAAATTGCTGCCGAAGTTATTGAAAGCCTGTCCGAAAAATAAAGTGCAATTGGTATTGAAGTAAAGTCTGTTTTGGAGGTTATTGCAGAAGCTTCGCAAGCTGATAAGGTTCCATAAACAAATGTATTGTATATAACTAATAATCCACTACTAGCAGAAGGAAGCTTAAATAAATTAAGCGTTGGGGTCTACTTTCTTCAAAATGATGGCACTGTGGAAAAGGAAACTGAAACAAAAACCAGTTCTACAATAAATACCGGTGAAGACATTACAAAACACTCTCCTGCGCGAGTTCCTGATAGAAATCTTGAAAGCACTAAACCAATGACTCCACCGACAAGTGCACAGTGTCAAAATGATTCCACTTTAAGAAAGAATACTGAAAGAGCAACCAGTTCTACCATAAATCCGGGCGACGACGTCGCACAACATTCACCTGAGCGAGTAGTCCCTGTTAGAAATCGTGAAAGCACTATACCAATAACTCCATCACCAAGTGCACAGTACCTTAAAGAGTTGGTAAGAAACAAAGATTCTTTCTCACCATCTACATCTAACATACCGTCACCATCCAGCTCAACAATTTCTTCGCATCGCTTTTATCCAAAATTAAATGTGTTTTGCCAAAAAAATAGAACGAAGAATAGGAAAGAGAATAGAACACCAAGCGCAATTTTATCTGAAGCGTGGAGACAAATGCATGCCAGTAAGGAAAAAGAAAAAAGACATAAAATCGAAGCGGTTCAAAAACAGAAAGCAGAACGCTTACAAAACAAGAAAAATAAAATGTCAAAGCCAAACAAAAAGAAAATCAAGGTTAAAGAAAACTCTGAACAATGTGGTGACCAACTGCAAAGCGACGTTGAAGGAGATGAACATAAACTAATAACTTAAAGACTCGAAACCTCTGCTTTCATTTGACATTTGCCTACATAAGCTGAAATACACACACAAATAACTTTTCTGTTCCTCTTCCAATAGACACATTGATAAAAACGCACACAAGAATCTTTTCTGTTCTTCTTCCTATAGACACATAGACAACACAGCCCTAGTAATTTGTTTTTGTTTTGCTTTTCGATTCTCCATCTATTCATGGATAGACTTTCAAAGCTACAAATACAACAATGTAAGCAAATGGGTTTTGGGGGGTGAAACGTACGAAGGTTTCCAATCTTATTATGGCTTATTTGTGGAGATGAATTGAAAAATATTGGATGTGATATGTGTATTAGATGGTTTCATCTTAAGTGTGTGGCAAACATAGATTATAATCTTGCCAGCACAAAAGATTATATTTGCAACTATTGCTGTGATATTGAAACCCCATAAATAGTTTACGGAGCGAAATTTATTTTTAAAATTAATGTTACTGAATAATTTGAATGTAATATTTTCGTTTTTTTTTTACTGAACTTAAATTTTCAATTTTGTTTTTATGTTATATTTTCTGTTTACTTATTTTGAATAATGTGTGGTTCCTTTTAACCTAGAAGTGTTCTTAAGTTAATTAAGACTGAATTTAAAATATTAAGTTTAGATACTTTCACAAATACCTATTCTTATTACGTAAAAAATATCTTTTATGAATTCCTTTTTATTTTTTGGTTAAAGAGTATATACATCCATTTGTATTTATTGTGATGTGTTAATTATGTTAACAAAAATGTGATTAAAACTTAATTTCTTTTAATAAACTGTATACCTACCTACATCTGCAAAAAAAAAGTCTTATACATTTTTTTCGTTAAATAGTATATAAATACATACACATATATTTTCTGTTATGTACCCATTTACTATATATGAATAATTAGTTTAAACAAAAAATTAATAAATCTTACTTTTTTTTGTATAAAACTAAATACAATGTTTTATTAATAAAAAAAAAACGTTGAAAGTTGATATGAAATTTTGCTGTGCGGTTTCAGAAACTAAAACGTCCGGGCACTTTTAAGAATTAAAAAAACAATTATCCACAATAATAAATATGTTTGAGGAGTTTTACTATCTTTGAATATGCTGGAAGAACGAAGAGCAATAAGCGACATTATTTTCATTCATCGGTTACTTTCAGGGTATGTTGACTGCACGACTCTCTACAATTCCATCTCTTTCAACACCAATTCCCGTAATATAAGAAATCCTCGTCTCTTCTATCTGCCTACCCACCGTACATCTTACGGCTCCAACGAACCTATTACTCGCATGCTTCGAAGGATTAATTGTAACATTAACTGTTTCGACTTTAACCTCAGTTCATCCTGCCTGAAACTCCGTCTTAATCATCCTTCCAATTCCCAACCCTAGATTTAAGAGCTATACTTAAGTTAGATTAAGAATTTTAGCTTGTATTAAGCCTAATAAATGGGGGTATTGCCCCCACCAAAATTAAATTAAATTTTTAAAAATTATCTACATTATTATATATCCAAATCTTTCCACTGAAGCTTTAATAGTTAAAAAATTAGAAGAAGTCAAAGTTAAGACTTGTGTTAACTGTCCGGCTTCTAGTGCTTTAACCATAATATACTTCTTCTTTTTTTGTAATATTTAAATTAAAATCAATTATACTTACAATTATTATTATATAATATATATTATATAAACTATCACTAGCTTATAAGATTTATCTTACTGTGTTAGTACTTAATCGAAATAAACTAAAATATATGCGTATCTATATCTAACTTCATCATTAGTCAAAGACCAAGAGGTGTTATAATAAATTAATTATAAATATTTAAAAATCTATCACTATCTTATCAAAACTTGAACAAAAATGAAAAATGTTTGACACCCACACGAGATTTAAAAAATGCAATAACAAATTATTTGAATTCTTAAAAAAAAAATTGATTGACCCCGACGTGATTTGAACACGCAACCTTCTGATCTGGAGTCAGACGCGCTACCGTTGCGCCACGGAGTCACATACAAGAATTTATTCAATGGAGTCTTTTATCGTTTAATTCTTTTTTTAGATTCCAAGTTGGTTATTTTATGACTAAAAAAGTTAATCAAAATCTGTAACACAATCGGTCGTCAATAAAATAGGCGCTAAGATTTACGATAGGACTTTCCGTTTCATAGATTATTATTGTATCTTATCAAGATAACTATTTCACAGCTTACTGTATTAGAAAAATTCGACTTTTTTTTCCGTCAAATCATATAAAAGAACTTTTCAAATGAAACCCTTAACAGTCAGTTTTAAACTATGAAGTTATTCGGGTTAATTTGTGCCATTGCGGTGCTCGGTGTTAGTTGTGCAGAAAAAGTTCGATACGACAATCACACGGTCTATAAAGTTTTAATTGAAAATAAAAATCAACTGACAATAGTCAAACATTTGAGTACAATTGCAAATGGGGTAATGTATACACAATGTAGTATATTAGTGGTTGGTTACTGAACCTTATCAATGACTATATAGGTTACCTTAATGACTTTTAATTTAAATTTGTTAACATTTATTTAATTAGTATAATATTTGGAAACCATTTCATGGAGTCGGAAGTGATGCACACATCATGGTTAGTCCAAAAATGAAAACTGCATTTAATAGTTTGATGAAAGTCAATGGATTTGAAACAGAAGTTCTGGTTGGGAATGTCCAAAGGTGAGTTCTAGACGAAGAAGTCAGATATTAATTGGAATAGTAAATTAGATTCTGTTTACAATGTCTACGTACTTCGCGTCGTAGGTACAATAGATAACAATAATAAATGTGTCAATCTGATATGTAATCAAAACTTTCCAGTACCTACCAGTAGCAATGTCTTGAGATAAGGCAACAATTGATTGCAAAAAGCATTAAGTTGGTCATAAAATAGTTTTGATTAAATATAGATTTTTGTTTTCGTTAGGTAAATATTTAAATACACAATTTGTTAGTTATAAATTGTAGTTTTTTTTGTTTTGTATTTTTGAGAATTTATAACCATTTATTAATTTGAATTTATGATGGTCATAAACTGCCAGAACCTATTTTTAATAACAAGTAGCTTATGAACGATTTTTTTAAATTTAATTTAGTAAATTTGTTGATCAAGAAATTAATTAAAATATGAAGTACCTGGAAGGCCGAGCTTTGCTCGGGATATTTTAAATTTGACATGACAACGTAATGTTCTTAGTGGATGTAGGAAAAGTTATTTCTAGCATTTCTATAATAGACTAGATAAATATTTACCTGCAATACTCTCTTATTATAAATTTAAATTAAAAATATATAGAATATGTATATACGTATGTATATGAGATTAGTAGAAGTCGGTTAGATATAAAATTGAAAATGTAATTACAGTATTTTACGGATAAAAGAAACGCTCATATAAGAAAAACTCGCGTCTTTCCTTTTTCTCCAGTTTTCTTTCGAAATTAATCGTTTATAAAAAACTCGCATATAAGATAAACACTGTTATAAGAAAGCATTTCTAACACACCAAAATCAATTCTTGGAACAGAAAAGTACGCTTATAAGAAATTTACTTTGTCAGGCAAACCTGTGACAAAACTTTTGGATATGTTTCTTTGTTTAATACTACGTTTCCACCAAACTTTAATCTCTTGTAGATTTACTAATCTCAAAAAGTGGTTCCACCGCTCCAAATGTAGATTAATTTTGACAGCACTATTCAAAATTCATATATCGTTTCATTTTCTCTTATGATGTAGAAGTGAGACAGACAGCTTCATCTGTGTCAACCGAAGAGAAAAATTCACTTTCCCGATGAATGTGTTCATTTCGATATGGAAGTAGGGTAGTTCGATTGAAGATTTAAATGAGATTTATTTTAAATTTTCGTCTGAGAAGATTAAATTTTGTATGGTAAATCCTCAAGATTTATAGGAGATTTAGCTAAATCTACTTAAATCTCGGTTTAGTGGTCAGCGGAAACGTAGTATTAGACCTTCATTACAAGTTCCCACTTTCCGAAGGAATGACAGCAGAAAATTGGACGATGACATTGTATATGAAACCTATAGTACTACTACGAGCCTGAATTTTTTAGCTAGTAGTTCCGTCGATGAGGGCGCTAGTTTCTCTTTTCTTGATATTGAATTGTTTATGTGGAAGAAGTAAATGTAGAGGCAAATACGAAAAAAAGCAAGCGAGACGGTCAAAACTTATTAGTTCTGACAACAATATAGACGGTAAGGAAGAAAACCGAATAAGCTGTTTTTGTCATGGCAACCTTCAAAATATGGTGGGTATAAATAAATTATATCAAGGCTATTGGCGTATACATGAATTTGAAGTACGAATGTATATGGATATACATGCATGTATAGGTTATTATAGAATTTATTTTAAATTTTTCTTTCAAATTTTAGATATTTGGTGGATTTTAGGATTTTGAATTGTAGCAACGTTGCTACTTTTCACTTTTCTATGCGAAAATAGCAAAGCAATGTTGAGATATTTCAATATGTTTTGTTTAGGTAGGTACATGTGTACCCAGATACCCATCTACATACAATATGTATGTACTTTTTGTTCTTTTTCAAATATAATATCTATTGAGAATAATTTAATTTTTTCTCCAGACAGTTTTATTAGGAAATAAAGTAGGTATACCTAGGCAATATTTTTTTAATTTTTTTTTGACTAGCGATATTATAAATGTAGATACTATATTACAAGTTATGGATTCGAAAAAAATTGAACTCGAGATTTTGATCAAACTTGACACTACGATGATAGCGAAGACGAAAAAATGGGTCCGCAATTCCGTCTCTCTGTCATTCTATCTGTCTGTCCTCGAGTCTACAGCCTAAGCGCTTTGATAGATTGTCTTCAAACTTGGTACATATTGTTTTTTTCGGTAATATGCCCACACGTTTTTTTAATTTTTTTCTAAGACGACAAATAACAGTAGCTCCCATACATATTTTTTTGGCCAAAAACAAAAATCTTATTTTTCTCAAAAACGGCTTCAACGATTTTTATAAAAAAAATGAGTTCATTAATGATGGGAAGGGGTACCTTTTAATATTTTTTTTTTTTGAAAAAAATAGTTTTTTTGGTACCTCTAGTAGAACCATTTTGTCGGTTTTCGATTTTCTCGGAAACGGTTAATCTGATTTTTTTTTAAATTTTTTTGCGCAGAAGCTCCTAGAAAGTTTAAACACTATTGTATACCAAAATTTTTCAAAACAAATTATTTTGGAAATTATTTTTTTTTTTAATTCAAAATTTCGAAAACGACTTAATAGATTTTTTCGAAACTTCGTATTTAGTAGTTTTTAGACATTATCTTGAATAGTTAAAAAAAACTATTTTTCTAAAATAAAAAACAACGGTACATCCCATACAAATGTTAAAAACCGCTAAGAAAAAAATATATTTCCCAAAACGGCTCCAAGAATTTTCAAAAAAAAAATTGTTATTAAATTTTATTTTATTTTTTGGATTTTGAAATAAAAACAATATTTGGCAAATAAATATTAAATGTTTTGAAGATTTTTTTAAAATAATATTTTCAAATGTATTTATATATTGTTGAATACTCATTTAAAAAAAAAATAAGTAAAAAACAACTTCAAAAAATATATAATACCTATTAATAAACAATTCTTATTTGAAAATTCCTCAAGTCGATATTTTACGAAATTACTTATCAAATCTGAATTTAAAAAAAAATTATTTCTTTTTTCAAAATACAAAAAAATTATTAATATAAAATTAAAAAAAAAATTGCCACAAGAACAATTTTTTTTGCACAACGATTAACAAAATCTCAAATTTTAACTGTTAAATTATTATCATGTTTGTGCATTTGGTAAAAAACTTTATTTTATTGAGTAGTGACCGTTGCACACAAGTGTATAGCTGAATATTTAAATATTCCCTACAGCCATCATTATAACTGCCCGTAGAATAAAAAACACACACCCACACAACAAGCTCCTACTCAACAAAAAAATCCTCATAAAAAAACAAAAAACCCTATGAAATAAATTGTTCTCCTTTTCTCCTCTAACTTATAACAAATTTTGTATATATTTCTCACTTCAATTTATTATCACACTATTTCTCTTCATACGCATTTTCATAACACACCTACACTACCAAACCTCAGATTTGGTAGTGGAACTCATGATGAGTAGTAGAACTTATTGCAGGCTGGATGAATTTCGTCGTCATGATATTACTATTAATATCTATATACAATGATTAAACTGATATTTTTGCATTTGTGTGTTTCAGTACACCACATATTGTTCGTAGTATTCACATCTATTCATGGAGAGAAAGTCAAATTTACAAATCCAACAGTCTAAACAAATGTGATTCTGACAATTGCTATATGTATCAACCTCAATTACATAGGCTTACATTTGCTTCATTTTATTTATTTGAAGAGAAGACCTATTTATTTTATTTTATTTACTTGTTGAAGAAGAGTACCTATATTTTTGTTAATTTGTTACATTCAAGTTTTTTATCTTAAAAAGTGTTATAGATGTTTGTGTTTCTTATATTGTATCATTTTATATAGATATTAATAGTACTATCATGACGACGAAATTCATCCAGCCTGCAATAAGTTCTACTACTCATCATGAGTTCCACTACCAAATCGGAGGTTAGGTAGTGTTGGTGTGTTGTGAAAATGCGTATGAAGGGAAATAGTGTGATAATAAATTGATGAGAGAAATATATAAAACATTTATTATAAGTTAGAGGAGGAACGGAAAACAATGTATTTCATAGGTTTTTTTTGAGGATTTTTTTGTTGAGTAGGAGCTGGTTGTGTGCGTGTTTTTTTTTATTCTACGGGCAGATAGAATGAAAATTGTTTGATGACTGTAGGGAATATTTAAATATTCAGGTATACACTTGTGTGCAACGGTCACTAATCAATAAAATATACTTTTTTACCAAATGAACAAACATGATAATAATTTAAGAGTTAAAATTTGAGATTTTTGTTAATCGTTGTGCAAACAAAAATTTTTTTTGTGACAAAATTTTTTTAATTTTATATTAATAATTTTTTGGATATTGAAAAAAAAAATTGTTCTGAAAATTCAGATTTCATACGTAATTTCATAAAAAAAATCAATTTGACGAATTTTCGAATAAGAATTGTTTATTAATAGGTATTATATATTTTTTTAAGTCGTTTTTTACTTTTTTTTTTTTAAATGAGTATTCAATAATATATATATACATTTGAAAATATTATTTAAAAAAATCTTCAAAATATTTAATTTTCAAAAATATTGTTTTTTACAAAATCCAAAAAATAGCAACAATTTTTTTTTTTTTGAAAATTCTTGGAGCCGTTTTTGAGAAATACATTTTTTTCTTAAAGGTTTTTAACATTTGTATTGGAGGTACCGTTGTTTTTTATTTTAGAAAAATAGTTTTTTTTTAACTATTCAAGATAATGTCAAAAAACTACTTTTCGAGATTTTGAATTTTCAAAAAAAAAATAATTTCCAAAATAATTTGTTTTGACAAATTTTGGTATACAATAGTGTTTAAACTTTCTAGGAGCTTCTGCTTATAAAATTTAAAAAAAAATCAGATTAACCGTTTCCGAGAAAATCCAAAACCAAAAACTTGATTCTACTAGAGGTACCAAAATTACAATTTTTTTCCAAAAAAAAAAAATTATTAAAAGGTACCCTTTCCCTTCATTAATGAACTCATTCTTTTTATAAAAATCGTTGGAGCCGTTTCTGAGAAAAATAAGATTTTTCTTTTTGGCCAAAAAAAATGTATGGGAGCTACTGTTATTTGTCGTCTTAGAAAAAAATTAAAAAAAACGTGTGGGCATATTACCGAAAAAACAATATGTACCAAGTTTGAAGACAATCTATCAAAGCGTTTAGGCTGTAGACTCGAGGACAGACAGACAGACGGAATTAGGGGACCCACTTTTTTGGTGTTCCCTATGATCGTTATGTCATGTTTAATTGATAGAAAAAAAAATTTTAAGAAAAATAATATTTACCTTTTTGGTCAAAAAGAAAGTTTGGCAGGTACCTAGGTAGGTACTGTCATCTTTCGTCTTAAAAAAGCTGAAAAAAAGCTTGGGACATGTTTATGAAAAAACACGTTTAGGCTGTAAACTCGAGGACAGACAGACAGAGAGACGGGATTGCGGACCCATTTTTTCGTCTTTGCTATCATCGTAATGTCAAGTTTGATCAAAATCTCGAGTTCGATTTTTTTCCAATCCATAACTTGTAATATATTTAGCGCCTACATTTATAATATATAGTAAAAAAAAAAAAAAAAAAACTACTTTATTTCCTAATAAAACTGTCTGGAGAAAAAATTAAATTATTCTCAATAGATATTATATTTGAAAAAGAACAAAAAGTACCTATGTACATACATATTGTATGTAGATGGGTATCTGGGTACACATGTACCTACCTAAAAAAACATATTGAAATATCTGAACATTGCTTTGCTATTTTCGCATAGAAAAAGTGAAAAGTAGCAACGTTGCTACAATTCAAAATCCTAAAATCCACCAAATATCTAAAATTTGAAAGAAAAATTTAAAATAAATTCTATAATAACCTATTATTGCATGCATATCCATATACATTCTTACTTCAAATTCATGTATACGGCAATAGCCTTGATATAATTTATTTATACCCACCATATTTCGAAGGTTGCCATGACAAAAACAGCTTATTCGGTTTAAAAAATCGTAGCCATGTATTTTGTGAGTTATAGGTTATAGATTTAAGGTTAAACCATCATATGAATTGTGGATTCGATTTGTTTTAAAAAATAATGTTTAAGAATATTATGGCCTTTTCGATTGGCCGTCCGGAACAGGTTACCCCAATAAAACACCCGGAAGCAATTTGACTGATTCTGAATTGTATGTATCACTGTGTTTGTGTAAATTAAATTCAAAAAAATCTTATCGGCTAAAAAGAATTTCCAAAACACTTGATTTCAATTTAGATACACATTTGCTTGTATCAATAATAATTATAACTTGCTTATTTTTATGCTATTTTACCAGAAAAGTAGTTTAAATACAATAAAAACATCGAAATTATACAACAAATGAACCCGATGATATTGACATTTTAATTAGGTGAGTGTATTAGTGATTCTGTTTTCGATTCTAAAATGAAATCCAGAATCGTTTTCTATTCTGTTTAGAGTAACAACTGTCATTTTGTGGGGGTCAGAACAGTTCTGAACGCCATTAATCTCAAGGAGTAGGGATTTATTTATTTTTGAAATACTGGTCTGATTAACCTTTTAAAGTAAGTTAGTTAAGCTGCATTTACAAGAGTGATAATTTGCTTAGTACCTAACCTAGTAACAAGTAGTGACATTTAATCTTATAAATCAGCGCTTCTCAAACTTTTCAGCTCAGCGCCCAATTCAAAAAGTTGATTTTTTGAAAACGCCCACCTCTTCCTGAATTTAACATTACATGAGCTTTTCCTAACGGCCATATTTTTGAATATTAATATTATCAAAACTAGTTTAGTGGAAGTTTTTAAAATTTTGTACACTTTATAGTCGTTTGCTTTTTGCTGATACGAAACTAAAGCATTTATGGTCAATATAAATTCTCATTGTCGACAATCGCAAAAAAGCATTTTTGTTTTCATCAAATTGCAACTTATCTTCGTGCCGCAATCAGCTGACAGCTCTGAAATTCTTACCCTAGAAAATACCGTGGGCTGGTGAGTTAACACTCAGTGCAGACACCGACCTAGCATCAACAACTGTGCAAAGGCACTGGGGAAAAAAGTGTGGCACCGAAGGCTTCAGTGCGAATTTAGTGCGCCCTCTATTGTGCCAGTGTTACACATTGCGAACATCAAATAAATCTAATAACATTCGTGGTGTTCATTTATTTATTAGATATGTAATCTCGGATATCAAACTATCCTGGTATATTTTTGTGAGCGAATCAGATAGGTTTGCTGAGAGATTTCAAAAAAACCAGAGCGAAACCCAAAACAAATGAAGCTTGCATTCAGTTGTTCCACACATTTGTTATTCCAAATTGTTCGGGATAACTTAAGATATCTTTAAGGAGAACAGCTGTTTTTTTATTCAGATGTGCTTTTGCACGCGTTGCAACAACAGAAAGTTTTGGGAAATGAATAATTGGCGTTTTTATTTTTTCTAAAAAAAAAAATCTATACAATATACACATCTCTTTTTTGCTCAGACTCCTCAAGGCAGAACATTTAGCTTGTGTTTCTTTTCAATCGAAACTTGCTCTATGACCTCAACATCAGAATAAAATGACCGAGCAAATAGAACACAAATTTGAACGCAGCCGTCTTCATTCAGTGCTCAATTTTCAAAATCCAGATTTTAAGCATTTTCTACTCGCTCTGTCAATTTTCTCTTATTTTTACCAAATCTTGTCCACAAATTACGTAGACATTCATATTCCATATGGTAAAAAAGTAAACAGTGAAATTTGCTAATCAAAAAATTAGCCATTCAAAATAACGCTTGCAAAAGGGCAACCCTATACAAATGAATGGGATACCTACTATTATTATGTGTGTTTAATGATATTCTTCGGAACATATTTGAACACTTTAGAACAGAAAAGTACAAGATTTTGCTGTTCAATGAGAACTTTTCTGTTTTAAACTGTTCTGGATTGCTGTTCAAAAATTTTTTTTTAATTTTATTAGGTACCTATGCAGTGTTTTACAGTTCATTAATTAATTATATTAAAAAAAATTGTTTTTGATTAGTTTTCAAAATATTGATTTCCAAAAAAAGTGTTTTAAATTAATTTTAATTAAAAAAATTAAGAAAACCTATAGTACCGTTAATAGACTTTCCCGGAAATTTGATTCTAATTAGGTAAATGATAGCTAGTACAAAAAAAATCTCAATTTTTGTTTATTAAAATCGTTTCAGCCGTTGTCGAGAAAAATAAGCTTTTCCATTAAGAGTTATTTGGAAGGTACCGTTATTTTTAGGTATAAAAATAAAATTTCAATTTCCCCTCTGAGGAATGCCAAAAGAATCACGCATAACAAATTTGTATGTAATCGCTTAAGCCGTTAAGGCTGCAGCTCGTTATACATACGCACGAATAAACTGACAGACAGACTGACCGACTGACAGACTGACAGACTGAAAGACTGACAGACTGCCAGACTGACAGACTGACAGACTGACAGACTGACAGACTGACAGACTGACAGACTGACAGACTGACAGACTGACAGACTGACTGACTGACAGACTGATAGACTGGCAGACTTACAGACTGACAAGCATTTTCTTCGATCACTTTTTTAGGCTTCTCTCTTTATTTTACGAATGCATAACTTGGCTTATAGTTTCTCTAACTGGAAGTAAAAACAGTTGATTACCCTAGACTCAAGACTACGAGGTGTTAACATCTTGTTGTGTAAAGTACGGTATATAGAAAAGCTTATATATATGTATTACAAAAGTTATGTAGGTACTTTACTTTTTTCTTATATGCCATATGTAAAAAAAATTATAACTCAATAATTTTTGGCAAGTCAGAAAAGCCAAAGTTCAACCAGAAAAAGTCTTGAAATTTTCAATCAATATGTGAAATAGGCGAAAGAGGAAACAAGCAGTTCAGTTCCAAGATTTATTTTACACGAATGCGATTTTTAACAAAAGTGAACGTTGTCCAAGTGAGAGGAATAATATCTCCGCTTTCCTTACTCTACTTAAGCGTATGGGAGTTTGCTGAGCAATAAGAAAAATCACAAAGGAGAAGACACGATAACTGTAATTTTTTTTAATCTCAGCACGTGCTTAAAAATCGCTGGCTCAAATTGAAAGGTCTAATAGCAGTCTAATCAATTTTACCCCTGCCAAGAGCATAGATGGTTACACATCAAAAATCTTATTCTTGGAATTTACTAAAATTAATCAATTTTGTTATAATATTTGCAGTCTTATTGATGAAGAATCAAGCTCTTTCGAACGTGATGTTGCCTTTGGCTGGACGTCTTATCATGGTCTTAACAAAATCTATGACTGGATCGATGAAATTATCGAAGAAAACTCTAATATTGTAACACCTTTCACCATTGGAAAGTCCTATGAAGGTCGTGATATTCGTGGAATTAAAATTTCCTCAAAAAAAGGAAATCCAGGAATTTTTATCGAAACCAATGTTCATGCTCGGGAATGGATAACTTCAGCTACTGTTACTTATTTTATAAATGAATTATTAAACTCGGATCGTGCTGAGTTGAAAAATCTGCGAGAAAATATTGATTGGTACATTATTCCGGTTTATAATGTTGACGGATTTGTTTACAGTCATGAAAAGGTAAATGTTTTGGGAAAAGTCAATTTATATAGGAACTGTCATTTTTAGAGTTTTTATTTCCTTGTAGGACCGTATGTGGCGTAAAACACGCCAGCCGGTGAGTGGATCAGATTGTATTGGAGCCGACGCCAATCGCAACTTCGATTCTCATTGGATGGAAAATGGTGGAGCTTTATCAGATCCTTGCGCCGAGACATTTGCTGGACCTAAGCCGTTCTCTGAACCTGAAGCTCAGGCATTAGCCAATTTTGTAACAGAAATTGAAGACAAAATCAATATTTATCTTTCGTTTCATTCTTACGGTCAATATTTGTTGTGTCCTTATGGACACTCAGCTACTGATTTCCCAAGCAACTATAAGGACCTTTTAGCGATAGGAAAAGCTGCTGCCGATGCTATCAGTAAGCCATACGGGACTAAATTCACATATGGATCTACTGGAAGCGTCTTATGTAAGACATAAGTCTAGTGCAAAAATTATAAACTAATTAAAACAATTTATAGACGTTGCTTCAGGAACCTCGGTGGACTGGATGTTCAATGAAAGAAATATTAAAATTGGTTGGACTTTTGAGTTTCGTGACAAAGGTCGGTATGGCTTTGTGCTTCCACCTACTCACATCAAACCGAATGCTGAAGAGGCTGTTGAAGGTTTAATTGCTCTTGTTAAAAAATCAACTGAACTTGGTTATTTGTAAAAAAAAGAAGAAAGAGGTTACTTTTCAAAAACAAATTGAATATGGTTTTAATTTAGCTAGTAATTTGCATTGCTACCATATGTCAGATATCAAAGGAGTAAATCCCCTTGCGTGAGTTATTGAATCGAATTTATTATATTTATTCCTATTTCACTAAATTTCCACATCAAATATACATATTTAATTCATTCCTGACCCGTAAACGGTCCTTGTCTGAGCAGCGTCATTTCTCCATCATCCTCAACTCCGGGTAAGATATAAAGTTTAAGTGCAAATTAGAAAAATGAATAAAGTATTAGGATTTCGATTCAAAAAATTAAAATCGCCAAAAACGAGAAATACCGCTTTTTATAGGGTACATCGCCAAACAAGGTTTTGAGTCGCAAAAATAAATTTCAAGTCGCCACATCTGACAAGCCTGCCTTAGATAGGTCCAGTGCGATACCACATGAAGAGATATTTGATCTTTAATAAAACCAATTGGAGCCTCTAATGAAGCGGTGTAGCTGGTGAATTTCTATGTGTCTTAGATCACCGGGGTGGTCGAAGAAGTATTCTCCCAGGTGTAATCTACGTCCTTGGGAGAGAGCAGAACATGAGCAAAGAAATTGGGATATAGTCTTATTTTCCTCCTCATCCAAACAACTTCTGCAGAAGCCTTTGAGGAATACGCAAAGTCTTTTGGCGTGTCTGCCAAGCAGTGTCCAGTTATAACACCTATTACGGAACCAAGATATTTCCCGCTCAAAGAGAGCAGACCGTTTGAGCGTCTTAGATCTATTGCTGGCCAGATTTGTCTGGTAGCCAGCCAAGTAGTGATGTTTGACCATCTAAAATTTGTTTGTTTTATGGACATGAGTTTGCATGTAGGGATAGGCATACTGATTTCTTCCATTTTAGGTAGAATTGGTATTTGGGTTCCATTTCTGGTGAGTTCATCGGCTTTACAATTTTCCAAAATATCCCGGCACCCAAATGAGTTTAATATCAAACTGTTCTGCCATCTCCCTGAGAGATGATCGACAGTTGCGGGCAGCTATAGAGTTTCTGGAAACAGTGCCAAGTGATTTGAGGGATGCTTCACTGTCAGAAAAGATACGGATATCCGATGTGGATATCACGTTTTTCCTTAGCTGGGATAGAACAACTTTAATCGCCAGAATTACCGATTGGAACACGCAACAATGGTCAGGGAGACGGCAAGAGATACTAAGATTTAGTCTGTCTGAGTACACACCGCCAACCACTCCCTCTTCGGATTTTAAACCGCCCGTAAAGTGAGCTCATTCATTTTTTAAGAACTTCTTATCCTCATAAGCAGATCTTTGTGGTTTAGTAATTTAGAAGTTCTTGTCGCAAATTAGCTGGTGTGTGGTGTATTCGGATCGTCCTAGTTTTGATCCGAATGTGTTCGGAATATTAGAATGGTCTATCGAGTTGCTAGTCCATTGAAAGATGGCTGTGAGACCAATAGCGGTACTCGCGGCCACTTTTTTTTGCTGAAAATATCGAGAGGTGTAAGATTAAGTAGTGTGTTTAGGGCAGCCGAGAGTGTATATTAGAGTGCTCCACTGATACGTAAGCTGGCTGTCCTTTGGACATTATTTAGTTTGTCACAATATGTGACCTTGTCCAATGCAGTCCACCATACTACTACCCCATAAGTAGGTATCGGTCTGACAACCGCTGTGCACAACCAGTGGGCAATCCGTGGGCATTTTGCATTAAGTCTGTTCGAGTTGGAGCGTGCTTTACTAATGCAACGATGGCAACGTTGATTAACGTATATCATGAATCAAAGAAAACAAAGTTTATGACATTTCTTTTTTTGTCTTATTTTATTGACATCACCAGAGATTAAAATCCATTAATCCACATCGGACAAACAACAACAATTTCACTATTTCTGATCTCTGGTGACGTCAATAAAATAAGTCCAAAAAGAAGTATCGTAATCTTGTTTTTTTTCATGAACGTATATTATCAACGTGATTACGTTTGTATGGTGTCTTTTTTTAGTTCTAAGAGCGAAGTTTTAAGAAGAAATGTAAAAACAATACAAACGCATGTGCATACGTAGGCATTGCTTTTGTTCTTTTTTTGTGGAGTCTGCTTTTAATTTTAATTTTGTAATTTTGTGACCTTTAGTCCAAATTATGCGTTTCGCCCAGGTACTACAGTTGGGCTCATCAGTTAGATGCTGTAGTATCCTTCTAAGACGCAAAATATTAGTCGATGGCTACGATGGTTTGTATTGTTTTTACATTTCTTCTTAAAATTAAACAAGCCAGACCACGGGCATTATTTTCTAGGTGTCTGAATTCGACCGAATTTCCCTACAAAAATATAGTTCACAGTGTTTGAAAGCTGTAAATTTAATTTGTGTCGGTAACCATCGACTAATATTTTGCGTCTTAGAAGGGTACTACAGCATCTAACTGATGAGCCCAACTGTAGTACCTGGGCGAAAAGCATAATTTGGACTAAAGGTCACAAAAAAACATAATTAAAATCTAAGAGCGAAGAATATATCTGGCTTTTAACTCATACTCGACACCACCCTAATTCCTATATTTGTCCCCCCGACCTTACGCGCCCATCACATCGTCTTATACACTGTGATTTTTATATATACCTATATTTGTGCAGTACATGTATAAATGTGAAGTGAGGCAAACAATCTAGAATTGAAACACACCGCCCACGACACACAAACATAATAGATTATCAACGTTAACGTTAGTATTGAACTCGTAGGCACTTTGCGCTTACTTGCCTGAGCAACATTGCAACATTGTTTTTTTTTTTTTTTTTTTTTTTTTTAAATTCATTTTTATTTCATTTTAACTTATAACTATCTTAAAGCTAGACAAAAATGTTTAAAACTAGCCTAATTATCAATAATTTACAACTAATTTACTGGCCCTTTACGGGCGCTCTAAATTAAACAATAACTCTTACAACTAATGTCTTTCGACCTAAAAACTATTTTAATTAAATCTAATTTTTTTTTTATTTATTTTATATTTCAAGAAACTTATATACAAAAAACTTGATATCTGATCATTTTTTTTTTTTTTTTTTTTTTTTTTTTTTTTTTTTTTTTTTTTTACCTATAAACTAAACCTAAATATATATTAAAAATAATTAAAACTAAATAAAACTAACTTATACTAACTAAAAATAACTTAAACTACTTAAAATACCTAATAATACTTATAACTACTTAAAAACTAGAACAGCCACAGCAGCATTTTTTTCGTTTTTTAATTTTTTTTTTTTGTTTATTTTTTATATGCATGCAAGCACACAGCAGCATGCAAGCCACCCACACATGTAAATACGCACATACATATACGTACGCACATTCATGTACAGACACGCAGATACATGCACGTATGCCCCCGCATACATACATATTTTTAATTTTTACCAACCAACCCAGAAGTAACTGCTGTACAAGCAAACTGTCTGTAACCACAGAGAGCTCTGTCCTCTGGTAAAACTTAAACCAATTCACTTGACCATTCTACTGTGCAGGTCTCCTAAAATTTCTTTACTATAGCTGTGTTTTATTGGGAAATTTATCCGCCGTAAGTTTATCCGTCGTAGCATTTTACATACAATTCGCTACGGTCGATAAAAAGCTAAAGTAGAAGCTACGGTAGATGGCTAGATGACGTTTATTCGAGTCTCGAATTTGATTTTGTTAGTTTTGTTGGTACGATTGATATTTGGGTTGAATTTCGATGGATGTGCTCATGGTGTGTTATAATTATTAATTTCATTCGTAAGACGAATCGATCTTTTTGATTCTTTTTTTTTTCTTTTTTTTTATAGTTGGCCAGTTTATATTTCTAAGATCTTAGATAATTCCATTTTCTAATAAATTATAAGCTTTTCTTCTGAAAAGTTTCTGACTTTTACTATTAAAAATTATATTCTTTGCTCAATTATTTTCTGGAGTACGTCTAAAATTCCACCTATATCTGCAATTTTGCATACCACTAATGTCAATTAATCAATTTTCACAAATTTCGATTTCCATTTTGAAAAAAAAAATCAATATCTATGGAATGAATTCGATTTTACTTTTATTTTTGACAAACTAAGACCAATATTCGTTTTGTGTTCAATTTTTATTGATAGTTAGAAATAAAAGGAGTTTGGTGAAAAAAATCATCTTTTTATTTAGATATACAAAAAAAAATTTGAGAAGACAAACCGCATTGAGTGGAACTGCACTATAGAAGAACTGCTCGAAACTGCGCCGCAAGATATTTATTCGTATGAAATTCTATGAGCTATAATGCCAGGCGCGCACATATGCAACTTACAGTTTTGCAACAGATTGGTTGCTAAAGTGAATACCATGGACTTATATGAGAGTGCGCGCACATGCAAAAACTATTCAGGCCGCTATTCGAGCAACTTAAAAGTTTGTGTTTTGGCACAAATCGAACAATCGCCCCAAATATGTTCTTCAGTTTGAATCACACCGAACTATAATGTAACTGCGCGCACATTAAATCAATATGTTGTCTGTGTGTTGGTTTATCTCGTTGATTGATTTTTAAGTTGCTTATGTGCGCGATCATCGTTCAATTAGTGATAAAACTATTTCCTTTCGGAAAAAAATGCATTTGCGCGCCTGGCCTAAGCGGCAACTGAACTTCACAAAATGTGCTTTTTCCTCACTGTTTAATGGACGTTGGCCATGAACGGTATTCGCTTCACTACATGGACATGGACTGGGCGTACAATTTTGTGATCCCATTGTTTTTTTTTCTAGACATGTGCATGGAAATTGCAAACCAAATGTTAACTATTTGTTCCTTAATCTGCGTATGTTAAGTGCAGTATGATCTCTGTTGAGTGAATATTGAATTGAAAGCTAAACATACTCAGAAAATAAATTTGTAAATTGACTTTAAAAATATAACTCTAGCTATCGATTTACGCAGAAAATAAATAAAAGCATGAAATATAAAGGGGAAATGTAAGGGGAGTGAACAATTTAAACTACGTTGTAGTGTGCGTTCAAAACCAAGAAACATTAAAAGGAAACAAGCACATCTCCGGAACTTGTGTTTCCTCGTGTGAAAGGCATATACATTTTTTAAAGCAAGCAATACAAAAACTGTTCTGTGCAAAAAGGGGCTTGACCATAGTCTACTAACAAACCCGTTCACTTAAAATTGCCTTTCTATTGGTGCAAAATGAATGTTCGAATTTAAAATTGCAAATGCAGAAAAAGTGAACACAAGAAATAGGTTTGAAACATAAATTAAATATTGGTACGTTTTTCTACTTTCTATTTTATATGAATAAAAGCTAATTATTGTTCCTAATTTTGATTTTTTAATAATTTTACCTTGCAAAAGACTATTTCATTACTTGTGACTGCTGTGCAGGTGTACCATTTTTACAAAAATAAAAAAGCTACGGTCGATGCGTTGTTTTTGGGATTTACTTACGGTACAATGGATAGATTCCCAATAAAACAAAGCTTATCTACTTAATTTTGGAAACTACACTCATAATCACCTTCCAGGGATGGACTTTATTTTCGTGAGGTATGATCGTGGTTTATTGTTCAGCATTTGCATTCTCTTGAATCCTCTCTCTGCGCAACCGACCGTTGGACTAGTGGTTCGATTCAAGGTATACAGCATACAGTTTGCTCTATAATTCTGTCAAATTCGGTGAGGAGGAAATGGTTCAGCGACAGGCTTTAGCACAGTCTATGGATATCTGTACTGATATACAGTTTGGCAATACGCTGTCGGAACCCTGCATGCGATTGGAATAGTTCGGATAAGTGCTATTGCTCAATTAAACATTGCACCGTGTTTTCTTTGTTATCAGTTCTACAGGGTCACAGACCACTAAGCCGATATATAAGCAGATTTAGCTGAATTTCCTATAAATCTTCAATATTTAGTATACAAATTTGAAAATAAATCTCTTTTAAAGCTTCATACGGCCAATAGATGTACAAATCACACTTATTCCCATATCGAAATGAATACATTCATCGTGAAAATTAATTTTTCTCTTCCGTTGAATCAGATGGAGCTGCCTGTATCACTTCAACATCATAAGAGAAAATGAAATAACATTTGCATCTTAAGTATTGCTGTCAAAAATAAATCTACTTTTAAAGCGGTGAAAACATTATTTGAGATTTAATAAATCTACAAGAGATTAACGTTTGGTGAAAAAACAGTATTACGCGATAAAGTAGCTTCGAAATACTCACACAGTACTTTGCATATAAGATTGAACTATGATTGTCAGAGAAGCGCTGGAATCATCACACAAAACAACCTAATATCTCATTATGTCATAATTGTTCAATACACGTACAACCATTTGGAGCTCCTAATGAACCTTAAGAGACTGTAGATGTCTTTCTGTTTAGATCGCTGAGATCATCGTCTCCGAGATAGTTCAGGGCATGTACACAGAAGATGGGGAATATATTCCACCTCTTCTTCGTCCATGCAGCTTCTGAAGAAATCGTTTGAATAAATGACAAGCATCATTGCGACATGTGCAATTTGCTTAAGGATATCAAGCACTTAAAGTGTTTCAGATCAAGGTTTGACCAGAACTGTTTTGTTGTCAGACAGGTACTTGTATTTTTTCATCTTCGGTTTGTCCTTTCTAAAGCATCTTGTTTAAGCATTAACTTATATGTAGCGATGGGTATACCTATATATGCTTCCTTAGCTAATAAAGATAGCGTCGTTCTAAGTTTGGCAAGTTAATCAGCCTTACAATTCCCTGGAATATGCCTGTACCCCGACACCCAACATAGGTTAATATTGAACTGCTGCGCCATCTCGATAAGAGATGATATGGCAGTTATGGAGTTTGTAGAGGACGATTCCTGAGCCTTCGAACCATGAAAGGACTTCTCTAAATGTCATAATTTCCACCTGGAAAACACTACAATGATTAGGAGATGGAAAGAGAGGCTTAATTTTACTCTGTTACGTGCACACCCCTACCAATCATATCATGCGTTTTTGATCCACCAGTATAGAAATGCACAACCTCATCTTCCAAGAAGCTTAAGTCCTCCCAGACAGATGTTGGAGGGATTCTACATAGTTTAGGAATGGTGTAATCAATGTGACTTTGGAACGAGTTCAGAATAATGGAATGGCTCACACCATTATTGAACCATTGTGAAGAAGCTCTTAGGCGGCCGTCGTCCGTTTGCTGAAAATATGGAGGTGTAGTAGATGGATTAGAACGTTTATCGTGGCGGAAGGGGTTGTTCTTAATGATCCGATTATACAAATTGAAGCTAATTGTTGGACTGTGCTCAGCTTGTCATAAATTGCAGCTTTTTCTAGAACGGTCCACCATACTGTTACGACATAGGTCAGAATCGGTCTGATTACCGAATTATATAGCCAGTGAGTAAAACAGGGTTGAAGGCCCCATTTATTCCATATAGCTTTTTTGCTACATTTTTCTTATCTGAGAAAGTTAGTGGAGTACCTTTGACAGTAGGAGGATCTACGTGAGGAATTTTGTATTTCCTTGAAAATAGGACAGGTTCAGTTTCCTTAGGGTTGACTCTTAGGCCAAACCTTTCTGCTCAAGAAGGTTGGGGTACTTTCCTGATAAGATAAATGCAATATCGTCCGCATAAGCAACCACTCTGTAGTTCTCCGCTTCCAGATCTATCAGCATTTGCTACCAGATTCCAGAGGAGAGGAGATAGATCACCGCCTTGCGGCGCACCTCTACTGGCAAATCTTCTTGCAGGGAAACCACACAGTTTTGAATTGATAGCCCTGCTAGTCAGTATATTTTATCAATCAGTTCACCAAGTGATCCATCTACTTTTAGACTTGACAGTGCAGATGCGATTGCAGATACGTCGATATTGTTAAAAACGCCTTCTATGTCCAGGAAAGCGACCATATAATACTCCTTATGGTGGATGGATTATTCAATAGTTCGTGTAAGTGTATGTACGGCAGTATCTACTGATCTTCCTTTGCAGTACGCATGTGTGCCGTCGACAAAAATCTCGTATGGATGCTATTACGTAAGTGGATATCAATCAATCTTTCAAAAGTTTTTAGAAGGTAGATGATAGAGTAATAGGTCCGAGGTCTTTCGGCATAACTTGGGTGCATTTGCCCGACTTGGTTATGAACACAACATTAACTTCTTTCCATATCAGAGGTATGTGGATCACTTAACATCGTCCAAACGAATTCTTTGCAATGAACAAATTAATTTTTTTTTCAGCCGACAGCTGTTTTCTCAAGTCTATTTTCCACAACGTTCTTGTCCCGAAACTAAACTACGATTTTATGTGATATTTGGAGAGAAAAATGGAAGCTAAAATTTAGCAACGAGCAGCGTACTAGTTTTAAGCAGACATGCTAAAAATTCAATAGAGGGGTATTCTAACATATTCCAAAAATAAAGCAGATACTTTTTGTTGTCAAACATAATGACTCAACACCAAAATCTTCTTTTATTTAATTGTTCATTTGTTTAGTAATTCAAATCCGATAATCAAAGTATCCAAGCAACTATTTATGTATATTGTATAACTGATTCTAAAAGCTACAAACCGCTGCTCACATTTATTTAGTTGATAGAACTTGTTTTGTTTTATTTTTAGTCATTGAAAGATTGAAACCTATTAAAATGCATTAAGTCTTAGAACAATTGTATATAATTCAAAGAAAACAACATTCACAGACAGCCGCTCGGCAATATTATAAATATAACTACAATTCTACAAAATATAGACATTAGCACCTCACAGATGTTTACAACTTGTTTTCCCGCAAGTTTAAAAATACGAAATATCAATGACGTCAGTATACACATAGCTATTTCTATACCAATTAGTAAGATTGTTCAGAATGAAAATAGTTTTTTTCACACATAGCTAACGGTTATATACTTTGTGATGTGTTATTTTCACCATTTGATTTTAAATTAAATTGCATAATCTAAGGATCAAATTTAAATTTGAAAAGAAATCGTTAAAAATCCGTTTTTATCTTATAACGAGATAGAATGCAATTTATGATTTTTTTTTTAAACTCTGAAATTTCTTACATAGAGTATTTTTGGTTTTCGAGATTTTAATGAATATTTCATATTTTGGATTTTTAGAAACTATGGGTTTTTTGAATGGTGGATTTTAGTGAAGTTGTGCCTTGAATTTGCTTAAATCTGTCTATTAAGTTATATAGTTGGAAGAAACAAGTAGAGTTTTGTTTGTGAAAAGATTGGGAAATTTATGTCATTATTATTTGTATGAGTATTGTTTGAAGAAACCTGAAATCACTTCCTTTTAGACTATTTCGGAAATTCCAGTAATTTATTGTATCTTACATAATTTATATTTGACCTAAAAAGAAATACGTTTTAATTAATGTTTATTTTAATTTTTATGTTATTATTTATTTGTTGTATGTACTCGAATTATTATATCTTAAGCTTCTAAAAACAAATATTGCCTATGTGCGTCAGAACAGAGTAAACTCGAATACTAATTGTTTTATTTATCTAGACTCAATAGTCGGAAATGTAGTTAAAAATACACGATCTAAAGATTTGGTTAACTAAGTTGTTAGTACGGCGGAGAAGGGAGGGTTAGAAATTTTAATATCAGTTGCCAAGTAAACCAGAGCATTATAATAAAGAAATTTATACAAGACAAATGCTTATTTTAGAGGTTTAAACAAAAAAACAAGCCAACATTATTTTCAGTACTTTTTTTAAACATCAGTTCATTTATACATGCTTAAAAATTGAATGCGACGGGCAGATAGATGTGTATTTATTAGAACCAATTTTAGAACCAATTTTTTTTTATAATCTACACGCGCTCAAGGGATTATACTACCCTTTAAATGTTTCAACACAGCGTGGGCGTTATGTTAGGAAGAGAAAGAAGGATAGGAAAGATGTGTGGCGCGATGTTCTGAGACTGGAGGTGGTTGTTGTCTCAGATTTTATCTCCAGGGATGGCGGCTGAATTCATGCGGAGAAATGTCTGAATCTTATTTATCTATGTCCCTTACAGTTCGCATTATTTTTTTCATTCGTTGTCATATTAATCGGTATACTAGTTTTACTCAATTACATGTTGTTAGTTATATGCCTAAACAGCATGTAATGATTAAGGCAGCAACTCGTATGACATTTAGTTTAGAATTGGTTTTTAATGGAAAGATAAGAGGACATAGACTACGGCAGGGATCGAACCTGTGACCATGAGGTTGACAGGCGAACACACAACTATCGCGCCACGGCCAGCCCAAATGTATCCAATTATTTTATGCCAGCAATGTCAACAGTGTCATTAGGGAAAGTACTTGAATTGCTGTTGCCGGTGCATTGATTACAACTTTGCACTAAGATATTTAGTAGCACCTGGCTAGGGTTACCAGATTAATTAATAGAAACAAAATTAATGTAGGTATATAAACTTTACAAACAAAAAGCTAAATATTGTTGCACCATACACCAATACTGCGGAATACGCTTGAACTTAGACATAAAGCTCAAATGGAAAAAGCACATAAAAAGCAAACAGAAAAACTGAACTTGATGTACGGAAAAATGTACTGCTTACTAGGAAATAAGAATAATTATAATAATAAATGAATGCTATATCTGTAACAATTGTTGAAAACTGATTGGACATATGTCAATCAACTTTTTGGCTGCACAAATAAATAAAATGCACGACTGGATCGTACGTACTTGCTCTTATGTTCGATCACATTGTAGCAGAAGTTTCTCAGTAGAAATCGCTAAATATATTTCTAAGGTCGTTTTTTAATTAATTTTTTATATACAAAATATTTGTTATCTATTTTCGAAAAAAAAACATTGGTGCGGCAATTTTAAGTATTTAAAATATTAAAATATTTTTCGAAATATTGAAAACAATTTTTTTTCCACAAAATCTTCAAAAATATTTTCCGACATCTTTTTTTCAGTCTAAATATTTTGATCCAAATCCGTGAAACCATTTATGAGAAAGTCAAAAATAAGACATTGTTGTATTTCAGGTACCGCTAATAACAAAATATGTAAAAACAAAAGTTGGAATAAAATGTAGACTATACCTAAAGCAGTGCACACACTTTTTTTATGTGGACAAAATTGTATGTCAGGTACTGTTAGTATTGTGGCAAAAAAGGATTCCAAAATCTATTTAAAACGCATAAATACCAAGTTTTTTTGAAAAAAAAAATGAAACCCAATTTTGAAGTATTAATTAATTTACATCTAAAATTTTCATTTCTGGTTTGTGAAAAATTGATTTTTCCAAAAAAAAAAAAAATTATATATTTTTTAAAATCCAAAAATGATAATTTGGGTATGCAGTTTTATTAACACTTTTATCGAGTATTTGCGTTAAGCGTACGTAAATAAAAAAAAAAACCGCTTCAACGATTTTTGAATTTTTTTTTGATATATTCTTACGAATGTTTGCGTACCTTACTGAATACTACATGCAATGTAAGTAGGCACTCATACATTTATGTAAATGTATACATGTATCTTTAAGAATAACATGAATGTTATGTATGAATATTGTACATAAATTATAAAGTTATATGCAAATCCTTCATTTTTGTATTATATGTATATTTACATACATATGTTCCATCTATGTTTGTACCTACATATTACTCCCCTAACTTACATAATTAAAATCCATAATCGAAATTTAAATATGCATTTGTAGGCTATGTAACTATTCCTTGAATCATCCATAGACCATTCGACAAGTCATTATACTAAGAATCAGGGCAATCTTATACTTACATCGGCTTTAAAACTGCATATGATAACTAGATTACCTACCTACAAAACAGCTTCAAGGTTTAGCTACATTAAAGTTGTTAGCTCCAAGAGCAAGTTCGTACGATCCAGTCGTGCATTTTATTCTTAAATCGTTTGGAGCCATTTTTGAGAAAAATAATTTTTTTCTTTTTGTCAAAAAAAAATTTATCTCAGGTACCGTTATTTTGTTTCGTCTTAAAAAAAAATAAAAAAAACATGAGGACACATTACCGAAAAAGTCTATATACCTAAACACTAAATTTGAAGCAAATCCATCCAACCGTTTAGGGTGTAGACTCTAGAACAGACAGGCAGGTGGAATTGCGGGACCCACTTTGTTCTCCTTCGCTATCATCGTAATGTCAAGTTTGATCAAAATCTGGAGTGGCGTTCAATTTTTTTTACGAATCCATAACTGGTCATTAGCACCTATATATCCCAAGTAACAAATGATGAACATATCCAAAAATTCCAAGACAAAATCCTTCGTGGAATAGTCAATGATCCTTGGTATGTATAAGAATAAGCGAATTACTACAGAAGTGTTTAAAAAATATGCATGTATAACTACGCCGAAATGGAGACCGTTTTAAATGTACAAGAAAATATTGATGATCTAAAAGCTATATAAAAGTTTGGAGACTTTGAACTTCCCACAATTTGAGTGTACATAAATTAAGAAACACAGATCATTTGTCGATCTTCCATAGATTGATCCTGATCTACCGGTGTGTTTGGCGCGGTAAGAAACCCACGCTACTTCAGTGGCCCAAATTTAGTAGTGATATTGATAAAAATGTAGGTAGAATTGAAGAAAGGGTGATCAATAGCATAACTGATACAATTGTTGGCACCCTTAATGATTTTTTAATTTTAAATGCGAGTAATTTTCGCAATTAAAAAGTTAAAAATATGAAAAATATACTAAATTTTAATATAGAATTTTCTTTGTTTATTTGTATTTAATTCTTATTATTTGTTTATTAAAAAAGGGGTAAAAATGGGATATTAAAAAAGCTTGCCAAAAACTACAATTATTGGCAACCGACTACAATTATCGGCACCCCAAAAATGTACAATTATTGTCACCTATGAATTAAAGGAAAAGAATATTTTGTTTTTAGTTTTTTTTTATTTATAAGATTTGTGGGTCATCTAATTTCAGTAAAAAATAAATAACATACACATTTACCGCTTCTTCCGGGTTATAAAGAATAAACAGAAATAATAGATATTAAGTAAACAATAAGCTAACGGGTGATTTTTTTGCTACTTGGCTTTTGACGTTTATATTTTTGACAGATCACACATGACAAATTCCACGAACATTTGACATTTCGATTCCGTATTGTTTGCCATTTCATCATGAATAGACTTACGCCTGAACAACGTTTGCAAATTATTGAAATTTATTATCAAAATTCGTGCTCTGTGAAAAATGTGTTTCGCAAGCTACGTCCGTTTTATGGTCTTCAGCGACGAGGCTCATTTTTGGCTAAATGGATATGTGAATAAGCAGAATTGCCGTATTTGGAGTGAAGAGCAGCCAGAGGCAATTCAGCAGCTACCAATGCATCCCGAAAAATGCACTGTTTGGTGCGGTTTATGGGCAGGCGGCATCATTGGGCCGTACTTCTTCAAGGACGATGAAGGCCGCAGGGTTACGGTCAATGGAGAAAGGTACCGTTCGATGATAACAGATTTTTTTTTGCCGAAAATGCAAGAATTGAACTCGGTCGACATGTGGTTCCAACAGGACGGTGCCACATACCACACTGCACGCGAAACCATGCATCAATTGAGAGGCGAATTTGGTGAGCAGTTGATCTCACATTTTGGCGCAGTCAATTGGGCACCAAGATCATGTGAGTTGACCCCGTTAGACTATTTTTTGTGGGGCTATGTTAAGTCTATTGTCTATGGGGACAAGGCAAACACGATTGCTGCCTTGGAAGCCAACATTGAACGCGTCATTGGTGAGATTCCGGCCGAAATGTGTGAAAAAGTTTGCCAAAATTGGACCTTCAGAATGGATCACCGGAAGCGTAGCCGCGGGCAACATTTAAGTGAAATTATTTTTAAAAAGTAAATGGCAGAAATTGATTTATCGATCCAAATAAAAATTTCATTCACTTTTTACAAGTTTCTGTGCTTTTTTGAATTTTCAAAAACCAAGCTCTTAAAAAATCACCGTTTAGATATGAAAAAATAAATAAAAGTCTACAAAAAAATTAAATTAGTTCATACCGATCGCATAATAGTATATAAGTTGAAATGGAAATTTAAGATCTGTTGATTTTTAGTATTTATAGTTTTCTATGTAAACTGATAAAACTTGAAAGAATGATGTGATATTTTAGTTTTTCAAACATTTTATATGATATATTGCACATTTTAAACTACAAATATCATTTCCAACTTTTTTGGTCATTGTACACTTTTTACAGGAAAAGCATATCTTTCAACTACGAATTGTATTTTCTCCGATTTCTGCGACTGGATTCACAAATAAGTTCCTGATATGTTTTTCACTTCTTAGGCTGGTGTAAGAAATAAAATTTTCTTGGCTGAATTCGATGTACATTTCAAGCAACATCTGTTTTTTTAAACCATCATTTTTCAGGTATTGAATAGCTACCGAATGGGTGCTGGGTGCTCTCTTTTGTAAATTTGCCTTTAGAAATTCCTGGACAGCATAAAGAACATCTTCTTTTCTTTTCTTTACGAGATCCTTTTTCTTGAGAAAATTTTAACTATTCAACACTGCTCAATTCTTCTTCCTCAGTTAAAACGGTTGCGGGTCGTGGACGTACTTTTGAAAATGTTTTGCTCAGTCAATTTCAATTTCAATTTCAATTTATTTATTTCATTGGCTAATACAGTAAGACTTAGTCTTTTATAGTATTTTACAAAGGAGGTTAAATTATATTAAAGGCTTAAAAATTAAAATTAAAAATACAATACACTTTCCAACTAAATTTATAATTTATAAATATAAAAGCTATACACATTTTCCCATTTTCCATTCTTTCCTTCTACTTATATTTAGTTTGAGTTTAAAAAGATTAATATTTAATAACGCACATTAGAGAAATGTTTAAATGCTTCACTCTTGAATTTTGCAGTCTCCGCTATTTGCTTAATTCTCACAGGCAAGGAATTCCAAAGGCGAATGCTATTTACGAAAAACAATCGTGATGAGTTTAGAAAGTAAAACGAGGGTATTGATATATTTCTTGTTCTAGATGATTGGCAGAAACTTATTTTTTCAAAAAGATACTGGGGTGTTTTAGTGTTAATCAATTTATGCAAGAAAATACAATTTCTATAATTAGTATATGCTTGTAGTGGAGATATATGGTCGTATCTTCTTAGGCTATACACATACCTTGTCATGTCGTTAAAAGCGACATTTAGCTTGTGTTCGGACATAGAATCAAGATGAGGATAAACTATTTCAGAATACGATATAATTGGCATAAGAATCGTTTTAACTAATCGAAGTCGTGTTTCGGTAGGGGTAAAGTTCCTTGAGATCCAGAGTTTCCTTAGGGTTCCATAAATCCGTCTCACAACAGTATTTACATGCTCCCTACTGGATAAATTACTCATTAGTTTAAAACCAAGACTGGTAACTGATTTCACATAAGGAATGGTTGATTTATTTAGCATAATGGTGGGAAGTTGTGTTACATTGTGCTCCGTTTTAGATATAAGCAGAGCCTGAGTTTTCTTAGGGTTCAGTGTCAGACCGTTCTCCTTTGTCCATTTGTAGATGGATATGATGTCTTCATTAACACGAAAAACAAGGTCATCTATCAGACCAAATCTCCTTCAAAGATATATCTGGATATCATCCGCATAGAGATGAAAGGAGACATTTTTACAAACAGAAGGAAGATCATTTATAAAAATAGAGAAGAGGATAGGGCCAAGGATAGAACCCTGTGGAACTCCCGTTTTCAAGAAACTCGAATGTGACCAATCGTCTTCGATCACCACCCGCTGAGTTCTGTTATATAAGTAGCTTTCTGTAAGGGACACCGCTAAATCCGAAAACCCGAAATAGTGTTTAAGTTCTTGGCATAGAGCATTATGGTTGACTTTGTCGAAGGCCTTTGAGAAGTCCAACAAACATAAAACTGTTAAACTATTTTGATCATATTGGATTCTGATATCATCCAGTATTTTAACCATAGCAGAAGAGCAGGAATGGTTAGCTCTGAAACCAGATTGATAGGGAGATAGTAGCCTCTTAGTGTTAAGATGTTCAATTATTTGTTTCTTAAGAATCTTCTCCAAGACCTTTGACATGCAAGGCAGAATGCTTATGGGCCGATAATCAGACGGTTCAACGGTACGGACATTTTAGGAACAGGAGTGATCCGAGCGGATTTCCACAGAGTTGGAAACGATGAGGATGCTATGCAGTGATTGTATATATGCGTTAAGGAGTTTGCTACATAGGGCAAAATGAGTTTAATAAAACGAAGTTTAATTCCGTCTTCTCCAATAGCTTCAGATTTAAGGGTCTTGAAGATGCTAATGACCTCGTCCTCTGAAACAACCTCAAAATCAAAAACGTCATCGCAATCATAAGATAGTTCATCTTTAGCACTGAAACTACTAGGAACTTGGGTGGATGAGGCAAAAAAAGTGTTGAGTGTATTTGCACTAAGTTCACATTGAGAAATTTGACGTTTTCCAACACCGATTTCACGAAGGTTCGCCCAAAGTTTCTTAGGGAGTAAAGAAGTATTAAGTTTTGAGGCAAAAAATTTTCGTTTAGCTAACCTTGTTATGCAAGTGGCTTTGTTACGCATATCGCAATAGGCTCGCCAGGTTTCAGAGCTTGGATATTTCCTCCAAATTATGTAGTACTTCCTAAGAATTCTTATTGCTGCTTGAACTTCTGAGTTATACCAAGGACATTTTTTATTTTTTATTGTAACAGTTTTCAAGAGGACATGCTTATCGAAAAGATCTTTAATCAGATTTACTACATAGTATAGTTTACTATCTATATTATTTAAATAATAACAATCATTCCAAGGTAAGGAACTTGCATCATTATATAACGATTCAAGGTTGACTGAGTTGAAATCTCTATATGTAAAGGAAAAAGGAATTTGGGAATGCGAAAAATCGATATCGAGAGTACAGAAAATAAGGTCATGATCAGAAACACCATCAAGACAGAGTTGATCATTTAGAAGAACGTTTTTTTGATCAGAAACAATCGGAACGGCAAAGTAGAATGCAGTATTTTGTGGTATCTAGAAGCTGCTTTTTTAGATATATGTCCATTTTTTATGGCCAATAGAGCTTCTTAAACATCTCTTTCTTTGTACGTTTTTCTTGTTTTCGGTATTTTTTCAAACTTAAAAAAAGTAACGGTTTAATAGTATAATTATTGACAATCTTGAGAGTATATTTATTAGCAGTGCCAATAATTAAAGTTCCATATAACCAGTTATTGGCACCCGAGTTTTTGTATAATATTCGTATATTAAAAACGAAAAACGGCTCACCAAATCTTATGTCCTTAGCAAAAACTCGCAAAATTTTGAAAATTTTTCATTTTTTTAAATCGTGTTAACACTTTCACTTCCACACACCGACTGAAGAACTAATTAATCAAAACAAAGACGTACAAACGTGAGGAATAAGCAGTAGTTTAAGACTAAAATTAAATTGGCTTGATAAGATTGATAGTTTTTGTAAGAATCGTTAATGAATGAGAGGGTACCAATAATAAGTTAAAAAAGTGGTGCCAATGATTGTAGTCGGTACGCTATATGGTTAACAAAACTATGTGTTAATTTGACTACTAAATCGTTAATTTTCTAGAATTTTTATTTAAGTTGTTCAATCCACATAATTTTGAAAATTAAATCATACGTAATCTTAAAATTTAATGATAAACGATTCTTCAAATTAAATAAGTGTATTTTTCATTTTAAGAATATATTCTTCAATTTGACTATATATTGTCTTCATTTTCAGATTAATTTTTTTTCGAATTGAAAAAAAAATCTTCACAACTGATAAAATATTCTTCAATGTGACTATTTTGAGGCTTTAAATTGATGAATTATTTTTATTTTCCCATCAAATTTTCTTCAAATTGAAATAAATTTTCATAATTACACACCTTTATTTTTAAGTTGATAAAGTTTTCTTTAATTTGAGGAATTGTGGTCAGTGAGTTTTGTTCACTTTCATGTTATTTTTTCTTAAATTTGTTTATTTTAATAATAGGCATCGCAGTGTTTTTTAAATAAACGTACTTATTCTATTTAATCCAAATTGGGTTTTAATTATGAACATCCATGTACAACAGCAAACAAATCCTGAAAACAAATCTTTTTCTTTTATTAAAAAACTTTATTTGATTTTAATCTAAAACTATTTTATTTTTTGTATTTTACACAAGCATTCGTTTGTACGAGGAGGGTTCAATTCCTCCTCACAAACGGTACGGTCGATCCAACTAAAAGGAAACCCTCTTATAGAAAATCGATTATGTGATTTGTTTCCACGGCTGCCACTCACCAATTTAGCCGTTGGTACGAAAATTGCACACCATCGACCATCTGAAATACAGTAAAAGAAATTTTTTACTTACTTCTATACTGACAGTAATTCTTGAATCGATAATTTTAAATAATATGTATATTAAAACGCACAATAAATGAACAATACCTATACGCACATTTCACTACAGAATTTGGGAATTTTAATTTACTTAGATACATATTAACAGCACTGAACATTTTATATATTTACAAACCTACGTCATACTTATCAACTCCTATCCACATATGTACTTGTTTATTTTCTATATTATAATTATCGAGATTACGATTGTTTATTTTCTCATTGCTTGAAATACATCATCTGGGACTGCGAGTCAATTCTCTGTGATGTGATAAATGTTCTCACTCTTTCACGTTCAATTTGATTCTCGATATTTGACAAAGTGAAGTTAAATGTCAAAAAATGTTCATATGAAGATTTTTTTATCACAGTCAATTAGGTGTGTTTTATTGGGAATCTATCCATTGTACCGTAAGTAATTCCCAAAAAAACGCATTGACCGTAGCATGGACCGTAGCTTTTTTATTTTTCTAAGAATGGTACCCCTGTACAGCAGTCACAAGTAATAAAAGAGTCTTTTGCAAAGTAAAATTAAGGAAATATCAAAATAATGACCAATAATTAGCTTTTATTCATATAAAATATAAAGTAGAAAAACGTACCGATATTTAATTTATGTTTCAAACCTATTTCTTGTTTTCATTTTTTCTGCATTTGCAATGTTAAATTCCAACATTCATTTTGCACCAATAGAAAGGAAATGATAAGTGAATAGGTTTGTTCATAGACTATGGTCAAGTCCCTTTTTACACGGAGCAATTTTTGTATTGCTTTAAAAATCTTCTATGCCTTTCACACGAGGAAACAAAATTGACGGAGATTTGCTTGTTTCCTTTAAATGTTTCTTGGTTTTGAACGCACACTACAGCGTAGTTTAAATTGTTCAATCCATTACATGTCACCTTTAAATTTCATGCTTTTATTTATTTTCTGAGGGGATCGATAGCTAGAATTTTATTTTTCAAGTCAATTTATAAATTTATTTTCTGATTATGTTTTGCTTTCAATTTAATATTCACTCATCAGACTGCACTTAACATACGCGGGGTAAGGAACAAGAAGTTAACATTTGGTTTGCCATTTCCTTGCACATGTCCAGAAAAAAAACAATTGGTCACAAAAATGTACGCCCAGTCCATGTCCATGTAGTGAAGCGAATACCGACCATGGCCAACGTCCATTAAGCAGAAGAAGAAGCACCTTTTGTGAAGTTCAGTTGCCGCTTAGTGCGTTTAAGCTAGGTGCTCACATGCAATTTTTCCGAAACGAAATAGTTTAATCACTAGTGATCGCGCACGTTAGCAACTTAAAATTAATCAACGAGATAAACCATCACACAAACAATATTTTGATTTAATGTGCGCGCAGTTACATTATAGTTCAGTGTGATACAAACTGAAGAACTTATTTGTTCGCAAGCTTTTAAGTTGCTCGAATCGTGGACTGAATTGTTACTGCATTTGCGCGCACTGTCATGGTATTCACTTTAGCAACCAAACTGTTGCAAAACTGAAAGTTGCATATTTGCGCGCCTAGCCTTATAGCACATAGAATTTTATACAAATAAATATTTTGCGGCGCACTGTAGAGCATTCCTCTATAGTGCAGTTCCATCCAATGCGGTTTGTCTTCTCAAATTGCTTTTTTGTAGATCTAAATAAAAAGATGATTTTTTTCACCAAACTTCGTTTATTTACAACTATCAATAAAAATTGAACACAAAACGAAAGTTGGGCATGGTTAGTCAATAAAAGTAAAACGGAATTCATTCGATAAATATTGGTTTCTTTTTCAAAATGGATATCAAAATTTGTTAAAATTGATTAATTGACATTATGGGTATGTAAAATTGCATATATAGGTGTAATATAAGACGTACTTCAGAAAATAATTGAGCAAAGAATACAGTTTTTAATAGTAAAAGTCAGAAACTTTTCAGAAGAACAGCTTATAATTTATTAAAAAATTGAGTTATCTAACATTTGAGAAATATAAACTGGCCAACTATTAAAAAAAAGAATCAAAATTATCGATTTGTCTTACGAATGAAATTAATAATTATAACACTCCATGAACACATCCATCGAGATTCAATTCAATTATCAATCGTACCAACAAAACTAACAAAATCAGAATCGAGACTCGACTGAACGTCAACCAGCCATCCACCGTAGCATCTACTTTAGCTTTTTATCGACCGTAGCGAATTGTATGTAAAATGCTACGACGGATAAACTTACGGCGGATAAATTTCCCAATAAAACACGGCTATTGTTATGTGAAGAGGAGTACAAACAAGAAAAAACTTTATTGGACAAATTACTTACCGAAACAAAAAAAAATAGTAGTTCATCCTTCGTATGAAACTTTACATATCTATGTGCTATTCTATTTAACGCAGTAGAAATGTAACACACCGACTCACTAGTATCTGAGACAAGACGACAAAGAATCTTTTACAACAGCTCATTGGAAACTACCCTTAATAAAAATTGCAAAGCACTTAACACTAGAGTTGGGCAATTTAGTTCATTTGAGTGATCGATGAATTTAGTTCAAATCGTGTTACTGAACTTATTCGTTCATTTTAGTTCAATTTAGTTCAGTTCATTAATATACTTGCTGTGATTGTTAGGCAGTTTTTCTGGAAAGTTGAAATTTGACTAAACGTTAATAGGGGCGTTGGTGTCGTATAGGTTACTGATAATTTGCTGAAAATATTATATGCGTTTGTGAGCTGTTAATCGGCTGTTATTTAAAACGTATTACAATAAAAACCACCGAACGCCCCATTGTGTTTTGCAAAGAAGACAATCATGGCAACAACAAGACAGATGAGATCATCTCATTCGTTAGTATCTTTATTTGCATTTCAGTGGAATGTACGAAATAGGAATTTGACACTAGACATTTTTTTCATCCAAAGAAAAAAAGTGAACTGGTGAACTATTGAACTAGAAACCTCGAACTAAGTTCACTAGTTCACTTAATTGAACTAGTTCGTTTCGTTCACGAACTACACAAGCCTACTTAACGACCTTCACAGGAATGGGGGTGTTTCAATTCATCATTAAATGCATGCATGAATGTTTCGGGAATTTGTAAAGTTCAATTAAGTGCTCCTCTGTTGTACGAGTAACTTCGAATCGATTCTGCCCATCTCGAAGGGAACGCCGCAATAACCTCAGATTATTCCTGGGAAAAAATAATAAATCTTACTCAAAAAAGGAGACACGATTGAATATATCGTCTATTGTTAATAATTAAACGAATTATTATTCCCGACATTATTCTTAAACAAATTTAGAAACTGAAAAGAAATATTTACCTTTACCAATAAGAAAACCTAATCAGAAATTAATGAATTATATCATTTAGTACTTTTTAGTACAAATTTAATCACACATTGTAAGAGAATCGCATTAGCCGTGTGCGTGAAGTTGGAAAATGATAAATCTCTGTGAAAACTGAATTGATTTTTTTTCTTTCAAAACATCACAGATCGGGAGTTGACCCCTGGTCAGTAGGCACAAGGCCGTGGAAGAAGCATCGACCTCTTTTTAGTTACACCATATTGGTATCGATGTTTTTTAATGACATATCTGGCTGTGGTTTTTCTTTTAACATCGATTTTACATTAGCATGGATGAATATCGCACATCCTTAGCATGCCGATCTTATGATCTCATGAATCAATACTTTTTACCCGTACCGGAGAATGCACAACGTGCCTATAGAAGTTTTCATTTCGAAAAAAACTTATTTTATCCCCTTATGTCAACATTTTTTTTTACAGAAAACCCCCAACTAGAAATGGGATTTTCTTTTGGCAACAAAAATTGATTTTTTCCCCTTAAAATTTTACCTACCTACATATAGTGATTCTAAGTACGTTAATATGCACATATACAGTTGCGGTCAAAATAATAGTAGTGCTACAACCAAATATGTTAAAAGTGTCTAATTTTCGTGATTTGTTATATTTTTGTTCTCTTTTGGTGACAGTTTCATAATTTAAAGAGAGAGCAATTTAAATTGTACCGCTATGCTCCCACGATTTTGTTGTTGTTTTTATGCTGGTAAGTTTCCATTCAAATTGTTGTTTTGCATCAGTGAAAATAATAGTAGTGTTTGCCGAGATCGCGCGAAAAAACGAATTGAGCTTTAAATTGTAATCAAAAGACTATAGAAAAGTAAATAACTATTATTTTGTATATATTTTATTTAATTTCTGATTTAAAATCGATTTAGATTTTATTTTGTAATGGGTCGCGGAAAGCACTGTACTGCTGAGGAGCGTAATATAATAAAAGGAATGATTTTACAAGGAAAAACCTACGTAGAAGTACAGAATCTCCTTGGTTGCTCAGCTATAATGGTACGCAATGCAATACAGTTTATTTCCCACCCTGAAACACGTGGACGACCTCCTGTTATGTCCAAGAAATTAGTGGAAGAGGGTAGTGAGGTTTTCAAGGCGAAACCCATTTGCATCAGCCACAGATATAAAAGCAGATTTAAATGTGGAGGCGAGAGTTAAAACTGTCCGCAGGTGCTTACGTGATAACAATTTGGCAGCTCGCAGTCCAAGAAAAGTGCCCTTCCTATCAAAAAAAAAAAAAAATATAGCCAAAACACTTAAATTCGGCACAGAGCATTTAAATTGGCCTGCCGAGAAATGGATTAATATTTTGTGGTCCGATGAATCTAAAATTTTGTTACACTGGAAAAGTTCACCACGCGATTATGTCCGACGGCCACCAAACACCGCATACAACCCGCACTTTACCAGAAAAACCATAAAACACGGATGTTGGAGTATAATGATTTGGGCAAGTTTTTCTTTTTACGGAGTAGGGCCAATTTATTGAATAAAAGATATCATGGATCGACATCTTTATGTCAAGATCATGCAGGAAGTCATGCTTCCATATGCAAGTGATGAAATGCCACTGATTTGGGTATTCCAGCAGGATAATGATGCAAAACATACCAGCAACGTCGCGAAAGAGTGGTTTGATAGAAATCAAATTAATAATTTGGAATGGCGTCCACAGTCACCCGATCTCAATACCATAGAGAATCTTTGGTGTGACGTTAAAAATGCAGTTGCTCATTCAAAACCTACAAGCAATTCTCAGCTTTGGGGAACAGTTTGGGATGTCTGGGCATCAATTCCTGTAGAGAGATACGAACATCTGGTGAACTCGATGCATCGTCGCTGTTCTGCTGTCATTGCAAATCAGGGTCACGCAACCAAATATTAATGAAGGTATAACATCAATAAGTCATTTGTAGGTGGAAGTAGTGCCCTAAATAAGTTTTTTAAAGCATCTTTTAGACCGATTGGATCCAAACTACTATTATTTTGATTGTCGATATTAAGTAAAGATATATAGTTTAAGTTATATCTAAAAAGACTGAATAAAATTTTTAATTTTTTTAAAAATATATTTTGCTTATAACGGGTGATTTTTTTGCTACTTGGTTTTTGACGTTTATATTTTTGACAGATCACACATGACAAATTCCACGAACATTTGACATTTCGATTCAGTATTGTTTGCCATTTCATCATGAATAGACTTACGCCTGAACAACGTTTGCAAATTATTGAAATTTATTATCAAAATTCGTGCTCTGTGAAAAATGTGTTTCGGAAGCTACGTCCGTTTCAGCGACGAGGCTCATTTTTGGCTAAATGGATACGTGAATAAGCAGAATTGCCATATTTGGAGTGAAGAGCAGCTAGAGGCAATTCAGCAGCTACCAATGCATCCCAAAAAATGCACTGTTTGGTGCGGTTTATGGGCAGGCGGCATCATTGGGCCGTACTTCTTCAAGGACGATGAAGGCCGCAGGGTTACGGTCAATGGAGAAAGGTACCGTTCGATGATAACAGATTTTTTTTGCCGAAAATGTAAGAATTGAACTCGGTCGACATGTGGTTCCAACAGGACGGTGCCACATGCCACACTGCACGCGAAACCATGCATCAATTGAGAGGCGAATTTGGTGAGCAGTTGATCTTACGTTTTGGCGCAGTCAATTGGCCACCAAAATCATGTGATTTGACCCCGTTAGACTATTTTTTGTGGGGCTATGTTAAGTCTATTGTCTATCGGGACAAGCCAAGCACGATTGCTGCCTTGGAAGCCAACATTGAACGCGTCATTGGTGAGATTCCGGCCGAAATGTGTGAAAAAGTTTGCCAAAATTGTACCTTCAGAATGGACCACCTGAAGCGTAGCCGCGGGCAACATTTAAGTAAAATTATTTTTAAAAAGTAAATGGCAGAAATTGATTTATCGATCCAAATAAAAATTTCATTCACTTTTTACAAGTTTCTGTGTTTTTTTGAATTTTCAAAAACCAAGCTCTTAAAAAATCACCGTTTATAACCTAAATAATAAAAAAATAACAAATATGAATTTCATAAACACGAAGCCCATATTTTTTTAAACTTTTCTATTCCGGCAGTATGCACTACTATTATTTTTACCGCAGCTGTACATATGTATATAATATAATGAACGTGAATAGTGTATAGGTGGGCAAAAATCGTATTTTCAACTTATAAAAACTGCCAAAACCATCACTAATCAGTTTATCGAAAAAACGGAGAACGCCATTAGATGCCGCGGATAAACGAACATTTTATAAAAAAGTATCTTGAAAATTGTAGAATGGATTTTGATAAAATACTTTTTTTATTTTTAGTTTTTTAAAAACAATTGTTTTTTTTTTTAATTTTTGTATGCAGTTTTTTAGAGTTAATTAATATACATGTGATTATAAAATTTAAAATTATATTTTTTAATTAGTTTTAAAAATATTGATTTAAAAAAAATTATTTTTTATGAAAAAAAAATTATTCAATATTTGATAATTTGGTTAATTTCAGATTTTCCTAAACGGTTATATGGCAGGTACCGTTATTTTTAGGTCTAAAAATAAAATTTCAATTTCCCCTCTGAGGAATGCCAAAATAATCACACATACCAAATTTGAAGATATTCGCTCAAGCCGTTTAGGCTGTAGCTCGTTATACATACAGGCGGACAGACTGACAGACAGACAGACATTTTTTGCTGATCACTTTTTTGGACTTCTCTATGATCGTAATGTCAAGTTTGATTGTTAGAAGTTTTTTTTTAACGAATGCATAACTTGCTTGATATATAGTTATAGTACCTATAATCGCAACTAAAAAATCGAATAATTTGTTATTTGGAATTCGACATAAGTATTCGTAATCTTCTTTATTATTTAGGTCGAACCCTACACACAAAAGTGAACAAACCCAGATTAGTACGACCCTTTCTATAACTCATAATTTATATACTCAGGTGTGTGATGCTTACATTTAAATACCTACTACATAGGTAAATGGATTTTTCGATTTAATTTAGGTAGCTTTACTTGTATTTAGGGATTTGCATCAAATGTTTTATAATAATCACATTGTTTTGATTAATTTTGATCAATCAAAAACCCATAAAAATAACTTGCCTATTTACAAATAAACTCAACAGTATACGAGTACGAAGCAGTACGAATGACAGTTAAAAGGCAGAAATAAACACGCCAAACCGCAAGTACTGTAGAATGAGTAGTTCTATCATTATTCGAAGTGGGGCATTGTTATTAACAAAGAGTCTACTTTTGCATGTCAGCTATAGACACTTTGTCTTTATTTGACTGAGGCTACCTACCATTAGCGACTACCTATATTATAATAATAATATGATTCGATTCGATCGACGAAAGCATCGGTCTACTGATCATGGGACTTCCCTATGACATAGAAGTGCTAAAAATTATTTGTGTTTCACACTAGTTTTTCGCCAGTGCTGTATTTTGTGTGTTATAAGTGTAAGGTACCTAGGAATATAGGGCGCCATTTAAATATCATTGAATATAAAAATTAGGATCTAATAAAATTAAGCATGACTATTATTTCTTCTTAGGCTTTTTAACTTAATATCACGTTTACACGATTATAAATATTTGGAATAGAAACAATAGAAAAATCAATAGGTATGTGTTTTGAAACGCCAGATTGTTATATGTATATGATGATGACATATGTATTATAAATTGAAATCTAAAGGATTTGCACAGCTAAGAATCAAGAATTGTCATTTTGAAACATGTTAAATAAAACACTGAGCTGTCATAGTGTCATACTAAAAAAAATATAGGTCATGAGCTTGTTTAGTGATCAAATTAAAATTTTGGGTGGTGGCCGTGGCGCGATAGTTGTGTGTTCGCCTGTCAACCTCATGGTCACAGGTTCGATCCCTGCCGTAGCCTATATCCTCTTATTTTTCCATTAAAAACAAATTCTAAAAATAAATGTCATACAATGAGTTGCTGGTTTACTCTTTACATGCTGTTTAGGCATAGAACTATATACCGATAAAATATGACAAAGAATGAAAAAAATTAATGCGAATTATAAGGCACATAGATAAATAAGACACAGAAATTTCTCCGCATTAGTTCAGCCGCCATCCCTGGAGATAAAATCTGAGACAACAACCACCTACAGTCTCAGCTCATCGCGCCGCACATCTTTCCTATCATTCTTTCTTGTCCTTAACCTCACGCCCGCGCTGTGTTGAAACATTTAAAGGGTAGTACAATCCCTTGAGCGCGTGTAGATTATAAAAAAAAAAAAAAAAAAAATAGAAACCAAACCAACAGAGCAGAACAAAACAAACAATAAATATCTAACAACACATGAATCACTATAATCCTAAATAAAGCGGATTAGAAACCTGCTTTAATTGACGATTGTCGCCATTTGCAAATACTACAGCTTCTGAGACAGGTTGGCAACATTTACGTCATATCATAAGTTAATTGGAAAATCTTGTACATATACAATTACAACCAATAGATAAATTAAGGATTAATTAAAAGAGCTCTTATGATAACAAACATGATTACCGCAAATAACATTTGTGATCTTATAATAGACTGGTTTTACATCATGCAATTTTACCATGCGATTTCTATAAGCACGTCAAAGGGGGAACTTATGTGGTGGCGGTGATTGACAAAATTGCTTAGGTTGAAAAATAGCAGACTTCTTATCAACCTCACTCTTGTGTAAAAGCAGTAGTCATAGAGCTTCCCAACGAGCAACATCAACTTATCTAGAGCTCCATAGTTTCAAGCCCAGAAGGTAAAATCCAAAAATGAAAAAAAGCAATGTCAAAATCCCTTCTACGAAGTTTTCGAAATATAATCTCTTCTAGATGAAATAATGGTGTTTTCGATTGGTAAATTCAGATTTCAATCTAAAAATTGATTTTTTTCGTGGCGAATGGAATATAAGCAATTGATTTTTTTTTTGACATTGTATTAGTGTAATTTCGTGTCAGTGAAACTGGTAACAGTTCATTTGATACTACTTAAATTTTTGTATTTGGATTAATTTTTTAAAATATTTTGTTTAACTTTTCAGAATCAAACAAATTACAAATTTAAAACCACATTTGTCAAGCTGATAGCGTATATTACATACACGTATAGAAGAGAAAGCTTATTGAAAACGAAATCCCCAAAAGAATTTCCCCTTTAAAAAAAATACACAAAGAAAATCAAATAAAATGAAGATGTGATACGTGCACTTTTGTTCAGAATAAAATTTTTCGCAAGTCTGTTGTTAAAAGAAATAAAATTATTTTGGTGTTTCCATAAAGACAAATATTGGTTTTGGTTTGTTCAAACATATGTGCAGAAGCACCATTTGAAATGTTGGTCGTAAAGAAATTAATACAAATAATCCGACCAGCAATGTACATATTTGTGTTTAGTGTTCACATTAGGTAATAATTTTACCAATGATTTCTATTTTTGACAAAATGAAAAGGCTTAAGTGAACAACACGAATATTAATCTTGCCGTCCACATTTCTACCCACTAATGTGGATGTTATCTCTGGCTTATATAACAATAAGATAACTGTTTATTTTATTTATTGGACATATAAGATAATATTTGGGATTCATGAAAAAGTATTTTTATTTTTGGATCTCTACTTCCGCACACTACAGCTTTGCTGTTCACACTTTTTGGAAAATGTCCGTTCTGCCATCATCACACAGATCTGTTTGATTAAATTGTAACCAATTTTTATACCTACATAATTTTTGAAATTCACGTACTCAGCAAAAGCGCAACTGCACGTTAAGTGACCATTAGGTTTGTTCGTAGAACCCTGAATTCACCCTAGGGTCACCATAAAAACAAAAAATAAATTGTGCAAACAAAATTATCTGACGGTTATATGGAAGGTAGTATTGATAACATTTCAATTAAGATATTTTATTAATCAAAATATAAGGGTGCACTGTTTTTTTTAAATCGAAATCGTTACAGCCGTTTTCGAGATAATTGATATTTACCGTATTTACCCCAAACAATTTTATGGCACGTGCCGTTACTTTTGGAACTAAAAAAAATTATTTAAAAAAGAAACGATTTATGCATCTAAAATGCTTACGTTTCAAGCTTGAAGGAAACCTAGACGAAAAACAGACAGGGAATACGGGGACCCACTTTTTGATGTTCTCTATCATCGTAATGTCAAATTATAATAAAATCTCGAGTTCGATGTTTTTCCAAATGCAAAACTTGTCCTATATTACCTACATCATTAGCTGAAAAATAGTTTTCCCAAAGAAAAACATTAATGCTCTTCTGTTTTCCAAGACAACAATGACACTCACTGCAAGTCAGTGTTGCCAGACGCTTCAAGAGAATTTCCCCTTTAGATATATCCCAATTTCCCTTTTCCCTTTTCTGCCCGCGAAATTCCCCTCGATAATTAAAATAATAAAAATGTACGCAAGATCAATTCATTTAAGATTTTTATTTTGTTTATAAACTCAATGCCACATTATGTCCTGCAAGGAATGCCCATAATGCAAACTCAACCGATTTTACGTTTTTTGGTGAGTGTTGGCCCCCGGGGTAAATTTGTTAAGCATTGTTAATATTGTTTTGGATGATGAAATTTAGTGTGCTAGAAACTTGTATGTAATATGTTTTGTCATTTTAGAATGCATCATTATTTCCCTCTTACCGGCTGTCATTGTCGAATTACATGCTCGGTGGCAATACGACTTTAATGGATTGTCCTTCAGCGGCTCAAGCCAGTTCTTGAAATCAGGAAGATCCAAACAAGAGACTTAAAATATTTTTGAGGAAGTAAAACTCAATTTTTTTTATATTACGCATTATATGCAATTAAATATTAAAACTTGAAAAATTTATCAAAAACTGATTTTTTTAGCTCACATTTGAATTTAAGAAACAAACAAAGATACAAGAAATAACTATCAGCTCACAGATTTAAAGATCGTTTTGCATTTCGAAATTGGAAAAGAACAAACAAAACAAATGGTAATCATGCAAAATAAAATTAAGGACTGGATCGCACGAACTTACTCTAATGTTCGATTGAATTGTTGTGATTACATCCTATGCAAAAGATTTCTATTAAGAATCTAAATATATTTTTAAAGTAGTTTTTTTTTATTTCTTTAATAATATAAACTTAAAAACAAAAAAATTAAATCGGATTAATCAAAGAAAAAATAATTCAAAATTCTGAAATAAATACTTAAACTTATTTGAGCTCAAAACAAGTACGCCATCTTATATGTCGGATAAATTTGAATTTATGAGAAAAAAATTTAAAAAAATCTGTTGAACTGTTTTTGAGAAAAAAAGTTTTTTACAAAAAAAGTTTTTTTTTTGAAAAACTGTTTGAAAACATTTTTCAAGAAAATTCAAAAACACCAATTCCTAGGTATTGGGCAAATACATATAACCATAATTTTTGAAAAACTTTAAATTTTGAAATTTAATGAGCAGTTTTCAAAATATAAAATTTTAATTTTTTTAAAATGCTTTTAAAAATAAAAAAAATATTAATTAAACATATTTGTATGCAGTATAAATTGGGCTACCTACACCTATATATGTGTGACATTTCGAAAGAATCGGTTAAGCAATTTATGAGATAGTCGAAAGCAAAAAAAACGGTCCTATATAAAGTACCGTTTATAGACATTTAAACAAAAATTGTTCAACCATATGATCAATCGTACCTAAAAAGCTGCACTGATTTTTTTAAATAAAAATCGTTAGTGTAGTTTTTGAGAAAAATAGGCTTTAACATAACGGTTATATGGCAGGTACCGTTATTTTTTGAGCTAACAAAATATTCAATTACCCCTCTGTACAATACGTTAATAACTCTATATAGGTACCAAGTTTGAAGCAATTCGGCCCACCAGTTTGATTTGTAGGTGTGTATAAATACATAAAGACAGGATGACAGGCAGCCATACACACCGAATTTTTGGACCGTCTTTTTTGTCTTCGCTATAATCGTAATGCCATGTTTGATTGGTATCTAAGACTTTTTTTCGACGAATGCATAACTTGCCTTATAGTACCTACTTACAAACTCATTTACAGTCAATAGAGTATTATGCCATTATTCAGATTGCGCATGCCATTCACAATTGTGTGAGTGTGAGTTGTGAGTTTTGTTTACGCGCCACTGATGTGTAAACCATGCGTATTTTGTTTGCTCATTACATTTTTTATATATCAAACTGGAGTAAGTTATGTTCTGATTTTTGTCATCATATTTTGTTGTAGAAGGACGTGGATTCGCCTTTCCCTTTTCTCCAAATTTCTGGCTTGAATTCCCCACGAAAAGGGGAATTCCCCACCAAATATATCCGTGGTGGGCATCATATTTTTCAGGTTAGTTCACAGTCAATATTTTTTTGCATAAATATCAAACCCATTAGACATTTGTGTAGTGAGGTAGAGATGTATGTCTATCCAGTATTTCATACATTGGTTGTGCTTATATTTGACCCACTCAACTAAATTTTTTTGACGTCAGTCAAATAAATACCTCTTGTTCGGTCAAGGCTCAAGGATTCACAAAAACAAGAACTATATTTGATCAATATGTGTCAGAATAATAAAAGGAAACCAAAATTTAAAAAATGCCGACTCAATTCGTTATCTAGTTCAAACTTCAAAAAGGGACAGAGATCGGGCTCAGAAACGTCAAAATATATTTGCTTGTGAGGCCAATGTAAATAACGTCATGCGTCACATTACTCATGTGTGTAAATACACTACTCCATTAATTCCTAAAATTTGTTTTCGGGTCTTAATTGTTGATTAAATTATAATGACTGTATTTAAAAAGAAAATAAGTATGATCAAAATTTATAGAGCATGTTTATTAACATTTATTTAATTTAAGACCAACTTACAAATTAAGACAGCAGATTTTTGGCGCGTGTTTACAACGCATGCCAGTGCTTATACTAATAGATTTTATCTTTTGTGCTGTAGTTAAAATTAATTCTGTTTTTTATTTGACATCAAGTAGAAACACGCGATCAAATAAACCTTCTGATTGTTTAGACTCTTATGTTTGCTACCACTTTATTTCTGTTTTAAATGAACAAATAGCTAGTACCTAATTCCTTCGTGGAATGTTCAAACTATCATCAGACTTTTTTTTACAGATTTTAAAATTTGGTATGTTTTCATTTTGTAGGTATATGAAACCAATGCAAGGTTGAAGCGTGAAACAGATTAAACTAGCAACAGCTCCCGTCAATATTTTGAAAACAATGTACATATTTCAATTGCTTAGCACACCCTAACCCTAGACCAGCTCTATCAATATCAACAGCGTCGGTAGGTCCTAAAATTGCTGTTGCTGAAAGGGCTGTCAAAGTTTTGAATACAACAAATTCAATTTTACGAACACAATGCACCGCAACTGCAAATAGAGCTGTATTTGGTACTACAAGAATTGGCCAACGACCGACGAATAAAAGAACAAGTTCCATTTAAAACATTTTACCAACCTAACTTCCTTCTAAACAAAATTGTAGAAATATAATTTATCTTGAAGTTTAAAAACATTTAATTTTAAATCTAATTGGTTCGAATATTCAAACTTTATTCGCGTTCCACATACCATCCACACTTCCACGAGTAATAAATCAGACTTTCTATTTACATTATTTGTGACGAATAAAATTAAATTAAAAGTGTTTTGACCAATTCGATATGTTAAATTTTAAAATTTGAAGATTTCACTTCTTCGGCTTTTTTGGTCGTTATAATTTATTAATGAAAGATATTCATTAGTTTTCCCAACGTTTCGACTGAGTTTTCAGTCTTCTTCAGGGGCACTTTATTAACCATGAAAAAAAAAATTAAGAGAAACATTTGTATGCTTACATTAAGTTGTTAAGATTTTACACTTACAATTATAAATGAAACTATTTTATCCAAATTACATATATATATAAAAAAAATTTTAAAAAATAATGACAGTTTTTTAATTGAATATTTAAATTAAAACACTTCTTCTTAGTTAGAAGTTAAGTCAACAACTGTTTAATAAAATTTTCTTTTAAAAGAGCAACAAAACTATTGATGTATGTATGTATGTATCGCAGTTATTTAGAGACTAGGGAACAGTACACCGACGAGATACACTGTGTATCCTGCTTCCTGTTCATGTTATTTTTGTTATTCAAATTTGCTCTACCAATAGAAAGAGACAACTTTCCACTTTTCCAACTTATAGCTGATGGCGAAGAGGTAATAAGAAATATTGATGATGAAAGAGAACAGGAATTGATGAGATCGAAATACGGCAATATGATTCACTCGTTTCAAAGAAATAACAACAACGATCAATTTGCAAAATATGTCTTAAAAGTGAGAAAAGAGACAGTTGCTTTCTTAAAACGAAACAAAAACATTATGATCGTCGCAGCTGACAAAGGTAATGTCACTGTAGCTATGAATAAAAGCGAGTACGAAGATAAAATGCTAGACCTGTTGTCAGACCGTTCCGTCTACAGAGGAATACGAACTAATCCAATTTCTTCTCTTCAAAATAAGAACAATGAATTTGTAAAATACCTACACACAAACAAATTGATAACCGACAAAGAAAAGTTAAACATGACAACTTACACCGCACAGCTCCCTTCCATCTATGGATTGCCAAAAATCCACAAACCGAATTTACCACTGAGACCCATTGTGTCGTCTATGAAAGTCCCATGTTATGAATTGTCTAAATACATAGGTAGAATTCTACAAGCTGTTACTCGCAACTCAAAGTACACTGTAAGAAATTCGTTCGAGTTTATTGAAAAGACAAGAGAATTAGAACTAAGGGAACATGAAGTCTTAGTTTCTTTCGATGCGGTGTCACTTTTCACGAATATTCCGGTGCAGGTGGCGATAAACATTATAAAGAAAAAGTGGAGTATTATGAGTGAATACACAAGCCTTAGCTTAAATAAGTTCTTGGAAATGTTTGACTTCTGTTTGAAAGATAACAACCTTTTTCAATATAAAGACAACATATATAAACAAATACATGGAATCCCAATGGGGAATCCACTTTCACCTACCATCGCCGACCTTGTCTTAGATTTTTTGTTAGAAGAAACGTTCAATGCAATAAATCCGCCAAAATTCATCACCAAATAAGTTGATGACATATTTGCAGTAATGGAAAATCGTGAGATTGACAAGGTTTTGCAAAGTCTTAACGCATTCAACTCCAAAATCCAATTCACGGTGGAAAAGGAAAAAAACAAAACGATAGCATTTTTGGACGTAAAAATTAATCGTGAGAGAAACAGACTCACCTTTGACTGGCATCAAAAAGAGACAGCATCCGGAAGAATCGTAAATTTTCGATCAAATCAAGCGAAACATATTAAAGTCAATACGGCTTTCAACCTTATTAAGAAAGTCCTCACGATTAGTGAAAAGAAATTCCATCCCGCCAACAAAGAGAAAATAACAAAAATTCTTATTGATAATGGGTATCCGCTAGATATGATTCGCGAATTAATAGCACAACACCAAACCAATCACCAACAAAGCAATAAACATGAAGGAGCAGGTTATTTCAAAAGTATGGTTTACGTGCCGAAACTTGCTGAAAGTTTTAAGAAAACCATCGCTAGCAAAGCTAAAGATGTCAATGTTGCTTACAAATCCAACCAAACACTTAACACACTGTTTACAAAACTTAACAAGAAAAGTGAAAAGGATCAAAGTACAGACGTTGTATATAAGATCAATTGCCTAGGCAACGAAAGAGAAAATTGTGAACAATGTTACATTAGCACTACCAAGCAGCTTTTAAAACAAAGGATCTCAAATCACAAATCTGATATAAAGTCCAAAAGTTCTCAGAAAACAGCTCTTGCTAGTCACAGCTTAGAAAAAAATCATGCTCCAGACTTTAAAAATGCGCAAATTCTTCAAACGGAAAAACATACATCGAAACGATATACGTTAGAAATTTTGCACATTTTGAATAACAAAAATAACATGAACAGGAAGCAGGATACACAGTGTATCTCGTCGGTGTACTGTTCCCTAGTCTCTAAATAACTGCGATACATACATACATACATCAATAGTTTTGTTGCTCTTTTAAAAGAAAATTTTATTAAACAGTTGTTGACTTAACTTCTAACTAAGAAGAAGTGCTTTAATTTAAATATTCAATTAAAAAACTGTCATTATTTTTTAAAATTTTTTTTATATATATATGTAATTTGGATAAAATAGTTTCATTTATAATTGTAAGTGTAAAATCTTAACAACTAAATGTAAGCATACAAATGTTTCTCTTAATTTTTTTTTTTTCATGGTTAATAAAGTGCCCCTGAAGAAGACTGAAAACTCAGTCGAAACGTTGGGAAGACTAATGAATATCTTTCATTAATAAATTATCACGACCAAAAAAGCCGAAGAAGTGAAATCTTCAAATTTAAAAAAAAAAAAAAAAAAAAAAAAAAAAAAAAAAATAGAATAAAATTAAAGGCATGTGAACTAAATGTCAAAATGCACGAATATTCTTTAATTTGTTGATAGGGCTTTTTACTAAACTATCACTCTCTAAAGTGTCCCATCCCTTTCTCTACACATCTAGTGACACTTTGAGGAAAAACAAAACAATTTGATATAGAGAATCCAACAATGTTTTCCTTCAAAGTGATTTATCTGCCATTTTTTTTGTCATTGACGTCACAAACTAATAACGTAAAGACCCGAAACCTCTGCTTTTATTTGACATTTGCCTAAAAGCTGAAACACGGTCCCAAGTAACTTTTCTGTTCCTTTTTCAATAGACACATTGAACAAAACGCACACAATAATCTTTTCTGTTCCTCTTCCTATAGACCCATAGACAATACAGCCCTAGTAATTTGTTTTTGTTTTGTTTTTCGATTTCCCATCTATTCATGGATAGAGTTTGAAAGCTACAAATACAACATTGTAAGCAAATGGGTTTTGGGGGGTGAAACGTACGAAAGTTTCCAATCTTATTATGGCTTAATTGTGATTGACGTATTCCGCCAGTATGTATACAATCGCTTCCATATGCATATTATTTAAGGGTTGAGTTCATGTTCTCATAAATTCATCACATACCCCGTTTATATGAGTTAATTGAGGAAGCGAATCGAATCGAATTGAGATTTCGATTCAGGTATATGGGCTCGTGGGATCGGAATATTGAATTAAAATGGAATCGAAGTGACAATTTGAGTTTACAGAATAAACAACAAAAACATACAACAGAAAAAAATACAAAGAAAACGGAAACCCACCGAACACAAAAAAACACTATTGGGGCACACACACATCAAGAATCAGATGTGAATTCGATTCTTCAATTCCTCGATTCAGGTATATAAATACATTTTCAATTCGATTCAGCTCTTCTAGTGGGATCGGATCGAATAATCCTATTTTAATCCGATTCAAGTATACAAGGACCTAAATCCTGATTCAATACCGATTCAATTCACCATATAGCGTAGTAACAATTGTAGCTACCAGCGCTTCTTCATTGGGGACGTTCACTCAATTATTCTCGACAATCTGGAATAACTTTCTGTTGTTGTAATGCGTGCAAAACCACATCTGATTAAAAAACAGCTGCTCTCATGAAAGCTATCTTGAGTTATCCCAAAAAAATTGGAATAACTAGCTAACCGAGAACAAATGTATAGAACCAGCTGACTGCAAAATTCGTTGGTATGCGTTTTGCTTTGATTTTTTGACAGCTTTCAGCTTACCTATCTGATTCGTCCACAGATATACCCCGATAGCTTGGTATCCGAGATAACATATCTAATAAGTGAGTGATCGCCCGCATTGTTGTTATCCAGAACCCATGAATCAAATAAAACAAGATTACGACACTTCATTTTTGTCTTATTTCATTGACGTCACCAGAGATCAAAATACATTAATACACATCGGACAAACAACAATTTCCAGATTTTTGTTCTCTGGTGACATCAATAATATAAAACAAAAAAAGAATTGTCGGAATTTTGTTTTATTTGATTCATGGTCAGAGAAGAACCTGTAAGTCTTCATTGTTGACATAATACTAATTCATCACATACAAGTTACGTCACTTGTTTAAATAGGAAAGGTGATTTGATAATTGAAATTATTTGTTACGTTGCTTGCACAAAATGAAACTAGTTGCTGGGAGATTTTCTTGATGTGTTTTTAATTGCTCAAAAATTCTCCTGTATCTCACCTTTAATGTTTCTTGGTTTGAATGCACAGTACACGTATAAAAGGAAACGTAAGTAAAACTATACCAATCGTTGGCAGGGGAGGTTTTGTTTACATCTTCTTGCTTCTTGTAAGTCAACTTGGCTTGCTAGTTTGAAAGCGGTCTTGCAACTGAGTTTGCGAAAGGAAGCTTTAGCTCCTTCCAATTCCGATTTATTCGTATGTCCACTTTCTACGATGTGAACTTAGATTGATAATACCGAAATAGTAAATACATATCACAATTTTCAACTGCCTTGCCATAAACGCAGTTGGTTGTTAATAAAGCTGAATATTTTCAGAGATTTTTGGAGAAACATAAAGAACATTTAAATTAATCTAAATTTAAATTTTGTATGATCGTATTATATTTGAGCATTAAAAAAATGTCTTTTTTATCTACAAAATTGGGTCGCAGTTGGCAGCAATAAAAACTAGTATTATCTCTGCGATTTGCAGGTATAAGTTTTAAGCAAAAACAGCCTATTTGTTTCTGTTCTGCTAAAACAATAGCAATTTCAATAAAATATAAAAAAATGTGGATTTTTCGATAAGGAATCCAAGTACCTAGCGAAGTTAGCTTTTAAAGTACGAAAAGAGTTATGTCGCGTGTTTAATTTTTTGCCACATAATTGTGTTAATGGTACAAAATCTACTATTATTTACCTAAAACCAATTTTGACAGGTGAAAGTGCTGTTCAGTCTTACGTTTCTACTGGCATAATCAAACGAAAATACTGCGTGCCATTTTGCAAATTAACTCCAATAATGAATTATATCATCATTTAACTAATTTTATGGCAGAAATTTGTTCCACATGTAAAGGTGGCTTTAGACTTGAGTCAACCCTGAGGTCACACAACCAAGTACTGGCTAGCCAGTCTAAATCCAATCAAATATTTTTGTTAAAACAATGTTTCCACTGGCCACGAAATCGAGATTTAATTAAACTCATCTAATACTACATTTTCGACCGAGAAAAAAACGTGATTTGAGCAGATTTAGCTAAATCTCCTACAAATCTTGAAGATTTACCATACAAATTTTAATATACTCAGATGAAGATTTAAAATAAATCTCATTTAAATCTTCAACCGAACTACCCTATTCCCCTATCGAAATTAACCCTTTCATCGGGAAAGTGAATTTTTTCCTTCGGTTGACAATAATGAAGCTGTCTGTATCACTTCTACATCATAAGAGAAAATGAACAATATTTACCTTTCGAATAGTGCTGTCAAAATTAATCTAGGAGCGGTGAAAACACTTTTTAAGATTAGTAAATCTACAAGTGATTACAACGTTCTGTGAAAACGTAATATAGCACTTCAGCAACTTGCTCGTCGAGTGGCTTGTCCTTTTCAAAGCTAGTTATGAAGCCAGTAAAAAAAACCAGTAAGGAAGAAATAATTTGACAGAACTTGCAAAGATACTGTTAGATATTGGGGACGTTCACTCAGTTATTCTCAGCAATCTAGAATAATTTTCTGTTGTTGTAAGGCGTGCACAGGCACATCTGAATAAAAACAGCTGTTCTCATGAAAGCTATCTTGAGTTATCGCAAAAAAATTGGAATAGCTTGCTATCTGAGAACAAATGTATAGAACAGCTGACTGCAAAATTCAGTTGATATTTTTTTTGTTCTGACGTTTTGACAGCTTTCAGCGAACCTATCTGATTCGTCCACAGATATGCTCCGATAGCTTGGTATCCGAGATAACATATCTAATAAGTGAGTGAACGCCCTCATTGGAACTACCAACTAAACAACATAATATCATTCGGTACTCGAATAAATATCACAAATCTATCCAAAACAGAATTTTATAATATAAAATATAATAAGCTTTTGCCAAAAAACGCGACTTTATTTAGCGAAAGTAATCACTAATCACCATCAAGTCGAACGCTGATCATTTCAACCCAACGCAACACATGTATACAAAGTGTCAACTTTTGTTTGAAAGTTATCAAATAACTACGCTATTTCTTCTCCCATATAGATCCATGAATAAAGAAAAAACAAGATTACGACTCTTCTTTGATTCGTGATATAGAACTTCTAGGAACTATACAGCAGTGGTGTTATTCCACAGACACAGTACACTTAAATAAGAGGAGGATAGTTTCAAAATTCGAATATATTACTCGTAGTTTTACTCAAATTCAATAATAAGGCTTCAATGAAATATTCTGAAACAAAACTTTGAGTTGGTTGGGGAACAATTTTGTAGAAAAAATAGTTATATAAAACCTAGCCCTTAATTTGTATGTCACTTCCGGCCCTGTACTAAACCTCGATCATCCTATTCATATGTGGGGGTTACTTTTTAGTTATGTAATTAATTCATTGAGATCTGGTTTCATTCAATTATATTATTATTATTTTTCAATGGAAAAAGTGACTCCCGCACAGATAACATCATAAAGCTCTACACACATGTAGGCATCATACAAGTACATTACCTGTTCGTATATACGGATGCAATAAATGTGGTGGACATGAACGAAATTTTGAAATTAATGAGTCTGAAGAAAGAGTCTGATAGTTCAAAGCCGAGCGAAAGTGATCGTGAGGGTTTAAATTACACACGATGTGTGTAATAAATTAGATGATAATATGTATTATGAAGTAATTGGCATTGTTTTTTTTTTTTAAATAGTTACCCACTTGATTTAATTATACAGTACATTTTAGGCGCAATAAAATAAAAAATATTCTTTATAACTATTAACATTTAATAACTTTGTCACGTTTATTTCAAATTTAATTATTGTAAACGAGCGATGGTGAGAAAAATATATATTTATTACTCAGTCTTGAAAAAAAAATTAGGTGAGTTGCAAGACTAAATATTTTCAATTAAAATTGCAATCATTACCAACAACTTTTTCACTTCTACTACTCCAAAATCGTACAGATGTTTACATACTACACATTATTCAATACAATTCACTAAAATCTATCTCAACGGTTAAATAGTGAAGCAGTGAATAAGCACTTATTCAGGCTCTAATCAACGTTGAGTAAATACATATGTATGCAACATTTCCGACCCATTTTTGTTACAATGCCCTTGTTCAATTTATTAGTTTAAGATACCTCTATTCAACGTTGAATGAATGAATAACATGTCCGCATTTAGAATCATTTTAACTTTACGCAATCTCCAAAATGAGCATTTGTATAAGACTGAATATAGATATTATGTATATTTACTATTAAGCTTAGTGTACATGATTGGTAGATCTTACAATATTGTCAGATCTGTCAGTAAAAAAATGCTTATAATGTCTTACAACTGTGTAAATTTACAATAAATTGTCAGAAAATGTGTGTTACAATTAGTTGTAAGAAGATTACCTGACAATTAATTGTAAGAATAAGTATTACAATCGTATGTACGCTAGCTGACTATCGTGTAATCTTAGAATTGATTATCAGAAATCATATCTGACAATTAAATATATGACGTAAAATTGTAAGGTATCTGATAATCGTGTACACCCACAATTTGGGGTGGCCGTGGCTCGATAGTTGTGTGCTCGCCTGTCAACCTCGTGGTTAAAAATTGTCATAAAATAAGTTGCTGCTTTGCTCATTACATGCTGTTTAGGCATAACACTAACAACACGTGATTGAGTAAACTAGCATACCCATAAAATATGACAACGAAAGAAATAAAATAATGCGAATTATAAGGGACATAAATAAATAAGACACGGTAATTCTCTCCGCATTAGTTCAGCCGCCATCCCTGGAGATAAATCTGAGACGAAAACCAGCTCTAGTCTCAGAACATCGCGTCACACATCTTTCCTATCCTTCTTTCTCTTCCACCGGATGCCCGCGCTGTGTTAAGAAAAACATATAAAGGGTATTCATAATCAATTGAGGGCGTGCAAAGTTATAAAAAAAAAATTGGAACCAGGCTCTGACGTTTCTGACAACGAAAATATTGTAAGATGTAGTTTTTTTTTTGCATATTACAATTTTTTTATTGTCAGACAATTTAAAGTATTTGGACCTCGCGCAGTGTTGCGAACAGATAGAAATGTTTATCAAAAATACTCGCACTCAAAGTGTTTGAATTATTGGTGTTTTTTTTTTGTTAAAATTAATATAATAGTTATAGACAAATGATTCTGATAATAAAAAAATATATGTTTACAGTTATTTTTCAGTTAAATGAAACAAAAAGCGTTCTAAAGTTTTGTTTTTTAGTTTTGATGAACATATTTTATTAATATTATATATTCATTTCTATTATTATAATCCAATTTAGGCTTTTACTTTCTGAAAAATCAACTGAGAATAGTTTAAAAAGACTGACAATTAATTATGTGTGAACACGGTTGGTAGATAATCTACCAATCTCTTACAATTTATTGGTAGGTATTCAGCCAACTATCTGACAATAAATTCTCAGCCAACTTCTGACAATAAATTGTAAGAGATTGGTACATTTTCTACCAACCGTGTACACACATAACCAATTTTCAGCTCATATTGTAAGACAATATTGTAAGATCTACCAATGGTGTACACTAACAGCCCGATTCTCCACCTTGTGACGAATCACAAGTCACAAGCCCTTGTGACTATTCCTTGTGAGGATTATTGTGGCTTGATAACATAACGAATTCTCCTCCAATCGTCACAAAAAAACTCACAAGAAATAAAATGTAAAAGGATTTATATTTGATCTGGAATAGTATAGAATGAACACAATACCTACAGGCAATCACACTATTGGTGATTACTGATAAAGTGTTTATAGGGTGCTCACTTTTTCCTTCTCTCTGGTAGCCGCTGCTGAAGTTATCATCTCAAATTGTTTACTTCGTGTTGGGATATAAAATAAATTGTTCACGAATAATTATATCGAATGTCTTATCGAAATGTCGAAACTCAAACTATTTGTGAGTTGTGACCTGCCCTGAAGTAGATCACAATTGTCACGGTTGTTTTTATGACTCTCACAAGTTGTGACTTTGGGGGAGAATCCGAAAAAGTCACAAAATTAATTTCACCTCTGCTTGTGACTTGTGAGGTATCCGTGATGTTGGGAAGAATCGGGCTGTAAGCTTTAGATGTACCCCTCGATATAAAAAGTGAAACATTCAGCCGCCATTTAAAAAAATTTGATTCCCATACAAGTAACGGGTGATTTTTTTGCTACTTGGTTTTTGACGTTTATATTTTTGACAGATCACACATGACAAATTCCACGAACATTTGACATTTCGATTCAGTATTGTTTGCCATTTCATCATGAATAGACTTACGCCTGAACAACGTTTGCAAATTATTGAAATTTATTATCAAAATTCGTGCTCTGTGAAAAAATGTGTTTCGCAAGCTACGTCCGTTTTATGGTCGTCATAATCGACCCACCGAGGAGGCTTTTTTTTTTTTTTTTTTTTTTTTTTTTAAATTCATTTTTATTTCATATTAACTTATAACTATCTTAAAGCTAGACAAAAATGTTTAAAACTAGCCTAATTATCAATAACTTACAACTAATTTACTGGCCCTTTACGGGCGCTCTAAATTAAACAATAACTCTTACAACTAATGTCTTTCGACCTAAAAACTATTTTAATTAAATCTAAATTTTTTTTTTTTTTATTTATTTTATATTTCAAGAAACTTTTATACAGAAAACTTGGTATCTGATCATTTTTTTTTTTTTTTTTTTTTTTTTTTTTTTTTTTTTTTTTTTTTTTTTTTTTTTTTACCTATAAACTAAACTTAAATATATATTAAAAATAATTAAAACTAAATAAAACTAACTTATACTAACTAAAAATAACTTAAACTACTTAAAATACCTAATAATACTTATAACTACTTAAAAACTAGAACAGCCACAGCAGCATTTTTTTCGTTTTTTAATTTTTTTTTTGTTTATTTTTTATATGCATGCAGACACACACTAGCATGCAACCCACCCACACATGTACATACGCACATACATATACGTACGCACACACATGTACAGACACGCAGATACATGCACGCATGCCCCCGCATACATACATATTTTTAATTTTTTTTTGGTGCTACCCTGACTGTTACCTATACCTAATGCCCTAAATCTATGTAAGTCGGCCAAGATATATCATCTTCATCGACTTTAAATATCACGATGCTGTTCAGAGCCACCAGAACTGGTTCTCCTGTTTCGCCCTATCCCTCCGGTCCCGATTGGACACAGTCCTACTGAACCGAAGGCGCTCTTCTCCACCTTGAGCGATGACGTCTCGACTATACAGGAGTCGCCTATCCACAGTTTTCCGGCTGACGTGGTAGATGAGCGGAACCGCCCCTCCATCCTGTATCAGCCCTCGACTGTCTAAATAGAGGAATGCCTCAGGAGGGATGTAACCACTTAACCGCGCACTCTCAAAATATTCGTTATTGGGGTAATAAGCCCCAAAAATTAAGCTGTTAGTTGAGGACATCGCTCTTGCAACGTGACCCCGAATCAGCTTGAACAAAAAATTATCTATTCTGTTTATGTTGGCTCCGTTGTATAGAACCTGGTTGGAATAATATCTTGTGTACTCCGACTCTGGTGTTCTGTGTAATCCAAGGCAACGTCTAAGACATTGCCTCTCAAACACCCGAATCTTTTCCATTTGAGATGGGGCAACGTTGAACCACACCGGGCATCCGTAGGCAATCATCGGCCTGATGAGGGCCATGTAGCAAATCACCTTCACCCTGCTGTCAAGACGGCTGCTATAAAACAGTCGTTTTGTCAAGGCTAAGGCTCCCCTAGCCCTGGCCAAAGCAGCACCTATATGTCTGTCGAAATACAGGTACTGATCCAACCAGATGCCAAGGTACTTTACTACACTTTTACTCGCCAGTGGATGTCCATGTGGCCCTACGATCACCAGCTTGCGCCAGTTCTTTCTCGTATCCCTTGAGGCGCTAGACAGCGGAGTCCTAAACAAAATAGTTTCTGATTTCTGGAAGTTGATTTTCAACTTCCAGTCATCACAATATCGCTGAATCTTGTCGAAGTCACTCTGCAAGAGACTTTTGATGACCTCAACTGTATGAGCTGTTCTGTACGCAATTAGATCGTCGGCGTACGCAATTGCCTGAGTTAGACTACCTATCAGATCGCTGGTGTAAATGTTGAATAGAATCGGCGAGTTAACCGCTCCCTGCTGAAGACCATTATTAATATTAAAAATTGCAGTAGAAGTTACATTGCCACTCTTGACAACAAACTTTCTACCATTTAGCATGTCATAAAGCATATACAATAGAGGTTTACTTATACCTAGTCTGGTTAGCTTTAGATAGAGACCTTCTAACCATACGGTGTCGAAGGCCTTCTCCAAATCAACCAGACAGGCACCCGTACACTGTTTTTTAGTTTTGTTCCATTGGATATCAGAAACAAGTTTAGACGCGGCATGAATTGTGTCATGTCCCGCCTTAAAACCGAACTGATTATCCGGGATGATATTTTTGTCCTCCGCCCATTTGAACAGGGCTCTATTAATAACCTTTTCAAACACTTTGCTGATACTCGGAAGAAGACTTATCGACCGGAGATTCGCCGGATTGGAGTTGTCCTTTCCCTTTTTTGGGAGAGGGTGCACCACAGCTGTCTTCCACCGCACTGGATAATATGCATTATTCAGCGCGTTGTTAAACAGTGTGGTATAAATGTCAACTGCTTCTTGAGGCAAATGTCGTAGTACAACGTTGGATATACCATCGAGTCCTGCAGACTTCTTTTTCTTTAATGAATCGAAGATGAGCTGGAGCTCATTCTTCGAAATTAACAGGGGGCTGGGCCCATTTCGGTCGGCGATTATGGCGTTTGCCAAATCTTCATCATTAAACCTGGTAAAACCAAGGTTCTCAGATCGCCATTCGGTTATATCGTTCCGGAGCCATAAGTGATGAAGCAGAGCTCTGTTCTCCAGGTCATGATTCGGGCGAATGCTAGCATTCACCTTGTACACTTGCTGGAAAGCAGCCCCCACAGCCTCCACTCTCTCCTGCGGATCTTCGATTATATAGAGGTCATCGTCCAATACGGCATCCTCTGGGTCTATGCCTGCTGTCAGAAGTACGTCTCTGTTCTCTGTCGTCCTCTGGAGCTTAAGACACGGAAGATCGTTTTGATCCTTTCTTCTAAAAATCTTATTAATTTTTGGGAACATACTTGGGTCGCTGGAGTTAACGGCACGAATTTTATTGTCCCAGAACGAATTAATAGCCAATCTATAATTTTCTTTGATCAATTGGTTGATGTTTTTGATGGACGACTTCAGTGTCCTAATCTCCAGGTCTCGTGTATCAGTAAACCGCCTGTACAAGCGTTTTAGTCTTGTCAGTAGTCCACTTTTTTGTCTGTGAAGTGCGTCAATTGTCGCGTTACGGTACATGTCAGTTGCGTTACGTTCTTTGTATTTCGGTATTGTTCTGTTCATTGTTCGTAGAATCGTTTCGTCAATTTGTTCTAAGTATCTGTCGATTTCAGTATTTGTTAGGTTCCTGTCATTTGGTGGGGATATACCATTTGAACGTAATTCACTCAATAAGGCATTGGAGAAACGTGGCCAGCGCACCTTACTGTAATTGTAAGTATGCACAGGCACATACTCCTCCAACTCCATAAGCTGGTTCGGAAGTTGTATTACGGCTGCGAGTCCGCAGTGGTCACTGTCGTACTCGATCGTTCGTAAACAATTTCTTGGCCTTTGACCCACAGCGTCAGTAATTGTTAGTCTTGCGTCTTTAAGCAATAGATCCAGATAGGCACCGCTTCTTGGGAACGATGGCCTGTCTGTGGCTAGAAGATCGATGCGATACTCAAGGTTGTATCGACCCATCCAATTAAATAGATGGTTACCTCGAGGATTTTGTATTTGATTTCCCCAATCTGTGTGCTTGGCGTTTAAATCACCCGCCAATATATAGTAATTCTCTTCCGAGCTCAATCTTAAGCATTCAAAAAGCTTTTCAAGCTCTGTTATAAACTGCGTGGGCTGAGGTGTTTCCGGTGCATAGGCAGCGATCACATACATTCGCTTCCCCTGTTGGAGATGAATGCATATGATGCATGCCTCTAACGTCCGAAATTTTCGCACATCACTATTATATATTACCTTATGACTAATGCCTTTACGTATAAAGATTGCGACGCCTCCTCCTTGCGTGGAGTTGGGTCGGTCTCTTCTTACGATATTGTAATTGTTGTTAGTCAATTTATGTTTCTGGTTAAGCTTAGTTTCGCTAGCCATAAACACATCTGGACTTATGTCTTTAAGCAATTGGAATAAATTCGCTCTACGTTCGGTCCTAATCAATGAATTTACATTCACAGCTAGGATCTTAAAGGGCCTCTCCGGCAGCGCGCCCTTAACCTCTAAGTTGCGTTAAGCTCGGCAAAACAGAGTAGAGATAATCCACCCTAGTCGCCTGCTCCCTGATCTGGTTTTGGAGGCCGTTCAACTGGCCCTGGATGGTCAGTAGAACGCCCATAATATCCGCCTGTGCCGCCGGCGCCTTAGGCACGGGGGCCTGTTGGGCGACCTTTGGTGTAGGCTGTACCGTGCTTCCCCTTCCTGACGCCATTTGGGCGTAAGAAATTTGGGGGTTGACGGACGTTGTTGTAGGAGGGCGCACTGTTGGACGCTTTTCTACCACTGTTTGCTTTGCTGCTTTATTGTTTTTTATAAGCTGAAACGTCGGGCATCCCCGATAATTAGCGGGGTGTCCGGCGCCTCGGCAGAGTACACATTTAAGCTGGGTCCTATCTTCGACCCGTTCTTTTCCTAACTTGCATTCATCTGCATTGTGGTTCTCTCCACACTTAACGCAGCGTGACTGCATTTCGCAGTTTGCTGCGGCGTGGCCGAACCTTTGGCAGCGCATGCATTGAAGCATGTCGCCGCGCCTTTTTAATTTGTCCCAAGTTACAACCTGGCAGTTGAGGACGGATATACTCCTCAAACTATCCAGTTTGCTGCTGGGTGAAAGTTGAACGAGGAAGAAGGGAAGACTCCGCTTCTCCCGCCTAGCTCTAACTGTAGCGAACGGCTTGACCCCGATAAAGTCGAGATCGTCATTCGCTTTTTGGCGGAGTTCATTTAAGAGCACCTGTGGTTCCGTGTAGGAATCTATGCCCTTCAAAAGGACCGTTTGAAATTTTTCGGTTTTAGGAGTGAAACTAAAGAATTCGGTAGTAGTTTCTTTCAGCAACTCTTTAATTTTTTTGTGCTGTTCCAGTGTGAAGCACTGGATAGCATGCCTATCGTTATTTAATCTTTTAATAGTAAAATTTTGACCTATGGTCAACTTACATAGATTTATGGTATCCTGTAACTCCATTTTATAAGTATTAATGGGTGGCACCTTTTCTTTTTTCATGATCGGCGGCTGTGGCTGCTGCTGCTGAGACTGATTTTTCTGCGGCTGTTGATTCTGCTGCTTTTGAATCTGCTGCTGCTGTTTTTCTTGCGGTTGTTTCTGGACTTGTGTCTGCTGCTGTTGCTGTTGTTGTTGTTGTTTTTGCCGTTGTTGTTTTGGCTGCTGCTGTGGCTGTTGTTTTTGTATTTGTTCTTTTTTCTGTTGTTGTTCTTTTTCTTCGAGTTCTTTTAGTTGCCTCGCTCGGCGCGCTTCTTGGCTGGCCTTAACTTTACTTTTTATCTTTTCTATTTCTGCCTCCAAAGCATCAATTTGGGCGAACATTCTTTGTTCGTCCTCCTCAGATGACGCCTCTGATGTGGAGAGGTTCACGAAGGCAGTACTATCGCCCGTCGTGAAGTGCCCTTCTCCTTCTTCAGACATATATGCTATACCCTCTTCGGGTGAAGTGTCTAACTCGGTTTGTCTTGCTGCCTCTGACGTCTCGTCTATATCGGACGTATGCACCCCAGCTGGCAGCTTTGCTGAGGTGGCCGTGGATCTCCTTTTTACCAAATTTGGTGCGCACTTGATCCTCTTTCTGCGCTTTTGATTAGCATCGGATGATGTTGCCGTTGTTGTTATTGCTGTTGATGTTGTTGCTGCAGAATCACTGCTTGTAGTTGGAACATCTTTCGATGTTCCCTCAGCTGATGCCATCGCTGACCTCATTGGCCCTAGGACACCTTTCGATGCCCCGGTGCTTAAACTCCTCCTCCTTTGCTCGTTTTCCCAACCAATAAAGTTAACTACTTCACGGTTGTGAAAAAAAGCTGATAAAGTTCTGATGCCCTCTTGGGAATCGAACTGGCGACCCTCGGATTCTCGGTCGGCCACTCTATCCCTGTGCTACTGCACCACTTGTGAAATTTTGATTTAATTTAGAACTTAAGCTCACACACGAATATTAATTGGAAGAACTGGGAAGCCGAAAACGTCTTAACACTTCCACAGTACGAGATCGACTGATCGACCACCGAGGAGGCTATTCAGCTCATTGTGACCAAATTTTGGAGTGAAGAGCAGCCAGAGGCAATTCAGCAGCTACCAATTCATCCCGAAAAATGCACTCTTTGGTGCGGTTTACGGGCAGGCGGCATCATTGGGCCGTACTTCTTCAAGGACGATGAAGGCCGCAGGGTTACGGTCAATGGAGAAAGGTACCGTTCGATAATAACAGATTTTTTTTTGCCGAAAATGCAAGAATTAAACTCGGTCGACATGTGGTTCCAACAGGACGGTGCCACATGCCACACTGCACGCGAAACCATGCATCAATTGAGAGGCTAATTTGGTGAGCAGTTGATCTCACGTTTTGGCGCAGTCAATTGGCCACCAAGATCATGTGATTTAACCCCGTTAGACTATTTTTTGTGGGGCTATGTTAAGTCTATTGTCTATGGGGACAAGCCAAACACGATTGCTGCCTTGGAAGCCAACATTGAACGCGTCATTGGTGAGATTCCGGCCGAAATGTGTGAAAAAGTTTGCCAAAATTGGACCTTTAGAATGGAGCACCTGAAGCGTAGCCGCGGGCAACATTTAAGTGAAATTATTTTTAAAAAGTAAATGGCAGAAATTGATTTATCGATCCAAATAAAAATTTCATTCACTTTTTACAAGTTTCTGTGTTTTTTTGAATTTTCAAAAACCAAGCTCTTAAAAAATCACCGTTTATATACACACAGGCAGAGTTCTGTCAGTTTATATAATTTTGTAGAATTTTAATTTTATTTACATGAATTAGCTAGCAGACCCGACCGAGTGTTGCTGCGTCTTTATTTTATTGCATTCACTTATTAGATATTAAAATCGGTATTGTTAAGGAAGTGATTGGTAAAGATTCTAATTATTAGCAATCAGTGCTTTCCAGTAATTAAGAACTCTTGCGTTAAAATCGTACAAAATTTGATGGTTTTTCAACGCATGAGCAATGAGCATGCAACATACAGCTGCCCATGGAAGAAACAGAGAACATTGTCTGCCATTGCGACTTATTTATCATCATCGCTAAAGCCAAACGTATCGGGAATTATAGCCTACATTATGTTTGTTCGAGGTCATAGGAGAACTTCTCCTTTAAACTTTCCAATCGTTGCTTCAAATACTTTTCCAATAATTATTCATATGACTGTACACCGTTGCATAATTTTCGTGGAATGATCGGTGAACCAATTTTTAGACAGAGCTTTTGTGGCTGCATTCCTGGCTAATCCAGAGAATTAAAAAATTCAGACGGAAAATTGACGAACTCATTTTTATCAATAATAGTGTCAATTGACGTTGTCAAATTTAATGTCTCAAATGTAAGTGTTGACTCTGTATGAGGACGATACTGGTAAGAACACACAAACAATATTAAGGCCCTGACCCATAGAATCCGTTGCTTTAACTGACAGCTCGATTAAATACGCTCATCAACGCACAAAGTAGCCGAACTTTTAACTTTTAAAATTTCCCCTCCGTCGACGCACCAGACTCTATGGGATTGTGGTATTTATGTATATCAATTTGCTAGTATTTTTCTTTGATTACGGTGTGTCCTAAAAGAAAAAAAATTCTCAGTACTGAGAATGAAGGGAGGGAAGCCTCCTCCAATTCTGCGCTCAAGATTAAAGATCTTCAGCGAAGAATTGGTGTAATTTGGAGTCACCGGATCTTCAACAGGAAAAACTATAACATCAGAGTATATCCGTAGAATAATTTAATAAAATAAAATTAAAGTCAAAATTTGTTTATGTCAATTTTTCAGACACTCTGTAATGAGAATATTTTTTATGTGTAGTAAGTTGTGTCAAATCGATTTTTTTAAAGTTTCATGAAATTCTGTCAACAATCAAAAAAAATATGATAATTTTGTATAGAAGCAAATAAGCGTACTAACACATTCAAGTTTGAGTGGTTATTTTCATTGGCGCTCGAGCAGCCATGTTGGATTTACTTGAAAAAACATAATAAACCTCGCCACTGATCAGTGTTACCAATCATTATTTTTTTTCTGTGAATTATACACGATACGTAAACAGACACGAATTTCCCATTAATGTACCAATAATTATTTGGTTCTATAAAAACTGAATTTCGCTTCTAACATACATACATTTCTGGTTATTCTTATTCTGAGACCAAAAGCCAATGCTCTAAAAGGTGGTTTCATTCTGTTTTTAATAAACTGTATACTAAATAAAATTAATAAGATGTGAGCCCTGATTGGCGTTGGCGCACAACAACGACGCAGAGCATGCATTTTTTTGTAAATGGAATATAAAATACTGACGTACTTGGTCGTATCTTCGATCACATCATCACTAATCACAACATCAAATCAGAGTAAGTCAGCAAAAATTAGTAATTTTCTGTCCAGAACAAGTCACTGAACAAAGCTTTTATTAACACAATCAGAGCCAGTTCAACAAATTTTACTTGAACCAACTCAATTGATTTTTTGAACCAGGCTCAACTTTGAGTGCGCTGCACAATTGCAAGTCCTGAACGAGTTAATTGAACTTAAGTTACAAATTCGCTATTTACTCGAATTATACATATAGCTCATTGTTTTTTTAACATAAATCCATTATGAATATGAAGTCGCTTCTTATAGCGAGTTTCATTCAAGAAAAGATCTGCTCTTTCTGAAAAAAGATTTCATCTTTTAGAATTTTGATAGTTTCATTCCAACAAAAAGAGCAAATCTAGATCAGATCCCAACACGAAGGTTCTGATCTTTGGTGTGTAGGCAGATTTGATCTGAATGCAAGCATACACGCAAAACGTTTTTTCTGTCAAACATCAAATGGAAACTATATTGTTATTAATTTATTGTGAAATTGTGCCAGTCCCTGCTAAAAAATTAAACTAAAAAATAAACAAATAATAGACGAAGAAGTTAATAATTTAAATTTTATAAATTTAGTGGAGTTTTTTATTGATTTGTCTTCATCTTCCTCATCATCTGATGATGAAGATATGTTTTTTTTTCAGAAATGTGTGTGTTAGTCATTCAGCAGTGGACGCGTTCGGTGCAATGCCGATTGGCTAGGCAAGATACATACCTTAGTAGCGGGTGTGTTTTCGAACGATCCAGATAGCTTTCTCTGTTAAGTCAGTTGTATTGCATACAAATCTGAAGTTTTGAATCAGCTGTTATCAAATTAATTATAATTTTTGTGTAACTTGACATATGTTTAGTTCATCAACTAGTTTTTCCTTAGGCGTTACAACAACAGAAAGCAATCCGGATTGCTTTAGGTATGCCACCGAACGCGGCCAATACTACAATTAAATTAGGACACAAAGTCTCATTGAAAATATCAAATGTCCATTTTGAGAGGGGATCTTTGAAATTTAAATGAAACTCGCTATAAGTAATCTATAGCTTCGGGGTGTTTCGTTCATAAGCGAATAACTCTTTGTCCTTTAATATATTTAATTCCTAAATAACATCTTATAACTTGTAGGAAAAAAAACAAGTAGTGTTTTTATAAATACATATATTTTTCAAAATAATATCATCATACATTACAAAACAGTTTCATTTTCTAGAAAAGAAGTAATCATGACCTATTGGCAAATCTTTTCTCGTTTACAACATTCTGGGTATGGAAGGCTTTCGTCCAAATAATCCCCTAAAATGCATCCAGCAAATCGTTGAGTTCCGCATCTGTGTAAAAAAAATGTTAACAGCGATTTAATATTTTTTTTTTCTGTTTAAATTGAAATATGATTTTTTTTTCATTTTCATGTACATAATGAAAATTAAAATTATTTTCTAAGAATTATTTTTTAAATTCAAAATTTCACACTTAAACAATCAACGACATATTTTAGAGATATTAAATGTAAAGAAAATTATTTATAAAAAAATTGATACCAACATAAAAAAGCAATATTATTAAAATTGTTAAAATGTTAACAAGATACTTGAACTTTAACGAAGAAGATGAATATCAGAAAAACTGTTATATGACAGTGGTGCCTGCTACTGTTCTGTCTGTTTTAACGAAAATGAAGTATATCCAAAAATTATCTATTGCAGGTTGGAGATAAGAGATTTAAGAAGCTGGAGCAGACCAAAGAAATGGTTTTTACCGATACCAACCCACGATTTTTCACGTATACCTCTGCATTGCCTACATCGAGCAGCTCTTTTACAAAGTGCTCAAAATATGGCAGCAACTATTGGAGATTAGCATTTGGCTGATAATGTCATTAATTTCAAAATTTTGATTAAGCTTGCTGTGAAAACAAAGCCCAATATTTTATATTTCTGCCAAAATGGCAGTCGATTAAAATTATGGCATTCGTTTTACTCCACCTTATTATTTTATGCTTACGTTTCGAATCGAGCAAAGCTTTCCTCTCCGCAAGTAATTTGGGCGCATTCTCCATCAGGATTTTTAATGGTTTCACCAGCAGAGAGAATTAAGTTTGTCCTGATTGCACATTTTCCTGGTAGCTCTTTAAAATACAAAAATATTATAGAACACTTTTATTTAAAATATAATTTTGCTTACTAGGATCTTTATATTGACCTATGGCAAGAGAAGCAGAGGATAAAGTGACAGAAGCGATTACAAGAAATAATACAACGCAAAGGACAGACTTCATATTGAAAAGTACGAGTATAAGTTTTAACATGAACTGTTTTGCTTTGAAAAGTAGCTCCAATTTATATGGTTTTTTTTTTCTTTAGAAAAAAACATTGAAATATTATTATTATTTTCTTAAGAACAGACTTTATTTTTGGGTAAATAAAATATGGGAAAACCACATCAGGAGTACACAATAAATGCTTACCTAAATGTTCATTATACAATGTACATAATATCTATGTTTGGACTTTATGATTAGGTATGTCAAATTCTATTTTCAAATTTATTTGAATTTGCTTAATCATTCGACAAACGAGTAAGTTTCTAATCCAAATATATTTCTGCTTTATATTATTTTTTTTATCATTTCAAAAAGCAGCTATTTTTTTTTTCTTTTGAGAAAATATAATTTATGGTCAATTATTTGCAGGCTTTATTCATGAACTTGTTATAGCGAGTATATATGCATAATCCATGTAAACGCAAAAATCGTATTCATTACTTTGCGTAACGTTGAATAACCGAAATATAAGCTACACGCGTTTGAAGGCTGTATCAAGGCGATATAAAATTGTTTTTGTACGAGTATCGGAATGTCATTTGACATCCTCATCTCTTTCCGTAATTTCCCATTCGTAAGAGTGGGTAACTGGCTGAACACAAAAGGATATTGCAAATGGAACTACAGCTGAGAATGGACATAGCTTTCAAAAGTGCGTGCACAGCTACAATAGGTGCGTTTTTTTGCAATCCATTGGGGAATTGGTTGAAAAAAACGACCAAGGCGCTTAGTGAAATACTTGGCAGCACTATTAATTTGCAAGATGACATTTGAAGAACAGCTGTAATGCAAGAAAAAAACAAACATCACTGTTTGCCTCATCCTTCTAAAAATCTAAAAATCATCGGATTGAGTTGTTTTGTGTAATTTCGACATATTTATTGAATTTAAACTACCTTTCTATTAAAATAACATAAAAAGATCCAAGTTAATTATTATTTATACAAGAAAATGTGATTTAAGTAATTTGAAAATTGAAATCAAGTATTTTGGAAATTGTTTTTAGCCGATGTGATTTTCTTTTAATTTTAATTTTCACAAATACAGTGGTGCATAGAATTCAACTACTTGAAAACTACCCCATTCGTCGGTCACTGGTGACATGATATTAGTGGACGAGTTGCTACGTCAACTCAACCTTATGTAAATCTTCATCGGTATGTGGTTTAAGTTGTTTGATTATTAAACGTCAAAAATGCTGTAAGCAGAAGTTAAAGTAACTCTCGCAGCACCAAATGCAGCTCCAACTGCGCTATGTTCGTTATATTGTATTGTCAATATTTTGACAGCTATTCCAACTGCAGATCTAATTGACCTCCGTTTCTTTTCATTGTGTTCAGCCAGAAAATTCTAATGAATAATGCCGTTTTGTATTGGCTGTTCGGAGTTAATCCTTTTACTCCGAATTTTCCATATTCTTTAAGAATAAAACATAAGAGGTGAGAAAGGAGAAACGTAAGACTTTACTTAACCATTTAATAGAACTTTATCCGCAAGTTAAAATATTCGATGAATAAAAATTAAAGCTCCGTCAGAAAATTCACGAATAAAACATATCACAATAAGTATGAGCTCTAACACTTTTTGTTCTATGGTTATGTCAATTGTGTACAAAATGTAAATTAGTATTCCTTCACTTAGGCCGTGTGTGAATTGCGTTAAAATGTTGGTTAAATTTTCTACCTTGGTTAAATTTTGAAGTTTGGTTTATGGTGGGATCAAATTTAGCTTTTTGCTGTGTGAATTGCGTTAAAAGGGATTTCTTCAAGATTGAAGAAATTTCCCTAAAAACATTTTTTTTTTGTTCAAGTTAATTAATTTCTTTCCTAAAATCCTACTTAGAAGATATGGAGTTAATAATTTGGCACGAAAAAAGTAACGAATTCTCAGTTTTACTAATATGTTTCGGTTTTACATCGTTAATTTAATATTTTAAAACAACAATTCCAAATCTTTTCAAAACAATTCCCATTATGGTTAGTTTGTTAATTAAGTATGTAAACACTTGTTTTCACAGCTGAAGAATTTGACAAGCTGACAAATCAATCTATTTGTATTCAATTTGCAAAATGAAATACAATGAGTATTTTCATTACTTATTTTATATTTGTTAAAATATCAACGGATTATAATATTTGTTATTTCCTCTTGAGACCCTACACAAACAAAAATAATAATGTAATTTAATTTTTCAATTGAATAAATTAAAACTTACATTTATTATATGGTTTCCCAGTAGATCTGGACTTTATGGAGTTCAACTTTCTTTTCGGTTATCGCTTACAGTTTCAAATTACTATATCTTGAGAAACGTTAAATTTTAACGTAAATTTAGCCTGCTCTACAGCTGCCTACATTTTAACCCATTTTATTCACCACGCTAGTGTCAAATTTTAACCAAGTTACAAAATTTAACCAACATTTTAACGCAATTCACACACGGCCTTAACCGCCTTCTTCGATGGGTTAACGAAGGAATAAATATTTGTAAATCTCAGATAGCAGACATTTTGTTATATTAATAACATTTTGCATTTAATGCACGTGTTAAAGATAAACCGACACTAAATCGTGTTTTTAATATGTAAGTATGTTATTTTTTTAATTTAATAGGTGTATTCACGATCCGATGCAACTGGATCATTGTAAATATGCAAAAGTGCAACTTTTTTTTTGCACCACAACAACAACTTACACTGACTAAGATTTTACAACACTTTTGCTAACCCTAACCCCATCGCCACAGAAAAATACAATGGTGCAACATTTCTCTGGTGTCGGTGACAGTTTGGCAGCTGTTATTTTCTGTCAGAAATGTTTGTGTTCAAACTGATTTTGCATTTTTACTCCAGAGTTGCAATAGAATAGATAAGGTGCGTTCACGATTTACAGAAAAAAAAAATGTCGAGGTTTTACACCTTTTCGTTTCATCGCATCTTGAATACCCCTAATAATATGACCCTAAAACTCGAATAGTTACGAATAGCATACATAATTCCTTGAATATTGTTCTCTACCTACCTATCATTAACATCGAATATAATGTCAAAAATTCAAATCTAAAGAAGTATTTATTAAAATCCGATTTAAGAAAATCCAACAATAGAAAATCAAATCAATTTCAATATCGTGACCATCCCCAAATATTTATATTATGGAAAGTGGGTCAAGAGTAGTATCATAAAGTGAATGTGCCATGCTGTAAATAAAGGTATAGACATCGAAAATTAACATCCTATGAAATGCGGCACTATATAAACTAGACACTTTGTCGTTTTATTTGGCAGTCCGAAGCATTCTGGATTCTTCGTAGAGAATTTACTTCAGAAAAATGACAGTTCTGATTTTAAGAAGAGAAATTTGCTTCTGGATTTGAAATCAGGGGCCCAATTCCACGAGCGTGGATTTTCTCTGTGCACACAGAAAGTTGTGTACACATACATTTTACCGATTCCGCAAGGGTGCGATGCATATTTTTTTGACAGATAACGTGTACACAGCTAGGCAAATTTTTTCACGCATATTTTGAGGGTGAATAATTTTTTTGCACGGAAAAGCATTCACGGTTGCGGAATTGGGCCCCAGTATTCAAAATAGCACTCACGCATTCATATACTTAAAAGTCAAAGTCGACAATTGCCATTTTTTCTATCCTAATTGTTCAACAAATATTAATTTTGATTACAATTACACAAAATTTCAGAGAGTTTTCACAAAACTTTCGATTGACTGTTCCAGTGCCTCCGTTCTGTAACATAGTCGAGAACTTCTCACACCGAGAAAAAGTGGAACAATAAATCCCATCGTTTCTCGAACTGCAAATATAAACTGTGTCTGTATCTCGATGTGAGAAGCGCCATTTTTGATTTCTCATTTCATTGGAAAGTTGGAATTAAATGTCATTTGGCTTTGAACAGCTGTATTTTAAAGTGCAAAAATAAAGATAATTTTGTGTGGTGTGAAAAAAAAACAATAAGTGTGGTGTAAAAAAAAATCAATAATAACTTATAACTATTATCTTAAGTCAAATAACAATATTTTATCATGTATCACATTATTGTGTTAAGTGAAAATTACTACCGCCGCAATGCAATGCGGATAGAGCGCCGGCGCCTTCGGGATATTAATGACCCATTTGAATTGCCAGAGGAACAATTTCGGGCGGTTTACCGTCTGACCCGCCAATCCGCTTCGGTCTTGATAGAGGAAATGCGACCTCATATGAAGCAAGGCAGGAGAAAAACCTTCATCCCCATCCCAATAAAGGTATGTGCTGCACTGCATTTTTTTGCAACTGGTTCATTCCAGAGAGACATTGGGCAAGATTTCAATGCAGCCTTAAGTAGGACGATGATTTCGAGGTCTGTAAAAGAGGTGTCCACAGTGCTGCAAAATAAATTAATGGAGAAATGGATACAATTTCCCACTGAAGCAGAATATGGAGCCTTAAAATTAAGGTTGTTCCAAAATGTGTTCTCTTATAAAAATTAATTAGTTACATTTTTTTTCTAGATTTTATGAAGAAACTGGATTCCCTGGAGTGATCGGTGCTGTGGACTGCACACACGTAAGGATACAAAAGCCAGCCCATGAGATTGAGAACGCTTATCTCAATCGAAAAAATTATCATTCCAAGAATGTTCAGTTGGTAAGTTTAATGGATATTTCTTCTTTTTATGTAGGTTTTTTTAATTTAATTTTAAAAGGCTCGTACGGACGAGCTAAAAGTGTTGTAATTCATTTTGTCATAGGTTTTATGTGTAAGCCAACCATTTGAATTTCTTTTGAGTAGTAATTGCAATAGTAGGTATTATACCTACGTACCTACAGGAATAATATATTCCTCCCTAGACTCCTGTTAGTATGTACTTAGAACTAACATTAGCCGTTTTTATTCTGAAGAAGAAACCTATGGACCAGTCAAAGAAATCCACTCTTCAATCATCTTTCACTAATTTGATAAAAAAGACTAGAAAATGGAATATATTTTTGCGCGTCCTTAGTATTCTATTGCAACTAAAAAAATTGTTTATAAAACGTTTTAATCGTCAAAGTATCTACTTCCTACATATCAATACATATTTTATCCAAAGGACGAAAGCTTCTAAGGACGAGCCAATATACGTTCCAATATTTTGATTTTTCATCATTTCGATATAAAAATTTAAAAAATAATAATATATCCCGGCACGTCCTTGCTATAATATTGCACCTACAGGAATAGCTAATACCTTTTTTTTATCCTCAAAGGTTCTACTTCCTACATATCAATACATTTTTTATCCAAAGGACGAAAGCTTCTAAGGACGAGCCAATATACGTTCCAATATTTTGATTTTTCATCAAAATATTGGATATTGATGAAAAATCAAAATATTGGAACGTATATTGGCTCGTCCTTAGAAGCTTTCGTCCTTTGGATAAAAAATGTATTGATATGTAGGAAGTAGATCCTTTAAGGATAAAAAAAAGGTATTAACCATTCCTGTAGGTGCAATATTATAGCAAGGACGTGCCGGGATATATTATTATTTTTTAAATTTTTATATCGAAATGATGAAAAATCAAAATATTGGAACGTATATTGGCTCGTCCTTAGAAGCTTTCGTCCTTTGGATAAAAAATGTATTGATATGTAGGAAGTAGAACCTTTGAGGATAAAAAAAAGGTATTAGCTATTCCTGTAGGTGCAATATTATAGCAAGGACGTGCCAGAATATATTGTTTTTTTTTTTTAATTTTTTTTTTTATCAAAATAATGAAATGTGCAAATGTTGGAAAATGGTTTGGCAGTGGCATGACCTTAGTAAATTTTATAACTACTACTTTAAGATTTTCTAATCTGTGTTTAACTAACTGTTATTTAGTAAAATTTCGAATTGTAAAATGTAAATGGTAAATACTAAATATGTAAATCAGTTAAGAAGATTACTTTACCTACTCGTTGAGTGACAAAGCCTTGTTTAATTAAACCTTCATTTTATTTCGTATTCTTTTTTACCTAGATATGCGATTACCAGCTCAAAATTCTTGGAGTGTTTGCTAGATTTGGTGGCGCTTCACACGACGCCTTCATTTGGGAAGCATCAATGATAAATGCGTTGCTCGAACAGCGCTATGAAAGCAATGAACGAAACAATGATTCATGGTTGTTGGGTACATTAATTTTAGATGTTATCATTTCTTACATTAATCTATTTTAAATATATATATTCAAGGCGATTCCGGTTATCCTTTGCGTCCATGGGTAATGACACCTTACCGCGGAGCTTCTAGTAGAGATGAGATCAAATACAATACAATTCACGCAAAAGCCAGAAATTGCATCGAGCGACTGAATGGGAACATCAAATCTGTGTTTCGATGCCTTCAGCGAACCTTATATAGCTCACCAGAGGACGCAGGGAGGATAATAAACGCTGTCTGCGTTTTGCACAACTTTCGAAAAAGTCACGGAATAGTTGATGATTCCATAGATGATATTCCCATAAATGTTGAGGAAGATGTATCTGTGCCTGAAGAGTCGTCTGTTTTCCTCAGAGAGGCAACTATTATACGAGATAGAATTAAGAGATGTATTTCTTAGATTATCCAATTGAATACAAACAATATACATTAAAATGGGTATGGATTTGTTTGTAAATTTTTTAAGGATGGTATCACTAAGTCATATCTGAAACAAAGTAAAGATTGAAACAGCAAATAATAGTAACAAACATACTCTTTTTTACATTCATGTATCTTTTATTTATATAAAAATTAATGTTACATAAGAAAACAAACTAAAAAACAAAATAAATAAACTATGAGATAAGATAATATTAATGACTTCAGTTTCTTATTATTATGACGGCACGAGGCACGAGAGAAAAGAAATACAGGCAACATGCAAAAAGTTTACATGTTTTTGTGTAGCAAATTTAGCATGCATTCAAATTTTATCAACAAATCATTGTTCTGCTTCTGAATGTTGTCGACTATGTCATGGACTTTTTCAAGTTTTGTTTCAATTTTTTCAATGCGGTGAACAACTGCCGCGTGCATTTCCCTTGCCTCTTCAATTCCTGCCTTAAAGTTTACAGGTGGTGTTTTTTTTTGATGCAACGACTTAGTCGCCTGCTTCGAAGAACTTGGTCCATCAGATGTATATGCATCAACTTGATCACTAGCATTCAGGTCGACTATGGGAAGATCATACGATTGGTCCATATCCTCTTCTATGACCTCAACGGAGAAAAAAGGTTCCTATAAAAAACTGAAATATATTACCTCATCCAAATTAAGTTTTTATTAACTTACTGCCAATGGAGGCACCCCACCTTCAACGGAGGTTGAGTCACCATGAATTGCGTGGGTTCCCATTATAGCTAATATTTGCTCCTCAAAATCATTTAGATCTTGAGGAGCACCTTTAAGGCTGCCTCCACCTGTTTTATTAAAAAAACTTCTCCTGCTGTTTGCCTTCTTTTTGACTCCTCCTTTAAGATCAATCCAACACTAGGAATATAAAAATTAAAACCAAATTAAGATTAAATGTAATGGCGTAGAAAAAAACTTTATAAATTTTAAATTTGTTGGAATAATAATTGACATATATGAAGGAAGCAACAACTTCCCAGCCATTATATCATTAAAACAAAAACAATGAGAAATTTAATTCACTTTTTCTTCTCTCAAATGAACTAAAGGATTCATTTTCTATAGGCGGTAAATATGATAATGCTTATCTGTGAATAAATAAAACAAGACAATTAAATGTTAAATAGTAGAATTTACCTTTTTCCACTGTTCAGTAGTTTTACTTCCACCTAAAGAGTTTAAAATGGAAGTTAGAGCCAGCCAGTCACCCTTGTTCTGGATATTGGCATTGATACCACCAAACTGACCTCTTGCGAATTCCAAATGGGTGGACATGTATTCCACCAGCTTTGTCTTCTGGGTTTTTGAAATTCTTTGATTTTTCTAAAAGTTAAAATATTCATTATTTTTGTTTTAAAATAACACAATTTATAACTTACCGTTTCTTTACTCTCAGCCATTGTTATAATTACTTCTCACACTTGTTTCGTTGTCGAGTAATTATGACAGATAAATCGAAAACTTATTTTCACATTTGTCTTTCAGAAACAGTTTTACTCACATATTTCCAGGCTAGATGCGAATTTAATTCCAAAAAGTTCCAAGTCGAGAAAGTTTAGCTTACAGAAAAGGATGAATGTGAGAAAACTATTTTTAGTCCGATTCACATCATTTTCGTTCTGATTCGCGTGTTTAATGTGAGAAATTTCTCGATGTGAGAGTTACAGAATCGAACCCCAGGTAAGGTTTACGGAATATTCTGAATCAAGAAAGAGATATCCAAGTGGACATGAGGTGGTAACTCAATAATGACACATAATAATTCTCAGCAATTTGGAATAACTTTCGGCTGTTGTAACTTGTAACGAATGCAAAAACAAAGCTGATAAATAAAATACATGTATATATTAATTTATCCCAAGAAATTTAGAATAACAACCCATCGATTGATTAAAGATTTGATTTTTGACAGCTTTGATCTAATTTATCCGAATCATTCACAAACATATTGCGAAATACAGTCATTTTCGATTGAATTTTCGGAATGTTCAACTCTTTTTTATCACCATCGATTCTGAATGTGTCGTGGTCAAAAATAAAAGTATACACACTTAAATGTCGTTATCTAAGAAAAATAGCTTCTTCAAACAATTTATTACTTTTGACAAATAGTTCGACGAAAACCTTTATAACATATAAGTGCATTTTATTTTTACTCTCTTATGAAACCGAGAACAGAAACATGAACATTTTTGGAGAAACAGGAGTCGAAAAAGAAATCAGATAGATTAGCTAAAAGCCGTCAAAAAACGAGAACAAATCTCATACCAACTGAAGTTTGCTCTCAGCTGTTTTATACATTTGTTATCTGAAAGCTAGTTATTCAAACTTTTCGGGATAACTCAACATAGCTTTCATGATAATAGCTGTTTTTTTCATCAGAGCAGAACACTGAACGGAGTTTGAACACAGATTATGCACTGAACTTGTTCTAAACAGAGCGAGCTCTGAACACTGATATGTTTTTTAAACACACTTGAACCACACAAATCACAATACATTTTTATTTTTAATCATAAAATGCAATATAACACAAAACCTATCCTTTTTGTACACTGATACACACCAGATACAGAAAATCAACAAGCGATCAACTTCTTTCGTCAACTTTGTGGGTACCTACATAATTATTTTTTTCTTCACATTTTCCTTCTTGACACACATGTCATTTGGTGCGTTCAGCAATTTACTCACATATACTCGATCAATTATGTTCGAGCACGTCGAGTGCGATCTACACATGTTCAGAAGTAAAAAAGAAACACACATTTGGAACTCTGCATGCTCTGAGTTAAAAAGAAACACAAACAAATTTTTTGACAACTCAGACTGCTCTGAACTAAAAAGGAAAAACGCCTATTGCTGAGAATAATCGAGTGAATGCCCCCATTTATTTAAAAACTGTCGTATATTCACACGAATTGGGTTTTTACCATTTTCTTCCGAATTGGTGGAGAATTTGTTAATAAATTGTTTTAATTTTTAAATCACTTGTTTTTTGTTCATTCGTTGGTCTGTTTTTTTTGTTGTTGTTTTTTGTTCATTCGTTGGTCTGTTTATTTTTTTAACCACAGTTTGCTGAATTGGCTTTCGATAATTGTTGGTTCAGAAGGACTAAGTAATCACTCACGCAGTTCGGATAGAAATTTTTAAATATGTTTTCGGGACACGTGCTTTCACGGCATCCGACTTCTTTTTCATATCTCATGTTTCACAACAAATTATAAATCTTACAAATTTTGCAAGCTAATGTTGAAGAATAAATCACCAATTTGGAGTTTTAGACGTTCAAGTCAACTTTCTTCAAAAAAGAAAAAAACAGATCAAACTTTTTTTACGACCTAACAAAATGGCAACCAATTCACTTTATGACATTACTTTTGCCCAATGTTCGTATTTTTTTTTTAAATTTATGCTTACGTATGGAATTGAGCATTGCCATCCTCTTCGCAAATAATTCGACCGCAAGCTACATCAGGATTTTTAATCTTTTCACCAGGAGATAGAATTAAGTTTTTTTTTATTACGCATTTTCCTGGATGATCTTTAAATATAATACAAAAAATCAAATTATAACAACACTTTTATTAATAATAATTCATAATTGAAAGTATAAAGTATTTATTTTATGTACGAGTATGTACGTACTAGGATCCTTAAATTGACCTCTGGCAACAGCAGCAAAGGATAAAGTTACAGAAGCAATTACAAGAAATAATGCTACACACAAAATAGACTTCATGTTGACAAGAGAAACTTTTAAAGTAAACTGTTTTCTTTGGAAAAATATCTCTAAGTTATATAGAATATTGTGAATTATTGATAACACAAATTTGATTCTATTTTTTTTATTAATTAAAATCATATCAGCATTTGGCAATGTACTTATAAATAGTAATGAAACTTTGTTTGACCAATATTGAAGTGATAATGAAAAACTTAAGCATCCTACAAATTTGTGTTAATGATAGAAAAAAAAAGTACAAAAAAAAATAATTATTATGAAGTGTAGGTTATTCATGTAGGGGAGAGCGGGCCTAGAAGTATAAGGTAACATCCGAAGAAAATAGTTCCTCTTAGAATTTAAAATCACGTGAAAGGGAAACATTTTCGTTTTCTCCATAGCTACCGCCGCGCCACATGCACTAAAGTTACAGATTGAAAATCGACGAGAGAAGTCCTTGGGGTCAGGTGGTGCCAAAAATAAGCATGTTTGCAACTTTATTTTGATTTGAGATGTAATGTACTAGGACAAGCCTTGCTTCCTCGAACTCGAGATTTTGATTAAACTTTACATTTTGATGATAGAGAACACAACAAAACTGGTTCCCACAATTCCGCCTGTCTGTATGTAGGTCGATCTAGAGCCTAAATGGCTGAAGTGATTTTCTAAATCTTTAATTTTTTTAGTCCCAGAAATAATAGTACCTGCCTTACAATTTTTTGTACAAAAAATGGCAAATCTTATATCTCGAAAACGGCTCTAACGATTTTGATAACAAAAAATAGTACTTTAAGAGTAAAATAAAATGATACACTGTTTTATTGTAAAATAAATAAATTTGAGGATGGCCGTGGCGCGATAGTTGTGTGTTCGCCTGTCAAGCTCATGGTCACAGGTTCGATCCCTGCCGTAGTCTATGTCTTCTTATTTTTCCACTAAAAACCAATTCTAAAAATAAATGTCATACAATGAGTAGCTGGTTTACTCATTACATGCTGTTTAGGCATAGAACTAACAACATGTGATTGAGTAAAACTAGTATCCCGATAAAATATGACAAAGAATAAAAAAATTAATGCGAATTATAAGGGACATAGATAAATAAGACACGGACATTTCTCCGCATTAGTTCAGCCGCCATCCCTGGAGATAAAATCTGAGACAACAACCACCTACAGTCACCGAATATCGCGCCACACATCTTTCCTATCATTCTTTCTCTTCCTTAACTTCACCCTCACGCCCGCGCTGTGTTGAAGCATTTAAAGGGTATTCATAATCTCTTGAGCGCGTGTAGATTATAAAAAAAAAAAATAATAGGCAATAAATGTATTATCTATTTATTCAAGTTAATAAGTCTCTCATTTATTTAAGTTACTCTTCGTTATAGGTCCCAACCAGTTTTTCTAATTCTATACTCTCGTGGTCAGGTCAGGACTAAACTGATTGACTCTCCCGTTCTCTTGTTACATTCCACTCTCTACATTTTATATTTTTTTACAGATTCCAATTTTTAGATATTTTCTTGAATTGCTACAATACACTATCTTAGATACATTCTACATTTTGGTTGAAGAAACTTTGTAAATAAAATGTTATTAACAGTACCTGCCATATAACACATTTTATAGAGTTTCGACATTCTCATTAACAAAAGCATTTTTGTACAGGTAGCCCTTAAAATTTAAATTTATACTGAATAGTAAAATTTTCAAAAAAATAATATTTTGGATTTAAAAAAAATCAATTGAAAATTTAATATTTCGAAAACGGATAGACCATTTTTTTTTAAATCCTTCTTATACATTAAATGTGAAAGTTTGGATGAATGGATGGATGTTTGTTGGTCAATAATGCCAGAACGGCTAAACGGTTCTGGATGAAAATTGACAAAGAGATAGATTATAGTCTGGAATAGCACACAGGATAGTTTTTATCCCCGTAAAAATGTATGTTTCCCGTGAGATAGATATGTTTTAATTCTGCATAGAGCACATATCTGCTCATTTTACAAATAGCCAACATAGCTTTTATTCCCATAAGATGCACCTGCCTATCCCGTATCCAATCCAATGTAATTCCAGTAAAACAAAGCAACACGGAAAGCTCTACTTACTAATAATATAAATGTGGATGATGAATGTTTGTATGTTTTATCCGTAATAACGCATCAACGGCTTAACGAATTCGGATGAAATTTGATAAGTTGATGGATGGGGCTTTGGACTATCATACAGGTCATTTTTTATATCAAAAAAATTAACTATTCCTATGGGAGAGGCTTAATTAGGAAAAAATATATACTCGGGTGTTTGTTCCACAACTGAATGGATTTTAATGAAATTTGGTGCGCATATGTATGTCCGAAAAGATGTAAGCAGAAAAGCATCCAGCGACAACACCTTTTCCTTTAACTTAAAATATATGCTCTCAAAAGCTCCAAGATAGCTTTAATTCTGAATGCTCCATAGCAAAAACCGAAAAAAAGGTATTAGAATTTCCATCAACGGAGGAATGGTAACTCTGAATCAATGTGTTTTTTTAATACACACAATTTGCTAGTAAGTATTCTCTCTTTACAGTCGGGGAGCAGATATATCATGGTCTTATGTCCGTGGGTTTAAGGAATATTTCAGTAAAAATTTTCGAAGTTGAGTGTAAACACCAGCCGGCACCAGTGTGTTGGAAAAAGCTCTCCGATGAGGCCTTTAGTGAAAATATAAATTGGACAGAGTATAGTTTAATATATCAAACAGATACCTAAAATTGCCATACAAAATTATTTTTTTAGAAAAAAAAAATGTAAGGACATTTTGTATATACACAAAAATAAAGTAAAAAATGGCTTGTAAAATATATTTAGCTTTGTATGTACTAAGACACTTTTCTTTTCTCGAAATCGAAATTATTTCTTTCTTTGTAGTTCCTGTTAAAACATACCCCGGGTTATGTTACAACATGCCCCATATGAGGAATAAGTTGAATGATTTTTTCTTAAATCTATATTTTGGGTATTATGAATAGGTTTATCTAATCTTTTGGGATGGAATTTACCCACAATATGGCTTTTTAATTAAAAAAAAAAGGTATGGCGGACTTATTTCCAAAATTGGGAGAAGCATCGGTTTTTAGTAAGAAGTGTTACTTTTTTAGCCCACTCTCCCATATATGCCTCCCCATATTTTATATGTTTTTCCCTCGCAAAAAATATTTATTATCAGTATGTAATTGATTTGTTAGTTTTTTTATACTAAATTTTAAAATTCTACAAAATTTAAGTGTGTTTTATATTAACTTTAATCTCTATACAACTACATTAGGGTCGGGCAAATTGAACATAATTATCTATTTTTTATTGAAACAATTAAAAATGTGTTGTGTGGGAATATGAGGGTATAAAAATATACATAATATAAAACATTTGGAGGTGTTTCTATTATGCCGCCATTTTGTTCGAGCCAAACACTACAAAATTATTAAATAATAAAATCTACAATAAAATATTCGTGGCGTTATTTGATCGTAGATATGAATTTCATCGTCTGCCAGTGATTTGCACAAGATTCAGTTCGCAATTATAAAAATATAACTTTTAATTGTCTCTTTGCGAGGTTGCTTTATTTAATCTAAAATTATGAAACTGGCGCATTTATTAGTACCATTGCAGCTACAGGGTGGCGCACGAATCGTGCTACAATAAGAAATTTAAATATCTTTTATTTTAATCGATGTATTTCATTCATTTTTTTATTGGTTTAAAAATTAAATTTTATTTTAAATAACTAAAGGTTTTTAGATATGATAGACAGCAAATGACCTCCACGCTTATCCACGCATATTCGGCACCTGATCAGAAAATTGTTTAATTGAAGCAGTCCATTTAGAAGCCTGAAGGGTTGAAATTGGGATCGCCTCAATTATTGTCTAAATGGACTGCTTCAATTCCGTCAAACTCCTGGGTTTCGTTTTGTACACTTCCTGCTTGACATAACCCCATAAAAAAAAGTCTGGTGCAGTCAGGTCAGGTGACCTTGGGGGCCAGCGGAAAAAGCAGTGTCTGGATATCAATTTGTTTGGGAATTTTCGTTGTACGGAAACAAGCTTAAGTCATCATGAAGTATCCGTTGTAATGACCGTCTGCTAACTCCAATTTGGTTCGATAAGTTTCGAGTCGAAACACTTGGATTTGCCTGTATTGCCGATGCAACAGCCACGATTGTATCCTGAACCCGAAAATTGGGATCTCGATGATACGGTCTTCGTTCGATGCTTCCAGATTCGGCAAACATGTTCACCAGCCTCATAATGGTCCATCTACTCGGAGGAGTACCGCCAAACTCCAGCCTAAATTCCCTTTGGACGGAAATGACGGACTGCAAATAATGGTATTGCTGCACTATCCAAATCCTTTTTTCAGTATCCTAAGCATTCATTTTGATAAACTTAAATAGTAGCCTATAAAATAAGAAAAAAAATATGCCGATTGCTCAGACTGAAAAAAAGTTATTACGTTTTATTTTTGTGGCACGTTTCGTGCGCTACCCTATATTCATGCAATTTATCAAGAAAGATTTCATCCAACAAAATCACGTATTAAATGTTTAGTAAATTGATACAAAACAATTTTAGTACAACCATAATATTAATTGAAATGAAATAAACCGGAGTCGATCGTTTCGAAAATCATTTATTCATATCCGTTATCATCGCATAGCTGATGTTTCTTTTCATGAAAGAAAACATTTTTTGCGAATAGATTTGCTCTTTTAGCATTTTCTAAGATTATCGTAGTGTTTATTTTAAATGGACCCAAATATGAAAGAATATTAAGTAGGGTTACCAATAGGAATTTTTATTTAATCGTTTTATTTATAAAAATTTAAAACACATTTATATTTTCCACACCATTATGAGGTAAGATAAAAGGTGCGTTTTGAATGGTATCCCCACTAGGCCTAATCGCTTTTAAATAAAAGCAAACAAAAATAAAAAAAAATATTCATTATCAGATTTGTTTTTCTTTGGTGTCCAGTTTTGTCCTTTGCAACTGTGTTCGTTAAGAAGTCTGTAGACTTTCGTTCACCTACAGGAAAAATATCAGCTACTTCTTTCACAGCTTCTGTCTTATTTTGCAAATTTTTATGAAATTTTTTGTCGCATCAACAATTTTTTTTTTTCGGAACTTAAATCTTTTGAAATCCTCTAAGCCATTTCGAATTAATTGTACAAAACTTTAAAAAGACACACCTCTTTAAAAATACACGAGTTAAAAATACAAATTGCACAAAACTTTTAAATAAATACATACAACATACATTTTATACAAAAATACTTTACTTCACATTTATTAAAATCTACGCAAATAATGTTCCTGTCAAAGAAAATAGCTTAAAATGTTGTTCCTGCATTTTAAAGATTTTCCATACATTAAAAGTAGTGCAAAAAAAGAAAACAACCCACGATAACACTTATCAATCAAAACTTTTTTTAAAGCTCTCAAATCAGAAGCACCTCAACAGAAACGTTAGGAAGCACAACCGAACGAGCTAACAAATGGACACGGGTAACTCTGAAAGCACATCAATATTTAATGGGGGTTGAATAGCAGCAGCAGCCACAGGCCACATCAAAAGCAATGTAGTTGACAAGCAGTCATGTGTTGCGTTGAGTAAGACGTTTGGTCTGCGTTAGATGCAATGATTTTTTTTTATTATTTTATATATTTACGGGCGTGCAAACACTTTTGATGGAGAAGTTCTTTCAATTTAGTATGGTGCATAAAGATGACACGCTACTGATTTTAAAAAAGCTTTCTCATAAGACGAATACTGCCTATTTTTCTGGAACAGAGTATAACATGAAAATCTTTTTGAATAACTCATCAGTAAAAGTATTACAGAACAACAATAACGTCAATTTTTCTGTCAACCAAGGCTAAAGCAAATCTTAATTATTGTTGGCATCACAATTAGTCGTTGACAAAAAAATATCATTGCATTTGATGTACAGGTCAAACGGGAAAAGCTTAGTGCCATAGAAGCGTATTTTGATTAAAATGTCTGGAATTTGGGTCATAGAAACGTAACGCCGCATACATTTGTTTTCTTTGAAGTATTTTGATAAAAAAAATGTCGATACGTCACGTGCTAACTAATAAGCTGCATTACTTAGAGATACAATTTTTCCATACAAAATAATATGCTATATTTTAAGAAAGTTAAAGTCCAAAATCGTAAAAAAAGTAGTTACGTGCTTGTGTCACTAGGGCGCCGACATAATCCGATGAATAAACTGCGGAGGAAATACAAACGAAAAAATGTCGACTTCCTTCCTCAGAATACTCGTCAAAATTTGAAATGGGTGTTATTGTTAAAAAGAACTTTTTTCGATTAGATCTGAGTACGAAGGAGCAGATCTTTCTAATTTGGAGGACCTTATCTGCAAATAAGCATTCATCATGATCACATTTAAACATTTCAGCTGTAAGCGTCAAGTTTTGCTGTGGCAACAGACAATTACATAGGTATTTATTTATTAAAAAATTATTATTATTATTAATTTGCTGCATTTTTTTTAAATTAATTTTGTTCCTTTTCTTTTGTTGTTCATCTGAATTGTGAACAAGCCCATGAACCTAGACATCTTACAAATATGATAGACGAAGTGGGCAATGAACATGAAACAATTACCGGATTTAAGTGGAAATCTTCCCGACTTCAATGAAAAATGATATCTGTGCTGAACAAAATTTCTTGATTTTTTTTAAGCAAAAATTTAGTATGACAATCGTTATTATTTAATAATATAATAACTTTTTTTCTTGAAAATGGGCGCAAAACATCGAGTGTAGCTTCGGCTGTGTGGCACGTAGCGCCGTCCTGTTGAAACCAAATACTGCCAATATCATCCTCTTCAATTTTTGTGAACAAAAATTCGTTCAACTAGAGCTGGCAACGAGACCGAGACTAGTCTCGGTCTCGTCTCGGTCTCCGTCTCGTCAACGAGACGAGACTCCTTTAAAAGTACCGAAGACGAGACCGAGACGAGAGCGAGACGAGACCGTATTTTTGGTACCGAAATTCGACGAGAGTCTCGCTGTTCTCGGTTCTCGGCGGTCTCGGTGGTTTAGTTTCGGTTTTCGCTATAAGAAAATTTTGTTTTTATTTCATTATTTTTTAGTATCTAATCATGTTCAATTTTTATAATATTCACAAGTTTTTTTTTTGCGAAATATTATATGTGCGTTAACATATCAAACCATATATGTATGTACATAGTTATACAGAGATAGGCGCATTGCGAAAATCCAGAGAAGAATACGTACGTTGCTTCCTTTTGGGTGACATTTGGAAAAAAATATTGTCAAAACGTCAAAATATAGTTCGTTGCCTAACTGTCAAGCCATGAGCTGTCAAAATCCCATGAAGGATTTCTCCGATTTAAATGGATTAAAAAATCTGTACAAAAGTCAAATAAATTTTACCTCAGAAAATTATAAATTTTTCGATTTAATTTATTGATCCGTAAAAAGGTGATTTAAGGCCTTTTGGGTGAGGTTTGAAAAAATATATTTTAAAAACGTCAAAATATACAGTCCTATTCTGTTAAACGTTCACGTGAATATTTGTATTCTGCTATCCGACGAAAAAAAATAAATTTCTATCAAAAATAAATTTTAACAATTAGATTCTCTTAAGAATTAAACAAAAAAAATATTAGTAAAGCTTTGGACTCAAAAGATAGAAGACATTTGAAAATATCTAAATAGTGAAAAATTGAGTAAAATATTCACGTGAATCGGAAGATAGCAGAATAGGTCTGATAGTTTATTGCCTACCTGCCAAGCCATGAACTATCAAAATCATTGAAGGATTGCTCCGATTAAAATGGATTAAAAAAACTGTACAAAATTCAAATTTGATTTTGGAAATACGGCCCTTCAAAGGTGTTTGATAACGTTACTTCACAGCCTATTTTTTACGTTATCACACAGCTTTGAAAACAAAAATTGGCACAAAATGTAAGCCATTCGGAGCGGTTTCATGCGCAACTAAAAAAATTCAACTTAAAATCATAGTTTTCGATTTACACAAGTAAAACTTACTCGTTTCAAGTGAAGTCTATGGCCTTAGCTTCATGGACCTACGTACTGCAGAACAAAATGTCTAGTTTATGATTTGCTTAGCATAAGCAACGTACAAGGATATATCATTATAGATTCATGCATAATTGACAAGCACAATAAGGTTGGAAAATACGTGCAGATGCCAAGTTTGGCCGAATTCTTGAGACCCATATGTACGTTGATTTTCACCAAGTTTACCAAACTTGTTTTTTTTCTATATTTTTTGACAGTTAAATGTGAATATGTGTACCAATTCGTACGATTTTTCACGCTACCAAACACTAAAATCGGAGCAATCCTTCAATGGATTTTGACAGCTCATGGCTCGACAGGTAGGCTACGAACTATATTTTGACGTTTTGATAATATTTTTTTCCAAATGTCATACAAGAGACTTAAAATCAACTTTTACCGGAGGAAAAAAATTTGAGTTAAAATTTGAATTTTGTAGAGGATTTGTAATCCATTTAATTTGGAGCGATACTTCGATGGATTTTGACAGTTCATGACTTGACAGGTAGGCAACTTACTATATCTTGACATTTGGGTAGTATTTTTTTTCCAAATGTCACCCGAAAGGTTTAAAATCACATTTTTAGGGAGCAATAAATTAAATCGAAAAATTTCGTTTTTTTTTTAGGTAAAATTTTAATTTTGTAAAGGTTTCTTAATCCGAAGCAATGCTTCAATGGATTTTGACAGTTCATGACTTGAAAGGTAGGCAGCTTAATATATTTTGACATTTGAGCAATATTTTGTTTTCGAAATTTCACCTAAAAGGTCTAAAATCAACTTTTTATGGAGCAATAAATTAAATCGAAAAATTTCGATTTTTTTAGGTAAAATTTGAGTTTTGTAGAGGTTTTTTTAATTCATTTAAATCGGAGAAATCCTTAAATGGTTTTTGACATGTCGCGGCTTGACAAAACTCGTTAATTTATTTTTTTTTTAAATGGAGCGTTGTATGTAGGTACTCTTTTTTATTTAATATTTTATTTGTTTTTGCTATGAAATATATTAACTTACACAAATCTTCCACAATGTTATTTCCACTTAACTCCAAAACAAAACACGAGTTTGTTTTATACATTTTCCCGCATTTTTCTTACCGACGAACTGTTGAGATACCACAACCATACTCTATATTTGCAATCCGAACAATGCGTCTTATCTTTATCTTACATCTTTTTACTACCAAAAAAACACGAAAGAAACCTAGACTAAGGATGATACCAAGACCGAGACCGAGACCGAGACGAGACCGCACATTAAAATTTTCTCGAGAAAAAGGCGAGACCAAGGCCGAAACGAGACTTGGTTAGGCGAGACCTGGACCGAAACCGAGACAAGACTGATATTTTTCGATTTTGACGAGACCGAGACGAGATTAACAAAAGTCTCGCCTGGTCTCGTCTCGTTGCCAGCCCTATTCGCTACTAGAAAAAATGTCTATCCGTAACAAGATCTTGTATTTGTAACGTGTGTGAGATCTGTTGTGTTGGGCAGAGCATTTGCTAACAAAACGCGGTATGTAATGTATATAAAATCATACAATGTATAGAATTACTATAGATAGACTTGCCAATGAAACACGGTTATTGAATGGTTTCGCTTAGGATTATTGTGATGTTGAAGTCAGAACAATGGTTTACTTTACGTCAAATTCAATGTGATACATTTATTTCAATTTATTCTGATTATCTGTATACAAAACGAATTTTTCTTAAAAAGTTAAAAACTTACCTTGCACTGATTTCAAATTTTATTTGATCATCTTCAATCGCAACATTTCTTGTCTTAATATTAACATAAAACTTCGGCAGCTCATATCTGTCAACCTCGAAAGATTTGTATGCCAAGTGCATATCATCCACTAAGACTTTTATACTCCAAACGCCCAGGACATGAAAATCAGAAAGTTGAAATTCACTCCGAAACCTTAATCGAGTTTAATGTTACGAATCGTCCTAATGAAGAAAGACCATTCCCGTACTTTTACCACTAAAATAATCTAATTAGTGGTAAAAGTACGGGAATGGTCTTTCTTGATGTCAAAAAAGCGTTTGACTCAGTGTGGCATGAAGGGCTGATTCACAAACGTCTTGTATTAAATTTCCAAGTGTACTTAGTAAAAATGATTTCGTCCTTCCTTACTAATCGCGTTTTCAAAGTTTTTGTCAATAATTGGTATTCCGATCAAATTGATGTTCTTGCAGGTGTACCCCAAGGATCTGTGCTTGGACCGTTACTTTATATTATATACACGCATGATTTTCCAAAACCCCATTACTGTAAAACCGTAATTTTCGCGGATGATACTTGGATTTATTCGACAGATTCAATTGTTTTCTCAATTGAAAACAATCTGCAGTCTGCTTTGAATTTAGTTCAATCATATTGCGATGATTGGAAAATAAAGTTGAATGCTTCCAAGACGCAGGCTCTCTTTTTCACTAGAAAAAGGAAAGCCTATTATCTGCCAAGCAATAGGCTTCAGTTGAATGGGGTTCAAACTGAATGCAAATCGAGTGCCAAGTACCTTGGTGTACACCTGGACAAAACCCTGACCTTTAGTTTACATATTCAACAAACACTTAACAAACTTAATGTGGCAATAAAAACTCTTTATCCATTTATAAATCGTAGGTCCAAATTGAGTGTTGAAAACAAATTGTTATTATACAAAGTTATATTTCAAAGCATAATGCTATATGGTTCTCCCGTCTGGGGAACATGCGCTAAAAGTCATATACGCCGGCTTCAAATTATGCAAAATCTTAAAAATTATGCTTAATCTTCCCTGGCACTTTTCTACGGAAGAACTCCACGAAGAAGCAAAAATTGAAAAAGTTGCAATTCGAATCGCAAAATTATATGATCGTTATAAGTTATCCTGCGGTTACTCTGAAAATAGCTTGATATTAAATTTAGCAACTTAAGATGATGTAACCTTTTGTTTTTTTCTTTTCTATTTATTTATTTATTCAAAAAAAAAAAAAATCATTTTCTTATGCTGTGAACAAAAAAAAATATATGTATTTGTTTGTTAATTTAGTTACATTTGTTTTTATTTATTAGTTTTGTTCAATTATTGTAACTTTTTATTTATTTATTTATTTCTATATTTATTAACATATTTATTTATTTATTTTTATTTATTATTTATTTATTCAAATATCATCTATTTATTTACCTATTTATTTATTTATTTATTTATTAATTGTTTGATTAATTGATTAATTTATTTATTTATAATTTTTGATGTTTCTTAAATTATTTATTTATTAATCTTTCTGTTTATTCTTGTTTAATAATAGATTTATTTATTTGCTTATAGTTATAAACTACCTACTGTGATATACATTTAATTAGACTTAATTTACTAATTTTTTTTTATTTCGTTGTTCATATATTTATTTATCTATTTAAATGCTTATTTCATCGAGTATGTAAACAACATATTTTTTTGTGATCTCACACAGTCCCACTTCTCTCTTCTCTGGAAATATCCAGGAAATATCTATATTTGTTTATTGTATGAAGGTTTTTTTCATGTAGCTTTTCCTTCTAAAACAATTTGAATCTGTGATAATATTATTGTATAAATGTCATACGTTTTTCAGTAGTAAGGTAGAAAATATACCATTTCTCTGTAAATTAAAAAAAAATGAGATTATTGTTATCATCCTGTTAATATTAAAAACAAAATAAATTTGCTCAATTCAAATAAATATAAAAAAACTTACATGAATTTCCACAAACATATCCGGTTTAGATTTCAATCAGTTTTGCTGTACCTAGTTTAACCTCAATACTGTCGAAATTATAGAGAATTTCTTTTTTCTAAGTAGGTTGTTATGCTAATGTTAATCAAGCAGGGCTTGTGAAAATCGTTTAATGTAAAAGACATGTGGAATCGGACTCAGGACGGATTGTTGCGGGTGCAACAATAGTATAATATCTGAGGAAATAATTAAAGTTATTTGGTAAAATTGATTATTTGAAAATTAGTTTCGAATAAGATATATTTTTATCATCAGTCAAGTATTTCTTCTTGCGACACTCGCAAATTAGTTAGGTATCTTTGACGAAGATTAAAAAAAAAAATATTAATAAATCTCCATAATATTGTCAGCAAAATTGTATTTTATCAACGAGGGTCCAAAATATGTACTAGATTAAGTGAAGTGTCATCATTTTTACAAATGGCATCAGTCTGTGTTTGGACATTTGTGTTTTAGTTAGATAGAGAAATAGTTCACTATAAAGCAATCCACCTATAGAAAACTGAAGAACACAAAACAAACAGAACCCATTTTTTTTCATTTCTAACCGAAATGCAGCCAACTGATATTAAATTTGTCCAATTGTAAACTCGTATAGTTTCAATAGTACATACAATCTAAGGATCAAATCAGTCACAAACCTTAATTTTAGAGTTAAATGCTAATGGGTTTAGGTATGATTTTTGTTGGTTTCGGGGTTAAATCCGACATATGTAACTCCTGAAACAGTTTAGAAAATTTGATAAGTTAATTCCAAATTAACTGAATGTCTGTATATTTCTCAAGGACGTTTATTAAAAAGATGTAGGATTAGATTGGATTTAGATTTTATTTTTTCCTTAAATATGTTACAAAATATTTTTTTAACATAAATCATT